>CM056726.1:85698807-88618200 GCA_029844215.1 Przewalskia tangutica | reverse complement strand
TCAATTTATCGAGCCAAAGTACTAATCAAGGCATACATAGAATTATTCTCAATTAAGTAGGCCAAAGTACTACGTACGTACATTCTTTTCAAAAGACTCCTTTTTATGTAAAATCCCAAGATACTAACACCCGTAGTATCAAGGCATGTCTATTTTTCAAAGTAAGTTACTACACGTTTAGAAAACTCATTTCAAGGCTTGAAATCAAGTAACTTCAAATTTGTTATACCCCGTATTTCCAGAGTATGTACGTAAGGGAATACGTACAAAAAGTTTAGCCTTAAAGTTTAGGCTTGGACGTTTTTTTGGGCACAACTCACAAAGCGAATAGTTTTCCGACGAAACGTTTCCACATCTTTCGTAGGGTAAATTCCGGCTATGCCATTTCTAATTTTTGCGGATTTTTCCGAGAGACGAAACATTTTGGACCAACGGGAGGGCGACACTTGGCACCCTCCAATTTGTGGACTTGAAATCGTCCATTTGGACGAATTGGACTTGAAGTGCACGTTTTTTGTGCCTTGTGCACAAGTCAAGGAGTTGGTAGGATATTTGTGTGGAGTAAATCTTCACCCTACACTTGCCTTGCAATTGTCTTAATCTTGGCCATTGGTTGGCCACTTCTTGACCTATAAATACCCCCCTTAAGATGAAGAGTTCTTCATCCACAAATCTTTCCAAGTCTTGAAAATCCTCTCCTCTCCCTTTGTAGCCTCTTTCGTCCAACACTCCCCTTGTGAAGTTTGGCCGGGCCTACCCCTAGCCTAGCCGAAATCTACCCCCTCTTGGTAGAAAAAGTTGCCTTCTAGTATCGTTATAATGCCCAAAATACCTAGCCAATATCCCTTAATCCTTAGTAGAAGTGGTGAAGAACTTCTAAGGTTCTTGGAGCTCTGAGCGCATACAACTTAGAGCTAAACCTTGCTCAAAGCGACTTTATCTAGGATATTATTGGGCTTACCGAGGTAACTAATCCTAACCCTCTTTTGAATTAGAGAATACTTCGTGGTAGTATAAGTATAAGTATAAATACTTAGAAGAATATTGCAGAATAGAATTGAATCATTATCACAATGGAAGGGTTTAAAGAAGAATAATTGAACTATGCTTATATAGGACTGCTTTCTGAGAGACTTATATAGCTCACCGGGTAGGAAGTGCTGCCCGACTTTCCGTAGAATTGTGAACCCTCTGTTTAGAATGACCTTGAGTAGTCTTTGATAGATGTCCGTGACTATTATAGGTGACTCTCTCGCGACATATTCACTTGGCGTGTGGTTTTCATTTGAGAAGGTATGTGATTCTTCCTAAAGCATGATATTTTATAATATATATGTAGTACGGTAGACGTACATGTGTTAACTGAATAATACTTACGGCAATGCCTCACGGCTTAAGCCTGAATAACACTTACGGCAATGCCTCACGGCTTAAGCCTGAATAATAAAGAACTGAAAGCTTTTCAAAAGAATACTGAATCATTTTTTAACAGAAGAGAACTAATTGGTTTTTAAACAGAAGCTTAAGAGTTATACTAGCTTTATGGGAAGTTAAGTATAACCACTTAAGATTGATAAAAGAAACAGTTTGCCTATGTGTTTATAACAGACTTATATTGTGAAAAGAATAATAAGATGGTTTGATAAGTAGACATGATATGATGCTATGTGTGTTAGTGTCTTGTAACGTTTGTGTAAAAGAGTATTCTTGTTGTGCTTATGTTGTTTAACGATAAACTGTTAGGTTAGTGTAACATCACTCACCTCTTGACATATTACCGGGGGTTAAGTCGCCTCCGACGGGGTAGACTCGGTGATGCAGGACCATGATTCGAGAATACCTCATGCGGGTCCAAGGGACCTATGCGGAGCTACGGGAGTTCCAGGTTAGTGTGCGGGGTTATACCTCATGCGGTCTATGTGGCCATGCGGACTACGAGTCCAGGACGATGCCGAGGAGTAGCTACCCTCGATGCGGGGTTATATACCCTATGCGGGCCTATGTGATTGGCCTATGCGACTACGGAGTCCGTGATTAGGCTTGCATGGTGATACTACGCAATTGGCCTGCTTGATCATTCGCAACCTAGAAAAGACACATTCTGATTTACCTATCACGCTCTTGTTTGTGATGTGGCACTATGTGCGGTTTCCTTCGTTGTTTCATACATATTTGTAAAGGTTTTAAAAATGATATGTTTTCATTTAAGTACCTTACGCTTTCACATACTTAGTACATTCAGATCGACCTCCTTCGGGGCCGCGCTCACGCCAGGTAAGGGCGGCAGTGCTAGATCCGCATCCTTAGGATCTTTTTGCTTTGGTGTCGAGCTCCATCTTCTCGGAGGCTCTACTATCGGGTATGATCTCCTGTTGTAGATAGTTTTTGTCTTGTCAGGTATGGCGGGGCCCGTCCGCCATAGTTGTTTATTTCCTTAAGTGCAGACATGTTGTACAGTTGGGATGTAACTGCAAAAACTTTGTATATATATATATGCCGGAAGGCACCCTTTTCTCAGAAACTGTGTCTCATTTACAATTGCTTCATGTCATGTTTTTATATTCCGCTGATTTTCTCTGATGTATGACTACTTGGGTGCCCGGGTAAGGCACCAGTCACGGGCCCCGGAACGGGTCGTGACAAAAGTGGTATCAGAGCAGTTAATCCTCGGAAAGTGTCTACAGACCGTATCTAGTAGAGTCTTGATTATCGGTGTGTTGTGCACCACACCAATAATCAGGAGGCTATAGGATATTTAGGATTGGTTTCCATTCTTCTCACTCTGAGATCGTGCTTTAGAGCTGTGTTAAAGTTGGACCCCTCTAACGTATTCCTTGTTCTGTAACAGTTATGCCTCCACGTAAGGCAACCCGGGCCCAGAAGGGCAAGGCAGCCGAGGGAGCTGCCAGTCAGACACCTAGAGTCACGAGGGCTCGAGCCCAGTCTATACCGCAGACGGCGAGTTCTATGACGCCGCCAGCCCCAGCAGAGACCACAGTACCCACACCTCCTGTCCCACAGCCTGGGGCGGAGGAGTTAGGGTACAAGGAGATGGCCCAGCTATTGGCTAGAGTTGTGGCCAGATACGAGGATAGGCTGGATGCGGCAGTTCCAGTTCCAGCTCCAGCTCCGGTCGCACCCGTGGTACACCCGAGGGCAGATAGTTTGAGGCTACGAGATTTCTTGAGTTGTAGCCCGCCAGAGTTTTACGGGTCGAGGCCGGAGGATGATCCGCAGGAGTTCATCCGTCAGCTACAGAGGATCATGCGAGTGATCAAGGCCTCAGAGACAGAGTCTGTGACCTTCGGTTCGCATCGGCTGCGTGATACCGCAGTCGATTGGTTTGATTCATGGGAGTTATCCCGGGGAGAGCACGCGTCCCCAGCTACTTGGGATGAGTTCTCAGAGGCTTTCCTCACTCACTTCTTGCCTCCACAGATGAGGAGGGCGCGGGCTGATAGATTTTTACTGCTGAGGCAGAGACGACCTTGTCAGGGAGTACAATGTCGAGTTTGATTCATTGGCTCGATATGTCCCAGCATTGGTAGCAGTTATGGAGGATAGGGTGCACCGCTACGTCACCGGGCTAGATGACTATATGGCCGAGTCGTGTGCGGGTGTTTCTCTTCAGCCGGGTATGGACATTACCCGCATGCAGGCTC
Organism: Przewalskia tangutica; assembly: GCA_029844215.1. Classification (NCBI taxonomy): domain Eukaryota; kingdom Viridiplantae; phylum Streptophyta; class Magnoliopsida; order Solanales; family Solanaceae; genus Przewalskia; species Przewalskia tangutica. The sequence goes on along the minus strand of CM056726.1, from coordinate 88,614,538 downwards.
ATGCTCTTGGATGTGAGGAGCGTAGAGACCGCCGGGTTGACAGACAGCAGCAGAAGAAGACCAGGACGGCAGGGTCGTTTGGTGGCTATCGTGGTGGGCGGCCTCAGCAACAGTCTAGATTTGCACCGGCACTTCGAGCACTCTGCACCGCTTCAAAGACCAGATATTCGAGGCGCACTGGGGCCCGGACTTGAGACATTGAGCGGCAGAGGTTCGCCGATCGACCACCCGCCGGTGTGGCCGACGGTAGATCCCACCGGGAGTTGTGGTGCTACGGAGTTTGTTTGATTGGCGGCCAGGTCACTATGCGAGGAACCTGGTCCGAAGTCAGTACGATGGTAGGGTCACCTACGTGTTCTTTCGCGGGTATTCTTCATCCTCGACAGCATTTACGCATCGGAGGGCAAGGTACACACGGACCAGCAGGCCGCGGCAGAGGTCGTGGCGCGGGTCCCAGTTCTAGCGGTCCTCAGAACCGCATTTATGCTTTGTCCAGCCGACAGGATCAGGAGGCCTCACCTGATGTCGTCACAGGTACCTTATCGCTTCACGGGTTTGATGTGTATGCTTTGATAGATCCGGGTTCTACTCTGTCCATATATCTCCCTTGTTGCTAGTAGGATAGGGATAGAGCACGAGTCCATAGACCCTTTCGAGGTAGCTACGCCAGTGGGTGATTCGGTGGTAGCTCGGCGGGTATATAGAGCTTGTCCTGTGACCATTTACAGTCGTCGGACCCTAGCCGACTTGATAGAGTTGGAGATGATTGACTTCGACGTGATCATGGGGATGGATTGGCTAGCCTATTGCTACGCCAATGTAGACCGCAGAGAGAAGTAATGCAGTTCGATTTCTGAGGCCGGTTGTTGAATGAGAGGAGCACGGTATCGCCGAGGTAGGTTTATTTCCTACCTCAAGGCTAGGAAGATGGTGCGAAGGGTATATCTACCATCTCGTTCGTGTTTGATCACGAGGTCTGCGGTACCAGATTTTCCGTCGATTCGGTGGTCGAGAATTCCCGAGCGTGTTTCAGACGACCTCCTGGTATCCTCCCGAGAGGAGATTGAGTTTTGTATTGACATATTACGGACACTCGGCTATTTCCATTCCGCCATACAGAATGGCACCCGAGTTGAGAGAGTCAAGGATCACTTAGAGATTTCTTTGGAGAAGGGCTTCATCGGGCCTAGTGTTTCTCCCAGGGAGCGCCGTATTGTTCGTGAAGAAAAGAAGGACGGGGCAGCTGCGCGTGTGTGTTGATTACGGTGAACAAGGTGACCATTAAGAACAGATACCCCTTCCTGTGATTGATGATTTGTTCGACCGGTTGCGAGTGCGAGATGTTTTCAAGATTGATCTGCGATCGGGCTATCATCAGTGCGAGTCGAGAGGTGGATGTCCTTAGATCGCATTCGGACGTGACGCATTATGGGTTCGTGGTCATGTCTTTTGGGTTGACCAATGCTCGGCAAGATTCATGGATTTGATGAACCGAGTGTTCAAACCATTTTGGACACGTTAGTGATAGTGTTCATTGATGATATCTTGGTTTATTCGCGCCAGAGCGCGAGCACGCGGAGCATTTGAGGATCTTGCCGATTCTCCAGACCAGTGATTGTATGCCAAGTTTTCCAAATGTGAGTTATGGTTTACTTCAGTGGCGATTCTTGTGCATATTGTCGGGGATGATGTCATTCGAGTGGATACGGCCAATATCGAGTCAGTCAGGACTTGGCCTAGATCTACAACTCCGACAGAGGTTCGAGTTTTCGGGCCTTGCAGGATATTATCGGTTCGTGGAGAAGTTTGCTTCTATCTCGCACCATTGACTAGGTGACTCGGCGCCAAGTTTGATGGTGATGCTTGTGGCGGGGTTTCGATTCTTGAAAGAGAGATCGACGCCCCGTTCTTACTCTTCCGAGGGTCGGATGGTTATGTCGTGTATTATGATCGTCGGCATCGGGTTGGGATGTGTGTTGATGCAGCATGGCAGGGTTATAGCATATGCATCCCGACAATGAAGAAACACGAGGAACTACCCCACCCATGATTTGAGTTGGCGGTGTGATTCACGCTTTGAAGATCCGGAGGCACTATTTGTATGGGGTTCACGTGGATATTTTTACGGACCACAAGAGCCTCCAGTATATCTTCACCAGAGGAGTGAACTTCACGGCCAGACGGTGGTTAGAGTTGCTTAAGGATTACGATGTTGATATCCTGTACCACGGGAAGGCCATGTTGTGGCGGATGCTCTTAGTCGTAGGTCGATGGGAGCCTATCGGATGCGGCTAGAGAGGAGGACATGGTTCGTGATTTGCACCAGTTAGCGAGCCTTGGTGTCCGTTTGATTGATTCTGATAGCAGTGGGGTTAGAGTTCGTGAGGTTGCCGAGTCTTCCATCGTTGAGGAGGTGAGAGGCAACAGTTCGAGGATCCATCTTTGATTCGATATCGTGATACATCTCTTCGTGAGGGCAAGGGTCCTTTTGAGGTAGCACCTGATGGGGTGCTAAGGTTTGAGGGCAGACTGTGTGTTCCAGATGTTTGAGACTTGGCAGAGTTCTTGGGGAAGCACACAGCGGCGTTACTCTATCCATCCGGTCGACCAAGATGTACCACGACATTAGATCCGTGTATTGGTGGGATGGCGAAGAGGACGTTGCAGAGTTCGTAGCTCAGTGCCCATGTTGTCAGCAGGTGAAGGTAGAGCACCAGAGGCCTGGTGGTTTGTTGCAGGCGATTGAGATCTCGACCTGGAAGTGGGAGGTAATCAACATGGATTTTATCACGTGATTACCGCACTCGGAGAGACATGATTCTATATGGGTTATCGTCGACAGTCGACGAAATCAGCCCACTTTCTTCCCGTCGGACGACTTTTTCTACCGAGATTATGCTGACTTTACATCCGAGAGATCGCCGATCGCATGGAGTCCATACTTCGATCATATCGCAGGAGCCCGGTTTACGGCTAACTTACGGAGGTCCTTCCGAGGGTTTAGGGGCAGTGAGCACAGTGCGCATTTCATCCACGCATGACGGACAGCAGAGCGCACTATCCGCACTCGAGGATATCTGCGAGCCCGTGTTATTGACGATGGTAGTTGGGAGGATCATTTGCCTCTAGTTGAGTTCGCGTATAATAGCTACCACTCCAGTATTCAGATGGCGCCTTATGAGGCCTTGTATGGGAGGAAGTGCAGATCGCCTATAGGTTGGTTCGATGTGGGCGAGGTGCAGCTAGTGGGACCAGATTTGGTGCAGCAGGCAGTGGATAAGGTGAAGCTTATCCGAGAGCGGCTATTGACAGCTCAGAGTCGACAGAAGTCGTATGCAGATCATCGTCGTCGACATCTGGAGTTCGCAGTTGATGATTGGGTTTTCCTGAAGGTGTCACCCATGAAGGGTGTGATGAGATTCGGGAAGAAGGGGAAACTCAGCCCAAGGTACATTGGGCCGTTTCAGATTGTCCGCAGGGTAGGCAAGGTTGCCTATGAGTTGGATCTGCCGTCCGATCTGGAGGCAGTGCATCCGGTTTTTCACGTATCTATGCTGAGGAGATGTATCGGGGATCCATCTAGGGTACACCCGATTGACGATGTCCAGGTGACCGAGGGGTTATCGTATGAGGAGATTCCCATAGCGATAGTCGATCGTCAGGTTAGGCGTCTGCGGACGGGGCGTGGCCGTCAAAGTCTTGTGGCGGAACGAGCTCAGGGAGGAGATGACGTGGGAAGCCGAGGAGGACATGAGGCAGAAGTATCCTCACCTATTCCCCACACCTCCAGGTAATTCACTTTCCTACTTGTAAATTTTCGTTATCGTTTCTGCCTAAGTGTTGTTCTGTGGCCGTGTGTGGCTTTTGCAAACTGTTTAAGTTATGAAGAACCTTATCGTTATCTCTTGGGAAGGAACATTCGACGAATGTTTCTAAGGAGGAGAATGTTATACCGTATTTCCAGTATGCGTAAGGAATACGCAAAAGTTTAGCCTTAAAGTTTAGGCTTGGACGTTTTTTTGGGCACAACTCACAAAGCGAATAGTTTTCCGACGAAACGTTTCCACAGCTTTCGTAGGGTAAATTCCGGCTATGCCATTTCTAATTTTTGCAGATTTTTCCGAGAGACGAAACATTTTGGACCAACGGGAGGGCGACACTTGGCACCCTCCAATTTGTGGACTTGAAATCGTCCATTTGGACGAATTGGACTTGAAGTGCGTTTTTGTGCCTTGTGCACAAGTCAAAGAGTTGGTAGGATATTTGTGTGGAGTAAATCTTCACCCTACACTTGCCTTGCACTTGTCTTAATCTTGGCCATTGGTTGGCCACTTCGACCTATAAATACCCCCAAGATGAAGAGTTCTTCATCCACAAATCTTTCCAAGTCTTGAAAATCCTCTCCTCTCCCTTTGTAGCCTCTTTCGCCCAACACTCCCCCTCCCTTGTGAAGTTTGGCCGAGGCCTACCCCTCCCTTGGTAGAAAAAGTTGCCTTCTAGTATCGTTATAATGCCCAAAATACCCTAGCCAATAAGCCTTAATCCTTAGTAGAAGTTGTGAATAACTTCTAAGGTTCTTGGATCTACCGGACCGTACAACTTAGCAGCTAAACAGTGATCAGTCGCGACTTTATCTACGATATTATTGTGCTTACCGAGGTAACTAATCCTAACCCTCTTTTGAATTAGAGAATACTTCTTGTGGTAGTATAAGTATAAGTATAAATACTTAGAAGAATATTGCGAATAGAATTGAACTGTTATCACGGTGGAAGGGTTTAAAGAAGAATAATTGAACTATGCTTATATAGGACTGCTTTCACAAGAGACTTATATAGCTCAGGGTAGGAAGTGCTGCCCGACTTTCCGTAGAATTGTGAACCCTCTGTTTAGAATGACCTTCAGAGTAGTCTTTGATAGATGTCTGTGACTATTATAGGCTGACTCTCTGCGCGCGACATATTCAACTTGGCAGGTGGTTTTCGCTGAGAAGGTATGTGATTCTTCCTAAAGCATGATATTTTATAATATATATGTAGTACGATAGACGTACATGTGTTAACTGAATAATACTTACGGCAATGCCTCACGGCTTAAGCCTGAATAACACTTACGTGATGCCTCACGGCTTAAGCCTGAATAATAAAGAACTGAAAGCATTTCAAAAGAATACTGAATCATTTTTAACAGAAGAGAACTAATTGGTTTTTAAAACAGAAGCTTAAGAGTTATACTAGCTTTATGGGAAGTTAAGTATAACCACTTAAGATTGATAAAAGAAACAGTTTGCCTATGTGTTTATAACAGACTTATATTGTGAAAAGAATAATAAGATGGTTTGATAAGTAGACATGATATGATGCTATGTGTGTTAGTGTCTTGTAACGTTTGTGTAAAAGAGTATTCTTGTTGTGCTTATGTTGTTTAACGATAAGCTGTTAGGTTAGTGTAACATCACTCACCTCTTGACATATTACCGGGGGTTAAGCTGCCCTCCGATGCGGGGTAGACTCAGGCGGTCTGGGACCATGATTCGAGAATACCTCATGCGGGTCCAAGGGACCTATGCGGAGCTACGGGAGTTCCAGGTTAGTGTGCGGGGTTATACCTCATGCGGTCTATGTGGCCATGCGGACTACGAGTCCAGGACGATGCCGAGGAGTAGCTACCCTCGATGCGGGGTTATATACCCTATGCGGGCCTATGTGATTGGCCTATGCGGACTACGGGAGTCCAGGATTAGGCTTGCATGGTGATACTACGGGCAATTGGCCCTGCTTCGATCATTCGCAGCCTAGAAAAGACCTGTTACAGTTTACCTATTGCTGCTCTTGTTTGTGATGTGGCACTATGTGCGGTTTCCTTGGTTGTTTCATACATATTTGTAAACTGGTTTTAAAAATGATATGTTTTCATTTAAGTACCTTACAGTTTCACATACTTAGTACCTGTTGTACTGACCTCCTTCGGGGGGCTGCGTTCATGCCGCAGGTAAGGGCAAGCAGGTGCTAGATCCGCATCCTTAGGATCTTTTTGCTTTGGTGTCAGGAGCTCCATCTTCTCCGGAGGCTCTACTATTGGGTATGATCTCCCTGTTGTAGATAGTTTTTGTACTGTCAGGGTATGGCGGGGCCCTGTCCCGCCATAGTTGTTTATTTCCTTAGAGGTCTGTAGACATGCTGTACAGTTGGGATGTAACTGCAAAAACTTTGTATATATATATATGCCGGAAGGCACCCTTTTCTCAGAAACTGTGTCTCATTTACAATTGCTTCATGTCATGTTTTTATATTCCGCTGATTTTCTCTGATGTATGACTACTTGGGTGCCCGGGTAAGGCACCAGTCACGGGCCCGGAACGGGTCGTGACAAAATTTTCACAATCTAGGCAACTTATGCCCTTTAATCAAAATAGACAACTTTCTAAACCTTCCATAAAGCCGTTATAACCAACTTCCCATAAAGCCGTTATAACCCTTTATGGTTTTAGACATATCCATTCCTTTAATAACCAAGAGACTTATGCTATTAAAAACCAAGTATCACATACTTACAAATCAAGTTCTTAACTTTCAAAACACTTCAAGTCTCTTAATATATAGAAAACAAGTTTCTTCTACTTTTAAACCTCAAGTAACTCACTCCTTTAAAACAAGTTACTTCTCTTAAAACATGTCATTTCTCCTCTTTTAAATCAAATAAGTAAATCACTGACTTCTAAAGTCATTATAATGACCTTTAGGTTTTAGAATTAAGGCACTAGCTAAAAGATTTGGAAACCACTTCCTTTTTAAGACTCCATGTACTTTAAGTAAAATACCTTCACTTTTAAGAATCCAAACTTCATCAAGAAAATGGATTATACAACTTACAATCTAAACATCAAAGTACAATCAAGGAATGGATCATTTAAGGAGTAAAACATACTTTCTTAATCTTAAGGAATCATGCTAGAAGAGGAGATAGTTCACATACCTTTCGGCTAAAATCCACAAGCTAAGCCGAATACGCCGTATGTAGAAGTGTCAACCTATAATGGTCACAACAAGACTATCAACTTCTAGTCTCAACGTAGAATAATAATAAGTATACGGCCTCTAATTCTACGGAAAATCGGGCAGCACTTCCTTTGTTTCTACTCACTTTGCCACCTTTTTCAAGGCCGAATACAATAACCAACAAGCCACATTTAAGGCTCCAAACAACAACCAAACAAAGGGGATTACACGCCTTACAATACGTAAAATTCCGCCCACAATTCATACGAAGTAGTTTAATGACACTAGCCAATTCGGCCAACTTACATAGCAACACTAAGTCTTTTCCAACCCTTTTCAAATTCCAAGTTCCAAGGTCTAACATGTTATATAGTTATAAACTACTTCAACAACTACAATTTCCTTCTTTATACCACATGCGACGCTTAGACCAATAGTCGACTTGAATTGTAATCTTAAGGCTAAACATGCTAGTTTTCGGATTAGGGTTCCAATTGCCAATAAACATATCAAACTTCATACTATATAACACATGCTTGCTAAAATCCATAGCTATAACAATAAGTAAGTCTTAACTACTAAAATGACAAAATTTATACCTTTAGAAGCCCTTAAAATTTCCAAGATTCCAAAGTCGCGCCTTAGAAATTCTTAGCTCCTTTCCTTATGTTCCAATCCGCTCCAAGCACTCCTTAGAGGCCTATGAAGAACCCATCTTCAAGTTCCAACTTCAAAGTTGAAGAACTCCCTTAGTTTCCGCCTTGCGACTAACGTAAAAATACGTTTTTTCCGAAATCTTTCTATTGAGATAACCTTACAATACTCTTAGGAACCTTGGTTTAAAGTCTTGTGGCTAATGGATCAAAACTATAAAATTTTTGTGTGGGAATTACATGAAAGCCGAGAGCTTCTTAAAGAGGGAAAGAGTTCTCTAATTTTTCTAAGTGTAAATGAGCTAGTCTTGCACTAGTAGTAACCTTATAAAATACAATGGAGGGCTTAGACTTAAACAAATGTGAGGCTAGGATTAAAATCACATGGATCAAGCCTAAGTGGCAAGTTGACTAGTCAATTATGTCAAGCTTTGAAGACTTATCTTCCAAGAGGTTCAATGACCAAATTACCCCTCCTCTAATTCGACCAAGACCACTTATGGGGGTGCCACGTGTCGCCCTCTCATTCGTCCATAAAATTCCGTAACCCTCGTGGGCCCCACAAAACGTAAAATTCCTCGGGTGGGCCCCACGTGACCAAATCCGTAAAAATAAATTTCCATAATATTAATAAGTTCCATACTCTTCAAATAATGCATTTTGAGAATCCAATTCTCAATAACGAACATTTTTCCTTTCCGACGTCCGGAAGATTTTCCGTCGGAAGAACAATTCTTCCTTTCGTACTAATGTCCAAGTCTTGTTTCCTTACGTACATTCTCTTATACATGTCCTGGACTTACGGGGTGTAACATTCTTCCCCCCTTAGAAACATTCGTCCCCGAATGTTCTTAGTCGGTTGCCAAGCTATACACACTCCGGCACAATCTCTATACTATGCCTATCAATCAAATGCACAAGACCAACGATGCCACACATGGCCACCACATAACATACGTAAACATATCAATGGACCTTCCGTTCGCGACCCCCTTCTCACAAAACTTGAAGGTTACAGTCTTCCCAAACACGGGATCCTTAGAGGTTCCTTTCTTTCCTTACTTGTCATACTTTCTGCACTTTCAAACTTATCTAGTACACGCATCAATTCTCAAATATTGTTTCGTTCTCCAATCCTTGGAGTTATTAATCGAACTCGCCATTATGCTACTTGAATTTCCCGCTAAGGCTCTCTCGTCCTTACGACCTAGTTCGTGGAACGATCCACAAACTCGCATACAACAATTTACTAAACTTGGCCCTTGCATCCCTGACCCTATCACATAACGGGACCATTTCTAACTGACATCACCCCATTCCATACTATCGGCTGACCCGAAATGAGTCCACAACCCGACTCATCGTCACACTTAACTCCTCATTCTTAGTCTGAAATACATCTCTCTTATCTCAAGGTACTTCTTACCCTATCCCCTATTCACTAGAGGTTCGTCACATAAGCCAAAGTATTTCTATCAGATAATCTTCCTATCGGTCTTACACTTATACGGGGTAATTACAACTTGTGAACTTTATACAACTATAGTCTCAGTTCACCTATCATTCTTGTCAACATTCCTACTTCTCACTTTACTAATCAAAGTATCCCTACCTCTGGGGTACTATCACTTACAACTGCTAGCACCGCTATCTTGGTCAATAACATAACTGCTTCCCTCATGACCCTATAGTTGTCACGACCCGACCCCGGACCCGCGACTGGTGCCCTACCTGGGCACCCCTTTCGGTATACCTCAGAGAATAGCAGCGGAACATACACATCTGAAAACGTACTTAAACATAAAATAACAACAGGCTAGCCGATAAGGCCACCTTCTGAAAATCATATCAATATAACAGTACATTTTTTTTCAACCCAATCCACAATGTGACTACAGACCTCTAAGAATATAAACTCTGGCGGGACAGGGCCCCGCCATACCCCTGAATGTACAACAACCGACAATACCAGGGATAAGCCTCCGGAATAAAGGAGCTTCTCAACAGCTGAACAGTGATCCTAAGAGCGAGGATCAGCAACCTGTACTCTACCTGCGGCATGAACGCAGCCCCCCGAAGGAGGTCAGTACAACATGTACCAAATATGTGAAACTGAAAGTACTGTAATGAAATCATAAGTCTAAAATAAACTGGAGACATGTATGATAACTCAATTAACAGTACACTGTGCCTTACTAACAATGAGAGTAAATAGGAGTATACTTACAATATAAAGTAGGAAAGCTCACGATCAAAGCAGGACCACCTGCCCGCAGTATCAATAAGCAATCCTATTCCTGGGACTATTTCACCCGCATAGATCACGTGGACCCGCGTGAGGTATTCCTCGCATGGGACTATTTCACCCGCATAAGCCCTTACGGACTCGCATGAGGTATTCCTCGCATAGGCTGGACCCGCGTGGGACTATTTCACCCGCATGAGCCCTACTGACTCGCACGAGGTATTCCTCGTGATCGTGGTTAGCAAATCCACTAAATATACAATGCCACAATCCCGGAATGACCCGCAACGAATAATATATCATTAGCCCAAATCCGGATATCACACATAACATAAGCTCTATCGGCTTATCATGCAATATATAAGCAAGTTAAGAAATCCCCTAACTTCTTACTATTCTTGTTCATATACACTCTCATTTTAGTTTACCTAAGGCACTAACATGTTCTTTATAGAAATCCGGGAATTTAACCCAAAGTACTACGTACTTCTATTCTTTAAAACCAATGACTCTTTTGGTAGAAAACTTCCAAGATACTATAAATCCTAGTATCAAGTTCAAATTACATTTCAAGGCAAGTCACAACACCCTTATAAATAAAGTTAAGTTTCTAAATCAAGTGACTCCTTTTCTTATAAAACTTTAGGCAATTGATGCCTTAAAATCGAATTGCCTTCCATTAAATCAAGCCATTTATCTTTCCATAAAGCCAATATAACCAACTCCACATAAAGTCGTTATATTCACTTTATACCTTAGTCAAGTACAATTTCCTTTCCAAGGGACTTATACGTTTAAAACGAAACAAGTATCACATTCTTTAAAACTCTTCAAGTACCTTAACATACTTAAGTTACTTAGAGTAAACCACTCTTTAAACTTTCCATAAAGCTATTATACTAGCCTTATACATTAGCAATTTACATTCTTTCCTTATAACCAAGAGACTTAAATTTTCCCACAAAACAAGTATTAAAATACCTTCAACATACTTAAAGTCTCTTAACTTTTGAAAACCAAGATATCCTTAATATCTAAACAAGTGAGTTAATTCCCTAACTCAAACAACTTGGACATTCTTTAAAATAAGCCAAGGATATCAAATAGACTAGGTTGTCAAAATCTTGTACGTCTACCGTACTATACATTTATAACTTAATCATGCTCAAGAGATAAGAAAGTTCCACATACCTCTTCGGTTTAATCCACTTGCTAAGTCCATTTCGTCAATGCGTAGTATGTCAACCTATAATGACCATAGGACGTCGATTAAATTCTAGTTTCAAACGTAGAATATTCCAAGTGCAAGTCACTAAATTCTACGGAAAATCGGACAGCACTTCCTTTGTTTCTACTCACTTTGCCACCTTTTTCAAGGCCGAATACAATAACCAAACAGCCCCAATTGGCTCACCACAATTTATAAGGTAGTTCAATACAAATGAATAACCAAACAGCCCCAATTGGCTCACCACAAACGATAACAAACTAGTCTAAACTATAATGTCAATTCGGCAATTAGGCAACAATACAAATCGTTTCCAATTCCTTTTTAATCCAAGTGGTTTAGTATAACATGATATCAAGCCGCAATCGATTACAACTACTACAATCCTCAAGTAGATAAACATGCGACGATTCTAATAAACGACCAAAATTGTATTTCAATTTCAAAAGGCTAATCATGTCCTTTTCGGTTCTAGGCTTCTACAATCCATGTCACTTATCAAACTTCATAACACAAATCACATGATCACTTATAACTTATCATAACATGAAATCTTCAATTACAAAAGTAAAACAAAGATTATACCTCAATTAGCCCAATTATGATCCAAGATCACAAGTCGCTCCTTAGCAACTTTAACTCCTCCTTTCGACGTTCCAATCCACTCCAAGCAACCCTTAGAAGCTTATAAAAGACTCATCTTCAAGTTTCAACTTCAAGGTTGAATAACCCTTTAGGTTTTCGCCTTGCGACTAATACGAAAACACCGTTTTTCCGGGATCTTTCTATTGAGAAACACTTACAATACCCTTAGGTACCTTGGTTTAAAGTGGGGGAATTATTGGACAACAATTGAAATTTTTTCTTGAAACCCTAAGGCAAACCCGAGAGCCTCTCTTGTGCTCTTCAAGATTTTTGTAAAATTTGTCTAAGTGTTGAAGCTTGTCTTGCACTAGCATACATATATAACAAGATGGAGGGTCAAGATTAGAACAAATGGGTGGTTAGGATGCTTTTCACAAGGATCAAGCCAAGTGGCAATTGACTTAGTCAACAATGTCAAGCTCTTGCCTTTGCAAGACTTGGTCTTTTAAATTATGGTCAAATGACCATTTCCCCCATGTCAATTTCGTCCAAGACCATTAAGGGGGGGTGACACATGTCGCCCTCCCGTTCGTCGCAATATTTCGTTTTCCAACAAATTCCAAAATTCCGATAAATTTTTACTCGTCTCAAATCTTAACATTTGAGTTCTTACGTACGTTCTTATAAACCTATCCTGGAATTTTCCGGGGTGTAACAATAGTCTTCTCCTAACCGAGAAACTGGAGGCTCTGGTGCTGGGGCCTCAAAACCTGGCGCAGAAGAACTCGCCGACTGCGGAACAACATCCGATATACCCTGGGCATAAGCCCTATCAACTCTCTGAGTCTGACTAGTAGCTCCTGCTACTCCTTTGCCCCTCTGGGCGGCTGTTGCCCTCCTTGGAGGCATAAATGTAACACAACAATACGTCAGAGAGGAATTTTCTTACTAACACAGCTCTATGGCACGATCTTAGAGTGAGAAGAATAGAAACCAACTCCTAGATGTCCTGTAGCCTCCTGTTTATGGGTGTGGCGCGCAACACACCGATAATCAAGACTCTACTAGACACGGTCTGTAAACATTCCGAGGACTGACTGCTCTGATACCACTCTGTCACGCCCCGAACCCCGGGCCCGTGACTGGTGCCCTACCTGGGCACCCTTCTACCTTAACAACTAAGTACATTGCGGAAATTAATAACAGCTCTTTTTTTTTCTTTTTTTAAAGCAACCGTACGTACAAGGCAAAGCTAAGGCCGCCATATAATATACATAAACAAAAGACACTACACCGCACACGCAGTCCAATCCACATATGAATACGCACTTACAGGAGTTAAATCGAACTATGACGGACAAGGCCCCACAGTACCCATAAATGTACAAAAGCACATCTTGAAGGAACTATACCAAAATGATAAACTCCTGAACACAGGGAGCTATCCAACAAAAACTCTGAGCAGGGTCCTACACCTGCCGATCACCACACTGCGTACCTAAACTGCGGCGTAACGCACTTCCGAAGGAGGTCGATGCGAAGAATGTACCAAGTATGTGAGCGATGAAATGCGTAATGAAATCATAACTTGATCTAAACAAAGCAGGAGACATGTATGATAGCCTACCTACAGTACACAATACATAAGCAGTCATATCAAGTCAGGGACGCAGGCCCTCAAAGTCATTACTCAAATATAACCATGGGTCTCACGCCCATAATATCAATCATGCCCGTGGAATCCTTCCTCTGCCGCGATCCATGATGTAACAACACCCATAAGGATACATGAACACCAAGTCCCACCTGTGTCCGAAATACCTCGTGGTCTCATGCCCCGGAATCCTACCTCGTAAAAGCATGAACACTAACACAAACAATTCCGGGGACATATATGATACTCAAAATACAACACCTTGTGCCTTACTACAATGAGAGTAAACAGTAGTATCCTTAGAATATAAAATAGGAAGCTCATGATCAAAGTAGGACCATCCGCCCGCAGTATTATTCTGCAATCCTATTCCTGGGACTATTTCACCCGCATAGGTCGTGTGGACCCGCGTGAGGTATTCCACGCATAGGCTGGACCCGCCCGCATGGGACTATTTCACCCGCATAAGCCTTTTCGGACCCGCATAAGGTATTCCTCGCATAGGACTATTTCACCCGCATAAGCCCTTACGGACTCGCATGAGGTATTCCTCGCATAGGCTGGACCCGCCCGCATGGGACTATTTCACCCGCATAAGCCCTACGGACTCGCATGAGGTATTCCAAGCATCGTGGGTAGCAAATCCACGGAATTATGCAAATGCCACAAACCCGGGGAATGACCCCGAAACGACTGATATACCAATAGCACACAACCGGCTATTTCCAGCACACATAGGCAATTCTCAATTAACAAGCCAAAGTACTTATCAAGGCACACTTAGACAAATCCTCAATTTATCAAGCCAAAGTACTAATCAAGGCATACATAGAATAATTCTCTTTTAACAAGCCAAAGTACTTATCAAGGCACACTTAGACAAATCCTCAATTTATCGAGCCAAAGTACTAATCAAGGCATACATAGAATTATTCTCAATTAAGTAGGCCAAAGTACTACGTACGTACATTCTTTTCAAAAGACTCCTTTTTATGTAAAATCCCAAGATACTAACACCCGTAGTATCAAGGCATGTCTATTTTTCAAAGTAAGTTACTACACGTTTAGAAAACTCATTTCAAGGCTTGAAATCAAGTAACTTCAAATTTTCACAATCTAGGCAACTTATGCCCTTTAATCAAAATAGACAACTTTCTAAACCTTCCATAAAGTCGTTATAACCAACTTCCCATAAAGCCGTTATAACCCTTTATGGTTTTAGACATATCCATTCCTTTAATAACCAAGAGACTTATGCTATTAAAAACCAAGTATCACATACTTAAAAATCAAGTTCTTAACTTTCAAAACACTTCAAGTCTCTTAATATATAGAAAACAAGTTTCTTCTACTTTTAAACCTCAAGTAACTCACTCCTTTAAAACAAGTTACTTCTCTTAAAACATGTCATTTCTCCTCTTTTAAATCAAATAAGTAAATCACTCCTTGACTCCCCTAAAGTCATTATAATGACCTTTAGGTTTTAGAATTAAGGCACTAGCCAAAAGATTTGGAAACCACTTCCTTTTTAAGACTCCATGTACTTTAAGTAAAATACCTTCACTTTTAAGAATCCAAACTTCATCAAGAAAATGGATTATACAACTTACAATCTAAACATCAAAGTACAATCAAGGAATGGATCATTTAAGGAGTAAAACATACTTTCTTAATCTTAAGGAATCATGCTAGAAGAGGAGATAGTTCACATACCTTTTCGGCTAAAATCCACAAGCTAAGCCGAATACGCCGTACGTAGAAGTGTCAACCTATAATGGTCACAACAAGACTATCAACTTCTAGTCTCAACGTAGAATAATACTAAGTATACGGCCTCTAATTCTACGGAAAATCGGGCAGCACTTCCTTTGTTTCTACTCACTTTGCCACCTTTTTCAAGGCCGAATACAATAACCAACAAGCCACATTTAAGGCTCCAAACAACAACCAAACAAAGGGGATTACACGCCTTACAATACGTGTAAAATTCCGCCCCACAATTCATACGAAGTAGTTTAATGCACACTAGCCAATTCTCGGCCAACTTACATAGCAACACTAAGTCTTTTCCAACCCTTTTCAAATTCCAAGTTCCAAGGTCTAACATGTTATATAGTTATAAACTACTTCAACAACTACAATTTCCTTCTTTATACAACATGCGACGCTTAGACCAATAGTCGACTTGAATTGTAATCTTAAGGCTAAACATGCTAGTTTTCGGATTAGGGTTCCAATTGCCAATAAACATATCAAACTTCATACTATATAACACATGCTTGCTAAAATCCATAGCTATAACAATAAGTAAGTCTTAACTACTAAAACGACAAAATTTATACCTTTAGAAGCCCTTAAAATTTCCAAGATTCCAAAGTCGCGCCTTAGAAATTCTTAGCTCCTTTCCTTAAGTTCCAATCCGCTCCAACCACTCCTTAGAGGCCTATGAAGAACCCATCTTCAAGTTCCAACTTCAAAGTTGAAGAACTCCCTTAGTTTCCGCCTTGCGACTAACGTAAAAATACGTTTTTTCCGAAATATTTCTATTGAGATAACCTTACAATACTCTTAGGAACCTTGGTTTAAAGTCTTGTGGCTAATGGATCAAAACTATAAAATTTTTGTGTGGGAATTACATGAAAGCCGAGAGCTTCTTAAAGAGGGCAAGAGTTCTCTAATTTTTCTAAGTGTAAATGAGCTAGTATTGCACTAGTAGTAACCTTATAAAATACAATGGAGGGCTTAGACTTAAACAAATGTGAGGCTAGGATTAAAATCACATGGATCAAGCCTAAGTGGCAAGTTGACTAGTCAATTATGTCAAGCTTTGAAGACTTATCTTCCAAGAGGTTCAATGACCAAATTACCCCTCCTCTAATTCGACCAAGACCACTTATGGGGGTGCCACGTGTTGCCCTCTCATTCGTCCATAAAATTCCGTAACCCTCGTGGGCCCCACAAAACGTAAAATTCCTTGAGTGGGCCCCACGTGACCAAATCCGTAAAAATAAATTTCCATAATATTAATAAGTTCCATACTCTTCAAATAATGCATTTTGAGAATCCAATTCTCAATAACGAACATTTTTCCTTTCCGACGTCCGGAAGATTTTCCGTCGGAAGAACAATTCTTCCTTTCGTACTAATGCCCAAGTCTTGTTTCCTTACGTACATTCTCTTATACATGTCCTAGACTTACGGGGTGTAACATATTTATCCACACTTAGAGATTTCCAAGCTTGAAATACTCCCTCCCCTTGTTGTTGTTCTCGTCCTTGAGCCTCTCCCTTAGCCAAAAGTTTTCCAAAAATCCTTAAACTTATAAGTGTTCTTCCTTAGGGTGTTAGGAAGATTAGTAATCAAAAGTTGGAAAAGATTTCACACCCCTAGCCTAAATATACCCCCTTGGCCGAGAGTTGCCAAAATTGTAGCCTACGTTTTCTTCACTTTTTGGAGTTGAAGTGTTAAGAGAAGTTGTTTAGAAACTTCTAAGGGTTTCTTGGAGCGGGTTGGAGCGTAAGTAATCGGAGCTAAACGTTGCTCAGGATCAACATATAATCTTGGATAATTTTGGGCTTATCGAGGTAATGATCTTTATCCCCCTATTGTAATTGGAAATTGCATGTCGTAGTAGTTTAGAATTAAGTATAAGATATATAGAAGGTTGGTAAAGAAGAGAATTGAACTGTACTTACATAGGGCTGTATTTACAGTAGACTTGTGTAGTTTGACGGGTAGGGAAGTGCTGCCCAATTTTCCGTAGAATTAAGAACCTTCTGCTTAGAATGTTCTACAGAGTAGTCTAGACGTTGATAGACTTATATGACCATTATAGGTTGAAGTACTGCGAGTAGCGTATTCTACTTGAAGGGTGGAAAAGGCTAGCAGGATTACAGTACTTTGGAGCTTTTTGCTATTTGTCGATAATCGTCGCGAGGTATGTGAACCTCTTTCTATCTTTTCTAGCATGATATGTTGTGAACTATGTAGTACGGTAGACGTACATGTGTTAAATGAATTTGGTTGTTTTAAAACATAAAGTGTTATAACGGCTTTATGGGAAGTTGGTTATAACAACTTTATGTGGGAAAAGAAATGGTTTGTGGTTTTTAAAAGATAAAAGACTGGATGTGAATTAATAAGGACTTGGGTTGTGTTAAAAAGTTGTGAAACCGTTTTAATGAGAAATGGGTAATTGGGTTTTAAAAGGAATAATGTTATATTTATTTTGGAAATGAGAACAAGTATCGAACAAACCACTGCAGCGTTAATAAAGGAAAATGTATTGACTAATTAATAATTATTAAAACCAGTAGAAACCTCCATCTGCATAGAAGCTAAGATAAGACAAAATTATATTACATTTTCTAGATCATGGTTGCTTTAATAAGATTGTTATAAACAAGAATAACCTACTCACACATAAGGCATATGTTACTCAAATTGTTTTAAAAGCGAATTATGTTATTAAGTGATTAAGACTATGAACTACGAAACCTTTCGAAAATAAGAGACTTGAGTATTTGAAATTAGGCAAACTTGAACTTTTGGAAAAGAAGGTTGTTACTTGTCTTTAAAAAGGGGAAACTATTTTGGTTTACTTAGGATAATAGTTACTCTGTTTTGGATACTACGAGTGTTGGTATCAGGTGACTTCTTGTGAAAGAATGGATATTTGTAAGGGAATTGAAGTATGGTAATTTGCTTGTGCTTGCTTGTGATAGCCTTGTTGTGTGAAAAGTTGTATTCCTATGCTACCGGTGTTAGTATCTTGGGGTTTTATATGAAAAGGAGTCTTTTGAAAAGAATGTAAGCACGTAGTACTTTGGGTTAAATTCCCGGATTTTTATGTGTGAAACGAAAGTGCCATAACTTTATAAAAATGGAAGTCTAAAGGTTTAATGAACCTGCCTATGTTTGCTTGTGATAGCTTTGAGTGCAAGTATTATATGTTTACGTTGTCGTGACTCTCAGTTGGAGGGCCGGCTGTCTTGTTGTAAGTTTACTTGGACGTACCGACAGTGATGTGGGATTCCACGGGTATGCTTCCATTATGATTGATCCTTGGACATGCTTATACAATGTGGGATTCCGGGGCATGTGACCAGGATGCGGGTTAGATTCCCGGATTTGTTTTATTACCCATGGTCATGCTTATACGATGAGGGATTCCGGGGCATGCGACCATGTTATGTACGACTATTACTCCATGGGCTAGCTCCCCATGAAGACATGTACCCACGATGAGGGATTCCGGGGGCAAGTTATATTATTACTCCATGGGCTAGCTCCCCATGAAGACCTGCACCTACGATGAGGGATGCCGAGGGCACGTTATGGCCATGCTACACCGATGAGGGATTCCGGGGCATGCGTCCGCGTATTATATATATATATATGTATTGTATATGTGTACGCCGACAGTGAGGTAGGATGCCACTGGCGGGTCACATGGTTATATGTTACACCTACGGCTGCCGGCAGTGACGTGACGGAGGATTCCACGGGCAGGAGATATATATATGTATTGTATATGTGTACGCCGACAGTGAGGTAGGATGCCACGGGCGCGTCACATGGTTATATGTTACACTTATGAATGTCGGCAGTGATGGGGGATTCCACGGGCACGCTTTGATATTTGTGTGATTTGATCGCGTCCCAGATTGGGTCGGGTAGTATATGCGCCCCTCCATAAAGGGCCGGATTATGTTATGAAAGATAAGTAAGTTATATTGTAACTTAATGATTTCTCCTAAGTATGTACGTAAGATTTGGCTATAACTCTTAATGGAATGGAAAAGATAATGATGTGCAATTAAGTTTATGAGTGGTAATGACACGGCAGGATCTGGTATGTACTTTTTATACTTGCCCCTGTCATTCTTTTGTACAGTTATGATCATTTCTTGTACTTTATTTACATTTCATATTAAATTTTTGTTATCGACCCTCTTGAGAAGTGCGTTAATGTCCGCAGTTTAGGTACTGTTGTGGATCCGCGAGCTTAGGATCTGGTTCAACATTTTGAGATGGCTCCATGTTCGGAGTTGTCATGTTTATGTATATTCGAAGTGCGGCAGGCCTTGTCCGTCGCGATTTTAGTCCAAAATCTTAGAGTGCTGTATTCACGTGTAATGGGTAGTTAGAGTTGTAATTACATTTTTGGATAGTGTAAGCCCTTTTGGGTGATTTATATTATGGCAGTCTTATCGGCTTTGCCTAAGTTTTAAAAAAAAAGTGTGTTACCTATTTTCCGCAGTTTGTTATGTTGTATGATTAGAAGGGTGCCCACGTAGGGTACCAGTTGCGGCCCGGGGTTGGGTCGTGACAAAAGTGGTATCAGAGCTGTTAGTCCTCGGAAAGTGTCTACAGACCGTGTCTAGTAGAGTCTTGATTATCGGTGTGCTGTGCACCACATCTATAATCAGGAGGCTGCAGGACATTTAGGATTGGTTTCCATTCTTCTCACTCTGAGATCGTGCGATAGAGCTGTGTCGTTAGGGTTGTCTTTCCCTAACAAGTTATGTTGATTGCAGCTACGAGCAAGACAGCAGTGACCCTGGAAGGAACTATGTGGATTGCATATCCAGGTTGGTAATGATTATAGTATAGTTGGTATTGTGACATACATCTATACGGAGTTATGTATGAGGGTCAAACGCGTGTTGCCTAGAATGATTTTAGATTACTAGGAGTTGGTAAAGACTAACTAGATACCGGGAAGGTATGGAACAATTAATGAATTCTCGCCAAGGTCTTATGTTTTATTTTGAGATAATTGGGGAAGGATGAGTTGTCTGATAGGGTAGTGAACCCTTAAGAAGTCATGTTAAGGAACTTAATGGAATACCATGTTAATATATTAAGCTACGTGGTAGGCTTAAGAGAATTATACGGATGAGGTCCGTATAGAGTAAGTAATGGTTGTTGTGATCAAGACGACACAATTATGGTTTTATGAGAAGTTTTTGTACCCGTTTACTGGGGGACTGGTAAGGTAGGCTTGGAGCATGGAAATTGCGAGCCTAAGAATATTGATAACTTCCGAGACCTTAGATATATAAGGCTCTCTCGGGCCATAAGATTTTAAGTCAGACCAAGGATAAGAGTTAAGTGCGACGGTGGGATGGGGTGAGGACCTATTGCGGGTCGCCCCATATCTTGAAATAGAGTGGTATCAGTTGGTAGTAGTTCCGCTACGTGACAGGGTCACGAGGGTGCAAGGCCCAAGTCTAGCTAATTTTTTTACGGGTTCGTGGACGCGTTCCACCGGAACCAGGTCGTGAAAGCCGGAAATTGCCTTATATTGTTTTATAGAGTTACTCCAAAGATTAGAGGCCAGAATCGGTATGGAAGTTATGTATGTATGCTAGTAGGAGTTGGAAGTACGGAAAGAGTGCGACCAGTAAGAAAGATAGCAACCAAGTGTAAAGGAGTAGAGCCTGAATCCATAAGAACCTTTCGAGGTAACTACACCCGTGAGTGTGTGGGGTGGTAGCTGAGTGGGAATATGAGGTTTTCCCGATGATGATACTGTTATACCCCGTATTTCCAGAGTATGTACGTGAGGACGTACGTAGAAAAGTTTGAGCCTTAAAGTTAGGCAAGGACGAAATTTTGTTCACAACTACCGAAAATAATCGTTTTTCGACGAAACGTTTTACAAACCTTGCGAAGGGAAAATTCCGGCTATGTCATTTATAATTTTTGCGGATTTTTCCGAGAGATGAAATATTTTGGACCAACGAGAGGGCGACACTTGTCACCCTCTAATTGGCGGACTTGTGGGCGTCAATGGGACGAATTGAAGCCTTGGAGTTGGTAGGATATTTTGTGTAGTTGATGAGCAAGTGGGACCCACAAACACTTGTCCAAATCTTGACCTTACACTTGCCCACCACTTGTCTTGATCTTGGCCATTGGTTGGCCTATAAATACCCCCATAACTTGAAGGTTTTCTTCATCCCTTAAATCATTTCTAAGTCTTGAATTCCCTTCCCCCCCTTCCTAGTTGTGCTAGCCGAAACCCCTCCCCCTTTGTGAGGCCCTTGGCCGAGAAACACCTCCCCCTTCCTAGTGGTGTTGGCCGAGACACACCCCCCCCCCTCTTGGGTTATTGTCGTAAAATACTACCCCCCCTTGGTAGAAAAGTATTCTCCAAGTATAGTTACTATTCCATATACCTTGTAGTATTCCAAGGTTACACCTATACTAAAAGCCCAGAAATACTATTATACTTTCCTTCGGTCACTAAACGAAACCCTAAGGAAAATCTTCACTGTTGGTTGAAGTATTAAGAAGAAGTTGCGTAGAACTTCTAAGGGTTGTTTGGAGCGGGTTGGAGCACCCGGATTAGGAAATAAACATTGCTCAGGATCGACATTAAATCTTGGATAATTTTGGGCTTATCGAGGTAAATACTCTTGTCCTTATATTGTAATTGGAAATTACATACTGTAGTAGTATAGAAATGAATATAAGATTCATAGAAGAGAATTGAACTGTAATAGAAGGATATTACAAAAAAGACTTGAACTGAAATCACATCAGAAGAATATTAAAGAAGAAGTTTGAACTGTACTTACATAGGACTGTATTTACAGTAGACTTGTGTAGTTTAACGGGTAGGGAAGTGCAGCCCGATTTTCCGTAGAATAGAGAAGCCTCTGCTTAGAATGTTCTACAGAGTAGTCTAGAGATTGATAGACTTATATAACCGTTATAGGTTGAAGTACTGCGAGTAGCGTGATCTACTTGGAAGATGGACAAGACTAGCCGAGTTATAGCCGTGGAGCGTTTTGCTAATAGTCGATAATCGTCGCGAGGTATGTGATTCTTCCTATCCTCTTGAGCATGATATTTTAAAAGAATATATATATAGTACGGTAGACATACGTGTGTTAACTGAACGTAGTTTTACGGCAATGTCTTTTGACTTAAGCTTGAATAATAAGAATCTTGAAGTATTTCAAAGGAATTAAGAAACCTTTTTGAAAGAAGAGTAATACTTGGTTTTAAAAGCTTAAGAGTTATACTAGCTTTATGAGAAGTTAGGTATAACGACTTAAGAGAGATAAAAAGAATGGTTTATTGATTTTAGAAGTTAAGAGACTTGATCTTAAAAGATAAGAGACTTGACTTAATGGAATTAATATGAATTTTGTTAAAAAGTGTGAAACCTCATTCGTGAGTAATGAGTACTTGGTTTTTAAAAAAGGAATAATGTTTCTTGATTTGAAATCAGAATAAGTATCGAACGAACCACTGCAGCGTTAATAAAGGGAAATGTATTGACTAATAAAGTATTATTAAAACCAGTAGAAACCTCCATCTGCATAGAAGCTAAGATGAGACAAAATGATATTACATTTCCTAGATCCTGGCTGCTTTAATCAGATTGTTATAAACAAGAATAACCTACTCACACATAAGGCATATGTTTCTCAAACTGTTTTAAAGGAAAATTATATCATTAAGTGATTAAAACTATGAACTACGAAACCTTTTGAAAATGAGAAACTTGAGCATTTGAAATTAGGCAAACTTGAACGTTTGGAAAATAATGTTGTTACTTGATTTTACAAAGGGAAGTGTTTTGGTTTACTTAAAAAGATAGTCACTCTATTTTTTTATACTACGGGTATTGTGTGACTTTTTGTGAAAGAAGCGGATCTTTTAAAGAGTTAATGTATGAAGTACTTTGGGGATAAAAACCCGAACTTGTTAACATAAAGTAGAAAGTACCTTGTGTGAATAACTTGATTGTGTTGGTTTGTGATAGCCTTGTAATACTTTCTTGTTGATTTGATAAGTAAACATGTTAGGATGCTACGGGTGTTAGTATCTTGTGATGTTTGTGTAAAGGGGTTTCCCTTGTTGTGCTTATGTTGTTAAAACGGTAAGCCCGTTGTACTGTTATTATATCACCTACCCCCTTGACTTGTTATACCGAGGGCTTGCCACCCTTGATGCGGGTCTATACGGCTATGCGATGCAATGCGACTATGCGAGCTGCGGGAGTTCGAGATTGATTATTAGGGTGTTTTATCCGTCACGAGGATGCCTATGCGATGCGTGTGACTACGCGGTCTATGAGACTATGCGGTGCGAGTCGGGAGTGCAGGGTTAGCTACCCCGTCGCGAGGAATACCTCATGCGGTGCGTGTGTGACCTATGCGGACTGCGGGAAGTCCAGGATTAGGCACGCATAATGATACTATGGGCGATTGGCCTTGCTTCGATCATTCGCGGCCTAGAAAAGACCAGTTACATTATATCTATTTTGCTCTTGTTTATGTTGTGGCACTATGTGCAGTTGAACTGGTTGTATTTGCAAATGGTTTTAAATACTTTGATTTTACTTCAGTACTTTTCAGTTTCACATACTTGGTACCTGTTATCGACCTCCTTGAAGTGCGTTCATGCCGCGGTAAGTACACCGATTGTTGATCCTCGCTCATAGGGTCACAGTTCAGCGTTTGGGAAGCTCCGTTTCTCCGGAGGCTTATCAGTGGTATAGTCCCCTGTTGTTGTAGGTACTTACATTCAGGGGTATGGCGGGGCCCTGTCCCGCCATTGTTGTCATATCATTCTTAGAGGTCTGTAGCACTGTTGTGGGCAGAGTTGTAAATAGGGATGTAACTGTTCTAGTTGTTATATATATATGCCGAAAGGCAAGTTTTCTCAGATGAACTGTTTCATATTTCATATTATGTCATGTCTTGTTTTATATTCCGCTGATTACTCTGATGTATGTCTACTTGGGTGCCCGGGTAAGGCACGATGTGCCCGGTTCGTCGTGACAAAAGTGGTATCGAAGCGCTTAATCCTCGGAAAAGTGTCTCTGAACCGTATCTAGTAGAGTCTTGATTATCGGTGTGTTGTGCACCAATAATCGAGGAGGATATAGGATATTTAGGATTGGTTTCCATTCTTCTCACTCGAGATCGTGCCTTAGAGTGTGTTATAAGTTGGACCCTCTAACGTATTTCTTTCGTATCGTATGCCTCGCGTAAAGCGGCCGGGCGAAGAGGCAAAGCGGCGAGGCTGCAGTAGAGTTCGAGAGGTTACGAGGCACAGCCCAATCATCACACAGGGTGGTGCTTCATTCGAGAGTTCTGCGCGTCACGGCCCAATGAGTTTGCACTGGCAGCGATTCCTCTGCGGCCATAATATTTGAACCTTGTTCACGACGATGAGCGAAAGTATGGATTGCAAAGAGACGCCACTTGTTACTAGCTAGGAATTTAGCAACGAGAGTATTTTATGTACCGATTTATCACGGGTCTTGATGACTATCTAAGAGAGGTTGTGCAAGAGTAGCTCTTGATCGAGGCTTGACCATGGCACGTGTGCGGGCTTATGCGCAGTCGAGAAACGTGGGATCGGCAGTTAACCAAGATCGTGAAGAGGGCGGGGCAAGGTCCTTTGGTAACTTTCGGCGAATCACCTCACGTGATCGATATGCGCCTCCGCGGCAGAGTGGTCCTCCACAAACTTCGGGGCGCTCGAGGTATGCGGAGTTGGTGAGCTCGAGGCTTAGGTTGCGGCTATACGTAGGTTCTAGCCAGGTTGATTTTCCTCGGTGTTCACAGATGACAGCGTCATCGGGAATGTCATCTTTGTTGATGCTTGTTTTACCTGCGGCCGTCAGGGCCATGTGTCGAAAGGATGTCCTAGTAGGAGGGATGCAAGTAGGAGGACTCAGCCTACCAGATTAGTTGCGGATTCAGTAGTTCGGAGAGGAAGGGGTGTTAGCCAGAGGAGGCCACCCCCACCTCGGTGTGGCCGTTGTGGTAAGTGTCATTGTGGGGAGTGTCGTGCTTCGCGACTTGTTATGCTTGCGCCCAGCAGGGCAGGATTGATTGGAACGACAGAGGGTAGTGAAGCAGTAGATACAAGTGTATCCTTAACCCTTTAGAGATTGTATGTGTGATAAGATAAGTATATCTTAAGTGTTACGTTCAGTTAACCTTGTGTAAATTGTGTGTTATACCCCGTATTTCCAGATTATGTACGTGAGGACGTACGTACAAAAGTTTAGCCTTAGTTAGGCACTTTGGACGAAATGTTTGTGCACAACACTCGAAAAGAATCGTTTTCCGACGAAACGTTTTCCAAAGTTTGCGTAGGGAAAATTCCGGCTATGTCATTTCTAATTTTTGTGGATTTTTCCGAGAGACGAAATATTTTGGACCAACGAGAGGGTGACACTTGTCACCCTCAAGTGGCGGGATTGGGACGACCTTGGGCACATTTTTTGTGCCTTCTCCCTTAGTCAAGGAGTTGGTAGGATATTTGTGTAGTAGATGGATAAGGACACTTGCCTAAATCTCCACCTTACACTTGCCTAGCACTTGGCTTCATCTTGGCCATTGGTTGGCCATTGCTTGACCTATAAATACCCCCCTAACTTGAAGGTTTTCTTCATCCATAAATCAATTCTCCAAGTCTTGAAAAAAATCCCTCCCCTCTCTTATAAGCTTTTCGTCCAAGGCTCTCCCTTCCCGAGCCCTTAGCCGAAACCTACCCCCCCTCCCTTGGTAGAAAAGTTGTCTTCCAAGTATAGTTACTTTTCCAAAATACCCTAGCCCAAATCCCTTGTAGTATTTTAGTAGAAGTTTTGTAGAACTTCTAAGGGTTTCTTGGAGCTATCGGAGCGTACAAATTAGGAGCTAAACCTTGCTCAGGAGCGACATTTAATGTTATACCCCGTATTTTCAGAGTATGTACGTGAGGGCGTACGTATACAATTTGAGCCTTAAAGTAGGCATAGTTTCGAAATTTGTACACAAGTGCCGAAAAGAGTCGTTTTCCGAAAGCGTTTCCACGACTTTCGTAGGGAAAATTCGCTATGTCATTAATAATTTTTGCGGATTTTTCAGAGATGAAACATTTTGGACCAACGGGAGGGTGACATGTGTCACCCTCATTGGAAGAGTGGACGGACGAAATGGGCATGGTTGGCACGTTTTTTGTGCCTTCTCCTTAGTCAAGGAGTTGGTAGGATATTTTGTGTGGAAGATGAGAAAGTGGGACCCACAAACACATGGCTTAATCTTGACCCTACACTTGCATGGCACTTGGCTTGATCTTGGCCATTGGTTGGCCTTCACTTGACCTATAAATACCCCTCTAAGTTGAAGACTTTCTTCATCCTCACTTGAGCAATCTACCTAAGTCTCAAATACTCCCTCCCTCTTGTTCTTTCGTCCACCACACCCCCCTCCCCCTTTGAGAAGGCCCTTTGGCCGAGAGCTTCCCTCCCTTGTGGTGTCTAGTGGGTACCCCAACCCTAGTTGTTTTCGTATAATACCCCTTGTTGTGGTATAGAAA
Organism: Przewalskia tangutica; assembly: GCA_029844215.1. Taxonomy (NCBI): domain Eukaryota; kingdom Viridiplantae; phylum Streptophyta; class Magnoliopsida; order Solanales; family Solanaceae; genus Przewalskia; species Przewalskia tangutica. Next base: position 88,587,837 of record CM056726.1, on the reverse strand, counting down.
TACTCTCCTAGTATTGTTATAATGCCCAAAATACTTTAGCCAAATACCTTGTAGTACTTTCCAAAGTACCCTTTTTACGAAAAGCCCAGAAAATACTATTATACTTCCTCGATCCACAAAAACGAAACCTAAGTAAATCTTCACCCGTAGTTGAAGTTTTAAGTAGAAGTTGGTTAGAACTTCTAAGGGTTGTTTGGAGCGGGTTGGAGCGCACGGAGTAGGAGCTAAACCTTGCTCAGGATCGACATATAAACTCGGATAATTTTGGGCTTATCGAGGTAAACATTCTTGACCTTCTGTTGTAATTGGAAATTACATGTTGTAGGAGTTTATAGTTAAGTATACTATATATATAGAACTGAACATAGTTGTGCGGCAATGTCTTTCGACTTAAGCCTGAATAATACTTACGGCAATGTCTTGCGACTTAAGCCTGAATTTTAAGAAGTGAACTGAACTGTAATTACATAGGACTTTATTACAGTTGTATTGTTTTTTATTTGTGTGTGTAGAATTGTAAACGTCCGGTCAGACGTGCAAACCCCCCCCCCCCCTGGTTGGCTTGGTAGCCGGCCTCGATAGAGGAGGAGATTTACTGCATTGCGGGGAGGTCTTCGAATTTTACGTAAGATATTCTACATTGAGATCTAAGATGTTAATAGGCGCCTTGTGGCCTCTATAGGTTGAAATACTACGTGTGGCGTGGTCTACTTGGCTTAAGGTGTAGCCGACGGTTTGAGGTACTTGGAGCGCTTTGCTATTAGTCGGTAATCGTCGCGAGGTATGTGAACCTCTTCCTATCTGTTCTAGCATGATATATGTATAACTATGTAGTACGGTAGACGTACATGTGTTTAATGTATTTGATTGGTTTGAAACATAAAGTGTTATAACGGCTTTATGGGAAGTCGGTTATAACAGCTTTATGTAGGTAAGAAAATGCTTTGTGGTTTCAAAGGGTAACTGATTTTTAGAAGATAAGAGACTTGACTTAATGGTATTGATATGAATTTTGTTAAAAGTGTGAAACCTCATTCGTGAGTAATGAGTACTTGGTTTTAAGAGGAATAATGTTTTACTGATTTCGGAAATCAGAATGAGTATCGACAAACCACTGCAGCGTTAATAAAGGAAAATGTATTGAATAATGAAGTATGGTATTAACATTTCCTAGATCATGGCTGCTTAATAAGATTGATTACAAACAAGAATAACCTACTCACATATAAGACATATGTTTCTCAAAATGTTTAAAGGAGAATTATGTTAAAACTATGAACTACGAAACCTTTTTCTAAAATGAGAAACTTGAGCATTTGAAATTAGGCAAACTTGAACGTTTGGAAAATAAGGTTGTTACTTGATTTTACAAAGGAAAGCATTTTGGTTTACCTAACAAAGTTAGTCACTCTAATTTTATACTACGGGTATCGGGTGACCTTTGTAAAAGAAATGGATCTTAAAAGGAATTTAACGTACGTAGTACTTTAGGGTTAAAATCCGGACTTTGACATAAAATGAAAGTACCTTGAGTTGTGTATAACTTGCCTATGCTTGTTGTTATGAAACTTGACCATGTTACGTGTGATAGCCTTGTTGTGCAAGTATTGTGTTCCACTTGACTCTGGGTTCATCCGGAATGTATTTCACTTGACTCTGGTTCATCCGGAATGTATTTCACTTGACTAGGTTCATCCAGGAATGTATTTCACTTGACTCCGGTTCATCCGAATGTATTCCACTCGACTCAGGTTCATGGGATGAACAGGAATGTATTCCACACGTTTCTATATTGGGTCCATAAGATGGGCGAGACACGTTATACGTATCACATGATTTGTACCTAGGCTGGCGGTGAGGAAGGAGTTCCACGGGCATGAGGATGACTTTGAGGCGTGAGTCCCGACTTGACATGGCTTTTATGTTGTGAGCGTAGTTTGGTTATCATACATGTCTCCTTCTTTATATAGACTATTATGATTTCATTTACTGATATTTCTGATTTCACATACTTGGTACTGTTATCTTGACCTCGCCGGGGCTGCGTTCATGCCGCAGGTAAAGGTACATCGACTGTCGATCCCCGCTTATAGGATCACATTTCAGCGTGTTGGGAAGCTCTGTTCCTTCGGAGGCTTATCTTTGGTATGTTACCACAGTGCAGTAGGTTCTTGTACATTCGTGGTATGGCGGGCCCTGTCGTCATAGTTGTTGTCACTTCTTAGAGTGCAGTAATGCTTGTTGTGGCGAGTCCGTAAAGGATAACTGTTCGGGTATTTATGTATATATACTGAAGGCAACTGTTTTGGTTGGCCTGTTTATTTATCGTGTCTCTTAATTCATGTTCATGTTTTTATTTCCGCTGATTTTTCTCTGATGTTGTATCACTAGGGTACCCGGGGTAAGGCACCAGTCACGTGCCCGGGTTCGGGTCGTGATAAAAGTGGTATCAGAGCAGTTAGTCCTCGGAAAGTGTCTACAGACCGTGTCTAGTAGAGTCTTGATTATCGGTGTGTTGTGCACCACATCTATAATCAGGAGGCTGCAGGACATTTAGGATTGGTTTCCATTCTTCTTATTCTGAGATCGTGCCTTAGAGCTGTGTGATAAATTGGACCCCTCTGACGTATTCCTTTCCTTTACCAGTTATGCCTCGCGTAAAACCTGAGCCCAGATAGGCAAGCGATTGAGAGCTGTTAGTGAGAGATCTGAGAGAATGCGAGCGCGAACTTCGGTCGAGACGAGCAGTGCTTCCGACGGCGGGTTTCGCGGCCGCCAAAGACCGGCGAGTTTAAGCGCGCGATGGCTGCGAGACTCTGATACTGAGCCTCGGTCCCACGGCTGGAAGCGAGATGAGACGGGTACAAGGAGATGGCGCCATCGGCGGTCGTGGCGAATATGAGATAGGATCGCGGATTCGGCCCAGTAGCACCCGTAGTTCACCCGGCGAGCGATTTGAGGCTACGTGACTTTACGAGTTGTAGCGCTTGATGTTCTATGGATCGAGGCGAGGCGACCTCGAGTTTATCCGACTTCTGACGGATCATGAGTGATCGAGTCTCGAGGCGAGTCGGTGGTATTGGGTTCGCATCGGTGCGGGATCTGCGATTGGTGGTTTGATTCGTAGGAGTTGTCCCGGGGAGAGCATGCACTTCCAGCCGCATGGGACGAGTTCTCAAGGGCTTTTCTTGCACATTTCTTGCCCACAAATGAGGAGGGCTCGGGACAAATTTTTGACGTTGAGGCGGGGCGGGCGGGCGGTTAGAGAGTACAATGTGGAGTTCGACTCATTAGCTTCGGTATGTTCCCATTGTAGCCGATATGGAGGACGAGTACACCGCTACGTCACGGTGGATGATTACTGGCGAGGCTTATGCGGGTGTAGCTCTTGGTAGGCATGGACATTGCCCGCGTGCAAGCTCATGCACCAGGATGTGAGGCACGGAGAGGTCGACGGAATGGCCGAGATCGCAGAAGAGGCGAACAGCGAGGTCCTTTGGTAACTTTCGAGGCGGACCGCCGGCCAGCGATCTAGTTATGTACCTCGCGATCTGAGTGGTCCTCCTCTGTCTTGGGGCGTTCGGTATTCGGGGCTGGTCGAGCTCGGGCTTCAGTTCCGCGGTATACGTGAGTGCTAGCGGCCAGGATTCATGTCCCGCCGGTGTGCACGATGTGGCAAACATCATCCGGGAATGTCGTCTTTATCGGTGCTTGTTTCACTGCGGCCGTCGAGGCCATGTGACGAGGCGTGCTTATAGGAGAGGTACCGCGGCTTGGCGCAGCCTGCGGATCGATGGCGAGTTCATCGTCTTCTACGATTATGCGCCTGCGTGGACTTATGATTAGAGTGAGCGGTAGCTTGGTATATCCTTAACCTCAGAGGCTTGTATGTTTTGATGTTATGTTAATGTGTTAAGTGTTATGTTCGGATAACTTTGTGCTAAAATGTGATTTAGGAACCCGGTTTGGGGAAAAAGGGTAAGCACAGGGTGAAAATGATGAACCTTAGAATATTACAGTTGAGACCTTAGATGTAAGGCCGTCTTGAGTACAAGATTTTGCGAGTGATCCTTGTCAGAGTGCATTTTATGCCTAGAATCTATTGTGTGATAAGTCCCTGGGTTGGGTAAATGAAAGTGGTATCTTTCATTGTTATACCCCGTACTTCCAGAGTATGGTATTAACACCAGTAGAAACCTCCATCTGCATAGAAGCTAAGATGAGACAAAATGATATTACATTTCCTAGATCATGGCTGCTTAATAAGATTGATTATAAACAAGAATAACCTACTCACATATAAGACATATGTTTCTCAAAATGTTTAAAGGAGAATTATGTTAAAACTATGAACTACGAAACCTTTTTCTAAAATGAGAAACTTGAGCATTTGAAATTAGGCAAACTTGAACGTTTGGAAAATAAGGTTGTTACTTGATTTTACAAAGGAAAGCATTTTGGTTTACCTAACAAAGTTAGTCACTCTAATTTTATACTACGGGTATCGGGTGACCTTTGTAAAAGAAATGGATCTTAAAAGGAATTTTACGTACGTAGTACTTTAGGAGTTAAAATCGGACTTTGACATAAAATGAAAGTACCTTGAGTTGTGTATAACTTGCTATGCTTGTTGTTATGAAACTTGACCATGTTACGTGTGATAGCCTTGTTGTGCAAGTATTGTGTTCCACTTGACTACCGGTTCATCCGGGAATGTATTTCACTTGACTACCGGTTCATCCGGGAATGTATTTCACTTGACTCTTTGGTTCATCCGGAATGTATTTCACTTGACTACGGTTCATCCGGAATGTATTTCACTTGACTAGGTTCATCCGAATGTATTCCACTCATTTCTGGTTCGTAGGATGAACAGAATGTATTCCACACGTTTCTATATTGGGTCCATAAGATGGGCGAGACACGTTATACGTATCACATGATTTGTACCTAGGCTGGCGGTGAGGAAGGAGTTCGAGGCATGAGGATGACTTTGAGGCGTGAGTCACGACTTGACATGATCGCTTTTATGTTGTGAGCGTAGTTTGGTTATCATACATGTCTCCCGCTTTATATAGACTATTATGATTTCATTTACGTATTTCTGATTTCACATACTTGGTACTGTTATCGACCTCCTTGGCTGCGTTCATGCCGCAGTAAAGGTACATCACCGTCGATCCGCTTATAGGATCACATTTCGTGTTGGGAAGCTCCGTTCCTTCGGAGGCTTATCTTTGGTATGTTACCACAGTGCAGCAGGTTCTTGTACATTCGGGGTATGGCGGGGCCTGTCCGTCATAGTTGTTGTCACTTCTTAGAGGTCTGTAATCTTGTTGTGGCGATGCAGTAAAAAGGATAGCGTCGGGTATTTATGTATATATACCGAAGGCAAATGTTTTGGTTGGCTTTGTTTATTTATCGTGTCTCTTAATTCATGTTCATGTTTTTATTTCCGCTGATTTTTCTGCGATGTTGTATCACTAGGTACCAGGGTAAGGCACGATCACGTGCGGGTTGGTCGTGACAAAAGTGGTATCGAAGCGATTAGTCCTCGGAAAGTGTCTACGAACCGTGTCTAGTAGAGTCTTGATTATCGGTGTGTTGTGCACCACATCTATAATCGGAGGCTGCAGACATTTAGGATTAGTTTCCATTCTTCTTATTACGAGATCGTGCCTTAGAGGCGTGTGATAAATTGGACCCTCCGACGTATTCCTTTCCTTTACGATTATGCCTCGCGTAAAACAGCGAGCCCAGATGGGCAAAGCGATCGAGGAGTTAGTGAGATCTGAGAGGAATGCGAGGCGCGAACTCGGTCGATACGAGACAGTGCTTGACGGCGGGTTCGCGACGCCGCCAGACAGAGTTTAGAGCCGCAGCGGTGGCTGCTGAGACTCTGATACACGAGCCTCGGTCCACGGCTGGAAGCGGATGAGATGGGTTACGGAGATGGCCCGATTCTTGGCGGTCGTGGCCGATATGAGATAAATGGATCTGCGATTCCGGCCCGATGCACCGTAGTTCACCCCGGCGGATAGTTTGAGGCTACGTGACTTTACGAGTTGTAGCGCTTGATGTTCTATGGATCGAGAGGCGAGGAAGACCTCGGGGAGTTTATCAAGCGACTCTGACGGATCGTGAGTGATCGAGTCTCGAGGCGAGTCGGTGGTATTGGGTTCGCATCATGCGGAGATCTGCGATTGGTAGTTTGATTCGTAGGAGTTGTCCCGGGAAGAGCATGCACTTCCAGCCGTATGGGACGAGTTCTCAAGGGCTTTTCTTGCACATTTCTTGCCCCCACAAATGAGGAGGCTCGGGCCGCAGATTTTTGACGTTGAGGCGGGGCGGGCGGGCGGTTAGAAGTACAATGTGGAGTTCGACTCATTAGCTCGGTATGTTCCCATTGTAGTGGCGATATGGAGGGCGAGTACCGCTACGTCACCAGCTGGATGATTACTTGGCGAGGCTTGTGCGGGTGTAGCTCTTGGCCGGGCATGGACATTGCCCGCATGCAAGCTCATGCACTAGGATGTGAGGCACGGAGGTCGACGGAATGGCCGAGATCGCGAAGAGGGCGAGCAGGTCCTTTGGTAACTTCGAGGCGGACCGCCTCGGCCGATCTAGTTATGTACCTCGCTTGATGCAGTGGTCCTCCTCTGTCTTGGGGCGTTCAGGTATTCGGAGCTGGTCGAGCTCGGGCTTCAGTTCCGGTATCGTGAGTGCTAGCAGCGAGATTCATGTCCCCTCGGTGTGCACGATGTGGCAAACATCATCCCGGGAATGTCGTCTTTTTACGGTGCTTGTTTCACTGCGGCGTCGAGGCCATGTGACGAAGGCGCTTATAGGAGAGGTACGGCGGCTTAGCGCGACTGCGGATCGATGGCGAGTTCATCGCCTTGCGATTATGCGCCTGCGGACTTATGATTAGAGTGGAGCGGTAGCTTCAGGTATATCCTTAACCCTCTAGAGGCTTGTATGTTTTGATGTTATGTTAATGTGTTAAGTGTTATGTTCGGATAGCTTTGTGCTAAAATGTGATTTAGGAACCTAGTTGGGGAAAAAGGGTAAGCCTGGGGGTGAGAAAATGATGAACCTTAGAATATTACAGTTGAGACCTTAGATGTAAGGTCGTCTTGAGTACAAGATTTTGCGAGTGATCCTTGTCAGAGTGCATTTTATGCCTAGAATCTATTGTGTGATAAGTCCCTGGGTTGGGTAAATGAAAGTGGTATCTTTCATTGTTATACCCCGTACTTCCAGAGTATGTACGTAGGGCGTACGTATTTAAATTTTTGCCTTAAGAATTGACAAGTTTCGAAATTTGTACACAAGTGCCAAAAAGAGTCGTTTTTAGACGAAACGTTTCCACAGCTTTCGTAGGGAAAATTCCGGCTATTTAAATAATAAATTTTGCGGATTTTTCCGAGATAAAATATTTTGGACCAATAGGAGGGCGACACGTGTCACCCTTAGGTGGCACAAAGTGGACGGTTTTGGAGGGAGTTGTTGGCACGTTTTTGCCATGGAAAATGCCTTAAACATTTGGTCAATGTTTGGCTAGATATTTTGTGTAGTAGATGAGAAAGTGGGGCCCACAAACACTTGTCCAAATCCTAACCCTACACTTGCCTAACACTTGTCTTCATCTTGGCCATTGGTTGGCCATTGCTTGACCTATAAATACCCCCCTTAGTTGATGAACTTCTTCATCCAAAAATCATTCTCCAAGTCTCAAAATCCCTCCCCTTAAGTGTAGCATTCGCCAATTCCCTCCCCTTTGTTGGGCCTTGTGGCGAGCCTACTGTCACGACCGTTCGGGGCGTGGTAGTGCCTTACCCGGGCACCCAAGTAGTCATACATCAGAGAACAATCAGCGGAATATAAAACAAGACATGAAACATGATATAACTAGAACATTTTATCTGATGAAAAGATTGCCTTTGGCGTATATACATAAACCAAGTTTTTGCGATTCATCCCAGTACCTGTGACTCTGGACCTCTAAGGAAATAACAACTATGGCGGGACAGGGCCCCGCCATACCCTGTCTGTACAAAACTATCTACAACAGGGAGATCATACCCAAAAGTAGAGCCTCGAGAGAGTGGAGCTCTAACACCAACGTAGAGATCCTAAGGATGTGGATCTAGCACCTGCTTTCCTCTAGAACCTGCGGCATGAACGCAGCCCCCCGAAGGAGGTCAGTACAACAGGTACCAAGTATGTGAAACTATAAAGTACTTTAAATGAAATCAAAGTGTTTAAAACCTTTTCACAAATACATTCAGTTCAATTGCACATAGTGCCACATCACAATAATAACAGTAATAGGAAAACTGTAACAGGTCTAGTCTAGGCCGCGAATGATCGAAGCAAGGCCAACCGCCCATAGTATCATTCTACGTGCCTAGTCACGGACTTCCGCGATCCGCATAGGTCACGCCTGGACGCGTGAGGTATTCCCGCGTCGGGGTAGCTAGCCCCGGTACCTCACGGACTTCCGGTCGCATAGCCTCAAAGACCGCGTAGTCCATGGACCGCATAGGGCATCCGCGTCGGGCTAATCACCGGAATGATCAATCTCGGAGCATGCCGCGACTCATAGTCTCATAGACCGCATAGGCCGTATAGACCCGCATCGGTGTGACCACCGGTATAACAAGTCGAGGGTAGGTGATACAATAACGACAACGGACTTAGGTTAGCAGCGTAAGCCGCAAGAATGACCCCTTTCACAACATTACAAGCCAATTAACACATGCAGATCATGGTATGTCTACCTATCAACCAATCTTACTACACTTAGAAATCAATACAAGGCTTTTATAAACAAACAAGTAAGCGATTCCTTTTATCATTCTTAAGTTGTTATACCTAACTTCCCATAAAGCTAGTATAACTCTTAAGCTTTTGTTTTAGAACCAAATATTACTCTTATTAAAAATGATTCATTATTCTTTTGACATACTTCAAGGTTCTTATTATTCAGGCTTAAGTCAAAAGACATTGCCGATTATCATATGTCGTCTCACCGTACTATATATACTTAAAATATCATGCTCAAGAGTATAGGAAGAATCACATACCTTACCGTGAAATCCACCGCCAAGTCGAGTATGTCGTGAAGAATCGACTATAATAGTCACGACATCTATCAAAGTCTAGACTATTACGTAGGTCGTTCTAAGCAGAGGGTCCTTAATTCTACGGAAAGTCGGGCAGCACAACCCTACGGTGAGCTATATAAGTCTCATTGTGAAAGATCCATGTAAATACGATTCGTATAATCTTCTTTTATACCCTTCTACAGGTGTTACAGTTCAATTCTATTCTTAATAACCTCCTAAGTATTTATACTTATTTCAATACTTCTACAGATGCATTCTCTAATTACAAAGAGGGTTAGGATTATATACCTCGATAAGCCCAATAATATCCAAGTAAAAGTCGATCCCGAGCGAGGTTTAGCTCACAATCCAAAGCTCAGCGCTCCAAGAATCCTTAGAAGTTTCCCACAACTTCTACTAAGTACTAAGGAATTTGGGCTAGGTTAAATTGGGCATTATAACAATACTAGAAGGCAACTTTCCTACCAAGGGAGGGGTAGGTTTCGGCTAGGCTAGAGGAAGGGCCTCGGCCAAAACTTCACTCAAAGGGGAGGGTGTTTGGACGAATTGCTCACAAGGAGAGGAGGATTTTCAAGACTTGAAAGCTTTAGTGGATGAAGAACTCTTCATCTCAAGAGGGTATTTATAGGTCAAGACATGGCCAACCAATGGCCAAGATTTAGCCAAGTGCTAGGCAAGTGTAAGGTCAAGTTTAGGGCAAGTGTACCTAGCCAACTTGCACACAAAATATCTATCCAACTTTATGACAAGGATTGTCATCCAATCGCCCTATTGCGTGACAAGTCCACCAATGAGAGGGTGGAAAGTGTCGCCTCTCATTGGTCCAAAGTGTTACGTCTCTCGGAAAAATCCATAAAAATAAGAAATGACATAGCCGGAATTTATCCTATGAAAGGTGGAAACGTTTCGTCGGAAAACCAATCGTTTGTGAGTTGTGCCCAATAATTTTCGTCCAGCCTAACTTTTAAGGCTAACCTTTTGTACGTATTCCCTTACGTACATACTGGAAATCTGAGGTATAACATTCTCCTCCTTAGAAACATTCGTCGAATGTTCCTTCCCAAGACGATTAAAGATAAGGTTCTTAACAACTGCGATTCGCAAAAAAACACTTAGCACATAAGTCAATTGAATCAATAAGTAGGAAAGTAGGTTACGGAGGTGTGGGGAATAGGTGAGGTATCTACGCCTCATGTCCTCCTCTGCTTCCCACGTCATCTCCTCCACTAGCTCGTTCGCCACAAAACTTTGTGGAAGCTACGTCCTTGGTCATGACGCCTAACCTGACGATCGACTATCGCTATGGGAATCTCCTCATACGATAACCCCTCGGTCACCTGGACATCGTCAATCGGGTGTACCATAGATGGATCCCCGACACATCTCTCGGCATAGATCGTGAAATCTGGATGCCGCCTCCGGATCGGACGGCGAGATCGACTCATAGCAACCTTACCTACCACGTGGACAATACGAAGCGGCCCGATGTACCTTGGTGAGTTTCCCTTCTTCGAATCTCATCACCGCCATGGGTGACACCTTCAGAAAACCCAATCATCAGCTGCGAACTCCGGATGTCGGCGTCGATGATCTGCATCGACCACATGCGACTCGGTATCGATAGCGCTCTCGGATAAGCTTCACCTTATCCATCGCTGCTGCACCAAGTCTGGTCCTACTAACTGTACCTCGCCCACATCGAACCATGCTATCGGCGATCTGCACTTCCTCCCATACAAAGCCTCATCTGGCGCCATCCGAATGCTAGAGTGGTAGTTGTTATTATCTGCGAACTCTACCCGGTGCAAGTGATCCTCCCGCTACCTCAAGTCAATAACACGGGCTCGCGGATATCCTCGAAGTGCGGATAGTGCGCTCTGCTGTCCGTGCATGCGTGGATGAAATGCGATTACTCGGGCTCACTGCGTCCTAAACCCCTGCGGAAGGACCTCCGAAGTTAGCGTGGCGGGCTCTCTGCATGCGATATGATCGAAATAGGGACTCCATGCGATCGGCGACCTCGGATGTAAAGTCCGCATAATCCTCGGTAGAAAGTCGTCCCGACGGGAAGAAAGTGAAATGCTTTCGTCGACTGTCGGCGATAACCCATATAGAATCATGTCTCCTCCGAGTGCGAGGCAATCCGTGATGAAGTCCATGTTGATCACCTCCGGCTTCGGTCGGGATCTCTATCGTGCGTAACAAACCACCGGGCCTGCGGTGCTCTACCTTCACTGCGACAACACGCACCGAGCTACGAACTCGCAACGTCCTCTTCAAACCATCCCACCAATACACGATCTAAGGTCGTGGTACATCTTGGTCGACCACGGATGGATAGTAACGCTTGTTGTGTGCTTCCCAAGAACTCGCAGAAGTCACGAAACATCCGGAACACACAACGCCCTCAAACCTTAGCGCCCATCGGTGCTACCTCAAAAGGACCCTTGCCCTCACGAAGAGTCGTATCACGATAACGTGCCAAAGCGGGATCCTCGGCGTTGCCTCTTCACCTCGCCGACGATGGAAGACTCGGCAACCTCGCGAACTCTAACCCCACCGCTATCGGAATCAATCAAGCGGACACCAAGGCTCGCTAGCGATGCAAATCACGAACCATGCCCTCCTCTGTTTGCGCCTCGATAGACTCCCGTGACCTACGACTAAGGCATACGCCACAACATTGGCCTTCCGGGTGGTACGGGATATTGACGTCATAATCCTTAAGCAACTCTAACCACCGTCTCGCCGTAAGTTCAGCTCCTCTGGTGAAGATATACGGAGGCTCTTGTGGTGCGTATAAATATCCACGTGAACCCCATACAAATAGTGCCTCAGGATCTTTAAAGCGTGAATCACCGCCGGCTCCAAATCATGGGTGGGGTAGTTCCTGCCGTGTATCTTAAGCCGTCGGGATGCGTATGCTATAACTCGCCTGCTGCATCAACACACATCCCAACCCGATGCCCGACGATCACAATACACCACGTAACCATCCGGACCTGCGGAAGAGTAAGAAGCGGTCGTCGGTTCTCTTTCAAGAATGGAAACCTCGCCACAAGCATCGATCCATCAAACTTGGCGCCTCGAGTCGGCCTAGTCAATGGTGCGAGATAAAGCAAACTTCTCCACGAACCGATAATATCCTGCAAGGCCCGAGCTGCGAACCTCTGCGCCGGAGTAGGTCAGGCCAAGTCCCATCGCTTCGATCTTGGCGTATCCACTCGAATGCCATCGGCCCGAACAATGTGCCCAAGAAAAGCCCGAGGTCAACCAAAACTCACATTTGGAAAACTTCGCATACAGTGCGATCGGAGAAGCTATCGGCCTGATCGCCAAATGCTCGCGTGCTCCTGCTCTGGCGAGAATAAACCAAGATATCATCAATGAACACTATCACAAAGCGTGTCCAAAAATGGTTTGAACACTCGGTTCATCAACTCCATGAATACCGGAGCATTGGTCAACCCAAAAGACATGACCACGAACTCATAATGCGTCTGGTCCGGAATGCGATCTAGGGACATCCACCTCTCTAACTCGAACGATGATAGCCCGATCGTAGATCAATCTTGAAAAGCATCTCGCGCTCGCAGATCGAACAAATCATCAATCACGGGAAGGGGTATACGTTCTTAATGGTCACCTTGTTGTTGCACCGTAGTCAACACTGCGTGCGCGTCGTCTCTTCTTCTTCACGAACAATACGGCGCCCGGGAGAAACACTAGGTCCGATGAAACCCTTCTCCAACAAATCACTCTTGCTCCTTCACTCTCTTAACTCGGCGGTGCCATCACGTATGGCGGAATGGAAATAGCCGAGTGTCCGCAACACATCTATACAAAACTCAATCTCCTCTGCGGAGGAATACGGGAGGTCGTGCGGAAACACGTCCGAGAACTCTCGGACTCTTGGGCTTGAATCGAAAATCTGGTCTGCCGCCTCGTTATCAAACACCGAGCGAGATGGTAGATATACCCTTGCGCACCATCTTCCTAGCCTCGAGGTAGGAAATAAACCTACCTTCCGGCGTCTGGTGCTCCTTCCACTCAACAACCGGCTCGCCGAAGCTGGGAACGTACTACTCTCTCTGCGGTCTACATTGGCGTAGCGAAGCTAGCCAATCCATCCCATGATCACGTCGAAGTCAATCATCTCCAACTCTATCAAGTCGGCAAGTCGGCGACGTAAATGGTCACAGGACAAGCTCTATATACGCCGAGCTACCACGAATCACCCACGGCGTAGCTACCTCGAAAAGGGTCTATGGACTCGTGCTCTATCCCTATCCTACTAGCAAGGGGAGATATATGGGGCGAGTAGAACCGGATCTATCAAAGCATATACATCAAACCCGAGCGATAAGGTACTGGCGACATCGGTGAGGCCTCACGATCTGTCGGTGGACAAAGCATAAATGCGGTTACGAGGACCGCTAGAATCGGACTGCGCCACGACCTCTGCGCGACTGCGATCTCTGAGTACCACGCCTCGGGCGAGTAATCGCTGTCGGGGATGAAGAAGCCGCAATGCACCGTAGGGTGGGCCTACCCCCGCTGCCCCGGTCGGGCAAACCCTGCAAAATGACCTGCGGCCCAAGTATGGCAAGTTCCGTAGTAGCATAACGGCTCCCGAATGGAATCTACCACAACGCACACCGAGCAGACCTCGATCGGCTAGCACCGCTGCTACTGGAAATCAAGTCCCGGGCCACGACCGCCCCGGCGCTCTGGCCATCGAAAATGATGTAGGGCGCTGCGCGGTGTGGTGCAAATCGGACCTCTGCGATCTGCCCACCACGAGAACCACCAAGAACGGCCGTCTTGGCGCCTTCTTCTCGCCGATATCGGTCTACCGCGGTCTCTACGCTCGCCGCATCCCAATGCATGAGCTGCATACGGGTAATGTCCATGCTCGGGTGAAGGACACTCCGCACAAGACTTCGGCCCGTATAGTCGTCTAGCGGTGGCGTAGCGATGCACCCGGTCCTCCATATCGATACGGTGCGAGAACATATCGAGCGATGAATCAAACTCGACATTGTACTCTCTAGCGCATGCGTCCTCCGCCTCGGTAACAAAAATGCATCGATCGTGCCCTCTCCATCTGCGGAGGCAAGAAGTGTGAGAGAAAAGCCTCGTAAACTCATCCCATATTCTGGAGGTGCATGCTCTCCCGAAAGCTCCGTGAATCGAATCGAACGATCGTGCGGTATCACGCGGCCGATGCGAACCGAATGTCACGGACTCGATCTCTGAAGCCTTGACCACCCGCATAATCCTCAGAATCGGCGGATGAACTCCTGCGGATCATCCTCCGCCTTGACAGTAAAACTCGCGGGCTCTGACTAAGGAAGTCCGTAGCCTCAAACTATCGCCTACGGTGAACGACGGGTGCTACCGAGCCGGAATGGCTGCCTCAAACCTCTCCTCATATCTGGCCACTACCTTGGCTAGTAACTGGACCATCTCCTTGTACCCTAACTCCTCGCCCCGGTGAGGGCGGAGGTGTGGTGCTGCGGTCTCTTTGGGGCGGCGGTGTCATAGAACTCGCCGTCTCGGTATAGGCGGGCACGAGCCCTCGTGACTCTGGGTGTCACACTAGCAGCCTCCTGCCTTGCCGCTCTTCGGGCCGGGTTGCCTTACGTGGAGGCATATACATTCTGAGAAAGGAATGCGTTAGAGGTCCAACCTATAACACACTCTAAAGCACGATCTCAGAGTGAGAAAAATGAAACCAATCCTAAATATCCTATAGCCTCACGATTATTGGTGTGGTGCACAACACACCGATAATAAAGACTACTAGATACGGTCTGTAGACACTTTCCGAGGATTAACTGCTCTGATACCACTTTTGTCACGACTGTTCGGGGCCGTGGATCGTGCCTTACGGGCACCCAGTAGTCATACATCGAGAGAACAATCAGCGGAATATAAAACAAGACATGAAACATGATATAACTAGAACATTTTATCGATGAAAAGATTGCCTTTGGCATATATACATAAACCAAGTTTTTGCGATTCATCCCAAGTGCAAACAGACTACAGACCTACAAGGAAATAACAACTATGGCGGGACGGGGCCCGCCATACCTGTCTGTACAAAACTATCTACAACAGGAGATCATACCCAAAGTAGAGCCTCGGAGAGAGTGGAGCTCTAACACCAACGTAGAGATCCTAAGGATGTGGATCTAGCACTGCTTTCCTCTAGAACTGCGGCATGAACGCATTGAAGGAGGTCTGGCAGTACCAAGTATGTGAAACTATAAAGTACTTTAAATGAAATCAAAGTGTTTAAAACCTTTTCACAAATACATTCGATTCAATTGCACATAGTGCACATCACAATAATAATAATAGGAAAAGCGTATGAGTCTAGTCTAGGCGCGAATGATCGAAGCAAGGCCAACCGCCCATAGTATCATTCTACGTGCCTAGTCCCGACTTCCGCGATCCGCATAGGTCACACATGAGACCGCATGAGGTATTCCGCGTCGGGGTAGCTAGCCCCGGTACCTCCCGGACTTCGCGATCGCGTAGCCTCAAAAGACCGCGTAGTCCATGGACCGCATAGGGCATCCGCGTCGGGCTAATCACCCGAATGATCAATCCTGGAGCATACGCGACTCGCATAGTCTCATAGACGCATAGGCCGTATAGACCCGCATCGGTGTGAGCCACCGGTATAACAAGTCAAGGGTAGGTGATACAATAACAAGACAACGGACTTCTGGTTATAACGTAAGCACAGTGAGAATGACCCCTTTCACAACATTACAAGCCAATTAACATGCGGTATCATAGTATGTCTACCTATCAACCAATCTTACTACACTTAATGTAAATCAATACAAGGCTTTTATAAACAAACAAGTAAACAGTTCCTTTTATCATTCTTAAGTTGTTATACCTAACTTCCCATAAAGCTAGTATAACTCTTAAGCTTTTGTTTTAGAACCAAATATTACTCTTCTGTTAAAAATGATTCATTATTCTTTTGACATACTTCAAGGTTCTTATTATTCAGGCTTAAGTCAAAAGACATTGCCGATTATCATATGTACGTCTACCGTACTATATATACTTAAAATATCATGCTCAAGAGTATAGGAAGAATCACATACCTTCTCGGCGAAATCCACCTGCCAAGTCGAGTATGTCCGCAATTTTCACATATCTTTTGCCTATCTCGATAATGTTTTATTTGAGGAGGACACTATTAGCTCGAAAGGCGCGCAGAGAATCAGCCTATAATAGTCACAGACATCTATCAAAGTCTAGACTATTCTGTAGGTCGTTCTAAACAGAGGGTCCTTAATTCTACGGAAAGTCGGGCAGCACAACCCTACCCGGTGAGCTATATAAGTCTACTGTGAAAACAGTCCTATGTAAGTACTGATTCAGATAATCTTCTTTTATACCCTTCTAAGGTGTTACAGTTCAATTCTATTCTTAATAACCTCCTAAGTATTTATACTTATTTCAATACTTCTACAGTATGCATTCTCTAATTACAAAAGAGGGTTAGGATTATATACCTCGATAAGCCCAATAATATCCAAGTAAAAAGTCGATCCTGAGCGAGGTTTAGCTCACAATCCAAAGCTCAGCGCTCAAGAATCCTTAGAAGTTTCCCACAACTTCTACTAAGTACTAAGGAATTTGGGCTAGGTTAAATTGGGCATTATAACAATACTAGAAGGCAACTTTCCTACCAAGGGAGGGGGTAGGTTTGGCCAGGCTAGAGGGAAGGGCCTCGCCAAAACTTCACTCAAAGGGGAGGGTGTTTGGACGAATTGCTCACAAGGAGAGGGAGGATTTTTCAAGACTTGAAAGCTTTAGTGGATGAAGAACTCTTCATCTCAAGAGTATTTATAGGTCAAGACATGGCCAACCAATGGCCAAGATTTAGCCAAGTGCTAGGCAAGTGTAAGGTCAAGATTAGGGCAAGTGTACCTAGCCAACTTGCACACAAAATATCTATCCAACTTTATGACAAGGATTGTCATCCAATCGGCCCTATTGCCGTGACAAGTCCACCAATGAGAGGGTGGAAAGTGTCGCTCTCTCATTGGTCCAAAGTGTTACGTCTCTCGGAAAAATCCGCAAAAATAAGAAATGACATAGCGAATTTATCCTATGAAAGTGTGGAAACGTTTCGTCGGAAAACCAATCGTTTTGTGAGTTGTGCCCAATAATTTTCGTCCAGCCTAACTTTTAAGGCTAACCTTTTACGTATTCCTTACGCACATACTGAAATACGGTATAACACTACCCCTAGCCTAGTTGTTTTCGTATAATACCCCCGTTGTGGTATTGAAATACTCCCCGAGTATTGTTGTAATTCCCAAATACCTCGCCCAAATACCTTGTAGTATTCCCAAGGTTACCTCTATACAAAAGCCCGAGAAAATACTATTATACTTCCTCGATACAAAAACGAAAACCTAAGTAAATCTTCACCGTAGTTGAAGTTATATGTAGAAGTTGGTTAGAACTTCTAAGGGTTGGTTGAGGCGGGCCTGAGCGCACGGAGTAGGAGCTAAACCTTGCTCAGGATCGACATTTAAACTCGGATAATTTTGGGCTTATCGAGGTAAACACTCTTGACCTTATTGTAATTGGAAATTACATATTGTTGGAATATATAGTTGAAGTATACTATATATAGAATTGAACATAGTTGTGCGGCAATGTCTTTTGACTTAAGCCCGAATAATACTTACTGCAATGTCTTGCGACTTAAGCTGAACTTTAAGAAGAATCGAATGTAATTACTTAGGTGTATTACGATGAGACTTGTATAGCATTCTTGTGAAGTAGAATTGTAAACGCCGGTTAGGCGTATAAAACCCCGGTTGGCTTGGTGGTAGGCCTCGATAGAGGAGGAGAATTACGTTGCGGGAGAGTCTTTGCGAATTTTACGTAGAATATTCTACGCCGAGATCTAAAGATGTTAATAGGCGCCATGTGGCCTCTATAGTTGATGTCACGACCGATTCGGGCCGTGATCGTGCCTTACCGGGCACCCTAGTGATACAACATCAGTAATCAATGAACATAAAACAATACAAGACATATTATGAAATATGAAACCATAATCGAGAAAACTTGCCTTTCGGCATATATATAAATAACAACTTTTTCCAACATGAGCAGTTTAATCCTTTTACAAACCCCCCACAACAAGATTACATGGACTTAAGAAATGATACGACAACAATGGCGGGACGGGGCCGCCATACCCCGAATGTAAACACCTACAACAACAGGGACTATACCATCGATAAGCCTCGGAGAAACGGAGCTTTCCCACGTGACGCTGACCCTAAGAGCGAGGATCAATGGCGGTGTACCTTTACTGCGGCGTGAACGCGGCCAAGGAGGTCGGATAACAAGTACCAAGTATGTGAAATCGAAAATCAGTAAATGAAATCATAATAGTCTATAAAGCAGGAGACATGTATGATAACCAAACTACGATTCACAATAAGTAGCAATCGTGTCAAGTCGTGGACTCACGCCTCAAAGTTATCACAATAAAACCGTGACGGGCACGAAGGCATAGCCGACTACTAAGACCAGCATACCAAAAATACCACAAACTGTACCAGGGTCTTTCTAGACGCACTACGTGATCGGCCGCCACTCGCCGCAATATCAATGCGCGTCTATCCTCGAACTCTCGCGACTCGCATAGGTCACCCGCACCGCATGAGGTATTCTCGAATCATGGTCCTGCATCACCGAGGTATACCCCGCATCGGCGACTAACCCTCGGTATCCGCCTAGGCTCCCGCAGCCGCATAGTCTCAAAAGACCGCATAGTCTCAACAGACCGCATAGGAATCCCCGCATCGGGCTAAACACCGGAATGATCAATCCCGAGCTACCGCGACTCCGCGATAGTCACAAGGACTGCATAGGCCGTATAGACCCGCATCAAGGGTGGCAAGCCCTCGGTATAATAAGTCAAGGGGGTATGTGATGCAATAACAGTACAACGGGCTTAACGTTTGACAACGTAAGCACAACAATAGTGACCCCCTTACACAATAATCACAAGATACTAACACACGTAGCATCCTAACATGCTTACTTATCAAATCAACAAGAAAGTATTACAAGGCTATCTCAAACCAATACAATCAAGTTATTCACACAAGGTACTTCCTACTAACAAGTTCGGGTACCTATCCCCAAAGTACTTCATACATTAAATCTTTAAAAGATACGTTTCTTTCACATAAGTCACACAATACCCGTAGTATAAAATAGAGTGGTATCCTTTTAAGAAAACCAAAACTCTTACCTTTGTAAAATCAAGTAACAACATTATTTTCCAAACGTCCAAGTTTGCCTAATTTCAAATGTTCACGTTTCTTATTTTAGAAAGGTTTCGTGGTTCATAGCCTTATTCATTTAAGAATATAATTTCTTTTAAACAATCTGAGAAACATAAGTCTTATATGTGAGTAGGATATTCTTGTTTATAACAATCTTATTACAAAGAACCATGATCTAGGAAATATCATCTTGTCTCATCTTAGCTTCTATGCAGATGGAAGTTGCTCTTGGTTTTATTAATACTTAATTAATCAAAACATTTCCCTTTTTAACGCTTTGTGGTTTGTCGATACACATTCGATTTCAAATCAAGAAAACATTCTTAAGCCGTTATACCTAACTCCCCATAAAGCTAGTATAACTCTTAAGTTTTCAAAAACCAAGTATTACTTCTTTCAAAATGATTCAAAACTCTTTGAAATACTTCAAGTTCTTTATTAACACATAACAAGCCGCTTATAGTTCAAATCGATTTACCTTTTAAAAACCACATGTATTTTCTTACCAACATAAAGCCGTTATAACCAACTTCCCATAAAGCCGTTATAACACTTTATGTTTACACCAATCAAATACATTTAGTACATGCGTACGCCTCGTACTACATAGTTCACACATATCATGCTAGAAGAGATAGGAAGAGGTTCACATACCTCGCGACGAGTATCGACTAATAGCAAAACGCTCAAGTACTTCCAACCGGCTACTCCTAAGCCAAGTAGAGCGCCACACGTAGTACTTCAACCTATAAGGCCACAAGGCGTTTATTAACATAAAGATCTTATCTTAGAACATTCTACGAAAATTCGCAAGACCTCCCCACATGGCGTAAATCTCCTCCTCTAACTGGGCGGCTACCAAGCCAACCGGGGGTTATACATCTAACCCGACGGGTACAATTCTACTCCACAAGATTACTACACAAGTCTCAATGTCAGATTCGATTCGATTCTTGGGCTTAAGTCAAAAGACATTGCCAACTAACCACGTTCGATTCTATATATAGTATACTTCAACTATATATTCTAACAACATGTAATTTCCAATTACAATAGAGGACAAGATATTTACCTCGATAAGCCCATAATTATCCGAGTTTAATGTCGATCCTCAGCAAAGTTTCGCTTTACTCCGGGTGCTCCAACCCGCTCCAACAACCCTTAGAAGTTCTAACCAACTTCTACATAGCACTCCAACTAACTATGGAGGTTTTCCTTAGGGTTTCGGTTTTTGTGGCTAAAGGAAGTATAATCGTATTTTCTGGGCTTTTGTATAAGTGTAACCTTGGGAATACTACAAGGTATTTGGGCATTATAACAATACTAGGAGAGTATTTCTATACCACAACAAGGGGTATTATACGAAAACAACTAGGCTAGGGGTACCCACGGCCAGCACCACAAAGGGAGGAGGCTCGGCCACAAGGCCACGCCCCGGCGGAGGGGGGTGTTGGACGAACACAACACAAGAGGAGGGAGGGATTTTAGGCTTGGAAGGTTTCATTTGTGGATGAAGAGTTCATCAACATAAGGGGGGTATTTATAGCAAAACCAAAGGCCAACCAATGGCCAAGATCTAGCCAAGTGCAAGGCAAGTGTAAGGCCAAGATCAAGCCAAGTGCACCCTAACCCCTACTCCACAAAACATGGCACAAAACAAGCCACAAAACAAGGCCAAAACAAGGCACAAAACCATGAACCAATCGGCCAAGGCCAAGCCTCCTCTTTACCGTCCAATGAGGGTGACAAGTGTCACCCTCCCGTTGGTCCAAAAATGTTTCGTCTCTCGGAAAAATCCGCAAAAAATAAAAATGACATAGCCGGAAATTCCCCTACGAAAGCTGTGAAAACGTTTCGCCGAAAAACGACTCTAATCGGGTGTTGTGTACAAAAATAATTCGGCCAAGCCTATTCTCAAGTTCGAAATTTCCTACGTACGTCCCTGCGTACATACTCTGGAAATACGGGGTATAACATTCTCCCCTCCTTAGAAACATTCGTCCCGAATGTTCCTTCTAAGTCTCAAAACAAACGTGCGCCAGTATAGTCTTCACTACTATACTTACGAGAATCAATCCTGCCACACCTGGCCACAGAAACAACTTGCGCAAAAATGCTTACATCCAAGTCCACGAGGAAACACCTCTAATCATCACCACAAAACACTTCTCACCGGGGTCTAAAATATACTTCCTTCGCACCTTCTCTTTACAAAAGAAATGATCACATCTATGCTCGCCATACATGCTCGCTTCTCTCTTTACTCGTCGTAGATACCGCTTTGTCACTTTGCCTGAGGCATTAACCTTCTCAGGCGACCCAACAAATGGTACCACTTTTGTCACTTTGTCGCGAGCCTTGCTCCGACGACCCAACAAATGGTACCGGGCTGCTTGCGATCCCTGAGGATGTCGTACACTCGAACTCTTACCACATTCTGATACTGCTTCAGTTTCCAAAACTCGGGGTTACTATCTCTAACGTGGTCATCATTAATTGGGAACACTCTGGATGGCTCTCCGATACTTTCCCGAATATAACAATACGAAAGACCGGACGTACTGCCTCCTAAGTCGGACGGCAAATGCTAACATATAGGCAACCTGGCCTATCCTTCACATGAACTCAAAAAGCCCAAAGTAACTCGGGCTAAGTTTCCTCTGTTTTCCAAAACTCGTCACACCCTAACCGGGGTGGTACTTTCAAGAAGGTCGACCGTCAACCTGAACTCTAAACGTCGTTGCCGATTATCCGTACAATTTCTTCTGAGTTGCCAGAACCTCTTCTGGACAAGCTTCTCCCTATCCATAGTCTGCTGGAACAAGCCTGAACCAACTATCTGAACCTTGCCAACCTCGAACCAATCGACGGCAACTTACACTTCCGCCCCTACAATGCTTCAAAAGGCGACATCCGAACACTGAAATGGTAGCTTAAACACTACCTCCACAGGAGACAACAATCCCCACAACTATCCCTGAAATCCAAACACTGGCCCGAGGGCGAATGCGATTCTGAGACTCACCTGAGTTCTTAACACATGCTTGGTAAAACTTCCAGGAACAAAAATAGCCATAACCTGGGCTCCACTGTCTGTCATAAGGTGAAGGTAGGCACCCCGTGCAGCCTTACAACCTTTCAGATAACTCAACACAATGAGTAAACGGTCTGGCCGAAGAACACGATGGGCTGCCCCCATCGCCCGACCATCGGTCGAACGCATCCACGAACTCGTGACTGGTTAACTAAACTTGGGCCTAACACCTCACAACCCTAACACAGCGGGACCACCAAAACCTGACCCGCGCCATACATGCCGCGGGTTGACCCGCAATCGTGGCTTCAACCCGACCCGGCAACGCGCACAATACTAGCTCCCCGATCCGGAACAATCTCACTAATCACGTTTCGAAAACCTAGCGGTCTTCTTAGATCAACTACCCCTTTTATTTCACACTACTTAGGGACCTATCCCAAACATAGCTCACGTGCACTATGCACTCGATAAGGATCAACATAACACTACACCTTTACTCGAGATGGCCTTACCTCTAAGGTCTCTACGTATAAAACTCTAAGGCTCACACCTTCTCTATCCCCCAAATCTTACTTGGTTAACTAACCAAGATTTCTAATCACAATATTAACATCTGCTATCAAAACATAAAGACTTATGATATACCTATCTTATCACACATCTTGAACTCTGAGGTTAGAGATATATCTATATCTCGCTTCACTCCCTTAGTCGTTCTAATCAAACTCGCCGTAGAGGCGCATAGTGAGGAGATGACACACTACCCACCGATCTCGAAGGCTAAGTCCTCCTACAAGGACACTTTTCGACATCGGACCACACGGCGGTCATAGCAACAAGTACTAACTAAAAATGACATTCCCGACGACGTCGTCACACGCGTGAACCGAGTCCCGGAGTTCGACCAACTCCTGTGATACCCGAACGCCCCGAACTCCGTGGAAGACCACTCGTGGCTGGCGGAGTGCATAATCTATTCTCTGGTGGTGAGCGACTCGCCTCGAAAGTTACCAAAGGACCTGCCGCTCGCCTCTTCATTGTCTGTTATACCCGTAGTTCAGGTATATAGGTGAGGATGTACGTGCGAGATTACGGCGTAAATTTTGGAAAGAAAGAAAGATGTGATTTTTCGACGGAAAAGTTTCGGTTTTGTGAAGAAAAGGTTCGTTAATGGGAATTGGATTCCCATTTGGTATTCGGACTTAGAATATTTGAGAATTATGGAATTTTATTTAGGAAATGGTCACGTGGGGCCACGGGTGAAATTCTGGTTTTGTGGCCCGCTTAGTTTTTGAGATTTTGGCCATTATGGATATTTTCGGAGATGAAATATTTTGGGCAGTAGGAGGCGACACGTGTCACCCCAGGTGGCCCTTGGCCGAAAATTAGCTAGACAGTGGCAAGACAGTGGCCAGTCTTGCTAGATATTTTGTGTGGACAAGTGGCTCGTGGGTCCCACCCACACTTGTCCCCAATCTCAACCACACACTTGCCTTCATCCTATCCCTTGGTTGTCCTATATATGCACCCTTAGTTGATGAAATCTTCCACACTTAGACATTTGAAGACTTGAAAAACCCTCCCTTCTCCCTTGACCTAGAGCTCTCGGTTTGCCCCATTTCTTGAGCAAAATTTGTCCAACAATTCTTAAACTCTCAAGTGTTCTTCCCTAAGGTGTTAGGAAGATTGAGTACCAAGAGTTGGAAAAGATTTCACACCCCTAGCCTGGAAGGGATGCCTGGGCCGACAGTTGTCATCTTGAAACCCGAAGTGTTCTTCACTTTTTGGAGTGGAATCTTGAAGAGAAGTTGGTTAGGAGCTTCATGGGTTGCTTGTAGCGGATTGGAACGTAAAGATTTGGAGCTAAGACTTGCTTGGAGCGACTTTAAGAACTTGGATATTTTTGGGCTATTTGAGGTAGTGGAACTTAAACCTCTTTGTGAATTGGTTGTTATACATATATTATAAGTATATTATGGATTATATAATATATGGAGTAAGTTTGGAAGAGTTGGATCTTGTTAACTTGTTAAAAGAAAGGATTGGCCGCTTGCCATTAAAATGGTAAAACGTATCTGACTTGCTAAGAAGCGAAGAACCAAGTCACGATAACTTAGATGAAGAATGGAAATATAAGTTGGATGACTAATGAGTAAATTGGATAAGTAAAATGGACAAAGTTGGCCAAGGCCCCCAACTTAAGGATCAGTATTTACTTTGGACCGTATTTACTTTGGTATTTACATTGGTGTATTTACATTTCGCGGCGGGAAGATTTTTCAATCGCGTTCCGTTTGGCGTGTGATCCCTTTTTAATTATTGTTGTTATGAAGGCGTGATAGTAAACGCGCACGGTTGGCGCGTAATCCCTTCTTTTACTTATTGTTGTTATGGGCGTGATAGTAAACGCGTTACCGTTTGGGCGTGTAATCCTTCTTTATGTTGTTTAATTATTACGCCTTATATATATATATGGTATATATATTACGGTTATTCGGCCTCGTATAAACGGAAGTCTAAATTTCCGTAGATTTTGAGGGCTTTTTATTGGTATAAGTCTTCAATGATAAGAAAGGTTTGATAGAGTACTATGACCATTTTAGGAGTGGAGTACTACGTGTGGCGTGATCTACTTGGCTTAAGGAGTAGCCGACGGGTTGAAGTACTTGAGCGTTTTGCTTTTGTCGATAAATCGTCGCGAGGTATGTGAACCTCTTCCTATCTTTTCTAGCATGATTGTTGTGAACTATGTAGTACGGTGAGACGTACATGTGCTAAGTGATT
Source organism: Przewalskia tangutica (assembly GCA_029844215.1). Lineage (NCBI taxonomy): Eukaryota > Viridiplantae > Streptophyta > Magnoliopsida > Solanales > Solanaceae > Przewalskia > Przewalskia tangutica. The sequence goes on along the minus strand of CM056726.1, from coordinate 88,562,530 downwards.
TGGTTGGTTTAAAACATAGGGTGTTATAATAGCTTTATGGGAAGTTAGTTATAACGACCTTATGTAGTGAAAATGGTTTATCGATGTTAGAAGTTAAGAGACTTGATCTTATAAGATAAGAGACTTAACTTATTTGTTTTAATGTGGATGTTTGTGTGAAACCTCATTCGTGAGTAATGAGTACTTGGTTTTAAAGGGATAATGTTTTACCGATTTGGGAATCGAATGTGTATCGGCGCACCATTGCGGCGTTAATAAAGGAAAATGTATTGAATAATGATGTGTTGTATTAAAACCGGTAGAAACCTCCATCCGCATAGAAGCTAAGATGAGACAAAATGATATTACATTTTCTAGATCATGGTCATTGTAATAAGATCGTTATAAACAAAGAATAAACTACTCACATATATGACATATGTTACTCAATTGTTTTAAAAGAGATTAAGACTATGAGTTATGAAACCTTTCTAAAATAAGTGACTTGAGCATTTGAAAATGAGAAGTTTGAGTACTTGAAACTAGGCAACCTGGAACTTAGGAAAAGAATGTTGTTACTTGATTTTGAAAAGGAATGTGGGTTGGTCATTCTAATACTATGGGTATAGGGTGACTTTTATAAAAGTAATGGATCTCTTTAAAAGAACTTAACGATGTAGTACTTTGGGGTTAAAAACCCGACTTTGGCATAAAATGAAAGTACTTTGAGTTGTGTGAAACTTGCCTATGCTTGTTGTTGTGAAACTTGCCTATGCTTGTTGTTGTGAAACTTGCCTATGCTTGTGATGATAGCCTTTGTTGTGCAAGTGTGGTATTTCGTATTACCGCGTCTCTCGATGCAGGCCTGGTCGACTTGTTGAGAACTTACTTGACGTCGGGCGATGGAGAATTCCACGTATGTTTCCATTTTGATTACCGTCTTGTTGTTGATGTCACATGGACATGTCTACACCGACGCAGATTCGGGGCACGCGGTACGCGCCGTTGATTACCCGATATATTGTTATTGTGGTTACATGGACATGTCTACACCGAGGTAGAATTCCGGGGCATGTGGTTACGCGCAGGTTGATCACCCAAAGATATTATTGTTGATGTCACATGGACGTGTCTACACCGAGGTAGAATTCGGGGCATGTGGCGTGGGGCATTGGTATTATTGTTGCATCATGGACATGTCTACACCGATGCAGAATTCCGGCATGCGCGCCATGACGCGAACATGATTGATGTTGTGGGCGTAAGACCCATAGTTATATTTGAGTGATGACTTGAGGCGTGAGTCCTCGATCGACATGCATCGCTTTTATGTTGTGAATCGTAGTTTGGTTATCATACATGTCTCCCGCTTTATATAGACTAGTATGATTTCATTCTGATTTTTACATTTCACATACTTGGTACTGTTAGATCGACCTCGGGGCCGCGTTCATGCCGCAGTAGAGGTACATCGATCGTGGATCCTCGCCTAGGATCTCGATCAGCGTTGGGAAGCTCCGCTTCTCCGAGGCTTATCTTTTGGTATGTGTTCCCGAGTTGTAGGTTCTTGTACATTCGTGGTATGGCGGGCCCCGTCCCGTCATAGTTGTTGTAAATCTTAGAGGTCCAGAGTATCGTTGCAAGGTGGTTTGTAAAGGGATTAAACTGCTCGCTTTGAAAGAGTTGTATTTATTATGTTATTGGAAGGTAACCGTTGGGTTGGCCTGCTTTATGTTCATATATCTGCTTCTTGTTTAAGTTTTATTTTCCGGTTTTCTCGATGATTGTATCACTAGGGTGCCGGATAAGGCACCAAGAACGCCCCGAACGGTCGTTACAAAAGTGGTATCGAGCATTTAATCCTCGGAAAGTGTCTACGCATCGTGTCTAGTAGAGTCTTGATTATCGATGTGTTGTGCACCACATCTATAATCGTGAGGTCGCAGGACATTTAGGATTGGTTTCCATTCTTCTCATTCCGAGATCGTGCCTTACAATTGTGTTGTAAGTTGGACCCTCCGACGATCTCGCTTTTACCGCTTATGCCTCCGCGCAAGGCGACCAGAGCCACGGGCGGCAAGACACCGAGGGAACCGCTAGTGAGATCTGAGGAGTACGAGGCGCAGCCCGCATAGCACTGAGGTCAGGCTTGACGGGCGGGTTTCAGGACGCCGCCACCAAAGAGAGGTTAGAGCCGCAAAGAATGGCCGCTGAGACCGCAGCACGAGCCTCCGCCCACACCGGGCGCAGGAGATGGGTTATGGAGATGGCGATTCTTGCCGTGGTCGTGGCCGATATGAGGATAGGCCGACGCAGCAGCCTCAGCCCAGAGCACCAGCCGTTCACCCCGAGCGATAGTTTGAGGCTACGGACTTTACGAGTCAGAGCCCGCGAGTTTTATGGGTCGAGGCTCGAGGATGATCCGCAGGAGTTCATCCGCGACAGCCGATCACGCGGTGATCAAGGCTTCGTGAGACCGAGTCGCGTGACCTTTGGTTCGTGACGGCCGCGTGATACCGCAATGATTGGTTTGATTCACGGGAGCTTTCGGGAGAGCATGCACTCCAGCAAGATGGGATGAGTTTTCGGGGCGCTCACGCACTTCTTGCCTCCGCAGATGGAGGGCACGGGCCGATGATTTTTGATGCTTAGACAGAGCGCGACGGTTCGGGAGTACAATGTGGAGTTCGACTCATTGGCCCTGACGCCCCAAATACAGAAGCTAGTATGGAGGATCGAGTGCACCGATATGTTACGTGGCTCGATGATTACATGTCGAGGCATGTTCGGAGTAGCTCTTCACCGCATGGACATTGCCCGCATGCAGCTCACGACCGGGATGTGAGGCACGAGAGGTCGACGGAATGACCAAGATCGCAGAAGAGGCCGAACAGTGGTCCTTTGTGACTTTCGAGGCGGACCGCCTCAAAGAAGATACTAGTTTTGTACCTCCGCCGGCAGAGTGGTCCTCCACAACCTTGAGTATTCGGGAGCGGTTAGGGCTCCAAGGGTTGAGTTTCGTGGAAGTAAGGGTGTTGGCCAACGCGGTCACCCCTCCCTGTGGTCGATGGTAGACCGCATTTCGGGAGTGTCGTGGTGCGGGAGCTTGTTATTTTTGCGGCCAGCAGGCCATTTTGCGAGGAATCGTCCACCAAGGGTAGCACGGATGTTACGACTCACCACCGGATCGATGGCTGGTTCATCGCCTTCTACGCATGCGCAGGCGTGCCTATGATTAGAGTGGAGCGGTAGCTTGTATATCCTTAACCCTCTAGAGTTTGGTTTGCGCGATATGATGATCTTATTATTGTGTGCTATGTACGGATTGCGTTGTGTTGTTTGTAAGTTAGAAAACATGGTTAGTTGGAAGGATAAGTGTGGGGCATGGAAAGTGTGAACCTTAGAGTTTTATACGTGGAGACCTTAGAGGCGCAGGCCGTCTTGAGTGGGTGATTTTACGGTTGGTCTTTGCCATGTACTTGGTATGCGGGAAATATTGTGGGATAATTACATGGGTAGTGTGAGATGGAAGTGGTAGCTTTCGACGTGAATTAGTAAGATTGTTCGGATCGGAACAAGAGTTGGCGCGTTAGGGTCGGGTTGAGGGCCATTTGCGGGTCAACCCGCAGCCCATATTGAGGTGGGGTCGGTTCGAGGTGGTCCCGCCAGTGGTAGGGTCACGAGGGTGCTAGGCCCAAGTTTAGGTAACCATCGCACGAGTTCGTGGACGCGTTCAACCAGAATCGGATCGTGAAGGCCGGAATGGCCTTAGAGTAAATTGAAGCTAGCCGTTGTAAGATTAGAAATGATTCCTCGTTGGCTTGGATGTGAGTTTTGCGCACATGTTATATTCTCGCCATTGGTGGCATGATCGGTTTTGTAAGTATAGTAGTGAAGACTATACCGACACAATTACGTTTGGAGACTTAGAATGAACATTCGGACGAATGTTTCTAAGTGGGGAAGAATGTTATACCCGTAGTTCCGTGGTATATAGGTGAGGATGTGCGCAAGATTACGATGTAAATTTTGGAAAGAAAGAAAGATGTGATTTTTCGACGGAAAAGTTTCCGGTTTTGTGAAGAAAAAGGTTCGTTAATGGGAATTGGATTCCCGTGATTTGGTATTCGGACTTCTTAGAATATTTGAGAATTATGGAATTTTATTTTGGAAATGGTCACGTGGGCCCACGTGAAATTTACGGTTTTGTGGGGCCCGCTTAGTTTTTGAGATTTTGGCCATTATGGATATTTTCGGGAGATGAAATATTTTGGGCCAGTAGGAGGCGACACGTGTCACCCTCTAGGTGGCCCTTGGCCGAAATTAGCTAGAAAAGTGGCAAGACAAGTGGCCAAGTATTGCTAGATATTTTGTGTGGACAAGTGGCTATTGGGTCCCAACCACACTTGACACCAATCACAACCAAACACTAGCCTTCAACATATCACTTGGTTGTCCTATATATGCACCCTTAGTTCATTAAATCTTCCACACTTAGACATTTGAAGACTTGAAAAACCCTCCCTTCTCCCTCGACCTAGAGCTCTGGTTTTGCCCCATTTCTTGAGCAAAATTTGTCCAACAATTCTTAAACTCTCAAGTGTTCTTCCCTAAGGTGTTAGGAAGATTGTGTACCAAGAGTTGGAAAAGATTTCACACCCTAGCCTTGAAGGGATGCCTTGGCGAAAGTTGTCATCTTGAAACCCTAAGTTTTCTTCTCTTTTTGGAGTTGAATCTTTAATAGAAGTTGGTTAGTAGATTCTTTGGGTTGCTTGTAGCGGATTGGAACGTAAAGATTTGGAGCTAAGACTTGCTTGGAGCGACTTTAAGAACTTGGATATTTTTGGGCTATTTGAGGTAGTGGAACTTAAACCTCTTTGTGAATTGGTTGTTATACATATATTATAAGTATATTATGGATTATATAATATATGGAGTAAGTTTGGAAGAGTTGGATCTTGTTAACTTGTTAAAAGAAAGGATTGGCCGTATGCCATTAAAATGGTAAAAACGTATCTTACTTGCTAAGAAGCTAATAACAAAGTAACTATAACTTATATTAAGAATGGAAATATAAGTTGGATGACTAATGAGTAAATTGGATAAGTAAAATGGACAAAGTTGGCCAAGGACCCCAACTTAAGGACTGTATTTACTTTGGACCGTATTTACTTTGGACTGTATTTACATTGGACTGTATTTACATTTCTGTTAAGGGGAAGATTTTTCAATCGCGTTCCGTTTGGGCGTGTGATCCCCTTTTTAATTATTGTTGTTATGAAGGCGTGATAGTAAACCGCGTTACCGGTTGGCCGCGTAATCCCCTTCTTTTACTTATTGTTGTTATGGAGGCGTGATAGTAAACCGCGTTACCGTTTGGGCGTGTAATCCCCTTCTTTATGTTGTTTAATTATTACGCCTTATATATATATATATGGTATATATATTACGGTTATTCGGGCCTTGGTAAAAGATGGAAAAGTGAGTATAAACGGGGGAAGTGCTGCCGAAATTTCCGTAGATTTTGAGGGCTTTTTATTGGTATAAGTCTTCAATGATAAGAAAGGTTTGATAGGAGTACTATGACCATTTTAGGAGTGGAGTACTACGTGTGGCGTGATCTACTTGGCTTAAGGAGTAGCCGACGGGTTGAAGTACTTGGAGCGTTTTGCTTTTTGTCGATAAATCGTCGCGAGGTATGTGAACCTCTTCCTATCTTTTCTAGCATGATTGTTGTGAACTATGTAGTACGGTAGACGCATGTGCTAAGTGATTTGGTTGGTTTAAAACATAGGGTGTTATAATAGCTTTATGGGAAGTTAGTTATAACGACCTTATGTAGTGAAAATGGTTTCTTGATGTTAGAAGTTAAGAGACTTGATCTTATAAGATAAGAGACTTAACTTATTTGTTTTAATGTGGATGTTTGTGTGAAACCTCATTCGTGAGTAATGAGTACTTGGTTTTAAAGGGATAATGTTTTACCGATTTGGGAATCGAATGTATCGGCAGCACCATTGCGGCGTTAATAAAGGAAAATGTATTGAATAATGATGTGTTGTATTAAAACCGTAGAAACCTCCATCCGCATAGAAGCTAAGATGAGACAAAATGATATTACATTTTCTAGATCACGGTCATTGTAATAAGATCGTTATAAACAAAGAATAAACTACTCACATATATGACATATGTTACTCAATTGTTTTAAAAGAGATTAAGACTATGAGTTATGAAACCTTTCTAAAATAAGTGACTTGAGCATGTGAAAATGAGAAGCTTGAGTAATTGAAACTAGGCCAACTGGAACTTAGGAAAAGAATGTTGTTCCTGGATTTTGAAAAGGAATGTGGGTTGGTCATTCTAATACTATGGGTATAGGGTGACTTTTATAAAAGTAATGGATCTCTTTTAAAAGAACTTAACGTATGTAGTACTTTGGGGTTAAAACCCGACTTTGGCATAAAATGAAAGTACTTTGAGTTGTGTGAAACTTGCCTATGCTTGTTGTTGTGAAACTTGCCTATGCTTGTTGTTGTGAAACTTGCCTATGCTTGTGATGATAGCCTTTGTTGTGCAAGTGTGGTATTTACGTTACCGTCTCTCGATAGAGGTCGACTTGTTGAGAACTTACTTGACGCGGCGGTGATGGAGAATTCCACGTATGTTTCCATTTTGATTCTCGTCTTGTTGATGTCACATGGACATGTCTACACCGACGCAGATTCGGGCACGCGCCACGCGCCGGGTTGATTACCCGATATATTGTTATTGTGGTTACATGGACATGTCTACACCGAGGTAGAATTCGGGGCATGTGGCTACGCGCAGGTTGATCACCCAAGATATTATTGTTGATGTCACATGGACGTGTCTACACCGAGGTAGAATTCCGGCATGTGGCCGGGCATTGGTATTATTGTTGCATCATGGACATGTCTACACCGATGCAGAATCCGGGGCATGCGCCATGATGCGAACATGATTGATGTTGTGGGCGTAAGACCCATAGTTATATTTGAGTGATGACTTGAGGCGTGAGTCCTCGATCGACATGATCGCTTTTATGTTGTGAATCGTAGTTTGGTTATCATACATGTCTCCGCTTTATATAGACTAGTATGATTTCATTACGATATTTTTGATTTCACATACTTGGTACTGTTGCATCGACCTTCCGGGGCTGCGTTCATGCCGCAGTAGAGGTACATCGGTCGTGGATCCTCGCTCTAGGATCTCGCCGTTTTGGGAAGCTCCGTTTCTCGAGGCTTATCTTTTAGTATGTGTTCCCGAGTTGTAGGTTCTTGTACATTCAGGTATGGCGGGCCCCGCCCGTCATAGTTGTTGTAAATCTTAGAGGTCCGTAGTACCGTTGCAAGTGTGGTTTGTAAAAAGGATTAAACTGCTCGCTTGAAAGAGTTGTATTTATTATGTTATTGGAAGGTAACCGTTGGGTTGGCCTGTTTTATGTTCATATATCTGTTTCTTGTTTAAGTTTTATTTTCCGCTGGTTTTCTCTGATGATTGTATCACTAGGGTGCCCGGGATAAGGCACCAGTAACGGGCCCCGGAACGGGTCGTTACATGTCCTTTGTTAACCCGTCGATCTATGTTTTCTACCGATGTGCATAAGCCCGCATACGTGCCATGCTCAAGCCTAATCAAGAACTTACTCTTGCACAACCTTCTCGTGATATTCATCTAGACTCGCGGTACATCGGTATACTCTCTGGTAGCCAAATCTATAGCTAGTAACAGGGTCGCCTCCTTGCAATCCATATTCTCTGTTCCTGGTCGTGGAACTGAAGGTTCAAATATCATGGCCGCAGTAGGAACTGCCGCCGCCGTGCTAAACTTTACTGGGGCTAGTGACGTCGCAGAAATCCCCGAATGAAGCATTACCCTAGGTAATGATTGGGCCTATGCCCACGTAACCCTCTGAACTCTACTCAGCCTCCGCCGCTTGCCCTCCTGGGCCCGGGTTTGCCCTACGCGGAGGCATAACGATAAGGGAAAGAAATACGTCAGAGGGTCTAACTTACAACACAGCTCTAAGGCACGATCTCAGAGTGAGAAGAATAGAAACCAATCCTAAATATCCTATAGCCTCCTGATTATTGGTGTGGTGCACAACACACCGATAATCAAGACTTCATCGGATACGGTCAGGACACTTTCCGAGGATTAACTGCTCTGATACCACTTTTGTCACGACCCGATTCCGGGCCCGTGACTGGTGCCTTACCCCGGGCACCCTAGTGATACAACATCAGAGTAATCAGCGGAACATAAAACAATACAAGACATATTATGAAATATGAAACCATAATCTGAGAAAAACTTGCTTTCGCATATATATAAATAACAACTTTTTCCAACATGAACAGCTTTAATCCTTTTTACAAACCCCGCCACAACAAGATTCATGCACCTCTAAGAAATGATACGACAACAATGGCGGGACAGGGCCCCGCCATACCCCTGAATGTAAACACCTACAACAACAGGGGACTATACCACTGATAAGCCTCCGGAGAAACGGAGCTTTCCCACACGCTGAACTGTGACCCTAAGAGCGAGGATCAATGACTGGTGTACCTTTACCTGCGGCATGAACGCAGCCCGGGCGAGGTCGCAACAGTACCAAGTATGTGAAATGAAAATATCAGAAATGAAATCATAATAGTCTATAAAGCAGGAGACATGTATGATAACCAAACTACAGTTCACAATAAGTAAGCAGTCATGTCAAGTCAGGGACTCACGCCCTCAAAGTTATCACAATAAAACCGTATGGGGCAAGTACGAAGGCATAGCCGACTACTAAGACCCACGCATCAAAAATACCACAACCGCACCGAGGTCTTTCTAGACCGCACCACATGATCGGCCGCCACTCGCCCGCAATATCAATGTGGCGCCTATCCTCGAACTCTCGCAGCCCGCATAGGTCACCCATGCACCGCATGAGGTATTCCTCGAATCATGGTCCTGCATCACCGAGGTATACCCGCATCGGGCGCAAATAACCTCGGTATCCGCCAGGCTCCGCAGCTCGCATAGTCTCAAAAGACCGCATAGTCTCAACAGACCGCATAGGAATCCCCGCATCGGGCTAAACACCGAATGATCAATCTCGAGCTACCGCGACTGCATAGTCACAAGGATCGTGCATAGCCGATAGACCGCGCGCGGTGGCAAGCCCTGTGATAATAAGTCGAGGGGTATGTGAATGTTATACCGTATTTCCAGTATGTACGTGGGGCGCACGAGAAAATTTGAACTTGAGAAAGTGGCTTGGCTGAAATTTATTTGTGCACAACACGGTGTTAGAGTCGTTTTTCGACGTAAACGTTTTCACGACTTTCGTAGGGAATTTCCTTATGTCATTTTTAATTTTTGCGGATTTTTCCGAGAGACGAAACATTATGGACCAACAAGAGGTGACACTTGTCACCCTCTCATTGGAACACCTTGCGGAAATTGTGTGGCCGAAAGTGTGGCTTTTGTGGTCAAGGGTTGGTAGGATATTTTTTGTGTTAGTTGGCTAGTGTGCACTTGGCAAGATCTTGGCCCTACACTTGCTATGCACTTGGCAAGATCTTGGCCATTGGTTGGCTTACACTATAAATACCCCCTTAGGATGACTTCTTCATCCATTCCAAATATTTCCTAAGTGTTAAATCCCTCCCTCTCCCCTCTTGTTTGACTCTCGTCCAAGAGCCCTCCCTAGATAGCCTTTATGGCCGAGAGCCTCCCCTCTCCCCTTGGGTGTGGCGTGGGTACCCCTAGCCTTGTGTTTTCGTATAAATACCCTCTCTTGGTAGAAATACTCTCAAAAGTATTGTTATAATGCCCAAATTACCTTAGCCATATACCTTGTTGTATTCTAAGGTTATACCTATACGAAAAGCCCAGAAAATACTATTATACTTCCCGTCAGTCACAAAACCAAAACCCTAGGAAAATCTCCATAGTCCGTTGGAGTATTGTGTAGAAGTTGGTTAGAACTTCTAAGGGTGGTTTAGAGCGGGTTGGAGCGCTCAGAGTTGGAGCTAAACGATTGCCCAGGATCGACTTTAAGCTAGGATAATTATGGGCTTATCGAGGTAATTATCTTGTCCCTCTATTGTAATTGGAAATTACATGTTGTTAGATTATATAGTTGAAGTATACTGTATATAAAACTGAACGTAGTTATCGGCAATGTCTTTTGACTTAAGCCTGAATAAAACTTACGGCAATGTCTTGCGACTTAAGCCTGAATTTAAAGAAGAATACTGAACTGTAATTACATAGGACTGTATTACAGTAGACTTGTGTAGTAGTACTGTGGAGTAGAATTGTACCCGTTAGGGTTAGATGTATAACCCCCCCTGGTTGGCTTGGTAGCCGGCCTCGATAGAGGAGGAGATTTACGCATTCATGGGGAGGTCTTTAAATTTACAGAGAAAGTTCTACGATGAGACCTAAATGTTAAAAAGCGCCTTGTGGCCTTATAGGTGGAAGTACTACGTGTGGCGCGACCGCTTGGCTTAAGGAGTAGCCGACGGTTGGGCGTTTGCTATTAGTCGATACTCGTCGCGAGGTATGTGAACCTCTTCCTATCTCTTCTAGCATGATATGTGTGAACTATGTAGTACGGTGACGCATACGTGCTAAATGTATTTGATTGATTTAAAACATAAAGTGTTATAACGGCTTTATGGGAAGTTGGTTATAACGACTTTATGTTGGTAAGAAAATACATGTGGTTTTAAAAGGTAATCGATTTGAACTATAACCGCTTGTTATGTGTTAATAAAGAACTTGAAGTATTTCAAAAGATTTTTGAATCATTTTGAAAGAAGAAGTAATACTTGGTTTGTGAAAACTTAAGAGTTATACTAGCTTTATGGGAAGTTAGGTATAACGGCTTAAGAATGTTTTATCGATTTGGAAATCGAATGTGTATCGACATACCACCGCAGCGTTAATAAAAGGAAATGCTTTTGACTAATTAAGTATTATTAAAACCGAGAAACTTCCATCCGCATAAGCTAAGATGAGACAAAATGATATTTCTAGATCATGGTCTTTGTAATAAGATTGTTATAAACAAGAATATCCTACTCACATATGAGACTTATGTTTTTCAGATAGTTTTAAGGAGAATTATATTCTCAACCTAATAAGACTATGAACTACAAACCTTTTCTAAAATGAGAAACTTGAGCATTGAAATTAGGCAAACTTGAGCGTTTGGAAAATAAGGTTGTTACTTGATTTTACAAAGGAAAGCATTTTGGTTTACTTAACAATGTTAGTCACTCTATTTTTATACTACGTATCGGGTGACCTTTGTAAAAGAAATGGATCTTAAAAGGAATTTAACTGACGTAGTACTTTAAGGTTAAAATCGACTTTGATATAAAATGAAAGTACCTTGAGTCGTGTGTAACTTGCTTATACTTGTTGTTATGAAACTTGACCATGTTACGTGTGATAGCCTTGTTGTAAGTATTGTGTTCTACTCGACTACCGTTCATCCGAATGTATATCACTTGACTACCGGTCATCCGAATGTATATCACTTGATTACGGCTCATCCGGAATGTATTTCACTCGACTACCGGTTCATCCGGGAATGTATTTCACTTGAGGACCGGTTCATCCGGAAATGTATTTCACTTGAGGACCGGTTCATCCGGGAATGTATTCCACTTGAGGACCGGTTCATCCGGGAATGTATTTCACTTGACTACGGTCATCCGGAATGTGTTCCATTTCGACTAGGTTCACGGGATGAACCGGAATGTATTCCACCCTTTTCTATATTGGGTCCATAAGATGGGCGAGATGCGTTATACGTATCACATGATTTGTACCTAGACTGCCGGCAGTGAGGAAGGAGTTCCACGGGCATGAGGGATGACTTTTAGGGCGTGAGTCACTGACTTGACATGACTGCTTTGTTGTAAACTGTAGTTTGGTTATCATACATGTCTCTCGCTTTATATGATTGCTATGATTTCATTTACAGATGTATTTTCGATTCACATACTTGCACCGTTGTTATCGACCTCCCGGGCTGCGTTCATGCCGCAGTTGAGGTACACCGTCGTTGATCCTCGCTCTAGGGTCACGTCACGCGTGGAAGCTCCGTTCCTCCGGAGGCTTATCATGGTATAGTCCCCTGTTGTTGTAGGTGCTTACATTCAGGGGTATGGCGGGGCCCTGTCCCGCCATTGTTGTCGTATCATTTCTTAGAGGTCCATGAAATCTTGTGTGGCGTGGTTTGTAAAAAGGATTAAACTGCTCATTTGTAAAAGTTGTTATTTATATATGCCGAAAGGCAAGTTTTCTCGACATCGCTTTGTACTTCACTTGTTTCATGTACGTGTTTTATGTTCCGCTGATTACTCTGATGTTGTGTCACTAGGGTGCCCGGGGTAAGGCACCAGTCACGGGCCCGGGTTCGGGTCGTGACAAAAGTGGTATCAGAGCAGTTAATCCTCGGAAAGTGTCTACAGACCGTATCCAGTAGAGTCTTGATTATCGGTGTGTTGTGCACCACATCAATAATCAGGAGGCTATAGGATATTTTAGGATTGGTTTCTATTCTTCTCACTCTGAGATCGTGCCTTAGAGCTGTGTTGTAAGTTGGACCCTCTAACGTATTTCTTTCCCTTACCGATATGCCTCCGCGTGGGGCAACCCGAGCCCAGGAGGGCAAGGCAGCCGAGGGAGCTGCGAGTAGAGTACAGAGGGTGGCGAGGGCACAGGCCCAATCATTACCTAGGGTAGTGCTTCATTCGGGGATTTCTGCGACGTCACTAGCCCCAGCAGAGTTTGGCACGGCAGCGGCAGTCCCTACTGCGGCCATGATATATGAACCTTCAGTTCCACGACCGGGGACAGAGCATTTAGATTGCAAAGAGGCGACCCTGTTGCTAGCTATAGATTTGGCTACCAGAGAGTATACCGATGTACCGCGAGTCTTGAGGACTATCTAAAAGAGGGTTGTGCAAGAGTAATTCTTCAGTTAGGCTTGAGCATGGCCTGTGTACGGGCTTATGCGCAGCAGGCCGAGACGTGTAGAAATCGACAGGTTAACGGGCGACACCGTAAGAGGCCAGAGCAGCAAGGTCCTTTAGTAACTTTCGAGGCGAGTCACCTCACCAGCAGATCAGATTATGCACCTCCGCCAGTGCAGAGTGGTCTTCCACGGAGTTCAGGACATTCGGGGTATGCAGGAGTTGGTTAGAACTCCAGGGCTTCCGGTTCACGATGTAATGACGTCATCCCGGGGAATGTCATCTTTTAGGTTGGTACTTGTTGTACCTATGACCGTCAGGGTCTGGTGTCGAAGAGTGTCCTTGTAGGAGGACTTAGCCTTCAGGATCGATGGGTAGTCGTCACCTTCCTTAGTTATGCGCCCAGGCGGTGTTTGATTTGAGCGATTAAGGAGTGAAGCGGTAGATATAGATATATCTTTAACCCTAGAGATCGTATATGTGATAAGGTGAGTATACCTTAGGTGCTATGTTACGATAGCGGTGTTAGTTGTGATTTGAAATCATGGTTGTTTAACCGAGTAAGATTTTGGGGATAGAGAAGGTGTGAGCCTTAGAGCTTTTTACGTAGAGACCTTAGAGGTGAGGCCGTCTCGAGAAAGGTGTAGTGTTATGTTTGACTTTATCGGAGTGCATAGTGCACGTGAGTTATGGTTGGGATAGGTCCCTAGTAGTGTGGAATGAAAGGGGGTAGTTGAGCTAAGAAGACCGCTAGGTTTTCGTAACGTGATTAGTGAGACTGTTCCGAATCGGGGAACTAGTGTTGTGCTCGTTGACGGGTCGGATTGAGGCTGATGCGGGTCAACCCGCGGCACATTTGGTGGTGCGGGTCGGTTTGTGGTGGTCCCGCCTTGTGGTAGGGTCACGAGGGTGTTAGGCCCATGTTCGATTAACCAACAGACGAGTTCGTGGATTTATTCGACCGGTGGTCGGTCGATGGGGCAGCCCATCGTGTTCTTCGTTCGGATGTTTACTCGGTGTGTTGAGTTATCCGCGGTTAAAAGGCTGCACGGGTGCCTACCTTTACCTTATGTCGACAGTGAAGCCTGTGTTGTGGTTATTTTCGTTTTCTAAAAGTTTACTGGCAGGTTAAGAACTCGGTGAGTCTCGACCGCATTCGCCTCGCCGGTCGTGGATTTCGGGGTAGTTGTGAGGATTGTTGTCTCTGTGGAGGTAGTGTTTGATCTACCATTTCGGTGTTCGGATATCGCCTTATGAAGCCTTGTAAGGGGCGGAAGTGTAAGTTGCGGTCGATTGGTTCGAGGTTGGCAAGGTTCGCATATTGTTGAGCTTGTTCCAGCAGACTGTGGATAGTGAGAAGCTTGTCTAGAAGAAGTTCTGGCAGCTCAGGGGAATTGTGCGGATAATCGGTGACGACGCTTAGAGTTCAGGTTGACGGTCGATCTTCTTGAAAGTACCACCCCGGGTTTGGGTGTGACGAGTTTTGGAAAACAGAGGGAACTTAGCCCGAGTTACGTTGGGCCTTTGTGAGTTCATGTGACGGATAGGCCAGGTTGCCTATATGGTAGCATTTGCCGTCCGGCGTGGAGGCGAAGCGTCCGGTCTTCAGATTGTGATGTTCGGGAAAAGTATCGGAGATCCATCCAGAGTGTTCCCACTTAATGATGACCACGTTAGAGATAGTAACCCCGAGTTTTAGATACTGAAGCCGTATCAGAATGTGGTAAGAGTTTGAGTGTACGACATCCTCCGGATCGCAGCGCCCGCACCATTTGTTGGGTCGTCGAGCAAGGCTCGCGACAAAGTGACAAAGTGGTATCTACGACGAGTAAAGAGAGAAGCGGCATGTATGGCGAGCATAGATGTGATCATTTCTTTTGTAGAGAGGTACGAAGGAAGTATATTTTAGACCCTGGAGAGAGGTGGTTGTGGTGATGTTAGAGGTGTTTCCTCGTGGACTTGGATGGGTATTTGTGCGGTTGTTTCTATGGCCATGTGTGGCAAGGATTGTTCTCGTAAGTATAGTAGTGAAGAATATACTGGCGCACGTTAGTTTTGAGACTTAGAAGGAACATTCGGGACGAATGTTTCTAAGGAGGGGAGAATGTTATACCCCGTATTTCCAGAGTATGTACGTAAGGACGTACGTAGAAAATTTGAACTTGAGAAAGTGGCTTGGCCGAAATTTATTTGTGCACAACACCCGGTTAGAGTCGTTTTTCGACGAAACGTTTTCACAGCTTTCGTAGGGGAATTTCCGGCTATGTCATTTTTAATTTTTGCGGATTTTTCCGAGAGACGAAACATTATGGACCAACAAGAGGGTGACACTTGTCACCCTCTCATTGGAACACCTTGGGCGGAAATTGTGTTGGCCGAAAGTGTGGCTTTTGTGGTCAAGGGTTGGTAGGATATTTTTGTGTTAGTTGGCTAGTGTGCACTTGGCAAGATCTTGGCCCTACACTTGCTATGCACTTGGCAAGATCTTGGCCATTGGTTGGCCTTGGCTTACACTATAAATACCCCCCTTAGGATGACTTCTTCATCCATTCCAAATATTTCCTAAGTGTTAAATCCCTCCCTCTCCCCTCTTGTTTGACTCTCGTCCAAGAGCCCTCCCGAGATAGGCCTTTCGGGCCGAGAGCCTCCCCCTCTCCCCTTTGGGCCGTGGCGTACCCCTAGCCTTGTGTTTTCGTATAAATACCCCCTCTCTGGTAGAAATACTCTCAAAAGTATTGTTATAATGCCCAAATTACCTTAGCCATATACCTTGTTGTATTCTAAGGTTATACCTATCTGAAAGCCCGTAAAATACTATTATACTTCCGTCACCACAAAACCAAAACCCTAGGGAAATCTCCATAGTCAGTTGGAGTATTGTGTAGAAGTTGGTTAGAACTTCTGGGTGGTTTATAGCGGTTGGAGCGCTGAGTTGGAGCTAAACGATTGCCCAGATCGACTTTAAGCTAGGATAATTATGGGCTTATCGAGGTAATTATCTTGTCCTCTATTGTAATTGGAAATTACATGTTGTTAGATTATATAGTTGAAGTAATCGTATATAAAACTGAACGTAGTTATCGGCAATGTCTTTTGACTTAAGCTCGAATAAAACTTACGGCAATGTCTTGCGACTTAAGCTGAATTTAAAGAAGAATACCGAATCAGAATTACATAGGATTGTATTACAAGAGACTTGTGTAGTAGTCTTGTGGAGTAGAATTGTACGTTAGGGTTAGATGTATAACCCCCTGGTTGGCTTAGTGGCGGTCTCGATAGAGAGGAGATTTACGCATTATGGGGAGGTCTTGCGAAATTTATGTAGAAAGTTCTACCATTAGAACGAAAAGTTAAAAAGCGCCTTGTGGCCGTATAGGTGGAAATAAAAACTGTTGCGCGATATGCTTTGCTTAAGGAGTATCCGACGGTTGGAACGTTTGCTATTAGTCGATACTGTCGCGAGGTATGTGAACCTCTTCCTATCTCTTCTAGCATGATATGTGTGAACTATGTAGTACGGTAGACGTGTGCTAAAATGTATTTGATTGATTTAAAACATAAAGTGTTATAACGGCTTTATGGGAAGTTGGTTATAACAGCTTTATGTTGGTAAGAAAATACATGTGGTTTTAAAAGGTAACTGATTTGAACTATAACTGGCTTGTTATGTGTTAATAAAGAACTTGAAGTATTTCAAAAGATTTTTGAATCATTTTGAAAGAAGAAGTAATACTTGGTTTGTGAAAACTTAAGAGTTATACTAGCTTTATGGGAAGTTAGGTATAACGCTTAAGAATGTTTTATCGATTTGGAAATCGAATGTGTATCGACATACCATGCGTTAATAATAAAAGGAAATGCTTTTGACTAATTAAGTATTATTAAAACCGAGAAACTTCCATCTGCATAGAAGCTAAGATGAGACAAAATGATATTTCCTAGATCATGGCTGCTGTAATAAGATTGTTATAAACAAGAATATCCTACTCACATATGAGACTTATGTTTTTCAGATAGTTTTAAGGAGAATTATATTCTCAACTGAATAAGACTATGAACTACGAAACCTTTTTCTAAAATGAGAAACTTGAGCATTCGAAATTAGGCAAACTTGAACGTTTGGAAAATAAGGTTGTTACTTGATTTTACAAAGGAAAGCATTTTGGTTTACTTAACAATGTTAGTCACTCTATTTTTATACTACGGGTATCGGGTGACCTTTGTAAAAGAAATGGATCTTAAAAGGAATTTAACGGACGTAGTACTTTAAGGTTAAAATCGGGACTTTGATATAAAATGAAAGTACCTTGAGTCGTGTGTAACTTGCTTATACTTGTTGTTATGAAACTTGACCATGTTACGTGTGATAGCCTTGTTGTAAGTATTGTGTTCTACTCGACTACCGGTTCATCCGGGAATGTATATCACTTGACTACCGGGTCATCCGGGAATGTATATCACTTGATTACCGGTTCATCCGGGAATGTATTTCACTCGACTACCGGTTCATCCGGGAATGTATTTCACTTGAGGACCGGTTCATCCGGGAATGTATTTCACTTGAGGACCGGTTCATCCGGGAATGTATTCCACTTGAGGACCGGTTCATCCGGGAATGTATTTCACTTGACTACCGGTTCATCCGGGAATGTGTTCCACTCGACTACCGGTTCATGGGATGAACAGGAATGTATTCCACCCTTTTCTATATTGGGTCCATAAGATGGGCCGAGATGCATATACGTATCACATGATTTGTACCTAGATCGCCGGTGAGGAAGGAGTTCCACGCATGAGGGATGACTTTTAGGCGTGAGTCACGACTTGACATATTGCTTTGTTGTAAATCGTAGTTTGGTTATCATACATGTCTCTCGCTTTATATGATCGCTATGATTTCATTTACGTGATGTATTTTGAGTTTCACATACTCGGTACCGTTATCGACTCCTTCGGGCTGCGTTCATGCCGCAGTTGAGGTACACCGCCGTTGATCCTCGCTCTTAGGGTCACGATTCAGCGTGTGGAAGCTCGTTCCTCGGAGGCTTATCATGGTATAGTCCCGTTGTTGTAGGTGCTTACATTCGTGGTATGGCGGGCCCTGTCCCCGCCATTGTTGTCGTATCATTTCTTAGAGGTTGTAGAAATCGCTGTGGCGTGGTTTGTAAAAAGGATTAAACTGTTCATTTGTAAAAGTTGTTATTTATATATGCCGAAAGGCAAGTTTTCCTCGACATCGCTTTGTACTTCACTTGTTTCATGTACGTGTTTTATGTTCGTGATTACTCGATGTTGTGTCACTAGGGTGCGGGGTAAGGCACGACCACGCCCGGTTCGGTCGTGGCGGTGATGCAATAACAAGATAACGGCTTAACGTTTGACAACGTAAGCACAACAAGAGTGACCCCCTTACACAATAATCACAAGATACTAACACACGTAGCATCCTAACATGCTTACTTATCAAATCAACAAGAAAGTATTACAAGGCTATCTCAAACCAATACAATCAAGTTATTCACACAAGGTACTTCCTACTAACAAGTTCGGGTACCTATCCCCAAAGTACTTCATACATTAAATCTTTAAAAGATACGTTTCTTTCACATAAGTCACACAATACCCGTAGTATAAAATAGAGTGACTGTCCTTTTAAGAAAACCAAAACTCTTACCTTTGTAAAATCAAGTAACAACATTATTTTCCAAACGTCCAAGTTTGCCTAATTTCAAATGTTCACGTTTCTTATTTTAGAAAGGTTTCGTGGTTCATAGCCTTATTCATTTAAGAATATAATTTCTTTTAAACAATCTGAGAAACATAAGTCTTATATGTGAGTAGGATATTCTTGTTTATAACAATCTTATTACAGCAACCATGAACTAGGAAATATCATCTTGTCTCATCTTAGCTTCTATGCAGATGGAAGTTGCTACTGGTTTTATTAATACTTAATTAATCAAAACATTTCCCTTTTAACGCCTTGTGGTTTGTCGATACACATTCGATTTCCAAATCAAGAAAACATTCTTAAGCCGTTATACCTAACTCCCATAAAGCTAGTATAACTCTTAAGTGTTCAAAAACCAAGTATTACTTCTTCTTTCAAAATGATTCAAAACTCTTTTGAAATACTTCAAGTTCTTTATTAACACATAACAAGCCAGTTATAGTTCAAATCAGTTACCTTTTAAAAACCACATGTATTTTCTTACCAACATAAAGCCGTTATAACCAACTTCCCATAAAGCCGTTATAACACTTTATGTTTTACACCAATCAAATACATTTAGTACATGTACGTCTACCGTACTACATAGTTCACACATATCATGCTAGAAGAGATAGGAAGAGGTTCACATACCTCGCGACGAGTATCGACTAATAGCAAAACGCTCCAAGTACTTCCAACTGTCGGCTACTCCTTAAGCCAAGTAGAACGCGCCACACGTAGTACTTCAACCTATAAGGCCACAAGGCGCTTATTAACATCAAGATCTTATCGTAGAACATTCTACAGAAAATTCGGCAGCACCTCCCCCCCCCGCAACAGCGTAAATCTCCTCCTCTAACGGGGCCGGCTACCAAGCCAACCAGGGGGGGTTATACATCTAACCCGAACGGGTACAATTCTACTCCACAGTACTACTACACAAGTCTACTGTAATACAGTTCAGTTCAGTTCTTCAGGCTTAAGTCAAAAGACATTGCCAACTAACCACGTTCAGTTCTATATATAGTATACTTCAACTATATATTCTAACAACATGTAATTTCCAATTACAATAGAGGGACAAGATATTTACCTCGATAAGCCCATAATTATCCGAGTTTAATGTCGATCCTTAGCAAAGTTTCGCTCCTACTCCGGGTGCTCCAACCCGCTCCAAACAACCCTTAGAAGTTCTAACCAACTTCTACATAGCACTCCAACTAACTATGGAGGTTTTCCTTAGGGTTTCGGTTTTTGTGGCTAAAGGAAGTATAATCGTATTTTCTGGGCTTTTGTATAAGTGTAACCTTGGGAATACTACAAGGTATTTGGGCCAAGGTATTTGGACATTATAACAATACTAGGAGAGTATTTCTATACCACAACAAGGGGTATTATACGAAAACAACTATGCAGTGGGGTACCCATGCCAAGGCACCACAAAGGAGGGGAGGCTCGGCCCCCCCGCCACCCCCCGGGGGCGGGGGGGTGTTGGACGAACACAACACAAGAGGAGGGAGGGATTTTAGGCTTGGAAGGTTTCATTTGTGGATGAAGAGTTCATCAACATAAGGGGGGTATTTATAGCAAAACCAAAGGCCAACCAATGGCCAAGATCTAGCCAAGTGCAAGGCAAGTGTAAGGCCAAGATCAAGCCAAGTGCACCCTAACCCCTACTCCACAAAACATGGCACAAAACAAGCCACAAAACAAGGCCAAAACAAGGCACAAAACCATGAACCAATCGGCCAAGGCCAAGCCTCCTCTTATCAGTCAATGAGGGTGACAAGTGTCACCTCCCGCTGGTCCAAAAATGTTTCGCCTCTCGGAAAAATCCGCAAAAAATAAAAATGACATAGCCGGAAATTCCCTACGAAAGTCGTGGAAAACGCTTTCACTAAAAACGACTCTAATCGGGTGTTGTGTACAAAAATAATTCGCCAAGCCTATTCTCAAGTTCAAATTTCCTACGCACGCCCCTGCGTACATACTGCGGAAATACGGTATAATAAATGAAGTACTACGTGTGGAGTGATCCGCTTGGCTTAGAGTGTAGCCGACGGTTTGAGGTACTTGAGCGTTTTGCTATTAGTCGATAATCGTCGCGAGGTATGTGAACCTCTTCCTATCTGTTTCTAGCATGATATGTGTATAACTATGTAGCACGGTAGACGCATACGTGTTAAATGTATTTGATTGTCTTTAAACATAAAGTGTTATAACGGCTTTATGGGAAGTTGGTTATAACAGCTCTATGTAAATGAGAAATGCTTTGTGGTTTTTAAAAGATAACTGATTTGACTTATAACCGACTTGATGTAAAAGAACCTTGAAGTATTCTAAAAGATTAAGAAACCTTTTTGAAAGAAGTGTATACTTGGTTTGAAAACATAAAAGTTATACCAGCTTTATGAGAAGTTAGGTGTAACGCCTTAAGAGGGATAAAAAGAATGGTTTAATGGTTTAGAAGTTAAGAGACTTATTCTTAAACGATACGAGACTTGACTTAATATGGATGTTTGTGAAACCTCATTCGTGAGTAATGAGTACTTGGTTTTTGGAAGGAGTAATGTTTCCGATTTCGAAATCGTAATGTGTATCGACAAACCACCGCGGTTAATAAAGGGAAATGTATTGAATAATTAAGTATTATTAAAACCAGTAGAAACCTCCATCTGCATAGAAGCTAAGATGAGACAAAATGATATTACATTTTCTAGATCATGGCTGCTAATAAGATTGATTATGAACAAGAATAACCTACTCGCCTAAGGCATATGTTACTCAATTGTTTTAAAAGAGATTAAGACATTGAACTATGAACTTTTCAAAAAAGAGACTTGTGTAATTGAAATTAGGCAAACTGGAACTTTAGGAAAAAGAAAGGCATTGTGTTGTCTTAAAATGGTTTAAAACATAAGGTGTATAACAACTTTATGGGAAGTTGGTTATAACGACCTTAAAGAAAGGTTTTATCATTGGTTTTAATGTGGTAACTTGACTTTAAAAAGAAAAGTGTTTTGGTCAAAAAAAGAAGGCATGGTGTTGCCTTAATTTGGTTTTAAAAAGGAAAGTATGGAAGTTGTTTTGGTTTACTTAAAAGATATAAGTCACTCTATTTTTATACTACGGGTATCGGGTGACTTTTTTAAAAGGATTAGATCTCTTTAAAAGGAATTTAACGTACGTAGTACTTTAGGGTTAAAACCCGGACTTTGGCATAAAATGAAAGTACTTTGAGTTGTGTATAACTTGCCTATGCTTGTTGTTGTGAAACTTGCCTATGTTTGTTGATGTGAAACTTGCCTATGCTTGTTGTTGTGAAACTTGCCTATGCTTGTTGTGATAGCCTTTGTTGTGCAAAAATTGTGTTTCTATACTACCGCGTCTCTCGATGGAGGGTCGGTTGACTTGTTGAGAACTTACTTGACGCGTCTTGCGGTGACGGAGAAATTCCACGCACGCCTCGTTGATAGTGTTACTTTTTTTAATCAGTTTGGACATACTGACACGATGCGTAGCGCACGGGTATGTTTCCACTTTGATTACCGCCTTGTTGTCTTATTGTTTCCCTTTGGACATACTGACACGATGCGTAGCGCACGGGTATGCTTCCATTTGGAATGTTGTCTTATTGTTTCCCTTTGGACATACTGACACGATGCGTAGCGCACGGGTATGCTTCCATTTGGAATGTCTTATTGTTTCCTTGGACATACCGACACGACGCGTAGCGCACGTATGCTTCCATTTGGAATCCGTCTTATTGTTTCCTTGGACCTACCGACACGATGCGTAGCGCACGGGTATGCTTCCATTTGGAATGTTGTCTTATTTGTTCCCTTTGGACATACTGACACGATGCGTAGCGCACGGGTATGCTCCCATTTGGATTTTTATCTTGTTGTTATCATATCATGCATCGCCAGTGAGGAAGGTACTCCACGCGTGATTGATGTTGTGGGCGTGAGACCGAATTGATATAATCATTATGTGTGTATCGTAGTTTGGTTATCATACCGCCTCCCGCTTATAGACTATTATGATTTCATTTACGATTTTACGCTTCACATACTTGGTACTGTTAGATCGACCTCCTTCGGGCTGCGTCACGCCGCAGTAGAGGTACATCGTTTGCCGATCCCCGCTTTAGGATCACCTTTCAGCAGATTGAAGCTCCGTTCCTTGGAGGCTTATCTTTGGTATGTTACCCCGAGTGCAGAGGTCCGTACATTCGTGGTATGGCGGGCCCCGTCCCCGTCATAGTTGTTGTCACTTCTAGAGGTCCGTAGTACTGTTGGCGTAGTCCAAAAAGGATAACCGTCGTATTTATGTATATATCAAGGCAACCGCTTTGGTTGGCCTGTTTATTTATCATGTCTCTTAATTCATGTTCATGTTTTTATTTCACGATTTTCTCCGATGTTGTATCACTAGGTGCCCGGTAAGGCACGATCACGCCCGGTTCGGTTGTGACAAAAGTGGTATCGAGCGATTAATCCTCGGAAAGTGTCTACGCACCGTGTCTAGTAGAGTCTTGATTATCGGTGTGTCAGGCACCACATCTATAATCAGGAGGCTATAGGACATTTAGGATTGGTTTCCATTCTTCTCATTCTGAGATCGTGCCTTAGAGCTGTGTTGTAAGTTGAACCCCTCTGACGTATCTCGTTTTTACCAGTTATGCCTCCGCGCAAGGCAACCCGGGCCCAGAAGGGCAAGGCAGCAGAGGGAGATACGAGTAGAGCAGCGGCAGTCTCTACAGAGACCACAAGACTGAGCCTCGATCCTACAGTAGGCGAGGAGATGGGTTACAAGGAGATGGCCCGGTTAATGGCCAGGGTTGTGTCCAGACTTGAGGATAAGCTGGACGCAGTAGTTCCAGTCCCAGTAGCACCCGTAGTTCACCCCCGAGCGCATTTGAGACTACGGATTTTCCGAGTGTAACCCGCCGAGTTTTATGGGTCGAACTCGAGGATGATCCGCAGGAGTTCATCCGGCAGTTACAGCGGATCATGAGAGTGATCAAGGCATCGGAGACCGAGTCAGTGGTCCTAGGTTCGCATCGGCTGCGTGATACCGCAGTCGATTGGTTTGATTCGTGGGAGCTGTCCCGGGGAGAGAATGCACTTCCGGCTTTGTGGGACGAGTTCTCAAAGGCATTTCTTGCACACTTCTTGCCGCCACAGATGAGGAGGGCTCGGGCCGACAGATTTTTGGTGTTGCGGCAGAACGGGCGTACGGTGCGGGAGTACAATGTGGAGTTCGACTCATTGGCCCGGTACGTCCCCGCATTAGTAGCTAGTATGGAGGATCGAGTCCACCGATATGTTACAGGGCTCGATGATTACCTAGCAGAGAGTTGTTCGGGTGTAGCTCTTCAGCCGGGCATGGACATTGCCCGCATGCAGGCTTATGCACTTGGAGGTGAGGAGCGGAGAAATCGACGGAATGACCAAAGTCAGCAGAAGAGGGCCAGAACTGCAGGGTCCTTTGGTGATTTTCGAGGCAGACCGCCTCAGCAGCAGACTAGTTATGCGCCTCCGCCAGTTCAGAGTGGTCCTCACAATCTTGAGCGTCGAGTTTTGGAGCAGGTCGTGGGCTCCAAGGGTTGATTTCGGGAGAGCGGTGTTAACCGGTGAAGCCACCCTACCTCGTTGTGACGCTGTGGTAGACTCCACGGTGAGTGTCGTGCTAGTCCGGGAGTTTGTTTTACATGCGGCAGGCCATTTTGGGAGAAACTGTCCGACTGGGTAGCATGACTACGAGATCGGGCCATGGGTTCTTCACCTTCTACAGCTAGGCAGGATGTTCATACACCGGCGGGCCACGGTAGAGGTCGCGGTGGAAGTTCCCAGTTTTAGCGGTCCTCTGAATCGCCTATTTTCAGGTATATCCTTAACCCTCTAGAGTTTAGTATGTATTGAGGTTGTGATGATGTGTTTAGTGTTATGTTCGGATAGCTTTGTGCTAAAATGTGATGTAGAACCTGGTTAGTGAGAAGGGTAAGCTTGAGGGTGAGAAAATGATGAACCTTAGAATATTACAGTTGAGACCTTAGATGTAAGGCCGTCTTGAGTACAAGTTTTTGCAAGTGATCCTTGTCGGAGTGAATTTTATGCCTAGAATGTATTGTATGATAAGTCCCCGGTAGTGTGAAATGGAAGTGGTAGCTTTCATGACCAGAGGTAAGATTGTTCGGACGGGAAACAAGAGCTTGACGCGTTAAGTGGGTCGGGTCAGCTATGTCGGGCCAACCCGCACGGCTTCGAGGTAGGGTCAGCTCTGGGTGGTCCCGCCAGGTGGTAGGGTCACGAGGGTGCTAGGCCCAAGTTTAGATGACCATCGTATGAGTTCGTGGATATGTTCGACCAGAAGCGGATCGTGAAGGCCGGGAATATCCTTAAGGAAGATTGAGACTAGTAAGATGACCAAGTTTGGAGGTTGTGACTCCAAAGTTTTGGCAACAGAAGCGGTGACTAAAGTGTAGTACGTATACTAGAAGAGTTCAAGTGTTCGAGAAGGGTACGACAAGTAAGGAAGGAAGAGAACGTGTGTTATTACGTGGCCAGGTGTGGCGTTGACAACTTGTTAGAAGGAACTTCTTCGTTATCTGTTTCGAGAAGGAACATTCGGGACGAATGTTTCTAAGGAGGGGAGAATGTTATACCCCGTACTTCCAGAGTATGTACGTAGGGCGTACGTATTTAAATTTTTGCCTTAAGAATTGACAAGTTTCGAAATTTGTACACAAGTGCCAAAAAGAGTCGTTTTTCGACGAAACGTTTCCACAGCTTTCGTAGGGAAAATTCCGGCTATGTCAATAATAATTTTTGCGGATTTTTCCGAGAGATAAAATATTTTGGACCGATAGGAGGGCGACACGTGTCACCCTTAGGTGGCACAAAGTGGACGGTTTTGGAGGGAGTTGTTGGCACATTTTTGCCATGGAAAATGCCTTAAACATTTGGTCAATGTTTGGCTAGATATTTTGTGTAGTAGATGAGAAAGTGGGGCCCACAAACACTTGTCCAAATCCTAGCCCTACACTTGCCTAACACTTGTCTTCATCTTGGCCATTGGTTGGCCATTGCTTGACCTATAAATACCCCCCTTAGTTGATGAACTTCTTCATCCAAAAAATCATTCTCCAAGTCTCAAAAATCCTCCCCTAAGTGTAGCATTCGGCCAAGTCCTCCCCTTTGTTGGGCCTTGTGGCGAGAGCCTACCCCCTAGCCTAGTTGTTTCAGATAATACCCTTTGTTGTGGTATAGAAATACTCTCCTAGTATTGTTGTAATGCCCAAATACGTTGGCCCAAATACCTTGTAGTATTCCCAAGGTTACCTCTATACAAAAGCCCGTAAAAATACTATTATACTTCCTCACCACAAAAACGAAAACCTAAGTAAATCTTCACCCGTAGTTGAAGTTATATGTAGAAGTTGGTTAGAACTTCTAAGGGTTGGTTGGAGCGGCCTGAGCGCACTGAGTAGAGCTAAACCTTGCTCAGATCGACATTTAAACTCGGATAATTTTGGGCTTATCGAGGTAAACACTCTTGACCTTCTATTGTAATTGGAAATTACATATTGTTGGAATATATAGTTGAAGAATACTATATATAGAATTTAACATAGTTGTGAGGCAATGTCTTTTGACTTAAGCTCGAATAATACTTACAGAATGTCTTGCGACTTAAGCCCGAACTTTAAGAAGAGAATCGAATCGTAATTACTTAGTATCAGACATGAGACTTGTATAGCATTCTTGTGAAGTAGAATTGTACACGCCGTTAGGCGTATAAAACCCTCCCCGGTTGGCTTGGTAGCCTCGATAGAGGAGAGAATTACGTTCATGTGGGGAGGTGTCGCGAATTTTCTCAGAGAATATTCTACGTCGAGATCTAAAGATGTTAATAGGCGCCTTGTGGCCTCTATAGGTTGAAGTACTACGTGTGGAGTGATCCGCTGGCTTAGAGTGTAGCCGACGGTTTGAGGTACTTGGAGCGCTTTGCTATTAGTCGATAATCGTCGCGAGGTATGTGAACCTCTTCCTATCTGTTCTAGCATGATATGTGTATAACTATGTAGTACGGTAGACGTACATATGTTAAATGTATTTTATTGTCTTTAAACATAAAGTGTTATAACGGCTTTATGGGAAGTTGGTTATAACAGCTCTATGTAAATGAGAAATGCTTTGTGGATTTTAAAAGATAACTGATTTGACTTATAACCGACTTGATGTAAAAGAACCTTGAAGTATTCTAAAAGATTAAGAAACCTTTTTGAAAGAAGTGTATACTTGGTTTGAAAACATAAAAGTTATACCAGCTTTATGAGAAGTTAGGTGTAACGCCCAAGAGAGATAAAAGAATGGTTTAATGGTTTAGAAGTTAAGAGACTTATTCTTAAACGATAAGAGACTTGACTTAATATGGATGTTTGTGTGAAACCTCATTCGTGAGTAATGAGTACTTGGTTTTTGGAAGGAGTAATGTTTTACTGATTTCGGAAATCGAATGTATCGACAAACCACTGCAGCGTTAATAAAGGGAAATGTATTGAATAATTAAGTATTATTAAAACCAGTAGAAACCTCCATCTGCATAGAAGCTAAGATGAGACAAAATGATATTACATTTTCTAGATCATGGCTGATAATAAGATTGATTATGAACAAGAATAACCTACTCGCCTAAGGCATATGTTACTCAATTGTTTTAAAAGAGATTAAGACATCAACTATGAACTTTTCAAAAAAGAGACTTGTAATTGAAATTAGGCAACCGGAACTTTAGGAAAAAGAAAGGCATTGTGTTGTCTTAAAATGGTTTAAAACATAAGGTGTATAACAACTTTATGGGAAGTTGGTTATAACGACCTTAAAGAAAGGTTTTATCATTGGTTTTAATGTGGTAACTTGACTTTAAAAAGAAAAGTGTTTTGGTCAAAAAAAGAAGGCATGGTGTTGCCTTAATTTGGTTTTAAAAAGGAAAGTATGGAAGTTGTTTTGGTTTACTTAAAAGATATAAGTCACTCTATTTTTATACTACGGGTATCGGGTGACTTTTATAAAAGGATTAGATCTCTTTAAAAGGAATTTAACGTACGTAGTACTTTAGGATTAAAACCCGGACTTTGGCATAAAATGAAAGTACTTTGAGTTGTGTATAACTTGCCTATGCTTGTTGTTGTGAAACTTGCCTATGCTTGTTGTTGTGAAACTTGCCTATGCTTGTTGTGATAGCCTTTGTTGTGCAAAAATTGTGTTTCTATACTACCGCGTCTCTCGATGGAGGGTCGGTTGACTTGTTGAGAACTTACTTGGACGTGCCGGCAGTGACGGAGAAATTCCACGGGTACGTTCCTGTTGATAGTGTTACTTTTTTTAATCAGTTTGGACATACTGACACGATGCGTAGCGCACGGGTATGTTTCCACTTTGATTACCGCCTTGTTGTCTTATTGTTTCCCTTTGGACATACTGACACGATGCGTAGCGCACGTATGCTTCCATTTGGAATCTTTGTCTTATTGTTTCCTTGGACATATCGACACGACGCGTAGCGCACGCATGCTTCCATTTGGAATCTTTGTCTTATTGTTTCCTTTGGACATACCGACACGATGCGTAGCGCATCGGGTATGCTTCCATTTGGAATCTGTCTTATTGTTTCCCTTCGACCTACCGACACGACGCGTAGCGCACGTATGCTTCCATTTGGAATGTTGTCTTATTTGTTCCCTTGGACATACCGACACGATGCGTAGCGCACGTATGCTCCCATTTGGATTTTTATCTTGTTGTTATCATATCATGCATCGCCGGCGATGAAGGTACTCACGCAGGATTGATGTTGGGCGAGACCGAATTGATATAATCATATGTGTGTGTATCGTAGTTTGGTTATCATACCGCTCTCCCGCTTATAGACTATTATGATTTCATTTACGATTTTACGATTTCACATACTTGGTACTGTTATCGACCTCCTTCGGGGCCGCGTCATGCCGCAGTGAGGTACATCTACCGCCGATCCTCGCTTAGGATCACCTTTGGTGTATTGGGAAGCCCGTTCCTTCGGAGGCTTATCTTTGGTATGTTACCCGAGTGCAGAGGTCCGTACATTCTGTGGTATGGCGGGCCCCGTCCCGTCATAGTTGTTATCACTTAGAGGTCTGTAGTATCGCCAGGCGTAGTCCGTAAAAAGGATAACCGTCGGTATTTATGTATATATACCAAGGCAACTGTTTTGGTTGGCCTGTTTATTTATCATGTCTCTTAATTCATGTTCATGTTTTTATTTCCGCTGATTTTCTCTGATGTTGTATCACTAGGGTGCCCGGGGTAAGGCACCAGTCACGGGCCCGGGTTCGGGTTGTGACATTCATGATGTGATTTAGCAAGATTGTTCTGTGTCGAGGAGCAAGAGTTGGCGCGACAGTGGGTCGGGTTGGGGCCATGTTGCGGGCCAACCCGCACTGCTTCGAGTGGGTCACCGGGTGGTTACGCGGTGGTAGGGTCACGAGGTGCTAGCCCAAGTTTAGTTGACCGTATGAGTTCGTGGGTGTGTTCGACCAGAAGCAGATCGTGAAGGCCGGGAATGGCCTTAAGGAAGATTGAGGCTAGTAAGATAACCAAGTTGGAGGTGGTGACTCCAAGGGCTGGAAAACAGAAACGTTGACGGAAGTGTGGTACGGATACTAGAAAGAGTTCGAGTGTTCGAGAAGGGTACAACGAGATAGGGGAGAAGTGAACGTGTGTGATCATTTCTTGTAAAGGGAGAAGGTGCGAAGGATGTATATTTTTGACCTCAGGGATCGCATGCACCGCACCATATGTTGGTCGCCGGAGTGACACTAGAACCTCGCGGCAAAGTGACAAAAGTTTGTGATGTTAGAGGTGTTTCCTCGTGGACTTGGATATAAGTATTTGCGTGCATGTGTTATTTCGTGGCCAGTTGTGGCGTTGGCAACTTGTTAGAAGAACTTTATCGTTATCCGTCTTGAGAAGGAACATTCGGGACGAATGTTTCTAAGGAGGGGAGAATGTTATACCCCGTATTTCCAGAGTATGTACGTGAGGGCGTACGTATACAATTTGAGCCTTAAAGTAGGCATAGTTTCGAAATTTGTACACAAGTGCCGAAAAGAGTCGTTTTCCGACGAAACGTTTCCACAGCTTTCGTAGGGAAAATTCCGGCTATGTCATTAATAATTTTTGCGGATTTTTCCGAGAGACGAAACATTTTGGACCAACGGGAGGGTGACATGTGTCACCCTCACATTGGAAGGAGTGGACGGACGAAATGGGCATGGTTGGCACGTTTTTTGTGCCTTCTCCTTAGTCAAGGAGTTGGTAGGATATTTTGTGTGGAAGATGAGAAAGTGGGACCCACAAACACATGGCTTAATCTTGACCCTACACTTGCATGGCACTTGGCTTGATCTTGGCCATTGGTTGGCCTTCACTTGACCTATAAATACCCCTCTAAGTTGAAGACTTTCTTCATCCTCACTTGAGCAATCTACCTAAGTCTCAAATACTCCCTCCCTCTTGTTCTTTCGTCCACCACACCCCCCTCCCCCTTTGAGAAGGCCCTTTGGCCGAGAGCTTCCCTCCCCTCAGGCACCCAGTGGTACCCCTAGCCTAGTTGTTTTCGTATAATACCCCTTGTTGTGGTATAGAAATACTCTCCTAGTATTGTTATAATGCCCAAAATACTTTAGCCAAATACCTTGTAGTACTTTCCAAAGTACCCTTTTTACGAAAAGCCCGTAAAAATACTATTATACTTCCTCACTACAAAACGAAACCCTAAGTAAATATTCACCCGTAGTTGAAGTTTTAAGTAGAAGTTGGTTAGAACTTCTAAGGGTTGTTTGGAGCGGGTTGAGCGACTTGAGTAGAGCTAAACCTTGCTCAGATCGACATATAAACTCGGATAATTTTGGGCTTATCGAGGTAAACATTCTTGACATACATTGTAATTGGAAATTACATGTTGTAGGAGTTTATAGTTAAGTATACTATATATATATAATGAACATAGTTGTGCGGCAATGTCTTTCGACTTAAGCTCGAATAATACTTACGCAATGTCTTGCGACTTAATGCTGAATTTTAAGAAGTGAACTGAACTGTAATTACATAGGACTTTATTACTGGAGACTTGTGTAGTATTGCTGAGTAGAATTGTACACGTCCGGTCAGACGTAAACCCTCGGTTGGCTTGGTAGCCGAATTCGATAGAGGAGAGATTTACGCTGCCATGGGGGGAGGTCTTTGCCAATTTTCTGTAAGATATTCTACATTGAGATCTAAGATGTTAATAGGCGCCTTGTGGCCTCTATAGGTTGAAATACTACGTGTGGCGTGGTCTACTTGGCTTAAGGTGTAGCCGACGGTTTGAGGTACTTGGAGCGCTTTGCTATTAGTCGGTAATCGTCGCGAGGTATGTGAACCTCTTCCTATCTGTTCTAGCATGATATGTGTATAACTATGTAGTACAGACGCATACGTGTTTAATGTATTTGATTGGTTTGAAACATAAAGTGTTATAACGGCTTTATGGGAAGTCGGTTATAACAGCTTTATGTAGGTAAGAAAATGCTTTGTGGTTTCAAAGGGTAACTGATTTTTAGAAGATAAGAGACTTGACTTAATGGTATTGATATGAATTTTGTTAAAAGTGTGAAACCTCATTCGTGAGTAATGAGTACTTGGTTTTAAGAGGAATAATGTTTTACTGATTTCGGAAATCAGAATGAGTATCGACAAACCACTGCAGCGTTAATAAAGGAAAATGTATTGAATAATGAAGTATGGTATTAACACCAGTAGAAACCTCCATCTGCATAGAAGCTAAGATGAGACAAAATGATATTACATTTCCTAGATCATGGCTGCTTAATAAGATTGATTATAAACAAGAATAACCTACTCACATATAAGACATATGTTTCTCAAAATGTTTAAAGGAGAATTATGTTAAAACTATGAACTACGAAACCTTTTTCTAAAATGAGAAACTTGAGCATTTGAAATTAGGCAAACTTGAACGTTTGGAAAATAAGGTTGTTACTTGATTTTACAAAGGAAAGCATTTTGGTTTACCTAACAAAGTTAGTCACTCTAATTTTATACTACGGGTATCGGGTGACCTTTGTAAAAGAAATGGATCTTAAAAGGAATTTAACGTACGTAGTACTTTAGGGTTAAAATCCGGACTTTGACATAAAATGAAAGTACCTTGAGTTGTGTATAACTTGCCTATGCTTGTTGTTATGAAACTTGACCATGTTACGTGTGATAGCCTTGTTGTGCAAGTATTGTGTTCCACTTGACTACCGGTTCATCCGGGAATGTATTTCACTTGACTACCGGTTCATCCGGGAATGTATTTCACTTGACTACCGGTTCATCCGGGAATGTATTTCACTTGACTACCGGTTCATCCGGGAATGTATTTCACTTGACTACCGGTTCATCCGGGAATGTATTCCACTCGACTACCGGTTCATGGGATGAACCGGGAATGTATTCCACACGTTTCTATATTGGGTCCATAAGATGGGCCGAGACCTGTTATACGTATCACATGATTTGTACCTAGGCCGCGGTGAGGAAGGAGTTCCACGGCGTGAGGATGACTTTGAGGCGAGTCCCCGACTTGACATGATCGCTTATGTTGTGAATCGTAGTTTGGTTATCATACATGTCTCCCGCTTTATATAGACTATTATGATTTCATTTACTGATTTTACGCTTTCACATACTTGGTACTGTTATCGACTCTTCGGGGCCGCTCATGCCGCAGTAAAGGTACATCGATCGCCGATCCCCGCTTATAGGATCACATTTCAGCGTGTTGGGAAGCTCCGTTCCTTCGGAGGCTTATCTTTGGTATGTTACCCTGAGTCTGTAGGTTCTTGTACATTCAGGGGTATGGCGGGGCCCTGTCCCGTCATAGTTGTTATCACTTCTTAGAGGTCTGTAGTACTGTTGTGGGCAGAGTCTGTAAAAAGGATAACTGTTCGGGTATTTATGTATATATACTGAAGGCAACTGTTTTGGTTGGCCTGTTTATTTATCGTGTCTCTTAATTCATGTTCATGTTTTTATTTCCGCTGATTTTTCTCTGATGTTGTATCACTAGGGTGCCCGGGGTAAGGCACCAGTCACGTGCCCGGGTTCGGGTCGTGACATTTAACTTGGATAATTTTGGGCTTATCGAGGTAAACACTCTTGTTCTTCTATTGTAATTAGGATATTACATATAAGAATAGTTAAGACTTGAGTATAAGATATGAAAGAATAGTAATGAATAGAATTGAACTGTCATCACAGTAGAAGGGTATAAAAGAAGAATAATTGAATTGTACTTACATAGGACTGTTTTCACAGTAGACTTGAGTAGCTTACTGCAGGGAAGTCTCGCCGATTTTCCGTAGAATAGAGGACCCTCCGCTTAGAATCGCATGCAGTAGTCTAGACATTGATAGACGTGTTCGACTATTATAGGTTGATTCTCCGCGCGACATATTCGACTTGGCAGGTGGTTTTCGCCGAGAAGGTATGTGATTCTTCCTATACTCTTGAGCATGATATTTTAAATATATATATAGTACGGTAGACGTACGTGTGTTAACTGAATAATAATTATGGCAATGTCTTTTGACTTAATCCTGAATAATAAAGATCTTGAAGCATTTCAAAAGAATACTGAATCATTTTTAACAGAAGAGAAACAGTTGGTTTTTAAACAAAAGCTTAAGAGTTATACTAGCTTTATGGGAAGTTAGGTATAACAACTTAAGAAAGATAAAAAGAACTTTTTACTTATTTGCTTATAAAAACCTTGTATTGATTTCTGTAAGGTGTAGTAAGATTGATTGATAAATAGACATATTATGATGCTACGTGTGTTAGTGTCTTGTGATGTGGTGAAATGGGTCATTCGTCAGGCTTACGTTGCTAAACGGTAAGTCATTGTATCATATTATATCACCTACCCTCGACTTGTTATACCGAGGGCTTGCCACCCGATGCGGTCTATACGGCCTACGCGTCCGCGAGACTATGCGCGAGTGCGGAGTTCCGAGATTGATCATTCCGGTGTTTTAGCCCGACGCGGGGATGCCCTATGCGATGCGTGACTACGCGGTCTATTGAGACTATGCGGATCGCGGAGTCCGGGAGGGTACAGGGGTTAGCTACCCCGACGCGAGGAATACCTCACGCGGGTCTCAGATGTGACCCATGCGATCGCGGAAGTCCAGACTAGGCACGCATAATGATACTATGGGCGATCGACCTTGCTTCGATCATTCGCGCTCAGAAAGACCATTACATTATATCTATTTTGCTCTTGTTTATGTTCGCACTATGTGCGATTAAACCGTTGTATTTACAAATGGCTTTAAATACTTTGATTTTACTTGATTTTACGCTTCACATACTTAGTACTGTTATCGACCTCCTTCGGGGGTTGCGTTCATGCCGCAGGTAAGGGCAAGCAGGTGCTAGATCCACATCCTTAGGATCTTTTGCTTGGTGTCGTGAGCTCCATCTTCTCCGAGGCTCGACTTTTGGGTATGATCTCCCCGTTGTTGTATATAGTTTTCACATTCAGGTATGGCGGGCCCCCCCGCCATAGTTGTTTATCTTCTTAGAGGTCTGTAGTCCTATTGTACAGTTGGGATGTAACTGCAAAACTATGTTTATATATATATGCCGAAAGGCGACATTTTCTCACATAAAACTGTGTCTCATTTTACAACTGTTTCATGTCTTGTTTTTATATTCCGCTGATTACTCTGATGTATGACTACTTGGGTGCCCGGGTAAGGCACTCACCACGCCCCGAACGGTCGTGACAAAAGTGGTATCGAGCGCTTAATCTCGGAAAGTGTCTACGACCGTATCTAGTAAGTCTTGATTATCGGTGTGTTGTGCACCACACCAATAATCGTGAGGCTATAGGATATTTAGGATTGGTTTCCATTCTTCTCACTCGAGATCGTGCCTTAGAGCCGTGTTATAAGTCGACCCTCTAACGTATTCCTTTCTCAATGCTTATGCCTCCACGTAAGGCAACCCGGGCCCAGAAGGGCAAGGCAGCCGAGGGAGCTGCTAGTAGGACACCGAGAGTTACGAGGGCTCAGGCCCAGTCTATACCCGAGACGGCGAGTTCCATGACGCCGCCGGCCCCAGCAGAGGCCACAGTACCTGTACCTCCAGTCCCACAGCCTGGAGCGGATGAGATGGGTTACCGAGAGATGGCCCCATCGCCGTGATCGTGGCGCATACGAGATAGGCCGGATGCCGCGTTCCAGCCCAAAGAAGACTGTAGTTCACCCGAGATCAGACAGTTTGCGGCTACGAGATTTTCTGAGCTGTAGCCCGCCAGAGTTCTACGGGTCGAGACCTGAGGATGATCCGCAGGAGTTCATCCGTCAGTTGCAGAGGATCATGCGAGTGGTCAAAGCTTCAGAGACCGAGTCCGTGATCTTCGGTTCGCATCGGCTGCGTGATACCGCAGTCGATTGGTTTGATTCGTGGGAGTTATCCCGGGGAGAGCACGCGTCCCCAGCTACTTGGGATGAGTTCTCGGAGGCTTTCCTCACTCACTTCTTGCCTCCACAGATGAGGAGGGCACGCCGACAGATATTTGTCTTTGAGACAGAGGCGACGATTAGGGAGTACAATGTCGAAGTTCGATTCTTTGGCTCGATATGTCCTGCATTGGTAGCGGATATGGAGGACAGGGTGCATCGCTACGTCACCGGGCTAGATGATTATATGGCCGAGTCTTGTGCGGGTGTGGCTCTTCAGCCAGGCATGGACATTACCCGTATGCAGGCTCATGCACTTGGATGCGAGGAGCGTAGAGACCGACGGTCGATGATATCGCGATCGTAAGGCGCCAAGACGACCAGGTTCTTTTGGTAGTTCTCGGTGGGCGGCCAAAGTTAGCCTATATTTGCACCCCACCACTCGTGAGCACTCCCACATCATTGTCAAGACAACCGAGTATTCGGGGCGTCGTGGCCCCAGGACTTCGGATTTCCAGGGTAGCAAGGGTGCTAACCGATCGAGGTCTGCTCAGTGTGTCCGTTGTGGTAGATTTCATTCAGGGAGATGTAGTACTACTCCGGGAGCTTGCTATACTTATGGCCAGCAGGGTCATTTTGCGAGGGCTTGTCCGACCGGCGCTACCGGTGGTAGGGCTCACCACAGTGGTCTGCGTTCGCTCATCATCTCCTACAGCTTACTCGCCCCGAGGCGTGGTACTGGGCCAGCAGGTCGCGTCAGAGGTCGTGGCGCGGTCCCAGTTCTAGAGGTCCTCAGAACCGCATTTATGCCTTGTCCACCGGCAGACCGTAAGGCCTCACCGATGTCGCCACGGTACCTTATCGCCTCCGACATGATGATGTATGCCTTGATAGATCCGGGTTCTACTGGCCCCTATATATCTCCCCTTGTTGCTAGTAGGATAGTGGATAGAGCCCGAGTCCATAGACCCTTTCGAGGTAGCTACGCCATGGGTGATTCGGTGGTAGCTCGGCGGTATTTAGAGCTTGTCCATGACTTTATGCGCCGTCGACCCAGCAGACTTGATAGAGCCGACATGACCGATTTCGACGTGATCATGGCAATGGATTGGCTAGCTTGCTATGCCAATGTAGACTGCAGGAGAGAGTGGTACGGTTCCGCTTTCTGGGAGCCGGTTATTGAGTGGGGAACATCAGACGCCGAGGGTAGGTTTATTTCCTACCTCAAGGCTAGGAAGATGGTGCGTAAGGGTATATCTACCATCTCGCTCGGGTGTTTGATAATCGAGGTCGCGTACCAGATTTTCGCCGGCCCGTGAGTCGAGAGTTCCCGACGTGTTTCCAGACGACCTTCCGTATCCTCCGCAGAGGAGATAGAGTTTTGTATCGACAGACACATACACTCGGCCTATTTCCATTCCGCCATACAGAATGGAACCTGCCGAGTTGAGAGAGTCAAGGACCACCGCGAGATTTCGGAGAAGCGGCTTCATCAGCCTAGTGTTTCTCCCGGGAGCGCCGTATTGTTCGTGAAGAAGAAGGGACGACGCTGCGCATGTGTGTTGATTACGTGCAACAACAAGGTGACCATTAAGAACAGATACCCTTCCTGTGATTGATGATTTGTTCGACCACCGCAGGTGCGAGATGTTTCTCCAAGATTGATCCGCCATCGGGCTATCATCAGTGCGAGTCGAGAGGTGGATGTCCCTAGGATCGCATTCCGACCCAAGACGCACTATGAGTTCGTGGTTATGTCGCTCGGTTTGACCAATGCTCCTAGCTTTTATGGATTTGATGAACCGAGTGTTCAAACCATTGTTGGACACGTTTGTGATAGTGTTCATTGATGATATCTTGGTTTATTCTCGCCAGAGCGAGCACGCGAGCATTTGAGGATCGTGGCTTGAGAGTTCTCCAGACAGCCAGCTATACGCCAAGTTTTCAAAATGTGAGTTTTGGTTAGCTTCTGTGGCTTTTCTTGGGCATATTGTCGGGGCCGATGGTATTCGTGGATACGCCAAGATCGAGCGAATGTTGGCCTAGACCTACTACTCCGACAGAGGTTCGCAGCTCGGGCCTGCAGTTATTATCGGGTTCGTAGAGAAGTTTGCTTCTATCTCTCGCACCATTGACTAGCCGACTCGTGGCAGCTAAGTTTCAGTGGACTGATGCTTGTGAGCAGGGTTTCCAGTTACTGAAGGAGAGACTGACGACCGCTGTTATACCCCGTATTTCCAGAGTATGTACGTAAGGACGTACGTAGAAAATTTGAACTTTTGCATAGGCTTGGCCGAATTAACTTTGTTCACAACACCCGTTTAGAGTCGCTGATTTAAACGCTTTCACGACTTTCGTAGGGTAAAATACGGCTATGTCATTTTTAATTTTTGCGGATTTTTCCGAGAGACGAAACATTTTGGACCAACAAGAGGGCGACACTTGTCACCCTCTCATTGGAGCGTTGTGGGCGGTTGGCTTGGACGAATTGGCCATTGTTTGGTCAAGGAGTTGGTAGGATATTTTTGGGTAGATGGATAAGGTTGCACATGGCTTGATCTTGGCCCTACACTTGCATAGCACTTGGCTAGATCTTGGCCATTGGTTGGCCTTGGCTTGTACTATAAATACCCCCCTTTGGAAGACTTATTCATCCATTCCACAAAGTTTCTAAGTCTTGAAAGCCTTCCCATCTCCCTTGTAGTGGTTCGTCCCTCCCCTCTCCCTTTGAGAAAGGCCTTTGGCCGAGAGCACCCTTTCCCTTGGCCGAGTTCCCAGTGGGTAGGCCAAGGGTATACACCCTCCTTGTGGTGCTAGCCGTGGGGTACCCCTAGCCTAATAGTTTTCGATAAATACCCTCCTCTTGGTAGAAATACTCTCAAAAGTATTGTTATAATGCCCAAATTACCTTAGCCAGTATACCTTGTAGTATTCTAAGGTTATACCTATACAAAAGCCAGTTATACTATTATACTTCCCACAATACCAAACCGAAACCCTAAGGAAAATCTCCATGGTTAGTTGGAGTAGTATGTAGAAGTTGGTTAGAACTTCTGGGGTGGTTTAGATGGGTCGAGCGCGGAGTCGAGCTAAACGTTGCCCAGATCGACTTTATACTTGGATAATTATGGGCTTATCGAGGTAAATATCTTGTCCTCTATTGTAATTGGAAATTACATGATTGCTAGACTATATAGTTGAAGTATACTATATATAGAATCGAACGTTGTTATCGCAATGTCTTTGGACTTAAGCCCAATAATTAGAAACCTTTTCGAAAGAAGAGTACGTAATCAGAATTACATAGGATCAGACATGAGACTTGTGTAGCTTTACCGTGAAGTAGAATTGTACACGCCGGTTAGATGTATAAACCCCCGGTTGGCTTGATAGCCACTCGATAGAGGAGAGATTTACGCCATGGGGAGGTGCCGGAATTTTCTCAGAATATTCGCAAAGAGATCTAAATGTTAATAAGCGCTGTGGCCTTATAGGTTGAAGTACTACGTATGGCGCGATCTACTTGGCTTAAGGAGTAGCCGACGGTTTGAGGTACTTGGAGCGTTTTGCTATTAGTCGATAATCGTCGCGAGGTATGTGAACCTCTTCCTACCTTTTCTAGCATGATATGTGTATAACTATGTAGTACGGTAGACGATACGTGTTAAACATATTTGATTGGTTTGAAACATAAAGTGTTATAACGCTTTATGGGAAGTTGTTATAACAATTTTATGTAAGTAAGAAAATGCTTTATGGTTTTAAAAGGTAACTGATTTAAACTATAACTGGCTTGTTATGTGTTAATAAAGAACTTGAAGTAATACTTGGTTTTTGAAAAACTTAAGAGTTATACTAGCTTTATGGGAAGTTAGGTATAACGGCTTAAGAATGTTTTACTGATTTCGGAAATCAGAATGTGTATCGACAAACCACTGCAGCGTTAATAAAAGGAAATGTTTTGACAGATTAAGTATTATTAAAACCAGTAGAAACTTCCATCTGCATAGAAGCTAAGATGAGACAAAATGATATTTCCTAGGTCATGGCTGCTGTAATAAGATTGTTATAAACAAGAATATCCTACTCACATATAAGGCTTATGTTTCTCAGATGGTTTAAAAGAGAATTATATTCTTAAATAAATAAGGCTAGGAACTACGAAACCTTCCTAAAATAAGAAACGTGAACATTTGAAATTAGGCAAACTTGGACGTTTGAAAAAGAATGTTGTTACTTGGTTTTACTAAGAGAAGTGTTTTGATTTACTTCAAAAGATAATCACTCTATTGTTATATACTACGTATTGTGTGACTTTGTGAAAGTAACATGTCTTTAAAGAGTTATCAGTATAAAGTACTTTGGGGATAAAACCCGATCTCGTTAATCATATAGCAGAAAGTACCTTATGTGTGGATAACTTGATTGTATTGGTTTGTGATAGCCTTGTAATACCTTCGTGTTGATTTGATATGTAATCATATTAGGATGCTACGTGTGATAGTATTATGATGGTTGTGTAAAGCGGGTTTTCCTTGATTGTGCTTATGTTGTTTAAACGATAAACCGTTATGTTGGTATTATACCACTCACCGTGTTTCCGGGGTTAAGCCGCCTCCGATGCTGGGTAGACTTCAAAGATGCAGGGGACCATGATTCGAGAATACCTCATGCGGGTCCCGGGCCTATGCGCGGAGCTACGAGAGTTCCGGTGTTAGCGCGCCTTTATGGTCATGCGATCTATGTGGCCATGCGGATCGCGAGTCCAGACGACGCCGGAGTAGCTACCGACGCGGGTTATACCTCACGCGCCTATGAGATTGGCCTATGCGAGTCGCGGAGTTCCAGTGGCTAGACGCGCACATTTGATATTGCGGCGAGCGACCAGCCTTTGATCATGCGACGGTCTAGACAGATATCATGATACGATTTATGACCTTGTTAATGTGGGTGTTAGTAGTCGGCTATGCCTTCGCACTTACCCCGCATCGCTTTATTTGGACACAGTGGACCCGCTGTTCGTATGTATTCCTTGGTGCTTTTCTATCATTGATCACGGCAGTGAGGAAGGTATTCCACGCATGATTGATGTTGTGGCGTGAGACCCATTGTTATATTGGAGTGATGACTTTGAGGCGTGAGTCCCGACTAGACATGATCGCTATTTATTGTGAATCGTAGTTTGGTATCATACATGTCTCCCGCTTATAGACTACTATGATTTCATTTACGATATCTTCATGTTTCACATACTTGGTACTGTTGTAATCGACCTCCTCGGGCCGCGTTCATGCCGCAGATAAAGGTACACCCGCCGTTGATCCTCGCTCTAGGGTCACAACAGCGTTGGGAAAGCTCCGCTTTCTCCGAGGCTTATCTTGGTATAGTCCTGTCGTTGTAGGTATTTACATTCGTGGGTATGGCGGCCTCCCGCCATTGTTGTCATATCATTTCTTAGAGGTCCGTAGTAATCGTTGTGGGCGGTTTGTAAAAAGGATTAAACTGCTCATTTGTAAGAGTTGTTATTTATATATATCTTTGAAAGGCAAGTTTTCTCGACATCGCTTTGTACTTCATTTGTTTCATGTATGTTTTATGTTCCATTACTCGATGTTGTATCACTAGGGTGCCCGGTAAGGCACCACCACGCCCAGTTCGGTCGTGACAAAAGTGGTATCGTGAGCGCTTAATCCTCGGAAGGTGTCTACAGACCGTATCCAGTAGAGTCTTGATTATCGGTGTGTTGTGCACCATACCAATAATCAGGAGGCTATAGGATATTTAGGATTGGTTTCTATTCTTCTCACTCTGAGATCGTGCCTTAGAGCTGTGTTGTAAGTTGGACCCTCTCACGTATTTCTTTCCCTTACCGTTATGCCTCCGCGTAGGGCAACCCGGGCCCAGGAGGGCAGGGCGGCCGAGGGAGCTGCGAGTAGAGTTCAGAGGGTTACGAGGGC
This sequence comes from Przewalskia tangutica, assembly GCA_029844215.1. Classification (NCBI taxonomy): domain Eukaryota; kingdom Viridiplantae; phylum Streptophyta; class Magnoliopsida; order Solanales; family Solanaceae; genus Przewalskia; species Przewalskia tangutica. Next base: position 88,521,304 of record CM056726.1, on the reverse strand, counting down.
ACAGGCCCAATCATCACCTGAGTTAGGTGCTTCATTCGGGGAGTTCTGCAACGTCACTAAGCCCCAACAGAGTTTAGCACGGCGGCGGCAGTTCCTACTGCAGCCATGATGTGTGAACCTTCAGTTCCACGACCGAGAACAGAGAATATAGATTGCAAAAAGGCGACCCTGTTACTAGATATGGATTTGGCTACCAGAGAGTGTACCGATGTACCGCGAGTCTTGATGACTATCTAAGAGAGGGTTGTGCGAAAGTAATTCTTCAGTTAGGCTTGAGCATGGCCTGTGTACGGGCTTATGCGCAGCAGGCCGAGAAACGTAGAGATCGACGGGTTAACGGGCGACGCAGAAGAGGCCGAGCAAAGAAGGTCCTTTGGTAACTTTCGAGGCGGATCGCCTCACCAGCAGACTTGTTATGCACATCCACCAGTGCAGAAAGGTCCTCCACAGGGTTCAGGACGTTCGGGGTATGTAGGAGTTGGTCAGAGCTCCAGAGCTTCCGATTCACAGCTACACGTAGGTTCGGCCACCGATTGAGTTTTCCCCGGTGTTCCGCGGTGATGACGTCATCCCGGGGAATGTCATCTTTTAGTTAGTACTTGTTTTACCTACGACCGTCAGGGTCTGATGTCGAAGGAGTGTCCTTGTAGGAGGACTTAGCCTTCAGGATCGATGGGTAGTCGTCACCTTCCTTAGCTATGCGCCCTACGGGGCAGGTTTGTTTAGAACGACTAAGGGGAGTGAAGCAGTAGATACAGGCATATCTTGAACCCTCTAGAGCTTTGTATATGTGATAAGGTGAGTATACCTTAAGTGTTATGTTCAGATATCATGAGTGTAAATTGTGATTAGAAATCTTGGTTAGTTAACCAAGTAAGATTTGGGGGGATAGAAAAAGTGTGAGCATTAGAGTTTTATACGTAGAGACCTTAAAGGTAAGGCCATCTCGAGTAAAGACGTATGTTTTTGTTTGACCCTTATAGGAGTGCATAATGCACGTGAACCTTGTTTGTAGGATAAGTCCCTGAGTTGTGTGGAATGAAAGAGGGTAGTTGAGCTAAGAAGACCGCTAGGTTTTCGTAATGTGATTAGTGAGAGTTTTCCGGATCGGGGAGCTAGTGTCTTGCGCGTTGCCGGGTCGGGTGGAGGCCACGTTGCGGGTCAACCCGCGGCCTGTATGGTGGTGGGATCAGTTTGTGGTGGTCCCGCCTTGTGGTAGGGTCTTGAGGGTGTTAGGCCCAAGTCTAGTTAACTAGCGTACGAGTTCGTGGATGCGTTCGACCAGTAGTCGGGCCGATGGGGTCAGCCCGTCGTGTCTTTCAGTCAAGACCGTTTACTCGGCAGAGGGTTATGCGAGATGTTACATCAGAAAGGTTGTAAGCGTCGCACGAGGTGCCTACCTTCACCTTATGACAGCATGAAGCCCGTGTGGCTATTTTCTTTTTCCGAAGTTATACCAGCAGGTTAGAACTCAGCGTAGTCTCGAATCACATTCGCCTCGGCCGTTGTTTGATTTCGCGGTAGTTGCAAGGTTTGTTGTCTCCTGTTGAAGGAGTGTTGTTAGCTACCATTTCAGTGTTCGGATGTCTCCTTATGAAGCCTTGTAGGGGCGGAAGTGTAAGTTGCCGGTCGATTGGTTCGATGTTTGCAAGGTTCAGATAGTTGGTTCAGGTTTGTTCTAACAGACTGTGGATAGGGCGAAGCTTATCTAGAAGAGGTTTTGGCAGCTCAGAGGAATCGTGCGGATTATCGGCGACGACGCTTAGAGTTCAGGTTGACGGTCGGTCTTCTTGAAGGTACCACCCCGGATAGGGTGTGACGAGTTTTGGAAAACAGAGGGAACTTAGCCCGAGTTACTTTGGGCCTTACAGATCTTGTGCAGAGTAGGCCAGGTTGCCTATATGTTAGCTTTTGCCGTCCGACTTAGGAGACAGTACGTCCGGTCTTTCGTGTTGCTATATGCAGAAAAGTATCGGAGATCCATTCAGAGTGTTCCCAGTTAATGATGACCCAATTGGAGATAGTAACCGAGATTTGGAACCAAGCGATTTAAATGTGGTAAGAGTTCGAGTGTACGACCTCGTGGATCGCACGCCAATTGTACCATTTGTTAGGTCACGAGTGACACTAGAACCTCGCGCAAAGTGATAAAAGTGGTATCACGGCGAGTAAAGGGAGAAGCGAGCATGTATCATGAGCAGAGATGTGACCATTTCTTTTGTTTGGAAAAAGTGGAGGAAGTATATTTGCACTTTGAGAGAGGTGTTTGTGATGATGTTAGAGGTGATTCCTCGTGGACTTGGATGTAAGTATTTTGCGCAGTTGTTTCTGTGGCCATTTGTGGCAGGATTGTTCTCGTAAGCATAGTAGTGAAGACTATACTGGCGCACGTTTGTTTTGAGACTTAGAAGGAACATTCGGGACGAATGTTTCTAAGAGGAGAATGTTATACCGTATTTCGCAGTATGCACGTAAGGACGACGTAGAAAATTTGAACTTTGCATAGGCTCGAATTAACTTTGTTCACAACACCCGTTTAGAGTCGTTTTTCGACGAAACGGTTTCACAGCTTTCGTAGGGTAAAATACGGCTATGTCATTTTTAATTTTTGCGGATTTTTCCGAGAGACGAAACATTTTGGACCAACAAGAGGGCGACACTTGTCACCCTCTCATTGGAGCGTTGTGGGTGGTTGGCTTGGACGAATTGGCCATTGTTTGGTCAAGGAGTTGGTAGGATATTTTGGGTAGATGGATAAGGTTGCACATGGCTTGATCTTGGCCCTACACTTGCATAGCACTTGGCTAGATCTTGGCCATTGGTTGGCCTTGGCTTGTACTATAAATACCCCCCCTTTGGAAGACTTATTCATCCATTCCACAAAGTTTCTAAGTCTTGAAAGCCTTCCTCTCCTCAGTAGTGGTTCGTCCCTCCTCTCCCTTTGAGAAAGGCCTTTGGCCGAGAGCACCCTTTCCCCTCGTCGAGAGTTCCCTAGTGGTAGGCCGAGGGGCATACACCCCCTCTGTGGTGCTAGCCGTGGGTACCCACTAGCCTAGTAGTTTCGTATAAATACCCTCCTCTCGTAGAAATACTCTCAAAAGTATTGTTATAATGCCCAAATTACCTTAGCCAGATACCTTGTAGTATTCTAAGGTTATACCTATACAAAAGCCCGCTTATACTATTATACTTCCGTCAATACCACCAAACCGAAACCCTAAGGAAAATCTCCATGGTTAGTTGGAGTAGTATGTAGAAGTTGGTTAGAACTTCTAAGGGTGGTTTAGAGCGGTCGAGCGCGCAGAGTCGAGCTAAACGTTGCCTGTGATCGACTTTATACTTGGATAATTATGGGCTTATCGAGGTAAATATCTTGTCCTCTATTGTAATTGGAAATTACATGATTGCTAGACTATATAGTTGAAGTATACTATATATAGAATCGAACGTTGTTATCGGCAATGTCTTTGGACTTAAGCTCAATAATTAGAAACCTTTTCGAAAGAAGAATCGAATCAGAATTACATAGGATCAGACAAGAGACTTGTGTAGCTTTCATGTGAAGTAGAATTGTACACGTCAGGTTAGATGTATAAACCCCCGGTTGGCTTGATAGCCTACGATAGAGAGGAGATTTACGCTGCCATGTGGGGAGGTGCCGAATTTTCAGAGAATATTCTGCGAAGAGATCTAAATGTTAATAAGCGCCTTGTGGCCTTATAGGTTGAAGTACTACGTTTGGCGCGATCTACTTGGCTTAAGGAGTAGCCGACGGTTTGAGGTACTTGGAGCGTTTTGCTATTAGTCGATAATCGTCGCGAGGTATGTGAACCTCTTCCTACCTTTTCTAGCATGATATGTGTATAACTATGTAGTACGGTAGACGTACATGTGTTAAACATATTTGATTGGTTTGAAACATAAAGTGTTATAACGGCTTTATGGGAAGTTGGTTATAACAGCTTTATGTAAGTAAGAAAATGCTTTATGGTTTTAAAAGGTAACTGATTTAAACTATAACTGGCTTGTTATGTGTTAATAAAGAACTTGAAGTAATACTTGGTTTTTGAAAACTTAAGAGTTATACTAGCTTTATGGGAAGTTAGGTATAACGGCTTAAGAATGTTTTACTGATTTCGGAAATCAGAATGTGTATCGACAAACCATCGCGTTAATAAAAGGAAATGTTTTGACAGATTAAGTATTATTAAAACCAGTAGAAACTTCCATCTGCATAGAAGCTAAGATGAGACAAAATGATATTTCCTAGGTCATGGCTGCTGTAATAAGATTGTTATAAACAAGAATATCCTACTCACATATAAGGCTTATGTTTCTCAGATGGTTTAAAAGAGAATTATATTCTTAAATAAATAAGGCTAGGAACTACGAAACCTTCCTAAAATAAGAAACGTGAACATTTGAAATTAGGCAAACTTGGACGTTTGAAAAAGAATGTTGTTACTTGGTTTTACTAAGAGAAGTGTTTTGATTTACTTCAAAAGATAATCACTCTATTGTTATATACTACGGGTATTGTGTGACTTTTGTGAAAGTAACATGTCTTTAAAGAGTTATTGTATAAAGTACTTTGGGGATAAAAACCCGATCTCGTTAATCATATAGCAGAAAGTACCTTATGTGTGGATAACTTGATTGTATTGGTTTGTGATAGCCTTGTAATACCTTCGTGTTGATTTGATAAGTAATCATATTAGGATGTTACGTGATAGTATTCGTGATGGTTGTGTAAAGGGTTTTCCTTGATTGTGCTTATGTTGTTTAAACGATAAATCGTTATGTTGGTATTATACCACTCACCGTGTTTCCGGGTTAAGCCGCCCGACGCGGGTAGACTTCAGCGATGCGGGACCATGATTCGAGAATACCTCATGCGGGTCCCGGCCTGCGCGGAGCTACGAGTTCCGTGTTAGTGTGCGCCTTTATGGTCACGCGATCATGTGGCCTGCGGATCGCGAGTCCGTGACGACGCCGGAGTAGCTACCGATGCGGGTTATACCTCACGCGCCTATGATTGGCCTACGCGAGTCGCGGAGTTCTGTGGCTAGACGCGCACATTTGATATTGGGCGAGCGACCAGCTTTGATCATGCGACGGTTCAGACAGATATCATGATACGCTTTATGACCTTGTTGGCATCATGGGTGTTAGTAGTGGCCATGCCTTCGCATTTACCCCTGCATCGTTTTATTTGGACACAGTGGACCCGCTGTTCAGATGTATTCCTTGGTGCTTTTCTATCATTGATCGCACAGAGAGGAAGGTATTCCACGCATGATTGATGTTGTGGGCGTGAGACCCATTGTTATATCGGAGTGATGACTTTGAGGCGTGAGTCACGACTAGACATGATCGCTATTTATTGTGAATCGTAGTTTGGTTATCATACATGTCTCCCGCTTATAGACTACTATGATTTCATTTACGATCTTCATGTTTCACATACTTGGTACTGCATCGACTCCTTCGGGCCGCGTTCACGCCGCAGTAAAGGTACACCGCCGTTGATCCTCGCCTAGGGTCACATTCAACGTTGGGAAAGCTCCGCTTTCTCCGAGGCTTATCTTGCATAGTCCCCGTCGTTGTAGGTATTTACATTCGTGGTATGGCGGGCCCCGTCCCGCCATTGTTGTCATATCATTTCTTAGAGGTCTGTAGTAATGTAGGCGTGGTTTGTAAAAAGGATTAAACTGCTCATTTGTAAGAGTTGTTATTTATATATATGCCAAAGGCAAGTTTTCCTCGACATCGTTTTGTACTTCATTTGTTTCATGTATGTGTTTTATGTTCCGACATTACGATGTTGTATCACCAGAGTGCCCGGTAAGGCACCGCCACGCCTAGGTTCGGTCGTGACAACCGCCTCGTTCTACTCTTCCGCAGGGTCCAGACGGCTATGTCGTGGTATCAGATGCGTCGAGAATCGGGATGTGTGTTGATGCAACAGGCAAGGTTATAGCGTATGCATCCCGACACTTAAGAAACACGAGAGGAACTACCCCACCCATGATTTGGAGTCGCGCGTGATTTACGCCTTGAAGATCCGAGGCACTATTTGTATGGGGTTCATGTGGATATTTATACGCACCACAAGAGCCTCCAGATATCTTCACCAGAGGAGCCGAACTTACGGCGAGACGGTGGTTAGAGCCGCCAAGGATTATGATGTTGACATCTTATACCACCCGGGAAGGCCATGTTGTCAGGCGTATGCTCTTAGTCGTAGATCGATGGGTAGCCTATCGATGTGCAGCAGAGAGGGGCATGGTTCACGATTTGCATCGCTTAGCGAGCCTTGTGTCCGCTTGTTTGATTACGATAGCGGGGTTCGAGTTCGAGAGGTTGCCGAGTCTTCCATCGTTGAGTAGGTGAAGAGGCAACATTGAGGATCCGCTTTGATTCGCATCGTGATACGACTCTTCGTGAGGAAGCGGTCTTTGAGGTAGCACCACGGGGTGCTAAGGTTTGAGGGCGTTGTGTGTTCGGATGTTTCAGACTTCGCAGCAGGTTCTGGGGAAGCACACAACAAGTTACTTATCCATCCGTGGTCGATCAAGATGTACCACGACCTTAGATCCGTGTATTGGTGGGATGGCTTGAAGAGGACGTTGCAGAGTTCGTAGCTCGCCCGTGTTGTCGCAGTGAAGGCAGAGCACCGAGGCCCGTGGTTTGTTGCACGATAGAGTTCCCGACATGGAAGTGGGAGGTGATCAACATGGATTTTATCACAGGATTACCTCGCACTCATAGTAGTCATGATTCTATTTGGGTTATCGTCGACAGGCTGACGAAATCAGCCCACTTTCTTCCCGCAGACGACTTTTTCTGAGGATTATGCCGCATTTACATCCGAGAGATCGTCGATCGCATGGAGTCCCTATTTCGATCATATCGCATGCAGAAGCCCGCCACGCTAACTTCGAGGTCTTTCCGAATGGTTTAGGACGCAGTGAGCACGAGCATCGCATTCCATCCACGTACAGACGGACAGCCGAGCGCACTATCCGCACTGCGAGGATATGCCGCGAGCCCGTGTTATCGACTTCGTGGGTAGCCGGGAGGATCATTTGCCTCTAGTTGAGTTTATGATAATAATAGCTACCACTCCAAAGATTCAGATGGCGCCTTATGAGGCCTTGTATGGGAGGAAGTGCGGATCGCCGATAGGTTAGTTTGATGTAGGCGAGGTGCGCTAGTGGGACCAAATTTGCAAGCAGTGCCGGATAAGGTGAAGCTTATCCAGAGCGCGATGTACCGTAGTCGCATGGTCATACGCAGATCATCGCCGCGGCATCCGGAGTTCGAGGTTGATGATTGGGTTTTCTGAAGGTGTCACCCACGGCGGTGTGATGAGATTCGGAAGAAAGGGAAACTCACCAAGGTACATCGGGCCCTATCGATTGTCCGCAGGTAGGCGCGTTGCACGAGTTGGATCTCTCGTCCGATCCGAGGCGGTGCATCCTGTTTCATATTTCTATCTTTGAGAGATGTATCGGGGATCCATCTAGAGTGCATACGATTGACGATGTCCAGGTGACCGAGGGGTTATCGTATGAGGAGACTCGCATAGCGATAATCGATCGTCAGGTTAGGCGTCTGCGGACCAAGGACGTGGTTTCCGTCAAAGTCTTGTGGCGGAACGAGCTCAGGGAGGAGATGACATGGGAAGTTGAGGAGGACATGAGTGTCACGACCCGATTCCGGGCCCGTGACTGGTGCCTTACCCCGGGCACCCTAGTGATACAACATCAGAGTAATCAGCGGAACATAAAACGATACAAGACATATTATGAAATATGAAACAATAATCTGAGAAAAACTTGCCTTTCTAAGATATATGTAAATAACAACTTTTTCAACATGAGCAGCTTTAATCCTTTTACAAACCCCGCCCACAACAAGATTACATGCACCTCTAAGAATGATATGACAACAATGGCGGACAGGCCCGCCAAACCCCGAATGTAAACACTTACTACGACAGTGGACTATACCACCGATAAGCCTCCGAGAAACGGAGCTTCCCAAATCAAATCGTGACCACGAGAGCTAGGATCAACGATCGTGTACCTCAACTCGCGGCATGAACGCAGCCCAAGGAGGTCAAGACAACAGTAGAGTATGTGAAACTAAAAATATCAGAAATGAAATCATAATAGTCTATAAAGCAGAGACATGTATGATAAGCAAACTACGCTCACAACAAATAAGCAGCCTCGCAAGTCGTGGACTCACGCCTCAAAGTTATCACAATAAAACCGCATCGGCAAGTACGAAGGCATAGCCGACTACTAAGACCCACGCACCAAAAATACCACAAACCGTATCCCGAGGTCTTTCTAGACCGCACCACATGATCGGCCGCCACTCGCTCGCAATATCAATGCGCGCTATCCTCGAACTCTCGCAGCCCGCATAGGTCACACACGACCCGCATGAGGTATTCTCGAATCATGGTCCTGCATCACCGAGGTATACCCCGCATCGGCGCGCCTAACCTCGGTATCCGCCTAGGCTCCCGCAACCCGCATAGTCTCAAAAGACCGCATAGTCTCACTGCATCGCATAGGAATCCCCGCATCGGGCTAAACACCGAATGATCAATCCGGAGCTACCGTGACTCGCATAGTCACGAGGACCGCATAGCCGTGAAAGACCCGCATCAAGGGTGGCAAGCCCTGATAATAAGTCAGCGGTATGTGATACAATAATAGTACAACGCTTAACGCTTAACAACGTAAGCACAACAAGAATGACCCCTTACAACACGATCACACAAGATACTAACACACGTAGCATCCTAACATTTTCACTTATCACATCAACAAGAAAGTATTTACAAGGCTATCTCAAACCAAAGACAATCAAGTTATTCACACAAGGTACTTTAAGCTAACAAGTTCGGTATCTACCCCTAAAGTACTTCATACATTAAATCTTTTAAAAGATCCGTTGCTTTCACATAAGTCACACAATACCCGTAGTATAAAATAGAGTGATTTGTCTTTTAAATAAACTAAAACACTTACCTTTGTAAAATCAAGTAACAACATTATTTTCCAAACGCCCAAGTTTGCCTAATTTCAAATGCTCACGCTTTCTTATTTTAGAAAGGTTTCAGAGTTCATAGTCTTATTCATTTAAGAATATAATTCTTTTAAACAACTGAGAAACATAAGTCTTATATGCGAGTAGGATATTCTTGTTTATAACAATCTTATTACAAAGAAATGTGATCTAGGAAATATCATTTTGTCTCATCTTAGCTTCTATGCAGATGGAAGTTTCTAATGGTTTTAATAATACTTAATTAGTCAAAACATTTCCTTTATTAACGCTGCAGTTGGTTTGTCGATACACATTCCGATTTCCAAATCAAGAAACATTCTTAAGCCGTTATACCTAACTTCCCATAAAGCTAGTATGACTCTTAAGTTTTTCAAAACCAAGTATTACTTCTTCTTTCAAAATGATGCAAAAATCTTTTGAAATGCTTCAAGTTCTTTATTAACACATAACAAGCCGCTTATAGTCCAAATCGATTACCTTTAAAGACCACAAGTATTTTCTTACCAACATAAGGTCGTTATAACCAACTTCCCATAAAGCCGTTATAACACTTTATGTTTTAAATCAATCAAATACGCTTAGCATATGACGCCTACCGCACTACATAGTTCACACATATCATGCTAGAAGAGATAGGAAGAGGTTCACATACCTCGCGACGAGTATCGACTAATAGCAAAACGCCCAAGTACTTCCAACCGTCGCTACTCCTGCCAAGTAGATCGCGCCACACGTAGTACTTCAACCTATAAGGCCACAAAGCGCTTATTAAAATCTAGATCTTAACGTAGAACATTCTACCAAAATTCGGCAAGACTCTCCCCGCAACAACAGAAATCTCCTCTCTACCGAGGCCGCTACCAAGCCAACCAGGGGTTATACGCCTAACCCTAATGGGTACAATTCTACTCCACGGACTACTACACAAGTCTATCGTAATACACCTATGTAATTACAGCCAAAGATTCTTCTTTAAATTCAGCTTAAGTCGCAAGACATTGCCGTAAGTATTATTCAGCTTAAGTCAAAAGACATCACGATAACTACGTTCAGTTCTATATATAGTATACTTCAACTATATATTCTAACAATATGTAATTTCCAATCACAATAGGACAAGATATTTACCTCGATAAGCCCATAATTATCCAAGTATAAAGTCGATCCCGGCAATCGCTTAGCTCCAACTCCGCGCTCCAACCCGCTCCAAACTACCCTTAGAAGTTCTAACCAACTTCTACATACTACTCCAACTAACCATGGAGATTTTCCTGTGGTTTCGGTTTGGTGACCGACGGAGTATAATAGTATTTTCTGGCTTTTCAGATAGGTATAACCTTAGAATACAACAAGGTATACTGGCTAAGGTAATTGGGCATTATAACAATACTTTGAGAGTATTTCTACCAAGAGAGTGGTATAATACGAAAGCAACTAGGCTAGTGGTACCCCACGGCCACACTACTGTGAGGAGTGGTTCTCGGCCGAGAGCCACTAGGCAAGGGGGACATCTCTCGCCAAGAGGCCTCACGGTGGGGGAGGGAAAGGCTCTCAAGACTTAGGCATTTTGATGAAGAAGTCTTCAACCTTAGAGGGGTATTTATAGGTCAAGGGATGGCCAACCAAAGGCCAAGATCAATCCATGTGTTAGGCAAGTGTAGGGCTAGGATTTACCAAACACAAATATCCTACCTACCCTGACTTTGTGCCAAGGCACAAAAACGTGCCAAGCTTAGCCATTTTCGTCCAACGGACGATTTGAAGTCCACCAATGAGAGGTGCCAAGTGGCGCGCCTCTTGTTGGTCCAACACGCTTCGCCTCTAAAAATCCGCAAAAATAGAAATGACATAGCCGGAAATTCCCTACGAAAGCCGTGGAAAACGCTTTCGCCGAAAAACGACTCTAAACGGGTGTTGTGCACAAACATAAATCGCCAAGTCACTTTGCCTACTCAAGGCTTTAAACTTTTATACGCACGCCTACGCATACTGGAAATACGGTATAACATTCTCCTCCTTAGAAACATTCGCCCGAATGTTCCCTTTAAATCTCAAGACAACCGCGCCAAGATAGTCTTCACTACTATACTTACGAGAACAATCCTTGCCACACATGGCCACGTAAACAACTTCATGCAAAAAGCCTACATCCAAGTCCACGAGGAAACACTCTATCATCACCATAACACCTCTCACCGGGTCTATAATATACTTCTTTCGTGACCTTCTTTACAAAAAGAAATGATCACATCTATGCTCGCGATACCATCGATACCACTTTTGTCACTTTGCCGCGAGGTTCTAGTGTCACTCGCGACCCAACAAACGGACCGGATCGCATGCGATCCCTAAGGTCGTCGTGACACTCGAACTCCTACCACATTTCGACATCGTCAGCTTTCCAAAACTCGGGTTACTATCTCTAACGTGGTCATCATTAATCGGGAACACTCGATGGATCTCCGATACTTCCCGAACATCACAATACGAAAGACCGACGCACTTCCTCCTACGCCGGACGGCAAATGCTAACATATAGGCAACCCGCCTATCCTTCACATGAACTCACAAAGGCCCAAAGTAACTCGCTAAGTTCCTCGCTTTCCAAAACTCGTCGCACCCAAACCGGGTGGTACCTTCAAGAAGACCGACCCAACTCAACTCTAAGCGCTGCCGCCGATTATCCGCACGATTTCTGAGCCGCCGTAACTTCTTCTAGACAAGCTTCACTATCCACACCGCTGGAACAAGCTCGAACCAACCGCTCAACCTTGCCAACATCGAACCAATCGACCGATAACTTACACTTCCGCCTCTTACAAGGCTTCATAAGGCAATATCCGAACACCGAAATGGTAGCTTAAACACTCCTTCAACAGAGACAACACTCGCAACTATCCTCAAATCCAAACACCGCCCGAGGGCGAATGTGATTCTCGAGACTCACCGAAGTTCCTATCCTCGCTCGTAAAACTTTTAGAAAACGAAAAATAGCCACAACTCGGGCTTCACTGTCGACATAAGGTGAAGGTAGACACCCCGCAGCCTTTCAACCTTTCGATAACACAACACAACGAGTAAACGGCCCCGATCAAGAACACGATGGCTGCCCCATCGCCCGACCACTAGTCGAACGCATCCACGAACTCGCACAATGTTAACTAAACTGGGCCTAACACCTCACAACCCTAACACAAGGCGGACCACCACAACCCGACCCCACCACCAAACCTACCGCTGGTTGACCCGCAACGTGGCCTCAACCCGACACGCAACGCCGCACAATACTAGCTCCCGATCCTAACAATCTCACTAATCACGCTTCAAAACCTAGCGTCTTCTTAGCTCAACTACCCCTTTCATTCCACACTACTAGGACCTATCCCAACATAACTCACGTGGCACTATGCACTTCCGATAAGTGGTCAAACATAACACTACACCTTTTCGAGATGGCCTCACCTCTAAGGTCTTTACCTAAAAAGCTCTAAGGCTCACACCTTCTCTATCCCCAAAATCTTACTCTGCTAAACAACCATGATCTAATCACGACTAACACACCGCTATCGTAACATAGCACTTAAGGTATACTCACCTTATCACACATACGATCTCTGAGGGTTAAAGATATATTTATATCTATCGCTTCACTCCCTTAGTCGTTCTAATCAAACTCGCCTGTAGGCGATAGCTGGAAGATGACGAACTACCCACCAACTCAAGGCTAAGTCCTCCTACACGGGCACTCTCTCGACACATGGCCCCGACGGCCGCAGTACAACAAGTACCAACAAAAGACGACATTCCCGATGACGCTCACACATCTGAACCGGAAGCCCCGGAGTTCGACCAACTCTCGTGATACCCCGAACGCCCCGAAAGCCGTGGAAGACCACTGCGACCGGGCGAGGTGCATATCTACTCCGCGAGGCGACTCGCTAAAATTACTAAAGGACCTTGCCGCTCGCCCTTCTCGCCCTTTGTTAACCCGCCGATCTCTACGCTTTCGGCCGCGCAAGATAAGCCCGCATACGTGCCATGCTCAAGCCTAATCAAGAACTTACTTGCACAACCTTCTCGCTGATATTCATCAAGACTCGCGTACATCGGTATACTCTATACTCACCGCTCTGGCCGCGAACAAGGTTCAAATATCACGGCCGCAGCAGAATCGCCGCCGCAGCTAAACTCGCTGGGCTAGTGACATCGCAGTAACTCCCGAATGAAGCACTACCCTAGGTAATGGTTGGGCTCGAGCCTTGCCACCCTCCGAACTCTACTCGCAGCCTCCGCCGCTTTGCCCTCCCGCCCGGCCACCTACGCGGAGGCATAACGATAAGGAAATAATTTCGCCGGAGGTCCAACTTACAACAGCCTCTAAGGCATGATCTCAGAGTGAGAAGAATAGAAACCAATCATAAATACCCTATAGCCTCCTCGACATTGCGTGGTGCACAACACACCGATAATCAAGACTTCATCGATACGGCTCAGACACTTTCCGAGGATTAATCGCTCGATACCACTTTTGTCACGAATTCGATTCCGGCCCGTGGATCGTGCCTTACCCCGCACCCTAGTGATACAACATCGAGTAATCACGAACATAAACGATACAAGACATATTATGAAATATGAAACAATAACTGAGAAAACTTGCTTTCTAAGATATATGTAAATAACAACTTTTTCAACATGAACAGCTTAATCTTTTTACAAACCCCGCCACAACAAGATTACATGCACTTAAGAATGATATGACAACAATGGCGGAGGCCCCGCCAAACCCCGAATGTAAACACTTACTACGACAGTGGACTATACCACCGATAAGCCTCCGAGAAACGGAGCTTCCCAAATGTCAAATCGCGACTCGAGAGCTAGGATCAACGATCGGTGTACCTCAACTCGCGGCATGAACGCACTCGGCGAGGTCAAGCATAACAAAAATTTAGTATGTGAAACTAAAAATATCAGAAATGAAATCATAATAGTCTATAAAGCAGAGACATGTATGATAAGCAAACTACGCTCACAACAAATAAGGCCTGCCAAGTCGTGGACTCACGCCTCAAAGTTATCACAATAAAACCGACGGCAAGTACGAAGGCATAGCCGACTACTAAGACCCACGCACTCAAAAATACCACAAATCAGATCCCGAGGTCTTTCTAGACCGCACTACATGATCGGCCGCCACTCGCCCGCAATATCAATGCGCGCCTATCCTCGAACTCTCGCAGCCCGCATAGGTCACACACGGACCCGCATGAGGTATTCCTCGAATCATGGTCCTGCATCACCGAGGTATACCCCGCATCGGCGCAGCTAACCTCAGATCCGCCTAGGCTCCCGCAACCCGCATAGTCTCAAAAGACCGCATAGTCTCAACAGACCGCATGTGGAATCCCCGCATCGCTAAACACCGAATGATCAATCCCGAGCTACCGCACTCGCATAGTCACGAGGACCGCATAGCCGTGAAAGACCGCATCAAGGGTGGCAAGCCCTGTGATAATAAGTCAAAGGGGTATGTGATACAATAATAGTACACGCTTAACGCTTAACAACGTAAGCACAACAAGAATGACCCCCTTACAACACGATCACACAAGATACTAACACACGTAGCATCCTAACATTTTCACTTATCACATCAACAAGAAAGTATTTACAAGGCTATCTCAAACCAAAGACAATCAAGTTATTCACACAAGGTACTTTAAGCTAACAAGTTCGTATCTACCCTAAAGTACTTCATACATTAAATCTTTTAAAAGATCCGTTGCTTTCACATAAGTCACACAATACCCGTAGTATAAAATAGAGGATCGTCTTTTTAAATAAACTAAAACACTTACCTTTGTAAAATCAAGTAACAACATTATTTTCCAAACGCCCAAGTTTGCCTAATTTCAAATGTTCACGCTTTATTTTAGAAAGGTTTCAGAGTTCATAGTCTTATTCATTTAAGAATATAATTCTCTTTTAAACAACTGAGAAACATAAGTCTTATATGTGAGTAGGATATTCTTGTTTATAACAATCTTATTACAAAGAAATTGTGATCTAGAAATATCATTTTGTCTCATCTTAGCTTCTATGCAGATGGAAGTTTCTATCGGTTTTAATAATACTTAATTAGTCAAAACATTTCCTTATTAACGCCGCAGTTGGTTTGTCGATACACATTCGATTTCAAATCAAGAAACATTCTTAAGCCGTTATACCTAACTTCCCATAAAGCTAGTATGACTCTTAAGTTTTTCAAAACCAAGTATTACTTCTTCTTTCAAAATGATGCAAAATCTTTTGAAATGCTTCAAGTTCTTTATTAACACATAACAAGCCGCTTATAGTCCAAATCGCTTACCTTTTAAAGACCACAAGTATTTTCTTACCAACATAAGGTCGTTATAACCAACTTCCCATAAAGCCGTTATAACACTTTATGTTTTAAATCAATCAAATACGTTTAGCATACGTACGCTCACCGCACTACATAGTTCACACATATCATGCTAGAAGAGATAGGAAGAGGTTCACATACCTCGCGACGAGTATCGACTAATAGCAAAACGCCCAAGTACTTCCAACCGCTTCGGCTACTCCTGCCAAGTAGATCGCGCCACACGTAGTACTTCAACCTATAAGGCCACAAGGCGCTTATTAAAATCTAGATCTTAACGTAGAACATTCTACCGAAAATTCGCAAGACTCTCCCGCAACAACAACAGAAATCTCCTCTCTACCGAGGCCGCTACCAAGCCAACCGTGGGGTTATACGCCTAACCCTAATGGGTACAATTCTACTCCACGGCACTACTACACAAGTCTCAGAATACATTTCTATGTAATTACAACAAAGATTCTTCTTTAAATTCAGCTTAAGTCGCAAAGACATTGCCGTAAGTATTATTCAGCTTAAGTCAAAAGACATTGCCGATAACTACGCTCAGTTCTATATATAGTATACTTCAACTATATATTCTAACAATATGTAATTTCCAATCACAATAGAGGACAAGATATTTACCTCGATAAGCCCATAATTATCCAAGTATAAAGTCGATCCCGGCAATCGCTTAGCTCCAACTCCGCGCGCTCCAACCCGCCTCCAAACTACCCTTAGAAGTTCTAACCAACTGCTACAGACTCCTCCAACTCTCCCGGGAGATTGTCCTTAGGGTTGGGGTTTGGTGACTGACGGAGTATAATAGTATTTTCTGGCTTTTCAGATAGTATAACCTTAGAATACAACAAGGTATACTGCTAAGGTAATTGGGCATTATAACAATACTTTGAGAGTATTTCTACCAAGAGAGGGGTATAATACGAAAAGCAACTAGGCTAGTGGGGTACCCTACGCCACACTACTGGAGGGAGGGGTTCTCACGAGAGCCACTAGGCAAGTGGGACATCTCTCGCCAAGAGGCCTCACGGGGGAGGGGCAAGGCTCTCAAGACTTAGGCATTTTGGATGAAGAAGTCTTCAACCTTAGAGGGGTATTTATAGGTCAAGGGATGGCCAACCAAAGGCCAAGATCAATCCATGTGTTAGGCAAGTGTAGGGCTAGGATTTACCAAACACAAATATCCTACCTACCCTTGACTTTGTGCCAAGGCACAAAAACGCGCTGCTTAGCCATTTTCATTCAATGGACGATTTGAAGTCCACCAATGAGAGGTGCCAAGTGGCGCCTCTGTTGGTCCAACACGTTCGCCTCCGGAAAAATCCGCAAAAAATAGAAATGACATAGCCGGAAATTCCCCTACGAAAGCTGTGAAAACGTTTCGTCGAAAAACGACTCTAAACGGGTGTTGTGCACAAACATAAATCGGCCAAGTCACTTTGCCTACTCAAGGCTTTAAACTTTTATATGTACGCCCTTACGTACATACTCTGGAAATACGGGGTATAACAATGAGGCAGAAGTATCCTCACCTATTCCCCACACCTCCAGGTAATTCACTTTCCTACTTGTAAATTTTCATTGTCATATATGCCTAAGTGTTGTTTTGTGGCCGTATGTGGCATTTGCAAACTGTTTAAGTTATGAGGAACCATATTGTTATCTGTCTTGGGAAGGAACATTCGGGACGAATGTTTCTAAGGAGGGGAGAATGTTATACCCCGTATTTCCAGATTATGTACGTGAGGACGTACGTACAAAAGTTTAGCCTTAGTTAGGCACTTTGGACGAAATGTTTGTGCACAACACTCGAAAAGAATCGTTTTCCGACGAAACGTTTTCCAAAGCTTGCGTAGGAAAAATTCCGGCTATGTCATTTCTAATTTTTGCGGATTTTTCCGAGAGACGAAATATTTTGGACCAACGAGAGGGTGACACTTGTCACCCTCAAGTGGCGGGATTGGGACGACCTTGGGCACGTTTTTTGTGCCTTCTCCCTTAGTCAAGGAGTTGGTAGGATATTTGTGTAGTAGATGGATAAGGACACTTGCCTAAATCTCCACCTTACACTTGCCTAGCACTTGGCTTCATCTTGGCCATTGGTTGGCCATTGCTTGACCTATAAATACCCCCCTAACTTGAAGGTTTTCTTCATCCACAAATCAATTCTCCAAGTCTTGAAAAAAAATCCCTCCCCTCTCTTATAAGCTTTTCGTCCAAGGCTCTCCCCCCCTTCCTTGAGCCCTTAGCCGAAACCTACCCCCCATCGCTTGGTAGAAAAGTTGTCTTCCAAGTATAGTTACTATTCCAAAATACCCTAGCCCAAATCCTCAGAGTATTTTAGTAGAAGTTGTGTAGAACTTCTAAGGGTTTCGAGCTATCTGAGCGCATAAATTAGAGCTAAACCTTGCTCAGGAGCGACATTTAACTTGGATAATTTTGGGCTTATCGAGGTAAACACTCTTGTTCTTCTATTGTAATTAGGATATTACATATAAGAATAGTTAAGACTTGAGTATAAGATATGAAAGAATAGTAATGAATAGAATTGAATTGTCATCACAGTAGAAGGGTATAAAAGAAGAATAATTGAATCAGATTTACATGGATCGCTTTCACAGACTTGAGTAGCTTAGGGTAGGGAAGTGTCGCCCGATTTTCCGTAGAGAGGACCCTCTCGCTAGAATCACATGAGTAGTTCAGACGTTGATAGACGTGTCGACTATTATAGGTTGATTCTCTGCGCGACATATTCGACTTGGCGTGGTTTTCACGAGAAGGTATGTGATTCTTCCTATACTCTTGAGCATGATATTTTAAATATATATATAGTACGGTAGACGTACGTGTGTTAACTGAATAATAATTATGGCAATGTCTTTTGACTTAATCCTGAATAATAAAGATCTTGAAGCATTTCAAAAGAATACTGAATCATTTTTAATGTAAGAGAAACAATTGGGTTTTAAACAAAAGCTTAAGAGTTATACTAGCTTTATGGGAAGTTAGGTATAACAACTTAAGAAAGATAAAAAGAATCTGCATTTATTTGCTTATAAAAACCTTGTATTGATTTCGTAAGGTGTAGTAAGATTGATTGATAAATAGACATATTATGATGCCACGTGTGTTAGTGTCTTGTGATGTTGTGAAAGGGGCCATTCTTGTTGTGCTTACGTTGCTAAACGGTAAGTCGGGCTTGTATCATATTATATCACCTACCCCTTGACTTGTTATACCGAGGGCTTGCCACCTCGACGCGTCTATACGCTACGCATGCGCGCGAGACTACGCGAGTCGCGGAGTTCCGTGATTGATCATTCGGTGTTTTAGCCCGACGCGGATGCCCTATGCGGTCTGCGGTGACTATGCGGTCTATTGAGACTATGCGGATCGCGGAGTCCGTGAGGGTACCGGTTAGCTACCCCGACGCGAGAATACCACGCGGTCTCATGTGACCCATGCGATCGTGAAGTCCAGGACTAGGCACGCATAATGATACTATGGGCGATCGGCCTTGCTTCGATCATTCGCGGCCTAGGAAAGTGTTATACCCCGTATTTCCAGAGTATGTATACGAGGACGTACGTACGAGAATACGGCAGAAAGATTGGAAAGGAAGAAAGAGGTGATTTTTCCACGGAAAAGTTTCCGGTTTTTGTGAAGGAAAAAGGTTCGTTAATGGGAATTGGATTCCCAGATTTGGTATTCGGACTTCCTGGAATATTAGAGAATTATGGAATTTTATTTTGGAAATGGTCACGTGGGCCCACGGAGAAATTTACTGGTTTTGTGGCCCACTTTGTTTTGAGATTTTGGCCATTGTGGATTTTTTCGAAGACGGTTTTGAGGGCCATAGGAGGGTGACACGTGTCACCCCGCCAGTGGCTTGGCCGAAATGACCTTTGTGCACAACACCCTGCTAGAGTCGTTTTTCGACGAAACGCTTACGTAACTTGCGCGGAAAATTCCGGCTATGTCGCTTTGTATTTTTGGATTTTTCCGAGAGACGAAACATTCGACCAACGAGGGTGACATGTGTCACCTCACAATGAAGACAGTGGGGCGCACTTGGCCGAACTGGCGGGCAAGTTGGGCTTGATATTTGTGTAGATATTTGTGAGGGTTTTAGGAGTAGGTCTAGGTGCACTTGGCTTGATCTTGGCCTTACACTTGCCTTGCACATGGCTTGATCTTGGCCATTGGTTGGCATTTGGGTTTGCTATAAATACCCTTCCTGTGAAGACTTCATTCATCCACAAATGTTTCCAAGTCTTGAATCCTCCTCCTCTTGTAGACTCGCCCAAGAGCTCCTCTCCCTTGAAAGTGGCCTTTGGCCGTGAGGTCTCCCTCCCCTTGTGAGGTCTACCATGGGTACCCCTAGCCTAGTTGTTTTCGTATAATACCTTGTTGTGGTATAGAAATACTCCTAGTATTGTTATAATGCCCAAAATACCTTAGCTCAGTACCTTGTAGTATTCCAAAGATACCTCTTTACGTAGAGTCCGAAATACTACCTTTTGTCCTTTTTAGTCTCAAACCGAAACCCAAGGAAATCTTCATAGTTGGTTGAAGTATTTGAGTAGAAGTTGGTTAGAACTTCTAAGGGTTGTTTGGAGTGGTTCGAGCGCACGGTGAGCTAAACCTTGCTCGTGAGCGACATTAAACTCGGATAATTTTGGGCTTATCGAGGTAATTATCTTGTCCCTCTATTGTAATTGGAAATTACATGTTTGTTAGGATATATAGTTGAAGTATACTATATATGGAACTACTTAGTATTCGACAATGTCTTTTGACTTAAGCTGAAGAATAAAGAATCGAATCAATCAGATTTACATAGTCCAGATGCAAAGAGACTTGTGTAGAATTGTACACGTTCGGTTAGCCGTGAACCCCCTGGTTGGCTTGCAGCCTCGATAGAGGAGAGATTTACGCTGTCATGTGAGTGCGTCTTAATTTTCTATAGAAAGATAGAAACTTGTGTTTTGGGGTTAATAGACGTTTTGACCTTTATAGGTGAAAGTACTAAGAGTAGCGTATTCTACTCGAGGAGTGGAAAGGGCTAGTGCGTTGTAGTACTTGGAGCATTTTGCTTATTGTCGATAAATCGTCGCGAGGTATGTGAACCTCTTCCTATCTTTTCTAGCATGATTGTTGTGAACTATGTAGTACGGTGACGCATACGTGCTAAGTGATTTGGTTGGTTTAAAACATAGGTGTTATAATAGCTTTATGGGAAGTTAGTTATAACGACCTTATGTAAGTGAAAATGGTTTATCGATGTTAGAAGTTAAGAGACTTGATCTTATAAGATAAGAGACTTAACTTATTTGTTTTAATGTGGATGTTTGTGTGAAACCTCATTCGTGAGTAATGAGTACTTGGTTTTTAAAGGGATAATGTTTTACCGATTTCGGAATCGTAATGTGTATCGACTGCACCAACGCAGCGTTAATAAAAGGAAAATGTATTGAATAATGATGTGTTGTATTAAAACCAAGAGAAACCTCCATCCGCATAGAAGCTAAGATGAGACAAAATGATATTACATTTTCTAGATCACGGTCATTGTAATAAGATCGTTATAAACAAGAATAAACCACTCACGTATATGACATATGTTACTCAATTGTTCTAAAAGGAATCAGTGATTAAGTTTGGGGAACTATGAAACCATTTGAAACGAAGCTTGAGTAATCAAACTAGGCAAACCGGAACTTAGGAAAAGAATGTTGTTACTTGATTTTGAAAAGGAAGGTGGGTTGGTCATTCTAATACTACGTATCGGGTGACTTTTATAAAAGTAATGGATCTCTTTAAAAGAACTTAACGTATGTAGTACTGGGGTTAAAACCCGACTTTGGCATAAAATGAAAGTACTTTGAGTTGTGTGAAACTTCCTATGCTTGTTGTTGTGAAACTTGCCTATGCTTGTGATGATAGCCTTTATTGTACAATCGTTGTGTTTCGTGTTACCGCTCTCTCGATAGAGGTCGATTGACCGGTTGAGAACTTACTTGACGCGTCTTGGCGGTGACGAGAAATTCCACGTACGCCTCGCTGATAGTATTATTGTTGTTAATCGCTTTGGACATACCGACACGACGCGTAGCGCACGTATGCTTCCATTTTGGTTAAGGTCTTGTGTTAATCGCTTTGGATATATCGACACGACGCGTAGCGCACGCGGGTATGTTTCCATTTCGATTATCGCCAGTGATTTCCTTTTGGACATATCGACACGATGCGTAGCGCACGTATGCGTCCATTTGGAAAGTGGTCTTATTGTTTCTTCGACATACCGACACGATGCGTAGCGCACGTATGCTTCCATTTGGATTCTTGTCTTGTTGTTGAGGTCACATGGACATGTCTACACCGGCGCAGAATTCCGGCATGTGGCCCGGGACATTGGTATTATTGTTGCATCATGGACATGTCTACACCGATGCAAAGATTCCGGTACGCGCCATAATGCGAACTCGATTGATGTTGTGGGCGTGAGACCCATAGTTATATTGGAGTGATGATCGTTTTATGTTGTGAATCGTAGTTTGGTTATCATACATGTCTCTCGCTTTATATAGACTAGTATGATTTCATTTACGATTGCATGCTTTCACATACTTGGTACTTCAGATCGACTCTCCTTCGTTGAGCGTATAAAGAGGCGAGCCTTCACTCGTGCCCGAACCGTGGCTCTCCGTATGGCACATCCCGAGAAGCGGCTGGGCATGCCTCGTGGATCGCAAGTTCCAGGTACACTTTGTAGGTCGCCGAGAAGGTTAATGCCTCGTGCATTCGACACGATTACAAAAGTGGTATCGAGCGCTTAATCCTCTGAAAGTGTCTACTGCATCGTGTCTAGTAGAGTCTTGATTATCGGTGTCAGGCACCACATCTATAATCGTGAGGCTATAGGACATTTAGGATTGGTTTCCATTCTTCTCATTCCGAGATCGTGCCTTAGAGCCGTGTTGTAAGTTGACCCTCCGACGTATCTCGCTTTTACCGCTATGCCTCCGCGCAAGGCAACCAGAGCCCAGAGGCAAGGCAGCCGAGGAGCCGCTAGTGAGATACAGAGAGTTCGAGGCGCAGCCCGCATAAAGACCGAGGTTGTGCTTCAAACGGCGGGTTTCAGGACGCCGCCACCCAAAGAGAGTTAGAGTCGCAAAGAATGGCCGCCGAGACCGCAGCACTGAGCCTCCACCCCACACCGCGCAGGAGACGGGTTACGCGAGATGGCCCGATTCTTGCCGTGGTCGTGGGCCGATATGAGGATAGGCCGACGCAGCAGCCCAGCCCAGTAGCACCAGCCGTTCACCCCGAGCGAGATAGTGAGGCTACGGACTTTCCGAGTTGTAGCCCGCCAGTTTTACGGGTCGAGGCTCGAGGATGATCCGCAGAGTTCATCCGCAGCTACACGATCACGCGGTGATCAAGGCTTCGAAACCGAGTCGCGGACCTTTGGTTCGCATCGGCCGCGTGATACCGCAATCGATTGGTTTGATTCACGGAGCTTTCCGGGAGAGCATGCACTCCAGCAGTTGGGATGAGTTTTCGGGCTTTCTCACGCACTTCTTGCCTCCGCAGATGAGGAGGGCACGGCCGGCGATTTTTGTTACCGAGACAGAGGCGACCGTCGTGAGTACAATGTCGAGTTCGATTCTTCGCTCGATATGTCCCTCGCGCTTAGTTGCAGATATGGAGGATAGTGGTGCATCGCCACGCCACCGCTAGATGATTATATGGTCGAGTCTTGTGCAGTGTTTCTCTTCACCGCATGGACATTGCCCGCATGCAGCTCATGCACCAGGATGCGAGGCACGGAGGGTCGACGGAATGACCGGATCGCCAGAAGAGGCCGGGACTGCAGGTCCTTTGGTGGCTTTCGAGGCGGACCGCCTCAAAGAAGAAAGTTAGTTATATACCCCCACCGCATGCAGTGGTCCTCCACCGCCTTCGTGAGCAGTCGTGGCTCCAAGGGTTCAGATTTTGGGCAGAGCAGTGGTGTTATCCAGCTGATGCCAAACCTACCTCGTTGTGACCATTGTGGTAGACGACATTTTGGAGAGTGTCGTGCTAGATTGGGAGTTTGTTTTGCATGACAGCAGGCCATTTGCGAGGAACTGCCCTACCAAGGGAAGCGCGGATGTTACGACTCACCTTCAGATCTGTGGCTGGTTCATCACCTTCATACCATGCCTGCAGGCGTGCCTATGATTGTGAGTGAGCGGTAGCCTGTGTATATCCTTAACCCTCTAGAGTTTTGGTATGGTTGTTATTATGATCTCATTATTGTGTGCTATGTACGGATAGCATTGATATATGTGTGAGTTAGAATGCATGGTTAGTTGGAAGGATACGTATGGAGGCATGGTAAGTGTGAACCTTAGACTATTTCACGACTGAGACCTTAGAGGTAAGGTCGTCTTGAGTAAAAGATTTGTTTTATGTTTGACCTTTTTAAGGGTGAGTAGTATACGTGGGATTTATTTGTGTGATAAGTCCGTGGGTAGTGTGAGATGGAAGTGGTAGCTTTCATGATGTGAATTAGTAAGATTGTTCCGAATCGGGGAACAAGAGTTGGCACAGTTGGGGGTCGGGTTTAGGACCATTTGCGGGTCAAACCGTAACCCGGTTTGGGGTGGGGCCAGTTCTGGGTGGTCCCGCCAGGTGGTAGGGTCACGAGGATGCTAGGCCCAAGTTTGTATGATCATCGTATGAGTTCGTGGACGCGTTCGACCAGAAGCGGTTTGTAAAGGCCGGGAATGGCCTTAAGGAAGTTTGAGGTTAGTAAGATGACTAAGTTTGAGGTAGTGACTCGCAGATTTTCGGAACGGAAGTAATGACTGAAGTATGGTACGCACCTTGGGAGAGTTCAAGTGTTCGAGAAGCGGCACGACGTAAGGAAGGAAGATAACGTGTGTTATTTCATGGCGCCGTGGCGTTGACAACTTGTTAGAGGAACTTCATCGATATCCGCTCAGGAAGGAACATTCGGACGAATGTTTCTAAGGAGGAGAATGTTATACCCGTATTTCCGCAGTATGTATACGAGGACGCACGCACGAGAATACGCAGAAAGATTGGAAAGGAAGAAAGAGGTGATTTTTCCACGGAAAAGTTTCCGTTTTGTGAAGGAAAAAGGTTCGTTAATGGGAATTGATTCCCAGATTTGGTATTCGGACTTCCCGAATATTAGAGAATTATGGAATTTTATTTTGGAATGGTCACGTGGGCCCACGGAGAAATTTACGCTTTGTGGGGCCCACTTTGTTTTCGAGATTTTGGCCATTGTGGATTTTTTTCGAAAGAGGTTTTTGAGGGCCAATAGGAGGGTGACACGTGTCACCCCCGCCTAGGTGGCTTGGCCGAAATGACCTTTGTGCACAACACCCGGTTAGAGTCGTTTTTAGACGAAACGTTTTGCGTAACTTGCGAAGGGAAAATTCCGGCTATGTCGTTTTGTATTTTTGCGGATTTTTCCGAGAGACGAAACATTCTGGACCAACGGGAGGGTGACATGTGTCACCCTCACAATGAAGACAAGTGGGGCGGCACTTGGCCGAATTGAGGGGGCAAGTTGGGCTTGATATTTGTGTAGATATTTGTGAGGGTTTGGCGAGTAGGGTCTAGGGTGCACTTGGCTTGATCTTGGCCTTACACTTGCCTTGCACATGGCTTGATCTTGGCCATTGGTTGGCATTTGGGTTTGCTATAAATACCCCCCCCTTTGTGAAGACTTCATTCATCCACAAATGTTTCCAAGTCTTGAATCCCTCCCCTCCCTCTTGTAGACTCTCGTCCAAGAGCTCCTCTCCCCCTTGAAAGTGGCCTTTGGCCGTGAGGTCTCCCTCCCTTGTGAGGTCTGGCAGTTAGGGTACCCCTAGCCTAGTTGTTTTCGTGATAATACCCTTGTTGTGGTATAGAAATACTCCCTAGTATTGTTATAATGCCCAAAATACCTTAGCCTTGTACCTTGTAGTATTCCAAAGATACCTCTTTACGTAGAGTCAGGAAATACTACCTTTTGTCCTTTAGTCTCAAACCAAACCCTAAGGAAATCTTCATAGTTGGTCAAGTATTTGAGTAGAAGTTAGTTAGAACTTCTAAGGGTTGTTTGGAGTGGTTTGAGCGCACTGAGTGAGCTAAACCTTGCTCAGGAGCGACATTAAACTCGGATAATTTTGGGCTTATCGAGGTAATTATCTTGTCCCTCTATTGTAATTGGAAATTACATGTTTGTTAGGATATATAGTTGAAATATACTATATATGGAACTACTTAGTATTCGGCAATGTCTTTTGACTTAAGCTCAAGAATAAAGAACCGAATCGAATCAGATTTACATAGGTGCAGTATTGCAATGAGACTTGTGTAGAATTGTACACGTCAGGTTAGATGTAAACCCTGGTTGGCTTGGTAGCCGGCCTCGATAGAGGTGGAGATTTACGCTGTTGGGGGGGGGGGGGGAGGTGCTGCCGAATTTTCTATAGAAAGATAGAAACTTGTGTTTTGGGGTTAATAGACGTTTGTGACCTTTATAGGTGAAAGTACTAAGAGTAGCGTATTCTACTCGAGGAGTGGAAAGGGCTAGCAAGGTTGTAGTACTTGGAGCATTTTGCTTATTGTCGATAAATCGTCGCGAGGTATGTGAACCTCTTCCTATCTTTTCTAGCATGATTGTTGTGAACTATGTAGTACGGTAGACGCATACGTGCTAAGTGATTTGGTTTGTTTAAAACATAGGGTGTTATAATAGCTTTATGGGAAGTTAGTTATAACGACCTTCTGTAAGTGAACATGGTTTACTGATGTTAGAAGTTAAGAGACTTGATCTTATAAGATAAGAGACTTAACTTATTTGTTTTAATGTGGATGTTTGTGTGAAACCTCATTCGTGAGTAATGAGTACTTGGTTTTTAAAGGGATAATGTTTTACTGATTTCGAATCGAATGTATCGACGGACCACCGCAGCGTTAATAAAAGGAAAATGTATTGAATAATGATGTGTTGTATTAAAACCAAGAGAAACCTCCATCCGCATAGAAGCTAAGATGAGACAAAATGATATTACATTTTCTAGATCATGGTCTGTAATAAGATCGTTATAAACAAGAATAAACCACTCACGTATATGACATATGTTACTCAATTGTTCTAAAAGGAATCAAGTGATTAAGTTTGGGAACTATGAAACCATTTGAAAATGAGAAGCTTGAGTAATCAAACTAGGCAAACCGGAACTTAGGAAAAGAATGTTGTTACTTGATTTTGAAAAGGAAGGTGGGTTGGTCATTCTAATACTACGTATCGTGACTTTTATAAAAGTAATGGATCTCTTTAAAAGAACTTAACGTATGTAGTACTTTGGGGTTAAAACCGGACTTTGGCATAAAATGAAAGTACTTTGAGTTGTGTGAAACTTGCCTATGCTTGTTGTTGTGAAACTTGCCTACGCTTGTGATGATAGCCTTTATTGTACAATCGTTGTGTTTCGTGTTACCGCGTCTCGATAGAGTCGATTGAGTTGAGAACTTACTTGGACGCGCCGCGGTGACGAGAAATTCCACGCACGCCTCGCTGATAGTATTATTGTTGTTAATCGCTTTGGACATACTGACACGATGCGTAGCGCACGGGTATGCTTCCATTTTGGTTAAGGTCTTGTGGTTAATCGCTTTGGATATACTGACACGATGCGTAGCGCACGGGTATGTTTCCATTTCGATTATCGCCTTGTGTTTTCCTTTTGGACATACTGACACGATGCGTAGCGCACGGGTATGCGTCCATTTGGAAAGTGGTCTTATTGTTTCCCTTTGGACATACTGACACGATGCGTAGCGCACGGGTATGCTTCCATTTGGATTGCTGTCTTGTTGTTGAGGTCACATGGACATGTCTACACCGGCGCAGAATTCCGGCATGGCCGTGGGACATTGGTATTATTGTTGCATCATGGACATGCTACACCGATGCAGATTCCGGCACGCGCCATAATGCGAACTCGATTGATGTTGTGGGCGTGAGACCCATAGTTATATTGGAGTGATGATCGTTTTATGTTGTGAATCGTAGTTTGGTTATCATACATGTCTCTCGCTTTATATAGACTAGTATGATTTCATTTATGATTGCAGATTCACATACTTGGTACTGTTATCGACCTCCTTCGGGGCCGCTCATGCCGCAGTAGAGGTACATCGCCGTGGATCCTCGCTCTAGGATCACGGCCAACAGATTGAAGCTCCGTTTCTCGAGGCTTATCTTTTAGTAGTGTTCCACGAGTTGTAGGTTCTTGTACATTCGGGTATGGCGGGCCCCGTCCCGTCATAGTCAGTATATCTTAGAGGTCTGAGTAATCTTGTTGTAAGCGTGGTTGTAAAAGGATTAAACTGCTCGTGTTTTATGTATATATCAAGGCAACTGCTTTTGGTTGGCTGCTTATTTATTATATCTCTTGTTAAATGACTCATGTTTTATGTTCCGCTGATTTTCTCGATGTATGTATCACTAGGGTGCCTGTGGTAAGGCACGATGCCCCTAACGGGTCGTTCTGAAAAGACCGATACATTATATCTATTTTTCTCTTGTTTATGTTGTGGCACTATGCGATTAAACTCAGTTGTATTTACAAATGGCTTTAAATACTTTGATTTTACTTGATTTTACGCTTTCACATACTTAGTACTTGTTATCGACTCCTTTCATGGGCCGCTGCTCATGCCGCAGGGCAAAGCAGGTGCTAGATCCACATCCTTAGGATCTTTTTGCTTGGGTGTTAGGAGCTCCATCTTCTCCGGAGGCTCGACTTTTGGGTATGATCTCCCTGTTGTTGTATATAGTTTTGTACATTCAGGGTATGGCGGGGCCCTGTCCCGCCATAGTTGTTTATCTTCTTAGAGGTCTCAGACTCTATTATGCAGTTGGAATGTAATCGCAAAACTATGTTTATATATATATGCTAAAGGCGACATTTTCTCACATAAAGCGTGTCTCATTTTACAATGCTTTCATGTCTTGTTTTTATATTCACGATTACTACGATGTATGACTACTGGGTGCGGGTAAGGCACTACCACGCCCCGAACGGGTCGTGACATTGTGATTAGAAATCATGGTTAGTTATCAGGGTAAGATTGGGGTTAGGGAAAGTGTGAGCCTTAGATTTTTATACGTAGAGACCTTAGAGGCGAGGCCATCTTGGGAAAAAGAGTTATTTTATGTTTGACCCTTATCGGAGTGCATTGTATGCGTGAGCTATGTTTTTGGGATAAGTCCCTGAGTAGTGTGAAATGAAAGGGGGTAGTTGATCTAAGAAGACCACTAGGTTTTCGTGACTTGATTGTGAGATTGTTCCGGATCGGGGAACAAGAGTTTTCTTGCGATAGGGTCGGGTCATGGACCGATTGCGGGTCAACCCGCGGCCTGTATTGTGGTGGGATCAGTTCGAGGTGGTCCCGCCAGGTGGTGGGGTCACGAGGGTGCTAGGCCCAAGTTTAGTTAACCATCGTACGAATTCGTGGATGCGTTCGACCCGATGGTCGCCGACGGTCACCCATCTTGTCTTTCAGTCAGGACCGTTTACTCGGCAGAGGGTTATGCGAGATGTTATATCATGAAGGTTGTAAGGTTGCACGAGGTTCCTACTTTCACCTTATGACAGGCAGTGGAGCCCAGTTTACGGATGTTTCTTTTCTGGGGGATTTACCAGGCAGGGTTAGGAACTCAGGTGAGTCTTAGTATCGCATTCGCCCTCGGGCCAGTGTTTGGATTTCAGGGGTAGCTGTAAGGATGGTTGCCTCCTGTTGAAGGAGTGTTTTATAGCTACCATTTCAGTATTCGGATGTCGCGTTATGACGCCTTGTAGGGGGCGGAAGTGTAAGTTGCCGGTCGATTGGTTCGATGTTGGCAAGGTTCAGATAGTTGGTTCATACTTGTTTCAGCAGGATGCGGATAGGGTGAAGCTTATCCAGAAGAGGTTATTGGCAGCTCAGAGTCAACAGAAGTCGTGCGGATAATCGGCGACGACGCTTGGAGTGCAGGTTGACGGTGGGTCTTCTTGAAGGTACTACCCCGGAAAGGGTGTGACGAGTTTTGGAAAACAGAGGAAACTTAGCCCGAGTTACTTTGGGCCTTTTTAGGTCATGTGAAGAATAGGCCAGGTTGCCTATGGTTAGCATTGCCGTCCGACGGGGGAGGCAGTGCGTCCGGTCTTTCATGTTGCTATGTTCGGAAAAGTATCAAGGATCCATCCAGATTGTTCCCAGTAATGATGACCAAGTTGGAGGTAGTAACCCAGAGATTTGGAAACTGAAACAGTAACAGAAATGTGGTAAAGTATGAGAAAGAGTTCGAGTGTACGAGAAGGGTACGACGAGTAAGGGAAGAAGTGAACATGTGTTAAGATGATAGAAGTGATCGTTTCTTAAGGGAGTATCGTTTAGACTTTGGGTGGAAGCTTTTGTGATGTTAGAGGTGATTCCTCGTAGACTTGGATTAAGTATTGGAGCGTGTGTTATTTTGTGGCCATGTGTGGCATTGGCAACTTGTTTAAGTTAAGAGGAACTTCATCGTTATCCGTCTTGAGAAGGAACATTCGGGACAAATGTTTCTAAGGAGGGGAGAATGTTATACCCCGTATTTCCAGAGTATGTACGTGAGGACGTACGTAGAAACGTTTGAGCCTTAAAGTTAGGCAAGGACGAAATTTTGTTCACAACTACCGAAAAGAATCGTTTTTCGACGAAACGTTTTACAAAACTTACGAAGGGAAAATTCCGGCTATGTCATTTATAATTTTTGCGGATTTTTCCGAGAGATGAAATATTTTGGACCAACGAGAGGGCGACACTTGTCACCCTTTAATTGGCGGACTTGTGGGCGTCAATGGGACGAATTGAAGTGTTATACCCCGTATTTCCAGAGTATGTACGTAAGGACGTACGTAGAAAATTTGAAACTTTTGATTTGGCTTGGCCGAATTAAACTTTGTTCACAACACCCGGTTAGAGTCGTTTTTCGACGAAACGTTTTCACAGCTTTCGTAGGAAAAATTCCGGCTATGACATTTCTAATTTTTGCGGATTTTTCCGAGAGACGAAACATTTTGGACCAACAAGAGGGCGACACTTGTCACCCTCTCATTGGAACACCTTGGACGGCATTATGGACGATTTGGGCTTAAGGGAGTAGGTAGGATATTTTGTGTTGGTTGGTGTGGTAGATGGATAAGGTGTACTTGGGTGAATCTTGGCCTTACACTTGTGTAGCACTTGGCTCAATCTTGGCCATTGGTTGGCCTTCACTTGGCCTATAAATACCCATCCCTTTGAAGACTTATTCATCCATTCCTAAATGTTCCTAAGTGTTAAAATCCCTCTCTCTCCCCTCTTGTTGACTCTCGTCCAAGAGCCCCTCTCCCCCTTTGAAAGGCCCCTGGCCGAGAGCCCTCTCCTCCTAGTAATGTGGCCGTGGGTACCCTCCCCTAGCCTAGTTGCTTCGTATAATACCCCCTCGCTTGGTAGAAAGACTCTCAAAAGTATTGTTCTAAGGCCCAAATGACCTTAGCCATATACCTTGTAGTATTCTAAGGTTATACCTATCCGAAAAGCCCGGATATACTATTATACTTCCCGTCAATACCAAATCGAAACCCTAAGGAAAATCTCCATGGTTTGTTGGAGTAGTATGTAGAAGTTGGTTAGAACTTCTAAGGGTAGTTTGGAGCGTCGAGCGCACGGAGTTGAGCTAAGCGATTGCCCAGATCGACTTTATACTTGGATAATTATGGGCTTATCGAGGTAAATATCTTGTCCTCTATTGTAATTGGAAATTACATGTTGTTAGATTATATAGTTGAAGTATGCTATATATAGTCTCGAACATAGTTATCGCGATGTCTTGCGACTTAAGCCCGAATAAAACTTACGGCAATGTCTTGCGACTTAAGCTGAATTTAAAGAAGAATCCGAATCAGAATTACATAGTGTCAGTACACAAGAGACTTGTGTAGTAGTACCGTGGAGTAGAATTGTACCGTTAGGTTAGATGTATAACCCCCGTGGTTTGCAGCTACTCGTTAGAGAGAGATTTACGCCATGTGTGGGGGAGGTGCCGAATTTTCGTAGAATATTCTACGATTAGACCTAAATGTTAATAAGCGCTTGTGGCCTTATAGGTTGAAGTACTACGTGGCGCGATCTACTTGGCTTAAGGAGTAGCCGACGTTTGGAAGTACTTGGAGCGTTTTGCTATTAGTCGATACTCGTCGCGAGGTATGTGAACCTCTTCCTATCTCTTCTAGCATGATATATGTGAACTATGTAGTACGGTAGACGTACATGTGCTAAACGTATTTGATTGATTTAAAACATAAAGTGTTATAACGGCTTTATGGGAAGTTGGTTATAACAGCTTTATGTTGGTAAGAAAATACTTGTGGTCTTTAAAAGGTAACTGATTTGAACTATAACTGGCTTGTTATGTGTTAATAAAGAACTTGAAGTATTTCAAAAGATTTTTGAATCATTTTGAAAGAAGAAGTAATACTTGGTTTTGAAAAACTTAAGAGTTATACTAGCTTTATGGGAAGTTAGGTATAACGGCTTAAGAATGTTTTACTGATTTCGGAAATCAGAATGTGTATCGACAAACCACTGCAGCGTTAATAAAAGGAAATGTTTTGACTAATTAAGTATTATTAAAACCAGTAGAAACTCCATCTGCATAGAAGCTAAGATGAGACAAAATGATATTTCCTAGATCACGGCTGCTGTAATAAGATTGTTATAAACAAGAATATCCTACTCACATATAAGACTTATGTTTCTCAGATTGTTTAAAAGAGAATTATATTCTTAAATGAATAAGACTATGAACTACGAAACCTTTCTAAAATAAGAAACGTGAACATTTGAAATTAGGCAAACTTGGACGTTTGGAAAATAACGTTGTTACTTGATTTTACAAAGGTAAGTGTTTTGGTTTATTTAAAAGATACCACTCTATTTTATACTACGGGTATTGTGTGACTTATGTGAAACCAACGGATCTTTTAAAAGATTTAATGTATGAAGTACTTTAGGGGAGATACCCGAACTTGTTAGCTTAAAGTACCTTGTGTGAATAACTTGATTGTCTGGTTTGAGATAGCCTTGTAAATACTTTCTTGTTGATGTGATAAGTGAAAATGTTAGGAGGCTACGTGTTAGTATCTTGTGTGATCGTGATGTAAGGGGGTCATTCTTGTTGTGCTTACGTTGTTAAACGTTAAGCCCGTTGTACTATTATTGTATCACATACCCCCTTTGACTTATTATACCGAGGGCTTGCCACCCTTGATGCGGTCTTTACGGCTATGCGCGGTCCTCGTGACTACGCGGAGCGGTAGCTCCGGATTGATCATTCCGGGTGTTTAGCCCGACGCGGGGATTCTATGCGCGTCCGGCTGAGACTATGCGGTCTTTTGAGACTATGCGGTCATGGAGCCTAGCGGATACCGAGGTTAGCCGCCGATGCGGGTATACCTCAGCGATGCAGGACCATGATTCGAGGAATACCTCATGCGGGTCCGTGTGTGACCTATGCGAGTCGCGAGAGTTCGAGGATAGACGCCGACATTGATATTGCGGGCGAGTGGCGGCCGCCTTCGACATGTGGTGCGGTCTAGAAAGACCTCGGATACGATTTGTGGTATTTTTGGTGCGCTGGTCTTAGTAGTCGGCTATGCCTTCGTACTTGCCCCGCACGGTTTTATTGTGATAACTTTGAGGCGTGAGTCCCCGACTTGACATGATCGCTATTTGTTGTGAATCGTAGTTTGCTTATCATACATGTCTCCCGCTTTATAGACTATTATGATTTCATTTACTGATTTTTTTGTTTCACATACTCTGCACTGTCAGATCGACTCCTTCGGGCCGCGTTCATGCCGCAGGTTGAGGTACACGATCGTTGATCCTAGCTCGTGGTCACAGCTGGGAAGCTCCGTTTCTCGAGGCTTATCGGTATAGTCCCCTCGTAGTAAGTGTTTACATTCGTGGGTTTGGCGGGCCCCGTCCCGCCATGGTTGTCATATCATTCGTAGAGGTCCGTAATCTTGTTGGGCGTGGTTTGTAAAAGGATTAAACTGCTCATGTTGAAAAAGTTGTCATTTATATATATGCCGAAAGGCAAGTTTTTCTCAGTTATTGTTTCATATTTCATAATATGTCTTGTATCGCTTTATGTTCCGTGACACTGATGTTGTATCACTAGGGTGCGGGTAAGGCACGATCCACGGGCCTAATCGGGTCGTGACAAAGTGGTATCGAGCGATTAATCCTCGGAAAGTGTCTACGCATCGTATCCAAGAGTCTTGATTATCGTGTGTTGTGCACCACACCAATAATCGTGAGGCTATAGGATATTTTAGGATCGGTTTCTATTCTTCTCACTCGAGATCGTGCCTTAGAGTGTGTTGTAAGTTGGACCTCTAACGTATTTCTTTCCTTACCGCTATGCCTCCGTAGGCAACCCGCCCAGGAGGGCAAGGCACCGAGGAGCCGCGAGTAGAGTACAGAGGGTTACGTGGCACAGCCCAATCATCACCGGGTGGTGCTTCATTCGGGAGTTTTGCGACGCCACTAGCCCCACAGAGTTTAGTACAATGCGGCGCTCCTCTGCGCCATGACATTTGAACCTTCGCCCACGCATCGAACAGAGAATTTAGATTGCAAAGAGGCGACCACATTAGCTATAGATTTGGCTACGAGAGTATACCGATGTACCGCGAGTCTTGAGGACTATCTAAAAGAGGGTTGCAAAGAGTAATTCTTGATTGGGCTCGAGCATGGCCTCGTATGCGGGCTTATGCGCAGCAGCCGGTAAGCGAGATCGACGGGTTAACGGGCGACGCAGAGGAGGCCGAGCAGAAGGTCCTTTGGTAACTTTCGAGGCAAGTCGCCACCGCCAGATTTGATACGCACCTCCTCCAGCAGAGTTGGTCGAACTCTGTGGCTTCCACATTACAGGATGCACGCCATCCCGGGAATGTCGCTTTGGTTGGTACTTGTTGTACTGCGGCCGTGGGCCATGTGTGTCGAGAGTGTCCTCAGGAGGACTTAGCCTTGAGGATTGGTGGGTAGTTCGTCATCTTCCTTAGCTATGCGCCTACGGCAGTTTGATTTGAGCGACTAAGGAGTGAAACAAAGAGATATAGATATATCTTTAACCCTCTAGAGATCATGATGTGATAAGGTGAGTATACCTTAAGTGCTATGTTACGATAACAGTGTGTTAGTCGTGATTAGATCATGGTTGTTTAACCGAGTAAGATTTTGGGGATAGAGGTGTGAGCCTTAGAGCTTTGACGTAGAGACCTTAGAGGTGAGGCCATCTCGAGAAAAGGTGTAGTGTTATGTTTGACCCTTATCGGAAGTGCATAGTGCACGTGAGTTATGTTTGGGATAGGTCCCAGTAGTGTGGAATGAAAGGGGTAGTTGAGCTAAGAAGACCGCTAGGTTTTCAAACGTGATTTGTGAGATTGTTAGAATCGGGAGCTAGTATTGCGCATTGCGGGTCGGGCCACGCTGCGTCAACCCGCGGTAGGTTTGGTGCGGTCGTTGTGGTGGTCCCGCCTTGTTTTAGGGTTGTGCGGTGTTAGGCCCAAGTTTAGTTAACCGTCACGAGTTCGTGGACGCGTTCGACCGATGGTCGGTCGATGGGGGCAGCCCATCGCGTGTTCTTCGGTCGACCGTTTACTCTACCGTGTTGAGTTATCTCGAAAGGTTGTAAGGTCGCACGGGTGCCTACCTTCACCTTATGACAGATGGAGCCTGCAGGGTCGTTGTTGTTTCGGAAGTTTTGCCAAGCATGTGTTAAGAACTCAGTGAGTCTCAGACCGCATTCGCCTCGCCGGTGTTTGGATTTCGAGGATAGTTGTGGGGATTGTTGTCTCTGTGGAGGTAGTGTTTAAGCTACCATTTCAGTGTTCGGATGTCGCCTTTGAAGCCTTGTAGGGCGGAAGTGTAAGTTGCTTGGCCGACCGTTCGATGGCGCGTTCGATAGTTAGTTCAGCTTGTTCCACAGATCGTGGTTGGGTGTGACGAGTTTTTGTATAACAAAGGAACTTAGCCCGTGTTACTTTGGGCCCTTTTGTGTTCATGTGAAGGATAGGCCAGGTTGCCTATATGTT
Source organism: Przewalskia tangutica (assembly GCA_029844215.1). Taxonomy (NCBI): domain Eukaryota; kingdom Viridiplantae; phylum Streptophyta; class Magnoliopsida; order Solanales; family Solanaceae; genus Przewalskia; species Przewalskia tangutica. The sequence goes on along the minus strand of CM056726.1, from coordinate 88,485,616 downwards.
AGCTTTTGCCGTCCGACTTAGGAGGCAGTACGTCCGGTCTTTCGTATTATTATGTTCGGGAAAGTATCGGAGATCCATCCAGAGTGTTCCCAGTTAATGATGACCACGTTAGGGATAGTAACCCCGAGTTTTGGAAACCGGCCGACGTAACGTGGTAAGAGTTCGAGTGTACGACATCCTCAGGGATCGCATGCAGCCCGGTACCATTTGTTGGGTCGTCGGAGCAAGGCTCGCGACAAAGTGACAAAGTGGTACCATTTGTTGGGTCGCCTGAGAAGGTTAATACCTCAGGCAAAGTGACAAAGTGGTATCTACGACGAGTAAAGAGAGAAGCGAGCATGTATGGCGAGCATAGGTGTGATCATTTCTTTTGTAAAGAGAAGGTGCGAAGGAAGTATATTTTAGACCCCGGTGAGAAGTGTTTTGTGGTGATGATTAGAGGTGTTTTCTCGTGGACTTTGATGTAAGCATTTTGCGCGGATGGTTCTGTGGCCAGGTATGGCAGAATTGTTCTCGTAAGTATAGTAGTGAAGACTATACTGGCGCGCGTTTGTTTTGAGACTTAGAAAGAACATTCGGGACGAATGTTTCTAAGGAGGGGAGAATGTTATACCCCGTATTTCCAGAGTATGTACGTAAGGACGTACGTAGAAAATTTGAAACTTTTGATTTGGCTTGGCCGAATTAAACTTTGTTCACAACACCGTTAGAGTCGTTTTCGACGAAACGTTTTCACACTTTCGAGGAAAAATTCGCTATGACATTTCTAATTTTTATGGATTTTTCCGAGAGACGAAACATTTTGGACCAACAAGAGGCGACACTTGTCACCCTCTCATTGGAACACCTTGACGCATTATGGACGATTTGGGCTTAAGGAGTAGGTAGGATATTTTGTGTTGGTTGGTGTGGTAGATGGATAAGGTGTACTGGGTGAATCTTGCCTTACACTTGTAGCACTTGGCTCAATCTTGGCCATTGGTTGGCCTTCACTTGGCCTATAAATACCCATCCCTTTGAAGACTTATTCATCCATTCCTAAATGTTCCTAAGTGTTAAAATCCCTCCCTCTCCTCTTGTTGACTCTCGCCCAAGAGCCCCTCTCCCTTTGAAAGGCCCCCTGGCCGAGAGCCCTCTCCCTCCTAGTGTGGCGTGGGTACCCCCCCCTAGCCTAGTTGCTTTCGTATAATACCCCCCCTCTCTTGGTAGAAATACTCTCAAAAGTATTGTTATAATGCCCAAATTACCTTAGCCTTATACCTTGTAGTATTCTAAGGTTATACCTATACGAAAAGCCCAGATATACTATTATACTTCCCGTCTACCACCAAATCGAAACCCTAAGGAAAATCTCCATGGTTTGTTGGAGTATTATGTAGAAGTTGGTTAGAACTTCTAAGGGTAGTTTGGAGCGGGTTGGAGCGCACGAGTTGGAGCTAAACGATTGCCCAGGATCGACTTTATACTTGGATAATTATGGGCTTATCGAGGTAAATATCTTGTCCCTCTATTGTAATTGGAAATTACATGTTGTTAGATTATATAGTTGAAGTATGCTATATATAGTACTGAACATAGTTATCGGCAATGTCTTGCGACTTAAGCCTGAATAAAACTTACGGCAATGTCTTGCGACTTAAGCCGGAAGTTAAATAAGAATCCGAATGTAATTACATGGCTGTATTACAAGAGACTTGTGTAGTAGTACCGTGGAGTAGAATTGTACAGTTAGGTTAGATGTATAACCCCCGGTTGGCTTGGTAGCGGCCTCGTTAGAGAGGAGATTTACGTTGTTGCGGGGAGGCGCCGAATTTTCTCAGAGAATATTCTACGATTAGACCTAAATGTTAATAAGCGCCTTGTGGCCTTATAGGTTGAAGTACTACGTGTGGCGCGATCTACTTGGCTTAAGGAGTAGCCGACGTTTGGAAGTACTTGGAGCGTTTTGCTATTAGTCGATACTCGTCGCGAGGTATGTGAACATCTTCCTATCTCTTCTAGCATGATATATGTGAACTATGTAGTACGGTAGACGTACATGTGCTAAACGTATTTGATTGATTTAAAACATAAAGTGTTATAACGGCTTTATGGGAAGTTGGTTATAACAGCTTTATGTTGGTAAGAAAATACTTGTGGTCTTTAAAAGGTAAATCGATTTGAACTATAAGCGCTTGTTATGTGTTAATAAAGAACTTGAAGTATTTCAAAGATTTTTGAATCATTTTGAAAGAAGAAGTAATACTTGGTTTTGAAAACTTAAGAGTTATACTAGCTTTATGGGAAGTTAGGTATAACGCTTAAGAATGTTTTACCGATTTGAAATCGAATGTATCGACAAACCATCTGCAGCGTTAATAAAAGGAAATGTTTTGACTAATTAAGTATTATTAAAACCAAGAGAAACTCCATCCGCATAAGCTAAGATGAGACAAAATGATATTTCCTAGATCACTACAGTAATAAGATTGTTATAAACAAGAATATCCTACTCACATATAAGACTTATGTTTCGATTGTTTAAAAGAGAATTATATTCTTAAATGAATAAGACTATGAACTACTAAACCTTTCTAAAATAAGAAACGTGAACATTTGAAATTAGGCAAACTTGACGTTTGGAAAATAACGTTGTTACTTGATTTTACAAAGGTAAGTGTTTTGGTTTATTTAAAAGACAAATACCACTCTATTTTATACTACGTATCAGGTGACTTATGTGAAAGCAACGGATCTTTTAAAAGATTTAATGTATGAAGTACTTTGTGGGTAGATACGAACTTGTTAGCTTAAAGTACCTTGTGTGAATAACTTGATTGTGCTGGTTTGAGATAGCCTTGTAAATACTTTCTTGTTGATGTGATAAGTGAAAATGTTAGGAGGCTACGTGTGTTAGTATCTTGTGTGATCGTGATGTAAGGGGGTCATTCTTGTTGTGCTTACGTTGTTAAACGTTAAGCCCGTTGTAACGGTTATTGTATCACATACCCCTTTGACTTATTATACCGAGGGCTTGCCACCCTTGATGCGGGTCTTTACGGCCTATGCGGTCCTCGTGACTATGCGGAGTGCGGTAGCTCCAGGATTGATCATTCCGGGTGTTTAGCCTGATGCGGGATTCCTATGCGGTCCGTTGAGACTATGCGGTCTTTTGAGACTATGCGGGTTGCGGAGCCTAGCGGATACCGAGGGTTAGCCGCCTTCGACGCGGTATACCTCAGCGATGCGGGACCATGATTCGAGGAATACCTCACGCGGTCCGCAGTGACCTATGCGAGTGCGAGAGTTCGAGGATAGACGCCGACATTGATATTGCGGGCGAGTGGCCGCCTTCGATCATGTGGTGCGGTCTAGAAAGACCCGGGATACGCTTTGTGGTATTTTTGGCATCGCTGGTCTTAGTAGTCGGCTATGCCTTCGCATTTGCCCCGCACGGTTTTATTGTGATAACTTTGAGGCGTGAGTCCTCGACTTGACATGATCGCTTATTTGTCAGGAATCGTAGTTTGCTTATCATACATGTCTCCCGCTTTATAGACTATTATGATTTCATTTACGATTTTTTGTTTCACATACTGCACTGCCAGATCGACTCCTTCTGGGCCGCTCATGCCGCAGTCGAGGTACACCGCCGTTGATCCTAGCTCGTGGTCACGCCAGCGTTGGGAAGCTCCGTTTCTCCGAGGCTTATCGGTGGTATAGTCCCCGTCAGAGTAAGTGTTTACATTCAGGGTTTTGTCACGACCAAATCGCCCGTGGATCGTGCCTTACCCCGCACCCTAGTGACACAACATCGAGTAATCAATGGAACATAAAACAACAACATGAGATAATGTAAATATAAAACAATAATCAGGAACACTTGCCTTCCCAAGATATATAAATAACCTCTTTTACAAAAGAACGCTTTAATCCTTTTACAAACCCCGCCACAACAAAGATTACTGCACTTCTAAGAAATGATATGACAAAAATGGCTGGACATTGCCCCGCCAAACCCCTGAATGTAAACACTTACTACGACAGGGGACTACACCACTGATAAGCCTCCGGGGAAACGGAGCTTCCCAAACGCTGAACTGTGACCCTGAGAGCTAGGACCAACGACTGGTGTACCTCAACTCGCATGAACGCATTTCGGGCGAGGTCAAGACATAACAAAAATTTAGTATGTGAAACTAAAAATACTGCAAATGAAATCATTATAGTCTATAAAGCAGGAGACATGTATGATAACCAAACTACATTTTTACAATAACTAAGCAGTCATATCAAGTCAGTGACTCACGCCCTAAAGTTATCACCAAAGAACATAACAATGGGGTCTCACGCCATTAACATCAATCGTGCCTGGGACACATTCTCACCGCCAGCTTATGATATAAAAGTTCCAAGGAACACACATGAACACCGAGTCCCACCGTGCCATAATAACACCGCACGGGTAAGTACGAAGGCATAGCCGACTACTAACACCTACGCACCAACAAGGTCATGAATCAGATTATAAGATCTGTCTGCACCGCCACATGATCAAAGCCGCCACTTGCCCGCAGATCTAATGCGCGCGTCTAGTCTCGAACTTCCCGCAGCCCGCATAGGCCAATCTCATCGCCCGCATGAGGCATCCCCGCATCGAGGGTAGCTACTCCGGCATCGCCCCGACTTCGCAGCCGCACGGCCACAAGGACCGCATGCCCATAAAGGACGACACTAACTCGAACTCGTAGTTCCGCATAGGCCCCGGACTGCATGAGGTATTCTCGAATCATAGTCCATCGACCACCGAAGTCTACCCCGCAGACGGAGGGCAGCTTAACTCCCTAATCATCTCAAGAGATGAATGCCACAATACTATCATAACGACCGATAGTTAATAAGCACAATCAAGGGAAACCCTTCACACAAACATCACAAGATACTAACACACGTAGATCCTAACACGCTTACTTATCAAAGCAACAAGAAAGTCTTACAAGGCTATCACCAACCAACACAACCAATACAATAAAGTATTCACACAAGGTACTTTCTACTAACAAGTTCGTATCTAACCCCAAAGTACTTCACACATTAAATCTTTAAAAGATCGCTTTCTTTCACATAAGTCACACATACCGTAGTATAAAAATAGAGTGACTATCCTTTTAAGAAAACCAAAACTCTTACCTTTGTAAAATCAAGTAACAACATTATTTTCCAAACGCCCAAGTTTGCCTAATTTCAAATGTTCACGTTTCTTATTTTAGAAAGGTTTCGTAGTTCATAGCTTTATTCATTTAAGAATATAATTCTCTTTAAACAATCGGAGAAACATAAGCCTTATCTCATGAGTAGGATATTCTTGTTTATAACAATCTTATTACAAAGACCATGATCTAGGAAATATCATTTTGTCTCATCTTAGCTTCTATGCAGATGGAAGTTTCTACCGGTTTTAATAATACTTAATTATTCAAAACATTTCCTTTTATTAACGCCGCATGGTTTGTCGATACACATCCCGATTTCCAAAATCAAGAAACGTTCTTAAGCCGTTATACCTAACTTCCCATAAAGCTAGTATAACTCTTAAGTTCTCAAAACCAAGTATTACTTCTTCAAAACGATTTAAATCTTTTGAAATACTTCAAGTTCTTTATGATCACACATCAAGCCGCTTATAAACAAATCATTTACCTTTTAAAACCACAAAGTGTTTTCTTATCTACATAAAGTCGTTATAACCAACTTCCCATAAAGCCGTTATAACACTTTATGTTTTAAACCAATCGAATACATTTAGCACACGTACGCTCACCGTACTACATAGTTCACACATATCATGCTAGAGGAGATAGGAAGAGGTTCACATACCTCGCGACGATTATCGACTAATAGCAAAATGCCCGAGTACCTCGCCGCTCGGCTACTCCTAAGCCAAGTAACGCGCCACACGTAGTACTTCAACCTATAAGGCCACAAGCGCTTTATTAACATCGTAGAACATTCTACGTAAAATTCGCAAAGACCTCCCCCGCAACCGCAGAAATCTCCTCCTCTATCTGGCCGGCCATCAAGCCAACCGTGGGGTTATACGCCTAACCCTAACGGCACAATTCTAATCCACTGACTACTACACAAGTCTCATCAGAATATCACCCATGTAATTACAGTTCAGACTATATATAGTATACTTCAACTATATACTCCTACAACATGTAATATCCAATTACAATAGGGGACAAGATAATTACCTCGATAAGCCCATAATTATCCAAGCATAAAGTCGATCCCGGGCAATCGCTTAGCTCCAACTCCGAGCGCCCAACCCGCTCTAAACCACCCTTAGAAGTTCTAACCAACTTCTACACAATACTCCAACTGACTATGGAGATTTTCCTGTGGTTTCGGTTTGGTGACTGACGGTAAGTATAATAGTATTTCTGGGCTTTTCGTAAAGGTATAACCTTAGAATACAACAAGGTATAAGGCTAAGGTAATTTGGGCATTATAACAATACTTTTGAGAGTATTTCTACACCACAACAAGGGGTATTATACGACAACAACCTAGGCTGTGGGGTACCCTACTGGCTAGCAACACTGGAGTGGGCGCTACTCGGCTAGCACCCCTAGAGTGGGGTGCTCGCCACAGGGAAGGCCCTTGGCCGAACTCAACACAAGTGGAGGGAGAGGAGTGTACACTTAGAAACATTTAGGAATGGATGAAGAAGTTCATCAACCTTAGAGGGGTATTTATAGCACAAGCCAAGGCCAACCAATGGCCAAGATCTAGCCAAGTGCCTAGCAAGTGTAGGGCCAAGATTCACCCATGTGTCCTAGCCAACTTGCACACAAAATATCTACCAAAAATATCTCCCACTGCTTCCCCCAATTGGGCCCAAACCGCCCACTATGCCCACCAATGAGAGGTGCTGCGCCGCCTCTCGTTGGTCCAAAATGTTCCGCCTCTAAAAATCCGCAAAAATACTAAATGACATAGCGGAAATTCCCTACGAAAGTCGTGAAAACGCTTTCAAAAAAACGACTTAACCGTGTTGTGCACAAACATAATTTCGCCCAAAGGTGCCACATGGGGTGACACGTGTCGCCCCGATTCGCCCAAAATATTTCGCCTTCCGAAATATCCAAAACGCCAAAATCTCAAAATCAAAGCGGGCCTACAAAATCAGAATTTCTCCGTGGCCCCACGTGACCATTTCCGAAAATAAAATTCCATAATTCTCTAATATTCCAGGAAGTCCGAATACCAAATCTGGGAATCCAATTCCCATTAACGAACCTTTTTCCTTCACAAAAACCGGAAACTTTTCCGTGGAAAAAAAAAAAAAAATCGCCTCTTTCTTCCTTTCCAATCTTTCTGTCGTATTCTCGTACGTACGTCCTCGCATACATACCCTGGAACTACGGGGTATAACATTCTTCCCCCCTTAGAAACATTCGTCCCGAATGTTCCTTCTAAGTCTCAAAACAAACGTGCGCCAGTATAGTCTTCACTACTATACTTACGAAACAATCCTGCCATACCTGGCCATGGAAACACCTGCGCAAAACTTACATCTAAGTCCACGAGGAAACACCTCTAACATCACCACAAATAATACTACTTTGTCACTTTGTCGCGAGCCTTGCTCCGACGACTCCAACAAATGGTACCGCCGCACGCGATCACCGTTCGCCAGACACTCAATTCTTACCACATTTCGACATCGCTTAGTATCCAAAACTCGGGTTACTATCTCTAACGTGGTCATCATTAATCGGGAACATTCGGATGGATCTTCGATACTTTCCTAACATAACAATACGAAGATCGGACGCCCTTCCTCCTAAGTCGGACGGCAAATGCTAACATATAGGCACCGCCTATTCTTCACATGAACTCACGCGGCCCAAAGTAACTCGCTAAGTTCCTTCGTTTCCAAAACTCGTCACACCGTCCGGTGGTACTTTCAAGAAGACCGACCGGCCAACTCAACTCTAAGCGCCGCCGATTATCCGCACGATTCCTCCGAGCCGCCGAACTTCTTCTAGACAAGCTTCACACTATCCACATACCGGAACAAGCTCAACCAACTATCTCAACCCCGCCAACATCGAACCAATCGACCGCAACTTGCATTTCGCTTCTACAAGGCGCCACAAGACGACATCCGAACACCGAAATGGTAGCTTAAACACTTCAACCGAGACAACGATCCTCACGGCTACCCGAAATCAAAACACCGCCCGGAGGCGAACGCGATACGAGACTCACCGAGTTCCTAGCCCCGCTCGTACAAACTCCCGAGAAGAGAAACACTGCACTGGCTCCATCGTTCTAAGGCATAAGGTGAAGGTAGGCACCCTGCAACCTCACAACCTTTTCAGATAACATCAACACCGCCGAGGAACGACCGACCAAGAACACGATAGTCGCTTCCATCGCCCGACCACCGGTCGAACGCATCCACGAACTTGCACGCGGCTAACTAAACACGGGCCTAACACCCTCATGACCCTAACACAAAGAGGACCACCACAAACTGACCCCACCACCAAAACCTACCGCTGGTTGACCCGCAACACGGCCTCAACCCGACCCGCATTGCGAAAACACTAGCTCCCGAAGGAATAATTTCTCAAATCATATTACGAAAACCTAGCGGTCTTCCTAGTTCGACTACCTTCTTTCAAATCACGCTACTCGTGGACTTATCCCACGAACATAGCTCACGCGGCACTATGCACTCCTATAAGGGTCAAACATAAACACTACACCTTTCTCGAGATGGCCTTACCTCTAAGGTCTTTGCGTAAAAAGCTCTAAGGCTCACACTTTCTCTATCCTCCAAAATCTTACTCGGTTAACCCACCATGATTTCTAATCACAACTAACACACTGCTATCAGAACATAGCACTTAAGGCATACTCACCTTGAAAGTTACCGGCGACTCACGCCCGCCCTCTTCTCGCCCCCGGTTAACCCGCCGATCTCTACGCTGCCTGCGCATAAGCCCGCATACGTGCCATGCTCAAGCCCAATCAAGAATTACTCTTGCACAACCCTCTTTAGATAGTCCTCCGCACTCGCAGACATCGGATACTCCGTAGCCAAATCCATAGCTAGTAACAAGCGTTGTCTCTTGCAATCTATACTCGCTCCCTGGCCGCGAACCAAGGTTCACATATCATGGCCGCAGTAGGAACCGCCGCCGCCGGCTTAAACTCTTTGGGGCTAGTGACGCCGCAGAAATCCCGAATGAAGCACTACCCTAGGTAATGATTTGGCTGTGCCTCGCCACCCTCCGAACTCTACTCGCAGCCTCCTCGGCCGCTTTGCCCTCCCGGGCTCGGGTTGCCCTACGCGAGGCATAACGATAAGGAAAGGATTTCGTCGAGGGTTCAACTTACAACACGCCTCTAAGGCACGATCTCAGAGTGAGAAGAATAGAAACCAATCCTAAATATCCTATAGCCTCGATTATTGATGGTGCACAACACACCGATAATCAAGACTTACATCGATACGGTTCAGACACTTTCCGAGGATTAATCGCTCGATACCACTTTTGTCACGACCAAATCGGGCCCGTGGATCGTGCCTTACCCCGCACCCTAGTGACACAACATCGAGTAATCACGAACATAAACAACAACAATACGAGATAACAGAAATATAAAACAATAATCAGGAACACTTGCCTTCCAAGATATATAAATAACCTCTTTTACAAAAGAACAGTTTAATCCTTTTACAAACCCTGCCCACAACAGTACTACAGACCTCTAAGAAATGATATGACAACAATGGCGGGACAGGGCCCCGCCAAACCCCTGAATGTAAACACTTACTACGACAGGGGACTACACCACTGATAAGCCTCCGGAGAAACGGAGCTTCCCAAACGCTGAACTGTGACCCTGAGAGCTAGGACCAACTACTGGTGTACCTCAACTCGCGGATTTAACGCAGCCTCAAGGAGGTCAAGACAACAAAAATTTAGTATGTGAAACTAAAAATACTGCAAATGAAATCATAATAGTCTATAAAGCAGGAGACATGTATGATAACCAAACTACAGTTTTACAATAACTAAGCAGTCATATCAAGTCAGGGACTCACGCCCTCAAGTTATCACCAAAGAACATAACAGTGGGTCTCACGCCCACAACATCAATCGTGCCCGTGGGACACATTCCTCACTGCCGGCAGTTTATGATATAAAAGTTCCAAGGAACACACATGAACACCAGGTCCCACCTGTGCCATAATAACACCGTACGGGGTAAGTACGAAGGCATAGCCGACTACTAACACCCACAGCATCAACAAGGTCATGAATCAGATCATAAGATCTGTCTGCATCATTACATGATCAAAGCCGCCACTTGCCCGCAGATCTAATGCGCGCTGTCTAGTCCTGGAACTTCCCGCAGCTCAGCATAGGCCAATCTCATCGGCCCGAATGAGGCATCCCCCGCATCGAGGGTAGCTACTCCTAAGATCGCCCCGACTTCGCACCGCACGCCACAAGGACCGCATGCCCATAAAGGACGTACACTAACCCGAACTCGTAGTTCAAGATAGCCCGGGACTGCATGAGGTATTCTCGAATCATAGTTCCATCGACCACCGAGTCTACCCCGCATCGGAGGGCGCTTTAACCCTCTAATCATCTCAAGAGATGAATGCCACAATACTATCATAACGATCGATAGTTAATAAGCACAATCAAGGAAACCCTTCACACAAACATCACAAGATACTAACACACGTAGCATCCTAACACGCTTACTTATCAAAGCAACAAGAAAGTCTTACAAGGCTATCACCAACCAACACAACCAATACAATAAAGTATTCACACAAGGTACTTTCTACTAACAAGTTCGTATCTAACCCCAAAGTACTTCACACATTAAATCTTTAAAAGATCGCTTTCTTTCACATAAGTCACACAATACCGTAGTATAAAAATAGAGTGACTATCCTTTTAAGAAAACCAAAACTCTTACCTTTGTAAAATCAAGTAACAACATTATTTTCCAAACGCCCAAGTTTGCCTAATTTCAAATGTTCACGTTTCTTATTTTAGAAAGGTTTCAGTAGTTCATAGCTTTATTCATTTAAGAATATAATTCTCTTTAAACAATCGGAGAAACATAAGCCTTATCTCATGAGTAGGATATTCTTGTTTATAACAATCTTATTACAAAGATGCATGATCTAGGAAATATCATTTTGTCTCATCTTAGCTTCTATGCAGATGGAAGTTTCTACCGGTTTTAATAATACTTAATTATTCAAAACATTTCCTTTTATTAACGCCGCAGTTGGTTTGTCGATACACATCCCGATTTCCAAAATCAAGAAAACGTTCTTAAGCCGTTATACCTAACTTCCCATAAAGCTAGTATAACTCTTAAGTTCTCAAAACCAAGTATTACTTCTCTTTCAAAACGATTTGAAATCTTTTGAAATACTTCAAGTTCTTTATGATCACACATCAAGCCGCTTATAAACAAATCATTTACCTTTTAAAACCACAAAGTGTTTTCTTATCTACATAAAGTCGTTATAACCAACTTCCCATAAAGCCGTTATAACACTTTATGTTTTAAACCAATCGAATACATTTAGCACACGTACGCTCACCGCACTACATAGTTCACACATATCATGCTAGAGAGATAGGAAGAGGTTCACATACCTCGCGACGATTATCGACTAATAGCAAAATGCCCGAGTACCTCGCCGCTCGGCTACTCCTAAGCCAAGTAGAACGCGCCACACGTAGTACTTCAACCTATAAGGCCACGCGCGCTTTATTAACATCGTAGAACATTCTACGTAAAATTCGGCAAAGACTTCCCCGCAACCGCGTAGAAATCTCCTCTCTATCGGCCGCCATCAAGCCAACCAGTGGGGTTATACGCCTAACCCTAACGGTACAATTCTAATCCACTGTACTACTACACAAGTTCATCTGTAATACCGCCCCATGTAATTACAGCTCAAAGACTATATATAGTATACTTCAACTATATACTCCTACAACATGTAATATCCAATTACAATAGGGGACAAGATAATTACCTCGATAAGCCCATAATTATCCAAGCATAAAGTCGATCCCGGGCAATCGCTTAGCTCCAACTCCGAGCGCCCAACCCGCTCTAAACCACCCTTAGAAGTTCTAACCAACTTCTACACAATACTCCAACTGACTATGGAGATTTTCCTAGTGGTTTCTGGTGGTGACCGACTAAGTATAATAGTATTTCGGGCTTTTCAGAAAGGTATAACCTTAGAATACAACAAGGTCTAGGGCTAAGGTAATTTGGGCATTATACCAATACTTTTGAGAGGATTTCTACACCACAACAAGGGGTATTATACGAAAACAACCTAGGCCCGGGGGGGGGGTACCCCACGGCTAGCAACACTAGGAGTGGCGCTACTGGCTAGCACCCAGAGGGGGTGCTCTCGCCACAAGGGGGAAGGCCCGCCGAACTCAACACAAGTGAGGGAGAGGATTTTACACTTAGAAACATTTAGGAATGGATGAAGAAGTTCATCAACCTTAGGGTATTTATAGCACAAGCCAAGGCCAACCAATGGCCAAGATCTAGCCAAGTGCCTAGCAAGTGTAGGCCAAGATTCACCCACGTGTCCTAGCCAACTTGCACACAAAATATCTACCAAAAATATCTCCCACTTGCCTCCCCAATTCGTCCAAACCGCCCACTATGCCCACCAATGAGAGGGTGCAGTGCCGCCTCTCGTTGGTCCAAAATGTTCCGCCTCTCGGAAAAATCCGCAAAAATACTAAATGACATAGCCGAAATTCCCTACGAAAGTCGTGGAAAACGCTTCGCCGAAAAAACGACTCTAACCGGTGTTGTGCACAAACATAATTTCGCCCAAAGGTGCCACATGGGGTGACACGTGTCGCCCCGATTCGCCCAAAATATTTCGTCTTCCGAAAATATCCAAAACGGCCAAAATCTCAAAATCAAAGCGGGCCCCACAAAACCGTAAATTTCTCCCGTGGGCCCCACGTGACCATTTCCGAAAATAAAATTCCATAATTCTCTAATATTCCAGGAAGTCCGAATACCAAATCTGGGAATCCAATTCCCATTAACGAACCTCTTTCCTTCACAAAAACCGGAAACTTTTCCGTGGAAAAAAAAAAAAAATCGCCTCTTTCTTCCTTTCCAATCTTTCTGTCGTATTCTCGTACGTACGTCCTCGCATACATACCCTGGAACTACGGGGTATAACAGGTTTGGCGGGGCCCTGTCCCGCCATGGTTGTCATATCATTCGTAGAGGTCTCAGAGTAATCGCTGGGCGGTGGTTTGTAAAAAGGATTAAACTGTTCATGTTGAAAAAGTTGTCATTTATATATATGCCGAAAGGCAAGTTTTTCTCAGATTATTGTTTCATATTTCATAATATGTCTTGTATCGTTTTATGTTCCGCTGATTACTCTGATGTTGTATCACTAGGGTGCCCGGGGTAAGGCACCAGTCACGGGCCCGGAATCGGGTCGTGACATGAAGCCTTGGAGTTGGTAGGATATTTTGTGTAGTTGATGAGCAAGTGGGACCCACAAACACTTGTCCAAATCTTGACCTTACACTTGCCCACCACTTGTCTTGATCTTGGCCATTGGTTGGCCTATAAATACCCCCCTAAATTTAAGGTTTTGTTCATCCCTTAAATCATTTCTTTGTCTTGAAATCCCTTCCCCCCCCCCCCCCCCCTTCCTAGTTGTGCTAGCCGAAACCCCTCCCCCTTTGTGAGGCCCTTGGCCGAGAAACACCTCCCCTTCCTAGTGGTGTTGGCCGAGACACACACCCCCCCTCTTGGGTTGTTGTCGTAAAATACTACCCCCCCCCCCCCGTGGTAAAAAAGTATTCTCCAAGGTTAGTTACTATTCCAAATACCTTGGCCCAAATACCTTGTAGTATTCCAAGGTTACACCTATACTAAAAGCCCAGAAATACTATTATACTTTCCTTCGGTCACTAAACGAAACCCTAAGGAAAATCTTCACTGTTGGTTGAAGTATTAAGAAGAAGTTGCGTAGAACTTCTAAGGGTTGTTTGGAGCGGGTCGAGCACCTGAGTAGGATCTAAACGTTGCTCAGGATCGACATTAAATCTTGGATAATTTTGGGCTTATCGAGGTAAATACTCTTGTCCTTATATTGTAATTGGAAATTACATACTGTAGTAGTATAGAAATGAATATAAGATTCATAAGAGAATTGAACCGTAATAGAAGGATATTACAAAAAGACTTGAATCAAATCACATCGTAAGAATATTAAAGAAGAAGTTTGAATCAGATTTACATAGACCGTATTTACTGAGACTTGTATAGTTTAACGTAGGAAGTCTCGCCCGATTTTCCGTAGAATAGAGAAGCCTCTCGCTAGAATGTTCTACTGAGTAGTCTAGACATTGATAGACTTATATAACCGTTATAGGTCAAGATCGCGAGTAGCGTGATCTACTTGGAAGATGGACAAGACTAGCCGAGTTATAGCCGTGGAGCGTTTTGCTAATAGTCGATAATCGTCGCGAGGTATGTGATTCTTCCTATCCTCTTGAGCATGATATTTTAAAAGAATATATATATAGTACGGTAGACGTACGTGTGTTAACTGAACGTAGTTTTACGGCAATGTCTTTTGACTTAAGCCTGAATAATAAGAATCTTGAAGTATTTCAAAGGAATTAAGAAACCTTTTTGAAAGAAGAGTAATACTTGGTTTTAAAAGCTTAAGAGTTATACTAGCTTTATGGGAAGTTAGGTATAACGACTTAAGAGAGATAAAAAGAATGGTTTATTGATTTTAGAAGTTAAGAGACTTGATCTTAAAAGATAAGAGACTTGACTTAATGGAATTAATATGAATTTTGTTAAAAAGTGTGAAACCTCATTCGTGAGTAATGAGTACTTGGTTTTTAAAAAAGGAATAATGTTTTACTGATTTCGGAAATCAGAATAAGTATCGAACGAACCACTGCAGCGTTAATAAAGGGAAATATATTGACTAATAAAGTATTATTAAAACCAGTAGAAACCTCCATCTGCATAGATGCTAAGATGAGACAAAATGATATTACATTTCCTAGATCATGGCTGCTTTAATCAGATTGTTATAAACAAGAATAACCTACTCACACATAAGGCATATGTTTCTCAAATTGTTTTAAAGGAGAATTATATCATTAAGTGATTAAAACTATGAACTACGAAACCTTTTGAAAATGAGAAACTTGAGCATTTGAAATTAGGCAAACTTGAACGTTTGGAAAATAATGTTGTTACTTGATTTTACAAAGGGAAGTGTTTTGGTTTACTTAAAAAGATAGTCACTCTATTTTTTTATACTACGTATCAGGTGACTTTTTGTGAAAGAAGCGGATCTTTTAAAGAGTTAATGTATGAAGTACTTTGGGGATAAAAACCCGAACTTGTTAACATAAAGTAGAAAGTACCTTGTGTGAATAACTTGATTGTGTTGGTTTGTGATAGCCTTGTAATACTTTCTTGTTGATTTGATAAGTAAACATGTTAGGATGCTATGCGTGTTAGTATCTTGTGATGTTTGTGTAAAGGGGTTTCCCTTGTTGTGCTTATGTTGTTAAACGGTAAGCCCGTTGTACTGTTATTATATCACCTACCCCCTTGACTTGTTATACCGAGGGCTTGCCACCCTTGATGCGGGTCTATACGGCCTATGCGATGCATGCGACTACGCGGAGTGCGGAGTTCCAGGATTGATTATTCCGGTGTTTTATCCCGACGCGGGATGCCCTATGCGATGCTGTGACTACGCGGTCTATGAGACTATGCGATCGCGAGTCCGCGAGGTACGAGGGTTAGCTACCCCGACGCGAGGAATACCTCACGCGGTGCATGTGACTATGCGCGATCGCGGAAGTCGTGATTAGGCACGCATAATGATACTATGGGCGATTGGCCTTGCCCGATCATTCGCGGGCTAGAAAAGACCGGTTACATTATATCTATTTTGCTCTTGTTTATGTTGCGCACTATGCGCTTGAATCGTTGTATTTGCAAATGGTTTTAAATACTTTGATTTTTGTTATACCGTATTTCGAGTATGTACGTATGGACGACGCATTTAATTTGAGCCTTAAGTTAGGCATTGATTCGAATTTGGGCACAAGTGCCGATTAGAGTCGCTTTTGACGAAACGTTTCAACAGCTTTCGTATGGAAAATTCCGGCTATGTCATTTATAATTTTTGCGGATTTTTCCGAGAGACGAAACATCTTGGACCAACGGGAGGGTGACATGTGTCACCCTCACATTGGAAGCAAATAGGTTGGCTTGACGATTTGGGCGCCCAAGAGCCTCGTTGGCCTTTGGCCAAACCTCCCCTTGAGAGCCTTAAGCCGGTAACCCCTCCCTTGTGGTGTTGTTCTCGTGTGGTACCCTCTTGGTATTGAAATACTCTCCAAGTATTGTTATAATGCCCAAAATACCTTAGCCTTATACCTTGTAGTATTCCAAAGTTACCTCTATACGTAGAGTCCGGAAATACTACCTTTTGTCCTTTTTAGTCTCAAACCGAAACCCTAAGGAAATCTTCATTGTTGGTTGAAGTTTTGGAGTAGAAGTTGGTTAGAACTTCTAAGGGTTGTTTGGAGCGGATCGAGTACTGAGTAGAGCTAAGCGTTGCTCGTGATCGACTTTATACTTGGATAATTTTGGGCTTATCGAGGTAAACACTACCGCCCTTCTATTGTGATTGAAATTGCATGTTGTTGATTATATAGTTGAAGTATACTATATATAGTAATCGAACGTAGTTAGTTGGCAATGTCTTTTGACTTAAGCTCAAGATTATCAATCGAATCAGAATTACATAAGATCGTATTACAGAGACTTGCATCTTGTAGTAGAATTGTACGCGTCCGATTAGACGAAACCCCCTGGTTGGCTTGGTAGCCGCCTCGATAGAGGAGAGATTTACGCTGCCATGTGGGGAGGTGTCGAATTTTACAGAGAAAGATAGAAACTTGTGTTTTGGGGTTAATAGACGCGTTTGTGACCTTTATAGGTGAAAGTACTAAGAGTAGCGTATTCTACTATGAGTGGAAAGGGCTAGCAAGGTTGTAGTACTTGGAGCTTTTTGCTTATTGTCGATAATCGCCGCGAGGTATGTGAACCTCTTCCTATCTCTTCTAGCATGAGCATGATATGTGAACTATGTAGTACGGTAGACGCATACGTGTTAAGCGTGTTTGATTGTTTAAAACATAAAGTGTTATAACGCTTTACGGGAAATCGTTATATGACTTTATGTAGGTAAGAAAATACTTTGTGGTTTTAAAAGGTAACTGATGTGAATTATAACTGGCTAGTTATAATAAAGAACTTGATGTATTTCAAAAGATTTATAAATCGTTTTGGAAGGGAGAGTAACACTTGGTTTTAAAGGTTTTAAAAAGAGTTATACTAGCTTTATGGGAGTTAGGTATAATGTCTTAAGAGAGGTAAAGAAAATGGTTTACTGATGTTAGAAGTTAAGAGACTTGATCTTATAAGATAAGAGACTTAACTTATTTGTTTTAATGTGAATGTTTGTGTGAAACCTCATTCGTGAGTAATGAGTACTTGGTTTTATTTAAAGGGATAATGTTTTACCGATTTGAAATCGTAATGTATCGACTGCACCACCGCAGCGTTAATAAAGGAAAATGTATTGAGAAATGATGAATTGTATTAAAACCAGAGAAACCTCCATCCGCATAGAAACTAAGATGAGACAAAATGATATACATTTTCTAGATCATGGTCATTGTAATAAGAATGTTGTAAACAAGAATAACCTACTCACGTGAGACATATATTACTCAATTGTTCTAAAAGGAATCAAGTGATTAAGTTTGGGAACTATGAAACCATTTGAAAATGAGAAGCTTGAGTAATCAAAACTAGGCAACCGAACTTAGGAAAAGAATGTTGTTACTTGATTTTGAAAAGGAATGTGGGTTGGTCATTCTAATACTACGGGTATCGGGTGACGTTTATAAAAGTAATGGATCTCTTTAAAAAGAACTTAACATATGTAGTACTTTGGGGTTGAAAACCCGGACTTTGGCATAAAATGAAAGTACTTTGAGTTGTGTGAAACTTGCCTATGCTTGTTGTTGTGAAACTTGCCTATGCTTGTTGTTGTGAAACTTGCCTATGCTTGTGATGATAGCCTTTGTGCGCAAGTGTGGTATTTACGTTACCGCTCTCGATAGGGCGGTTGACTTGTTGAGAACTTACTGACGTCTTGGCGGTGATGGAGAATTCCACGTATGTTTCCATTTTGATTGCCTTGTTGTTGATGTCACATGGACATGTCTACACCGATGCAGTATTCCGGGGGCATGCGGCCATGCGGCCGGGTTGATTACCCGATATATTGTTAGTACTGCAACATGGACGGGTCTACACCGACGCAGATTCCCGGCACGTGGCTACGCGCAGGTTGACCACCCGATATCATTATTGAGGTTACATGGGCATGTCTACACCGACGCAGATTCCGGTATGTGCCACGCGGCCTTGTTATTATTGTTGCATCATGGACATGTCTACACCGAGGCGATTCGGGGCACGCGCCATGATGCGAACATGATGGATGTTATGGCGTGAGACCCATAGTTATATTTGAGTGGTGACTTTGAGGCGTGAGTCCCCGACTTGATCGCTTTATGTTGCATCGTATTTTGGTTATCATACATGTCTCCCGCTTTTAAGCTATTATGATTTCATTTACTGATTTGATTTCACATACTTGGTACTGTCAGATCGACCTCCTTCGGGGCTGCGTCATCGCCGCAGTAGAGGTACATCGGTCGTGGATCCTCGCCTAGGATCTCGCCATTGCGTTTGGGAAGCTCCGCTTCTCCGAGGCTTATCTTTTAGTATGTGTTCCTCGAGTTGTAGGTTCTTGTACATTCGTGGTATGGCGGGCCCCGTCCCGTCATAGTTGTTGTAAATCTTAGAGGTCTGTAATCACAGGGGCGTGGTTTGTAAAGGATTAAACTGCTCGCTTTGAAAGAGTTGTATTTATTATGTTATTGGAAGGTAACCGCTGGTCCTGTTTTATGTTCATATATCTGTTTCTTGTTTAAGTTTTATTTTCCGCTGGTTTTCTCTGATGAGTGTATCACTAGGGTGCCCGGGATAAGGCACCAGTAACGGGCCCCGGAACGGGTCGTTACAAAAGTGGTATCAGAGCAGTTAGTCCTCGGAAAGTGTCTACAGACCGTGTCTAGTAGAGTCTTGATTATCGGTGTGTTGTGCACCACATCTATAATCAGGAGGCTATAGGACATTTAGGATTGGTTTCCATTCTTCTCATTCTGAGATCGTGCCTTAGAGCTGTGTTGTAAGTTGGGCCCCTCTGACGTGTTTCGTTTTTACCAGTTATACCTCGCGAAGGCAACCGGGGCCTGGGCGGCAAGGCGGCCGAGGAGTCGCTAGTGATTCAGGAGAGTACGAGGCGCAGCCCTGGCCAAGACTGAGTAGTGCTCGACGGCGAGTTTTGCGACGCCGTAACCGCCAGAGTTTAGAGCCGCAGGCGATGGCCGCCGAGACTACGCACGAGCCTCGCCCCACGATGCATTGCGGGAGATGGGTCGCGAGATGGCCCGATTATTGGCCGAGTTGTGGCCGAGATATGAGGATAGGCGGACGCAGTTCAGCCCAAAGAAGACTGTAGTGCACCCGAGGCGCATGGATTTGAGGCTACGGGATTTCCTTAGTTGTAGCCCGCCTGAGTTTTACGGGTCGAGGCCGGAGGATGATCCGCAGGAGTTCATCCGTCAGTTACAGAGGATCATGCGGGTGATCAAGGCTTCAGAGACCGAGTCTGTGACCTTCGGTTCGCATCGGCTGCGTGATACCGCAGTCGATTGGTTTGATTCGTGGGAGCTTTCCCGGGGAGAGCATGCACCTCCAGCGGTATGGGATGAGTTTTCGGGGGCTTTTCTCACGCACTTCTTGCCTCCGCAGATGAGGAGGGCACGGGCCGACAGATTTTTGTTACTGAGACAGAGAGGGCGCACTGTCAGGGAGTACAATGTCGAGTTCGATTCTTTGGCTCGATATGTCCCTGCGCTAGTTGCAGATATGGAAGATAGGGTGCATCGCTACGTCACCGGGCTAGATGATTATATGGCCGAGTCTTGTGCGGGTGTTTCTCTTCAGCCGGGCATGGACATTGCCCGCATTCAGGCTCATGCACTTGGGTGCGAGGAGCGCAGAGATCGACGGCAGACCGCCACAGGTTAAGGCCAAGACGGACGGATATTTTGGCGACTTTCGAGGCGGACCGCCTCAGCAGCAGACTAGTTATGTACCTCCGCCATTGCAGAGTGGTCCTTCGCAGCCTTCTCGGACCCTCGGGATATTCGGGAGCAGTCGTGGCTCCTGTGTTTGAGATGTTCGCGAGTAGGGGTGGTGGCTGACGATACCCCTACCGGTGGTCGATGTGGTAGACCGCATTTCGGGAGTGTCGTAGTACGAGGAGCTTGTTATTCTTGCGCCAACAGGCCATATGACGAGACCGTCCGACTGTGGTAGCGCTGGTAGGATAGCCTGCACTACTAGAGCAGTTGCAGATTCTTCACCTTCCATAGCGAGGCAGGATGTTCATACACCAGCGGGCCACGGTAGAGGTCGCGGTGGAAGTTCCCAGTTTTAGCGGTCCTTGAACCGCCTAGTTTCAGGTATATCCTTAACCCTGTAGATACTTGTATGTATTGATGTTAATGATGTGTTAAGTGTTATGTTCGGATAGCTTTGTGCTATAGTGTGATTTAAAAATCTGGTTAGTGTGAGATGGAAGTGGTAGC
Source organism: Przewalskia tangutica (assembly GCA_029844215.1). Taxonomy (NCBI): domain Eukaryota; kingdom Viridiplantae; phylum Streptophyta; class Magnoliopsida; order Solanales; family Solanaceae; genus Przewalskia; species Przewalskia tangutica. Next base: position 88,464,725 of record CM056726.1, on the reverse strand, counting down.
TTCCATGATGTGTTCCGTCGGTCGAGGCGGAAGTTGGCGCCACGCTGGGTCGGGTTGGGGCCATGTTGCGGGCCAACCCGTGTCCCGCTTCGGCGGGAAGGTCACTCGGGTGGTCCTCCAGCGGTGGTCCGCGAGGGTGCTAGGCCCAAGTTTAGATGACCATCGTATGAGTTCGTGGGTACGTTCGACCAGAATCAGTTCGTGAAGGCCGGGAATGGCCTTAGGGGAAATCGAGATTAGTGAGCTGACCAAGTTTGGAGGTGGTGATTCCAAGGGGTGGACACGAGCGTTGATGAGTGTGATACGGATACTAGAACGAGTTCGAGTGTTCGAGACGAGTACTACGAGAAAGGGAGTAGAACGTGTGTTTGTGGGCGGTGTGGCATGATCATTTTCGTAAGTATAGCGGAAGACTATACCGCACTGCTTGTTTTGAGACCTAGAAGGAACATTCGGACGAATGTTTCTAAGGAAGAATGTTATACCGTATTTCCGAGTATGCGTATGGACGCACGCATTTAATTTGAGCCTTAAGTTAGGCATTGATTCGAATTTGGGCACAAGTGCCGATTAGAGTCGTTTTTACGAAACGTTTCAACAGCTTTCGTATGGAAAATTCCGGCTATGTCATTTATAATTTTTGCGGATTTTTCCGAGAGACGAAACATCTTGGACCAACGGGAGGGTGACATGTGTCACCCTCACATTGGAAGCAAATAGGTTGGCTTGGACGATTTGGGCGTCCAAGAGCCTTGGTTGGCCTTTGGCCGAAACCCTCCCCCTTTGAGAGCCTTAAGCCGAGAACCCCCCCCCCCCTCCCTTAGGGTGTTGTTCTCGTGTGGTACCCCCCTTTGTGGTATTGAAATACTCCTCCAAGTATTGTTATAATGCCCAAAATACCTTAGCCTTATACCTTGTAGTATTCCAAAGTTACCTCTATACGTAGAGTCCGGAAATACTACCTTTTGTCCTTTTTAGTCTCAAACCGAAACCCTAAGGAAATCTTCATTGTTGGTTGAAGTTTTGGAGTAGAAGTTGGTTAGAACTTCTAAGGGTTGTTTGGAGCGGATTGGAGTACTCGGAGTAGGAGCTAAGCGTTGCTCAGGATCGACTTTATACTTGGATAATTTTGGGCTTATCGAGGTAAACACTCATCGCCCTTCTATTGTGATTGGAAATTGCATGTTGTTGATTATATAGTTGAAGTATACTATATATAGTCTCAACGTAGTTAGTTGGCAATGTCTTTTGACTTAAGCTCAAGATTATCGAATCGAATCGTAATTACATAGATCAGACATGAGACTTGTATACTGTGTAGTAGAATTGTACGCGTCCGGTTAGACGTGTAAACCCCCCTGGTTGGCTTGGTAGCCGCCTCGATAGAGAGGAGATTTACGTTGTGTGGAAGGCTTCGAATTTTACGTAGAAAGATAAACTTGTGTTTTGGGGTTAATAGACGTTTGTGACCTTTATAGGTGAAAGTACTAAGAGTAGCGTATTCTACTCGGGAGTGAAAGGGCTAGCAAGGTTGTAGTACTTGGAGCTTTTTGCTTATTGTCGATAATCGTCGCGAGGTATGTGAACCTCTTCCTATCTCTTCTAGCATGATATGTGTGAACTATGTAGTACGGTGACGCATACGTGTTAATCGTGTTTGATTGTTCTTAAAACATAAAGTGTTATAACTACTTTATGGGAAAATCGTTATAACGACTTTTATGTAGGTAAGAAAATACTTTGTGGTTTTAAAAGGTAATCGATGTGAATTATAATCGCTAGTTATAATAAAGAACTTGATGTATTTCAAAAGATTTATAAATCGTTTTGGAAGGGAGAGTAACACTTGGTTTTAAAGGTTTTAAAAAGAGTTATACTAGCTTTATGGGAGTTAGGTATAATGTCTTAAGAGAGGTAAAGAAAATGGTTTCTTGATGTTAGAAGTTAAGAGACTTGATCTTATAAGATAAGAGACTTAACTTATTTGTTTTAATGTGAATGTTTGTGTGAAACCTCATTCGTGAGTAATGAGTACTTGGTTTTATTTAAAGGGATAATGTTTCTTGATTTGAAATCGTAATGTGTATCGACAGCACCATCGCAGCGTTAATAAAGGAAAATGTATTGAGAAATGATGAATTGTATTAAAACCGTAGAAACCTCCATCCGCATAGAAACTAAGATGAGACAAAATGATATACATTTTCTAGATCATGGTCATTGTAATAAGAATGTTGTAAACAAGAATAACCTACTCACGTGAGACATATATTACTCAATTGTTCTAAAAGGAATCAAGTGATTAAGTTTGGGAACTATGAAACCATTTGAAAATGAGAAGCTTGAGTAATTGAAACTAGGCAACCTGGAACTTAGGAAAAGAATGTTGTTACTTGATTTTGAAAAGGAATGTGGGTTGGTCATTCTAATACTACGTATCGTGACGTTTATAAAAGTAATGGATCTCTTTAAAAGAACTTAACATATGTAGTACTTTGGGGTTGAAAACCCGACTTTGGCATAAAATGAAAGTACTTGAAACAGTGAAACCTATGCTTGTTGTTGTGAAACTTGCCTATGCTTGTTGTTGTGAAACTTGCCTATGCTTGTGATGATAGCCTTTGTTGTGCAAGTGTGGTATTTACGGTTACCGCGTCTCGATAGAGGCGGTTGACTTGTTGAGAACTTACTTGGACGCGGCCGCGTGATGGAGAATTCCACGCATGTTTCCATTTTGATTTCTGTCTTGTTGTTGATGTCACATGGACATGTCTACACCGACGCAAAGATTCCGGCACGCGCCACGCCGTCGGGTTGATTACCGATATATGGTTAATCGCAACATGGACGCGTGTCTACACCGACGCGATTCCGGGGCATGTGGCCACGCGTGGTTGACCACCCAAGATATTGTTATTGAGGTTACATGGGCATGTCTACACCGGCGCAAAGATTCGGTACGTGGCCACGCGCCTTGTTATTATTGTTGCATCATGGACATGTCTACACCGAGGCGATTCGGGGCACGCGCCATGATGCGAACATGATGGATGTTATGGGCGTGAGACCCATAGTTATATTTGAGTGGTGACTTTGAGGCGTGAGTCCACGACTTACCGCTTTTATGTTGCATCGTATTTTGGTTATCATACATGTCTCCCGCTTTTAAGCTATTATGATTTCATTCTGATTTGACAGCCACATACTTAGTACTGTTATCGACCTCCTTGGGCTGCGTTCATGCCGCAGTAGAGGTACATCGGTCGTGGATCCTCGCTCTTAGGATCTCGGTTCACGTTTTGGGAAGCTCCGTTTCTCGAGGCTTATCTTTTGGTATGTTCCCGAGTTGTAGGTTCTTGTACATTCTGTGGTATGGCGGGCCCCGTCCGTCATAGTTGTTGTAAATCTTAAGTGCAGTAATCTTTGTTGTGGCGGGGTTTGTAAAAGGATTAAAGCTCGCTTTGAAAGAGTTGTATTTATTATGTTATTGGAAGGTAACCGTTGGGTTGGCCTGTTTTATGTTCATATATCTGTTTCTTGTTTAAGTTTTATTTTCCGCTGGTTTTCTCTGATGAGTGTATCACTAGGGTGCCCGGGATAAGGCACCAGTAACGGGCCCCGAAACGGGTCGTTACATTTACTTCAAGATTTTTCACATACTGTACTGTTATCGACCTCCTTCGGGGGGCTGCGTTCATGCCGCAGGTAGAGGTACACTAGTTGTTGATCCTCGCTCATAGGGTCACAGTTCAGCGTTTGGGAAGCTTCGTTTCTCCGGAGGCTTATCAGTGGTATAGTCCCCTGTCGTTGTAGGTACTTACATTCAGGGGTATTGCGGGGCTCTGTCCCGCCATTGTTGTCATATCATTCTTAGAGGTTTGTAGCACTGTTATGGGCAAAGTTGTAAATAAGGATGTAACTGTTCTAGTTGTTATATATATATGCCGAAAGGCAAGTTTTCTCAGATGAACTGTTTTATATTTCATATTATGTCATGTCTTGTTTTATATTCCGCTGATTACTCTGATGTATGTCTACTTGGGTGCCCGGGTAAGGCACCAGTCACGGGCCCGGGTTCGGGTCGTGACAGATACAGTCGTCAGACCCAAGTAGACCTAGTAGAGATGATTATGACGGACTTTGAGGTCATTATGAGTATGGGCTAGTTGGCTTCGTGAGTGCCAAGGTAGACATTTTAGTATAAGTATTGTTGTGTGGCCATGGGTGGCATATGTTGTATGAAGGTTGTTGAAAAATGAGACTATGTCGCTATCTAATTTGATTGGACTCCGAAAGAACATTCGGGGACGAATGTTTCTAAGGGGGGAAGAATGTTACACCCCGTAAATCCAGGACATGTTTAAGAGAATGTACGTAAGGAACTCAAGACTTGAAAATGGTACGAAAGACGGAATTGTTTTTCCGACGGAAAATCTTCCGAACGTCGGAAAGGAAAAATGTTCGTTGAGGAGAATTGGATTCTCAAAATGCATTAATTGAAGAGTATGGAACCTATTATCATTATGGAAATTTATTTTTACGGATTTGGTCATGTGGGGACCACCCGAGGAATTTTACGTTTTGTGGGGCCCACGAGGGTTACGTAATTTTATGGACGAATGGGAGGGAGACACGTGGCACCCTGTTACACCCCGTAATTCAACAACATGATTATAGAATTAAGATTGGAATGTCGAAAGGAAAGGATTTTTACATTTCCTTATACGGAAAATTTTCGAGTTTAATGTGATGACAAGAATTAATTCTAGTAATGGAATTATTTTTCATTAGAATTATGGACTTAGTGGATTTATTAAGTCTTGGTATACTATGTTACATGTCCATCGAAATGGGATGAAAAATAACTAAGTGTGGATGAAATATTTTGTGAAGAAATACTTGGCCAATAGGAGGTTAGCAAGTGCCCTCCCCACTTGTCTTGTGAAGACTCCACACACCTTTATATAGATAAGTCTTGAAGACTTAGAACAAAAGATATTCATCCATACAAACCCTCATCTCTCCAAAAACCTAGAGCAATTCGAAATCTCCATATCCAAAGAAAAGATCAAGATCAAAGTATTTTCTTTCCAAGATTAAGCACCCTTAACCCCTAAATCTAGGTTGGACCGAAAATAGAATGAAACCCTAGGGGGTTTCCGTCGACTTTTTGGAAGCGAAACGTGAAGAGAAGTTGATCCTAAGGTTGTAGGGGATACATATATGTGATTGGAACTTGAAGAAGTGGAGCAAAACGAAAATTGCGGACCAATAAAGACCGGACTGTTTTGGGGCATTTTTGGGCAACAAATTAGGTAAAAGTCCTTCTTCTTTTACATTAATTGGATATTACTTATTGTTATAATGTATGGATGAACTTGTGTTAAAAGAATGAAGAATAAAAAGCGTTTGAGCCATTTTTGGGGGCTAAAACCGATTTGGGACAGATTTGGTGTAAATGGAATTCGTTGGTTATTGTCGTTGTTATCTTCACCTATTGCATGTTATAATGGATTAATATTGTTGTTAATAAGTTGTTATAACTTATGTAGATGTTTTGGAACTCGAATTGGAATAAAAAGGATTAAGGAAAGAGCTATCGGATTTTAGTTGTTGCCGTAGAATCTATAAAACTGTTGGATATTGTCGTGCAGTTTTTAGGGACTGCTTTAGACGTGTTGTATGCTGGAAAATCAGCCCCTATATTTCATGTTTAATGTAGTAGACTGCTAATGAAAACCCCGAAGGAATAAGGGTGTGGAAAGGCGTTGAAAGGCCTCACATTCCACCCTCGTTATAGTAATTATGGACTGTTTTAGGGGCTGTTTTGGTATGGTTTTGGGGCAGAATTTTACACGTCCTGTTAAGGCGTGTAATCCCCTTTGGTTAGCTGAATTGTTGGGCCTTAAATGTGGCGTGTTTGGTTATTGAATTCGGCCTTGAAAAAGGTGGCAAAGTATGTAGAAACAAAGGAAGTGCTGTCCGATTTTCCGTAGAATTTAGTGACTTTGCACTTAGAATATTCTACGTTCGAAGCTAAAGGTTAATGGACATATTATGGCCATTATAGGTTGAAGTACTAAGTATAGCGTATTCTACTTGAAGGATGGAATAGCTATCAAGGTTGAAGTACTTTGGAGCATTTTGCTATTTGTCGATAATCGTCGCGAGGTATGTGAACCTCTTCCTTCTTTTGACATGATTCTATGTACGGAATATACATGTAGTACTATTTCATGATTCCTTCTACTCTTAGAAGTTAAGAGGTATGTATGTTGATTTACTCTACGTAAAGGTTATGTCTAAGTTATCCTAAGTTCTTACCAAGTCTTATGGGGGATGTTGGTAAGAGTCGTTAGGAGGTATTTGGAGCCAAGTTGACTTGGCTAAGTTACGGCACGAATGACAATAAGAATCGAACAAGACACTGCAGCGTTAATAAAGGAAAATGTAATGACAATCAATTAAGTTAAAATGAGTAGAATTCTCCATCTGCATAGAAGCTAAGATAAGACAAAATTGTATTACATTTTCTAGATCATGGCTACTCGATTAAGATCGTTATAAATAAGTATAACTTATTCACAACGCACCAAAGTATATGTTACTTAATTTATAAGAATTTACGTATGAAGTTTTAAGACTATGAACCTCAAATTTTTAAAGGGTTAAGGGACTTTATATTTCAAGTTATGGGACTTGATTCTTAAAGGAAGAAATGAATTGATTTAAAAGTATAGAATACTTGATTTGGAAAGAATTGATTTCTTGCCATTTTAAAGATAAGAGACTTGATTTCTAAAAGTTAAAGAAGCTTGATTTCAAAAGTTAAGAGACTTGAAGTATTTTGAAAGCTATGTGATTTGATTTGAAAGTATAAGTCTCTTGGTTATAAAAGGAATGAATTTGTCTAAGACATAAAGAGTTATAACGGATTTATGGGAAGTTGGTTATAACAACTTTATGGAAGATTAAAAGAATGGTTTTCTTCAGTAATGTAAGCAAATAAATGATTTGAAATAAAGAAGGGCAAATTGTTTTAAAGGTACCAATTGCTTAAGGTTTTTAAGAAAGAAGTCACTTGATTTAGAAGCCTATAAATGTATTTCTAAAAGGTATTGTGACTTGTCTTGAAAAGTAGATATGACTTGATACTACGGTTATTAGTATCTTGGAAGTTTTATTTGAAAAAGAGTCATTTTAAAGGAGTAGAGGTACGTAGTACATTGGGTTAAATTCCCGGATTTTATAATGATATTATCGCATCCCAGAAATGGGTCGGGCAGTATACCTTTATGGGTAGACTATATGACATTATCGCGTCCCAGAAATGGGTCGGGCAGTATACCTTTATGGGCAGACTATATGACATTATCGCGTCCCAGAAATGGGTCGGGCAGTATACCTTTATGGGCAGATTATATGACATTATCGCATCCCAGAAATAGGCCGGGCAGTATACCTTTATGGGCAGACTATATGACATTATCGCGTCCCAGAAATGGGCCGGGCCGTATACCTTTATGGGCAGACTATATGACATTATCGCGTTCCAGAAATGGGCCGGGCAGTATACCTCTATGGGCAGACTTATGTGACTTTATCGCGTCCCAGATTGGGCCGGGCAGTATGGGCGTCCCTCCATAAAGGGCCGGATTATGTTATGCAAGGTAAGTAAGTTATATGGTAATGAACTTGACGGTTTTTCCTAAGCATGTACGTAAGAAGGTGACTATAACTTTTATTGAAAAATGGGAAAAGATAATAAGGTACGATTAAGTTCACGAGATGGTAATGACACGGTAGGATCTGGTATGTACCTTTTTTATACTTGCCCCTGTCATTCTTTTGTACAGTTATGATTTGTTTACTGTACCTTATTTTCCGTTCCATATTCGGTACCTGTTATGCGACTTCGGCCGCTGCGTTCATGTTTGCAGGTTTAGGTACACAGTTGTGGATCCGCGAGCTTAGGATCCTGGTTCAGATTTGAGATGGCTCGAATGTTCGGAGTTGTCATGGCTATGTATATTCGAAGTGCACGGGCCTTGTCCCGTCATAGTATTTGTTCAAATCTTAGATGTCTATATTCATCTGTGGGATGGACTGGCTAGAGTTGTTTTTACATTGTTAAACAGTGTAGACACTTTCGGGTAATTTTTATGTTATGGCAGCCTTATCGGCTTTGCCTTGGTTCAAAAAAAAAGAGTGTTATTTATCTTTCGCAGTTTTTTTTATATGGTATGATTAGAAGGGTGCCCAGGTAGGGCACCAATCGCGGTCCAGGGTTGGGTCGTGACAAAAGTGGTATCAAAGCAGTTAGTCCTCGGAAAGTGTCTACAGCATCGGTTCAGCAGTAGTCTTGATTATCGGTGTGTTATGCACCACATCTATAATCAGGAGGCTGCAGGACATTTAGGATTGGTTTCCATTCTTCTCACTCTGAGATCGTGCAATAGAGCTGTGTTGTTAGGGTCGTCTCTCCCTAACGAGTTATGTTGATTGCAGCTACGAGAAAGCGTGATGACCGGGAAGGACTATGTGGATTGCGTATCCAGGTTGGTAATGATTATAGTATAGTTGGTATTGTGACATACATCTATACGGAGTTATGTATGAGGGTCAGACGCGTGTTTCTTAGAATGATTTTAGATTACCAGGAGTTGGTAAAGACTAACTAGATACCGGGAAGGTATGGAACGGTTAATGAATTCTCGCCAAGGTCTTATGTTTTATTTTGGGATAATTGGGAAAGGATGAACTGTCTGATAGGGAAGTGAACCCTTAAGAAGTCATGTTAAGAACTTAATGGAATACCATGTTAATATATTAAGCTACGTGGTACACTTAAGAGAATTGTACGGATGAGGTCCGTATAGAGTAAGTAATGGTTGTTGTGATCAAGACGACACGATTATGGTATTATGAGAAGTTTTTGTACCCGTTTATGGGGGGACTGATAAGGTAGGCTTGGAGCATGGAAATTGCGAGCCTAAGAATATTGATAACCACCGAGACCTTAGGTATTTATAAGGCCTTCTCGGGCAATAAGATTTTATTCAGACTAAGGGTAAGAGTTAAGTGCGACGGCGGGTCGGGGTGAGTACCTGTTACGGGTCGCCTCATAGTTTGAAATGGAGTGGGATCGATTGGAAGTAGTTCCGCTACGTGATAGGTTCACAAGGGTGCAAGGCCCAAGTCTAGTTAATTGTTTTACGGGTTCGTGGACGCGTTCCACCGGAACCAGGTCGTGGGAGTCGGAAATGGCCTTATGTTGTTTAAAAGAGTGGCTCCAAAGATTAGAGGCCAGAATCGGTATGGAAGTTATGTATGTATGCTAGTATGAGTTGGAAGTACGGAAAGAGTACGACCAGAAAGAAAGATAACAACCAAGTGTAAAGGAATAGAGCCTGAATCCATAAGAACCTTTCGAGGTAACTACACCCGTGAGTGATTGGGTGGTAGCTGAGCGGGTATATGAGATTTGCCCGGTGATGATACATTCGTCAGACCCTAGTAGACCTAGTAGAGATGATTATGACGGACTTTAAGGTCATTATGAGTATGGACTAGTTGGCTTCGTGAGTGCCAAGGTTGACATCTTAGCATAAGTATTGTTATGTGGCCATGGGTGGCATATGTTGTATGAAGGGTGTAGTAAAAGGAGACTATGTCGCTATCTAACTAGATTGGACTCCGAAAGATCATTCGGGGACGAATGTTTCTAAGGGGGGAAGAATGTTACACCCCGTAATTCAAGAACATGATTATAGAATTAAGATTGGAATGTCGAAAGGAAAGGATTTTTACATTTCCTTATACGGAAAATTTTCGAGTTTAATGTGATGACAATAATTAATTCTAGTAATGGAATTATTTTTCATTAGAATTATGGACTTAGTGGATTTATTAAGTCTTGGTATACTATTTTACATGTCCATCGAAATGGGATGAAAAATAACTAAGTGTGGATGAAATATTTTGTGAAGAAATACTTGGCCAATAGGAGGTTAGCAAGTGCCCTCCCCACTTGTCTTGTGAAGACTCCACACACCTTTATATAGATAAGTCTTGAAGACTTAGAACAAAAGATATTCATCCATACAAACCCTCATCTCTCCAAAAACCTAGAGCAATTCGAAATCCCCATATCCAAAGACAAGATCAAGATCAAAGTATTTTCTTTCCAAGATTAAGCACCCTTAACCCCTAAATCTAGGTTGGGCCGAAAATAGAATGAAACCCTAGGGGTTTTCCGTCGACTTTTTGGAAGCGAAACGTGAAGAGAAGTTGATCCTAAGGTTGTAGGGGATACATATATGTAATTGGTACTTGAAGAAGTAGAGCGAAACGAAAACTGCGTACCAATAAAGACCGGACTGTTTTGGGGCGTTTTTGGGCAAAAAATGAGGTAAAAGTCCTTCTTATTTTAAATTAATTGGATATTACTTATTGTTATAATGTATGGATGAACTTGTGTTAAAAAGAATGAAGAATAAAAAGCGTTTGAGCCATTATTTGGGGCTAAAACCGATTTGGGACAGATTTGGTGTAAATGGAATTCGTTGGTTATTGTCGTTGTTATGTTCACCTATTGCATGTTATAATGGATTAATATTGTTGTTAATAAGTTGTTATAACTTATGTAGATGTTTTGGAACTCGAATTGGAATAAAAAGGATTAAGGAAAGAGTTATCGGATTTTAGTTGTTGCCGTAGAATCTATAAAACTGTTGGATATTGTCGTGCAGTTTTTAGGGACTGCTTTAGACGTGTTGTATGCTGGAAAATCAGCCCCTATATTTCATGTTTAATGTAGTAGATTGCTAATGAAAACCCCGAAGGAATAAGGGTGTGGAAAGGCGTTGAAAGGCCTCACATTCCACCCTCGTTATAGTAATTATTGACTGTTTTAGGGCCTGTTTTGGTATGGTTTTGGGGCAGAATTTTACACGTCCTGTTAAGGCGTGTAATCCCCTTTGGTTAGCTGAATTGTTGGGCCTTAAATGTGGCGTGTTTGGTTATTGAATTCGACCTTGAAAAAGGTGGCAAAGTATGTAGAAACAAAGGAAGTGCTGTCCGATTTTCCGTAGAATTTAGTGACTTTGCACTTAGAATATTCTACGTTCGAAGCTAAAGGTTAATGGACATATTATGGCCATTATAGGTTGAAGTACTAAGTATAGCGTATTCTACTTGAAGGATGGAATAACTATCAAGGTTGAAGTACTTTGGAGCATTTTTCTACTTGTCGATAATCGTCGCGAGGTATGTGAAGCTCTTCCTTACTTTGGCATGATTCTATGTATGGAATATACATGTGGTATTATTTCATGTTTCCTTCTACTCTTAGAAGTTAAGAAGTATGTATGTTGATTTACTCTATGTAAAGGTTATGTCTAAGTTATCCTAAGTTCTTACCAAGTCTTATGGGGGATGTTGGTAAGAGTCGTTAGGAGGTATTTGGAGCCAAGTTGACTTGGCTAAGATTCTGACACAAATGAAAATAAGAATCGAACAAGCCACTGCAGCGTTAATAAAGGAAAATGTAATGACAATCAATTAAGTTAAAATGAGTAGAATTCTCCATCTGCATAGAAGCTAAGATAAGACAAAATTGTATTACATTTTCTAGATCATGGCTACTCGATTAAGATCGTTATAAATAAGTATAACTTATTCACAACGCACCAAAGTATATGTTACTTAATTTATAAGAATTTACGTATGAAGTTTTAAGACTATGAACCTCAAATTTTTAAAGGGTTAAGGGACTTTATTTTTCAAGTTATGGGACTTGATTCTTAAAGGAAGAAATGAATTGATTTAAAAGTATAGAATACTTGATTTGGAAAGAATTGATTTCTTGCCAATTTAAAGATAAGAGACTTGATTTCTAAAAGTTAAAGAAGCTTGATTTCAAAAGTTAAGAGACTTGAAGTATTTTGAAAGCTATGTGATTTGATTTGAAAGTATAAGTCTCTTGGTTATAAAAGGAATGAATTTGTCTAAGACATAAAGAGTTATAACGGCTTTATGGGAAGTTGGTTATAACAACTTTATGGAAGATTAAAAGAATGGTTTTCTTCGGTAATGTAAGCAAATAAATGATTTGAAATAAAGAAGGGCAAATTGTTTTAAAGGTACCAATTGCTTAAGGTTTTTAAGAAAGAAGTCACTTGATTTAGAAGCCTATAAATGTATTTCTAAAAGGTATTGTGACTTGTCTTGAAAAGTAGATATGACTTGATACTACGGTTATTAGTATCTTGGAAGTTTTATTTGAAAAAGAGTCATTTTAAAGGGTAAGTGCGTAGTACATCGGGTTAAATTCCCGGATTTTATAATGACATTATCGCGTCCCAGAAATGGGTCGGGCAGTATACCTTTATGGGCAGACTATATGACATTATCGCGTCCCAGAAATGGGCCGGGCAGTATACCTTTATGGGCAGACTATATGACATTATCGCGTCCCAGAAATGGGCCGGGCAGTATACCTTTATGGGAAGACTATATGACATTATCGCGTCCCAGAAATGGGTCGGGCAGTATACCTTTATGGGCAGATTATATGACATTATCGCATCCCATAAATGGGCCGGGCAGTATACCTTTATGTACAGACTATATGACATTATCGCGTCCCAGAAATGGGCCGGGCAGTATACCTTTATGGGCAGACTATATGACATTATCGCGTCCCAGAAATGGGTCGGGCAGTATACCTCTATGGGCAGACTTATGTGACTTTATCGCATCCCAGTTAGTAGGCGGTATGGCGTCCCTCCATAAAGGGCCGGATTATGTTATGCAAGGTAAGTAAGTTATATGGTAATGAACTTGACGGTTTTTCCGAAGCATGTACGTAAGAAGGTGACTATAACTTTTATTGAAAAATGGGAAAAGATAATAAGGTACGATTAAGTTCACGAGATGGTAATGACACGGTAGGATCTGGTATGTACTTTTTTTTATACTTGCCCCTGTCATTCTTTTGTACAGTTATGATTTGTTTACTGTACCTTATTTTCCGTTCCATATTAAATTTTTGTTATGCGGCCCCGGGAGAAATGCATTCATGTCCGCGAGTTTAGGTACGATTGTGGATCATGAGCTTAGGATCCTGGTTCAGCATTTTGAGATGGCTCCAATGTTCCGGAGTTGTCATGGCTATGTATATTCAGGGGTACGGCGGGGCCTTGTCCCGTCATAGTATTTGTTCAAATCTTAGAGGTCTGTATTCATTTGTGGGCTTGACTGGCTAGAGTTGTTTTTACATTGTTAAACAGTGTAGACCCTTTCGGAGAATTTTTATGTTATGGCAGCCTTATCGGCTTTGCCTTGATTCAAAAAAAAAAAGTGTTATTTATCTTCCGCAGTTTTTTTATGTGGTATGATTAGAAGGGTACCCAGGTAGGGCACCAGTTGCGGCCCAGGGTCGGGTCGTGACACACCCCCCCACATGTTCTTGGACGAAATATTGCAAGGGTAGTATGGTCATTGATCATGATAGAAGACTAAGTCTTGCAAGTAGAGCTTGACATTGTTGACTAAGTCCAAGGGCCACTTGGCTTGATCTCTTCCCTCCAAACTTTACAAGTGTTATGATCTAGACCCTCCATTGTGTTATATAATCATCCTAAGTAGCAAGACTTGCCTTAAACACTTAGAAAAAATTTCAAGACCTTGTCTTGGCACAACAATGCTCTCGGGTTTGCTCCATTTGGACAAGAAAATATTTTCGTTTATGGTTCTTTAGCCACAAGACTTTAACCCAAGGTCCCTAAGGGTATTGTAAGGATATCTCAATAGAAAGATTTCGGAAAAACGGCGTTTTCACGTTAGTCGCAAGGCAGAAACTTAAGGAGTTCTTCAACTTTGAAGTTGGAACTTGAAGATGAGTTCTTCATAGGCTTCTAAGGAGTGCTTGGAGCGGATTGGAACATAAGGAAAAGAGCTAAGAAATGCTAAGGAGCGACTTTGAATCTTGGAAAGATTTAGGGCTTGTAAAGGTATAATTCTTGTCGTTTTAGTAATTAAGATTACTTATTGTTGTAACTATGGATATTAGCAAGCATGAGGTATTTAGTATGAAGTTTGATAAGTGTATTGATTGTTGGAACCCTAATCCGAAAACTAGTATGTTAGCCCTTAAGATTTTAATTCAAGTTGGTTACTAGTTAAGTTGTCATATGTTATATAAAGAAGTAAATTGTAGTTGTTGAAGTTGTTTTTTACTATATAACATGCTGACCCAAGAACTTGGATTGGAAAAGAATTGGAAGACTTTTTGTTATAGCACCTTTTAGCCGAGAATGGCATGGAAATTATTGGATTGTTTTGTATTGTTTTGGGGCGGAATTTTACACGTATTGTAAGGCGTGTAATCCCCTTTGGTTAGCTGAATTGTTGGGCCTTAAATGTGGCGTGTTTGGTTATTGTATTCGGCCTTGAAAAAGGTGGCAAAGTATGTAGAAACAAAGGAAGTGCTGCCCGATTTTCCGTAGAATTTAGTGACCTTGTACTTAGAATATTCTATGTTCGGTGCTAGAGGTTAATGGACGTATTATGGCCATTATAGGTTGAAGTACTAAGAATATCGTATTCTATTTGAAGGATGGAATAGCTATCAAGGTTGAAGTACTTCGGAGCATTTTGCTATTTGTCGATAATCGTCGCGAGGTATGTGAACCTCTTCCTTCTTTTGACATGATTCTATGTATGGAATGTACATGTGGTATTATTTCATGTTTCCTTCTACTCTTAGAAGTTAAGAAGTATGTATGTTGATTTACTCTATGTAAATGTTATATACGAGTTATCTAAGTTCTTACCAAGTCTTATGGGGATGTTGGTAAGAGTCGTTAGGAAGGTGTTTGGAGCAAGTTGACTTGGCTAATTTACTTACGAATGAGAATAAGTATCGAACAAGCCATTGCAGCGTTAATAAAGGAAAATGTAATGACGATAAATTATATTAAAACAAGTAGAATTCTCCATCTACATAGAAGCTAAGATAAGACAAAATTGTATTACATTTTCTAGATCATGGCTGCTTTAATGAGATCAGTATAAACAAGTATAACCTATTCACACATATAAGGCATATGTTGCTTAATTTAAAGAGTTTACGTAATGAAGTGTTAAGACTATGAACTACGAAACTTGATTCTAAAAGATAAGAGACTTGAAGTATGTTGAAAGTATACGATACTTGGTTTTCGAAAGTATAAGTCTCTTGGTTATAAAAAGAATGTATTTGCCTAAAGTATAAAGTTAGTATAACGACTTTATGGGAAATGGGTTATAATAGCTTTATGGAAAGTTAAAAGAGTGGTTTACTCTAAGTAATGATAAATGTTTTGAAATAAAGAAAGGCAAATGGATTTAAAAGCATCAATTGCTTAAGTTTTAAGGAAAGAAGTCACTTGATTTAGAAGCCGAAAAATGTATTTCTAAAAGTGTAGTGACTTAGGTAAGGTGTAAACAAGCCTTGATACTACGGGTGTTAGTATCTTGGGGTTTTATATGAAAAAGAGTCTTTTGAAAAGAATGTAAGCACGTAGTACTTTGGGTTAAATTCCCGGATTTTTATGTGTGAAACGAAAGTTCCATGAGTTTATAAAAATGGAAGTCTAAAGGTTTAATGAACTTGCCTATGTTTGCTTGTGATAGCTTTGAGTGCAAGTATTATATGTTTACGTTGTCGTGACTCTCAGTTGGAGGGCCGGCTGTCTTGTTGTAAGTTTACTTGGACGTACCGACAGTGATGTGGGATTCCACGGGTATGCTTCTATTATGATTGATCCTTGGACATGCTTATACGATGTGGGATTCCGGGGCATGTGACCAGGATGCGGGTTAGATTCCCGGATTTGTTTTATTACCCATGGCCATGCTTATACGATGAGGGATTCCGGGGCATGCGACCATGCTATGTACGACTATTACTCCATGGGCTAGCTCCCCATTAAGACATGTACCCACGATGAGGGATTCCGGGGGCATGTTATATTATTACTCCATGGGCTAGCTCCCCATGAAGACCTGCACCTACGATGAGGGATGCCGAGGGCACGTTATGGCCATGCTTATACGATGAGGGATTCCGGGGCATGCGGCCACGTTATATATATATATATATATATGTTGTATATGTGTACGCCGACAGTGAGGTGGGATGCCACGGGCGCGTCACATGGTTATATGTTACACTTATGACTGTCGGCAGTGATGTGGGATTCCACCGGCAGGAGATATATATATGTATTGTGTATTTGTACGCCGACAGTGAGGTGGGATGCCACGGGCGCGTCACATGGTTATATGTTACACTTATGGTATCGGCGATGATGGGAATTCCACGACGCGCTTTGATATTTGTGTGATTTGATCGCGTCCCAGATTGGGCCGGGTAGTATATGCGCCCCTCCATAAAGGGTCGGATTATGTTATGAAAGATAAGTAAGTTATATTGTAATGAACTTAATGATTTCTCCTAAGTATGTACGTAAGATTTGGCTATAACTCTTAATGGAATGGAAAAGATAATGATGTGCAATTAAGTTTATGAGTGGTAATGACACGGCAGGATCTGGTATGTACTTTTTATACTTGCCCCTGTCATTCTTTTGTACAGTTATGATCTGTTTACTGTACTTTATTTCCGTTCCATATTCGGTAACTGTTGTACTGACCCTCTTCGGGGGGCTGCGTTCATGTCCGCAGGTTTAGGTACACAGTTGTGGATCCGCGAGCTTAGGATCCTGGTTCAGCATTTTGAGATGGCTCCAATGTTCCGGAGTTGTCATGTTTATGTATATTCAGGGGTACGGCGGGGCCTTGTCCCGTCACAGTTTTGGTCCAAAAATCTTAGAAGTGCGTATTCACGTGTAAATTTGGACTGGTTAGAGTTGTAATTACATTTTTGGATAGTGTAAGCCCTTTTGGGTGATTTATATTATGACAGTCTTATCGGCTTTGCCTAAGTTTAAAAAAAAAAAAAGTGTGTTACCTATTTTCCGCAGTTTGTTATGTTGTATGATTAGAAGGGTGCCCAGGTAGGGTACGATCGCGGCTTGGTCGGTCGTGACAACGATATCATCACCGGAAAATCTCATATTCATTCGGCTACCACCCAGCACTCACGGGTGTAGTTACCTCGAAAGGTTCTTATGGATTCATGCTCTATTCCTTTACACTTGGTTGCTATCTTTTTTTTACTGATCGTACTCTTTCCGTACTTCCAACTTATACTAGCATACATACATAACTTCCATACCGATTCTGGCCTCCAATCTTTAGAGTCACTCAATAAAACAATATAAGGCCATTTCCGGCTCTCACGACCCGGTTCCGGTGGAATGCGTCCACAAACCCCTAAAACAATTAACTAGACCTGGGCCTTGCACCCTCGTGACCCTGTCACGTAGCGGAACTACTACCAACTGATCCCACTCTATTTCAGGTTATGGGGCGACCCATAACAGGTACTCACCCCGACCCGCCGTCGCACTTAACTCTTATCCTTGGTCTGACTTAAATTTTTGCTACCCGAGAAGGCCTTATATACCTAAGGTCTCAGCGGTTATCAATACTCTTAGGCTCGCAATTTCCATGCTCCAAGCCTATCTTACCAGTCCCCCGTAAACGGGTACAATAACTTCTCATAATACCATAACCATATTGTCTCGATCACAACCATTACTTACTTCATACGGATCCCATCCGTACAATCCTCTTACGCATACCACGTAGCTTAATCCATTAACATGGTATTCCATTAAGTTTCTTAACATGACTTCTTAAGGGTTCACTGCCCTATCAGACAGCTCATCCTTTCCCAATTATCTCAAAGTAATACGCAAAACCTCGATGAGAATTCTTTAACTGTTCCATACCTTCCCGGTATCTAATTAGTCTTTACCAACTCCTGGTAATGTAAAATCATTCTAGGCAACACGCATCTGACCCTCATACATAACTCCGTATAGATGTATGTCACAATACCAACTATACTATAATTATTACCAACCTGGATATGCAATCCACATAGTCCTTCGGGTCATCTTTGCCTTTCGTAGGCTGCAATCAACATAACTCGTTAGGAGAGCGACCCTAATCATCACGACCGAACCGGGCGTGGATGGTACCTTACCCCGGGCACCCTAGTGATACAACATCAGAGAAAATCAGCGGAAATAAAAACATGAACATGAATTAAGAGACATGATAAGTAAACAGGCCAACCAAAACAGTTGCCTTCAGTATATATACATAAATACTCGAACAGTTATCCTTTTACGGACTCGCCACAACAGCATTACTACTGAGACCTCTAAGAAGTGACAACAACTATGACGGGATAGGGCCCCGCCATACCCCTGAATGTACAAGAACCTACAGACTCAGGGTAACATACCAAAGATAAGCCTCCGAAGGAACGGAGCTTCCCAACACGCTGAAATGTGATCCTATAAGCGGGGATCGACAGTCGATGTACCTTTACCTGCGGCATGAACGCAGCCCCCCGAAGGAGGTCAGTACAACAGGTACCAAGTATGTGAAACTGTAAAATACTGTAAATGAAATCATAATAGTCTATATAAAGCAGGAGACATGTATGATAACCAAACTACGATTCACAACATAAAGCGATCATGTCAAGTTAGGGACTCACGCCTCAAAGTCATCCTCATGCGTGGAACTCCTTCCTCACTGCCGGCGGTCTAGGTACAAATCATGTGATACGTATAACAGGTCTCGGCCCATCTTATGGACCCAATATAGAAACGTGTGGAATACATTCCCGGATGAACCGGTAGTCAAGTGAAATACATTCCCGGATGAACCGGTAATCAAGTGAAATACATTCCTGGATGAACCGGTAATCAAGTGAAATACATTCCCGGATGAACCGGTAATCAAGTGAAATACATTCCCGGATGAACCGGTAATCAAGTGAAATACATTCCCGGATGAACCGGTAATCAAGTGAAATACATTCCCGGATAAACCGGTAGTTGAGTAGAACACAATACTTGCACAACAAGGCTATCACACGTAACATGGTCAAGTTTCATAACAAAAGCATAGGCAAGTTATACACAAATCAAGGTACTTTCATTTTGTGTCAAAGTCCGGATTTTAACTCTAAAGTATTACGTACGTTAAATTCCTTTTAAAGATCCATTTCTTTTACGAAGGTCACCCGATACCCGTAGTATAAAAATAGAGTGACTAACTTTGTTAAGTAAACCAAAATGCTTTCCTTTGTAAAATCAAGTAACAACCTTATTTTCCAAACGTTCAAGTTTGCCTAATTTCAAAAGCTCAAGTTTCTCATTTTAGAAAAGGTTTCGTAGTTCATAGTTTTAAATCCTTTAAAACATAATTCTCCTTTAAACGTTTTGAGAAACATATGTCTTATATGTCAGTAGGTTATTCTTGTTTATAATCAATCTTATTAAGCAACCATGATCTAGGAAATGTAATATCATTTTGTCTTATCTTAGCTTCTATGCAGATGGAGGTTTCTACTGGTTTTAATACCATACTTCATTATTCAATACATTTTCCTCTATTAACTGCGGTGGTTTGTCGATACTCATTCGATTTCGAAATCGGTAAACCATTCTTTTATCACTCTTAAGACGTTATACCTAACTTCCCATAAAGCTAGTACAACTCTTATGTTTTCAAAGCCAAGTATTACTCTTCTTTTAAAAGGTCTTTTGAAACACTTCAAGTTCTTTATTACTACACATCAAATCCGTTATAAGTCAAATCGATTTACCACTTTGAAACCACAAAGCATTTTCTTACCTACATAAAGTCGTTATAACCAACTACCCATAAAGCCGTTATAACACTTTATGTTTCAAACCAGATCAAATACATTAAACACAGTGCGTCTAGTACTACATAGTTATACACATATCATGCTAGAGCGGATAGGAAGAGGTTCACATACCTCGCGACGATTATCGACTAATAACAAAACGCTTCAGTACCTCAAACCGTCGGCTACTCCTTAAGCCAAGTAGATCACGCCAAACGTAGTACTTCACCTATAGAGGCCCTGGCGCCTATTAACATCTAGATCTCAATGGAGAATATCCTACAGAAAATTCGGCGACACCTCCACACATGACAGCGTAAATCTCCTCTCTCTGGCGAGGCTAACAAGCCAACCAGGGGTTAACGTCTAACGGGCGTGTACAATTCTACTACATGGTGATGTTACACAAGTCTATTATGTCTGATCCTATGTAATTACTGATTCGATTCTCTTCTTTAAATTCAGCTTAAGTCGCAAGACATTGCTGTAAGTATAATCGGAGCTTAAGTCAAAAGACATTGCCGCACAACTATGTTCAGTTCTATATATAGTATACTTAACTATATACTCCTACAACATGTAATTTCCAATTACAGAAGGTTAAGAATGTTTACCTCGATAAGCCCAAAATTATCCGAGTTTATATGTCGATCTGAGCAAGGTTTAGCTCCTACTCGCGCGCTCAACCCGCTCAAACAACCCTTAGAAGTTCTAACCAACTTCCACTTATAACTTCAACTACGGGTGAAGATTTACTTAGGGTTTCGTTTTAGTGAGTGAGGAAAGTATAATGGTATTTTAAATTTGGTATAAGTGTAACCTTGGGAAATACTACAAGGTATTTGGGCGAGGTATTTGGACATTATAACAATACTAGGAGAGTATTTCTATACCACAACAAGGGGTATTTATACGAGACAACTAGGCTAGGGGGGGGGTGTACCCCTCGGCTAGGGCACCACAAAGGGGGAGGGGGAGGCTCTCGGCCAAGGGCCTTGCTCAAAGGGGGGGAGGGGGCTTTGGACGATAGCAAGACAAGAGGGAGGGAGTATTTGAGACTTAGATAGATTGCTCAAGTTTTGGATGAAGAAAGTCTTCAAGTAAGGGGAGTATTTATAGGCTAACCAAAGGCCAACCAATGGCCAAGATCAAGCCAAGTGCCATGCAAGTGTAGGGCCAAGATTAAGCCATGTGCAACCTTATCCATCTACCCAAAATATCCTACCAACTCCTTGACCAAAAACAATGCACAAAAAACGTGCCAACTTGCCCATTTCGTCCGTCCACTCCTTCCAATTAGAGGGTGACAAGTGTCGCCCTCTCGTTGGTCCAAAATGTTTCGTCTCTCGGAAAAATCCGCAAAAATTATTAATGACATAGCGAATTTTCCCTACGAAAAGTGGAAACGTTTCGTCGGAAAACGACTCTTTTCGGCACTTGTGTACAAATTTCGAAACTAGCCAACTTTAAGGCTCAAATTATAATACGTACGCGCTCACGTACATACTCTGGAAATACGGGGTATAACATTCTCCCCTCCTTAGAAACATTCATCCCGAATGTTCCTTCTCAAGACGGATAACGATAAAGTTCTTCTAATAAGTTGCCAACGCCACAACTGGCCACGAAACAACACATGCACGCAAATACTTATATCCAAGTCCACGAGGAAACACCTTTAACATCACAAACTTTTTGTCACTTTGCGCGAGGTTCTAGTGTCACTCGGCGACCCAACAAATGGTGCCGGACTGCATGCGATCCACGAGGTCTAAAATATACATCCTTGCACCTTCTCCTTCACAAGAAATGAGCATATCTAGGCTCGCAATACATGCTCGCCTCTGCCTTACTCGTCGTACTCTTCTCGAACACTTGAACTCTTCTAGTATCGTACCACACTTGGTTTCCAAAACTTTGGAGTCACTACCTCCAAACTTGGTCATCTTACTAGCCTCGATCTTCCTTAAGGCCACTTGCCTTCACGATCCGCCGGTCGAACATATCCACGAACTCATACGATGGTCATCTAAACTTGGGCCTAGCACCCTCGTGATCCTACCACCTGGCGGGACCACCCAGAGCTGACCCCACTTCATTCCGGGCTACGGGTTGACACGCAACACGTCCTCAACCCGAGCCTCTGTCGCGCCGACTTTCTCGTTTCTCGATCCGGAACAACCTTGCTAAATCACATCAGGAAAGATACCACTTTCATTTACCCAACCCAGGGACTTATCACACAATACATTTATACGCAAACCAAGTATTTCAACAAGGACTAACCGTAAAATCTTTTATTCAAGATGACCTTACATCTAAGGTCTCAACATGAAATATTTTAAAGTTCACACTTTCCATGTCCCCATACATATCCTTTCAACTAGCCAAGCTTTCTAACTCATAACCAACATAACGCTATCCGAACGTAGCACACAATAATAAGGTCATCAATCATGCATACAAATCTCTAGAGGGTTAAGGATATACCTGAAGCTACCGCTCCACTCTAATCATAAGTACGCCTGCATGCGTATGAAAGCGATGAACACGCCATCGATCCGGTATCTTTGTGCCGCTGCGGTACCTCTCCTATAAGCACGATCTCGTCACATGGCCAGCGGCGCGAGTGAAACAAGCACCCGATAAAAAACGACATTCCGGGATGATGTTTGCCACATCGTGCTGAGGGACATGAATCCGTGGCTAGCACTCACGTATACTGTGAACGGAAGCCACGGAGCTCGACCAGCTCGAATACCTGAGCGTCCGAAGGCGAGGGGACCACTCTGTCTTGGTGGAGGTACATAACTAGGCTAGCTGGCGGTCCGCCTCGAAAGTTACCAAAGGACCTGCTGTTCGGCCTCTTGGCGATCTCGGTCATTCCGTCGACCTCTCCGTGCCTCGCATCCTGGTGCATGAGCTTGCGTGCGGGCAATGTCCATGCGGTGAAGAGCTACTCCGTACAAGCCTCGCCAAGTAATCATCGGCCCGGTGGCGTAGCGGTGTACTCTGTCCTCCATATCGGCTACTCTGGCGGGAACATACCGAGCTAATGAGTCGAACTCCACATTGTACTCTCTAACCGTCGCGATCTGCCTCAGCGTCAAAAATCATGCCCGAGCCCTCGCTCATCTGTGGGGCAAGAAATATGCAAGAAAAGCCCTTGAGAATTCGTCCCATACGGTGGAAGTGCATGCTCTTCCGGGACAACTCCGCGAATCAAACCGATCAATGCGGTATCACGCGGTGATGCGAACCAATACCACCGACTACGCCTGCGAGACTCGATCACTCTCGTGATCATTGTAGGTCGGATAAACTCTGAGGTCGTCCTCGGCTCTCGATCCATAGAACAACGGCGGGCTCTGACTCGAGAAAGTCACGTAGCCTCAGGCTATGCGCTCGGGGTGAACTACGGGTGCTCTTGGGCTGAACTGCGTCCGCCTATCCTCATATCGGCAACGACCACGGCGATGGCGGGCCATCTCCTTGTACCCGTCTCATCTGCTCCGGTGTGGGGTGGAGGCTCAGTCTTGTAGTCTCGGACCCATCGCTGCGACTCTAAACTTCTTTGGTCTTTGGCGGCGTCGAAACTTCGCCGTCGGAAGCCTTTGTCTCGAGCAGCCAGGGCTGCGCCCTCGTACTCCTCAGTATCTCACTATGACTCGCCCATTTGCCTTGCCCATCGGGCTGCAGGTTGCCTGCGGAGGCATAGCGGTAAAGGAAAGGAATACGTCGGAGGGTCGATTTATCACACGACTCTAAGGCACGATCTCGGAATGAGAAGAATGAAACTAATCCTAAATGTCCTGCGACCTCACGATTATAGATGTGGTGCACAACACACGATAATCAAGACTACTGAACACGATGCGTAGACACTTTCCGAGGACTAAGCGCTCGATACCACTTTTGTCACGACCGAACCGGGCGTGGTAGTGCCTACCGGGCACCCTAGTGATACAACATCGAGAGAAAATCGCGAAATAAAAACATGAACATGAATTAAGAGACATGATAAGTAAGCAGGCCAACCAAAGCGATTTGCCTTGGTATATATACATAAATACGACGATTATCCTTTTACGGACTACGCCAGCGATTACTACTGACCTCTAAGAAGTGACAACAACTATGGCGGGACGGGGCCCGCCATACCACGAATGTACAAGAACCTACGGACTCGGGGTAACATACCAAAGATAAGCCTCCGAAGAACGGAGCTTCCCAACGTCTTTGAAATGTGATCCTATAAGCGGGGATCGGCGGTCGATGTACCTTTACTGCGGCATGAACGGCCCGAAGGAGGTCGATGCAACAGTACCAAGTATGTGAAGCGTAAAATCAGTAAATGAAATCATAATAGTCTATATAAAATAGGAGACATATATGATAACCAACTACGATTCACAACATAAAAGCGATCATGTCAAGTTAGGGACTCACGCCTCAAAGTCATCCTCATGCGTGGAACTCCTTCCTCAGCTGCCGTGATCTAGGTACAAATCATGTGATACGTATAACAGGTCTCGGCCCATCGTATGGACCCAATATAGAACCGTGTGGAATACATTCCGGATGAACGGTAGTCAAGTGAAATACATTCGGATGAACCGTAATCAAGTGAAATACATTCTGGATGAACCGTAATCAAGTGAAATACATTCGGATGAACCGGTAATCAAGTGAAATACATTCGGATGAACCGGTAATCAAGTGAAATACATTCGGATGAACCGGTAATCAAGTGAAATACATTCGGATGAGCCGTGTCAAGTGAAATACATTCGGATAAACGGTAGTTGAGTAGAACACAATACTTGCACAACAAGGCTATCACGTAACATGGTCAAGTTTCATAACAAAAGCATAGGCAAGTTATACACAAATCAAGGTACTTTCATTTTGTGTCAAAGTCGGATTTTAACTCTAAAGTATTACGTCACGTTAAATTCCTTTTAAAGATCCATTTCTTTTCTGAAGGTCACCCGATACAGTAGTATAAAAATAGAGTGACTAACTTTGTTAAGTAAACCAAAATGCTTTCCTTTGTAAAATCAAGTAACAACCTTATTTTCCAAGCGTTCAAGTTTGCCTAATTTCAAAAGCTCAAGTTTCTCATTTTAGAAAAGGTTTCGTAGTTCATAGTTTTAAATCCTTTAAAACATAATTCTCCTTTAAGCGTTTTGAGAAACATATGTCTTATATGTCGGTAGGTTATTCTTGTTTATAATCAATCTTATTAAGCAACCATGATCTAGGAAATGTAATATCATTTTGTCTTATCTTAGCTTCATGCGGATGGAGGTTTCTACTGGTTTTAATACCATACTTCATTATTCAATACATTTTCCTCTATTAACGCTGCGGTGGTTTGTAAATTTTCATTCGATTTCAAATCAGTAAACCATTCTTTTTATCACTCTTAAGACGTTATACCTAACTTCCCATAAAGCTAGTACAACTCTTATGTTTTCAAAGCCAAGTATTACTCTTCTTTTAAAAAGGTCTTTTTGAAACACTTCAAGTTCTTTATTACTACACATCAAATCCGTTATAAGTCAAAATCGTTTACCCTTTGAAACCACAAAGCATTTTCTTACCTACATAAAGTCATTATAACCACTACCTACATAAAGCTGTTATAACACTTTATGTTTCAAACCAGTCAAATACATTAAACACAGGTACGTCTACCGTACTACATAGTTATACACATATCATGCTAGAACAGATAGGAAGAGGTTCACATACCTCGCGACGATTATCGACTAATAGCAAAACGCTCCAAGTACCTCAAACCGTCGGCTACTCCTTAAGCCAAGTAGATCACGCCAAACGTAGTACTTCAACCTATAGAGGCCACAAGGCGCCTATTAACATCTAGATCTCAATGGAGAATATCCTACAGAAAATTCGGCAGCACCTCCCCCCCCGCAACAGCGTAAATCTCCTCCTCTAACGAGGACGGCTACCAAGCCAACCAGGGGTTACGCCTAACCGGGCGTGTACAATTCTACTACGGTGATGTTACACAAGTCTCTTATGTCTGATCCTATGTAATTACTGATTCGATTCTCTTCTTTAAATTCAGCTTAAGTCGCAAGACATTCTGTAAGTATAATCGAGCTTAAGTCAAAAGACATTGCCGCACAACTATGTTCAGTTCTATATATAGTATACTTAACTATATACTCCTACAACATGTAATTTCCAATTACAACAGAAGGTTAAGAATGTTTACCTCGATAAGCCCAAAATTATCCGAGTTTATATGTCGATCCTGAGCAAGGTTTAGCTCCTATTCAGCGCGCTCGACCGCTCCAAACAACCCTTAGAAGTTCTAACCAACTTCCACTTATAACTTCAACTACGGGTGAAGATTTACTTAGGGTTTCGTTTTAGTGGTGAGGAAAGTATAATGGTATTTTAGGCTAGTATAAGTGTAACCTTGGGAAATACTACAAGGTATTTGGGCGAGGTATTTGGACATTATAACAATACTAGGAGAGTCTTTCTATACCGCTACGCGGGGTAGTTATACGAGACAACTAGGCTAGGGGGTGTACCTCTGGCTAGTGGCACCACAGGGGAGGAGGCTCTCGGCCAAGGGCCTTGCTCAAAGGGGGGGGAGGGGGCTTTGGACGATAGCAATACAAGAGGGAGGGAGTATTTGAGACTTAGATAGATTGCTCAAGTTTTGGATAAAGAAAGTCTTCAAGTAAGGGGAGTATTTATAGGCTAACCAAAGGCCAACCAATGGCCATGATCAAGCCAAGTGCCATGCAAGTGTAGGGCCAAGATTAAGCCATGTGCAACCTTATCCATCTACCCAAAATATCCTACCAACTCCTTGACCAAAAACAATGCACAAAAAACGTGCCAACTTGCCCATTTCGTCCGTCCACTCCTTCCAATTAGAGGGTGACAAGTGTCGCCCTTTCGTTGGTCCAAAATGTTTCGTCTCTCGGAAAAATCTGCAAAAATTATTAATGACATAGCCGGAATTTTCCCTATGAAAGCTGTGGAAACGTTTCGTCGGAAAACGACTCTTTTCGGCACTTGTGTATAAATTTCGAAACTAGCCAACTTTAAGGCTCAGATTATAATACGTACGCGCTCACGTACATACTCTGGAAATACGGGGTATAACACTAATAACACAGCTCTATCGCACGATCTCAGAGTGAGAAGAATGGAAACCAATCCTAAATGTCCTGCAGCCTCCTGATTATAGATGTGGTGCACAACACACCGATAATCAAGACTCTACTAGACACGGTCTGTAGACACTTTCCGAGGACTAACTGCTCTGATACCACTTTTGTCACGACCCGACCCCGGGCCGCGACTGGTGCCCTACCTGGGCACCCTTCTATTCATACAACATAATAAACTGCGGAAGATAAATACACTCTTTTTTTTTAAACTAAGGCCAAGCCGATAAGGCTGCAATAACATAAAAATTTACCCGAAAGGGTCTACACTGTGTAACAATGTAAAAACAACTCTAGCCAGTCCAGCCCACAGATGAATACATACCTCTAAGATTTGGACAAATACTATGACGGGACAAGGCCCCGCCGTACCCCTGAATATAAATAACTATGACGACAAACTCCTGAACATTGGAGCCATCTCAAATGCTGAACCAGGATCCTAAGCTCGCGGATCCACAACTGTGTACCTAAACCTGCGGACATTTAACGGCCCTCAAGCGAGGTCAAGACAACGGTACCAAATATGGAACAAAAATAAGTCTGATAAACAAATCATAACTGTACAAAAGAATGACAGAGGCAAGTATAAAAAGGGTAAATACCAGATCCTACCGTGTCATTACCATCTCGTGAACTTAATCGTACCTTATTATCTTTCCCATTTTTACATAAAAGTTATAGTCACATTCTTACGTACATGTTTTAGGAAAAACCGTCAAGTTCATTACTATATAGCTTACTTACTTTACATAACATAATTCGACCCTTTATGGAGGGACGCCTATACTGCGCGACCCAATCTGGGACGCGATAAATTCACATAGTCTGCCCATAAAGGTATACTGCCCGGCCCCTTCCTGGGACGCGGTAAAGTCACATAGTCTGCCCATAAAGGTATACTGCCCGACCCATTCCTGGGACGCGGTAATGTCATATAGTCTGCCCATAAAGGTATACTGCCCGGCCCATTCCTGGGACGCGGTAAAGTCATATAGTCTGCCCATAAAGGTATACTGCCCGGCCCATTCCTGGGACGCGGTAAAGTCACATAGTCTGCCCATAAAGGTATACTGCCCGGCCCATTCCTGGGACGCGGTAATGTCATATAGTCTGCCCATAAAGGTATACTGCCCGGCCCATTCCTGGGACGCGGTAATGTCATATAAAAATCCGGGAATTTAACCCCACGTACTACGTACCTCTACTCCTTTAAACAGAATGACTCTTTTTCAAATAAAACTTCCAAGATACTAACAACCGTAGTATCAAGTCATATCTACTTTTCAAGACAAGTCACAATACCTTTTAGAAATACATTTACCGGCTTCTAAATCAAGTGACTTCTTTCTTATAAACCTTAAGCAATTGGTACCATTAAAACAATTAGCCCTTCTTTATTTCAAGTCATATCTTTGCTTACATTACTGAAGAAAACCATTCTTTTAATCTTCCATAAAGTTGTTATAACCAACTTCCCATAAAGTCGTTATAACTCTTTATGTCTTTGACAAATTCATTCCTTTTATGACCAAGAAACTTATACTTTCAATTCAAATCACATAGCTTTCAAAATACTTCAAGTCTCTTAACTTTTTAAGAAAACAAGTTTCTTAACTTTAGAATGGCAAGAAATCAATACTTTCCAAATCAAGTATTCTATACTTTTAAATCAATTCATTTCTTCCTTTAAGAATCAAGTCTCATAACTTGAAAAATAAAGTCCCTTAACCTTTTAAAAATTTGAGGCTCATAGTCTTAAAACTTCATACGTAAATTCTTATAAATTAAGTAACATATACTTTGGTGCGTTGTGAATAAGCTATACTTATTTATAACGATCTTAATCGAGTAGCCATGATCTAGAAAATGTAATACAATTTTGTCTTATCTTAGCTTCTATGCAGATGGAGAATTCTACTCATTTTAACTTAATTGATTGTCATTACATTTTCCTTTATTAACGCTGCAGTGGCTTGTTCGATTCTTATTCTCATTTGTGCCGCAACTTAGCCAAGTCAACTTGGCTCTAAATACCTCCTAACGACTCTTACCAACATCCCCCATAAGACTTGGTAAGAACTTAGGATAACTTAGACATAACCTTTACGTAGAGTAAATCAACATACATACCTCTTAACTTCTAAGATAAGAAGGAATCATGAAATAGTACTACATGTATATTCCATACATAGAATCATGTCAAAAGAAGGAAGAGGTTCACATACCTCGCGACGATTATCGACAAATAGCAAAATGCTCCAAAATACTTCAACCTTGATAGCTATTCCATCCTTCAAGTAGAATACGCTATAATTAGCACTTCAACCTATAATGGCCATAATACGTCCATTAACCTTTAGCTTCGAACGTAGAATATTCTAAGTGCAAAGTCACTAAATTCTACGGAACATCGGACAACACTTCCTTTGTTTCTACATACTTTGCCACCTTTTTCAAGGCCGAATTCAATAACCAAACACACCACATTTAAGGCCCAACAATTCAGCTAACCAAAGGGGATTACACGCCTTAACAGGACGTGTAAAATTCCGCCCCACAATTGATATCAAACTAGTCCACAATACAAATGCCAATTTCGGCCAAAAGGTGCAACAACTTATCAACCTTTCCAATTCCTTTTCAATCCAAGTTCTTAGGTCTAACATTTTATATAGTCATAAACAACTTCAACAACTACAATTTCCTTCTTTATATAACATATGACAACTTAACTAGTAACCAACTTGAATTAAAATCTTAAGGGCTAACATACTAGTTTTCGGATTAGGGTTCCAACAATCAATACACTTATCAAACTTCATAATATAAACATCTCATGCTTGCTAATATCCATAGCTACAACAATAAGTAATCTTAATTACTAAAACGACAAGAATTATACCTTTACAAGCCCTTAAAATTTCCAAGATTCAAAGTCGCTCCTTTGCAATTTTTAGCTCCTTTCCTTTACGCTCCAATCCGCTATTTGAAGCCTTTAGAAGCTCACAACCAACTTCTCTTCCATTTTCAATCAAAATCTATGAAAATGCCTTAGGTTTTCGCCTTGCGACTAACGTGAAAACACCGTTTTTCCGAAATCTTTCTATTGAGATATCCTTACAATACCCTTAGGGACCTTGGGTTAAAGTCTTGTGAATAATGGATCAAAAGTACAAAAATTTTGTGTGAGAAGGACCTTGAACCCGTGAGCCCTTTTTCTTGGCACAATGATCTCTAAATTTTTCTAAGTGTTTGAATACATGGTCTTGCACTAGTGTGTATATAAAACACAATGAAGGGTCAAGATTATAACAAATGTGTGGCTAGGATGAAGAACATTAATTAAATAGCCAAGTGGACAAGTTGACTTGGTCAATATTATCAAGCTAGCAAAACTTATCATCTTCAATGGTCAATGACCATTTTAGCCTTACAAATTTCTTCCAACACCATGTGGGGGGGGGGGGGTGCCACGTGTCTCCCTCCCATTCGTCCATAAAATTCTGTAACCCTCGTGGGTCCCACAAAACGTAAAATTCCTCGGGTGGGCCCCACGTGACCAAATCCGTAAAATTAAATTCCAAAATGATAATAAGCTCCATACTCTTCAATTAATGCATTTTGAGAATATAATTCTCACCAACGAACATTTCTCCTTTCCGACGTTCGGAAGATTTTCCGTCAGAAAAACAATTCTTCCTTTCGTACCCTTTTCAAGTCTTGAGCTCCTTATGTACATTCTCTTAAACATGTCCTTGAATTACGGGGTGTAACACCTAGTCTGCTGTTGAGGCTCTCCGCCTCGAAAATCACCCTGAACCTCTGCCGTCCTGGCCCTCTTGGGCTGGCCTTGGTCTGGCCGATCCTCTCTCTTCCTGTCCTCAATCCCCTGTGCATATGTCTGCATCCTGGCAATATCCATACCTGGCTGAAGGGCCACTCCCAGGAAAATAGTGATCATATAACGGTCTAGCCCCATAACATAGCGATGAACTCTATCAGCCATGTCAGCTACAATAGTGTGTGCATACCTGGCCAACGAGTCAAATTCCAGGTTGTACTCTCCGATGGTCCTCCCATTCTGCCTCAATGACAAGAACCTATCAACACGGGCTCTCCTCATCTCAGGAGGCAAAAAGTGATCAAGAAAGGCCTCTGTGAACTCATTCCAAACAGCTGGAGGAGCACCCACAGCCCTAGACAATTCCCATGACTCAAACCAGTTCAACGCAATATCGCGTAACCGATAAGAAACTAGCACCACTGACTCGGTCTCCGAGACCCTAAGCACCTGCATAGTCCGTCAGATTCGCCGAATAAACTCCTGAGGATCCTCCTCAGATCTTGAACCATAGAACTCGGGTGGACTACAACCCAGAAAATCCCGAATCCTCAAACTGTCGGCTCTAGGGTTAGCTACCTGCTCCAATCGGCGCTGCCCTACCACTATGCTAGTCAATAACCTGATCTGCTCTTCATAATCTCTATACTCCGCCCCTGGCTGAGGTACTGGAGGCTCAGGTATCGGAACCCCTGGAGATGCGGTTGCTCTCCGCCTTCTAATATCGCCGGCAGAATCTAACTCGCCGCCGACCACAACCTCGTGAATAGTCCGCTCGAGTCCTAGTAACCCTATGCGCACCACTAGCGCCTCCTCGCCGCTTTCCCTTCGGGCCCCGGTCGCCTCCGCGAGGCATAGCTGATTCATACACATAAGAATACGTCAGAGACGGATCAACCTAATAACACAACTCTATTGCACGATCTCAGAGTGAGAAGAATGGAAACCAATCCTAAATGTCCTGCAGCCTCCTGATTATAGATGTGGTGCACAACACACCGATAATCAAGACTCTACTAGACACGGTCTGTAGACACTTTCCGAGGACTAACTGCTCTGATACCACTTTTGTCACGACCCGACCCCGGGCCCGCGACTGGTGCCCTACCTGGGCACCCTTACAGGTATACATCAGAGATAATCAGCGAAACATACATGAAACTTATAAAATAAAACAACGAGAATTTAAACAACAATAGGTTACCCGATAAGGCTACCTCTCTGGACACATATACATATACGTAAACAACTGCAGTTACATCTCTTTTTTTTTTTTTTACAAACCGACCCACAACATGTGACTACATACCTCTAAGAATTACAACTGTGGCGGGACAGGGCCCCGCCATACCCCTGAATGTACATAATCTACAATATCAGGGAAACCGTACCCAAAAGATAAGCTTCCGGAGTGAATGGTGTCACGGCCCATTCCGTGGCCCGTGACTGGTGCCTTACCCGGGCACCCAAGTAGGCATACATCAGAGTAATCAGCGGAATAAAAAAACAAGACAAGTAACAAATGTAAAATGAGACACAGTTTATTTGAGAAAAAGTCGTCTTTCGGCATGTATATATAACCTAAGTCCGCGATTACATCCCAACTGCATAATAGACTACTGCACTTCTAAGGAAGAACAACTATGGACAGTGGCCCCGCCATACCCCGAATGTACAAAACTATCTACAACAACAGGAGATCATACCTAAAATTCGAGCCTCCGAGAAGATGGAGCTCCGACACCAAAGAAAAGATCCTAAACGAGGATCCGCTACCGCTTCCCTTTACTCATGCAGATTTAACGCACCGGAGGTCAGTACAACATGTACCAAGTATGTGAAACTGTAAAGTACTTTAAATGAAATCATACCATTTTAAAAGTGTTACACCCCGTAGTTCCAGGGTATGTATGTGAGGACGTACGTACGAGAATACGACATTAATATTGGAAAGAAAGAAAGATGTCATTTTTCGACGGAAAAGTTCCCGGGTTTTGTGAAGGAAAAAGGTTCGTTAATGGGAATTGGATTCCCAGATTTGGTATTTGGACTTCGTGGAATATTAGAGAATTATGGAATTTTATTTCCGGAATTGGTCACGTGGGGCCCACGGGAGAAATTTACGATTTTGTGGGGCCCACTTTGTTTTCGAGATTTTGTCCTTTATGGATATTTTCGGAAGATGAAATATTTTGGACCAATAGAGGGGCTACACGTGTCACCCCTAGGTGGGCTAGGTTGGCCGATTTTCATGTGACAAGTGGCCAAGACAAGTGGCCAAGTCTTGCAAGATATTTTGTGTGGACAAGTGGCTTGTGGGTCCCACCCACACTTGTCCCCAATCTCAACCACACACTTGCCTTCATCCTAGCCCTTGGTTGTCCTATATATGCACCCTTAGTTGATGAAATCTTCCACACTTAGATAATTCAAGCGTTGAAAAATATTTTCCCTCTCCCTCCTTCACTTGTTGTTCTCGTCGAACACACCCCCCCCCTAACCAAACTTTGTCCAATAATTCCTAAACTCTTAAGTGTTCTTCCCTAGTGTGTTAGGAAGACTCTTAACCAAAAGTTAGAAAAGATTTCACCTCCCTAGCCACAAAAGCCACCCTTGGCCGAGAGCTCTAGGAACAAGAACCTTAGTGTTCTTCACTTGTTTGAGTTCATTCTTGAAGAGATGATGGTTAGGAGCTTCTTAGGGTGATTGTGGTGGGTTTGTACGCAAAGATTGGAGCTAAGACTTGCTTGGAACGACATTAAGTTCTTGGATAGATTTTGGGCTATTTGAGGTAGTGAATCTTAAACCTCCTTGTGAATTGGTCATTATACATATATTATAAGTATATTATGAATATATAATATATGGAGTAAAGTTTGGAAGAGTTGGATCTTGTTAACTTGTTAAAGGAAAGGATTGGCCGTTAGCCATTAAAATGGTAAAAACGTATCTTACTTGCTAAGAAGCTAATAACAAAGTAACTATAACTTATATTAAGAATGGAAATATAAGTTGGATGACTAATGAGTAATTTGGATAAGTAAAATGGACAAAGTTGGCCAAGGACCCCAACTTAAGGATCAGATTTACTTTGGATCGTATTTACTTTGAATCAGATTTACATTTACATTAAGGGGAAGATTGTTCAATCGCGTTCCGCTTTGGGCGTGTGATCCCTTTTAATTATTGTATTGTTATGAAGGCGTGATAGTAAACCGCACGGCCATGGCGTAATCCCCTTCTTTTACTTATTGTTGTTATGAAGGCGTGATAGTAAACCGCGTTACCGTTTGGGCGTGTAATCCTTCTTTATGTTGTTTAATTATTACGCCATATATATGGTATATATATTACGTTATTCGCCTTGGAGAAAGATGGAAAAGTGAGTAAAACGGGAAGTGCGCCCAATTTTCCGTAATTAGAGGGCTTTTATTGGTATAAATCTTCAATGGTAAGAAAGGTTTGATAAGTACTATGACCATTTTAGAGTGGAGTACTACGGGTGGCGTGATCTACTTGGCTGGAGTAGCCGACGGGTTGAAGTACTTGGAGCGTTTTGCTATTTGTCGATAATCGCCGCGAGGTATGTGAACCTCTTCCTATCTTTTCTAGCATGATTGTTGTGAACTATGTAGTACGGTAGACGTACGTGTGCTAAACGAGTTTTGGTTGGTTTAAAACATAAGGTGTTATAATAGCTTTATGGGAAGTTAGTTATAACGACTTTATGTAGGTAAAAGAATGGTTTATTGATTTTAGAAGTTAAGAGACTTGATCTTAAAAGATAAGAGACTTAACTTATAAATGACGTTTTATGAAATGTTAAGGACTATGAATTTTGTTAAAAAGTTGTGAAACCTCATTCGTGAGTAATGAGTACTTGGCTTTTAAAGAATGATGTTTTACTGATTTCGGAAATGAGAATAAGTATCGAACAAACCATGACAGCGTTAATAAAGGAAATTTATTGACTAATGAATTATATTAAAACCAGTAGAAACCTCCATCTGCATAGAAGCTAAGATAAGACAAAATTGTATTACATTTCCTAGATCATGGCTGCTTTAATAAAATGGTTATAAACAAGAACAAGCTACTCACACATAAGGCATATGTTACTCAATTGTTTTAAAAGGAGATTACGTTAAGTGATTAAGACTATGATCTATGAAATCTTTCGAAAATAAGAGACTTGAGCATTTGAAATTAGGCAAACTTGAACTTTTGGAAAAGAATGTTGTCACTTGATTTTAATAAGGAAAGTGTTTTGGTTTACTTAAAAATGTGAGTCACTCTGTTTTTAATACTACGGGTATCGGGTGACCTTTATAAAAGAATTGGATCTTTTTAAAGAATTTAACGTACGTAATACTTTGGGGGTTAGAACCTGGCCTTCGGCATAAAATGGAAGTACTTCAAGTTGTGTGTAACTTGCCTATGTTTGCGTGTGATAGCCTTGTTGTGCAAGTATCAGATTTATACCACCGCGTCTCTCGATGGAGGGCCGGCTGATCTGTTATGTATGATTCTTTATCGAGTCCCATGGGATGGGCCGAGACACGTATTCCACCTGATTTTTTATCGAGTCCCATGGGATGGGCCGAGACACGTATTCCACCTGATTCTTTATCGAGTCCTATGGGATGGGCCGAGACACGTATTCCACCTGATTCTTTATCGAGTCCCATGGGATGGGCCGAGACACGTATTCCACACGATTTATACCTAGACTGCCGGCAGTGAGGAAGGAGTTCCACGGGCATGAGGGATGACTTCAAGTATGTGAGTACTTGACTTGACATGACTACTTTTATGTTGTAAACTGTAGTTTGGTTATCATACATGTCTCCTGTTTTATATAGACTGTCATGATTTCATGTTATACCCCGTAGTTCTAGGGTATGTATGCGAGGACGTACGTACGAGAATACGACAGAAAGATTGGAAAGGAAGAAAGAGGCGATTTTTCCACGGAAAAGTTTCCGGTTTTTGTGAAGGAAAAAGGTTCGTTAACGGGAATTGATTCTGATTTGGTATTCGGACTTCCCGAATATTAGAGAATTATGGAATTTTATTTTCGAAATGGTCACGTGGGCCCACGAGAAATTTACAGTTTGTGGGCCCACTTTGTTTTCGAGATTTTGGCCATTATGGATATTTTCGAAGATGTTTTATTTTGGGCCAATAGGAGGGTGACACGTGTCACCCCGCCTAGTGGCTCGGGCCGAATGGCATTTGTGCACAACACCCTTGCTAGAGTCGTTTCGACTAAACGCTTTTTCATAACTTCAGAGGAAAATTCCGCTATGTCTTTTCTTATTTTTATGGATTTTTCCGAGAGACGAACATTTTGGACCAACGAGAGGCGACACTTGGCACCCTCTCATCAGCGGGCAAGCGGCGCTACTGACGATTTGGGAAGGTGGGAGATATTTTTGGTAGATATTTTGTGTGCAAGTTGGCTAGGTACACGGGTGAATCTTGGCCCTACACTTGCCTAACACTTGGTGTAATCTTGGCCATTGGTTGGCTTTCACTTGACCTATAAATACCCCTTCAAGACTAATTCATTCACAAAATTGCCTAAGTCTTGAAAGCTTCTTCCTTCCCTTAGTGTAGTTGTCTTGCCGAGAGCCCTCTCTCCCCTCGCCGAGAGTCCCCTAGTGGGGTAGGCCGAGGCAGCCACCCCCTCCTCAGGTGTGCTGGGGTACCCACTAGCCTAGTTTGTTTTCATATAATACCCCTCTTGGTAGAAATACTCTCAAAAGTATTGTATAATGCCCAAATTACCTTAGCCAGATACCTTGTTGTATTCTAAGGTTATA
Source organism: Przewalskia tangutica (assembly GCA_029844215.1). Classification (NCBI taxonomy): domain Eukaryota; kingdom Viridiplantae; phylum Streptophyta; class Magnoliopsida; order Solanales; family Solanaceae; genus Przewalskia; species Przewalskia tangutica. The sequence continues at coordinate 88,427,993 of CM056726.1, read as the reverse complement.
CCTATACGAAAAGCCTGTAAATACTATTATACTTCCCACACCACAAAACCGAAACCCTAGGAAAATCTCCATAGTCCGTTGAGTATTGTGAAGAAGTTGGTTAGAACTTCTAAGGGTGGTTTAGAGCGGGTCGAGCGCTGAGTCGGAGCTAAACGATTGCCCAGATCGACTTTATATTTGGATAATTATGGGCTTAGCGAGGTAAATATCTTGTCCCCTATTGTAATTGGATATTACATGTTGTAGGAAAATATAGTTAAAGTATACTATATATATATAATCAACATAGCTGTGGCAATGTCCTCGACTTAAGCCCAAGAATCGAACTGCTTTTTACATAGGTATCAGACATGAGACTTGTGTAGTAATCGTGGAGTAGAATTGTACCCGTTCGGGTTAGATGTATAACCCCTCGTTGGCTTGATAGCTACCGATAGAGGAGGAGATTTACGCCATGCGGGAGTCTTTGTCGAATTTTCTAGAATGTTCTACGATAAGATCTAGATGTTAATAAGCGCTTGTGGCCTTATAGGTCAAGTACTACGTGTGGCGCGCTCTACTTGGCTTAAGGAGTAGCGGCGGCTTGAGGTACTCGAGCATTTTGCTATTAGTCGATAATCGTCGCGAGGTATGTGAACCTCTTCCTATCTCTTCTAGCATGATATGTATGAACTATGTAGTACGGCAGACGCATACGTGCTAAATGTATTCGATGGTTTAAAAACATAAAGTGTTATAACGGCTTTATGGGAAGTTGGTTATACAACTTTATGTAGATAAGAAAACACTTTGTGGTTTTTAAAAGGTAAATGATTTGTTTATAATCGCTTGATGTGTGATTATAAAGAACTTGAAGTATTTCAAAAGATTTCAAATCGCTTTTGAAAGAGAAGTAATACTTGGTTTTTGAGAACTTAAGAGTTATACTAGCTTTATGGGAAGTTAGGTATAACGCTTAAGAACGCTTTTATCGATTTTGGAAATCGGGATGTATCGACAAACCACTGCAAATACATTAAAAGGAAATGTTTTGAATAATTAAGTATTATTAAAACCAAGAGAAACTTCCATCCGCATGTAAGCTAAGATGAGACAAAATGATATTTCCTAGATCATGGTCATTGTAATAAGATTGTTATAAACAAGAATATCCTACTCACATATAAGGCTTATGTTTCTCAGATTGTTTAAAAGAGAATTATATTCTTAAATGAATAAGACTATGAACTACGAAACCTTTCTAAAATAAGAAACGTGAACATTTGAAATTAGGCAAACTTGGACGCTTGGAAAATAATGTTGTTACTTGATTTTACAAAGGTAAGAGTTTTGGTTTTCTTAAAATGATACCACTCTATTTTATACTACGTATCAGGTGACTTATGTGAAAGAAATGATCTTTTTTAAGATTTTAATGTGTGAAGTACTTGGGGATAGATACCCGAACTTGTTAGTAGTAAGTACCTTGTGTGAATAACTTGATTGTATTGGTTTGTGATAGCCTTGTAATACTTTCTTGTTGCTTTGATAAGTAAACGTGTTAGGATGCTACGTGTTAGTATTTGTGATGTTTGTGTAAGGGGTTTCCTTGATTGTGCTTATTAACTATCGTTATGATAGTATTGTGGCATTCATCTCGAGATGATTCCGGTTAAGCCGCCTCCGACGCGGGTAGACTCAAAGTGTCCGGGGACCATGATTCGAGAATACCTCACGCGGGTCCCGGGGCCTATGCGAGCTACGAGAGTTCCGTGTTAGTACGCGCCCTTACGGGCACGCGGCCTCAGGGCTACGCGACTGGAAAGTCCGTGACGACGCCGGGAGTAGCTACCGATGCGGGAATACCTCACGCGGCCGATGAGATTGGCCTACGCGAGTCGCGGAAGTTCCCAGACTAGACGCGCGACATTAGATATCGCGCAAGGCCGCCTTTGATCATGTGACGGCCTGCAGCATCTTATGATACGCTTTATGACCTTGTTGGTACCGTGGTGTTAGTAGTCGGCTATGCCTTCGCATTTACCCCCGCATGCTTTATTAGGACACGTGGACCTCGTGTTCATGTGTATTCCTCGTGCTTGTATATCATAACCGCCAGCTGGCGAAGGTATTCCACGCACGATTGATGTTGTGGGCGTGAGACCCATTGTTAAATTGAGTGATGACTGAGGTGCGAGTCCCCGACTTGACATGATCGCTATTTGTGGTGAATCGTAGTTTGTTATCATACATGTCTCCCGCTTGGTATAGACTACTATGATTTCATTTACGATTTATTTTTAGTTTCACATACTCTGCACTGCCAGATCGACTCCTTCGGGGCCGCGCTCATGCCGCAGTCGAGGTACATCACCGTTGATCCTAGCTCTCGTGGTCACAGCGTTTGGGAAGCTCCGCTTCTCCGAGGCTTATCACGTATAGTCCCCGTCGTAAGTGTTTACATTCGTGGTTTTGGCCCCGCCCCGCCATCGTGGTCGATCATTCTGTGAGGTCCGTAGTACGCTGCAAGCGTGGTTGGTAAAAAGGATTGTCGCTCATTTGTAAAAGAGTTGATGGTTATATATATGCCGACAGTGCAAGTTTTCACGCATTATTGTTTTATATTTCGTTATCTCACGTTGTTGTTTTATGTTCACCGACACTCGATGTTGTGTCACTAGGGTGCCCGGTAGGAACCACCACGCCCGCCGGTCGTGACAAAAGTGGTATCGAGCGCTTAATCCTGAAAGTGTCTACTGCATCAGATCCAAGAGAGTCTTGATTATCGGGTGTTGTGCACCACACCAATAATCGTGAGGCTATAGGATATTTAGGATTGGTTTCTATTCTTCTCACTCGAGATCGTGCCTTAGAGTCGTGTTGTAAGTCGACCCTCCGACGAAATTATTTCCTTATCGCTATGCCTCCGCAGTGGCAACCCGCCCAGTGAGGCGCAAGGCAAGGAGCCGCGAGTAGAGTTCGGAGGGTGGCGAGGGCACAGCCAAATCATTACCTAGGTAGTGCTTCATTCGGGGTTTCGCGACGCCACTAGCCCCAAAGAGAGTTTAAGCACGGCGACGGCGCTCATCGCGCCATGATATGTGAACCTTCGCCCACGATCGGAACCGAGAATATAGATTGCAAGAGACAACCTTGTTACTAGCTATGGATTTGGCTACCAGAGTATACCGATGTATCGCGAGTCTTGATGACTACCTACAGAAGCGTTGTGCAAGAGTAATCCTTCGCTAGGCTTGAGCATGGCCCGTATGCGCTTATGCGCAGCCGAGAAACGTAGAGATCGACTGGTTAACCAAGGACGCAGGTAAGAGGCCAGAGCAGCAAGGTCCTTCTAGAACTTTCAAGGTGAGTATACCTTAAGTGCTATGTTACGATAGCGGTGTGTTAGTTGTGATTAGAAATCATGGTGGGTTAACCGAGTAAGATTTTGGAGGATAGAGAAAGTGTGAGCCTTAGAGCTTTATACGCAAAGACCTTAGAGGTAAGGCCATCTCGCAGAGACGATGTTTATGTTTGACTTTATAGGAGTGCATAGTGCACGAGCCGTGGTTTGGGATAAGTCCCATGTAGTATGAAATGAAAGAGGTAGTTGAGCTAAGAAGACCGCTAGGTTTTCGTAACGTGTTTAGTAAGATTGTTCCTTCGGGAGATGGTATTTGCGCTTGCCGGCCGGGTTGAGGCTACGCGGGTCAACCCGCGTAGGTTCAGCGTGGTCAGTTTGTGGTGGTCCCTCTTGTGTTAGGGTCATGAGGGTGTTAGGCCCATGTTTAGTTAGCCGTGCAAGTTCGTGGATGCGCTCGACCGCTGGTCGGGCCGACGGGGCAGCCTATCGTGTTCTTCGGCCGTGGTCGCTCTCGGCAGGTTGATGTTATCCGAAAAGTGTGAGGTTGCACGGTGCCTACCTTCACCTTATGACGACAATGGAGCCCGTGGTACTACTGCTTTCTTCTCGAGTTTGTACCAGTGCAGGCTAGAACTCGTGAGTCTCCAGACGCATTCGCCCTCGCCGTTGTTTTGATTTCGTGGTAGCCGTGAGGATCGTTGTCTCCGGTTGGGGAGTGTTTAAGCTACCATTTCGTTGTTCGATGTCGCCTTGCGACGCCAGGGCAGAAATGCAAGTTGCCGGCCGATTGGTCTGATGTTGGCGTGGTTCAGATAGTTGGTTCAGCTTGTTCCAGCAGATCGTGGATAGTGAGAAGCTTGTCTAGAAGAAGTTCGCACTCGTAGGAATCGTATGATAATCGACGACGCCAGAGTTCAAGCCGACGGTCGGTCTTCAAAGTACCACCGGACAGGTGTGACGAGTTTTGGAAATGAAGGAACTTAGCCCGAGTTACTTGGGCCTTTGTGAGTTCATGTGAAGAATAGGCCAGTTGCTTATATGTTAGCATTTGCCGTCCGACTTAGGAGGAAGGACGTCCGCCTTTCAGATTGTTATGATCGGAAAGTATCAAGATCCATCCGAATGTCCCCGCTTAATGATGACCACGCGAGATAGTAACCCCGAGTTTTGGAACCAAGCCGACGTAATGTGGTAAGAGTTCGAGTGTACGAGATCCTCCGGATCGCAGTTGTTCTGGCACCATTTGTTGGGTCGCCGAGCAAGGCTCGCGACAAAGTGACAAAAGTGGTATCGCGACTAAGGAAGTATATTTTGACCCCGGAAGAGGTATTTGTGGTGATGTAGAGGTGTTTCTCGTGGACTTAGATGTAAGTTTTGCGCAGTGTTTCCATGGCCGTGCATGGCAGATTGTTCTCGTAAGTATAAGAGTGAAGACTATATTGGCGCACGCTTGTTTTGAGACTTAGAAGGAACATTCGACGAATGTTTCTACGAGGGGAGAATGTTATACCCGTAGTTCTAGGGTATGTATGCGAGGACGCATTTGAGAATACGGCAGTAAAGATTGGAAAGGAAGAAAGAGGCGATTTTTCCACGGAAAAGTTTCCGGTTTTGTGAAGGAAAAGGTTCGTTAACGGGAATTGATTCCCGATTTGGTATTCGGACTTCCCGGAATATTAGAGAATTATGGAATTTTATTTTCGAAATGGTCACTGGGCCCACGGAGAAATTTACGCTTTGTGGGCCCACTTTGTTTTCTAGATTTTGGCCATTATGGATATTTTCGAAGATGTTTTATTTTGGGTTAATAGGAGGTGACACGTGTCACCCCGCCAGTGGCTCGCCGAATGGCATTTGTGCACAACACCCTGCTAGAGTCGTTGACTAAACGCTTTTCATAACTTGCGAGGGAAAATTCGCTATGTCTTTTCTTATTTTTATGGATTTTTCCGAGAGACGGAACATTTTGGACCAACGAGAGGGCGACACTTGGCACCCTCTCACGGGCGGGCTACTGACGATCGGAAGGCAAGTGGGAGATATTTTTGGTAGATATTTTGTGTGCAAGTTGGCTAGGTACACACGGGTGAATCTTGGCCCTACACTTGCCTAACACTTGGTGTAATCTTGGCCATTGGTTGGCTTTCACTTGACCTATAAATACCCCTTTGAAGACTAATTCATTCACAAAATTGCCTAAGTCTTGAAAGCTTCTTCCTTCCCTTAGTGTAGTTGTCTTGGCCGAGAGCCCCTCTCCCCTCGCCGAGTCCCCTAGTGGGGTAGGCCGAGGCAGCCACCCCTCCTTGTGGTGTGGCCGTACCCCTAGCCTAGTTTGTTTTCATATAATACCCCTCTGGTAGAAATACTCTCAAAAGTATTGTTATAATGCCCAAATTACCTTAGCCGTATACCTTGTTGTATTCTAAGGTTATACCTATACGAAAAGCCCGTAAATACTATTATACTTCCGTCACTACAAAACCGAAACCCTAGGAAAATCTCCATAGTCCGTTGAGTATTGTGAAGAAGTTGGTTAGAACTTCTAAGCGGTTTAGAGCTGGGAGCGCCTGAGTCGAGCTAAACGATTGCCCAGATCGACTTTATATTTGGATAATTATGGGCTTAGCGAGGTAAATATCTTGTCCCCTATTGTAATTGGATATTACATGTCAGAGGAAAATATAGTTAAAGTATACTATATATATATAATCGAACATAGCTTGGGCAATGTCCTCGACTTAAGCCCAAGAATCGAACTGCTTTTACATAGATCAGACATAAAGAGACTTGTGTAGTAGTACTGCGAGTAGAATTGTACCCGTCGGGTTAGATGTATAACCCCTCGGTTGGCTTGATAGCCTACCCGATAGAGAGGAGATTTACGCTGTCATGTGTGAGGCTGTCGAATTTTCTGTGAGAATGTTCTACGATAAGATCTAGATGTTAATAAGCGCTGTGGCCTTATAGGTCAAGTACTACGTGTGGCGCTGCTCTACTTGGCTTAAGGAGTACCAAGCTTGAGGTACTTCGGAGCATTTTGCTATTAGTCGATAATCGTCGCGAGGTATGTGAACCTCTTCCTATCTCTTCTAGCATGATATGTGTGAACTATGTAGTACTAGAGACGCATACGTGCTAAATGTATTCGATGGTTTAAAACATAAAGTGTTATAACGGCTTTATGGGAAGTTGGTTATAAATTTTTATGTAGATAAGAAAACACTTTGTGGTTTTTAAAAGGTAAATGATTTGTTTATAACTGGCTTGATGTGTGATTATAAAGAACTTGAAGTATTTCAAAAGATTTCTGAAATCGTTTTGAAAGAGAAGTAATACTTGGTTTTCGAGAACTTAAGAGTTATACTAGCTTTATGGGAAGTTAGGTATAACGGCTTAAGAACGCTTTCTCGATTTTGGAAATCGTGATGTATCGACAAACCATCGCAAATACATTAAAAGGAAATGTTTTGAATAATTAAGTATTATTAAAACCAAGAGAAACTTCCATCCGCATGTAAGCTAAGATGACAAAATGATATTTCCTAGATCATGGTCATTGAATAAGATTGTTATAAACAAGAATATCCTACTCACATATAAGGCTTATGTTTCTCAGATTGTTTAAAAGAGAATTATATTCTTAAATGAATAAGACTATGAACTGCGAAACCTTTCTAAAATAAGAAACGTGAACATTTGAAATTAGGCAAACTTGACGCTTGGAAAATAATGTTGTTACTTGATTTTACAAAGGTAAGAGTTTTGGTTTTCTTAAAAGGACATCACTCTATTTTATACTACTGGTATCAGGTGACTTATGTGAAAGAAACAGATCTTTTTTAAGATTTTAATGTGTGAAGTACTTTGGGGATAGATACGAACTTGTTAGTAGAAAGTACCTTGTGTGAATAACTTGATTGTATTGGTTTGTGATAGCCTTGTAATACTTTCTTGTTGCTTTGATAAGTAAACGTGTTAGGATGCTACGTGTTAGTATCTTGTGATGTTTGTGTAGGGGTTTCTGATTGTGCTTATTAACTATCAACGTTAAGATAGTATTGTGGCATTCATCTCTTGAGATGATTCCGGGTTAAGCCGCTCCACGCGGGTAGACTCAGCGATCCGGGACCATGATTCGAGAATACCTCACGCGGTCCTCGGGGGCCTGCGCGAGCTACGAGAGTTCCGTGTTAGTACGTGCCCTTTATGGGCACGCGGTCTCAGGGCTACGCGACTGGAAAGTCCGTGACGATGCCGGAGTAGCTACCGATGCGGGAATACCTCACGCGGCCGACGAGATTGGCCTACGCGAGTCGCGGAAGTTCCAGGACTAGACGCGACATTAGATATCGCGGCAAGTGGCCGCCTTTGATCATGCGACGGCCTCAGACAGATCTTATGATACGCTTTATGACCTTGTTGGTACTGTGGGTGTTAGTAGTCGGCTATGCCTTCGCATTTACTTACCCCGCATGCTTTATTAGGACACGTGGGACTCGTGTTCATGTGTATTCCTCGGTGCTTGTATATCATAAATCGCCATGAGGCGGCGTATTCCACGCACGATTGATGTTGTGGGCGTGAGACCCATTGTTAAATCGAGTGACGACTGAGGTGCGAGTCCCCGACTTGACATGATCGCTATTTGTGTGAATCGTAGTTTGTTATCATACATGTCTCCCGCTTGGTATAGACTACTATGATTTCATTTACTGATTTATTTTTAGTTTCACATACTCGCACTGGCCAGATCGACCTTCCGGGCCGCGCTCATGCCGCAGTCGAGGTACATCGCCGATCCTAGCCTCGTGGTCACAGCTCAGCGTTGGGAAGCTCCGCTTTCTCCGAGGCTTATCGGTGGTATAGTCCCCGTCGTAGTAAGTGTTTACATTCGTGGTTTGGGCCCCGCCCGCCATTGTGGTCGATCATTCTAGAGGTCCGTAGTAATCACAAGTGGCGTGGTTGGTAAAAAGGATTAAGCGGTACATTTGTAAAGGAGTTGATGGTTATATATATGCCGCCAGGCAAGTTTTCCCAGCTTATTGTTTTATATTTCTGTGATCTCATGTTGTGGTGTTATGTTCCGCTGATTACTAGGATGTTGTGTCACTAGGGTGCCCGGTAGGCACCGCCACGCCCGCTGGTCGTGACATTTCATTTATAGTATTTCGCCACATACTTGGTACCAGATCGACTCTCCGGCCGCGTCACGCCGCAGATGTACATCGGCCAGGATCCTCGCCATGTGATCACAGCCAGGTTGGAAGCCCCGCTTCTTGAGGCTTATCTTGTGGTATGTTACCCGAGTCCGTAGGTTCTTGTACATTCGTGGTATGGCGGCCCCGTCCGTCATAGTTGTCACTTTCTTAGGATCGTAGTACCGTTGCGCGTGGTTGTAAAGGATGTAATCGCTCAGATTCTCAGATGTATGCAAGAAGGCAATCGTTGCTGGCCTGCTTTATTATCATATCTCTTGTTTCATGTTCATGTTTTTATTTCCGGCGATTTTCTCCGATGTTGTATCATTAGGTGCCCGGTAAGGCATCACCACGCCCCGCTCGTGACAAAAGTGGTATCGAGCGATTAACCGTCACGACCCATTCCGGTTCGCATCGTGCCTCACGGCACCCAAGTAGTCATACATCGAGTAATCGGAAATATAAAACAAGACATGAAACAGCTTTATAAAATAAGACATACGCTTAAGTGAGAAAACATCGCTTTTCGCATATATATATAAACATGGTTTAGCAAGCTACATCCGATATCGCATAACATGACTACGCACTTCTAAGGAAATATACAACTATGGCGACAGTGGCCCCGCCATACCTCGATCAGATAAAACTATCTACAACAGGAGATCATACCCAAAAGTAGAGCCTCGGAAAGGATGGAGCTCCCGACACCAACGTAGAGATCCTAAGAATGTGGATCTAGCACTGCTGCCGCTCTTACCGCAGATGAACGCAGCCTCAAGGAGGTCAAGATAACAGTACTAAGTATATGAAATCAGAAATACTTAAATGAAAACATATCATTTTAAAATCAGTTTTACAAGTATGTATGAAACAACCAAGGGAACCGCATATAGTGCACATCATAAAAAGAGCAACAATAGGTAAATCAGAATGTGTCTTTTCTAGGTCGCGAATGATCGGGCAGGCCAATTGCCCGTAGTATCACCATGCAAGCCTAATACTGGACTCCCGTAGTCCGCATAGGCCACTCACATAGGCCCGCATAGGGTACATAACCCCGCATCGAGGGTAGCTACTCCTCGGCATCATCCTGGACTCGTAGTCCGCATGGCCACATAGACCGCATGAGGTATAACCCCGCATCACTAACCTGGAACTCCCGTAGCTCCGCATAGGTCCCCTGGACCCGCATGAGGTATTCTCGAATCACGGTCCTGCATCACCGAGTCTACCCCAGACGGAGGGCCTTAACCCCTGAATATGTCAAGAGGTGAGTGATAGTACACTAACATAACAGCTTATCTTTAAACAACATAAGCACAACAAGAATACTCTCCTATACAAACGTTACAAGACACTAACACACATAGCATCATATCATGTCTACTTATCAAACCATCTTATTATTCTTTTCACAGTTCAATATAAGTCGTTATAAACACATAGGCAAACTGCTTTTATCATTCTTAAGTGGATATACTTAACTTCCCATAAAGCTAGTATAACTCTTAAGCTTCGCTTTAAAACCAATTAGTTCTCTTCATAAAAATGATCCAAAGATTCTTTGAAATGCTTTCGCTTCTTTATTATTCAGCTTAAGCCGTGAGGCATCGCCGTAAGTATTATTCAGATTAAGCCACAGGCATTGCCGTAAGTATTATTCAGCTTAAGTCAAAGACATTGCCGTAGTTATTATTCGCTTAACACATGTACGCCTACCGCATTACATATATATTGTAAAATATCATGCTTTAGGAAGAATCACATACCTTCTCAAAACCACCGCCAAGTTGAATATGTCGCGCGCAGAGAATCAAATTTATAATAGTCGACACGTCTATCAACGCTCGCACTACTTTGTAAACAGCTTCTAAACAGAGGGTTCTATATCCTACGGAAAATTGGGCGACTTTCCCTACCCTGAGCTACTCAAGTTCATCGTGAAAACAAATTCCCATGTAAGTACAGCTTTGATTATTCTTCTTTAAACCCTTCTACTCGTGATAACAGCTCAATTCTATTCTCGCAATATTCTTCTAAGGATCTAATACTTATTCTTATACTACTACAGGACGTATTCTATAATTCACAAGATGGATAGGATTAGTTACCTCTGTAAGCCTAATAATCTCCTAGAAAAAGTCGCGCCTGAGCAAGGTTTTGCTCCTAAGTTGTATGCTCCAAGGAAACCTTAGAAGTTCTTCACAACTTCTACTAAGTACTAAGGGATTTGGGCTAGGGTATTTTGGGCATTATAACAATACAAGAAGGCAACTTTTCTACCAAGGGAGGGGGGTAGATTTCGGCTAGGCTAGGGGGGAGGGGGCCCTCGGCCAAACTTCAAAAGGGGAGGGGGGGTAGGAGGCTTTGGACGAAAAGCTTTAGAGAGAGGGGAGGGATTTTTCAAGACTTGGAAATTGATTTGTGGATGAAGAACTCTTCATCCAAAGGGGGGTATTTATAGGTCAAGACATGGCCAACCAAGGGCCAAGATTTAGCCAAGTGCTAGGCAAGTGTAAGGTCAAGATTAGGGCAAGTGTCCTTGGCCAACTTGCACACAAAATATCCTACCTAATCCTTGACTTGTGCAAAGGCACAAAAAACGTGCACTTCATTGTCCAATTCGTCCAAATGGACGATTTCAAGTCCACCAATTGGAGGGTGCCAAGTGTCGCCTCCCGTTGGTCCAAAATGTTTCGCCTCTAAAAATCCGCAAAAATTAGAAATTGCATAGCCGGAATTTACCCTACGAAAGCTGTGGAAACGTTTCGTCGGAAAACTATTTGTTTTGTGAGTTGTGCCCAAAAAAAATGTTTTGTGCCTAAACTTTAAGGCTAGACTTCAGACGTATTCCCACGACATACTCCGAAATACGGTATAACATTCTCTCCTTAGAAACATTCGTCCCGAATGTTCCTTCCCAAGACACGATTAACGATAAGATTCTTCATAACTTAAATAGCTTGCAAATGCCACACACGCCACGTAACAACACTTAGGCATAAACGATAATGAAGATTTACCAAGAGAAAAGTGAATTACCCGGAGGTGTGGGGAATAGGTGAGGATACTTCGCCTCATGTCTTCCCGGCTTCCCAAGTCATCTCCTTTGAGCTCGCTCCGCCACAAGACTTTGACTAAGCCACGCCCTGGTCCGCAGACGCCTAACCCGACGATCGATTATCGCCATGGAAACCTCCTCATACGATAACCCCTGGTCACCGACATCGCCAATCGGTGTACCTAGATGGATCCCCGATACATCTCTTCAAAGATAGATACGTGAAAACCGGATGCACCGCTCCAGATCGGACGGCAGATCCAACTCATAGGCAACCTTGCCTACCTGCGACAATCAAACGCCCAATGTACTGGGCCGAAGCTTCCTTCTTCCCGAATCTCATCACACCCTTCATGGGTGACACCTTTAGGAAAACCCAATCATGAATCGCGAACCTGATGCCGACGACGATGATTCGTGATACGACTTGCCGACTCGAGCTATCAATAGCCGCCTTGATAAGCTTCACCTTATCCATCGTCACGCACCAAATCGTCCCACTAGCCGCACTCTCGCCCACATTGAACCAACCTATAGGCGACCGCACTTCCTCCCATACAAGGTCTCATAAGGCGCCATCCAATACCGGAGTGGTAGCTATTATTGTACGCGAACTCAACTAGAGGCAAATGATCCTCCCATACTCGAAGTCGATAACACAAAGCTCGCAGATATCCTCAAGAGTCCGATAGTGCGCCGCCGTCCGTCTGCTCGTGGATGGAATGCGATTCGAGCTCACCGCGCCCCTAAACCTCTCGAAAGGACCTCCAGTTAGCCATAACCGGGCTGCATGCGATATGATCGAAATAGGGACTCCATGCACCGACGATCTCTGATGTAAAGTCCGCATAATCTCACCAAAAGTCGCCCCGACGGAAGAAAGTGGGCTGATTTCGTCACCGTCGACGATAACCCATATAGAATCATGTCTCCTCCGAAAGTGCGAGCTAATCTCGTGATAAAGTCCATGTTGATTACCTCCCACTTCCGTGTCGGATCTCAATCGTCAGAATAAACCACCGTGCCTCTCGTGCTCTACCTTCACCTTGACAACACGCACCGAGCTATGAACTCGCAACGCCCTCTTCAAGCCATCCCACCAATACACATATCTAAGGTCGTGGTACATCTTGGTCGACCGGATGGATAGAGTAACGCCGCTACCGTGCTTCCCCAAGAACTCGCCGCCAAAGTCCTCAAACATCCGAACACACAACTCGCCTCAAACCTTAGCACCCCATCGTGCTACTCAAAAGGACCTTGCCTCACGAAGAGTCAGTATCACGATATCGAATCAAAGCCGATCCTCGAATCGCCGCTCTTCACCTCCTCGACGATGGAAGACTCGGCAACCTCATGAACTCGAACCCCACTGCTATCAGAATCAATCAAACGGACACCAAGGCTCGCTAACTAATGCAAATCACGAACCATGTCCCTCCTCTCTAGCTGCACATCTGATAGGCTCCCCATCGACCTACGACTAAGAGCATCTGCCACAACATTGGCCTTCCCCTGTGGTACAGGATATCAACATCGTAATCCTTAAGCAACTCTAACCACCGTCTCTGTCGTAAGTTCAGCTCCCTCTGGCTGAAGATATACTGGAGGCTCTTGTGGTCTGTAAAAATATCCACGTGAACTCCATACAAATAATGCCTCCAGATCTTCAAAGCGTGAATCACAGCCGCCAACTCCAAATCATGGGTGGGGTAGTTCCTCTCGTGTTTCTTCGCCATCGGACGATATGCTATAACCCTGCCATGCTGCATCAACACACATCCCAACCCGATGCCTGACGCATCGCAATACACAATATAACCGTCTGGACCCTCTGGAAGAGTAAGAACGGGGCGGTCGCCTCTCTTTCAAGAATCGAAACCCCGCCACAAGCATCACCATCAAACTTGGCTTCCTTCCGAGTCACTTAGTCAATGGTGCGAGATAGAAGCAAACTTCTCCACGAACCGATAATATCCTCGCAAGGCCCGTAAAATCGCGAACCTCTGCCGGAGTAGTAGGTTCAGGCCAAGTCCTCGATCGCTTCGATCTTGGCCGATCCACTGAATGCCATCACCCACAATATGGCCAAGAAACGCCATCAAGTCAACCAAAACTCACATTTGGAAAACTTGGCGCATAACCGGTCTTGAGAATCACAAGACAGCCTGAATGCTCCGCATGCTCGCTCGAGCGAATAAACCAAGATATCATCAATGAACACTATCACAAACGTGTTCAAAAATGGTTTGAACACTCGGTTCATCAAATCCATGAATACCGCAGGAGCATTGGTCAACACAAAAGAAATGACCCTGAACTCATAATGCCCGCATCGTCTCGAATGCAATCCTGTGGACATCCACCTTCTCGACTGCACTGATGATAGCCCGACCGTAGATCAATCTTGAGAAACATCTCGCACTTCGCAATCGGGTCGAACAAATCATCAATCACGGGAAGGGTATTCGTTTTAATGGTCACCTTGTTCACCGTCAGATCAACACACATGCGCAGCTGCCCCGCCCTTCTTCTTCACGAACAATACACGCCTCCCGAGGAGAAACACTAGGCCTGATGAAGCCCTTTCTCCAAAGAAATCTCTAAGTTGATCCTTCAACTCTCTCAACTCGCAGTGCCATTCTGTATGGCGGAATGGAAATAGCCGAGTGTCCGCAATATGTCAATACAAAACTCAATCTCCTCTCGGGAGGGATACCGGAGGTCGCTCGAAACACGCCTGGGAACTCTCGACCACCGAATCGACGGAAAATCTGGTACCGCAGCCTTCAGATCAAACACCCGAACGAGATGGTAGATATACCCTTCTCGCACCATCTTCCTAGCCTTGAGGTAGGAAATAAACCTACCCTGGCGATACCGTGCTCTCCCACTCAACAACCGGCCTCAGAAATCGAACCGCATTACTCTTCTCTCAGCCTACATTGGCGTAGCAAGAAGCTAGCCAATCCATCCCCATGATCACGTCGGTCAATCATCTCCAACTCTATCAAGTCGGCTAGGGTCCGACGATCAGAAATGGTCACAGACAAGCTCTATATACCCGCCGAGCTACCACCGAATCACCATCGCGTAGCTACCTCGAAAGTGGTCTATGGACTCGTGCTCTATCCCTATCCTACTAGCAACAAGGGGAGATATATGGGACAGAGTAGAACCGGATCTATCAAGGCATAAACATCAAACCGAAACCGATAAGGTACTGTGGCGACATCGGTGAGGCCTCACGATCCCGCTTACCGGACAAAGCATAAATGCGGTTCGAGGACCGCTAGACCGACCCGCGCCACGACCTGCCGCGACTGCTGGTCCATAAGTACCTTGCCCTCCAGGCGAGTAGCCGCTTGGGATGAAGAAGACCCGCGAAAGAACTCGTAGGTCGACTTACCATCAAGATCGCCTCGCCTGACGGTTCCGCATAGTGACCCCGCCGCTACAATGAAACAAACTCGTAGCACCACAACTCCCGGTGGGATCTACCGCATCGGCCACACCGGCGGTGGTCCCGACGCCGCACTTCCGCCGCTCGACGCTCAAGTCCCGGGCCCCGGGTGCGCTCTCGAATGTCTCGGTGCGGCCGAGGACGGTGCAGGAGTGCTCTGAGCTGGCTGTGGTGCAAATCTAGACTGCTGCTGAGGCCGCCCACCACGATAGCCACCAAAAGACCCTGCCGCCCCGCCTTCTTCTCGCTGCCGTCACAACCCGTCGATCTCTACGCTCCTCACATCCAAGAGCATGAGCCTGCATGCGGGTAATGTCCATACCCGGCTGAAGAGAAACACCCGCACATGACTCGGCCATATAATCATCTAGCCCAGTGACGTAACGGTGCACCCTATCCTCCATATCTGCTACCAATGCTGGGACGTATCGAGCCAATGAATCAAACTCGACATTGTACTCCCGACAAGGCCCTCTCGCCTCGCAAGAAAAATCTATCACCCGCGCCTCCTCATCCGCGAGGCAAGAAGTGAGTGAGGAAAGCCTCGAGAACTCATCCCAAGTAGCCGGGACGCGTGCTCTCCCGGATAACTCCCATGAATCAAACCAATCGATCGCGGTATCACGCGGCCGATGCGAACCGGGTCACAGACTCGCTCTCGAGGCCTTGATCACCGCGATGATCCTTCAGAGCGACGGATGAACTCCTCGCGATCATCCTCCGCCACCAGTAAAACTCGCGGGCTACAACTCAAGAAATCTCGTAGCCTCAAACTATTCGCCTCGTGCACCACGGCGCGACCGAGCCGAGCCGAACTGAATCCGCCAGATTCAACCTATCTCGATTCGCCACAACTCTAGCCAATAGTCGGGCATCTCTCAGAGCCTAACTCTCCGCCTCAGCCGTGGGGCGAGGTGGGTACTGTGGGTTCTCTGGGCCGGGCGGCGTCATAGAACTCGCCGTCTGCGGTATAGACGGGCACGAGCCCTCGTGAATCTCGGTGTCCGATCGCGCCTCTACGCCTTTGCCCTTCTGGGCGGGTTGCCGCTTTACGCGAGGCATAATCATGGTAAAAGGAATACGTTAGAGGTCCAACTTTAACACAACTCTAAAGCACGATCTCGAGTAAGAAGAGTGGAAACCAATCCTAAATATCTTATAGCCTCTCGATTATTGGTGTGGTGCACAACACACCGATAATCAAGACTTACTAGATACTTCGTAGACACTTTCCGAGGATTAATCGCTCGATACCACTTTTATCACGACCCATTCCGGGCCGTGGATCGTGCCTTACCGGCACCCAAGTAGTCATACATCGAGTAATCCGGAAATATAAAACAAGACATGAAACAGCTTTATAAAATAAGACACGCTTTTAAGTGAGAAACATCGCTTTTCGCATATATATATAAACATGGTTTAACAGCTACATCCGACATCGTACAACATGACTACTGCACTTAAGGAAATATACAACTATGGCGACAGGCCCCGCCATACCTCGATCAGCACAAAACTATATACAACAGAGAGATCATACCCAAAAGTAGAGCCTCGGAAAGGATGGAGCTCGACACCAACGTAGAGATCCTAAGAATGTGGATCTAGCACT
Organism: Przewalskia tangutica; assembly: GCA_029844215.1. NCBI lineage: Eukaryota > Viridiplantae > Streptophyta > Magnoliopsida > Solanales > Solanaceae > Przewalskia > Przewalskia tangutica. The sequence continues at coordinate 88,411,310 of CM056726.1, read as the reverse complement.
GCTGCCCTTACCGCGCATGAACGCAGCTTCAAGGAGGTCGACAACAGTACTAAGTATATGAAATCAGAAAATACTTAAATGAAAACATATTATTTTAAAATCAGTTTTGCAAGTATGTATGAAACAACCAAGGGAACTGCACATAGTGCCACATCATAAACAAGAGCAACAATAGGTAAACTGTAACAGGTCTTTTCTAGGTTGCGAATGATCGAAGCAGGGCCAATTTCCCGTAGTATCACCATGCAAGCCTAATCCTGGACTCTCGTAGTCCGCATAGGCCACTCACATAGGCCCGCATAGGGTACATAACCCCGCATCGAGGGTAGCTACTCCTCGGCATCATCCTGGACTCGTAGTCCGCATGGCCACATAGACCGCATGAGGTATAACCCCGCATCACTAACCTGGAACTCCAGAGCGCATAGGTCCTCGACCCGCATGAGGTATTCTCGAATCATGGTCCTGCATCGCCGAGTCTACCCCGCATCGGAGGGCATCTTAACCCCCGGTAATATGTCAAGAGGTGAGTGATAGTACACTAACATAACAGCTTATCTTTAAACAACATAAGCATAACAAGAATACTCTCCTATACAAACGTTACAAGACACTAACACACATAGCATCATATCATGTTGTCACGACCCGAACCCGGGCCCGTGACTGGTGCCTTACCCCGGGCACCCTAGTGATACAACATCAGAGAAAATCAGCAGAAATAAAAACATGAACATGAATTAAGAGACATGATAAGTAAACAAAGCAACCAAAACAGTATTTTCAAGATATATACATAAATACCGAACAGTTATCCTTTACTGCATCGCCCACAACGCATTACATGCACCTCGAAGAAGGGACAACAACTATGACGGGACAGGGCCCCGCCATACCCCTGAATGTACAAGAACCTACAGACTCAGGGTAACATACCAAAGATAAGCCTCCGAAGGAACGGAGCTTCCCAACACGCTGAAATGTGATCCTATAAGCGGGGATCGACAGTCGATGTACCTTTACTGCAGATGAACGCAGCCCCGGGCGAGGTCAAGACAACAGTACCAAGTATGTGAAATCAGAAAATCGTAAATGAAATCATAATAGTCTATATAAAGCAGAGACATGTATGATAACCAAACTACGATCACAACATAAAAGCGCCATGTCAAGTCGTGGACTCACGCCTCAAAGTCATCCTCACGCCCGTGGAACTCCTTCCTCACCGGCGGTCTAGGTACAAATCATGTGATACGTATAACGTGTCTCGCCATCTTATGGACCCAATATAGAAACGTGTGGAATACATTCGGATGAACCGTAGTCAAGTGAAATACATTCTGGATGAACCGGTAGTCAAGTGAAATACATTCCGGATGAACCGTAGTCAAGTGAAATACATTCCGATGAACCGGTAGTCAAGTGAAATACATTCCTGGATGAACCGGTAGTCAAGTGAAATACATTCCCGGATGAACCGGTAGTCAAGTGAAATACATTCCCGGATGAACCGGTAGTCAAGTGAAATACATTTCCCGGATGAACCGGTAGTCAAGTGAAATACATTCCCGGATGAACCGGTAGTCGAGTAGAACACAATACTTGCTCAACAAGGCTATCACACGTAACATGGTCAAGTTTCATAACAAAAGCATAGGCAAGTTATACACAACTCAAGGTACTTTCATTTTATGTCAAAGTCCGGAGTTTAACCCTAAAGTACTACGTACGTTAAATTCCTTTTATGATCCATTTCTTTTACAAAGGTCACCCGATACCCGTAGTATAAAATTAGAGTGACTAACATTGTTAAGTAAACCAAAATGCTTTCCTTTGTAAAATCAAGTAACAACCTTATTTTCCAAACGTTCAAGTTTGCCTAATTTCAAATGCTCAAGTTTCTCATTTTAGAAAAGGTTTCGTAGTTCATAGTTTTAACATAATTCTCCTTTAAACGTTTTGAGAAACATATGTCTTATATGTGAGTAGGTTATTCTTGTTTATAATCAATCTTATTAAGCAGTCATGATCTAGGAAATGTAATATCATTTTGTCTCATCTTAGCTTCTATGCAGATGGAGGTTTCTACTGGTGTTAATACCATACTTCATTATTCAATACATTTCCTTTATTAACGCTGCAGTGGTTTGTCGATGCTCATTCTGATTTCCAAAATCAGTAAAACATTATTCCTTTTAAAACCAAGTACTCATTACTCACGAATGAGGTTTCACACTTTTAACAAAATTCATATCAATACCATTAAGTCAAGTCTCTTATCTTCTAAAAATCAGTAAACCATTCTTCTTTATCATTCTTAAGACGTTATACCTAACTTCCCATAAAGCTAGTACAACTCTTATGTTTTCAAAGCCAAGTATTACTCTTCTTTCAACAGTCTTTTGAAACACTTCAAGTTCTTTATTACTACCCATCAAATCCGTTATAAGTCAAATCGCCACCCTTTGAAACCACAAAGCATTTTCTTACCTACATAAAGCTGTTATAACCGACTTCCCATAAAGCCGTTATAACACTTTATGTTTCAAACCAATCAAATACATTAAACACATGTACGTCTACCGCACTACATAGTTATACACATATCATGCTAGAACAGATAGGAAGAGGTTCACATACCTCGCGACGACACCGACTAATAGCAAAGCGCCCAAGTACCTCAAACCGTCGGCCACACCTTAAGCCAAGTGCATCGCGCCACACGTAGTATTTCAACCTATAGAGGCCACAAGGCGCCTATTAACATCTTAGATCCCAATGTAGAATATCTTACGTAAAATTCAAGAAGATTTCCCGCAACAACAGCGTAAATCTCCTCCTCTATCGAGGCCGCTACCAAGCCAACCGTGGGGTTAACACGTCTAACCGGACGTGTACAATTCTACTACACAAGAATGCTACACAAGTCTCGTAATACACCCATGTAATTACGTCAGCCACTTCTTAAAATTCAGCTTAAGTCGCAAGACATTGCCGTAAGTATTATTCAGCTTAAGTCAAAAGACATTGCCGCACAACTATGTTCAGTTCTATATATAGTATACTTAACTATATACTCCTACAACATGTAATTTCCAATTACAAATGTAAGGTAAAGAATGTTTACCGCCATAATCCAAAAATTATCCTAGTTTATATGTCGATACTGAGCAAGGTTTAGCTACTACTACGTGCGATCCGACAAGCTCCAACCAACACTTATAAGTTCTAACCAACTTCTACTTATAACTTCAACTACGGTGAAGATTTACTTAGGGTTTCGTTTAGTGATCGAGGGAAAGTATAATGGTATTTTACGGGCTTTTTGTAAAAGTGGTACTTTGGAAAGTACTACAAGGTATTTGGATAAAGTATTTTGGGCATTATAACAATACTAGGAGAGTATTTATATACCACAACAAGGGGTATTATACGAAAACAACTAGGCTAGGGGGGGGGTACCCCACGGCTAGACACCCCAAGGGGGGAAAGCTCTCGGCCAAAGGGCCTTCTCAAAGGGGGAGGGGGGCTTTTGGACGAGATCAAACAAGAGGGAGGGAGTATTTGAGACTTAGAAAGATTGCTCAAGTTTTGGATGAATAAAGTCTTCAAGTAAGGGGAGTATTTATAGGCTAACCAAAGGCCAACCAATGGCCAAGATCAAGCCAAGTGTCATGCAAGTGTAGGGCAAAGATTAAGCCATGTGCAACCTTATCCATCTACCCAAAATATCCTACCAACTCCTTGACCAAAAACAATGCACAAAAAACGTGCCAACTTGCCCCTTTTCGTCCGTCCACTCCTTCCAATTAGAGGGTGACAAGTGTCGCCCTCTCGTTGGTCCAAAATGTTTCGTCTCTCGGAAAAATCCGCAAAAATTATTAATGACACAGCCGTAATTTTCCCTACGAAAGCTGTGGAAACGTTTCGTCGAAAAACGACTCTAATCGGGTGTTGTGTACAAATTTCGAAACTAGCCAACTTTAAGGCTCAAATTATAATACGACGCTCCACGCACATACTGGAAATACGGGCTATAACATTCTCCCCTCCTTAGAAACATTCGACCCGAATGTTCCTTCTCAAGACGGATAACGATAAAGTTCTTCTAATAAGTTGCCAACGCCACAACTGGCCACGAAACAACACATGCACGCAAATACTTATATCCAAGTCCACGAGGAAACACCTTTAACATCACAAACTTTTGTCACTTTGCCGCGAGGTTCTAGTGTCACTCCGGTGACCCAACATATGGTACCGGACTGCATGCGATCCCTGAGGTCAAAAAAATATACATCCTTCGCACCTTCTCCCTTTACAAGCAATGATCACACACGTTCACTTCTCCCCTATCTCGTTGTACCCTTCTCGAACACTCGAACTTTTTCTAGTATCCGTACCACACTTCCGTCAACGTTTCTGTTTTCCAGCCCTTGGAGTCACCACCTCCAACTTGGTTATCTTACTAGCCTCAATCTTCCTTAAGGCCATTCCCGGCCTTCACGATCTGCTTCTGGTCGAACACACCCACGAACTCATACGATGGTAAACTAAACTTGGGCCTATCACCCTCGTGACCCTACCACTGGCGACCACCCAGCTGACCCCACCGAACAAAGCCGCGGGTTGGCCCGCAATCACGGCCCCAACCCGACCCATCGTCGCGCCAACTCTTGCTCCGACACGGAACAATCTTGCTAAATCACATCATGAAAGATACCACTTTCATTTACCCAACCTGTGACTTATCACACAATACATTCTAGGCATAAAATGCACTCGACAAGGATCACTGCAAAATCTTGTACTCAAGACGGCCTTACATCTAAGGTCTCACTGTAATATTATAATGTTCATCATTTTCTCACCCCCAGGCTTACCCTTTTTCCCCAAACAGGTTCCTCAATCACATTTTAGCACAAAGCTATACGAACATAACACTCAAAAAATTAACATAACATCAAAACATACAAGCCTCTGAGGGTTAAGGATATACTGGCTACCGCTCCACTCTCATCATATGTCCACGCAGGCGATAATCGTAGGCGCGATGAACACGCCATCGATCCGTAGGCTACGCCAAGCCGCGGTACCTCTCCTATAAGCACGCTCTTCGTCACATGGCCGACGGCCGCAGTGAAACAAGCACCAGAAAGACGACATTCCCGGGATGATGTTTGCCACATCGCACACCGGTGGGGGACATGAATCCTGCCGCTAGCACTCACGTATACCGCGGAACGAAGCCACGAGCTCGACCAGCTCGAATACCCCGAACGTCCGAAGATCGGCGAGGACCACTCTGTCTTGGCGGAGGTACATAACTAGATCGCCACGAGGCGGTCCGCCTAAAGTTACCAAAGGACCTGCTGCTCGCCCTCTTCTGCGATCTCGGCCATTCCGTCGACCTCTCCGTGCCTCACATCCTAGTGCATGAGCTTGCATGCGGGCAATGTCCATGCGGTGAAGAGCTACACCCGCATAAGCCTCTCGCCAAGTAATCATCCACCCCGGACGTAGCGGTGTACTCGCCCTCCATATCGGCTACCATACGGGAACATACCGAGCTAATGAGTCGAACTCCACATTGTACTTCTAACCGCCCGCCCGCCCCGCTCAACGTCAAAAATCTGCGCCGAGCCCTCCTCATTTGTGGGGCAAGAAATGTGCAAGAAAAGCCTTGAGAACTCGTCCCATACGGCTGGAAGTGCATGCTCTTCCCGACAACTCCCACGAATCAAACGGTCAATCGCGGTATCCCGCGGTGATGCGACCCCAATACCACCGACTCGCCTCGAGACTCGATCACTCACGATCCAGAGTCGCTTCGGATAAACTCGGTGGTCGCCTCACCTGCCGATCCATAGAACATCGGGCGCTACAACTCGAGAAAGTCACGTAGCCTCAAACCGCTCGGGGTGAACTACGGGTGCTACTGGGCCGGAATCGCGATCCAGCCTATCCTCATATCTGCCACGACCGCGGCGAATCGGGCCATCTCCTTGTACTTATCTCATCCGCTCCGGCCGGGACCGAGGCTCGTGTATCAGTAGTCTCAGCAGCCCCTGCTGCGGCTCTAAACACTGCTGGTGCTGGCGGCGTCGCGAAACCCGCCGTCGGCACTGCTCGTGTCTCGACCGCTCGCGCTGCACTTCTCAGTATCTCACTAACGCCTCGATCGCCTTGCCTATTCGGGCTGGGTTTTACGCGAGGCATAATCGTAAAGGAAAGGAATACGTCGGAGGGTCCAATTTATCACACGGCTCTAAGGCACGATCTCGTAATGAGAAGAATGGAAACCAATCCTAAATGTCTCGCACTCACGATTATAGATGTGGTGCACAACACACCGATAATCAAGACTCTACTAGACACGGTCTGTAGACACTTTCCGAGGACTAACTGCTCTGATACCACTTTTGTCATGACCCAACCGGCCCGGATCGTGCCTTACCGGGCACCCTAGTGATACAACATCGAGAAAATCAGCGGAAATAAAAACATGAACATGAATTAAGAGACATGATAAAACAAAGCAACCAAAGCAGTTGCCTTCGGATATATACATAAATACGAACAGTTATCCTTTTTATAGACTCTGCCCACAACAGTACTACAGACCTCTAAGAAGGGACAACAACTATGACGGGACAGGGCCCCGCCATACCCCTGAATGTACAAGAACCCACAGACTCAGGGTAACATACCAAAGATAAGCCTCGAAGGAACGGAGCTTCCAACACTGAAATGTGATCCTATAAGCGGATCGGCGGTCGATGTACCTTTACTGCGGATGAACGCGGCCCCAAGGAGGTCGAGACAACAGTGTACCAAGTATGTGAAATCAGAAAAATCAGTAAATGAAATCATAATAGTCTATATAAAGCGGAGACATGTATGATCACCAAACTACGATCACAACATAAAAGCAGTCATGTCAAGTCAGGGACTCACGCCCTCAAAGTCATCCCTCATGCCCGTGGAACTCCTTCCTCACTGTCGGCGGTCTAGGTACAAATCATGTGATACGTATAATGTGTCTCACCCATCTTATGGACCCAATATAGAAACGTGTGGAATACATTCGGATGAACCGGTAGTCAAGTGAAATACATTCGGATGAACCAGAGTCAAGTGAAATACATTCGGATGAACCGATAGTCAAGTGAAATACATTCCGGATGAACCGATAGTCAAGTGAAATACATTCCGGATGAACCGGAGTCAAGTGAAATACATTCGGATGAACCGGTAGTCAAGTGAAATACATTCGGATGAACCGTAGTCAAGTGAAATACATTCAGGATGAACCTAGAGTCAAGTGAAATACATTCGGATGAACCGTAGTCGAGTAGAACACAATACTTGCTCAACAAGGCTATCACACGTAACATGGTCAAGTTTCATAACAAAAGCATAGGCAAGTTATACACAACTCAAGGTACTTTCATTTTATGTCAAAGTCCGGAGTTTAACCCTAAAGTACTACGTACGTTAAATTCCTTTTATGATCCATTTCTTTTACAAAGGTCACCCGATACCCGTAGTATAAAATTAGAGTGACTAACATTGTTAAGTAAACCAAAATGCTTTCCTTTGTAAAATCAAGTAACAACCTTATTTTCCAAACGTTCAAGTTTGCCTAATTTCAAATGCTCAAGTTTCTCATTTTAGAAAAGGTTTCGTAGTTCATAGTTTTAACATAATTCTCCTTTAAACGTTTTGAGAAACATATGTCTTATATGTGAGTAGGTTATTCTTGTTTATAATCAATCTTATTAAGCAGCCATGATCTAGGAAATGTAATATCATTTTGTCTCATCTTAGCTTCTATGCAGATGGAGGTTTCTACCGTGTTAATACCATACTTCATTATTCAATACATTTCCTTTATTAACGCCTGCAGATGGTTTGTCGATGCTCATTCGATTTCCAAAATCAAGAAACATTATTCCTTTTAAAACCAAGTACTCATTACTCACGAATGAGGTTTCACACTTTTAACAAAATTCATATCAATACCATTAAGTCAAGTCTCTTATCTTCTAAAAATCATTAAACCATTCTTCTTTATCATTCTTCAGACGTTATACCTAACTTCCCATAAAGCTAGTACAACTCTTATGTTTTCAAAGCCAAGTATTACTCTTCTTTCAATGTGTCTTTTGAAACACTTCAAGTTCTTTATTACTACCCATCAAATCCGTTATAAGTCAAATCGGTTACCCTTTGAAACCACAAAGCATTTTCTTACCTACATAAAGCTGTTATAACCGACTTCCCATACAGTCGTTATAACACTTTATGTTTCAAACCACTCAAATACATTAAACACATGTACGTCTACCGTACTACATAGTTATACACATATCATGCTAGAACAGATAGGAAGAGGTTCACATACCTCGCGACGACATCGACTAATAGCAAAGCGCCCAAGTACCTCAAACTGTCGGCTACACCTTAAGCCAAGTAGATCGCGCCACACGTAGTATTTCAACCTATAGAGGCCACAAGGCGCCTATTAACATCTCAGATCCCAATGTAGAATATCTTACGTAAAAATTCGGCGACTCTCTCGCCACGACCGTTCAGGCGTGGATAGTGCCTTACCGGCACCCAAGTAGTCATACATCGAGAAATCAGCGAAATATAAAACAAGACATGAAACAGTTTATAAAATAAGACACGATTTATGTGAGAAAACATCGCTTTCGGCATATATATATAATCATAGTTCAGAAGCATCCGACATCTGCACAACATGACTACTGCACTTAAGGAAATATACAACTATGGCGGGACAGGGCCCCGCCATACCCTAACTGTACAAACTATCTACAACAGGGAGATCATACCAAAAGTAGAGCCTCCGGAAGAGATGGAGCTCCTGACACCAACGTAGAGATCCTAAGGATGCGGATCTAGCACCTGCTTGCCCTTACCTGCGGCATGAACGCAGCCCCGGGCGAGGTCGACAACAGTACTAAGTATGCGAAATCAGAAAGTACTTAAATGAAAACATATCATTTTAAAACCGGTTTACAAATATGTGTGAAACAACCAAGGAACCGCACATAGTGCCACATCACAAACAAGAGCAACAATAGGTAATCAGAATGAGTCTTGTCTAGGCCGCGAATGATCGAAACAGGCCACTCGCCTCATCGTCATTCTCGCAGCCTAATCTCGACTCGAGTCCGCATAGGCCACTCACGGGCCCGCATGAGGTATAACCCCGCATCGAGGTAGCTACTCCTCGGCATCGCCCCGACTCATTGTCCGCATGGCCACATCGCACGCAGGCATAACCCCGCATACTAACACGAACTCGTAGCTCGCATAGGCCCTGGACCCGCGTAGGTATTCTCGAATCATGGTCCTGCATCGCTCGAGTCTACCCCGCATCGGAGGGCAGCTTAACCCCCGGTATCATCTCAAGAGGTGAGTGATAGTATACTAACATAACAACTTATCTTTAAACAACATAAGCACAACAAGGATACTCACCTATACAAACGTTACAAGATACTAACACACATAGCATCATATCATGTCTGCTTATCAAACCATCTTATTATTCTTTTCACAATTCAATATAAGTCTGTTATAAACATATAGGCAAACTTGTTTCTTTTATCAATCTTAAGTGGTTATACTTAACTTCCCATAAAGCTAGTATAACTCTTAAGCTTCTGTTTTAAAAACCAATTAGTTCTCTTTAAAATGATTTAGTATTCTTTTGAAATGCTTTCAGATCTTTATTATTCAGGCTTAAGCCGTGAGGCATTGCCGTAAGTGTTATTCAGGCTTAAGTCAAAGACATTGCCGTAGTTATTATTCAGTTAACACATGTACGTCTACCGTACTATATATATATTGTAAAATATCATGCTTTAGGAAGAATCACATACCTTCTCAGCGAAAACCACCTGCCAAGTTGAATATGTCGCGCGCAGAGAGTCAGCCTATAATGGTCACAGATATCTATCAAAGACTACTCTGAAGGTCATTCTAAACAGAGGGTTCACAATTCTACGGAAAGTCGGGCAGCAGACTTCCTACCCATGAGCTATATAAGTCTCATGTGAAACGATCCCATGTAAGTCTGATTCAATTATTCTTCTTTAAACCCTTCTTTGTGATAACAGTTCAATTCTATTCTGTGATATACTTCTAAGTATTTATACTTATCCTTAAACTACAACAGTATATATTTTCTAATTCAAAAGAGGGTTAGGATTAGTTACCTCGGTAAGCCCAATAATATCCTAGAAAAGTCGCACTGAGCAAGGTTTTGCTCTAAGTTGTATGCTCCAAGAACCTTAGAAGTTCTTCACAACTTCTACTAAGTACTAAGGTATTTGGGCTAGGTATTTTGGGCATTATAACGATACAAGAAGGTAACTTTTCTACCAAGGAGGGGTAGATTTTGGCTAGGCTAGGGGCCTCGCCAAACTACTAGGCTAGAGAGGGGTATTCGGCCAAGGGCCTTCACAAGGGGAGGTGTTTTTGGACGAGAAGACTACAAAGGGAGAGGAGGATTTTCAAGACTTGGAAGATTTGTGGATGAAGAACTCTTCATCTCTAAGGGGGTATTTATAGGTCAAGCCTTGGCCAACCAATGGCCAAGATGAAGACAAGTGCAAGGCAAGTGTAGGGTGAGGATTAACTAAACACAAATATCCTACCAACCCTTGACTTGTGCACAAGGCACAAAAACGTGCCTTGGCTCTCAATTTCGTCCATGGGCGATTCAAGTCCATCAATGGGAGGTGCCAAGTGTTGCCCTCCGTTGGTCCAAAATGTTTCGTCTCTCGGAAAAATCCGCAAAAATAAGAAATGGCATAGCGGAATTTACTCTACGAAAGGCGTGGAAACGTTTAGTCGGAAAGCGATTCTTTTAGTGAGTTGTGTACAAAATAAAACGTCCAAGGCTTATCTTTAAGGCAAGACTTTCGTACGTATGCCCTTACGTCCATACTCAGGAAATACGGGGTATAACATTCTCCCCACCTTAGAGACATTCGTCCCGAATGTTCCTTCCCAAACGATTATCGAAGAAGCTTAAGCGATTGTAAATGCCACACGTACGCAGAGCAACACATAGGCAGAAACGATAACGAAAATTTGCAAGTAGGAAAGTGAATTTACCTGGAGGTGTGGGGAATAGGTGAGGATACTTCCGCCTCTTGTCCTCCTCGGCTTCCCATGTCATCTCCTCCCTGAGCTCGTTCCGCCACAAGACTTTGACGGAAGCCACGTCCTTCGTCCGCAGACGCCTAACCTGACGATCGACTATCGCTATGGGAATCTCCTCATACGATAACCCTCGGTCACTGGACATCGTCAATCGGGTGCACCTAGATGGATCCCGATACATCTCCTCGGCATAGATCGTGAAACACGGATGCACCGCCTCGGATCGGACGGCAGATTCAACTCGTCGTAGGCAACCTTGCCTACCCTGCGGACAACTGAAGCGGCCCGATGTACCTTGGTGAGCTTCCTTCTTCCCGAATCTCATCACACCGCCGTGGGTGACACGCTAGGAAAACCCAATCATGAACCTCGAACTCAAGATGTCGACGACGATGATCTGCATCGACTTACATGCGACTACGGTATCAATAGCCGCTCGGATAAGTTTCACCTTATCCATCGCTGTATACCAAATCTGGTCCCACTAGCTGCCTCGCCCACATCGAACCAACCTATAGGCGTCTGCACTTCCTCCCATACAAGGCCTCATGGCGCCATCGAATCTTTGGAGTGGTAGCTATTATTATAAGCGAACTCAACTAGAGGCAAATGATCCTCCCAACTACCACTGAAGTCAATAACACGGGCTCGCGACATATCCTCGAAGTGCGGATAGTGCGCTCTGCTGTCCGTCTGCGTGGATGAAATGCGATTACTCGAGCTCACTGCGTCCCTAAACCCCTGGAAGGACCTCGAGAAGTTAGCCGTGGCGGGCTCCTCATGCGATATGATCGAAGTAGGGACTCCATGCAGTCTGACGATCTCTCGGATGTAAAGTCTGGCATAATCCTCGGCCGAAAAAGTCGTCCGGACGGGAAGAAAGTGGGCTGATTTCGTCAGCCTGTCGACGATAACCCATATAGAATCATGTCTCCTCTGAGTGCGAGGTAATCCGTGATGAAGTCCATGTTGATTACCTCCCACTTCGGTCGGGATCTCAATCGTGCGTAACAAACCACGGGCCTGCGGTGCTCTACCTTCACTGCGACAACACGGGCACGAGCTACGAACTCGCAGCGTCCTCTTCAAGCCATCCCACCAATACACGGATCTAAGGTCGTGGTACATCTTGGTCGACCGGATGGATAGAAACGCTTGCTGTGTGCTTCCCAGAACTGTGCGAAGTCACGAAACATCTGGAACACTGATGCGCCCTCAAACCTTAGCACCCGTCAGTGCTACCTCAAAAGGACCGCTTGCCTCACGAAGAGTCGTATCACGATATCGAATCAAAGGCTGGATCCTCGAATTGCCTCTTCACCTCGCCGGCGATGGAAGACTCGGCAACCTCGCGAACTCTAACCCCATGCTATCGAGAATCAATCAAGCGGACACGAGGCTCGCTAAGCGATGCAAATCACGAACCATGTCCTCCTCTCAGCTGCACATCGATAGGCTCGTCGACCTACGACTAAGGCATACGCGCCACAACATTGGCCTTCCCGGGTGGTATAGGATATCAACATCGTAATCCTTAAGCAACTCTAACCACCGTCTGCGCCGTAAGTTCGACTCCTCTGGTGAAGATATCTTGGAGGCTCTTGTGGTGCGTATAAATATCCACGTGAACCCGTACAAATAGTGCCTCGGATCTTCAAAGCGTGAATCACGGTGCGACTCCAAATCATGGGTGGGGTAGTTCCTCGTGTTTCTTGGTGTCGGGATGCATATGCTATAACCCCGCCATGCTGCATCAATACGTCCCAACCCGATGCTCGACGATCACGATACACGACATAACCATCCGGACCCTGCGGAAGAGTAAGAACGGGGCGGTCGTCGGTCTCTCTTTCAAGAGCTGGAAACCACGCTCACAAGCATCGATCGGCGAAACTTGTGCGCATACGAGTCGGCCTAGTCAATGGTGCGAAGATAAAGCAAACTTCTCCACGAACCGCGATAATAACTGCGAGGCCCGAGCTGCGAACCTCTGCCGGAGTAGTAGGTCTCGGCCAAGTCTCGATCGCCGATCTTGGCGAATCAACTCGAATGCCATCAGCCCGACAATATGCCCAAGAAACGCCATCAAGTCAACCAAAACTCACATTTGGAAAACTTGGCGTACAAGCTGTCTGGAGAAGCTATCGGCCGATCGCCAAATGCTCCGCGTGCTCTCGCTCTGGCGAGAATAAACCAAGATATCATCAATGAACACTATCACAAGCGTGTCCAAAAATGGTTTGAACACTCGGTTCATCAAATCCATGAATCTGCGGAGCATTGGTCAACCAAAGACATGACCACGAACTCATAATGCGTCTGCGGTCGGAATGCGATCTAGGGACATCCACTCTCGACTCGCACTTTGATGATAGCGATCGCAGATCAATCTTGGAAAACATCTCGCACCTATGGCAGTCGAACAAATCATCAATCACGGGAGGGTATACGTTCTTAATGGTCACCTTGTTCACCTTGTAATCAACACATGCGCGGCGTCCGTCCTTCTTCTTCACGAACAATACGGCGCCCCGGGAGAAACACTGGGCCTAATGAAGCCCTTCTCTAGCAAATCCCTGGCGATCCTTGGCTCTCTCAACTCGGCGGTGCCGTTACGTATGGCGGAATGGAAATAGGCGAGTATCCGCAATATGTCAATACAAAACTCAATCTCCTCTCGGGAGGATACGAGAGGTCATGCGGGAACACGTCGGGAACTCGTGACTACGAGGCCCGAAAATCTGGTACCGCACCTCGATATCAAACACTCGAACTAGATGGTAGATATACCCTTGCGCACCATCTTCCTAGCCTTGAGGTAGGAAATAAACCTACCACCGGCGTCTGGTGCTCCTCCCACTCAACAATGGCTCGCCGAAGCTGGAACCGTACTACTCTCTCTGCAGTCTACATTGGCATAGCGAAGCTAGCCAATCCATCCCCATAATCACGTCGAAGTCAATCATCTCCACTCTATCAAGTCGGCTGGTCGGCGACGTAAATGGTCACAGGACAAGCCACATATACCCGCGAGCTACCACCGAATCACCCAGCTGGCGTAGCTACCTCGAAAGGGTCTATGGACTCGTGCTATCCCTATCCTACTAGCAACAAGGGAGATATATGGGGCCAGTAGAACCGGATCTATCAAGGCATAAACATCAAACCCGAGCGATAAGGTACACGTGGCGACATCGGTGAGGCCTCACGATCTGTCGGTGGACAAAGCATAAATGCGGTTACGAGGACCGCTAGGCTGGACACGAGCCACGACCTCTGCCGCGACCTGGCGACCCGCTGAGCACCACGCCTCGGGCGAGTAACTGTAGGAGATGATGAAGCGGCCACGAAGCGGAAAGGTGAGCCTACCGCGTAGCGCCCCGGTCGGGCGATCCCTCGCAAAGTGACCTGCTGGCCAAGCCGTAACAAGATCCATAAGTAGTACCACACTTCCGTAATGGGATCTGCATCGGCCAGCTGGGGTGGTCGATCGGCGATACCTCTGCTACTACGGGCGTGCGAAGCCACAGGGCCACAGTACGCCCTCGAAAACTCTGGCTGTGCTGAGGACGGTGCAGGAGTGCTCTGAGCTGGCTGTGGTGCGAATCTAGGCTGCTGCTGAGGCCGCCCACCACGATAACCACCAGAAGACCCTCGTCTGGCCTTAACCTGCTTGCCGTCTGTCCACGTCGACCTCTGCGCTCGCCGCATCGAGGCGTGAGCTGCGTGCGGGTAATGTCCATACCGGTTGGAGAAACCCCGCACATGACTTCGGCCATATAGTCGTCTAGCGGTGACATAGCGGTGTACCCTATCCTCCATATCTGCTACAATCTTTGGGACATATCGAGCGATGAATCAAACTCGACATTGTACTCACGGCGGTCGTCCTCTGCCTCGGCGGTAAAAATCTATCGGCCGCGCCTCTCATCTGTGGAGGCAAGAAGTGAGTGAGAAAGCCTCGAGAACTCATCCCAGTAGGCGGGGGCGCGTGCTCTCCCGGGATAACTCCATGAATCAAACCAATCATTGCGGTATCACGCGACCTATGTGAACCAAAGATCACGGACTCGGTCTCGGCATACGATCACTCTCAAAATCCTCTGAAGGCGACGGATGAACTCCTGCGGATCATCCTCGGCCTCGACCCATAAAACTCCGTGAACTCTGACTCGAAATCTCGTAGCCTCAAACTATCGCCTCGGGTGTACCACAGTGCGGCCGGGCTGGAGGCTGGAGCTGCCGCGTCAATCTCTCCTCGTGTCGGGCCTGACTTTAGCCAAAGGCGGGCCGTCTCCTTGTACCCTAACTCCTCCGCCCGGTGTGGGGCGGGAGGTGTGGGTGCGTGGTCTGTCTTTGGTGGCGGCGTCATAGAACTCGCCGTCTCGGTATAGGCGGGCACGAGCCCTCGTGACTCTGGGTGTCACGCTAGCGACTCCGCCATTTGCCTTGCCATACGGGCGGGTTGCCTTACGTGGAGGCATAATCATTACGGGGAAAGGAATACGTTAGAGGTCCAACCTATAACACGACTCTAAAGCACGATCTCGAGAATGAGAAGAATGAAACCAATCCTAAATATCCTATAGCCTCACGATTATTGGTGTGGTGCACAACACACCGATAATCAAGACTCTACTAGATACGATGCGTAGACACTTTCCAGGATTAAGCGCTCACGATACCACTTTTGTCACGACCCGTTCGGGGCGTGGTAGTGCATCGGGGCACCCAGTAGTCATACATCGGAGAAATCGCGGAAATATAAAACAAGACATGAAACAGTTTATAAAATAAGACACGGTTTATGTGAAAACATCGCCTTCGGCATATATATATAATCATAGTTCGTGATTACATCCGACCTTTGTACAACATGACTCTGAGACCTCTAAGGAAATATACAACTATGGCGGGACGGGGCCGCCATACCCTAACTGTACAAACTATCTACAGACGGGAGATCATACCAAAAGTAGAGCCTCGGAAGAGATGGAGCTCGACACCAACGTAGAGATCCTAAGGATGCGGATCTAGCACTGCTTGCCACCTGCGGCATGAGCGGCCCAGAAGGAGTCGATTACAACGGTACTAAGTATGCGAAGCGTAAAGTACTTAAATGAAAACATATCATTTTAAAACCGGTTTACAAATATGTGTGAAACAACGAGGAACCGCGCATAGTGCCACATCACAAACAAGAGCAACAATAGGTAAGCGTAATGAGTCTTGTCTAGGCTGCGAATGATCGAAAGCAGGGCCACTCGCCCCATCGTCATTCTGCAAGCCTAATCCTGACTCGAGTCGCATAGGCCACTCACGTGGGCGCGTGAGGTATAACCCGCATCGAGGGTAGCTACTCCTCGGCATCGTCTGGACTCATTGTCGCATGGCCACTGACCGCGTGAGGCATAACCCGCGCATACTAACACGGAACTCGTAGCACCGCGTAGGCCCCTGGACCCGCGTGAGGTATTCTCGAATCATGGTCCTGGACCGCTGAGTCTACCCGCGTCGGAGGCGACTTAACCCGGTATCATCTCAAGAGGTGAGTGATAGTATACTAACATAACAACTTATCTTTAAACAACATAAGCACAACAAGGATACTCACCTATACAAGCGTTACAAGATACTAACACACGTAGCATCATATCGTATGCGCTTATCAAACCATCTTATTATTCTTTTCACAATATAAGTGCATTTATAAACATATAGGCAAACTTGTTTCTTTTATCAATCTTAATTGGTTCTACTTAACTTCCCATAAAGCTAGAATAACTCTTAAGATTCTGTATTAAAAACCAATTAGTTCTCTTTAATATGATTTAGTATTCTTTTGAAATGATTTCAGATCTTTATTATTCAGGCTTAAGCGTGGCATTCGTAAGTGTTATCGGGCTTAAGTCAAAGACATTGCCGTAGTTATTATTCGATTAACACGTATGCGTCTACCGTCTTATATATATATTGTAAAATATCATGCTTTAGGAAGAATCACATACCTTCTGAAAACCACGCCAAGTTGAATATGTCGCGCGAGAGTCGACCTATAATGGTCACGGATATCTATCAAAGACTACTCTGAAGGTCATTCTAAGCAGAGGTTCACAATTCTACGGAAAGTCGGGCAGCACTTCCCTAGGTGAGCTATATAAGTCTCTTGTGAAACGATCACATGTAAATCTGATTCAATTATTTAAACCCTTCTTTGTGATAACAGTTCAATTCTATTACGTGATATACTTCTAAGTATTTATACTTATCCTTATACTACAACAGTATATATTTTCTAATTCAAAAGAGGTTAGGATTAGTTACCTCGGTAAGCCCAATAATATCCTAGAAAAGTCGCGCTGAGCAAGGTTTTGCTCTAAGTTGTATGCTCAAGAACCTTAGAAGTTCTTCACAACTTCTACTAAGTACTAAGGTATTTGGGCTAGGGTATTTTGGGCATTATAACGATACTGAAGGTAACTTTTCTACCAAGGAGGGGGTAGATTTTTGGCTAGGCTGGGGGCCTCGGCCAAACTACTAGGCTAGAGAGGGGTATTCGGCCAGGGCCTTCAGGGGAGGTGTTTTGGGCGAGAAGACTACAAAGGGAGAGGAGAGGATTTTCAAGACTTGGAAGATTTGTGGATGAAGAACTCTTCATCTCTAAGGGGGTATTTATAGGTCAAGCCTTGGCCAACCAATGGCCAAGATGAAGACAAGTGCAAGGCAAGTGTAGGGTGAGGATTAACTAAACACAAATATCCTACCAACCGCGACTTGTGCACAAGGCACAAAAGCGTGCCTTGGCTCTCCAATTTCGTCCATGGGCGATTCAAGTCCATCAATGGGAGGGTGCCAAGTGTTGCCCTCCGTTGGTCCAAAATGTTTCGTCTCTCGGAAAAATCCGCAAAAATAAGAAATGGCATAGCGGAATTTACTCTTAAAGGCGTGGAAGCGTTTCGTGGAAAGCGATTCTTTTAGTGAGTTGTGTACAAAATAAAACGTCCAAGGCTTATCTTTAAGGCAAGACTTTGTCGTATTCCCTTACGTACATACTGCGGAAATACGGGTATAACACCCCATGGCGTAAATCTCCTCTCTATCAGTAGGCTACCAAGCCAACGGGGTTAACACGTCCTAACGGGCGTGTACAATTCTACTACGGTAATGCTACACAAGTCTCATGTCTGATCTATGTAATTCTGATTCGATTCACTTCTTAAAATTAGGGCTTAAGTCGCAAGACATTCTGTAAGTATTATTCGGGCTTAAGTCAAAAGACATTGCCGCACACTATGTTGATTCTATATATAGTATACTTAACTATATACTCCTACAACATGTAATTTCCAATTACAGAAGGTCAAGAATGTTTACCTCGATAAGCCCAAAATTATCCGAGTTTATATGTCGATCCCGAGCAAGGTTTAGCTCCTACTCAGTGCGCTCAGGCCATTCGACCAACCCTTAGAAGTTCTAACCAACTTCTACTTATAACTTCAACTACGGGTGAAGATTTACTTAGGGTTTCGTTTTAGTAGTGAGGAAAGTATAATGGTATTTTACGGGCTTTTTGTAAAAAGGGTACTTTGGAAAGTACTACAAGGTATTTGGCTAAAGTATTTTGGGCATTATAACAATACTAGGAGAGTATTTCTATACCACAACAAGGGTATTATACTGAAAACAACTAGGCTAGGGGTACCCAGTGGGCTGCATGAGGAGGAGGAAGCTCTAGGCCAAAGGGCCTTCTCAAAGGGGAGGGCTTTTGGACGAGATCAAACAAGAGGAGGAGTATTTGAGACTTAGAAAGATTGCTCAAGTTTTGGATGAAGAAAGTCTTCAAGTAAGGGGAGTATTTATAGGCTAACCAAAGGCCAACCAATGGCCAAGATCAAGCCAAGTGCCATGCAAGTGTAGGGCAAGATTAAGCCATGTGCAACCTTATCCATCTACCCAAAATATCCTACCAACTCCTTGACCAAAACAATGCACAAAAGCGTGCCAACTTGCGCACCGTCAGTCCACTCCTTCCAATTAGAGGGTGACAAGTGTCGCCTCTCGTTGGTCCAAAATGTTCGTCTCTCGGAAAAATCATAAAAATTATTAATGACATAGCCGTAATTTTCCCTACGAAAGTGGAAACGTTTAGTCAACGACTCTAATCGGGTGTTGTGTACAAATTTCGAAACTAGCCAACTTTAAGGCTCAAATTATAATACGTACGCGCTCACGTACATACTCTGGAAATACGGGGTATAACACATGTCTACTTATCAAACCATCTTATTATTCTTTTCACAATTCAATATAAGTCTGTTATAAACACATAGGCAAACTGTTTCTTTTATCATTCTTAAGTGGATATACTTAACTTCCCATAAAGCTAGTATAACTCTTAAGCTTCTGTTTTAAAAACCAATTAGTTCTCTTCTGTTAAAAAAATGATCCAGTATTCTTTTGAAATGCTTTGATTCTTTATTATTGAGCTTAAGCGTGAGGCATTCTGTAAGTATTATCGAGGATTAAGCGTGAGGCATTCAGTAAGTATTATTCGAGCTTAAGTCAAAGACATTGCCGTAGTTATTATTCGGTTAACACGTACGCGTCTACCGTACTACATATATATTGTAAAATATCATGCTTTAGGAAGAATCACATACCTTCTCAGCGAAAACCACCTGCCAAGTTGAATATGTCGCGCGTAGAGAATCAACCTATAATAGTCAGACACGTCTATCAACGTTCAGACTACTTTGTATGTGATTCTAAGCAGAGGGTTCTATATCCTACGGAAAATTGGGCGCACTTCCCTACGGTGAGCTACTCAAGTCTCATTGTAGCAGTCCTATGTAAGTCTGATTTGATTATTCTTCTTTTAAACCGCCTACTTGTGATAACAGTTCAATTCTATTCGCAATATTCTTCTAAGTATCTAATACTTATTCTTATACTACTACATTAAGTATTCTCTAATTCAAAGAGGGTTAGGATTAGTTACCTCGGTAAGCCCAATAATATCCTAGATAAAGTCGCGCTGAGCAAGGTTTTGCTCCTAAGTTGTATGCTCGAGGAAACCTTAGAAGTTCTTCACAACTTCTACTAAGGACTAAGGGATTTGGGCTAGGGTATTTTGGGCATTATAACAATACAAGAAGGTAACTTTTCTACCAAGGGAGGGGGGTAGATTTTGGCTAGGCTAGGGGGGGGGCCCTCGGCCAAACTTCAAAAGGGGAGGGGGGGGGGGGGTAGGAGGCTTTGGACGAAAAGCTTTAGAGAGAGGGGGAGGGATTTTTCAAGACTTGGAAATTGATTTGTCGATGAAGAACTTTTCATCCAAAGGGGGGTATTTATAGGTCAAGACATGGCCAACCAACGGCCAAGATTTAGCCAAGTGCTAGGCAAGTGTAAGGTCAAGATTAGGGCAAGTGTCCTTGGCCAACTTGCACACAAAATATCCTACCTAATCCTTGACTTGTGCAAAGGCACAAAGCGTGCGCCGTTGTCCAATTCGTCCAAATGGACGATTTCAAGTCCACCAATTCGAGGGTGCCAAGTGTCGCCCTCCCGTTGGTCCAAAATGTTTCGTCTCTCGGAAAAATCCGCAAAAATTAGAAATGACATAGCCGGAATTTACCCTACGAAAGCTGTGGAAACGTTTCGTCGGAAAACTATTTGTTTTGTGAGTTGTGCCCAAAAAAAATGTTTTGTGCCTAAACTTTAAGGCTATACTTTTGTACGTATTCCCTTACGTACATACTCTGGAAATACGGGGTATAACATAATCTTCGGAAAGTGTCTACAGACCGTATCTAGTAGAGTCTTGATTATCGGTGTGTCGTGCACCACATCTATAATCAGGAGGCTACAGGATATTTAGGATTGGTTTCCATTCTTCTCATTCTGAGATCGTGCCTTAGAGCTGTGTTGTCAGTTGGACTCCCTCTGACGTATTCTTATATGCCAGTTATGCCTCCACGCAAGGCAATCGGGGCCCAGGAGGGCAAAGCAGCAGAGGGAGCTGCGAGTGGAGTAGCGGCGGTCTCTCCGAGGCCACGATGCACGAGACGTCGGACCGGCAAGAGCAGAGGAGATGGGTTACAAGGAGATGGCGATTATTGGCGGGGATAGTGGCAAGGCACGAGGATAGGTGGATCGGCAATTCCGATCTGCGGTAGTACCGTAGTTCACGAGATCGGATAGTTTGAGGCTAGGACTTTACGAGTTGCGACGCGAGTTTTATGGGTCGAGTCACGAGGATGATCGCGAGGAGTTCATCCGGCGATTCTGACGGATCATGAGTGATCGAGCTTGGAGACCGGTCGGTAGTCCTAGGTTCACATCGGTGCGCGATCTGACGATCGGTGGTTTTGATTCATGGAGCTGTCAGGAAACCGCGCTCCAGCAGTTGGGACGAGTTCTCGAGGCATTTCTTGCACATTTCTTCCCTCGCGGATGAGGAGGGCTCGGGCAACAGTTTTTGACGTTAAAGCGGCCGGGGCGTGCGGTTAGGAGTACAACTTGGAGTTTGACTCGTTGGCTCGGTATGTCCCCGCTTTAGTGACAGATATGGAGGACAGAGTGCACCGCTACGTCACCGGGATCGATGATTACTTGGCAAAGGCTTGTTCGGGTGTAGCTCTTGGTAGGGCATGGACATTTCCGCATGCGAGCTCATGCACTAGGATGTGAGGCCTGAGAGAGGTCGGCGGAATGGCCGGATCAGCGAAGGCGAGCAGCGAGGTCCTTTGGTAACTTGCGGCGGACCGCCTGGCGAGCTAGTTATGTACCTTCGCCCGATGAGTGGTCCTCCGCGATCTTGGGGCGTTCGGGGTATTCGAGGCTGGTGAGCTCGGGCTTAGTTCCGCGGTATACATGGGTTCTAGATCGGGTTCATGTTTCCTCGGTGTGCGCGATGCGGCGGCGTCGTCGGGAATGTCGTCTTTTGCGGTGCTTGTTTTGCTGCGGCCATCGGGGCCATGTGAAACCGTCTAATAGGAAGGATACGACGGCGGGACTCGGCCACGGGTCGATGGCGGGTTCATCACCTTCTACGACTATGCGCCTGCAGTGCCTATGATTAGAGTGAAGCGGTAGATACAGGTATATCCTTAAACCTCTAGAGATTTGTATATGTGATAAGATGAGTATATTTTAAGTGTTATGTTGGATAGCATTATGTTAAATTGTGATTTAGAGGCACAGTTAGAAAAAGGGTAAGTGCAGGGCGAGACAATTGTGAGCCTTAGAATTTATAACAGTTAGGACCTTGGATGCAAGGCCGTCTTGAGTGGGTGATTTTACGGTTAGTATTTGTCGAAATACTTGAAATGCGTGAAAAATATTGTGAGAAAATTACATGAGGGGTGTGAGATGGAAGTGGTAGCTTTCATGATGTAATTAGTAGGATTGTTTCGGATAGGGGAACAAGAGTTTGGCGCGTTTAGGGGTCGGGTTGAGGGCCATTTGCGGGTCAACCCGCAGCCCAGAATGAGGTAGGGTCAGTTCGACGTGGTCCCGCCAGGTGGTAGGGTCACGAGGGTGCTAGGCCCAAGTTTAGGTAACCATCGTACGAGTCGTGGATGCGTTCAACCAGAATCGGATCGTGAAGGCCGGGGATGGCCTTAAAAGAATTTGAGGCCAGTAAGATGACCAAGTTTGGAGGTAGTGACTCCAAGGTTTTGGAAACTGCAGCGATGACGGAAATATGGTACGTGTACTAGAAAGAGTTCGGGTGTACGAGAAAGGTACGACGAGTAAGAAAGGAAGCGAACATGTGTTAAGAGGATGGAAGTGATCATTTTTGTGAAGTGAAGGTGCGAGGAGAGTATCCTTTGGACCAGGAGTGAGAGTTAGTGTTGTTTTACATCTTAGAGGTGATTCCTCGTTAGTTTGGATTTGGGTTTCGCGCGTATGTGATATTATGGCCATGTGTGGCATAATTGGTTTTGTAAAGTATAGTAGTGGAGACTATACCGGCGCATGTGTGTTTTTGGAGACTTAGAAGGAACATTCGGGACGAATGTTTCTAAGGGGGGAAGAATGTTACACCCCGTAGTTCCAGGGTATGTATGTGAGGACGTACGTACGAGAATACGACATTAATATTGGAAAGAAAGAAAGATGTGATTTTTCGACGGAAAAGTTCCCGGGTTTTGTGAAGGAAAAAGGTTCGTTAATAGGAATTGGATTCCCAGATTTGGTATTTGGACTTCGTGGAATATTAGAGAATTATGGAATTTTATTTCCGGAATTGGTCACGTGGGGCCCACGGGAGAAATTTACGGTTTTGTGGGGCCCACTTTGTTTTCGATATTTTGGCCTTTATGGATATTTTCAGAAGATGAAATATTTTGGACCAATAGAGGGGCGACACGTGTCACCCCTAGGTGGGCTAGGTTGGCCGATTTTCATGTGACAAGTGGCCAAGACAAGTGGCCAAGTCTTGCAAGATATTTTGTGTGGACAAGTGGCTTGTGGGTCCCACCCACACTTGTCCCCAATCTCAACCACACACTTGCCTTCATCCTAGCCCTTGGTTGTCCTATATATGCACCCTTAGTTGATGAAATCTTCCACACTTAGATAATTCAAGCCTTGAAAATATTTTCCCTCTTCCTCCTTCACTTGTTGTTCTCGTCGAACACACCCCCCCCTAACCAAATTTTGTCCAATAATTCCTAAACTCTTAAGTGTTCTTCCCTAGTGTGTTAGGAAGACTCTTAACCAAAAGTTAGAAAAGATTTCACCTCCCTAGCCACAAAAGCCACCCTTGGCCGAGAGCTCTAGGAACAAGAACCTTAGTGTTCTTCACTTGTTTGAGTTCATTATTGAAGAGATGATGGTTAGGAGCTTCTTAGGGTGATTTCGGTGGGTTTGTACGCAAAGATTGGAGCTAAGACTTGCTTGGAACGACATTAAGTTCTTGGATAGATTTTGGGCTATTTGAGGTAGTGAATCTTAAACCTCCTTGTGAATTGGTCATTATACATATATTATAAGTATATTATGAATATATAATATATGGAGTAAAGTTTGGAAGAGTTAGATCTTGTTAACTTGTTAAAGGAAAGGATTGGTCGTTAGCCATTAAAATGGTAAAAACGTATCTTACTTGCTAAGAAGCTAATAACAAAGTAACTATAACTTATATTAAGAATGGAAATATAAGTTGGATGACTAATGAGTAATTTGGATAAGTAAAATGGACAAAGTTGGCCAAGGACCCCAACTTAAGAATTTGTATTTACTTTGGTGTATTTACTTTGGTGTATTTACATTTACATTAAGGAAGATTGTTCAATCGCGTTAGTTTGGGCGTGTGATCCCCTTTTTAATTATTGTATTGTTATGAAGGCGTGATAGTAAACCGCGTTACCGGTTGGGCGCGTAATCCCCTTCTTTTACTTATTGTTGTTATGAAGGCGTGATAGTAAACCGCGTTACCATTTGGGCGTGTAATCCCCTTCTTTATGTTGTTTAATTATTACGCCAAATATATGGTATATATATTACGGTTATTCGGGCCTTGGAGAAAGATGGAAAAGTGAGTAAAAATGGAAGTCTTGCGATTTTCCGTAGAATTAGAGGGATTTTTATTGGTATAAGTCTTCAATGGTAAGAAAGGTTTGATAGAAGTACTATGACCATTTTAGGAGTGGAGTACTACGGGTGGCGTGATCTACTTGGCTTAAGGAGTAGCTGACGGGTTGAAGTACTTGGAGCGTTTTGCTATTTGTCGATAATCGTCGCGAGGTATGTGAACCTCTTCCTATCTTTTTGTTATACCCCGTATTTCCAGAGTATGTACGTGAGGACGTACATAGAAAAGTTGAGCCTTAAAGTTAGGCTAGAACCGAAATTTTGTGAACAACACACAAAAAGAATTATTTTCCGACGAGACGTGTTACAGACTTTGCGAAGGGAAAAATACGGCTATGTCATTTATTACTTTTGCGGATTTTTCCGAGAGATGAAATATTTTGGACCAACGGGAGGGTGACATGTGTCACCCTCAAAGTGGACGGCAAAAGGGACCTCTTTGGCACGTTTTTGCCTTTGATTTTTGTCAAGGAGTTGGTAGGATATTTTGGTGGTAGATGGATAAGGTACACTTGCCCAAATCTTGGCCTTACACTTGCCTAGCACTTGGCTTCATCTTGGCCATTGGTTGGCCATTGCTTGACCTATAAATACCCCCTAACTTGAAGGTTTTCTTCATCCACAAATCACTCTCCAAGTCTTGAAATCCCTTCCCCCCCTCTTGAGAGCTCTATCCGAGAGCACCCTCCCCCCCCCCCCTTGAGAAGACCTCGGCCGAACCCCCCCCTTGCCTAAAGTTGTTCTCGAAAATACCCCCCCATTTTGGTAGAAAAGTATTCTCCTACTATTGTTACTATTCCAAAATACCTTGGCCCAAATACCTTGTAGTATTCCAAGGTTATACCTATACTAAAAGCCCAGAAATACTATTATACTTCCTTTAGCCACTAAACGAAACCCTTTGGAAAAATCTTCATAAGTAGTTGAAGTATTAAGTAGAAGTTGGGTAGAACTTCTAAGGGTTGTTTGGAGCGGGTTGGAGCACCCGGAGTAGGAGCTAAACCTTGCTCAGGATCGACATTAAACTTGGATAATTTTGGGCTTACCGAGGTAAATAATCCTATCCTTCTATTGTAATTGGAAATTACATACTGTAGTTATATAGAAATGAATATAAGATTCATAGAAGAGAATTGAACTGTAATAGAAGGATATTACAGAAAAGAATTGAACTGGAATCACATCAGAAGAATATTCTACAAGAGTAGTCTAGGCATTGATAGACTTGTATAACCCTTATAGGTTGATTGATCTACGAGTAGCTTGTACTACTTGAAAGGTGGACGAGGCTAGCCGGGTTATAGCCGTGGAGCGTTTTGCTAATAGTCGATAATCGTCGCGAGGTATGTGATTCTTCCTATCCTCTTGAGCATGATATTTAAAGAATATATATATATAGTACGGTAGACGTACGTGTGCTAACTGAACGTAGTTGTACGGCAATGTCTTTTGACTTAAGCCTGAATAATAAGAATCTGGAAGTATTTTAAAAGAATATATATATAGTACGGTAGACGTACGTGTGGTAACTGAATAATAATTACGGCAATGTCTTTTGACTTAAGCCTGAATAATAAGAATCTTGAAGTATTTCAAGAGGATTAAGAAACCTTTTTGAAGGAAGAGTAATACTTGGTTTTAAAACTTTAAAGTTATACTAGCTTTATGGGAAGTTAGGTATAACGACTTAAGGAAGGTAAAAAGAATGGTTTATTGATTTAAGAAGTTAAGAGACTTGATCTTAAAAGATAAGAGGCTTGACTTAAATTGAATTAATCTGAATTTTGTTAAAAAGTGTGAAACCTCATTCGAGAGTAATGAGTACTTGGTTTTAAAAGGAATAATGTTTCTTGATTTGGAAATCGGAAGAAGTATCGAACAAACCAACTGCGGCGTTAATAAGGAAATGTATTGACTAATTAAGTATTATTAAAACGGTAGAAACCTCCATCTGCATAGAAGATAAGATGAGACAAAATGATATTACATTTCCTAGATCATGGCTGCTTAAATAAGATTGATTATGAACAAGAATAACCTACTCACATATAAGGCATATGTATCTCAAATTGTTTTAAAGGAGAACTATATCATTAAGTGATTAAAACTATGAACTCTGAAACCTTTGAAAATGAGAAACTTAAGCATTTGGAATTAGGCAAACTTGAACGTTTGGAAAATAATGTTGTTACTTGATTTACAAAGGGAAGTGTTTTGGTTTACTTAAAAGGATAGTCACTCTATTTTTATACTACGGGTATTGTGTGACTTTTTGAAAGAAACGGATCTTTTAAAAAGAGTTAAGGTATGAAGTACTTTGGGGATAAAAACCCGAAATTGTTAACATAAAGTAGAAAGTACCTTGTGTGAATAACTTGATTGTGTTGGTTTGTGATAGCCTTGTAAATACTTTCTTGTTGATTTGATAAATAAACATATTAGGATGCTACATGTGTTAGTATCTGGTGATGTTTGTGTAAAGGGGTTCCCCTTGTTGTGCTTATGTTGTTTAACGATAAGCTGTTATGTTATTATATCACATACCCCCTTGACTTGTTATACCGAGGGCTTGCCACCCTTGATGCGGGTCTATACGGCCTATGCGGTCTGCGTGACTATGCGGAGCTGCGGGAGTTCCAGGGTTGATCATTCCGGATGTTTTATCCCGATGCGGGGGATGCCCTATGCGGTCTGTGTGACTAAGCGGTCTATTGAGACTATGCGGACTGCGGGAGTCCAGGAGAATGCAGGGGTTAGCTACCGTCACGAGAATACCTCATGCGGGTCTGTGTGTGACCTATGCGGACTGCGGGAGTCCAGGGTTAGGCATGCGTAATGATACTATGGGCGATTGGCCTTGCTTCGATCATTCGCGGCCTAGGAAAGACCTGTTACAGTTTACCTATTATTGCCCTTGTTTGTGATATGGCACTATGTGCAAATTGAACTAATTGTATTTGCAAATGGTTTTAAATACTTGATTTCATTGAAAGTACTTTACATTTTCACATACTTGATACCTGTTGTACTGACCTCCTTCGGGGGGCTGCGTTCATGCCGCAGGTAGAGGTACACCAGTCGTCGATCCTAGCTCTCAGTGTCACAGTTCAGCGTTGGGAAGCTCCGTTTCTCCGGAGGCTTATCAGTGGTATAGTCCCCTGTCGTTGTAGGTGCTTACATTCATGGGTATGGCGGGGCCCTGTCCCGTCATTGTTGTCATATCATTCTTAGAGGTCTGTAACACTGTTGTGGGCAGAGTGGTAAAAAAAGGGATGTAACTGTTCTAGTTGTTATATATATTTATGCCGAAAGGCAAGTTTTCTCAGATGAACTGTTTCATATTTCTTATTATGTCATATCTTGTTTTATATTCCGCTGATTACTCTGATGTATGTCTACTTGGGTGCCCGGGTAAGACACCAGTCACGGGCCCGGGTTCGGGTCGTGATCAAAGTGGTATCAGAGCAGTTAATCCTCGGAAAGTGTCTACAGACCGTATCTAGTAGAGTCTTGATTATCGGTGTGTTGTGCACCACACCAATAATCAGGAGGCTATAGGATATTTAGGATTGGTTTCCATTCTTCTCACTCTGAGATCGTGCTTAGGCGTGTTATAAGTTAGACCCTCTAACGTATTCTTTTCCGTACAGATTATGCCTCGCGTAAGCGGCCCGGGCGAGAAGGCAAAGCGACCAAGAGGCTGCGAGTATAGCCTGAAGGGTTACTAGAACGCAGCCCAATCATCACTGAGGTGGTGCTTCATTCGGGGAGTTACGCGTCGCCCGGCCCAGTGAGTTGCTGCAGCGGCGGCGATTCCTCTTGTGACCATGACATTTACACCTTCAGTTCCACGACCAGGAGCAGAGAATATAGACTGCAAAGAGATGACCCTGTTACTAGCTAAGGATGTAGCTACCAGAGAGTATACGATGTACCGATTTATCACGGGTCTTGATGACTATCTAAAGAAAGATTGTGCAAGAGTAGCTCTTCAGTTAGGCATGTATATTGCCCGCGTACAGGCTTATGCGCAGCACGCAGAGGAACGTAGAGATCGACGGATTAACCAAGATCAGTAGAAGAGGGCCAGAACAACAAGGTCCTTTGGTAACTTTCGAGGTGAATCGCCTCACCAGCAGATTAGATATGCACCTCCGCCAGTGCAGAGTGGTACTCCACAGGGTTTAGGACGTTCAGAGTATGCCGGAGTTGGTCAGCTCGGTGGCTTACGGTTGCGAATACGTAGGTTCGGTACGGCCGGATTCAGTTGTTTCCTCAGTATTCACAGTGTGGCAGGCGTCATCCCGGGGAATGTCATCTTTTGTTGATGCTTGTTTTACCTGCGGCCGTCAGGGCCATGTGTCGAAAGGATGTCCTAGTAGGAGGAATGCAAGTAGGAGGACTCAGCCTACCAGATCAGTTGCGGATTCAGTAGTTCGGAGAAGAAGGGGCATTAGCCAGAGGAGGCCACCCCCATCTCGGTGTGGCCGTTGTGGTAAGTGTCATTATGGGGAGTGTCGTATTTCTTCGACAACTTGTTATGCTTGCGCCCAGCAGGGCAGGATTGATTGGAACGACAGAGGGTAGTGAAGTAGTAGATACAGGTAGATCCTTAACCCTCTAGGGATTAGTACGTATGATAAGATGAGTATACCTTAAATGTTATGTTCACATAGCATTGTGTTAATTTTGATTAGAAGTCATTGTTAGATAACCGGGTAAGATTGGGGGATAGAGAAAGTGGGAGCCTTAGAGTTGTATACGTGGAGACCTTAGAGGCAAGGCCATCTCTAGTAAAGGATTTAGTTTATGTTTGATCCTTATCGGAGTGCATAGTACACGTGAGGTATGTTATGTGATAAGTCCCTGAGTAGTGCGAAATGAAAGAGGGTAGTTGAGCTAAGAAGACCGCTAGGTTTTCGTAACTTGATTAGTGAGATTGTTCCGGTTCGGGGAGCAAGAGTTTTGCGCGATAGCGGGTCGGGTTGGGGACCGATTGCGGGTCAACCCGCGACCTGTATGGTGGTGGGGTCAGTTTGTGGTGGTCCCGCTTTGTGTTAGGGTCATGAGGGTGTTAGGCCCATGTTTAGATAACCAGCGTACGAGTTCGTGGATGAATTCGACCAGTAGTCGGGCCGAGGAGGTCAGCCCATCTTGTCTTTTAGTCAAGACCGTTTACTCGGCAGAGGGTCATGCGAGATGATATGTCAGAAAGGTTGTAAGGCTGCACGAGGTGCCTACTTTCACCTTATAATGACGATGGAGCCAGTTCTGTTGTTTCTTTTACGGAGATTTTACGAGCGAGGTTAGGAACTTCGGGTGAGTCTCGATGCGCGTTCGCCCTCGGGCCAGTGTTTGGATTTCAGGGGTAGCTGTGAGGATTGTTGCCTCCTGTTGAGGGAGTGTTTTTATAACTACCATTTCAGTATTCGGGTATCGCCTTATGAAGCCTTGTAGGGGCGGAAGCGTAAATTGCCGGTCGACTGGTTCGGTGTGGGCAAGGTTCAGATAGTTGGTTCATACTAGTTCAGCAGGATGTGGATAGAGTAAAGCTTATCCAGAAGAGGTTATTGGCAGCTCAGAGTCAACAGAAGTTGTGCGGATATCTGCGACAACGCTTGGAGTTCAGGTTGACGGTGGGTCTTCTTGAAGGTACCACCCCGGAAAGGGTGTGACGAGTTTGGGAAACAGAGGAAACTTAGCCCGAGTTACTTTGGGCCTTTCAGATCATGTGAAGAATAGGCCAGGTTGCCTATAGTTAGCATTGCCGTACAACGTAGGAGGCAGTACGTCCGATCTTTCATGTTGCTATGTTCGGAAGAGTATCGGAGATCCATCCAGAGTATTCCCAGTTAATGATGATCAAGTTGGAGGTAGTAGCCCAGAGTTTTTTTGAAATTGATGCAGTAACAGAAATGTGGTAAGTTATGAGAAAGAGTTCGAGTGTACGAGGAGGGTACGACGAGTAAGAGAATAGAAGTGATCATTTCGTTTGTAAAGAGAAGGTGCGAAGGGAGTATCTTTTAGCCCTTGGGTGGGAGTTTTTGTAGTGATGGAGGTGATTCCTCGTGGACTAGGATGTAAGTATTTGCGCGTGTTGTATTGTGGCCAGGTGTGGCATAATTGTTTTCGTAAGTATAGCAGTGAAGACTATACTGGCGCATGTTTGTTATGAGACTTAGAAAGAACATTCGGGACGAATGTTTCTAAGGAGGGGAGAATGTTATACCCCGTATTTCCAGAGTATGTACGTGAGGACGTACGTAGAAAAGTTGAGCCTTAAAGTTGTCACGACCCGTTCCGGGCGTGGTAGTGCCTGCAAGGGCACCCAAGTAGTCATACATCAGTAATCGGCGGAAATATAAAGCAAGACATGAAACAGTTTATAAAATAAGACACGATTTATGTGAGAAAACATCGCCTTTCGGCATATATATATAAACGAGGTTTAGCGATTACATCAAACCTTTGTACAACATGACTACAGACCTCTAGGAAATATACAACTATGGCGGGGCGGGGCCGCCATACCTGGCATGCAAAACTATCTACAGGAGATCATACCAAAGTAGAGCCTCGGAAAAGATGGAGCTCACGACACCAACGTAGAGATCCTAAGAATGTGGATCTAGCACACCTTGCGCCTTACTGCGGCATGAGCGCGGCCCAGAAGGGAGTCGGTACAAGTACTAAGTATATGAAATCGTAAAATACTTAAATGAAACATATCATTTTAAAGCAGTTTTGCAAGTATGTATGAAACAACGAGAAAGCGCATAGTGCCACATCACAAACAAAGCAACAATAGGTAAGCGTAATAGGTCTTTTCTAGGCTGCGAATGATTGAAAGCAGGGCCATTCGCCCATATCATCATTCGGCAAGCCTAATCACGGACTCCGGAGTCGCGCCGACCACTCGCGTGGGCGCGTGAGGTATAACCCGCATCGAGTAGCTACTCTTGGCATCGCCTGGACTCGTTGTCGCATAGCCACATGACGCGTGAGGCATAACCCGCATACTAACACGGAACTCTCGTAGCTCGCATAGGCCCTGGACCGCATGAGGTATTCTCGAATCATGGTCCTGCATCACTGAGTCTACCCGCGTCGGAGGCGACTTAACCCGGTATCATCTCAAGAGGTGGTGATAGTATACTAACATAACGACTTATCTTTAAACGACATAAAGCGCAACAAGAATACTCTTTTTCACAACCATTACAAGACACTAACACACGTAGCATCATATCATGTCTACTTATCAAACCATCTTATTATTCTTTTCACAATTCAATATAAGTGCATTATAAACACATAGGCAAACTGTTTCTTTTATCAATCTTAAGTGGTTATACTTAACTTCCCATAAGGCTAGTATAACTCTTAAGCTTCATTTAAAAACCAAGTAGTTCTCTTACATTAAAATGATTGATATTCTTTTGAAATGCTTTGGATCTTTATTATTCGGGCTTAAGCGTGAGGCATTCCGTAAGTGTTATTCGAGCTTAAGCGTGAGGCATTCGTGTAGTTATATATATTGTAAAATATCATGCTTTAGGAAGAATCACATACCTTCTCGTGAAAACCACCTTGAAGTTGAATATGTCGCAGAGAGTCGACTATAATAGTCACAGATATCTATCAAAGACTACTCGAAGGTCATTCTAAGCAGAGGGTTCACAATTCTATGGAAAGTTGGGCAGCACTTCCACTGCAGGTGAGCTATATAAGTCTCTTTGAAAGCAGATCCTATGTAAATCTGATTTGATTATTCTTCTTTTAAACCGCCTACTGTGTAGTAGCAGTTCAATTCTATTACGTGATATTCTTCTAAGTATTTATACTTATTCTTATACTACAACGTATATATTCTCTAATTCAAAAGGGTTAGGATTAGTTACCTCGGTAAGCCCAATAATATCCTAGAAAAAGTCGCGCCTGAGCAAGGTTTTGCTCCTAAGTTGAATGCTCCAAAGAAACCTTAGAAGTTCTTCACAACTTCTACTAAGTACTAAGGTATTAGGGCTAGGGTATTTTGGGCATTATAACAATACAAGAAGGCAACTTTTCTACCAAGGGAGGGGGGTAGATTTCGGCTAGGCTAGGGGGGGAGGAAGCCTCGGCCAAGGGTCACTTAGGCTAGAGGGGGAAGAGGGCTTGGACGAAATGGCTAACAAGGGAGAAGGGAGGATTTTCAAGACTTGGAAAGTAATTTGTGGATGAAGAACTCTTCATCACTAAGGGGGTATTTATAGGTCAAGAAGTGGCCAACCAATGGCCAAGATTAAGACAAGTGCAAGGCAAGTGTAGGGTGAGGATTAACTATACACAAATATCCTACCAACTCCTTGACTTGTGCCTGAGGCACAAAAGCGTGTTCTCCTTAGTCCAAATCGTCCAAATGGACGATTTCAAGTCCATCAATTGGAGGGTGACAAGTGTCGCCCTCCCGTTGGTCCAAAATGTTTCGTCTCTCGGAAAAATCCGCAAAAATTAGAAATGGCATAGCCGGAATTTACCCTACGAAGTGTGGAAGCGTTTAGTCGGAAAACTATTCGTTTTGTGAGTTGTGCCCAAAAAAAAACGTTTTGCCTAAACTTTAAGGCTAGACTTTTTGTACGTATTCCCTTACGTACATACTCTGGAAATACGGGGTATAACATTCTCCCCTCCTTAGAAACATTCGTCCCGAATGTTCCTTCCCAAGACAGTTAACGATAAGATTCTTCATAACTTAAACAGTTGTAAATGCCACACACGGCCACAGAGCAACACTTGGGCAGAAACGATAACGAAAATTTACAAGTAGGAAAGTGAATTACCTGGAGGTGTGGGGACTAGGTGAGGATACTTCGCCTCATGTCCTCGCCGGCTTCCGCGTCATCTCCTCCTGAGCTCGTTCGCCCACAGACTTTGTGGAAGCCACCTCCTTCGTCCGGAGTCGTCTAACCTGACGATCGACTATCGCTATGGGAATCTCCTCATACGATAACCCCTCGGTCACCTGGACATCGTCAATCGGGTGTACCCTAGATGGATCCCCGATACATCTCCTCAGCATAGACACGTGAAAAACCGGATGCACTGCCTCCAGATCGGACGGCAGATCCAACTCATAGGCAACCTTGCCTACCCTGCGGACAATCTGAAACGGCCCAATGTACCTGGTGAGTTTCCCCCTTCTTCCGAATCTCATCACACCGCCATGGGTGACACCTTTAGGAAAAACCCAATCATGAACCTCGAACTCAAGATGCCGCGACGATGATCTGCATCGACTTACATGCGACTACGAGTGTCAATAGCGCCTCGGATAAGCTTCACCTTATCCATTGCACGATGTACCAAATCTGGTCCCACTAGCGCACCTCGCCACATCGAACCAACCTATAGGCGTCTGCACTTGCTCATACAAGGCCTCATAAGGCGCCATCCGAATCTTGGAGTGGTAGCTATTATTATACGCGAACTCAACTAGAGGCAAATGATCCTCCCAACTACCCGAAGTCAATAACACGGGCTCGCGACATATCCTCGAGAGTGCGGATAGTGCGTTCTGCTGTCCGTGCATGCGTGGATGAAATGCGATTACTCGGGCTCACTGCGTCCCTAAACCCTCGGAAGGACCTCCAGTTAGCCGTAAACCGGGCTCCTGCATGCGATATGATCAGTAGGGACTCCATGCGGTCGGCGATCTCTCGGATGTAAAGTCTGGCATAATCCTCAGCCGAAAAAGTCGTCCTGACGGGAAGAAAGTGGGCTGATTTCATCAGCCTGTCGACGATAACCCATATAGAATCATGTCTCCTCTGAGTGCGAGGTAATCCTGTGATGAAGTCCATGTTGATTACCTCCCACTTCGGTCGGGATCTCGATAAATGCGTAACAAACCACGGGCCTCGGTGCTCTACCTTCACTGCGACAACCGCGGGCGAGCTACGAACTCGCAGCGTCTCTCTTCAAGCCATCCCACCAATACACGGATCTAAGGTCGTGGTACATCTTGGTCGACCGGATGGATAGAGTAACGCTGTATTTGTGTGCTTCCCCAAGAACTCTGCTGCGAAGTCTGAAACATCTGGAACACGATGCGCCCTCAAACCTTAGCACCCCATCGGTGCTATCTCAAAGGACCGCTTGCCTCACGAAGAGGCGTATCACGATATCGAATCAAAGTGGATCCTCGAGCTGTTGCCTCTTCACCTCCTCGACGATGGAAGACTCGGCAACCTCACGAACTCTAACCCATCGCTATCGGAATCAATCAAGCGGACACCAGGCTCGCTAAGCGATGCAAATCACGAACCATGTCCTCCTCTCTAGATGCACATCGATAGGCTCCCATCGACCTACGACTAAGGCATACGCCTGACATTGGCCTTCCGGGTGGTACGGGATATCAACATCGTAATCTTTAAGCAACTCTAACCACCGTCTGCCGTAAGTTCGGCTCCTCGGCTGAAGATATCTTTGGAGGCTCTTGTGGTCGTATAAATATCCACGTGAACCCCATACAAATAGTGCCTCGGATCTTGGCGTGAATCACGGTGCGACTCCAAA
Source organism: Przewalskia tangutica (assembly GCA_029844215.1). Taxonomy (NCBI): domain Eukaryota; kingdom Viridiplantae; phylum Streptophyta; class Magnoliopsida; order Solanales; family Solanaceae; genus Przewalskia; species Przewalskia tangutica. The sequence continues at coordinate 88,375,946 of CM056726.1, read as the reverse complement.
TCATGGGTGGGGTAGTTCTCTCGTGTTTCTTGGTGTCGGGATGCATATGCTATAACTCGCCATCTTTGCATCAACACACATCCCAACCCGATGCACGGCGATCACAATACACAACATAACCGTCTGGACCCTGCGGAAGAGTAAGAACGAGGCGATCGTCAATCTCTTTCAAGAATGGAAACCCCGCCACAAGCATCGATCCACTGGAACTTGCGCCTTACGAGTCGGCCTAGTCAATGGTGCGAAGATAGAAGCAAACTTCTCCACGAACCGCCGATAATAACTGCAAGGCCCGAGCTGCGAACCTCTGCCGGAGTAGTAGGTCTAGGCCAAGTCTGTGCGCTCGATCTTGGCGTATCCACTCGAATGCCATCAGCCCGACAATATGCCCAAGAAACGCCATGAAGTCAACCAAAACTCACATTTGGAAAACTTGGCGTATAGGCTGCTGGTCGGAGAAGCTATCGGCCACGATCGCCAAATGCTCCGCATGCTCTGCTCTGGCGAGAATAAACCAAGATATCATCAATGAACACTATCACAAGCGTGTCCAAAAATGGTTTGAACACTCGGTTCATCAAATCCATGAATACGCGGAGCATTGGTCAACCAAAGACATGACCACGAACTCATAATGCGTCTGGGTCTGAATGCGATCCTAGGGACATCCACTCTCGACTCGCACTTTGATGATAGCCCGATCGCAGATCAATCTTGGAGAAACATCTCGCACCTGGCCCAGTCGAACAAATCATCAATCACGGGAAGGGTATCTGTTCTTAATGGTCACCTTGTTCATTGCACGTAATCAACACACACGTGCGCGGCGTCGTCCTTCTTCTTCACGAACAATACGGCGCTCCCGGGGAGAAACACTAGGCCTAATGAAGCCCTTCTCGGCCAAATCCTAAGCTGGTCCTTCACTCTCTCAACTCGGCGGTGCCGTTACGTATGGCGGAATGGAAATAGCCGAGTGTGCGCAATATGTCAATACAAAACTCAATCTCCTCTCGGGAGGATACAGGAGGTCATCCGAAACACGTCGGGAACTCGTGACTCTGGGCGGCGAAAATCTGGTACCGCGGCTTGATATCAAACACCGAACGAGATGGTAGATATACCGCTGCGCACCATCTTCCTAGCCTTGAGGTAGGAAATAAACCTACCCTCGGCGTCTGGTGCTCCTCGCTCCAACCACCGGCTCGCCGAGAAGCTGGAACCGCACTACTCTCTCTGCGGTCTACATTGGCGTAGCAAGAAGCTATCGATCCATCCCCATAATCACGTCGAAGTCAATCATCTCCACTCTATCAAGTCGGCTAGGGTCCGACGACTGTAAATGGTCACAGGACAAGCTCTATATACCCGCTGAGCTACCACTGAATCACCCACTGGCGTGGCTACCTCGAAAGGATCTATGGACTCAGGCTCTATCCCTATCCTACTAGCAACAAGGGAGATATATAGGGCCAGTAGAACCGGATCTATCAAGGCATAAACATCAAACCGAGGCGATAAGGTACTGTGGCGACATCGGTGAAGCCTCACGATCTGTCGGTGGACAAAGCATAAATGCGGTTACGAGGACCGCTAGGCGGGACCCGAGCCACGACCTCTGCCGCGACCTGCTGACCCATGAGCACCCTGCCCTCCGGGGCGAGTAACTGTAGGAGATGATGAAGCGGCAACAGAACACGGTGAGCCCTACCACAGCGCCCCGGTCGGACGATCCTCGCAAAGTGACCTGGCGCCTGGCGTAACAAGCTCCAAAAGTAGTACCACACTTCCCGTAATGGGATCTACCGCATCGGCCACACTGGGGGGTGGTCCGTCGGCGATCTCTGCTACTACGGGCGTCCCGAAGCCACAGGGCCACAGTGCGCCCTCGAAAACTCGGGCTGTGCTGAGGACGGTGCAGGAGTGCTCTGAGCTGGCTGTGGTGCGAATCTAGACTGCTGCTGAGGCCTCCCACCACGATAACCACCAGAAGACCCTCCCGTCCTGGCCTTAACCTGCTGCATCGTCGCAAATCGACCTCTGCGCTCCTCGCCGCATCAGGCGTGAGCTGCGTGCGGGTAATGTCCATACCCGGTGGAGAAACCCGCACATGACTCGGCCATATAGTCGTCTAGCCGGTGACATAGCGGTGTACCTATCCTCATATCTGCTGCAATCTTTGGGACATATCGAGCCATGAATCAAACTCGACATTGTACTCACGGCGGTCGTCCTCTGCCTCGATGGTAAAAATCTATCCGCCCGCGCCCTCATAAATGGAGGCAAGAAGTGAGTGAGAAAGCCTCGAGAACTCATCCCAGTAGGCGGGGACGCGTGCTCTCCTCGGGATAACTCCCATGAATCAAACCAATCGATCGCGGTATCACGCGGCCGATGCGAACGAAAGTCACGGACTCTGTCTCACGAGGCCTTGATCACCTCATGATCCTCTGGAAGGCGACGGATGAACTCCTGCGGATCATCCTCGGCCTCGACCGTAAAACTCTGGCGGGCTACAACTCAAGAAATCTCGTAGCCTCAAACTATACGCCTCGGGTGTACCACGGGTGCGGCCGAGGTGGAGCTAGAAGCTGCGCGCCAGATCCAATCTCTCTCGTATCGGGCCACAACTTTAGCCAAAAGTCGGGCCATCTCCTTGTACCCTAACTCCTCCGCCCGGTGTGGGGCGGGAGGTGTGGAGTGCGTGGTCTGTCTTTGGGTGGCGGCGTCATAGAACTCGCCGTCTGCGGTATAGGCGGGCACGAGCCCTCGTGACTCTGGGTGTCTGCTAGCGACTCCTCAGTGCCTTGCCCTACGGGCCGGGTTGCCTTACGTGGAGGCATAAGCATACGAGGAAAGGAATACGTTAGAGGTCCAACCTATAACACGACTACTAAAGCACGATCTCGGAATGAGAAGAATGGAAACCAATCCTAAATATCCTATAGCCTCACGATTATTGGTGTGGTGCGCAACACCGATAATCGAACTTACTAGATACGATGCGTAGACACTTTCCGAGGATTAATCGCTGCGATACCACTTTTGTCACGACCGTTCGGGCCGTGGTCGTGCCTCAGGGGCACCCAAGTAGTCATACATCGAGTAATCGTGGAAATATAAAGCAAGACATGAAACGATTTATAAAATAAGACACGGTTTATGTGAGAAAACATCGCCTTTCGGCATATATATATATAAGCGAGGTTTAGCGATTACATCACAACTGTACAACATGACTCTGCACCTCTGAAATATACAACTATGGCGGACGGGCCGCCATACCTGGATTGTGCAAAACTATCTACAACAGGGAGATCATACCCAGTAGAGCCTCGGAAAAGATGGAGCTCACGGCGCGTAGAGATCCTAAGAATGTGGATCTAGCACTGCTTGCCCTTACTGCGGCATGAACGGCCCAGAAGGAGGTCGATCTACAGTACTAAGTATATGAAGCGTAAAATACTTAAATGAAACATATCATTTTAAAAGCAGTTTTGCAAGTATGTATGAAACAACGAGAAACCGCACATAGTGCCACATCACAAACAAGAGAAACAATAGGTAAGCGTAATAGGTCTTTTCTAGGCTGCGAATGATTGAAAGCAGGGCCATTCTCCCATATCATCATTAAAGCCTAATCCTGGACTCCGAGTCCGCATGGGCCACTCGCGTGGGCGCGTGAGGTATAACCCGCGTCGGTAGCTACTCTTGGCATCGCCCCGGACTCGTTGTCGCATGCACATAGACCGCGTGAGGCATAACCCCGCATACTAACGGAACTCTCGTAGCTCCGCATAGGCCCCTGGACCCGCATGAGGTATTCTCGAATCATGGTCCTGGATCGCTGAGTCTACCGCGTCGGAGGCGGCTTAACCCGGTATCATCTCAAGAGGTGGTGATAGTATACTAACATAACGACTTATCTTTAAGCGACATAAAGCGCAACAAGAATACTCTTTTCACAACCATTACAAGACACTAACACACGTAGCATCATATCATGTCTACTTATCAAACCATCTTATTATTCTTTTCACAATTCAATATAAGTGCATTATAAACACATAGGCAAACTGTTTCTTTTATCAATCTTAAGTGGTTATACTTAACTTCCCATAAGGCTAGTATAACTCTTAAGCTTACATTTAAAACCAAGTAGTTCTCTTACATTAAAATGATTGATATTCTTTTGAAATGCTTTGGATCTTTATTATTCGGGCTTAAGCGTGAGGCATTCTGTAAGTGTTATTCGAGCTTAAGCGTGAGGCATTGCCGTAGTTATATATATTGTAAAATATCATGCTTTAGGAAGAATCACATACCTTCTCGGTAACGACCGCCAAGTTGAATATGTCGCGAGAGAGTCGACTATAATAGTCACAGATATCTATCAAAGACTACTCTGAAGGTCATTCTAAACAGAGGGTTCACAATTCTATGGAAAGTTGGGCAGCACTTCCCTACCCGGTGAGCTATATAAGTCTACTGTGAAAACAGTCCTATGTAAGTACAGTTTGATTATTCTTCTTTTAAACCGCCTACTGTGGTAGCAGTTCAATTCTACGTGATATTCTTCTAAGTATTTATACTTATTCTTATACTACAACAGTATATATTCTCTAATTCAAAAGAGGGTTAGGATTAGTTACCTCGGTAAGCCCAATAATATCCTAGAAAAAGTCGCGCCTGAGCAAGGTTTTGCTCCTAAGTTGAATGCTCCAAAGAAACCTTAGAAGTTCTTCACAACTTCTACTAAGTACTAAGGTATTAGGGCTAGGGTATTTTGGGCATTATAACAATACAAGAAGGCAACTTTTCTACCAAGGGAGGGGGGTAGATTTCGGCTAGGCTAGGGGGGGAGGAAGCCTCGGCCAAGGGTCACTTAGGCTAGAGGGGGAAGAGGGCTTGGACGAAATGGCTAACAAGGGAGAAGGGAGGATTTTCAAGACTTGGAAAGTAATTTGTGGATGAAGAACTCTTCATCACTAAGGGGGTATTTATAGGTCAAGAAGTGGCCAACCAATGGCCAAGATTAAGACAAGTGCAAGGCAAGTGTAGGGTGAGGATTAACTATACACAAATATCCTACCAACTCCTTGACTTGTGCACAAGGCACAAAAAACGTGTTCTCCTTAGTCCAAATCGTCCAAATGGATGATTTCAAGTCCATCAATTGGAGGGTGACAAGTGTCGCCCTCCCGTTGGTCCAAAATGTTTCGTCTCTCGGAAAAATCCGCAAAAATTAGAAATGGCATAGCCGGAATTTACCCTACGAAAGCTGTGGAAACGTTTCGTCGGAAAACTATTCATTTTGTGAGTTGTGCCAAAAAAAAAACGTTTTGCCTAAACTTTAAGGCTAGACTTTTTGTACGTATTCCCTTACGTACATACTCTGGAAATACGGGGTATAACAAAAGTTAGGCTAGAACCGAAATTTTGTGCACAACACACAAAAAGAATTGTTTTCCGACGAGACGTGTTACAGACTTTGCGAAGGGAAAAATACGGCTATGTCATTTATTATTTTTGTGGATTTTTCCGAGAGATGAAATATTTTGGACCAACGAGAGGGTGACATGTGTCACCCTCAAAGTGGACGGCAAAAGGGACCTCTTTGGCACGTTTTTACCTTTGATTTTTGTCAATGAATTGGTAGGATATTTTGGTGGTAGATGGATAAGGTACACTTGCCCAAATCTTGGCCTTACACTTGCCTAGCACTTGGCTTCATCTTGGCCATTGGTTGGCCATTGCTTGACCTATAAATACCCCCCTAACTTGAAGGTTTTCTTCATCCACAAATCACTCTCCAAGTCTTGAAATCCCTTCCCCCCCTCTTGAGAGCTCTAGCCGAGAGCACCCCCTGAGAAGTCCTCGGCGAACCCCGCCTAAAGTTGTTCTCGAAAATACCCCCCCATTTTGGTAGAAAAGTATTCTCCTAGTATTGTTACTATTCCAAAATACCTTGGCCCAAATACCTTGTAGTATTCCAAGGTTATACCTATACTAAAAGCCCAGAAATACTATTATACTTCCTTTAGCCACTAAACGAAACCCTTTGGAAAAATCTTCATAAGTAGTTGAAGTATTAAGTAGAAGTTGGGTAGAACTTCTAAGGGTTGTTTGGAGCGGGTTGGAGCACCCGGAGTAGGAGCTAAACCTTGCTCAGGATCGACATTAAACTTGGATAATTTTGGGCTTACTGAGGTAAATAATCCTATCCTTCTATTGTAATTGGAAATTACATACTGTAGTTATATAGAAATGAATATAAGATTCATAGAAGAGAATTGAACTGTAATAGAAGGATATTACAGAAAAGAATTCAACTGGAATCACATCAGAATAATATTCTACAAGAGTAGTCTAGGCATTGATAGACTTGTATAACCCTTATAGGTTGATTGATCTACGAGTATCTTGTACTACTTGAAAGGTGGACGAGGCTAGCCGGGTTATAGCCGTGGAGCGTTTTGCTAATAGTCGATAATCGTCGCGAGGTATGTGATTCTTCCTATCCTCTTGAGCATGATATTTTAAAGAATATATATATATAGTACGGTAGACGTACGTGTGCTAATCGACGTGGTTATACGGCAATGTCTTTTGACTTAAGCCTGAATAATAAGAATCTGGAAGTATTTTAAAAGAATATATATATAGTACGGTAGACGTACGTGTGGTAACTGAATAATAATTACGGCAATGTCTTTTGACTTAAGCCTGAATAATAAGAATCTTGAAGTATTTCAAGAGGATTAAGAAACCTTTTTGAAGGAAGAGTAATACTTGGTTTTAAAACTTTAAAGTTATACTAGCTTTATGGGAAGTTAGGTATAACGACTTAAGGAAGGTAAAAAGAATGGTTTATTGATTTAAGAAGTTAAGAGACTTGATCTTAAAAGATAAGAGGCTTGACTTAAATTGAATTAATCTGAATTTTGTTAAAAAGTGTGAAACCTCATTCGTGAGTAATGAGTACTTGGTTTTTAAAAGGAATAATGTTTCTTGATTTGGAAATCAGAAGAAGTATCGAACAAACCACTGCAGCGTTAATAAGGGAAATGTATTGACTAATTAAGTATTATTAAAACCAGTAGAAACCTCCATCTGCATAGAAGCTAAGATGAGACAAAATGATATTACATTTCCGAGATCATGGCTGCTTAAAAAAGATTGATTATGAACAAGAATAACCTACTCACATATAAGGCATATGTATCTAAAATTGTTTTAAAGGAGAACTATATCATTAAGTGATTAAAACTATGAACTACGAAACCTTTCGAAAATGAGAAACTTAAGCATTTGGAATTAGGCAAACTTGAACGTTTGGAAAATAATGTTGTTACTTGATTTACAAAGGGAAGTGTTTTGGTTTACTTAAAAGGATAGTCACTCTATTTTTATACTACGGGTATTGTGTGACTTTTTGAAAGAAACAGATCTTTTAAAAAAGAGTTAAGGTATGAAGTACTTTGGGGACAAAAACCTGAAATTGTTAACATAAAGTAGAAAGTACCTTGTGTGAATAACTTGATTGTGTTGGTTTGTGATAGCCTTGTAAATACTTTCTTGTTGATTTGATAAGTAAACATGTTAGGATGCTACGTGTGTTAGTATCTGGTGATGTTTGTGTAAAGGGGTTCCCCTTGTTGTGCTTATGTTGTTTAACGATAAGCTGTTATGTTATTATATCACATACCCCCTTGACTTGTTATATCGAGGGCTTGCCACCCTTTATGCGGGTCTATACGGCCTATGCGGTCTGCGTGACTATGCGGAGCTGCGGGAGTTCCAGGGTTGATCATTCCTGGTGTTTTATCCGTCACGGGGATGCCTATGCGATGCGTGTGACTATGCTGTCTATTGAGACTATGCGGTGCGGGAGTCGAGGAGAATGCAGGGGTTAGCTACCCCCGATGCGAGGAATACCTCATGCGGGTCTATGTGTGACCTATGCGGACTGCGGGAGTCCAGGGTTAGGCATGCGTAATGATACTATGGGCGATTGGTCTTGCTTCGATCATTCGCGGCCTAGGAAAGACCTGTTACAGTTTACCTATTATTGCCCTTGTTTGTGATATGGCACTATGTGCAAATTGAACTAATTGTATTTGCAAATGGTTTTAAATACTTGATTTCATTGAAAGTACTTTACAGTTTCACATACTTGGTACATGTTGTACTGACCTCCTTCGGGGGGCTGCGTTCATGCCGCAGGTAGAGGTACACCAGTCGTCGATCCTAGCTCTCAGGGTCACAGTTCAGCGTTGGGAAGCTCCGTTTCTCCGGAGGCTTATCAGTGGTATAGTCCCCTATCGTTGTAGGTGCTTACATTCAGGGGTATGGCGGGGCCCTGTCCCGTCATTGTTGTCATATCATTCTTAGAGGTCTGTAACACTGTTGTGGGCAGAGTGGTAAAAAAAGGGATGTAATTGTTCTAATTGTTATATATATTTATGCCGAAAGGCAAGTTTTCTCAGATGAACTGTTTCATATTTCTTATTATGTCATATCTTGTTTTATATTCCGCTGATTACTCTGATGTATGTCTACTTTGGTGCCCGGGTAAGGCACCAGTCACGGGCCCGGGTTCGGGTCGTGACACTTTTCTAGCATGATTGTTGTGAACTATGTAGTACGGTAGACGTACGTGTGCTAAACGAGTTTTGGTTGGTTTAAAACATAAGGTGTTATAATAGCTTTATGGGAAGTTAGTTATAACGACTTTATGTAGGTAAAAGAATGGTTTATTGATTTTAGAAGTTGAGAGACTTGATCTTAAAAAATAAGAGACTTAACTTATAAATGACGTTTTATGAAATGTTAAGGACTATGAATTTTGTTAAAAAGTTGTGAAACCTCATTCGTGAGTAATGAGTACTTGGCTTTTAAAGCATGATGTTTTACTGATTTCGGAAATGAGAATAAGTATCGAACAAACCATGGCAGCGTTAATAAAGGAAATGTATTGACTAATGAATTATATTAAAACCAGTAGAAACCTCCATCTGCATAGAAGCTAAGATAAGACAAAATTGTATTACATTTCCTAGATCATGGCTGCTTTAATAAGATGGTTATAAACAAGAACAAGCTACTCACACATAAGGCATATGTTACTCAATTGTTTTAAAAGGAGATTACGTTAAGTGATTAAGACTATGATCTATGGAATCTTTCGAAAATAAGAGACTTGAGCATTTGAAATTAGGCAAACTTGAACTTTTGAAAAAGAATGTTGTCACTTGATTTTAATAAGGAAAGTATTTTGGTTTACTTAAAAATGTGAGTCACTCTGTTTTTAATACTACGGGTATCGGGTGACCTTTATAAAAGAAGTGGATCTTTTTAAAGAATTTAACGTACGTAATACTTTGGGGGTTAGAACCTGGCCTTCGGCATAAAATGGAAGTACTTCAAGTTGTGTGTAACTTGCCTATGTTTGCGTGTGATAGCCTTGTTGTGCAAGTACTGTACTTCTATACCACCACGTCTCTCGATGGAGGGCCGGCTGATCTGTTATGTATGATTCTTTATCGAGTCCCATGGGATGGGCCGAGACACGTGTTCCACCTGATTCTTTATCGAGTCCCATGGGATGGGCCGAGACACGTATTCCACCTGATTATTTATCGAGTCCCATGGGATGGGCCGAGACACGTATTCCACCTGATTCTTTATCGAGTCCCATGGGATGGGCCGAGACACGTATTCCACCTGGTTCTTTATCGAGTCCCATGGGATGGGCCGAGACACGTATTCCACACGATTTATACCTAGACTGCCGGCAGTGAGGAAGGAGTTCCACGGGCATGAGGGATGACTTTGAGGGCGTGAGTCCCTGACTTGACATGACTACTTTTATGTTGTAAACTGTAGTTTGGTTATCATACATGTCTCCTGTTTTATATAGACTGTCATGATTTCATTCTGATATTTGATTTCACATACTTGGTACTGTTATCTTGACCTCCTCAGAAGCTGCGTTCATGCCGCAGGTAGAGGTACATCGGTTGTGGATCCTCGCTCATAGGATCACAGTTCAGCGTGTTGGGAAGCCCCGTTTCTTCGGAGGCTTATCTTTTGGTATGTTACCCTGAGTCTGTAGGTTCTTGTACATTCAGGGGTATGGCGGGGCCCTGTCCCGTCATAGTTGTTGTCACTTTCTTAGAGGTCTGTAGTACTGTTGTGGGCAGGGTTGTAAAGGATGCTCGTTCGGTCTGTATGTATGCAAGAAGGCAACTGTTTGGGTTGGCCTGTTTTATTATCATATCTCTTGTTTCATGTTCATGTTTTTATTTCCGCTGATTTTCTCTGATGTTGTATCACTAGGGTGCCCGGGGTAAGGCACCAGTCACGGGCCCCGGTTCGGGTCGTGACAAAAAGAAATTCTACAAATATGTACGAAACAACCAATGTAACCACACATAGTGCCACAACATAACCAAAAGCAAAATAGATATAACATAACTGGTCTTTTCTAGGCCGCTAATGATCGAAGCAAGGCCAATCGCCCATAGTATCATTATGCGAGCCTAATCCTGGAACTCCCGCCGTCCGCATAGGTCACACACATACCCGCATGAGGTATTCCTCGCATCGGGTGTAGCTAGCCTGCGGTATCCTCCTGGACTCCCGCAGTCCGCATAGTCACATAGACCGCATAGTCACACAGACCGCATAAAGCACTCCTCGCATCGGGATAATACACCCGAAATGATCAATCCTGGAACTCCCGCAGCTCCGCATGGTCACACAGACCGCATAGGCCGTATAGACCCGCATCAAGGGTGGCAAGCCCTCGGTATAACAAGTCAAGGGGGTATGTGATATAAGAACAGTACAACGGGCTTAACGTTTAACAACGTAAGCACAACAAGAATATCCCCCTTACACAACATCACAAGACACTAACACGCGTAGCATCATAACATGTTTACTTATCAAACCATCTTACTACACTTTTCAGAAATCAATACAAGATTTTCATAAACAAATAAGTAAAACCGTTCCTTTTATCTTTCTTAAGTCGTTATACCTAACTTCCCATAAAGCTAGTATAACTCTTAAGCTTTCTGTTTAAAAATCAAGTATTACTCTTCTTTCAAAAATGATTCATAATTCTTTTGAAATACTTCAAGGTTCTTATTATTTAGACTCAAGTCAACAGACGTCCAGTAAAACCATGTTCAGTTAACACACGTACGTCTACCGTACTATATATATATTTTAAAGTATCATGCTCAAGGGGATAGGAAGAATCACATACCTTCTCGGCGAAATCCACCTGCCAAGTCGAGTATGTCGCGCGCAGAGTATCAACCTATAATAGTCAAATACGTCTATCAACGTCTAGACTACTCTGTAGGATATTCTAAGCAGAAGGTTCTTAATTCTACGGAAAATTGGGCAGCATTTCCCTACCCGTCAAACTACTCAAGTCTACTGTAAATACAGTCCTATGTAAGTACAGTTCAATTCTTCATTTATATCCTTCTGATGTGATTACAGTTCAATTCTCTTCTGTAATACCCTTCTATGTATTTTATACCTATTTCTATACATCTACAGTATGTATTCTCCAATTACAATAGAAGGATAGGATTATTATTTACCTCGATAAGCCCAAAATTATCCAAGATATAAGTCGATCCTGAGCAAGGTTTAGCTCCTAATCTGAACGCTCCAATCCGCTCCAAGAAACCCTTAGAAGTTTCTACACAACTTCTACTACTTCAACCAACTATGAAGTTTCTCCTAGGGTTTCTTTTAGTGACTAATGGAAGTATAGTAGTATTTTCCGGATTCTAAGTATAGAGATAACTTTGGAAATACTATAAGGGATTGGCTAAGGTATTTTGGAGTAGTAACTATACTTGAAGACAACTTTCTACCAGGGGGGGGGTGTTTCGGCTAGGGCTTTCAAGAGGGGGGGAGATGGTGTTTGGACGAGAGCTCTTAAGGGAGAAGGGAGTTTTTGAGACTTGGAAGATAATTTGTGGATGAAGAATTCTTCAACTAAGGGGGGGGGGGGTATTTATAGGACCACCAATGGTCAAGATGAAGGCAAGTGGAGGGCAAGTGGATGGTGGAGATTTGCACATGTGTACCCTTATCCATCTACCACACAAATATCACAAAATATCCTACCTAACCTTGACCAATGTTTAAGGCCTTTAACTTGAAAAAAACGTGCCAAGGAATGCACACCATTGCCGTCCACTTGAGGGTGACAAGTGTCGCCCTCTCGTTGGTCCAAAATATTTCATCTCTCGAAAAAATCCACAAAAAAATTATTAATGTCGCAGCCGTAATTTTCCCTTCGCAAGTCTTGGAAAACGTTTCGTCGGAAAACAATTCTTTTCGTGGGTTGTGCATAAATTTTCGTCCTATGCCTAACTTTAAGGCTAAACTTTTGTACGTACGCCCTCATGTACATACTCTGGAAATACGGGGTATAACATTCTCCCCTCCTTAGAAACATTCGTCCCGAATGTTCCTTCCCAAGACAGATAACGATAAGGTTCTTTATAACTTAAACAGTTTGCAAATGCCACACATGGCCACAATACATCACTTAAGCAAATATGACAATGAAAATTTACACGTAGGAAAGTGAGTTACCTGTAGGTGTGGGGAATAGGTGAGGATACTTCTGCCTCATGTCATCCTCATCTTCCCACGTCATCTCCTCCCTGAGCTCGTTCCGCCACAATACTTTGACGGAAGCCACGTCCTTGGTCCGCAGACGCCTAACCTGACGATCGATTATCGCTATGGGAATCTCCTCATACGATAACCCCTCGGTCACCTGGACATCGTCAATCGGGTGCACTCTAGATGGATCCCCGATACATCTCCTCAGCATAGAAACATGAAACACCGGATGCACTGCCTCCAGATCGGACGACAGATCCAACTCATAGGCAATCTTGACTACCCTGCGGACAATCTGATACGGCCCAATGTACCTCGGGCTGAGTTTCCCTTTCCTCCCGAATCTCATCACACCCTTCATGGGTGACACCTTCAGGAAAACCCAATCATCAACCTCGAACTCCAGATGCCGACGACGATGATCTGCATATGACTTTGTCGACTCGGTATCGATAGCGCTCTCGGATAAGCTTCACCTTATCCACTTTATCCATGTCAGTGCGGTCCCACTAACTGCACCTCGCCTACATTAAACCAGCCTATCGGCGATCTGCACTTCCTCTCATACAAGGCCTCATAAGGCGCCATCTGAATACTGGAGTGGTAGCTATTATTATATGCAAACTCAACTAGAGGAAAATGATCCTCCCAGCTACCCCTGAAGTTAATAACACAGGCTCATGACCTATCCTCGAAGTGCGGATAGTCTTGTTGCTGTCCGTCTGTCTGAGGATGGAATGCAGTATTCAGGCTCACCTGCGTCCCTAATCCCTTCTTGAAGGCCCTCCAGAAGTTAGCCGTAAACTGGACTCCTCTGTCTGATATGATAGAAATAGGGACCCCATGCAGTCTGACGATCTCTCGGATGTAAAGTCTGGCATAATCCTCAGCCGAAAAGGTCGTCTTGACGGGAAGAAAGTGGGTTGATTTCGTCAGCCTGTCGACGATAACCCAAATAGAATCATGTTTCCTCGGAGTGCGAGGTAACCCTGTGATAAAGTCCATGTTGATCACCTCCCACTTCCAGGTTGGGATCTCTATCGTCTGCAATAATCCACCAGGCCTCTGGTGCTCTATCTTCACCTGCTGACAACACGGGCACTGAGCCACAAACTCTGCAACGTCCCTCTTCAAGCCATCCCACCAATACACAGATCTGAGGTCGTGGTACATCTTGGTCGACCCCGGATGGATAGAGTAACGCGCGCTGTGTGCTTCCCCCAGAACCTGCTGCCGAAGTCCTGAAACATCTGGAATACACAACCTGCCCTCAAACCTTAGCACCCCATCAGGTGATACCTCAAAAGGACCCTTCCCCTCACGAAGAGCCGTATCACGATACCGCGTTAAAACCGGATCCTCAAACTGTTGCCTCTTCACCTCCTCGACGATAGAAGACTCGGCAACCTCTCGAACTCGAACCCCACTGCTATCAGAATCAATCAATCGGACTCCAAGGATCGCTAACTGATGCAAATCGCGAACCATGCCCTCTCCTGCGGGCAGACGTCGATAGACTCCCCATCGACCTACGACTAAGGGCATCTGCCACAACATTGGCCTTCCCTGGGTGGTACAGGATGTCGACATCGTAATCCTTGAGCAGCTCTAACCACCGTCTCTGTCGTAAGTTCAGCTCCCTCTGGCTGAAGATATACTGGAGGCTCTTGTGGTCTGTATAAATATCCACATGAACCCCATACAAATAGTGCCTCGGATCTTGAGGCATGAATCACCGCCAACTCCAAATCATGGGTGGGGTAGTTCTCTCATGTTTCTTAAGTTGTCGGGATCGTGACGCTATAACCTTACCGTGCATCAACACACATCCGAGCCCGACGCCGACGATCACAATACACTACATAACCGTGCGGACCTTACGGAAGAGTAAGAACGGGCGATCGTCGATCTCTCGCAAGAATCGGAAACCACGCTCACAAGAATCAGTCCATCAAACTTAGCGCTTACGAGTCGGCCCTAGTCAATGGTGCGAAGATAGAAGCAAACATCTCCACGAACCGCGATAATAACTGCGAGGCCCGGAAAGGCTGCGCACTCTATCGGTGTAGTAGGTCTAGGCAGTCTCGATCGCCTCGATCTTGGCCGTATCCACCCGAATACCATCAGCCCCTACAATATGCCCAAGAAAAGCCACCGAAGCCAACCAAAACTCACATTTGGAAAACTTGGCGTATAACTGCTGGTCCTGGAGGACTCTCAGCACAGTCCTCAAATGCTCCGCATGCTCCTGCTCTGAGCGAGAATAAACCAAGATGTCATCAATGAATACTATCACAAACGTATCAAAAAATGGCTTGAACACTCGGTTCATCAAATCCATGAATACCACCGGAGCATTGGTCAAACCGAAGGACATAACCCTGAACTCATAGTGCGTCTGGGTCGAATGCGATCTAGGGATATCCGCCTCTCTAACTCGCACCTGATGATAGCCCAATCGCAGATCAATCTTGGAGAAACATCTCGCACCCTGCAACTGGTCGAACAAATCATCAATCGTGGGAAGGGGGTATCTGTTCTTAATGGTCACCTTGTTGGTATGCGTAATCAACACATGCGCGGCGTCCGCCCTTCTTCTTCACGAACAATACCGGCGCTCCCCAGGGAGAAACACTAGGCCTGATGAAGCCCTTCTCCAGCAAATCTCTCAGCTGGTCCTTCAACTCTCTCAACTCGGCAGGTGCCATTCTGTATGGCGGAATGGAAATAGGCCGAGTGTCTGGCAGCACATCGATACAAAACTCTATCTCCCTCTCAGGAGGGATACCCGGGAGGTCGTCTGGAAACACATCTGGGAACTCTCTGACTACTGGAACTGACTGAAAATCTGGTACCGCAGCCTCAGTATCAAACACCCGAATGAGATGGTAGATATACCCCTTTTGCACCATCTTCCTGGCCTTGAGGTAGGAAATAAACCTACCCCTCGGCGACACAGTGTTCCCCTCCCACTCAATAACCGGCTCCCCAGGAAACTGGAACCGTACCACTCTCTCCCTGCAGTCTACACTGGCGTAGCAAGAAGCTAACCAATCCATGCCCATGATCACATCGAAATCAGTCATGTCCAACTCTATCAAGTCGGCTAGGGTCTGACGACTGCATAAAGTCACTGGGCAAGCTCTATATACCCGCCGAGCTACCACCGAATCACCCACTGGCGTAGCTACCTCGAAAGGGTCTATGGACTCAGGCTCTATCCCTATCCTACTAGCAATAAGGGGAGATATATAGGACAGAGTAGAACCCGGATCTATCAAGGCATACACATCACAACATGGCGATAAAGTACTGTGACGACATCGGTGAGGCCTCACCGGTCTCTTTGGTGGACAAGGCATAGATGCGATTACGAGGACCGCTAATCGGGACCGCGCCACGACCTCTGCGCGACACGCTGGTCCATGAGTACCACGTCTCGGGCGAGTAGCGTAGGGGATGAAGACCGGCCATGCACCGCAGGGTGACCCCTCCCATCAGGCGCCGCAGTCGTCTGAGCTCTCGCATAGTGACCCTGCTGGCCACAAGTATAGCAAACTCCTGAAGTAGTACCACAAATCCCTGAATGGAATCTACCGCATCGGATATACTGAGCGGACCTCGATCGGTTAGCACTCTTCCTACCCCGAAGCCACGGGGCCCGACCGCCTCGAATACCACGGGCTGTCACGAAGATGGTGTAGGAGTGCTCAGGCTGGCCGGGTGCAAATCTAGGCTAGCTGTGAGGCGCCCACCGAGAGCTACCAAAAGATCCTGCCGCCCCGGCCCTTCTCGCTGGCGATATCCGCCGACGTCGGCCTCTACGCTCGCATCCAAGTGCATGAGCACGTATGCGGAAATGTCCATTGTTATACCCGTATTTCCAGTATATGCGTGGGGCGACGTAGAAAATTTGAACTTAAGAGTAAGGCTTGGACGATTTTCACTTTGTTCACAACACCCGATTAGAGTCGTTTTTCGACGAAACGTTTTCACAGCTTTCGTAGGGAAGATTCCGGCTATGTCTTTTTTAATTTTTGCGGATTTTTCCGAGAGAAGAAACATTTTGGACCAACAAGAGGGCGCCACTTGGCACCCTCTCATTGGTGGAGTGGGGGCGGTAAAGGTGGCCGAAAGTTGGCCTTGTTTGGTCAAGGGTTGGTAGGATATTTTTGTGTTAGATGGATAAGGTGCACTTGGCAAGATCTTGGCCCTACACTTGCTATGCACTTGGCAAGATCTTTGCCATTGGTTGGCCTTGGCTTGTGCTATAAATACCCCTCTCCCTTTGATGAATTCTTCATCCTTTGCACAAATCTTCTAAGTGTTAAAATCCCTCTCTCTCCCCTCTTGTTGACTCTCGTCCAAGAGCCCCTCTCCCCCTTTGAAAGGCCCCCTTGGCCGAGAGCCCTCTTCCCCCCCTCCTTGTAGTGTGGCCGTGGGGTACCCCCCCCCCCTAGCCTAGTTGTCTCATATAATACACCCCCCCTCTTGGTAGAAATACTCTCAAAAGTATTGTTATAATGCCCAAATTACCTTAGCCTTATGCCTTGTAGTATTCTAAGGTTATACCTTTACAAAGCCCAGTTATACTATTATACTTCCCGTCAGTCACAAAACCGAACCCTAAGTAAATCATCACCCGTAGTTGAAGTTATAAGTAGAAGTTGGTTAGAACTTCTAAGGGTTGTTTGGAGCGGGTCGGAGCGCACGGAGTAGGAGCTAAACCTTGCTCAGGATCGACATTTAAACTCGGATAATTATGGGCTTATCGAGGTAAATATCTTGTCCCTCTATTGTAATTGGAAATTACATGATTGCTTGAATATATAGTTGAAGTATACTATATATAGAACTGAACGTAGTTATCGGCAATGTCTTTTGACTTAAGCCTGAATAATAAGAAACCTTTCGAAGAAGAGTCTTGAATCGTATTCTGATGAGACTTGTGTAGCTTTTCTGTGAGGTAGAATTGTACCCGTTCGGGTTAGACGTATAACCCCCCCCCTGGTTGGCTTGGTAGCCGGCCCCGATAGAGGATGAGATTTACGCTGTTGCGGGGGGGGAGGTGCTGCCGAATTTTCTGTAGAATGTTCTACGAAGGGATCTAAATGTTAATAAGCGCCTTGTGGCCTTATAGGTTGAAGTACTACGTGTGACGTGATCTACTGGCTAAGGAGTAGCCGACAGTTGGAAGTACTTGGAGCGTTTTGCTATTAGTCGATACTCGTCGCGAGGTATGTGAACCTCTTCCTATCTCTTCTAGCATGATATGTGTGTAACTATGTAGTACGGTAGACGTACAGGTGTTAAGTGTATTTGATTGATCTAAAACATAAAGTGTTATAACGACTTTATGGGAAGTTGGTTATAACAGCTTTATGTTGGTAAGAAAATACTTGTGGTTTTTAAAAGGTAACTGATTTGAACTATAACTGGCTTGTTATGTGTTAATAAAGAACTTGAAATATTTCAAAAGATTTTGAATCATTTTGAAAGAAGTAATACTTGGTTTTGAAAACTTAAGAGTTATACTAGCTTTATGGGAAGTTAGGTATAACGGCTTAAGAATGTTTCTTCGATTTGGAAATCGAGAATGTACCGACAAACCACTGCAGCGTTAATAAAAGGAATGTTTTTAATAATTAAGTATTATTAAAACCAGTAGAAACTTCCATCTGCATAGAAGCTAAGATGAGACAAAATGATATTTCCTAGATCATGGCTGCTGTAATAAGATTTTTATAAACAAGAATATCCTACTCACATATAAGGCTTATGTTTTCTCAGATGGTTTAAAAGAGAATTATATTCTTAAATGAATAAGATTATGAACTGCGAAACCTTTCGAAAATGAGAAACTTGAACATTGGAAATTAGGCAAACTCGAACATTGGAAATTAGGCAAACCTGAGCATTGGAAAAGAATGTTGCTACTTGATTTTACAAAGAGAAGTAATTGATTTACTTTAAAAAGATAATCACTCTATTTTCATATACTACGGGTATTGTGTGACTTTTGTGAAAGTAACGTATCTTTTAAAGAGTTGATGTATGAAGTACTTTGGGAATAAAAACCCGATCTTGTTAATCATGTAGTAGAAAGTACCTTGTGTATATAACTTGATTGTGTTGGTTTGTGATAGCCTTGTAATACTTTCTTGGTGATTTGTTAAGTAAACATGCTAGGATGCTACGTGTGTTAGTATCTTGTGATGGTTGTGTAAAGGGGTTTTTCCTTCGACTGCGCTTAAATTGTTTGACTATCAGCCGTTATGTTGGTATTGTACCACTCACCTTGACTTGTGTTCCGGAGGTTAAGCTGCCCTCCGATGCGGGGTATGCGGTCTGGGACCATGATTCGAGAATACCTCATGCGGGTCCAGGGGATCCATGCGGAACTACGGGAGTTCCAGGTTAGTTTGCGGCCCTTGTGGTCATGCGGTCTTTGTGGCCACGCGGACTGCGAGTCCAGGACGATGCCGGGGAGTAGCTACCCTCGATGCGGGGAATGCCTCATGCGGGCCTATGAGGTTGGCCTATGCGGAGCTGCGGGAAGTTCCAGGGCTAGACGCGCACATTTGATACTGCGGGCGAGTGACCAGCTTTGATCATGTGACGGTCTAGACAGATCTCATGATACAGATTATGACCTTGTTGGTACTAGGGGTGTTAGTAGTCGGCTAGGCCTTCGTACTTACCCCGTACGGTTTTATTATGACACAGGTGGGACCTGGTGTTCATGTGTATTCCTTGGTGCTTTTATATCATAGACTGCCGGCAGTGAGGAAGGTATTCCACGGGCATGATTGATGTTGTGGGCGTGAGACCCATTGTTATACTTGAGTGATGACTTTGAGGGCGTGAGTCCCTGACTTGATATGACTGCTTACTTATTGTGAACTGTAGTTTGGTTATCATACATGTCTCCCTTTATATAGACTACTATGATTTCATTTCTGATATTTTGATTTCATATACTCTGCACTGTTATCGACCTCCTTGGGCCGCGTTCATGCCGCAGGTAAAGGTACACCAGTCGTTGATCCTCGCTCTTAGGGTCACAGTTCAGCGTTTGGGAAGCTCCGTTCCTCCGGAGGCTTATCTTGGTATAGTCCCCTGTTGTTGTATGTGCTTACATTCAGGGGTATGACGGCCCCTGTCCGTCGTTGTTGTCATATCATTCGTAGAGGTCTGTAGTACTGTAGTGGGCAGGGTTTGTAAAAAGGATTAAATTGTTCATGTTGAAAGAGTTGTGGTATATATATATGCCGAAAGGCAAGTTTTCACAAATTATTGTTTATACTTCTGTTATTTTATGTTATTGATTTATGTTCCGCTGATTTTCTCGATGTATGACTCTTGGGGTGCGGGGTAAGGCACGATCCACGGGCAGGTTCGTCGTGACAAAAGTGGTATCAGGCGATTAATCCTCGGAAAGTGTCTCTGACCGTATCGATGAAGTCTTGATTATCGGTGTGTTGTGCACCACACCAATAATCGTGAGGCTATAGGGTATTTAGGATTGGTTTCTATTCTTCTCACTCGAGATCGTGCCTTAGAGCCGTGTTGTAAGTTGGACCTCAGCGAAATTATTTCCTTATCGTTATGCCTCGCGTAGGGCACGGGCGGGAGGGCAAGCGGCAGGAGGCTGCGAGTAGAGTTCAGAGGGTGGCGAGGCACAGCCCAATCATTACCTAGGATAGTGCTTCATTCGGGAGTTCTGCGGCGTCACTAGCCAAGTGAGTTTTAACGCGGCGGCGATTCCTGCTGCGGCCACGATGTTTGGACCTTGATTCGCGGCCAGGAGCGATGAGTATAGAGTATACCGATGTACTGCGCGAGTCTTGATGACTATCTAAGAGAGGTTGTGCAAGAGTAATTCTTGATTGAAGCTTGAGCATGGCACGTATGCGGGCTTATGCGCAGCAGCCGAGGCGTGTAGAGATCGGCGGGTTAACGAAGGGCGATGAAGAGGGCGAGCGGCAAGGTCCTTTGGTAACTTTCGAGGCGAGTCGCCTCACTGGCCAGATTAGATTTGCACATCCACGGTCAGAGAGGTCCCGCGGGGTTGGGGCGTTCGGTATGCAGGAGTTGGTCGAGCTCGAGCTTAGGTTCACGGCTACACGTAGGTTCGGCCGGCCGGATTGATTTTCCCTCGGTGTTAGCGGTGTGAGCGCCATCGAGAATGTCGTCTTTTAGTTGGTACTTGTTGTACTGCGGCCGTCGAGGGCCATGTGTCGAAGAGTGTCCTTGTAGGAGGACTTAGCCTTGAGATCGGTGGGTAGTTAAATCTTCTTAGCTATCGCCCTACAGGCGAGTTTGATTAGAAACGACTAAGGAAGTGAAGCGGTAGATATAGATATATCCTTAACCCTCAGAGATGCGTATATGTGATAAGGTGAGTATACCTTAAGTGCTATGTTACGATAGCAGTGTGTTAGTTGTGATTAGAAATCATGATGGGTTAACCGAGTAAGATTTTGGGGGATAGAGAAGGTGTGAGCCTTAGAGTTTTATACGTAGAGACCTTAGAGGTAAGGCCATCTCGAGCATAGGTGTAGGGTTATGTTTGACCCTTATAAGAGTGCATAGTGCACGTGAGCTATGTTTATGGGATAAGTCCCTGAGTAATGTGGAATGAAAGAGGGTAGTTGAGCTAAGAAGACCGCTAGGTTTTCGTAACGTGATTAGTGAGAGTTTCCCTTCGGGGAGCTAGCGTTTTGCGCGTTGACGGGTCGGGTTGAGGGCCTGTTGCGGGTCAACCCGCGGTAGGTTTGGTGGTGGGGTCAGGTTGTGGTGGTCCCGCCTTGTGGTAGGGTCACGAGGGTGTTAGGCCGTATTCGATTAACGTGCGAGTTCGTGGATGCGTTCGACGATGAGTCGGGCGATAAATGGTCGACCATCGTGTCTTTCAGTCAGGACCGTTGCTCGGCAGTGATGTTAGGTCAGAAAGGTTGAAAGGCTGCACGGGGTGCCTACCTTCACCTTATGTCAGACAGTGAAGCCCAGGTTGTGGCTATTTTCGTTTTCTAAAAGTTTACCAGGCAGGGTTAGGAACTCAGGTGAGTCTCAGAATCGCATTCGCCCTCGGGCCAGTGGTTGGATTTCAGGGGTAGTTGTGGAGATTGTTGTCTCCTGTGGAGGGAGTGTTTAAGCTACCATTTCAGTGTTCGGATGTCACCTTTTGAAGCCTTGTAGGGGCGGATGTGTAAGTCGCCGGTCGATTGGTTCGATGTTGGCAAGATTCAGATAGTTGGTTCAGGCTTATTCCAGCAGACTGTGGATAGGGTAAAGCTTGTCTAGAAGAGGTTACGGCGGCTCGGAGAAATCGTGCGGATAATCGGCGACGGCAGAGTTGAGTTGGTCGGTCTTCTTGAAAGTACCACCGGGTTGGGTGTGACGAGTTTTGGAAAAAGCGAGAAACTTAGCCCGAGTTGTTTTGGGCCTTTTAAGTTCATGTGAAGAATAGGCGGGTTGCCTATATGTTAGCTTTGCCGTCCGACTTAGGAGGCGATGCGTCGGTCTTTCGTATTGTTATGTTCGGGAAAGTATCGGAGATCCATCAGTGTTCGATTAATGATGACCACGTTAGAGATAGTAACCGAGTTTTGGAAAGCGGGCGATGTCGAAATGTGGTAAGAGTTAGTGTCACGTCACCTCGGGGATCGCGTGCGGCCGGTACCATTTGTTGGGTCGCCGGAGTGAACCTCGCGGCAAAGTGACAAAAGTGGTGAGAGGTGTTATGGTGATGTTAGAGGTGTTTCCTCGTGGACTTGGATGTAAGCTTTTTGCGCAAGTTGTTTCTGTGGCCATGTGTGGCAAGGATTGTTCTCGTAAGTATAGTAGTGAAGACTATCTTGCGCGCGCTTGTTTGAGACTTAGAAAGAACATTCGACAAATGTTTCTAAGGAGGGAGAATGTTATACCCGTATTTCCAGTATGCGTGGGACGTACGTAGAAAATTTGAACTTAAGAGTAAGGCTTGGACGATTTTCACTTTGTTCACAACACCCGATTAGAGTCGTTTTTCGACGAAACGTTTTCACAGCTTTCGTAGGGAAGATTCCGGCTATGTCTTTTTTAATTTTTGCGGATTTTTCCGAGAGAAGAAACATTTTGGACCAACAAGAGGGCGCCACTTGGCACCCTCTCATTGAGTGGAGCGGTAAAGGTGGCGAAAGTTGGCCTTGTTTGGTCAAGGGTTGGTAGGATATTTTTGTGTTAGATGGATAAGGTGCACTTGGCAAGATCTTGCCCTACACTTGCTATGCACTTGGCAAGATCTTGCCATTGGTTGGTATTGGCTTGTGCTATAAATACCTCTCCCTTTGATGAATTCTTCATCCTTTCCACAAATCTTCTAAGTGTTAAAATCCCTCCCTCTCCTCTTGTTGACTCGCCCAAGAGCCCCTCTCCCTTTGAAAGGCCCCCTTGGCCGAGAGCCCTCTCCCTCCTCATGTAGTGTGGTGGGGTACCCCCTAGCCTAGTTGTCTCATATAATACACCCCCCTCTTGGTAGAAATACTCTCAAAAGTATTGTTATAATGCCCAAATTACCTTAGCCTTATGCCTTGTAGTATTCTAAGGTTATACCTTTACAAAGCCAGTTATACTATTATACTTCCCACCACAAAACCGAACCCTAAGTAAATCTTCACCGTAGTTGAAGTTATAAGTAGAAGTTGGTTAGAACTTCTAAGGGTTGTTTGGAGCGGCCTGAGCGCACGAGTAGAAGCTAAACCTTGCTCAGGATCGACATTTAAACTCGGATAATTATGGGCTTATCGAGGTAAATATCTTGTCCCTCTATTGTAATTGGAAATTACATGATTGCTTGAATATATAGTTGAAGTATACTATATATAGAATCGAACGTAGTTATCGCAATGTCTTTTGACTTAAGCCCGAATAATAAGAAACCTTTCGAAAGAAGAGTAATCGAATCAGACATACAGAGACTTGTGTAGCTTTTCTGTGAGGTAGAATTGTACTCTTTCGGGTTAGACGTATAACCCCCCCCCCTGGTTGGCTTGGTAGCCGGCCCAGATATAGGATGAGATTTACGCTGTCATGTGGGAGGTGCCGAATTTTCTGTAGAATGTTCTACGAAGGGATCTAAATGTTAATAAGCGCCTTGTGGCCTTATAGGTTGAAGTACTACATGTGACGTGATCTACTGGCTAAGGAGTAGCCGACAGTTGGAAGTACTTGGAGCGTTTTGCTATTAGTCGATACTCGTCGCGAGGTATGTGAACCTCTTCCTATCTCTTCTAGCATGATATGTGTGTAACTATGTAGTACGGTAGACGCAGTGTGTTAAGTGTATTTGATTGATCTAAAACATAAAGTGTTATAACGACTTTATGGGAAGTTAGTTATAATGACTTTATGTTGGTAAGAAAATACTTGTGGTTTTTAAAAGGTAACCGATTTGAACTATAAGCGCTTGTTATGTGTTAATAAAGAACTTGAAATATTTCAAAAGATTTTTGAATCATTTTGAAAAGAAGTAATACTTGGTTTTTGAAAACTTAAGAGTTATACTAGCTTTATGGGAAGTTAGGTATAACGCTTAAGAATGTTTCTGATTTGAAATCGAATGTGTACTGACAAACCATCGCAAATACATTAAAAGGAATGTTTTTAATAATTAAGTATTATTAAAACCAGTAGAAACTTCCATCTGCATAGAAGCTAAGATGAGACAAAATGATATTTCCTAGATCATGGCTGCTGTAATAAGATTTTTTTTATAAACAAGAATATCCTACTCACATATAAGGCTTATGTTTTCTCAGATGGTTTAAAAGAGAATTATATTCTTAAATGAATAAGATTATGAACTGCGAAACCTTTCGAAAATGAGAAACTTGAACATTGGAAATTAGGCAAACTCGAACATTGGAAATTAGGCAAACCTGAGCATTGGAAAAGAATGTTGCTACTTGATTTTACAAAGAGAAGTAATTGATTTACTTTAAAAAGATAATCACTCTATTTTCATATACTACGGGTATTGTGTGACTTTTGTGAAAGTAACGTATCTTTTAAAGAGTTGATGTATGAAGTACTTTGGGAATAAAAACCCGATCTTGTTAATCATGTAGAAAGTACCTTGTATATAACTTGATTGTGTTGGTTTGTGATAGCCTTGTAATACTTTCTTGGTGATTTGTTAAGTAAACATGCTAGGATGCTACGTGTGTTAGTATCTTGTGATGGTTGTGTAAAGGGGTTTTTCCTTCGACTGCGCTTAAATTGTTTGACTATCAGCCGTTATGTTGGTATTGTACCACTCACCTTGACTTGTGTTCCGGAGGTTAAGCTGCCCTCCGATGCGGGGTAGACTCAGGCGGTCTGGGACCATGATTCGAGAATACCTCATGCGGGTCCGTGGATCCATGCGAACTACGGAGTTCCGTGTTAGTTTGCGCCTTGTGGTCACGCGGTTGTGGCTACGCGGATGCGAGTCGGGGCGACGCCGGAGTAGCTACCCTCGATGCGGGAATGCCTCACGCGGCCTATGAGGTTGGCCTATGCGGAGTCGCGGAAGTTCGGTGGCTAGACGCGACATTTGATCTCGCGGGCGAGTGACCAGCCTTTGATCATGTGACGGCCTAGACAGATCTCATGATACTGATTATGCCCTTGTTGGTACTGGGTGTTAGTAGTCGGCTAGGCCTTCGATTTACCCCGCACGGTTTTATTATGACACAGTGGGACACGTGTTCATGTGTATTCCTTGGTGCTTTTATATCATAGATCGCCGACAGGTGAGGAAGGTATTCCACGGGCATGATTGATGTTGTGGGCGTGAGACCCATTGTTATACTTGAGTGATGACTTTGAGGGCGTGAGTCCCTGACTTGATATGACTGCTTACTTATTGTGAACTGTAGTTTGGTTATCATACATGTCTCCTGCTTTATATAGACTACTATGATTTCATTTACAGTATTTTCGATTCATATACTGCACTTGTTATCTTGACTCCTTCGGGCCGCTCATGCCGCAGTAAAGGTACACGATCGTTGATCCTCGCTCTTAGGGTCGCGCAGCGTTTGGGAATCTCCGTTCCTCCGAGGCTTATCTTCGTATAGTCCCCTCGTTGTAGGTGCTTACATTCGTGGTATGACGGCCACGTCCGTCGTTGTTGTCATATCATTCGTAGAGGTCTGTAGTACTGTAGTGGGCAGGGTTTGTAAAAAGGATTAAACTGTTCATGTTGAAAGAGTTGTGGTATATATATATGCCGAAAGGCAAGTTTTCACAAATTATTGTTTATACTTCTGTTATTTTATGTTATTGATTTATGTTCCGCTGATTTTCTCTGATGTATGACTACTGGGGTGCCCGGGGTAAGGCACCAGTCACGGGCCCGGGTTCGGGTCGTGACATCCATGCCCGGCTGAAGAGCCACACCTGAGCAAGACTCTGCCAGATAATCATCTAACCCGGTGACGTAGCGGTGCACCCGGTCCTCCATATCTGCTACTAGCGCAGGGACATATCGAGCCAACGAATCGAACTCAACGTTGTACTCCCTAACGGTGCGCCTCTCGCCTCAAAGATCAAAACTTGTCGCCCTGCGTTCTCCTCATCTGCGGAGGCAAGAAGTGAGTAAGAAAAGCCTCCGAGAACTCGTCCCAAATAGCTGGAGGCGCATGCTCTCCCCGGGACAACTCCCACGAGTCAAACCAGTCGACTGCGGTATCACGCAGCCGATGCGAACCGAAGATCACGGACTCGGTCTCTGAAGCCTTGATCACTCGCATGATCCTTCAGAATCGACGGATGAACTCTCGCGGATCATCCTCGTGCCTCGACCAGAACTCGCGGGCTACAACTCGTAAAATCCCGTAGTCTCAAGTCGTCCGATCTAGGATGTACCACGGTGCTCTCGAATCACAGCATCCACCTAACCTCATGTTCGCCACGATCACGCCGAATCGCCATCTCTCAGAACCCATCTCATCTCGCTCCAGCCGGGATCGAGGTGTAGGTACCGTGGTCTCATCGCCACCGCCGCGCCCTAAACTCGCTGGCCGGGCGGCGTCGTGGAACTCGCCGTCTGTATAGATCGGGCACGAGCCCTCGTGACTCTCGGTGTCCTACTAGCGGCCTCCTACGCCTTGCCCTTCGGGCCTGTTGCCCTACGTGAGGCATAATCGTAAAGAAAGGGAAATACGTTAGAGGGGTCCAACTTATAACACAGCTCTAAGGCACGATCTCAGAGTGAGAAGAATGGAAACCAATCCTAAATATCCTATAGCCTCCTGATTATGGGTGTGGTGCACAACACACCGATAATCAAGACTCTACTAGATACGGTCTGTAGACACTTTCCGAGGATTAACTGCTCTGATACCACTTTTGTCACGACCCGTTTCGGGGCCCGTGACTGGTGCCTTACCCGGGCACCCAAGTAGGCATACATCAGAGTAATCAGCAGAATATAAAAACAAGACAAGTAACAAATGTAAAATGAGACACAGTTTATTTGAGAAAAAGTCGTCTTCGCATGTATATATAACCCAAGTCCGCAGCTTACATCCCAACTGCATAATAGACTATAGACTCTAAGGAAGTAAACAACTATGGCGGACGGGCCGCCATACCTCGAATGTACAAAACTATCTACAACAACAGGGAGATCATACCCAAAAGTCGAGCCTCTGGAGAAGATGGAGCTCCTGACACCAAAGAAAAGATCCTAAAACTGAGGATCCGCTACCTGCTTCACTTTACCTGCGGCATGAACGCAGCCCCAAAGGAGGTCAAGATAACAGTACCAAGTATGTGAAATCAGAAAGTACTTTAAATGAAATCATACCATTTTAAAAGCAATTCTACAAATATGTACGAAACAACCAATGTAACACACATTGTGCCACAAAGATAACCAAAAGCAAAATAGATATAACATAACCGGTCTTTTCTAGGCCGCTAATAATCGGTAAGGCCAATCGCCCATAGTATCATTATGCGAGCCTAACTCGAACTCCCGCACCGCATAGGTCACACATGCACCGCATGAGGTATTCCTCGCATGGGTAGCTTGTCACGACCGAACCGGCCCGTGATCGTGCCTTACCCGGCACCCAAGTAGACATACATCGAGTAATCACGAACATAAAGACAATACATGAAACCAGTGTAATAAGGCGGTGAAATAAGAAGACAAAGCTAACCAAAAACGGTTACCTTCGGTATATATATAAATAGCAACTTTTTCAACATGAGCTTTAATCCTTTTTACAAACCCCGCCACACAACAAGATTACTGCACTTCTAAGAATGATACGACAACAATGGGCGGACAGGCCCGCCAAACCCCCGAATGTAAACACTTACGACGGCGGGACTATACCATCGATAAGCCTCCGAGAAACGGAGCTTCCCAAACGTCAAATCGTGACTCGAGAGCTAGGATCAACGATCGGTTTACCTCAACTCGCGGCATGAACGCCGGGCGAGGTCAAGACAACAGTACCGAGTATGTGAAACGAAAATACATATCAGAAATGAAATCATAGCGATCATATAAAGCAGAGACATGTATGATAACCAAACTACGATTACAACAAAGCAACATGTTGTGGGACTCACGCCTCAAGTCATCACTCAAGTATAACAATGGGTCTCGTGCCCACAACATCAATCATGCGTGGAATACCTTCCTCACCGGCAGCCTATGATATAAAAGCACCAAGGAACACACATGAACACCGTGTCCCACTGTGTCATAATAAAATCAGACGGTAAGTACGAAGGCATAGCCGACTACTAAAACCCACGCACCAACAAGGTCATGAATCAGATCATAAGATCTGTCTAGACCGTCACATGATCAAAGTTGCCGCTTGCCCGCAGATCAATGTACGCTGCCTAACCTCGAACTCCCGCAGCCCGCATAGGCCAATCTCATCGCCCGTATGAGGTATTCCCGCATCGAGGGTAGCTACTCCCCGCATCGCCCCGACTTCGCACCGCATGGCCACACGGACCGCATGCCCGTAAAGGACGACACTAACTCGAACTCGTAGCTCGCGATAGCCCCCGACTGCATGCAGGTATTCTCGAATCATAGGTCCATCGACCCGCCGAGTCTACCCCGCATCGGAGGCGCTTTAACCCCTAATCATCTCAAGAGATGAATGCCACAATACTATCATAACGATCGATAGTTAATAAGCACAATCACGGAAACCCTTCACACAAACATCACAAGATACTAACACACGTAGCATCCCAACACGTTTACTTATCAACGCAATCAAGAAAGTATTACAAGGCTATCACAAACCAATACAATCAAGTTGTTCACACAAGGTACCTTCTACTATATGATTAACAAAATCGGGTTTTTATCCCCAAAGTACTTCATACATCAACTCTTTAAAAGATACGTTACTTTCACAATGTCACACAATACCCGTAGTATAAAATAGAGTGACTATCCTTTTAAAGTAAATCAATTACTTCTCTTTGTAAAATCAAGTAGCAACATTCTTTTCCAATGATCAAGTTTGCCAAATTTCCAATGTTCAAGTTTCTCATTTTAGAAAGGTTTCGTAGTTCATAGTCTTATTCATTTGAGAATATAATTCTCCTTAGAACTATCTGAGAAACATAAGTCTTATATGTGAGTAGGATATTCTTGTTTATAACAATCTTATTACAAAGACATGATCTAGAAATATCATTTTGTCTCATCTTAGCTTCTATGCAGATGGAAGTTTCTACTGGTTTTAATAATACTTAATTAGTCAAAACATTTCCTTTTATTAACGCCGCAGTTGGTTTGTCGATACACATTCCGATTTCCAAATCAAGAAACATTCTTAAGCCGTTATACCTAACTTCCCATAAAGCTAGTATAACTCTTAAGTTTTTCAAAAACCAAGTAGTACTTCTTCTTTCAAAATGATTCAAAAATCTTTTGAAATACTTCAAGTTCTTTATTAACACATAACAAGCCAGTTATAGTTCAAATCAAGACCTTTTAAAACCACATGTATTTTCTTACCAACATAAAGTCGTTATAACCAACTTCCCATAAAGTCGTTATAACACTTTATGTTTTAAACCAATCACATACATTTAGCACACGACGCTCACCGTACTACATAGTTCACACATATCATGCTAGAAGAGATAGGAAGAGGTTCACATACCTCGCGACGATTATCGACTAATAGCAAAACGCCCAAGTACCTCAAACCGCCGCTACTCCCTAAGCCAAGTAGATCGCGCCACGCATAGTACTTCCACCTATAAGGCCACAAGGCGCTTATTAACATAAGGTCTCTTCAGAGAACATTCTACGTAAAATTCAAGAACATTTTCCCCGTAACAACAGAAATCTCCTCTCTATCGAGGCCGGCTACCAAGCCAACCGGGGTTATACATCTAACCCTAACGTACTATTCTACTCCACGGCACTACTTCACAAGTCTCTCAGAATACAGCCCTAAGTAATTACAGTCAAGAATCTTCTTTAAATTCAGCTTAAGTCGCAAGACATTGCTGTAAGTATTATTCAGCTTAAGTCAAAAGACATTGCCAATAACTACGTTCAGTTCTATATATAGTATACTTCAACTATATATTCTAACAATATGTAATTTCCAATTACAATAGAGGACAAGATATTTACCTCAATAAGCCCATAATTATCCAAGTATAAAGTCGATCCCGGCAATCGTTTAGCTCCAACTCCGAGCGCCCAACCCGCTCTAAACCACCCTTAGAAGTTCTAACCAACTTCTACACAATACTCCAACGGACTATGGAGATTATCCTGTGGTTTCGGTTTGGACCGACTAAGTATAATAGTATTTTCCGGCTTTTCAGATAGGTATCCTTAGAATACTACAAGGTATATGGCTAAGGTAATTTGGGCATTATAACAATACTTTTGAGAGTATTTCTACCAAGAGGGGGTATATATACGAGACAACACCACGAGGGGAGTATACGGCCTACCCCACTGTGGGTACTCTCGCCAAGGGTGGGGAAGGGAACTCTCGCTAAGCCTCACAAGGGAGAGGACGAGAACAACATGAGAGGGAGGGTTTCTAAGACTTAGAACATTTTAGGATGAATAAGTCTTCCAAAGGGGGTATTTATAGTACAAGCCAAGGCCAACCAATGGTCAAGATCTAGCCAAGTGCTATGCAAGTGTAGGCCAAGATCATGCCAAGTGCACCTTATCCATCTACCCACAAAATATCCTACCAACTACTTGACAAAACTCACCCAAATCGTCCAAGCTTGACCGCCCACACTCCATCAATGAGAGGGTGACAAGTGTCGCCCTCTCGTTGGTCCAAAATGTTTCGTCTCTCGGAAAAATCCGCACAAATAAGAAATGACATAGCCGGAAATTCCCCTACGAAAGTCGTGGAAAACGCTTTCACTAAAAACGACTCTAACCGTGTTATGCACAAATAAAATTCGCCAAGCACTTTAAGGCACAAACTTTTCTACGCACGTCCGCTGCATATACTGGAAATACGGTATAACATTCTCCTCCTTAGAAACATTCGTCCCGAATGTTCCTTCTAAGTCTCAAAACAAACGCGCGCCAGTATAGTCTTCACTACTATACTTACGAGAACAATCCTGCCACACCTGGCCACAGAAACACCCGCGCACATACTTCTATCTAAGCCCACGAGGAAAACACCTCTAATCATCACCACAAAACACTTCTCACCGGGGTCTAAAATATACTTCCTTCGCACCTTCTCTTTACAAAAAAGAAATGATCACATCTATGCTCGCCATACATGCTCGCTTCTCTCTTTACTCGTCGTAGATACCACTTTGTCACTTTGCCTGAGGCATTAACCTTCTCAGGCGACCCAACAAATGGTACCACTTTTGTCACTTTGTCGCGAGCCTTGCTCCGACGACCCAACAAATGGTACCGGCCGCACGCGATCCCCGAGGATGTCGATACTCGAACTCTTTCCACATTTCGATATCGCCCGGTTTCCAAAACTCGGGTTACTATCTCTAACGTGGTCATCATTAATCGGGAACACTGATGGATCTTCGATATTTCCCGAACATCACAATACGAAGACCGACGCGACCGCTTCCTACGCCGGACGGCAAATGCTAACATATAGGCAACCCGCCTATCCTTCATGAACTCACAAAGGCCCAAAGTAACTCGCTAAGTTCCTTCTGCTTTCCAAAACTCGT
This sequence comes from Przewalskia tangutica, assembly GCA_029844215.1. Classification (NCBI taxonomy): domain Eukaryota; kingdom Viridiplantae; phylum Streptophyta; class Magnoliopsida; order Solanales; family Solanaceae; genus Przewalskia; species Przewalskia tangutica. The sequence continues at coordinate 88,344,065 of CM056726.1, read as the reverse complement.
CGCACCCAAACCCGGGTGGTACTTTCAAGAAGACCGACCGCCAACCTGAAATCTAAGCGCCGCCGATTATCCGCACGATTCCTCCGAGCTGCCGTAACCTCTTCTAGACAAGCTTCACTATCCACACCACGAACAAGCTGAACCAATGCAACCTTGCCAACATCGAACCAATCGACAGACAACTTACACTTCCGCCCTTACAAGGCTTCATAAGGCGATATCCGAACACTGAAATGGTAGATCAAACACTACCTCCACAGGAGACAACAATCCCTACAACTATCCCCGAAATCCAAACACCGCCCGGTGGCGAACGCGACTCGAGACTCACCTGAGTTCCTAACCCTGCCTGGTAAACTTTTAGAAAACGAAAATAGCCACAACCTGGGCTTCACTGCCTGACATAAGGTGAAGGTAGGCACCCCGTGCAGCCTTTCAACCCTTCAGATAACTCAACACAGCCGAGTAAACGGTCCCGAACGAAGAACACGATGGGCTGCCCCCATCGACCCGACCACCGGTCGAACGTATCCACGAACTCGTACGCTGGTTAACTGAACATGGGCCTAACACCCTCGTGACCCTACCACAAGGCGGGACCACCACAAACTGACCCTACCACCAAACCTGCCGCGGGTTGACCCGCAACGTGGCCTCAACCCGACCCGGCAACGCGCATCATACTAGCTCCCCGAACCGGAACAATCTCACTAATCACGTTACGAAAACCTAGCGGTCTTCTTAGCTCAACTACCCTCTTTTATTCCACACTACTAGGGACCTGTCCCAACATAACTCACGTGCACTATGCACTCCGATAAGGGTCAAACATAACACTACACCTTTTTCTCGAGATGGCCTCACCTCTAAGGTCTCTACGTATAAAGCTCTAAGGCTCACACTTTCTCTATCCCCCAAAATCTTACTCGGTTAAACAACCATGATTTCAAATCACAACTAACACATCGCTATCGTAACATAGCACCTAAGGTATACTCACCTTATCACCTATACAAAACTCTAGAGGGTTAAGGATAGATCTATGTTCATCGCTTCACTCCTTAGTCGTTCTAATCAAACTCGCCTGCAGGCGATAGCTAAGGAGATGACGAACTACCCACCGATCTGAAGGCTAAGTCCTCCCGCAGGACACTCTTTCGACAATGCACTCGACGGCCATAGTACAACACGCACCAACTAAAAGACGACATTCCCTCGACGACGCCGCCACATTGTGAACACCGAAAAATCGAATCGGATGGCCGAACCTACGTGTAGCCGTGAACCTAAGCTCGAGCTCGACCAACTCCCGCATACCGAACGCCCCGAAATTCGTGGAGACCTCGCCAGACCGTGGATGTGCATAATCTAATCACAGCGAGGCGACTCGCCTCAAAAGTTACTAAAGGACTCGCCGCTATGGCCCTCTTCTCGTGTCCTTCGTTAACTCGTCGATCTCTACACGCCTCGGCTGCGCATAAGCCCGCATACGTGCCATGCTCAAGCCTAATCAAGAATTACTCTTGCACAACCTCTTTTAGATAGTCCTCAAGACTCGCAGACATCGGTATACTCTCCGTAGCCAAATCTATGGCTAGTAATGTGTCGCTTTGCAATCTAAATTCTGCTCTGGCCGTGGAATCAAGGTTCATATATCATGGCCGCAGCAGGACTGCCGCCGTGCCAAACTCTGCTGGGCTAGTGACGCCGCAGAATCCCCGAATGAAGCACTACCCTAGGTAAAGATTGGGCTGTGCCTCGCAACCTCTCAACTCTACTCGCAGCCTCCTCGGCCGCTTTGCCCTCCTCCCGGCCGTTCTACGCGAGGCATAGCGGTAGGGAAAGAAATACGTCGAGGGTCTAACTTACAACACACCTTCTAAGGCACGATCTCGAGTGAGAAGAATAGAAACCAATCCTAAATACCCTATAGCCTCCTCGATTATTGGTGTGGTGCACAACACACCGATAATCAAGACTTCCATCGATACGGTCAGACACTTTCCGAGGATTAATCGCTCACGATACCACTTTTGTCACGACCAACCGGCCCGTGGATCGTGCCTTACCGGGCACCCAAGTAGACATACATCGAGTAATCACGAACATAAAGACAATACATGAAACCAGTAATAAGACGGTGAAATAAGAAGACAAAGCAACCAAAAACGGTTACCTTCGGATATATATAAATAGCAACTTTTTCAACATGAGCAGCTTTAATCCTTTTTACAAACCCCGCCACAACAAGATTACATGCACTTAAGAATGATACGACAACAATGGCGGGACAGGGCCCCGCCAAACCCCGAATGTAAACACTTACGACGCATGTGGGACTATACCACCGATAAGCCTCCGAGAAACGGAGCTTCCAAACGCCAAATCGCGGACTCGAGAGCTAGGATCAACGATCGGTTTACCTCAACTCGCGGCATGAACGCAGCCCGGGCGAGGTCGATAACAAAATTTAGTATGTGAAATCAAAATACATATCAGAAATGAAATCATAGCATCATATAAAGCAGAGACATGTATGATAACCAAACTACGGTTTCCAACAAAGCGGTCATGTCAAGTTAGGGACTCACGCCTCAAGTCATCACTCAAGTATAACAATGGGTCTCGTGCCCACAACATCAATCATGCCCGTGGAATACCTTCCTCACCGCCAGCCTATGATATAAAAGCACCAAGGAACACACATGAACACCGTGTCCCACTGTGTCATAATAAAATCAGACGGTAAGTACGAAGGCATAGCCGACTACTAAAAACCCACAGCACCAACAAGGTCATGAATCGTATCATAAGATCTGCTCAGACCGTCACATGATCAAAGCCGCCGCTTGCCCGCAGATCAATGTACGCGCCTAACCTCGAACTCCCGCACCCCGCGATAGGCCAATCTCATCGCCCGCATGAGGTATTCCCGCATCGAGGGTAGCTACTCCGGCATCGCCCCGACTTCGCACCGCATGGCCACATGGACCGCATGCCCATAAAGGACGACACTAACACGAACTCTCGTAGCTCGCGATAGCCCCCGGACTGCATGAGGTATTCTCGAATCATAGGTCCATCGACCGCTCGAGTCTACCCCGCAGACGGAGGGCGCTTAACTCGGAATCATCTCAAGAGATGAATGCCACAATACTATCATAACGATCGATAGTTAATAAGCACAATCACGGAAACCCCTTCACACAAACATCACAAGATACTAACACACGTAGCATCCCAACACGTTTACTTATCAACGCAATCAAGAAAGTATTACAAGGCTATCACAAACCAATACAATCAAGTTGTTCACACAAGGTACCTTCTACTATATGATTAACAAAATCGGGTTTTTATCCCCAAAGTACTTCATACATCAACTCTTTAAAAGATACGTTACTTTCACAATGTCACACAATACCCGTAGTATAAAATAGAGTGACTATCCTTTTAAAGTAAATCAATTACTTCTCTTTGTAAAATCAAGTAGCAACATTCTTTTCCAATGATCAAGTTTGCCAAATTTCCAATGTTCAAGTTTCTCATTTTAGAAAGGTTTCGTAGTTCATAGTCTTATTGATTTGAGAATATAATTCTCCTTAGAACTATCTGAGAAACATAAGTCTTATATGTGAGTAGGATATTCTTGTTTATAACAATCTTATTACAGCAGCCATGATCTAGGAAATATCATTTTGTCTCATCTTAGCTTCTATGATGGAAGTTTCTACCGGTTTTAATAATACTTAATTAGTCAAAACATTTCCTTTTATTAACGCCGCAGTTGGTTTGTCGATACACATTCGATTTCAAATCAAGAAACATTCTTAAGCCGTTATACCTAACTTCCCATAAAGCTAGTATAACTCTTAAGTTTTTCAAAACCAAGTAGTACTTCTTCTTTCAAAATGATTCAAAATCTTTTGAAATACTTCAAGTTCTTTATTAACACATAACAAGCCGCTTATAGTTCAAATCAAGACTTTTAAAACCACATGTATTTTCTTACCAACATAAAGTCATATAACCAACTTCCCATAAAGTCGTTATAACACTTTATGTTTTAAACCAATCACATACATTTAGCACATGACGTCACCGTACTACATAGTTCACACATATCATGCTAGAAGAGATAGGAAGAGGTTCACATACCTCGCGACGATTATCGACTAATAGCAAAACGCCCAAGTACCTCAAACCGCGGCTACTCCCTAAGCCAAGTAGATCGCGCCACGCATAGTACTTCCACCTATAAGGCCACGGCGCTTTATTAACATAAGGTCTCTTCAGAGAACATTCTACGTAAAATTCGCAAAGACCTCCTCTCCCGCAATAAACAGTAAATCTCCTCCTCTATCGAGGCCGGCTACCAAGCCAACCTGGGTTATACATCTAACCCTAACGTACAATTCTACTCCACGGTACTACTTCACAAGTCTCATCAGAATACGTTCTAAGTAATTACGATTCAAGAATCTTCTTTAAATTCAGCTTAAGTCGCAAGACATTGCCGTAAGTATTATTCAAAGCTTAAGTCAAAAGACATTGCCAATAACTACGTTCATTCTATATATAGTATACTTCAACTATATATTCTAACAATATGTAATTTCCAATTACAATAGAGGACAAGATATTTACCTCAATAAGCCCATAATTATCCAAGTATAAAGTCGATCCCGGCAATCGTTTAGCTCCAACTCCGAGCGCCCAACCCGCTCTAAACCACCCTTAGAAGTTCTAACCAACTTCTACACAATACTCCAACGGACTATGGAGATTATCCTAGGGTTTCGGTTTTGTGGATCGACGGAAGTATAATAGTATTTTCTGGCTTTTCAGATAGGTATCCTTAGAATACTACAAGGTATATGGCTAAGGTAATTTGGGCATTATAACAATACTTTTGAGAGTATTTCTACCAAGAGTGTATATATATATACGAGACAACACCACAAGTGTGGAGGTATACCCTCGCCTACCCCACTGTGGGGTACTCTGCCAAGGGGTGGGGAAGGGAACTCTGGCTAAGCCTCACAAGGGGGAGAGGACGAGAACAACATGAAGGAGGGAGGGTTTCTAAGACTTAGAACATTTTAGGATGAATAAGTCTTCCAGCGGGTATTTATAGTACAAGCCAAGGCCAACCAATGGTCAAGATCTAGCCAAGCTATGCAAGTGTAGTGCCAAGATCATGCCAAGTGCACCTTATCCATCTACCCACAAAATATCCTACCAACTACTTGACAAAACTCACCCAAATCGTCCAAGCTTGACCGCCCACACTCCATCAATGAGAGGGTGACAAGTGTCGCCTCGCTGGTCCAAAATGTTTCGCCTCTCGGAAAAATCCGCAAAAATAAGAAATGACATAGCCGGAAATTCCCTACGAAAGTCGTGGAAAACGCTTTCACTAAAAACGACTCTAACCGTGTTATGCACAAATAAAATTCGGCCAAGCACTTTAAGGCACAAACTTTTCTACGTACGTCCCCGCGTACATACTCTGGAAATACGGGGTATAACATAGCTAGCCCGCGGTATCTTCCTGGACTCCCGCAGTCCGCATAGTCACATAGACCGCATAGTCACACAGACCGCATAAGGCACTCGTGACGGATAATACACCGAGTGATCAATCCCGCAACTCCCGCACTCGCACGGTCACACGCACCGCATAGCCGTATAGACCGCATCGCGTGGCAAGCCCTCGGATAACAAGTCAAGGGGTATGTGATATAAGTATAAGATAACAGCTTAACGCTTAACAACGTAAGCACAACAAGAATATCCCCTTACACAACATCACAAGACACTAACACGCGTAGCATCATAACATGTTTACTTATCAAACCATCTTACTACACTTTTCAGAAATCAATACAAGATTTTCATAAACAATTAAGTAAAACCGTTCCTTTTATCTTTCTTAAGTCGTTATACCTAACTTCCCATAAAGCTAGTATAACTCTTAAGCTTTCGCTTAAAAATCAAGTATTACTCTTCTTTCAAAAATGATTCATAATTCTTTTGAAATACTTCAAGGTTCTTATTATTTAAACTCAAGTCAACAGACGCCCAAAGAAAACCATGTTCGCTAACACACGACGTCACCGTACTATATATATATTTTAAAGTATCATGCTCGAGGATAGGAAGAATCACATACCTTCTCGGCAAATCCACCGCCAAGTCGAGTATGTCGCGCCAGAGTATCAACCTATAATAGTCAAATACGCCTATCAACGTCTAGACTACTCGTAGGATATTCTAAGCGTAAGGTTCTTAATTTTACGGAAAATTGGGCAGATTTCCCTACCCACAAACTACTCAAGTTCATCAGAATACACTTCCATGTAAGCAGTTCAATTCTTCATTTATATCCTTACGATGTGATTACGCTCAATTCTCTTCTCAGAATACCCTTCTATGTATTTTATACCTATTTCTATACATCTACATGATGTATTCTCCAATTACAATAGAAGGATAGGATTATTATTTACCTCGATAAGCCCAAAAATATCCAAGATATAAGTCGATCCCGAGCAAGGTTTAGCTCCTAATCAACGCTCCATCCGCTCCAAGAAACCCTTAGAAGTTTCTACACAACTTCTACTACTTCAACCAACTATGAAGTTTCTCCTGTGGTTTCTTTTAGTGACTAATGGAAGTATAGTAGTATTTTCCTGACTCTAAGTATAGAGATAACTTTGGAAATACTATGGGATTGGCTAAGGTATTTTGGAGTAGTAACTATACTCAAGATAACTTTCTACCAAGGGGGTGTTTCACTAGGGCTTTCAAGAGTGGGGAGAGATGGTGTTTGACGAGAGCTCTGGGAGAAGGGAGTTTTGAGACTTGAAGATAATTTATGGATGAAGAATTCTTCAACTAAGGAGTGTGGGTATTTATACGACCACCAATGGTCAAGATGAAGGCAAGTGGAGGGCAAATGGATGGTGGAGATTTGCACATGTGTACCCTTATCCATCTACCACACAAATATCACAAAAATATCCTACCTAACCTTGACCAATGTTTAAGGCCTTTAACTTGAAAAAAAACGTGCCAAGGAATGCACACCATTTCCGTCCACTTGAGGGTGACAAGTGTCGCCCTCTCGTTGGTCCAAAATATTTCATCTCTCGGAAAAATCCGCAAAAATTATTAATGTCGCAGCCGTAATTTTCGCTTCGCAAGTCTTGGAAAACGTTTCGTCGGAAAACAATTCTTTTCGTGGGTTGTGCACAAATTTTCGTCCTATGCCTAACTTTAAGGCTAAACTTTTGTACGTACGCCCTCACGTACATACTTTGGAAATACGGGGTATAACAAATGGAGCTTCTTGCCAAAACTGAACAGAGATCACCAACCTGTGTACCTAACACCTGCGGCATTTAACGCACTCGGCGGGTCAAGACAACAAAAATTTAGTATGGAAATGTAAACAAGGTACAATAACCAAATCATAAATGTATAACAAAATGACAAGGGCAAGTATAAAAATGCAATATCAGATCCTACCGTGCCATTTTAACTCCTGAAATCAATCGTATATTAACCGTTCTTTTCCTTCTTTCAATAAAAATTAACATCATATTCTTACGTACTTACTTTAAGGATTTAGTCAAGTTTATCCACATAACTGTCACGACCCGTTCCGGGGCCCGTGACTGGTGCCTTACCCGGACACCCAAGTAGTCATACATCAGAGATATCAGCGGAATATAAAACAAGACATGAAACAATATAAATGAGACACGCTGGGAAAAGTTGCTTTTCTAAGCATATATATAAATACCCAAAATGAACAGTTATATCCTAACTTTACAACAGACTACAGCACTGCATTTAGTTTATAACAACAATGGCGGACAGTGGCCCCGCCATACCTCAATACAAATACCTACAACGACAGGGACCATACCAAATGCTAAGCCTCCGAGAAACGGAGCTTTCCCAAACGTCAAACGGTGATCCTAAGAACGGATCAACAAGAGGAGTACCTCTACTGCGCATTTAACGCACTTCCAAGGTCAAGACATAACAGTACCAAGTATGTGAAATCAGAAAGTACATTAAATGAAATCAAAGTATTTAAAACCATTTACAAATACAATTAGTTCAATTTGCACATAGTGCCATATCACAAACAAGAGCAATAATAGGTAAATTGTAACAGGTCTTTCCTAGGACGCGAATGATCGAAGAAAGGCCAATCGCCCATAGTTTCATTATGCATGCCTAACCCTAGACTCCCGCAGTCCGCATAGGTCACACATAGACCCGCATGAGGTATTCCTCGCATCGGGGGTAGCTAACCCCTGCACTCCTCGACTCCCGCACCGATAGTCTCAATAGACCGCATAGTCACATAGACCGCATAGGGCATCCCCCGCATCGGGATAAAACACCCGGAATGATCAACCCTGGAACACCCGCAGCTCCGCATAGTCACGCAGACCGCATAGGCCGTATAGACCCGCATCGCGGTGGCAAGCCTCTGATAACAAGTCAAGTGGGTATGTGATTGTAACGCCCAAACTCCGGCCCGCCATCGGTGCCTTACCCTGCACCCTAGTGATACAACATAAGAGAAAATCAGCTGAATATAAAACATGAATCATGAAACAAGAGATATCATAAATAAACAAAGCAACCAAACAGCTTGCTTCGGTGTATATACATAAACCCGAACAGTTATCCTTTTTACACACTCGCCCACAACAAAGCATGCTGCACTTAAGATTTATACAACAACTATGACGACAGGCTCGCCATACCCCTGAATGTATAAGAACCTACAACTCAGGGAACACATACCAAAGATAAGCCTCCGACGAAACGGAGCTTCCAAAAACGCTGAAACGTGATCCTACATGTCGGATCGATACCAACGATTTCTACTGCGCAGATGAACGCACTTCAAGGAGGTCAAGACAACAGTACCAAGTATGTGAAATCAGAAAATATCAGAAATGAAATCATACTAGTCTATATAAAGCAGGAGACATGTATGATAACCAAACTACAGTTCACAACATAACAGCAGTCAAGTCAGGGACTCACGCCCTCAAAGTCACCACTCAAATATAACTATGGGTCTCACGCCCACCACATCCATCATGTTCGCATCATGGCCACATGCCCTAATACAAAGACGGTGTAGACATGTCCATGATGCAACAATAATAACAAGGCCGCACGCCACATGCCTAATACAAAGACGGCAGACATGCCCATGTAACCTCAACAACAATATACTAGTAGTCAACCCCGCCGCACGGCCACATGCCCCTAATACAACATCGGTGTAGACACGCCCATGGAATGTAAATAACCATATATAGGGTAATCAACCCGGCCGCATGGCCACATGCCCCTAATACAACATCGGCAGATACGTCCATGTGACATCAACAATAAGACAAGAATCAAAATGGAAACATACCCGTGGAATTCTCCATCACCGCCAAAGACGCCCAAGTAAGTTCTCAACAAGTCAACCGCCTCTATCGAGACGCCAGAATACGTAAATACCACACTTGCACAACAAAGGCTATCATCACAAGCATAGGCAAGTTTCACAACAACAAGCATAGGCAAGTTTCACACAACTCAAGGTACTTTCATTTTATGCCAAAGTCCGGGTTTTTAACCCCAAAGTACTACATACGTTAAGTCCTTTTAAAAGAGATCCATTACTTTTATAAAAGTCACCCGATACCGTAGTATTAGAATGACCAACCCACATTCCCTTTCAAAATCAAGTAACAACATTCTTTTCCTAAGTTCCAGTTTGCCTAGTTTCAATTACTCACGTTTCTCATTTTCAAATGGTTTCATAGTTCATAAACTTAATCACTTGATTTCCTTTTTGAACAATTGAGTAGGTTATTCTTGTTTACAACATTCTTATTACAGCAGCCATGATCTAGAAAATGTATATCATTTTGTCTCATCTTAGTTTCTATGCAGATGGAGGTTTCTACTGGTTTTAATACAATTCATCATTATTCAATACATTTTCCTTTATTAACGCTGCAGTGGTCTGTCGATACACATTCTGATTTCCAAATCAAGAAACATTATCCCTTTAAATAAAATCAAGTACTCATTACTCACGAATGAGGTTTCACACAAACATTCACATTAAAACAAATAAGTTAAGTCTCTTATCTTATAAGATCAAGTCTCTTAACTTCTAACATCAGTAAACCATTCTTAAGCCGTTATACCTAACTTCCCATAAAGCTAGTATAACTCTTAAGTTTTCAAAGCACAATACTACACTTCTTTCAAAACGATTCATAAATCTTTTGAAATACTTCAAGTTTTATATAACGCTAAGCCGCTTATAAATCAAATCAATTATCTTTAAAACCACAACCCATTTTCTTACCTACATAAAGTCGTTATAACCAACTTCCCATAAAGCCGTTATAACACTTTATGTTTCAAACCAATCAAATACATTAAACACATGTACGCGTCACCGCACTACATAGTTACATATCATGCTGAAGAGATAGGAAGAGGTTCACATACCTCGCGACGAGTATCGACTAATAGCAAAACGCCCAAACAGCCTACTCCTCAAGCCAAGTAAATCGCGCCACACGAGGTACTTCAACCTATAAGGCCACAAGGCGCCTATTATCATCTAGACCACAACGTAGAATATTCTACGTAAAATTCGGCAAAGATCTCCCGCCACAACAGAATCTCCTTCTCTATCGAGGCCGGCTACCAAGCCAACCAGGGGGGGGGGTTTTACACGCCTAACCGGACGTGTACAATTCTACTACACAGTAATACTACACAAGTCTACTGTAATACAGTCCTATGTAATTACAGTTCAGTTCAGTTCTTAATTCTTCAGGCTTAAGTCAAAAGACATTGCCACAGTACTAAGTATAGTTCTATATATAGTATACTTCAACTATATATTCTAACAACATGTAATTTCCAATTACAATAGAAGGACAGTAGTGTTTACCTCGATAAGCCCATAATTATCCAAGTTAAATGTCGATCCTTAGCAACGTTTAGCTCCAACTCCGGGTGCTCCACCCCGCTCCAACAACCCTTAGAAGTTCTAACCAACTTCTACTTAAATACTTCAACCAATCAATGAAGATTTTCTTAGGGTTTCGGTTTGAGACTAAAGGGACAAAAGGTAGTATTTCCGGACTCTACGTAGAGGTAACTTTGGAATACTACAAGGTAAAAGGCTAAGGTATTTTGGGCATTATAACAATACTTGGAGGAGTATTTCAATACCACAAAAGGGGATGTATTATACGAAACAACTAGGCTGTGGGGGTACCCCACTGGCTAGACCTCACAAGTGAGGAGACCTCGGCCAAGCTCCACAAAGGGGGGGGAGGGCTTGGACGAATTTCAACACACAAAGGGGGAGAGATTTCAAGACTTGGAAATGATTTTTGGATGAAGAAAGTTCATCAACTAAGGGGGGTATTTATAGCAAACCCAAAGGCCAACCAATGGCCAAGATTTAGCCAAGTGCAAGGCAAGTGTAAGGCCAAGATCAAGCCAAGTGCACCCACAAAACACTCCACAAAACACTCCACAAAACAAGCCACAAAACTAGGCACAAAAGGGGGAGCCAATCGGCCAAGGCCAACCAAGGCCTCTTGGACGCCCAAATCGTCCAACCTTCCATTTGCTTCCAATGTGAGGGTGACACATGTCACCCTCCCGTTGGTCCAAAATGTTTCGTCTCTCGGAAAAATCCGCAAAAAATAAAAATGACATTGCCGTAATTGCCCCTACGAATGCTTTGGAAACGTTTAAAAACGACTTAATCGCACTTGTGCCCAAATCGAATCCAATGCCTAACTTAAGGCTCAAATTTCAGACGCACGCCCATACGCATACTACCAAAATACGGTATAACATTCTTCCCCCCTTAGAAACATTCGTCCCGAATGTTCCTTCTAGGTCTCAAAACAAACAGGTACCAGTATAGTCTTCACTGCTATACTTACGAACTCGATCATGCCACACCCGCCATAAACACACGCTCACTTCTCCCTTCTCGTAGTACTCGTCTCAACACTCGAACTCGCTCTAGTATCCGTACCACACTTCACAACGCTCACAACGCTTCGCTTTCCAACCTCGAGTCTCTACCTCCAAACTTGGTCATCTCACTAACCTCGATTTCCCCTAAGGCCATTCCCGGCCTTCACGAACAGATTCTGATCGAACGTATCTATGAACTCATACGATGGTCATCTAAACTTGGGCCTAGCACCCTCGTGACCCTGCCACCTGGCGGGACCACCCAGAGCTGACCCTTCCTCGAAACGGGACGCGGGTTGGCCCGCAACATGGCCCCAACCCGACCCACTGTAGTGCCAACTTCCTAGTTTCTTGATCCGAACATTCTTACCTCTACAGGTCATGAAAGCTACCACTTCCATTTCACATTACCTGTGGATCGATCACACAAACATATCCCACGCACACTACGCACTCGATAAAGGTCAAACATAAAATAGATCTTTTACTCAAGACGACCTTATCCGTAAGGTCTCAATCGTGACACGCTCAGTGGTTCATACTTACCATGACCCCATACTTAGCCTCCCAACTAACCATGTTTTCTAACTCACATTAACACAACGCTATTCGCACACATAGCACATAATAATGAGATCATCATCTCAAAGATACCAAAACTCTGCAGGGTTAAGATATACTGAGCTACCGCCCACTCTAATCATAGGCTCGCAGGCGCATAATCGTAGGCGTGATGAACCACCATCGATCCGAAGGCCGAGTCGTACGCTCAACCTCTTATAAGCACGCCTCTCTTCACATGGCCCCGACGGCCGCAGAATAACAAGCTCCTCGTACTACGACACTTCCCAAATGCGTCTACCACATCGACCACACCGAGGTGGTGATCGATCCGCCAACACCCTACTCCCCGAACATTCAAACACGGAGCCCGACCGCTCTCGAATATCCTGCGGTCCCGGCGTCGCGAGGACCACTCAGAATGGCGGAGGTACAAAACTAGTATCCGCCGAGGCGGTCCGCCTCGGGCGTCGCCAAAATATCCGCCGTCTTGGCCTTCTTCTCTGAAAGCGGTCCACCTGTCGATCTGCGCCTCGCACTCCAAGTGCATGAGCTCAGATGCTGGCAATGTCCATGCCTACCGGGCGGAAACACCAACAACTTCGCTAGGTAATCATCGAGCCTCAGAACATATCGGTGCACTCGATCCTCCATACTAGCTACTAATGCGAGAACATACCGCCAATGAGTCGAACTCACATTGTACTCCCGAATCAGACGCCTGCTCGCCTCAACATCAAAAATCGTTTACCGAGCCCTCTCATCTCGCGAGGCAAGAAATGTGCCGAAGGCCCCCAAAACTCATCCCAAACTACCGGAAGTGCATGCTCTCCCGAAAGCTCCCACGAGTCAAACCAATCGATCGCGGTGTCACGCAAATTGACGCGAACCAAATGTCACGCACTCGGTCTCAAGCCTTGATCACCCGCATGATCCTCTCAGAATCGACGGATGAACTCTCGCGGATCATCCTCCGCCGACCAGTAAAACTCAAAGCGGCTACAACTAAGGAAATCCGTAGCCTCAAACCGTCGCCTCTGCGCACTATGCGCCGGCTGAATCGAACCGCAAGGCCCACTTATCTCATATCTCGCCACAACCTCGCCAATAATCGCCATCTCTCGTGACCCATCTCCCGCCTGCATCGGGACCTGAGGCTCGTATCAGAGTCTCGCAGCATCGCCGCGCTTCTAAACTCGCTTTGGCCGCGGCGCGCAAAACTCGCCGTCAAGCACTACTCATCGATCGCTCGCGCTCAGACTTTCTCTCAATCCCACTAGCAGCCTCCTCGGTTGCCTTGCCCTTCGGGCCTGGTTGCCTTTCGCAGAGGCATAATCGTAAAACGAAACACGCCGGAGGGTCCAACTTACAACACGGCTCTAAGGCACGATCTCGTAATGAGAGAATGGAAACCAATCCTAAATGTCCTATAGCCTCCCGATTATAGATGTGGTGCACAACACACCGATAATCAAGACTCTACTAGACACGGTGCAGACACTTTCCGAGGATTAACGGCTCGATACCACTTTTGTAACGCTCAAACCCGCCCGCCATCGTGCCTTACCCTGCACCCTAGTGATACAACATCGAGAAAATCAGAATATAAAACATGAATCATGAAACAAGAGATATCATAAATAAACAAACCAAACAAATTGCCTTTTCGGTGTATATACATAAACCCAACAGCTTATCCTTTTTACACACCCCGCCACAACAAAGGCATGCACTTAAGATTTATACAACAACTATGACTTGACAGTGGCTTCCGCCATACCCTCGAATGTACAAGAACCTACAACTCAGTGGAACACATACCAAAGATAAGCCTCCGACGAAACGGAGCTTCCAAAAACGCCAAACGTGATCCTACATGCGGATCGACACCAATGTATTTCTACCGCAAGATGAACGCAAATTTCAAGGAGGTCGCATAACAGTACCAAGTATGTGAAATCAGAAATATCAGAAATGAAATCATACTAGTCTATATAAAGCAGAGACATGTATGATAACCAAACTACGCTCACAACATAACAAAGAAGCCAAGTCGTGACTCACGCCTCAAAGTCACCACTAAATATAACTATGGGTCTCACGCCCACCACATCCATCATGTTCGCATCATGGCCACATGCCCGGAATACAAAGACGGCAGACATGTCCATGATGCAACACATAATAAGGCCGCGTGGCCACATGCCCCGAATACAAAGACGGTGTAGACATGCCCATGTTACCTCAACAACAATATACTAGGTAGTCAACCCTGCCGCATGGCCACATGCCCGAATACAACATCGGTAGACACGCCCATGGAATGTAAATAACCATATATCGGGTAATCAACCCGGCCGCATGGCCACATGCCCCCGGAATACTGCATCGGTGTAGACATGTCCATGTGACATCAACAATAAGACAGTAATCAAAATGGAAACATACCCGTGGAATTCTCCATCACTGCCAGCACGTCCAAGTAAGTTCTCAACAAGTCAACCGGCCCTCTATCGAGAGACGCCAGAATACGTAAATACCACACTTGCACAACAAAGGCTATCATCACAAGCATAGGCAAGTTTCACAACAACAAGCATAGGCAAGTTTCACACAACTCAAGGTACTTTCATTTTATGCCAAAGTCCGGGTTTTTAACCCCAAAGTACTACATACGCTAAGTCCTTTTAAAAGAGATCCATTACTTTTATAAAAGTCACCCGATACGTAGTATTAGAATGACCAACCCACATTCCTTTCAAAATCAAGTAACAACATTCTTTTCCTAAGTTCCGCTTTGCCTAGTTTCAATTACTCACGCTTTCTCATTTTCAAATGGTTTCATAGTTCATAAACTTAATCACTTGATTTCCTTTTGAACAATTGAGTAGGTTATTCTTGTTTACAACATTCTTATTACAATGACCATGATCTAGAAAATGTATATCATTTTGTCTCATCTTAGTTTCTATGCAGATGGAGGTTTCTACCGGTTTTAATACAATTCATCATTATTCAATACATTTTCCTTTATTAACGCTGCGGTGGTCCTGTCGATACACATTCGATTTCCAAATCAAGAAACATTATCCCTTTAAATAAAATCAAGTACTCATTACTCACGAATGAGGTTTCACACAAACATTCACATTAAAACAAATAAGTTAAGTCTCTTATCTTATAAGATCAAGTCTCTTAACTTCTAACATCAGTAAACCATTCTTAAGCCGTTATACCTAACTTCCCATAAAGCTAGTATAACTCTTAAGTTTTCAAAGCACAATACTACACTTCTTTCAAAACGATTCATAAATCTTTTGAAATACTTCAAGTTTTATATAACGCCCCAAGCCAGTTATAAATCAAATCAATTATCTTTTAAAAACCACAACCCATTTTCTTACCTACATAAAGCTGTTATAACCAACTTCCCATAAAGCCGTTATAACACTTTATGTTTCAAACCAATCAAATACATTAAACACATGTACGTCTACCGTACTACATAGTTACATATCATGCTAGAAGAGATAGGAAGAGGTTCACATACCTCGCGACGAGTATCGACTAATAGCAAAACGCTCCAAACAGCCGGCTACTCCTCAAGCCAAGTAAATCGCGCCACACGTAGGTACTTCAACCTATAAGGCCACAAGGCGCCTATTATCATCTAGACCACAACGTAGAATATTCTACAGAAAATTCAAAAGATCTCCCGCCACAACAGAAATCTCCTTCTCTATCGAGGCCGGCCACCAAGCCAACTGGTGGGGTTTTACACGCCTAACCTGGACGTGTACAACTCTACTACACAAGAATACTACACAAGTCTATGTAATACACCCTATGTAATTACTGATTCGATTCTTAATTCTTCAGCTTAAGTCAAAAGACATTGCCACAAGATTAAGTATAGTTCTATATATAGTATACTTCAACTATATATTCTAACAACATGTAATTTCCAATTACAATAGAAGGACGAGTGTTTACCTCGATAAGCCCATAATTATCCAAGTTAAATGTCGATCCTTAGCAACGTTTAGCTCCAACTCCGGTGCTCCACCGCCCAACAACCCTTAAGTTCTAACCAACTTCTACTTAAATACTTCAACCAATCAACGAAGATTTTCTTAGGGTTTCGGTTGAGACTAAAGGGACAAAAGGTAGTATTTCCGGACTCTACGATAGAGGTAACTTTGGAATACTACAAGGTAAAAGGCTAAGGTATTTTGGGCATTATAACAATACTGAGGAGTATTTCAATACCACAAAGGGGATGTATTATACGAAACAACTAGGCTGGTGTGGGTACCACGCTAGACCTCACAAGTGGGGAGGAGACCTCTCGCCAAGCTCCACAAAGGGGAGGGCTTGGACGAATTTCAACACACAAAGGGAGAGATTTCAAGACTTGAAATGATTTTTGGATGAAGAAAGTTCATCAACTAAGGGGTATTTAAAGCAAACCCAAAGGCCAACCAATGGCCAAGATTTAGCCAAGTGCAAGGCAAGTGTAAGGCCAAGATCAAGCCAAGTGCACCCACAAAACACTCCACAAAACACTCCACAAAACAAGCCACAAAACTAGGCACAAAAGGGGGAGCCAATCGCCAAGGCCAACCAAGGCCTCGACGCCCAAATCGTCCAACCTTCCATTTGCTTCCAATGTGAGGGTGACACATGTCACCCTCCGTTGGTCCAAAATGTTTCGCCTCTCGGAAAAATCCGCAAAAATTAAAAATGACATAGCGGAAATTCCCTACGAAAGTCGTGGAAACGTTTCGAAAAACGACTCTAATCGGCACTTGTGCCCAAATCGAATCCAATGCCTAACTTAAGGCTCAAATTTCGTACGTACGTCCATACGTACATACTCTGAAAATACGGGGTATAACAGTGATATAATAA
Organism: Przewalskia tangutica; assembly: GCA_029844215.1. NCBI lineage: Eukaryota > Viridiplantae > Streptophyta > Magnoliopsida > Solanales > Solanaceae > Przewalskia > Przewalskia tangutica. The sequence continues at coordinate 88,326,536 of CM056726.1, read as the reverse complement.
CATAACAGCTTATCGTTAAACAACATAAGCACAACAAGGGGAACCCCTTTACACAAACATCACCAGATACTAACACACGTCGCATCCTAACATGTTTGCTTGTCAAATCAACAAGAAGTATTACAAGGCTATCACAAACCAACACAATCAAGTTATTCACACAAGGTACTTTCTACTTTATGTTAACAATTTCGGGTTTTTATCCCCAAAGTACTTCATACATTAACTCTTTTTAAAAGATCTGTTTCTTTCAAAAAGTCACACAATACCCGTAGTATAAAAATAGAGTGACTATCCTTTTAAGTAAACCAAAACACTTCCCTTTGTAAATCAAGTAACAACATTATTTTCCAAACGTTCAAGTTTGCCTAATTCCAAATGCTTAAGTTTCTCATTTTCGAAAGGTTTCGTAGTTCATAGTTTTAATCACTTAATGATATAATTTTCCTTTAAAACAATTTGAGATACATATGCCTTATATGTGAGTAGGTTATTCTTGTTCATAATCAATCTTATTTAAGCAGCCATGATCTAGGAAATGTAATATCATTTTGTCTCATCTTAGCTTCTATGAAGATGGAGGTTTTTACTAGTTTTAGTAATACTTTATTAGTCAATACATTTCCCTTTATTAGCGATGCTGTGGTTCGTTCGATACTTATTCTCATTTCCGAAATCAGTAAAACATTATTCCTTTTTACAAACCAAGTACTCATTACTCACGAATGAGGTTTCACACAAAAACTCATATTAATTATTTAAGTCAAGTCTCTTATCTTTTAAGATCAAGTCTCTTAACTTCTAAAATTAATAAACCATTCTTTTTATCTCTCTTAAGTCGTTATACCTAACTTCCCATAAAGCTAGTATAACTCTTAAGCTTTTAAAACCAAGTATTACTCTTCTTTCAAAAAGGTTTCTTAATTCTTTTGAAATACTTCAAGATTCTTATTATTCATGCTTAAGTCAAAAGACATTGTCGTACAACTACGTTCAGTTAACACACGTACGTCTACCCTACTATATATATATTCTTTTAAAATATCATGCTCAAGAGGATAGGAAGGATCACATACCTCGCGACGATTATCGACTATTAGCAAAACGCTCCACGGCTATAACCCGGCTAGCCTCGTCCATCTTTCAAGTAGTACATGCTACTCGCAGATCAAACAACCTATAAGGGTTATACAAGTCTATCAATGCCTAGACTACTCTTGTAGAATATTTTTCTGATGTGATTCCAGTTCAAGTCTATTCTGTAATATCATTCTATTACAGTTCAATTCTCTTCTATGAATCTTATATTCATTTCTATACAAATTACAGTATGTAATTTCCAATTACAATAGAAGGATAGGATTATTTACCTCGGTAAGCCCAAAATTATCCAAGTTTAATGTCGATCCTGAGCAACGTTTAGCTCCTACTCCGGGTGCTCCAACCCGCTCCAAACAACCCTTAGAAGTTCTACGAAACTTCTTCCTAATACTTCAACCAACTGTGAAGATTTTTCCAAAGAGTTTCGTTTAGTGACTGAAGGGAAGTATAATAGTATTTCTGGGCTTTTAGTATAGGTGTAACCTTGGAATACTACAAGGTATTTGGGCCAAGGTATTTTGGAATAGTAACTATACTTGGAGAGTATCTCTACCAAGAGGGGGGTGTATTTTACGAAAACAACTCAAGGTAGGGGGGGTACCCCTCGGGCAAGGCCACTAGGAGGGGGGGTGCTCTCGGCTAGAGCTCTCAAGAGAGGGGGGGGGGGGGAGGGATTTCAAGACTTAGAACAATTTGTGGATGAAGAAGATCTTCAACTAAGGGGGGTATTTATAGGCCAACCAATGGCCAAGATCAAGACAAGTGGTAGGCAAGTGTAAGGTCAAGATTTGGACAAGTGTTTGTGGGTCCCACTTGCTCAACAACTAAACAAAATATCCTACCAACTCCCACTCTCCAATCGTCCAAAATGACGCCCACAAGTCCACCAATTAGAGGGTGACAAGTGTCGCCCTCTTGTTGGTCCAAAATATTTCGTCTCTCGGAAAAATCCGCAAAAATTATAAATGACATAGCCGGAATTTTCCCTTCGCAAGTTTTGGAAGACGTTTCGTCGGAAAACGATTCTTTTAGGTAGTTGTGAACAAAATTTTCGGCCATTGCCTACTTTAAGGCTCAAACTTTTCTACGTACGTCCTCACGTACATACTCTGGAAATACGGGGTATAACATTCTCCCCTCCTTAGAAACATTCGTCCCGAATGTTCCTTCTCAAGACGGATAACGACGAAGTTCCTCATAGCTTAACCAGTTGCAAATGCCACACATGGCCACAGAAAACACCTGCGCAAATACTTACATCCAAGTCCACGAGGAATCATCTCTAACATCACAAAAACTCCCACCCAAGGGCTAAAAGATACTCCATTCGCACCTTCACTTTACAAAAGAAAAGATCACATCTATGTTCTTAACACATGCTCGCTTCTTCCCTTACTCGTCGTACCCTTCTTGTACACTCGAATTCTTTCTCATAACTTACCACATTCCTGTTACTGCATTAATTTCAAAAAAACTCTGGGTTACTACCTCCAACTTGATCATCATTAACTGGGAATACTCTGGATGGATCTCCGATACTTTTCTGAACCTAACAACATAAAGGATCGGACGTACTGCCTCCTACATCGGACGGCAACGCTAACTATAGGCAACTTGTCCTATTCTTCACATGACCTGGAAAGGCCCAAATTAACTCGGGCTAAGTTTCCTCTGTTTTCCAAATCTCGTCACACCCCTCCGGGGTGGTACTTTCAAGAAGACCCACTGTCAACCTGAACTCCAAGTGTCGACGCAGATCATCCGCACGACTCCTGTTGAATCTGAGCTGTCAATAACAGTTTCACCCTATCCACATCCTGCTGAATCAAGTATGAACCTACTAGCTGAACCTTGCCAACATCGAACAAATCGATCGGCAACTTACACTTCCGCCCCTACGAGGTTTCGTAAGGCGATATCCGAATACTGAAATGGTAGTTATTAAACACTCCCTCATCAGGAGACAACAATCCTCACAGCTACCCCTGAACACCAAACACTGGCCCGAGGGCGAATGCGATACTGAGACTCACCTGAGTTCCTAACCCTGCCTGGTAAAACCTCCAGAAAGAAACAGCCGTAAACTGGGCTCCACTGCCTGTCATAAGGTGAAGGTAGGCACCTCGTGCAGCCTTACAACCTTCCTGATATAACATCTCGCATAACCCTCTGCCGAGTAAAACGATCTTGACTGAAAGACAAGAGGGGCTGACCTCATCGGCCCGACTACTGGTCGAATGCATCCACGAACTCGTACGATGGTTAACTAAACTTGGGCCTAACACCCTCATGACCCTATCACCCACGGACCACCACAACCGACCCCACCACAAAACAGCCACGGGTTGACCCGCGATTGGTCCTCAACGACTCCGCTATCGCAAGAAAACTCTTGTTCCCCGCTCCGGAACAATCTCACTAATCAAGTCACGAAAAACCTAGTGATCTTCTTAGCTCAACTACCCTCTTTCATTTCATACCACTCAGGGATTTATCACACAAACATATCTCACGTGTACCATGCACTCTGATAAGGGTCAAACATAAAAAAAAATACATCTTTTACTCGAGATGGCCTCGCCTCTAAGGTCTCTACGTATAAAACTCTAAGGCTCACACTTCCTCTATCCCCCAATCTTACCTGGTTAACTAACCATGATTTCTAATCACAATTTACACAATGTTAACTGAACGTAACACTTAAGATATACTTATCTTATCACACATACAATCTCAGAGGTTAAGGATACACCAGTATCTACCGCTTCACTACCTCCGCTGTTCCAATCAATCCCGCCTACCGGGCGATAGCAAAATAAGTCGAAGAAGTACGACACTCCCACAATGACACTTACCACAACGCCACAACGATGTGGGGGCCTCTCGCTAACACCCTTCCTCTCAACCATCAATCTGCAATCGATCCGTAGCCGAGTCCCCAACTTGCATCCTCCAACTAGGACATCCTTTCGACACACGGCCCCGCTTACCGCAGTAAAACAAGCATCAACAAAAGATGACATTCCCGGATGGCGCTGTCACATCGTGAACATTGGGGAAAATCGAATCCTGGTGGACTTACGTGTATTCGTGCACTGAAGCCACGAGCCTTGACCAACTCCTCGCATACCGAACGCCCCGAACCCCGCGAGGACCACTCTGACCGTGGAGGTGCATATCTAATCGGCCGAGGCGTTCGCCTCGAAAGTTACCAAAGGACCTCGTTGTTCTCGCCTCTTCGCGATCTTGGTTAATCCGTCGATCTCTACGCTCTGCGTCCGCGTGCATAAGCTCAGACGCGCAATATCCATGCTCGATCAAGAGCTACTCTTGCACAATCTTTCTTTAGATAGTCATCAAGACCCGTGATATATCGGTGCACTCTATATTTTCTGGTTACTAAAATCCTAGTTAGTAACAGGTCCATTCCTTTTAATCCAAATTCTTTGTTCTGGCCGCGAATCAAGGCTCATACATCATGGCCGCAGAGGAATCGCCGCCGTGCTAAACTTCTGGGCCGTGGCGACATCGCAGAACTCCCCGAATAAGCACCACCCCGGTGATGGTTGGGCTGTGCCGTCAGAACCTCTCAGATTTACTCGCAGATCCTCTACGCTTTGCCCTTCGGGCGGGTTGCCTTTACGGAGGCATAACAGTGCGGAAAGAAATACGTTAGAGGGGTCCAACTTATAACACAGCTCTAAGGCACGATCTCAGAGTGAGAAGAATATAAACCAATCCTAAATATCCTATAGCCTCCTGATTATTGGTGTGGTGCACAACACACCGATAATCAAGACTCTACTAGCTACGGTCTGTAGACACTTTCCGAGGATTAACTGCTCTGATACCACTTTTGTCACGACCCGTTCCGGGGCCCGTGACTGGTGCCTTACCCGGACACCCAAGTAGTCATACATTAGAGATATCAGCGGAATATAAAACAAGACATGAAACAATATAAATGACACGCTTGGGAAAAGTTGCCTTTCAGATATATATAAATACCCAAAATGAAATTTACATCCCAACTTTACAACAGACTATGCACTCTAAGAGTTTATAACAACAATGGCGGGACAGGGCCCCGCCATACCCCTGAATGCAAATACCTACAACGACAGGGGACCATACCAAAATGCTAAGCCTCCGGAGAAACGGAGCTTTCCCAAACGCTGAAACGGTGATCCTAAGAACGGGGAGCAACAGTAGGAGTACCTCTACCTGCTGCATGAACGCAGCCCGAAGGAGGTCGATAACAGTACCAAGTATGTGAAACTGTAAAGTACTTTCAATGAAATCAAAGTATTTAAAACCATTTACAAATACAATTAGTTCAATTTGCACATAGTGCCATATCACAAACAAGAGCAATAATAGGTAAATCAGAATGTGTCTTTCCTAGGCCACGAATGATCAAGCAAGGCTAATCGCCCATAGTATCATTATGCATGCCTAACCTCGACTCCCGCAATCAGATAGGTCACACATAGACCCGCATGAGGTATTCTCGCACGGGGTAGCTAACCCCTGCACTCTCCCGGACTCCCGCATCCGCATACTCTCAATAGACCGCATAGTCACTGCATCGCATAGACATCCTCGTCGGATAAAACACCCGGAATGATCAACCCTGGAACTCCCGCAGCTCTACATAGTCACGTAGACCGCATAGGCCGTATAGACCCGCATCAAGGGTGGCAAGCCCTCGGTATAACAAGTCAAGAGGGTATGTGATATAATAACATAACAGCTTATCGTTAAACAACATAAGCACAACAAAGGGAACCCCTTTACACAAACATCACCAGATACTAACACACGTAGCATCCTAACATGTTTGCTTACAAATCAACAAGAAGTATTACAAGGCTATCACAAACCAACACAATCAAGTTATTCACACAAGGTACTTTCTACTTTATGTTAACAATTTCGGGTTTTTATCCCCAAAGTACTTCATACATTAACTCTTTTAAAAGATCCGCTTTCTTTCAAAAAGTCACACAATACCCGTAGTATAAAAATAGAGTGACTATCCTTTTAAGTAAACCAAAACACTTCCCTTTGTAAATCAAGTAACAACATTATTTTCCAAACGTTCAAGTTTGCCTAATTCCAAATGCTTAAGTTTCTCATTTTCGAAAGGTTTCGTAGTTCATAGTTTTAATCACTTAATGATATAATTCTCCTTTAAAACAATTTGAGATACATATGCCTTATATGTGAGTAGGTTATTCTTGTTCATAATCAATCTTATTTAAGCAGCCATGATCTAGGAAATGTAATATCATTTTGTCTCATCTTAGCTTCTATGCAGATGGAGGTTTCTACTGGTTTTAGTAATACTTTATTAGTCAATACATTTCCCTTTATTAGCGCTGTTGTGGTCTGCTCGATACTTATTCTCATTTCCAAATCAAGAAACATTATTCCTTTTTACAAACCAAGTACTCATTACTCACGAATGAGGTTTCACACAAAAACTCATATTAATTACTTAAGTCAAGTCTCTTATCTTTTAAGATCAAGTCTCTTAACTTCTAAAATTAATAAACCATTCTTTTATCTCTCTTAAGTCGTTATACCTAACTTCCCATAAAGCTAGTATAACTCTTAAGCTTTTAAAACCAAGTATTACTCTTCTTTCAAAAAGGTTTCTTAATTCTTTTGAAATACTTCAAGATTCTTATTATTCAGCTTAAGTCAAAAGACATTGCCGCATAACTACGCTCGCTTAACACACGTACGTCTACCGTACTATATATATATTCTTTTAAAATATCATGCTCAAGAGGATAGGAAGGATCACATACCTCGCGACGATTATCGACTATTAGCAAAACGCTCCACGGCTATAACCCGGCTAGCCTCGTCCACCTTTCAAGTAGTACATGCTACTCGCAGATCAAACAACCTATAAGGGTTATACAAGTCTATCAATGCCTAGACTACTCTTGTAGAATATTCTTCTGATGTGATTCCAGTTCAAGTCTATTCTGTAATATCGTTCTATTACAGTTCAATTCTCTTCTATGAATCTTATATTCATTTCTATACACATTACAGTATGTAATTTCCAATTACAATACAAGGATAGGATTATTTACCTCGGTAAGCCCAAAATTATCCAAGTTTAATGTCGATCCTGAGCAACGTTTAGCTCCTACTCCGGGTGCTCCAACCCGCTCCAAACAACCCTTAGAAGTTCTACGAAACTTCTTCCTAATACTTCAACCAACTGTGAAGATTTTTCCAAAGGGTTTCGTTTAGTGACTGAAGGGAAGTATAATAGTATTTCTGGGCTTTTAGTATAGGTGTAACCTTGGAATACTACAAGGTATTTGGGCCAAGGTATTTTGGAATAGTAACTATACTTGGAGAGTATTTCTACCAAGAGGGGGGGTGTATTTTACGAAAACAACTCAAGGTAGTGGGTACCTCGCCAAGGCCACTAGGAGGGTGCTCTGGCCAGAGCTCTCAAGAGAGGGGAGGATTTCAAGACTTAGAACAATTTGTGGATGAAGAAGATCTTCAACTAAGGGGGGTATTTATAGGCCAACCAATGGCCAAGATCAAGACAAGTGGTAGGCAAGTGTAAGGTCAAGATTCGGACAAGTGTTTGTGGGTCCCACTTGCTCAACAACTAAACAAAATATCCTACCAACTCCCACTCTCCAATCGTCCAAAATGACGCCCACAAGTCCACCAATTAGAGGGTGACAAGTGTCGCCCTCTTGTTGGTCCAAAATATTTCGTCTCTCGGAAAAATCCGCAAAAATTATAAATGACATAGCCGGAATTTTCCCTTCGCAAGTTTTGGAAGATGTTTCGTCGGAAAACGATTCTTTTCGGTAGTTGTGAACAAAATTTTTGGCCATTGCCTACTTTAAGGCTCAAACTTTTCTACGTACGTCCTCACGTACATACTCTGGAAATACGGGGTATAACAATAACTTACATATCTTACATAACATAATCCGGCCCTTTATGAAGGGACTTCTTATTTGGGAGCTTACTTTGATTATCTATACGTGATAACGTAATCCGGCCCATTTGCGGGACACGGTGTACTGATGAATCATGTGACATAATCCGGCCCACCTGTGAGGCTCGGTGTACTGTGGAATCATGTAGCATAATCCGGCCAGCCTGTGGAGCTCGGTGTACTGTGGAATCATGTAGCATAATCCGGACCGCCTGTGGAGCTCGGTGTACTGTGGAATCATATAGCATAATTCGGCCCTCCTGTGGAGCTCGGTGTAAGATGACGTAACCCGGCCTGTGTAGGCTCGGGGTAATATGGCGTAATCCGGCCTATGTGTAGGCTCAGTGTATCTCATAACATAATCCGGCCTATTTGTAGGCCCGGTGTATTTCATAACATAATCCGGACTATTTGTAGGCTCGGTGTGATGTTCCTTACATAACATTTTGAAACCATCTTTTCACTTCTTCTTAAGTCGTCATAACAACTTCCCATAAAGCTATTATAACAACCTTTCATTTTAGAGAACTTAAGACACTTTTATTCTTACAACAATAGGAAAAACTAGACCCAAAAATACTACGTACATACATACTTAAAAAGAATCATAAAACTCCTTTCTTTTTAAAGCTCAAGTCACACACTCTTTTGAAAACCATCTTCTTAACTTTCGAAATAAATTAAGAAGCCATACTTTTTAAAGTTTAGTCATTTCCACTCATAAAATCAAGACTTATAGTCTTAACCCCTCGTAGCATACACTCTTTAAAAGTATATCGCTTAAAACTTCATAATCCTTAAAATACAATCAAAGTTCATAGTCTTGAAACTTCATAACATACATTCTTTAAAGTCAATTTACTTATACTTAGAAAATCATATCATCAACACTTTAGAAATCAAGTCCCATAACTTGAAAAATAAAGTTTCATACACTCCCAAAACCAAGTAACTTATTCTCTTTAAAACCATATATCTTCCACCTTTAAAATCAAACCCCTTTTCACATATGAATTCAAGTCATTTTTAAACATAAAATCAACTTGCTTACTTTAAATAAATCAAGACACATAGCTTTAAATCAAATCTCATAACTTCCTAACCATTCTTACCAATATCTCCCATAAGACTTGGTAAGGACTTAGGACAATTTAAACATACTCTTAACTTAGAATCAACAATGTGAATACTTCTTAACTTCTAAGAGTAGAAGGAATCATGAAATACTAGCACATGGATATTCCATACGTAGGATCATGCCAAAGAAAGAAGAGGTTCACATACCTCGCGACGACTAGCGACAAGTTGCAAAATGCTCCCAAGTACTTTATCCTTGCTAGCTTTTCCACCCCTTCAAGTAAAATACGCTACCCATAGTACTTCAACCTATAATGGCCATAATACGTCCATTAACCTCTAGCTTCAAACGTAGAATAATACTAAGTATTCGCTCTCTTAATCTACGGAAAATCGGGCAGCACCTCCTTTGTTTCTACATATTTTGCCACCTTTTTCAAGGCCGAATTCAATAACCAAACACGCCACATTTAAGGCTCAATACAACAACCAACCAAAGGGGATTACACGCCTTACAATACGTGTAAAATTCTGCCCCACAATTCATACTAAGTAGATCAATAACCAAAGCCATTCTCGGCTACTACATACAACAACACAAGTCCTTTCCAATTCCTTTCAATCCATAATGTCGTCCTAACATGTTATATAGTCGTAAACAATTCAAACAACTATAATCCTTTCTTTATATAACAAGCGACGACTAAAACTAGTAACCAATTTGAATTACAATCTTAGGGTTGATCATGCAAATTTCGGATTAGGGTTTCCAATATCCATAACACTTATCAAACTTCATAATATATACCTCATGCTTGCTAATATCCATAGCTACAACAATAAGTAATCTTAATTACTAAAACGACAAGATTTGTTACCTTTATAAGCCCTTATAAATTCCAATATTCAAAGTCGCTCCTTAGCAATTCTTAGCTCATTTCCTTATGTTCCAATCCGCTCCAAGCACTCCGTAGAAACTCATGAAGAACTCCTCTTCAAGTTCCATCTTCAAAGTTGAAGAACACCTTAGGGTTTCGCCTTGCGACTAACGTAAAAACGTCGTTTTTCCGAAATCTTTCTATTGAGATATCCTTAAAATACCCTTAGGGACCTTGGGTTAAAGTCTTGTGAATAATGGATCAAAACTACAAAATTTTCTTGTGGAAAAGGGGACAAACCCGAGAGCACTTACTTGAACAAGAATGTTGTGATTTTTTTCTAAGTGTTAAAGACAAGTCTTGCACTAGTGTAGTGTATATATAACACAATGTAGGGCTTAGATTATAACAAATGTGAGGCTAGGATGAAGAGCATTAATTAAATAGCCAAGTGGACAAGTTGACTTGGTCAATTTTCTCAAGCTTTGAAGACTTAATCTTCCATATAGGTCAAAGACCATACTACCCTTGTATTATTTCGTCCAATACCATTGGGGGTGCCACTTGTCGCCCTCCCATTCGTCCATAAAATTTTGTAACCCTCATGGGCCCCACAAAACGTAAAGTTTCTCGGGTGGGCCCCACGTGACCAAATCCGTAAAAATAAATTTCCATAATGTTAATAAGTATCATATTCTTCAAATAATGCATTTTGAGAATCTAATTCTCATCAATGAATAATTTTCCTTTCCGACGTTCGGAAGATTTTCCTTCGGCCATTATGGATGTTTTCAGGAGATAAAATATTTTGGACGAATTGGAGGGCGACCCGTGTCACCCCCTTAGGTGGCATTGTAGCCGTTTTGTTGTGGACATGTGGCCTTGGCCGAAATGGTGAGACAAGTGGCAAGCCACTTGTCTCAAGTTTTTGTGGAACATGTGGATTGTGGGGCCCACACACACTTGTCCCCAATCTAGACCACACGCTTGCTTGCATTCTTGCCCTTTATTTCCCTATAAATACACCCCTTGTTACAAGACTTCTTCATCCACACTTGAATTAATTTCCAAGACTTGAAATACTCCTTCCCCTTTGATAAGTGTTCTCGGAAATAGCCCTTATCATTGACCAAAAGTTGTCCAAAAATCCTTAAACTTTTAAGTGTTCTTCCTTAAGGTGTTAGGAAGATTGTGAACCAAGAGTTAGGCAAGATTTCACACCCCTATCCTTAGATATACCTCTTGGCCGAAAGTTGCCATGTTTAGAACCTAAGTGTTCTTCACTTTTGGAGTTAGATCTTGAAGAGAAGTTGGTTAGGAACTTCTAAGGGTTGCTTGGAGTGGATTGGAACGTAAGGATTTGGGCTTATCGAGGTAATGATCTTTGTCCTTCTATTGTAATTGGAGATTACATGTTGTAGTAGTTTATATTTGAGTATATAATATGTGGAAGGAAGATTGAATGAAATGGACTGATTCTATATATTGTGGGGCAGAATCTTACACGTTCAGTTAGGCGTGTAATCCCCTTTGAGTTGTTGTATTATTGCGCCTTAAATGTGGCATGTTGGCTATTGATATCGGGCCTTGAAAAAGGTGGAAAATATGTAGATATGGGGGAAGTGCTTCCCAATTTTCCGTAGAATAAGGAACTTTGTACTTAGAATATTCTACGAAGAAGTATAGACGTTGATAGACGTATTTGATTATTATAGATGGTATTCTACGCGCAGCATACTCGGCTTGGCTAATGGATTAAGCCGAAGAGGTATGTGATTTTTCCTATACTCTTGAGCATGATTGTTGTGAACTATATAGTACGGTAGACGTACGTGTGTGAAATGAATTTTGTTTGTTTAACACATAAGGTGTTATAATGACTTTATGGGAAGTTAGTTATAACGACTTTATGAAGATAAAAGAAAGATTTGATTTTGAAAGCTAAACGACTTGATTTTGAAAGTTAAGAGACTTGATCTTGAAAGATAAGAGACTTGACTTATAAACGACTTGATTTCGAAAAAGGAGAAGTAACTTGATTTAAAAGTATAGGTTACTTGTTTTGACAAGAGTGAGTTACTTGGGTTTTAAAAGTATTACTTGATGTTGTTTTAAAAGTGTAAAACACTTGGTTTAAAAAGTATAGAGTACTTGATTTTAAAGGTCTTGTAAAGATTTTCTGAAGGTGTAGTAATTTGGTTTGAAAAGAAAACGTGTTTTGATACTACGAGTATTAGTATCGTGTGGCTTTTACGTAAAAAGAGGTATTTTTGAAAGAAGGAAAGTATGTAGTACTTTGGGGTTAAAACCCGGATTTGTTGGCATAAAATGAAAGTACTTGGAGTTGATAAAATTGGTGAATCAGTTTACATGTTAATAAAAGTCTAAAAGTATGTTGAACATGCCTATGCTTGTTGTGATAGCCTTTGTTGTGCAAGTGTTGTATTTCTATGCTACCGCGTCTCTCGATGGAGGGCCAGTTATCTGGTTGATTTCTTGGACATACTGACGTATTGGATGGTCCATGGGTATGCTTTCACTATGAGTGTTATCTTGTTATTTCCTTTGGACATACTGACGCGATGGATGGTCCACGGGTATGCGTCCACTAGGATGGTTCCATGGCCATGCTTATACCGAGGTAAGATGCCAGGGCATGCGGCCATAGGTGCGGGTTGAATTCCCGAGTTCTGTTATTAGTCCATGGACCGCTAATCCATGAAGCTTGCCGCAGTGACGAGCGATCACAGGCTTGATTTGTACATGTGGTTACAGGCACACTGTAGTTTGGTTATCATACATGTCTCCTGTTTTATATAAACTGTTATGATTTCATTATAGTATTTTCGCCACATACTTGGTACTGTTATCGACCTCTCGGGCCGCGTTCATGCCGCAGGTAGAGGTACACCAGTTGTTGATCCTCGCTCATAGGATCACAGTTCTGCATTTAGGAAGCTCCGTTTCTCCGGAGGCTTATCTTTTGGTATAGATTCCCTGTCATTGTAAGTACTTATACATTCAGGGGTTTGGCGGGGCCCTGTCCCGTCATAGTTGTTATAAAAACTCTTAGAGGTCTGTAGTACTGTTGTGAGTTGGGCTTGTAAAGGATAACTGTTCAGGTTTTATATATATGCAGAAAGGTGACCGTTTTGGTTAGCCTGTTTCTTATTTCATATTGTTTCATGTCTATAAGTTTTTATTTCCGCTGATTTTCTCTGATGTTTTATCACTGTGTGCCCGGTAAGGCACGATCGCGCCCGAGGTCGGGTCGTGACAAAAGTGGTATCAGAGCAGTTAGTCCTCGGAAAGTGTCTACAGACCGTATCTAGTAGAGTCTTGATTATCGGCGTGTTGTGCACCACACCTATAATCAGGAGGTTGCAGGATATTTAGGATTGGTTTCCATTCTTCTCACTCTGAGATCGTGCCTTAGAGCTGTGTGATAAGTTGGACTCCCTCTGACGTATTCTTATATACTAGTTGTGCCTCTACGCAAGACAACCAGGGCCCAGAGGGGCAAGGCAGCAGAGGGAGCTGCGAGTAGAACACAGAGGGTTGCGAGGGCACAAGCCTAGTCATTACCTAAGGTGGTACTTCATACGACGAGTTCTGCGACGCCGCCAGCCCCAGCAGAGTTTAGCGTAGCGGCAACAGTTTCTACTGAGGCCATGATATCTGAGCCTCCAATTCCAGGACCAGGAGTCGAGGATATGGGTTATAAGGAGATGACCCAGTTACTAGCTAGGATCGTGGCTAGGCATGAGGACAAACGAGAGTCGGAGGTTCCGATAGTACCGGTGGTGCACCCCAGAGCCGATAGTTTAAGGCTTCGGGACTTCTTGAGTTGCAGTCCACCAGAGTTCTATGGATCGAGAATTGAGGAATATCCTCAGGAGTTTATTCGACAGCTGCAGCGGATCATGAGAGTGATTAAGGCCTCAGAGGCTGAGTCAGTGGTATTGGGTTCACATCGACTGCGTGATACTGCAGTCGACTGGTTTGATTCATGGGAACTGTCCCGGGGGGAGCATGCGCTTCCATCTGTTTGGGACGAGTTCTTAGAGGCATTTCTTAGCCATTTCTTGCCTCCGCAGATGAGAAGAGCTCGGGCCGATAGATTTTTGATGTTGAGGCAGAACGGGCGGACGGTTCGGGAGTACAATGTAGAGTTCGACTCATTAGCTCGGCATGCCCCCACTCTAGTAGCAGATATGGAGGATAGAGTGCACCGATATGTCACGGGACTGGATGATTATCTAGCATAGGGTTGTACATGAGTAGCTCTTCAGCCGGGCATGGACATTTCCCGCATGCAGGCTTATGCACAGGGGACTGAGGAACGTAGAGGTCTACGAAACGACCGAGATCAGCATAAGAGGGCCAAGACAGCAGGGTCCTTTGGTAACTTTAAAGACAGGCCGTCTCAGTAGCAGGCTAGTTATGCACCTCCGTCAGTACAGGGTGGTCCTCCACAGTCTTCAAGACGTCCAGGGTATTCAGGAGCAGGTCAGGGCTCCAAGGGTTCAGGTTTTCGGGGGAGCAGGGGTGTTAGTCAGATGAAGCCTTTTGTCACGACCCGACCCCGGGGCCGCGACTGGTGCCCTACCTGGGCACCCCGTTCAGGTATACATCAGAGAATAGCAGCGGAACATACACAACATATAACATGTTTAGACAATAACATCACAGGCTAGCCGATAAGGCCGCCTCCCATAAGATATACATAATCACAAGTAAAACATTACAACTCTGTCCTTACAGCCCAAACCACAACATGTGACAAATGCACTTAGAATAACAACTGTATGGACAGGCCACATACCCCTGAATGTACATAAATCTACAACATCAGGGAAAGACTGTACCAAAAAGACAAGCCTCCGGAGAAATGGAGCTTCTGACGCCTGATCAGTGATCCTAAGAATGAGGATCCACCACCTGCTTACCCCTACCTGCGGCATGAACGCAGCCCCCGAGGAAGGGGGTCAGTACACAATATGTACTAAGTATGTCAAACTGGAAAATACTGTAATTACATCATAAGTTTAAAACAAAGCCGGAGACAGGTATGATAATCAAATTACAGTACACTATGCCTTTCTAACAATGAGAGTAACTAATAGTATACCTACAACATAAAAATAGGAAGCTCACGATCAAAGCAGGACCACCCGCCTGCAGTATCATTAAGAAATCCTACTCCTGGGACTATTTCACCCGCAAAGGTCGTGTGGACCCGCATGAGGTATTCCTCGCATAAGTTGTACCCGCCCGCATGGGACTATTTCACCCGCATAAGCCCATAAGGACTCGCATGAGGTATTTCTCGTATCATGGGTAGCAAATCCACGGAAACAAGTGGTATAACGTCTTGGGGGTTTACCCCTCATTTATACTCTTACCCTGGAGAAGGTTGTATAACGTCTTGGGGGTTTACCCCTCATTTATACTCTTACCCTGGAGAAGGTGGTATAACGTCTTGGGGGTTTACCCCTCATTTATACTCTTACCCTAGCTCAATCGGCCATCATACATAACATAAGCCCTACTGGCTTATCATACATAACATAAGCACTACCGGCTTATTATACAATAAATAAGCAAGTTAAGAAATCCCCCTAACTTCTTATTAGCCTTATTCATATACACTCTCATTTTAGTTTACTTAAGGCACTAACAATGACTCTTTTCATTATAAAACTTCCAAGATACTAATAACCGTAGCATCAAGTCACAATTTCTTTTCAAGACAAGTCACACTAATTTTAGAAATATCATTAGGCTTCAAAATCAAGTGACTTCTTTTCTTATAAAACCTTAGGCAATTGATGTCTTAAAATCAATTTGCCTTTGATTTAAATCAAGTCATTTTATCCTTATTTATCTTTCCATAAAGCTAATATAACCAACTTCCCATAAAGTCGTTATATTAACTTTATACCTTAGCCAATTACAACTTCCTATTCAACGGACTTATTCGTTTAAAACGAAACAAGTATCATATACTTTAAAACTCTTCAAGTCCCTTAACTTTTAAAACCTAAGACATCCTTAATACTTTTAAAGAAGTGAGTTAATCCCCTAACTCACCCAACTTTTCCATTCTTAAAACAAGTAAAGGATATCCAAGTCTAGTACGTCTACCGTACTATATAAGTCAACTATTCATGCTCAAAAAGATAGGAAAGTTCTACATACCTCTTCGGGTCAATCCACTTGCTAAGTACAATATCCCGCCCGTAGTATGTCAACCTATAATGTCCACAATACGTCTATTAACGTCTTACTTCAAACGTAGAATATTATAAGTGCAAAGTCACTAAATTCTACGGAAAATCGGACAGCACCTCCTTTGTTTCTACATACTTTTCCACCTTTTTCAAGGCCAAATTCAATAACCAAACACGCCACATTTAAGGCCCAACACTGCAATTAATCAATAGGGGATTACACGCCTACTAGACGTGTAAAATTCCGCCCCACAATTGATATCAAACTAATACAACTACAAGTGTAAATCCGACAACTTGGGATACAACAATACCAATTCTTATCCAATTTCCTTTTCAATCCAAATTGTTAGCATAACATGATATCAAGTCGCAATCGATTATAACTACTATAATCTTCAAGTAAGTAACATGCGACGATTCTAATTAACGACCAAATTGTAATCCAACTTCAAATGGCTTATATGACATTTCAGATTTTAGGCTACAACAATCCATAACACTTATAAAACTTCAACACATATATTTCATGCTAGCAAACATGTAAGGCTAACAACAATATATAATCTTGTAACACTTTAAGAGACAAGATTATTACCTCAACGAGTCTTAGTCCAACTTCAAATCCGAAGTCGCTCCCTAGCAACTTAGAGCCTCTTCTTGACACTTCAATCCGCCACTTGAGACCCTTAGAATAACACAAACAACTTTCCTTCAATCTTCCAAACAAAACCAAAGAAAGCAACTAGGTTTTCATCTTGCGACTAATACGAAAACTATCTTTTTCCGGGATTTTTCTATTGAGATACCCTTACAATACCCGCATGAACCTTGGTTTAAAGTGTGGAGCTTAATGGACAACAAATAAATTTTTTTCTTGTTGGGGAGGAGTGAACCCGAGAGCACCCTAAGGGAGTTCTTCAATTTCTTGAAATTTTTTCTAAGTGTTGAAGTTAGTCTTGCTACTAGTACTACTATATAGTTCAATGGAGGGTCAAGATGTGCACAAATGTGTGGCTTGGATGATGTTCCTTCAAATATCAAGACTTGTGGTCCCATTGACTAAGTCAACATTGTCAAGCTCTTCAAGTTGCAAGACTTAGTCATCCTAACAAAGGTCTAATGACCCTTTTGTCCATGCTCAATTCGTCCAAGACAACATAAGGGGGGGGGGGGGGGTGACACGTGTCGCCCTCCCATTCATCATAATATTACGTTTTCCGACAATTTCATAATTTCCGATAATTTTTTACAAGTCTCAAATCTTAACATTTGGAATTCTCACGTACGTTCTTAAAACACGTCCTGTAAATACGGGGTGTAACACCACCCTACCTCGGTGTGGCCAGTGTGGTAGCCCCCATAAGGGGGAATGTCATGGTGTTCGGAGGGATTGTTTTACATGCGGCCAGCAGGGCCATTTTGTGAGAAATTGTCCGACCAGAGGTAGCGCAGATGTTAAGACTCATCCTTCGGGATCGGTAGCTGGTTCATCACCTTCTATAGCTATGCGCCCAGCAGGGCAGGATTACGATTAGAGCGACGAAGGGAAAGTGAAACAGTAGTTACATGTATTTTCTTAACCCTCTAGAGACTAGTATGCGTGATAAGATGATTACATGTTGAGTGCTATGTACGGATAGCATTGTGTAAATTTTGATTTAGAAAACATGGTTAGTTGAAAAGTTAAGTTTGGGGACATGGAAATTGTGAGCCTTAGAATATTAACCGTGGAGACCTTAGATGCAAGGCCGTCTTGAGTAGAAGATTTTACGGGTGATCTTCGTCGAGGTACATAGTATACGTGAGGTATATTAGTGTGATAATTCCATGAGTGGTGTGAAATGAAAGTGGGTAATTAAGCTAAGAAGACCACTAGGTTTTCGTGACTTGAATAGTGAGATATTTCCGGACCGGGAAAAAGAGTTTGGTACGAAATGGGTCGGGTTGAGGCCAGACCGCGGGTCAATCCGCACCCCAGAATGAGGTGGGGTCAGTTTAAGGTGGTCCCGTTATGTGGCAGGGTCACGAGGGTGCAAGGCCCAAGTCTAGGTATGTCACGACCCGAACCCGGGCCCGTGACTGGTGCCTTACCCCGGGCACCCTAGTGATACAACATCAGAGAAAATCATCGGAAATAAAAACATGAACATGAATTAAGAGACATGATAAATAAACAGGCCAACCAAAACAGTTGCCTTCAGTATATATACATAAATACCCGAACAGTTATCCTTTTTACGCATCGCCACAACAAGATTACATGCACTCTAAGAAGTGACAACAACTATGACGGACAGGGCCCCGCCATACCACGAATGTACAAGAACCTCTGCACTGGTGGTAACATACCAAAGATAAGCCTCGAAGGAACGGAGCTTCAACACGAAATGTGATCCTATAAGCGGATCGGCCGATGTACCTCTACCGCGGATGAACGCATCCCCGAAGGAGGTCAAGACAACAGTACCAAGTATGTGAAATCAGAAATATCAGAAATGAAATCATAATAGTCTATATAAAGCAGAGACATGTATGATAACCAAACTACGATCACAACATAAAAGCGATCTTGCTGGTTAGGACTCACGCCTCAAAGTCATCCTCACGCCCGTGGAACTCCTTCCTCACCGCCAGCCTAGGTACAAATCATGTGATACGATAATGTGTCTCGGCCCATCTTATGGACCCGATAGAAACGTGTGGATACATTCCCGGTTCATCCCAAGAACCGGTAGTCGAGTGAAATACATTCCCGGATGAACCGGTAGTCGAGTGAAATACATTCCCGGATGAACCGGTAGTCGAGTGAAATACATTCCCGGATGAACCGGTAGTCGAGCGAAATACATTCCCGGATGGACCGATAGTCGAGTGAAATACATTCCCGGATGGACCGGTAGTCGAGTGAAATACATTCCCGTACAGCAAGTCTATCATACGCAAACATAGGCAAGTTACACACAACTTAAAGTACTTTCATTTTATGATAAAGCCCGGGTTTTAACCCTAAAGTACTACATACGTTAAATCCTTTTAAAAGATCCATTCCTTTTTCAATAAGTCACCCAATACCCGTAGTATAAGAATAGAGTGACACACATTTTTAAGTAAACCAACCCACATTCTTTTAAAGTCAAGTAACAACATTCCTTTTTCCTAAAGTTCCAGTTTGCCTAGTTTCAGTTACTCAAGTCCCATTTTTGAAAGATTTCATAGTTCATAGTCTTAATCCTTTAAAACATAATTCCCTTTTAAACGATTTGAGAAACATATGCCTTATATGTGAGTAGGTTATTCTTGTTTATAATCAATCTTATTAAGCAGCCATGATCTAGGAAATGTAATATCATTTTGTCTCATCTTAGCTTCTATGCAGATGGAGGTTTCTACTGGTTTTAATAATGCTTCATTATTCAATACATTTTCCTCTATTAACGCTGCAGTGGTTTGTCGATACACATTCTGATTTCCAAATCAGTAAAACATTATTCCTTTTTAAAAAAAAACCAAGTACTCATTACATACGAATGAGGTTTCACACAAAACTCATATTAATTCATTCAAGTCAAGTCTCTTATCTTTTAAGACCAAGTCTCTTAACTTTTGAAATTAATAAACCATTCATTTTACCACCCTTAAGACGTTATACCTAACTTCCCATAAAGCTAGTATAACACTTATGTTTTCAAAACCAAGTATTACTCTTCTTTAAAAAAAAGGGATTATTAATCTTTCGAAATACTTCAAGTTCTTTATGGTCACACCTTAAGTCAGTTATAAGTCAAATCAGTTGTCTTTTAAAAACCACAAAACATTTTCTTACTTACATAAAGCTGTTATAACCAACTTCCCATAAAGTCGTTATAACACTTCCTGTTTTAAAACAACCAAATACAGTTAACACATGTACGCCTCACCGACTACATAGCTCACACATATCATGCTAGAAAAGATAGGAAGAGGTTCACATACCTCACGACGAGTATCGACTAGTAGCAAAACGCTCCAAGTACTTCAAACCGCCGGCTACTCCTTAAGTCAAGTAGATCACGCCATACGTAGTACTTCAACCTATAGAGTCCACAAGGCGCCTATTAACGTCCTAGATCTCAATGTAGAATATTCTACAGAAAATTCGCAAAGACTGAAACCCTTTCCCGCAACAGCGTAAATCTCCTCCTCTGTCGAGGCCTACCAAGCCAACCAGTGGGTTAACACGTCTAACCGGACGTGTACAATTCTACTACACAGTAATGCTACACAAGTCTAATGTAATACAGTCCTATGTAATTACAGTTCAGTTTTCTTATTAAATTCAGGCTTAAGTCGAAAGACATTGCCGCACAACTATGTTCAATTCTATATATAGTATACTTCAACTATATATTCCAACAACATGTAATTTCCAATTACAATAAAAGGTCAAGAGTGTTTACCTCGATAAGCCCAAAATTATCCCAGTTTAAAAGTCGATCCTGAGCAAGGTTTAGCTCCTACTCCGTGCGCTCCAACCCGCTCCAAACAACCCTTAGAAGTTCTAACCAACTTCTACCTAACACTTCAACCGACTATGAAGGTTTTCCTTAGGGTTTCGTTTAGTGGCTAAAGGAAGTATAATCGTATTTTCCGGGTTTTTCGTATAAAGGGTACTTTGGAAAGTACTATAAGGTATATGGGCTAGAGTATTTTGGGCATTATAACAATACTAGGAGAGTATTTCTATACCACAAAGGGGGGGGTATTTATACGAGACAACTAGGCTAGGGGGGGGTAGCCCACGGCTATACACCACAAAGGGGGAGGGAGGAGGCCCTCGGCCAAGACTCTCAAAAGAGGGGGGGAGGAGTTGGACGAACTCAACACTAAAGGGGGAGGGATTTTTAACACTTAGCAAATGATTTTTGGATGAAGAAAGTTCATCACTTAGAGGGGTATTTATAGGTCAAGCAAAGGCCAACCAATGGCCAAGATCAAGCCAAGTGTTAGGCAAGTGTAGGGCTAGGATTAAGCCATGTGCACCTTATCCATCTACCACACAACTTGCACAAAATATCCTACCTAACCATGCCACCTTTCTCGTCCACTTTGCCGTCCACTTCCTTCCAATGTGAGGGTGACACTTGTCACCCTCCCGTTGGTCCAAAATGTTTCGTCTCTCGGAAAAATCCGTAAAAATTATAAATGACATAGCCGGAATTTTCCCTACGTAAGTTGTGGAAACGTTTCGTCGGAAAACGACTCTTTTCGGCACTTGTGCCCAAATTTCGAATTTGCCAAATCTTTAAGGCTCAAATTTTATACGTACGCCCTCACGTACATACTCTGGAAATACGGGGTATAACATTCTCCCCTCCTTAGAAACATTCGTCCCGAATGTTCCTTCTCAAGACGGATAACGATAAAGTTCCTCCAGCAAGTCGTCAACGCCACACCTGGCCACGAAATAACACATGCGCGCAAATACTTAAATCTAGGCCAACGAGGAACCACCTCGATGATCACAAAAGTTCCCACCAAGGTCTAAAATATACTCCCTTCGCACCTTCATTTCGCAAAAGAAACGATCACACACGTTCACTTCTCCCCCATCTCGTTGTACCCTTCTCGAACACTCGAACTCTTTCTAGTATCCGTACCTCACTTCCGTCAACGCTTCTGTTTCCAACCCTTGGAGTCACTACCTCCAAACTTGGTCATCTTACTAACCTCGATTTCCTCTAAGGCCATTCCCGGCCTTCACGAACTGATTCTGGTCGAACGTATCCACCAACTCTTACGATGGTTATCTAAACTTGGGCCTAGCATCCTCGTGACCCTACCACCTGGCGGGACCACCTCGGACTGACCTCACCATATTCCGGGCTACGGGTTGACCCGCGAATGGTCCTCAACCCGACCCGTAATCGTGCCAACTTTCTCGTTCCTCGCCCTGCAACATTCTTACTAATTCGCGTCATGAAAGCTACCACTTTCACCTCACACAACCCAATGAATTTCCCACAATACATTTTACACATACCAAGTATTTCAACAAAGACTAACCGTAAGAATCTCTCCTTTAAGACGACCTTACCTCTAAGGTCTCAACATGAAATATTCTAAGGTTCACACTTCCCATGCCCCCATACTTATCCTTCCAACTAACCATGTTTTCTAACTCACAAATAACACAACGCTATTCGCATACATAACATAAATATAAGGTCATCATATCACGCATACAAATCTCTAGAGGGTTAAGGATATACCGGCTACCGCTCCACTCTAATCATAGGCTCGCTCGCAGACGATAGCTTTAGAAGTCGATGAACTCGCCATCGATCCGCAGGTCGCGCTGTCGCCGCATTCTCCTATAAGCACGCCTTCGCCACATGGCTCCCGACGGCCGCAGTGAAACAAGCACCGCGAAAGACGACATTCCCGACGACGCCGCCACATCGCGCA
This sequence comes from Przewalskia tangutica, assembly GCA_029844215.1. Taxonomy (NCBI): domain Eukaryota; kingdom Viridiplantae; phylum Streptophyta; class Magnoliopsida; order Solanales; family Solanaceae; genus Przewalskia; species Przewalskia tangutica. The sequence continues at coordinate 88,303,812 of CM056726.1, read as the reverse complement.
CACACCGAGGGGACATGAATCTCGCCGATAGAACTCACGATACCGTGGAACTCAAGCCCCGAGCTCACCAGCCCCGAATAACTCGAACGCCCTAAAGATCGCGAGGACCACTCAGATCTTGGCGGGTACATAACTAGTTCGGCTTTGAGGCGCCCGCCAAAGTTACCAAAGGACCTCGCTGCTCGCCTCTTCTCACGATCTCTGGCCATTCCGTCAACTCTCCGCCTCACATCCCGGCATAAGCTCGCATACGGCAATGTCCATGCGGTGCCAAGAGCTACACCCGTACAAGCCTCTTCCAGATAATCGTCCAGCCCAGTGACATATCGGTGCACTCTATCCTCCATGGTCGTCACTAAAGCGGGGACATATCGAGCCAATGAGTAGAACTCCACATTATACTCTATAACCGTCCGCCCGTCCTGCTTCAACGCTAAAACTCGCCGCCCGAGCCCTCCTCATCTGTGGAGGTAAGAAATGTGCAAGAAACGCCCCTGAGAACTCGTTCCAACCTGCTGGAAGCGCATGCTCTCCCCGGGACAGCTCCCACGAATCAAACCAGTCGACTGCAGTATCACGCAGCTGATGCAACCTAAGACCACCGACTCGGTCTCCGAAGCCTTGATCACTCTACGATCCGTCAGAATCGCCGGATGAACTCCTCGCGATCATCCTCGTGCCTCGACCCATAAAACTCGCGGGTTACATCTCGGAAAATCCCGTAGTCTCAAATCGTCGCCGGTGAACTACGGGTGCTACTGGATGGAATCGCTGATTCACCTATCTCATATTCGCCACGACTTAGCCAGAATCGGGCCATCTCCTTGTACTTATCTCATTCGCTTCCAGCCGTGGATCGAGGCTCAAGTATCGTAGTCTCGGCAGCCATTGCCGCGCTTCTAAACCGCTGCCAAGGGCGGCGAGTGAAACTCGCCGTCTGAAGAACAATTCAGTCTCGACCGCTCGCGCTCGCATTTCTCAGTATCTCACTAACAGCTCCCTCGACTGCCTTGCCCATCTGTGCCTGGGTTGCCTTATGCGGAGGCATAACTGGTAAATGAAAGGAATACGTCAGAGGGGTCCAACTTATCACACAGCTCTAAGGCACAATCTCATAATGAGAAGAATGGAAACCAATCCTAAATGTCTCGATCCTCTCGATTATAGATGTGGTGCACAACACATCGATAATCAAGACTCTACTAGACACGGTCTCAGAGACACTTTCCGAGGACTAATCGCTCGATACCACTTTGTCACGACCAACCTCGCCCGTGATCGTGCCTTACCTCGCACCCTAGTGATACAACATCGAGAAAATCAGCGAAATAAAAACATGAACATGAATTAAGAGACATGATAAATAAACAAAGCCAACCAAAACAGCTTGCCTTCGATATATACATAAATACCAACAGCTTATCCTTTGCTGCATCGCCCACAACAAGCATTACATGCACTTCTAAGAAGTGATAACAACTATGACGACAGTGGCCCCGCCATACCCCGAATGTACAAGAACCTCTGCACTGTGGTAACATACCAAAGATAAGCCTCAAGGAACGGAGCTTCCCAACACGCCAAATGTGATCCTATAAGCGGATCGACAATCGATGTACTTACCGCGACATGAACGCAGCCAAGGCGAGGTCAAGACAACAGTACCAAGTATGTGAAATCAGAAAATATCGTAAATGAAATCATAATAGTCTATATAAAGCAGAGACATGTATGATAACCAAACTACGCTCACAACATAAAAGCGCCTTGTCAAGTCGTGATTCACGCCTCAAAGTCATCCTCACGCCCGTGGAACTCCTTCCTCACCGCAGCCTAGGTACAAATCATGTGATACGATAATGTGTCTCGCCCATCTTATGGACCCAGTATAGAAACGTGTGGGATACATTCCCGGTTCATCCCATGAACCGGTAGTCGAGTGAAATACATTCCTGGATGAACCGGTAATCGAGTGAAATACATTCCCGGATGAACCGGTAGTCGAGTGAAATACATTCCCGAATGAACCGGTAGTCGAGCGAAATACATTCCCGGATGGACCGGTAGTCGAGTGAAATACATTCCCGGATGGACCGGTAGTCGAGTGAAATACATTCCCGTACAGCAAGTCTATCATACGCAAACATAGGCAAGTTACACACAACTTAAAGTACTTTCATTTTATGACAAAGCCCGGGTTTTAACCCTAAAGTACTACATACGTTAAATCCTTTTAAAAGATCCATTCCTTTTTCAATAAGTCACCCAATACCCGTAGTATAAGAATAGAGTGACCCACATTTTTAAGTATACCAACCCACATTCTTTTAAAGTCAAGTAACAACATTCCTTTTTCCTAAAGTTCCAGTTTGCCTAGTTTCAGTTACTCAAGTCCCATTTTTGAAAGATTTCATAGTTCATAGTCTTAATCCTTTAAAACATAATTCTCTTTTAAACGATTTGAGAAACATATGCCTTATATGTGAGTAGGTTATTCTTGTTTATAATCAATCTTATTAAGCAGCCATGATCTAGGAAATGTAATATCATTTTGTCTCATCTTAGCTTCTATGCAGATGGAGGTTTCTACTGGTTTTAATAATGCTTCATTATTCAATACATTTTCCTCTATTAACGCTGCAGTGGTTTGTCGATACACATTCTGATTTCCAAATCAGTAAAACATTATTCCTTTTTAAAAAAAAACCAAGTACTCATTACATACGAATGAGGTTTCACACAAAACTCATATTAATTCATTCAAGTCAAGTCTCTTATCTTTTAAGACCAAGTCTCTTAACTTTTGAAATTAATAAACCATTCATTTTACCACCCTTAAGACGTTATACCTAACTTCCCATAAAGCTAGTATAACACTTATGTTTTCAAAACCAAGTATTACTCTTCTTTAAAAAAAAGGGATTATTAATCTTTCGAAATACTTCAAGTTCTTTATGGTCACACCTTAAGTCAGTTATAAGTCAAATCAGTTGTCTTTTAAAAACCACAAAACATTTTCTTACTTACATAAAGCTGTTATAACCAACTTCCCATAAAGTCGTTATAACACTTCCTGTTTTAAAACAACCAAATACAGTTAACACATGTACGTCTACCGTACTACATAGCTCACACATATCATGCTAGAAAAGATAGGAAGAGGTTCACATACCTCGCGACGAGTATCGACTAGTAGCAAAACGCTCCAAGTACTTCAAACCGCCGGCTACTCCTTAAGTCAAGTAGATCACGCCATACGTAGTACTTCAACCTATAGAGGCCACAAGGCGCCTATTAACGTCCTAGATCTCAATGTAGAATATTCTACGTAAAATTCGCAAGACTCGCTTCGCAACAACAGCGTAAATCTCCTCCTCTATCGAGGCCGGCTACCAAGCCAACCAGGGAGGGGGTTAACACGTCTAACCGGACGTGTACAATTCTACTACACAGTAATGCTACACAAGTCTACTGTAATACAGTCCTATGTAATTACAGTTCAGTTTTCTTATTAAATTCAGGCTTAAGTCGCAAGACATTGCCGCACAACTATGTTCAATTCTATATATAGTATACTTCAACTATATATTCCAACAACATGTAATTTCCAATTACAATAAAAGGTCAAGAGTGTTTACCTCGATAAGCCCAAAATTATCCCAGTTTAAATGTCGATCCTGAGCAAGGTTTAGCTCCTACTCCGTGCGCTCCAACCCGCTCCAAACAACCCTTAGAAGTTCTAACCAACTTCTACCTAACACTTCAACCGACTATGAAGGTTTTCCTTAGGGTTTCGTTTAGTGGCTAAAGGAAGTATAATCGTATTTTCCGGGTTTTTCGTATAAAGGGTACTTTGGAAAGTACTATAAGGTATATGGGCTAGAGTATTTTGGGCATTATAACAATACTAGAGAGTATTTCTATACCACAAAGAGGGTATTTATACGAGACAACTAGGCTAGTGTGGGTGGGGTACCCACGACTATACACCACAAAGGGGAGGAGGAGGCCTCGCCAAGACTCTCAAAAGAGGAGGAGTTGGACGAACTCAACACTAAAGGGGAGGGATTTTTAACACTTAGCAAATGATTTTTGGATGAAGAAAGTTCATCACTTAGAGGGGTATTTATAGGTCAAGCAAAGGCCAACCAATGGCCAAGATCAAGCCAAGTGTTAGGCAAGTGTAGGGCTAGGATTAAGCCATGTGCACCTTATCCATCTACCACACAACTTGCACAAAATATCCTACCTAACCATGCCACCTTTCTCGTCCACTTTGCCGTCCACTTCCTTCCAATGTGAGGGTGACACTTGTCACCCTCCCGTTGGTCCAAAATGTTTCGCCTCTAAAAATCCGTAAAAATTATAAATGACATAGCCGGAATTTTCCTACGTAAGTCGTGGAAACGTTTGTGAAAAACGACTCTTTTCGGCACTTGTGCCCAAATTTCGAATTTGCCAAATCTTTAAGGCTCAAATTTTATATGTACGCCCTCACGTACATACTCTGGAAATACGGGGTATAACAAGGTAACCATTGTACGAGTTTGTGGACGCGTTCGACCAGAATCGGGTCGTGAAGGCCGAGAATGGCCTTAAAGGAAATTGAAGCTAGTAATGACCAAATTGGTGGTAGTAACTCCAAGGTGTTGAAAGCTGAAGTGATGACTGAAATGTGGTACGTGTACTAAAAAGAGTTCGGGTGTACGAGAAGGGTACGACGAGTAAGAAAAGAAGCGAACATGTGTTAAGAGAATGAGAGTGATCATTTTGTGAAGTAAAGATGTGAAGAGAGTATCCTTTAGACCATGGGTGTGAGCTTATTGTGATGTTACACACGTAAGAGGTGATTCCTCGTTGGCTTGGATGTATGTATTGCACGTGTGTTATATTATGGCCGTGTGTGGCATAATTGGTTTTGTAAGTATAGTAGTGAAGACTATACCGGCGCATGTATGTTTGGAGACTTAGAAGGAACATTCGGGACGAATGTTTCTAAGGGGGGAAGAATGTTACACCCCATAGTTCCCGGGTATGTATGTGAGGACGTACGTACGAGAATACGACATTAAGATTGGAAAGGAAGAAAGATTTGATTTTCCGACGAAATTTTTTTCGGATTTTGTGAAGGAAAAAGGTTTGTAAATGGGAATTGGATTCCCAGATTTGGTATTTGGACTTCTTGGAATATTAGAGAATTATGGAATTTTATTTCCAGATTTGGTCACGTGGGGCCCACGGGAAAAATTTACGATTTTGTGGGGCCCACATTGTTTTCGAGATTTTGGCCATTATGGATGTTTCCGGGAGATGAAATATTTTGGACGAATTGGAGGGCGACACGTGTCACCCCCTTAGGTGGCATTGTAGCCGTTTTGTTGTGGACATGTGGCCTTGGCCGAAATGGTGAGACAAGTGGCAAGCCACTTGTGTCACGACCCTACCCCGGGCCCGCGACTGGTGCCCTACCTGGGCAACAGGTATACATCAGAGATAATCAGCGGAACATACATAAACTTAATAAGAAATAAATACGTAAAACCAAACGCAGTTACCTCTTCTTCTTTTTTATTTACACAACCCAATCCACAAGATATGACTACAGACCTCTAAGAATTTCTGACATACCAACGGTGACGGGACAGGGCCCCGCCATACCCCTGAACGTACAAAAATTTGCAACCTCAGGGAACCGTACTAACAGACAAAGCCTCCGGAGAAATGGAGCTTTTCAAGAACTGAACAGTGATCCTAAGAGTGTGGATCCGCACCCATGTACCTCAACTCGCGGATGAACGCACCGGCGAGGTCGATGTAAATATGTACCAAGTATGTGAAATCAAAATATCAGAATGAAATCATAACACTTCATATAAAGTCGAGACATGTATGATAACGAACAACGACACCGTGGCCTCATCAAGTGAAAGTAATGAAAGTCAGTTTTTACCTTGTACAGACTATTTCAACAGATGAACAATAGTCACACCAGGGCTATGGACAAAAGCCCTCAAATATCATCACATATTCCAGTAAGGGTCTCAAGCCCACAAATATCAAAGCGTGCCCGTGGAATCCCCCATCATTGCCGACAGCTATGAATGTAAACTATAACCAGGTGACGCGCCCGTGGCATCCCACCTCACTGTCGGCGTACACCTATACAATACATATATATATCTCCTGCTCGTGGAATCCCCCATCACTGCCGACAGCCATAAGTGTAAAATATAACCATGTGACGCGCTTGTGGCATCCTACCTCACTGTCGGCGTACACATATACAACACATATATATATATAACATGGTCGCCTGCCCCGGAATCCCTCATCGTATAAGCATGGCCATAGGGTAATAATCGTATATAACATGCCCGTGGAATCCCTCATCTCGGGTACATGTCTTCATGGGGAGCTAGTCTATGGAGTAATTGTTGTACATAACATGGTCGCATGCCCCGGAATCCCTCATCGTATAAGCATGGCCATGGGTAATAAAACTAATCCGGGAATCTAACCCGCCTCCTGGTCGCATGCCCCGGAATCCCTCATCGTATAAGCATGTCCAAGGAGTAATAAAGACAATCCGGGAATCTAACCCGCATCCTGGTCGCATGCCCCGGAATCCCACATCGTATAAGCATGTCCAAGGATCAATCATAATAGAAGCATACCCGTGGAATCCCATATTACCGTCGGTACGTCCAAGTAAACTTACAACAAGACAGTCGGCCCTCCAACTGAGAGTCACGGCAATGTAAACATATAATACTTGCACTCAAAGCTATCACAAGCAAACATATGTAAGTTCATTAAATCTTGAGAGTTCCATTTTTATAAACTCAAGACACTTTTCGTTTCACATAAAAATTCGGGAATTTAACCCCAAGTACTACGTACTTCCATTCTTTTCAAAAGGTTCCTTTTCATATAAAACCCCAAGATACTAATGTCACGACCCGACCCCGGGCCAGCGACTGGTGCCCTACCTGGGCACCCTTACATGTATACATCAGAGAAAATCAGCGGAACATACATGAAACTTATAAAATAAAACAACAGAAGTAAAACAATAGGTTAGCCGATAGGGCTACCTTCCTGGACATATATATATACAACCGAAGCAGTTGCCTCCTTTCCTTTACAAACTGACCCACAATATGTGACTACAGACCTCTAAGAGTTTTAACATAACAACAGTGGCGAGACAGGGCCCCGCCATACCCCTGAATATACATGAATCTACAACCTCAGGAAAAACCGTACCAAGAGATAAGCCTCCAAAGCAAATGGAGATTTTTCCCAAAAACTGAACCGAGATCCTAAGAGCAAGGATCACCAACCAGTGCACCTAAAACCTGCGGGCATGAACGCACTTCAAGGGGTCGATAACAAAAATTTGAATATGGAGCAGTAAGGTACAACAATTAAAACATATCTGTATAAAAGCATGACAGAGGTAAGTGTAAAAAGAGTAAATACCTGAACCTACCATGTCATTACCATCTCGTAAACTTAATTGTACCTTATTATCTTTTCCCATTTTTCAATAAAAGTTATAGTCACTTTCTTACGTACATTGTTATACCCCGTATTCTCAGGGTATGTATGCGAGGACGTACGTACGAGAGCACGACAGAAAAATTGGAAAGGAAGAAAGAGGTGATTCTTCCACGGAAAAAGTTTCCGGTTTTTGTAAGGAAAAATGTTCGTTGAAGGGAATTGGGTTCCCAGATTTGGAATTTGGGCTTCTTAGATTATATTAGAATTATGGAATTTTATTTTCGGAAATGGTCACGTGGGGCCCACGGGAGAAATTTACTGGTTTTGGGGCCCACTTTGTTTTGAGATTTTTGGCCATTGTGGATATTTTTGGAAGACGTTTTATGAGGGCCAATAGAAGGGTGACACGTGTCACCCCGCCAGTGTGGCTTGGGCCGAATGACATTTGTGCACAACACCCTAGGTTAGAGTCGTTTTTGACGAAACGTTTTACATAACTGCGAGGAAAATTCGGCTATGTCTTTTCTTATTTTTATGGATTTTTCCGAGAGACGAAACATTTTGGACCAACGGAGGGTGACATGTGTCACCTCACAATGGAAGCAGTGGGCGCACTTGGCCGATCAAGGGCAAGTTGATGGTACATATTTGTGTAGATATTTGTGAGGGTTTTAAGGAGTAGGGACTAGGGTGCACTTGACTTGATCTTGGCCTTACACTTGCCTTGCACATGGCTTGATCTTGGCCATTGGTTGGCCTTTGGTTTTGCTATAAATACCCCCAAGCTTGAAGACTTCATCCATTCCTAAAATCTTCCAAGTCTTGAGTCCTCTCCCTCCCTTTGAGTGTGTTCTCGCCCTAAGCCTTCCTCCCCCTTGAGTGGCCTTGTGGCCGAGAGCCTCCTCCCCTTTTGGTGCTAGCCAGTGGGTACCCCTAGCCTAGTTGTTTCAGATAATACACCCCCTCTTGGTAGAAATACTCTCAGTATTGTTATAATGCCCAAAATACCTTAGCCTTTACCTTGTTGTATTCCAAAAGTTACCTCTATCGTAGAGCAGAAATACTACCTTTTGTCCTTTTAGTCTCAAACCAAACCCTAAGGAAATCTTCATAGTTGGTTGAAGTATTTGAGTAGAAGTTAGTTAGAACTTCTAAGGGTTGTTTGGAGCGGATTGGAGCGCACGGAGTAGGAGCTAAACCTTGCTCAGGTACGACATTATAACTTGGATAATTTTGGGCTTGTCGAGGTAAATATTCTTGTCCCCTTATTGTAATTGGAGATTACATGTAGTAGGAATATATAGTTGAGGTATACTATATATAGAACTGAACATTATTGTGCGCAAATGTCTTTTGACTTAAGCCCGAATTTAAAGAAGAGAATCGAATCGTAATTACATAGATCAGACATGCAGGTGTCACGACCAACCCGGGCCCGTGGATCGTGCCTTACCCGGCACCCAGAGTCATACATCGAGTAATCGGAATATAAAATAACCAAGATATGAAACAGATAAATTGAGACACGATATCTGAAGAAAGTTGCCTTTCGGATAAATAATAATAACAACTCTTTCAAAATGAGCAGTTTAATCCTTTCTTTACAAACCCCGCCACAACAAGATTACTGCACTTACGAATGATATGACAACAACGACGGGATAGGGCCCCGTCATACCCCTGAATGTAAGGACCTACAACAACAGGGGACTATACCAAGATAAGCCTCCGGAGGAACGGAGCTTCCCAAACGCTGAACTGTGACCCTAAGAGCGAGGATCAACGATCGCGGTACCTTTACTGCGGCATGAGCGCAGCCCCAAGGAGGTCGATAACAAAAATGCGAGTATGCGAAACCGAAAATATCGTAAATGAAATCATAGTAGTCTATATAAAGCAGAGACATGTATGATAACCAAACTACGATTCACAATAAATAGCCATATCAAGTCGAGACTCACGCCAAGTCATCACTCAAATACATAAATATGGGTCTCACGCCCACAACATCAATCATGCCCGTGGAATACCTTCCCCACTGCCGGCAGTCAATGATAGAAAAGCACCAAGGAATACACAGGAACAGCAGGTCCCACCTGTGTCCAAATAAAGCGAGACAGGGTAAGTGAAGGCGTGGCGACTACTAACACCAGCGGATAACAAGGTCATAAATCGTATCAAGATATCTGTCTAGGCCGTCACATGATCAAAGCCGTCGCCGCCCGCAATATCAAATGTGCGCGTCTAGCCACGAACTCCGCAGCCCGCATAGGCCAATCTCGTAGGCCCGCATGAGGTATAACCCCGCATCGAGGGTAGCTACTCCCGGCATCGCCCCGACTCGCACCGCGTGCCACATAGACCGCATGACCATAAAGGCCGCACACTAACACGAACTCGTAGTTCCGCATAGCCCCGACCCGCATGAGGTATTCTCGAATCATGGTCCTGCATCGCTGAGTCTACCCCGCGTCGGAGGGCGGCTTAACCTCAGAAACACGGTGAGTGGTATAATACCAACATAACGGTTTATCGTTTAAACAACATAAGCACAATCAAGGGAAAACCCCTTTACACAAACATCACAGAATACTAACACACGTAGCATCCTAATATGATTACTTATCAAATCAACACGAAGGTATTACAAGGCTATCACAAACCAACACAATCAAGTTATACACACAAGGTACATTTTATTATATGATTAACAAGATCGAGTATCTATTCCCAAAGTACTTCATACATTATCTTTTAAAAGATACGTTACGTTTACAAAGTCACACAATACGTAGTATATGAAAAATAGAGTGATTATCTTTTGAAGTAAAGCAAAACACTTCTCTTGTAAAATCAAGTAACAACATTATTTCTCAAACGTCCAAGTTTGCCTAATTTCAAATGTTCACGTTTCTTACTTTAGAAAGGTTTCGTAGTTCATAGTCTTATTCATTTAAGAATATAATTCTCTTTTAAACTATATGAGAAACATAAGCCTTATATGTGAGTAGGATATTCTTGTTTATAACAATCTTATTACAGCAGCCATGATCTTGGAAATATCATTTTGTCTCATCTTAGCTTCTATGCATATGGAAGTTTCTACCGGTTTTAATAATACTTAATCACAAAACATTTCCTTTTATTAACGCTGCAGTTGGTTTGTCGATACACATTCGATTCAAATCAAGAAACATTCTTAAGCCGTTATACCTAACTTTCCATAAAGCTAGTATAACTCTTAAGTTTTCAAAACCAAGTATTACTCCTTCTTTCAAAATGATTCAAAAATCTTTTGAAATACTTCAAGTTCTTTATTAACACATAACAAGCCAGTTATAGTTCAAATCAGTTACCTTTTAAAAACCACAAGTATTTCTTACCAATATAAAGCTATTATAACCAACTTCCCATAAAGCCGTTATAACACTTTATGTTTTAAACCAATCAAATACATTTAGCACATGTACGTCTACCGTACTACATAGTTCACACATATCATGCTAGAAGAGATAGGAAGAGGTTCACATACCTCGCGACGAGTATCGACTAATAGCAAAACGCTCAAGTACCTCCAACCGTCGGCTACTCCTTAAGCCAAGTAGATCGCGCCATACGTAGTACTTCAACCTATAAGGCCACAAGGCGCTTATTAACATTTAGACCTCATCAGAGAACATTCTACCAAAATTCGGCAAAGATTTTCCCCGCAACAGCGTAAATCTCCTCTCTATCGGCCGCTATCAAGCCAACCGGGGTTCATACATCTAACCGGACGTGCACAATTCTACCTCGCGTAAAAGCTACACAAGTTCATGTCTGAATACACCCTATGTAAATATAGTTCGATTTTCTTTGAAAAGGTTTCTTATTATTCAGGCTTAAGTCAAAAGACATTGCCGATAACAACGTTCAGTTCTATATATAGTATACTTCAACTATATAGTCTAACAATCATGTAATCTCCAATTACAATAGAGGGACAAGATAATTACCTCGATAAGCCCATAATTATCCGAGTTTAAATGTCGATCCTGAGCAAGGTTTAGCTCCTACTCTGTGCGCTTCGACCCGCTCCAAACAACCCTTAGAAGTTCTAACCAACTTCTACTTATTACTCCAACTAACTATGGAGATTTTTCCTTAGGGTTTTGGTTTTGTGACTGAAGGGAAGTATAATAGTATTTCTGGGCTTTTTGTATAGGTATAACTTTAGAATACTACAAGGTATATGGCTAAGGTAATTTGGGCATTATAACAATACTTTTGAGAGTATTTCTACCAAGAGGGGGGGTATATTACACGAGAACAACACTCAAAGAGAGGGGGGGTGTTCTCGGCTAAAGCTCACAAAGGGAGAGGGTTTCGGCCAAAGGCCTTCACAAGGGGGAGAGGGGCTCTTGGACGAGAGTCAACAAGAGGGAGGAGAGGGGTTTCCAAGACTTAGAACAAGTGAAGAGTGGATGAAGAAGTTCATCACAAAGGGGGGTATTTATAGGTCAAGTGAAGACCAACCAATGGCCAAGATTATGCCAAGTGCAAGGCAAGTGTAAGGTGTAGATTTAGCCATGTGTTGTGTGGGTCCCACTTGGTCATCATCCACACAAAATATCTAGCCAACATTGACCAAACATTTTTGGCAACTAAAATGCTAAAACGTGCTAGCCAAAAACGCCATCAACTCGCTTCACTTGAGGTGACACTTGTCACCCTCTCGTTGGTCCAAAATGTTACGTCCCTCGGAAAAATCCGCAAAAATAAAAAAAGTCATAGCCGGAATTTTCCCTAGGAAAGCTGTGAAAACGTTTCGTCGAAAAACGACTCTAATCGTGTGTTGTGAACAAAGTTAATTCGGCCAAGCCTATGCAAAAGTTCAAATTTTCTACGTGCGCCCCACGCATATACTCAAAATACGGTATAACATTCTCCCTTCCTTAGAAACATTCGTCCGAATGTTCCTTCTAGGTCTCAAAACAAGCGCGCCAAGATAGTCTTCACTACTATACTTACGAGAACAATCACGCCACATGGCCACAAAAACACCGCGCAAATACCTCCATCCAAGTCCACGAGGAAACACCTCTAACATTACCACAAACACCTCTCTCCGGGGTCTAAAATATACTTCCTTCGCACCTTCTCCTTACAAAAGAAATGATCACCTCAATGCTCGCTATGCTCGTTTCTCCCTTTACTCGTCGTGATACCACTTTTGTCAATTTGCCGCGAGGTTCTAGTGTCACTCCGGCGACGCAACAAATGGTACCGGGCTGCATGCGATCCCTGAGGCTGTCGTACACTCGAACTCTTACCACATTTACATCGCCGCTTCCAAAACTCGGGTTACTATCTCAGTGTGGTCATCATTAATCGGGAACACTGATGGATCACCGATACTTTCCGATCATAACAATACGAAAGATCGGACGCATCGCCTCCTAAGTCGGACGGAAAAGCTAACATATAGGCAACCCGCCTATTCTTCACATGAACTCGTGCGGCCCAAAGTAACTCGCTAAGTTCCTCTGTTTCCAAAACTCGTCACACCCAAACCGGGTGGTACTTTCAAGAAGACCGGCCAACTCGAACTCTAAGCGTCGCCGCCGATTATCCGCACGATTTCTCCGAGCCGCCAAAACCTCTCTGCAGCCTTCCCTATCCACACCACTGGAACAAGCTGAACCAACTATTTGCACCGCCAACATCGAACCAATCGACCGCAACTTACACTTCCGCCCTACAAGGCCCCATAAGGCGACATTCAAAACTGAAATGGTAACTTAAACACTCCTCCACAGAGACAACAATCCCACAACTACCAAATCCAAACACCGGCCCGAGGCGAATGCGGTCTGAGACTCACCCGAAGTTCTTAACAAATGCTTGGTAAAACTTCCAGAAACAAAGACAGTCGTACCCTGGGCTCCACTGTCTGTCATAAGGTGAAGGTAGGCACCCCGTGCAGCCTTACAACCTTTCTGATAAATCAACACTGCCGAGTAAACGGTCTTTGCTAGAAAACAAGGCGGTGACCACCTCGCCCGACCATCGGGTCGAACGCATCCACGACCAGACGCTGGTTAACTAAACTTGGGCCTAACACCCTCATAACCCCAACCCAAAGCGACCACCACAACTGACCCCACCACCAAACCTGCCGCGGGTTGACCCGCAACGTGGCCTCCACCCGACCCGACAACGCGCACCATACTAGCTCCCTGATCCGGAACAATCTCACTAATCACGTTACGAAAACCTAGCGGTCTTCTTAGCTCAACTACCCTCTTTCATTCCACACTACTCAGGGACTTATCACACAATATATCTCACGTGCACTAAGCACTCCGATAAGGATCAAACATAACACTACACCTTTACTCGAGATGGCCTTACCTCTAAGGTCTCTACGTATAAAACTCTAAGGCTCACACCTTCTCTATCCCCCAAACTCTTACTCGGTTAACCCACCATGATTTCTAATCACAACTAACACACTGCTATCAGAACATAGCGCTTAAGGTATACTCACCTCATCACACATACTGATCTCTAGAGGGTTAAGGATATATCTATATCTACTGCTTCACTCCCCTAGTCGTTCTAATCAAACTCGCCCGTAGGCGATAGCTAAGATGACAAACTACCCACCGATCACGAAGGCTAAGTCCTCCGCAAGGACACTCTTTCAACATCGGACCACGGACGGTCATAGTACAACAAGTACCAACTAAAAGCGACATTCCCGAGATGACGCCGCCACACCGTGAACATCGAGAAAATCAATCCGGATGGTGGAACCTTCGCAGGATCGTGAACCGAGGCTCGAGCTCGACCCACTCGCATACCGAACGTCCCGAACCCCGTGGAGGACCTTTACGAATGGTGGATGCGCATAATCTAATTCGTGAGGCGACTCGCCTCGAAAGTTACCAAAGGACTCACGCTCGCCTCTTCTCGCCCTCGTTAACCTGCCGATTGCTACGCTTTCGCTCGCCGCGCATAAGCCCGACCACGAGCCATGCTCAAGCCCAATCAAGAATTACTCTTGCACAACCTCTCTTTGATAGTCATCAAGACTCGTGGTACATCGGTATACTCTATACTCTGCTTCGGTCGCGAATCAAGGTCCAAACATCGTGGCCGCAGAGGAACCGCCGCCGCTAAAACTCTGGGCTAGTGGCGTCGCAGAACTCCCGAATGAAGCACTACCCTAGGTAATGATTGGGCTGTGCCCTCGCCACCCTCCGAACTCTACTCGCAGCCTCCGCCGCCTTTGCCCTCTGGGGGTTGCCTACGCGAGGCATAGCGGTGAGGAAAGAAATACGTTAGAGGGTCCAACTTATCACATAACTCTAAGGCACGATCTCGCATGAGAAGAATGGAAACCAACCCTAAATATCCTATAGCCTCACGATTATTGATGTGCACAACACACCGATAATCAAGACTTCATCGATACGGCCTCAGACACTTTCGAGGATTAAGCGTTACGATACCACTTTTGTCACGACCAACCCGGGCCGTGGATCGTGCCTTACCCGCACCCGAGTCATACATCAGAGTAATCAGCGGAATATAAAATAACCAAGATATGAAACAGTAAAAATTGAGACACAGATATCTGAAGAAAGTTGCCTTTCGGCATAAATAATAATAACAACTCTTTCAAAATGAACAGTTTAATCATTTCTTTACAAACCCTGCCCACAACGATTACATGCACCTCTACGAATGATATGACAACAACGACGACGGGGCCCATCATACCACGAATGTAAGGACCTACAACAACGGGGACTATACGAAGATAAGCCTCCGAGGAACGAGCTTCCCAAACGCCGAAGCTGTGACCCAAGAGCGAGGATCAACGATGGTGTACCTTTACTGCGGCATGAACGCAGCCCGGGGAGGTCGATAACAGTATCAGTATGCGAAACAAAATATCGTAAATGAAATCATAGTAGTCTATATAAAGCAGAGACATGTATGATAACCAAACTACGATTCCTGATAAATAGCGATCATATCAAGTCGGGGACTCGCGCCAAGTCATCACTCAAATACATAAATATGGGTCTCACGCCCACAACATCAATCATGCGTGGAATACCTTCCCATCGCCGGCGATCGATGATAGAAAAGCACCAAGGAATACACAGAACAGCAGTCCCACTGTGTCCAAATAAAGCGATGCAGTAAATGCGAAGGCGTGGCCGAGCTACTAACACCTGCGGTTTAACAAGGTCATAAAGCGTATCAAGATATCTGCTTGCATCCGTCACATGATCAAAGCCGGTCGCCGCTCGCAATATCAAATGCGCGTCTAGCCACGAACTCCCGCACCCGCATAGGCCAATCACATAGGCGCGCATGAGGTATAACCCCGCATCGGTGGTAGCTACTCCCGCATCGCCCCGACTCGCGACCGCATGGCCACATAGACCGCATGACCATAAAGGCCGCACACTAACACGAACTCTCGTAGTTCCGCATAGGCCGGGACCCGCATGAGGTATTCTCGAATCATGGTCCTGCATCGCTGAGTCTACCTCGTGACGGAGGCGCAACCTCCGAAACACGGTGAGTGGTATAATACCAACATAACGGTTTATCGTTTAAACAACATAAGCACAATCGAGGAAAACCCTTTACACAAACATCACGAATACTAACACACGTAGCATCCTAATATGATTACTTATCAAATCAACACGAAGGTATTACAAGGCTATCACAAACCAACACAATCAAGTTATACACACAAGGTACATTTTATTATATGATTAACAAGATCGAGTATCTATTCCCAAAGTACTTCATACATTATCTTTTAAAAGATACGTTACGTTTACAAAAGTCACACAATACTCGTAGTATATGAAAAATAGAGTGATTATCTTTTGAAGTAAAGCAAAACACTTCTCTTTGTAAAATCAAGTAACAACATTATTTCTCACACGTCGAGTTTGCCTAATTTCAAATGTTCACGTTTCTTACTTTAGAAAGGTTTCGTAGTTCATAGTCTTATTCATTTAAGAATATAATTCTCTTTTAAACTATCTGAGAAACATAAGCCTTATATGTGAGTAGGATATTCTTGTTTATAACAATCTTATTACAACAACCATGATCTAGGAAATATCATTTTGTCTCATCTTAGCTTCTATGCAGATGGAAGTTTCTACTGGTTTTAATAATACTTAATCTGTCAAAACATTTCCTTTTATTAACGCTGCAGTGGTTTGTCGATACACATTCTGATTTCCGAAATCAGTAAAACATTCTTAAGCCGTTATACCTAACTTTCCATAAAGCTAGTATAACTCTTAAGTTTTCAAAAACCAAGTATTACTCCTTCTTTCAAAATGATTCAAAAATCTTTTGAAATACTTCAAGTTCTTTATTAACACATAACAAGCCAGTTATAGTTCAAATCAGTTACCTTTTAAAAACCACAAGTATTTCTTACCAACATAAAGCTATTATAACCAACTTCCCATAAAGCCGTTATAACACTTTATGTTTTAAACCAATCAAATACATTTAGCACATGTACGTCTACCGTACTACATAGTTCACACATATCATGCTAGAAGAGATAGGAAGAGGTTCACATACCTCGCGACGAGTATCGACTAATAGCAAAACGCTCCAAGTACCTCCAACCGTCGGCTACTCCTTAAGCCAAGTAGATCGCGCCACACGTAGTACTTCAACCTATAAGGCCACAAGGCGCTTATTAACATTTAGACCTCATCGTAGAACATTCTACCGAAAATTCGGCAGCACCTCCCCACCCCCGCAACAGCGTAAATCTCCTCCTCTATCGGGGCCGGCTATCAAGCCAACCAGGGGGGGTTCATACATCTAACCGGACGTGCACAATTCTACCTCACAGAAAAGCTACACAAGTCTGAATACCTATGTAAATCTGAAGATTACTCTTCTTTCGAAAAGGTTTCTTATTATTCAGGCTTAAGTCAAAAGACATTGCCGATAACAACGTTCAGTTCTATATATAGTATACTTCAACTATATAGTCTAACAATCATGTAATCTCCAATTACAATAGAGGGACAAGATAATTACCTCGATAAGCCCATAATTATCCGAGTTTAAATGTCGATCCTGAGTAAGGTTTAGCTCCTACTCCGTGCGCTCCGACCCGCTCCAAACAACCCTTAGAAGTTCTAACCAACTTCTACTTATTACTCCAACTAACTATGGAGATTTTTCCTTAGGGTTTTGGTTTTGTGACTGAAGGGAAGTATAATAGTATTTACGGGCTTTTGTATAGGGATAACTTTAGAATACTACAAGGTATATGGCTAAGGTAATTTGGGCATTATAACAATACTTTTGAGAGTATTTCTACCAAGAGGGGGGGTATATTACACGAGAACAACACTCAAAGAGAGGGGGGGTGTTCTCGGCTAAAGCTCACAAAGGGAGAGGGTTTCGGCCAAAGGCCTTCACAAGGGGGAGAGGGGCTCTTGGACGAGAGTCAACAAGAGGGAGGAGAGGGGTTTCCAAGACTTAGAACAAGTGAAGAGTGGATGAAGAAGTTCATCACAAAGGGGGGTATTTATAGGTCAAGTGAAGACCAACCAATGGCCAAGATTATGCCAAGTGCAAGGCAAGTGTAAGGTGTAGATTTAGCCATGTGTTGTGTGGGTCCCACTTGGTCATCATCCACACAAAATATCTAGCCAACATTGACCAAACATTTTTGGCAACTAAAATGCTAAAACGTGCTAGCCAAAAACGCCACTAACTGCTTCACCCGGCAGGTGACACTTGTCACCCTCTCGTTGGTCCAAAATGTTCGTCCTCGGAAAAATCCGCAAAAATAAAAAGTCATGGCGAATTTTCCCTACGAAAGCGTGAAAGCGTTTAGTAAAAACGACTCTAATCGGGTGTTGTGAACAAAGTTAATTCGGCCAAGCCTATGCAAAAGTTCAAATTTTCTAGGTACGTCCTTACGTACATACTCTGAAAATACGGGGTATAACAGTAGGCTTGTGTAGCATTGTTGTGTAGTAGAATGGTACACGTCCGGTTAGACGTGTAAACCCCCCCCTGGTTGGCTTGGTAGCCGGCCTCGATAGAGGAGGAGATTTCTGTCATGTGGGGAGTCGCCGAATTTTACGTAGAGAAATGGAACCTTGTGTTTTGAAGTTAATAGACGTTTGTGACCTTTTTAGGTGAAAGTACTAAGAGTAGCGTATTCTACTTGAAGAGTGGAAACGGCTAGCCAGGTTACAGTACTGTGGAGCATTTTGCTTATTGTCGATACTCGTCGCGAGGTATGTGAACCTCTTCCTATCTGTTCTAGCATGATATGTGTGTAACTATGTAGTACGGTGGACGTACAGGTACTAAGTGTATTTGTTTGGTTTAAACATAAAGTGTTATAACGGCTTTATGGGAAGTTGGTTATAATAGCTTTATGTAGGTAAGAAAATGGTTTACTGATGTTAGAAGTTAAGAGACTTAACTTATTTGTTTTAATATGGATGTTGTGTGAAACCTCATTCGTGAGTAATGAGTACTTGGTTTTAAAGGGATAATGTTTTACTGATTTCGGGAATCAGAATGTGTATCGACAGACCACTGCAGCGTTAATAAAGGAAAATGTATTGAATAATGATGTGTTGTATTAAAACCAGTAGAAACCTCCATCTGCATAGAAGCTAAGATGAGACAAAATGATATTACATTTTCTAGATCATGGTTGCTGTAATAAGATCGTTATAAACAAGAATAAACTACTCACATATATGACATATGTTACTCAATTGTTTTAAAAGAGATTAAGACTATGAGTTATGAAACCTTTCCAAAATAAGTGACTTGAGCATTTGAAATTAGGCAAACTTGAACGTTTGGAAAATAATGTTGTTACTTGATTTTACAAAAGGGGAAGTGTCTTGTTTACTTAAAAGATAGTCACGATTTTTATACTACGTATTGTGTGACTTATGTGAAAGTACTTTGAGTTGTGTGAAACTTGCCTATGCTTGTGATGATAGCCTTTGTTGTACAAGTGTTGTATTTACGTATTACCGCGTCTCGATAGAGGCGGTTGACTTTGAGGACTTACTTGGGCGTCTTTGGCAGTGACGGAGAATTCCACGGGTATGTTTCCATTTTGATTACTGTCTTATTGTGGTTACATGGACATGTCTACACCGAGGTAGAATTCCGGGGGCATGTGGCCATGCGGCAGGGTTGATCACCCAGTATATTGTTATTAATGTCACATGGACGTGTCTACACCGAGGTAGAATTCCGGGGGCATGTGGCCATGGGGCATTGGTATTATTGTTGCATCATGGACATGTCTACACCGATGCAGAATTCCGGGGGCATGCGGCCATGATGCGAACACGATTGATGTTGTGGGCGTGAGACCCATAGTTATATTTGAGTGATGACTTGAGGGCGTGAGTCCCTGACTGGACATGACTGCTTTTATGTTGTGAACTGTAGTTTGGTTATCATACATGTCTCCTGCTTTATATAGACTAGTATGATTTCATTTACAGTATTTTACAGTTTCACATACTTGGTACCTGTTGTACTGACCTCCTTCGGGGGGCTGCGTTCATGCCGCAGGTAGAGGTACATCGGTCGTGGATCCTCGCTCATAGGATCACAGTTCAGCGTATTGGGAAGCTCCGTTTCTCCGGAGGCTTATCTTTTGGTATGTGTTTCCCTGAGTTGTAGGTTCTTGTACATTCAGGGGTATGGCGGGGCCCGGTCCCGTCATAGTCGTTGTAAATCTTAAGTGCGTAATGCTTGTTGTGGGCAGGGTTGTAAAGGATTAAACTGTTCAGGTTTTATGTATATACTGAAGGCAACCGTTTTGGTTGGCCTGTTTATTATTATATCTCTTGTTTCATGACTCATGTTTTATTTTCCGCTGGTTTTCTCTGATGTTGTATCACTAGGGTGCCCGGGGTAAGGCACCAGTCACGGGCCCGAATTCGGGGTGTGACATACATACTTAGGAAAATCATCAAGTTCATTACCATATAACTTACTTACCTTACATAACATAATCCGGCCCTTTATGGAGGGACGCCTATATCGCCTACCCAACGGGGACGCGATAAAATCACATAGTCTGCCCGTAAAGGTATCTGCCGGCCCAACTGGGACGCGTAAAGTCGTAGTTCGCCCGTAAAGGTATACTGCCCGGCCCAATCTGGGATGCGGTAAAGTCAGGTAGTCTGCCCATAAAGGTATATTGCCCGGCCCAATCTGGGACCCGGTAAAGTCAGGTAGTCTGCCCATAAAGGTATACTGCCCGGCCCAATCTGAGACGCGGTAAGGTCATGTATTCTGCCCATAAAGGTATACTGCCCGGCCCAATCCGGGACGCGGTAAGATCACATAGTCTGCCCATAAAGGTATACTGCCCGGCCCATCACTGGGACGCGGTAAGGTCACATAGTCTGCCCATAAAGGTATACTGCCCGCCCGTCATCGACGCCAGAAAGTCATATTAAATCCGGAAATTTAACCCAACGTACTACGCACCTCTACTCCTTTAGAATGACTCTTTTTCAAATAAAACTTCCAAGATACTAATAACCGTAGTATCAAGTCATATCTACCTTTTAGAAATATATTTACCAGCTTCTAAATCAAGTGACTTCCTTCTTAAAACCCTTAAGCAATTGGTACCCTTAAAACAATTTGCCCTTCTTTATTTCAAATCACTTCTTTGCTTACATTACTGAAGAAAACCATTCTTTTAATCTTCCATAAAGTTGTTATAACCAACTTACCATAAAGCCGTTATAACTCTTTATGTCTTAGACAAATTCATTCCTTTTATAACCAAGAGACTTATACATTCAAATCGAATTTCATAGCTTTCAAAATACTTCAAGTCTCTTAACTTTTAAGAAAACAAGTTTCTTAACTTTAGAAATCAAGTCTTTCCAAATCAAGTATTCTATACTTGTAAATCAATTCATTTCTTCCTTTAAGAATCAAGTCCCATAACTTGAAAAATAAAGTCTCTTAACCTTTTAAGAATTTGAGATTCATAGTCTTAAAACTTCATACGTAAATTCTTATAAATTAAGTAACATATACCTTGGTGCATTGTGAATAAGTTATACTTATTTATAACGATCTTAATCAAGTAGCCATGATCTAGAAAATGTAATACAATTTTGTCTTATCTTAGTTTCTATGCAGATGGAGAATTCTACTCATTTTAATATAATCAATTGTCATTACATTTTCCTTTATTAACGCTGCAATGGCTTGCTCGATACTTATTCTCATTTGTGCCATAAAATTAGCCAAGTCAACTTGGCTCCAAATACCTCCTAACGACTCTTACCAACATCCCCCATAAGACTTGGTAAGAACTTAGGATAACCTAGACAACACTTCCTTTGTTTCTACATACTTTGCCACCTTTTTCAAGGCCGAATTCAATAACCAAACACGCCACATTTAAGGCCCAACAATGCAATTAATCAATAGGGGATTACACGCCTACTAGACGTGTAAAATTCCACCCCACAAACGATATCAACTAATACAAACTACTAGTCCAATTCGACCACATTGAGTACAATCACACCAATTCTTATCCAATTTACATTTCAATCCAAGTTGTTAGCATAACATGATATCAAGTCGCAATCGATTATAACTACTATAATCTTCAAGCAAGTAACATGCGACGATTCTAATAAACGACCAAATTGTAATCCAACTTCACATGGCTTCAATGACATTTCAGATTTAAGGCTACAATCAATCCATAATAGTTATAAAACTTCAACACATATACTTCATGCTAGCAAACATGTAAGGCTAACAACAGTATATAATCTTGTAACACTTAAGAGACAAGATTATTACCTCAACGATTCTTAATCCAACTTCAAATCCGAAGTCGCTCCTTAGCAATTTAGAGCCTTTTCTAGACACTTCAATCCGCTAATTGAGACCCTTAGAACAACACAAACAACTTTCCTTCAATCTTCCAAACAAAACCTAGAAAAGCAACTAGGTTTTCATCTTGCGACTAACACGAAAACTATCTTTTTCCGGGATTTTTCTATTGAGATACACTTACAATACACTCATGAACCTTGGTTTAAAGTATGGAGGTTAATGGACAACTAACAAATTTTTTCCTCTTTTTTGTGTAGTGAACCCGAGAGCACAAGCTCTTGTTCATCCAATTTTCTTGAAAATTTGGCTAAGTGTGGAACTTGTCTCACTACTAGTACTACTATATAGTAACATGGAGGGTTGAGATTAGCACAAATGTGTGGTTTGGATGAAGTTCTTTTAAATATCAACTAAGTGGTCCCATTGACTAAGTCAAATATATCAAGCTCACTACTTGCAAGACTTGGTCTTCTAAACAATGGTCAAATGACCCTTTTGCCCATGAAATTTTCGTCCAAGACATCATAAGGGGGGTGACATGTGTCGCCATCCCATTCGTCACAATATTACGTTTTCCGAAAATTCCATAATTCCGATAAATTTTTTAGAAGTCTCAAATCTTAACATTTCTGAGTTCTTACGTACGTTCTTAGAACATGTCCTGTAAATACGGGGTGTAACATTCTTCCCCCCTTAGAAACATTCATCCTCGAATGTTCTTCCGGAGCTCACTCTATCACTTCTCGGCATAATCTCATAAAACTACACTTAATGAAACCTAATTATGCCACTTATGGCCCTAATACCTCGCACACGCATATCCGTCCATCATAAGCCCAAAAAGGGATTATCTTTTCGTACTTCCAACTCATTCTAGCATATACATAGTCTCAATATAATCTGTTCATGACACTTAAACATACAACAACTTTATCATGCATACAAGTTTCTAAAGGATCAAAGACATACCTGAAATCATATAGGCGGTTCAAAGGACCGCTAAAACTGGGAACTTCCACCACGATCTCTGCCACGGCCTGTCGGTGCATGAACATCATGTCTAGCTATTGAAGGCGAAGAACCCGCAACTGATCCAGTAGACTGTGTTGTCCCACCAGGACCCCCTCTATAAGGACATTCTCTTAACATATGGCCTAGACGACCACAAGAAAAACAAGAACCCGTACCGGCGCGACATACCCCATAATGAAACCTACCACACTGGGCACATGGAGGCAAAGATGGCCTCGACTGACTGGAACCCCCATCTCCCTGAGACCCTGAAGTTTTAGAGATCTGACCGGCCCCTGCATTCCCGGGGTTGTAAAACCCCCCGCCGGAAAACTGTGGAGGATCATTCGGTGCTGGCTGCAATGTAGACTGTCTGTCAGCCGCCCGCTTTGAAAATCGCCTGAGACCTCGCTGTCACGCCTCGGGCCGGCTCGAGTCAATTTGATCCTCCCTCTCTCTATCCTCTATCCCCTACGCATATGCCTGCATCCTGGCAATATCCATACCTGGCTGAAGGGCCACCCCCAAGCATGTAGTAATCATATGACGGTCTAGCCCCATCACATAACGATGAACTCTATCCGTCATGTCAGCTACAATGGTGTGCGCATACCTGGCCAAGGAGTCAAAATCTAGGTTGTACTCTCTGATAGTCCTCCCATTCTGCCTCAATGACAAGAACCTATCAACACGGGCTCTCCTCATTTCAGGAGGCAAAAAGTGATCAAGAAAGGCCTCCGTGAACTCATCCCAAACTGCTGGACGAGCACCCACCCCTCTCGACAGCTCCCAAGACTCAAACCAGTTCAACGCAATATCGTATAACCGGTAAGAAGCTAACACAACTGACTCTGTCTCCGAGGCCCTAAGCACCTGCATAGTCCGCTGTAACTATCGAATAAACTCCTGCGGATCCTCCTCAGACCTTGAAACATAGAACTCGGGTGGACTACAACCCAGAAAATCCCGAATCCTCAAACTGTCGGCTCTAGGGTTAGCTACCTGCTCATGTCGGCGCTGCCCTACCACTATGCTAGTCAATAGCCTGATCTGCTCTCCATAATCTCTAAACTCTGCCCGATTGCGAATCGAGGCTCGCATCGGAACCTCTGGAGTTACTACCGCTCTCGGCTCCTCTAATACCGCCGGCGTGGCTGAACTCGCTGATCCGCCTACTACCTCAGGCATAGTCTGTGCCCGAGTACTGGTAACCCTCTACTTACCCCTAGCAGCTCCTGCTGCTGCCTTACCCTTCTGGGCCCTGGTCGCCTTCCGTGGAGGCATAACTGTTACATAAGAATAGGTCAGAGAGGATTCAACCTATTAGGACAGCTCTACTGCACGATCTCAAAGAGAGAAGAATGGAAACCAATCCTAAATGTCTTGTATCCTCCTGATTATAGATGTGGTGCACAACACACCGATAATCAAGACTACTACCTACGGCTGTAGACACTTTCCGAGGACTAAGCGCTCGATACCACTTTTGTCACGATCAGGCCGCCCGTGATGGTTACCTACAGGGCACTCTTACAGGTATACATCAGAGAAAATCAGCGGAACATACATGAAACTTATAAAATAAAACAATGAGTAAAACAACGGGTTAGCCGATGTGGGCTACCTTCTGGACATATATATATACAACCAAGCAGCTTGCCTCCTTTCCTTTACAAAGCGACCCACAATATGTGACTACACTCTAAGAGTTTTAACATAACAACGATGGCGGACAGGCCCTCCATACCCCTGAATATACATGAATCTACAACCTCAGGGAAAACCGTACCAAGAGATAAGCCTCCGGAGCAAATGGAGCTTTTTCCCAAAAACTGAACCGAGATCCTAAGAGCAAGGATCACCAACTTGTGCACCTAAAACCTGCGGGCATGAACGCAGCCCCCCGAAGGGGGTCAGTACAACAGGTACCGAATATGGAACGGAAGTAAGGTACAACAATTAAAACATATATGTATAAAAGCATGACAGAGGTAAGTGTAAAAAGAGTAAATACCTGAACCTACATTGTCATTACCATCTCGTGAACATAATTGTACCTTATTATCTTTTCCCATTTTTCAATAAAAGTTATAGTCACTTTCTTACGTACATACTTAGGAAAATCATCAAGTTCATTACCATATAACTTACTTACCTTACATAACATAATCCGGCCCTTTATGGAGGGACGCCTATACTGCCCCAACTGGGACGCGATAAAGTCACATAGTGCGCCCATAAAGATACAACGCCCGCCCAACTGGGACACGGTAAAGTCGTAGTTCGCCCATAAGGTATCTTGCCGGCCCAATCTGGGACGCGGTAAAGTCAGGTAGTCTGCCCATAAAGGTATACTGCCCGGCCCAATCTGGGACGCGGTAAAGTCAGGTAGTCTGCCCATAAAGGTATACTGCCCGGCCCAATCTGGGACGCGGTAAGGTCACATAGTCTGCCCATAAAGGTATACTGCCCGGCCCATCACTGGGACGCGGTAAGGTCACATAGTCTGCCCATAAAGGTATACTGCCCGGCCCATCACTGGGACGCGGTAAAGTCATATTAAATCCGGGAATTTAACCCAACGTACTACGCACCTCTACTCCTTTAGAATGACTCTTTTTCAAATAAAACTTCCAAGATACTAATAACCGTAGTATCAAGTCATATCTACCTTTTAGAAATACATTTACCGGCTTCTAAATCAAGTGACTTCCTTCTTAAAACCCTTAAGAAATTGGTACCCTTAAAACAATTTGCCCTTCTTTATTTCAAATCATTTCTTTGCTTACATTACAGAAGAAAACCATTCTTTTAATCTTCCATAAAGTTGTTATAACCAACTTCCCATAAAGCTGTTATAACTCTTTATGTCTTAGACAAATTCATTCCTTTTATAATCAAGAGACTTATACTTTCAAATCGAATTTCATAGCTTTCAAAATACTTCAAGTCTCTTAACTTTTAAGAAAACAAGTTTCTTAACTTTAGAAATCTAGTCTTTCCAAATCAAGTATTCTATACTTGTAAATCAATTCATTTCTTCCTTTAAGAATCAAGTCCCATAACTTGAAAAATAAAGTCTCTTAACCTTTTAAGAATTTGAGATTCATAGTCTTAAAACTTCATACGTAAATTCTTATAAATTAAGTAACATATACCTTGGTGCGTTGTGAATAAGTTATACTTATTTATAACGATCTTAATCAAGTAGCCATGATCTAGAAAATGTAATATAATTTTGTCTTATCTTAGTTTCTATGCAGATGGAGAATTCTACTCATTTTAATATAATCAATTGTCATTACATTTTCCTTTATTAACGCTGCAATGGCTTGCTCGATACTTATTATCATTTGTGCCGTAAAATTAGCCAAGTCAACTTGGCTCCAAATACCTCCTAACGACTCTTACCAACATCCCCCATAAGACTTGGTAAGAACTTAGGATAACCTAGACATAACCTTTACATAGAGTAAATGACATACATACCTCTTAACTTCTAAGAGTAGAAGGGAACATGAAATATTACTACATGTATATTCCATACATAGAATCATGCCAAAAGAAGGAAGAGGTTCACGTACCTCGCGACGATTATCGACAAGTAGCAAAATGCTCCAAAGTACTTCAACCTTGATAGCTATTCCATCCTTCAAGTAGAATACGCTATACTTAGTACTTCAACCTATAATGGCCATAATACATCCATTAACTTCTTACTTCAACGTAGAATATTCTAAGTGCTAAGTCACTAAATTCTACGGAAAATCAGACAGCACTTCCTTTGTTTCTACATACTTTGCCACCTTTTTCAAGGCCGAATTCAATAACCAAACACGCCACATTTAAGGCCCAACAATGCAATTAATCAATAGGGGATTACACGCCTACAAGACGTGTAAATTTCCGCCCCACAAACGATATCAACTAATACAAACTACTAGTCCAATTCGGCCACATTGAGTACAATAACACCAATTCTTATCCAATTTCCATTTCAATCCAAGTTGTTAGCATAACATGATATCAAGCCGCAATCGATTATAACTACTATAATCTTCAAGCAAGTAACATGCGACGATTCTAATAAACGACCAAATTGTAATCCAACTTCACATGGCTTCAATGACATTTCGGATTTAAGGCTACAATCAATCCATAATAGTTATAAAACTTCAACACATATACTTCATGCTAGCAAACATGTAAAGCTAACAACAATATATAATCTTGTAACACTTAAGAGACAAGATTATTACATCAACGATTCTTAATCCAACTTCAAATCCGAAGTCGCTCCTTAGCAACTTAAAGCCTCTTCTAGACACTTCAATCCGCTACTTGAGACCCTTAGAACAACACAAACAACTTTCCTTCAATCATCCAAACAAAACCTAGAAAAGCAACTAGGTTTTCATCTTGCGACTAACACGAAAACTATCTTTTTCCGGGATTTTTCTATTGAGATACACTTACAATACACTCATGAACCTTGGTTTAAAGTATGGAGGTTAATGGACAACTAACAAATTTTTTCCTCTTTTTTGTGTAGTGAACCCGAGAGCACAAGCTCTTGTTCATCCAATTTTCTTGAAAATTTGGCTAAGTGTGGAACTTGTCTCACTACTAGTACTACTATATAGTAACATGGAGGGTTGATATTAGCACAAATGTGTGGTTTGGATGAAGTTATTTTAAATATCAACTAAGTGGTCCCATTGACTAAGTCAAATATATCAAGCTCACTACTTGCAAGACTTGGTCTTCTAAATAATGGTCAAATGACCCTTTTGCCCATGAAATTTTTGTCCAAGACATCATAAAGGGGGGTGACACGTGTCGCCCTCCCATTCGTCACAATATTACGTTTTCCGAAAATTCCATAATTCCGATAAATTTTTACAAGTCTCAAATCTTAACATTTTTGAGTTCTTACGTACGTTCTTAGAACATGTCCTGTAAATACGGGGTGTAACATTCTTCCCCACTTAGAAACATTCGTCCTCGAATGTTCTTCCGGAGCTCACTCTATCACTTCTCGGCATAATCTCATAAAACTACACTTAATGAAACCTAATTATGCCACTTATGGCCCTAATACCTCGCACACGCATATCCGTCCATCATAAGCCCAAAAAGGGATTATCTTTTTGTACTTCCAACTCCTTCTAGCATATACATAGTCTCAATATAATCTGTTCATGACACTTAAACATACAACAACTTTATCATGCATACAAGTTTCTAAAGGATCAAAGACATACCTGAAATCATATAGGCGGTTCAAAGGACCGCTAAAACTGGGAACTTCCATCACGACCTCTGCCACGGCCTGTCGGTGCATGAACATCATGCCTAGCTATTGAAGGCGAAGAACCCGCAACTGATCCAGTAGACTGTGTTGTCCCACCAGGACCCCCTCTATAAGGACATTCTCTTAACATATGGCCTAGATGACCACAAGAAAAATATCACGACCCGACCCCGGGCCCGCGACTGGTGTCCTACCTGGGCACCCCTGACAGGTATACATCAGAGAATAGCAGCGGAACATACACAACATACATAAAAACTTAGACAGTAACCAGCAACAGGCTAGCCGATAAGGCCACCTTCCGTAAAATATACTCAATCCAGAAATAGAACAGTACATTTTTTTTTCTTTACAGCCCAAACCACAGTGTGACTACAGACCTCTAAGAATAACAACTCTGGCGGGACAGGGCCCCGCCATACCCCTGAATGTACAACAACCGACAAATACCAGGGATAAGCCTCCGAAATGAAGGAGCTTCTCAACAGCTGAACAATGATCCTAAGAGCGAGGATCAAGAACTCAGATTTCTACTGCGGCATGTAACGCAGCCTCAAGGAGGTCGATAACATGTACCAAATATGTGAAATCGAAAATCAGAATGAAATTATAAGTCTAATAATAAAGCGGAGACATGTATGATAACTCAATTAACGATAATCGTGCCTTACTAACAATGAGAGTAAATAGGTGTATACTTACAATATAAAGTAGGAAGCTCACGATCAAAGCAGGACCACCCGCCCGCAGTATCATTAAGCAATCCTATTCCTGGGACTATTTCACCCGCATAGATCGCGTGGACCCGCATGAGGTATTCCTCGCATGGGACTATTTCACCCGCATAAGCCCTTACGGACTCGCATGAGGTATTCCTCGCATAGGCTGGACCCGCCCGCATGGGACTATTTCACCCGCATAAGCCCTACGGACTCGCATGAGGTATTCCTCGCATAGGCTGGACCCGCCCGCATGTGACTATTTCACCCGCATAAGCCCTACGGACTCGCATGAGGTATTCCTCGCATAGGCTGGACCCGCCCGCATGGGACTATTTCACCCGCATAAGCCCTACAGACTGGCATGAGGTATTCCCCGCATCGTGGGTAGCAAATCCACGAAAATATGCAATGCCACAAACCCGGGGAATGACCCCGAAATTTTTGATGAACTACTAGCACAAATCCGGCTATCACACATAACATAAGCACTCCCGGCTTATCATACAATATATAAGCAAGTTAAGAAATCCCCTAACTTCTTATTATTCTGTTTCATATACACTCTCATTTTAGTTTACTTAAGGCACTAACATGTTCTTTATAAAAGTCCGGGAATTTAACCCAAAGTACTACGTACTTCTATTCTTTAAAACCAATGACTCTTTTCAGTAGAAAACTTCCAAGATACTATAAATCCTAGTATCAAGTCCAAATTAAATTTCAAGGCAAGTCACAACACCCTTAGAAATAAAGTTAAGTTTCTAAATCAAGTGACTCCTTTTCTTATAAAACTTTAGGCAATTGATGCCTTAAAATCGAATTGCCTTCCATTAAATCAAGTCATTTATCTTTCCATAAAGTCAATATAACCAACTCCCCATAAAGTCGTTATATTCACTTTATACCTTAGTCAAGTACAATTTCCTATCCAAGGGACTTATACGTTTAAAATGAAACAAGTATCACATACTTTAAAACTCTTCAAGTCCCTTAACATACTGAAATTACTTAGAGTAAACCACTCTTTAAACTTTCCATAAAGTTATTATAACCAACTTCCCATAAAGCCGTTATACTAACTTTATACTTTAGAAATTTACATTTTTCCTTATAACCAAGAGACTTAAACTTTCCAACAACCAAGTATTAAAATACTTTCAACATACTTAAAGTCTCTTAACTTTTGAAAATCAAGATATCCTTAATATTTAATCAAGTGAGTTAATTCCCTAACTCAAACAACTTGGGCATTCTTAAAATAAGCCAAGGATATCAAATAGACTAGATTTGTCAAAAATCTTGTACGTCTACCGTACTATACATTTACAACTTAATCATGCTTAAGAGATAAGAAAGTTCCACATACCTCTTCGGTTTAATCCACTTGCTAAGTCCATTTCGTCGTACGTAGTATGCCAACCTATAATGACCATAGTACGTCTATTAACTTCTAGTTTCAAACGTAGAATATTCCAAGTGCAAGTCACTAAATTCTACGGAAAATCGGACAGCACTTCCTTTGTTTCTACTCACTTTGCCACCTTTTTCAAGGACGAATACAATAACCAAACAGCCCCAATTGGCTCACCACAATATATAAGGTAGTTCAATACAAATGAATAACCAAACAGCCCCAATTGGCTCACCACAAACGATAACAAACTAGTCTACTATAATGTCAATTCGGCAATTAGGCAACAATACAAATCGTTTCCAATTCCTTTTTAATCCAAGTAGTTTAGTATAACATGATATCAAGCCGCAATCGATTACAACTACTACAATCCTCAAGTAGGTAAACATGCGACGATTCTAAATTAACGACCAAAATTGCATTTCAATTTCAAAAGGCTAATCATGTCATTTTCGGTTCTCGGCTTCTACAATCCATGTCACTTATCAAACTTCATAACACAAATCACATGATCACTTCTAACTTATAATAACATGGAATTCTTCAATTACAAAAGTAAAACGAAGATTATACCTCAATTAGCCCAATTATGATCCAAGATCACAAGTCGCTTCCATAGCAACTTTAGCTCCTCCTTTCGACGTTCCAATCCACTCCAAGCAACCCTTAGAAGCTTACAAAAGACTCATCTTCAAGTTTCAACTTCAAAGTTGAATAACCCTTTAGGTTTTCGCCTTGCGACTAATACGAAAACACCATTTTTCCGGGATCTTTCTATAGAGAAACACTTACAATACCCTTAGGTACCTTGGTTTAAAGTGGGGGAATTATTGGACAAGAATTGAAAATTTTCCTCTTGGAAAATTGTTAAAGCCGTGAGTTTCCATAGTGAGCAAGACAAGATTTCAATTTTTTTTCTAAGTGTAGAGAGTCACAAAGTCTTGCTACTAGTAAGCTTATATAACAATATGGAAGGTCTAGATTAGCACAAATGGATGGCTCGGATGTGTTTCACATGGATCTTGCCCAAGTGGCCCTTGGACTTTTAGTCAACAATGTCAAGCTAAGTCATTGCAAGACTTGTCTTCCTAACAATGGTCAAATGACCCTTTTGTCCTTGTTAATTTTCGTCCAAGACAACATAAGGGGGGTGACACGTGTCGCCCTCCCATTCGTCACAATATTTCGTTTTCCGACAAATCCCTAATTCCGATAAATTTTACTCGTCTCAAACCTTAACATTTGAGTTCTTGCGTACGTACTTAAAAACATATCCTGGAATTTCCGGGGTGTAACATTTTTCCCCCCTTAGAAACATTCGTCCCCGAATGTTCTTTCGGGAGTCCAACTTAAAGATAGCGACATAGTCTCCTTACAACCCCTACATACCAATAATGCCACAGGTGGCCACTTACTAAAATGCCAACCTGAACCCCATGTGTCAACGTCGGTTATCTGCATAAAACTTCTGTTGACTCTAAGTTTACAAATAATCTTTCCCGGATAAGCTTCGCCTTATCCACAGCCCGCTGAATCAAGTCTGGACCAAATAACTGAACCTCGCCCATGCCGAACCCACCAATCGGCGATCTACACTTTCTTACATACAGGGGCATCCGAATACTGGAAGGGTATATGTTATTGTACTCAACACAACAAGAGACAATTAACCCTCCCGACTATTTCTGAAATCAAGAACACAGGCCCGCATCCTATCCTCAGGTGCCTGGATAGTACGCCCTGCCTGTCCGTCGGTCTGAGGGTGTAATGCAACACTGAGACTCACCTGTGTCCCTAAAACCCTTCTGAAAAACCTCCAGAAGTTATCTGTAATCGAGCTCATCTGTCGGACATCATAAACGTAGGGACCCCGTGCAGTCTCAAAATCCCCCCTGCTATACATGCTAGCATAAACCTCCGCCGAGTAAGTGGTCCCAATCCGAAAGAACACGGCTGGTTTCGCCAGCCTAATTACCATGACCCCCAGGGAGTCGCACTTCCTCCGAGTACGATGCCACCCTGTAACAAGATCCATATTAATTACCTCTCATATCTAGGTTGGGATTTCAATCGCCTGCAATAGCCCACTGGGCTTCTGGTGCACAACCATGACCTGCTACTAACTCGGACACTAAGCAGTAAACTCCGCTACGTCCCTTTCCCGGTCATCTTACCCATTCATACATCTGAGGTCACGACACAACTTGGTCGACCTCGAACAGTGTGAACAATAAGCACTGTATGCCTCCCCTAAAACCTGCTGACTAGTCCTGCAGTACCGGGCACACGCAATCTATCCTCATCTCACAGCACCTCATCCGGTGCTACTCAAACAGGCTCTTCTCTTCTCGGAGAGCCGTATCTCGATACCGTATCATAATTGGATCCTCATACTGTCGCCTCCTTACCTCCTCAACGACGGAAGACTCGGCAACCTCTCGGATCAAACTTCGTTAACCTTGGAAACAAATAATTGAACCCCTAGGCTCGGTAACTGAAGAATCTCACGGACTACATCCTGTCTATCTGGCTGCCCATCTGGCAGGCTACCCTTAGGTCCGCGACAAGGAGTATCTGTAACTGTCTTGGCTTTCCCCGGATGGTATAGGATATCAATATCACAATCCCTGAGTAACTCTAGCCACCATCGCTGTCGCAAATTCTACTGCCTCAGCCCGCAGATATACCGGAGGCTTTTGTGGTCTGCTCAAATATCCACATGAAGTCTGTATATACGTCCTGCCCCCAAATCTTCAAGGCATGATTTAACTGCCGCCATCTCTAAATCGTGAGTGGCGTAATTCCCTTTCCTGCTTCCCTAACTACCGGGAAAACATAGGCTCTATCCTTCTCGGGTTGCGTCAGCACACAACCTAGCCCAACACCCTACGTGTTATCAATATAGTCTAACCCTCTAGTCTCCCAGGAGGGGTTAGAACTGTAGTCGTGGTCAACTTATCTTCCAATAACTGAAAGCCTTTCTCCTTCCTGCGAAATATTCGGGTATCCTTAATCTCACTTATGGTTCCTGTTTCCCTTTCTCTGTTGCAACCAAACTTGGTCACTAAACTTAGATTTGATTCCTTTGCTTGCCTCACGGCTAAGACTTACTGTCAATCACATTTTTGGGGGGGAGGTTTCCTTGATCTCGTCAAGTAGTAACCCGGTTTTCCTTTCCCAATTTGTAGAGCCTAAAACTAGGTGTTACCACATTTTCTTGAAAAGTTCTTACTGCCCATTATCAACTCATGGTCTTTACACTGCCCTGGGTAATCATGACCCGCAACTTACATTAATATCTTTACGATACTTCCTCGACCAATTAAACGTCGTTCTTAATTACCCCAACACAACACTTTTCCCACGGTTATCTACAACTGTAACCTATGGCATGACGATACTGAAGACCTTACCTGTCTTATATCCTTCGTCTAACAACATGGGTACACGTAACCCCATAATACGCAAAACTGTCCTTTTACGTGGGGAAGAGAACTTATCTCCCTTACTTAAACTTTCCTTGGAGTCGCAACCCTAATCACAGGGTCCTCTTGCGGTCCAATAATTATCTAATCATCACGCACCGCCTTTAAGTTCGTGTAGATTTTCCAACCTACCAAAGATGCCCTCGACTTTCCGGCAAAGACTGCATTTATTTATTCATGCCTTGCACATTTCCGAAATTATCAGGAAGGTCGTGGCCCGACCGCCACCCTACACCAACTCCAAGTACTTCCAAGGGCACTTAACATAAATTCCTTCAAATTCATTTATCACATACTTCTGCAATTTACCCCAGTGAACAAGTCACACAGACTTAAAAAGAAAACAACGATGCCAAAGAAGGAAGGATAATTCATCGTTACTACCACTTCTCTCCCTTTTCACCGAAAATCGCTTACGTAAAACCGAATCGAGTCAATCTCTCTGCGGTAACGTTGGCATAACAAGAGGCCAACTAGCTCGAACTCATAATGACCTCACTGTCATTATAACTCTGCTGGGTCCAACGACTTTATCGTTACCGGCAATTATTATCTACCTGCACAACTACCACCCAACACTCACGGGTGTAGTCACGTCGAAAGGTTCTCATGGATTCAGGCTTTATTTCTTTACACTTGGTTGCTCTCTTTTTCACTGGTCGCACTCTTTCTGTACTTCCAAACTTATTCCAGTTTACATACATAAATTCCATACTAACTCTGGCCTCCACTCTTTGGAGTTACAAAATTAAACAACATAAGGCCAGTTCCGGCTCTCGCAACCTGGTTCCGGTGGAATGCGTCCACGAACCCGTAAAATGATTAACTAGACTTGGGCCTTACACCCTCGTGACCCTGTCACGTAGCGGGACTACTACCAACTAATCCCATTTCATTTCAAGCTATGGGGCGACCCTTAATAGATCCCCAACCAGACTCGCCGTCGCACTTAACTCTTACCCTCGGTCTGACTTAACTTTACTACCCGAGAAGGCCTTATATACCTAAGGTCTCGACGGTTATCACATTCTCAGGCTCGCAATTTCCATGCTCCAAGCCTAACTTATCAGCCCACCGTAACCGGGTACAAAAACTTCTCGTAACATCATAGCCGTGTTGTCTTGACCACAACAATTATACTTTCTTCGTCCGGATCTCGCCCGTACAATTCCCTTAAGCATACCACGTAGCTTAAGTTGCTAACATAGTCTTCCACTTAGTCTCTTAATTAACTTCTTAAGGGTCCATTACATTCTCACACACCTCATCATCACCTAATTATCTCAAATTAGCACGTAAAACCTTGATGAGAGTTCCTTAACTGCTCATACCTTCCCGGTATTTATTTAGTCCTTACCCAATCCTGGTAATCTAAAATTATCCTAGGCAACACACATGTGACCCCCAAACATAAATCCGTATAGTTGTATGTCACAATACCAACTATACTACAAACATTACCAACCTGGATACGCAATCCACATAATCCTTCCCGGTCACCGCTTGCCTCGTAAATGCAAACAATCATAACTTTTGGAGAGACGACCCTAACCATACAACTTTATCGCACGATCTTAGAGTGAGAAGAATGGAAACCAATCCTAAATGTCCTACGCCTCCTCGATTATAGATGTGGTGCACAACACACCGATAATCAAGACTCTACTAGACACGGTCAGTAGACACTTTCCGAGGACTAATCGCTCGATACCACTTTTGTCACGACCGACCCAGGCCCGCGATCGTGCCCTACACAGGCACCCCGACAGTATACATCGAGAATAGCAATGAACATACACAACATACATAAAAACTTAGACAAGAATTAAAGAACAAAGCTAGCCGATAAGGCCACCTTCCGTAAAATATACTTAATCCAAATAGAACAAGACATTTTTTTTTTCTTTACACCCAAACCACGGTGTGACTCTGCACTTAAGAATAACAACTCAAGTGACGGGCCCCGCCATACCACGAATGTACAACAACCGACAAATACCGTGGATAAGCCTCGAAATGAAGAGCTTCAACACCTGATGAAGTGATCCTAAGAGCGAGGATCGCAACATGTACTCTACTGCGGATGAACGCAGCCGGCGAGGTCGCACAACATGTACCAAATATATGAAACCGAAATGCTCAGAATGAAATCATAAGTCTAATAATAAAGCTGGAGACATGTATGATAACTCAATTAACGATAATCGTGCCTTACTAACAATGAGAGTAAATAGGTGTATACTTACAATATAAAGTAGGAAGCTCACGATCAAAGCAGGACCACCCGCCCGCAGTATCATTAAGCAATCCTATTCCTGGGACTATTTCACCCGCATAGATCGCGTGGACCCGCATGAGGTATTCCTCGCATGGGACTATTTCACCCGTATAAGCCCTTACGGACTCGCATGAGGTATTCCTCGCATAGGCTGGACCCGCCCGCATGGGACTATTTCACCCGCATAAGCCCTACGGACTTGCATGAGGTATTCCTCGCATAGGCTGGACCCGCCCGCATGGGACTATTTCACCCGCATAAGCCCTACGGACTCGCATGAGGTATTCCTCGCACCGTGGGTAGCAAATCCACGGAAATATGCAATGCCACAAACCCGGGGAATGACCCCGAAATTTTTGATGAACTACTAGCACAAATCCGGCTATCACACATAACATAAGCACTCCCGGCTTATCATACAATATATAAGCAAGTTAAGAAATCCCCTAACTTCTTATTATTCTGTTTCATATACACTCTCATTTTAGTTTACTTAAGGCACTAACATGTTCTTTATAAATGTCCGGGAATTTAACCCAAAGTACTACGTACTTCTATTCTTTAAAACCAATGACTCTTTTCAGTAGAAAACTTCCAAGATACTATAAATCCTAGTATCAAGTCCAAATTAAATTTCAAGGCAAGTCACAACACCCTTAGAAATAAAGTTAAGTTTCTAAATCAAGTGACTCCTTTTCTTATAAAACTTTAGGCAATTGATGCCTTAAAATCGAATTGCCTTCCATTAAATCAAGTCATTTAT
Source organism: Przewalskia tangutica (assembly GCA_029844215.1). Taxonomy (NCBI): domain Eukaryota; kingdom Viridiplantae; phylum Streptophyta; class Magnoliopsida; order Solanales; family Solanaceae; genus Przewalskia; species Przewalskia tangutica. The sequence goes on along the minus strand of CM056726.1, from coordinate 88,266,394 downwards.
CTTTCCATAAAGTCAATATAACCAACTCCCATAAAGTCGTTATATTCACTTTATACCTTAGTCAAGTACAATTTCTATCCAAGGACTTATACGTTTAAAATGAAACAAGTATCACATACTTTAAAACTCTTCAAGTCCCTTAACATCAAATTACTTAGAGTAAACCACTCTTTAAACTTTCCATAAAGTTATTATAACCAACTTCCCATAAAGCCGTTATACTAACTTTATACTTTAGAAATTTACATTTTTCCTTATAACCAAGAGACTTAAACTTTCCAACAACCAAGTATTAAAATACTTTCAACATACTTAAAGTCTCTTAACTTTTGAAAATCAAGATATCCTTAATATTTAATCAAGTGAGTTAATTCCCTAACTCAAACAACTTGGGCATTCTTAAAATAAGCCAAGGATATCAAATAGACTAGATTTGTCAAAAATCTCAGACGTCACCGTACTATACATTTACAACTTAATCATGCTTAAGAGATAAGAAAGTTCCACATACCTCTTGGTTTAATCCACTTGCTAAGTCCATTTCGTCGCATTTAGTATGCCAACATATAATGACCATAGACGCCTATTAACTTCTAGTTTCAAGCGTAGAATATTCCAAGTGCAAGTCACTAAATTCTACGGAAAATCTGACAAAGACTTCCTTTGTTTCTACTCACTTTGCCACCTTTTTCAAGGACGAATACAATAACCAAACAGCCCCAATTGGCTCACCACAATATATAAGGTAGTTCAATACAAATGAATAACCAAACAGCCCCAATTGGCTCACCACAAACGATAACAAACTAGTCTACTATAATGTCAATTCGGCAATTAGGCAACAATACAAATCGTTTCCAATTCCTTTTTAATCCAAGTAGTTTAGTATAACATGATATCAAGCCGCAATCGACACAACTACTACAATCCTCAAGTAGGTAAACATGCGACGATTCTAAATTAACGACCAAAATTGCATTTCAATTTCAAAAGGCTAATCATGTCATTTTCGGTTCTCGGCTTCTACAATCCATGTCACTTATCAAACTTCATAACACAAATCACATGATCACTTCTAACTTATAATAACATGGAATTCTTCAATTACAAAAGTAAAACGAAGATTATACCTCAATTAGCCCAATTATGATCCAAGATCACAAGTCGCTCCTTAGCAACTTTAGCTCCTCCTTTCGACGTTCCAATCCACTCCAAGCAACCCTTAGAAGCTTACAAAAGACTCATCTTCAAGTTTCAACTTCAAAGTTGAATAACCCTTTAGGTTTTCGCCTTGCGACTAATACGAAAACACCATTTTTCCGGGATCTTTCTATAGAGAAACACTTACAATACCCTTAGGTACCTTGGTTTAAAGTGGGGGAATTATTGGACAAGAATTGAAAATTTTCCTCTTGGAAAATTGTTAAAGCCGTGAGCTTCCATAGTGAGCAAGACAAGATTTCAATTTTTTTTCTAAGTGTAGAGAGTCACAAAGTCTTGCTACTAGTAAGCTTATATAACAATATGGAAGGTCTAGATTAGCACAAATGGATGGCTCGGATGTGTTTCACATGGATCTTGCCCAAGTGGCCCTTGGACTTTTAGTCAACAATGTCAAGCTAAGTCATTGCAAGACTTGTGTCACGACCCGAAACTGGGCCCGTGACTGGTGCCTTACCCCGGGCACCCTAGTGACACAACATCAGAGTAATCAGCGGAACATAAAACATATACGTGAAACAAATGAAGTACAAAGCGATGTCTGTGAAAACTCGCTTTCGCATATATATATAAACAACAACTCTTTCAATCATGAACAGCTTAATCCTTTTTACAAACCCCGCCACAACAAGATTACATGCACTTCTAAGAATGATATGACAACCACGACGGGACAGGGCCCCGTCATACCCCTGAATGTAAGCACCCACAATAACAGGGGACTATACCAAGATAAGCCTCCGGATAAACGAAGCTTCCCAAAAGCTGAACTGTGACCCTAAGAGCGAGGATCAACGACTGGTGTACCTTTACCTGCGGCATGAACGCAGCCCGAAGGAGGTCAAGATAACAAAAAGTATGTGAAATCAAAATATCGTAAATGAAATCATAGTAGTCTATATAAAGCAGAGACATGTATGATAACAAAACTACGATCACAATAACAAGCGATATATCAAGTCAGGGACTCACGCCCTCAAAGTCATCACTCAAATATAACAATGGGTCTCACGCCCACAACATCAATCATGCCCGTGGAGTACCTTCCTCACTGCCGGCAGTTTATGATATAAAAGCACCAAGGAACACATATGAACACCGTGTCCCACCGTGCTATAATAACACCGCATGTAAGTAATAAGGCATAGCCGACTACTAACACCTACGCACCAACAAGGTCATGAATCAGATCATAAGATCTGTCTGACCGTCCACATGATCAAAGCCGCCACTTGCCCGCAGATCTAATGCGCGCGTCAGCCCCGAACTTTCCGCAGCCCGCATAGGCCAATCTCATCGCCCGCATGAGGTATTCCCGCATCGAGGTAGCTACTCCCAAGATCGCCCCGACTTCGCATCCGCATGGCCACATGGACCGCATGCCCATAAAGGACGACACTAACTCGAACTCTCGTAGCTCGCGATAGGCCTCAGGACTGCATGAGGTATTCTCGAATCATAGGTCCATCGACCCGCTGAGTCTACCCCGCGTCGGAGGCGCCTTAACCGGAATCATCTCAAGAGATGAGTGATGTAAAATACTAACACAAACTTATCGTTACAACATAAGCACAACAAAGGAAACCCATTTACACAACATCACAAGATACTAACACACGTAGCATCCTAGCATGTTTACTTATCAATCAACAAGAAAGTATTACTGTGCTATCACAAACCAACACAATCAAGTTATACACACAAGGTACTTTCTACTATATGCCAACAAGTTCGGGTTTTATCCCCAAAGTACTTCATACATTAACTCTTTAAAAGATACGTTACTTTCACAATGTCACACAATACCCGTAGTATAAAAATAGAGTGACTATCCTTTTAAAGTAAATCAATTACTTCTCTTTGTAAAATCAAGTAGCAACATTCTTTTCCAATGATCAAGTTTGCCTAATTTCCAATGTTCAAGTTTCTCATTTTAGAAAGGTTTCGTAGTTCATAGTATTAATCACTTAAGACTATCATTCTCTTTTAAACCATCTGAGAAACATAAGCCTTATATGTGAGTAGGATATTCTTGTTTATAAAAATCTTATTACAGCAGTCATGATCTAGGAAATATCATTTTGTCTCATCTTAGCTTCTATGCAGATGGAGGTTTCTATTGGTCTTATTAATACTTAATTAGTCAAAACATTTCCTTTTATTAACGCTGCAGTGGTTTGTCGATACACATTCTAATTTCCGAAATCAGCAAAACATTCTTAAGCCGTTATACCTAACTTCCCATAAAGCTAGTATAACTCTTAAGTTTTCAAAAACCAAGTATTACTTCTTCTTTCAAAATGATTCAAAAATCTTTTGAAATACTTCAAGTTCTTTATTAACACATAACAAGCCAGTTATAGTTCAAACCAGTTACCTAAAAAAAAACCACATGTATCTTCTTACCAACATAAAGCTGTTATAACCAACTTCCCATAAAGCCGTTATAACACTTTATGTTTTACACCAATCAAATACATTTAGCACATGTACGTCTACCGTACTACATAGTTCACACATATCATGCTAGAAGAGATAGGAAGAGGTTCACATACCTCGCGACGAGTATCGACTAATAGCAAAACGCCCAAGTACTTCAAACCGTCGCTACTCCTAGCCAGATCGCGCCATACGTAGTACTTCAACCTATAAGGCCACAAGCGCTTTATTAACATTTAGATCCCTTCAGAGAACATTCTACGTAAAATTCGGCAAAGACTCTCCCCGCAACCGCAGAAATCTCCTCCTCTATCTGGGCCGGCTATCAAGCCAACCGTGTGGGGTTCATACATCTAACCTGACGCACAATTCTACCTCACGTAAAAGCTACACAAGTCTCATCTGAATACACCCTATGTAAAAACGATTCAAGACTCTTCTTTCAAAAGGTTTCTTATTATTCAGGCTTAAGTCAAAAGACAGTGCCGATAACAACGTTCAGTGCTACATATAGTATACTTCAACGAGAGTCTAACAATCATCTAATTTCCAATTACAATATAACGACAAGCTATTTACCTCGATAAGCACATAATTATCCAAGTATAAAGTCGATCCCGGGCAATCGTTTAGCTCGAACTCCGAGCGCCCAACCCGCTCTAAAACACCCTTAGAATTTCTAACCAACTTCTACACAATACTCCAACTGACTATGGAGATTTTCCTAGGGTTTCGGTTTTGTGACTGACGGGAAGTATAATAGTATTTCTGGGCTTTTCGTATAGGTATAACCTTAGAATACTACCCGGTATACGTCTAAGGTAATGTGGGCATTATAACAAGACTGTTGAGAGTATTTTTACACCATAAAGGGTATTATACGAAAGCAACTAGGCTTGGGGTACCCACTACCACACTACTAGGAGGGAGAGGGCTCTCGCCAAGGGGCCTTTCAAAGGGGAGAGGGCTCTTGGACGAGAGTCAACAAGAGGGAGAGGAGGGATTTTAACACTTAGAGGATTTGTGGATAGGATGAAGAATTCATCAAAGGGAGAGGGGTATTTATAGCATAAGCCAAGGCCAACCAATGGCCAAGATCTTGCCAAGTGCATAGCAAGTGTAGGGCCAAGATCTTGCCAAGTGCACCTTATCCATCTAACACAAAAATATCCTACCAACCCTTGACCAAACAAGGCCAACTTTCGGCCACCTTTACCGCCCCCACTCCACCAATGAGAGGTGCAAGTGGCGCCTCTTGTTGGTCCAAAATGTTCCGCCTCTCGGAAAAATCCGCAAAAATTAAAAAGACATAGCCGGAATTTTCCTACGAAAGTGTGGAAAATGTTTAGTAAAAACGACTCTAATCGTGTTGTGAACAAAGTGAAAATCGTCCAAGCCTTACTCTTAAGTTCAAATTTTCTACGCACGCCCCACGCACATACTGGAAAATACGGTATAACATTCTCCCCTCCTTAGAAACATTCGTCCCGAATGTTCTTTCTAAGTCTCAAAACAAACGCGCGCCAGTATAGTCTTCACTACTATGCTTACGAGAACAATCCTTGCCACACATGGCCACAGAAACAACTTGCGCAAAAAGCTTACATCCAAGTCCACGAGGAAACACCTCTAACATCACCATAACACCTCTCACCGGGGTCTAAAATATACTTCCTTCGCACCTTCTCTTTACAAAAGAAATGATACCACTTTTGTCACTTTGCCGCGAGGTTCTAATGTCACTCCGGCGACCCAACAAATGGTACCGGGCTGCATGCGATCCCTGAGGCTGTCGTACACTCAAACTCTTACCACATTTAAATCTTTGCTTTCCAAAACTCGGGGTTACTATCTCTAACGTGGTCATCATTAACTGGGAACACTCTGGATGGATCTCCGATACTTTCCTGAACATAACAATACGAAAGACCGGACGTACTGCCTCCTAAGTCGGACGGCAAAAGCTAACATATAGGAAACCTGGCCTATTCTTCACATGAACTTAAAAAGGCCCAAAGTAACTCGGGCTAAGTTCCCTCTGTTTTCCAAAACTCGTCACACCCAACCCGGGGTGGTACCTTTAAGAAGACCGACCGTCCAACTCCGAACTCAAAGCGCCGTCGATTATCCGCACTAGTTCTCTGAGCTGCCATAACCTCTTCTAGACAAGCTTCTCACTATCCACAGTCTGCTGGAAAAATACTTAACCAACTGTCTGAACCTTGCCAACATCGAACCAATCGGCCAAGAACTTACACTTCCGCCCTACAAGGCTTCAAAAGGTGACATCCGAACACCGAAATGGTAGCTTAAACACTCCTCCACAGAGACAACAATCTCCACAACTACCCCGAAATCGAACCACCGCCCGAGGGCGAATGCGGTTCGAGACTCACCGAGTTCCTAACCTTGCTCGCAAAACCTCCGTAAAATGAAGCGTAGTAACTGGCTCCATCGTCGTCTTAAGGTGTAGGTAGGCACCTCGCAGCCCTACAACCTTTCGATGCAACATCTCGCATAACCTCTCGCAGAAAGCGGTCGAGCGAAGAACACGATGGGCTGCCCCATCGACCGACCACCGGTCGAACGTATCCACGAACTCGTGACTGTTAACTAAACTTGGGCCCAACACCTCGTGATCCCACCACCGGCGACCACCACAACCGACCACCAACAAATGGTCGCGGTTGACTCCGCAACGCGCCTCAACCCGACCCGGCAACGCGCACAATACTAGCTCCCCGATCCGGAACAATCTCACTTAATCACGTTTCGAAAACCAAGCGGTCTTCTTAGCTCAACTACCCCCTTTCATTCCACACTACTAGGGACCTATCCCAAACATAACTCACGTGCACTATGCACTTCCGATAAGGGTCAAACATAACCCTACACCTATGCGCGAGATGGCCTTACCTCTAAGGTCTCTACGTATAAAACTCTAAGGCTCACACCTTCTCTATCCCCCAAAATCTTACTCGGTTAACCCATCATGATTTCTAATCACAACTAACACACTGCTATCGGTTAACCCATCATGATTTTCCTTTATTAGCGCTGCAGTGGTTTGTTCGATACTTATTCTCATTTCCGAAATCAATACAAGGCTTTCATAAACAATTAAGTAAATCGTTCCTTTTATTTCTCTTAAGCCGTTATACCTAACTTCCCATAAAGCTAGTATAACTCTTAAGCTTTTTAAAATCAAGTATTACTCTTCTTTCAAAAATGATTCTTCATTCTTTTGAAATACTTCAAGATTCTTATTATTTAAAACTCAAGTCAAAAGACATCGAAGTAAAACCATGTTCAGTTAACACACGTACGTCTACCGTACTATATATATTCTTTTAAAATATCATGCTCAAGAGGATAGGAAGAATCACATACCTCCTCGGCGAAATCCACCTGCCAAGTCGAATATGTCGCGCACAGAGTATCAACCTATAATAGTCAAATACGTCTATCAACGTCTAGACTACTCTGTAGAATATTCTAAGCAGAAGGTTCTTATTTCTACGGAAATTTGGGCGACTTCCCACCACAACTACTCAAGTCCATCAGAATACATCTCCTATGTAAGTACAGTTCAATTCTCTTCTCTTATACCATCCTTCTATATATCTTATACTCATTTCTATACTACTACAGTATGTAATTTCCAATTACAATAGAAGGACAAGATATTTACCTCGATAAGCCCAAAATTATCCAAGATTAAAGTCGATCCTGAGCAAGGTTTAGCTCCTATTTTGTATGCTCCAATTCGCTCCAAGAAACCCTTAGAAGTTATAAACAACTTCTACTTAATACTTCAACCAACCATGAAGATTTTCCTAGGGCTTCGTTTTGTGACTAAAGGATATAAAGTAGCATTTCGGGCTTTTTAGTATAGAGGTAACTTAGGAATACTACAAGGTATTTGGGCCAAGGTATTTTGGAATAGTAACAATACTTGGAGAATACTTTTCTACCAAAAGGGGGTATTTCAACGAGAACAACTAGGAAGGGGAGGAGGGTTTCGTCCAAGAGCCTTTCTAAGGGGGGGGGGGGTAGTTTGGACGAGAGCTTCTAATCGGGGGAGAGGGATTTTGAGACTTGGAAAATGTTTAAGGGATGAAGAATAAGTCTTGAACTTAAGGGGTATTTATAGGCCAATCAATGGCCAAGATCAAAGCAAGTGGAGGGTGAAGATTTGGACAAGTGTGTGTGGGTCCCACCTTATCCATCTACCACACAAATATCTAACTAAACATTGACCAAAGGTTTATGGTATTTTACATGAAAAAAACGTGCCATCTTGACCACAATTTCGTCCACCAAACCGTCCACTTGAGGGTGACACATGTAGCCCTCTCGTTGGTCCAAAATATTTTATCTCTCGGAAAAATCCAAAATAAATATTTTCTTGAAAACGTAAAATTCCCTTACAAGGTTCGGAAAAACAATTCTTTTCGTAGGGTGTGCACAATTTTCGTCCTTAATCATAATTCGGGTTTACACAATTATACGTACGTCCTCACATACATACTCTGGAAATACGGGGTATAACAAAGGTCATGTAGTCTACCCATAAAGGTATACTTCCCAGCCCAATCTGGGACGCGGTAAGGTCACATAGTCTGCCCATAAAGGTATACTGCCCGGCCCATCACTGGGACGCGGTAAGGTCACATAGTCTGCCCATAAAGGTATCTTGCCGCCCATCATCGACGCGGTAAAGTCATATTAAATCCGGGAATTTAACCCAACGTACTACGCACCTCTACTCCTTTAGAATGACTCTTTTTCAAATAAAACTTCCAAGATACTAATAACCGTAGTATCAAGTCATATCTACCTTTTAGAAATACATTTACCGGCTTCTAAATCAAGTGACTTCCTTCTTAAAACCCTTAAGCAATTGGTACCCTTAAAACAATTTGCCCTTCTTTATTTCAAATCATTTCTTTGCTTACATTACTGAAGAAAACCATTCTTTTAATCTTCCATAAAGTTGTTATAACCAACTTCCCATAAAGCCGTTATAACTCTTTATGTCTTAGACAAATTCATTCATTTTATAACCAAGAGACTTATACTTTCAAATCGAATTTCATAGCTTTCAAAATACTTCAAGTCTCTTAACTTTTAAGAAAACAAGTTTCTTAACTTTAGAAATCAAGTCTTTCCAAATCAAGTATTCTATACTTGTAAATCAATTCATTTCTTCCTTTAAGAATCAAGTCCCATAACTTGAAAAATAAAGTCTCTTAACCTTTTAAGAATTTGAGATTCATAGTCTTAAAACTTCATACGTAAATTCTTATAAATTAAGTAACATATACCTTGGTGCGTTGTGAATAAGTTATACTTATTTATAACGATCTTAATCAAGTAGCCATGATCTAGAAAATGTTATACAATTTTGTCTTATCTTAGTTTCTATGCAGATGGAGAATTCTACTCATTTTAATATAATCAATTGTCATTACATTTTCCTTTATTAACGCTGCACTGACTTGCTCGATACTTATTCTCATTTGTGCCGTAAAATTAGCCAAGTCAATTTGGCTCCAAATACCTCCTAACGACTCTTACCAACATCCCCCATAAGACTTGGTAAGAACTTAGGATAACCTAGACATAACCTTTACATAGAGTAAATCACATACATACCTCTTAACTTCTAAGAATAGAAGGGAACATGAAATATTACTACATGTATATTCCATACATAGAATCATGCCAAAAGAAGGAAGAGGTTCACATACCTCGCGACGATTATCAACAAGTAGCAAAATGCTCCAAAGTACTTCAACCTTGATAGCTATTCCATCCTTCAAGTAGAATACGCTATACTTAGTACTTCAACCTATAATGGCCATAATACATCCATTAACTTCTTACTTCAACGTAGAATATTCTAAGTGCTAAGTCACTAAATTCTACGGAAAATCGGACATCACTTCCTTTGTTTCTACATACTTTGCCACCTTTTTCAAGGCCGAATTCAATAACCAAACACGCCACATTTAAGGCCCAACAATGCAATTAATCAATAGGGGATTACACGCCTACTAGACGTGTAAAATTCCGCCCCACAAACGATATCAACTAATACAAACTACTAGTCCAATTCGGCCACATTGAGTACAATAACACTAATTCTTATCCAATTTCCATTTCAATCCAAGTTGTTAGCATAACATGATATCAAGTCGCAATCGATTATAACTACTATAATCTTCAAGCAAGTAACATGCGACGATTCTAATAAACGACCAAATTGTAATCCAACTTCACATGGCTTCAATGACATTTCGGATTTAAGGCTACAATCAATCCATAATAGTTATAAAACTTCAACACATATAATTCATGCTATCAAACATGTAAGGCTAACAACAATATATAATCTTGTAACACTTAAGAGACAAGATTATTACCTCAACGATTCTTAATCCAACTTCAAATCCGAAGTCGCTCCTTAGAAACTTAGAGCCTCTTCTAGACACTTCAATCCGCTACTTGAGACCCTTAGAACAACAAAAACAACTTTCCTTCAATCTTCCAAACAAAACCTAGAAAAGCAACTAGGTTTTCATCTTGCGACTAACACGAAAACTATCTTTTTCCGGGATTTTTCTATTGAGATACACTTACAATACACTCATGAACCTTAGTTTAAAGTGTGGAGGTTAATGGACAACTAACAAATTTTTTACTCTGTTTTGTGTAGTGAACCCGAGAGCACAAGCTCTTGTTCATCCAATTTTCTTGAAAATTTGGCTAACTGTGGAACTTGTCTCACTACTAGTACTACTATATAGTAACATGGAGGGTTGAGATTAGCACAAATATGTGGTTTGGATGAAGTTCTTTTAAATATCAACTAAGTGGTCCCATTGACTAAGTCAAATATATCAAGCTCACTACTTGCAAGACTTGGTCTTCTAAACAATGGTCAAATGACCCTTTTGCCCATGAAATTTTTTTCCAAGACATCATAAGGGGGGTTGACACGTGTCGCCCTCCCATTCGTCACAATATTACGTTTTCCTAAAATTCCATAATTCCGATAAATTTTTACAAGTCTCAAATCTTAACATTTCTGAGTTCTTACGTACGTTCTTAGAACATGTCCTATAAATACGGGGTGTAACATTTTTCCCCCCTTAGAAATATTCGTCCTCGAATGTTCTTCCGGAGCTCACTCTATCACTTCTCGGCATAATCTCATAAAACTACACTTAATGAAACCTAATTATGCCACTTATGGCCCTAATACCTCGCACACGCATATCCGTCCATCATAAGCCGAAAAAGGGATTATCTTTTCGTACTTCCAACTCCTTCTAGCATATACATAGTCTCAATATAATATGTTCATGACACTTAAACATACAACAACTTTATCATGCATACAAGTTTCTAAAGGATCAAAGACATACCTGAAATCATATAGGCAGTTCAAAGGACCGCTAAAACTGGGAACTTCCACCACGACCTCTGCCACGGCCTGTCGGTGCATGAACATCATGCCTAGCTATTGAAGGCGAAGAACCCGCAACTGATCCGATCGTGGTTGTTCCACGGGACCCTCTATAAGGACATTCTCTTAACATATGGCCTAGACGACCACAAGCAAAACAAGCACCCGTACCGGCGCGACATACCCCAGAATGGAACCTACCACACTGGGCACATGGAGGCAAAGATGGCCTCGACTGACTGGAACCCCCATCTCCCTGGGACCCTGAAGTTCTAGAGATTTGACCGGCCCCTGCATTCCCGAGGTTGTAAAACCCCCCGCCGGAAAACTGTGGAGAAGCACTCGATGCTGGCTGCAATGTAGACATGGTCTGCTGCCAGGCCGCCCGCCTCAAATCGCCTGAGACCTGCTGCCCCTGCCCTCTTGGCCGCTCGAGTCAATCTGATCCTCCCTCTCTCTATCCTCTATCCCATGCGCATACGCCTGCATCCTGGCAATATCCATACCTGGCTGAAGGGCCACCCCCAAGCATGCAGTAATCATATGACGGTCTAGCCCCATCACATAACGATGAACTCTATCCGCCATGTCAGCTACAATGGTGTGCGCATACCTGGCCAAGGAGTCAAACTCTAGGTTGTACTCTCTGATAGTCCTCCCATTCTGCCTCAATGACAAGAACCTATCAACACGGGCTCTCCTCATTTCAGGAGGCAAAAAGTGATCAAGAAAGGCCTCCGTGAACTCATCCCAAACTGCTGGACGAGGACCCACCCCTCTCGACAGCTCCCAAGACTCAAACCAGTTCAACGCAATATCGTATAACCGGTAAGAAGCTAACACAATCGACCGCCCGAGGCCCTAAGCACTGCATAGTCCAGAATCGCCGAATAAACTCCCGTGGATCCTCTCGACTTGAAACATAGAACTCGGGTGGACTACAACCCAGAAAATCCCGAATCCTCAAACTGTCGGCTCTAGGGTTAGCTACCTGCTCATGTCGGCGCTGCCCTACCACTATGCTAGTCAATAGCCTGATCTGCTCTCCATAATCTCTAAACTCGCCTCGGCCATGCGAATCGAGGCTCGTGCAGGAACCTCTGAGTTACTACCGCTCGCCTTCTAATACCGCCGCATGGGCCGAACTCGCCGATCCGCCTACTACCTCGGGCATAGTGCGTGCTCGAGTCACGTAACCCTCATACCCCCTAGCGACTCCTGCCGCTTTGCCCTTCGGGCCCCGGTCGCTTCCGTGAGGCATAATCACATAAGAAAGGGTCAGAGAGGATTCAACCTATTAGGACAGCTCTACTGCACGATCTCAAAGAGAGAAGAATGGAAACCAATCCTAAATGTCTTGTATCCTCCTGATTATAGATGTGGTGCACAACACACCGATAATCAAGACACTACTAGACACGGTCTGTAGACACTTTCCGAGGACTAACTGCTCTGATACCACTTTTGTCATGACCCGACCCCGGGCCCGCGACTGGTGCCCTACCTGGGCACCCTTATAGGTATACATCAGAGAAAATCAGCGGAACATACATGAAACTTATAAAATAAAACAACATAAGTAAATCAACAGGTTAGCCGATAGGGCTACCTTATTGGACATATATATATACAACCGAAGCAGTTGCCTCCTTTCCTTTATAAACTGACCCACAATATGTGACTACAGACCTCTAAGGGTTTTAACATAACAACAGTGGCGGGACAGGGCCCCGCCATACCCCTGAATATACATGAATCTACAACTTCAGGAAAAACCGTACCAAGAGATAAGCCTCCGGAGCAAATGGAGCTTTTTCCCAAAAACTTAACCGAGATCCTAAGAGCAAGGATCACCAACCTATGCACCTAAAACCTGCGGGCATGAACGCAGCCCCCCGAAGGGGGTCAGTACAACAGGTACCGAATATGGAACGGAAGTAAGGTACAACAATTAAAACATATCTGTATAAAAGCATGACAGAGGTAAGTGTAAAAAGAGTAAATACCTGAACCTACCATGTCATTACCATCTCGTGAACTTAATTGTACCTTATTATCTTTTCCCATTTTTCAATAAAAGTTATAGTCACTTTCTTACGTACATACTTAGGAAAATCATCAAGTTCATTACCATATAACTTACTTACCTTACATAACATAATCCGGCCCTTTATGGAGGGACGCCTATACTGCCCGGCCCAATCTGGGACGCGATAAAGTCACATAGTCTGCCCATAAAGGTATTGTCACGACCCGTTCGGGGCGTGGATCGTGCTCACCGGCACCCAAGTAGTCATACATCGAGTAATCGAAATATAAAGCAAGACATGAAACAGTTTATAAAATAGGACACGCTTTATGTGAGAAAACATCGCTTTTCGCATACATATATAAACATGGTTTAGCGATACATCCGACATCGCATAACATGACTACTGACCTCTAAGGAAATATACAACTATGGCGACAGGGCCCGCCATACCCTGATCAGACAAAACTATCTACAACAGTGAGATCATACCCAAAAGTAGAGCCTCGGAAAAGATGGAGCTCCCGACACCAACGTAGAGATCCTAAGAATGTGGATCTAGCACTGCCGCTCTTACTGCGGATGAACGCAGCCCAAGGAGGTCGATAACAGTACTAAGTATATGAAATCAGAAATACTTAAATGAAACATATCATTTTAAAAGCAGTTTGCAAGTATGTATGAAACAACGAAGGAACCCGCATAGTGCTACATCACAAACAAGAGCAACAATAGGTAAATCAGAATAGGTCTTTTCTAGGTCGCGAATGATTCGTAGGCCACTCGCGTCAGATATCACTCGCAAGCCTAATCGACTCCGAGTCCGCATAGGCCACTCACACGGGCCCGCATGAGGTATAACCCGCATCGAGGGTAGCTACTCCGGCATCGCCCCGACTCGTTGTCCGCATGGGCCACATAGACCGCATGAGGAATAACCCGCATACTAACACGAACTCGTAGCTCGCGATAGGCCCCTGGACCCGCATGAGGTATTCTCGAATCATGGTCCCAGACCGCCTGAGTCTACCCCGCATCGGAGGGCAGCTTAACCCCCGGTATCATCTCAAGAGGTGAGTGATGGTACACTAACATAACAGCTTATCTTTAAACAACATAATCACAACAAGAATACTCTTTTTCACAAACGTTACAAGACACTAACACACATAGCATCATATCATGTCTACTTATCAAACCATCTTATTATTCTTTCCACCATTCAATTTAAGTCTGTTATACACACATAGTCAAACTTGTTTCTTTTATCAATCTTAAGTGGTTATACTCAACTTCCCATAAGGCTAGTATAACTCTTCAGCTTCGCTTTAAAACCGATTAGTTCTCTTCATTAAAAATGATTCAAGATTCTTTGAAATGCTTTGGATCTTTATTATTCAGGCTTAAGCCGTGAGGCATTGCCGTAAGTGTTATTCAGGCTTAAGCCGTGAGGCATTGCCGTAAGTGTTATTCAGGCTTAAGTCAAAGACATTGCCGTAGTTATTATTCAGTTAACACATGTACGTCTACCGTACTATATATATATTGTAAAATATCATGCTTTAGGAAGAATCACATACCTTCTCAGCGAAAACCACCTGCCAAGTTGAATATGTCGCGCGCAGAGCAGAGTCACCTATAATAGTCACAGATATCTATCAAAGACTACTCAAGGTCATTCTAAACAGAGGGTTCATAATTCTACGGTAAGTCGGGCAGCACTTCCTACCGTGAGCTATATAAGTTCATCGTGAAAACAAATCCATGTAAATCTGATTTGATTATTCTTCTTTAAACCCTTCACTGTGGTAACAGCTCAATTCTATTCGTGATATTCTTCTAAGTATTTGATACTTATTCTAATACTACTACAGTAAGTATTCTCTAATTCAAAAGAGGGTTAGGATTAGTTACCTCGGTAAGCCCAATAGTATCCTAGATAAAGTCGCGCCTGAGCAAGGTTTAGCTCCTAAGTTGTACGCTCAGAGTCTAAGAAACCTTAGAAGTTCTTTACAACTTCTACAAAGGACTAAGGGATTTGGGCTAGGGTATTTTGGGCATTATAACAATACTAGAAGACAACTTTTCTACCAAGGGAGGGGGTAGATTTCGCTAGGCTAGGGGTAGGCCCTCGCCAAACTCACTCAAAGGGGAGGTGTTGACGAAAGGCTAAGGAGACGAGAGGATTTTTAGACTTGGAAGACAACTTTGTGGATGAAGAATTCTTCATCTAAAGGGGGGTATTTATAGCTCAAGCCTTGGCCAACCAATGGCCAAGATGAGGACAAGTGCAAGGCAAGTGTAGGGTGAGGATTAACTAAACACAAATATCCTACCAACTCCTTGACTTTGTGCAAGGCACAAAAACGTGCCTAACCTTTCTCCATTTTCGTCCAATGGACGATTCAAGTCCATCAATGGGAGGGTGCCAAGTGTCGCCCTCCCGTTGGTCCAAAATGTTTCGTCTCTCGGAAAAATCCGCAAAAATTAGAAATGGCATAGCCGGAATTTACCCTACGAAAGTTGTGGAAACGTTTCGTCGAAAACGATTCTTTGCGAGTTGTGCACAATTTCGAACTTGGCCTAATCTTTAAGGCTAAACCAGACGTATTCCCCACGTACATACTCCAGAATATACGGGTATAACATTCTCTCACTTAGAAACATTCGTCGAATGTTCCTTCCCAAGACGATTAACGATAAGATTCTTCATAACTAAAACGGTTTGCAAATGCCACACGCGCCACAAAACAACACTTAGGCATAAACGATAACGAAAATTTACAAGTAGGAAAGTGAATTACGGAGGTGGGGAATAGGTGAGGATACTTCTGCCTCATGTCCTCCTCGGCTTCCCACGTCATCTCCTCTCTGAGCTCGTTCCGCCACAAGACTTTGACGGAAGCCACGTCCTTCGTCCGCAGACGCCTAACCTGACGATCGACTATCGCTATGGGAATCTCCTCATACGATAACCCCTCGGCCACCTTGACATCGCCAATCGGGTGTACCCTAGATGGATCCCCGATACATCTCTCAAAGATAGATACGTGAAAACCGGATGCACCGCCTCCGGATCGGACGGCAGATCCAACTCATAGGCAACCTTGCCTACCTCGCGACAATCAAACGCCCGATGTACCTAGGGTCGAGTTTCTTCTTCCCGAATCTCATCACACCCTTCATGGGTGACACCTTTAGAAAACCCAATCATGAACCTCGAACTCAAGATGCCGACGACGATGATATGCATACGACTTGCCGACTCGAGTCATTAATAGCCGCCTGATAAGCTTCACCTTATCCATCGTCTTGTACCAACCGTCCCACTAGCCGCACTCGCCCACATCGAACCAACCTATAGGCGATCTGCACTTCCTCCCATACAAGGCCTCATAAGGCGCCATCTTAATACCGAGTGGTAGCTATTATTATACGCGAACTCAACTAGAGGCAAATGATCCTCCCAACTACCATCGGTCAATAACACGGGCTCGCAACATATCCTCAAGAGTGCGGATAGTGCGCTCGCTGTCGTCCGTCATGCGTGCGGATGAAATGCGCACTGTGCTCACTGCGTCCCTAAACCCTCGGAAGGACCTCCGAGTTAGCGTAAACCGGGCTCTCATGCGATATGATCAAGTAGGGACTCCATGCGATCGACGATCTCTCGGATGTAAAGTCCGCATAATCCTCACCAAAAGTCGTCCCGACGGAAGAAAGTGGGCTGATTTCGTCACCGCTGTCGACGATAACCCATATAGAATCATGTCTCCTCCGAGTGCGAGGTAATCTGTGATGAAGTCCATGTTGATTACCTCCCACTTCCGTGTCGGGATCTCAATCGTCAGAATAAAACCACCGTGCCTCTGGTGCTCTACCTTCACCGCCGACAACACGCACCGAGCTACGAACTCGCAACGTCTCTCTTCAATCCATCCCACCAATACACGATCTAAGGTCGTGGTACATCTTGGTCGACCCGGATGGATAGAGTAACGCTGTACCATGTGCTTCCCAAGAACTCGCTGCCAAGTCTCAAACATCCGGAACACGATGCCGCCAAACCTTAGCACCCCATCAGCTACTCAAAAGGACCGCCCTCACGAAGAGTCGTATCACGATATCGAATCAAAGCCGGATCCTCGAATCGTTGCCTCTTCACCTCCTCGACGATGGAAGACTCGGCAACCTCACGAACTCTAACCCCACGCTATCGGAATCAATCAAGCGGACACCAAGGCTCGCTAATCGATGCAAATCACGAACCATGTCCTCCTCTCTAGTCGCACATCCGATAGGCTCCCATCGACCTACGACTAAGGCATCCGCCACAACATTGGCCTTCCCGGTGGTACAGGATATCAACATCGTAATCCTTAAGCAACTCTAACCACCGTCTCGCCGTAAGTTCAGCTCCTCTGGTGAAGATATACCGAGGCTCTTGTGGTGCGTATAAATATCCACGTGAACCCCATACAAATAGTGCCTCCAGATCTTCAAAGCGTGAATCACTACCGCCAACTCCAAATCATGGGTGGGTAGTTCCTCTCGTGTTTCTTCACCGTCGACGCATATGCTATAACTCTGCCATGCTGCATCAACACACATCCCAACCCGATGCCCGACGATCACAATACACAACATAACCGCTCGACCTGCGGAAGAGTAAGAACGGGGCGGTCGTCAATCTCTCTTTCAAGAATCGAAACCCCGCCACAAGCATCACCATCGAACTTAGCCGCTTTCCGAGTCACCTAGTCAATGGTGCGAGATAGAAGCAAACTTCTACGAACCGATAATATCCTGCAAGGCCCGTAAGCTCGCGAACCTCTCGCCGAGTAGTAGGTCTAGGCCAAGTCCCGATCGCCGATCTTGGCCGTATCCACTCGAATGCCATCACCCGGCAATATGCCCAAGAAACGCCATCAAGTCAACCAAAACTCACATTTGGAAAACTTGGCGTACAATCTGCAGTCTGGAGAATCGGCCAAGACAAATTTCAAATGCTCCGCGTGCTCCCGCTCGAGCGAATAAACCAAGATATCATCAATGAACACTATCACAAGCGTGTCCAAAATGGTTTGAACACTCGGTTCATCAAATCCATGAATACCGCGAGCATTGTCAACCCAAAAGACATGACCACGAACTCATAATGCCCGCACGGGTCCCGAATGCGATCTAGGGACATCCACCTCTCGACTCGCACTGATGATAGCCCGATCGCAGATCAATCTTGAGAAACATCTCGCACTCGCAACCGGGTCGAACAAATCATCAATCCCGGGAAGGGGTATTCGTTTAATGGTCACCTTGTTCACCGTCAATCAACACACATGCGCAGCGGCCCCGCCCTTCTTCTTCACGAACAATACCGGCGCTCCCTGGGGAGAAACACTAGGCTGATGAAGCCCTTCTCCAAAGAAATCTCTAAGCCGATCCTTCAACTCTCTCAACTCGGCAGCGCCATTACGTATGGCGAAATGGAAATAGGCCGAGTGTCCGCAATATGTCAATACAAAACTCGATCTCTCTCGGGAGGGATACGAGGTCATCCGAAACACGTCTGGGAACTTCACCGACCATCGAATCGATCAAAATCTGGTACCGCAGCCTTCAGATCAAACACCCGAACGAGATGGTAGATATACCCTTCTCGCACCATCTTCCTAGCCTTGAGGTAGGAAATAAACCTACCACCGGCGATACTGCGTGCTCCCACTCAACAACCGGCCTCAGAAACCGAACCGTACTTTCTCTCTGCGGTCTACATTGGCGTAGCAAGAAGCTAGCCAATCCATCCCCATAATCACGTCGAAGTCAATCATCTCCAACTCTATCAAGTCGGCCAGGGTCCGACGATCGTAAATGGTCACAGACAAGCTCTATATACCCGCCGAGCTACCACCAAATCACCCATGGCGTAGCTACCTCAAAAGGGTCTATGGACTCGTGCTCTATCCCTATCCTACTAGCAACAAGGGGAGATATATAGATGAGTAGAACCGGATCTATCAAAGCATACACATCAAACCCAGAACCGATAAGGTACCGCGACGACATCGTGAGGCCTCACGATCTGTCGGTGGACAAAGCATAGATGCGGTTCGAGGACCGCTAGAATCGGGACCCGAGCCACGACCGCCGCGACTGGCTGACCCATGTACCACGCCTCCGGCGAGTAATCGTAGGAGATGATGAAGCAACGTAACACGGCGTCGAGCCTACCACCGCCTTGCCCGGTCTGACAAGCCGCAGTGACCTCGCCGCCAAGCGTAACAAGCTCCAAAAATAGTACCACACTTCCGTAATGGATCTACCGCACGCCACACCGGGTGGTCCCGATCGCCGCACTTCGCTACTCGACGCCCAAGCCACGGGCCACAGTGCGCCTCAAAACTCGCCGTCTTTGAGGACGGTGCAGAGTGCTCGAGCTGGTTGTGGTGCGAATCAGATCGCTGCCGAGGCCGCCACCACGATAACCCCGAAGACCTCCCGCCCCGCCTTCTTCGCTGCCGTCGCCCACTCGCCGACTGCGCTCCTCGCATCCAAGAGCGTGAGCTGCATGCGGTAATGTCCATACCCTGAAGAGAAACACCGCACACGACTCGGCCATATAGTCGTCAGGCCGGTGACATAGCGGCACCCTATCCTCCATATCTGCTACCAAAGCCGGGACATATCGAGCCAATGAATCAAACTCGACATTGTACTTCGACGGTCGTCTCTCGCCTCGATGGTAAAAATCTATCACCCGCGCCTCTCATCCGTGAGGCAAGAAGTGAGTGAGGAAAGCCTCGAGAACTCATCCCAAGTAGGCGGGGACGCGTGCTCTCCTCGATAACTCCCATGAATCAAACCAATCGATCGCGGTATCACGCGGCCGTCGCGAACCGGCGTCACAGACTGTCTCGAGGCCTTGATCACCCTCATGATCATCCGCCGACGGATGAACTCCTGCGGATCATCCTCCGCCTCGACCAGTAAAACTCGCGGGCTACAACTCAAGAAATCTCGTAGCCTCAAACTATCTCGCCTCGGGTGTACCACGGTGCGGCAAGGCCTGAGCTGAATCGAACTGCCAGATCCAGCCTCTCTCGACGGGCCACAACTTTAGCCAAAAGTGGGCCATCTCCTTGTACCCTAACTCCGCCCCAGCCGTGGGGCGAGGTGTGGGTACTGTGGTTCTTTGGGCCGTGGCGGCGTCATAGAACTCGCCGCCTCTCGTATAGATCGGGCACGAGCCTCGTGACTGGGTGTCTGCTAGCAGCCTCCTCGCCGCTTTGCCCTTCTCGGGCCCGGTTGCCTTACGCGAGGCATAATCGCATGAAAGGAATACGTTAGAGGAACCAACCTATAACACGACTCTAAAGCACGATCTCGTAATGAAAAGAATGAAACCAATCCTAAATATCCTATAGCCTCACGATTATTGGTGTGGTGCACAACACACCGATAATCAAGACTTACTAGATACGGCTCAGACACTTTCCGAGGATTAACTGCTCTGATACCACTTTTGTCACGACCCATTCCGAGGCCCGTGACTGGTGCCTTACCGGGGCACCCAAGTAGTCATACATCAGAGTAATCTGCGGAAATATAAAGCAAGACATGAAACAGTTTATAAAATCGGACACGCTTTATGTGAGAAAACATCGCTTTCAAGATACATATATAAACATGGTTTAGCGATTACATCCGACAATCGCATAACATGACTACTGCACTCTAAGGAAATATACAACTATGGCGGACAGGCCCCGCCATACCTCGATCAGACAAAACTATCTACAACGGGAGATCATACCCAAAAGTAGAGCCTCGGAAAAGATGGAGCTCCCGACACCAACGTAGATCCTAAGAATGTGGATCTAGCACTGCCGCTGCCCTTACCGCGGATGAACGCCCTCGGGCGAGGTCGATAACAGTACTAAGTATATGAAATCAGAAATACTTAAATGAAACATATCATTTTAAAAGCTTTGCAAGTATGTATGAAACAACGAGGAACCCGCATATACACATCACAAACAAGAGCAACAATAGGTAAATCGTAATAGGTCTTTTCTAGGCTGCGAATGATTCAAGCAGGCCACTCGCGTATTATCACTCGCAAGCCTAATCTCGACTCGAGTCCGCATAGCCACTCACGTGGGCCCGCATGAGGTATAACCCCGCATCGAGGTAGCTACCTCGGCATCGCCCCGACTCGTTGTCCGCATGGCCACATAGACCGCATGAGGCATAACCCCGCATACTAACTCGAACTCTCGTAGCTCGCATAGGCCCCCGGACCCGCATGAGGTATTCTCGAATCATGGTCCTGCATCGCTGAGTCTACCGCGTCGGAGGGCACTTAACCCGGTATCATCTCAAGAGGTGAGTGATGGTACACTAACATAACGACTTATCTTTAAACAACATAATCACAACAAGAATACTCTTTTCACAAGCGTTACAAGACACTAACACACATAGCATCATATCATGTCTACTTATCAAACCATCTTATTATTCTTTTCACCATTCAATTTAAGTGCATTATACACACATAGTCAAACTTGTTTCTTTTATCAATCTTAAGTGGTTATACTCAACTTCCCATAAGGCTAGTATAACTCTTAAGCTTCGCTTTAAAACCGTTAGTTCTCTTCATTAAAAATGATTCAAGATTCTTTGAAATGCTTTGATCTTTATTATTCAGCTTAAGCGTGAGGCATTCTGTAGTTGTTATTCGGGCTTAAGCCAGGCATTGCCGTAAGTGTTATTCGAGCTTAAGTCAAAGACATTGCCGTAGTTATTATTCAGTTAACACATGTACGTCTACCGTACTATATATATATTGTAAAATATCATACTTTAGGAAGAATCACATACCTTCTCAGCGAAAACCACCTGCCAAGTTGAATATGTCGCGCGCAGAGAGTCAGCCTATAATAGTCACAGATATCTATCAAAGACTACTCAAGGTCATTCTAAACAGAGGGTTCATAATTCTACTGAAGTCGGGCAGCACTTCCTACCGTGAGCTATATAAGTTCATCAGAAAACAAATCCTATGTAAATACGCTTTGATTATTCTTCTTTAAACCCTTCTACTGTGGTAACAGCTCAATTCTATTCGTGATATTCTTCTAAGTATTTGATACTTATTCTAATACTACTACGTAAGTATTCTCTAATTCAAAAGAGGGTTAGGATTAGTTACCTCGGTAAGCCCAATAGTATCCTAGATAAAGTCGCGCTTTGAGCAAGGTTTAGCTCCTAAGTTATGCGCTCCAGAGTCTAAGAAACCTTAGAAGTTCTTTACAACTTCTACAAAGGACTAAGGGATTTGGGCTAGGGTATTTTGGGCATTATAACAATACTAGAAGACAACTTTTCTACCAAGGGAGGGGGGGTAGATTTCGGCTAGGCTAGGGGGGGTAGGCCCTCGGCCAAACTCACTCAAAGGGGGGGGGGAGGTGTTGGACGAAAGGCTAAGGGAGAGGAGAGGATTTTTAGACTTGGAAGACAACTTTGTGGATGAAGAATTCTTCATCTAAAGGGGGGTATTTATAGCTCAAGCCTTGGCCAACCAATGGCCAAGATGAAGACAAGTGCAAGGCAAGTGTAGGGTGAGGATTAACTAAACACAAATATCCTACCAACTCCTTGACTTTGTGCAAGGCACAAAAAACGTGCCCAACCTTCTCCATTTTCGTCCAATGGACGATTCAAGTCCATCAATGGGAGGGTGCCAAGTGTCGCCCTCCCGTTGGTCCAAAATGTTTCGTCTCTCGGAAAAATCCGCAAAAATTAGAAATGGCATAGCCGGAATTTACCCTACGAAAGCTGTGGAAACGTTTCGTCGGAAAACGATTCTTTAAGCGAGTTGTGCACAATTTCGAACTTGGCCTAATCTTTAAGGCTAAACTTTTGTACGTATTCCCTTACGCATATACTGCAGAATATACGGTATAACAGTATCTTGCCCGCCCAACTGGGACGCGTAAAGTCGTAGTCCGCCCGTAAAGGTATCTTGCCGCCCCAATCTGGGACGCGTAAAGTCGATAGTCCGCCCATAAGGTATACTACCCGCCCAACTGGGACGCGTAAAGTCGTAGTCCGCCCATAAGGTATCCGCCCGCCCAACTGACGCGGTAAGGTCATGTAGTATGCCCATAAAGGTATATTGCCCGGCCCAATCTGGGACCCGATAAGATCACATAGTCTGCCCATAAAGGTATACTGCCCGGCCCATCACTGGGACGCGGTAAAGTCACATAGTCTGCCCATCAAGGTATCTTGCCTACCATCATCGACGCGGTAAAGTCATATTAAATCCGGGAATTTAACCCAACGTACTACGCACCTCTACTCCTTTAGAATGACTCTTTTTCAAATAAAACTTCCAAGATACTAATAACCGTAGTATCAAGTCATATCTACCTTTTAGAAATACATTTACCGGCTTCTAAATCAAGTGACTTCCTTCTTAAAACCCTTAAGCAATTGGTACCCTTAAAACAATTTGCCCTTCTTTATTTCAAATCATTTCTTTGCTTACATTACTGAAGAAAACTATTCTTTTAATCTTTCATAAAGTTGTTATAACCAACTTTCCATAAAGCCGTTATAACTCTTTATGTCTTAGACAAATTCATTCCTTTTATAACCAAGAGACTTATACTTTCAAAACGAATTTCATAGCTTTTAAAAATACTTCAAGTCTCTTAACTTTTAAGAAAACAAGTTTCTTAACTTTAGAAATCAAGTCTTTCCAAATCAAGTATTCTATACTTGTAAATCAATTCATTTCTTCCTTTAAGAATCAAGTCCCATAACTTGAAAAATAAAGTCTCTTAACCTTTTAAGAATTTGAGATTCATAGTCTTAAAACTTCATACGTAAATTCTTATAAATTAAGTAACATATACCTTGGTGCGTTGTGAATAAGTTATACTTATTTATAACGATCTTAATCAAGTAGCCATGATCTAGAAAATGTAATACAATTTTGTCTTATCTTAGTTTCTATGCAGATGGAGAATTCTACTCATTTTAATATAATCAATTGTCATTACATTTTCCTTTATTAAAGCTGCAATGACTTGCTCGATACTTATTCTCATTTGTGCCGTAAAATTAGCCAAGTCAACTTGGCTCCAAATACCTCCTAACGACTCTTACCAACATCCCCCATAAGACTTGGCAAGAACTTAGGATAACCTAGACATAACCTTTACATAGAGTAAATCACATACATACCTCTTAACTTCTAAGAGTAGAAGGGAACATGAAATATTACTACATGTATATTCCATACATAGAATCATGCCAAAAGAAGGAAGAAGTTCACATACCTCGCGACGATTATCGACAAGTAGCAAAATGCTCCAAAGTACTTCAACCTTGATAGCTATTCCATCCTTCAAGTATAATACGCTATACTTAGTACTTCAACCTATAATGGCCATAATACATCCATTAACTTCTTACTTCAACGTAGAATATTCTAAGTGCTAAGTCACTAAATTCTACGGAAAATCGGACAACACTTCCTTTGTTTCGACATACTTTGCCACCTTTTTCAAGGCCGAATTCAATAACCAAACACGCCACATTTAAGGCCCAACAATGCAATTAATCAATAGGAGATTACACGTCTACTAGACGTGTAAAATTACGCCCCACAAACGATATCAACTAATACAAACTACTAGTCCAATTCGGCCACATTGAGTACAATAACACCAATTCTTATCCAATTTCCATTTCAATCCAAGTTGTTAGCATAACATGATATCAAGTCGCAATCGATTATAACTACTATAATCTTCAAGCAAGTAACATGCGACGATTCTAATAAACGACCAAATTGTAATCCAACTTCACATGGCTTCAATGACATTTCGGATTTAAGGCTACAATCAATCCATAATAGTTATAAAACTTCAACACATATACTTCATGCTAGCAAACATGTAAGGCTAACAACAATATATAATCTTGTAACACTTAAGAGACAAGATTATTACCTCAACGATTCTTAATCCAACTTCAAATCCG
Source organism: Przewalskia tangutica (assembly GCA_029844215.1). Lineage (NCBI taxonomy): Eukaryota > Viridiplantae > Streptophyta > Magnoliopsida > Solanales > Solanaceae > Przewalskia > Przewalskia tangutica. The sequence continues at coordinate 88,241,174 of CM056726.1, read as the reverse complement.
AAGTCGCTCCTTAGCAACTTAGAGCCTCTTCTAGACACTTCAATCCGCTACTTGAGACCCTTAGAACAACACAAACAACTTTCCTTCAATCTTCCAAACAAAACCTAGAAAAGCAACTAGGTTTTCATCTTGCGACTAACACGAAAACAATCTTTTTCCGGGATTTTTCTATTGAGATACACTTACAATACACTCATGAACCATGGTTTAAAGTGTGGAGCTTAATGGACAACTAACAAAAAATTTCCTCTTTTTTGTGTAGTGAACCCGAGAGCACAAGCTCTTGTTCATCCAATTTTCTTGAAAATTTGGCTAAGTGTGGAACTTGTCTCATTACTAGTACTACTATATAGTAACATGGAGGGTTGAGATTAGCACAAATGTGTGGTTTGGATGAAGTTCTTTTAAATATCAACTAAGTGGTCCCATTGACTAAGTCAAATATATCAAGCTCACTACTTGCAAGACTTGGTCTTCTAAACAATGGTCAAATGACCCTTTTGCCCATGAAATTTTCGTCCAAGACATCATAAGGGGGGGGGGGTGACACGTGTCTCCCTCCCATTCGTCACAATATTACGTTTTCCGAAAATTCCATAATTCCGATAAATTTTTACAAGTCTCAAATCTTAACATTTCTGAGTTCTTACGTACGTTCTTAGAACATGTTGTCACGACCCGAACCCGGGCCCATGACTGGTGCCTTACCCGGGCACCCAAGTAGTCATACATCAGAGTAATCGGCGGAATATAAATTAAGACATGAAACAATTAATATGATAAATAAACAGGCCAACCAAAACAGTTGCCTTCTGAATATATATATACATAAAAACCCGAACAGCTATCCTTTTTACAAATTCTGCCCACAACAGTGCTACAGACCTCTAAGAATTTATACAACATGACGGGACCGGGCCCCGCCATAACCCTGAATGTACAAGAACCTACAGACTCAGGGTAACATACCAAAAGATAAGCCTCCGAAGAAATGGGGCTTCCCAACACGCTGAACTGTGATCCTATGAGCGAGGATCCACAACCGATGTACCTACTGCTGGCGATGAACGCGGCCGAAGGAGGTCGACATAACAGTACCAAGTATGTGAACGAAAAATCGTAAATGAAATCATAGTAGTCTATATAAAGCAGGAGACATGTATGATAACCAAACTACAGTACACAACATATAAACAGTCATATCAAGTCAGGGACTCACGCCCTCCAAATCATCACTCGTGCCCGTGGAATTCCTTCCTCACTGCCGGCAGTGTTATAACCCGTATTTCCATAGTATGTACGTGAGGGTGTACGTACAAAAGTTAGCCTAAGTAAAAGACCTTGGACGAAAAAATTTGTGCACAACTCGCTAAAAGAATCGTTTTTCGACGAAACGTTTTACTAAACTCGCGTAGGGTAAATTCCAGCTATGTCATTTATTATTTTTGCGGATTTTTCCGAGAGACGAAACATTTTGGACCAACGGGAGGGTGACACTTGTCACCCTCATTGGACGGCAAAGTGGGCAAGGTTTGGCACGTTTTTTGTGCCTTTGCACAAGTCAAGGAGTTGGTAGGATATTTTGTGTAGTAGATGGATAAGGACACTTGCCCAAATCTTGACCTTACACTTGCCTTGCACTTGGCATCATCTTGGCCATTGGTTGGCCTTTGCTTGACCTATAAATACCCCCCTTTAGATGAAGAGTTCTTCATCCACAAATCATTTCTCCAAGACTTGAAAAATCCCTCCCCCTCTCTTAAAGCTTACGGCCAAGCCTCCACTCCCATGAAGGCCCTGGCCGAATACCCCCTCTAAAAGAAGCCCTAGCCAAACACTACCCTCCCTTGGTAGAAAAGTTGTCTTCCAAATACCCTAGCCCAATTCCCTTATAGTATCTTAGTAGAAGTTGTTGGGAACTTCTAAGGGTTCTTGGAACTATCTGAGCGCATACAAATTAGAGCTAAACCTTGCTCGGAGCGACTTTTAACTTGGATAATTTTGGGCTTACCGAGGTAAATACCCTTGTCCTTCTATTGTAATTGGATATTACATATAAGAATAGTTAAGACTTGAGTATAAGATATGAAAGAATATTAATGAATAGAATTGAACTGTTATCACAGTAGAAGGGTTTAAAAGAAGAATAATCAAACTGTACTTACATAGGACTGTTTTCACAGTAGACTTGAGTAGCTCACCGGGTAGGGAAGTGCTGCCCAATTTTCCGTAGAATAGAGAACCCTCTACTTAGAATCAGATACAATAGTCTAGACGTTGATAGACGTATTTGACTATTATAGGCTGATTCTCTGCGCGCGACATATTCGACTTGGCAGGTGGATTTCACCGAGAAGGTATGTGATTCTTCCTATACTCTTGAGCATGATATTTTAAATATATATATAGTACGGTAGATGTACGAGTGCTAACTGAATAATAATTACGGCAATGTCTTTTGACTTAAGCCTGAATAATAACTACGACAATGCCTTTTGACTTAAGCCTGAATAATAAAAGATCTTGAAGCATTTCAAAAGAATACTGAATCATTTTTAACAGAAGAGAAACAGTTGGTTTTTAAACAAAAGCTTAAGAGTTATACTAGCTTTATGGGAAGTTAGGTATAACAACTTAAGAATGATAAAAAGAAGCATTTACTTGCTTATGAAAACCTTGTATTGATTTACGTAAGGTGTAGTAAGATTGATTGATAAATAGACATATTATGATGCTACGTGTTAGTGTCTTGTGATGTTGTGAAAGGGGGTCATTCTTGTGCTTACGTTCTTTGAGCGGTAAGTCGGTTGTATCGTTATTATATCACCTACCCTTGACTTATTATACCGAGGGCTTGCCACCCTTGACGCGGTCTATCGGCTATGCGGTCTGTGAGACTATCGCGAGTGCGGAGTTCGGATTGATCATTCCGGTGTTTTAGCCCGACGCGGGGATGCCCATGCGATGCGTGTGACTATGCGGTCTATTGAGACTATGCGGTGCGGGAGTCCAGAGGGTACAGGGGTTAGCTACCCCGATGCGAGAATACCACGCAGTGCGTGTGACCTATGCGGATTGCGGGTCTAGGATTAGGCACGCATAATGATACTATGGGCAATCGCCTTGCTTCGATCATTCGCGCCTAGAAAAGACACATTCTGATTTACCTATTATTGTTCTTGTTTGTGATGTGGTACTATGTGCAATTGAACTGATTGTATTTGCAAATGGTTTTAAATACTTTGATTTCATTTAAGTACTTTACAGTTTCACATACTTGGTACTGTTATCTTGACCTCTGGGCCGCGTTCATGCCGCAGAGGCAAGCAGGTGCTAGATCCACATCCTTAGGATCTCTTTGCTTTGGTGTCAGGAGCTCCATCTTCTCCGGAGGCTCTACTTTTGGGTATGATCTCCCTGTATTGTAGATAGTTTTGTACATTCAGGGTATGGCGGGGCCCTGTCCCGCCATAGTTGTTTACTTCCTTAGAGTTCTGTAGTCCTATTGTACAGTTGGGATGTAACTACAAAACTATGTTTATATATATATGCCGAAAGGCGACATTTTCTCACATAAAACTGTGTCTCATTTTACAACTATTTCATGTCTTGTTTTTATATTCCGCTGATTACTCTGATGTATGACTACTTGGGTGCCCGGGTAAGGCACCAGTCACGGGCCCCGAAACGGGTCGTGACAAAAGTGGTATCAGAGCAGTTAATCCTCGGAAAGTGTCTACAGACCGTATCTAGTAGAGTCTTGATTATCGGTATGTTGTGCACCACACCAATAATCAGGAAGCTATAGGATATTTAGGATTGGTTTCCATTCTTCTCACTCTGAGATCGTGCCTTAGCGCTGTGTTATACCCCTCTAACGTATTCCTTTTCTGTAACAGTTATGCCTCCACGTAAGGCAACCCGGGCCCAGAAGGGCAAGACAGCCGAGGGAGCTGCTAGTAGGACACCGAGAGTTATGAGGGCACAGGCCCAGTTCTTACCCGAGGCGATACCTCAGACGACGAGTTCCATGAGGCCGCCGGCCCCAGCAGAGACCACAGTACCCGCACCTCCTGTCCCACAGCCTGGGGCGGAGGAGTTAGGGTACAAGGAGATGGTCCAGCTATTGGCTAGGATTGTGGCCAGACATGAGGACAGGCTGGATGCAGCAGTTCCAGTTCCAGTCCCAGTAGCACCCGTGGTTCACCCGAGGGCAGACAGTTTGAGGCTACGATATTTCTTGAGTTGTAGCCCGCCAGAGTTTTACGGGTCGAGGCCAGAGGATGATCCACAGGAGTTCATCCGTCAGCTACAGAGGATTATGAGAGTGATCAGGGCGTCGGAGACCGAGTCCGTGATCTTCGGTTCGCATCGGCTGCGTGATACCGCAGTCGATTGGTTTGATTCGTGGGAGTTATCCCGGGGAGAGCACGCGTCCCCAGCTACTTGGGATGAGTTCTCGGAGTCTTTCCTTACTCACTTCTTGCCTACACAGATGAGGAGGGCACGGGTCGACAGATTTTTATTGCTGAGACAGAGAGGACGCACAGTTAGGGAGTACAATGTCGAGTTCGATTCTTTGGCTCGATATGTCCCTGCATTGGTAGCGGATATGGAGGACAGGGTGCATCGCTACGTCACTGGGCTAGATGATTATATGGCCGAGTCTTGTGCGGGTGTCTCTTCACCGAGCATGGACATTACCCGTATCCGTGCTCATGCACTTGGATGCGAGCGCAGAGACCGACGAGTCGACAGATATCGAAGAAGGCCAAGACGGCCGGTTCTTTTGGTAGTTCTCGGTGGGCGGCCTCGCAGCTAGCCAGATTTGCACCTCACCAGCTCGAGCACTCCCACATCATTGTCGACAACCAGAGTATTCGGGCGTGTCGGGGCCCCGGACTTGGATTTCGTGGTAGCGGTGCTAACCGATCGAGGTCCGCTGTGCCCGTTGTGGTAGATTCCATTCGTGGAGCCGTAGTACTACTCGTGAGCTTGCTATACTTGTGGCCAGCATGGTCATTATTCGAGAGTCTGTCCGACCGGGCGACGGTAGTAGGCTCACCTACAGTGGTCTGCCCGGCTCATCATCTCCTACGATTACTCGCCGGAAGGCGTGGTACTCATGGACCAGCAGGTCGCGCAGGTCGTGGCGCGGTCTCAGCTTCTAGCGTCCTCGAATCGCATCTATGCCTTGTCCCGCCGGCAGATCGTAAGGCCTCACCGATGTCGCCACGAGTACCTTATCGCCTCCGATATTGATGTGTATGCCTTGATAGATCCGGTTCTACTCCCCTATATATCTCCCTTATTGCTAGTAGGATAGGGATGAGCACGAGTCCATAGACCCTTTCGAGGTAGCTACGCCAGTGGGTGATTCGGTGGTAGCTCGGCGGGTATATAGGGCTTGTCCAGTGACCATTTACAGTCGTCAGACCCTAGCCGACTTGATAGAGTTGGATATGACTGATTTCGACGTGATCATGGGTATGGATTGGCTAGCTTCTTGCTACGCCAATGTAGACTATAGGGAGAGAGTGGTACGGTTCCAGTTTCCTGAGGAGCCGGTTGTTGAGTGGGAGGGGAGCACTGTATCGCCGAGGGGTAGGTTTATTTCCTACCTCAAGGCTAGGAAGATGGTGCAGAAGGGGTATATCTACCATCTCGTTCGGGTGTTTGATACTGAGGCTGCGGTACCAGATTTTTAGTCAGTTCCAGTAGTCAGAGAGTTCCCAGACGTGTTTCCAGACGACCTCCCGGGTATCCCTCCTGAGAGGGAGATAGAGTTTTGTATTGATGTGATGCCAGATACTCGGCCTATTTCCATTCCGCCATACAGAATGGCACCTGCCGAGTTGAGATAGTTGAAGGACCAGCTGCGAGATTTGCTGGAGAAGGGCTTCATCAGACCTAGTGTTTCTCCCTGGGGAGCGCCGATATTGTTCGTGAAGAAGAAGGACGGGACGTTGCGCATGTGTGTTGATTACGGTGAACAACAAGGTGACCATTAAGAACGATACCCTCCCGTGATAGATGATTTATTCGACCCGTTGCAAGTGCGAGATGTTTCTCCAAGATTGATCTGCGATCGCTATCATCAGTACGAGTCGAGAGGCGGATGTCCCAGGATCGCATTCCGGACCGACGGCATTATGAGTTCAGTGGTCATGTCTTTGGGTTGACCAATGCTCCGGCGATATTCATGGATCGATGAACCGAGTGTTCAAACCATTTTGGACACGTTTGTGATAGTGTTCATCGATGATATCTTGGTTTATTCTCGCCAGAGCGGGAGCACGCGAGCATTCGGCGATCGGCCGATTCTCCGACCAGCAGATTATACGCCAAGTTTTCCAAATGTGAGTTTTGGTTAGCTTCGTGGCTTTTCTTGGGCATATTGTGGGTGATGGCATTCGAGTGGATACGCCAAGATCGAGGCGCCAGACTTGGCCTAGACCTACAACTCCGACAGAGGTTCGCAGTTTTCTGGGCCTTACAGGTTATTATCGGCGGTTCGTGGAGAAGTTTGCTTCTATCTCTGCACCATTGACTAGGCTGACTCAGAAGGCAACTAAGTTTCAGTGGACTGATGCGTGTGAGCAGTGGTTTCGATTCTTGAAGGAGAGATCGACGACCGCTTCGTTCTTACTCTTCCAGAGGGTCCAGACGGTTATGTTGTGTATTGTGATGCGTCAGGCATCGGGTTGGGATGTGTGTTGATACAGCAGGGCAAGGTCATAGCGTATGCATCCCGACAGCTGAAGAAACACGAGAGGAACTACCCCACCCATGATTTGGAGTTGGCAGCGGTGATTCACGCCTTGAAGATCTGGAGGCACTATTTGTATGGGGTTTATGTGGATATTTATACAGACCACAAGAGCCTCCAGTATATCTTCAGCCAGAGAGATCTGAACTTACGACAGAGACGGTGGTTAGAGCTGCTCAAGGATTACGATGTGGATATCCTGTACCACCCGGGGAAGGCCAATGTTGTGGCAGATGCTCTTAGTAGTAGGTCGATGGGGAGCCTATCAGATGTGCAGCCAGAGAGGAGGGACATGGTTCGTGATTTGCATCAGTTAGCGAGCCTTGGTGTCCGTTTGATTGATTCTGATAGCAGTGGGGTTCAAGTTCGTGAGGTTGCCGAGTCTTCCATCGTCGAGGAGGTGAAGAGGCAACAGTTCGAGGATCCAGTTTTGACACGTTATCGTGATATGGCCCTTCGCGAAGGGAAGGGTCCTTTTGAGGTAGCACCTGATGGGGTGCTAAGGTTTGAGGGCAGGTTGTGTGTTCCAGATGTTTCAGGACTTCGGCAGCAGGTTCTAGGAGAAACACACAACGCGCGTTACTCTATCCATCCGGGGTCGACCAAGATGTACCACGACCTTCAATCTGTGTATTGGTGGGATGGCTTGAAGAGGGACGTTGCAGAGTTCGTAGCTCAGTGCCCGTGTTGTCAGCAGGTGAAGGTAGAGCACCAGAGGCCTGGTGGTTTGTTACAGACGATAGAGATCCCGACCTGGAAGTGGGAGGTGATCAACATGGATTTCATCACAGGGTTACCTCGCACTCAGAGGAGACATGATTCTATATGGGTTATCGTCGACAGGCTGACGAAATCAGCCCACTTCCTTCCCGTCAGGACGACTTTTCTACCGAGGATTATGCCGACTTTACATCCGAGAGATCGCCGATCGCATGGAGTCCCTATTTCGATCATATCGCATGATGAGCCCGCCACGCTAACTTCTCGAGGTCTTTCCGTATGGTTTAGGGACGCAGTGAGCACGAGCAATCGCATTCCATCCACAGACAGACGGACAGGCCGAGCGCACTATCCAGACTTTTGAGGATATGCTGCGAGCCTGTGTTATCCACTTCAGGGGTAGCTGGGAGGATCATTTGCCTCTAGTTGAGTTTGCGTACAATAATAGCTACCACTCCAGTATTCAGATGGCGCCTTATGAGGTCTTGTATGGGAGGAAGTGCAGATCGCCTATAGGATGGTTCGATGTGGGCGAGGTGCAGTTAGTGGGACCAGATTTGGTGCAGCAGGCAGTGGATAAGGTGAAGCTTATCCAGGAGCGGTTGCTCACAGCTCAGAGTCGACAGAAGTCATATGCAGATCATCGTCGTCGGCATCTGGAGTTCGAGGTTGAGGATTGGGTTTTCCTGAAGGTGTCACCCATGAAGGGTGTGATGAGATTCGGGAGGAAAGGGAAACTCAGCCCAAGGTATATTGGGCCCTATCAGATTGTCTGCAGGGTAGGCAAGGTTGCCTATGAGTTGGATCTGCCGTCCGATCTGGAGGCAGTGCATCCGGTTTTTCACGTTTCTATGCTGAGGAGATGTATCGGGGATCCATCTAGGGTACACCCGATTGACGATGTCCAGGTGACCGAGGGGTTATCGTATGAGGAGATTCCCATAGCGATAGTCGATCGTCAGGTTAGGCGTCTGCGGACGAAGGACGTGGCTTCCGTCAAAGTCTTGTGGCGGAACGAGCTCAGGGAGGAGATGACGTGGGAAGCTGAGGAGGACATGAGGCAGAAGTATCCTCACCTATTCCCCACACCTCCAGGTAATTCACTTTCCTACTTGTAAATTTTAAATTGTCATATATGCCTAAGTGTTGTTTTGTGGCCGTATGTGGCGTTTGCAAACTGTTTATGTTATGAAGAACCTTATCGTTAAATGTCTTGGGAAGGAACATTCGGGACGAATGTTTCTAAGGAGGGGAGAATGTTATACCCCGTATTTCCAGAGTATGTACGTGAGGGTGTACGTACAAAAGTTAGCCTAAGTAAAAGACCTTGGACGAAAAACTTTGTGCACAACTCGCTAAAAGAATCGTTTTTCGACGAAACGTTTTACTAAACTCGCGTAGGGTAAATTCCGGCTATGTCATTTATTATTTTTGCTGATTTTTCCGAGAGACGAAACATTTTGGACCAACGGGAGGGTGACACTTGTCACCCTCATTGGACGACAAAGTGGGCAAGGTTTGGCACATTTTTTGTGCCTTTGCACAAGTCAAGGAGTTGGTAGGATATTTTGTGTAGTAGATGGATAAGGACACTTGCCCAAATCTTGACCTTACACTTGCCTTGCACTTGGCATCATCTTGGCCATTGGTTGGCCTTTGCTTGACCTATAAATACCCCCCTTTAGATGAAGAGTTCTTCATCCACAAATCATTTCTCCAAGTCTTGAAAAATCCCTCCCCCTCTCTTAAAGCTTTCGTCCAAGCCTCCACTCCCTTGTGAAGGCCCTTGGCCGAATACCCCCTCTAAAAGATGCCCAATCCGAAACACTACCGCCCTACCTTGGTAGAAAAGGTGTCTTCCAAATACCCTAGCCCAATTCTCTTATAGTATCTTAGTAGAAGTTGTTGGGAACTTCTGGGTTCTTGAACTATCGGAGCGCATAAATTAGAGCTAAACCTTGCTCAAGATGACTTTTAATTTGGATAATTTTGGGCTTACCGAGGTAAATACCCTTGTCCTTCTATTGTAATTTCATATTACATAAAGAATATTTAATACTTGAGAATAAGAAATGAAAGAATCGTAATGAATAGAATTGAATTATCACAGAGAAGGGTTTAAAAGAAGAATAATCAAATCAGATTACTTACATAGACTGTTTTCACAGAGACTTGAGTAGCTCACCGCAGGGAAGTCTTGCCAATTTTCCGTAGAATAGAGAACCTCTACTTAGAATCAGATACAGAATAGTCTAGACGTTGATAGACGTATTTGACTATTATAGGCTGATTCTCTGCGCGCGACATATTCGACTTGGCAGGTGGATTTCGCCGAGAAGGTATGTGATTCTTCCTATACTCTTGAGCATGATATTTTAAATATATATATAGTACGGTAGAAGTACGAGTGCTAACTGAATAATAATTACGGCAATGTCTTTTGACTTAAGCCTGAATAATAACTACGGCAATGTCTTTTGACTTAAGCCTGAATAATAACTACGGCAATGTCTTTTGACTTAAGCCTGAATAATAAAAGATCTTGAAGCATTTCAAAGGAATACTGAATCATTTTTAACAGAAGAGAAACAGTTGGTTTTTAAACAAAAGCTTAAGAGTTATACTAGCTTTATGGGAAGTTAGGTATAACAACTTAAGAATGATAAAAAGAATTGTTTACTTACTTGCTTATGAAAACCTTGTATTGATTTCTGTAAGGTGTAGTAAGATTGATTGATAAATAGACATATTATGATGCTACGTGTGTTAGTGTCTTGTGATGTTGTGAAAGGGGGTCATTCTTGTTGTGCTTACGTTGCTGAACGGTAAGTCAGTTGTACTGTTATTATATCACCTACCCCCTTGACTTATTATACCGAGGGCTTGCCACCCTTGATGCGGGTCTATACGGCCTATGCGGTCTGTGAGACTATGCGGAGCTGCGGGAGTTCCAGGATTGATCATTCCGGGTGTTTTAGCCCGATGCGGGGGATGCCCTATGCGGTCTGTGTGACTATGCGGTCTATTGAGACTATGCGGACTGCGGGAGTCCAGGAGGGTACCGGGGGTTAGCTACCCCCGATGCGAGGAATACCTCATGCGGGTCTGTGTGTGACCTATGCGGACTGCGGGAGTCCAGGATTAGGCACGCATAATGATACTATGGGCAATTGGCCTTGCTTCGATCATTCGCGGCCTAGAAAAGACCTGTTACAGTTTACCTATTATTGTTCTTGTTTGTGATGTGGCACTATGTGCAATTGAACTGATTGTATTTGCAAATGGTTTTAAATACTTTGATTTCATTTAAGTACTTTACAGTTTCACATACTTGGTACTGCTTTTCTCGACCTTCGGGAAGTGCGTTCATGCCGCAGGTAAGGGCAAGCAGGTGCTAGATCCACATCCTTAGGATCTCTTTGCTTTGGTGTCAGGAGCTCCATCTTCTCCGGAGGCTCTACTTTTGGGTATGATCTCCCTGTATTGTAGATAGTTTTGTACATTCAGGGTATGGCGGGGCCCTGTCCCGCCATAGTTGTTTACTTCATTAGAGGTCTGTAATCCTATTGTACAGTTGGGATGTAACTGCAAAACTATGTTTATATATATATGCCGAAAGGCGACATTTTCTCACATAAAACTGTGTCTCATTTTACAACTATTTGATGTCTTGTTTTTATATTCCGTTGATTACTCTGATGTATGACTACTTGGGTGCCCGGGTAAGGCACCAGTCACGGGCCCCGGAACGGGTCGTGACAGGCAGTCTATGATATAACAATACCAAGGAGTATACATGAACACCAGGTCCCACCTGTGTCATAAAAACCGTACGGTGCAAGTATAACTACCAGATCCGACCGTACCAATAATACTGTACAACCATATCATGAAGCTGACACGTGGCAAGTGCAATAGCCTCCACCAGCTCCTCCCTGCGCCACGTAGCTGACGGGGGTAAGTGAATCGCCACGCACTGATCACAACCGTAAGTCACGGCTCCATCCAAACACCGACTCGCGAAGGCGACACGCGGCAAGTGCACTAGCCTCCACCAGCCTCCTCCCGCGCCACGTGGCCGACGGGGCAAGTGAATCGGCTAAGCACCGATCACAACCGTAAGTCACGATACTTCGCCGCGAAGGCGACACGCGTGGCAAGTGCAATAACCTATACCAGATCCACCGCCACGTGGCGACGGGGCAAGTAAACAGGCTACGCACCCGATCACAACCGTAAGTCACGATACTTCGCCATAAATAACCATAATGGTCACATGTCCACAGAATCCATCATCGGTGTAGACATGCCCATGTAACAATAATAATGAAAGTATACCCGTGGAATCTTCCGTCACCGCGCAGACGTCCAAAGAAGTTCTCAACAAGTCAACCGGCCCTCCATCGAGAGACGCGATAGTATAGAAACACAATTCTTGCACAACAAAGGCTATCAAAGCAAGCATAGGCAAGTTACACAACAACAAGCATAGGCAAGTTACACAACAACAAGCATAGGCAAGTTACACACAACTCAAGGTACTTTCATTTTATGTCGAAGTTCGGGTTTTAACCCTAAAGTACTACGTACGTTAACTTCCTTTTAAAGAGGTCCATTCCTTTTATAAAAGTCACCCGATACCCGTAGTATAAATTTAGAGTGACTCACATTTTTAAGTAAACCAGAACACTTCCTTTTTTTCTAAAATCAAGTAACGACATTCTTTTCCTAAAGTTCTAGTTTGCCTAATTTCAATTACTCAAGTCTCTTTATTTTAGAAAAGTTTCATAGTTCAATGTCTTAATCTCTTTTAAAACAATTGAGTAACATATGCCATATGTGTGAGCAGTTTATTCTTGTTTATAACCATCTTATTAAAGCAGCCATGATCTAGAAAATGTAATATCATTTTGTCTCATCTTAGCTTCTATGCAGATGGAGGTTTCTACTGGTTTTAATAATACTTCATTTAAGTCAAGTCTCTTATCTTTTAAGATCAAGTCTCTTAACCTTTAAAATCAATAAACCATTATAAAAGAGTTAGAGAGAAGTTTCTCTCACTAGGCGAAAATGCTCTCAACATTTCTCCCTAGTCGCTCTTCGCAATCCGCCTCATTCTTATGATTTCATCTTCGATTTCATACTCCTTAAATCTGATTTCATCTTACTTGAATTTGATACGAAGTTGTTGAGTTTATTACGGAAATTTTACACCTTATTTGAAGATTTTTCGAAAATTGTGGAAAGATTGTTCGAGTTTATCAACTTGTCCATAGATTGTTACGAAGATACTTCAACTTGATTAAAGATTATTCAAGACTTGCATTATCTTCCTTCTAGCCATGAGAAAGAATACAAAGATTTCAGCCAAAAGAATGAAAGAGATTATGTTGATTTTTCAAGATTACAAGATTCAAGATATGAATTTGAAGTTTGCATTCAGGGGCAGCCTGCAGCGGTGGCGCTTGCTTCTCGAATATTGTGGAGTTTTGACAGCGGGTGATGCAGGTTGTTAGCGGGGCGAGGGTGATCTTGGTGTGCGCAAGAGTGCGTGATGGAGGTCTTGGGTTGAGGATTCACTCTTTGATTCTCCCAACCTTCCGGCAGCACCTCGACGTCGGAATTCGCAGGCACTCCGACTCACGGGAGTTTGCGGATCTTGATAGGGATCCCGGGTCGAAAGTGGGTATGGAGGGTAGATCCGGGTGGCAGGAGGGTGGTGTTGATATTCAGAACTTGTGGTTTGAACCTTTGGGTCTCCGACCATTGGCTTCAGAGTACAAAGAGGCTTTTCCGGCGGCCACTTTGGATGCCAAGGTGACAACGGGTCTCGAGGTTGGTCACGGGTTGATTGCGGGTCAGGTGGGTGGGCATGGGTCTTGGGGGAAGTCCATGGGTCACCAAAGACTTGGTTGTTGAGTTCGACAATGTTTCTTTTCCACCGCCTTGAAACGCTAAGGTTTTGGAAGCCGAGGGGTTTCTTATCCAAAAGAGGTCTAGGAATTTGTTGCATTCAATGGATGCGGAAGTCGAACAATCTTCCCTTCAAACGAGACTTAGTAAATTGGGGAATTTAATTGCTAAGAAAACCAAGGAAACATCTCATTCAATGGGACATCGAAACTTAAAAGGATGGCTACGAATTGAAGGCGGTCTACTCTTCAAACAACTTTTGACCTCGGATGGTCTACGGACCTTGATAGAGATCCCGGTCAAAGGTGGGTATGGGGTCCCGGGTTGCAAGAGGTCGTGATAGTGGTCTTGGGTTGTGGATGGAATCCATGGGTCACAGTATAGAGGTAATCTTATGAAGGATAATGGTGCGGCTTATAGTTGTTTTCGAATGACAACATGGAGGTCGAGATGGTACGGTCATGTGGTTGATCCAGTGGTCGATGGCGGGTCGCCTGGTGGTCATGGGTCAGTGTTCATGTCCACGAGGCATCAGTCAAAGGTTGGTGAAGCCATTGGGACTTCTTTTCCCAAGGACATTGAGAATGCAATTGTTGCGGTTTCCGAAACCCCACCCCTTCTCGAGGGAATGACGGGTCGCATGGGTGAGCTTCGGTTGATGGAGGATCAAGAGGATGGTTGCGGGTCGAAGGAGGGTCAGATGGGTAGTCATGGGCTGCTGATTGGTCACGCAGGTGGTCGTGGGTCATGGCTGCAGCCTAAGAGTCTTTGGTTAAAGATTGTAGAGCCCGATGTTGGTTCATTTCCCATGGTTCTTGGTAGTTCAAAACGTGTGGAAGTCGAACAACCTACCCTACAAACGAGACTTGGTAATTTGGGGCATTTAATGGCTGAAAGAACCAAGGAAACATCTCATTCAATGGGGCCTCGAAAATTGATAAGGGTGAGAACCGAAGAGTCACCTATCCTAACGAATTCAAATGTTGCGGAAAACATAGGGGCACCTCGTCAAAAGAGACTTGGAAAGTTGATGGCTACGGAATTCGAAGGGACTTCTCTTCAATCAAGTCTTGGAAGATCAACTTATGTGGAAATTGAAGGGTCACTCCTTTCCAAATAGCCTAAGAACTCTCATTTGATCTCGGCCAATGGAGCATTTATTGCCAAAAGGCTTGAGACATTTATGGCAACCTTTTCCAATAGTGCACTACTCTTGAATTCCCCAACAAATGCATCTAATGCACGTACTAAACGTGCAAGGAGTTTTAATTCAACATAGGAAACTTAGGCAGGAATCTTTACAAGTCCTTGTCTAGAACCAAAAGGACTTAAATCTATTATGATCTTATCCCCTCTTGTAATGGCACCTTTGAGTGACCACTGCTCCCCTCCCCCATTTCTTGTTTGCATAACGTTGAGGATTGAGAACCCTCAATGACTGATTGTAGCCATCCTTATTTCCGTTATTAGTAATAATATTTGCATTTACCTGGAAAAAAAAATCAATAAACCATTCATTTTATCTTTCTTAAGTCGTTATACCTAACTTCCCATAAAGCTAGTATAACTCTTAAGCTTTTAAAACCAAGCATTATTCTTCTTTCAACAAGGTTTCTTAATTCTTTTGAAATACTTCAAGATTCTTATTATTCAGGCTTAAGTCAAAAGACATTGCCGTACAATTACGTTCAGTTAACACACGTACGTCTACCGTACTATATATATATATATATTATTCAGGCTTAAGTCAAAAGACATTTCCGTACAATTACGTTCAGTTAACACACGTACGTCTACCGTACTATATATATTCCTTTAAAATATCATGCTCAAGAGTATAGGAAGAATCACATACCTCGCGACGATTATCGACTATTAGCAAAACGCTCCTCGGCTATAACCCGGCTAGCCTTGTCCACCTTCCAAGTAGTACATGCTACTTGCAGAACATTCAACCAATAAATGTTAAGTCTACTGTAAATACGGTCCTATGTAAGTACAGTTTAATCTTCTACTTAAATATTCTTCTGATGTGATCTACTCCAGTCTTTTCTGTAATATCCCTCTATTACAGTTCAATTCTCTTCTATGAATCTTATATTCATTTTTATACTACTACAGTATGTAATTCCCAATTACAATAGAAGGATGAAGAGTATTTACCTCGATAAGCCCCAAAATTATCCAAGTTTAAAGTCGATCCTGAGCAAGGTTTAGCTCCTACTCCGTGCGCTCCAATTCGCTCCAAGAAACCCTTAGAAGTTCTACACAACTTCTACTTAGTACTCCAACCAATTATGGAGATTTTTCCATAGGGTTTCGTTTTGTGACAGAAGGGAAGTATAATAGTATTTCTGGGCTTTTAGTATAGGTGTAACCTTGGAATACTATAAGGTATTTGGGCCAAGGTATTTTGGTATAGTAACAATACATGGAGAGTATTTTTCTACCAAGGGGGTATTTTTCAAAACTACAAGGCAAAGGGGAGATACTTTCTACAAGGCTTCACAAGTGTGGGGAGACTGGACGATTACAACACTTAAGGGGGAGGGATTTTGAGACTTGGAAAATGATTTGTGGATGAAGAATAAGTCTTCAACTAAGGGGGTATTTATAGGCCAACCAATGGCCAAGATCAAGACAAGTGTTAGACAAGTGTAGGGTGGGGATTTGGACATGTGTAAGTGGGTCCCACTTGCTCATCAACTACACAAAATATCTCACAAATATCCTACCTAACCTTTGACCAAGTTTTAGGCACAAAAAACGTGCCACACAAAGCTCAACCAAACCGTCCACTTGAGGGACAAGTGTCACCCTCCCGTTGGTCCAAAATATTTCATCTCTCGGAAAAATCCGCAAAAATTATAAATGTCATAGCCGGAATTTTCCCTTCACAAGTTTAGTAAAACGTTTCGTCGAAAAACGATTCTTTTCGGTACTTGTGTACAAATTTCGAGCCTTGCCAACCTTAAGGCTTAAATTTTTAGACGTACGCCCTCACGTACATACTCTGGAAATACGGGGTATAACATTCTCCCCTCCTTAGAAACATTCGTCCCGAATGTTCCTTCTCAAGACGGATAACGATAAAGTTCCTCTAACAAGTTGTCAACGCCACACCTGGCCACAAAACAACATACGCGAAAATACTTAACCCAAGTCCACGAGAAATCATTCCTACATCACAAAAGCTTCCACCCCGGTCTAAAGGATACTCCCTTCGCATCTTCACTTCACAACAAAAATGATCGTTTCTATTTCCTTAGCACATGTTCACTTCTTTCCTTACTCGCCGTATTGTTCTTGAACACTTGAACTCTTTCTAGTACACGTACCATACTTCAGTCATCGCTTCAGTTTCTACAATCTCTGGAGTCACTACTTCCAAACTTGGTCATCTTACTAGCCTCAATCTCCTTTAAGGCCATTCCCGGCCTTCACGATCCGATTCTGGTCGAACATATCCACGAACTCATACGATGGTCATCTAAACTTGGGCCTAGCACCCTCGTGACCCTACCACCTGGCGGGACCACCCAGAACTGACCCCACCTAAAACAGGGCTACGGGTTGACCCGCAATACGTCCTTAACCCGACCAGCTATCGCGTCAAACACTTGTTCTCCTGATCCGGAACAATCTTACCTATTCAAGTCCTGAAGGCTACTACTACCATCTTACACAACCCATGAAACTATTCCACATATACTATGCACTCCGATAAATGTCAACACAATCATAAATCTTTTACTCAAGATGGCCTCGCATCTAAGGTCTCTACGTGTAATATTCTTAGGTTCACAATTTCCTTGTCCCCAAACTTACCCTTCTAATTAACCATGTTTTCTAAACATAATTCTAACATAATGCTATCTGAACATAATACTTAGCACTTCATCATAACATCTACGCATACAAGTCTCTAGAGGGGTAAGAATATACCTGTACCATCTGTTCCGCTCTAATCATAGGCACGCCTGCAGGCGCATAATCGTAGAAGCGATGATCCCGCCATCGACCGTGAGTCGCGTCATTCTGCTTGTACCCCTCCTATAAGCACAGTCTCTCGTCACATGGCCCTGACGGCCGCAGGTGAAACAAGCACCAGTAAGAAGACGACATTCCACGGGATGATGCTTGCCACATCGTGCACACTGAGGGGGACATGAATCCTGCTGGCTAGAACCCGTGTATATATGTAACCCAGAAGCCCTGGAGCTCTGACCGGCTCCCGAATATCCCGAACGTCCCGAAGACTGTGGAGGACCACTCTGTACTGGCGGAGGTACATAACTAGCCTGCTGCTGAGGCGGTCCGCCTCGAAAGTTACCAAAGGACCCTGTTGTCCTGGCCCTCTTTTGCTGATCTCGGTCATTCCGTCGACCTCTCTGCTCATCACATCCAAGTGCATAAGCCTGCATGCGGGCAATGTCCACGCCCGGCTGAAGGGCTACACCCGAACAACTCTCTGCTAGGCAATCATCGAGCCATGTAACATATCAGTGCACTCGATCCTCCATACTAGCTACCAATGCGGGGACGTACCGAGCTAATGAGTCAAACTCCACATTGTACTCACGAACCGTACGCCCGATCTGCCTCAACGTCAAAAATCTGTCGGCCCGAGTCCTTCTCATCTGTGGAGGAAAGAAATGTGCAAGAAATGACCCTGAGAACTCGTTCCATACGGCTGGAAGTGCATACTCTCCCCGGGATAGCTCCCACGAATCAAACCACGATCGCAGATCACGCACCGATGCGAACCTAAGACCACCGACGGTCTCGAAGCCTTGATCACTCTCATGATCCGCAGAATCGCCGAATGAACTCTGTCACGCCCGAACCTCGCTCGTGGATCGTGCCCTACACAGGCACCCTTCTACCTTAACAACTAAGTACATTGCGGAAATTAATAATACCATTTTTTTTTCTTTTAAAGCAACCAGACGCATAAGGCAAAGCCGACTAGCCGCCATATAATATACATAAACAAAAGACACTACACTGCATACGCAGTCCAATCCCACCTATGAATACGCACTTAGGAGTTAAAGCCCGAACTATGACGGACAAGGCCCCATGCACCCATAAATGTACAAAAGCATGTCTTGAAGGAACTATACCAAAATGATAAACTCAACAAAGGAGCTATCCAAAACTCGAAAGGCGGTCCTACACTGCCGATCACCAAATCACATACCTAAACTGCAGATGAACGCAGCCCGGGCGAGGTCAAGACGAAGAATGTACCAAGTATGCACGAGAAATCAGTAATAAAATCATAACATCTAAATAAAACAGAGACATGTATGATATCCAACCTACATGCATAACACATAAGCAAATATATCAAGTCAGGGACGCAGGCCCTCAAAGTCATTACTCAAATATAATCATGGGTCTCACGCCCATAATATCAATCATGCCCGTGGAATCCTTCCTCACTGCCGGCAGTCCATGATGTAACAACACCCATAAGGATACATGAACACCAAGTCCCACCTCGTGTCCGAAATACCTGGTCTCATGCCCCAGAATCCTACCTCGTAAAAGCATGACCATAGGGTAACACAAACAAATCCGGGGACATATATGATACTCAAAATACAACACCTTGTGCCTTACTACAATGAGAGTAAACAGTAGTATCCTTACAATATAAAATAGGAAGCTCATGATCAAAGCAGGACCATCCGCCCGCAGTATTATTCAGCAATCCTATTCCTGGGACTATTTCACCTGCATAGGTCGCGTGGACCCGCGTGAGGTATTCCTCGCATAGGCTGGACCCGCCCGCATGGGACTATTTCACCCGCATAAGCCCTTTCGGACCCGCATAAGGTATTCCTCGCATAGGACTATTTCACCCGCATAAGCCCTTACGGACTCGCATGAGGTATTCCTCGCATAGGCTGGACCCGCCCGCATGGGACTATTTCACCCGCATAAGCCCTATGGACTCGCATGAGGTATTCCTCGCATCGTGGGTAGCAAATCCACAGAATTATGCAAATGCCACAAACCCGGGGAATGACCCCGAAATGACTGATATACCAATAGCACACAACCGGCTATTTCCAGAACACATAGGAAATGCTCAATTAACAAGCCAAAGTACTTATCAAGGCACACTTAGACAAATCCTCAATTTATCAAGCCAAAGTACTAATCAAGGCACACTTAGACAAATTCTCAATTTATCGAGCCAAAGTACTAATCAAGGCATACATAGAATAATTATCTTTTAACAAGCCAAAGTACTTATCAAGGCACACTTAGACAAATCCTCAATTTATCAAGCCAAAGTACTAATCAAGGCATACATAGAATAATTCTCTTTTAACAAGCCAAAGTACTTATCAAGGCATACATAGAATAATTCTCTTTTAACAAGCCAAAGTACTTATCAAGGCACACTTAGACAAATCCTCAATTTATCAAGCCAAAGTACTAATCAAGGCATACATAGAGTAATTCTCTTTTAACAAGCCAAAGTACTTATCAAGGCATACATAGAATAATTCTCTTTTAACAAGCCAAAGTACTTATCAAGGCACACTTAGACAAATCCTCAATTTATCAAGCCAAAGTACAAATCAAGGCATACATAGAATAATTCTCTTTAACAAGCCAAAGTACTTATCAAGGCATACATAGAATAATTCTCTTTTAACAAGCCAAAGTACTTATCAAGGCACACTTAGACAAATCCTCAATTTATCAAGCCAAAGTACTAATCAAGGCATACATAGAATAATTCTCTTTTAACAAGCCAAAGTACTTATCAAGGCATACATAGAATAATTCTCTTTTAACAAGCCAAAGTACTTATCAAGGCACACTTAGACAAATCCTCAATTTATCAAGCCAAAGTACAAATCAAGGCATACATAGAATAATTCTCTTTTAACAAGCCAAAGTACTTATCAAGGCATACATAGAATAATTCTCTTTTAACAAGTCAAAGTACTACGTACGTACATTCTTTTATAAAAGACTCCTTTCTATGTAAAGCCCCAAGATACTAACACCCGTAGTATCAAGGCGTGTCTATTTTTTTTAAAGTAAGTTACTACACTTTTAGAAAACTCATTTCAAAGCTTGAAATCAAGTAACTCCAAATTTTCACAATCTAGGCAACTTATGCCGATTAATCAAAATAGACAACTTTCTAAACCTTCCATAAAGCCGTTATAACCAACTTCCCATAAAACCGTTATAACCCTTTATGGTTTTAGACATATCCATTCCTTCAATAACCAAGAGACTTATACTATTAAAACCAAGTATCACATACTTACAAATCAAGTTCTTAACTTTCAAAATACTCCAAGTCTCTTAATAGTTAGAAAACAAGTTTTCTTCTACCTTTTAAACCTCAAGTAACTTCACCCTTAACACAAGTTACTTCTCTTAAAACATGTCATTTCTCCTCTTTTAAATCAAATAAGTAAATCACTGACTTCTAAAGTCATTATAATGACCTTTAGGTTTTAGAATTAAGGCACTAGCCAAAAGATTTGGAAACCACTTCCTTTTTAAGACTCCATGTACTTTAAGTATAATACCTTCACTTTTAAGAATCCAAACTTCATCAAGAAAATGGATTATACAACTTACAATCTAAACATCAAAGTACAATCAAGGAATGGATCATTTAAGGAGTAAAACTTATTTTCCTTATTCTAAGGAATCATGCTAGAAGAGGAGATAGTTCACATACCTTTTCGGCTAAATCCACAAGCTAAGCCGAATACGCCGTACGTAGAAGTGTCAACCTATAATGGTCACAACAAGACTATCAACTTCTAGTCTCTAACGTAGAATAATACTAAGTATTTGGTCTCTAATTCTACGGAAAATCGGGCAAAGACTTCCTTTGTTTCTACTCACTTTGCCCCCTTTTTCAAGGCCGAATACAATAACCAACAAGCCACATTTAAGGCTCCAAATAACAACCAACCCAAGGGGATTACACGCCTTACAATACGAGTAAAATTACGCCCCACAATTCATAATGAAGTAGTTTAATGACACTAGCCAATTCTACCAACTTACATAGCAACACTAAGTTTTTTCCAACCCTTTTCAAATTCCAAGTTCCAAGGTCTAACATGTTATATAGTTATAAACTACTTCAACAACTACAATTTCCTTCTTTATACCACATGCGACGCTTAGACCAATAGTCGACTTGAATTGTAATCTTAAGGCTAAACATGCTAGTTTTCGGATTAGGGTTCCAATTGCCAATAAACATATCAAACTTCATACTATATAACACATGCTTGCTAAAATCCATAGCTATAACAATAAGTAAGTCTTAACTACTAAAACGACAAAATTTATACCTTTATAAGCCCTTAAAATTTCCAAGATTCCAAAGTCGCGCCTTAGAAATTCTTAGCTCCTTTCCTTAAGTTCCAATCCGCTCCAAGCACTCCTTAGAGGCCTATGAAGAACCCATCTTCAAGTTCCAACTTCAAAGTTGAAGAACTCCCTTAGTTTCCGTCTTGCGACTAACGTAAAAATACGTTTTTTCTGAAATCTTTCTATTGAGATAACCTTACAATACTCTTAGGAACCTTGGTTTAAAGTCTTGTGGCTAATGGATCAAAACTATAAAAAATTTGTGTGGGAATTACATGAAAGCCGAGAGCTTCTTAAAGAGGGCAAGAGTTCTCTAATTTTTCTAAGTGTAAATGAGCTAGTCTTGCACTAGTAGTAACCTTATAAAACACAATGGAGGGCTTAGACTTAAATAAATGTGAGGCTAGGATTAAAATCACATGGATCAAGCCTAAGTGGCAAGTTGACTAGTCAATTATGTCAAGCTTTGAAGACTTATCTTCCAAGAGGTTCAATGACCAAATTACCCCTCCTCTAATTCGACCAAGACCACTTACTGGGTGCCACGTGTCGCCCTCTCATTCGTCCATAAAATTCCGTAACCCTCGTGGGCCCCACAAAACGTAAAATTCCTCGGGTGGGCCCCACGTGACCAAATCCGTAAAAATAAATCTCCATAATATTAATAAGTTCCATACTCTTGAAATAATGCATTTTGAGAATCCAATTCTCAATAACGAACATTTTTCCTTTCCGACGTCCGGAAGATTTTCCGTCGGAAGAACAATTCTTCCTTTCGTACTAATGTCCAAGTCTTGTTTCCTTACGTACATTCTCTTATACATGTCCTGGACTTACGGGGTGTAACAACTCCTGCGGATTATCCTCAGGCCTCGACCCATAAAACTCTGGCGGGCTACAACTCAGAAAATCCCGTAGCCTCAAACTATCCGATCTCGGGTGAACCACGGGTGCATCGAACCGCCGGCCCGGGGCCTATCCTCATGTTCGCCACAACCACGCCAATAATCGGGCCAACTCCTCAGAACCCATCTCCTCTCGCTTCTGCATCGGGATCGAGGCGCAGCCGTGGTGTTTGTAGAGATCGCCGCCGCTTACTCGCAGCCTCCTTCGCCGCTTGCCTTCTCGCTCGGGCCTGGGTTGCCCTACGCGGAGGCATAACTGGTAAAAACGAAATACGTCAGAGGGGTCCAACTTATCACACAACTCTAAGGCACGATCTCAGAATGTGAAGAATGGAAACCAATCCTAAATGTCCTGCAGCCTCCTGATTATAGATGTGGTGCACAACACAACGATAATCAAGACTCTACTAGACACGGTCTGTAGACACTTTCCGAGGATTAACTGCTCTGATACCACTTTTGTCACGACCGAACCTGCCTGCGGATCGTGCCTTACCCGGGCACCCAAGTAGTCATACATCAGAGTAATCGGCGGAATATAAATTAAGACATGAAACAATTAATATGATAAATAAACAGGCCAACCAAAACAGTTGCCTTCTGAATATATATATACATAAAAACCCGAACAGCTATCCTTTTTACAAATTCTGCCCACAACAGTGCTACAAACCTCTAAGAATTTATACAACATGACGGGACAGGGCCCCGCCATACCCCTGAATGTACAAGAACCCTGCACTGTGGTAACATACCAAAAGATAAGCCTCCAAGAAACGGCTTCCTAACACTGAATCGTGATCCTATGAGCGAGGATCCACAACCGATGTACCTCTACTGCGGCATGAACGCACCCCAAGGAGGTCGATAACAGTACCAAGTATGTGAAACTGAAAAATACTGTAAATGAAATCATAGCAGTCTATATAAAGCAGGAGACATGTATGATAACCAAACTACAGTACACAACATATAAATAGTCATATCAAGTCAGGGACTCACGCCCTCCAAATCATCACTCGTGCCCGTGGAATTCCTTCCTCACTGCCGGCAGTCTATGATATAACAATACCAAGGAGTATACATGAACACCAGGTCCCACTTGTGTCATAAAAACCGTACGGGGCAAGTATAACTACCAGATCCGACCGTACCAATAATACTATACAACCATATCATGGTCGACACGCGTGGCAAGTGCAATAGCCTCCACCAGCCTCCTCGCGCCACGTGGCCGACGGGGCAAGTGAATCGGCTACGCACCAGATCACAACCGTAATTCACGGCTCCATCCAAACACCGACTCGCGGTCGACACGTGGCAAGTGCACTAGCCTCCACCGCCTCCTCGCGCCACGTGGCGACGGGGCAAGTGAATCGGCTAAGCACCAGATCACAACCGTAAGTCACGATACTTCGCCGCGAAGCTGACACGTGGCAAGTGCAATAACCTATACCAGATCCACCTGCGTCACGTAGCTGATGGGGGCAAGTAAACAGGCTACGCACCCGATCACAACCGTAAGTCACGATACTTCGCCATAAATAACCATAATGGTCACATGTCCACAGAATCCATCATCGGTGTAGACATGCCCATGTAACAATAATAATGAAAGTATACCCGTGGAATCTTCCGTCACTGCCGGTACGTCCAGTAAGTTCTCAACAAGTCAACCGGCCCTCCATCGAGAGACGCGATAGTATAGAAACACAATTCTTGCACAACAAAGGCTATCAAAGCAAGCATAGGCAAGTTACACAACAACAAGCATAGGCAAGTTACACAACAACAAGCATAGGCAAGTTACACAACAACAAGCATAGGAAAGTTACACAACAACAAGCATAGGCAAGTTACACACAACTCAAGGTACTTTCATTTTATGTTGAAGTCCGGGTTTTAACCCTAAAGTACTACGTACGTTAACTTCCTTTTAAAGAGATCCATTCCTTTTATAAAAGTCACCCGATACCCGTAGTATAAATTTAGAGTGACTCACATTTTTAAGTAAACCAGAACACTTCCTTTTTTTCTAAAATCAAGTAACGACATTCTTTTCCTAAAGTTCCAGTTTGCCTAATTTCAATTACTCAAGTCTCTTTATTTTAGAAAAGTTTCATAGTTCAATGTCTTAATCTCTTTTAAAACAATTGAGTAACATATGCCATATGTGTGAGCAGTTTGTTCTTGTTTATAACCATCTTATTAAAGCAGCCATGATCTAGAAAATGTAATATCATTTTGTCTCATCTTAGCTTCTATGCAGATGGAGGTTTCTACTGGTTTTAATAATACTTCATTTAAGTCAAGTCTCTTATCTTTTAAGATCAAGTCTCTTAACCTTTAAAATCAATAAACCATTCATTTTATCTTTCTTAAGTCGTTATACCTAACTTCCCATAAAGCTAGTATAACTCTTAAGCTTTTAAAACCAAGCATTATTCTTCTTTCAACAAGGTTTCTTAATTCTTTTGAAATACTTCAAGATTCTTATTATTCAGGCTTAAGTCAAAAGACATTGCCGTACAATTACGTTCAGTTAACACACGTACGTCTACCGTACTATATATATATATATATTATTCAGGCTTAAGTCAAAAGACATTGCGGTACAATTACGTTCAGTTAACACACGTACGTCTACCGTACTATATATATTCCTTTAAAATATCATGCTCAAGAGTATAGGAAGAATCACATACCTCGCGACGATTATCGACTATTAGCAAAACGCTCATCGGCTATAAACCAGCTAGCCTCTCCACCTTCCAAGTAGTACATGCTACTTGCAGAACATTCAACCAATAAAGGTTAAGTCTACTGTAAGTACGGTCCTATGTAAGTACAGTTTAATCTTCTACTTAAATATTCTTCTGATGTGATCTATTCCAGTCTTTTCTGTAATATCCCTCTATTACAGTTCAATTCTCTTCTATGAATCTTATATTCATTTTTATACTACTACAGTATGTAATTCCCAATTACAATAGAAGGACAGTAGTATTTACCTCGATAAGCCCCAAAATTATCCAAGTTTAAAGTCGATCCTGAGCAAGGTTTAGCTCCTACTCCGTGCGCTCCAATTCGCTCCAAGAAACCCTTAGAAGTTCTACACAACTTCTACTTAGTACTCCAACCAATTATGGAGATTTTTCCATAGGGTTTCGTTTTGTGACAGAAGGGAAGTATAATAGTATTTCTGGGCTTTTAGTATAGGTGTAACCTTGTAATACTATAAGGTATTTGGGCCAAGGTATTTTGGTATAGTAACAATACTTGGAGAGTATTTTTCTACCAAGGGGAGGGGGTATTTTTCGAAAACTACAAGGCAAAGGGGGGGGAGATACTTTCGGCCAAGGCTTCACAGGGGGGTGGGGGGAGACCTTGGACGATTATAACACTTAAGGGGGAGGGATTTTGAGACTTGGAAAATGATTTGTGGATGAAGAATAAGTCTTCAACTAAGGGGGTATTTATAGGCCAACCAATGGCCAAGATCAAGACAAGTGTTAGGCAAGTGTAGGGTGGGGATTTGGACATGTGTAAGTGGGTCCCACTTTCTCATCAACTACACAAAATATCTCACAAATAACCTACCTAACCTTTGACCAAGTTTTAGGCACAAAAAACGTGCCACACAAAGCTCAACCAAACCGTCCACTTGAGGGACAAGTGTCACCCTCCCGTTGGTCCAAAATATTTCATCTCTCGGAAAAATCCGCAAAAATTTTAAATTTCATAGCCGGAATTTTCCCTTCGCAAGTTTAGTAAAACGTTTCGTCGAAAAACGATTCTTTTCGGTACTTGTGTACAAATTTCGAGCCTTGCCAACCTTAAGGCTTAAATTTTTATACGACGCCTCACGCATACATAACTGAAATACGGTATATGTCACGACCGACCCCGCCGCGATCGATGCCCTACACGGGCACCCTGCTCGTATACATCGAGAATAGCAATGAACATACACAACATAAACACAGTGTAAACAATATAACAACACAAAGCTAGCCGATAAGGCCGCTTCCATAATATAAACAAATTCAAAAGTACAACTTTACAACTCGCTTACACCAACCACATACGTGAATACGCACTTTAGAATAACAATCGTATGGCGTTGTCACGACTGCCTAGGCCCGTGGATCGTGCCTTACCCGCACCCAAGTAGTCATACATCGAGTAATCGGAATATAAAAACAAGACATGAAACAGCTTGTAAATGAGACACGCTTTATCTCAAGAAAAGCTTGCCTTTGGCATATATATATAACCCAAGTTTTTGCGATACATCCCAACTGCATAATATGACTACGCACTTAAGAAGATAAACAACTATGGCGGACGGGGCCCGCCATACCCTGAATGTACAAAACTATATACAACAACAGGGAGATCATACCCAAAAGTCGAGCCTCGGAGAAGATGGAGCTCACGACACCAAAGCAAAGAGATCCTAAGGATGTGGATCTAGCACCGCTTGCTCTTACATGCGGCATGAACGCACTCGGCGAGGTCAAGCATAACAGTACCAAGTATGTGAAATCAGAAAGTACTTAAGTGAAATCAAAGTATTTAAAGCCATTAGAAATACAATCGGTTCAATTGCACATAGTGCCACAACATAAGCAAGAGCAACATAGATATATCAGAATCGGTCTTTCCTAGGCCGCGAATGATCGAAGCAAGGCCAATCGCCCATAGTATCATGATGCGTGCCTAGTCTCGACTTCCGCACCGCATAGTCACACATGCACCGCATGAGGTATTCTCGACGGTAGCTAACCCCTGCATTCTCCCGACTCGCAGTCCGCATAGTCTCAATAGACCGCATAGTCACATGCATCGCATAGGCATCCCCGATCGGGCTAAAACACCCGAATGATCAATCTCGAGCTCCCATTACCCGCATAGTCTCACAGACCGCATAGCCGTATAGACCGCATCAAGGGTGGCAAGACCCGGTATAACCATCGGGGTAGGTGATATAATAACAGTATAACTGACTTACCGTCTAGCAACGTAAGCATAACAAGAATGACCCCCTTTCACAACATCACAAGACACTAACACACATAGCATCATAGTATGTCTATTTATCAAACAATCTTAACATACCTTACAGAATTCAATACAAGGTTTTATTAAGCAATTAAGTAAACAGTTCTTTTTATCTTTCTTAAGTGGTTATACCTAACTTCCCATAAAGCTAGTATAACTCTTAAGCGTTTGTTTAAAAACCAACTGTTTCTCTTTTGTTAAAAATGATTCAGTATTCTTTTGAAATGCTTCAAGATCTTTTATGATTCAGGCTTAAGTCAGAGACATTGCCGTATTTATTATTCAGGCTTAAGTCAAAAGACATTGTCGTAGTTATTATTCAGGCTTAAGTCAAAAGACATTGCCGTAGTTATTATTCAGTTAACATATGTACGTCTACCGTACTATATATATATATTTTAAAATATCATGCTTTAGGAAGAATCACATACCTTCTCTAAATCCTCCCGCCAAGTCGAATATGTCGCGCAAGCAGAGAATCAAATTATAATAGTCAAATACGTCTATCAACGTCTAGACTATTCTCAGAAATTCTAAGCAGAGGGTTCTATATTCTATGAAAAGTCGGGCAAAGACTTCCTACCCGTGAGCTACTCAAGTTCATCGTGAAAACAAATTCCATGTAAGTACGCTTCTATTATTATTCTTTTAAACCCTTCATCGTGATAACAAATCAATTTATTCTCAGAATATCCTTCTAAGTATTTATACTTATTCCTATACTCTACAAAGATGTATTCTCTAATTACAAAAGAAGGATAAGTTTATTTACCCTGTAAGCCCAATAATATCCTAGATAAAAGTCGATCCCGAGCAAGGTTTAGCTCCTAATTTGTACGCTCCGATAGCTCCAAGAACCCTTAGAAGTTCCCAACAACTTCTAATAAGATACTATAAGGGAATTGGGCTAGGTATTTGGAAGACAACTTTTCTACCAATGGAGGGGTAGTGTTTGGCTAGGGCTTCTTTATGGGGGTATTCGCCAAGGCCTTCTCAGGGGAAAGAGGAGGCTTGACGAAAGGCTTAGAGAGAGAGGGGGAGGGATTTTTCAAGACTTGGAAATGAGTGGTGGATGAAGAACTCTTCCTCTGAAGGGGGGTAGGTGTAGGTGATGTAGTGGCCAACCAATGGCCCAGATGATGCCACGTGCAAGGCAAGTGTAGGGTGAAGATTTAGGCAAGTGTCCTTATCCATCTACTACACAAAATATCCTACCAACTCCTTGACTTGTGCAAAGGCACAAAAAATGTGCCAAACAATAGCCCAATTACCGTCCAATGAGGGTGACAAGTGTCACCCTCCCGTTGGTCCAAAATGTTTCGTCTCTCGGAAAAATCCGCAAAAATTATAAATGATATAGCCGGAATTTACCCTACGCGAGTTTAGTAAAACGTTTCATTTAAAAAACGATTCTTTTCGAGTGTTGTGCACAAACTTTTCCGTCCAAGGTCTTTAACTTAGGCTAACTTTTGTACGTACACCCTCACGTACATACTCTGGAAATACGGGGTATAACATTCTCCCCTCCTTAGAAACATTCGTCCCGAATGTTCCTTCCCAAGACATTTAACGATAAGGTTCTTCATAACATAAACAGTTTGCAAACGCCACATACGGCCACAAAACAACACTTAGGCATATATGACAATTTAAAATTTACAAGTAGGAAAGTGAATTACCCGAGGTGTGGGAATAGGTGAGGATACTTCGCCTCATGTCCTCCTCGCCTTCCCACGCCATCTCCTCCTCGAGCTCGTTCCGCCACAAGACTTTGACGAAGCCATGTCCTTCGTCCGCAGACGCCTAACCCGACGATCGACTATCGCATGGAATCTCCTCATACGATAACCCCTGGCCACACCGACATCGCCAATCGGGTGTACCTAGATGGATCCCCGATACATCTCCTCAAAGATTGAAACGTGGAACACCGGATGCACCGCTCCAGACGGACGGCAGATTCAACTCGTAGGCAACCTTGCCTACCTCGCGCATAACTGATAGGGCCCAATGTACCTTAGGCCGAGTTTCCTTTCTTCCCGAATCTCATCACACCCTTCATGGTGACACCTTCAGAAAACCCAATCATCAACCTCGAACTCGGATGCCGACGACGATGATCTGCGATATGACTGCCGACTCGAGCCGCCAAGAACCTCTCTGATAAGCTTCACCTTATCCATCGCCACTGCACCAACCGTCCCACTAATCGCACTCGCCCACATCGAACCAGCCTATCGGCGATCTACACTTCCTCCCATACAAAGCCTCATAAGGCGCCATCTGAATACTGGAGTGGTAGCTATTATTGTACGCAAACTCAACTAGAGGAAAATGATCCTCCCAGCGACCCCTGAAGTCGATAACACCGGCCCGTAGCATATCCTCAAGAGTCTGGATAGTGCGCTCGTCCTGTCCGTCTGTCTGTGGATGGAATGCGATTCGAGCTCACCGCCCCTAAACCCTTCTCAGAAGACCTCCGTAAGTTAGCCAGAACCGGGCCTTCATGCGATATGATCGAAATAGGGACTCATGCATCGACGATCTCTCGGATGTAAAGTCCGCATAATCCTCACCAAAAGTCGTCCCGACGGAAGAAAGTGGGCTGATTTCACACCGCCGACGATAACCCATATAGAATCATGTCTCTCCGAGTGCGAGGTAATCCCGTGAAGTCCATGCTGATTACCTCCCACTTCCGTGTCGGATCTCTATCGTCAGAATAAAACCACCGTGCCTGCGTGCTCTACCTTCACCGGCCGACAACACGCACCGAGCTACGAACTCGCAACGCCCCTCTTCAAGCCATCCCACCAATATACAGATCTAAGGTCGTGGTACATCTTGGTCGACTTCGACGGATAGAGTAACGCGCGCACAGGTGCTTCCCCAAGAACTCTGCCGCCAAGTCCTCAAACATCCGAACACACAACTCGCCTCAAACCTTAGCACCCCATCGTGCTACCTCAAAAGGACCCTTGCCCTCACGAAGAGTCAGATCATGATACCGAATCAAAACCGGTCCTCAAATGTTGCCTCTTCACCTCTCGACGATGGAAGACTCGCAACCTCTCGAACTCGAACTCCATCGCTATCGTAATCAATCAAACGGACACCAAGGATCGCTAATCGATGAAAATCACGAACCATGCCCTCCTCTCCGCTCGCACTCGATAGGCTCCCCATCGACCTACGACTAAGGGCATCTGCCACAACATTGACCTTCCCCGGGTGGTACAGAATGTCAACATCATAATCCTTGAGCAGCTCTAACCACCGTCTTTGTCGTAAGTTCAGCTCTCTCTGGCTGAAGATATACTGGAGGCTCTTGTGGTCTGTATAAATATCCACATGAACCCCATACAAATAGTGCCTCCAGATCTTCAAAGCGTGAATCACCGCCGCTAACCCAAATCATGGCGGGTAGTTCTCGTGTTTCTTCACCGTCGGATGCATACGCTTATAACCTTTCCCCGCATCAACACACATCCCAACCCGATGCTCGACGATCACAATACACGACATAACCGCTCGACCCTCCGGAAGAGTAAGAACGGGGCGGCCGTCGCCTCCTTCAAAGAATCGGAAACCCCGCCACAAGCATCACCATCGAACTTAGCCGCTTACGAGTCACCTAGTCAATGGTGAAGAGATGAAGCAAACTTCCACGAACCGCCGATAATAGCTGCAAGGCCCGTAAAATCGCGAACCTGCCGAGTAGTAGGTCGAGGCCAACTCGATCGCCTCGATCTTGGCAGATCCACCGAATACCATCACCCCACAATATGCCCAAGAAAAGCCACCGGTTAACTAAAACTCACATTTGGAAAACTTGGCGTATGATAATCGCTGGTCCCGAGAACTGTCACAAGATAGCCTCAATGCTCGCATGCTCCTCGCTCGAGCGAGAATAAACCAAGATATCATCGATGAAAACTATCACAAACATGTCCAAAATGGTTTGAACACTCGCTCATCAAATCCATGAATACCACGAGCATCGTCAACCCAAAAGACATGACCACGAACTCATAATGCCCGCACGGTCCGAATGCGATCCTAGGGACATCCGCCTCGACTGCACTGATGATAGCCCGATCGCAGATCAATCTTGAGAAACATCTCGCACTCGCAACCGGTCGAACAAATCATCAATCCCGGGAAGGGGGTATTCGTTCTTAATGGTCACCTTGTTCACCGCTCAGATCAACACACACGCGCAGCTGGCCCCGCCCTTCTTCTTCACGAACAATACCGGCGCTCCCGGGGAGAAACACTAGGCTCGATGAAGCCCTTCTCCAAAGAAATCTCTAAGCTGGTCCTTCAACTCTCAACTCGGCAGCCATTCAGTATGGCGGAATGGAAATAAAGCCGAGTGTCCGCAACACATCTATACAAAACTCGATCTCCTCTCGGGAGGAATACCCGAGGTCGCCTGAAACACGCCTGGGAACTCTTCGACCATCGGAATCGATCAAAATCTGGTACCGCACCTCGTGATCAAACACCCAACGAGATGGTAGATTTACCCTTCGCACCATATTCCTAGCCTTGAGGTAGGAAATAAACCTACCTCTACGATACGGTGTTCCCCACTCAACAACCGGCTCCTCAGAAATCGAACCGCACTACTCTCCCTCGCAGCTTCATACGGGCGTAGCAAGAATCTAGCCAATCCATACCCATGATCACGTCGAAATCAGTCATATCCAACTCTATCAAGTCGGCTAGGGTCTGACGATTGTATATGGTCACTGGACAAGCTCTATATACCCGCCAAGCTACCACCGAATCACCCACTGGTGTAGCTACCTCGAAAGGGTCTATGGACTCAGGCTCTATCCCTATCCTACTAGCAACAAGGGGAGATATATAGGACAGAGTAGAACCCGAATCTATCAATGCATACACATCATAATCGGAGACTGATAAAGTACCTGTGACGACATCAGGTGAGGCCTCCTGATCCTGCCGGTTGGACAAGGCATAAATGCGGTTCTGAGGACCGCTAGAACTTGGACCTGCGCCACGACCTCTACCGCGACCTTCTGGCCCATAAGTACCCTGCCCTCCAGGGCGAGTAATTGTAGGAGATGATGAGCGCAATGCACTGTAGATCGAGCCTACCACCGCCACGCTCGACGACAAACTCGCAAATGACCACGGGCTACACAAGTATAGCAAGCTCCTGAGTAGTACCGCAACCCCGAATGGAACTCGCCATGGACACACCGAGCGACCTCGATCGTTAGCACCCTTGCTACCCCGAAATCAAGTCCCGGGCCCGACCGCCTCAATACTCGCCGCATCGAAATGATGTGGAGTGCTCAGCCGGCCGGGTGCAAATCTAGATCGCCGAGGCCGCCCACCCCGAGAACCACCAAAAGAACCGCCGCTGGCCTTCTTCTCGATGCCGATATCCGCCGACTCGTCGGTCCTCGCGCTCGCATCCAAGTGCATGAGCTCGCATACGGTAATGTCCATGTGGGTCAAGAGACACACCCGCACAAGACTCGCCATATAATCATCTAGCCCGTGACGAGCGATGCACCCGCCCTCCATATCCGCTACCAATGCAGGGACATATCGAGCCAAAGAATCGAACTCGACATTGTACTCCCTAACAGACGCCCTCTGCCTCGCAGAATAAAACTGTTTACCCGCTCCTCCTCATCCGCGAGGCAAGAAGTGAGTAAGAAAGGCCTCCGAGAACTCGTCCCAAGTAGCTGGGGATGCGTGCTCTCCCCGGGATAACTCCCACGAATCAAACCAATCGACTGCGGTATCACGCAGCCGATGCGAACCAAAGATCACGGACTCGGTCTCCGACGCCCTGATCACTCTCATAATCCTCTGAAGCTGACGGATGAACTCCTGCGGATCATCCTCTCGTCTCGACCGTAGAACTCGCCACGATCTCGCCAAAGAATCGGGCCATCTCTCGGAACCCATCTCATCCGCCTCCAGCCGTGGGACCGAGGTACAGTGCATCGTGGCCTTTCACTGGGCCGGCGGTGTCATGGAACTCGCCGTCTGTATAGATCGGACTGAGCCCTCGTAACTCTCGGGCCCTACTAGCAGCCTCCTCGATCGCTTTGCCTTCGGGCCCAAAGTGCCTTTACGTGGAGGCATAATCATATGTAAAAGGAATACGTTAGAGGGTCCAACTTATAACACAACTCTAAGGCACGATCTCGAGTGAGAAGAATGGAAACCAATCCTAAATATCCTATAGCTTCACGATTATTGGTGTGGTGCACAACACACCGATAATCAAGATTCTACTAGATACGATCTCAGAGACACTTTCCGAGGATTAATCGCTATGATACCACTTTTGTCACGACTGCCCGGTTCGTGGATCGTGCCTTACCCGCACCCAAGTAGTCATACATCGAGTAATCGAATATAAAACAAGACATGAAACAGTTGTAAATGAGACACGCTTTATCTCAAGAAAAGCTTGCCTTTCGCATATATATATAACCCAAGTTTTTGCGCTACATCCCAACTGCATAATAGACTACTGCACCTCTAAGAAGATAAACAACTATGGCGATGACAGGCCCCGCCATACCGAATGTACAAAACTATATACAACAACAGGAGATCATACCCAAAAAGTCGAGCCTCCTAGAAGATGGAGCTCACGACACCAAAGCAAAGAGATCCTAAGGATGTGGATCTAGCACTGCTGCCTCTTACTCGCGCATTTAACGCAGCCTCAAGGAGGTCAAGATAACAGTACCAAGTATGTGAAATCAGAAAGTACTTAAGTGAAATCAAAGTATTTAAAGCCATTACAAATACAATCGTTCAATTGCACATAGTGCCACAACATAAGCAAGAGCAACATAGATATATCAGAATCGGGTCTTTCCTAGGCCGCGAATGATCGGGCAAGGCCAATCGCCCATAGTATCATGATGCGTGCCTAGTCCCGACTTCCGCACCGCATAGGTCACACACAAACCCGCATGAGGTATTCTCGACGGGGTAGCTAACCCGGTACCTCCCGGACTCCGCAGTCCGCATAGTCTCAATAGACCGCATAGTCACACAGACCGCATAGGGCATCCCCCGCATAGGGCTAAAACACCCGGAATGATCAATCCTGGAGCTCCCACAGCTCCGCATAGTCTCACAGACCGCATAGGCCGTATAGACCCGCATCAAGGGTGGCAAGCCCTCGGTATAACCAGTCAAGGGGGTAGGTGATATAATAACAAGATAAGCGACTTACCGCCCAGCAACGTAAGCACAACAAGAATGACCCCCTTTCACAACATCACAAGACACTAACACACATAGCATCATAGTATGTCTATTTATCAAACAATCTTAACATACCTTACAGAATTCAATACAAGGTTTTATTAAGCAATTAAGTAAACTGTTATACCCCGTATTTCCAGAGTATGTACGTAAGGACGTACGTAGAAAAGTTTGGGCTTTAAAGTGGCTTGGCCGAAAATTATTTGTTCACAACACCCGATTAGAGTCATTTTTCGACGAAACGTTTTACATAACTTCATGGGCGGAAAATTCCGCTATGTCATTTCTAATTTTTGGATTTTTCCGAGAGACGAAGCGTGTTGGACCAACAAGAGGGCGCCACTTGGCACCCTCTCATTGGTGGAGTGGGCGTAAAGGTGGCCAAAGTGTGGCCATTTTTGTCGGCGGTTAGGTAGGATATTTGTGTGTTAGTTGGTTAAGGACACATGGGTGAATCTTGCCCTACACTTGCTATGCACTTGGCATGATCTTGGCCATTGGTTGGCCTTGGCTTGTCCTATAAATACCCCATGGAAGACTTGTTCATCCATTCTTAAACTTTCCTAAAGTCTTGAGCTCCCCTGGAGTGGTTGTCTCGCCCTCCCCTTGTGAGGCCCTTGGCCGAGAGCCCTTCCCCTCGTCGAGTACCCACCCCTAGTGGGGTAGGCCGAGGGGTATACGCCCCCCCTGGTGATGTTGTCTCGTATTTATACCCCCCCTATTGGTAGAAATACTCTCAATGGGATTGTTGTACTGCCCAAATTACCGTAGCCGTATACCGTGTAGTCTTCTAAGGTTATACTTATCTAAAAGCCTGTAAATACTATTATACTTCCCTTCACACAAAACCAAGCCCTAAGGAAAATCTCCATAGTTGGTTGGAGTATTAAGTAGAAGTTGGTTAGAACTTCTAAGGGTTGTTTGGAGCGGCCTGAGCGCACGAGTAGAGCTAAACCTTGCTCAGATCGACATTTAAACTCGGATAATTTTGGGCTTATCGAGGTAAACACTCTTGACCTTCTATTGTAATTGGAAATTACATGTTGTAGGAATGTATAGTTGAAGTATACTATATATAGAATCGAACATAATTGTGCGGCAATGTCTTTTGACTTAAGCCCGAATTTAAAGAAGAGAATCGAATCAGAATTACATAGATCAGACATGAGACTTGTGTAGCATTACTGTGAAGTAGAATTGTACACGTCCGGTTAGATGTATAAACCCCCCCCCCCTGGTTGGCTTGATAGCCGGCCTCGATAGAGGAGGAGATTTACGCTGTTGCGGGGGGGGGGGGGGGGAGGTGCTGCCGAATTTTCTGTAGAATGTTATACGATTATACCTAGATTTTAATAAGCGCCTTGTGGCCTTATAGGTTTAAGTACCATGCGTGGCGCGATATACTTGGCTTAAGGAGTAGCCGACGGTTTGAGGTACTTGGAGCGTTTTGCTATTAGTCGATAATCGTCGCGAGGTATGTGAACCTCTTCCTATCTCTTCTAGCATGATATGCGTGTAACTATGTAGTACGGTAGACGTACATGTGTTAAATGTATTTGATTGGTCTAAAACATAAAGTGTTATAACGGCTTTATGGGAAGTTGGTTATAACAGCTTTATGTATGTAAGAAAATACTTATGGTTTTTAAAAGGTAACTGATTTGAACTATAACTGGCTGGTTATGTGATAATAAAGAACTTGAAGTGTTTCAAAAGATTTTTGAATCATTTTGAAAGAAGAGTAATACTTAGTTTTTGAAAACTTAAGAGTTATACTAGCTTTATGGGAAGTTAGGTATAACGGCTTAAGAATGTTTTATCGAGTTCGAAATCGAATGTATCGACAAACCACCGCAGCTAATAAAAGGAAATGTTTTGACAGATTAAGTATTATTAAAACCAGTAGAAACTTCCATCTGCATAGAAACTAAGATGAGACAAAATGACGTTACATTTCCTAGATCATGGCTGCTTAAATATTGTTATAAACAAGAATAACCTACTCACGATCGTATATATGTTTCTCAAATTGCTTTTAAGGAGAATTATATCATTAAGTGATTAAAATTATGAACTACGAAACCTTTCGAAAATGAGAAACTTGAGTAATTGAAATTAGGCAAACTTGAAACATTTGGAAAAGAATGTTGTTACTTGATTTTACGAAGAGAAGTGTTTTGATTTACTTCAAAAGATAATCACTCTATTTTTATATACTACGGGTATTGTGTGACTTTTGTAAACGTAACGTATCTTTTAAAAGATAATGTATGAAGTACTTTGGGAATAGATACCCGATCTTGTTAATCATATATTAGAATGTACCTTGTGTGTATAACTTGATTATGTTGGTTTGTGATAGCCTTGTAATATTTTCTTGTTGATTTGATAAGTAAACATGCTAGGATGCTACGTGTGTTAGTATCTTGTGATGTTTTGTGTAAAGGGGGTTTTCCCTCGACTGCGCTTAAAGTTGTTTGACTCTCAGCCGTTATGTTGGTATTGTACCACTCACCTTGACTTATTTCCGGAGGTTGTCGCCTCCGACGCGGTAGACTCAGCGGTCCGGGACCATGATTCGAGAATACCTACGCGGTCCGTGGATCCATGCGAACTACGGAGTTCCGTGTTAGTTTGCGCCCGCGTGGTCACGCGGTTTGTGGCTACGCGATCGCGAGTCCGTGACGACGCCGGGGAGTAGCTACCGACGCGAGGAATACCTCACGCGGGCCTATGAGGTTGGCCTATGCGCGAGCTACGGAGAGTTCGAGGCTAGACGCGCACATTTGATATCGGGCGAGTGACCGCCTTTGATCATGTGACGGCCTAGATAGATATCATGATACGCTTTATGACCTGTTAGTACCGCTGGGTGTTAGTAGTCGGTTATGCCTTCGCATTTACCTGCATCGCTTTATTAGGACACGTGGGACCCGTGTTCATGTGTATTGCTTGGTGCTTTATATCATAAATCGCCAAGCGGTGAGGAAGGTATTCCACGCATGATTGATGTTATGGGCGAGACCCATAGTTACATTTGAGTGATGACTTTGGCGTGAGTCCCCGACTTGACATGATCGCCATTTATCAGGAACTGTAGTTTGGTTATCATACATGTCTCCCGCTTTATAGGCTATTATGATTTCATTTACGTGATTTTCGGGCCACATACTTGGTACCGTTGTATCGACCTCCTTCAAGTGCGTTCATGCCGCAGTCGAGGTACACCGCCGTTGATCCTAGTTCTCGGTCACGTCAACAGATGGAAACTCCGCTTTCTCCGAGGCTTATCAGCCGTATAGTCCTCGTCGTTGTAGGTATTTACATTCAGGTATGGCGGGGCCCCGCCATTGTTGTCGATCATTCTTAGGTCCGTAGTACCGCGGCGTAGCGAGTTGTAATGGGATGTAATCGTTTTAAAATTGATTTATATATATGCCGTAAGGCAAGTTTTCTCCGACATCGCTTTACTTCATAATATTTTCATGTCTTGTTTTATGTTCCTGACATTACTCGATGTTGTACCACCAGGTGCCCGGTAAGGCACCACCACGCCCGGTTCGGTCGTGACAAAAGTGGTATCGAGCGCTTAATCCTCTGAAAGTGTCTACAGACCGCATTCAGTAAGTCTTGATTATCGGTGTCGCGCACCACACCAATAATCGTGAGGCTATAGGATATTTAGGATTGGTTTCTATTCTTCTCACTCTGAGATCGTGCCTTAGAGCCGGTTGTAAGTTGGACCTCTAACGTATTTCTTTCCCTTACCGCTATGCCTCCGCTGGGCAACCCGCCCAGAGGGCAAGGCACCGAGGAGTCGCGAGTAGAGTACAGAGGGTTACGAGGGCACAGCCCAACCATCACCCGAGTTAGGTGTCGATTCGGGAGTTATGCTACGTCACCAGCAGAGTTTAGCACGGCGCGGCAGCTCATCGCGCCATGATATATGAACCTTCGCCCACGCATCGAACAGAGAATAGAGATTTCAAAGAAGCGACGTTACATTAGCTATGGATTTGGTCGCAGAGTGTATACCGATGTACCGCGAGTCTTGATGACTATCTAAGAGAGGGTTGTACAAGAGTAATTCTTGATTAGGCTTCGAGCATGGCTCGTACGGGCTTATGCGCAGCAGCCGAGAAACGTAGATCGGGCGGTTAACGGGCGACGCAGAAGAGGCCGAGCAAAGAAGGTCCTTTGGTAACTTTCGAGGCGAGTCACATCACCAAAGATTAGATTATGCACATCCACCAAGCGAAAGGTCCTCCACGTGGTTCGTGACGCTCGGGTATGCAGGAGTTGGTCGAGCTCCGCAGCTTCCGCTCACGCTACACGTAGGTTCCACCACCGGATTCTGTTCCTCAGATATTTACGATGCACGCCATCCCGGGAATGTCGTCTTTTAGTTGGTACTTGTTTTACCTGCGGCCGTCAGGGCCATGTATCGAAAGGATGTCCTAGTAGGAGGACTTAGCCTTCAGGATCGGTGGGTAGTTCGTCATCCTCCCTTAGCTGCGCCTCACAAGGCAGTTTGATTAGAACGACTAAGGGAGTGAAGCAAAGAGATATAGATATATCCTTAACCTCTGAGATCTGTATGTGTGATAAGATGGGTATATCATAAGTGCTATGTAATTGTAATTAGAAATCTTGGTTAGTTAACCAAGTAAGATTTGGGGGATAGAGAAGCTGTGAGCCTTAGAGCTTTATACGTAGAGACCTTATAGGAAAGGCCATCTCGAGTAAAGAAGTATTTTATGTTTGACCCTTGTCGGAGTGCATAGTGCACGTAATCTATGTTTGTGGGATAAGTCCCTGAGTAGTGTGGAATGAAAGAGGGTAGTTGAGCTAAGAAGACCGCTAGGTTTTCGTAACGTGATTAGTGAGAGTTTTCCGGTTCGGGAGCTAATGTCTCATGGCGGGTCGGGTTGAGGCACGTTGCGGGTCAACCCGCGCCCGTATGGTGGGGTAAGTTTGTGGTGGTCCCGCTTTGTGTTAGGGTTATGAGGGTGTTAGGCCCAAGTTTAGTTAACCAGACGCAGTTCGTGGACGTTGCTCAATCAATAGTCGGGCCGATGAGGTCACCGCCTTATCTTTTAGTCCAAACCGTGTACTCGGTGGTATGTTGCAGGCGTTATATCGTAAAGGTTGTAAGGTCGCACGGGTGCCTACCTTTACCTTATGACGCAGTGGAGCCTGTGTTACTACTGCTTTTTCTCGGAAGTTTTACCAGCAGATTAGGAACTCAGGTGAGTCTCCTAGATCGTATTCGCCCCGCCGGTGTGGATTTCGTGGGTAGTCAGTAAGGATTGTTGCCTCGCTGAGGAGTGTTTTAGTAGCTACCATTTCGGTGTTCGGATGTCGCTTTATGACGCCTTGCGGCGGAAGTGTAAGTCACGGTTGATTGGTTTGATGTTGGCGCGTTCGATAGTTGGTTCAGCTTGTTCCAACAGATCGTGGATAGGGTGAGGCTTATCTAGAAGAGGTTTTTGGCACGTAGAAATCGCGGCGGATTATCGGCGACGACGCCAGAGTTCAGTCGACGGTCGGTCTTCTTGAAAGTACCACCCCGGGTTGGGTGTGACGAGTTTTGGAAACAGAGGGAACTTAGCCCGAGTTACATTGGGCCTTTTGAGTTCATGTGAGGGATAGGCCAGGTTGCCTATATGTTAGCATTTGCCGTCCGACTTAGGAGGCAGTGCGTCCAGTCTTTCGTGTTATGTTCGAGAAGGAAATCGGAGATCCATCCAGAGTGTTCCCAGCTAATGATGACCAAGTTGAAGATAATAACCCCGAGTTTTGGAACCGGCGTGATGTGTGGTAAGAGTTCGAGTGTACGAAGTGTACGACATCCTCGTGGATCGATGCAGCCGGCACCATTTGTTAGTCGCCGGAGTGACACTAGAACCTCGCGCAAAGTGACAAAATTGGTATCACGACGAGTAAAGGGAGAAGCGAGCATGTATGGCGAGCATAGATGTGACCATTTCTTTTGTAAGGAGAAGCGCGGCGCAAGATATTTTAGACCCGCAGAGGGTATTTGTGGTGATGTTAGAGGTGATTCCTCGTGGACTTGGATGTAAGAATTTGCGCAGATGTTTATGTGGCCAGCGTGTAGGATCGCTCTCGTAAGTATAGTAGTGAAGACTATCTCGCGCCGCTTGTTTCGAGATTTAGAAAGAACATTCGACGAATGTTTCTAAGGAGGAGAATGTTATACCCGTATTTCGCAGTATGTACGTAAGGACGCACGAGAAAAGTTTGGGCTTTAAAGTGGCTTGCCGAAAATTATTTGTTCACAACACCCGATTAGAGTCGTTTTTCGACTAAACGCTTTACATAACTTCATGGGCGGAAAATTCCGCTATGTCATTTCTAATTTTTGCGGATTTTTCCGAGAGACGAACGTGTTGGACCAACAAGAGGCGCCACTTGGCACTCTCTCATTGGAGTGTGGCGGTAAAGGTGGCGAAAGTGTGGCCATTTTTGTCGGCGGTTAGGTAGGATATTTGTGTGTTAGTTGGTTAAGGACACATGGGTGAATCTTGTCCCTACACTTGCTATGCACTTGGCATGATCTTGGCCATTGGTCGCCTTGGCTTGTCCTATAAATACCCCTTGGAAGACTTGTTCATCCATTCCTAAACTTTCCTAAAGTCTTGAGAGCTCCCCTTTGGAGTGGTTGTCTCGCCCTCCCCTGCGAGGCCCTCGCCGAGAGCCCTTCCCTTGGCCGAGAGTACCCCTAGCTGGTAGGCCGAGGGTATACACCCCCTGTGGTGTTGTCTCGTATATATACCCCCCCTCTTGGTAGAAATACTCTCAAAAGTATTGTTATAATGCCCAAATTACCTTAGCCGTATACCTTGTAGTATTCTAAGGTTATACTTATGCGAAAAGCCCATAAATACTATTATACTTCCCTTCAGTCACAAAACCGAAACCCTAAGGAAAATCTCCATAGTTGGTTGGAGTATTAAGTAGAAGTTGGTTAGAACTTCTAAGGGTTGTTTGGAGGGCCTGAGCGCACTGAGTAGGAGCTAAACCTTGCTCAGATCGACATTTAAACTCGGATAATTTTGGGCTTATCGAGGTAAACACTCGACCTTCTATTGTAATTGGAAATTACATGTTGTAGGAATGTATAGTTGAAGTATACTATATATAGAATCAACATAATTGTGCGCAATGTCTTTTGACTTAAGCTCCAATTTAAAGAAGAGAATCGAATCAGAATTACATAGATCAGACATGAGACTTGTGTAGCATTCCGTGAAGTAGAATTGTACACGCCCTGTTAGATATAAACCCCCGGTTGGCTTGATAGCCGCCTCGATAGAGGAGATTTACGCGGCGGTTGTGGGGAGCGCCAATTTTCTCGTAGAATGTTCTACGATTAGACCTAGATGTTAATAAGCGCTTGTGGCCTTATAGGTCAAGTACCATGCGTGGCGCGATCTACTTGGCTTAAGGAGTAGCCGACGTTTGAGGTACTGAGCGCTTTTGCTATTAGTCGATAATCGTCGCGAGGTATGTGAACCTCTTCCTATCTCTTCTAGCATAATATGCGTGTAACTATGTAGTACGGTAGACGTAAATGTGTTAAATGTATTTGATTGGTCTAAAACATAAAGTGTTATAACGGCTTTATGGGAAGTTGGTTATAACAGCTTTATGTATGTAAGAAAATACTTATGGTTTTTAAAAGGTAACTGATTTGAACTATAACTGGTTGGTTATGTGATAATAAAGAACTTGAAGTATTTCAAAAGATTTTTGAATCATTTTGAAAGAAGAGTAATACTTAGTTTTTGAAAACTTAAGAGTTATACTAGCTGTAGGGGCAGTTAGGTATAACGGCTTAAGAATGTTTTATCGAGTTCGAAATCGAATGTGTATCGACAAACCACCGCAAATGCTAATAAAAGGAAATGTTTTGACAGATTAAGTATTATTAAAACCAGTAGAAACTTCCATCTGCATAGAAACTAAGATGAGACAAAATGACGTTACATTTCCTAGATCATGGCTGCTTAAATAAGATTGTTATAAACAAGAATAACCTACTCAATGACGTATATGTTTCTCAAATTGCTTTTAAGGAGAATTATACCATGACGTGCTTAAAATTACGAACCACGAAACCTTTCGAAAATGAGAAACTTGAGTAATTGAAATTAGGCAAACTTGAAACATTTGGAAAAGAATGTTGTTACTTGATTTTACGAAGAGAAGTGTTTTGATTTACTTCAAAAGATAATCACTCTATTTTTATATACTACGGGTATTGTGTGACTTTGTAAACGTAACGATCTTTTAAAAGATAATGTATGAAGTACTTTGGGAATAGATACCCGATCTTGTTAATCATATATTAGAATGTACCTTGTGTGTATAACTTGATTGTGTTGGTTTGTGATAGCCTTGTAATATTTTCTTGTTGATTTGATAAGTAAACATGCTAGGATGCTACGTGTGTTAGTATCTTGTGATGTTTTGTGTAAAGGGGGTTTTCCCTCGATCGCGCTTTAAAGT
This sequence comes from Przewalskia tangutica, assembly GCA_029844215.1. NCBI lineage: Eukaryota > Viridiplantae > Streptophyta > Magnoliopsida > Solanales > Solanaceae > Przewalskia > Przewalskia tangutica. Next base: position 88,197,623 of record CM056726.1, on the reverse strand, counting down.
TGTTTGACTCTCACCGTTATGTTGGTATTGTACCACTCACCTTGACTTATTTCCGGAGGTTGTCGCCTCCACGCGGTAGACTCAGTGGTCCGGGACCATGATTCGAGAATACCTCGTGCGGGTCCAGGGGATCCATGCGAAACTACGGAGTTCCAGTTAGTTTGCGCCCTTGTGGTCACGCGGTCTTTGTGGCTACGCGATCGCGAGTCCGTGACGACGCCGGGAGTAGCTACCCGACGCGAGGAATACCTCACGCGGGCCTACGAGGTTGGCCTACGCGAGCTACGGAGAGTTCTGTGGCTGACGCGCACATTTGATATCGCGGGCGAGTGACCGCCTTTGATCATGTGACGGCCAGACAGATATCATGATACATTTTATGACCGTTAGTACAGTGGTGTTAGTAGTCGCTATGCCTTCGCATTTACCCCGCATCGTTTTATTAGGACACAGTGGGACTCGTGTTCATGTGTATTGCTTGGTGCTTTTATATCATAAATCGCGGTGAGGAAGGTATTCCACGCATGATTGATGTTATGGGCGTGAGACCCATAGTTACATTTGAGTGATGACTTTGAGGCGTGAGTCCTCGACTTGACACGATCGCTATTTATTGTGAATCGTAGTTTGGTTATCATACATGTCTCCCGCTTTATAGACTATTATGATTTCATTTACGATTTTCGCCACATACTTGGTACCGTTGTAATCGACCTCCTTCGGGCCGCGTTCATGCCGCAGTTGAGGTACACCCGCCGATCCTAGTTCTCGGGTCACAGTCAGATGGGAAGCTCGCTTTCTCCGAGGCTTATCGCCGTATAGTCCGTCGTTGTAGGTATTTACATTCAGGGGTATGGCGGGGCCCTGTCCCACCATTGTTGTCGTATCATTCTTAGAGGTATGTAGTACTGCTGTGGGCAGAGTTGTAATGGGATGTAACTGCTCGGTTTTAAAATTGATTTATATCTATGCCGTAAGGCAAGTTTTCTCCGACATCGCTTACTTCATAATATTTTCATGTCTTGTTTATGTTCCACGACACTGATGTTGTATCACTAGGGTGCCCGGGGTAAGGCACCAGTCACGGGCCCGGGTTCGGGTCGTGACATAAACAGTTCTTTTTATCTTTCTTAAGTGGTTATACCTAACTTCCCATAAAGCTAGTATAACTCTTAAGCGTTTGTTTAAAAACCAACTGTTTCTCTTTTGTTAAAAATGATTCAGTATTCTTTTGAAATGCTTCAAGATCTTTTATGATTCAGGCTTAAGTCAGACATCATTGTAGTTATTATTCAGGCTTAAGTCAAAAGACATTGCCGTAGTTATTATTCAGGCTTAAGTCAAAAGACATTGCCGTAGTTATTATTCAGTTAACACATGTACGTCTACCGTACTATATATATATATTTTAAAATATCATGCTTTAGGAAGAATCACATACCTTCTCGGCGAAATCCACCTGCCAAGTCGAATATGTCGCGCGCAGAGAATCAGCCTATAATAGTCAAATACGTCTATCAACGTCTAGACTATTCTGTAAACAGTTCTAAGCAGAGGGTTCTATATTCTATGAAAAGTCGGGCAGCACTTCCCTACCCGGTGAGCTACTCAAGTCTACTGTGAAAACAGTCCTATGTAAGTACAGTTCTATTATTCTTCTTTTAAACCCTTCTACTGTGATAACAGTTCAATTCTATTCTGTAATATCCTTCTAAGTATTTATACTTATTCCTATACTCTACAGTATGTATTCTCTAATTACAAAAGAAGGATAAGTTTATTTACCTCGGTAAGCCCAATAATATCCTAGATAAAAGTCGATCCTGAGCAAGGTTTAGCTCCTAATTTGTACGCTCCGATAGCTCCAAGAACCCTTAGAAGTTCCCAACAACTTCTAATAAGATACTATAAGGGAATTGGGCTAGGGTATTTGGAAGACAACTTTTCTACCAAGGAGGGGTAGTGTTTCTGCTAGGGCTTCTTTATGGGGTATTCAGCCAAGGCCTTCTCAAGGGGGGAAAGAGGAGGCTTGGACGAAAGGCTTAGAGAGAGGGGGAGGGATTTTTCAAGACTTGGAAATGATTTGTGGATGAAGAACTCTTCATCTTAAGGGGGGTATTTATAGGTCAAGAAGTGGTCAACCAATGGCCAAGATGATGCCAAGTGCAAGGCAAGTGTAGGGTGAAGATTTAGGCAAGTGTCCTTATCCATCTACTACACAAAATATCCTACCAACTCCTTGACTTGTGCAAAGGCACAAAAAACGTGCGAAACAATAGCCCAATTGCCGTCCAATGGTGTCACCCTCCCGTTGGTCCAAAATGTTTCGTCTCTCGGAAAAATCCGCAAAAATTATAAATGATATAGCCGGAATTTACCCTACGCGAGTTTAGTAAAACGTTTCGTCGAAAAACGATTCTTTTCGAGTGTTGTGCACAAACTTTTTCGTCCAAGGTCTTTAACTTAGGCTAACTTTTGTACGTACACCCTCACGTACATACTCTGGAAATACGAGGTATAACAGACAGGGCCTCGCCATACCCCTGAATGTACATAATCTACAACATCAGGGAAAGACTGTACCAAAAGAAAGACAAGCCTCCGGAGAATGGAGCTTCCGACGTCTGATAAGTGATCCTAAGAGTGTGGATCCGCAACCTGCTTACCCTTTCCTCGGATTTAACGCAGCCCCGAGAAGGGTCGCATACAATATGTAAATCGAAAGTATCGTAATTACAACATAAGTTTAAAAGAAAGTCTGAGACATGTATGATAACAAATACAATACACAAAGGCCTTACTAACAATGAGAGTAAAAATAGGTGTATACTTACAACGAAAAATAGGATCGAATCCTACTCGACTATTTCACTGTGATAGGTCCAGTGGACCTGCGTGAGGTATTCCTCGCATGGGACTATTTCACCCGTATAAGCCCTTACGGACTCGCATGAGGTATTCCTCGCATAGGCTGGACCCGCCCGCATGGGACTATTTCACCCGCATAAGCCCTTACGGACTCGCATGAGGTATTCCTCGCATCGTGGTTAGCAAATCCACGGAAATATACAATGCCACAATCCCGGGGAATGACCCCGCAACGGATAATATATCACTAGCCCAAATCCGGCTATCACACATAACATAAGCTCTATCGGCTTATCATACAATATATAAGCAATTTAAGAAATCCCCTAACTTCTTACTATTATTGTTCATATACACTCTCATTTTAGTTTACTTAAGGCACTAACATGTCTTTTATAAAAATCCGGGAATTTAACCCAAAGTACTACGTACTTCTATTCTTTTAAAATGACTCATTTCATTATAAAACTTCCAAGATACTAATAACCGTAGTATCAAGTTACAGTTTCTTTTCAAGACAAGTCACAATACTTTTAGAAATAAAAATTAGGCTTCTAAATCAAGTGACTCATGTCTTATAAAACCTTAGGCAATTGATGCCTTAAAATCGAATTGCCTTCCATTAAATCAAGTCATTTATCTTTCCATAAAGTCAATATAACCAACTCCCCATAAAGTCGTTATATTCACTTTATACCTTAGTCATGTACAATTTCCTATCCAAGGACTTATACGCTTTAAAACGACACAAGTATCACATACTTTAAAATTCTTCAAGTCCCTTATCTTTAACAAGACTTAAGACATCTTTAATATTCTCAAAGAAGTGAGTTAATCTCCTAACTCACCCGACTTGGCATTTCATAAAACGAGTAAAGAATGTCAAAGTCTTGACGCTCACCGCACTATATACGTGAAACTAGTCATACTCAAAGATAGGAAAAGTTCTACATACCTTGTCGTCAAACCACTTGCCAAGTACAAAGTCCCGCCAGAGTATATCAACCTATAATATTCACAATACGCCTATTAACGCCTTACTTCAAATGTAGAATATTATAAGTGTAAAGTCTCCATTTTCTACGGAAAATCTGACAAAGACCTCCTTTGTTTTTACTCACTTTGCCACCTTTTTCAAGGCCGAAAATACAATAACCAAACAGCCCCAATTGGCTCACAACAATATAGAAGGTAGTTCAATACAATTGAATAACCAAACAGCCCCAATTGGCTCACAACAATATAGAAGGTAGTTCAATACAAATGAATAACCAACTAATACAAACTACAGTCCAAATTCGGCCACCTTGAGTTCAACAAAACCAATTCTTATCCAATTTCCATTTCAATCCATATTGGTAGCATAACATGATATCAAGTCGCATTTGATTATAATAACCATAATCTTTAAGTAAGTAACATGCGACGATTTCTAAAAACGACCAATAAGTAATCCAATTTCCAAGTGGCTTGTATAACATTTCGGATTTAGCTACAAGAAATCCATAATACTTATAACTTCAACCTATCAACTTCATGCTAGCAACAAGTAAAGCTAACAAAAACAATATAAATATGTAATCTTGTAACACCTTTAAAAGACAAGATTATACCTTAACGATTCTTAATCCAACTCCAATCCGAAGTCGCTCCTTAGTAGTTTAGAGTCTCTCCAAGACACCTCAATCCGCTTGTTGAGACCCTTAGAACAATACCAACAATTTAACCTTCAAATCTCCAAACAAAACCTAGAAGGACCATTAGGTTTTCGCTTTATGACTAACCCGAAAACAATCTTTTTCCAAGATTTTTCTATTGAGATGTGTTTACAATACACCTAAGACCCTTGGTTTAAAGTGTGGAATCAAATGGACAAGAAACGAAAATTCTTTCTTTTTTTTCCTTAGTGAACCCGAGACCTCTCTAATGAGTTCTTCAAATTTGTGTAATTTTTTCTAAGTGTTAAGTCCTCTCTTGCTACTAGTATAATATAAAGGGTCATGGAGGGTTAAGATGCATCCAAATGGTTGGCTTGGATAAACTCTTAGCAAATATCAAGACTTATTGACCATTGACTTAGTCAAGATTGTCAAGCCACAACTTGCAAGACTTTAGTCATCCAAGACTTATGGTAAATGACCATATTGGCCATGCCATTTCGTCCAAGGCATTGCTAAGGGGGGGGGGGTGACACGTGTCGCCCTCCCATTCGTCACAACACTTACGTTTTCCGACAATTTCATAATTCCGATAAATTTACAAGTATCAAATCTTAACACTTGTGAGTTCTTACTTATGTTCTTAAAACATGTCCTGCAATTACGGGGTGTAACATTCTTCCCCCCTTAGAAACATTCGTCCCCGAATGTTCTTTCGGAGTCACACTTACAATTAGCGACATAGTTTTCTTTCACAGCCCCGACATACCAAAAATGCCACTCATGGCCACATAAAAGCATTTAAGCAAAAGAAACACTTCAATTAAAACCTGACAAGTAAGGGAAAATGAAATACCTGAAGGTATAGGAAATAAGTGAGGATACCTCCTCAACATGTCCTCCTCCGCTTCCCAAGTCATCTCCTCCTGCTATCATTTCTCCACAGAAGCTACATCCTGGTCCGCAGCCTTCGACTGGGCGATCGAGTATCGCTATGGACTCTCCTCATACGATAACCCCTCTCACACTGACCTCACTAGTAGGAAAACTCGCCTGGATCACCGATACACTTTCGCAACATAGAAACATGGAATACCGGATGTACCGCCTCCAACTCGATGGCAGATCCAACTCGTAGGCAACCTTGCCCACTCTACGAACGATCCGGTAGGGCCCAATGTACCTTGGGCCGAAGTTTCCCTTCTACCGAATCTCATCACACCCTTCATGGGTGACACCTTCAAGACCCAATCGTCTACACGAACTCCAAATGCCGACGCCGATTATTCGTGATACGACTTCGCCGACTCAGCCGCTATCAGCCTCTCTGGATAAGCTTCACCTTATCCACACCGCCAGTATCAAGTCCGGGCCAACTAATCGCATTTCGCCCACGCCGAACCAACCGACGGCGACTGCATTTCCGCCATATAAAGCCTCGTATGGCGCCATCTCAGATACTAGAATGGTAGCCATATTATAAGCAAACTCCACGAGAGGCAAATGATCCTCCCGCTACCATCGAAATCAATCACGCAGCTCGCAAAGATATCCTCGTTGTCTAGATAGCGCTCGCCTACCCGATACCCGAGGATGAAATCTTGCCGAGACTCACTGTGTCCCTAGACCCTTCTCGAAAGATCTCCGTAAGTTAGTCAGAACCGGCTCCTATCGATATAATCGACACCGACACCGCAAATTTCACTATCTCTGATGTACAACCGCATAGTCCTCACCAAAACGTCGTCCCGATCGAAGGAAATGGGCTGATTTCGCACCACAACAATAACCCAAATGGAGTCGCATTTCCTCCGAGTGCGAGGTAACCTCAGAACAAAGTCCATGTTGATCATCTCCCACTTCCAAGTCGGAATCTCAATAGATCGCAATAATCCACTGGGCCTCTCGTGCTCGACCTTAACTCGCCGGGCAATTAGGACATCAGGCAACAAAACTCGCCACGCCCTCTTCGTGCCATCCCACCAATACAAACATCCGAGGTCATGGTACATCTTGGTCGACCGGATGAATAGAATAACGAGCGCCAGGTGCCTCTGCACCACGACGGTCCTCGATACATCGGAAAACACAACCGCCTCAAATCTTAGCACTCATCAGCGCTACTCGAATAGACTCTTCTCCTTCCAAGAGCCGCATCACGCATCGCACCAAAATCGGGTCCTCAAATCGCCGCTTCTTCACCTCATCAACGATGGAAGACTCGCAACCTCACGAACCCGTACTCCACTATCGTCAGATCGATCAATCGAACCCCAAGGCTCGCTAATCGGTGGATCCGACGACCATGTCCCCGTCTCTCCGGCCGTACTGATAGGCTCCCATCGATCTACGACTCAAGGCATCAAGAACTACGCTGGCTTTCCGGATGGTAGAGAATATCAACATCATAATCTTTCAAAGAACTCTAACCACCGCCTCTGCCTCGAGTTCGATTCCTCTTCCTGAAGATATACTGGAGGCTCTTGTGGTCTGTATAAATATCCACATGAACCCCATACACATAAGGACTCCAACTCTTCAAGGCATGAATAACCGCGACCAACTCTAAGTCATGGGTAGGGTAATTCCTCTCATGCTTCCAGAATCGCCGGAAGAATAGGCTATAACCTTGCCGTCCGCATCAAAACACACCCTAGCCCGATACCCGAGGCATCACAATAGATCACGCGTGCGCCTAACCCTCGTGAAGAGTAAGAACGGGTCAGAGTCAACCTCTCCTTCAAAGAATGAAAACCCCGCCGCAAGCCTCGCCCATCGGAACTTGGTCGCTTTCTCGAGTCACCTAGTCAATCTGCGAAATCGGCAACCGCTTCCACAAACCTACGATAATAACCCGCTAGTCCTAAGAAATCGCGCACTCGGTCGGAGTAGTAGGCTCGACCAAGACTTGATCGCCAATCTTTGTCGTATCCACGCGAACACCGTCACCAATAATATGCCTCAGAATGCCATCGAGGCCAACCAAAACTCACACTGGAGAACTTGGCGACAATCGCCGGCCCGAGAATCCTGGCATACGCCTCGCCGATCCGCATGCTCCCGCTCGTCCGTGAATACACCAGATGTCATCAATGAATACAATCACAAATGTATCCAAAATGGCTTGAACACCGTTCATCAAATCCATAAATACCTGGAGCGTTGGTCGTGCCGAAAGACATAACTCAACTCATAGTGCCCATACCGGTCCCGAATGCGCTTTGGGATGTGCGCTCTCGAACTCGAACTCGATGATAACTGCATCGCAGTCTATCTTTGAGAAACACCTCGCACTATGCAAATCGGTCAAACAAATCATCAATCTCGGGAGGGGTACCTATTCTTAATGGTTACCTTATTCACCGCTCAGTAGTCAACACACATACGCAGCTGGCCCCATCCTTCTTCTTCACAAACAACACCGCGCTCCCTGTGGAGATACACTAGGCACGATAAAGCCTTTCTCCAAAGAAATCTTTCACCGGTCCTTCAGCCTCCTCAACTCAAAGAAAGCCATCCTCGTATGGCGAAATGGAAATAGGTCGAGTGTCTGGCAACGTGTCAATACAAAACTCGATCTCCCTCTCAGGAGGGATACCCAAGATCATCCGGGAACACATCCGAAACTCCCTAACCATCGCATCGATCAAGGATCGCACTCACCTCGTGATCGAATACCCGAACCAGATGATAGATGTACCCTTTATGCACCATCTTCCTAGCCTTGAGGTAAGAAATAAACCTACCCCTCGGCGACGCTGTGTTGCCCCTCCACTCGATAACTGGCTCGCCAGGAAACTGGAACCGAACCAACTCGTCCCTACGATCAACGTTGGCATAACAAGAAGCCAACCACCCATACCCATAATGACATCAAAATATGTCATCTCCACTGCTGTTCTGCAAGTGGTCCGACGATCAGTAAATAAATACCGACAACCTCTATACACCCGCCGCCTAACACCGAATCACCCATCGCGTAGCTACCTCAAACGGCTCTATCGACACCGCCTATCCCGATTCTACCCGCACAAGAGGACACATAGGACAAGGTAGAACTCGGATCTATCAATGCATAAACATCACACCTGAAATCGCGAATGTACTGCGTGACGACGCCGTGGAAGCCTCCCGATCTGGCGGTGGCTAGAGAATATATGCGCTCGGGACCGCTAGAATCGAATCACCACCACGACTCTACCGCGCCCGCTCGTCCGCTGAGTACCACGCCTCGGGCGCATAACCACGTAAGGAGAAGAATACCCAAAGAATCGATCCCGCTTACCGGCTGCACCACCCATGCCGCCTCTAGACGACAATCCTCTTCAAGTGGTCCACCGCCAAAAGAGTAACAACCTCCTGCAGAACACGACACTCGCCGGTGAGACCTACCGCAGACGAGCACACCGAGGTGTGGTGGTCTCGATCGGCGAGGATCTCGCCTCTCAAACCTCAAGTCCCGGAGCCTCAGACGCTTCCCGAATGACCTTGCCGATCAGATCTCCTACCGTAAAACCGTGACGAGCACTCTGGCCGGGCCGGAAAGTGGACCTGGGTCACGAGGCCGCCCGCTGAAATCGCCTCGAGACCACGATGTCCCGCCTCTGGGCCGGCTGCGTCAATCTGGTCCTCCTCTCTATCCTCTATCCTCGCATAAGCTCGCATCCGGCGATGTCCATACCGGGTGAAGAGCCACCCCAAGCATGTCAGAATCATATGACGGTCTAGCCCCATCACATAACGATGAACTCTATCCGCCATGCTAGCTACAATAGTATGCGCATGTCTGGCCAATGAGTCAAACTCCAAGCTATACTCTCTGACAGTCCTCCCGTTCTGCCTCAAGGTCAAGAATCTGTCTACCTGGGCTCTCCTCATCTCGGGAGGCAAAAAGTGATCCATGAAAGCCTCTGTAAACTCCTCCCAAATAGCTGGAAGAGCATCATCACCTCTCGAAAGCAACCACGACTCAAACCAGTTCAGCGCAATATCGCGCAACCGGTAAGAGGCTAGCGAATGCACTGCCTCTCAAGCCCTAAGGACTGCATGGTCCGTCAGAGTCGCCGAATGAACTCCTCGCGATCCTCATCAGACCTCGAACCATAAAACTTAGGGTGACATCCCGTAAAATCCCTAATCCGCAAACCGTCGGCCAGTGGGCCGTCGCTCGCTCGGCGCCGCCGCTACTATATCGTCAATAACCGACCGCCTCGTAGTCTCTATACTCGCAGTGGCCGGGAACCGAGGGTCCGCATCGGAACCTCGAGCTACCGCCGCCTCGGCCTCTCTAAAATCGCAGCGTGGTGAACTTGCCGACCCGCCTACTACCTCGTGCATAGTCGTGCTCGAGCCCGTAACCTCTCGAGTACCGCTAGCAGCCTCCCGCCGCTTTGCCCTTCGGGCTCGTCGCTTCGTGAGGCATAGCTGTTTCATAAGAAGAGGTCGAGAGGATTCAACCTAATAAGACAACTCTAATGCACGATCTCGCAGAGAGAAGAATGGAAACTAATCCTAAATGTCCTCGCAGCCTCTCGATTATAGATGTGGTGCACAACACACCGATAATCAAGACTCTACTAGACACGGCTCAGACACTTTCCGAGGACTAATCGCTCGATACCACTTTTGTCACGACCACTCGGCCGCGATCGGTGCCCTACCCGCACCCTGCTCGTATACATCGAGAATAGCAATGAACATACACAACATAAACACAGTGTAAACAATATAACATCACAAAGCAGCCGATAAGGCCGCTTTCCATAATATAAACAAAGTCAAAAGTACAACTTTACAACTCGGTTCTTACACAACCACATATGTGAATACAAACCTCTAGGAATAACAATCGTATGTGACAGACTCGCCATACCTCGAATGTACATAATCTACAACATCGTGGGAAAGATCAGACTAAAGAAAGACAAGCCACGAGAATGGAGCTTCCGACGTCCGATAAGTGATCCTAAGAGTATGGATCCGCAACTCGCTACCCTTTCCTCGCAGATTTAACGCAGCCTCGAGAAGGGGTCAAGACACAATATGTACTAAGTATGTAAAATCGAAAGTACTGTAATTACAACATAAGTTTAAAAGAAAGCGGAGACATGTATGATAACAAATACAAGACACAAAGGCCTTACTAACAATGAGTAAAAATAGGTGTATACTTACAACGAAAAATAGGATTGGAATCCTACTCCGGGACTATTTCACCCGTGATAGTCCGGTGGACTGCGTGAGGTATTCTCGACGGGACTATTTCACCCGCATAAGCCCTTACGACTCGCATGAGGTATTCCTCGATAGGTCGGACTCGCCCGCACGGGACTATTTCACCCGCATAAGCCCTTACGACTCGCATGAGGTATTCCTCGCATCGTGGTTAGCAAATCCACGAAATATACAATGCCACAATCCCGGGAATGACCGCATGACGGATAATATATCACTAGCCCAAATCCGCTTATCACACATAACATAAGCTCTATCGCTTATCATACAATATATAAGCAAGTTAAGAAATCCCTAACTTCTTACTATTCTTGTTCATATACACTCTCATTTTAGTTTACTTAAGGCACTAACATGTCTTTTATAAAAATCCGTTAATTTAACCCAAAGTACTACGTACTTCTATTCTTTTAAAATGACTCATTTCATTATAAAACTTCCAAGATACTAATAACCGTAGTATCAAGTTACAATTTCTTTTCAAGACAAGTCACAATACTTTTAGAAATAAAAATTAGGCTTCTAAATCAAGTGACTCATGTCTTATAAAACCTTAGGCAATTGATGCCTTAAAATCGAATTGCCTTCCATTAAATCAAGTCATTTATCTTTCCATAAAGTCAATATAACCAACTCCCCATAAAGTCGTTATATTCACTTTATACCTTAGTCATGTACAATTTCCTATCCAAGGGACTTATACGTTTTTAAAACGACACAAGTATCACATACTTTAAAATTCTTCAAGTCCCTTATCTTTAACAAGACTTAAGACATCTTTAATATTCTCAAAGAAGTGAGTTAATCTCCTAACTCACCCGACTTGGCATTTCATAAAATGAGTAAAGAATGTCAAAGTCTTGTACGTCTACCGTACTATATACGTGAAACTACTCATGCTTAAAGATAGGAAAAGTTCTACATACCTTGTCTGGTCAAACCACTTGCCAAGTACAAAGTCCCGCCCGTAGTATATCAACCTATAATATTCACAATACGTCTATTAACGCCTTACTTCAAATGTAGAATATTATAAGTGTAAAGTCTCCATTTTCTACGGAAAATCGGACAGCACCTCCTTTGTTTTTACTCACTTTGCCACCTTTTTCAAGGCCGAAAATACAATAACCAAACAGCCCCAATTGGCTCACAACAATATAGAAGGTAGTTCAATACAATTGAATAACCAAACAGCCCCAATTGGCTCACAACAATATAGAAGGTAGTTCAATACAAATTAATAACCAACTAATACAAACTACAGTCCAAATTCGACCACCTTGAGTTCAACAAAACCAATTCTTATCCAATTTCCATTTCAATCCATATTGGTAGCATAACATGATATCAAGTCGCATTTGAATATAATAACCATAATCTTTAAGTAAGTAACATGCGACGATTTCTAAAAACGACCAATAAGTAATCCAATTTCCAAGTGGCTTGTATAACATTTCGGATTTAGCTACAAGAAATCCATAATACTTATAACTTCAACCTATCAACTTCATGCTAGCAACAAGTAAAGCTAACAACAACAATATAAATATGTAATCTTGTAACACCTTTAAAAGACAAGATTATACCTTAACGATTCTTAATCCAACTCCAATCCGAAGTCGCTCCTTAGTAGTTTAGAGCCTCTCCAAGACACCTCAATCCGCTTGTTGAGACCCTTAGAACAATACCAACAATTTAACCTTCAAATCTCCAAACAAAACCTAGAAGGACCATTAGGTTTTCGTTTTGCGACTAACCCGAAAACAATCTTTTTCCAAGATTTTTCTATTGAGATGTGTTTACAATACACCTAAGACCCTTGGTTTAAAGTGTGGAATCAAATGGACAAGAAATGCAAATTCTTTCTTTTTTTTCCTTAGTGAACCCGAGACCTCTCTAATGAGTTCTTCAAATTTGTGTAATTTTTTCTAAGTGTTAAGTCCTCTCTTGCTACTAGTATAATATAAAGGGTCATGGAGGGTTAATATGCATCCAAATGGTTGGCTTGGATAAACTCTTAGCAAATATCAAGACTTATTAACCATTGACTTAGTCAAGATTGTCAAGCCACAACTTGCAAGACTTTAGTCATCCAAGACTTATGGTAAATGACCATATTGGCCATGCCATTTCGTCCAAGGCATTGCTAAGGGGGGGTGACACGTATCGCCCTCCCATTCGTCACAACACTTACATTTTCCGACAATTTCATAATTCCGATAAATTTACAAGTCTCAAATCTTAACACTTGTGAGTTCTTACTTATGTTCTTAAAACATGTCCTGCAATTACGGGGTGTAACAGTATAACACATGTCCTGTAAATACGGGGTGTAACAACTAACACCCATAGTATCAAGGCTTGTTTACATTTCACATAAGTCACTACACTTTTAGAAATACGTTTCTCAGCTTCTAAATCAAGTGACCCTTATTTTAAAACTTTAAGCAAGTGATACCTTTAAATCAAAATGCCCTTCCTTATTTCAAGTTACTCCTTTGTTTACATTATTAGAGGAAACCATTCTCTTAACATTTCATAAAGCCGTTATAACCAACTTCCCATAAAGCCGTTATAACCCTTTATGGTTTTAGACAATTTCATTCCTTTTTCAACCAAGAGACTTATACTTTTAAAACCAAGTATCATATACTTTCAAATCAATTTTCTTAACTTCCAAAATACTTCAAGTCTCTTAACTTTAAAAATCAAGTTTCTTAACTTTTAAATCTCAAGTAACTCACACCTTTTAAAACAAATTACTTCCCTTAAATCATGTCATTTCTTCCTTTAAGAATCAAGTTCCATTACTTGAAAATAAAGTCTCTCAACCTTTTAGGAGTCAAAGGTTCATAGTCTTAAAACTTCATAGCGTAAATTCTTTAAGTTAAGTACATATGCCTTATGTGTGTGAGTAGATTATACTTGTTTATAACGATCTTATTAAAGCAGCCATGATCTAGAAAATGTAATACAATTTTGTCTTATCTTAGCTTCTATGCAGATGGAGGATTCTACTCATTTTAATATAATTAATTGTCATTACATTTTCCTTTATTAACGCTGCAATGGCTTGTTCGATACTTATTCTCATTTGTGCCGTAAATTAGCCAAGTCAACTTGGCTCCAAATACCTCCTAACGACTCCTACCAACATCCCCCATAAGACTTGGTAAGAACTTAGGATACTTAGACATAACCTTTACATAGAGTAAATCAACATACATACTTCTTAACTTCTAAGAGTAAAAGGAAACATGAAATAATACCACATGTATATTCCATACATAGAATCATGCCAAAGTAAGAAAGAGGTTCACATACCTCGCGACGATTATCGACAAGTAGAAAAATGCTCCAAAGTACTTCAACCTATAATGGCCATAATACGTCCATTAACCACTAGCTTCGAACGTAGAATATTCTAAGTGCAAAGTCACTAATTTCTACGGAAAATCGGAAAGCACTTCCTTTGTTTCTACATACTTTGCCACCTTTTTCAAGGTCGAATTCAATAACCAAACACGCCACATTTAAGGCTCAACAATGTAGTTAACAATAGGGGATTACACGCCTACAAGACGTGTAAAATTCCGCCCAACAAATATACAAAAATAATCCAATAATTTCCATCTCATTCTCGGCTAAATAGGTGCAACAACGTATCATCTTGTCCAATTTCTTTCCAATCCAAGTTCTTGGGTCTAACATGTTATATAGTCATAAACAACTTCAACAACTATAATTCCTTCTTTATATAACATGTGACGACTTAAACTAATAATCTACTTGAATTGTAATCTTAAGGCTAAACATGCTAGTTTTCGGATTAGGGTTCCAATAGCCAATACACTTATCAAACTTCATACTAAATACCTCATGCTTGCTAATACCCATAACTACAATGATAAGTGATCTTTAATAGCTAAAACGATAAGATTTTTACCTTTACAAGCCCTTATAATTTCCAAGATTCAAAGTCGCTCCTTAGCAATTCTTAGCTCCTTTCCTTATGTTCCAATCCGCTCCAAGCACTCCTTAGAAGCTCATGAAGAACTCCTCTTCAAGTTCCATCTTCAAAGTTGAAGAACATCTTAGGTTTTCGCCTTGCAACTAACGTAAAAACGTCGTTTTTTCGAGATCTTTCTATTGAGATATCCTTAAAATACCCCTAGGAACCTTGGGTAAAAGTATTGTGAATTATGAACCACAATTGCAAAAAATTTCTCTCATGAAACCCTCTTGGCCGAGAGCTCTTAATACCATTAGCTCAATTCTCTAAAAAAATTCTAAGTGTTAAGACCTTGTCTTGCACTAGTTGTGTATATATAAAACAATGGATGACTTAGATTATAACACTTGAGTGGCTAGGATGAAGAACATTTAATACATAGCCAAGTGGACAAGTTGACTAGTCAATTTTATCAAGCTATCAAGACTTATTCATCTTCAATGGTCAATGACCATTTTACCCTTGCAACAATTCTTCCAAGACCAATGTGAGGGGTGCCATGTGTCACCCTCCCATTCGTCCATAAAATTCTGTAACCCTCGTGGGCCCCACAAAACGTAAAATTCCTCGGGTGGGCCCCACGTGACCAAATCCGTAAAAAAAAAAATCCATAATGTCAATACATTCCATACTCTTCAAATAAGGCATTTTGAGAATCCAATTCTCATCAACGAGCATTTTTCCTTTCCGACGTCCGGAAGATTTTCTGTCGGAAAAACAATTATTCCTTTCGTACCTTTTTCAAGTCTTGTGTTTCTTACGTACATTCTCTTAAACATGTCCTTGAATTACGGGGTGTAACATTCTTCCCCCCTTAGAAACATTCTTCCCCGAATGTTCTTTCGGAGTCCAATCTAATTAGATAGCGACATAGTATCCTTTTACTACACCCTTCAAACAACATATGCCACCCATGGCCAAATAACAATACTTATACTAAAATGTCAACCTTGGCACTCACGATGCCAACTAGTCCATACTCATAATGACCTTAAAGTCTGTCATAAACATCTCTACTAGGTCTACTAGGGTCTGACGACTGTATCATCACCGGGCAAATCTCATATACCCGCTCAGCTACCACCCCAAACATTCACGGGTGTAGTTACCTCGAAAAGTTCTTATGGATTCAGGCTCTATTCATTTACACTTGGTTGTTATCATTCTTACTGGTCGTACTTTTTCCGTACTTCCAACTCATACTAGCATACATACATAACTTTCATACCGATTCTGGCCCCCAATCCTTTGGAGTCACTCTCTAAAACAATATAAGGCCATTTCCGGCTCTCACGACCTGGTTCCGGTGGAACGCGTCCACGAACCCGTAAAATAATTAACTAGACTTGGGCCTTGCACCCTCGTGACCCTATCACGTAGCGGAACTACTACCAACTGATCCCACTCCCTTTCAGGCTATGGGGAGACCCGTAATAGGTCCTCACCCCGACCCGCCGTCGCACTTAACTCTTACCCTTAGTCTGAATAAAATCTTATTGCCCGAGAAGGCCTTATATATACCTAAGGTCTCGACGGTTATCAATATTCTTAGGCTCACAATTCCCATGCTCCAAGCCTACCTTACCAGTCCCCCCGAAAACGGGTACAATAACTTCTCATAATATCATAATCGTGTCGTCTTGATCACAACAACCATTACTTACTCTATACAGACTTCATCCCTACAATTCTCTTACGCCTACCACGTAGCTTAATCTATTAACATGGCATTCCATTAAGTTCCTTAACATGACTTCTTAAGGGTTCATCACCCTATCAGACAACTCATCATTTCCCAATTATCTCAAAATAAAACATAAGACCCTGGGCGAGAATTCATTAACTGTTCCATACCTTCCCGGTATCTAGTTAGTCTTTACCAACTCTTGGTAATCTAAAATCATTCTAGGAAACACGCGTCTGACCCTCATACATAACTCCGTATAGCTGTATGTCACAATACCAACTATACTACAATCATTACCAACCTGGATACGTAATCCACATAGTCCTTCCCGGTCATCACGCTTTTCATACCGCAATCAACATAACTCGTTAGGGAGAGACGACCCTAACAACACAGCTCTATCGCACGATCTCATAGTGAGAAGAATGGAAACCAATCCTAAATGTCCTGTAGCCTCCTGATTATAGATGTGGTGCACAACACACCGATAATCAAGACTCTACTAGACACTGCGTAGACACTTTCCGAGGACTAATCGCTCTGATACCACTTTTGTCACGACCCGCCGCGATCGTGCCCTACCTGGGAACCCTTACAGGTATACATCAGAGATAATCAGCGGAACATACATAAACTTAATAAGAAATAAATACGTAAAACCAAAAGCAGTTACCTCTTTTTTTTTTCTTTACACAACCCAATCCACAAGATATGACTACAGACCTCTAAGAATTTCTGACATACCAACGGTGACGGGACAGGGCCCCGCCATACCCCTGAACGTACAAAAATCTGCAACCTCAGGGAACCGTACTAACAGACAAAGCCTCCGGAGAAATTGAGCTTTCCAATAACTGAACAGTGATCCTAAGAGTGTGGATCAGCAATCTATGTACCTCAACCTGCGGCATGACGCCCCGAAGGAGGTCGATGCGAAATATGTACCAAGTATGTGGCCCGAAAATACCGTAATGAAATCATAACGATCATATAAAGTGGAGACATGTATGATAATGCGTGACAATCGTGCCTTGCTAAAGTGAAAGTAATGAAAGTCAGTTTTTACCTTGTACAGACTATTTCAACACATGAACAATAGTCACACCAGGGATATGGACAAATGCCCTCAAATATCATCACATAGTCCAGTAAGGGTCTCAAGCCCACAAATATCAAAGCATGCCCGTGGAATCCCCCATCACTGCCGACAGCTATGAATGTAAACTATAACCAGGTGACACGCCCGTGGCATCCCACCTCACTGTCGGCGTACACCTATACAATACATATATATATCTCCTGCCCGTGGAATCCCCCATCACTGCCGACAGCCATAAGTGTAAAATATAACCATGTGACGCGCCCGTGGCATCCTACCTCACTGTCGGCGTACACATATACAACACATATATATATAACATGGTCGCCTGCCCCGGAATCCCTCATCGTATAAGCATGGCCATAGGGTAATAATCGTATATAACATGCCCGTGGAATCCCTCATCTCGGGTACATGTCTTCATGAGGAGCTAGTCCATGGAGTAATAGTCGTACATAACATGGTCGCATTCCCCGGAATCCCTCATCGTATAAGCATGGCCATGGGTAATAAAACAAATCCGGGAATCTAACCCGCCTCCTGGTCGCATGCCCCGGAATCGCTCATCGTATAAGCATGTCCAAGGAGTAATAAAGACAATCCGGGAATCTAACCCGCATCCTGGTCGCATGCCCCGGAATCCCACATCGTATAAGCATGTCCAAGGATCAATCATAATGGAAGCATACCCATGGAATCCCACATCACCGTCGGTACGTCCAAGTAAACTTACAACAAGACAGCCGACCCTCCAACTGAGAGTCATGGCAACGTAAACATATAATACTTGCACTCAAAGCTATCACAAGCAAACATAGGCAAGTTCATTAAATCTTGAGACTTCCATTTTTATAAACTCAAGACACTTTTCGTTTCACATAAAAATCCGGGAATTTAACCCCAAGTACTACGTACTTTCATTCTTTTCAGAAGGTTCCTTTTCATATAAAACCCCAAGATACTAACACCCGTAGTATCAAGGCTTGTTTACATTTCACATAAGTCACTACACTTTTAGAAATACGTTTCTCGGCTTCTAAATCAAGTGACCCTTATTTTAAAACTTTAAGCAAGTGATACCTTTAAATCAAAATGCCCTTCCTTATTTCAAGTTACTCCTTTGTTTACATTATTAGAGGAAACCATTATCTTAACCTTTCATAAAGCTGTTATAACCAACTTCCTATAAAGTCGTTATAACCCTTTATGGTTTTAGACAATTTCATTCCTTTTTCAACCAAGAGACTTATATTTTAAAAACCAAGTAGCATATACTTTCAAATCAATTTTCTTAACTTCCAAAATACTTCAAGTCTCTTAACTTTAGAAATCAAGTTTCTTAACTTTTAAATCTCAAGTAACTCACACCTTTTAAAACAAGTTACTTCCCTTAAATCATGTCATTTCTTCCTTTAAGAATCAAGTTCCATTACTTGAAAATAAAGTCTCTTAACCTTTTAGGAGTCAAAGGTTCATAGTCTTAAAACTTCATAACGTAAATTCTTTAAGTTAAGTACATATGCCTTATGTGTGTGAGTAGATTATACTTGTTTATAACGATCTTATTAAAACAGCCATGATCTAGAAAATGTAATACAATTTTGTCTTATCTTAGCTTCTATGCAGATGGAGGATTCTACTCATTTTAATATAATTAATTGTCATTACATTTTCCTTTATTAACGCTGCAATGGCTTGTTCGATACTTATTCTCATTCGTGCCGTAAATTAGCCAAGTCAACTTGGCTCCAAATACCTCCTAACGACTCCTACCAACATCCCCCATAAGACTTGGTAAGAACTTAGGATACTTAGACATAACCTTTACATAGAGTAAATCAACATACATACTTCTTAACTTCTAAGAGTAGAAGGAAACATGAAATAATACCACATGTATATTCCATACATAGAATCATGCCAAAGTAAGGAAGAGGTTCACATACCTCGCGACAATTATCGACAAGTAGCAAAATACTCCAAAGTACTTCAGCCTATAATGGCCATAATACGTCCATTAACCTCTAGCTTCGAACGTAGAATATTCTAAGTGCAAAGTCACTAAATTCTACGAAAAATCGGACAACACTTCCTTTGTTTCTACATACTTTGCCACCTTTTTCAAGGTCGAATTCAATAACCAAACACACCACATTTAAGGCTCAACAATGTAGTTAACAATAGGGGATTACACGCCTACAAGACGTGTAAAATTCCGCCCCACAAATATACAAAAATAATCCAATAATTTCCATGTCATTCTCGGCTAAATAGGTGCAACAACATATCATCTTGTCCAATTTATTTCCAATCCAAATTCTTGGGTCTAACATGTTATATAGTCATAAACAACTTCAACAACTATAATTCCTTCTTTATATAACATGTGACGACTTAAACTAATAATCAACTTGAATTGTAATCTTAAGGCTAAACATGCTAGTTTTCGGATTAGGGTTCCAATAGTCAATACACTTATCAAACTTCATACTAAATACCTCATGCTTGCTAATACCCATAACTACAATGATAAGTGATCTTTAATAGCTAAAACGACAAGATTTTTACCTTTACAAGCCCTTATAATTTCCAAGATTCAAAGTCGCTCCTTAGCAATTCTTAGCTCCTTTCCTTATGTTCCAAAATGCTCCAAGCACTCCTTAGAAGCTCATGAAGAACTCCTCTTCAAAGTTGAAGAACATCTTAGGTTTTCGCCTTGCGACTAACGTAAAAACGTCATTTTTTCGAGATCTTTCTATTGAGATATCCTAACAATACCCCTAGGAACCTTGGGTTAAAGTATTGTGAATTATGAACCACAATTGCAAAAAATTTCTCTCATGAAACCCTCTTGGCCGAGAGCTCTTAATACCATTAGCTCAATTCTCTAAAAAAATTCTAAGTGTTAAGACCTTGTCTTGCACTAGTTGTGTATATATAAAACAATGGATGGCTTATATTATAACACTTGAGTGGCTAGGATGAAGAACATTTAATACATAGCCAAGTGGACAAGTTGACTAGTCAATTTTATCAAGCTAGCAAGACTTATTCATCTTCAATGGTCAATAACCATTTTACCCTTGCAACAATTCGTCCAAGACCAATGTGAGGGGTTCCACGTGTCGTTCTCCCATTCGTCCATAAAATTCCGTAACCCTCGTGGGCTCCACAAAACGTAAAATTCCTCGGGTGGGCCCCACGTGACCAAATCCGTAAAAAAAAAATTCCATCATGTCAATACATTCCATACTCTTCAAAAAGGCATTTTGAGAATCAAATTCTCATCAACGAACAGTTTTCCTTTCCGACGTCCGAAAGATTTTCTGTCGGAAAAACAATTCTTCCTTTCGTACCCTTTTCAAGTCTTGTGTTTCTTACGTACATTCTCTTAAACATGTCCTTGAATTACGGGGTGTAACAACTTGTCTCATGTTTTTGTAGAACATGTGGATTGTGGGGCCCACACACACTTGTCCCCAATCTAGACCACACACTTGCTTGCATCCTAGCCCTTGATTTCCCTATAAATACACCCCTTGTTGCAAGACTTCTTCATCCACACTTGAATTAATTTCCAAGACTTGAAATAATCCCTCCCATTTGATAAGTGTTCTCGGAAATCGCCCTTATCATTGACCAAAAGTTGTCCAAAAATCCTTAAAACTTTTAAGTGTTCTTCCTTAAGGTGTTAGGAAGATTGTGAACCAAGAGTTAGGCAAGATTTACACCCCTAGCCTTAGATATACCTCTTGGCCGAAAGTTGCCATGTTTAGAACCTAAGTGTTCTTCACTTTTTGGAGTTAGATCTTGAAGAAAAGTTGGTTAGGAACTTCTAAGGGTTGCTTGGAGTGGATTGGAACGTAAGGATTTGGAGCTAAACGTTGCTAAGGATCGACTTATAAATCTTGGATAATTTTGGGCTTATCGAGGTAATGATCTTTGTCCTTCTATTGTAATTGGAGATTACATGTTGTAGTAGTTTATATTTGAGTATATAATATGTGGAAGGAAGATTGAAAGAAATGGACTGATTATATATATTGTGGGGCAGAATTTTACACGTCCAGTTAGGCGTGTAATCCCCTTTGAGTTGTTGTATTATTGCGCCTTAAATGTGGCATGTTGGCTATTGATATCGGGCCTTGAAAAAGGTGGAAAATATGTAGATATGGGGGAAGTGCTGCCCAATTTTCCGTAGAATAAGGAACTTTGTACTTAGAATATTCTACGAAGAAGTCTAGACGTTGATAGACGTATTTGATTATTATAGGTGGTATTCTACGCGCAGCATACTCGGCTTGGCTAGTGGATTAAGCCGAAGAGGTATGTGATTCTTCCTATACTCTTGAGCATGATTGTTGTGAACTATATAGTACGGTAGATGTACGTGTGTGAAATGAATTTTGTTTGTTTAAAACATAAAGTGTTATAATGGCTTTATGGGAAGTTAGTTATAACGACTTTATGAAGATAAAAGAAAGATTTGATTTTGAAAGCTAAACGACTTGATTTTGAAAGTTAAGAGACTTGATCTTGAAAGATAAGAGACTTGACTTATAAACGACTTGATTTCGGAAAAGGAGAAGTAACTTGATTTAAAAGTATAGGTTACTTGTTTTGAAAAGAGTGAGTTACTTGGATTTTAAAAGTATACTTGATGTTGTTTTAAAAGTGTAAAACACTTGGTTTAAAAAGTATAGAGTACTTGATTTTAAAGTCATTGTAAAGATTTTCTGAAGGTGTAGTAATTTGGTTTGAAAAGAAAATGTGTTTTGACACTACGAGTATTAGTATCGTATGGCTTTTACGTAAAAAGAGGTCTTTTTGAAAGAAGGAAAGTATGTAGTACTTTGGGGTTAAAACCCGAATTTGTTGGCATAAAATGAAAGTACTTGGAGTTGATAAAATTGGTGAATCATTTTACATGTTAATAAAAGTCTAAAAGTACGTTGAACTTGCCTATGCTTGTTGTGATAGCCTTTGTTGTGCAAGTATTGTATTTCTATGCTACCGCGTCTCTCGATGGAGGGTCGGTTATATGGTTGATTGTTTGGACATACTGACGCGTTGGATGGACCACGGGTATGCTTCCACTATGAGTGTTATCTTGTTATTTCCTTTGGACATATTGACGTGATGGATGGTCCACGGGTATGCGTCCACTAGGATAGTTCCATGGCCATGGTTATACCGAGGTAAGATGTCGGGGCATGCGACCATAGGTGCGGGTTGAATTCCCGGGTTATGTTATTAGTCCATGGACCGCTAATCCATGAAGCTTTCCGCATTGACGAGCGATCACGGGCTTGATTTGTACATGTGGTTATAGCCACACTTTATATACTTGTCCTGGTCATTTCTCGTGTATCGGCAGGCTCTGGTAGATAGCTTAAGATACTTGCCTCGGTCATATCTCGTGAGACGGTAGGCTCTGGTACGTTGGCTTAAGATACTTTCCTCGGTCAGTTGTGTGACTAGTTTTTGGATCTGGTAGTTGTCTTCCATACTTGGCCCGTAAAGTTTTATGACTAGTTTTTGGATCAGGTAGTTGGCTATTCTACTTGGCCCGATCGGTTTTATGACGCAGGCAGGATCTAGTGTTCAGGTTCACATGTGGGTGTTGTTTTACATCATGTACTGCTGGCAGTGAGGAAGGAGTTCCACGGGCACGATTGATATTATGGCCGTGAGACCTATCTTGATATAACTGTTTACTTATTGCGAAATGGTCTTTTAAAAATGATGAAAGGTGATTTCATTACAATATTTTCAGTTTCACATACTTGGTACCTGTTGTACTGACCTCCTTCGGGGGGCTACGTTCATGCCGCAGGTAGAGGTACACCAGTTGTTGATCCTCGCTCATAGGATCACAGTTCTGCATTTGGGAAGCTCCGTTTCTCCGGAGGCTTATCTTTTGGTATAGATTCCCTGTCATTGTAAGTACTTGTACATTCAGGGGTATGGCGGGGCCCTGTCCCGTCATAGTTGTTATAAAAACTCTTAGAGGTCTGTAGTACTGTTGTGAGTTGGGCTTGTAAAGGATAACTGTTCAGGTTTTATATATATGCAGAAAGGTGACCGTTTTGGTTAGCCTGTTTCTTATTTCATATTGTTTCATGTCTAAAAGTTTTTATTTCCGCTGATTTTCTCTGATGTTTTATCACTAGGGTGCCCGGGGTAAGGCACCAGTCGCGGGCCCGAGGTCGGGTCGTGACACTTTCGACCCGGTTCCGGTGGAATGCGTCCACGAACCCATAAAACAATTTTAACTAGACTTGGGTCTTGCATCCTCGTGACCCTGTCACGTAGCGGAACTATTACCAACTGATACCAATCCCTTTTAGGTTATGGGGCGACCCGTAATAGGTCCTCAACCCGACCCACCATCGCACTTAACTCTTACCCTTAGTCTGAATTAAATCTTAATGCCCGAGAAGGCCTTATATACCTAAGGTCTCGGCGGTTATCAATATTCCTAGGCTCGCAATTTCCATGCTCCAAGCCTACCTTATCAGTCCCCCCGTAAACGGGTACAATAACTTCTCATAATACCATAATCATGTTGCCTTGATCACAACAACCATTACTTACTCCATACATATCTCCTCCGTACAATCCTCTTAAGCATACCACGTAGCTTACTTTACTAGCATAGTCTTCCATTAAGTCCCTTAACATGACTTCTTAAGGGTTCATTACCCTTTCAGATGGCTCATCATTTCCTAATTATCTCAAATTAGTACGTAAAACCTTGATGAGAATCCATTAAACTGTTTCATACCTTTCCAGTATCTATTTAGTCCTTACCAATTCTTGATAATCTATAATCATTCTAGGCAACACGCGTCTGACCCTCATATATAAATCCGTATAGATGTATGTCTTAATACCAACTATACAACCAGTATTACCAACCTGGATACGCAATCCACATAATCCTTCCTGGGTCACTACTGCCTTTCTCATAGCTGCAATCAACATAACTCGTTAGAGAGAGACTACCCTAACAAAACAGCTCTATCGCACGATCTCAGAGTGAGAAAAATGGAAACCAATCCTAAATGTCCTGCAGCCTCCTGGTTATATATGTGGTGCACAACACACCGATAACCAAGACTCAACTAGACACGGTTTGTAGACACTTTCCGAGGACTAACTGCTCTGATACAACTTTTTTCACGACCCGACCCTAGGCCCGCGACTGGTGCCCTACCTGGGCACCCTTACAGGTATACATCAGAGATAATCAGCGGAACATACATAAACTCGATAAGAAATAAATAACAGGCTAGCCGATAAGGCTACCTCCCTGGATATATATGTAAGGTCAAAAGCAGTTACCTCCTTTTTTTTACAACCCGACCCACAAGATATGACTACAGACCTCTAAGAGTTGTGACATAACAACTGTGACAGGACATGGCCCCACCATACCCCTGAATGTACAACAACCGACAATACCAGAGATCTGAACCAAAGATAAGCCTCCGGAGTAATAGAGCTTCTCAACAGCGGAACGGTGATCCTAAGAGTGAGGATCAGAAACCTGTATAACTCTACCTGCGGCATGAACGCAGCCCCTCGAAGGAGGTCAGTACAACAGGTACCAAGTATGTGAAACTGGAAGTACTATAATGAAATCATAATAGTTTAAAATAAAGTTGGGGACATGTATGATAACCACAGTAACAATACATTGTGCCTTACTAATAATGAGAGTAAACAAGAGTATACTTTACTGCATAAAAATAGGAGGCTCATGATCAAATTAGGGCCACCCGCCCGTAGTATCATTAAGCAATCCTACTCCTGGGACTATTTCACCCGCATAGGTCCTGTGGACCCGCAATGAGGTCATCCGCCTCGCATAGGACTGGTCCGCCCCTCTTCTCAAGCTTTGTGTAGACATGTGGATGGTGGGACCCACACACACTTGTCCCCCAATCTCACCACACACTTGCTAAGATCCTAGCCCTTGATTTCCCTATAAATACCCCCTTGATGCAAGACTTATTCATCCAACACTTAGATAATTTCCAAGGTTTGAAATTCTCCCTCCCTCCCTTGTTGTAGCTCTCGGCAATTAGCCCCCCCCCCCCCCCTTGACCAAAAGTTGTCCAAAAATCCTTAAACTTTTAAGTTTTCTTCCTTACGGTGTTAGGAAGATTGTGAACCAAGAGTTGGAAAAGATTTCACACCCCTAGCCCTAAAATCCCACCTTGGCCGAAAGTTGCCACATTTGGAACCTAAGTGTTCTTCACTTTTTGGAGTTGGATCTTGAAGAGGAGTTGGTTAGGAGCTTCTAAGGGTTGCTTGGAGTGGGTTGGAACGTAAGGAATTGGATCTAAACGTTTCTAAGGATCGACTTATAATCTAGGATAATTTTTGGGCTTATCGAGGTAATGATCTTTGTCCTTCTATTGTAATTGGAGATTACATGTTGTAGCAGTTTATAATTGAGTATATGACATGTGGAAAGAAGATTAAAAAGAATTGGACTATGTTGTATATTGTGGGGCAGAATTTTACACGTCCAGTTATGCGTGTAATCCCCTTTGAGATTGTTGTATTACTGCGCCTTAAATCTGGCATGTTGGCTATTGATATCAGGCCTTGAAAAAGGTGGAGAGGTAAGTAGATTCAGGGGAAGTGCTGCCCAATTTACCGTAGAATAAGGAAACTTATACTTAGAATTATTCTACGAAGAGAACTAGAAGTTGATAGATGTGTTGTGGTTGTTATAGGTGGATATTCTACGCGCAGCATACTCGACTTGGTTTGTGGATAACGCCAAAGAGGTATGTGATTCTTCCTATACTCTTGAGCATGATTGTTGTGAACTATATAGTACGATAGACGTACGTGTGTGAAATGAATTTGGTTTGTTTAAACCATAAAGTGTTATAATAGCTTTATGGGAAGTTAGTTATAACGAATTTATGAAGATAAAAGAGAGACTTGATTTTAAAAGATAAGAGACTTGACTTATAAACGACTTGATTTGAAAGATAAGAGACTTGACTTATAAACGACTTGATTTCTAAAAGAGAAGAGACTTGAGAATTTGAAGTTATGAAGCTCAAACTATTTTGAGAAGTATATTGTTACTTGACCTTTGAAAGGAGAAGTGTTTTTGTTTAAAAAAAAGGCATGGTATTGTCTCGATTTGGTTTTGAAAGCTAAACGACTTGATTTCGGAAAAGGAGAAGTAACTTGATTTAAAAGTATAGGTTACCTGTTTGAAAAGAGTAAGTTACTTGGGTTTTAAAAGTATACTTGATGTTGTTTTAAAAATATAAAGCACTTGGTTTAAAAAGTATAGAGTACTTGATTTTAAAGGCCTTGTAAAGATTTTCTGAAGGTGTAGTAATTTGGTTTGAAAAGAAAACGTGTTTTGATACTACGAGTATTAGTATCGTGTGGCTTTACGTAAAAAAGAGGTCTTTTTGAAAGAATGAAAAGTATGTGGTATTTTGGGGTTAAATCCCGGATTGTTGGCATAAAATGAAAGTACTTGGAGTTGATAAAATTGATGAATCAGTTTACATGTTAATAAAAGTCTAAAAGTATGTTGAACTTGCCTATGCTTGTTGTGATAGCCTTTGTTGTGCAAGTGTTGTATTTCTATGCTACCCCGTCTCTCGATGGAGGGTCGGTCATTTGGTTGATTGCTTGGACATACTGACGAGTTGGATGGTCCACGGGTATGCTTCCACTATGAGTGTTATCTTGTTATTTCCTTTGGACATACTGACGAGTTGGATGGTCCACGGGTATGCGTCCACTAGGATGGTTCCATGGCCATGTTTATACCGAGGTAAGATGCCGGGGCATGCGGCCATTGGTGCGGGTTGAATTCTCGGGTTATGTTGTTAGTCCATGGACCGCTAATCCATGAAGTTTGCCGCAGTGACGAGCGATCACGGGCTTGATTTGTACATGTGGTTACAGACACACTTTAGATACTTGTCCTGGTCATTTCTCGTGTATCGGCAGGCACTGGTAGATAGCTTAAGATACTTGCCTCAGTCATATCTCGTGAGACGGTAGGCACTGGTACGTTAGCTTAAGATACTTGCCTCGGCCAGTTGCTTGGCTAGTTTTCAGATCTGGTAGTTGGCTTCCGTACTTGGCCCGTGAAGTTTTATGACTAGTTTTCAGATCTGGTAGTTGGCTATTCTACTTGGCCCGATCAGTTTTATGACGTAGGCAGGATCTAGTATTCAGGTTCACATATGGGTGTTGTTTTTACATCATGTACTGCCGGCAGTGAGGAAGGAGTTCCACGGGCATGATTGATATTGTGGGCGTGAGACCTATAGTTATGTGTGAGTGGTGATTTTGAGGACATGCGTCCCTTACTTGACATAACTGTTTACTTATTGCGAAATGGTCTTTTAAAAATGATGAAATGTGATTTCATTACAGTATTTTCAGTTTCACATACTTGGTACTTGTTATCGACCTCGCCCGGGCTACGTTCATGTCGCGGTAGAGTACACGATTGTTGATCCTCGATAGGATCACGATCCGCGTTGGGAAGCTCCGTTTCTCCGGAGGCTTATCTTTTGGTATAGATTCCCTGTCATTGTAAGTACTTGTACATTCAGGGGTATGGCGGGGCCCTGTCCCATCGTAGTTGTTATAAAAACTCTTAGAGTGCAGTAATCTTTGTTGTGAGTTGGGCTTGTAAATGATAAGCTGTTGGGTTTTATATATATGCGAGAAAGGTAGTTGTTTTAGTTGCTTTGTTTCTTATTTTATATCTTGTTTCATCTCTATGATTTTATTTTATTTGGTTTTCTCGATGTGTTATCACTAGGGTGCCACAGGTAAGGTACCGATCGCGGGTCGTGACAAAAGTGGTATCAGAGCAGTTAATCCTCGGAAAGTGTCTAAAGACCGTATCTAGTAGAGTCTTGATTATCGACGTGTTGTGCACCACACCTATAATCAGGAGGCTATAGGATATTTAGGATTGGTTTCCATTCTACTCACTCTGAGATCGTGCCTTAGAGTTGTGTTATAAGTTGGACTCCCTCTGACGTATTCTTATGTGCGATTATGCCTACGCAAAGCGGTGGCCCGAGAAGGGCAAGCGGCGAGAGGAGCTACAAGTAGAACACAGAGAGTTACAAGGGCACAGGCCCAGTCATCACCTGAGATGGTGCTTCATTCGGGGAGTTCTACGACGTCGCTAGCCCCAACAGAGTTTAGCACAGCGGCAACAGTTCCTACTGCGGCCATAATATCTGAGCCTCCAGTTCCATGACCAGGAGCAGAGGATATGGGTTACAAGGAGATGGCCCAGTTACTAGCTACGATTGTGGCAAACAGGGAGGATAGAGTACACCAATATGTCACGGGTCTAGATGATTATCTAGCAAATGGTTGTATAAGAGTAGCTCTTCAGCCATACATGGACATTGCCCGCATACAGGCGTATGCACACGGGACTGAGGAACGTAGAGGTCGACGGAATGACCAAGATCAGCAGAAGAGGGCCAAAATAGCAGGGTCCTTTGGTAACTTTCAAGGCGAACCGCCTCAGCAGCAGACTGGATATGCGCCTCCGCCAGTACAGAGTGTCCTCCACAGTCTTCAGGACGTTCGGGGTATTCAGGAGATGGTCAGAGCTCCAGGGCTTCTGGTTCACATATATACATAGGTTCTAGCCAATCGGATTCATTTTTCCCTCAGTATTCACGATGTGGCAGGCGTCATTCCGGGGATTGTCATCTTTTTACTGGTGCTTGTTTTACCTGCGGCCGTCAGGGCCATGTGATGAGAGAGTGTCCTAGTAGGAGGGATACATGTGGGATGACTCAGCCTACCGGGTCAGTTGCGGGTTCAGTTGTTCGGAGGAGAAGGGATGTTAGTCAGATGAGGTCACCCCTACCTCGTTGTGGCTATTGTGGTAGACTCCATTATGGGGAGTGTCGTACTACTTCGACAGCTTGTTATGCTTGCGGCCAGCAGGGCCATTTTGCGAGAAATTGTCTGACCAGAGGTAGCGCAGATGTTAAGACTCATCCTTCGGGATCGATGGCTGGTTCATCGCCTTCTATAGCTATGCGCCCAGCAGGGCTGGATTATGATTAGAGCGACAAAGGGAAAGTGAAGCAGTAATTACAGGTATATCCTTAACCCTCTAGAGATTTGTATGCGTGATATGATGATTTTATGTTAAGTGTTATGATCGGGTAGCATTGTGTAAATTGTTATTTAGAGAACATGGTTAGTTGAAAAGGTAAGTTTGGGGACAGGGAAATTGTGAGCCTTAGAATATTACACGTGGAGACATTAGATGCAAAGACGTCTTGAGTAAAAAATTTACGGTTGATCCTTGTCGGAGTACATAGTATACGTGGGGAATATTTGTGTGATAAGTCCATGAGTGGTGTGGAATGAAAGTGGGTAATTGATCTAAGAAGACCACTAGGTTTTCGTGACTTGAATAATGAGATTGTTCCGGATCGGGAACAAGAATTTGGCGAAAAATGGGTCGGGTTGAGGACCAATTGCGGGTCAACCCGCAGCCCGGATTGGAGTGGGGTCAGGTTGAGGTGGTCCTGTTATGTGATAGGGTTACGAGGGTGCTAGGCCCAAGTTTAGGTAATCATTATACGAGTTCATGGATGCGTTCGACCAGAATCGGATCTTGAAGGCCGGGAATGGCCTTAAAGGAAATTGAAGCTAGTAATGACCAAATAGGTGGTAGTAACTCCAAGGTTTTAAAAATTGAAGTGATGAATGAAGTGTGGTACATGTACTAGAAAGCATTCCGGTGTACGAGAAGGGTACGACGAGTAAGAAAAAAAGCGAACATGTGTTAAGAGAATGGAAGTGATCATTTTTTTTGTGAAGTGAAGGTGCGAAGAGAGTATCCTTTAGACCATGGGTGAGAGCTAATTGTGATGTTACACGTTGGAGGTTTTTTCCTCGTTGTCTTGGAATTAAGTATTGCGCGTGTGTTATATTATGGCCAGGTGTGGCATAATTGGTTATGTAAGTATAGTAGTAAAGACTATACCGGCGCATGTATGTTTGAAGACTTAGAAGGAACATTCGGGATGAATGTTTCTAAGGGGGGAAGAATGTTACACCCCGTAGTTCCAGGGTATGTATGTGAGGACGTACGTACGAGGATACAACATAAATATTGGAAAGGAAGAAAGATTTGATTTTCCGACGGAAAATTTTCCGGATTTTTGTGAAGGAAAAAGGTTTGTTAATGGGAATTGGATTCCCAGATTTGGTATTCGGACTTCTGGGAATACAATAGAATTATGGAATTTTATTTCCAGATTTGGTCACGTGGGGCCCACGGGAGAAATTTACGATTTTGTGGGGCCCACTTTGTTTTCGAGATTTTGGCCATTATGGATATTTTCGAGAGATGAAATATTTTGGATGAGTAGGAGGGCGACATGTGTCACCCCCTTAGGTGGCACATGGCCGAAATATGGTGCCATGTGGCCTCTTGGCCGTTTTGTGTACTCAAGCTTTGTGTAGACATGTGGATGGTGGGACCCACACACACTTGTCCCCCAATCTCACCACAAACTTGCTAAGATCCTAGCCCTTTATTTTCCTATAAATACCCCCTTGATGCAAGACTTATTCATCCAACACTTAGATAATTTCCAAGGTTTGAAATTCTCCCCCCCTTGTTGTAGCTCTCGGCAATTAGCCCCCCCCGCCCCCTGACCAAAAGTTGTCCAAAAATCCTTAAACTTTTAAGTGTTCTTCCTTACGTTATTAGGAATATTGTGAACCAATAGTTGGAAAAGATTTCACACCCCTAGCCCTAAAATCCCACCTTGGGCGAAAGTTGCCACATTTGGAACCTAAGTGTTCATCACTTTTTGGAGTTGGATCTTGAAGAGGAGTTGGTTAGGAACTTCTAAGGGTTGCTTGGAGTGGGTTGGAACGTAAGGAATTGGAGCTAAACGTTGCTAAGGATCGACTTATAATCTTGGATAATTTTTGGGTTTATCGAGGTAATGATCTTTGTCCTTCTATTGTAATTGGAGATTACATGTTGTAGTAGTTTATAATTGAGTATATGACATGTGGAAAGAAGATTGAAAATAATTGGACTATGTTGTATATTGTGGGGCAGAATTTTACACGTCCAGTTAGGCGTGTAATCCCCTTTGAGATTGTTGTATTACTGCGCCTTAAATGTGGCATGTTGGCTATTGATATCAGGCCTTGAAAAATGTGGAGAGGTAAGTAGATTCAGGGGAAGTGCTGCCCAATTTTCCGTAGAATAAGGAACCTTATACTTAGAATTATTCTACGAAGAGAACTAGAAGTTGATAGATGTGTTGTGGTTGTTATAGGTGGATATTCTACGCGCAGCATACTCGACTTGGCTTGTGGATAACGCCGAAGAGGTATGTGATTCTTCCTATACTCTTGAGCATGATTGTTGTGAACTATATAGTACAGTAGATGTACATGTGTGAAATGAATTTGGTTTGTTTAAACCATAAAGTGTTATAATAGCTTTATGGGAAGTTAATTATAACGACTTTATGAAGATAAAAGAGAGACTTGATTTTGAAAGATAAGAGACTTGACTTATAAACGACTTGATTTGAAAGATAAGAGACTTGACTTATAAACGACTTGATTTCTAAAAGAGAAGAGACTTGAGAATTTGAAGTTATGAAGCTCAAACTATTTTGAGAAGTATATTGTTACTTGAACTTTGAAAGGAGAAGTGTTTTTGTTTAAAAAGAAGGCATGGTATTGTCTCAATTTGGTTTTGAAAGCTAAACGACTTGATTTCGGAAAAGGAGAAGTAACTTGATTTAAAAGTATAGGTTACATGTTTTGAAAAAAGTAAGTTACTTGGGTTTTAAAAGTATACTTGATGTTGTTTTAAAAATATAAAGCACTTGGTTTAAAAAGTATAGAGTACTTGATTTTAAAGGCCTTGTAAAGATTTTTTGAAGGTGTAGTAATTTGGTTTGAAAAGAAAACGGGTTTTGATACTACGAGTATTAGTATCGTGTGGCTTTACGTAAAAAGAGGTCTTTTTGAAAGAATGAAAAGTATGTGGTATTTTAGGGTTAAAGCCCGGATTGTTGGCATAAAATGAAAGTACTTGGAGTTGATAAAATTGATGAATCAGTTTACATGTTAATAAAAGTCTAAAAGTATGTTGAACTTGCCTATGCTTGTTGTGATAGCCTTTGTTGTGCAAGTGTTGTATTTCTATGCTACCGCGTCTCTCGATGGAGGGTCGTCATCTGGTTGATTGCTTGGACATACTGATGAGTTGGATGGTCCACGGGTATGCTTCCACTATGAGTGTTATCTTGTTATTTCCTTTGGACATACTGACGAGTTGGATGGTCCACGGGTATGCGTCAACTAGGATGGTTCCATGGCCATGCTTATACCGAGGTAAGATGCCGGGGCATGCGGCCATTGGTGCGGGTTGAATTCCCGGGTTATGTTGTTAGTCCATGGACCGCTAATCCATGAAACTTCAATATATATACCACATGCTCATTTAACAACTACTAAACATGAAATCTTTAATCACACTAAGAAGATGGAGATTTTACCTCAATAAGCCCTAATAATGTCCAAGCGTAAAAGTCGATCCTTAGCAACTTTTAGCTCCTCTTCTTACGTTTCAATCCGCTCCAAGCACTCCTTAGAAGCTCATAACCAACTTCCCTTCAATTTCCAACTTCAAAGTTGAAGAACACCTTAGGGTTTCACCTTGCGACTAATGTAAAAACGTAGCTTTTCCGGAATCTTTCTATTGAGATAACCTTACAATACCTCTAGGAACCTTGGGTTTGAATATTGGGAAGCAAGATTGCAAAACTTCCTTCTCTTTTCTTCACCAATGCCGAGAGCTCCCTCTAAGTGTTCACTAGTCTTGCACTAGTAATGGATATATAAGAGAATCAATGGCTAGGATTAAAACACTTGTGTGGATGATATGTGGTCAACAATATCAAGCCAAGTGGCTTTCTTGACTTGTCCATTTACGCCCCACATGTGTAACGACCCGTTCCGGGGCCCGTTACTGGTGCCTTACCCTGGGCACCCTAGTGATACATACATCAGAGAAAATCAGCGGAACATAAAACATGAGTCATTTAACAAGGGATATAATAAATAAACAGGCCAACCAAAAGCGATTGCCTTGATATACATAAAACTCGAACAGCTTTAATCCTTTTACAACCCGCCACAACAAGATACTCTGAGACTTAAGATATCTGATGACTATGACGGGATGGGGCCCGCCATACCCCGAATGTACAAGAACCTACAACTCGGGAACACTGCTAAAAGATAAGCCTCGAGAAACGGAGCTTCAATGCTGTTGACGTGATCCTATGGCGAGGATCCACGATCGATGTACCTCACTGCGGCGTGAACGCGGCCCGAAGAGGTCGATAACAGTACCAGTATGTGGCTGCATAACATCAGTAAAATGAAATCATACTAGTCTATATAAAGCAGGAGACATGTATGATAACCAAACTACAGTTCACAACATAAAACAGTCATCACTCCAATATAACTATGGGTCTCACGCCCACCACATCAATCAGGTTCGCATTATGGCCGCATGCCCCCGGAATACTGCATCGGTGTAGACATGTCCATGATGCAACAATAATACCAATGTCCCATGGCCACATGCCCCCGGAATTCTGCATCGGTGTAGACATGTCCATGTGACCTCAACAACAAGACAGCAATCCAAATGGAAGCATACCCGTGCGCTACGCATCGTGTCAGTATGTCCAAAGGGAAACAATAAGACAACATTCCAAATGGACGCATACCCGTGCGCTACGCATCGTGTCAGTATGTCCAAAGGGAAACAATAAGACAACATTCCAAATGGACGCATACCCGTGCGCTACGCATCGTGTCAGTATGTCCAAAGGGAAATCACAAGGCGATAATCAAAATGGAAACATACCCGTGCGCTACGCATCGAGAAACGATCTCCAAAGCGATTAACCACAAGACCTTAACCAAAATGGAAGCATACCCGTGCGCTACGCATCGTGTCAGTATGTCCAAAGCGATTAACAACAATAATACTATCAACAGGAACGTACCCGTGGAATTTCTCCGTCACTGCCGGCACGTCCAAGTAAGTTCTCAACCAGTCAACCGACCCTCTATCGAGAGACGCGGTAACACAGAAACACAACGCTTGTACAATAAAGGCTATCATCACAAGCATAGGCAAGTTTCACAACAACAAGCATAGGCAAGTTTCACACAACTCAAAGTACTTTCATTTTATGCCAAAGTCCGGGTTTTTAACCCCAAAGTACTACATACGTTAAGTTCTTTTAAAAGAGATCCATTACTTTTATAAAAGTCACCCGATACCCGTAGTATTAGAATGACCGACCCATCTTCCTTTTCAAAATCAAGTAACAACATTCCTTTCCTAAGTTCCAGTTTGCCTAGTTTCAATTACTCAAGCTTCTTATTTTCAAATGGTTTCATAGTTCCCAAACTTAATCACTTGATTCCTTTTTAGAACAATTGAGTAACATATGTCATATATGTGAGTAGTTTATTCTTGTTTATAACGATCTTATTACAAAGACCATGATCTAGAAAATGTAATATCATTTTGTCTCATCTTAGCTTCATGCGGATGGAGGTTTCACTGGTTTTAATACAACACATCATTATTCAATACATTTTCCTTTATTAACGCCGCAGCGGTGGTGCGTCGATACACATTCGATTCCCAAATCGGTAAAACATTATCCCTTTAAAACCAAGTACTCATTACTCACGAATGAGGTTTCACACGCATCCACATTAAAACAAATAAGTTAAGTCTCTTATCTTATAAGATCAAGTCTCTTAACTTCTAACATCGATAAACCATTTTCACTTACATAAGGTCGTTATAACTAACTTCCCATAAAGCTATTATAACACCCTATGTTTTAAACCAACCAAATCACTTAGCACGTATGCGTCACCGGTACTACATAGTTCACACATATCATGCTAGAAGAGATAGGAAGAGGTTCACATATCTCGCGACGATTTATCGACAATAAGCAAAATGCTCCAAGTACTACAACCTGCTAGCCCTTTCCACTCGAGTAGAATACGCTACTCTTAGTACTTTCACCTATAAAGGTCACAAACGTCTATTAACCCCAAAACACAAGTTTCTATCTTTCTATAGAAAATTCGGCACACTCCACATGACAGCGTAAATCTCCTCTCTATCGAGGCGGCTACCAAGCCAACCGAGGGGTATATACGTCTAACCGGACGTGTACAATTCTACACAAGTCTCATCTTGTCTGAGACTATGTAAATACGATTCGATTCGATTCTTTATTCTTGAGCTTAAGTCAAAAGACATTGCGAATAATAAGTATAGTTCCATATATAGTATACTTCAACTATATACTCTAACAAACATGTAATTTCCAATTACAATAGAGGGACAAGATAATTACCTCGATAAGCCCAAAATTATCCGAGTTTAATGTCGCTCCTGAGCAAGGTTTAGCTCCACTCCACGCGCTCAAACCACTCCAAACAACCCTTAGAAGTTCTAACCAACTTCTACTCACATCTTGACCAACTATGAAGATTTCCTTAGGGTTTGGTTTTAGAATAAAACGGACAACGTTAGTATTTCCGGACTCTACGTAAAGAGGTATCTTTGGAATACTACAAGGTACAAGGCTAAGGTATTTTGGGCATAACCACAATACTGGGAAGACAACTTTCTCCCACGGGGGGGGGCGGCTCGGCTAGCACAACTAGGCTCGGGGGAGGGGGTGTTCTCGGCCAAGGGCCTCTTTCTAAGGGGGAGAAGGGAGTTGGACGAGAGCAACAACAAGGGAGAGGAGGATTTCAAGACTTAGACAAAGTGAGGTGAATGAATAAGTCTTCGAGGAGGGTATTTATAGCAAAGCCAAAGGCCAACCAACGGCCAGATCTAGCCAAGTGCTACACAAGTGTAAGGCCAAGATCAAGCCAAGTGCACCCTAACCCTACTCCACAAATCCTCACAAATATCTACACAAATATCTACCACCACTTGCCCATCAATTCGCCCAGCCTCAAGTCCACCAACGAGAGGGTGCCAAGTGTTGCCTCTCGTTGGTCAAAACGGTACCGTCTCTCGGAAAAATTCGCAAAAATACTAAAGGACATAGCCGGAATTTTCCTCGCAAGCTTAGTAAACCTTTGCGTCGAAAAACGACTCTAATCGGGTGTTGTGCACAATAAATATTTCGGCGGGTGCCACGTGGGGTGACACGTGTCGCCCCGATTCGCGAATATTTCGTCTTAGAAAATATCCAAAATCTGAAATCTCAAAAACAAAGCGGGCTCCACAAAACCGTAAATTTCTCCATGGGCCCACGTGACCATTTCCGAAAATAAAATCTCAAAATTCTAATATAATCTATGAAGTCCAAATACCAAATCTGGGAATCCAATTCCCATTAACGAACCTTTTTCTTCACAAATTACCGGAAACTTTTCCGTCGAAAACTCACATCTTTCTTTCTTTTCAAAATTTACGCGTACTCTGCGTGCGTCGTCCTCACATACATACCACAACTACGGGTATAACATTCTCCCCTCGGAAACATTCGTCGAATGTTCCTTCTCGAGCGGATATCGATGAAGCTCTTCTAACAAATTGCCAACGCCACAGCTTAGCCATGAGAATAACACACGTTCTCCTCCTTCATACTCGTCGTGCCCTCCTCGAACACTTGAACTCTCCCAGTACGTACCATACTTCAGTCATTACTTCCGTTCCCGAAAATCTCTGGAGTCACTACCTCCAAACTTGGTCACCTTACTAACCTCAAACTTCCTTAAGGCCATTCCGGCCTTTACGAACCGCTCAGTCGAACGCGTCCACGAACTCATACGATAATCATACAAACTTGGGCCTAGCATCCTCGTGACCCTACCACTGGCGGGACCACCGAGCCCCACCCCAAATCGGTTACGGTTTGACCCGCAAATGGTCCTAAACCCGACCCCCAACCGTGCCAAACTCTTGTTCCCCGATCCGAAACAATCTTACTAATTCACATCATGAAAGCTACCACTTCCATCTCACACTACCCGTGGACTTATCACCCAAATAAATCCCACGCATACTACTACTCTGATAAGGGTCAAAAATAAATCTTTAACTCAAGACGACATTACCACTAAGGTCTCAGTCGTGACATAGTCTAAGGTTACACTTACCATGCCCCATCGTATCCTCCGACTAAGCATGTTTCTAACTCCCACATATCACAATGCTATCCGTACATAGCACACAATAATGAGATCATCATAAAAGCATACCACAACTCTAGAGGTTAAGGATATACACGAAGCTACCGCTCACTCTAATCATAGGCACGCCTGCAGTATGGTAGTAGAAGGTGATGAACCACCCACAGATCACGAAGGTGAGTCGTAACATCCGCGTTTCCCTTGGTAGGGCGATTCCTCGCAAAATGGCCTGCTGGCGCATGCAAAACAAACTCCCAATCTAGCACGACACTCTCCAAAATGGAGTCTACCACAATGGTCACAACGAGGTAGGGGTGGCCGGTGGTTAACACCCCCGCTCTGCCGAAAATCTGAACCCGGAGCCACGACCGCTCACGAAGGCGGTGGAGGACCACTGCATGCGGTGGGGGTATATAACTAGCTTTCTTGAGGCGGTCCGCCTCGAAAGCCACCAAAGGACCTGCGTCCCGGCCTCTTCTGGCGATCCAGTCATTCGTCGACCCTCCGTGCCTCGCATCTGGTCGTGAGCTGCGTGCGGGCAATGTCCATGCCGGTGAAGAGAAACACCCGCACAAGATTCGGCCATATAATTATCAAGCGGTGGCGTGGCGATGCACCCTATCCTCCATATTCGCAACTAGCGCGAGGACATATCGAGCCAAAGAATCGAACTCGACATTGTACTCACGGCGGTCGCCTCTGCATCTAGTAACAAAAATGCGCCGGCGTGCCTCGCCATCTGCGGAGGCAAGTGCGTGAGAAAGCCACGAAAACTCATCCCATCTGCTGGAGTGCATGCTCTCCCGGGAAAGCTCCATGAATCAAACCAATCGACGGCGGTATCACGCGGCCGTCACGAACCAAAGGTCACAGACTCGGTTTACGAAGCCTTGATCACCCGCGTGATCCGTAGCTCGCCGGATGAACTCCTGCGGATCATCCTCGTGCCTCGACCCATAAAACTCGCGGGCTACAACTCGAGAAAGTCCGTAGCCTCAAACTATTTGCTCGGGGTGAACCATGGTGCATCTGGGCCGGGCTGCTGCGTCGGCTGTCCTCATATCGGCCTGACCACGGCAATAATCGGGCCATCTCGCTGACCCATCTCCTGCTCGGTGTGGGGTGGAGGCTCGTCTTGTAGTCTCATCGCCCATCGCTGCGGCTCTAAACTCTCTTTGGTCTTTGGCGGCGTCGCGAAACCCGTCACGAAGCACAACCTCAGTCTTGTCGGGCTGCGCCTCGCACTCCTCTGTATCTCACTAGCGGCACCTTTGCGCCGCCTCGGGCTCTGGTTGCCTTGCGCGGAGGCATAAGCGGTAAAACGAGATACGTCGGAGGTACAACTTACAACTTTCTGACTAAGGCACGATCTCGGAATGAGAAGAATGGAAACCAATCCTAAATGTCCTGCGACCTCACGATTATAGATGTGGTGCACAACACATCGATAATCAAGACTCTACTAGACACGATGCGTAGACACTTTCCGAGGATTAAGCGCTCACGATACCACTTTTGTAACGTCCGGTTCCGGTGCCAGTTACTGGTGCCTTACACTGGGCACCCTAGTGATACATACATCTGAGAAAATCAGCGGAACATAAAACATGAGTCATTTAACAAGGGATATAATAAATAAACAGGCCAACCAAAAGCGATTTGCCTTGGTATACATAAAACACGAGCAGTTTAATCCTTTTACAACCACACTTGGCGGTACTACTGCACCTCTAAGATATCTGACTATGACGGGACGGGGCCCGCCATACCACAGAATGTACAGAACCTACAACTCGTGGAACACTGCTAAAAGATAAGCCTCGGAGAAGCGGAGCTTCAATCTGTTGGCGTGATCCTATGGCGAGGATCCACGATGATGTACCTCTACTGCGGCATGAACGCGGCCCCGAAGGAGTCGATAACAGTACCAAGTATGTGAAATGCAATCTTGTAAAATGAAATCATACTAGTCTATATAAAGCGAGAGACATGTATGATAACCAAACTACGATTCCAACATAAAACGATCATCACTCCAATATAACTATGGGTCTCACGCCACAACATCAATCGAGTTCGCATTATGGCGCGTGCCGAATCTTGCGCATCGGTGTAGACATGTCCATGTGACCTCAACAACAAGACAAAGAATCCAAATGGAAGCATACCTGCGCTACGCGTCGTGTCGGTATGTCCAAAGAAACAATAAGACAACATTCCAAATGGGCGATACGTGCGCTACGCATCGTGTCGGTATGTCCAAGGAAACAATAAGACAACATTCCAAATGGACGCATACGTGCGCTACGCATCGTGTCGGTATGTCCAAAGGGAAATCACTGGCGATAATCAAAATGGAAACATACGTGCGCTACGCATCGTGTCGATATATCCAAAGCGATTAACCAAGACCTTAACCAAAATGGAAGCATACCCGTGCGCTACGCGCGTGTCGGTATGTCCAAAGCGATTAACAACAATAATACTATCAGCGAACGTGCGTGGAATTTCTCGTCCGCTGCCGCGTCCAAGTAAGTTCTCAACGATCAACCGACTCTATCGAGACGCGGTAACACGAAACACAACGCTTGTACAATAAAGGCTATCATCACAAGCATAGGCAAGTTTCACAACAACAAGCATAGGCAAGTTTCACACAACTCAAAGTACTTTCATTTTATGCCAAAGTCGGGTTTTTAACCCCAAAGTACTACATACGTTAAGTTCTTTTAAAAGAGATCCATTACTTTTATAAAAGTCACCGATACGTAGTATTAGAATGACCACCCATCTTCCTTTTCAAAATCAAGTAACAACATTCCTTTCCTAAGTTCCGGTTGCCTAGTTTCAATTACTCAAGCTTCTTATTTTCAAATGGTTTCATAGTTCCCAAACTTAATCACTTGATTCCTTTTAGAACAATTGAGTAACATATGTCATATATGTGAGTAGTTTATTCTTGTTTATAACGATCTTATTACGAGCCATGATCTAGAAAATGTAATATCATTTTGTCTCATCTTAGCTTCATGCGGATGGAGGTTTCTCTTGGTTTTAATACAACACATCATTATTCAATACATTTTCCTTTATTAACGCTGCGGTGATGCAGTCGATACACATTACGATTCCGAAATCGGTAAAACATTATCCCTTTAAAACCAAGTACTCATTACTCACGAATGAGGTTTCACACGATCGTCACATTAAAACAAATAAGTTAAGTCTCTTATCTTATAAGATCAAGTCTCTTAACTTCTAACATCGATAAACCATTTTCACTTACATAAGGTCGTTATAACTAACTTCCCATAAAGCTATTATAACACCCTATGTTTTAAACCAACCAAATCACTTAGCACATATGCGTCACCGTACTACATAGTTCACACATATCATGCTAGAAGAGATAGGAAGAGGTTCACATACCTCGCGACGATTTATCGACAATAAGCAAAATGCTCCAAGTACTACAACCTTGCTAGCCCTTTCCACTCCTCGAGTAGAATACGCTACTCTTAGTACTTTCACCTATAAAGGTCACAAACGTCTATTAACCCCAAAACACAAGTTTCTATCTTTCTATAGAAAATTGAAGACCTCCCCGCAAGCAGTAAATCTCCTCCTATCGAGGCCGGCTACCAAGCCAACCAGGGGGGGGGGGTATATACGTCTAACCGGACGTGTACAATTCTACACAAGTCTCGCAATGAGACCTATGTAAATACTGATTCGATTCGGTTCTTTATTCTTGGGCTTAAGTCAAAAGACATTGCGAATACTAAGTATAGTTCCATATATAGTATACTTCAACTATATACTCTAACAAACATGTAATTTCCAATTACAATAGAGGGACAAGATAATTACCTCGATAAGCCCAAAATTATCCGAGTTTAATGTCGCTCCTGAGCAAGGTTTAGCTCCACTCCACGCGCTCCAAACCACTCCAAACAACCCAGAAGTTCTAACCAACTTCTACTCACATACTTGACCAACTATGAAGATTTCCTTGGGTTTGGTTTGAGACTAAAAAGGACAAAGGTAGTATTTCCGGACTCTACGTAAAGAGGTATCTTTGGAATACTACAAGGTCTGAGCTAAGGTATTTTGGGCATAACACCACTACTTGGAAGACACC
Source organism: Przewalskia tangutica (assembly GCA_029844215.1). NCBI lineage: Eukaryota > Viridiplantae > Streptophyta > Magnoliopsida > Solanales > Solanaceae > Przewalskia > Przewalskia tangutica. The sequence goes on along the minus strand of CM056726.1, from coordinate 88,155,626 downwards.
TTTCTACCAAGGGGGGGGGGTAGGCTCGGCTAGCACAACTAGGCTAGGGGGAGAGGGTGTTCTCGGCCAAGGGCCTCTTTCTAAGGGAGAAGGGAGTTGGACGAGAGCAACAACAAGGGAGAGGAGGGATTTCAAGACTTAGACAAAGTGAGGTGAATGAATAAGTCTTCACAAGGAGGTATTTATAGCAAAGCCAAAGGCCAACGATGGCCAAGATCTAGCCAAGTGCTACACAAGTGTAAGGCCAAGATCAAGCCAAGTGCACCCTAACCTACTCCACAAATCCTCACAAATATCTACACAAATATCTACCACCACTTGCCCATCAATTCGCCCTAGCGCCTTCAATCCACCGAGAGGGTGCCAAGTGTTGCCCTCTCGTTGGTCCAAAGCGTTAGTCTCTCGGAAAAATTCGCAAAAATACAAAATGACATCGCCGGAATTTTCCCTTCGCAAGCTTAGTAAACGGTTTCGTCTAAAAACGACTCTAATCGGGTGTTGTGCACAATAAATATTTCGGCGAGGTGCCACGTGGGGTGACACGTGTCGCCCCGATTCGCCGAATATTTCGTCTTAGAAAATATCCAAAATAGGAAATCTCAAAAACAAAGCGGGCTCCACAAAGCGTAAATTTCTCCATGGGCCCACGTGACCATTTGCGAAAATACAATCGCAAAATTCTAATATAATCTATGAAGTCCAAATACCAAATCTGGGAATCCAATTCCCATTAACGAACCTTTTTCTTCACAAATTACCGGAAACTTTTCCGTCGAAAACTCACATCTTTCTTTCTTTTCAAAATTTCTGCCGTACTCTCGTACGTACGTCCTCACATACATACCCTGCAACTACGGGGTATAACAACATGGGCCCCTGGAGGGTGACACATATCTCCCTCCGGTTGGTTTAAAATATTTCATCTCCCGAAATTTTGATAAATTCTGTAAGTCTCGAATATCAAATTCGGAAACTCAATTCTCATTAATAAACATTTTTTCTTCCCGAGGTTCGGAAGATTTTTCTTAGAAGGAGCAAATATTTCTTTCGTTCAAATTAAAAATCGTAACTTCCCACGTACGTTCTCTTACACATGTCCTGAAATTACGGGGTGTAACAATGGTATTGTCTTGGTTTTTTTAAAAGGAAGGCATGGTATTACCTTGAGTTTTCTAAAAGGAAGGTATGATAGTGCCTTGGTGTTTTCTAAAATGAAATATGTGATAGTGCCTTGGTTTTTCTAAAATGATAGTTCATTCTATTTGTTCTAATGAGAGTCAAAGATTATTTAACTTGCATATGGTTGCTCATGATAGATATTCGTGCAAGTGTTATATTTTCACATCACCGTCCTCACTGTAGTGAACATTATATATATATATATATTTCATGGATTAGCTCCCATGACGTGAGTAGGTATACTTATTGCGGGTCTAAAGGGCTCATGCGGGTTCAACTCCTATGATATTATTCCGTGGACTAGCTCTCCATGATGCGGGTATCGCATATAGATACTCATTGCGGGTCTACAAGATCCATGCGGGTTCGAGTCCCATGCGTGTGAAATAGTCCCATGAATATTTCATGGACTAGCTCTCCATGATGCGGGTATATATACTCATTATGGGTCTACAAAATCCATGAGGGTGAAATAGACCCATGAATATGATATGCATAATGATCCTGAGGGCAGACGTCCCTGACTTTGACATGACTTTCATATTTTGAAATGGTACGATTGATTTCATATGTTGAAATGGTACACTTGATTTCATATTTTGAAATGGTATTTTGAAAATGTCACGACCCGATCCCGGGCCCGTGACTGGTGCCTTACCCCGGGCACCCTAGTGATACAACATCAGAGAAAATCAGCGGAAATAAAAAAACTAAAACATGAGACAAGTCATAAAGCATGAACTAGGCTAACCAAAACGGTCACCTTCCTGAAATATATACATATATATATCAACCTGAACAGTTAAATCCTTTTACAACCACGCCTTGTAAAGATTACTGACCTCTAAGAATGTAACCATAACTATGACGGGACGGGGCCGCCCATACCACGAATGTACAAGTAACTACTGCGGGGACTATACCAAAGACAAGCCTCGGAGAAGCGGAGCTTCCCAAAAGCTGACTGTGATCCTAAGCGGGGATCCACAACCGATGTACCTCTACCTGCGGCATGAACGCAGCCCCCCGAAGGAGGTCAGTACAACAGGTACCAAGTATGTGAAACTGTAAAATACTGTAAATGAAATCATAATAGTCTATATAAAGCAGGAGACATGTATGATAACCAAACTACGATCCTGATACATAAATAGTCATGTTAAGTCGGGGACTCATGCCCTCAAAGTCATTACTCAAATATAACAATGGGTCTCACGCCCACAACATCACTCATGCGTGGAATACCTTTCCTCATGGCGATCCCATGATATAAAACATTCAAGGAGTACACATGAACACGGGTCCCACTGTGTCATAATAAAACCGTCTGAGGGTAAATGCGAAGGCATAGCCGACTACTAACACCCATAGTACTAACAAGGTCATAAAGCGTATCATGAGATATGTCTAGACCGTCACATGATCAAAGCGGTCACACGCGCGATATCGATGTGCGCGTCTAGCCACGGAACTCTCGCGACTCGCATAGGCCAACCTCATAGGCCCGTGAGGTATAACCCGCATCGAGGGTAGCTACTCCCGGCATCCGCTGGACTCGCGATCCGCATGGCGCATGCATCGCATGACCATAAAGGCCGCACACTAACACGGAACTCGTAGCTCGCGCATAGGTCCCTGGACCCGCGTGAGGTATTCTCGAATCATGGTCCTGCATCACCGAGTCTACCCGCGTCGGAGGCGACTTAACCTCGGAAACATGTCAAGGTGGCGGTACAATACCAACATAACGGTGATAGTTAAACAACTTAAGCGCGATCGGAAACCCCTTTACACAAACATCACAAGATACTAACACACGTAGCATCCTAGCATGTTTACTTAACAAATCAACAAGAAAGTATTACAAGGCTATCACAAACCAACACAATCAAGTTATACACACAAGGTACTTTCTACTATATGATTAACAAGATCGGGTTTTATCCCCAAAGTACTTTATACATTAACTCTTTAAAAGATACGTTACTTTCACAAAAGTCACACAATACGTAGTATAAGAAAATAAAGTGACTAATATTTTAATTAAACCAAAACAACGTCCGGACTTTCCTTTTAAACCAAATTAAGACAATAACATGCCTTCCTTTTAGACCAAAACACTTCTCCCTTTAAAGTCAAATTACCATTTTAAAACCAATGATAAAACCATTCCTTTGTTTTCATAAAGTCGTTATAACTAACTTCCCATAAAGTCATTATAACACTTTATGTTCTAAACAAAACTCTTCAATTCTACAAGTCTCTTTCCTTTTAAAACAACCATAAGTATTCTTTTAAAACCCAAATAATGTACTCTTTTCAAAATAAGTAACCTATACTTAAAATCAAGTTACTTCTCTTTTTAGAAAACAAGTCGTTATAAGTCAAGTCTCTTATCTTTGAAGATCAAGTCTCTTAACTTTCAAAATCAAGTTGTCTATAAGTCAAGTCTCTTATCTTTGAAGATCAAGTCTCTTAACTTTGAGAATCAATAAACCATTCTTTTACCTACATAAAGTCGTTATAACTAACTTCCCATAAAGCTATTATAACACCCTATGTTTAAACCAACCAAAACACTTAGCACATGTACGTCTACCGTACTACATAGTTTACAAAACATCATGCTAGAAAGGATAGGAAGAGGTTCACATACCTCGCGACGATTATCGACAATAAGCAAAACGCCCGCGATCGTAACCCGCTAGCCTTTTCCACTCATCAAGTAGAATACGCTACTCGTAGTACTTCCACCTATATAGGCCACAAACGTCTATTAACTTCTAAACACACGGTTCCATTTTCTACAGAAAATTCGGCAGCACCTCCCCCCCCGAAATCACATAAATCTCTCACTAACAAGGCGCTACAGGCCAATAACTCCCAGGGGATTACACGTCTAACCGGACGTGTTCAAATCTGCTTCACAATAATACAACAGTCTACTGTAAATACAGCCCTATGTAAATACAGTTCAATACTCATTCTAAATATAGTATACTCAACTATACATTACTCCAACATGTAATATCCAATTACAATAGTGCGTAAATCATTACCTCGATAAGCCCAAAATTATCCAAGATTAAATGTCGATCCTGAGCAACGTTTAGCTCCAAGTCCTTACGCCCCAACCCGCTCCAAGCGACCCTTAGAAGTTTCTAAACAACTTCTCTAAACACTTCAACCAGGCTATGAAGGTTTTTCTAGGGTTTCATTTTGCGACTTTCGGAATAAAGTAGGATTTCCGGGCTCCTAGTATTTAAACAACTTTGGAATACTACTAGGGATACTAGGCTAGTGTATTTGGAATTATACCACAATACACCAAGTATTCTACACAAGGGGAGGGTGGGGCGAAACAATACAAAGGGAGGGAAGTATTTTGCTCTTGGAAGCTTTGAGTGAGATGAACTTAGTCATCAACCACGCGGTCTATTTATAGAACAATGGAGGGTCAAGATCCATCTAAGTGTATGGCCAAGATTGGGCCATGTGTGTGTGGGTCCCACCACACCACATGGCCAACGAAATTGGGTGCCAAGTGTAAGGCCATTTCGGCCAAGGTGAGTAGGTGACAAGTGGCTAGCCACTTGTCACACCATTTCGGCCCACATGGCCACACAAGGGGGTGACACGTGTCGCCTGCCAAATCAAAATATTACGTCTTCGAAAATATCCAAAAAGCGGAAACCTCAAAACAAAGCGGGCCCACAAAACCGTAAATTTCTCCCGTGGGCCCCACGTGGCCATTTCCGAAAATAAAATCTCAAAATTCTAATATAATCCGAGAAGTTCAAATACCAAATCTGGGAATCCAATTCCCATTAACGAACCTTTTTCTTCACAAAAACCGGAAACTTTTCCGTCGAAAAAAATCACATCTTCCTTTCTTTCCAATATTTCTGTCGTATTCTCGTACGTATGTCCTCGCATACATACCCTGGAACTACGGGGTATAACATTCTTCCCCCCTTAGAAACATTCGTCCCGAATGTTCCTTCTAAGTCTCTAAACATACATATGTCGGTGTAGTCTCCACTACTACACTTACAAAACCGATCATGCCACCAATGGCCAGAATATAACATGTGCGCAAAACTCCATTTCATGCTAACGAGGAATCACCTCAATCATCTCAAAAAGCTCTCACCCATGATCAAACGATACTCCTTTCGCATCTTCACAACAGAATGACCACTTACGTTCTAATAACATATGTTCACTTCTTACCTTTCTCATCGTACCCTCATCGTAACTCGATCTCCTCCTATTAAACGTACCACGTTTATGTTGACTCGAGTGCTAACAATTTCCTCCGGATAAGCTTCACCCTATCCACATCACGGTGAAACAAGTAGGGACCAACTATCTGAACCTTGCCAACCTTGAACCAATCGATCGAAGAACCTACACTTCCGCCTATACAAGGCTTCGTAAGGCGACATCAGAATCGTAAAGGTAGCTATCATAAAACTCACTTACCCAAGAGGCACACAATCCTCACGGCTACCCCTGAAATCAAAACATCGGCCCGCAACCTATTCTTAACTATATGGGTAAAACGCGCTGTTCTTCTGTCGGCCCGAGGGTGAATGCAATACTGAGACTCACCTGAGTTCCAACCCTGCCTGGTAACACCTTCAGACACAAAAGACATAGCCGAAAAATTGGGCTCCACTGCCTGTCATAAAAAGTAGGAATCGTGCGGCCTTACAACCTTCCCGATATATAACATATCGCCACCCTCCGCCGAGTAAATAGTCCCGCTGAAAAGGCGAGATGGTGACCTCATCGGCGACCGACTCGGTCGAACGCATCCTCGAACTCGTACGATGGTTAACTAACCTTGGACCTAACACCCTCGTAATCCTATCACAAAGCGGGACCACCACAAATTGACCACATCTCCTTTCGGGCTGCGGGTTGACGTAACGGTCCTCAACCCGACCCATGTCGCACAAACTCTTGTTCCCGATCCGGAACAATCTTACCTATCAAGTCATGAAAGCTACCACTTTCACCTTACACATCCCAAGGAAAATATCCTCAAAACATTTCATGCATACCAAGTGTTTGACAAAGATTAAGTAAAATCCTTTTCTCAAGACGGCTTACATCTAAGGTCTCAACGTGTACTATTCTAAGGTTCACACCTTCCATGACCCCATACTTATCCTTTCAACTAACCATGTTTTCTAATTCACACTTAACACAATGCTATCCGTACATAGCACCTAACATGTACCCACCATAATATCATAAACAAAATCTCCTAAGGGCTAAAGATATCTCCGCAACTCCGCCTCACTTTCCCTTTGCCGTTCTAATCATAATCACGCCTGCAGCGCCTAGCTATATAAGGTGTTGAACCACCATCGATCCCGGCGTGAGGCTCTACATCTGTGCTACCTCTGGTCGACAAACTCTCACCAAATTGCCCTATTGGCCGCAAACACAAAAGTTGTCGAAGAAATGCGACACTCATACCAATGGAGTCTACTACTATGGCGAAGCGAGGTGGGGTGACCTCATCCGACTAACACCCTTCTCCGAACAATGAACCCGCGATCGACCGACAGCCGAGTCATCCTCCGGTAACCCTCACCTGGACATCCTCCCATCATACGGCCCCGACGCCACAGTATAACAATCTCCCAACAAGTACGACACACGAGGATCATCCTCGGATCTCTATCCATAGAATTACGCGAACCGCAACTCAAGAAATCCCTAAGTCTCGGACTATCGGATCTAGGGAATCATCGTCTGCCGGAACCACCGGCTCCGTCGTCCTCATTCGACCACTAGCCTAGCTAATGGCGGGCTATCACCTTGAATTCATATCCTCGGCTCTGGCCGTGGGCGGAGGCTCGGTATCGTGGCCTCGATAAGCTTTGCCGCTCTAACTCTGTGGGCTAGCGGCATCATAAAAACTCGTCGTCAAGTACTATCTCGGGTAAGAACCAGGCTGTGCCCTCGTAACCTCGTGTTCAACTCGTAGCTCCTCTGCTGCCTTGCTCATCCGGGCCACTGGTTGCCTTGCGGCGAGGCATAACGGGTACATAAGAATACGCGAGGAGTCCAACTTACAACACGGCTCTAAGGCACGATCTCGGAATGAGAAGAATGGAAACCAATCCTAAATGTCCTGCTGACCTCACGATTATAGATGTGGTGCACAACACACCGATAATAAAGACTACTAGACACGGTCTGTAGACACTTTCAGAGGACTAATCGCTCGATACCACTTTTGTCACGACCGATCCGGGCGTGGTCGTGCCTACCGGGCACCCTAGTGATACAACATCAGAGAAAATCAGCGGAAATAAAAACTAAAACATGAGACAAGTCATAAAGCATGAACTAGGCTAACCAAACCGGTCACCTTCCTGAAATATATACATATATATATCAACGAGCTTAAATCCTTTTACAACCACGCTTACAAAGATTACTACGGACCTCTAAGAATGTAACCATAACTATGACGGGACGGGGCCCGCCATACCCAGAATGTACAAGTAACTACACCGGCGGACTATACCAAAGACAAGCCTCGGAGAAACGGAGCTTCCCAAAAACTGACGTGATCCTAGAGCGCGGATCCACAACCGATGTACCTCTACTGCGGCATGAACGCAGCCCCGGGAGGTCAAGACAACAGTACCAAGTATGTGAAACTTGTAAAAATCGTAAATGAAATCATAATAGTCTATATAAAGCGGAGACATGTATGATAACCAAACTACGATCCACAATACATAAATAGTCATGTTAAGTCAGGGACTCATGCCCTCAAAGTCATTACTCAAATATAACAATGTGTCTCACGCCAACAAAATCACTCATGCCAGTGGAATAACTTCCTCACAGCCGTCAGTCCATGATATAAAACATTCAAGTACACATGAACACGGGTCCCACGTGTCATAATAAAACCGTCTGAGGTAAATGCGAAGGCATAGCCGACTACTAACACCCATAGTACTAACAAGGTCATAAAGCGTATCATGAGATATGTCTAGGCCGTCATGATCAAAGCCGGTCACACGCGCGATATCAATGTGCGCGTCTAGCCACGGAACTCCTCGCGACTCGCGTAGGCCAACCTCATAGGCGCGTGAGGTATAACCCGCATCGAGGGTAGCTACTCCGGCGTCCGCTGGACTCGCGATCCGCATGGCCACATGCCGCGTGACCATAAAGGCCGCACACTAACACGGAACTCGTAGCTCGCATAGGTCCCTGGACCCGCATGAGGTATTCTCGAATCATGGTCCTGCATCGCTGAGTCTACCGCGACGGAGGCGGCTTAACCTCGGAAACATGTCAAGGTGAGCGGTACAATACCAACATAACGGTGATAGTTAAACAACTTAAGCGCGATCGAAACCCCTTTACACAAACATCACAAGATACTAACACACGTAGCATCCTAGCATGTTTACTTAACAAATCAACAAGAAAGTATTACAAGGCTATCACAAACCAACACAATCAAGTTATACGCACAAGGTACTTTCTACTATATGATTAACAAGATCGGGTTTTATCCCCAAAGTACTTTATACATTAACTCTTTAAAAGATCGTTACTTTCACAAAAGTCACACAATACGTAGTATAAGAAAATAAAGTGACTAATATTTTAATTAAACCAAAACAACGTCGGACTTTCCTTTTTAAACCAAATTAAGACAATAACATGCCTTCCTTTTTAGACCAAAACACTTCTCCTTTAAAGTCAAATTACCATTTTAAAACCAATGATAAAACCATTCCTTTGTTTTCATAAAGTCGTTATAACTAACTTCCCATAAAGTCATTATAACACTTTATGTTCTAAACCAAAACTCTTCAATTCTACAAGTCTCTTTCCTTTTAAAACAACCATAAGTATTCTTTTAAAACCCAAATAATGTACTCTTTTCAAAATAAGTAACCTATACTTAAAATCAAGTTACTTCTCTTTTAGAAAACAAGTCGTTATAAGTCAAGTCTCTTATCTTTGAAGATCAAGTCTCTTAACTTTCAAAATCAAGTTGTCTATAAGTCAAGTCTCTTATCTTTGAAGATCAAGTCTCTTAACTTTGAATCAATAAACCATTCTTTTACCTACATAAAGTCGTTATAACTAACTTCCCATAAAGCTATTATAACACCCATGTTTAAACCAACCAAAACACTTAGCACATATGCGTCTACCGTACTACATAGTTTACAAAACATCATGCTAGAAAGGATAGGAAGAGGTTCACATACCTCGCGACGATTATCGACGATAAGCAAAAGCGCTCGCAAGATCAGTAACCGCTAGCCTTTTCCACTCATCAAGTAGAATACGCTACTCGTAGTACTTCCACCTATATAGGCCACAAACGTCTATTAACTTCTAAACACACGGTTCCATTTTCTACAGAAAATTCGCGGCACCTCCCGAAATCACATAAATCTCCTCCTAACAAGGCCCGCTACTGTGCCAATAACTCCAGGGATTACACGCCTAACCGGACGTGTTCAAATCTGCTTCACAATAATACAGCGATCTCGTAAATACTGACCCTATGTAAATACGGTTCAATACTCATTCTAAATATAGTATACTCAACTATACATTACTCTGACATGTAATATCCAATTACAATAGGAAGCGTAAATCATTACCTCGATAAGCCCAAAATTATCCAAGATTAAATGTCGATCCTGAGCAACGTTTAGCTCCAAGTCCTTACGCCCCAACCCGCTCCAAGCGACCCTTAGAAGTTTCTAAACAACTTCTCTAAACACTTCAACCAGGCTATGAAGGTTTTTCTAGGGTTTCATTTTGCGACTTTCGGAATAAAGTAGGATTTCCGGGCTCCTAGTATTTAAACAACTTTGGAATACTACTAGGGATACTAGGCTAGTGTATTTGGAATTATACCACAATACACCAAGTATTCTACACAAGGGGGGAGGGGTGGGACGAAACCAATACAAAGGGAGGGAAGTATTTTGCTCTTGGAAGCTTTCAAGTGAGATGAACTTATTCATCAACCAAGGGGTCTATTTATAGAACAATGGAGGTTCAAGATCCATCTAAGTGTATGGCCAAGATTGGGCCATGTGTGTGTGGGTCCCACCACACCACATGGCCAACGAAATTGGGTGCCAAGTGTAAGGCCATTTCGGCCAAGGTGAGTAGGTGACAAGTGGCTAGCCACTTGTCACACCATTTCGGCCCACATGGCCACACAAGGGGGTGACACGTGTCGCCCCCTGATTCGTCCAAAATATTACGTCTTCCGAAAATATCCAAAAAGCCGGAAACCTCAAAAACAAAGCGGGCCCCACAAACCGTAAATTTCTCAGTGGGCCCACGTGGCCATTTCAGAAAATAAAATCTCAAAATTCTAATATAATCGAGAAGTTCAAATACCAAATCGGGAATCCAATTCCCATTAACGAACCTTTTTCTTCACAAAACCGGAAACTTTTCGTCGAAAAAAATCACATCTTCCTTTCTTTCCAATATTTACATGCGTATTCTCAAATGCGTATGTCCTCGCATACATACCACGGAACTACGGGTATAACGAAAGATCTGATTGACTCTCATTACTCTCATTTTTCATAAGGCACAGTTGTACTGGTAGTTTGATTATCATACTTGGCCCCTGTTATCTTTTGGACTGTTATGATCTCATTTACAGTACTTATTGTTTCACATATTTGGTACATCTTTCGTACTGACCCCCTTTCCTAGGGGGGCTGCGTTTCATGCCGTAGGTGTAGGTACACAGTTTGTTGATCCTCTCTCTAAGGATCTCTACTCAGTTTTTGAGGAAGCTCCATTATTTCGGAGGCTTGTCTTTTTGGTACGGATCCCTGTTATTGTAGGCTTATGTACATTCAGGGGAATGGCGGGGCCCTGTCCTGTCATAGTTTATTGTCCAAACTCTTAGAGGTCTATATTCATATGTGGGCTGGACTTGCGGGAGTTGTATTATTGTTGGCCAGTTGTACTATTGTATTGTCGTTATGTTCCCATTTATATATCTAGCGACAGCCTCGTCGACTTGCCTTGTTGCTACATATACAGTTTTTCATATGTTATATGGCCTACATGTTATATGAGATGGGAGGGTACAAAAGGGGGTTCCCAGGTAGGGCACCAGTCGCGGGCCTGGGGTTCGGGTCGTGACAATTTCAATACTTTGGGGTGTTTCCTTTCCCTTTTCCACATTTACTTTATTATTTGACTTGGTCTAACTTGGGGTTCACCAATGGGTTTAGGATAGGTGTCACGCCCCAAAACCCACCCTGGATGCAACAGACATCTGATGTCATGAACAACACCAGAAGCGCCTTTTAAAATCAATAAGCATTTAATCTCTTTCAGTAGTCTTTCAATATTAATTTAAAATGAGTCATTGAGGCTAAAAGGAAACATGCTCATACTTATAAAAAAAATCAGCTGAAATCTAATAAAACTAAGATGTAATAATACATGGCAATCGCCCAACATGTCATACGAGGCCTTGACAATCTACCAGTAATTTTGATAACTAACTATGGAGCTTCTAAGGTAAATAAACGAATGGACAATCTTCGGGATGCAGCCCGGAAACTAAATAAATAAATGAAGATGGATGGGTGTTCCACGAACAAGGGTGTGGGCTCTTTCAGAAGTATAGAAAGCAATAAGTTCTCCTACTTCGTACACGTACCACGAACCTGCTCTTCTTCATTACCGAACATATCATAAAAAACAACAATGATTTTCCTGAGTACCGGGTACTCAGTGAGTGTCTTCGGGATAATGGTTAATAGCAAAATATAAGTAATAAGTGTAATTGAAACAATATTGAGAACAATTCCAATTAAATAATAATATATCATGAATATCCCTTATAAGTCAATGATGAAGAAATAATCATTTTGAATTGTTATGTTGTTCTCGAACGTTCTTTAAAAAATAGTTCGAAATTCCAAAGATAGAAAAAGTCACTAACCTTAGTAAAATCACCAGTAAAAGCCAATAACATATAATTATATCAATTTCAACTTATTATACCGTTCATCACGTTAAATATTTTCAACCATGTCCTCAAGATCATTAACAAGCCACCACAAGCAACCAAAGTATAACACATTCCAATACAGGCCCAAATCAATATAACGAAGGGATCCTAAACTGCATAGAAGCACTACATCGAGGTTATAGCCTACGACGGCTACCCTTCCTCCTGAATAACTAAGAAAAATCACATCGGGGCTACTAACCCTCGATGACCACTTTTTCTCCCGAATGGCTAGGCAGACAACATCAGGGGTATTAGCCCTCGATGCCTGTCCTTCCTCCCGAATAGCTAGGAAAAATCACACTGAGAATTGACCCTCGATGACTATCCTTCCTCCCAAATAGCTACAAAAACCACAGTAGGATTCATAGTGACTTCCCTTGCTCCCGAGTAGTTAGGCCAAACACAAACAACTTAAATCATGGCAAATTAGTTGAATCACAACCACAACATAGAAGCTGAATCACTCATTATGAATTATGTCCATCATCCCATTAATAGGGGTACGTTAAGTCATTAATAGGTTTAGAAACTATGTTCAAGTCATTAAAGAAGTCTCAACTTCAACAAACTCGTTCATAGGCAATACACATGAAATATCCAAGTTTATAAAATCATGTTTTTTAAAATACTCCTTATAGGGTTGATTATATTCAAAGTATAAAGCTTTATAAATTAGTTTCAACAATCCTTTGGTAGAAAAGATTATGTAAACACATATATAATATGATACACTAAGGTTCCATGAGGGCTTGTCCCTCACACACATGAAACCATTTTTAAAAGGTTGGAAAATATGTTTGTCACAACCCAAATTACTGAGTCATGCGGGCACATACCTTTTCCCACCTCAGTAGGCGAACCCTTTGCTTAATCAATAATTTAGCAACAATAATGTAAGTAAAACGAAATAAATAGAAGACTAATTCATCTTATAAATATCAACAACGGGATACAACAACTACCCAATGGAGCTGGTTTGAATAGTACAAGAGTTTTTTAAGTATACAACTAGAGTAAAAGATACACCACAACCTGAATACAATTTCTGTTTAGAATGAAAGTTAAACAGAAAATCTAAAGAACTCCACAAGACCCTTGAAGAATAATTGAACCTCGCTGAAGTTCCTGCAACAACTCTACACCGTAAAAGGGTGTAGCAAGAGTAGTATCAATACAAACAATATGTTCTGGTAGGTATCATAGGCCGACAACAGTTAGCTGGCATATATAAAAGAAAAAAACTGAAGAATAGACATGCTCATAATCAAGTACAAGTAATATCACAGTCCAAGAATAATCAACCCAAGAAAAGAGAATTCAGTTAGAATCCAAGAGATACGAAAATGAAGTAATCACAAAGCACACCTATGTAAGACTTGAAGTAATGGGAATCACATTATATCTCAGTAGTTTATAGTCATAGCATAAGCATAATCTTTGATCCTCGAATCCATGAAGTGTCTAGGTAAGAGGCCAAAAAGCGTACTACATCTCAAATAAATCAACAACCAATGAAATAAGGTTGAAACACATTATGCGATGCAATGAATAAAACAACCAGAATCAGAGATACGAGTGGATGTAATGTGAATGTATATGCGATGCAATGTAATGTACTAGTTAACTTTCTCATATTGTACATACATGCTCCGGGCGGAATATTTCCCATACTCCCGGCAGTACAGACCCATGAGGGACCCATGAAGTCCATGTACCACTCTTACAGTTATATCAAATACCTTGAGCATCGGACACTCTCACGATCCCGGAAAAGACCTTGGGCATCATACATTCATCTCTCTTTTACACTCTCCGACAAAGACCTCGGAGGCTACACTCTTTCACTTATCATCATTTCCAATCACGGTTCATAACAAATCATCATATAAAATAACAATGCATGTCATGCCTTATATCAATTACACTTGTCATAAAGTATACTTCACAATTTCAAGCCATTTTCATTGTCTTTCCATTTTCGATGATAAGTGAGATATCAAGAGAGAGATGAATGTAAATATAAGTCACAAATATGGCGACAAGCCAACATAACACATTATGATGTTTCACTTTCCTTCTTATCATTTGTTACACCCCGTAAATTCAAGAAGATAAGATAAGATCATACCAAGGAATATAAGATTTGAAAGTGGAAAGATAAGTGGACAAACATGTGTTGGACGGATTTTGAGTCTACCTTGGAGTGTTGTACCCCAGTTGTTAAGAATTTCAAGGTGTTTTAAAAAAAAAAAAAAAAAACTAGTGTGTAGTCCGTTAAATCTAGTTTCCAACGCAACAAACCGTTCGTCCATAGGACATCGGAGTCAAAAGTTATGGAAGTTTCAAGTTTGGTGCGCAGTCAGGCAAAACAATGGTTTCAGTTCAGGGGTACAGCGTCGCGGCGCCGGTTGTACTGGGGGTTCGCAGAGGTTGCAGCGCCGCGGCGCCGGAATGCAGGGCCGCGGCGCCGGAATGCAGGGAATTTTCTCGGAAGTGGAAGCGCCGCGGCGCCAAGGCGGGATTTTTCTGCGGTAAAGGGCGAAAATCAGGGGATATTTTGTTAAAAGCCTATGGGAGGGTGACAAGTGTCCCTCCCATCCTTTTGACCAGGAAAGGGGCCTATTTTAGGGCCAAGTCTTGGAAGACTTGGCCATTTCATTTGGAAACCCTCCCAAGAACTCCTCTTCCTTCTCTCTAGATTTTGAAGAAAAACCTTGCCTAAGAGGAAATTGTTGGAGCGGCGGCAAGAAGGCAAAATGTGGGTGAACTTGTGGGAAGCGCTGGTGGGCGTAGTTGACGGGAAAGAAGTTGAAGAAAAGGGCTTTTGTGGGTTTTCCAAAAGGTAAAAGTTTCCCTTTCTCTTGGTTATGAGTTAATACTTGTTATAGTAGTTTAGAAATGAGCCTGAGGCTGTTATATTTAAGTTTGATTAGATATGGATCTTGTTGAAACCGAAATGGGCATGTTAGCCTTAAAATTGTAACTTCAATTGGGTTACTAATTTAGCCGTCACATGTTGTAAAGGGGGGGATTGTAGTTGTTGAAGATGTCTAGGGCTAGATATCATGTTAGACCTAAGAACTTGGATTGGAAAAGAGTTGAAAGGGGTTTAGGATGGGTTATATTGTTGGCCAAAAATGGCATGGAAATTATTGGGTTATTTTGTGTTATTGTGGGGCGGAAGTTTACACGTATTGTTAGGCGTGTAATCCCCTTGTTTTTGCTGAATTAATTGAGCCTTAAATGTGGCGTTGGTTATTGAATTCGGCCTTGAAAAGGGTGGCATAGTAAGTAGAAACAAATGAAGTGCTGTCCAAATTTCCGTAGAATGAAGGGACCTTGCACTTAGTTTATTCTACGTTCGAAGCTAGAGATTGATAGACGTTTTATGACCCTTATAGGATTGAAGTACTGCGAGTAGCATATTCTACTTAAGGGGGATAGTACTGTGGAGCATTTTGCTAACCGTCGATAATCGTCGCGAGGTATCTGAACTATCTCCTCTTCTAGCATGATTCCTTAAGATCAAGAAAGTACGTCCTACTCCTTAAATGATCCATTCCTTGGTTGTATTTGGATTGCCTAAAATAGAATTTGTTCTATGTACTTCCTTGAGTGTACTTTGATGTTTAAATTGTAAGTTGTATAATCCATTTCCTTAGTGAAGTTTGGATTCTTAAAAGTGAAAGTATTTTACTTAAAGTACATAGAGTCTTGAAAAGGAAGTGGTTTCCAAATCTTTTGGCTAGTGCCTTAGTTCCAAAACCTAAAGGTCATTATAATGACTTTAGGGAAGTCAAAGGAGTGATTTACTTAATTGTTTTAAAAGAGGAGAAATGACATGATTTAAGAGAAGTAACTTGTTTTAACTGTGTAAGTTACTTGAGGTTTAAAAGTAGAAGAAACTTGTTTTCTAAATATTAAGAGACTTGAAGTATTTTGAAAGTTAAGAACTTGATTTGTAAGTATGTGATACTTGGTTTTAAAAGTATAAGTCTCTTGGTTATAAAAAGAATGAAATTGTCTAAAACCATAAAGGGTTATAACGGCTTTATGGGAAGTTGGTTATAACGGCTTTATGGAAGGTTAAGGAAGTTGTCTATTTTGATTATTGGGCATAAGTTGCCTAGATTATGAAAATTTGAAGTTACTTGATTTCAAGATTTGAAATGAGTTTTCTAAAAGTGTAGTAACTTACTTTGAAAAATAGACACACCTTGATACTACGGGTGTTAGTATCTTGAGATTTTACATAAAAAGGAGTCTTTTCAAAAGAATGTACGTACGTAGTACTTTGGCTTGTTAAATGAGAATTATTCTATTGGTGCCTTGATAAGTACTTTGGCTTGTTAATTGAGAATTATTCCATGTATGCCTTGATAAGTACTTTGGCTTGATTAATTGAGAATTGCCTATGTGTGCTGGTGATAGCCTTTGAGTGCAAGTATTATGTTTTATTGCGTTGCCGCGACTCTCGGTTGGAGGGTTTGTCTTGTTGTAAGTTACTTGGGCGCAAGCGGTGATGTGGGATTCCACGGGTATGCTTCCGTTATTTGTAGTACTTGGGTTAAATTCCCGGATTTTCATAAAAGACCTGGTAGTGCTTATGTGTTGTTTGACGGCCGGTCGAGATAGGGTAAGAGTATAAGTGAGGGGTAAACCCCCAAGACGCTATACCACCTTCTCCAGGGTAAGAGTATAAATGAGGGGTAAACCCCCAAGAAATTATACCCCCTGCTTGTTTGTTTGATGGTCGCCAGAGATAGGGTAAGAGTATAAATGAAGGGTAAACCCCCAAGACGCTATACCACCTTCTCCAGGGTAAGAGTATAAATGAGGGGTAAACCCCCAAGACATTATACCCCCTGCTTGTTTGTTTGATGGTCGCCAGAGATAGGGTAAGAGTATAAATGAGGGGTAAACCCCCAAGACATTATACCCCCTGCTTTACCACCTGCTCGTCTTCCTACTTGACCCGTACAGTTCTTAGGACACAGGTGGGACTTGGTGTTCATGTATGCCTATTGGCGTTATATTATATCATGGACTGCCGGCAGTGAGGAAGGATTCCACGGGCATGATTGATATTGTGGGCGTGAGACCCATGGTTATATTTTAGAAATGACTTGAGGGCATGTGTCCCTGACTTGTTATGACTGCTTATGTGTTGTGTACTGTAGGTTGGCTATCATACATGTCTCCTGTTTTGCTTAGATCGTTATGATTTCATTCTGATACTATCATTTCACATACTTGGTACATTCTTCGATCGACCTCCTTGAGGGCTGCGTTCATGCCGCAGTTTAGGTCTGTTGTTTGGTGATCGGCAGTGTAGGACCGCTCGAGTTTTGGATAGCTCCTTCATTCGGGAGTTTATCTTTTGGTATAAGTTCTTTCGATCTGAGTTTTATCTGATTATGGGTACGGCGGGGCATTGTCCTGTCATAGTTCAGTATAACTTTTAGAGGTATGTATTCATATGTGGGATTGGACTCATGTACGGTGTAGTGTCTTTTGTTATGTATATTATATGGCAGCCTTGTCGGCTTTGCCCTTGCACAAAAAAAAAGGGATGTTATTTAATTTCCGCAGTTTACTTAGTTGTTAAGGTAGAAGGGTGCCCAGGTAGGGCACCAGTCATGGGCCCCGGAGTTCAGGGCGTGACATCATTATTAATATCAAATAACAGTTCACAACAAAGAATCATGTAAAAGGTGTAGGAATGATATACATGTATCAATCTCAAGTACAAATCATAGTCAAATCCCAATCGTGCCACACATGGTCACATATCACAATATCAATATCAAGTCAAGTCTTTTCCTCCATCCATGATAGTGTCAAAATAAGTGAGAGACAACCACATCATAATCTCAATAGGGCAAATAAGTAGAAGTCCAATATCATCAACCCTTAGTACTGGTGGAGAACGCGCATATTAGGAAGAGGTGACAATCCTACTTCCTTAAACTCTTGAACGAAAAAAGAGATAGAGACATTGTGTGGGGAGATCTGGAGCATTCATGTAGGTACCAGAAGTTCGGGTATTGTAGAATTATAAAGATTGAGGAGGTTAAGGGTGTCATTCGCAAGATGCGCGGGGGAAGAACGACCGGGCCAGATGAGATCCTAGTTGATTTTTTGAAAAAAATAGGTAGGGCAGTCTTAGAGTGGTTGACTAAGTTGTTCAACGTCATTTTTAAGACCATGAGATTGCCCAAAGAATAGAGGTGGAGTACCATATGTACAAGAAAAAAGGTGATATCTAAAGTTGCAATAATTATAGAGGTATCAAGCTGCTGAGCCACACTCTAAAAGTTTAGGAAAGAGTCGTGGAGATGAGGGTGCAAAGAGGCATGTCTATTTCTGAGAACTAGTTTGGATTCATGTCAGGGCATTCGACTACAGAATTCATCCATCTTATTAGGAGGTTGGTAAAACTGTATAGGGAAAGGAAGAGAGACATACATATGGGTTTTATCGACCTTGAGAAGGCATATGATAAAGTCCCTAGGGAGGTTCTCTGGATATGTTTGGAGGATAAAGGTGTACCAGTGGTGTACACTAGAGCGATCAAGGACATATATGATGGAGCTAAGACCTAGGTACAAACAGTAGAAAGTGAGTAAGAGCACTTCCATGTGATGATGGGGCTATACCAGAGATCATCCATTAGCCCATTCTTATTTTCCTTGGTGATGGATGGACTGACGCGACAAATCTAAGGGGAGGTTCTATGGTGTATGTATTCGCAGACGATATAGTCCTGATTGATGAGACTCATAGCGGGGTGAACGCTAAGCTGGATGTTTGGAGACAGACCCTGGAGTCTAAAGGGTTCAGGTTGAGTAGGAGAAAGACATAATACTTAGAGTGCAAGTTTAGTGGCGAGAGCGACCGTGAGACAGGCGTGGATGCGAGGCTTGAGACTCAGGTCATCCTGATGCAAGAAAGCTTCAAGTACCTCGGGTATATTATGTCACGACCCAACCCCGGGCCCGCGACTGTTGCCCTACCTGGGCACCCTTACAGGTATACATCAGAGAAAATCAGCGGAACATACATGAAACTTCCAAAATAAAACAAGAGAAGTAAAACAACAGTTTAGCCGATAGGGCTACCTTCCAGGACATACATATATACAACTGAAGCAGTTGCCTCCTTTCCTTTACAAACTGACCCACAATATGTGACTACAGACCTCTAAGAGTTTTAACAAAACAACAGTGGCGGGACAGGGCCCCGCCATACCCCTGAATATACATGAATCTACAACCACAGGGGAGACTGTACCAAGAGATAAGCCTCCGGAGCAAATGGAGCTTTTTCCCAAAACTGAACCGAGATCCTAATAGCAAGGATCACCAACCTGTGCACCTAATACCTGCGGGCATGAACGACCCTCGAAGAAGTCGATGCAACAATGCAGAATATGGAACAGAAATAAGGTACAGTAAACAAATCATAACTGTATAAAAGAATGACAGGGGCAAGTATAAAAAGGGTACATACCAGATCCTACCGTGTCATTACCATCTCGTGGAATTAATCGTACCTTATTATCTTTTCCCATTTTCAATAAAAGTTATAGTCATTTTCTTACGTACATACTTGGGAAAAATCGTCAAGTTCATTACCAATATAACTTACTTATCTTTCATAACATAATCCAACCCTTTATGGAGGGATGCATATACTACCCGGCCCAATCTGGGACGCGATCAAATCACACAAATATCAAAGCGTGCCCGTGGAATCTCCCATCACTGCCGACAGCTATAAGTGTAAAATATAACCATGTGACGCGCCCGTGGCATCCCACCTCACTATCGGCGTACACATACACAATACATATATATCTTACGCGTGGAATCCCATCATCGCCGGTACCGTAGGTGTAACATATAACCATGTGACGCGCCCGTGGCATCCCACCTCACTGTCGGCTTACACATACACAACACATATATACAACGTGGCCGCATGCCCCGGAATCCCTCATCGTATAAGCATGGCCATAACGTGCCCTCGGCATCCCTCATCGTAGGTGCAGGTCTTCATGGGGAGCTAGCCCATGGAGTAATAATATAACATTCCCCCAGAATCCCTCATCGTGGGTACATGTATTCATGGGGAGCTAGGCCATGGAGTAATATTCGTACATAGCATGGTCGCATGCCCCGGAATCCCTCATCGTATAAGCATGGCCATGGGTAATAAAATAAATCCGGGAATCTAACCCGCCTCCTGGTCACATGCCCCGGAATTCCACATCGTATAAGCATGTCCAAGGAACAATCATAATGGAAGCATACCCGTGGAATCCCACATCACTGTCGGTACGTCCAAGTAAACTTACAACAAGACAGTCGGCCCTCCAACCGAGAGTCACGACAATGTAAACATATAATACTTGCACTCAAAGCTATCACAAGCAAACATAGGCAAGTTCATTAAACCTTTAGACGTCCATTTTTATAAACTCGTGGCACTTTCGTTTCACAGATAAACATCCGGGAATTTAACCCCAAGTACTACGCACCTCTACTCCTTTAGAAAGACTCTTTTTCAAATAAAACTTCCAGGATACTAACAACCGTAGTATCAAGTCATATCTACTTTCAAGACAAGTCACAACACCTTTTTAGAAATACAATTACCGGCTTCTATATCAAGTGACTTCTTTCTTAAAAACTTTAAGCAATTGGTATCTTTAAAACAGTTTGCCCTTCTTTATTTCAAATCATTTATTTGCTTACATTACTGAAGAAAACCATTCTTTTAATCTTCCATTAAAGTTGTTATAACCAACTTCCCATAAAGCCGTTATAACTCTTTATGTTTTGGACAAATTCATTCCTTTTATAACCAAGAGACTTATACTTTCAAAATACTTCAAGTCTCTTAACTTTTAAGAAGACAAGTTTCTTAACTTTAGAAATCAAGTCTTTCCAAATCGAGTATTCTATACTTGTAAATCAATTCATTTCTTCCTTTAAGAATCAAGTCTCCTAACTGGAAAAATAAAGTCTCTTAACTTTTAAGAATTTGAGATCCATAGCCTTAAAACTTCATACGTAAATTCTTATAAGTTAAGTAACATAAACTTTGGTGCGTTGTGAATAAGTTATACTTATTTATAATGATCTTATCCAAGTAGCCATGATCTAGAAAATGTAATACAATTTTGTCTTATCTTAGCTTCTATGCAGATGGAGAATTCTACTCATTTTAACATAATTTGATTGTCATTACATTTTCCTTTATTAACGCTGCAATGGCTTGCTCGATACTTATTCTCATTTGTGCCATAAATTAGCCAAGTCAACTTGGCTCCAAAGTACCTCCTAACGACTCTTACCAACATCCCCCATAAGACTCGGTAAGGACTTAGGATAACTTTGACATAAACTTTACATAGAGTAAATCACACACATACCTCTTAACTTCTAAGAGTAGAAGGAAATATGAAATAATACCACATGTATATTCCATACATAGAATCATGCCAAAGGAAGGAAGAGGTTCACATACCTCGCGACGATTATCGACAAGTAGCAAAATGCTCCAAAGTACTTCAACCTTGATAGCTATTCCATCTCTCAAGTAGGATACGCTATACTTAGTACTTCAACCTATAATGGCCACAATACGTCCATTAACCTCTTACTTCAAACGTAGAATATTCTAAGTACTAAGTCACTAAATCCTGCGGAAAATCGGACAGCACCTCCTTTGTTTCTACATACTTTGCCACCTTTTTCAAGGCCGAATTCAATAACCAAACACGCACGTTTAAGGCCCAATCAATGCAATTAACAATAGGGGATTACACGCCTACTAGACGTGTAAAATTCCGCCACACAATAGATATCAAACTAATATAAACTACTAGCCCAATTTCGGCCACATTGAGTACAATAACACCAATTCTTATCCAATTTCCATTTCAATCCAAGTTGTTAACATAACATGATATCAAGTCGCAATCGATTATAACCACTAAAATCTTCAAGTAAGTAACGTGCGACGATTCTAATAAACGACCAAATTGTAATCCAACTTCACAAGGCTTAAATGACATTTCGGATTTAAGACTACAATCAATCCATAATACTTATCAAACTTCAACATATAAACTTCATGCTAGAAATATGTAAAGCTAACAACAACAATATATATATATAATCTTGTAACACTTTTAAGAGACAAGATTATACCTCAACGAATCTTAATCCAACTCCAAATCCGAAGTCGCTCCTTATCAACTTAGAGCCTCTTCAAGACACTTCAATCCGCTACTTGAGACCCTTAGAACACTACCAACAATTTTCCTTCAAACTTCCAAACAAAACCTAGAAAGGCAACTAGGTTTTCACCTTGCGACTAATACGAAAACTATCTTTTTCCGGGATTTTTCTATTGAGATACACTTAAAATACACTCATGAACCTTGGTTTAAAGTGTGGAGCTTAAAGAACAAGAAACAATTTTTTTTTCTCTTCTCCCTAGAGTGAACCCGAGAGCTAGCATTGATGGTCTTCCAATTTCTTGAAAATTTGGCTAAGTGTTAAGCTTGTCTTGCTACTACTAGTATTATATAGCACAATGGAGGGTCAAGATGTAAACAAATGGGTGGTTTGGATGAGGTCTTATTAAATATCAAGCCTTGTGGACCCTTTGACTAAGTCAATTATGTCAAGCTTTACTACTTGCAAGACTTGTCTTCCTAACAAGGGTCAAATGACCCTTGTGCCCATGTAATTTCGTCCAAGACATCAATAAGGGGGTGACACGTGTCGTCCTCCCATTCGTCACAGTATTACGTTTTCCGACAATTCCATAATTCCGATAAATTTTTACAAGTCTCAAATCTTAACATTTCTGAGTTCTTACGTACGTTCTTAAAACATGTCCTGTAAATACGGGGTGTAACATTCTTCCCCCCTTAGAAACATTCGTCCCCGAATGTTCTTTCGGAGTCAAACTTATAATTAGCGACATAGTTTCCTTCTACCACCCCGACATACCAATAATGCCACACATGGCCCTAATACCTCGCACACGCATATCCGTCCATCATAAGCCCAAAAGAGATTATCTTTTCGTACTTCCAACTCTCTTTCTAGCATATACATAGTCTCAATATAATCTGTTCATGACACTTAAACATACCACAACTTTATCATGCATACAAGTTTCTAAAGGGCCAAAGACATACCTGAAATCATATAGGCGGTTCAAAGTACCGCTAAAACAGGGAACTTCCACCACGACCTCTGTCACGGCCTGCCGGTGCATAAACATCCTGCCTAGCTATGGAAGGCGAAGAACCCGCAACTGATCCAGTAGACTGCGCTATCCCACCAGTGCCACCTCTGGTCGGACAGTCTCTCACGAAATGGCCCTGCTGGCCGCAAGCATAACAAGATGTCAAAGTAGTACGACACTCCCCAAAATGGAATCTACTACAGTGACCACACCGGGGCAAAGACGGCTTCCCCTGGCTACTATCCTCTGACATCTGTGAACCTGTAGCCTCGAGCCACGACTGCTCCGAATATCCCCGACGACCAAACCTCCGGCCAGAAGACCGAGAAGGAGCACTCTGTGTCGGCTGAAATATGGACCTACTGGCTGCCGAAATTTGTCGCCTCGCGAATTTCCTCGAACCTCGCTGTCTGGCCTTCTGGTGGCACGAGTCTAGTGACCCTCTATCTCTCTGTCCTCTATCCTCGCGCATAAGCTTGCATCTGGCAATATCCATACGGTGAAGGGCGGCTCCGGGCATCGAGAATCATATAATGGTCCAGCCCCATCACATAGCGGTGAACTCGTCGTCATATCGGCCCACAATAGTGTGCGCGATACCAACGAGTCAAACTCGTGTTGTTGTCACGACCCGATCTCGGGCCGCGGTGCCTTACCGGGCACCCTAGTGATAACAACATCAGAGAAAATCAGCGGAAATAAAATTTAAACAGGAAACAAGAGACAACATAAGAAAACAGGCTAACCAAACGGTCACCTTCATGTATATATATATATATAAAACTGAACAGTTAAAATCCTTTACAACCCTGCCCACAACAGTACTACAGACCTCTAAGAATGTAACAACAACTATGACGGACGGGGCCCCATACCACAGATGTACAAGTACCTACAATGACAGGACTATACTAAAAGATAAGCCTCGGAGAAACGGAGCTTCCTAATGACTGCGATCCTATGGCGAGGATCAACAATCGGTGTACCTTTACTGCGGCATGAACGCGGCCCGAGAGGTCGATAACAGGTACCAAGTATGTGAAACTGAAAATACTGTAATGAAATCACATTTCATCATTTTATAAAACCATTTTGCGATAAGTAAACAGTTATGTCAAGTAAGGGGATGCATATCCCCAAAATGATCACTCACACATAACTATGGGTCTCACGTCCATAATATCAATCATGCCCGTGGAACCCATTCCTCACTTCCGGCAGTACATGATGTAAAACAACACCCATATGTGAACCTGCACACTAGATCCTGCCTGCGTCATCAAACCGATCGGGCCAAGTAGAATAGCCAACTACCAGTCCGAATGCTAGTCATAAAACTTCACGGGCAAGGTACGGAAGCCCACTACCAGTTCCAAACCAGCCACGCAACTGGCCGAGGCAAGTATCTAAAGCTAGCGTACAATAGCCTACCGTCTCACGAGATATAACCGTGGCATGTATCTTAAGCTATCTACCAGAGCCTGCCGATACACGAGAAATGACCAGAACAAGTATCTAAAGTGTTCCTGTAACCACATGTACAAATTAAACCCGTGATCGCTCGTCACCGCGGCAAGCTTCATGGATTAGCCGTCCATGGACTAATAACATAATCCTCACAATGACCGCATGCCCCGACATCTTACCTCGGTATAAGCATGGCCATGAAACCATCCTACTGGACGCATACCCGTGGGCCACCCATCGTGTCAGTATGTTCAAAGGAAATAACAAGATAATACTCAATGTGGAAGCATACCCTGGACCATCCATCGTGTCAGTATATACAAAAGAAATAACCAGATAATACTCAAAGTGGACGCATACTCGTGGACCATCCAACGTGTCAGTATGTCCAAGCAATCAATCAGATAGCCGGACCTCCCCGAGGGACATGGTAGCACATAATCAAACACTTGCACAACAAAGGCTATCACAACAAACATAGGCAAGTTCAACGTACTTTCATTTTATGTCAACAATCCGGGTTTCAACCCAAAAATACTACCTACTTTCATTCTTTTGAAAAGACCTCTTTTTACGTAAAAGCCACACGATACTAATACTCGTAGTATCAAAACACGTTTCCTTTTCAAACCAAATTACTTCACTTTCGTAAAAATCTTTACAAGACTTTTAAAATCAAGTACTCTATACTTTTTAAACCAAGTGCTTTTCTTTTAAAACAACATCAAGTATACTCTTTAAAACTCAAATAACTTACTCTTTTCAAAACAAGTAACCTATACTTAAATCAAGTTACTTCTCCTTTCCCAAAATCAAGTTATTAGCTTTCAAAATCAAATCTTTCTTTTATTTTCATAAAGTCGTTATAACTAACTTCACATAAAGCCATTATAACACTTTATGTTTTAAACAAACAAAATTCATATCACACACGTACGTCTACCGTACTATATAGTTCACAACAATCATGCTCAAGAGTATAGAAAGAATCACAAACCTCTTCGGCTTAATCCACAAGCCAAGTCGAGGATGTCGCGCGCAGAAGATCCACCTATAATATCCACAATACATCTATCAACTTCTAGTTCTCTTCGTAGCATATTCTAAGTAAACAGTTCCTTATTCTACGGAAAATTTGGCAGCACCTCCCCCCCCCCCCCCGCAATCACACAAATAACCTCCCACAATGAGGCACGCTGCAAGCCAACAACTCCAAGGGGATTACACGTCTAACCGGACGTGTTCAAATCTGCTTCACAATAATACTACACAAGTCTACTGTAAATACAGTTCAATCCTTTATAATAATCCTTCCAAAATATCTTATACTCAATTCTAAACTACTACAATATGTAAAATCTAATTACAATAGGGGGACATAGATCATTACCTCGATAAGCCCAAAATTATCCAAGATAATAAGTCGATCCTGAGCAACGTTTAGCTCCAAATCCTTACGCTCCAACCCGCTCCAAGAGGCCCTTAGAAGTTTCTAAACAACTTCTCTTAACACTTCAACCAAGCTATGAAGATTTCTCTAGGGTTTTATTTTGCGACTATTGGAATAAAGTAGTATTTCCGGGCTCCTAGTATTGAAATAACTTTGGAATACAACTAGGGATACTAGGCTAAGGTATTTGGGATAATACAACAATACTTGAAGTATTTCTACACAAGTGGGGGAGGTGGACGAAATCAACTACAAAGGGAGGGGATATTTTGCCTTGGAAAGCTTAAGTGTGGGATGAAGAATAGTCTTCAACTAAGGGGGTATTTATATAGGATTCAAGGGTCAAGATCTATGCAAGTGTGTGGTCAAGATTGGGCCATGTGTGTGTGGGTCCCACCACACCACATGGCCAACGAAATGAGCTTCCAAGTGTTAGGGCCATTTCGGCCAAGGGGACAAGTGGCTAGACACTTGTCCCTCCAAATCGGCCAAGGTGCCACATGGGGGTGACACGTGTCGCCCCCCTACTCGTCCAAAATATTTCATCTTCCGAAAATACCCAAAATACCGAAAATCTCAAAAACAAAGTGGGCCCCACAAAACCGTAAATTTCTCCCGTGGGCCCCACGTGACCATTTCCGAAAATAAAATCCCAAAATTCTAATATAATCCAAGAAGCCCAAATACCAAATCTGGGAATCCAATTCCCATTAACGAACCTTTTTCCTTCACAAAACCCGAAAACTTTTTCGTCTAAAAATCACATCTTTCTTTCTTTCCAATATTACTGTCGTATTCTCGTACGTACGTCCTCACATACATACCCTGGAACTACGGGGTATAACATTCTTCCCCCCTTAGAAACATTCGTCCCGAATGTTCCTTCTAAGTCTCTAAACATACGTGTGCCGGTATAGTCTCCATAATTATACTTACATAACCAATCATGCCACCAATGGCCAGAATATAACATGCGCGCAAAACTCAAATCCAAGCCAACGAGGAATCATTTCTAATCTCACAAAAGCTCCCACTAGCTTCAATTTACTCTGAGGCCATTCCCGGCCTTCACGATCCGATTCTGGTTGTACGCATCCATGAACCCGTACGATGTCTACCTGGACTTGGGCCTAGCACCCTCGTGACCCTATCACAAAGAGGGACCACCACAAATTAACCCCACCCCAAACTGGGCTGCGGGTTGACCCGCGACCTTGCCTCAACCCGACCCATTTATCGCGCCAAGCTCTTGTTCCCCGATCCGGAACAATCTCACTAATCAAGTTACGAAAACCTAGTGGTCTTCTTTAGCTCAACTACCCTCTTATAATTCACGCCACTCAGGTACTTATCACACAATTATACCCCACGTATACTATGCACTCCGACAAAGGTCAATCGTAAACAAAATCTTTTACTCAAGACGGCCTCGCATCTAAGGTCTCCACGTATAAAATTCTAAGGCTCACAATTTTCTCATCCCCAGACTTACCCTTTTCACTTACCAGGCTTCTAAATCACATTTTAACACAAAGCTATCCGAACATAACACTTAACACATCGCCATAACATCAATGCATACTAGTCTCTAGAGGGTTAAGAATATACCTGTAACTATTGCTTCACTTTCCCTTTTGTCGTTCTAAACATGTTCCTTCCCTGCACGGCGCACAAAAGAAGGAGATGAACCAGCCGCTGATCCCGAAGGCCGAGTCTCTACATCCGAGCTACCTCTGGTTGGACAATTTCTCGCAAAATAGCCCTGCTGGCCGCATGTAAAACAACCCACGAATCCGTGACACTCCCCCACATGGGGTTTACCACACTGTCTACACTTTGGTCGGGGTGGCTTCATCTGGCCAGCACCCCAACTCCCCCGAAAACCTGAACCCTTGGAGCCCTAACCCGCTCCTGAAGACTGTAGAGGACCACTCTGTACTGGCGGAGGCGCATAACTAGTCTGCTGCTGCGGCGGTCCGCCTCGAGAGTTACCAAAGGACCCTGCCATCCTGGCCTTCTTCTGCTGGTATTGGTCAATCCGTCGGCCTCTCCGTTCCTCACACCCAAGTGCATAAGCCTGCATGCGGGCAATGTCCATGCCCGGCTGAAGAGCTACACCCGAGCAACTCTCTGCTAGATAATCGTCCAGTCCTGTGACATAACGATGCACTCTGTCCTCCATATCTGCCACTAACGCAGGGACATATCGAGCCAACGAGTCGAACTCCACGTTGTACTCCCGAACCGTACGCCTCTCGTCTCGGCGTGAGAAATTTGTCGGCGTGCTCTCATCTGCGGAGGCAAGAAATGGTGAAAATGCCTCAGAACTCGCCCCAAGCAGTGGGCGCATGCTCCCGGGGCGGCTCGCGAATCAAACCCGATCATTGCAGTATCACGCAGCCGATGCGAACCTAAGACCACCGACTCGATCTCCGAATCCTTGATCACTCTCATGATCCGCTGTAACTGTCGGATGAACTCCTGCGGATCATCCTCAGGCCTCGACCCATAGAACTCAGGTGGGCTGCAGCTCAAAAAGTCCCGTAGTCTCAAACTATCTGATCTGGGGTGAACTACAGGTGCTACCAGAACCTCTGACTCTCGTCTGTCCTCGTGTCTAGCCACAATCCTAGCTAGTAACTGGGCCATCTCCTTATAACCCATATCCTCTGTTCGTGGCCGTGGGGTGAGGCTCAGTCTTGTGGCCTCGATGAGACCGCTCTTTGCTCTACTCGCGACTCCTCTGTTGCCGCTTCCACGGGCTCTGGTTGCCTTGCGTGGAGGCATAACTGGCATAAAAGAATACGTCAGAAGGAGTCCAACTTACAACACAGCTCTAAGGCACGATCTCAGAGTGAGAAGAAATAGAAACCAATCCTAGATATCCCATAGCCTCACGATTATAGGTGTGGTGCACGCGCGATAATGTCGAACTCTACTAGATACGGTCTGTAGACACTTTCCGAGGATTAACTGCTCTGATAACACTTTTGTCACGACCCGATCTCGGGCCCGCGACTGGTGCCTTACCCCGGGCACCCTAGTTATAACAACATCAGACAAAATCAGCGGAAATAAAATTTAAACAGGAAACAAGAGACAACATAAGAAAACAAGCTAACCACTGGCCACCGTGTATATACATATATATAAAACCGAACAGTTAAAATCCTTTACAACACTGCCCACAACAGTACTACAGACCTCTAAGAATGTAACAACAACTATGATGGGATAGGGCCTCCCATACCCCTGAATGTACAAGTACCTACAATGACAGGGGACTATACCAAAAGATAAGCCTCCGGAGAAACGGAGCTTCCCAATGCTGAACTGCGATCCTATGAGCGAGGATCAACAACTGGTGTACCTCTACCTGCGACATTGTTACACCCCGTAGTTCCAGGGTATTTATGTGAGGACGTACGTACGAGAATACGACAGAAAAATTGGAAAGGAAGAAAGATGCGATTTTTCGACGGAAAAGTTTCCGGTTTTTGTGAAGGAAAAAGTTTCGTTAATGGGAATTGGATTCCCAGATTTGGTATTTGGACTTCTTGGATTATATTAGAATTATGAGATTTTATTTTCGGAAATGGTCACGTGGGACCCACGGGAGAAATTTACGGTTTTGTGGGGCCCACTTTGTTTTTGAGTGTTATACCCCGTATTTCCAGAGTATGTACGTGTGGGCGTACGTAGAAAAGTTTGAGCCTTAAAGTAGGCAAGGGTCGAAATTTTGTTCACAACCCCCGATTAGAATCGTTTTTCGACGAAACGTTTTATTAAACTTGCGTAGGGAAAATTCTGGCTATGTCATTTATAATTTTTGCGGATTTTTCTAAGAGACGGAATATTTTGGACCAACGAGAGGGCGACACTTGTCACCCTCAAGTTGGCGGTTTCTCTTGGCCGATTGGTGCCCATTTTCGTGGCATGTTTTGTTGCCTAAACTAAGGGTCAATGTTTGTGAGGGTTTTGTGGAGTAGGGATAGGGGGCACTTGGGAAAATCTTGGCCCTCCACTTGCCCCCCACTTGGATAGATCATGGCCATTGGTTTCCCTATAAATACCCCCCCCCCCTTTGAAGACTTCTTCATCCATTCCATAAATCTCCAAGTCTTGAAAGCCCTCTTCCCTTGGTAGAAAAGTATTCTCCAAGTATTGTTACTATTCCAAAATACCTTAGCGTTATACCTTGTTGTATTCCAAAGATACCTCTATACGTAGAGCCCGGAAATACTACCTTATGCCCTTTTTGTCTCAAAACGAAACCCTAAGGAAAATCTTCATAGTCGGTTGAAGTGTTAAGTAGAAGTTGCGTAGAACTTCTAAGGGTTGTTTGGAGCGGGTTGGGCGCCCAAGGTAGGAGCTAAACGTTGCTCAGGATCGACATTTAAACTTGGATAATTATGGGCTTATCGAGGTAAATATCTTGTCTCCCTATTGTAATTGAGTTTACATACTATTGAAGTATAAGAATTAAGTATAAGTTATATACCAGGAAGGTATATAAGAAGGGAATTGTACTTACATAGGATTTGTATTCTGATGAACTTGTGAAGTTCGACGGGTAGGGAAGTGCTGCCCAATTTTCCGTAGAATCTTGTATCTAGATTTATTCTACCGAGTAGTCTAGACGTTGATACACTTGTATAACCGTTATAGGTTGAAGTACTGCGAGTAGCGTATTCTAATCGAAGGGTGGAAAAGGCTAACCGGACTACAGTACTTTGGAGCTATTTGCTAATAGTCGATAATCGTCGCGAGGTATGTGATTCTTCTTATACTCTTGAGCATGATATTTTAAAATATATATAGTACGGTAGACGTACGTGTGTTAACTGAATAATAATTACGGCAATGTCTTTTGACTTAAGCCTAAATAATAATTACGGCAATGTCTTTTGACTTAAGCCTGAATAATAAAGATCTTAAAGTCTTTCAAAAGAATTATAAATCAGTTTTGAAAGAAGAAGAATATTTGGTTTTAAAAGCTTAAGAGTTATACTAGCTTTATGGGAAGTTAGGTATAATGACTTAAGAGAGATAAAAAGAATGGTTTATTGATTTTAGAAGTTAAGAGACTTAATCTTAAAAGATAAGAGACTTGACTTAATTGAATTAATCTGAATTTTGTTAAAAAAGTGTGAAACCTCATTCGTTAGTAATGAGTACTTGGTTTTTAAAAGGAATAATGTTTTACTGATTTCGGAAATCAGAATAAGTATCGAACAGACCACAGCAGCGCTAATAAAGGGAAATGCATTGACTAATTAAGTATTATTAAAACTAGTAGAAACCTCCATCTGCATAGAAGCTAAGATGAGACAAAATGATATTACATTTCCTAGATCATGGCTGCTGTTATAAGATGGTTATAAACAAGAATAACCTACTCACATATAAGGCATATGTTTCTCAAATGGTTTTAAAAGAGAATTATATCATTAAGTGATTAAAACTATGAAATGCGAAACATTTCGAAAATGAGAAACTTGAGTATTTAAAATTAGGCAACTTGAACGTTTGAAAAGAATGTTGTTACTTGATTTTACAAAGAGAAGTGTTTTGGTTTACTTAAAAAGATAGTCACTCTATTTTTATACTACGGGTATTGTGTGACTTTTGTGAAAGAAACGGATCTTTAAAGAGTTAATGTATGAAGTACTTTGGGGATGAAAACCCGAACTTGTTTAACATAAAGTAGAAAGTACCTTGTGTGAATAACTTGATTGTGTTGGTTTGTGATAGCCTTGTAATACTTTCTTGTTGGTTTGATAAGTAAACATGTTAGGATGCTACGTGTGTTAGTATCTTGTGATGTTTGTGTAAAGGGTTTCCTCGATCGCTTATGTTGTTTAACGATCAGTAGTTATCTTGGTATTGTACCACTCACCTCGACATGATCCGGGGTTAAGCGCCTCCGTCGGGGTATATCTCGGCGATGCAGGACCGTGATTCGAGAATACCTCATGCGGGTCGGGGACCTATGCGGAACTCTGAGTTCCGAGTTAGTGTGCGAGGTTATACCTCATCCGGTCTATGTGGCGTGCGGTGCGAGTCGGGGCGATGACGGGAGTAGCTACCTCGATGCGGGAATACCTCATGCGGGCCATTGGAGTTGTCTATGCGGAGTCTGGGAAGTTCGAGGCTAGACGCCGCATTGGATCTGCGGGCGAGTGGCGGCTTTGATCATGTGGCGGTCTAGACAGATCTCATAATCTGATTTATGACCTTGATGGTGCTTGTAGGTATTAGTAGTTGGCTATGCCTTCGTACTTACCGTGCGGTTTTATGATGACACAGGTGAGACACGGTGTTCATGTATTCCTTGGTGCTTTTATATCATAGGCATGGCGGTGAGGAAGGTATTCCACGGGCATGATTGATGTTGTGGGCGTGAGACCCATAGTTATATATTGAGTGATGACTTTGAGGCGTGAGTCACGACTTTACATATTCGCTTATTTATTGTGAATTGTAGTTTGGTTATCATACATGTCTCTGTTTTATATAGACTACTATGATTTCATTCTGATATTTTGATTTCACATACTTGGTACTGTTATCTTGACCTCCTTGAAGTGCGTTCATGCGCGGTGAGGTACACGATGTTGATCCTCGCTCTTAGGATCGATTCAGCGTTTTGGGAAGCTCCGTTTCTCGGAGGCTTATCGATGGTATAGTCCTGTCGTTGTAGATATTTACATTCGTGGTATGGCGGGGCCTGTCCGCCATTGTTGACATATCATCCTTAAGTGCATGAAATCTTGTTGTGGGCGAGTTGTAATGGGATGTAGCGTTGATTTTAAGTTGTTTTATATATATATGACGAAGGGCAAGTTTTCTCAGATTACTGTTTCACATTTCATATTATATCATGTCTTGTTTTATATTCCGTTGATTACT
The DNA here is from genome assembly GCA_029844215.1 of Przewalskia tangutica. Classification (NCBI taxonomy): domain Eukaryota; kingdom Viridiplantae; phylum Streptophyta; class Magnoliopsida; order Solanales; family Solanaceae; genus Przewalskia; species Przewalskia tangutica. The sequence continues at coordinate 88,122,276 of CM056726.1, read as the reverse complement.
CTGATGTATGGCTACTTGGGTGTTATACCCTGTATTTCCAGAGTATGTACGTAAGGACGTACGTAGAGAATTTGAGCCTTAAGTTAGGCAAAGAACCGAATTTTGGGCACAAGTGCCGATTGGAGTCATTTTTCGACGAAACGTTTCCACGACTTACGTTGGGAAAATTCGGCTATGTCATTTATATTTTTGCGGATTTTTAGAGACGAAACATTTTGGACCAACGGGAGGGTGACATGTGTCACCTCGCATCGGAAACTAGGCGGCAACCGCGGGCGAATTGGTCACGTTTTCAAGGCCAATTGGCTCCTTGTTTTGGCCTTGTTTTGTGGCTTGTTTGGTGCCATGTTTTGTGCCTTGTTTTGTGGTGTAGGGGTTAGGGTGCACTTGGCTTGATCAAGGCCTTACACTTGCCTTGCACTTGGCTTGATCAAGGCCATTGGTTTCCTATAAATACCCTCCCTTGTGAAGACTTATTCATTCACTCCTCACTTTGTCTAAGTCTTGAAATCCCTCCTCTCCTTGTTGTTGCTCTCGCCCAACTCCTCTCCCCAGAGAAAGGCCCTTGGCGAGAACACCCTCACTGCCTAGTTGTGCTGGCCGAGCCTACCCCCTTGGTAGAAAGTTGTCTTCCAATTATTGTTATAATGCCCAAAATACCTTAGCCTTGTACCTTGTAGTATTCCAAAGATACCTCATCGTGAGCAGAAAATACTACCTTTTGTCCCTTTAGTCTCAAACCGAAACCCTAAGGAAATCTTCGTTGATTGATTGAAGTATTTAAGTAGAAGTTGGTTAGAACTTCTAAGGGTTGTTTGGAGCGGGATGGAGCACCGGAGTTGGAGCTAAACGTTGTTAAGGATCGACATTTAACTTGGATAATTATGGGCTTATCGAGGTAATTATCTTGTCCTCTAGTTGTAATTGGAGATTACATGTTGTAGGAATATATAGTTGAAGTATACTATATATAGTCTTGAACATTATTGTGCGGCAATGTCTTTTGACTTAAGCTGAATTTAAAGAAAAGAATCGAATGTATTTACATGGGTGTATTGCGATGAGACTTGTGTAGTATTACTAAGTAGAATTGTACGTCAGGTTAGGCGTGTAAACCCCACTGGTTGGCTTGGTGGCGGCCTCGATAGAGGAGGAGATTTCTGTTGTTGCGGGAGAGTCTTCGAATTTTACGAGAGAAATGGAAACGTTTGTTTAAAAGTTAATATACGTTTGTGACCTTTTTAGGTGAAAGTACTAAGAGTAGCGTATTCTACTTGAGGAGTGGAAAGGGCTAGCAAGGTTGTAGTACTTGGAGCATTTTGCTTATTGTCGATACTCGTCGCGAGGTATGTGAACCTCTTCCTATCTGTTCTAACATGATATGTGTGTAACTATGTAGTACGGTGGACGTACAGGTGCTAAGTGTATTTGTTTGGTTTAAACATAAAGTGTTATAACGGCTTTATGGGAAGTTGGTTATAACAGCTTTATGTAGGTAAGAAAATGGTTTACTGATGTTAGAAGTTAAGAGACTTATCTTATTTGTTTTAATGTGGATGTTTGTGTAAAACCTCATTCGTGAGTAATGAGTACTTGGTTTTAAAGGGATAATGTTTTACTGATTTCGGAAATCAGAATGTGTATCGACAGGACCAACTGCGGCGTTAATAAAGGAAAATGTATTGAATAATGATGTGTTGTATTAAAACCGAGAAACCTCCATGCATAGAAGCTAAGATGAGACAAAATGATATTACATTTTCTAGATCATGGCTGCTGTAATAAGATCGTTATAAACAAGAATAAACGCTCACACATAAGAAATATGTTACTCAATTGTTTTAAAAGGGATTAAGACTATGAGTTATAAAACCTTTCTAAAATGAGAAACTTGAGCATTTGAAATTAGGCAAACTTGAATGTTTGGAAATAATGTGGTTACTTGATTTTTGCAAAGGGAAGTATTTTTGTTTACTTAAAAAAATAGTCACTCTATTTTTATACTACGGGTATTGTGTGACTTATGGGAAAGTACTTTGAGTTGTGTGAAACTTGCCTATGCTTGTGATGATAGCCTTTGTTGTACAAGTGTTGTATTTACGTATTCTGCGTCTCTCGATAGAGGCGGTTGACTTATTGAGAACTTACTTGGGCGTCTTTGGCGATGGCGGAGAATTCCACGGGTATGTTTCCATTTTGATTACTGTCTTGTTGTTGATGTCACATGGACATGTCTACACCGAGGTAGAATTCCGGGGGCATGTGGCCATGCGGCAGGGTTGATCACCCAGTATATTATTGTTGATGTCACGTGGGCGTGTCTCTGGCCGTCACGGTCGGGGCATGTGGCCGTGGGGCATTGGTATTATTGTTGCATCATGGACATGTCTACCGTCTGAGTCGGGGCATGCGGCCGTGATGCGAACATGATTGATGTTGTGGGCGTGAGACCCATAGTTATATTTGAGTGATGACTTGAGGCGTGAGTCACATTTCGACATATTGCTTTTATGTTGTGGCGTAGTTTGGTTATCATACATGTCTCTGCTTTATATAGACTAGTATGATTTCATTTCTGATATTCTGATTTCACATACTTGGTACTGTTGTCTTGACCTCGCCCGAGGCTGCGTTCATGCCGCAGTAGAGGTACATCGGTCGTGGATCCTCGCTCTTAGGATCTCGATTCAGCGTTTTGGGAAGCTCGTTTCTCGGAGGCTTATCTTTTGGTATGTGTTCCACGAGTTGTAGGTTCTTGTACATTGAGGGGTATGGCGAGCCCCTGTCGTCATAGTTGTTGTAAATCTTAGAGGTGCAGTGAAATCTTGTTGTGGGCGGGGTTTGTAAAAGGATTAAAGCTATTCGTTTTGAAAGAGTTGTATTTATTTATGTTATTGGAAGGTAGCAGTTGGGTTGGCTTTGTTTATGATCATATATCTTGTTTCTTGTTTAAAGTTTTATTTTCATTGGTTTTCTCGATGTTGTGTCACTAGGGTGCGGGATAAGGCACGATAGCAGGCCGGGCAGTCGTTACAAAAGTGGTATCGAGCGATTAATCCTCGGAAAGTGTCTGACCGTGTCTAGTAGAGTCTTGATTATCGATGTGTTGTGCACCACATCTATAATCGGAGGCTGAGACATTTAGGATTAGTTTCCATTCTTCTCATTACGAGATCGTGCCTTAGATTTGTATTGTAAGTTGGACCCTCCGGCGTATCTCGTTTTACCGATTATGCCTCCGCGCAAGAGCAACCAGAGCCACGAAGGGCAAGGCGGTAGGAACCGCTAGTGAGATCTGAGAGAATGCGAGCGCAGCCCGAGCGATGCACGAGGTTGTGCTTGAGACGGCGGGTTTTGTAGCGCCGCCCGGCCAGCGAGAGGTTAGAGCGCGGCAATGGCTGCCGAGACCGCGATACACGAGCCTCGGTCCCGATGCAGGCGAGAGGAGATGGGTTACAAGGAGATGGCCCGATTCTTTGGCGAGTCGTGGCGAATATGAGATAAGTGGATCTGGCGATTCAGTTCGATAGCACCGATGGTTCACCCCGAGCGAATAGTTTGAGGCTACGGGACTTTACGAGTGTAGCGCCAGAGTTTTATGGGTCGAGGCACGAGGATGATCGCGAGAGTTCATCGGCGATTCTGACGGATCGTGCGGGTGATCAAGGCTTGAGACCAGTCTGTGACCTTTGGTTCGCATCGGCTGCGTGATACCGCGATCGATTGGTTTGATTCATGGGAGCTTTCGGGGAGAGCATGCACCTCCAGTATGGGATGAGTTTTGGGGCTTTCCTCGCGCTTCTTGCCTCCGCGGATGAGGAGACGCGGCCGACAATTTTTGATGCTTAGACGAGGCGGGCGTGCGGTTGGGAGTACAATGTGGAGTTCGACTCATTGGCGATGCGTCCAGCGTTGGTAGCTAGTATGGAGGATCGAGTGCACGATATGTTCTGGCTCGATGATTACATGTCGAGGCATGTTCGGGAGTAGCTCTTCAGGGCATGGACATTGCCGCGTGCAGCTCATCTGCTGGGATGTGAGGCACGGAGAGGTCGGCGGAATGACGAATCAGCGAAGAGGGCGAGAACAACGAGGTCCTTTGGTGACTTTCGAGCGGACCGCCTCGATGCATACTAGTTTTGTACCTCCGCCCGGTGCAGTGGTCCTCCACAACCTTCAGAGCATCGAGTATTCGGGGCGGTCGAGGGCTCGAGGTTGAGTTTCGAGGAAGTAAGGGTGTTGGCGGATGCGGTCACCTACCTCGGTGTGGTCGATGTGGTAGCCGCATTTCGAAGTGTCGTGGTGCCAGGAGCTTGTTATTTTGCGGCCAGCAGGGCCATTTTGCGAGGAACTGTCCGGCCAAGGGTAGCACGGATGTTACGACTCGACCTCTGGATCGATGGTGGTTCGCCGCCTACGATTATGCGCCTGCAGTGTGCCTATGATTAGAGTGGAGCGGTAGCCGTGTATATCCTTAACCCTCTAGAGTTTTGGTATGCTTGTTATGATGGTCTCATTATTATGTGCTATGCGAATGGCGTTGTGTTAATTGTGAGTTAGAAAACATGCTTAGTTGGGAGGATAAGTATGGGGGCATGGTAAGTGTGAACCACTAGTATCACGATTGAGACCTTAGAGGTAAGGTCGTCTTGAGTAAAAGATTTGTTTTATGTTTGACCTTTATCGAGTCGTAGTATACGTGGGTTTTATGTGAGTGATCAGTCCACGGGTAATGTGAGATGGAAGTGGTAGCTTTCATGATGTGATTTAGCGAGATTGTTCCGTGTCGGGAACAAGGCGTGACGCGATTGTGGGTCGGGTTGAGGGCGTGATCTGGGTCAACCGTGAGCCGGACAAGGTGGGTCAGTTAGGTGGTCCCGGTGGTAAGTCACGAGGATGCTAGGCCCAGTTTGTATGACCATCGTATGAGTTGGTGGATATGTTCGACCGAGCGGATCGTGAGGCGGAGCGGCCTTAGAGAAAGATCGAGGTTAGCAAGATGACCAAGTTTGGAGGTAGTGACTCGAGGGTTGGTAACGAGCGTTGACGGAAGTGTGGTACGGATACTAGAAAGAGTTTGAGTGTTCGAGAAGGGTACAACAAGATGGGGGAAAAGTGAACGTGTGTGATCGTTTCTTTTGTGAAATGAAGGTGTGAAGGGGGTATATTTTAGACCTCTGGTAAGGGGTTTTTGTGATGATTAGAGGTGTTTCCTCGTTGACTTGGGTTTAAGTATTGGTGCGTTTGTTATTTTATGGCCAGGTGTGGCATGATTGTTTTCGTGCGTATAGCAGTGAAGGCTATACTAGCGCATGTTTGTGTTGAGACTTGAGAAGGAACATTCGGGATGAATGTTTCTAAGGAGGGGAGAATGTTATACCCCGTATTTCGCAGTATATGCGTGGGGCGTGCGTAGAGAATTTGAGCCTTAAGTTAGGCAAAGAACCGAATTTTGGGCACAAGTGCCGATTGGAGTCATTTTTCGACGAAACGTTTCCACAGCTTACGTTGGGAAAATTCCGGCTATGTCATTTATATTTTTTGCGGATTTTTCCGAGAGACGAAACATTTTGGACCAACGGGAGGGTGACATGTCACCTCACATCGAAACTAGAAGCGGCAACCTCGGGCGAATTGGTCACGTTTTGAGCCATTGGCTCCTTGTTTTGGCCTTGTTTTGTGGCTTGTTTGGTGCCATGTTTTGTGCCTTGTTTTGTGGTGTAGGGGTTAGGGTGCACTTGGCTTGATCAAGGCCTTACACTTGCCTTGCACTTGGCTTGATCAAGGCCATTGGTTTCCCTATAAATACCCCTCCCTTGTGAAGACTTATTCATTCACTCCTCACTTTGTCTAAATCTTGAAATCCCTCCTCTCCTTGTTGTTGCTCTCGTCCAACTCCTCTCCCCAGAGAAAGGCCCTTGGCCGAGAACACCCCCCACCCCCTAGCCTACTTGTGCAAGCCGAGCCTACCCCTCCACCCCCCCCGTGGTAGAAAGTTGTCTTCCAATTAGTGGTATAATGCCCAAAATACCTTAGCCTTGTACCTGGTAGTATTCCAAAGATACCTCATACGTAGAGCAGAAAATACTACCTTTTGTCCCTTTAGTCTCAAACCGAAACCCTAAGGAAATCTTCGTTGATTGATTGAAGTATTTAAGTAGAAGTTGGTTAGAACTTCTAAGGGTTGTTTGGGCGGGATGGAGCACCGGAGTTGGAGCTAAGCGTTGCTAAGGATCGACATTTAACTTGGATAATTATGGGCTTATCGAGGTAATTATCTTGTCCTCTAGTTGTAATTGGAGATTACATGTTGTTGGAATATATAGTGGAGGTATACTATATATAGTGTTGAACATTATTGTGCGGCAATGTCTTTTGACTTAAGCCTGAATTTAAAGAAAAGAACTGAACTGTATTTACATAGGACTGTATTGCAGTAGACTTGTGTAGTATTACTGAGTAGAATTGTAAACGTCCGGTTAGAAGTGTAAACCCCACTGGTTGGCTTGGTGGCGGCCTCGATAGAGGAGGAGATTTCTGTTGTTGCGGGGAGAGTCTGCCGAATTTTACGTAGAAAAATGGAACCGTATGTTTAAAAGTTAATGAGCGTTTGTGACCTTTTTAGGTGAAAGTACTAAGAGTAGCGTATTCTACTTGAGGAGTGGAAAGGGCTAGCAAGGTTGTAGTACTTGGAGCATTTTGCTTATTGTCGATACTCGTCGCGAGGTATGTGAACCTCTTCCTATCTGTTCTAACATGATATGTGTGTAACTATGTAGTACGGTGGACGTACAGGTGCTAAGTGTATTTGTTTGGTTTAAACATAAAGTGTTATAACGGCTTTATGGGAAGTTGGTTATATGACTTTATGTAGGTAAGAAAATGGTTTACTGATGTTAGAAGTTAAGAGACTTAACTTATTTGTTTTAATGTGGATGTTTGTGTAAAACCTCATTCGTGAGTAATGAGTACTTGCTTTTAAAGGGATAATGTTTTACTGATTTCGGAAATCAGAATGTGTATCGACAGACCACTGCAGCGTTAATAAAGGAAAATGTATTGAATAATGATGTGTTGTATTAAAACCAGTAGAAACCTCCATCTGCATAGAAGCTAAGATGAGACAAAATGATATTACATTTTCTAGATCATGGCTGCTGTAATAAGATCGTTATAAACAAGAATAAACGCTCACATATAAGAAATATGTTACTCAATTGTTTTAAAAGGGATTAAGACTATGAGTTATAAAACCTTTCTAAAATGAGAAACTTGAGCATTTGAAATTAGGCAAACTTGAATGTTTGGAAATAATGTGGTTACTTGATTTTTGCAAAGGGAAGTATTTTGGTTTACTTAAAAAGATAGTCACTCTATTTTTATACTACGGGTATTGTGTGACTTATGGGAAAGTACTTTGAGTTGTGTGAAACTTGCCTATGCTTGTGATGATAGCCTTTGTTGTACAAGTGTTGTATTTACGTATTCTGGCGTCTCTCGATAGAGGGGTTGACTTATTGAGAACTTACTTGGGCGTCTTTGGCGGTGGAGAATTCCACGGGTATGTTTCCATTTTGATTACTGTCTTGTTGTTGATGTCACATGGACATGTCTACACCGAGGTAGAATTTCGGGGGCATGTGGCCATGCGTCAGGGTTGATCACCCAGTATATTATTGTTGATGTCACATGGACGTGTCTACCGTCGCAGAATTCGGGGGCATGTGGCCATGGGGCATTGGTATTATTGTTGCATCATGGACATGTCTACACGATCAGAATTAGGGGCACGCGGCCATGATCGCGAACATGATTGATGTTGTGGGCGTGAGACCCATAGTTATATTTGAGTGATGACTTGAGGCGTGAGTCCTCGATCGACATGATTGCTTTTATGTTGTGAATCGTAGTTTGGTTATCATACATGTCTCTGCTTTATATAGACTAGTATGATTTCATTTCTGATATTTCTGATTTCACATACTTGGTACTGTTATCTTGACCTCGCCGAGGCTGCGTTCATCCGCAGTAGAGGTACATCGGCCGTGGATCCTCGCTCTTAGGATCTCGATTGCGTTTTGGGAAGCTCCGTTTCTCGGAGGCTTATCTTTTGGTATGTGTTCCACGAGTTGTAGGTTCTTGTACATTCGGGGGTATGGCGGCCACTGTCCGTCATAGTTGTTGTAAATCTTAGAGGTGCTGTAATCTTGTTGTAGGCGGGGTTTGTAAAAGGATTAAAGCTTCGTTTTGAAAGAGTTGTATTTATTTATGTTATTGGAAGGTAAGTTGGGTTGCTTTGTTTTATGATCATATATCTTGTTTCTTGTTTAAAGTTTTATTTTCATTGGTTTTCTACGATGTTGTTTCACTAGGGTGCGGGATAAGGCACGATGCGAACCCAGGCGGGTCGCTACATTGGGTGCGGGGTAAGGCACGATCCACGGGCGGGTTGGTCGTGACAAAAGTGGTATCAGAGCGCTTAATCCTCGGAAAGTGTCTGAGCCGTATCTAGTAGAGTCTTTATTATCGGTGTGTTGTGCACCACGCAATAATCGTGAGGCTATAGGATATTTAGGATTGGTTTTCATTCTTCTCACTCGAGATCGTGCTTAGAGTTGTGTTATAAGTTGGACCTCTAGCGTAATTCTTTCCACTTACCGTTATGCCTCGCGTAAGGCAACAGCACACGTGAGGCAAAGGCGGAGGAGGCTGCGAGTAGAAACGAGGGTTACTAGGGCCTGAGCCCAATTATCACCTAGGATAGTGCTTCTTTCGGGAGTTCTGCGACATCGCCCGGCCAGCGAGTTTAGCACTGGCGGCGATTCCTACTGCGGCCATGACATTTACACCTTCAGTTCCACGACCATTAGCAGAAAGTATAGTTTGCAAAGGGACGACCCTGTTACTAGCTAAGGATGTAGCTACCAGAGAGTATATGATTTATCACGGGTCTTGATGACTATCTAAAGAAACGTTGTGCAAGAGTAGCTCTTCAGTCAGGCATGGATATTGCCCGTGCGAGCTTATGCGCGACGCGAGAGCGTAGAGATCGACGGATTAACCAAGATCAGCAGAAGAGGGCCAGAACCACAGGGTCCTTTGGTAACTTTCGAGGCGAACCGCCTCAGCAGCAGATTAGATATGCACCTCCACCAAGTGCAGAGTGGTCCTCCACAGGGTTCAAGACGTCCAGAGTATGCTGGAGTTGGTCAGAGCTCCAGGGCTTCTGGTGCACAGATACACGTAGGTTCGGCCAGGATTGATTTTCCCAGTGTTCATAGTGTGACAGGCGTCATCCTGGGGAATGTCGTCTTTTTGTTGGTACTTGTTATGCTTGCGGCCAGCAGGGCCATTTTGCGAGAAGTTTTCCGACTAGAAGTGTCGCAGATGTAGAGACTCAGCCTTCAGGATCAGTGGCTAGTTCGTCACCTTCCCTAGCTATGCGCCCAGCCGGGCATAATTGATTAGAACGATGATGGGGAAGTGAAGCAGTAGATACAGGTGTATCCTTAACCCTCTAGAGATTAGTGTGATAAGATGAGTATATCTTAAGTGTTATGTTCAGATAACATTGTGTAAATTGTGATTAGAAATCATGGGTAGTTAACCAGGTAAGATTTGGGGTTGAAGAAAGTGTGAGCCTTAGAGTTTTATACGTGGAGACCTTAGAGGCAAGGCTACCTTGAGTAAAAGATTACATTTATGTTTGACCCTTATCGGAGTGCCTAGTATACGTAAGATATGTTTGTGTGATAAGTCCCTGAGTGGTATGATATGAAAGAGGGTAGTTGAGCTAAGAAGACCACTAGGTTTTCGTAACTTGATTGATGAGATTGTTCCGGGGCGGGGAACAATAGCTTGGCGTGAAGTGGGTCGGGTTGAGGCCATGTCGCGGGTCAACCCGCAGCCCGGTTTGGGGTGGGGTCAGTTGGTGGTGGTCCCGCTTTGTGATAGGGTCACGAGGGTGTTAGGCCCAAGTTTAGTTAACCATCGTACGAGTTCGTAGATGCGTTCGACCAGTAGTCGGGCCGATGAGGTCAGCCCATCTTGTCCTTCAGTCAGGACTGTTTACTCGGCAGAGGGTTATGCGAGATGTTATTTATCAGGAAGGTGGTAAGGCTGCACGGGGTGCCTACTTTCACCTTATGTCCGACAGTGAAGCCCAGGTTGTGGCTATTTCGTTTTCTGGAAGTTTTACCAGGCAGGGTTAGGAACTCAGGTGAGTCTCAGTATCGCATTCGCCCTCGGGCCAGTGTTTGGATTTCAGGGGTAGCTGTGAGGATTGTTGCCTCCTGTTAAGGGAGTGTTTTTATAACTACCATTTCAGTATTCGGTTATCGCCTTACGAAGCCTTGTAGGGGCGGAAGAGTAAGTTGCCGGTTGATTGGTTCGATGTTGGCAAGGTTCAGATTGTTGGTTCATACTTGTCTCGGCAGGATATGGATAGGGTGAAGCTTATCCAGAAGAGGTTATTGGCAGCTCAGAGTCAACAAAAGTCGTGCGGATAATCGGCAGCGACGATTGGAGTTCAGGTTGACGGTGGGTCTTCTTGAAGGTACCACCCCGGAAAGGGTGTGACGAGTTTTGCAAAATAGGACAAGTTGCCTATGGTTAGCATTGTCGTCCGACGTAGGAGGCAGTACGTCCGGTCCTTCATGTTGTTATGTTCGGAAAAATATCGGAGATCCATCCAGAGTGTTCCCAGTTAATGATGACCAAGTTGGAGGTAGTAACCCAGAGATTTGGAAACTGAAGCAGTAACAGAAATGTGGTAAGTTATGAGAAAGAGTTCGAGTGTACGAGAAGGGTACGACGAGTAAGAGAAGAAGCGAGCATGTATTACAAGCATGGTTGTGATCATTTCGTTTGTAAAGAGAAGGTGCGAAGGGAGTATCTTTTAGCCCTTGGGTGGGAGTTTTTGTAGTGATGGAGGTGATTCCTCGTGGACTTGGATGTAAGTATTTGCGCGTGTGTTATTTGATGGCCAGGTGTGGCGTGATTACTTTCGTAAGTATAACAGTGAAGACTATACTGGCGCATGTGTGTCTTGAGACTTAGAAGGAACATTCGGGACGAATGTTTCTAAGGAGGGGAGAATGTTATACCCCGTATTTCCAGAGTATGTACGTGTGGGCGTACGTAGAAAAGTTTGAGCCTTAAAGTAGGCAAGGGTCGAAATTTTGTTCACAACCCCCGATTAGAATCGTTTTTCGACGAAACGTTTTATTAAACTTGCGTAGGGAAAATTCCGGCTATGTCATTTATAATTTTTGCGGATTTTTCCGAGAGACGGAATATTTTGGACCAACGAGAGGGCGACACTTGTCACCCTCAAGTTGGCGGTTTCTCTTGGCCGATTGGTGCCCATTTTCGTGGCATGTTTTGTTGCCTAAACTAAGGGTCAATGTTTGTGAGGGTTTTGTGGAGTAGGGATAGGGGGCACTTGGGCAAATCTTGGCCCTCCACTTGCCCCCCACTTGGCTAGATCATGGCCATTGGTTTCCCTATAAATACCCCCCATTTGAAGACTTCTTCATCCATTCCATAAATCTCCAAGTCTTGAAAGCCCTCTTTCCCCTTTAGTGTTGAGTTCTCGTCCAAACCTCTTCCCCCTCCCCCCCTTTTGAGAAGGCCTTTGGCCGAGGGGTACGCCACCCCTCCTAGTGGCCTTGGCCGAGGGGTACACCCCCCCTCCCCTTGCCTAGTTGTTCTCGTAGAACACCCACCCGCCTTGGTAGAAAAGTATTCTCCAAGTATTGTTACTATTCCAAAATACCTTAGCCTTATACCTTGTTGTATTCCAAAGATACCTCTATACGTAGAGCCCGGAAATACTACCTTATGCCCTTTTTGTCTCAAAACGAAACCCTAAGGAAAATCTTCATAGTCGGTTGAAGTGTTAAGTAGAAGTTGCGTAGAACTTCTAAGGGTTGTTTGGAGCGGGTTGGAGCGCCCAGAGTAGGAGCTAAACGTTGCTCAGGATCGACATTTAAACTTGGATAATTATGGGCTTATCGAGGTAAATATCTTGTCTCCCTATTGTAATTGAGTTTACATACTATTGAAGTATAAGAATTAAGTATAAGTTATATACCAGGAAGGTATATAAGAAGGGAATTGAACTGTACTTACATAGAATTTGTATTCTGATGAGACTTGTGAAGTTCGACGGGTAGGAAGTCTTTTGATTTTCCGTAGAATCTTGTATCTAGATTTATTCTACCGAGTAGTCTAGACGTTGATACACTTGTATAACCGTTATAGGTTGAAGTACTGCGAGTAGCGTATTCTACTCGAAGGGTGGAAAAGGCTAACCGGACTACAATACTTTGGAGCTATTTGCTAATAGTCGATAATCGTCGCGAGGTATGTGATTCTTCTTATACTCTTGAGCATGATATTTTAAAATATATATAGTATGGTAGACGTACGTGTGTTAACTGAATAATAATTACGGCAATGTCTTTTGACTTAAGCCTGAATAATAATTACGGCAATGTCTTTTGACTTAAGCCTGAATAATAAAGATCTTAAAGTCTTTCAAAAGAATTATAAATCAGTTTTGAAAGAAGAAGAACATTTGGTTTTAAAAGCTTAAGAGTTATACTAGCTTTATGGGAAGTTAGGTATAACGACTTAAGAGAGATAAAAAGAATGGTTTATTGATTTTAGAAGTTAAGAGACTTGATCTTAAAAGATAAGAGACTTGACTTAATTGAATTAATCTGAATTTTGTTAAAAAAGTGTGAAACCTCATTCGTGAGTAATGAGTACTTGGTTTTTAAAGGAATAATGTTTCTTGATTTGGAAATCGAATAAGTATCGAGCAGGACCACGGCGCTAATAAAGGGAAATGCATTGACTAATTAAGTATTATTAAAACCAGTAGAAACCTCCATCTGCATAGAAGCTAAGATGAGACAAAATGATATTACATTTCCTAGATCATGGCTGCTGTTATAAGATTGTTATAAACAAGAATAACATACTCACATATAAGGCATATGTTTCTCAAATGATTTTAAAAGAGAATTATATCATTAAGTGATTAAAACTATGAACTGCGAAACATTTCGAAAATGAGAAACTTGAGTATTTAAAATTAGGCAACTTGAACGTTTGAAAAGAATGTTGTTACTTGATTTTACAAATAGAAGTGTTTTGGTTTACTTAAAAAGATAGTCACTCTATTTTTATACTACGGGTATTGTGTGACTTTTGTGAAAGAAACGGATCTTTAAAGAGTTAATGTATGAAGTACTTTGGGGATGAAAACCCGAACTTGTTTAACATAAAATAGAAAGTACCTTGTGTGAATAACTTGATTGTGTTGGTTTGTGATAGCCTTGTAATACTTTCTTGTTGGTTTGATAAGTAAACATGTTAGGATGCTACGTGTGTTAGTATCTTGTGATGTTTGTGTAAAGGGGTTTCCCTCGATCGCGCTTATGTTGTTTAACGATCAGCCATTATGTTGGTATTGTATCACTCACCTTGACATGATCCCGGGGGTTAAGCTTCCCTCCGATGCGGGGTATATCTCAGGCGGTCTGGGACCATGATTCGAGAATACCTCATGCAGTGCACAGGGACCTATGGAACTACGAGTTCGTGTTAGTGTGCGGGGTTATACCTCATAAGGTCTATGTGGCCATGTGGACTGCGAGTCCAGGACGATGCCGGGGAGTAGCTACCCTCGATGCGGGGAATACCTCATGCGGGCCATTGGAGTGGCCTATGCGGAGCTGCGGGAAGTTCCAGGGCTAGACGCGCATTAGATCTGCGAGCGAGTGGCGGCTTTGATCACGTGACGGTCTAGACATATCTCATGATCTGATTTATGACCTTGATGGTGCGTGGGTTTTAGTAGTTGGCTATCTTTGTTATACCGTATTTCGGAGTATATGCGTGAGGCGTCGTATAATAATTTGAGCCTTAAGTTAGGCAAGTTTGAAATTTGTACACAACACCCGATAGGTGTCGTTTTCGACGAAAGCGTTTCCACGACTTACGTAGGAAAATTCGGCTATGTCATTAATAATTTTGCGGATTTTTCAGAGACGAAACATTTTGGATCAACGGGAGGGTGACATGTGTCACCCTCACATTGGAAGGACTTGACGGCAAAGTGAGGCCAGCACGTTTTTTGTGTTGGAATTTTAGTCAAGGGTTAGGTAGGATATTTTGTGTAGATGGATAAGGTAGCACATGGCTTAATCTTGGCCTTACACTTGCCTTGCACTTGACTTCATCTTGGCCCTTGGTTGGCCTTTGCTTGACCTATAAATACCCCTCTAAGTTGATGAACTTCTTCATCCAAAATTTCTCTAAGTGTTAAAATCCCTCCCTCTCCCTCAACCTTGTTCTCGTCCAAACACCACCCCTCTCCCCCCCTCTTGAAGGCCCTCGGCCGAGCACCCTCCCCCTAGCCTAGTTGTGCTAGTCGAAATACTACCCCCCTTGGTAGAAATGTATTCTACAAGTATTGTTATAATGCCCAAAATACTTTAGCCAAATACCTTGTAGTACTTTTCAAAGTACCACTTTATCTGAAAAACCGGAAAAATACGATTATACTTTCCTTTAGCCACAAAATGAAACCCTAGGAAAAATCTTCACCGTAGTTGAAGTGATAAGTAGAAGTTGCGTAGAACTTCTAAGGGTTTCTTGGAGGCGGTGGAGCGCACGGAGTAGGAGCTAAACCTTGCTCAGGATCGACATTAAACTCGGATAATTTTGGGCTTATCGAGGTAAATAAACTTGTCCCCCTACTGTAATTGGAAATTACATGTTATAGTAATATATAGTTGAAGTATACTATATATAGACTGATTATTGAATAGAACTGAACATAGTATTGTGGCAATGTCTTTTGACTTAAGCCTGAAGTTAAAGAAGAGAACTGAACTATTTTTACATAGGATTGTATTACAGTAGACTTGTGTAGTATTACTGTGAGTAGAAGTGTACACGTCCGGTTAGACGTGCAAACCCCCCCTGGTTGGCTTGGTGGCGGCCTCGATAGAGGAGAGATTTCTGCCATTGCGGGGGTGGGGAGGTCTTCGAAATTTACGTAGGATATTCTACATTGAGATCTCGAGGTTAATATGCGCCTTGTGGCCTCTATAGGTTGAAGTACTACGTATTTCGTGATCTACTTGGCAAGGAGTAGCGAGCGGTTTGAGGTACTTGGAGCGTTTTGCTATTAGTCGATAATCGTCGCGAGGTATGTGAACCTCTTCCTATCTGTTCTAGCATGATATGTGTATAACTATGTAGTACGGTAGACGTACATGTGTTTAATGTATTTGATTGGTTTGAAACATAAAGTGTTATAACGGCTTTATGGGAAGTTGGTTATAACAGCTTTATGTAGGTAAGAATATGCTTTGTGGTTTCAAAGGGTAACTGATTTGACTTATAACGGATTTGATGTGTAGTAACAAAGAACTTGAAGTGTTTCAAAAAGACCTTTAAAACTTGGCTTTGAAAACATAAGAGTTGTACTAGCTTTATGGGAAGTTAGGTATAACGTCTTAAGAGTGATAAAAAGAATGGTTTACTGATTTTAGAAGATAAGAGACTTGACTTAATGGTATTGATATGAATTTTGTTAAAAGTGTGAAACCTCATTCGTGAGTAATGAGTACTTGGTTTTAAAAGGGATAATGTTTTACTGATTTCGGAAATCAGAATGAGTATCGACAAACCACTGCAGCGTTAATAAAGGAAAATGTATTGAATAATGAAGTATGGTATTAAAACCAGTAGAAACCTCCATCTGCATAGAAGCTAAGATGAGACAAAATGATATTACATTTCCTAGATCATGGCTGCTTAATAAGATTGATTATAAACAAGAATAACCTACTCACATATAAGACATATGTTTCTCAAAATGTTTAAAGGAGAATTATGTTTTAAAGGATTAAAACTATGAACTACGAAACCTTTTCTAAAATGAGAAACTTGAGCATTTGAAATTAGGCAAACTTGAACGTTTGGAAAATAAGGTTGTTACTTTTTTTTTTTAGGTAAATGCTAATATTATAAAAGAAAGACGAAAAAACAGGTAGCTACAATCATTCGTCGAGGGTTCTCAATCCTCAACGTAAGCAATAAACAAGAAATGAAAGAGAGGAGGGATGGGCGATGCAGAAGGAGACGTTACAATGGGAGATTAAATCATGAAAATTAAATTCTTACTATCGGTGCATTCCAAGATAGTATCTTCATTTAATTAATCGGTATCATTTACGCGCTTATTAGGTGCAATAGTTGGTCGTGGGGATATCAAGACTTGTGCATCATTGGGAATGGTTGCCATAAATGGCTTATGTCCTCGGCATTGAATGCTACATTGGCGAAACCAAATAACAATTCTTTGGTGTCTTGGAAAGAATGACCGCCGAATTCCACATAAGTTGATCTTCCAAGACTCATTTGAAGAGTAGACCGCCGGTTCCGTAGCCATCAAGTTTCCAAACTTTTTGGGCTGCCGCTGATTTCCACAACCATTGAATTCATTAGAAGAGGTGACACCGGTTCCACCTTAACAATTACGATGTCCCATTGAATGAGATCCTTCCTTGGTATGCTCGGCAATTAAATTGCCCAGTTACCAAGTCGTTTGAAAGAGTAGGTGTTCAACTTCCGCACGGTTTGCAATACCAAGAGCCATGGAAAGTGAACCAACTTCCGACCTACAATCTTGAACCGATGACCGCCGGGTTTCGGTCTTGACCGCGACCACCAAAAGACCAATCGGCATCCCATGACCACCGCCCGACCCTCTTTCAACGTAACCACCCCAAGAAGCGCCATTGACCGTGCCCACCCATGGTACCGTCAACCTCGAGAGGGTGGCGTTTAACCGCAACACTTGAATTCCCAACAACCTCAACTCCGAAAGTTGCACCTAATGAATGAGGCGTGACATTGACAACCGCGACAAATGAATGAGGCATGCCATTGACATCCGCACCCGTTGAGTGCATCAAATTCCTATACCTCTTTTGGATAGAAAACCCTCGACTTCCAAAACCTTAGCATTTCCTAGCAATTGGAAAGAAACATTCTCGAACTCAACAACCAAAGGTGACCCATGGACTTTCCCAAGACCCGTGCCCACCCGCGACCGAAATCAACCGTGACCAACCTCTAGACCCGCGATCGCCTTGGAATCAAAAGTGGCGCGGAAAAGTCTCAATGCACTCGAAGCCAAGGATCGGAGACCCAAGGTTCAAACCACAAACCACGAACATAAACACCACCCACCGCAACCCGACCACCCTCCATACCCACTTTCGACCGGGATCCCTATCAAGATCCGATCTCTCCGAGTCGGGCGCCCACGAAACGCAGCGGCCTTTAAGCGTCGAGGTTCTGCGGGAGGTTGGGAGAATCAAAGTGTTGAAACCTCAACCCAAGATCACCAACAAGACCCTCTTGCACCAGAACATCCTCCCGGCACGCTAACAACCCAGCACCGCCTTTCCCGAATACCCCACAAAATCCAGAGAAGCAAGCGACGGCTAGAAAGCGCCCCGGATATGCAAACTTCAAATTCATATCCTGAATCTTGTAATCTTGAACAATCAAAATAATCTCTTTCATTCTTTTGGCTGAAATCTTTGTATTCTTTCTCATGGCTAGAAGGAAGATAATGCAAATCTTGAGCAATCTTTAATCAAGTTGGAGTATCTTCGTAGCAATCTTTGAACAAGTTGATAAACTCAAACGTAATAAACTCAAACAACTTCGTATCAAATTCAAGTAAGATGAACAAACGAACAATCTCATGAAATCAAAGATGAAATCAGATTTAAGGAGTATGAAATCTAAGATGAAATCATAAGAATGAGGCGGATTGCGAAGAGCGACTAGGGAGAAATGTTGAGAGCATTTTCGCCTAGTGAGAGAAACTTCTCTCTAACTCTTTTATAAGGTTGTTACTTGATTTTACAAAGGAAAGCATTTTGGTTTACTTAACAATGTTAGTCACTCTAATTTTATACTACGGGTATCGGGTGACCTTTGTAAAAGAAATGGATCTTAACAGGAATTTAACGTACGTAGTACTTTAGGATTAAAACCCGGACTTTGACATAAAATGAAAGTACCTTGAGTTGTGTATAACTTGCCTATGCTTGTTGTTGTGTAACTTGCCTATGCTTGTTGTTGTGTAACTTGCCTATGCTTGTTGTGATAGCCTTTGTTATGCAAGAATTGTGTTCTATATTCTGGCGTCTCTCGATGGAGGGCGGTTGACTCGTTGAGGACTTACTTGGGCGTCTGCGGCGGTGTGGAAAATTCCGCGGGTATGCTCACGATGATAGTGTTATTCCATGGACTAGCTCTCCGAGGTTTCTTCTTGTTCGGCCTTGGTACACGGTGGTCGGCTTCGTACTTGCCCGTCTCGTGGTGATTCGACCTTGGTACACAGTAGTTAGCCCTCGCACTTGCACCGTTCAGTGTATTTACGAAGTCTCGTGATCTGACCTTGGTACACGGTGGTCGGCTCTCGTACTTGCCGGTCGACTCGTGGCCGGCCTTGGTATCGGTAGTCGGCTCTCGCTTGCCGTGTCGACCGTGGTTTGGTTGTATTGTATTGTTATTACGGCTTTGGCATCGGGTAGGACTTGGTGTTGGTGTACTTCTTGGTGTTATCATATCATAGATGCCGTGATGAGGAAGGTATTCCACGGGCATGGCGATGTTGTGGGCGTGAGACCCGTAATTATATTTGAGTAAATGACCGGAGGCGTGAGACCACGACTTGATATAAGCGTTATATGTGTGTCTTGTAGTTTGGTTATCATACATGTCTCTGCTTTATATAGACTATTATGATTTCATTTCTGATATTCTGATTTCACATACTTGGTACTGTTATCTTGACCTCCTTGAGGCTGCGTTCAATCTGCAGTAGAAGTACATCGGTGGCGATCCATTTTAGGATCACCTTTCAGCGTATTGGGAAGCTCCGTTCCTTCGGAGGCTTATCTTTGGTATGTTACCCTGATGTCTGTAGGTTCTTATACATTCAGGGGTATGGCGGGGCCCTGTCCTGTCATAGTTGTAGTAAAAATCTTAAGTGCAGCCTTTGTTGTGGCGGGGTTGTAAGGATTATAGCGTTCAAACGTTTATATATATATGTTGAAAGACAAGCTGTTTTGGTTGCTTTGTTTATTTATAATATCTCTCATTTCATGTTCATGTTTTATTTCGTGATCTTCTGCGATGTTGTGTCTGAGGTTCGAGGTAAGGCACGATCACGGGCGGATTAGTCGTGACAAAAGTGGTATCGAGCGATTAGTCCTCGGAAAGTGTCTGGACCGTGTCTAGTAGAGTCTTGATTATCGGTGTGTTGTGCACCACATCTATAATCGTCGAGGCTATAGGACATTTAGGGTTGGTTTCCATTCTTCTCATTACGAGATCGTGCCTTAGAGGCGTGTGATAAGATTGGACCCTCCGACATACTTCGTTTTTACGATTATGCCTCGCGTAAGGCAACCCGGGCGAAGGGCAAAGCGGCGAAGGAGGCTGCGAGTAAAGCGTGGCGAGAACCATAGTACACGAGCCTCGATCCGCGATGCAGGCGAGAGAGATGAGTCCTGAGTGGGCGATTAATGGCGGGGTTGTGTCGAACTTGAGATAAGTGGGCGCAGCGGCGATTCGATAGCAGATGGTTCACCACAGATCAAATAGTTCGAGGCTACGGGATTTTTACGAGTTGTAAACGCCCGAGTTCTATGGGTGAGACTTGAGGATGATCGCGAGAGTTCATCCGATTCTGTGGATCATGAGTGATCAAGGCACGGAGACCGTCGATGGTCTAGGTTCGCATCATTGCGTGATCTGCGATCGGCGGTTTTGATCGTGGGAGCTATCCGGGAGAGCATGCACTTCCGGCCGTATGGAGCGAGTTCTCGAGGCCTTTCTTGCATTTCTTGCCTCGCGGATGAGGAGGGCTCGGTGACAGTTTTTGGTGTTCTGGCGAGCAGGCGTGCGGTTCGGGAGTACAATGTGGAGTTCGACTCATTGGCGACGCGTCCGCGTTGGTAGCTAGTATGGAGGATCGAGTGCACCGATTTATTCTGAGGCTCGATGATCACCTAGCGAGAGTTGTTCGGGTGTAGCTCTTGGTGGGCATGGACATTGCCGCGTGCGAGCATATGCACTTGGATGTGAGGCGGATAAATCGACGGAATGACCAGTCGTGAAGAGGCGAGCAGCGAGGTCCTTTGGTGACTTTCGAGGCGGACCGCCTCGTGCGAGCGATTATGCGCCTCCACGATCTGAGTGGTCCTCGCGGCGCTTTCGGGACCTTTGGGATATTCGAGGCGGTCGGGGCTCCCAGTTTCAGATTTTCGGGGAGTAGGAGTGCTCGCGGATGAGGTTGCCACTTGTCTCGGTGTGGCGTTGTGGAAAATCATCACGACCGAACCGGGGCGTGGATGGTGCCTTACGGGCACCCGATGTCATACATCGAGTAATCGGCGGAATATAAAATAACCAAGATATGAAAGCAGTATAAATTGAGACACAGATATACGAAGAAAGTTGCCTTTGGCGTAAATAATAATAACAACTCTTTCAAAATGAGCAGTTTAATCCTTTCTTTACAAACCACGCTTGCAAGATTACTCTGGACCTCTACGAATGATATGACAACAACGGCCAGTGCAGGGGCCGTCATACCACGAATGTAAGCACCTACAACGAGGACTATACGAATAAGCCTCGGAGGAAACGGAGCTTCCCAACGGCTGTGACCACAGAGCGAGGATCAACGGCTGGTGTACCTTTACTGCGGCATGAGCGGCCCCGAAGTCGATACAACAAGTACCGAGTATGCGGCTGAAAATCCGTAAATGAAATCATAGTAGTCTATATAAAGCGGAGACATGTATGATAACCAAACTACGATTCCTGATAAATAGCGATCATATCAAGTCGGGGACTCACGCCGCCGAAGTCATCACTCAAATACATAAATATGGGTCTCACGCCACAACATCAATCATGCGTGGAATACCTTCCCAGCTGCCGGCGATCGATGATAGAAAAGCACGAGGAATACGTGAACAGCGAGTCCCACGTGTCCAAATAAAGCGATGCAGGTGAAATGCGAAGGCATAGCGACTACTAACACCAGCGATACTAACAAGGTCATAAAGCGTATCAAGATATCTGTCTGAAGCCGTCACATGATCAAAGGCGGTCGCTCGCGCAATATCAAATGCGCGTCTAGCCACGAACTCCGCGACTCGCGTAGGCCAATCTCATAGGCGCGTGAGGTATAACCCGCGTCGGTAGCTACTCCGGCGTAAATCACGGACTCGCGATCCGCGTAGCCACGTAGACCGCGTGACCATAAAGGCCGCGCACTAACACGGAACTCGTAGTTCGCGCAGGCCGGGACCGCGTGAGGTATTCTCGAATCATGGTCCCGGATCGCTGAGTCTACCCGCGTCGGAGGCGACAACCTCGGAAACACGGTGAGTGGTATAATACCAACATAACGGTTTATCGTTTAAACAACATAAGCACAATCGAGGAAAACCCGCTTTACACAAACATCACGGAATACTAACACACGTAGCATCCTAATATGATTACTTATCAAATCAACACGAAGGTATTACAAGGCTATCACAAACCAACACAATCAAGTTATACACACGAGGTACATTACATTATATGATTAACAAGATCGAGTATCTATTCCCAAAGTACTTCATACATTATCTTTTAAAAGATACGTTACGTTTACAAAAGTCACACAATACGTAGTATATGAAAAATAGAGTGATTATCTTTTGAAGTAAAGCAAAACACTTCTCTTTGTAAAATCAAGTAACAACATTATTTCTCAAGCGTCGAGTTTGCCTAATTTCAAATGTTCACGTTTCTTACTTTAGAAAGGTTTAGTAGTTCATAGTCTTATTCTTTTAAGAATATAATTCTCTTTTAAACTATCCGAGAAACATAAGCCTTATATGTGAGTAGGATATTCTTGTTTATAACAATCTTATTACAATGACCATGATCTAGGAAATATCATTTTGTCTCATCTTAGCTTCATGCGGATGGAAGTTTCTCTTGGTTTTAATAATACTAAATCTGTCAAAACATTTCCTTTTATTAGCATTTGCGGTGGTTTGTCGATACACATTCGATTTCGAAATCGGTAAAACATTCTTAAGCGTTATACCTAACTTCCCATAAAGCTAGTATAACTCTTAAGTTTTCAAAAACCAAGTATTACTTCTTCTTTGAAATGATTCAAAAATCTTTTGAAATACTTCAAGTTCTTTATTAACACATAACAAGCGATTATAGTTCAAATCGATTACCTTTTAAAAACCACAAGTATTTTCTTACCAACGTAAAACATTATAACCAACTTCCCATAAAGCGGTTATAACACTTTATGTTTTAAACAATCAAATACATTTAGCATATGTCGTCGTCTAGTACTACATAGTTCACACATATCATGCTAGAAGAGATAGGAAGAGGTTCACATACCTCGCGGCAGTATCGACTAATAGCAAAACGCTCAGTACTTCCAGTCGGCTACTCCTTAAGCCAAGTAAATCGCGCCTGCGTAGTACTTGACCTATAAGGCCACAGCGCTTATTAACATTAAGATCTCATCGTAGAACATTCTACAGAAAATTGGCGACACCTCACACATGCAGCGTAATCTCCTCCTCTATCGGGCGGCTACGAAGCCAACGGGGGTTAAGCGTCTAATCCGGACGTGCACAAATTCTACCTCACGGAAAGCTACACAAGTCTCTTAATACGGTCTATGTAATTCTGATTCGATTCTAAATCACGAAATTGGGCTTAAGTCCAAAGACATTGCCACAAGCTATATTGATTCTATATATAGTATACTTGACTATATATTCCTACAACATGTAATATCCAATTACAATAGGGGACAAGATAATTACCTCGATAAGCCCATAATTATCCAAGTTTAAAGTCGATCTGGGCAGCGTTTAGCTCGACTCCGTGCGCTCGACCCGCTCTAAACCACCTTAGAAGTTCTAACCAACACATACTACTCGACTAACCGTGGAGATTTTCCTTAGGGTTTCGGTTTGGTATTGTGGGAAGTATAATAGTATAAGCTGGGCTTTTGTAAAGGTATAACCTTAGAATACTACAAGGTATATGGCTAAGGTAATTTGGGCATTATAACAATACTTTTGAGTATTTCTAACAAGAGGGGGTATTATCACGAAGACAACTAGGCTAGGGGGTGTATACCTCGGCCTACCACTAGGGGACTCTCGGCTAATGGGGAGGGTGCTCTCGGCCAAAGGCCTCACAAGGGGAGGGGCGAGAACTATACTCTGAGGAGGAGGAATTTTAGACTTAGGAAATTTATTTGGATGAAGAAGTCTTCAAAGGGAGAGGGTATTTATAGCACAAGCCAAAGCCAAGCCAACGATGGCGAGATCTAGCCAAGTGCATAGCAAGTGTAGGGCGAGATTCACCCGTGTCGCCAACCAACTAACACACAAAATATCCTACCAACTCCGTCAAATTGTCGAGTCCGCCCTCGCGTCATGATGGGAGGGTGCCAAGTGGCGCCCTCTCGTTGGTCCAAAATGTTCGTCTCTCGGAAAAATCCGCAAAAATTAAAAATGACATAGCGGAATTTTCCTACGAAGCGTGAAAGCGTTTAGTCAACGACTCTAATCGGGTGTTGTGAACAAATAAATTTCGGCGAAGCCACTTTTAAGGTACAAATTTTCTCGTGCGTCCTTACGTCATACATCTGGAAATACGGGTATAACATTCTCCCCTCGCGAAACATTCGTCCGAATGTTCCTTCTAGAATCTCAAAACAAGCGGCGGTATAGTCTTTACTACTATACTTACGAGAACAAATCGCCACGCTGGCCACGAGAAAACACTGCGCAAATACTCGCATCTAAGCCCACGAGGAAACACCTCTAACGTCGCCAAAGTAATGATCACAACTATGCTTGACATACATGCTCGCTTCTCAGCAACTCGTCGTGATACCACTTTTGTCACTTTGCGCGAGCTCTAGTGTCGCTCGTGACGACAAATGATGCCGGGCTGCATGCGATCCACGAAATGTCGTGCACTCGAACTCTTAACACATTTACGATCTGCTTGGTTTCCAAAACTTCGGGGTTACTATCTCTAGTGGTCGTCATTAGCTGGGAACACTCGGATGGATCAGATACTTTCCGATCATAACAATCTGAAAGGCGGACGTCTTGCCTCTAAGTCGGACGGCAAATGCTAACATATAGGCAACTGGCCTATTCTTCACATGAACTCAAAGGGCCCAAGTAACTCGGGCTAAGTTCCTCTGTTTCCAAAACTCGTCACACCCAAGGGGTGGTACTTTGAAGACCGGCCGTCGACACGAACTCTAAGCATCGTCGCGATTATCATACGATTTCTGCATTTGCCAAAACCTCTCTGAGCGACTTCCACATCCACGGTCTGTGGAACAAGCTGAACCAACTATTTGCACGCGCCAACATCAGACCAATCGGCCAGGCAACTTACACTTCCGCCCTCTGAGGCCCGTAAGGCGACGTTCGAACGAAATGGTAGCTTAAACACTCCTCCACGGGAGACAACAATCCCACAACTACCTCACGAAATCCAAACAACGGCGAGGCGAATGCGGTCTGAGACTGCTGAGTTCTTAACCAATGCTTGGTAAAACTTCCGAAACAAAAGCGATCGTACCACAGGCTCCAGCATGCGTCATAAGGTGAAGGTAGGCACCACGTGCGACCTTACAACCTTTACGATAAATCAACAACTGCTTTGAGTAAGCGGTCTTTGCTAGAAAACAAGGCGGTGACCTCGCCGACTCTTTGGTCGAGTGCATCCATGTCGTCTGTTGGTTAACTAAACTTGGGCCTAACACCCTCATAACTGACCCAGCGGGACCACAACTGACCCGCGCGAGCACCGGCGGGTTGACCCGCAGCGTGGCCTCAACCCGACCGGCGCGCACCATACTAGCTCCGTCGGAACAATCTCGCTAATCACGTTACGAAAACCTAGCGGTCTTCTTAGCTCAACTACCTCTTTCATTCCACACTACTCGGGGACTTATCACCTGATATATCTCACGTGCACTAAGCACTCAGATGAGATCAAACATAACACTACACCTTTACTCGAGATGGCCTTACCTCAAGGTCTCTGCGTATAAAACTCTAAGGCTCGCGCCTGCATCCCCCGAACTCTTACTCGGTTAACCCGCATGATTTCTAATCACAACTAACACCTTTGCTATCGAACATAGCACTTAAGGTATACTCACCTCATCCACATCTTGATCTCAGAGGGTTAAGGATATATCTATATCTCTTGCTTCACTCCTTAGTCGTTCTAATCAAACACGCCGTGAGCGCATAGCTAAGGAAGATGACAAACTACCCGCGATCACGAAGGCTAAGTCCTCCCGAGGACACTCTTTCAACATCGGACCACGGCGGTCATAGGTACAACAAGTACCAACTAAGAGCGACATTCCACGAGATGATTCTGCCAGCTGTGAACACCGAGAAAAAGCGAATCGGATGGTTTGGAACGCCCGTGTGACGGTGAGCGGAAGCTCACGGAGCTCGACCAACTCCTGCGTACCGAGCGTCACGAACCTGTGGAGGACCTTTACGCAGCGGTGGATGCGCATAATCTAATCTCTTTGGTGGCGACTACGCCTCGAAAGTTACCAAAGGACATTCTTTGCTCTGGCCTCTTCTGCGTCCTTGGTTAACCCGTCGATTTCTACGTTTCTTGGCACATTGCGCATAAGCGTGCACGGCCATGCTCAAGCCTAAGCGAAGAATTTCTCTCGCCTGACCTCTCTTAGATATTCATCAAGACTCGCGGTACATCGGTATACTTTACGGTAGCCAAATCCATAGCTAATGTGAGGTCGCCTCTTGAAATCTATATTCTCTGTTCGATCGTGGCGAAGGTTCAAATATCATGGCGCGATGGAGCTGCTGCCGCGTGCTAAACTCTGCTGGGGCTAGTGGCGTCGCAGAACTCCCGAATGAAGCACCACCCAAGGTGAAGATTTGGCCCGTGCCTCATGACCCTACGAACTCTGCTCGCGACTCCGCCGGTGCCTTGCCTCACTGGGCCGGGTTGCCTGCGCGGAGGCATAGCGGTAAGGGAAAGAAATCGTGAGAGGGTCGACTTACAACACGGCTCTAAGGCCGCGATCTCGAGTGAGAAGAATGAAACCAATCCTAAATATCCTATAGCCTCACGATTATTGGTGTGGTGCGCAACACCGATAATCGAACTCTGCTGGATACGATGCGTAGACACTTTCAGGATTAAGCGCTCACGATACCACTTTTGTCACGACCGAACCGGGGCGTGGTAGTGCCTTACGGGCACCCGGTAGTCATACATCGAGTGTCGGCGGAATATAAAATAACGAGATATGAAGCAGTATAAATTGAGACCAGATATACGAAGAAAGTTGCCTTTCGGCATAAATAATAATAACAACTCTTTCAAAATGAGCAGTTTAATCCTTTCTTTACAAACCACCTTGCCAGCGGTACTACGGACCTCTACGAATGATATGACAACAACGGCGGGGCGGGGCCCGTCATACCACAGATATAGCACCTGACAACGAGGACTATACGAATAAGCCTCGGAGGAAACGGAGCTTCCCAGCTGAGCTGTGACCACAGAGCGAGGATCGGCGGTGTACCTTTACTGCGGCATGAGCGGCCCCGGAGGTCGATACAATCACAAGAGTATGCGGCGAAAATACGTAAATGAAATCATAGTAGTCTATATAAAGCGGGAGACATGTATGATAGCCAAACTACGATTCCTGATAAATAGCGATCATATCAAGTCGGGGACTCGCGCCTCGAAGTCATCACTCAAATACATAAATATGGGTCTCACGCCCAACATCAATCATGCGTGGAATACCTTCCCAGCTGGCGATCGATGATAGAAAAGCACGAGGAATACACATGAGCAGCGGGTCCGCTGTGTCCAAATAAAGCGATGCGGGGTGAAATCTGAAGGCATGGCGAGCTACTAACACCAGCGATACTAACAAGGTCATAAAGCGTATCAAGATATCTGTCTAGGCCGTCACATGATCAAAGGGTCGCTCGCGCATGATATCAAATGTGCGCGTCTAGCCTGGAACTCCGCGACTCGCATAGGCCAATCTCGTAGGCGCGTGAGGTATAACCCGCGTCGAGGTAGCTACTCCGGCGTCGTCACGGACTCGCGATCCGCGTAGCGCACATAGACCGCGTGACCATAAAGGCGCGCTAACACCGGAACTCGTAGTTCGCGTAGCCGGGACCCGCGTGAGGTATTCTCGAATCATGGTCCCGGACGCTGAGTCTACCCGCGTCGGAGGCGACAACCTCGGAAACACGGTGAGTGGTATAATACCAACATAACGGTTTATCGTTTAAACAACATAAGCACAATCGAGGAAAACCCGCTTTACACAAACATCACGAATACTAACACACGTAGCATCCTAATATGATTACTTATCAAATCAACACGAAGGTATTACAAGGCTATCACAAACCAACACAATCAAGTTATACACGAGGTACATTCTATTATATGATTAACAAGATCGAGTATCTATTCCCAAAGTACTTCATACATTATCTTTTAAAAGATCGTTACGTTTACAAAAGTCACACAATACGTAGTATATGAAAAATAGAGTGATTATCTTTTGAAGTAAAGCAAAACACTTCTCTTTGTAAAATCAAGTAACAACATTATTTCTCAAGCGTCGAGTTTGCCTAATTTCAAATGTTCACGTTTCTTACTTTAGAAAGGTTTAGTAGTTCATAGTCTTATTCTTTTAAGAATATAATTCTCTTTTAAACTATCGAGAAACATAAGCCTTATATGTGAGTAGGATATTCTTGTTTATAACAATCTTATTCAATGACCATGATCTAGGAAATATCATTTTGTCTCATCTTAGCTTACATGCGGATGGAAGTTTCTCTTGGTTTTAATAATACTAAATCTGTCAAAACATTTCCTTTTATTAACTGCGGTGGTTTGTCGATACACATTCGATTTCGAAATCGGTAAAACATTCTTAAGCCGTTATACCTAACTTCCCATAAAGCTAGTATAACTCTTAAGTTTTCAAAAACCAAGTATTACTTCTTCTTTGAAATGATTCAAAAATCTTTTGAAATACTTCAAGTTCTTTATTAACACATAACAAGCGATTATAGTTCAAATCGATTTACCTTTTAAAAACCACAAGTATTTTCTTACCAACATAAAATTTATTATAACCAACTTCCCATAAAGCGTTATAACACTTTATGTTTTAAACAATCAAATACATTTAGCATATGTCGTCTACCGTACTACATAGTTCACACATATCATGCTAGAAGAGATAGGAAGAGGTTCACATACCTCGCGACGAGTATCGACTAATAGCAAAACGCTCAAGTACTTCCAATGTCGGCTACTCCTTAAGCCAAGTAAATCGCGCCAGCGTAGTACTTGACCTATAAGGCCACAAGGCTTATTAACATTAAGATCTCATCGTAGAACATTCTGAGAAAATTCGGCACCTCCCCATGGCGGCGTAATCTCCTCTATCGGGGCGGCTACGAAGCCAACCGGGGGTTAAGCGTCTAATCCGGACGTGCACAAAGTCTACCTCACCGGAAAGCTACACAAGTCTCATGTCTGATCTATGTAATTCTGATTCGATTCTCATCTGAAATTGGGCTTAAGTCCAAAGACATTGCCACAAGCTATATTCAGTTCTATATATAGTATACTTCAACTATATATTCCTACAACATGTAATATCCAATTACAATAGGGGGACAAGATAATTACCTCGATAAGCCCATAATTATCCAAGTTTAAAGTCTATCACAGGCAGCGTTTGGCTCGACTCCGTGCGCTCAACCCGCTCTAAACCACCCTTAGAAGTTCTAACCAACTTCTACATACTACTCCAACTAACCATGGAGATTTTCCTTAGGGTTTCGGTTTGGTGACTGACGGGAAGTATAATAGTATAACTGGGCTTTTGTAAAGGTATAACCTTAGAATACTACAAGGTATATGGCTAAGGTAATTTGGGCATTATAACAATACTTTTGAGAGTATTTCTAACAAGAGGGGGGTATTATACGAAGACAACTAGGCTAGGGGGGTGTATACCTCGGCCTACCCAGCTAGGGGACTCGACGAGGGGAGGGTGCTCTCGGCCAAGGCCTCACAAGGGGAGGGGCGAGAACTATACTCTGAGGAGGGAGGAATTTTAGACTTAGGAAATTTATTTGGATGAAGAAGTCTTCAAAGGGAGAGGGTATTTATAGCACAAGCCAAAGCCAACCAATGACCAAGATCTAGCCAAGTGCATAGCAAGTGTAGGGCGAGATTCACGTGTGTCCTAACGACTAACACACAAAATATCCTACCAACTCCTCATCAAATCGTCCAGTCCGCCTCCGCGTCATGATGGGAGGGTGCCAAGTGGCGCCCTCGTTGGTCCAAAATGTTCGTCTCTCGGAAAAATCCGCAAAAATTAAAAATGACATAGCGGAATTTTCCTACGAAAGCTGAAAGCGTTTCGTCGAAAAACGACTCTAATCGGGTGTTGTGAACAAATAAATTTCGGCCAAGCCACTTTTAAGGTACAACTTTTCTACGTACGTCCTTACGTACATACACTGGAAATACGGGGTATAACAAAAACTTCATAAGGGAGAGTGTCGTACTGACTTGGGAAATTGTTATTCTTGCGGCAGCGGGCCATCGGCGGTGTCAGGCCGAGGGTAGCTGGTAGGATAGCACTGACTACTAGGCGATTCGCGGTCTTTCACCTTCCATAGCTAGGCGGGATGTTCATACAAGCGAGGCCGGTAGAGAGTCGCGGTGGAAGTTCCAGTTTAGCGGTCCTCGCAACGCCTATTTTCAGTATATCCTTAACCTGTAGAGTTTTGTAGGTATTGATGTTATGATAATGTGTTTTTTGTTAGGTTAGGATATCTTTGTTATAAATTGTGATTTAGAAACACAGTTGGTAAAAGGGTAAGCTGGGGGTGAGAAAATGATGAACCTTAGAATATTCAGATTGAGACCTTAGATGTAAGGCCGTCTTGAGTACAAGATTTTGCGAGTGATCCTTGTCGAGTGCATTTTATGCCTAGAATGTATTGTGTGATAAGTCACAGGTTGGGTAAATGAAAATGGTATCTTTCATGATGTGATTTAGCAAGATTGTTCGTGTCGAGGAAGCAGAGTTGGCGCGACGATGGGTCGGGTTGGGGCCGTGTTGCGGGCAACCCGCGGCTGTTCGAGGTGGGGGTCAGCTCTGGGTGGTCCCGCCGGTGGCGAAGTCCGCGAGGGTGCTAGGCCCAAGTTTAGATGACCATCGTATGAGTTCGTGGATACGTTCGACGAGAATCGATTCGTGAAGGCCGAGAATGGCCTTAGAAATCGAGGTTAGTAAGATGACCAAGTTTGGAGTAGTAACTCCAGGGTTGGAAAGCGAAGCGTTGTGGAGTGTGAGTACGGATACTAGAAAGAGTTCGAGTGTTCGAGAAGGGTACAACGAGATAGGGAGAAGTGAGCGTGTGTGATCGTTTCTTTTGAGAAATGAAGGTCTGAAGGGATTATATTTTTAGACCTTGGTGGGAACTTTTGTGAAACAGGTGATTCCTTGTTGGCTTGGATTTGGGTTTTTAGCGCATGTTATTTTTGTGGCCAGGTGTGGCATGTTTGGTTTCGTAAGTATAGTAGTGAAGGCTATACCGGCACGTGTTTGTTTTGAGACTGAGAAGGAACATTCGGGACGAATGTTTCTAAGGGGGGAAGAATGTTATACCCCGTATTTCCAGAGTATGTATGTGAGGGCGTACGTATAATAATTTGAGCCTTAAGTTAGGCAAGTTTCGAAATTTGTACACAACACCCGATAGGAGTCGTTTTTCGACGAAACGTTTCCACAGCTTACGTAGGGAAAATTCCGGCTATGTCATTAATAATTTTTGCGGATTTTTCCGAGAGACGAAACATTTTGGACCAACGGGAGGGTGACATGTGTCACCCTCACATTGGAAGGACTTGGACGGCAAAGTGAGGCCCTTGGCACATTTTTTGTGTTGGAATTTTAGTCAAGGGTTAGGTAGGATATTTTGTGTAGATGGATAAGGTAGCACATGGCTTATCTTGGCCTTACACTTTGTCACGACCCATTCCGGGGCCCATGACTGGTGCCTTACCGGGGCACCCAAGTAGTCATACATCAGAGTAATCAGCGGAAATATAAAACAAGACATGAAACAGTTTATAAAATAAGACACAGTTTATGTGAACAAACGTCGCCTTTCGGCATATATATATAAACCAGTTTAGCGATTACATCCGACAACTGTACAACATGACTCAGACCTCTGAAATATACAACTATGGCGGGACGGGGCCGCCATACCACTATACAAACTATCTACAATACGGGGAGATCATACAAAAAGTAGAGCCTCGGAGAAGATGGAGCTCGACACCAATGCAAAGAGATCCTGGGATGCGGATCTAGCACTGCTTGCCACCTGCGTCATGAACGGCCTCGAGAGGTCGATAACAACGGTACTAAGTATGCGAAACGTAAAGTACTTAAATGAAAACATATCATTTTAAAACCGGTTTACAAATATGTGTGAAACAACGAGAAACCGCACGTAGTGCCACATCACAAACAAGAGCAACAATAGGTAAGCGTAATAGGTCTTGTCTAGTGCGAATGATCGAAAGCAGGGCCACTCGCCATCATCATCATGCAAGCCTAATCTGAACTCGAGTCCGCATGGCCACTCGCGTGGGCGCGTGAGGTATAACCCGCGTCGAGGGTAGCTACTCCTCGGCATCGCCCCTGGACTCGTTGTCCGCATGGCCACATAGACGCGTGAGGCATAACCCGCATACTAACACGGAACTCGTAGCTCGCATAGGCCCCACTGGACCGCATGAGGTATTCTCGAATCATGGTCCTGCACCGCTGAGTCTACCCGCGTCGGAGGCGACTTAACCTCGGTATCATCTCGAAGGTGAGTGATAGTACACTAACATAACAACTTATCTTTAAACAACATAAGAACAACAAGGATACTCTCTTATACAAGCGTTACAAGATACTAACACACATAGCATCATATCATGTCTACTTATCAAACCATCTTATTATTCTTTTCACAATTCAACATAAGTCTATTATAAACACATAGGCAAACTTGTTTCTTTTATCAATCTTAAGTGGTTATACTTAACTTCCCATAAAGCTAGTATAACTCTTAAGCACATTTAAAAACGATTAGTTCTCTTACATTAAAAATGATTCGATATTCTTATGAAATGCTTTGATCTTTATTATTCAGGCTTAAGCGTGAGGCATTCTTAGTAAGTGTTATTGAGCTTAAGCGTGAGGCATTCGTAAGTATTATTCAGGCTTAAGTCAAAGACATTGCCGTAGTTATTATTCGATTAACACATACGCGTCTACCGTACTATATATATTGTAAAATATCATGCTTTAGGAAGAATAACATACCTTCTCGTGAAAACCACACTTGAGTTGAATATGTCGCGAGAGAGTCGACTATAATAGTCATAGACATCTATCAAAGACTACTCAAGGTCATTCTAAACAGAGGGTTCACAATTACATGGAAAGTTGGGCGTACTTCCCTACGGTGAGCTATATAAGTCTACTCTGAAAGCAGTCTATGTAAGTGCGGTTTGATTATTCTTCTTTTAAACCCTTCTACGTGGTAGCAGTTCAATTCTATTCTGTGATATTCTTCTAAGTATTTAATACTTATTCTAATACTACAACAGTAAGTATTCTCTAATTCAAAAGAGGGTTAGGATTAGTTACCTTAGTAAGCCCAATAATATCCTAGAAAAGTCGCGCCTGAGCAAGGTTTTGCTCCTAAGTTGTATGCTCCAAGGAAACCTTAGAAGTTCTTCACAACTTCTACTAAGTACTAAGGTATTTGGGCTAGGGTATTTTGGGCATTATAACAATACTAGAAGACAACTTTTCTACCAAGGGAGGGGGGTAGATTTTTGGCTAGGCTAGGGGGGCCTCGGCCAAACTACTAGGCTAGAGGGGGTATTCGGCGAGGGCCTTTCACGAGGAGGGGAGGTTGGACGAAAAAGCTACAAAGGGAGAGGAGAGGATTTTCAAGACTTGGAAAGATTTGTGGATGAAGAACTCTTCATCTCTAAGGGGGTATTTATAGGTCAAGAAGTGGCCAACCAATGGCCAAGATTAAGACAAGTGCAAGGCAAGTGTAGGGTGAGGATTAACTATACACAAATATCCTACCAACTCCTTGACTTGTGCACAAGGCACAAAAAACGTGCCAATGGTCTCCAATTTCGTCCAATGGACGATTCAAGTCCACCAATTGGAGGGTGCCAAGTGTCGCCCTCCCGTTGGTCCAAAATGTTTCGTCTCTCGGAAAAATCCGCGAAAATTAGAAATGGCATAGCCGGAATTTACCTACGAAAAGTGGAAAGCGTTTAGTCGGAAAACTATTCGTTTTGTGAGTTGTGCCCAAAAAAGCGTTTTGCCTAAACTTTAAGGCTAGACTTTTTAGACGTATTCCCTTACGTACATACTGCGGAAATACGGGTATAACATTCTCCCCTCCTAGAAACATTCGTCGAATGTTCCTTCCCAAACGATTAACGATAAGATTCTTCATAACTTAAGCGATTGCAAATGCCACACGCGCCACGAGAACAACACTTGGCGAAGCGATAACGAAAATTTACAAGTAGGAAAGTGAATTACACGGAGGTGTGGGGAATAGGTGAGGATACTTACGCCTCATGTCCTCGCCGGCTTCCACGTCATCTCCTCACGAGCTCGTTCGCCACAAGACTTTGTGAGCGCGTCCACGGTCCGCAGACGCCTAACACGACGATCGACTATCGCTATGGGAATCTCCTCATACGATAACCCTCGGTCACGGACATCGTCAATCGGATGCACCACTAGATGGATCCCGATACATCTCGCCGGCGTAGATCGTGAAAAACGGATGCCGCCTCGGATCGGACGGCAGATCCAACTCGAGCAACCTTGCCTACCTGCGGACAATCTGAAGCGGCCCGATGTACCTTGGTGAGTTTCCCTTCTTCCCAAATCGCATCACACCGCCATGGGTGACACCTTTAGGAAAACCCAATCATGAACCTCGAACTCAAGATCCAGCGGCGATGATCTGCATCGATACATCGACTACAGTGTCGATAGCGCTCTCGGATAAGCTTCACCTTATCCATCGCTGCTGCACCAAATCTGGTCCCACTATTGCACCTCGCCCACATCGAACCAACCTATAGGCGATCTGCACTTCCTCCATACAAGGCCTCGTAAGCGCCATCGAATCGGAGTGGTAGCTATTATTATACGCGAACTCAACTAGAGGCAAATGATCCTCCCAACTACCCGAAGTCAATAACACGGGCTCGCGGCATATCCTCGAGTGCGGATAGTGCGCTCTGCTCGTGGATGAAATGCGATGCTCGGGCTCACTGCGTCCCTAAACCCCTGCGGAAGGACCTCCGAGTTAGCGTGGCCCGGGCTCCACATGCGATATGATCGAAGTAGGGACTCCATGCGATCGGCGATCTCTCGGATGTAAAGTGCGGCATAATCCTCGGTAGAAAAAGTCGTCACGACGGGAAGAAAGTGGGCTGATTTCGTCAACTGTCGGCGATAACCCGTATAGAATCATGTCTCTCCGAGTGCGAGGTAATCACGTGATGAAGTCCATGTTGATTACCTCCCACTTCCGGTCGGGATCTCAATCGCTGTAACAAACCACGGGCCTCCGGTGCTCTACCTTCACTGCGACAACACGGGCGAGCTACGAACTCTGCAGCGTCCTCTTCAAGCCATCCCACGATACACGGATCTAAGGTCGTGGTACATCTTGGTCGACCCGGATGGATAGAAGTAGCTTGTGTGTGCTTCCCCAGAACCTGCTGCGAAGTCGAAACATCCGGAACACACAATCGCCCTCAAACCTTAGCACCCGTCGGTGCTACCTCAAAGGACCCTTTCCTCGAAGAGGCGTATCACGATATCGAATCAAAGCTGGATCTCGGCTGTTGCCTCTTGCCTCGCCAGCGATGGAAGACTCGGCAACCTCACGAACTCTAACCAGCGCTATCGAGAATCAATCAAGCGGACACCAAGGCTCGCTGGCGATGCAAATCACGAACCATGTCCCTCCTCTCTGCTGCACATCGATAGGCTCCCATCGACCTACGACTAAGGCATACGCCTGGCATTGGCCTTCCCGGGTGGTACGGGATATCAACATCGTAATCCTTAAGCAACTCTAACCACCGTCTCGCCGTAAGTTCGGCTCCTACGGTGAAGATATCTTTGGAGGCTCTTGTGGTGCAAAAATATCCACGTGAACCCATACAAATAGTGCCTCGGATCTTGGCGTGAATCACGGTGCGACTCCAAATCATGGGTGGGGTAGTTCCTCCGTGTTTCTTGGTGTCGGGATGCATATGCTATAACTCTGCCATCTGCATCAATACACATCCCAACCCGATGCACGGCGCATCACAATACACGACATAACCATCTGGACCCTACGGAAGAGTAAGAAGCGGGCGGTCGTCGGTCTCTCTTCAAGGCTGGAAACCACGCTACAAGCATCGATCGAAACTTGGCGCCTTACGAGTCGACCTAGTCAATGGTGCGAGAGATAAAGCAAACTTCTCCACGAACGCCGATAATATCCTGCGAGGCCCGAGCTGCGAACCTGCGCCGGAGTAGTAGGTCTAGGCCAAGTCTGATCGCCGATCTTGGCGTATCCACTCGAATGCCATCGGCCCGACAATATGCCCAAGCGCGAAGTCAGCAAAACTCACATTTGGAAAACTTGGCGTACAAGCTGCAGTCTGGAGAAGCGTCGGCCATCGCCAAATGCTCGCGTGCTCACGCTCTGGCGAGAATAAACCAGATATCATCAATGAACACTATCACAAGCGTGTCCAAAAATGGTTTGAACACTCGGTTCATCAATCCATGAATCTGGCGGAGCATTGGTCAACCCAAGACATGACCACGAACTCATAATGCGTCTGGGTCGGAATGCGATCTAGGGACATCCACTCTCGACACGAACGATGATAGCGATCGCGGATCAATCTTGGAGAAACATCGCGCTCGCAACTAGTCGAACAAGTCATCAATCACGGGAAGGGTATCTGTTCTTAATGGTCACCTTGTTCATTGCTGTAGTCAACACCGCGTGCGCGGCGTCCGTCCTTCTTCTTGCGAACAATCGGCGCCCCGGGAGAAACACTAGGTGCGATAAAACCGCTTCTCCGGAAATCCTCGGTGGTCCTTCACTCCTCAACTCGGCGGGTGCCATTACGTATGGCGGAATGGAAATAGGCGAGTATCGCAACACATCTATACAAAACTCGATCTCCTCTCGGGAGGATACGGGAGGTCATCTGGAAACACGTGCGGGAACTCGTGACTCTTTGGCCCGAAAATCTGGTACGCGGCTTGATATCAAACACCCGAGCGAGATGGTAGATATACCGCCTGCACCATCTTCCTAGCCTTGAGGTAGGAAATAAACCTACCACCGGCGATCTGAGTGCTCCCCTCCGCTCAACAATGGCTCGCCGAAGCTGGAACCGTACTACTCTCTGCGGTCTACATTGGCGTAGCAAGAAGCTAGCCAATCCGTCCCATAATCACGTCGAAGTCAATCATCTCCAACTCTATCAAGTCGGCTGAGTGCGGCGTAAATGGTCACGAGGACAAGCTCTATATACCCCGAGCTACCAGAATCACCGGCTGGCGTAGCTACCTCGAAAGGGTCTATGGACTCGGGCTTTATCCCTATCCTACTAGCAACAAGGGAGATATATGGGGCCAGTAGAACCGGATCTATCAAAGCATACACATCAAACCCAGCGATAAGGTACACGTGGCGACATCGGTGAGGCCTCACGATCTGTCGGTGGACAAAGCATAAATGCGGTTACGAGGACGCTAGAAGCTGGGACGAGCCACGACCTCTGCGCGACCTGCCGACCTATGTGTACCTGCTCTCGGGCGATAGCGTAGGAGATGATGGCGGAAAGCGAACACGAAAGGTGAGCCTACCACAGTAGCCCCGGTCGGACGGTCCCTCGCAAAGTGACCTGCTGGCCACTCAGTAACAAGCTCAAAAGTAGTACCACACTTCCGTAATGGGATCTGCATCGGCCACCTGGGGTGGTCCGTCGGCGATACCTCTGCTACTGCGGGCGTCTGAAGCCACAGGGCCAGTACGCCTCGAAAACTCGGTGTCTTGAGGGCGGTGCGGGAGTGCTCTGGTGGCGTGGTGCGAATCTAGGCTTCTGCTTGAGGCCGCCCACGATAACCACGGAAGACCCTCCGTCCCGGCCTTAACCTGCTGCGTCGTCACTCGTCGACCTCTGCGCTCGCCGCATCAGGCGTGAGCTGCGTGCGGGTAATGTCCATACCGGTGAAGAGAAACACCGCACGACTTCGGCCATATAGTCGTCTAGCGGTGACATAGCGGTGCACCTATCCTCCATATCTGCTACCAATCTTTGGGACATATCGAGCCAATGAATCAAACTCGACATTGTACTCACGGCGGTCGTCCTCTGCGCCTCGATGGTAAAAATCTATCGGCCGCGCCCTCATCTGTGGAGGTAAGAAGTGAGTGAGGAAAGCCTCGAGAACTCATCCCAGTAGGCGGGGGGCGTGCTCTCCGGGATAACTCCATGAATCAAACCAATCATTGCGGTATCACGCGGCCGATCACGAACAAGGTCCTGGACTCTGTCTCAGAGGCCTTGATCACCCTCGTGATTCTCTGTAGGCGGCGGATGAACTCCTGCGGATCATCCTCGGCCTCGACCAGTAAAACTCTGGCGGGCTCTGACTCGAAATCTCGTAGTCTCAAACTATTCGCCTCGGGTGCACCAGGTGCGGAGGCTGGGCTGGAGCCCCAGGCCGTATCAATCTCTCCTCGTATCGGGCCACAACTTTAGCCAATAGCTGGGCCATCTCCTTGTACCCTAACTCCTCCGCCCCAGGCTGTGGGACAGGAGGTGTGGGTACTGTGGTCTCTTTGAAATTTGGCGGCGTCATAGAACTTCGCCGTCTGGTATAGGCGGGCACGAGCCCTCGTGACTCTGGGTGTCTGCTAGCGGCTCCTCATTTGCCTTGCCGCCACGGGCGGGTTGCCTACGTGGAGGCATAAGCATTACGGGAAAGGAATACGTTAGAGGGTCGACCTATAACACGACTCTAAAGCACGATCTCGGAATAAGAAGAATGGAAACCAATCCTAAATATCCTATAGCCTCACGATTATTGGTGTGGTGCACAACACCGATAATCAAGACTACTAGATACGGTGCGTAGACACTTTCAGAGATTAAGCGCTCACGATACCACTTTTGTCACGACCCATTCGGGGCGTGGTCGTGCCTTAGGGCACCCAGTAGTCATACATCAGTGTCAGCGGAAATATAAAACAAGACATGAAGCAGTTTATAAAATAAGACACAGTTTATGTGAACAAGCGTCGCCTTTCGGCATATATATATAAACCGAGTTTAGCGATTACATCCTAAACCATGCAACATGACTACAGACCTCTGAAATATACAACTATGGCGGGACGGGGCCCGCCATACCTGTATACAAACTATCTACAATACAGGGAGATCATACAAAAGTAGAGCCTCGGAGAAGATGGAGCTCACGACACAATGCAAAGAGATCCTAAGGATGCGGATCTAGCACACCTTGCCACCTGCGGCATGAGCGGCCCCGAAGGAGTCGATACAACAGTACTAAGTATGCGAAGCGTAAAGTACTTAAATGAAAACATATCATTTTTAAAACCGGTTTACAAATATGTGTGAAACAACGAGAAACCGCACGTAGTGCTAGCATCACAAACAAGAGCAACAATAGGTAAGCGTAATAGGTCTTGTCTAGGCTGCGAATGATCGAAAGCAGGGCCACTCGCCCATCATCATCTGCAAGCCTAATCTGAACTCGGTCGCATAGGCCACTCGCGTGGGCGCGTGAGGTATAACCCGCGTCGAGGTGCTACTCCTCGGCGTCGTCCTGGACTCGTTGTCGCATGGCCACATAGACCGCGTGAGGCATAACCCGCATACTAACACGGAACTCGTAGCTCGCATAGGCCCACTGGACCCGCGTGAGGTATTCTCGAATCATGGTCCTGGACCGCTGAGTCTACCGCGTCGGAGGCGACAACCTCGGTATCATCTCGAGGTGAGTGATAGTACACTAACATAACAACTTATCTTTAAACAACATAAGCCTGACAAGGATACTCTCTTATACAAGCGTTACAAGATACTAACACACATAGCATCATATCATGTCTACTTATCAAACCATCTTATTATTCTTTTCGATTCAACATAAGTGCATTATAAACACATAGGCAAACTTGTTTCTTTTATCAATCTTAAGTGGTTATACTTAACTTCCCATAAAGCTAGTATAACTCTTAAGCTTACATTTAAAAACCGATTAGTTCTCTTACATTAAAAATGATTGATATTCTTATGAAATGCTTTGGATCTTTATTATTAGGGCTTAAGCGTGAGGCATTCCGTAAGTGTTATCGAGCTTAAGCGTGAGGCATTCCGTAAGTATTATTGAGCTTAAGTCAAAGACATTGCGTAGTTATTATTCGATTAACACGTATGCGTCTACCGTACTATATATATTGTAAAATATCATGCTTTAGGAAGAATCACATACCTTCAAATGAAAACCACGCCAGAGTTGAATATGTCGCGCGCAGAGTCGACTATAATAGTCACAGACATCTATCAAAGACTACTCACGAAGGTCATTCTAAGCGAGGGTTCACAATTCTATGGAAAGTTGGGCGTACTTCCCTACGGTGAGCTATATAAGTCTCTTGTTAAAACAAATCCTATGTAAGTCTGATTTGATTATTCTTCTTTTAAACCGCCTACTTTGTGGTAGCAGTTCAATTCTGATACGTGATATTCTTCTAAGTATTTAATACTTATTCTAATACTACAACGATAAGTATTCTCTAATTCAAAGAGGGTTAGGATTAGTTACCTTAGTAAGCCCATAATATCCTAGAAAAGTCGCTGAGCAAGGTTTTGCTCTAAGTTGTATGCTCGAGAGAAACCTTAGAAGTTCTTCACAACTTCTACTAAGTACTAAGGTATTTGGGCTAGGGTATTTTGGGCATTATAACAATACTAGAAGACAACTTTTCTACCAAGGGAGGGGGGTAGATTTTTGGCTAGGCTAGGGGGGGGCCTCGGCCAAACTACTAGGCTAGAGGGGGGGGGGGGTATTCGGCCAAGGGCCTTTCACAAGGGGAGGGGGAGGGGTTGGACGAAAAAGCTACAAAGGGAGAGGAGAGGATTTTCAAGACTTGGAAAGATTTGTGGATGAAGAACTCTTCATCTCTAAGGGGGTATTTATAGGTCAAGTAGTGGCCAACCAATCGCGCAGATTAAGACCAGTGCAAGGCAAGTGTAGGGTGAGGATTCACGATACACACATATCATACCACCTCCTTGACTTGTGCCTGAGCACAAAAAGCGTGCCAATGGTCTCGATTTCGTCAATGGGCGATTCAAGTCCACGATTGGAGGTGCCAAGTGTCGCCCTCCGTTGGTCCAAAATGTTTCGTCTCTCGGAAAAATCGCGAAAATTAGAAATGGCATAGCGGAATTTACCTACGAAAGTGTGGAAGCGTTTAGTCGGAAAACTATTCGTTTTGTGAGTTGTGCCCAAAAAAACGTTTTGCCTAAACTTTAAGGCTAGACTTTTTATGCGTATTCACTTACGTACATACTGCGGAAATCTGAGGGTATAACACACACCTTGCACTTGGCTTCATCTTGGCCCTTGGTTGGCCTTTGCTTGACCTATAAATACCTCTAAGTTGATGAACTTCTTCCAAAATTTCTCTAAGTGTTAAAATCCCTCCTCTCCCTGACCTTGTTCTCGCCCAAACACCACCCTCTCCCCCTCTTGAAGGCCCTCGGCGAGCACCTCCACTAGCCTAGTTGTGCTAGTCGAAATACTACCCCCTTGGTAGAAATGTATTCTACAAGTATTGTTATAATGCCCAAAATACTTTAGCCAAATACCTTGTAGTACTTTCCAAAGTACCTTTATCTGAAAAACCGGAAAAATACGATTATACTTTCCTTTAGCCACAAAATGAAACCCTAGGAAAAATCTTCACCGTAGTTGAGTGATAAGTAGAAGTTGCGTAGAACTTAAGGGTTTCTTGGAGGCGAATTGGGCGCCGGAGTAGGAGCTAAACCTTGCTCACGATCGACATTAAACTCGGATAATTTTGGGCTTATCGAGGTAAATAAACTTGTCCCCCTACTGTAATTGGAAATTACATGTTATAGTAATATATAGTTGAAGTATACTATATATAGACTGATTATTGAATAGAACTGAACATAGTATTGTGGCAATGTCTTTTGACTTAAGCCTGAAGTTAAAGAAGAGAACTGAACTGTTTTTACATAGGATTGTATTATAGTAGACTTGTGTAGTATTACTGTGAGTAGAAGTGTACACGTCCGGTTAGACGTGCAAACCCCCCCTGGTTGGCTTGGTAGCCGGCCTCGATAGAGGAGGAGATTTCTGTTGTTGCGGGGAGAGTCTTTGCCGAATTTTACGTAGGATATTCTACATTGAGATCTAGATGTTAATAGGCGCCTTGTGGCCTCTATAGGTTGAAGTACTACGTATGGCGTGATCTACTTGGCTTAAGGAGTAGCAAGCGGTTTGAGGTACTTGGGCGTTTTGCTATTAGTCGATAATCGTCGCGGTATGTGAACCTCTTCCTATCTGTTCTAGCATGATATGTGTATAACTATGTAGTACGGTAGGCGTACGTGTGTTTAATGTATTTGATTGGTTTGAAACATAAAGTGTTATAACGGCTTTATGGGAAGTTGGTTATATGACTTTATGTAGGTAAGAATATGCTTTGTGGTTTCAAAGATGGCGATTTGACTTATAACGGATTGGATGTGTAGTAACAAAGAACTTGAAGTGTTTCAAAAAGACCTTTAAAACTTGGCTTTGAAAACATAAGAGTTGTACTAGCTTTATGGGAAGTTAGGTATAACGTCTTAAGAGTGATAAAAAGAATGGTTTACTGATTTTAGAAGATAAGAGACTTGACTTAATGGTATTGATATGAATTTTGTTAAAAGTGTGAAACCTCATTCGTGAGTAATGAGTACTTGGTTTTAAAAGGGATAATGTTTCTTGATTTACGAAATCGAATGAGTATCGACAAACCCTGCGGCGTTAATAAAGGAAAATGTATTGAATAATGAAGTATGGTATTAAAACCAGTAGAAACCTCCATCTGCATAGAAGCTAAGATGAGACAAAATGATATTACATTTCCTAGATCATGGCTGCTTAATAAGATTGATTATAAACAAGAATAACATACTCACATATAAGACATATGTTTCTCAAAACGTTTAAAGGAGAATTATGTTTTAAAGGATTAAAACTATGAACTACGAAACCTTTTCTAAAATGAGAAACTTGAGCATTTGAAATTAGGCAAACTTGAACGTTTGGAAAATAAGGTTGTTACTTGATTTTACAAAGGAAAGCATTTTGGTTTACTTAACAATGTTAGTCACTCTAATTTTATACTACGGGTATCGGGTGACCTTTGTAAAAGAAATGGATCTTAACAGGAATTTAACGTACGTAGTACTTTAGGATTAAAACCCGGACTTTGACATAAAATGAAAGTACCTTGAGTTGTGTATAACTTGCCTATGCTTGTTGTTGTGTAACTTGCCTATGCTTGTTGTTGTGTAACTTGCCTATGCTTGTTGTGATAGCCTTTGTTATGCAAGAATTGTGTTCTATATTACCGCGTCTCGATGGAGGGCGGTTGACTCGTTGAGGACTTACTTGGGCGTCTGCGTGTGGAGAAAATTCCACGGGTATGCTCCTGATGATAGTGTTATTCCATGGACTAGCTCTCCATGAGGTTTATTACTGTTCGGCCTTGGTACCTGGTGGTCGGCTTTCGTACTTGCCCCGTCTCGTGGCTGATTCGGCCTTGGTACCTGGTAGTTAGCCCTCGCACTTGCCCCATTCAGTGTAGTGACGAAGTCTCGTGATCTGACGCCTTGGTACACAGGTGGTCGGCTCGTGCCCCGGTCGACTCGTGGCCGGCCAGTATCTGGTAGTCGGCTCTCGCACTTGCCCGTGTCGGCCGTGGTTTGGTTGTATTGTATTGTTATTACGGCTTTGGCATCGGTAGGACTTGGTGTTGGTGTACTTCTTGGTGTTATCATATCATAGATCGCCGGTGAGGAAGGTATTCCACGGGCATGGCGATGTTGTGGGCGTGAGACCCATAATTATATTTGAGTAAATGACCGGAGGCGTGAGACCACGACTTGATATAAGCGTTATATGTGTATCGTAGTTT
Source organism: Przewalskia tangutica (assembly GCA_029844215.1). NCBI lineage: Eukaryota > Viridiplantae > Streptophyta > Magnoliopsida > Solanales > Solanaceae > Przewalskia > Przewalskia tangutica. Next base: position 88,078,642 of record CM056726.1, on the reverse strand, counting down.
GGTTATCATACATGTCTCTGCTTTATATAGACTATTATGATTTCATTCTGATATTCTGATTTCACATACTGTACTGTTGTCGACCTCGCCCGGGGCTGCGTTCATCTGCGAGTAGAAATCATCGAGCGATCCGCTTTTAGGATCACCTTTCAGCGTATTGGGAAGCTCTGTTCCTTCGGAGGCTTATCTTTGGTATGTTACCACGATGTGCAGAGTTCTTGTACATTCGGGGTATGGCGGCCTGTCCGTCATAGTTGTAATAAAAATCTTAAGAGTGCAGCGCTTTGTAAAGGCGGGGTTTTAAGGATTGTAACTGTTCAAACGTTTATATATATATGTCGAAAGGTAACTGTTTTGGTTGGCCTGTTTATTTATAATATCTCTCATTTCATGTTCATGTTTTATTTCCGCTGATCTTCTCTGATGTTGTGTCACTAGGGTGCCCGGGGTAAGGCACCAGTCACGGGCCCGGATTCGGGTCGTGACATATGCCTTCGTACTTACCCCGTACAGTTTTATGATGACACAGGTGGGACCTGGTGTTCATGTGTATTCCTTGGTGCTTTTATATCATATACTGCCGGCAGTGAGGAAGGTATTCCACGGGCATGATTGATGTTGTGGGCGTGAGACCCATAGTTATATATTGAGTGATGACTTTGAGGGCGTGAGTCCCTGACTTGACATGACTGCTTATTTATTGTGAACTGTAGTTTGGTTATCATACATGTCTCCTGTTTTATATAGACTACTATGATTTCATTTCTGATTTTTGATTTCACATACTTGGTACTGTTGTCTTGACCTCCTTGAAGTGCGTTCATCTGCGCAGGTAGGGGTACACCAGTGTTGATCCTCGCTCTTAGGATCGCAGTTCAGCGTTTTGGGAAGCTCCGTTTCTCCGGAGGCTTATCAGTGGTATAGTCCCCTGTCGTTGTAGGTATTTACATTCAGGGGTATGGCGGGGCCCTGTCCCGCCATTGTTGACATATCATCCTTAGAGGTCTGTAGTACTGTTGTGGGCAGAGTTGTAATGGGATGTAACTGTTCGGTTTTAAGTTGTTTTATATATATGCCGAAGGGCAAGTTTTCTCAGATTACTGTTTCACATTTCATATTATATCATGTCTTGTTTTATATTCCACTGATTACTCTGATGTATGGCTACTTGGGTGCCCGGGGTAAGGCACCAGTCACGGGCCCGGGTTCGGGTCGTGACATTGAGATTTTCGGTATTTTGGATATTTTAGGAAGACGAAATATTTTGGACGAGTAGGGGGGCGACACGTGTCACCCCCATGTGGCCACCTTGGTCGATAGTTGAGGGACAAATGGCTTGGCCGAAATGGCCTTACATGTGGCAAGCCAAGTGTTTCTTCTTTGTGTAGCCATTTGGAGGGTGGGACCTACACACACTTGTCCCAAGATCTCACCACACACTTGCCTTGATCTTGACCATTGATTTCTCTATAAATACCCCATGAATGCAAGACTTATTCTTTATCCCACACTTAGATTTCCAAGACAAAAATACTCCCTCCCCTTTGTAGGTTGCTCTCGGCTTTGCCTTGAATTCTTGAGCAAAAGTTGTCCAAAAATACCTAAACTTATAAGTGTCCTTCCATAGGGTGTTAGGAAGATTGTGTACCAAGAGTTGGAAAATATTTCACACCCCTAGCCTTAGAATTTCACCTTGGCAGAACTTGCCATAGTTGAGCCTTAGTGTTCTTCACTTGTTGGAGTTAGATCTTGAAGAGGAGTTGGTTAGGAGCTTCTAAGGGTTGCTTGGAGCGGGTTGGAACGTAAGGAGTTGGAGCTAAACGTTGCTCAGGATCGACTTATAATCTTGGATAATTTTTGGGCTTATCGAGGTAATGATATATGTCCCCCTATTGTAATTGGATATTACATGTTGTAGTAGTTATACTTGAGTATATTGTATGAGGATAGAAGATTGATAGAATTGAACTGTATTTACATTGGGTTTGTATTCTGATAGACTTGTAGTATTATTGTGGGGCGGTGTTGTACACTTAGGTTAGGCGTGTAACCCTCGAGTTGTTGGCTTGGTAGCGGGCCTTGATAGAGGAGGAGATCTTTGTGGTTGCGGGGAGGTGCTGCGAATTTTCCGTAGAATCAGGAACCTTGTACTTGGAAATATTCTACGAAGAGATCGAGAGGTTGATAGACGTTTTGTGGCCTTTATAGGTTGAAATACTACGAGTAGCGTATTCTACTTGAAGGGTGGAAAAGGCTAGCAGAGTTACAGTACTTTGGAGCTATTTGCTAATTGTCGATAATCGTCGCGAGGTATGTGAACCTCTTCCTATCTTTTCTAGCATGATTGTTGTGAACTATGTAGTACGGTAGACGTGCGTGTGCTAAACGAGTTTTGGTTGGTTTAAAATATAAAGTGTTATAATAGCTTTATGGGAAGTTAGTTATAACGACTTTATGTAGGTAAAAGAATGGTTTATTGATTTTAGAAGTTAAGAGACTTTGTCACGACCCGAACCCGGGCCCGTGACTGGTGCCTTACCCGGGCACCCAAGTAGACATACATCAGAGTAATCAGCGGAATATAAAAACACAACATGAAACAATGTAAAAGAGACACAGTTTATCTGAGGAAAAGTTGCCTTTCGGCATATATATATATAAACCCAAAGTGAATAGTTACATCCCAACTTTACAACGGGACTACAAACCTCTAAGGAAGCAAAACAACTATGGCGGGACAGGGCCCCGCCATACCCTGAATGAACATAAATATCTACAACATCAGGGACTATACCAAAGATAAGCCTCCGGAGAAACGGAGCTTCCCAAAACGCTGAACTGTGATCCTAAGAGCGGGGATCAACAACTGGTGTACCTCTGCGCGGCATGAACGCGGCCGAAAGTCGATAACAGTACCAAGTATGTGAAGCGAAAATCGTAAATGAAATCATAATAGTCTATATAAAATAGAAGACATATATGATAACCAATTCACGATACACCATATGTAAACAGTCATGTCAAGTCAGGGACTCATGCCCTTGAAGTCATCACTCAATATAACCATGGGTCTCATGCCCACAATATCAATCATGCGTGGAATTCCTTCCTCACCGCGATCCATGATATAAAAGCACCAAGGAATACACATGATCACTAGGTCCCACTTGTGTCAAAATAAAACCGTACGGGGTAAGTACGAAGGCATAGCCGACTACTAAAACCCATAGTACCATCAATGCTATAAAACTGTATCACGAGGTCTTTCTAGACCGCACCACATGATCGGCGGCGCCGCCCTCGGTATCAATGTGCGCGTCTAATCTGGAGCATACCGCTCGCGCAAAGCCACATAGGCGCGTGAGGTATTCCTCGCGTCGGGGGTAGCCAGCGGTACCTCCTAGACTCCGCGATCCGCATAGTCACATAGACCGCATAGTCACACAGACCGCATAAGGCACTCCGCGTCGGGATAATACACGGAATGATCAATCACGGAACTCCGCGACTCCGCGTAGTCACGCACCGCGCATAAGCCGTATAGACCCGCATCAAGGGTGGCAAGCCCTCGGTATAACAAGTCAAGGGGGTATGTGATATAATAACAGTACAACGGGCTTAACGTTTAACAACGTAAGCACAACATGAATAACCCCCTTACACAACATCACAAGATACTAACACACGTAGCATCATAACATGTTTACTTATCAAACCAACAAGGAAGCATTACAAGGCTATCACAAACCAACATAGTTAAGTTATTCACTCAAGGTACTTTCTACTTTATGTCAACAAGTTCGGGTTTTTGTCCACGAAGTACTTCATACATTAACTCTTTAAAAACAAGTACTCATTGCTCATGAATGAGGTTTCACACTTTTTAACAAAATTCATATCAAGTCAATTTAGTCAAGTCACTTATCTTCAAAAGATTCATAGATCATAGTTTTAAACACTTAACAACGTAATCTCCTTTTTAAAACAATTTGAGTAACATATGCCTTATGTGTGAGTAGGTTATTCTTGTTTATAACAATCCTATTAAAGCAGCCATGATCTAGGAAATGTAATATCATTTTGTCTCATCTTAGCTTCTATGCAGATGGAGGTTTCTACTGGTTTTAATAATACTTAATTAGTCAATACATTTCCCTTTATTAGCGCCATTGATGGTTTGTTCGATACTCATTCTTATTTCCGAAATCAATACAAGGCGTTCCCAAACAATTAAGTAAACCGTTCCTTTTATCTCTCTTAAGTCGTTATACCTAACTTCCCATAAAGCTAGTATAACTCTTAAGCTTTTAAAACCAAGTATTACTCTTCTTTCAAAAACGATTCTTAATTCTTTTGAAATACTTCAAGATTCTTTATTATTAGACTCAAGTCAGAAGACATCGCAGTAAAACCACGTTCAGTTAACACACGTACGTCTACCGTACTATATATATTCTTTTAAAATATCATGCTCAAGAGGATAGGAAGAATCACATACCTCGCGACGATTATCGACTAATAGCAAAATGCTCCACCGCTATAACCCGACTAGCCTTGTCCACCTTCCAAGTAGAACATGCTACTCGCAGAACATTCAACCTATAAAGGCCATATACGTCTATCAACGTCTAGACTACTCTGTAGAATATTCTAAGAAGAGGGTTCTCTATTCTACGGAAAATCGGGCGTGACTTCCACCAGTTAAACTACACAAGTCTCATCAGTAAATCTGATCTATGTAAGTACAGTTTTAATCTCATTCTTTAATATTCTTCTGATGTGATTTCAATTCAATTCTCTTCTCTTATACCATCCTTCTATATATCTTATACTCATTTCTATACTACAACAGTATGTAATTTCCAATTACAATAGAAGGACAAGAGTATTTACCTCGATAAGCCCAAAATTATCCAAGTTTAAATGTCGATCCTGAGCAACATTTAGCTTCTACTCTGGGTGCTCCAACCCGCTCCAAACAACCCTTAGAAGTTCTACGCAACCTCTTCTTAATACTTCAACCAACAATGAAGATTTTCCTTAGGGTTTCGTTTTGTGACTAAAGGATATAAGGTAGTATTTCCGGGCTTTTAGTATAGAGGTAACTTGGGAATACTACAAGGTATTTGTCTAAGGTATTTTGGCATAGCAACAATACTAGAAGACAACTTTCTACCAAGAGGGGGGGGTTGTTTGGACGAAACAACTTTCTAACAAGGGGTTTGTAGAAGCCACTAGGAAGGGGGGAGGGAGTTGGGACGAGAACACTACTACAAGGGAGAGGATTTTGAGACTTAGAAAGTGTGGAGTGGATGAAGAAGTCTTCACTCAATGAGGGGTATTTATAGAACACTCAAGGGACAAGATTAAAACAAGTGGAGGGTTGGGATTAAGATCCATGTGAAAGATGAGGTCTTCCAACCAAGTGTCTCCCACAATATTAGGACATATGTCCACCACAATATTGGAACACATGACCACCACAACAATGAGCCATGTGGACTCCACTACCTCACAAAAAAACGTCCACAATTTACCTACCTCCACTACCAAAATCAACTTGCAAGACTTGACCATTTGACTTGCCCACTAGGCCCCCGATTGGTCGACCAAAGCCAACTAAGGGTGACACATGTCGCCCTCCTAATGGTCCAAAATATTTCGTCTCTCGGAAAAATCCGTAATCAGTTAAAATATTAAAAACGTAGAATTTCCTTCACAAGGCTCGGAATCTTTTCCGTGGAAAGTTCATAATTCCATTCTTAACCTAATTAGGGTTTATACAAATGTACGTACGTCCTCACATACATACTCTGGAAATACGGGGTATAACAGACTTGATCTTAAAAGATAAGAGACTTGACTTAATTGACTTGATATGAATTTTGTTAAAAAGTGTGAAACCTCATTCGTGAGTAATGAGTACTTGGTTTTTAAAGAATAATGTTTTACTGATTTCGGAAATGAAAATAAATATCGAACAAACCACTGCAGCGTTAATAAAGGAAAATGTATTGACAAATAATTAATTATATTAAAACCAGTAGAAACCTCCATCTACATAGAAGCTAAGATAAGACAAAATTGTATTACATTTCCTAGATCATGACTGCTTTAATAAGATTGTTATAAACAAGAATAACCTACTCACACATAAGGCATATGTTACTCAAATTGTTTTAAAAGAGATTATGTTATTAAGTGTTTAAGACTATGATATATGAATCTTTTGAAAATAAGAGACTTGAGTATTTGAAATTATGCAACTTGAACTTTTGGAAAAGAATGTTGTTACTTGATTTTAAAAAGGAAAGTGTTTCGGTTTAAAGAGGAGGGCATGATATTGCCTTAAGTTTGCTTTAAAAGGAAAACATGGTATTATCTTAATCTGTCTTAAAAGAGGGTTTAAATGTTATGGCCGATCCGACATCGAGTCCATGGGATGGACCGGGAATGTATTCCACACGATCTGACACCGAGTCCATGGGATGGACCGGGAATGTATTCCACACGATCCGACACCGAGTCCATGGGATGAAACGGGAATGTATTCCACACGATCCGACACCGAGTCCATGGGATGGACCGGGAATGTATTCCACACGATCCGACACCGAGTCCATGAGATGGACCGGGAATGTGACCATACGATTTGACACCGAGTCCATGAGATGGGCCGGGAATGTGACCATACGATTCCACCTCGAGTCCTATGGGATGGGCCGAGACATGTTATACGTATCATACGATTTATACCTAGACTGCTGGCAGTGAGGAAGGAGTTCCATGGGCATGAGGGGTGACTTGGAGGGCGTGAGTCCCTGACTTGACATGACTGCTTTTATGTAGTAAACTGTAGTTTGGTTATCATACATGTCTCCAGTTTTATATAGACTGTCATGATTTCGTTTACAGTATTTTCAGTTTCACATACTTGGTACTGTCTTGACCTCCTTGAGGGCTGCGTTCATGCCGCAGGTAGAGGTACATCAGTTGTGGATCCTCGCTCATAGGATCACAGTTCAGCGGTTTGGGAAGCTCCATTTCTCCGGAGGCTTATCTTTGGTATAGTCCCCTGTCATTGTAAGTGCTTGTACATTCAGGGGTATGGCGGGGCCATGTCCCGTCATAGTTATGGTTACATTCTTAGAGGTCTGTAGTACTGTTGTGGGCAGGGTTTGTAAAAGGATTTAACTGTTCGGTTTGATATATATACATGAAGGTAACCGTTTTGGGTTAGCCTGTTTTCTTATGTTATATCTTGTTTCCTGTTTAAGTTTTTATTTCCGTTGATTTTCTCTGATGTTGTATCACTATGGTGCCCGGGGTAAGGCACCAGTCACGGGCCCGAAGTCGGGTCGTGACAAAAGTTGTATCAGAGCAGTTAATCCTCGGAAAGTGTCTACAGACCGTATCTAGTAGAGTCTTGATTATCGGCGTGTTGTGCACCACACCTATAATCAGGAGGATGCAGGATATTTAGGATTGGTTTCCATTCTTCTCACTCTGAGATCGTGCCTTAGAGTTGTGTTATAAATTGGACTCCCTCTGGTGTATTCTTATGTACTCGTTATGCCTCTACGCAAGGCAACCAGGGCCCAGATGGGCAAGGCAACAGAGGGAGCTGCGAGTAGAGCACAGGGGGTTACGTGGGCACAGGCCCGATCATTACCTGAGATAGTACTTCAGACGATGAGTTTTATGATGCCGCTAGCCCCAGCAGAGTTTAGAGCGACAGCAGTTTCTACTGAGGCCACGATACCTGAGCCTCCAGTTCCACGGCCAGGAGCCGAGGATATGAGTTCAAGGAGATGGCCAAGTTACTAGCTAGGCTGGTGGCTGGGAATGAGGACGGACGGGAGCCGGTGGTTCCGGCAGTACCAGTGATTCACCCTAGATCCAATAGTCTGAGACTTCGGGATTTCTTGAGTTGCAGTCCGCCAGAGTTCTAAAGATAGAGAGCTGAGGATGATCCTCAGGGTATCATGCTTGTTTGGGAGATTGTTATGCTTGCGGCCAGCAGGGCCATTTGGTGAGAGTTTGTCCGACCAGAGGTAGCACGGATGTTGAGACACAGCCTTCGAGATCGGTGGCTGATTCATCGCCTTATATAGCTAGGCGCCCTGCAGGGCAGGATTATGATTAGAGCGACAAAGGGAAAGTGAGGCAGTAGTTACAGAGATATCTCCAGCCCTTAAGAGACTTGTTTAGGTTGTCATGGTAGATACGTGTGGAGTGCTATACGGATAGCATTGTGTTAAGTGTGATTTAGAAAACATGGGTAGTTGAAAGGGGTAAGTCTAGGGACGAGACTATTGTGAGCCTTAGAGTTGATAACAGTTAGGACCTTGGATACAAGACCGTCTTGAGTGGATGATTTTACGGTTGGTCTTTGTCGAAGTACTTGGTATGCGTGATATATATTGTGGGGTAATTCCTTGGGTTGTGTAAGATGAAAGTGGTAGCTTTCATGACTTGAATAGGTAAGATTGTTCCGGATCGGGGAACAAGAGTTTGGCGCGATTATGGGTCGGGTTGAGGACCATTCGTGTCACGACCCATTCCGGGGCCCGTGACTGGTGCCTTACCGGGGCACCCAAGTAGTCATACATCAGAGTAATCAGCGGAAATATAAAACAAGACATGAAACAGTTTATAAAAGAAGACACAGTTTATGTGAGAAAACGTCGCCTTTCGGCATATATATATAAACATGGTTTAGCAGTTACATCCGATACTGTACAATCATGACTACAGACCTCTAAGGAAATATACAACTATGGCGGGACAGGGGCCGCCATACTCGATCATACAAAACTATCTACAACAGGGAGATCATACCCAAAAGTAGAGCCTACGGAAAGGATGGAGCTCCTGACACCAACGTAGAGATCCTAAGAATGTGGATCTAGCACCTGCTTGCCTTACCGCGGCATGAACGCAGCCCAAGGAGGTCAAGATAACAGTACTAAGTATATGAATCGTAAAATACTTAAATGAAAACATATCATTTTAAAATCGGTTTTGCAAGTATGTATGAAACAACCATGGGACCGCATAGTGCCATATCATAAACAAGAGCAACAATAGGTAAATCAGAATGTGCCTTTTCTAGTCGCGAATGATCGGCAGGGCCAATTGCGTAGTATCACCATGCAAGCCTAATCCTCGACTCTGCGTAGTCGCGTAGGCCACTCACATAGGCCCGCATAGGGTACATAACCCCGCATCGAGGGTAGCTACTCCTCGGCATCGCCCCGGACTCGTAGTCCGCATGACCACATAGACCGCGTGAGGTATAACCCGCATCACTAACACGGAACTCCGTAGCTCGCATAGGTCCCCGGACCGCATGAGGTATTCTCGAATCACGGTCCTGCATACCTGAGTCTACCCGCGACGGAGGCAGCTTAACCCCCGTTAATATGTCAAGAGGTGAGCGATAGTACACTAACATAACAAATTATCTTTAAACAACAGAAGCAAAACAAGAATACTCTCTTATACAAACTTTACAAGACACTAACACACATAGCATCATATAATGTATACTTATCAAACCATCTTATAATTCTTTTCACAATTCAATATAAGTCCATTATAAACACATAGGCAAACTGTTTCTTTTATCATTCTTAAGTGGTTATACTTAACTTCCCATAAAGCTAGTATAACTCTTAAGCTTCATTTAAAAACCAATTAGTTCTCTTCATTAAAAATGATTCAAATTCTTTTGAAATGTTTTGATTCTTTATTATTCAGTGCTTAAGCGTGAGGCATTCTGTAAGTGTTATTCAAGCTTAAGCGTGAGGCATTGCCGTAAGTATTATTCAGCTTAAGTCAAAGACATTGCCGTAGTTATTATTCGATTAACACATGTACGTCTACCGCACTATATATATATTGTAAAATATCATGCTTTAGGAAGAATCACATACCTTCTCAAAACCACCGCCAAGTTGAATATGTCGCACAGCAGAGTCACCTATAATAGTCACAGAAATCTATCAAAGACTACTCTGAAGGTCATTCTAAACAGCGGGTTCACAATTCTACGGAAAGTCGGGCAGCACTTCCTTACCCGGTGAGCTATATAAGTCTACTGTGAAAACAGTCCTATATAAGCATAGTTCAATTATTCTTCTTTTAAACCCTTCTACTGTGATAACAGTTCAATTCTATTCTGCAATATTCTTCTAAGTATTTATACTTATTCTTATATTACTACAGTAAGTATTCTCTAATTCAAAAGAGGGTTAGGATTAGTTACCTCGGTAAGCCCAATAATATCCTAGATAAAGTCGCGCCTGAGCAAGGTTTTGCTCCTAAGTTGTATGCTCCAAGGAAACCTTAGAAGTTCTTCACAACTTCTACTAAGTACTAAGGGATTTGGGCTAGGGTACTTTGGGCATTATAACAATACAAGAAGGCAACTTTTCTACCAAGGGAGGGGGGGTAGGTTTTGGCTAGGCTAGGGGGGGCCTCGGCCAAACTACTTAGGCTAGAGGGGGTATTCGCCAATGGCCTTCACAGGGAGCGGAGGTGTTGGACGAAAGAGGCTACAAGGAGAGGAGAGGGTTTTCAAGACTTGAAATTATTTTTTGTATGAATATCTCTTCATATCTAAGGGGGTATTTATAGGTCAAGAGGTGGCCAACCAATGGCCAAGATTAAGACAAGTGCAAGGCAAGTGTAGGGTGAGGATTAACTAAACACAAATATCCTACCAACTCCTTGACTTTGTGCAAGGCACAAAAACGTGCCAAACTTACTCCAATTCGTCCCATGGACGATTCAAGTCCACCAATTGGAGGGTGCCAAGTGTCGCCCTCCCGTTGGTCCAAAATGTTTCGTCTCTCGGAAAAATCCGCAAAAATTAGAAATGGCATAGCCGGAATTTACCCTACGAAAGTTGTGGAAACGTTTCGTCGGAAAACGATTCTTTTAGTGAGTTGTGCACAAATAAAAAACGTCCAAGGCTTATCTTTAAGGCTAGACTTTTGTACGTATTCCCTTACGTACATACTCTGGAAATACGGGGTATAACATTCTCCCCCCCTTAGAAACATTCGTCCCGAATGTTCCTTCCCAAGACAGTTAACGATAAGATTCTTCATAACTTAAACAGTTGCAAATGCCACACACGGCCACAGAACAACACTTAGGCAGAAACGATAACGAAAATTTATAAGTAGGAAAGTGAATTACCTGGAGGTGTGGGGAATAGGTGAGGATACTTCTGCCTCATGTCCTCCTCGGCTTCCCACGTCATCTCCTCCCTGAGCTCGTTCCGCCACAAGACTTTGTGGAAGCCACGCCCTTGGTCCGCAGACGCCTAACTCCGACGATCGACTATCGCTATGGGAATCTCCTCATACGATAACCCCTGGTCACTGGACATCGTCAATCGGGTGTACCCTAGATGGATCCGATACATCTCTCAAAGATAGATACGTGAAAAGCGGATGCCGCCTCCAGATCGGACGGCAGATTCAACTCATAGGCAACCTTGCCTACCTGCGGACAATCGAACGGCCCAATGTACCTTGGTGAGTTTCCCTTCTTCCGAATCTCATCACACCCTTCGTGGGTGACACCTTTAGGAAAACCCAATCATGAACCTCGAACTCAAGATCCGACGACGATGATCTGCATCGACTTACCGACTCGGTATCAATAGCCGCCCTCGGATAAGCTTCACCTTATCCACTGTCTGCTGCACCAAATCTGGTCCCACTAGCTGCACCTCGCCCACATCGAACCAACCTATAGGCGATCTGCACTTCCTCCCATACAAGGCCTCATAAGGCGCCATCTGAATACTGGAGTGGTAGCTATTATTATACGCGAACTCAACTAGAGGCAAATGATCCTCCCAACTACCACTGAAGTCAATAACACAGGCTCGCAGCATATCCTCAAGAGTCTGGATAGTGCGCTCTGCCTGTCCGTCTGTCTGCGGATGAAATGCAGTACTCAGGCTCACCTGCGTCCCTAAACCCCTCTGGAAGGACCTCCAGAAGTTAGTCGTGGCCGGCTCCTGCATGCGATATGATCGAAGTAGGGACTCCATGCAGTCTGACGATCTCTCGGATGTAAAGTCTGGCATAATCCTCAGCCGAAAAAGTCGTCCTGACGGGAAGAAAGTGGGCTGATTTCGTCAGCCTGTCGACGATAACCCATATAGAATCATGTCTCCTCTGAGTGCGAGGTAATCCTGTGATGAAGTCCATGTTGATCACCTCCCACTTCCGTCGGGATCTCTATCGCCGCAACAAACCACGGGCCTCGGTGCTCTACCTTCACCGCGACAACATGGGCGAGCTACGAACTCAAGAACGTCCCTCTTCAAGCCATCCCACCAATACACAGATCTAAGGTCGTGGTACATCTTGGTCGACCGGATGGATAGTAACGCTTGTGTGCTTCCCAAGAACTCACGCAAGTCACGAAACATCCGGAACACACAATCGCCCTCAAACCTTAGCACCCCATGGTGCTACCTCAAGGACCCTTGCCTCACGAAGAGTCGTATCACGATATCGAATCAAAGATGGATCCTCGGTGTTGCCTCTTCACCTCGCCGACGATGGAAGACTCGGCAACCTCGCGAACTCTAACCCCATCGCTATCGTAATCAATCAAGCGGACACCAGGCTCGCTAATCGATGCAAATCACGAACCATGTCCCTCTCTCTAGCTGCGACATCGATAGGCTCCCATCGACCACGACTAAGAGCATTCGCCTAACATTGGCCTTCCGGGTGGTACGGGATATCAACATCGTAATCCTTAAGCAACTCTAACCACCGTCTCTGTTGTAAGTTCGGCTCCTCCGGTGAAGATATCCGGAGGCTCTTGTGGTGCGTAAAAATATCCACGTGAACCCCATACAAATAGTGCCTCAGGATCTTCAAAGCGTGAATCACGGCCGCCAACTCCAATCATGGGTGGGGTAGTTCCTCTCGTGTTTCTTGGTTTGTCGGGATGCATATGCTATAACCCCGCCATGCTGCATCAACACACATCCCAACCCGATGCCCGACGATCACAATACGACATAACCATCCGGACCTCCGGAAGAGTAAGAACGAGGCGGTCGTCGGTCTCTCTTTCAAAGAATGGAAACCACGCCACAAGCATCATCCATCAAACTTTGCGCCACGAGTCGGCCTAGTCAATGGTGCAGATAGAAGCAAACTTCTACGAACCGCCGATAATATCTGCAAGGCCCGAAATCGCGAACCTCTGCCGGAGTAGTAGGTCTAGGCAAGTCCGATCGCCTCGATCTTGGCGTATCCACTCGAATGCCATCAGCCCCGACAATATGCCCAAGAAACGCCATCAAGTCAACAAAACTCACATTTGGAAAACTTGGCGTACAATCGCTGGTCTGGAGAATCGGCCAAGATCGCCAAATGCTCGCGTGCTCCCGCTCTGGCGAGAATAAACCAAGATATCATCAATGAACACTATCACAAGCGTGTCCAAAATGGTTTGAACACTCGGTTCATCAAATCCATGAATCTGGCCGGAGCATTGGTCAACCCAAAAGACATGACCGAACTCATAATGCCCGTCTGGTCGGAATGCGATCTAGGGACATCTACCTCTCGACTCGCACTGATGATAGCGATCGCAGATCAATCTTGGAGAAACATCTCGCACCCTGCGGTCGTCGAACAAATCATCAATCACGGGAAGGGGTATTCGTTCTTAATGATCACCTTGTTCACCGCAGTAATCAACACATGCGCTGGCCCCGCCCTTCTTCTTCACGAACAATACGGCGCTCCCGGGGAGAAACACTAGGCCGATGAAGCCCTTCTCCAAAGAAATCCCTAAGCCGATCCTTCACTCTCTCAACTCGGCGGTGCCATTACGTATGGCGGAATGGAAATAGGCGAGTGTCCGCAATATGTCAATACAAAACTCAATCTCCTCTCGGGAGGATACGGGAGGTCGTCTGAAACACGTGCGGGAACTCTCGACCATCGAATCGACGGAAAATCTGGTACCGCGACTTGGATCAAACACGAACGAGATGGTAGATATACCCTTCTGCCCATCTTCCTAGCCTTGAGGTAGGAAATAAACCTACCGCCGGCGATACCGTGCTCCTCCCACTCAACAACGGCTCGCCGAAATCGGAACCGTGCTACTCTCTCTCTGCGGTCTACATTGGCATAGCAAGAAGCTAGCCAATCCATCCCCATGATCACGTCGAAGTCAATCATCTCCAACTCTATCAAGTCGGCTGGGTCCGACGATCGTAAATGGTCACAGGACAAGCTCATATACCCGCCGAGCTACCACCGAATCACCCATCGGCGTAGCTACCTCAAAAGGGTCTATGGACTCGTGCTCTATCCCTATCCTACTAGCAACAAGGGAGATATATGGGGCAGTAGAACCGGATCTATCAAAGCATACACATCAAACCCGGCCCGATAAGGTACCGTGGCGACATCGGTGAGGCCTCACGATCTGTCGGTGGACAAAGCATAAATGCGGTTACGAGGACCGCTAGAATCGGGACCCGCGCCACGACCTGTCGCGGCTGCTGGTCCGTGTGTACCTTGCCTCGGCGAGTAACTGTCGAGGATGAAGAAGACGTGCGAAAGAACTCGTAGGTGACCACCATCGCGATCGCCGCGGTCGGACAATTCATCGCATAGTGACCTGCGCCTGGCTACTGAAACAAACTCCGTAGCACCACAACTCGAAGTGGGATCTACGCATCGGCCACCGAGGGGTGGTCGTCGGCGTAACCTCTGCGCTTCAATATGCGAAGTCACGGGGCCTGGTTCGCCTCGAATATCTCGGTGTCGAGGGCGGTGCGAGAGTGCTCGAGATGGCGTGGTGCAAATCTAGGCCGCGAGGCCGCCACCACGATAGCCACCAAAGACCTGCCGCCCCGGTCTTCCTGCCGCTGCTGTCGGCGGTCTCTACGCCTCACATCCTAGAGCATGAGCTGCATGCGGGTAATGTCCATACCCGATGAAGAAACACCCGCACGACTTCGGCCATATAGTCATCTAGCGGTGGCGTAGCGGTGCACCCTATCCTCATAATCGCTACCAACGGGACATATCGAGCGATGAATCAAACTCGACATTGTACTCCCGGCAAGGTCGTCCTCTGCCTCGAGTAAAAATCTATCGGCCGCGCCCTCGCCATCCGTGGAGGCAAGAAGTGAGTGAGAAAGCCTCGAGAACTCATCCCAGTACTGGGACGCGTTTTCTCCGGGATAACTCCGTGAATCAAACCAATCGATCGCAGATCACGCAGCCTATGCGGCGAAGGTCACAGACTCTGTCTCTGAGGCCTTGATCACCCGCATGATCCTCTGTAGCTGACGGATGAACTCCTGCGGATCATCCTCCGGCCTCGACCCATAAAACTCTGGCGGGCTACAACTCAAGAAATCTCGTAGCCTCAAACTATCTGCCCTCGGGTGCACCACGGGTGCGACCAAGGCCCCGAGCTGAACTGAATCGCGATTCGGCTATCCTCGATCTCGCCACAACTCTAGCCAATAGGGGCTATCTCCTTGTACCTAACTCCTCCGCCCGGTGTGGGACGGAGGTGTGGGTACTGTGGTCTCGCTGGGCCGGCGCGGCGTCATAGAACTCGCCGTCATGCAGTATAGATCGGGCTCGAGCCCTCGTAACTCTGGTGTCCGATCGCGGCTCCTCGCCGCTTGCCTTGCCGGGCCCTGGTTGCCTTACGTGAGGCATAATCGCATGTAGAAAAGGGATACGTTAGAAGGGTCCAACATTAACACAGCTCTAAAGCACGATCTCAGAGTGAGAAGAATGTAAACCAATCCTAAATATCCTATAGCCTCCTGATTATTGGTGTGGTGCACAACACACCGATAATCAAGACTCTACTAGATACGGTCTGTAGACACTTTCCGAGGATTAACTGCTCTGATACCACTTTTGTCACGACCCATTCCGGGGCCCGTGACTGGTGCCTTACCGGGGCACCCAAGTAGTCATACATCAGAGTAATCAGCGGAAATATAAAACAAGACATGAAACAGTTTATAAAAGAAGACACAGTTTATGCGAGAAAACGTCGCCTTTCTAAGCATATATATATAAACATGGTTTAGCGATTACATCCGATCTCGCATAATCATGACTACTGCACTTAAGGAAATATACAACTATGGCGGGACAGGGCCCGCCATACCTCGCAGACAAAACTATCTACAACAGGGAGATCATACCCAAAAGTAGAGCCTCCGGAAAGGATGGAGCTCCTGACACCAACGTAGAGATCCTAAGAATGTGGATCTAGCACCTGCTTGCCCTTACCTGCGGCATGAACGCAGCCCCCCGAAGGAGGTCAGTACAACAAGTACTAAGTATATGAAACTGTAAAATACTTAAATGAAAACATATCATTTTAAAATCAGTTTTGCAAGTATGTATGAAACAACCAAGGGGACCGCACATAGTGCCACATCATAAACAAGAGCAACAATAGGTAAACTGTAAGAGGACTTTTTCTAGGCTGCGAATGATCGAAGCAGGGCCAATTGCCCGTAGTGATCATGCTAAGAGATGGAAGTGATCATTTTTGTGAAGTGAAGGTGCGAAGGAAGTATCCTTTGGACCAGGAGCGAGAGTTGGTGTTGTTTTACATCTTCGAGGTGATTCCGCATTGGCTTGGATTTGAGTTTTGCGCGTATGTTATATTATGGCCATGTGTGGCATATTTGGTTTCGTAAGTATAGTAGTGGAGACTATACCGGCGCATGTATGTTTGGAGACTTAGAAGGAACATTCGGGAAGAATGTTTCTAAGGGGGGAAGAATGTTACACCCCGTAGTTCCAGGGTATGTATGTGAGGACGTACGTACGAGAATACGACAGAAAAATTGGAAAGGAAGAAAGATGCGATTTTTCGACGGAAAAGTTTCCGGTTTTTGTGAAGGAAAAAGGTTCGTTAATGGGAATTGGATTTCCAGATTTGGTATTTGGACTTCTTGGATTATATTAGAATTATGAGATTTTATTTTCGGAAATGGTCACGTGGGACCCACGGGAGAAATTTACGGTTTTGTGGGGCCCACTTTGTTTTTGAGATTTTCGGTATTTTGGATATTTTCGGAAGACGAAATATTTTGGACGAGTAGGGGGGCGAAACGTGTCACCCCCATGTGGCCACCTTGGCCGATAGTTGAGGGACAAATGGCTTGGCCGAAATGGCCTTACATGTGGCAAACCAAGTGTCTTCTTCTTTGTGTAGCCATTTGGAGGGTGGGACCTACACACACTTGTCCCAAGATCTCACCACACACTTGCCTTGATCTTGACCATTGATTTCTCTATAAATACCCCATGAATGCAAGACTTATTCTTCATCCCACACTTAGATTTCCAAGACAAAAATACTCCCTCCCCTTTGTAGGTTCCTCTCGGCTTTGCCTTGAATTCTTGAGCAAAAGTTGTCCAAAAATCCCTAAACTTATAAGTGTCCTTCCTTAGGGTGTTAGGAATATTGTGTACCAAGAGTTGGAAAAGATTTCACACCCCTAGCCTTAGAATTTCACCTTGGCCGAACTTGCCATAGTTGAGCCTTAGTGTTCTTCACTTGTTGGAGTTAGATCTTGAAGAGGAGTTTGTTAAGAGCTTCTAAGGGTTGCTTGGAGCGGGTTGGAACGTAAGGAGTTGGAGCTAAACGTTGCTCAGGATCGACTTATAATCTTGGATAATTTTTGGGCTTATCGAGGTAATGATCTATGTCCCCCTATTGTAATTGGATATTACATGTTGTAGTAGTTATACTTGAGTATATTGTATGAGGATAGAAGATTGATAGAATTGAACTGTATTTACATTGATCAGTATTTCTCGTCACGACCCGACCGGGCATGACGGTGCCTACTCGGGCACCCTACAGGTATACATCGAGAATAGAATGAACATACATGAAACTTATAAAATAAAATAACAAGAAATTAAACCACAGGTTAGCCGATAAGGCTACCTTCCTGGACACATATACATATACATAACAACAGTGATCCGTCCCTTTCCTTTTACAAAGCGACCACAATATGTAACTCTGCACTTAAGAATTACAATCTGCGGCGGGACAGGGCCGCCATACCCTAAATGTACATAAGTCTACCATATCGGAAACCGTACCAAAGATGAGCCTCGGAGTGAAAGGAGCTTCTTTCCAAAATCAACAGAGATCCTAAAAGCAAGGATCACCAACAGGTACCTATAACTGCGGGCATGAACGCACTTGGCCGAAGGTCGACAACAGTCAAAATTTGTATGGAACATAAATAAAATGCAATAACCAAATCAGATCGTATAAAAGAATGTCCTTTTAATTCTGAAATCAATCATATATTAACTGCCTTTCATTCTTTCAATAAAATTTAACAACATATTCTTACATACATACTTAAGAGTTCGATCAAGTTTTTCCACATAACTTACATATCTTACATAACATAATCCGCCCATTATGGAGGACTTCTTTTGGGAGCTTACTTTGATTATCCATACGTGATAACGCATGTCGCCCATTTGCGGGACACGGTGTACTGATGAATCATGTGGCATAATCCGGCCCGCCTGTGGGGCTCGGTGTACTGTGGAATCATGTAGCATAATCCGGCCCGCCTGTGGGGCTCGGTGTACTGTGAAATCATGTAGCATAATCCGGCCCGCCTGTGGGGCTCGGTGTACTGTGGAATCATGTAGCATAATCCGGCCCGCCTGTGGGGCTCGGTGTAAGATGACGTAACCCGACCTATGTGAAGGCTCGGGGTAATATGGCGTAATCCGGCCTATGTGTAGGCTCGGTGTATCTCATAACGTAATCCGGCCTATTCGTAGGCTCGGTGTATTTCATAACGTAATCCGGCCTATTTGTAGGCTCGGTGTATCTCATAACGTAATCCGGCCTATTCGTAGGCTCGGTGTGATTTTTCCTTACATAACATTTTTAAATCATCTTTTCACTTCTTCTTAAGTCGTCATAACAACTTCCCATAAAGCTATTATAACAACCATTCATTTTAGAGAACTTATGTCACTTTTATTCTTACAACACTTAGGAAAACGGGATCCAAAGGTACTACGTACATACATACTTAAAAAGAATCGTATCACTTAAAACTTCATAATCCTTAAAAGACAATCAAAGTTCTTAGTCTTCAAACTTCATAACATACTTCCTTTAAAGCCCAATTACTTATACAAAAACATATAAAGTTCCATACCTTCCAAAACCAAGTAATTCATTCCCTTAAAATCATATAACTTCCACTTTTAAAATCAATCCCCTTTTCACATATAAATTCAAGTCATTTTCAAACATAAAATCCACTTACTTACTTTAAACAAATCAAGACACATAGCCTTTAAATCAAATCTCATAACTTCCTAACCGTTCTTACCAACGTCTCCCATAAGACCTAGTAAGGACTTAGGACAATTTAAACATACTCTTAACTTAGATTCAACAATGTAAATACTTCTTAACTTCTAAGAGTAGAAGGAATCTTGAAATACTATCACATGGAGATTTCATACGTAGGATCATGCCAAAGAAAGAAGAGGTTCACATACCTCGCGGCGACTAGCGACAAGTTGCAAAAAGGCTCCAAAGTACTTCAACCTATAATGGCCACAATACGTCCATTAACCTCTTAATTCAAACGTAGAATATTCCAAGTGCTAAGTCGCTAAATTCTACGAAAAATCGGACAGCACCTCCTTTGTTTCTACTCACTTTACCACCTTTTTTCAAGGCCGAAATACAATAACCAAACAGCCCCAATTGGCTCACAACAAAAAAGAAGGTAGTCCAATACAAATGAATAACTAAACAGCCCCAATTGGCTCACAATTTAGAAAGTAGTCCAAAGTCGACCACCTAGAGTTCAACCATACCAATACTTATCAAATTTCCATTTCAATCCAAATTGTTAATCATAACATGATATCAAGTCGCATTTGGTTAAAACTACCACAATCTTTAAATCAATAACATGCGACGATTCTAATAACGACTAAATTGAAATCCAACTTAACATGGCTTATATTACATTCCGGATTTCCAATGCTACAATCAATCCACAATCCTTATAAACTTCTACATATCAACTTCATGCTAGCAACACGTAAAGCTAACAACAACAATATAAATATATAATCTCGTAACACATTAAAGGACAAAATTATACCTCAACGAATCTTAATCCAATTCCAATCCGAAGTCGCTCCTAGTAGTTTAGAACCCCTCCAAGACACTTCAATCCGCTCGTTGAGACCCTTAGAACCATACCAACAACTTTCCTTCAACTTCCAATCCAAAACCTAGAAAGACCCTTAGGTTTTCGTTTTGCGACTAACCCGTAAACTATTTTTTTCCAAGATTTTTCTATTGAGATACACTTACAATACACTCAAGAACCTTGGTTTAAAGTGGGGAGATTATTGGACAAGAAACAAATTTTTTTCCTCCTTTGATCAACCAAACCCGAGAGCTCTCCTATAGTGGTCTTCAAATTTTTGTGAAAAAATGGCTAAGTGTTAAGCTTAGTCTTGCACTACTAGTATTATAAAGGGACATGGAGGGTCAAGATACACACAATTGGGTGGTTAGGATGTAGTCTTACAAAATATCAAGACTTGGTGGGTCCATTGACTTGGTCAAGAAACTCAAGCTCACTACTTGGAAGACTTTAGTCATACAAGACTATGGTCAATGACCATCTTAGCCATGCTATTTTTCGTCCAAGGCAACATTAAGGGGGGGGGGGGGGGTGACACATGTCGCCCTCCCATTCGACACAACATTACGTTTTTCGACAATTTCATAATTCCGTTAAAAAATTTACAGGTCTCAAATCTTAACACTTATGAGTTCTTACGTACATTCTTAAAACATGTCCTGTAATTACGGGGTATAACATTCTTCCCCCCTTAGAAACATTCATCCCCGAATGTTCTTTCGGAGCTCAAGCTATCATTCCTTGGCATAGTCTCATAAGCTTGCACTTAGCAAAACCTAATTATGCCACCTATGACCCTAATATACCGCACTTGCATATTTTTCCATCACAAACCAAACGAGGAAACAATCCATAGTGTGCATCATCACTATATACTCACATTCAAGGCCTAAAAAGATTATCTTTTCGTACTTCCAACTTACTTCTAGCATACGTACATAATTTCAATATTATCCGTTCTTGATACTTAAACATAAAATAACCTTATCATGCATACAGATCTGTAAAGGGCCGAAGATATACCTGAATTCATATAGGCGGTTCAAAGGACCGCTAAAACTGTAAACTTCCACCACGACCCCTGCCACGGCTGCCGTGGATGAACATCTGCCTAGCTATCAAGGCGAAGAACCCATGAATCGATCCGGTAGACTTTTCTATCCCTCCTGCAACTCTCCTACTAGGACAATCCCTCAACATATGGCCCTGACGGCCACAGGCAAAACAGGCACCAGTAGCACGACGACATTCCCCATGGTGATGCCGGCCACACTGTGAACACTGAGGGAAGAGGGGCCCCGACTGTCTAGAACCCATGTGCGTATACGAATCCGAAGCCCTGGAGCTCTGACCGGCTCCCGAATTACCCGGCTGATCTAACCCTCCGCCAGAAAACTGGGAAGGAGCACTCTGCGGTGAGCGTAGACCTAGCTCGCCGAGGCTCTCCGCCTTGAAAATCACCCTGAACCCCTGTCGTCCTGGCCCTCTTGGGCTGGCCTTGGCCTGGTCGGTCCTCTCTCTCCCTGTCATCGATCCCCTGTGCATAAGTCTGCATCCTGGAAATATCCATTCCTGGCTGAAGGGCTACTCTCAGGCAAGCAGTGATCATATAACGGTCTAGACCCATAACATAGCGATGAACTCTATCAGCCATGTTAGCCACAATAGTATGCGCATGTCTGGCCAATGAGTCAAACTTCAAGCTATACTCTCTGATAGTCCTCCCGTTCTGCCTCAAGGTCAATAATCTGTCTACCCGGGCTCTCCTCATCCCAGGAGGCAAAAAGTGATCCATGAAGGCCTCTGTAAACTCCTCCCAAATAGCTGGAAGAGCATCATCACCTCTTGAAAGCAACCACGACTCAAACCAGTTCAACGCGATATCGCGTAACCGGTAGGAGGCTAGCGTAACAGACTCTGTCTCTGAAGCCCTAAGAACCTGCGTGGTCCGCTGTAGCTGCCGAATGAACTCCTGCGGATCCTCATCAGACCTCGAACCATAAAACTCAGGTGGATGACATCCTAGAAAATCCCTAATCCGCAAACTGTCGGCTCTGGGGTGGGCTGCTCGCTCATTGCCCGGACTACTATCTTGGTCAATAATCGGACCGCTCCCGTAGTCTCTATACTCGGCACAGTGCGGGCGGAGGCTCGCACGGAACCTCTGGAGCTACCGCGCTCGGCTCTCTAATCGCCGGCGTGGCTGAACTCGCCGACCCGCCTCTTACCTCGGGCATATTGCGTGCCCGACTCGCAGTAACTCTGCGCGCCATCTTGGCGGCTCGCTGTTGCCTTGCCGCTTCGGGCCTGGTCGCCTTCCGTGGAGGCATAGCTGATTCACATACATAAGAATACGTCAGAGACGGATCAACCTATTAATACTGACTCTCTTGCGATCTCGAGTGAGAAGAATGGAAACTAATCCTAAATGTCCTGCGACCTCGCGATTATAGATGTGGTGCACAACACACCGATAATCAAGACTACTGAACGCGATGCGTAGACACTTTCCGAGGACTAATCGCTCCGATACCACTTTTGTCACGACTCGACCGGGCGCGGCCGGTGCCTACTGGCACCCTTACAGGTATACATCAGAGAATAGCAGCGGAACATACATGAAACTTATAAAATAAAATAACAAGAAATTAAACCACAGGTTAGCCGATAAGGCTACCTTCCTGGACACATATACATATACATAACAACAGCAGTCACGTCCCTTTCCTTTTACAAAACGACCCACAATATGTAACTACAGACCTCTAAGAATTACAACTGCGGCGGGACAGGGCCCCGCCATACCCCTGAATGTACATAAGTCTACCATATCAGGGAAACCGTACCAAAGATGAGCCTCCGGAGTGAAAGGAGCTTCTTTCCAAAAACTGAACAGAGATCCTAAAAGCAAGGATCACCAACCTGGGTACCTATAACCTGCGGGCATGAACGCAGCCCCCCGAAGGGGGTCAGTACAACAGGTACCGAGTATGGAACAGAAATAAAATGCAATAACCAAATCGTATCTGTATAAAAGAATGTCCTTTTAATTCCTGAAATCAATCATATATTAACCGTTCCTTTCCTTCTTTCAATAAAATTTAACAACATATTCTTACATACATACTTAAGAGTTCGATCAAGTTTTTCCACATAACTTACATATCTTACATAACATAATCCGGCCCATTATGGAGGGACTTCTTATTTGGGAGCTTACTTTGATTATCCATACGTGATAACGTAATCCGGCCCATTTGCGGGACACGGTGTACTCATAAATCATGTGGCATAATCCGGCCCGCCTGTGGGGCTCGGTGTCTTGTGGAATCATGTAGCATAATCCGCCCGCTGTGGGGCTCGGTGTCTTGTGGAATCATGTAGCATAATCCGCCCGCTGTGGGGCTCGGTGTCTTGTGGAATCATGTAGATAATCCGGCCGCTGTGGGGCTCGGTGTAAGATGACGTAACGGCCTATGTGAAGGCTCGGGGTAATATGGCGAATCCGCCTATGTGTAGGCTCGGTGTATCTCATAACGTAATCCGGCCTATTCGTAGGCTCTGTATTTCATAACGTAATCCGGCCTATTTGTAGGCTCGGTGTATCATAACGTAATCCGGCCTATTCGTAGGCTCGGTGTGATTTTTCCTGACATAACATTTTTAAATCATCTTTTCACTTCTTCTTAAGTCGTCATAACAACTTCCCATAAAGCTATTATAACAACCATTCATTTTAGAGAACTTATGTCACTTTTATTCTTACAACACTTAGGAAAACGGGATCCAAAGGTACTACGTACATACATACTTAAAAAGAATCGTATCACTTAAAACTTCATAATCCTTAAAAGACAATCAAAGTTCTTAGTCTTCAAACTTCATAACATACTTCCTTTAAAGCCCAATTACTTATACAAAAACATATAAAGTTCCATACCTTCCAAAACCAAGTAATTCATTCCCTTAAAATCATATAACTTCCACTTTTAAAATCAATCCCCTTTTCACATATAAATTCAAGTCATTTTCGAACATAAAATCCACTTACTTACTTTAAACAAATCAAGACACATAGCCTTTAAATCAAATCTCATAACTTCCTAACCGTTCTTACCAACGTCTCCCATAAGACCTAGTAAGGACTTAGGACAATTTAAACATATTCTTAACTTAGATTCAACAATGTAAATACTTCTTAACTTCTAAGAGTAGAAGGAATCTTGAAATACTATCACATGGAGATTTCATACGTAGGATCATGCCAAAGAAAGAAGAGGTTCACATACCTCGCGACGACTAGCGACAAGTTGCAAAAAGGCTCCAAAGTACTTCAACCTATAATGGCCACAATACGTCCATTAACCTCTTAATTCAAACGTAGAATATTCCAAGTGCTAAGTCGCTAAATTCTACGAAAAATCGGACAGCACCTCCTTTGTTTCTACTCACTTTACCACCTTTTTCTAGGCCGAAATACAATAACCAAACAGCCCCAATTGGCTCACAACAAAAAAGAAGGTAGTCCAATACAAATGAATAACTAAACAACCCCAATTGGCTCACAATTTAGAAAGTAGTCCAAAGTCGACCACCTAGAGTTCAACCATACCAATACTTATAAAATTTCCATTTCAATCCAAATTGTTAATCATAACATGATATCAAGTCGCATTTGGTTAAAACTACCACAATCTTTAAATCAATAACATGCGACGATTCTAATAACGACTAAATTGAAATCCAACTTAACATGGCTTATATTACATTCCGGATTTCCAATGCTACAATCAATCCACAATCCTTATAAACTTCTACATATCAACTTCATGCTAGCAACACGTAAAGCTAACAACAACAATATAAATATATAATCTCGTAACACATTAAAGGACAAAATTATACCTCAACGAATCTTAATCCAATTCCAATCCGAAGTCGCTCCTAGTAGTTTAGAACCCCTCCAAGACACTTCAATCCGCTCGTTGAGACCCTTAGAACCATACCAACAACTTTCCTTCAACTTCCAATCCAAAACCTAGAAAGACCCTTAGGTTTTTGTTTTGCGACTAACCCGTAAACTATTTTTTTCCAAGATTTTTCTATTGAGATACACTTACAATACACTCAAGAACCTTGGTTTAAAGTGGGGAGATTATTGGACAAGAAACAAATTTTTTTCCTCCTTTGATCAACCAAACCCGAGAGCTCTCATATAGTGGTCTTCAATTTTTTGTGAAAAAATGGCTAAGTGTTAAGCTTAGTCTTGCACTACTAGTATTATAAAGGGACATGGAGGGTCAAGATACACACAATTGGAAAAGAATGTTGTTACTTGATTTTAAAAATGAAAGTGTTTCGGTTTAAAGAGGAGGGCATGATATTGCCTTAAGTTTGCTTTAAAAGGAAAACATGGTATTATCTTAATCTGTCTTAAAAGAGGGTTTAAATGTTATGGCCGATCCGACACCGAGTCCATGGGATGGACCGGGAATGTATTCCACACGATCCGACACCGAGTCCATGGGATGGACTGGGAATGTATTCCACACGATCCGACACCGAGTCCATGGGATGGACCGGGAATGTATTCCACACGATCCGACACCGAGTCCATGGGATGGATCGGGAATGTATTCCACATGATCCGACACCGAGTCCATGAGATGGACCGAGAATGTGACCATACGATTTGACACCGAGTCCATGAGATGGGCCGGGAATGTGACCATACGATTCCACCTCGGGTCCCATGGGATGGGCCGAGACATGTTATACGTATCATACGATTTATAACTAGACTGCCGACGGTGAGGAAGGAGTTCCACGGGCATGAGGGATGACTTGGAGGGCGTGAGTCCCTGACTTGACATGACTGCTTTTACGTAGTAAACTGTAGTTTGGTTATCATACATGTCTCCGGTTTTATATAGACTGTCATGATTTCGTTTCTGATATTTTGATTTCACATACTTGGTACTGTTGTATCGACCTCGCCGGGCTGCGTTCATGTCGCAGGTAGAGGTACATCAGTTGTGGATCCTCGCTCATAGGATCACAGTTCAGCGGTTTGGGAAGCTCCGTTTCTCCGGAGGCTTATCTTTGGTATAGTCCTCTGTCATTGTAAGTGCTTGTACATTCAGGGGTATGGCGGGGCCCTGTCCCATCATAGTTATGGTTACATTCTTAGAGGTCTGTAGTACTGTTGTGGGCAGGGTTTGTAAAAGGATTTAACTGTTCGGTTTGATATATATACATGAAGGTGGCCGTTTTGGGTTAGCCTCTTTTCTTATGTTATATCTTGTTTCCTGTTGATGTTTTTATTTCCGCTGATTTTCTCTGATGTTGTATCACTAGGGTGCCCGGGGTAAGGCACCATGTCACGACCCGAACCCGGGCCCGTGACTGGTGCCTTACCCGGGCACCCAAGTAGCCATATATCAGAGTAATCAGCGGAACATAAAACAATAACATGAAATAACATGAAGTATGAAATAATAATCTGAGAAAATTTGCCTTTCGGCATAATATATAAAACTTGAATCCGAACAGTTACATCCCACTTACATCTCTCGCCTGGCGATTACTACGGACCTGCAAGAGTGACATGACAACAATGGCGGGACGGGGCCCGCCATACCCCGAATGTAAGCTACTACGACAGGGACTATACCACCGATAAGACTCGAGAAACGGAGCTTCCCAACGCCGAACGTGACCACGAGAGCTAGGATCAACGAATGGTGTACCTCAACTGCGGCATAACGCAGCCGGGCGAGGTCGATCTAACAGTACCAAGTATGTGAAACTGAAAATACTGTAAATTAAATCATAGTAGTCTATATAAAGCATGAGACATGTATGATAACCAACTACAGTTCACAATAAATAAGCAGTCATGTCAAGTCAGGGAATCACGCCCTCAAAGTCATCACTTAAATATAACAATGAGTCTCACGCCCACAACATCAATCATACCCGTGGAATACCTTTCTCACTGCCGGCAGTCTATGATATAAAAGCACCAAGGAATACACATGAACACCAGGTCCCACCTGTGTCATCATAAAACCGTACGGGGTAAGTACGAAGGCATAGCCGACTACTAAAACCCACAGTACAAACAAGGTCATAAACTGTATCATGAGATCTGTCTAGACCGTCACATGATCAAAGCTGGCCACTCGCCCGCAGTATCTAATGTGCGCGTCTAGCCCTGGAACTTCCCGCAGCTCCGCATAGGCCACTCCAATGGCCCGCATGAGGTATTCCCCGCATCGAGGGTAGCTACTCCCCGGCATCCGCCTGGACTCGCAGTCCGCATGGCCACATAGACCGCATGACCATATAGGCCGCACACTAACCTGGAACTCTCGTAGCTCCGCATAGGTCCCCGGGACCCGCATGAGGTATCCTCGAATCATGGTCCCAGACCGCCTGAGTCTACCCCGCATCGGAGGGCAGCTTAACCTCCGGAAACATGTCAAGGTGAGTGGTACAATACCAACATAACGGCTGATAGTTAAACAACTTAAGCGCAGTCGAGGGAAAACCCCTTTACACAAACATCACCAGATACTAACACACGTAGCATCCTAGCATGTTTACTTATCAAATCAACAAGAAAGTATTACAAGGCTATCACAAACTAACACAATCAAGTTATACACACAAGGTACTTTCTACTATATGATTAACAAGATCGGGTTTTTATCCCCAAAGTACTTCATATATTAACTCTTTAAAAGATACGTTACTTTCACAAAAGTCACACAATACCCGTAGTATATGAAAATAGAGTGATCATCTTTTGAAGTAAATCAAAACACTTCTCTTTGTAAAATCAAGTAACAACATTCTTTCCCAAACGTTTCTAGTTTGCCTAATTTCAATTACTCAAGTTTCTCATTTTCGAAAGGTTTCGTAGTTCATAGTTTTAATCCTTTAAAACAATTTGAGAAACATATACCTTATGTGTGAGTAGGTTATTTTTGTTCATAACAATCTTGTTACAACAGCCATGATCTAGGAAATGCAATATCATTTTGTCTCATCTTAGCTTCTATGCAGATGGAAGTTTCTACTGGTTTTACTAATACTTCATTAGTCATAACATTTCCCTTTATTAAGCCACGTGGTTTGTTCGATACTTATTCTGATTTCCGAAATCAGTAAAACATTATTCCTTTAAAAACCAAGTATTCATTACTCACGAATGAGGTTTCACACTTTTTAACAAAATTTAATTAAGTCAAGTCTCTTATCTTTTAAGATCAAGTCTCTTAACTTTTTTAGTCAATAAATTATTCTTTTTATCTCTCTTAAGCCGTTATACCTAACTTCCCATAAAGCTAGTATAACTCTTAAGCTTTTAAAACCAAGTGTTACTCTTCTTTCAAAAAGGTTTCTTATTATCACACATCCAGTCAGTTATAAGTCAAATCAGTTATCTTTTAAAAACCACAAAGCATTTCTTACTTACATAAAGCTGTTATAACCAACTTCCCATAAAGCCGTTATAATACTTTATGTTTTAAACCAATCACATACATTTAACACATGTACGTCTACCGTACTACATAGTTATACACAAATCATGCTAGAAAGGATAGGAAGAGGTTCACATACCTCGCGACGATTATCGACTAATAGCAAAACGCTCCAAGTACCTCAAACTGTTGGCTACACCTTAAGCCAAGCAGCTCACGCCACACGTAGTACTTCAACCTATAGAGGCCACAAGGCGCCTATTAACATCTAGATCTCAACGTAGAATATTCTACAGAAAATTGGCGACACCTCCCCATGGCCGCGTAAATCTCTCCTCTATCGAGGCACGCTAACAGCCAACAACTCCTAGAGGGGTTGTATGTCTAATCCGGACGTGTACAATTCTACTTCAAGAATGTTACACAAGTCTCATCAGAAACAGTCTATGTAATCACGATTCGATTCTCTTCTTTAAATTCAGGCTTAAGTCAAAAGACATTGCCGCAAAACTATGTTCAATTCTATATATAGTATACTTCAACTATATATTCCTACAACATGTAATTTCCAATTACAATAGGAGGACAGTAGTATTTACCTCGATAAGCCCAAAATTATCCAAGTTTAAATGTCGATCCTGAGCAACGTTTAGCTCCTCCTCCGGGTTCTCCAACCCGCTCCGAACAACCCTTAGAAGTTCTACGCAACTTCTACTTAATACTTCAACCAAGTATGAAGATTTTCCTTAGGGTTTCGTTTAGTGACTGAAGGGAAGTATAATAGTATTTCTGGGCTTTTCGTATAAGTGTAACCTTGGAATACTACAAGGTATTTGGGCCAAGGTATTTTGGTATCGTAACAATACTATGGAGAGTATTTCTACCAAGAGGGGGGTGTATTTATACGAGACAACACCACAAGGGGGGGGGGGTGTATACCCCTCGGCCAACCCCACTAGGAGGGGGGTACTCTCGGCCAAGGGGGGAGGGGCTCTCGGCCAAGGGGCCTCACCAAGGGGGGGAAGGGGGAGGCTAGGTCGAGACACTACACTAAGGGGGAGGAAGAGAGCTTTCAAGACTTAACACAATTTTTGGATGAAGAAGTTCATCAAAGGGGAAGGGTATTTATAGGTCAAGCCATGGCCAACCAATGGCCAAGATCATGCCAAGTGCAAGGCAAGTGTAGGGCTAGGATTCACCCAAGTGTACCTTATCCATCTACCCACAAAAATATCCTACCAACTACTTGACAAACAAGGCCACACTTTCGGCCACTTTACCGCCCAACATCCTCCAATTAGAGGGTGACAAGTGTCGCCCTCTCGTTGGTCCAAAACATTTCGTCTCTCGGAAAAATCCGCAAAAATTAAAAATGACATAGCCGGAATTTTCCCTTCGCAAGCTTTGTAAAACGTTTCGTCGAAAAACGACTCTAATCGGGGGTTGTGCACAAAATAAAATCGGCCAAGCCTACTTTAAAGTCCAAACTTTTCTACGTACGTCCTTACGTACATACTCTGGAAATACGGGGTATAACATTCTCCCCTCCTTAGAAACATTCGTCCCGAATGTTCCTTCTAAGTCTCAAACAAACATGCGCCAGTATAGTCTTCACTACTATACTTACGAAAACAATTCCTGCCACACCTGGCCACAGAAACACCTGCGCAAATACTTACATCCAAGTCCACGAGGAAACACCTCTAACATCACAAAACCCCTTACCCGAGGTCTAAAATATACTTCTTTCGCACCTTCACTTTACAAAAGAAATGATCACATCTATGCTCGCAATACATGCTCGCTTCTTCCCTTACGCGTCGTACCCTTCTCGAACTCTTTCTTACCATATCTCTGTTACTGATTCAGTTTCCAAATCTCTGGGTTACTATCTCTAACTTGGTCATCATTAACTGGGAACACTCTGGATGGATCTCCGATACTCTTCCGAACATAGCAACATGAAAGATCGGACGTACTGCCTCCTACGTCGGACGGCAAGCTAACTTATAGGCAACCTGGCCTATTATTCACATGATCTGAAAGGGCCCAAAGTAACTCGGGCTAAGTTTCTTCTGTTTTCCAAAAACTCGTCACCTATCCGGTGGTACCTTGAAATTCGACCGTCAACCTGAACTTTAAGTGTCGACGTCGATTATCCGCATGACTTCTGTTGATTCTAAGCTGTCGATAACCTCTCCTGGATAGGCTTCACCCTATCCCCATCCTGTCGAAACAAGTATGACCCCACTATCTGAACTTTGCCAACATCGAACCGATCGGCCGTGATCTACACTTCCGCCCCTACGAGGCTTCGTAAGGCGATATCCGAATACTGAAATGGTAGTTATAAAAGCATTCCCTCAACAGGAGGCAACAATATTCACAACTACCCCTGAAATCCAAACACTGGCCCGAGGGCGAATGCATTCTGATCGACACGAGTTCCTAACCCTGCCTGGTAAAACTTCCAGAAAACGAAATAGCCACCACCTGGGCTTCACTGTCTGCCATAAGGTGAAAGTAGGCACCCCGTGCAGCCTTACAACCTTCCTGATAAAAACATCTCGCATATCTCTCTGCCGAGTAAACAGTCCTGACTGAAGGACAAGATGGGCTGACCTCATCGGCCCGACTACTGGTCGAATGCATCTACGAACTCGTACGATGTTTAACTAAACTTGGGCCTAACACTCTCGTGACCCTACCACCTGGCGGGACCACCACAAACTGACCCCACCATAAAACAGGTCGCGGGTTGACCCGCGGCATGGCCTCAACCCGACCCACTCTCGCGTAAAACACTTGCTCCCCGATCCGGAACAATCTCACTAATCATGTTACGAAAACCTAGCGGTCTTCTTAGCTCAACTACCCTCTTTCATTTCCCGCAACACAGGGACTTATATACCAATATAACTCACGTGCACTATGCACTCCGATAAGGGTCAAACATGAATGAAATCTTTTACTCAAGATTGCCTTGCCTTCAAGGTCTCTACGTATAAGACTCTAAGGTTCACACTTTTCCTATCCCCCAATCTTCCTCGGTTTCTAACCATGATTTCTAATCACAATTTTTCACTTATGTTATCTGAACATAATACTTAAGATATACCCATCTTACATGTACTAATCTCTAGAGGGTTAAGGATATACCTGTAGCTACTGCTTCACTCCCCTGTCGTTCTAATCAAACCTGCCCCGTAGGGCGCATAGCTAGGGAAGATGATGAACTGGTCACTGATCATGAAGGCTGAGTCCTCCTACTTGGACATCCTTTCGACACATGGCCCTGACGGCCGCAGGTAAAACAAGTACCAACTAAAAGACGACATTCCCCGGGATGACGTCTGTCACACTGTGAACACTGGGGAAAAAAACTGAATCCGGCTGGCTGGAACCTACGTGTAGTTGTGAACCGGAAGCTCTGGAGCTCTGACCAACTCCGGCTTACCCCGAACGTTCTGAACCTTGTGGAGGACCACTCTGCACTGGTGGATGTGCATAATCAATCTGCTGGTGAGGCGATTCGCCTCGAAAGTTACCAAAGGACCTTGCTGTCCTGGCCCTCTCCTGCTGATCTTGGTTAATCCGTCGATCTCTACTTTTCTTGGCCTGCTGCGCATAAGCCCGTACACAGGCCATGCTCAAGCCTAACTGAAGAATTACTCCTGCACGACCCTCTCTTAGATATTCATCAAGACTCGCGGTACATCGGTATACTCTCTGGTAGCCAAATCCATAGCTAGTAACAGGGTTGCCTCTTTGCAATCTATATTCTCTGTCCCCGGTCGTGGAACTGAAGGTTCATATATCATGGTCGCGATGAGCCTTCGCTGTGCTAAACTCTGCTGGGGCTGGTGACGTAGCAGAACTCCCTGAATGAAACACCACCCCAGGTGATGATTGGGCCTGTGCCCTAGTAACCCTCTGTGCTCTACTCGCAGCTCCCTCGGCTGCCTTGCCCTCCTGGGCTCGGGTTGCCTTACGCGGAGGCATAACGGTAAGAGAAAGAAATACGCTAGAGGGGTCCAACTTATAACACAGCTCTAAGCACGATCTCAGAGTGAGAAGAATGGAAACCAATCCTAAATATCCTATAGCCTCCTGATTATTGGTGTGGTGCACAACACACCGATAATCAAGACTTCTGCGGATCTGATGCGTAGACACTTTCAGGATTAATCGCTCGATACCACTTTTGCCACGACCGAACGGGCGTGGTCGTGCCTTAGGGCACCCAAGTAGCCATATATCAGAGTAATCAGCGGAACATAAAACAATAACATGAAATAACATGAAGTATGAAATAATAATCTGAGAAAATTTGCCTTTCGGCATAATATATAAAACTTGAATCCGAACAGTTACATCCCACTTACATCTCTGCCCACAACAGTACTACAGACCTCTAAGAGTGACATGACAACAATGGCGGGACAGGGCCCCGCCATACCACGAATGTAAGCACCTACTACGACGGGGACTATACCACCGATAAGCCTCCGAGAAACGGAGCTTCCCAACGCAATGACTGTGACCACGAGAGCTAGGATTAACGGCGGTGTACCTCAACTGCGGCATGAACGCGGCCCGAAGGAGGTCGATGCAAACAGTACCAAGTATGTGGCGAAAATCGTAAATGAAATCATAGTAGTCTATATAAAGCGGGAGACATGTATGATAACCAACTACGATTCCTGATAAATAGCGATCGTGTCAAGTCGGGGACTCACGCCTCAAAGTCATCACTTAAATATAACAATGGGTCTCACGCCCACAACATCAATCATGCGTGGAATACCTTCCTCACCGCCGGCGATCATGATATAAAAGCACCAAGGAATACACATGAAGACCAGGTCCTACCTGTGTCATCATAAAACCGTATGGGGTAAGTACGAAGTCATAGCCGACTACTAAAACCCACAGTACAAACAAGGTCATAAACTGTATCATGAGATCTGTCTAGACCGTCACATGATCAATCGCCGCCACTCGCATGATATCTAATGTGCGTCTAGCCCCGGAACTTCCCGCGATTCCGCATGAAGCCCTCGATGGCCCGCATGAGGTATTCCCGCATCGAGGGTAGCTACTCCCAAAGATCCGCTGGACTCGCGATCCGTATGGCCACATAGACCGCATGACCATATAGGCGCACACTAACACCGGAACTCGTAGCTCCGATAGGTCCCTGGACCCGCATGAGGTATTCTCGAATCATGGTCCTGCATCACCTGAGTCTACCCCGCATCGGAGGGCAGCTTAACCTCCGGAAATATGTCAAGGTGAGTGGTACAATACCAACATAACGACTGATAGTTAAACAACTTAAGCGCAGTCGAGGGAAAACCCCTTTACACAAACATCACCAGATACTAACACACGTAGCATCCTAGCATGTTTACTTATCAAATCAACAAGAAGTATTACAAGGCTATCACAAACTAACACAATCAAGTTATACACACAAGGTACTTTCTACTATATGATTAACAAGATCGGGTTTTTATCCCCAAAATACTTCATATATTAACTCTTTAAAAGATACGTTACTTTCACAAAAGTCACACAATACCCGTAGTATATGAAAATAGAGTGATCATCTTTTGAAGTAAATCAAAACACTTCTCTTTGTAAAATCAAGTAACAACATTCTTTCCCAAACGTTTCTAGTTTGCCTAATTTCAATTACTCAAGTTTCTCATTTTCGAAAGGTTTCGTAGTTCATAGTTTTAATCCTTTAAAACAATTTGAGAAACATATACCTTATGTGTGAGTAGGTTATTTTTGTTCATAACAATCTTATTACAACAGCCATGATCTAGGAAATGCAATATCATTTTGTCTCATCTTAGCTTCTATGCAGATGGAAGTTTCTACTGGTTTTACTAATACTTCATTAGTCATAACATTTCCCTTTATTAGCGCTGCTGTGGTTTGTTCGATACTTATTCTGATTTCCGAAATCAGTAAAACATTATTCCTTTAAAAACCAAGTATTCATTACTCACGAATGAGGTTTCACACTTTTTAACAAAATTTAATTAAGTCAAGTCTCTTATCTTTTAAGATCAAGTCTCTTAACTTTTTTAGTCAATAAATTATTCTTTTTATCTCTCTTAAGCCGTTATACCTAACTTCCCATAAAGCTAGTATAACTCTTAAGCTTTTAAAACCAAGTGTTACTCTTCTTTCAAAAAGGTTTCTTATTATCACACATCCAGTCAGTTATAAGTCAAATCAGTTATCTTTTAAAAACCACAAAGCATTTCTTACTTACATAAAGCTGTTATAACCAACTTCCCATAAAGCCGTTATAACACTTTATGTTTTAAACCAATCGCATACATTTAACACATGTACGTCTACCGTACTACATAGTTATACACACATCATGCTAGAAAGGATAGGAAGAGGTTCACATACCTCGCGACGATTATCGACTAATAGCAAAACGCTCCAAGTACCTCAAACTGTCGGCTACACCTTAAGCCAAGCAACTCACGCCACACGTAGTACTTCAACCTATAGAGGCCACAAGGCGCCTATTAACATCTAGATCTCAACGTAGAATATTCTACAGAAAATTCGGCAGCACCTCCCCCCCCCCGCTTAAATCTCCTCCTTTATCGAGGCCTGCTAACAGGCCAACAACTCCCTAGAGGGGGGGGGGGGTTGTATGTCTAATCCGGACGTGTACAATTCTACTTCACAGTAATGTTACACAAGTCTACTGTAAAACAGTCCTATGTAATCACAGTTCAGTTCTCTTCTTTAAATTCAGGCTTAAGTCAAAAGACATTGCCGCAAAACTATGTTCAATTCTATATATAGTATACTTCAATTATATATTCCTACAACATGTAATTTCCAATTACAATAGGAGGACAGTAGTATTTACCTCGATAAGCCCAAAATTATCCAAGTTTAAATGTCGATCCTGAGCAACGTTTAGCTCATCCTCCGGGTGCTCCAACCCGCTCCGAACAACCCTTAGAAGTTCTACGCAACTTCTACTTAATACTTCAACCAAGTATGAAGATTTTCCTTAGGGTTTCGTTTAGTAGTGAAGGGAAGTATAATAGTATTTCTGGGCTTTTCGTATAAGTGTAACCTTGGAATACTACAAGGTATTTGGGCCAAGGTATTTTGGTATTGTAACAATACTATGGAGAGTATTTCTACCTAGAGGGGGGTGTATTTATACGAGACAACACCACAAGGGGGTGTATACCTTCGGCCAACCCCACTGGGAGGGTACTCGGCGAGGGAGGGCTCTCGGCGAGGGCCTCACCAGGGAAGGGGGAGGCTAGGTCGAGACACTACACTAAGGGGGAGGAAGAGAGCTTTCAAGACTTAGCACAATTTTTGGATGAAGAAGTTCATCAAAGGGGAGGGGTATTTATAGGTCAAGCCATGGCCAACCAATGGCCAAGATCATGCCAAGTGCAAGGCAAGTGTAGGGCTAGGATTCACCCAAGTGTACCTTATCCATCTACCCACAAAAATATCCTACCAACTACTTGACAAACAAGGCCACACTTTCGGCCACTTTACCGCCCAACATCCTCCAATTAGAGGGTGACAAGTGTCGCCCTCTCGTTGGTCCAAAACATTTCGTCACTCGGAAAAATCCGCAAAAATTAAAAATGACATAGCCGGAATTTTCCCTTCGCAAGCTTTGTAAAACGTTTCGTCGAAAAACGACTCTAATCGGGGGTTGTGCACAAAATAAAATCGGCCAAGCCTACTTTAAAGTCCAAAATTTTCTACGTACGCCCCACGCATACTACTGGAAATACGGTATAACACACGATCCACGGGCGAAGTCGGTCGTGTGACGTAACGCACCGAAGGAGGTCGCACAACGGTACCAAGTATGTGGCGAAAATCGTAATGAAATCACATTTCATCATTTTATAAAACCATTTTGCGATAAGTAGCTTGATTATGTCAAGTAAGGGGCGATATCCCCAAAATGATCACTCACATAACTATGGGTCTCACGCCCATATTATCAATCATGCGTG
Source organism: Przewalskia tangutica (assembly GCA_029844215.1). Classification (NCBI taxonomy): domain Eukaryota; kingdom Viridiplantae; phylum Streptophyta; class Magnoliopsida; order Solanales; family Solanaceae; genus Przewalskia; species Przewalskia tangutica. Next base: position 88,041,839 of record CM056726.1, on the reverse strand, counting down.
GAACCCATTCCTCACTTCGTGATGCATGATGTAAAACAACACCTATATGTGAACTGCACACTAGATCACGCTGCGTCATCAAACCGATCGGGCGAGTAGAATAGCCAACTACCGGTCAGAAGGCTAGTCATAAAACTTCACGGGCAATGCGGAAGCCAACTACGATTCAAACCAGCCACGCAATTGGCGAGGCAAGTATCTAAAGCTAGCGTCTAATAGCCTACCGTCTCACGAGATATGGCCGTGGCAAGTATCTTAAGCTATCTACGAGAACACGCGATACACGAGAAATGACCGAACAAGTATCTAAAGTGTATGCCAGAACCACATGTACAAATCAAGCTCGCGATCGCCGTCGCGCGGCGAGCTTCATGGATTAGCCGTCCATGGACTAATAACATAATCCTCGATGACGCGTGCCGGCATCTTACCTCGGTATAAGCATGGCCATGAAACCATCCTCTTTGGACGATACGTGGGCCACCCATCGTGTCAGTATGTCCAAAGGAAATAACAAGATAATACTCAATGTGGAAGTATACCCGTGGACCATCCATCGTGTCAGTATGTCCAAAAGAAATAACCAGATAATACTCAAAGTGGACGCATACCCGTGGACCATCCAACGTGTCAGTATGTCCAAGCAATCAATCAGATAGCGGCCTCCCGAGGACACGGTAGCACAGAATCAAACACTTGCACAACAAAGGCTATCACAACAAGCATAGGCAAGTTCAACGTACTTTCATTTTATGTCAAAAATCCGGGTTTCAACCCCAAAATACTACCTACTTTCATTCTTTTGAAAAGACCTCTTTTTACGTAAAAGCCACACGATACTAATACTCGTAGTATCAAAACACGTTTCCTTTTCAAACCAAATTACTTCACTTTCGTAAAAATATTTACAAGACTTTTAAAATCAAGTACTCTATACTTTTTAAACCAAGTGCTTTTCTTTTAAAACAACATCAAGTATACTCTTTAAAACTCAAATAACTTACTCTTTTCACAACAAGTAACCTATACTTAAATCAAGTTACTTCTCTTTTCCCAAAATCAAGTTATTAGCTTTCAAAATCAAATCTTTCTTTTATTTTCATAAAGTCGTTATAACTAACTTCCCATAAAGCCATTATAACACTTTATGTTTTAAACAAACAAAATTCATATCACACATGTACGTCTACCGTACTATATAGTTCACAACAATCATGCTCAAGAGTAGAGGAAGAATCACATACCTCTTCGGCTTAATCCACAAGCCAAGTCGAGTATGCCGCGCGCAGAAGATCCACCTATAATATCCACAATACATCTATCAACTTCTAGTTCTCTTCGTAGCATATTCTAAGTAAACAGTTCCTTATTCTACGAAAAATTCGAAGACCTCCCGTAATCACATAAATAACCTCCCACAACAAGGCACGCTACCAAGCCAACAACTCGAGGGGATTACACGCCTAACCGGGCGTGTTCAAATCTGCTTCACAATAATACTACACAAGTCTCAGAATACGGTCAATGTAAATCTGATTCAATCCTTTATAATAATCCTTCCAAAATATCTTATACTCAATTCTAAACTACTACAATATGTAATATCCAATTACAATAGGGGGACATAGATCATTACCTCGATAAGCCCAAAATTATCCAAGATTATAAGTCGATCCTGAGCAACGTTTAGCTCCAAATCCTTACGCTCCAACCCGCTCCAAGCGACCCTTAGAAGTTTCTAAACAACTTCTCTTAACACTTCAACCAAGCTATGAAGATTTCTCTAGGGTTTCATTTTGCGACTATTGGAATAAAGTAGTATTTTCGGGCTCCTAGTATTGAAATAACTTTGGAATACAACTAGGGATACTAGGCTAAGGTATTTGGGATAATACAACAATACTTGAAGTATTTCTACACAAGTGGGGGAGGTGGACGAAATCAACTACAAAGGGAGGGGATATTTTGCCTTGGAAAGCTTAAGTGTGGGATGAAGAATAGTCTTCAACTAAGGGAGTATTTATAGAGGATTCAAGGTTCAAGATCTATGCAAGTGTGTGGTCAAGATTGGGCCATGTGTGTGTGGGTCCCACCACACCACATGGCCAACGAAATGAGCTTCCAAGTGTTAGGGCCATTTCGGCGAGGGAATGATGGCTAGACAACGTCCTCCAATCGGCCAGTGCCACGTGGGGTGACACGTGTCACCCCTACTAAATCAAAATATTTCATCTTCCGAAAATACCCAAAATACCGAAAATCTCAAAAACAAAGTGGGCCCCACAAAACCGTAAATTTCTCCCGTGGGCCCCACGTGACCATTTCCGAAAATAAAATCCCAAAATTCTAATATAATCCAAGAAGCCCAAATACCAAATTTGGGAATCCAATTCCCATTAACGAACCTTTTTCCTTCACAAAACCCGGAAACTTTTCCGTCGAAAAATCACATCTTTCTTTCTTTCCAATATTACTGTCGTATTCTCGTACGTACGTCCTCACATACATACCCTGGAACTACGGGGTATAACAGTTGTATTCCCTGATAGTCCTCCTATTCTGCCTCAATGACAAGAACCTATCAACACGGGCTCTCCTCATTTCAGGAGGCAAAAAGTGATCCAGAAAGGCCTCCGTGAACTCATCCCAAACTGCCGGACGAGCACCCACACCTCTCGACAGCTCCCAAGACTCAAATCAGTTCAACGCAATATCGCGTAACCGGTAAAAAGCTAACACAACTGACTCTGACTCCGAGGCCCTAAGCACCTGCATAGTCCGCTGTAGCTGCCGAACGAACTCTTGAGGATCATCCTCAGATCTCGAACCATAAAACTCGGGTGGACTACAACCCAGAAAATCCCGAATCCTCAAATTGTTGGCTCTAGGGTTAGCTACCTGCTCCTGTCGGCGCTGCCATACCACTATGCTAGTCAATAGCCTGATTTGCTCTCCATAATCTCTAAACTCTGCTCCTGGCTACAGAACTGGAGGCTCGGGTACCGGAACCTCTGGAGCTACTGCCGCTCTCGGCTCCTCTAATACCGCTGGCGTGGCTGAGCTCGCCGATCCGCCTACTTCCTCAGGCATAGTCTATGCCCGAGTCCTGGTAACCCTCTGCGTACATAGCAGCTCATGCTGCTGCCTTGCCCTTCTGGGCCCTGGTCGCCTTCCGTGGAGGCATAATTGTTACATAAGAAGGGGTCAGAGAGGATTCAACCTACTAGGACAGCTCTACTGCACGATCTCAAAGAGAGAAGAATGGAAACCAATCCTAAATGACTTGCAGCCTCCTGATTATAGATGTGGTGCACAACACACCGATAATCAAGACTCTACTAGACATGGTCTGTAGACACTTTCAGAGACTAAGCGCTCGATACCACTTTTGTCATGACGGCCAGGCCGGGCATCGGTGCCCTACAGGCACCCTTACAGGTATACATCAGAGAAAATCAGCGGAACATACATGAAACTTCCAAAATAAAACAAGAGAAGTAAAACAACAGGTTAGCCGATAGGGCTACCTTCCAGGACATACATATATATAACCGAAGCAGTTGCCTCCTTTCCTTTACAAACTGACCCACAATATGTGACTACAGACCTCTAAGAGTTTTAACATAACAACAGTGGCGGGACAGGGCCCCGCCATACCCCTGAATATACATGAATCTACAACCACAGGGGAGACCGTACCAAGAGATAAGCCTCCGGAGCAAATGGAGCTTTTTCCCAAAACTGAACCGAGATCCTAAGAGCAAAGATCACCAACCTGTGCACCTAATACCTGCGGGCATGAACGCAGCCCGAAGAAGTCGATTAACAGTGCAGAATATGGAGCGAAATAAGGTACAGTAAACAAATCATAACTGTACAAAAGAATGACAGGGGCAAGTATAAAAAGGGTACATACCAAATCCTACCGTGTCATTACCATCTCGTGGAATTAATCGTACCTTATTATCTTTTCTCATTTTCAATAAAAGTTATAGTCACTTTCTTACGTACATACTTGGGAAAAATCGTCAAGTTCATTACCAATATAACTTACTTATCTTTCATAACATAATCCGACCCTTTATAGAGGGACGCATATACTACCCGGCCCAATCTGGGACGCGATCAAATCACACAAATATCAAAGCGTGCCCGTGGAATCCCCATCACCGCCGGCTATAAGTGTAAAATATAACCATGTGACGCGCCGTGGCATCCACCTCACCATCGGCGTAGACATACACAATACATATATATATCTCTGCGTGGAATCCCACATCATCGCCGACACCGTAGGTGTAACATATAACCATGTGGCGCCGTCGTCCCACCTCCGTCGGCGTACACATATACAACACACATATATATATATATATATAACGTGGCCGCATGCCCCGGAATCCCTCATCGTATAAGCATGGCCATAACGTGCCCTCGGCATCCCTCATCGTAGGTGCAGGTCTTCATGGGGAGCTAGCCCATGGAGTAATAATATAACATGCTCCCGGAATCCCTCATCGTGGGTACATGTCTTCATGGGGAGCTAGCCCATCGAGTAATAGTCGTACATAGCATGGTCGCATGCCCCGGAATCCCTCATCGTATAAGCATGGCCATGGGTAATAAAACAAATCCGAGAATCTAACCCGCCTCCTGGTCACATGCTCCAGAATCCCACATCGTATAAGCATGTCCAAGGATCAATCATAATGGAAGAATACCCGTGGAATCCCACATCACCGATGCGTCGCCCAAGTAAACTTACAACAAGACAGCCGGCCCTCCAACCGAGAGTCACGACAATGTAAACATATAATACTTGCACTCAAAGCTATCACAAGCAAACATAGGCAAGTTCATTAAACCTTTAGACGTCCATTTTTATAAACTCGTGGAACTTTCTTTTCACACATAAACATCCGGGAATTTAACCCCAAGTACTACGCACCTCTACTCCTTTAGAAAGACTCTTTTTCAAATAAAACTTCCAAGATACTAACAACCGTAGTATCAAGTCATATCTACTTTCAAGACAAGTCACAACACCTTTTAGAAATACAATTACCGGCTTCTAAATCAAGTGACTTCTTTCTTAAAAACTTTAAGCAATTGGTACCTTTAAAACAGTTTGCCCTTCTTTATTTCAAATCATTTCTTTGCTTACATTACTGAAGAAAAACATTCTTTTAATCTTCCATAAAGTTGTTATAACCAACTTCCCATAAAGCCGTTATAACTCTTTATGTTTTGGACAAATTCATTCCTTTTATAACCAAGAGACTTATACTTTCAAAATACTTCAAGTCTCTTAACTTTTAAGAAGACAAGTTTCTTAACTTTAGAAATCAAGTCTTTCCAAATCGAGTATTCTATACTTGTAAATCAATTCATTTTTTCCTTTAAGAATCAAGTCTCCTAACTTGAAAAATAAAGTCTCTTAACTTTTAAGAATTTGAGATCCATAGCCTTAAAACTTCATACGTAATTCTTATAAGTTAAGTAACATATACTTTGGTGCGTTGTGAATAAGTTATACTTATTTATAACGATCTTATTCAAGTAGCCATGATCTAGAAAATGTAATACAATTTTGTCTTATCTTAGCTTCTATGCAGATGGAGAATTCTACTCATTTTAACATAATTTGATTGTCATTACATTTTCCTTTATTAACGCTGCAATGGCTTGCTCGATACTTATTCTCATTTGTGCCATAAATTAGCCAAGTCAACTTGGCTCCAAAGTACCTCCTAACGACTCTTACCAACATCCCTCATAAGACTCGGTAAGGACTTAGGATAACAATAGGGGATTACACGCCTACTAGACGTGTAAAATTCCGCCGCACAATAGATATCAAACTAATACAAACTACTAGCCCAATTTCGGCCACATTGAGTACAATAACACCAATTCTTATCCAATTTCCATTTCAATCCAAGTTGTTAACATAACATGATATCAAGTCGCAATCGATTATAACCACTAAAATCTTCAAGTAAGTAACGTGCGACGATTCTAATAAACGACCAAATTGTAATCCAACTTCACAAGGCTTAAATGACATTTCGGATTTAAGACTACAATCAATCCATAATACTTATCAAACTTCAACATATAAACTTCATGCTAGCAACATGTAAAGCTAACAACAACAATATATATATATAATCTTGTAACACTTTTAAGAGACAAGATTATACCTCAACGAATCTTAATCCAACTCCAAATCCGAAGTCGCTCCTTAGCAACTTAGAGCGTCTTCAAGACACTTCAATCCGCTACTTGAGACCCTTAGAACACTACCAACAATTTTCCTTCAAACTTCCAAACAAAACCTAGAAAGGCAACTAGGTTTTCACCTTGCGACTAATACGAAAACTATCTTTTTCCGGGATTTTTCTATTGAGATACACTTACAATACACTCATGAACCTTGGTTTAAAGTGTGGATCTTAAAGAACAAGAAACACATTTTTTTTCTCTTCTCCCTAGAGTGAACCCGAGAGCTAGCATTGATGGTCTTCCAATTTCTTGAAAATTTGGCTAAGTTTTAAGCTTGTCTTGCTACTACTAGTATTATATAGCACAATGGAGGGTCAAGATGTAAACAAATGGGTGGTTTGGATGAGGTCTTATTAAATATCAAGCCTTGTGGACCCTTTGACTAAGTCAATTATGTCAAGTTTTACTACTTGTAAGACTTGTCTTCCTAACAAGGGTCAAATGACCCTTGTGCCCATGTAATTTCGTCCAAGACATCAATAAGGGGGGGTGACACGTGTCTCCCTCCCATTCGTCACAATATTACGTTTTCCGACAATTCCATAATTCCGATAAATTTTTACAAGTCTCAAATCTTAACATTTCTGAGTTCTTACGTACGTTCTTAAAACATGTCCTGTAAATACGGGGTGTAACATATTATCTAAGGGAATGGAGAGATTGATGATGATGTCACACATTGTATTGGAGTAGGGTGGATGTAATGGAGGCTTGCATCTGCATTATTGTGCGACAGAAAACTACCACCCAAGCTAAAAGGCAAGTTTTATAGGGTAGTGCTTAGAACAACTATGTTGTGTGGGGCAGAGTTGTCACGCCCCGAACCCGGGCCCGTGACTGGTGCCTTACCCCGGGAACCCAAGTAGACATACATCAGAGTAATCAGCGGAATATAAAACAAGACATGAAATAACATGAAGTGTGAAACAGTTATCTGAGAAAAGTTGCCTTTCGGCATATATATATAAAAACTTAAATCCGAACAGTTACATCCCTTTTTACAAACTCTGCCCATAACAGTACTACAAACCTCTAAGAATGATATAACAACAATGGAGGGGTGGCCCGCCATACCACGAATGTAAGTACCTACAACGACGAGGACTATACCCAAGATAAGCCTCCGAGAAACGGAGCTTCCCAACGTTGAATGTGACCACATGGCGAGGATCAACACTGGTGTACCTCTACCTGCGGCATGAACGCAGCCCCCCGAAGGAGGTCAGTACAACAGGTACCAAGTATGTGAAACTAAAAATACTGTAAATGAAATCATAGTAGTCTATATAAAGCAGGAGACATGTATGATAACTAATCTACAGTTCACAATAAATAAGCAGTCATGTCAAGTCAGGGACTCACGCCCTTAAAGTCATCACTCAAATATAACTATGGGTCTCACGCCCACAACATCAATCATGCACGTGGAATACCTTCCTCACTGCCGGCAGTCTATGATATAAAAGCACCAAGGAATACACATGAACACCGTGTCCCACTGTGTCATAATAAAACCGTCTGGGGGTAATGCGAAGGCATAGCCGACTACTAACACCCACAGTACCAACAAGGTCATAAACTGTATCACGAGGTCTGTCTAGACCGCCACATGATCGAAGCTGGCCACTCGCCCGCAGTATCAAATGTGCGCGTCTAGTCCTGGAACTTCCCGCAGCTCCGCATAGGCCACACACATAGGCCCGCATGAGGTATTCCCCGCATCGAGGGTAGCTACTCCCCGGCATTGTCCTGGACTCGCAGTCTGCATGGCCACATAGACCGCATGACCACAAAGGCCGCACACTAACCTGGAACTCTCGTAGCTCCGCATAGGTCCCCTGGACCCGCATGAGGTATTCTCGAATCATGGTCCCAGACCACCTGAGGTATACCCCGCATCGGAGTGCAGCTTAACCCCCGGTATCATGTCAAGAGGTGAGTGATATAATACTAACATAACAACTTATCGTTAAACAACATAAGCACAACAAGGGAAACCCCTTTACACAAACATCACAAGATACTAACACACGTAGCATCCTAACATGTTTACTTATCAAATCAACAAGAAAGTATTACATGGCTATCACAAACCAACACACTCAAGTTATTCACACAAGGTACCTTCTACTTTATGTTAACAAGTTCGGGTTTTTTATCCCCAAAGTACTTCATACATTAACTCTTTAAAAGATCCGTTTCTTTCACAAAAGTCACACAATACCCGTAGTATAAAAATAGAGTGACTATCTTTTTAAGTAAACCAAAACACTTCCCTTTGTAAAATCAAGTAACAACATTATTTTCCAAACATTCAAGTTTGCCTAATTTCAAATGCTCAAGTTTCTCATTTTTGAAAGGTTTCGTAGTTCATAGTTTTAATCACTTATAATATAATTCTCCTTTAAAACAATTTGAGAAACATATGTCTTATGTGTGAGTAGGTTATTCTTGTTTATAACAATCTTATTAAAGCAGCCATGATCTAGGAAATGTAATATCATTTTGTCTCATCTTAGCTTCTATGCAGATGGAAGTTTCTACTGGTTTTAATAATACTTAATTAGTCAATTCATTTCCCTTTATTAGCGCTGCAGTGGTTTGTTCGATACTTATTCTCATTTCCGAAATCAGTAAAACATTATTCCTTTTACAAACCAAGTACTCATTACACACGAATGAGGTTTCACACTTTTTAACAAAATTCATATTAATTCAATTAAGTCAAGTCTCTTATCTTCTACAATCAATAAACCATTCTTTTTATCTCTCTTAAGTCGTTATACCTAACTTCCCATAAAGCTAGTATAACTCTTAAGCTTTTAAAACCAAGCATTACTCTTCTTTCAAAAAGGTTTCTTAATTCTTTTGAAATACTTCAAGATTCTTATTATTTAGACTCAAGTCAAAAGACATCGCAGTAAAACCACGTTCAGTTAACACACGTACGTCTACCGTACTATATATATTCTTTTAAAATATCATGCTCAAGAGGATAGGAAGAATCACATACCTCGCGACGATTATCGACTAATAGCAAAATGCTCCACGGTTATAACCCGGCTAGCCTTGTCCACCCTTCAAGTAGAACATGCTACTCGCAGAACTTTCAACCTATAAAGGCCATATACGTCTATCAACGTCTAGACTACTCTGTAGAATATTCTAAGCAGTAGGTTCTCTATTTTACGGAAAATCGGGCAGCACTTCCCTACCCGTTAAGCTACACAAGTCTACTGTAAATACAGTCCTATGTAAGTACAGTTTAATCTTCTTTAATATTCTTCTGATGTGATTTCAGTTTAATTCTCTTCTGTAATATCCTTCTATTACAGTTCAATTCTCTTCTGTAATATCCTTCTATGTATCTTATATTCATTTCTATACTACTACAGTATGTAATTTCCAATTACAATAGAAGGACAAGAGTATTTACCTCGATAAGCCCAAAATTATCCAAGTTTAAATGTCGATCCTGAGCAACGTTTAGCTCCTACTCTGGGTGCTCCAACCCGCTCCAAACAACCCTTAGAAGTTCTACGCAACTCCTTCTTAAAACTTCAACCGGCTATGAAGATTTTCCTTAGGGTTTCGTTTTGTGACTGAAGGGAAGTATAATAGTATTTCTGGGCTTTTAGTATAGGGGTAACCTTGGAATACTACAAGGTATTTGGGCCAAGGTATTTTGGAATAGTAACAATACTTGGAGAATACTTTTCTACCAAGGGGGGGGGGGGTATTTTACGAGAACAACTAGGCAAAGGGGGGGGGGGGGTTGTTTCGGCCAAGGCCTTCTCAAGGGGGAGGGGTGCTCTTTGGACGAGAGCAACAAGAAGGGGGGGAGGATTTCAAGACATAGAAAATGTTTTAGGGATGAAGAAGTCTTCAACTCAAGGGGGGTATTTATAGGGAAATCAATGGCCAAGATTAAGACAAGTGGTGGGCAAGTGGAGGGTCAAGATTTGGACAAGTGTTTGTGGGTCCCACTTGCTCATCTACTACACAAAATATTCTACCTAATCCTTGACCAAGAAAAAGGCTAAAAACGTGCCAAGAAGTCCCTTCCAATGTCGTCCACTTGAGGGACAAGTGTCACCCTCTCATTGGTCCAAAATATTTCATCTCTCGGAAAAATCCACAAAAATAATAAATGTTGCAGCTGTAATTATCCCTTCGCAAAGTTTGGAAAATGTTTCATCGGAAAACAATTCTTTTCGTGGGTTGTGCACAAATTTCGTCCCTTGCCTAACTTTAAGGCTTAAACTTTTATACGTACGCCCTCACGTACATACTCTGTAAATACGGGGTATAACAAGAGTGTTGTCCAGTCAAGATATCGCACTCTCAAAGGATGAGAGTGACGGAGATGAGAATGCTAAGATAGAAGTGTGGGTACACGAGGAATGATAGAAACAGAAATGCAGATATCCGAGGCAGAGTGGGGAGTGGCCTCGGTGGAGGATAAGATGAGAGAAACGAGGTTGTGGTGGTTTGGGCATGTACGAAAGAGAGACAAAAATGCCCTAATATGTAGGTGTGAGCAATTATTTATGGACGGGTTTAGGAGGGGTAGAGACAGACTGAAGAAATATTGGGGAGAGGTAATTAGACGGGACATGGAGCAAGCGAGACTTACTGAGGATATGACCTTAGATAGAGGGTTGTGGAGGGCACATATTAGGGTAGAAGGGTAGTAGGTAGTTGAGCGTAGTCATGCTTACGTCCACAATCTGGTAGGGGTAGGGTTATTACGATAGACATGCCTAACATATCATACGAATAGGCGTAGTTTTACTTTAATAGTATTATGTAGCCTTATTTCTCCTGCTATACGCTCCTTAACATACTTGATTTATTTCATTTATCTGTGTAATTACTGATTACTTTTCAGGATGCGCCGCCATAGTGTATTTGAGTTTTCTATTAGCATTGCTTTATTGCTTTATATCTTTAACTTTTTGACCGGGTCTGACTTTTTTCTGTTTATGTTTTTTCTTGTCCTGAGCCGGAAGTCTCTCAGAAACAACAGATCTATCTACCAAGGTAGAGGTAAGGTTTGTGTACACTCTACCCTTCACAGACCCCACGTCGTGGGATTGTACTGGTTTTGTTATTGTTGTTGTAGAAACAACTAATAAATAAAAAGAGGCAACCAGCCTACAAATCAGTAAATAATACCAAGCCTAGGTAATCCACCCCAACTTCATACCCGAAGGTGTATATGATTTATCCAATAGTAACTAACTCTACATATGTTTCGCTAACCAAATTCTTACCAGAAGGTAAGATATAACCTACCTGGAAGGCTGAACATGCGCCATGAACTATCTAACTCAAACTTTCTTTTTCCAAAAAATCTCAGAATAAGCAAAGTCTAACAATTATAAATTTTACATTTAAACAAGATTCGAAGGATACCCATAACAGTCTTAGAAGAAATTTGGGAAGAAAAGTTAGTTCAAAACCCCATTTCCCAGCTCGAACGACAAAAGAGTCATTTCGTAGAAAATTCGGGTTCAATAATGTCATAGTACTATTCTACGAAGTCATACGAATTTATACCCATATTAGAATTCTTTAAATCCAAACCCGAAAAGTCATCCAAAATATGATATCGAGCCTAAAAAGAAAAATGGGAAATTTGTTCTAAAATTAGTTTACCCATGACTTATAGAGTCTATATACCAAAAATGAATGAAATATATCCAAAAATTCATGTTTAATTGAAGAATATCCCACCAAGTTATAATCGGCCTTCCGGACCTCAGGGAAATGACGGGATTCCCAAAAAGGTCCGTTTACCCAAAAGTCAACTATAGGTCAAATGTTCTTACTTTAAGGTTCTAATTCTCATAAGTCACCATAAAACTCGCCTGACTATCTCGGAAACCATGTCGCTAATCCCCGCGAGTCAAAATCATTCTAATAGGACTCAGGGAGGGGTTGTTACACCCCATAACTCCAGGACATAAATAAGAGAATAGACGCGAGAACACAAGACTTGAAAATTGGTACGAAAGAAAGAATTGTTTTTCCGACGGAAAATCTTCCGAACGTCGGAAAGGAAAAAAGTTCGTTGGTGAGAATTAGATTCTCAAAATGCATTATTTGAGGATTATGGAATGTATTATCATTATGGAAATTTATTGTTACGGATTTTGTCACGTAGGGCCCACCCGAGAAATTTTACGTTTTGTGGGGCCCACGGGGTTTACGAAATTTTATGGACGAATGGGAGGGCGACACGTGTCAACCCCCCCCCCCCACATGGTCTTGCACGAATTAGTCCAAGGGTAAAATGGTCATTTGACCAAAGTATAGATGACAAAGTCTTGCAAGCTAAGAGCTTGAGATAATTGACTAAGTCAAGAGCCACTTGGCTTGATCTCTTCCATCCAAACCTAACAAGTGTTATAATCTAGACCCTCCAATGTGTTATATAAGCACACTAGTAGCAAGACAAGTCTTCCAACACTTAGAAAAAATTAGAGAAGCCTTGTGCAAGCTTAGAGGCTCTCGGGTTTGCCCTCTAAGAACAAGAAAATATTTTCGTTTGTGGTTCTTTAGCCACAAGACTTTAACCCAAGGTCCCTAGGGGTATTGTAAGGATATCTCAATAGAAATATCTCGGAAAAACGACGTTTTTACGTTAGTCGCAAGGCGAAACCCTAAGGTGTTCTTCAACTTTGAAGATGGAACTTGAAGAAGAGTTCTTCATGAGCTTCTAAGGAGTGCTTGGAGCGGATTGGAACATAAGAATAGAAGCTAAAAGTTGCTAAGGATCGACTTTTACGCTTGGACATTATTAGGGCTTATTGAGGTAAAATCTTCATCCTCTTATTTTAATTGAAGATTACATGTTATAGTAGTTAAGAAATGAGCATGTGGTATATATATTGAAGTTTGAAAAGATTTGGATCATGTCGACATGTTAAAACCGAAAAATGGACAAGTTAGCCATTAATGTTGTAATTAATTTAGACGGTAGTTACAATCGTCGCATGTTAAGGAAGAAAGGATTAATAGTTGTGGTAATGGTTATTATGTATATAACATATTGGAATAACAACTTGGATTAAAGGAATTGAACGAAAAAATTGACATTGTTGTTGATATGGATGGAAGCCGAGAATGGCTTAACTTGTTGGACAATTTTATATTAATTGTGGGGCAGAATTTTACACGTCATGTTAAGGCGTGTAATCCCATTTGTATTTGCTGAATTGTTGGGCCTTAAATGTTGCATTTGGTTATTGATTTTCGGACCTTGAAAAAGGTGGAAAAGTATGTAGAAACAAAGGAAGTGCTATCCGATTTTCCGTAGAATTTTGTGACTTTTCACTTAGAATATTCTACATTTGAAGCTAGAGGTTAATAGACGTATTATGACCATTATAGGTTGAAGTACTACGTATAGCGTATTCTACTTAAGGGATGGAATAGCTATCAAGGTTGAAGTACTTTGGAGCATTTTGCTACATGTCGATAATCGTCGCGAGGTATGTGAACCTCTTCCTTCTTTTGGCATGATTCTATGTATGGAATATACATGTGGTATTATTTCATGTTTCCTTCTACTCTTAGAAGTTAAGAGGTATGTATGTTGATTTACGCTATGTAAAGGTTATGTCTAAGTTATCCTAAGTTCTTACCAAGTCTTATGGGGGATGTTGGTAAGAGTCGTTATGAAGTATTTGGAGTCGAGATGACTTTGCTAATTTACTGCACGAATGACAATAAGTATCGAACAAGCCATTGCAGCGTTAATAAAAGAAAATGTATCGATAATCAATTAAATTAAAATGAGTAGAATCCTCCATCTGCATAGAAGCTAAGATAAGACAAAATTGTATTACATTTTCTAGATCATGGCTGCTTTAATAAGATCGTTATAAATAAGTATAACCTATTCACAATGTATAAAAGTATATGTTACTGAATTAACAGAGTTTACGTATGAAGTTGTAAGACTATGAACCTTGAATTCTAAAAAGGTTAAGAGACTTTATTTTTCAAGTTATGAGACTTCATTTTTAAAGGAAGGAATGACTTGATTTAAAAGTATAGAATACTTGATTAGGGAAAAGCATATGTAACTTGATTTTCTTAAAGAAAAGAGACTTGATATTCTAAGTTAAGAAACTTGGTTTCTAAAAGTTAAGAGACTTGAAGTATTTTGAAAGCTATGTAACATGATTTGAAAGTATAAGTCTCTTGGTTATAAAAGGAATGAATTTGCCTAAGACATAAAGAGTTATAACGGCTTTATGGTAAGTTGGTTATAACAACTTTATGGAAGGTTAAAAGAATGGTTTTCTTTCTAGTATTGTAAACAAAGAGATGACTTGAAATAATTGTTATACCCCGTATTTCCAGAGTATGTACGTGAGGACGTACGTAGAAAAGTTTGAACCAACAAGAGGGCGACACTTGGCACCCTCTAATTGGTGGACTTTGGGGCGGCATTTTGACGAAATGGTGAGTGGGAGTAGGTAGGATATTTTGTGATATTTGTGTGGTAGATGGATAAGGTGCACATGGATGAATCTTGACCCTACACTTGCCTTGCACTTGGCATGATCTTGGCCATTGGTTGGCCATTGCTTGACCTATAAATACCCCCTTAGTTGAAGACATTTCTTCATCCACAAACCATTTTCTAAGTCTTGAAAATCCCTTCCCCCTCTTGGTAGTGTTTCGTCCAAACACCCCCCTCCCCCCTTTGAGAAGGCCCCTTGGCCGAGAGCCCCCTCCCCCTTGGCCGAAAGTATTCCTCCCAGTGGTGCTAGTGAGGGTACCCCTTGCCTAGTTGTTCTAAAAAAATACACCCCCACCTTGGTAGAAATACTCTCTAAGTATTTGTTATACCCCGTATTTCCAGAGTATGTACGTGGAGACGTACGTACGAAAATTTGAGACTTAAAGTTTGGCATAGGTTCGAAATTTGTGCACAACACCCGATTAGAGTCGTTTCGACTAAACGCTTTCTGAGCTTGCGTAGGGAAAATTCCGGCTATGTCGTTTTGTATTTTTGCGGATTTTTCCGAGCGACGGAACATTTTTGGGCCAATGAGAGGGTGACACTTGTCACCCTCAAGTGACGGTTTGGGTAGGCAAAAGGGGGACGTCTCTCCCCTTGTTTTGTGCCTTATTTTGGCCTTGTTTTGTGCCTTGTTTTGTGCCATGTTTTGTGGAGTAGGGGTTAGGGTGCACTTGGCTTGATCAAGGCCTTACACTTGCCTTGCACATGGCTTGATCTTGTCCATTGGTTGGCCCTTGGCTTCCCTATAAATACCCCTCCCTTTGTTGAAGACTTCATCATCCAAAATGTGTTCTAAGTCTTGCCATCCTTCCCTCTCCTCTTGTTGCCTCGCCCTAGCCTTCCCCTCCCCTTCGTAAGGCTTTGGCCGAAAGGGTACCCTCCCCTTAGTAGTGTTGGCCGAGGGGTACCCCCCCCCTAGCCTAGTTGTTTCGAAATATACCCCCTCCCTTGTGGTATTGAAATACTTCTTCAAGTATTGTTATAATGTCCAAAATACCTTAGCCTTTACCTTGTAGTATTCCAAAAGTTACCTCTATCGTAGAGCAGGAAATACTACCTTTTGTCCTTTAGTCTCAAACCGAAACCCTAAGGAAATCTTCATAGTTGGTTGAAGTATTTAAGTAGAAGTTGGTTAGAACTTCTGGGTTGTTTGGAGCGACGAGCGCGGAGTAGAGCTAAACCTTGCTCAGATCGACATTATAACTTGGATAATTTTGGGCTTATCGAGGTAAATATTCTTGTCTCTTATTGTAATTGGAAATTACATGTTGTAGGATTATATAGTTGAAGTATACTATATATAGAACTAAGCATAGCTTTGCGGCAATGTCTTTTGACTTAAGCCTGAATTTAAATAAGAGAATCGAATCGTAATTACATAGGATCAGACATGAGACTTGTGGTATTATCAGATAGTAGAATTGTATACGTCCGGTTAGGCGTATAACCCCTGGTTGGCTTGGTAGCTAGCCGATAGAGGAGAGATTTACGCTGTTGCGGAGGTCTTGCCGAATTTTATGTAGAATATGGAACCGTGCGGTTATAAGTTAATAGACGTTTGTGGCCTTATAGGTGGAAGTACTACGAGTAGCGTATTATACTTGAAGAGTGGAAACGCCAGCCGTGTTACAAGATCTTGTGAGCGTTTTGCTTATTATCGATAATCGTCGCGAGGTATGTGAACCTCTTCCTATCCTTTCTAGCATGATGTTTTGTAAACTATGTAGTGCGGTGACGCATACGTGCTAAATGAGTATGGTTGGTTCAAAACATAGGGTGTTGTAATAGCTTTATGGGAAGTTAGTTATAACGACTCTATGTAGGTAAAATAATGGTTTATTGATTGTAGAAGTTAAGAGACTTGATCTTGAAAGATAAGAGACTTGACTTAGTTTGACTTGTTATGAATTTTGTTAAAAATGTTGTAAAAACCTCATTCGCGAGTAATGAGTAGTTGGTTTTAAAAGAATAATGTTTTCCTGATTTCGGAATTGAGAATAAGTGTCGAACAAAACCACTGCAGCGTTAATAAAGGAAAATGTATTGACAAATAACTAATTGTTATTAAAACCAGTAGAAACCTCCATCTGCATAGAAGCTAAGATAAGACAAAATTGTATTACATTTCCTAGATCATGGCTGCTGTAACAAGATTGTTGTAAACAAGAATAAACGGCTCACGTACAAGACATATGTTACTCAATTGTTTTAAAAGAGATTAAGACTATGAGTTATGAAATCTTTCTAAAATGAGAAACTTGAGCATTTGAAATTAGGCAAACTTGAACGTTTGGAAAATAATGTTGTTACTTGATTTTACAAAGGGAAGTATTTTGGTTTACTTAAAAAGATAGTCACTCTATTTTATGCTACGGGTATTATGTGACTTTTGTGAAAGAAACGGATCCTTTAAAAAGAGTTAATGTACGTAGTACTTTAGGGTTAAAACCCAGACTTTGATACGAAATGGAAGTACCTTGAGTTGTGTGTAACTTGCCTATGCTTGTTGTTGTGTAACTCGCCTATGCTTGTTGTGATAGCCTTTGTTGTGCAAGTGTTTATATCAGGTGACTTCTTGGGAAGGAGTGGATCTTTTTATAAAAGTCTAGAAGTATGGTAATTTGCTTGAGCTTGTTTGTGATAGCCTGGTTGTGCGGTATATTGTTGTTGATGTCACATGGACATGTCTACACCGATGCAGAATTCCGGGGGCATGTGGCCATGCGACAGGGTTGATTACCTGATATATTGTTATTGTGGTTACATGGACATGTCTACACCGATGCACTCCGGCGCGTGGCTACGCGGCGGGTTGATCACCCAAGATATTGTTGTTAATGTCATACGGACGCGTCTACACCGTCTGCACTCCGGCATGTGGCCGGGCATTGCTATTATTGTTGCATCATGGACATGTCTACACCGATGCGCAATTACGGGGCACGCGCCATGACGCGAACATGATTGATGTTGTGGGCGTGAGACCCATAGTTATATTTGAGTGATGACTGAGGCGTGAGTCCCCGATCGACATGATCGCTTTTATGTGGTGAATCGTAGTTTGGTTATCATACATGTCTCTGCTTTATTTAGACTAGTATGATTTCATTTACGATTTTTCTGATTTCACATACTTGGTACTGTTATCGACCTCGCCGTGGCCGTTCATGCCGCAGTAGAGTACATCGGTAGTGGATCTCGCCATAGGATCACGATCAACAGATTGGGAAGCTCCGTTTCTCCGAGGCTTATTCTTTGTATGTGTTCCCCGAGTTGTAGGTTCTTGTACATTCGGGTATGGCGGGCCCCGTCGTCATGGTTGTTGTAAATCTTAGAGGTTTGTAGTAATCACAAGTTGTGGCGGGAGTTGTAAAAAGGATTAAACTGGTCGGGTTTTATGTATATATACAGAAGGCAACGGTTTTTGGTTGGCCTTTTTTATGATCATATATCTTGTTTCATGTTTATGTTTTATTTTTAGCTGGTTTTCTCTTATGTTGTATCACTAGGGTGCCCGGTAAGACACGACCACGGCTCGGATCGGTCGTGACAAAAGTGGTATCGAGCGATTAATCCTCGGAAAATGTCTACGACCGTGTCTAGTAGAGTCTTGATTATCGATGTGTTGTGCACCACATCTATAATCGGGAGGTCGCAGGACATTTAGGATTAGTTTCCATTCTTCTCATTCCGAGATCGTGCCTTAGTCGTGTTGTAAGTTGGACCTCCGACGTATCTCATTTTACCGATTATGCCTCCGCCAAGGCAACGAGCCCGTAAGGGCAAGACAACCGAGGGTGCCGCTAGTGAGATCTGAGGAGTACGAGGCGCAGCCGGCCAAGACTGAGGCAAGCTTCCGACGGCGAATTCGCGACGCCGCCAAAGACCAAAGAGAGTTTAGAGCCGCAATGTGGGCCGAGACTACTGACCGAGCCTCCACCCCACGGTGCAGGGCGTAAGAGATGGGTTACAAGGAGATGGCGCCATCGCCGTGGTCGCGGGCCGATATGAGGATAGGGCCGGACGCAGTTAGCCCAAAGAGCGCCAGTGTTCACCCTAGATCGGATAGTTTGAAGCTACAGACTTTACGAGATGTAGCGCGAGTTCTACGTCGAGGCCGGAGGATGATCCGCGAGTTCATCAAGCGATTCTGAGCGGATCATGAGAGTGATCAAGGCTTCGGAGACCGAGTCAGTGGTCTTAGGTTCGCATCGGCTACGTGATACCGCAGTCGACTGGTTTGATTCGTGGGAGCTATCCCGGGGAGAGAATGCACTTCCAGCCGTTTGGGACGAGTTCTCGGGGGCATTTCTTGCACATTTCTTGCCTCCACAGATGAGGAGGGCTCGGACCGACATATTTTTGATGTTGAGGCGTAACGCGTCTGATTCCGAGTACAATGTGGAGTTCGACTCATTGGCTCGGTATGCCCCGTAGAGTAGCCGATATGGAGGACAGAGTACACCGCATGCACGGGTTAGATGATTACTTGGCAGAGGCTTGCTCGGGTGTAGCTCTTCAGTCGGGCATGGACATTGCCCGCATGCAGGATTATGCGCTTGGGGGTGAAGAGCGGAGAGGTCGACGGAATGACCAAGATCAGCAGAAGAGGCCGTAACAGGGTCCTTTGGTGACTTTCGAGGCGGACCGCCTCAGCAGTAGACTAGTTTTATACCTCCACCAGTGCAGAGTGGTCCTCCACAACCTTCAGGGCATCCAGAGTATTCGGAGCGGTCGTGGCTCGAGGTTCAGTTTCGAGGAGTAGGTGTTGGCGGATCGCACACCCTTACCTCGGTGTGGTCGATGTGGTAGACCGCATTTCGGGGAGTGTCGTGGTGCCAAGGGAGCTTGTTATTTTTGCGGCCAGCAGGGCCATTTTGCGAGGAACTGTCCACTGGGTAGCACGGATGTTACGACTCAGCCTTCAGGATCAGTGGCTGGTTCATCACCTTCACTAGCTATGCGCTCGCAGGCGTGAGGCCACGACCAAATCCCGCGGATCGTGCCTTACCCCGCACCCTAGTGACACAACATCGAGTAATCGGAATATAAAACAACAACATGAGATAACGAAATATAAAACAATAATCAGGAAAACTTGCCTTTCGGCATATATATAACCATCAACTCTTTTACAAATGAACAAATTAATCCTTTTTACAAACCCCGCGCCACAACAAGATTACTGCACTCTAAGAAATGATACGACAACTATGGCGACAGGCCCCGCCAAACCCCGAATGTAAACACTTACTACGACGGGACTATACCACCGATAAGCCTCCGAGAAACGGAGCTTCCCAAACGCCAAATCGTGACCGAGAGCTAGGATCAACGATCGGTGTACCTCAACTGCGCATGAACGCAAACGGGCGAGGTCAAGACAACAATTTGAGTATGTGAAACTAAAAATATCAGAAATGAAATCATAATAGTCTATAAAGCGAGACATGTATGATAAGCAACCATACCCCACAACAAATAAGCGAATATGTCAAGTCGTGGACTCACGCCTCAAAGTTATCACAATAAAACCGTGACGGCAAGTACGAAGGCATAGCCGACTACTAAGACCCACGCACCAAACATACCACAAACCGTATCCCGAGGTCTTTCTAGACCGCACCACATGATCGGCCGCCACTCGCCCGCAATATCAATGCGCGCGTCTATTCTGGAACTCGCAGACTCGCATAGGTCACACACGGACCCGCATGAGGTATTCCTCGAATCATGGTCCTGCATCACCGAGGTATACCCTCGCATCGGGCGCACCAACCTCGGTATCCGCTCAGGCTCCCGCAACCCGCATAGTCTCAAAAGACCGCATAGTCTCACTGCACCGCATAGGGAATCCCCGTGATCGTGCTAAACACCGGAATGATCAAATCGAGCTACCGCGACCGCATAGTCACGAGGACCGCATAGCCGTAAAGACCCGCATCGCGGTGGCAAGCCCGGTATAATAAGTCAAGGGGGTATGTGATACAATAACAGTACAACGGGCTTAACGTTTAACAACGTAAGCACAACAGGAGTGACCCCCTCACATAATAATCACAAGATACTAACACACGTAGCATCCTAACATGCTTACTTATCAAGTCAACAAGAAAGTATTACAAGGCTATCACAAACCAATACAATCAAGTTATTCACACAAGGTACTTTCTACTAACAAGTTCGTACCTATCCCCAAAGCACTTCATACATTAAATCTTTACAAGATACGTTTCACAAAAACCACACAATACCGTAGTATATGAACATAGAGTGATTATCTTTTTAAAGTAAATCAATTACTTCTCTTTGTAAAATCAAGTAGCAACATTCTTTTCCAATGTTTAAGTTTGCCTAATTTCCAATGTTCAAGTTTCTCATTTTAGAACGGTTTCGTAGTTCATAATCTTATTCATTTAAGAATATAATTCTCCTTTAAACAACTGAGAAACCTAAGCCTTACATGAGTAGGATATTCTTGTTTATAACAATCTTATTACATGACCATGATCTAGGAAATATCATTTTGTCTCATCTTAGTTTCTATGCAGATGGAAGTTTCTACTGGTTTTATTAATACTTAATTAGTCAGAACATTTCCTTTTATTAACGCTGCAGTGGTTTGTCGATACACATTCTGATTTCCGAAATCAGTAAAACATTCTTAAGCCGTTATACCTAACCTCCCATAAAGCTAGTATAACTCTTAAGTTTTCAAAAACCAAGTATTACTTCTTCTTTCAAAATGATTCAAAAATCTTTTGAAATACTTCAAGTTCTTTATTAACACATAACAAGCCAGTTATAGTTCAAATCAGTTACCTTTTAAAAACCACATGTATTTTCTAACCAACATAAAGCTGTTATAACCAACTTCCCATAAAGCCGTTATAACACTTTATGTTTTACACCAATCAAATACATTTAGCACATGTACGTCTACCGTACTACATAGTTCACACATATCATGCTAGAAGAGATAGGAAGAGGTTCACATACCGCGACGAGTATCGACTAATAGCAAAACGCTCCAACCATCGGCTACTCCTTAAGCCAAGCGGATCGCCCCACACGTTGTACTCCCACCTATAAGGCCACAAGGCGCTTTATTAACATTAGGTCTCTTCAGAGAACATTCTACCAAAATTAAGAAGACCTCCCCAGCAACAGCGTAAATCTCCTCCTCTATCGAGGCCGGCTACCAAGCCAACCAGGGGGGGGGGTTATACAACTAACCCTAACCGGTACAACTCTACTCCATGGTACTACTACACAAGTCTCGTAATACAACCCTATGTAATTACGCTCAAGATACTCTTCTTTAAATTCAGCTTAAGTCGCAAGACATTGCCGATAACTACGTTCGCTTCTATTATATAGTATACTTCAACTATATATTCAAGCAATCATGTAATTTCCAATTACAATAGAGGGACAAGATAATTACCTCGATAAGCCCATAATTATCCTAGCTTAAAGTCGATCCTGGGCAATCGTTTAGCTCCAACTCCGAGCGCTCCAACCCGCTCTAAACCACCCTTAGAAGTTCTAACCAACTTCTACACAATACTCCAACGGACTATGGATATTTTCCTAGGGTTTCGGTTTGTGGACCGACGGAAGTATAATAGTATTTTCTGGCTTTTCAGATAGGTATAACCTTAGAATACAACAAGGTATATGGCTAAGGTAATTTGGGCATTATAACAATACTTTTGAGAGTATTTCACACCACAAAGGGGGGGGTACATTATACGAGAACAACACCACAAGGAGGGGGGTGAAGTCTCGCCACAAGGCCAACTCGAGGGGAGGGCTCTCGCCAAGGGGAAAGGACGAGAACAAGGTGAAGGGAGGAGGAAGAGCTCACAAGACTTAGGCATTTTGGATGAAGAAGTCTTCAACCTAAGGGTATTTATAGGTCAAGGGATGGCCAACCAAAGGCCAAGATCAATCCATGTGTTAGGCAAGTGTAGGGCTAGGATTTACCAACACAAATATCCTACCAACTCCTTGACTTTTCCAAGGCACCAAAAACGTGCTCCTCTTTGTCCAATTCGTCCAAATGGACGTTCAAGTCCACCAATTGGAGGGTGCCAAGTGTCGCCTCCCGCTGGTCCAAAATGTTTCGTCTCTCGGAAAAATCCGCAAAAATTAGAAATGACATAGCCGGAAATTCCCTACGAAAGTCGTGGAAAACGTTTAGTCGAAAAAAACGACTCTAAACGTGTCGTGAACAAAATTAATTCGCCAAGCCTTAGTACAAGTTTCAAATTTTCTACGTACGTCCTTACGTACATACTCTGGAAATACGGGGTATAACATTCTCCCCTCCTTAGAAACATTCGTCCCGAATGTTCCTTCTAAGTCTCAAAACAAACGCGCCACTACTACTATACTTACGAGCACAATCCTCGCCACATCCGCCACGTAAACACCGCGCACATAAAAACTTACATCCAAGTCCACGAGGAAACACCTCTAACATCACCAAATGATACCACTTTGTCACTTTGTCGCGAGCCTTGCTCCGACGACCCAACAAATGGTACCGGGCTGCTGGCGATCCCTGAGGCTGTCGTACACTCGAACTCTTACCATATTTCGACATCGCTTCAGATTCAAAACTCGGGTTACTATCTCTAACGTGGTCATCATTAACCGAACACTGATGGATCTTCGATACTTTCCGAATATAACAAAACGAAGACCGGACGCCCCGCCTCCTAAGTTGGACGACAAATGCTAACATATAGGCAACCTGGCTATTCTTCACATGAACTCACAAAGGCCCAAAGTAACTCGGGCTAAGTTCCTCTGTTTCCCAAAATTCGTCACACCCAATCCGGGGGTACCTTCAAGAAGACCGATCAACTCGAACTCTGGCGTCGTTGCCGCCGCTTATCCGCACGATATCTCTCGAGCCGCGGTAACCTCTTCTAGCCAAGCTTCACTATCCATATCACTGGAACAAGCTCGCACCAATCGCTCAACGCCAACATCGAACCAATCGGCCAAGAACTTACACTTCCGCCTTACAAGGCTTCATAAGGCGACTTGAACACCGAAATGGTAGCTTAAACGCCTCTCTACAGAGACAACAGTCCCTACAACTACCCGAAGTCCACACATCGCCCGGCGAATGCGATTCTCGAGACTCACCCAGTTCTTAGCACATGCTTGGTAAAACTTCGAAACAAAAACAGCCAGAACTGGCTCCACTGTCGCCATAAGGTAAAGGTAGGCACCCCGCAACCTTACAACCTCTTCGATAAATCAACATCGCCGAGTGAACGGTCCCGATCAAGAACACGATGGGTCGCTTCATCGCCCGACCATCGGTCGAACGCATCCACGCACTCAGACTGGTTAACTAAACTTGGGCCTAACACCCTCGTAACCTTAACACGCAGGCGACCACCACAACCGACCCCACCACCAAACCTACCGCTGGTTGACCAACGGGCCCCAACCCGACCCGCAACACGCAAAATACTAGCTCCCGATCCGAACAATCTCACTAAACACGTTACGAAAACCTAGCGGTCTTCTTAGCTCAACTACCCCCTTTCATTTCACACTACTTGGGACCTATCCCAACGTAGCTCACGCGTGCACTATGCACTCCAATAAGGATCAAACACAACACTACACCTTTACATCGAGATGGCCTTACCTCTAAGGTCTCTACGTATAAAACTCTAAGGTTCACACTTTTCTATCCCCCAAATCTTACTTGGTTAGCTAACCAAGATTTCTAATTACAACATTAACACTGCTATCAAAACATAGCACTTATGATATACCCATCTTATCACACATCCGGAACTCTAGAGGGTTAAAGATCTATCTGTAACTACTGTTTCATTCCCCTTAGTCGTTCTAATCAAACCTGCCCCGTAGGGCGCATAGCTTAAGGAAGGTGACGAACTACCCACCGGTACTGAAGGCAAAGTCCTCCTACTAGGTCACTCTCTCGACACATGGCCCTGACGGCCGCAGGTACAACAAGTACCAACTAAAAGACGACATTCCCCGGGATGACGTCTGTCATACTGTGAACCGGAAGCCCTGGAGTTCTGACCAACTCCTGCATACTCCGAACGTCCTGAAATCCGTGGAAGACCACTCGCAGACCGTGGAGGTGCATAATCTAATCGCTGCGAGGCGACTCGCCTCGAAAGTTACCAAAGGACCTTGCCGCTCGCCCTCTTCTCGCCGCCTCGTTAACCCGTCGATCTCTATGTTTTCGCCACGCGCATAAGCCCGCATACGTGCCATGCTCAAGCTTCAATCGAAGGATTACTCTTGCACACCCTTCTCTTAGGTAGTCATCAAGACTCGCGATACATCGGTATACTCTCCGTAGCCAAATCCATAGCTAGTAACGGTCGCTTTCTTGCAATCTAATTTCACCGTTTCCTGGCCGCGAACTAAAGGTTCAAATGTCATGGCCGCAGAGAATCGCCGCCAGTGCTAAACTTTACCGGGCTAGTGACGTCGCAGAAATCTCGAATGAAGCATTACCCTAGGTAATGATTGGGCTGTGCCCACGTAACCTCTCGAATTCTACTCGCAGCCTCCATCGGCCGCTTGCCCTCACAGGCGGGTTGCCTCACGCGAGGCATAACGATAGGGAAAGAATTTCGCCGAGGGTCCAACTTACAACACACCTCTAAGGCACGATCTCGGAGTGAGAAGAATAGAAACCAATCCTAAATATCCTATAGCCTCACGATTATTGGTGTGGTGCACAACACACCGATAATCAAGACTTCATCGATACGGCTCGTAGACACTTTCCGAGGATTAATCGCTCGATACCACTTTTGTCACGACCAAATCGCCCGTGGATCGTGCCTTACCCCGCACCCTAGTGACACAACATCAGTAATCAATGAACATAAAACAACAACATGAGATAACGTAAATATAAAACAATAATCAGGAAACTTGCCTTCGCATATATATAACCATCAACTCTTTTACAAATGAACACAATCCTTTTTACAAACCCCGCCACAACAAGCATTTCTGCACTTCTAAGAAATGATACGACAACTATGGCGGACAGGGCCCCGCCAAACCCCGAATGTAAACACTTACTACGACAGGGACTATACCATCGATAAGCCTCCGAGAAACGGAGCTTCCCAAACGCCAAATCGTGACCGAGAGCTAGGATCAACGACCGGTGTACCTCAACTCGCGCAGATGAACGCACTTCAAGGAGGTCGATAACAGTGCCGAGTATGTGAAACTAAAAATACTGTAAATGAAATCATAATAGTCTATAAAGCAGGAGACATGTATGATAAGCAAACTACAGTCCACAACAAATAAGCAAATATGTCAAGTCAGGGACTCACGCCCTCAAAGTTATCACAATAAAACCGTACGAGGCAAGTACGAAGGCATAGCCGACTACTAAGACCCACAGTACCAAAAATACCATAAACTGTATCCCGAGGTCTTTCTAGACCGCACCACATGATCGGCCGCCACTCGCCCGCAATATCAATGCGCGCCTATTCTCGAACTCTCGCAGCCCGCATAGGTCACACACGGACCCGCATGAGGTATTCTCGAATCATGGTCCTGCATCACCGAGGTATACCTCGCATCGGGCGCGCCAACCTCGGATTCCGCCTAGGCTCCCGCAACCCGCATAGTCTCAAAGACCGCATAGTCTCAATGCACCGCATAGGAATCCCCGCATCGTGCTAAACACCGGAATGATCAAATCTCGGAGCTACCGTGACTCGCATAGTCACGAGGACCGTGATAGCCGTGAAAGACCCGATCGGGTGGCAAGCCCTGTATAATAAGTCAAGGGGTATGTGATACAATAACAAGATAACCGCTTAACGCTTAACAACGTAAGCACAGCGAGTGACCCTCACATAATAATCACAAGATACTAACACACGTAGCATCCTAACATGCTTACTTATCAAGTCAACAAGAAAGTATTACAAGGCTATCACAAACCAATACAATCAAGTTATTCACACAAGGTACTTTCTACTAACAAGTTCGTACCTATCCCCAAAGCACTTCATACATTAAATCTTTACAAGATACGTTACTTCACAAAACCACACAATACCAAAGAGTATATGAACATAGAGTGATTATCTTTTTAAAGTAAATCAATTACTTCTCTTTGTAAAATCAAGTAGCAACATTCTTTTCCAATGTTTAAGTTTGCCTAATTTCCAATGTTCAAGTTTCTCATTTTAGAACGGTTTCAGAGTTCATAATCTTATTCATTTAAGAATATAATTCTCCTTTAAACAACTGAGAAACCTAAGCCTTACATGTGAGTAGGATATTCTTGTTTATAACAATCTTATTACAAAGACCATGATCTAGGAAATATCATTTTGTCTCATCTTAGTTTCTATGCAGATGGAAGTTTCTCGGTTTTATTAATACTTAATTAGTCGTAACATTTCCTTTTATTAACGCCGCAGTTGGTTTGTCGATACACATTCGATTTCCAAATCAAGAAAACATTCTTAAGCCGTTATACCTAACCTCCCATAAAGCTAGTATAACTCTTAAGTTTTCAAAAACCAAGTATTACTTCTTCTTTCAAAATGATTCAAAAATCTTTTGAAATACTTCAAGTTCTTTATTAACACATAACAAGCCAGTTATAGTTCAAATCAGTTACCGTTTTAAAACCACATGTATTTTCTAACCAACATAAAGTCATTATAACCAACTTCCCATAAAGCCGTTATAACACTTTATGTTTTACACCAATCAAATACATTTAGCACATGACGCTCACCGCACTACATAGTTCACACATATCATGCTAGAAGAGATAGGAAGAGGTTCACATACCGCGACGATTATCGACTAATAGCAAAACGCTCCAACCGTCGGCTACTCCTTAAGCCAAGCAGATCGCGCCACACGTAGTACTCCCACCTATAAGGCCACAAGGCGCTTATTAACATTAGGTCTCTTCGTAGAACATTCTACCGAAAATTCGGCAGCACCTCCCCCCCCCGCAACAGCGTAAATCTCCTCCTCTATCGAGGCCGGCTACCAAGCCAACCAGGGGGGGGTTATACATCTAACCCTAACGGGTACAACTCTACTCCATGGTACTACTACACAAGTCTACTGTAATACAACCCTATGTAATTACAGTTCAGTACTCTTCTTTAAATTCAGGCTTAAGTCGCAAGACATTGCCGATAACTACGTTCAGTTCTATTATATAGTATACTTCAACTATATATTCAAGCAATCATGTAATTTCCAATTACAATAGAGGGACAAGATAATTACCTCGATAAGCCCATAATTATCCTAGCTTAAAGTCGATCTGGGCAATCGCTTAGCTCCAACTCCGAGCGCCCAACCCGCTCTAAACCACCCTTAGAAGTTCTAACCAACTTCTACACAATACTCCAACTGACTATGGAGATTTTCCTAGGTTTCGGTTTGTGACCGACGGAAGTATAATAGTATTTTCTGGCTTTCAGATAGTATAACCTTAGAATACAACAAGGTATATGGCTAAGGTAATTTGGGCATTATAACAATACTTTTGAGAGTATTTCTACACCACAAAGGGGTACATTATACGAGAACAACACCACAAGGAGGGTGAAGTCTCGCCACAAGGCCAACTCAGGGAGGGCTCTCGCCAGGGGGAAAGGACGAACAAGGTGAAGGGAGGGAGGAAGAGCTCACAAGACTTAGGCATTTTTGGATGAAGAAGTCTTCAACCTTAAGGGGTATTTATAGGTCAAGGGATGGCCAACCAAAGGCCAAGATCAATCCATGTGTTAGGCAAGTGTAGGGCTAGGATTTACCAACACAAATATCCTACCAACTCCTTGACTTTTCCAAGGCACCAAAAACGTGCTCCTCTTTGTCCAATTCGTCCAAATGGACGTTCATGTCCACCAATTGGAGGGTGCCAAGTGTCGCCTCCCGTTGGTCCAAAATGTTTCGCCTCTCTAAAAATCCGCAAAAATTAGAAATGACATAGCGGAAATTCCCTACGAAAGTCGTGGAAAACGTTTTCGAAAAACGACTCTAAACGGGTGTCGTGAACAAAATTAATTCGGCCAAGCCTTAGTACAAGTTTCAAATTTTCTACGTACGTCCTTACGTACATACTCTGGAAATACGGGGTATAACAAGGACTGTGATTAGAAAAGCGGTAGAGACAGGTATATCCTTAACCCTCTAGAGTTTTGTATAATTGTTATGATGATGTGTTTAGTGTTATGTTCAGATAGCTTTGTGCTAAAATGTGATTTAGAAAACTGGTTAGTGTAGAAGGGTAAGCCTGGGGGCATGGTAAGTGTAGACCTTAGACTATTTTCACGATTGAGACCTTAGAGGTAAGGTCGTCTTGTGTAAAAGATTTATTTTATGTTTGACCTTTATCAGAGTGCGTAGTATACGTGGAGTTGTTGTGGGGAATTCCTTGGGTTGTGTAAAATGGAAGTGGTAGCTTTCATGATATGAATTAGTAAGATTGTTTCGTATCGGGGAACAGGGGTTTGGCGCGATTGTGGGGTCGGGTTGAGGACCATTCGCGGGTCAACCCGCAGCCCGGTTTGTGGTGGGGTCAGTTCGAGGTGGTCCCGCCAGGTGGTAGGGTCACGAGGATGCTAGGCCCGAGTTTAGTTAACCATCGTATGAGTTCGTGGATATGTTCGACCAGAAGCGGTTCGTGAAGGCCGGGAATGGCCTTAAAGAAGATTGAGGTTAGTAAGATGACCAAGTTTGGAGGTAGTGACTCCACAGTTTTGAGAACTGAAGCGATGACTGAAGTATGGCACGTCCTGAGAGACACTAGAACCTCAGGGATCGCATGCAGTTAGTTACGCTTTGTTGGGTCGCCGGAGTGACACTAGAACCTCGCGGCAAAGTGACAAAAGTGGTATCGCACGACGAGTAAGGAAGGAAGGGAACATGTGTTATTTCGTGGCCAAGCTGTGGCGTTGGCAAATTGTTAGAGGAACTTTATCGTTATCCGACTTGAGAAGGAACATTCGGGACGAATGTTTCTAAGGAGGGGAGAATGTTATACCCCGTATTTCCAGAGTATGTACGTGGAGACGTACGTATGAAAATTTGAGACTTAAAGTTTGGCATAGGTTCGAAATTTGTGCACAACACCCGACAGAGTCGTTTTTCGGCGAAACGCTTTACTGAGCTTGCGTGAGGAAAATTCGGCTATGTCGCTTTTGTATTTTTATGGATTTTTCCGAGCGATTTAACATTTTGGGCCAACGAGAGGTGACACTTGTCACCCTCGTGACGGTTTGGTAGGCAAAAGGGGACGCCTCTCCCTTGTTTTGTGCCTTATTTTGGCCTTGTTTTGTGCCTTGTTTTGTGCCATGTTGTGTGGAGTAGGGGTTAGGGTGCACTTGGCTTGATCAAGGCCTTACACTTGCCTTGCACATGGCTTGATCTTGTCCATTGGTTGGCCCTCGCTTCCCTATAAATACCCCTCCCTTTGTCAAGACTTCATCATCCAAAATGTGTTCTAAGTCTTGCAATCCTTCCCTCTCCTCTTGTTGCTCTCGCCCCAGCCTTCCCCTCCCCTTCGTAGTGCTTTGGCCGAAAGGGTACCTCCCCTTAGTAGTGTTGTAGTAGGTACCCCTAGCCTAGTTGTTTCGAAATATACCCCCTCCCTTGTGGTTTTGAAATACTTCTTCAAGTATTGTTATAATGTCCAAAATACCTTAGCCTTTACCTTGTAGTATTCCAAAAGTTACCTCTATACGTAGAGCCCGAAAATACTACCTTTTGTCCTTTTAGTCTCAAACCGAAACCCTAAGGAAATCTTCATAGTTGGTTGAAGTATTTAAGTAGAAGTTGGTTAGAACTTCTAAGGGTTGTTTGGAGCGATTGGAGCGCATGAGTAGGAGCTAAACCTTGCTCAGATCGACATTATAACTTGGATAATTTTGGGCTTATCGAGGTAAATATTCTTGTCCCTTATTGTAATTGGAAATTACATGTTGTAGGATTATATAGTTGAAGTATACTATATATAGAACTAAGCATGGCTTGCGGCAATGTCTTTTGACTTAAGCTGAATTTAAAGTAGAGAATCGAATCGTAATTACATAGATCAGACATGAGACTTGTGGTATTATCAGATAGTAGAATTGTATACGTCCGTTAGGCGATAACCCCTGGTTGGCTTAGTAGCCTCGATAGAGAGGAGATTTACGCTGCCATGGGGGAGGTCTTGAATTTTCTCAGAGAATATGGAACCGCGGTTAGAAGTTAATGACGCGTGGCCTTATAGGTGGAAGTAATACGAGTAGCGTATTCTACTTGAAGAGTGGAAACGGCCAGCCGTGTTACGATCGTGAGCGTTTTGCTTATTGTCGATAATCGTCGCGAGGTATGTGAACCTCTTCCTATCCTTTCTAGCATGATGTTTTGTAAACTATGTAGTGCGGTAGACGCATACGTGCTAAATGAGTATGGTTGGTTCAAAACATAGGTGTTGTAATAGCTTTATGGGAAGTTATTTATAACGACTCTATGTAGGTAAAATAATGGTTTATTGATTGTAGAAGTTAAGAGACTTGATCTTGAAAGATAAGAGACTTGACTTAGTTTGACTTGTTATGAATTTTGTTAAAATGTTGTAAAATCCTCATTCGCGAGTAATGAGTAGTTGGTTTTAAAAGAATAATGTTTTCCTGATTTCGGAATTGAGAATAAGTGTCGAACAAAACCACTGCAGCGTTAATAAAGGAAAATGTATTGACAAATAACTAATTGTTATTAAAACCAGTAGAAACCTCCATCTGCATAGAAGCTAAGATAAGACAAAATTGTATTACATTTCCTAGATCATGGTCAGAATAAGATTGTTGTAAACAAGAATAAACGGCTCACGTACAAGACATATGTTACTCAATTGTTTTAAAAGAGATTAAGACTATGAGTTATGAAACCTTTCTAAAATGAGAAACTTGAGCATTTGAAATTAGGCAAACTTGAACGTTTGGAAAATAATGTTGTTACTTGATTTTACAAAGGGAAGTATTTTGGTTTACTTAAAAAGATAGTCACTCTATTTTATGCTACGGGTATTATGTGACTTTTGTGAAAGAAACGGATCCTTTAAAAAGAGTTAATGTACGTAGTACTTTAGGGTTAAAACCCAGACTTTGATACGAAATGGAAGTACCTTGAGTTGTGTGTAACTTGCCTATGCTTGTTGTTGTGTAACTCGCCTATGCTTGTTGTGATAGCCTTTGTTGTGCAAGTGTTGATATCATGTGACTTCTTGGGAAGGAGTGGATCTTTTTATAAAAGTCTAGAAGTATGGTAATTTTCTTGAGCTTGTTTCTGATAGCCTGGTTGTGCGGTATATTGTTGTTGATGTCACATGGACATGTCTACACCGATGCAGAATTCCGGGGGCATGTGGCCATGCGGCAGGGTTGATTACCTGATATATTGTTATTGTGGTTACATGGACATGTCTACACCGATGCAGACTCGGGCGTGTGGCTACGCGCGGGTTGATCACCCAGTATTATTGTTGTTAATGTCACATGGACGTGTCTACATCGATGCAGAATTCTGGGGGCATGTGGCCATGCGGCATTGTTATTATTATTGCATCATGGACATGTCTACACCGATGCAGAATTCCGGGGGCATGCGGCCATGATGCGAACATGATTGATGTTGTGGGCGTGAGACCCATAGTTATATTTGAGTGATGACTTGAGGGCGTGAGTCCGATCGACATGACCGCTTTTATGTGGTGAATCAGTTTGGTTATCATACATGTCTCCCGCTTTATTTAGACTAGTATGATTTCATTTACGATTTTACGCTTTCACATACTTGGTACTGTTATCTTGACCTCCCGGGGCCGCGTTCATGCCGCAGGAGTACATCGCAGTGGATCCTCGCCATAGGATCACGATTCAACAGATTGGAAGCTCCGTTTCTCGAGGCTTATTCTTGTATGTGTTCCACGAGTTGTAGGTTCTTGTACATTCGGGGTATGGCGGCCTGTCCGTCATGGTTGTTGTAAATCTTAAGGTGCAGAATCTGTTGTAGGCGTGGTTGTAAAAAGGATTAAACTGTTCGGGTTTTATGTATATATCTAAGGCAACCGCTTTTTAGTTGCTTTATGATCATATATCTTGTTTCATGTTTATGTTTTATTTTCCGCTGGTTTTCTCTGATGTTGTATCACTAGGGTGCCCGGGGTAAGGCACCAGTCATGGGCTCGGGATCGGGTCGTGACAGTATTGTTACTATTCCAAAATACCTTGGCCCATATACCTTGTAGTATTCCAAGGTTACACTTATACGAAAAGCCCAGAAATACTATTATACTTCCCTTCAGTCACAAAACACAACCCTAAGGAAATTGTCACGACCCGAACCCGGGCCCGTGACTGGTGCCTTACCCCGGGCACCCAAGTAGACATACATCAGAGTAATCAGCGGAACATAAAGACAATACATGAAACCAGTGTAATAAGACAGTGAAATAAGAAGACAGGCTAACCAAAAAAACGGTTACCTTCAGTATAAATATAAATAGCAACTTTTTCAACATGAACAGTTTAATCCTTTTTACAAACCCTGCCCACAACAAAGATTTCACACTTCTAAGAATGATATGACAACAATGGCGAACAGGCCCCGCCAAACCCACGAATGTAAACACTTACGACGACAGGGACTATACCATCGATAAGCCTCCGAGAAACGGAGCTTCCCAAACGCCAAAGCGTGACCGAGAGCTAGGATCAACGATCGGTGTACCTCAACTCGCGGCATGAACGCACTCAAGCGAGGTCGATAACAGTACCGAGTATGTGAAATGAAAATACATATCGTAAATGAAATCATAGCGATCATATAAAGCAGAGACATGTATGATAACCAAACTACGATTTACAACAAGCATATGTCAAGTCGTGGACTCACGCCTCACGCCATCACTCAAGTATAACAATGGGTCTCGTGCCCACAACATCAATCATGCCCGTGGAATACCTTCCTCACCGCCAGCCTATGATATAAAAGCACCAAGGAACACACATGAACACCGTGTCCCACTCGTGTCATAATAAAATCAGACGGTAAGTACGAAGGCATAGCCGACTACTAAAAACCCACGCACCAACAAGGTCATGAATCAGATCATAAGATCTGTCTAGACCGTCACATGATCAAAGCCGCCACTTGCCCGCAGATCGATGTACGCGTCTAACCTCGAACTCCCGCAGCCCGCGATAGGCCAATCTCATCGCCCGCATGAGGTATTCCCGCATCGAGGGTAGATACTCCCGGCATCGCCCCGACTTCGCGATCCGCATGGCCACGTGGACCGCATGCCCATAAAGGACGACACTAACACGAACTCGTAGCTCGCGATAGCCCTCGGGACTCGCATGAGGTATTCTCGAATCATAGGTCCATCGACCCGCCTGAGTCTACCCCGCATCGGAGGGCAGCTTAACCCCCGGAATCATCTCAAGAGATGAGTGATGTAAAATACTAACACAACAGCTTATCGTTTAAGCAACATTAGCACAACAAAGGAAACCCCTTTACACAACATCACAAGATACTAACACACGTAGCATCCTAGCATGTTTACTTATCAATCAACAAGAAAGTATTACCAGGCTATCACAAACCAACACAATCAAGTTATACACACAAGGTACTTTCTACTATATGCCAACAAGTTCGGGGTTTTATCCCCAAAGTACTTCATACATTAACTCTTTAAAAGATACGTTACTTTCACAATGTCACACAATACCCGTAGTATAAAATAGAGTGACTATCCTTTTAAAGTAAATCAATTACTTCTCTTTGTAAAATCAAGTAGCAACATTCTTTTCCAATGATCAAGTTTGCCTAATTTCCGATGTTCAAGTTTCTCATTTTAGAAAGGTTTCGTAGTTCATAGTCTTATTCATTTGAGAATATAATTCTCCTTTAAACTATCTGAGAAACATAAGTCTTATATGTGAGTAGGATATTCTTGTTTATAACAATCTTATTACAGCAGCCATGATCTAGGAAATATCATTTTGTCTCATCTTAGCTTCTATGCAGATGGAAGTTTCTACTGGTTTTAATAATACTTAATTAGTCAAAACATTTCCTTTTTTTTTTTAACGCTGCAGTGGTTTGTCGATACACATTCTGATTTCCGAAATCAGTAAAACATTCTTAAGCCGTTATACCTAACTTCCCACAAAGCTAGTATAACTCTTAAGTTTTTCAAAAACCAAGTATTACTTCTTCTTTCAAAATGATTCAAAAATCTTTTGAAATACTTCAAGTTCTTTATTAACACATAACAAGCCAGTTATAGTTCAAATCAGTTACCTTTTAAAGACCACAAGTATTTTCTTACCAACATAAAGTCGTATAACCAACTTCCCATAAAGCCGTTATAACACTTTATGTTTTAAACCAATCAAATACATTTAGCACATGTACGTCTACCGTACTACATAGTTCACACATATCATGCTAGAAGAGATAGGAAGAGGTTCACATACCTCGCGACGAGTATCGACTAATAGCAAAACGCTCCAAGTACTTCAAACCGTCGGCTACTCCTTAGCCAGTAGATCGCGCCATACGTAGTACTTCAACCTACGTATTGTGGGGTCGGGTTGAGGACCATTCGCGGGTCAACCCGCAGCCCGGTTTGTGGTGGGGTCAGTTCGAGGTGGTCCCGCCAGGTGGTAGGGTCACGAGGATGCTAGGCCCGAGTTTAGTTAACCATCGTATGAGTTCGTGGATATGTTCGACCAGAAGCGGTTCGTGAAGGCCGGGAATGGCCTTAAAGAAGATTGAGGTTAGTAAGATGACCAAGTTTGGAGGTAGTGACTCACGCTTTGAGAATCAGGCGATGATGAAGTATGGCACGCCCCGAGAGACACTAGAACCTCGTGGATCGCATGCGATTCGGTACCATTTGTTGGGTCGCCGAGTGACACTAGAACCTCGCGCAAAGTGACAATAGTGGTATCGCACGCGAGTAAGGAAGGAAGGGAACATGTGTTATTTCGTGGCGCCGCGTGGCGTTGGCAAATTGTTAGAGGAACTTTATCGTTATCCGACTTGAGAAGGAACATTCGGGACGAATGTTTCTAAGGAGGGGAGAATGTTATACCCCGTATTTCCAGAGTATGTACGTGGAGACGTACGTATGAAAATTTGAGACTTAAAGTTTGGCATAGGTTCGAAATTTGTGCACAACACCCGATTAGAGTCGTTTTTCGACGAAACGTTTTACAGAGCTTGCGTAGGGAAAATTCCGGCTATGTCGTTTTGTATTTTTGCGGATTTTTCCGAGCGACGGAACATTTTTGGGCCAACGAGAGGGTGACACTTGTCACCCTCAAGTGACGGTTTGGGTAGGCAAAAGGGGGACGTCTCTCCCCTTGTTTTGTGCCTTATTTTGGCCTTGTTTTGTGCCTTGTTTTGTGCCATGTTTTGTGGAGTAGGGGTTAGGGTGCACTTGGCTTGATCAAGGCCTTACACTTGCCTTGCACATGGCTTGATCTTGTCCATTGGTTGGCCCTTGGCTTCCCTATAAATACCCCTCCCTTTGTTGAAGACTTCATCATCCAAAATGTGTTCTAAGTCTTGCAATCCTTCCCCTCTCCTCTTGTTGCTCTCGTCCTAGCCTTCCCCCTCCCCCTTTTCGTAAGGCTTTGGCCGAAAGGGGTACCCTCCCCCCTTAGTAGTGTTGGCCGAGGGGTACCCCCCCCCCTAGCCTAGTTGTTTCGAAATATACCCCCTCCCTTGTGGTATTGAAATACTTCTTCAAGTATTGTTATAATGTCCAAAATACCTTAGCCTTTACCTTGTAGTATTCCAAAAGTTACCTCTATACGTAGAGCCCGGAAATACTACCTTTTGTCCTTTTAGTCTCAAACCGAAACCCTAAGGAAATCTTCATAGTTGGTTGAA
The DNA here is from genome assembly GCA_029844215.1 of Przewalskia tangutica. Classification (NCBI taxonomy): domain Eukaryota; kingdom Viridiplantae; phylum Streptophyta; class Magnoliopsida; order Solanales; family Solanaceae; genus Przewalskia; species Przewalskia tangutica. The sequence goes on along the minus strand of CM056726.1, from coordinate 88,005,028 downwards.
GTATTTAAGTAGAAGTTGGTTAGAACTTCTAAGGGTTGTTTGGAGCGGATTGAGCATGAGAGTGAGCTAAACCTTGCTCAGGATCGACATTATAACTTGGATAATTTTGGGCTTATCGAGGTAAATATTCTTGTCCCCTTATTGTAATTGGAAATTACATGTTGTAGGATTATATAGTTGAAGTATACTATATATAGAACTAAGCATGGCTTTGCGGCAATGTCTTTTGACTTAAGCCTGAATTTAAAGTAGAGAATCGAATCAGAATTACATAGGTGTATCAGACATGAGACTTGTGGTATTATCAGATAAGAGAATTGTATACGTCCGGTTAGACGTATAACCCCCCCCCCCCGGGTTGGCGTGGTAGCGCCTCGATAGAGGAGGAGATTTACGCCATGTGGGAGGTCTCACGAATTTTCTGTAGAATATGGAACCGTGCGGTTAGAAGTTAATAGACGTTTGTGGCCTTATAGGTGGAAGTACTACGAGTAGCGTATTCTACTTGAAGAGTGGAAACGGCTAGCCAGGTTACAGTACTGTGGAGCGTTTTGCTTATTGTCGATAATCGTCGCGAGGTATGTGAACCTCTTCCTATCCTTTCTAGCATGATGTTTTGTAAACTATGTAGTACCAGTGACGATACGTGCTAAATGAGTATGGTTGGTTCAAAACATAGGGTGTTGTAATAGCTTTATGGGAAGTTAGTTATAACGACTCTATGTAGGTAAAATAATGGTTTATTGATTGTAGAAGTTAAGAGACTTGATCTTGAAAGATAAGAGACTTGACTTAGTTTGACTTGTTATGAATTTTGTTAAAAATGTTGTAAAAACCTCATTCGCGAGTAATGAGTAGTTGGTTTTAAAAGAATAATGTTTTCTGATTTGAATTGAGAATAAGTGTCGAACAAAACCCTCTTAGCGTTAATAAAGGAAAATGTATTGACAAATAACTAATTGTTATTAAAACCAAGAGAAACCTCCATCCGCATAAGCTAAGATAAGACAAAATTGTATTACATTTCCTAGATCATGGTCTTTGTAACAAGATTGTTGTAAACAAGAATAAGCGGCCACGCAAGACATATGTTACTCAATTGTTTTAAAAGAGATTAAGACTATGAGTTATGAAACCTTTCTAAAATGAGAAACTTGAGCATTTGAAATGAGGCAAACTTGAACGTTTGGAAAATAATGTTGTTACTTGATTTTACAAAGGGAAGTATTTTGGTTTACTTAAAAGATAGTCACTCTATTTTATGCTACGTATTATGTGACTTTTGTGAAAGAAACGGATCCTTTAAAAGAGTTAATGACGTAGTACTTTAGGTTAAAACCCAGACTTTGATACGAAATGGAAGTACCTTGAGTTGTGTGTAACTTGCCTATGCTTGTTGTTGTGTAACTCGCCTATGCTTGTTGTGATAGCCTTTGTTGTGCAAGTGTTGATATCATGTGACTTCTTGGGAAGGAGTGGATCTTTTTATAAAAGTCTAGAAGTATGGTAATTTTCTTGAGCTTGTTTCTGATATTTGGTTGTGCGGTATATTGTTGTTGATGTCACATGGACATGTCTACACCGATGCAGACCGGGGCATGCGGCAGGTTGATTACGATATATTGTTATTGTGGTTACATGGACATGTCTACACCAATGCAGAATTCGGGCGTGTGGCTACGCGGCGGGTTGATCACCCGATATTATTGTTGCACGTCATATGGGCGTGTCTACATCGATGCACTCGGGGCATGTGGCCTTGCGGCATTGTTATTATTATTGCATCATGGACATGTCTACACCGATGCAGAATTCCGGGGGCATGCGGCCATGATGCGAACATGATTGATGTTGTGGGCGTGAGACCCATAGTTATATTTGAGTGATGACTTGAGGCGTGAGTCCTCGATCGACATGATCGCTTTTATGTAGTGAATCGTAGTTTGGTTATCATACATGTCTCTGCTTTATTTAGACTAGTATGATTTCATTTACGATTTTTCTGATTTCACATACTTGGTACTGTTATCTTGACCTCGCGGGGCTGCGTTCATGCCGCAGTAGAGTACATCGGTAGTGGATCCTCGCCATAGGATCACGATTCAGCGTTAGGAAGCTCCGTTTCTCCGAGGCTTATTCTTTGTATGTGTTCCACGAGTTGTAGGTTCTTGTACATTCGGGGTATGGCGGGGCCTGTCCGTCATGGTTGTTGTAAATCTTAGAGTGCATGTAATCTTGTTGTGGGGTTGTAAAAGGATTAAACTGTTCGGGTTTTATGTATATATCTAAGGCAAATGTTTTGGTTGCTTGCTTTATGATCATATATCTTGTTTCATGTTTATGTTTTATTTTCATTGGTTTTCTCGATGTTGTATCACTAGGGTGCAGGGTAAGGCACGATCATGGGCTCGGGATCGGTCGTGTGATATTGTTACTATTCCAAAATACCTTGGCCCATATACCTTAGTATTCGAGGTTACACTTCTGAAAAGCCCGAAATACTATTATACTTCCTTCATCACAAAACACAACCCTAAGAAATTGTCACGACCGAACCGGGCGTGATAGTGCCTTACCGGGCACCCAGTAGACATACATCGAGTAATCAGCGAACATAAAGACAATACATGAAACGGTGTAATAAGACGGTGAAATAAGAAAGCGGCTAACCAAAAAAGCGGTTACCTTGGTATAAATATAAATAGCAACTTTTTCAACATGAGCAGTTTAATCCTTTTTACAAACCACGCCACGATTACTACGGACCTGCAAGAATGATATGACAACAATGGCGGAACAGGGGCCCCAAACCCCGAATGTAAACACTTACGGCGGCGGGGACTATACCACGATAAGCCTCGGAGAAGCGGAGCTTCCCAATGGCTGTGACCACGAGCTAGGATCAACGGCGGTGTACCTCGACTGCGGCATGAACGCGGCCCGAAGGAGGTCGATGCAACAGTGCAAGTATGTGAAACGAAAATACATCGTAAATGAAATCATAGCGATCATATAAAGCGGAGACATGTATGATAACCAAACTACGATTCTGACAAGCGATCATATCAGTCGGGGACTCACGCCTCACGTCATCACTCGAAGTATAACAATGGGTCTCGGGCCCACATCAATCATGCGTGGAATACCTTCCATCATGGCGATGCATGATATAAAAGCACGAGAACACACATGAACACGGGTCCCACGTGTCATAATAAAGCGTGCGGGGTAAATGCGAAGGCATAGCCGACTACTAAAAACCCACGGTACCAACAAGGTCATGAAGCGTATCATAAGATCTGTCTAGGCCGTCACATGATCAAAGGCGGCCACTTGCGCGATGTCGATGTCTGCGTCTAACCTGGAACTCCGCTGACTCGCGTAGGCCAATCTCATCGGCCGCGTGAGGTATTCCGCGTCGAGGTAGATACTCCGGCGTCGATCACGGACTTCGCGATCCGCGTGGCCACGTGGACGCGTGCCCGTAAGGGACACGCTAACACGGAACTCGTAGCTCCGCGTAGGCCCCAGGACTGCGTGAGGTATTCTCGAATCATAGGTCCATCGACACTTTGAGTCTACCCGCGTCGGAGGCGACAACCGGAATCATCTCGAGATGAGTGATGTAAAATACTAACACAACGACTTATCGTTTAAGCAACATTAGCACAACAAAGGAAACCCCTTTACACAACATCACAAGATACTAACACACGTAGCATCCTAGCATGTTTACTTATCAATCAACAAGAAAGTATTACCAGGCTATCACAAACCAACACAATCAAGTTATACACACAAGTACTTTCTACTATATGCCAACAAGTTCGGGGTTTTATCCCCAAAGTACTTCATACATTAACTCTTTAAAAGATACGTTACTTTCACGATGTCACACAATACGTAGTATAAAATAGAGTGACTATCCTTTTAAAGTAAATCAATTACTTCTCTTTGTAAAATCAAGTAGCAACATTCTTTTCCAATGATCAAGTTTGCCTAATTTCCGATGTTCAAGTTTCTCATTTTAGAAAGGTTTCGTAGTTCATAGTCTTATTCATTTGAGAATATAATTCTCCTTTAAACTATCTGAGAAACATAAGTCTTATATGTGAGTAGGATATTCTTGTTTATAACAATCTTATTACAATGACCATGATCTAGGAAATATCATTTTGTCTCATCTTAGCTTCTATGCAGATGGAAGTTTCTACTGGTTTTAATAATACTTAATTAGTCAAAACATTTCCTTTTTTTTTTTAACGCTGCAGTGGTTTGTCGATACACATTCTGATTTCCGAAATCAGTAAAACATTCTTAAGCCGTTATACCTAACTTCCCACAAAGCTAGTATAACTCTTAAGTTTTCAAAAACCAAGTATTACTTCTTCTTTCAAAATGATTCAAAAATCTTTTGAAATACTTCAAGTTCTTTATTAACACATAACAAGCCAGTTATAGTTCAAATCAGTTACCTTTTAAAGACCACAAGTATTTTCTTACCAACATAAAGCTGTTATAACCAACTTCCCATAAAGCCGTTATAACACTTTATGTTTTAAACCAATCAAATACATTTAGCACGTATCGTCTACCGTACTACATAGTTCACACATATCATGCTAGAAGAGATAGGAAGAGGTTCACATACCGCGACGAGTATCGACTAATAGCAAAGCGCTCAAGTACTTCACCGTCGGCTACTCCTTAGCTTAGATCGCGCCATCGTAGTACTTCAACCTATAAGGCCACAAGCGCTTATTAACATTTAGATCCCTTAGTAGAACATTCTCTGAGAAAATTGGTGACACCTCCCCGCATGACGGCGTAAATCTCCTCCTCTATCGGTAGGCTGCCAAGCCAACGGGGGTTATACATCTAACCACTAGGGTACAATTCTACTCACGGTGCTCTTGCAAGTCTCTTATGTCTGACCTAAGTAATTCTGATTCGGTATTCTTCTTTAAATTCGGGCTTAAGTCGCGAGACATTGCGTAAGTATTATTCGGGCTTAAGTCAAAAGACATTGCGATAACTACGTTCAGTTCTAAATATATAGTATACTTGACTATATAGTCTAACAATCATGTAATTTCCAATTACAATAGAGGACAAGATATTTACCTCGATAAGCCCGTAATTATCCGAGTTTAAATGTCGATCTGAGCAAGGTTTAGCTCGACTCAGTGCGCTCAGGCCGGCTCCAAACCACCCTTAGAAGTTCTAACCAACTTCACACAACACTCCAACGGACTATGGAGATTTTCCTAGGGTTTCGGTTTTGTATTGACGGTAAGTATAATAGTATTTACGGGCTTTCGTATAGGTATGACCTTAGAATACTACAAGGTATACTAAGGTAATTTGGGCATTATAACAATACTTTTGAGAGTATTTCTACCAAGAGGGTATATTATACGAGAACAACACCTGAGGAGGGGTGAAGTCTCGCCTGAGGCCACAAAGGGGAGGGCTCTCGGCGAGGGAGGGGCGAGAACAATAACAAGAGAGGGGATTTTAACACTTAAAGATTTGTGGAAAGGATGAAGAATTCATCAAAGGGAGAGGGTATTTATAGGTCGAGGATGTGACCAAAGGCCAAGATCAATCCGTGTGTTAGGCAAGTGTAGGGCTAGGATTTACCAAACACAAATATCCTACCTACCCGGACTTTGTCAAGGCACAAAACGTGCCTTACCTTGTCCATTTCGTCCAAGTTGGACGATTTCAAACCTGATTGGAGGTGCCAAGTGGCGCCCTCTTGTTGGTCCAAAATGTTTCGTCTCTCGGAAAAATCCGCAAAAATTAAAAATGACATAGCGGAAATTCCCTACGAAAGGCGTGAAAGCGTTTAGCGAAAAATGACTCTAGCAGGGTGTTGTGCACAAAATTAAATCGGCGAAGCCTCTTGAAGTTCGAATTTCCTACGTGCGTCCTGCGTACATACTGCGGAAATACGGGTATAACATTCTCCTCGTAGAAACATTCGTCCGAATGTTCCTTCTAAATCTCAAAACAAGCGCGCGCCCGATATAGTCTTCACTACTATACTTACGAGAACAAACACGCCACATAGCACGAAACAAGCTGCGCCAAAATACTTATATCCAAGTCCACGAGAAACACCTCTAACATTACCACAACCACCTCTCTCCGAGTGCTAAAATATACTTCGCCCGTACCTTATCTCTACAAAAGAAATGATCACATCTATGCCCGCCATACATGCTCGCTTCTCTCTTTACTCGTCGTAGATACCACTTTGTCGCGAGCCTTGCTCCGACGACCCAACAAATGGTGCGGGAACTGCGATCGGAGGATGTCGTACACTCGAACTCTTACCACACTCGACCGCGGCTTGATATCAAAACTCGGGTTACTATCTCTAACGTGGTCATCATTAGCGGGAACACTGCGGATGGATCTTGATACTTCCCGAACATCACAATCTGAAAAGGCCAGGACCTCTTGCCTCTACGTCGGACGGCAAATGCTAACATATTGGCAACCTGGCCTATCCTTCACATGAACTCACAAAGGCCCAAAGTAACTCGGGCTAAGTTCCCTCTGTTTTCCAAAACTCGTCGCACAAACCGGGTGGTACCTTGAAGACCGGCCGTCGGCGAACTCTAAGCGTCGTCGCCGATTATCGCGTGATTCCTCGAGCTGCGGAACTTCTTCTAGACAAGCTTCACTATCCATCGTCTGCCGGAACAAGCACGAACCAACTATCGAACCGCCAACATCGAACCAATCGGCCGGCAACTTACACTTCCGCCCTGCAAGTCTATAAGGCGACATCCGATCACGAAATGGTAGCTCAAGCGCTCCCTCACGAGGAGACAACAATCCTCACAACTACCTCACGAAATCCACGCTGGCGGCAAATGCGGTCTGAGACTCACCGAGTTCTTAACCTGCTGGTAAGACTTCCGGAAACAAAAACAGCGTACCACAGGCTCCTGCATGCGTCGTAAGGTGAAGGTAGGCACCAGTGCAGCCTTACAACCTTTACGATGCAACATCTCGCATAACCTCTGCCAGAGAACGGTCGAGCGAAGAACACGATGGGCTGCCCCATCGACGACCACCGGTCGAATGCATCCACGAACTTCGTCTGGTTAGCGAACATGGGCCTAACACCCTCGTGACCCTACCTGGCGGGACCACCAAGCCCTGACCCGCGCAAACTGCGCGCGGGTTGACGCAGCGTGGCCTCAACCCGACCCGTGCGCGCGTCATACTAGCTCCCGAACGGAACAATCTCACTAATCACGTTACGAAAACCTAGCGGTCTTCTTAGCTCAACTACCTCTTTCATTCCACACTACTAGGGACTGTCCCAACATAACTCACGTGCACTATGCACTCAGATAAAGTCAAACATAACACTACACCTTTTCTCGAGATGGCCTCACCTCTAAGGTCTCTACGTATAAAGCTCTAAGGCTCACACTTTCTCTATCCCCAAAATCTTACTCGGTTAAACAACCATGATTTCAAATCACAACTAACACCTGCTATCGAACATAGCACCTAAGGTATACTCACCTTATCACCTATACAAAACTACAGAGGGTTAAGGATAGATCTATGTCTCTTGCTTCACTCCCTTAGTCGTTCTAATCAAACACCTTGTAGGCGCAGCTAAGGAGGTGACGAACTACCCAGCGTCATGAAGGCAAAGTCCTCCTACAAGGACACTCTAACGACATCAGACCCTGATGGTCGTAGGTCCAACAAGTACCAACTAAAAGACGACATTCCGGGATGGCGTGCATCGCAATGAGCGGAAGATGCGGAGTTCGACCAACTCCTGCGTGCCGAACGTCACGAAATTCGTGGAGGACCTCATTGCCTTGGTGGATGTGCATAAACTAATCCATTGGTGAGGCGACTCGCCTCAAAAGTTACTAAAGGACCTTCTGCTCTGGCCTCTTCTGTCGCCGTTAACCTGGTCGATCTCTACGTTTTTGGCATCTGCGCATAAGCGTCCGCGAGCCATGCTCAAGGCCAATGAAGAATTACTCTTGCAACCTCTCTTAGATAGTCATCAAGACTCGCGGTACATCGGTATACTCTCCGGTAGTCAAATCCATAGTTAATGTGGTCGCCTCCTTGAAATCTATATTCTCTGTTCGATGCGTGGGCGAAGGTTCAAATATCATGGCGCGATGAGGCTGCTGGCCGTGCTAAACTTCTTTGGGGCTAGTGGCGTCGCGAGAACTCCCGAATGAAGCACCACCCAAGGTGATAATTGGGCTGTGCCACGTAACCCTCTGTACTCTGCTCGCGACTCCTGCCTTGCGCGCCTCTGAGCGGGTTGCCTACGCGGAGGCATAGCGATAAGGGAAAGAAATCGTTAGAGGTCCAACTTACAACACGGCTCTAAGGCACGATCTCGAGTTAGAAGAATAGAAATCAATCCTAAATATCCTATAGCCTCACGATTATTGATGTGGTGCACAACACACCGATAATCAAGACTCTCATGGATACGATGCGTAGACACTTTCAGAGGATTAAGCGCTCACGATACCACTTTTGTCACGACCGAACCGGGCGTGATCGTGCCTACCGGGCACCCAGTAGACATACATCAGTAATCAGCGGAACATAAAGACAATACATGAAACGATTGTAATAAGGCGGTGAAATAAGACAAAGCTAACCAAAAAGCAGTTACCTTGGTATAAATATAAATAGCAACTTTTTCAACATGAGCAGTTTAATCCTTTTTACAAACCACCCACAACGATTACTACGGACCTCTAAGAATGATATGACAACAATGGCGGGGCGGGCCCGCCAAACCCACGAATGTAAACACTTACGGCGGCGGGGACTATACCACTGATAAGCCTCGGAGAAGCGGAGCTTCCCAAGCTGGCGTGACCACGAGAGCTAGGATCAACGGCGGTGTACCTCAACTGCGGCATGAACGCGGCCCCGAAGGAGTCGATCTGCAGTGCAGAGTATGTGGCCCGAAAATACATGCGTAAATGAAATCATAGCGATCATATAAAGCGGGAGACATGTATGATAACCAACTACGATTCTGACAAGCGATCATGTCAGTCGGGGACTCACGCCACGTCATCACTCAAGTATAACAATGGGTCTCGGGCCCACAACATCAATCATGCGTGGAATACCTTCGCCATCGCGATCTATGATATAAAAGCACGAGAACACATGAACACGGGTCCCACGTGTCATAATAAAGCTGTGCGGGGTAAATGCGAAGGCATAGCCGACTACTAAAAACCCACAGTACCAACAAGGTCATGAATCGTATCATAAGATCTGTCTAGACCGTCACATGATCAAAGGCGGCCACTTGCCCGCGATATCAATGCACGCGTCTAACCACGGAACTCCGCGACTCCGCGTAGGCCAATCTCATCGGCCGCATGAGGTATTCCGCGTCGAGGTAGCTACTCCGGCATCGTCACGAACGCGATCCGCGTAGCCCACATGGACGCATGCCCATAAGGGACGCACTAACACGGAACTCTCGTAGCTCGCGTAGGCCCACAGGACTGCGTGAGGTATTCTCGAATCATAGGTCCATCGACCGCTGAGTCTACCGCGTCGGAGGCAGCTTAACCGGAATCATCTCAAGAGATGAGTGATGTAAAATACTAACACAATGACTTATCGTTTAAGCAACATTAGCACAACAAAACCCTTTACACAACATCACAAGATACTAACACACGTAGCATCCTAGCATGTTTACTTATCAATCAACAAGAAAGTATTACCAGGCTATCACAAACCAACACAATCAAGTTATACACACAAGGTACTTTCTATATGCCAACAAGTTCGGGTTTTATCCCCAAAGTACTTCATACATTAACTCTTTAAAGATACGTTACTTTCACTGATGTCACACAATACGTAGTATAAACTAGACTGACTATCCTTTTAAAGGAAATCAAGTACTTCTCTTTGTAAAATCCAGTAGCAACATTCTTTTCCAATGATCAAGTTTGCCTAATTTCGATGTTCAAGTTTCTCATTTTAGAAAGGTTTAAGTAGTTCATAGTCTTATTCATTTGAGAATATAATTCTCCTTTAAACTATCCGAGAAACATAAGTCTTATATGTGAGTAGGATATTCTTGTTTATAACAATCTTATTACTGACCATGATCTAGGAAATATCATTTTGTCTCATCTTAGCTTACATGCGGATGGAAGTTTCTCTGGTTTTAATAATACTTAATTAGTCAAAACATTTCCTTTTTTTTTTTAACTGCAGATGGTTTGTCGATACGTTACGATTTAGAAATCAGTAAAACATTCTTAAGTCGTTATACCTAACTTCCCACAAAGCTAGTATAACTCTTAAGTTTTCAAAAACCAAGTATTACTTCTTCTTTCAAAATGATTCAAAAATCTTTTGAAATACTTCAAGTTCTTTATTAACACATAACAAGCGATTATAGTTCAAATCGATTTACCTTTTAAAGACCAAGTATTTTCTTACCAACATAAAGTGTATAACCAACTTCCCATAAAGCCGTTATAACACTTTATGTTTTAAACCAATCAAATACATTTAGCACGTATGCGTCTACGTACTACATAGTTCACATATCATGCTAGAAGAGATAGGAAGAGGTTCACATACCTCGCGACGACAGTATCGACTAATAGCAAAACGCTCAAGTACTTCAAACCGCTTGGCTACTCCTTAGCGATGAGATCGCGCCATACGTAGTACTTCAACCTATAAGGCCACGCGCTTATTAACATTTAGATCCCTTCGTAGAACATTCTACGAGAAAATTCGGCACCTCCCCACAGCGTAAATCTCCTCTCTATCGAGTAGGCTGCAAGCCAACCGGGGTTATACATCTAGCCTAATGGGTACAATTCTACTCCACGGTACTACTTCACAAGTCTCTGTAATACTGCCCTAAGTAATTCTGATTCGGATTCTTCTTTAAATTCGTGTTTAAGTCGCAAGACATTCTGTAAGTATTATTCGGGCTTAAGTCAAAAGACATTGCCGATAACTACGTTCAGTTCTAAATATATAGTATACTTCAACTATATAGTCTAACAATCATGTAATTTCCAATTACAATAGAGGACAAGATATTTACCTCGATAAGCCCATAATTATCCGAGTTTAAATGTCGATCTGAGCAAGGTTTAGCTCGACTCGTGCGCTCAGGCCGCTCCAAACCACCCTTAGAAGTTCTAACCAACTTCTACACAACACTCAACGGACTATGGAGATTTTCCTAGGGTTTCGGTTTGTAGTGACGGTAAGTATAATAGTATTTCTGGGCTTTTCGTATAGGTATGACCTTAGAATACTACAAGGTATATGGCTAAGGTAATTTGGGCATTATAACAATACTTTTGAGAGTATTTCTACCAAGAGGGGGGTATATTATACGAGAACAACACCACTAGGAGGGGGGTGAAGTCTCGGCCTGAGGCCACACAAAGGGAGGGCTCTCGGCGAGGGGAGGGCGAGAACAATAACAAGAGAGGGGATTTTAACACTTAAAGATTTGTGGAAAGGATGAAGAATTCATCAAAGGAGAGGGTATTTATAGGTCAAGGATGGACCAAAGGCCAAGATCAATCCATGTGTTAGGCAAGTGTAGGGCTAGGATTTACCAAACACAAATATCCTACCTACCCTTGCCTTTGTCAAGGCACAAAAAACGTGCCTTACCTTGTCCATTTCGTCCAAGTTGGACGATTTCAAGCCACCAATTGGAGGGTGCCAAGTGGCGCCCTCTTGTTGGTCCAAAATGTTTCGTCTCTCGGAAAAATCCGCAAAAATTAAAAATGACATAGCCGGAAATTCCCCTACGAAAGCTGTGAAAACGTTTCGCCGAAAAACGACTCTAACCGGGTGTTGTGCACAAAATTAAATCGGCCAAGCCTACTTGAAGTTCGAATTTCCTACGTACGTCCCTGCGTACATACTCTGGAAATACGGAGTATAACAGAAATCTCCATAGTTGGATGGAGTATTAAGAAGAAGTTGCGTAGAACTTCTAACGGTTGTTTGGAGCGGGTTGGAGCACCCGGAGTAGGAGCTAAACGTTGCTCAGGATCGACATTATAACTTGGATAATTTTGGGCTTATCGAGGTAAATACTCTTGACCTTCTATTGTAATTGGAAATTACATACTGTAGTTGTATAGAAATGAATATAAGATTCATAGAAGAGAATTGAAATGTAATAGAAGGATATTACAGAAAAGACTTCAACTGAAATCACATCAGAAGAATAATCTACAGAGTAGTCTAGTCATTGATAGACTTGTATAACCTTTATAGGTTGAATGTTCTGCGAGTAGCATGTACTACTTGAAAGGTGGACAAGGCTGGCGAGATTCTGACAGTGGGCGTTTTGCTTATAGTCGATAATCGTCGCGAGGTATGTGATTCTTCCTATACTCTTGAGCATGATATTTTAAAGTATATATAGTACGGTGAGCGTGCGTGTGTTAATCGAATAATAATTACGGCAATGTCTTTTGACTTAAGCTGAATAATCTTGAAGTATTTCAAAGAATCTTGAACCATTTTTAATGAAGAGTAATACTTGGTTTTAAAAGCTTAAGAGTTATACTAGCTTTATGGGAAGTTAGGTATAACGGCTTAAGAAGGATAAAAGAAGGGTTTATTGACTTTAAGAAGATTAAGAGACTTAATCTTAAAAGATAAGAGACTTGACTTGGTTAATTAATATGAGTTTTGTTAAAAGTGTGAAACCTCATTCGGAGTAATGAGTACTTGGTTTTAAAAGGAATAATGTTTCTTGATTTTGGAAATCGAATAAGTATCGAACAAACCACAGCGCTAATAAAGGAAATGTTTTGACTAATAAAGTATTATTAAAACCGATGAAACTTCCATCTGCATAAGCTAAGATGAGACAAAATGATATTACATTTCCTAGATCATGGTCATTGTAATAAGATTGTTATGAACAAGAATAAACTACTCATAAGGTATATGTTTCTCAAATTGTTTTAAAGGATTAAAACTATGAACTACTGAAACCTTCAAAAAATGAGAAACTTGAACATTTGAAATTAGGCAAACTTGAACGCTTGGAAAATAATGTTGTTACTTGATTTTACAAAAGAAGTGTTTTGGTTTACTTCAAAGATAGTCACTCTATTTTTATATACTACGAGTATTGTGTGACTATTTGTGAAAGAGCAGATCTCTTAAAGAGTTAATGTATGAAGTACTTTGGGGATAAAACGATCTTATTAATCATATAGTAGAAAGTACCTTGTGTGAATAACTTGATTGTGTTGGTTTGTGATAGCCTTGTAATACTTTCTTGTTGATTTGATAAGTAAACATGCTAGGATGCTACGTGTGTTATTATCTTGTGATGTTTGTGTAAAGGGTTTTCCTCGATTGCGCTTAAGTTGTTTAACTATCACCGTTATGTTGGTATTGTACCACTCACTTGACATCATCCCGAGGTTAACGCCTCCGTGCGCGGGTAGATCAGCGTGTCTGGTGACCTATGATTCGAGAATACCTCATGCGGGTCCCGGCCTATCGCGAGCTACGATCTCGTGTTAGTGTGCGGCCTATGGTCATGCGGTCCATGTGGTCATGCGATCGCGAGTCGGCGGACGCCGAGAAGCTACCGATGCGAGAATACCTCACGCGGGCCATTGGAGTGGCCTATGCGGAGTCGGAAGTTCGAGGCTAGACGCGCATTAGATCTGCGAGCGAGTGGCCTTTGATCATGTGACGATGCAGACAGATCTCATGATACGATTTATGACCTTGTTTGTCTTGTGGTTTTAGTAATCGGCTATGCTCGTACTTACCGACGGTTTTATGATGACAGTGGGACTGGTGTTCATGTATTCCTTGGTGCTTTTATATCATAGGCTGCCGGCGTGAGAAAGGTATTCCACGGCATGATTGATGTTGTGGCGTGACCCATTGTTATATTTAGTGATGACTTTGGCGTGAGTCCCGACTTGACATCGCTTATTTATGGAATCGTAGTTTGGTTATCATACATGTCTCTGCTTTATATAGACTACTATGATTTCATTTACGTATTTTTCGCCACATACTTAGTACTGTTGTGACCTCGCCGGAGTCTTGCGTTCATGCCGCAGTCGAGGTAATGCCGATCGTTGATCCTAGCTCTCAGTCACGATTCGGCGTTTAAGCTCCGTTCTCGGAGCTTATCGATGTATAGTCCCTGTCGTAAATAATTACATTGAGGTATGGCGGCCCTGTCCCGCCATTGTTGTCATGTCACTCTTAGAGGTTTGTAATCTTGTTAATGTAGTAAAGGATGTAGCTGACCGGATTTAAGTTTTATATATTATGCAGAAAGGCAAATTTTCTCGAATAAGCTTTTACACTTCTTGATATTTCATGTCTTGTTTTATGTTCGTGATTACTACGATGTATGTCTACTTGGGTGCCGGTAAGGCACGATCACGAGCCCAGTTTGGGTCGTGACAAAAGTGGTATCGAGCGATTAATCCTCGGAAAGTGTCTGACCGTATCTAGTAAATCTTGATTATCGGTGTGTTGTGTACCACACCAATAATCGAGGCTATAGGATATTTAGGATTGGTTTCCATTCTTCTCACTCGAGATCGCTTAGCTGTGTATAAGTTGGACCCTCTAACGTATTTATTTCCTTATCGTTATGCCTCGCGTAAGAAAACCCGCCCAGAGCGGCAAGGCGAGGAGCCGCGAGTAGAGTTGAGGGTTACTAGCACAGGCCCAATCATCACCGGGGTGGTGCTTCATTGGGGGAGTTCGCGACATCGCCGGCCAGCAGAGTTTAGCTGCGGCGGCGGCGATTCTGCTGCGACATGATAAGTTGAACCTTGCCGGTTCCACGCAGCGGAGAATATAGATTGCAAAGAGGTGACCATGTTACTAGCTATGGATTTGGCTACCAGAGAGTATACCGATGTACCGCGAGTCTTGAGGAATATCTAAGAGAGGGTCGTGCAGGAGAAATTCTTCGATTGAAGCGATCATGGCACGTATGCGGGCTTATGCACGGCCGAAAGCGTAGATCGACGGTTAACGAGGCGGCGAAGAGGCGGAACAACAAGGTCCTTTGGTAACTTTCAGCGAACCACCTCGGCCAGATTAGATATGCACATCCACCGATGCAGTGGTCCTCCGCGAGGTTCGGGACGTTCGGTATGCAGAGTTGGTCGAACTCCGCAGCTTCCGCTCACTGCCACGTAGGTTCGGCACCGGATTTAGTTTTTCCCTAGTGTTCACATTATGACAGGCGTCATCCCCGGGGAATGTCGTCTTTTGATGGTACTTGTTTTACCTGCGGCCGTCAGGGCCATGTGTCGAAAGGATGTCCTAGTAGGAGGGATGCAAGTAGGAGGACTCAGCCTTCAGGATCGGTGGGTAGTTCGTCATCTTCCCTAGCTGTGCGCCCTACGGGGTAGGTTTGATTAGAACGACTAAGGGGAGTGAAGCAGTAGATACAGGTATATCCTTAACCCTCTAGAGATTAGTACGTATGATGAGATGAGTATATCTTAAGTGTTATGTTCAGATAACATAAGTGAAAAATTGTGATTAGAAATCATGGTTAGAAACCGGGGAAGATTGGGGGATAGGAAAAGTGTGAGCCTTAGAGCTTTATACGTGGAGACCTTGAAGGCAAGGCAATCTTGAGTAAAAGATTACATTCGTGTTTGACCCTTATCGGAGTGCATAGTGCACGCGAGATATATTGGTATATAAGTCCCTGAGTTGTGGGAAATGAAAGAGGGTAGTTGAGCTAAAAAGACCGCTAGGTTTTCGTAACGTGATTAGTGAGATTGTTCCGGATCGGGGAGCAAGTTTTTTACGCAAGAGTGTGTCGGGTTGAGGCCATACCGCGGGTCAACCCGCGACCTGTTTTATGGTGGGGTCAGTTTGTGGTGGTCCCGCCAGGTGGTAGGTTCACGAGGGTGTTAGGCCCAAGATTAGTTAACCATCGTACGAGTTCTTGGATGCGTTCAACCAGTAGCCGGGCCGATGGGGTCAGCCCATCGTGTCTTTCAGTCAGGACCGTTGCTTGGCAGTGATGGTGTATCAGAAAAGTTGTAAGGCTGCACGGGGTGCCTACCTTCACCTTATGATGACGATGGAGCCAGTGCGGCTGTTTCTTTTACGGAGGTTTTACTGAGCATGGTTAGGAACTCGGTGAGTCTCGAATCGCATTCGCCTCGGGCGATGTTTGGATTTGTGGTACTTGCGAGGATTGTTGTCTCTGTTGAGGAGTGTTTTATAGCTACCATTTCAGTTTTGGATATCGCCTTATGAAGCCTTAGGGGCGGAAGTGTAAGTTCCGGTCGATTGGTTCGATGTTGGCAAGTTCGATTGTTGGTTCATACCGGTTTCGTGAGAATGTGGTGGGGTGTGAGTTTTTGGAAAGCGAGAAACTTAGCCTGAGGTACTTGGAGCCATTTCATATCATGTGAAGAATAGGCCAGGTTGCCTATATGTTAGCATTTGCCGTCCGACTTAGGAGGCAGTATGTCCGGTCTTTCGTGTTGCTATGTTCGGGAAAGTATCGGAGATCCATCCAGTGTTCCCGATTAATGATGACCAAGTTGGAGATAGTAACCCGCAGATTTCGGAAGCAGGCGAATGAAATGTTGTAAGTTATGAGAAAGAGTTAGAGTGTACGAGAAAGTGCAACAGCGTTAGGAAAGAAGCGAGCATATATTGCGAGCATAGAAGTGATCATTTCTTTTGTAAGAAGAAGGTGCGAAGGAAGTATATTTTAGACCTCGAGTGGGAGCTTTTGTAGTGATGGAGGTGATTCCTCGTGGACTTGGATGTAAGTATTTGCGCGTGTTGTATGGTGGCCAGGTGTGGCATGATTGTTTTCGTAAGTATAGTAGGGAAGACTATACTGACGCATGGTTGTTTTGAGACTTAGAAGGAACATTCGGGACGAATGTTTCTAAGGAGGGGAGAATGTTATACCCCGTATTTCCAGAGTATGTACGTGAGGACGTACGTAGAAAAGTTTGAACTTTAAGTAGGCATGGACGAAAATATTTTGTGCACAACACCCGATTAGAATTGTTTTTCGACGAAACGTTTTACATAACTTGCGAAGGGAAAATTCCGGCTATATCATTTAGTATTTTTGCGGATTTTTCCGAGAGACGAAATATTTTGGACCAACAAGAGGGCGACACTTGGCACCCTCTAATTGGTGGACTTTGGGGCGGCATTTGGACGAAATGGTGAGTGGGAGTAGGTAGGATATTTTGTGATATTTGTGTGGTAGATGGATAAGGTGCACATGGATGAATCTTGACCCTACACTTGCCTTGCACTTGGCATGATCTTGGCCATTGGTTGGCCATTGCTTGACCTATAAATACCCCCTTAGTTGAAGACATTTCTTCATCCACAAACCATTTTCTAAGTCTTGAAAATCCCTTCCCCCTCTTGGTAGTGTTTCGTCCAAACACCCCCCTCCCCCCTTTTGGTAGTGTTTCGTCCAAACACCCCCCTCCCCCCTTTGAGAAGGCCCCTTGGCCGAGAGCCCCTCATGGTGAAAGTATTCCACTCACAGTGGTGCTAGCCGAGGGTACCCCCTTTCTAGTTGTTCTCAAAAATACACCCCACCTTGGTAGAAATACTCTCTAAGTATTGTTACTATTCCAAAATACCTTGGCCCATATACCTTGTAGTATTCCAGGATACACTTATCTGAAAAGCCCAGAAATACTATTATACTTCCCTTCAGTCACAAAACACAACCCTAAGGAAATCTCCATAGTTGGATGGAGTATTAAGAAGAAGTTGCGTAGAACTTCTAACGGTTGTTTGGAGCGGGTTGGAGCACCCGGAGTAGGAGCTAAACGTTGTTCAGGATCGACATTATAACTTGGATAATTTTGGGCTTATCGAGGTAAATACTCTTGACCTTCTATTGTAATTGGAAATTACATACTGTAGTTGTATAGAAATGAATATAAGATTCATAGAAGAGAATTGAACTGTAATAGAAGGATATTACAGAAAATACTTGAACTGAAATCACATCAGAAGAATAATCTACAGAGTAGTCTAGTCATTGATAGACTTGTATAACCTTTATAGGTTGAATGTTCTGCGAGTAGCATGTACTACTTGAAAGGTGGACAAGGCTAGCCGGGTTACAGCCGTGGAGCGTTTTGCTTATAGTTGATAATCGTCGCGAGGTATGTGATTCTTCCTATACTCTTGAGCATGATATTTTAAAGTATATATAGTACGATAGACGTACGTGTGTTAACTGAATAATAATTACGGCAATGTCTTTTGACTTAAGCCTGAATAATCTTGAAGTATTTCAAAAGAATACTGAACCATTTTTAACAGAAGAGTAATACTTGGTTTTAAAAGCTTAAGAGTTATACTAGCTTTATGGCAAGTTAGGTATAACGGCTTAAGAAGGATAAAAAGAAGGGTTTATTGACTTTAAGAAGATTAAGAGACTTAATCTTAAAAAGATAAGAGACTTGACTTGGTTAATTAATATGAGTTTTGTTAAAAAGTGTGAAACCTCATTTGTGAGTAATGAGTACTTGGTTTTTAAAAAGGAATAATGTTTCTTGATTTGAAATCAGAATAAGTATCGAACAAACCACAGCAGCGCTAATAAAGGGAAATGTTTTGACTAATAAAGTATTATTAAAACCAGTAGAAACTTTCATCTGCATAGAAGCTAAGATGAGACAAAATGATATTACATTTCCTAGATCATGGCTGCTGTAATAAGATTGTTATGAACAAGAATAAACTACTCACACATAAGGTATATGTTTCTCAAATTGTTTTAAAGGATTAAAACTATGAACTACGAAACCTTTCGAAAAATGAGAAACTTGAACATTTGAAATTAGGCAAACTTGAACGTTTGGAAAATAATGTTGTTACTTGATTTTACAAAGAGAAGTGTTTTGGTTTACTTCAAAAGATAGTCACTCTATTTTTATATACTACGAGTATTGTGTGACTATTTGTGAAAGAACATAT
Organism: Przewalskia tangutica; assembly: GCA_029844215.1. Classification (NCBI taxonomy): domain Eukaryota; kingdom Viridiplantae; phylum Streptophyta; class Magnoliopsida; order Solanales; family Solanaceae; genus Przewalskia; species Przewalskia tangutica. The sequence goes on along the minus strand of CM056726.1, from coordinate 87,985,987 downwards.
CTTTTAAAGAGTTAATGTATGAAGTACTTTGGGGATAAAAACCCGATCTTATTAATCATATAGTAGAAAGTACCTTGTGTGAATAACTTGATTGTGTTGGTTTGTGATAGCCTTGTAATACTTTCTTGTTGATTTGATAAGTAAACATGCTAGGATGCTACGTGTGTTATTATCTTGTGATGTTTGTGTAAAGGGATTTCCTCGATTGCGCTTAAGTAGTTTAACTATCGTAGTTATGTTGGTATTGTACCACTCACCGACATCATCCGGAGGTTAAGGCGCCTCCGTCTGGGGTAGACTCAGGCGGAGTGCATGTGACCTATGATTCGAGAATACCTCATGCGGGTCGGGGGCTATGCGAGCTACGAGAGCTCGAGTTAGTGTGCGGCCTTTATGGTCACGCGATGCATGTGGCTATGCGGATGCGAGTCGAGCGGACGCGGGAGTATCTACCCTCGATGCGGGAATACCTCATGCGGGCCATTGAGTGGCCTATGCGAGTGCGGGAAGTTCGGGGCTAGACGCGCACATTAGATCTTTGCGGCGAGTGGCGGCTTTGATCATGTGTGATGCAGACAGATCTCATGATCTGATTTATGACCTTGTTTATCTTGTAGGTTTTAGTAGTCGGCTATGCCTTCGTACTTACCGTGACGGTTTTATGATGACACAGTGGGACACGGTGTTCATGTGTATTCATTGGTGCTTTCATATCATAGACTGTCCGCAGTGAGGAAGGTATTCCACGGGCATGATTGATGTTGTGGGCGTGAGACCCATTATTATATTTGAGTGATGACTTTGAGGCGTGAGTCACGACTTGACATATTCGCTTATTTATTGTGGCGTAGTTTGGTTATCATACATGTCTCCCGCTTTATATAGACTACTATGATTTCATTTACGATATTTTGATTTCACATACTTGGTACTGTTATCGACCTCGCCCGAGTGCGTTCATCTGCAGTTGAGGTACACCAGTCGTTGATCCTAGCTCTCAGGGTCACAGTTCAACGTTTGGGAAGATCCGTTTCTCCGGAGGCTTATTGTTATACCCCGTATTTCCAGAGTATGTACGTGAGCGCGTACGTATTGTAATTTAAGCCTTAAAGTTGGCTAGTTTCGAAAATTGTACACAAGTGCCGAAAGTCGTTTTTAAACGAAAGCGTTTCCACGGCTTTCGTAGGAAAATTCCGGCTATGTCATTAATAATTTTTCGGATTTTTCAGAGACGTAACATTTTGGACCAACGGGAGGGTGACAAGTGTCACCTCACATTGGAAAGAGGTTGGGCGGCAAAGTGGGATGGCTTGCGTTTTTGTGCCTTTCCTTGGTCGAGGGTTAGGTAGGATATTTTTGTGGAATGGATAAGGTATACATGGCTAAATCTTGGCCTTACACTTGCTATGCACTTGTCTTCATCTTGGCCATTGGTTGGCCTTTACTTGACCTATAAATACCCCTCTAGTTGAAGACATTCTTCATCCTAAACTTGAGCAATCTACCTAAGTCTCAAACTACTCCCTCCCTCTTGAGTTTCGTCCACCACACCCTTTGGCCGAGAGCTTCCCTCCCCTTTGTAGTGGTTAGCAGTGGTACCCACAGCCTAGTTGTCTCGTATAATACCCCATTTTGTGGTATAGAAATACTCTCCAAGTATTGTTATAATGCCCAAATACCTTGGCCCATATACCTTGTAGTATTCCCAAGGTTACACTTATACAAAAGCCCAGAAAATACTATTATACTTCCCTCAGTCACAAAACGAAACCCTAAGTAAATCTTCACCCGTAGTTGAAGTTATAAGTAGAAGTTGGTTAGAACTCTAAGGGTTGTTTGGAGCGGGTTGGAGCGCACGGAGTAGGAGCTAAACCTTGCTCAGGATCGACGTATAACTCGGATAATTTTGGGCTTATCGAGGTAAACACTCTTGACCTTCTATTGTAATTGGAAATTACATGTTGTAGGAATATATAGTTGAAGTATACTATATATAGAATTGAACATAGTTGTGCGGCAATGTCTTTTGACTTAAGCCTGAATAATACTTACGACAATGTCTTGCGACTTAAGCCTGAAGTTAAATAAGAGAACTGAACTGTAATTACATAGGGCGTATTCTGATGAGACTTGTAGTATTCTTTGTGTTTATAATTGTACACGTCCGGTTAGACGTGAAAACCCCCCCGGGTTGGGTTGGTAGCCGACCTCGATAAAGGAGGAGATTAACGCTGTTGTGGGGGAGTTCTGCGAATTTTACGTAGAATATTCTACGTGGAGACCTTGATGTTAATAGGCGCCTTGTGGCCTCTATAGGTTGAAGTACTACGTGTGGCGTGATCTACTTGGCTTAAGGAGTAGCCGAAGCGGTTTGAGGTACTTGGGCGTTTTGCTATTAGTCGATAATCGTCGCGAGGTATGTGAACCTCTTCCTATCTGTTCTAGCATGATATGTGTATAACTATGTAGTACGGTAGACGTACATGTGTTAACTGTATTTGATTGGTTTGAAACATAAGGTGTTATAACGGCTTTATGGGAAGTTGGTTATAACAGCCTTATGTAGGTAAGAAAATTCTTTATGGTTTTAAAAGGTAACTGACTTGATGTGTGATAATAAAGAACTTGAAGTATTTCAAAATACATTTGAAAGAAGAGTAATACTTGGTTTTGAAAACATAAGAGTTATACTAGCTTTATGGGAAGTTAGGTATAACGTCTTAAGGAAGGTAAAATGAATAGGTTTATTGATCTTAAAAGATAAGAGACTTGACTTGAATGAATTAATATGAATTTTGTGTGAAGCCTCATTCGTGAGTAATGAGTACTTGGTTTTTGAAAGGAATAATGTTTCTTGATTTGGAAATCGAGAATGTGTATCGACAAACCAACTGCGGCGTTAATAAAGGAAAATGTATTGAATAATTAAGTATTATTAAAACCGGTAGAAACCTCCATCCGCATAGAAGCTAAGATGAGACAAAATGATATTACATTTTCTAGATCATGGTCGCTTAATAAAATTGATTATGAACAAGAATAACCTACTTTATGGCATGTGTTGCTCAATTGTTTTAAAAGAGATTAAGACAATTGAACTATGAAACTTTTCTAAAAAGAGACTTGTGTAATTGAAATTAGGCAACCTGGAACGTTAGGAAAAGAAAGGCATTGGGTTGTCTTAAAATGGTTTAAAACATAAAGTGTTATAACGACTTTATGGGAAGTTGGTTATAACGACTTTATGAAAACAAAGAGAAGGTTTTATCATTGGTTTTAATGTGGTAACTTGACTTTAAAAGAGAAGTGTTTTGGTCTAAAAAGAAGGCATGGTATTGCCTTAATTTGGTTTTAAAAGGAAAGTATGGAGGTTGTTTTGGTTTACTTAAAAGATATAAGTCACTCTATTTTTATACTACGAGTATCGGGTGACTTTTATAAAGGAATGGATCTTTAAAAAGGAATTTAACGTACGTAGTACTGTAGGGTTAAAAACCCGGACTTTGGCATTAAATGAAAGGAGCTTGAGTTGTGTAACTTGCCTATGCTTGTTGTTGTGTAACTTGCCTATGCTTGTTGTTGTGTAACTTGCTTATGCTTGTGGTGATAGCCTTTTTTGTGCAAATGGTGTTCTATATAACGCGTCTCTCAATGGAGCGGTTGACTTGTTGAGGACTTACTTGGGCGTCTGGCGGTGTGGAAAATTCCACGGTATGCTCGCGTTGATAGTGCTATTCCATGGACTAGCTCTCCATGAGGTTTCTTGTTCGGCCTTGGTACGGTGGTCGGCTTCGTACTTGCCGTCTCGTGGTGATTCGGCCTTGGTACCGTAGTTAGCCCTCGCGCTTGCCCGGTGTAGTGACGAAGTCTCGTGATCTGACGCCTTGGTACGGTGGTCACCTCGTACTTGCCGGCCAGCACGTGGCCGGCTTTGGTATCCGTAGTCGGCTCGCACTTGCCGTGTCGACCGTGTTTGTGGTTGCATTGTATTATTGGTACGGTCGGATCCGGTAGTTGTACTTGTCTGTCACGGTTTTTATGACACGTGGGACACGTGTTCATGTATACTCCTTGGTATTGCTATATCATAAGCTAGGCGGTGAGGAAGAAATTCCACGCACGAGTGATAATTTGGGCGTGAGTCACGACTTGATGTGCGGTTATATGTTATGTACTGTAGTTTGGTCATCATACATGTCTCCTGCTTTTTATAGACTATTATGATTTCATTTACAGTATTTACAATTTCACATACTTGGTACCTGTTGTACTGACCTCCTTCGGGGGGCTGCGTTCATGCCGCAGGTAGAAGTACATCTATCGCCGATCCGCGTTTAGGATCTCATTTCAGCGTTTTGGGAAGCTCCGTTCCGTCGGAGGCTTATCTTTGGTATGTTACCACAGTCCGTAAGTTCTTATGCGTTCGGGGTATGGCGGGGCCTGTCCGTCATAGTTATTGTATAAATCTTAAGTGCATGCTTAATTGTGTGGCGGGGTTGTAAGGATTAGAATCGTTCAAATGTCTTTATATATATATGTTGAAAGGCAAGCTGTTTTGGTTGCTTTGTTTATTTATAATATCTCTCATTTCATGTTCATGTTTTATTTTTCGCTGATTTTCTCGATGATTGTATCACTAGGGTGCGGGGTAAGGCACGATCCGGGCCCGATTCGGTCGTGACAAAGTGGTATCGAGCGATTAGTCCTCGGAAAGTGTCTGCACCGTGTCTAGTAGAGTCTTGATTATCGATGTGTTGTGCACCACATCTATGATCAGGAGGCTGCAGGACATTTAGGATTGATTTCCATTCTTCTCATTCTGAGATCGTGCCTTAGAGCTGTGTGATAAGATTGGACCCCTCTGACATACTTCGTTTTACGATTATGCCTCGCGTAAGGCAACCCGGCCCGGAATGGGCAAAGCGGCGAAGGAAGGCTGCGAGTAGAGCGTGGCGAGACCACGATACACGAGCCTCGATCCGCGATGCGGAGCGAGAGGAGATGGGTCACAAGTGAGCGATTAATGGCGAGGTTGTGGCGGACTTGAGGATAAGTGGACGCAGCAGTTCGATAACACGATGGTTCACCCTAGATCGGATAGTTCGAGGCTACGGGATTTTCCGAGTTGTAGGCGCGAGTTTTATGGGTCGAGGCACGAGGATGATCCGCAGGAGTTCATCAAGCGATTCTGCCGGATCGTAGAGTAATCAAGGCATCGGAGACCGAGTCGGTGGTCCTAGGTTCACATCACCGCGTGATACCGCGATCGGTAGTTTGATTCGTGGGAGCTGTCGGGAGAGAATGCACTTCCGGCTATATGGGACGAGTTCTCGAGGCATTCCTTGCACATTTCTTGCCTCGCGGATGAGGAGGGCGGCGACAGATTTTTGGTGTTACTGGCGAGCGGTCGTGCGGTTGAGTACAATGAGTTCGACTCATTGGCGTGACGTCCGCGTTGGTAGCTAGTATGGAAGATCGAGTGCACCAATTTGTTCTGAGGCTCGATGATCACCTAGCGAAGTTGTTCGGGTGTAGCTCTTCACCGGGCATGGACATTGCCGCGTCGCAGCGTATGCACTGGATGTGAGCGGATAAATCGGCGGAATGACCGAGTCGTGAAGAGGCGAGCAGCGAGGTCCTTTGGTGACTTTCGAGGCGGACCGCCTCGAGGCGAGCGATTATGCGCCTCACCAAGATCTGAGTGGTCCTCGCGGCGCCGGGACGCCGAGATGTTGAGGCGGTCGGGGCTCCTGTGTTTCAGATTTTCGAGGCGAGTGCTCGCGGATGAGTGCCCTTGTCTCGGTGTGGCGTTGTGGAAAACTTCATAAGGGAGAGTGTCGTCTTCGACTCGGGAGATTGTTATTTTGCGGCCAGCGGGGCCATCGGCAAGAAGGCCCGACCGAGGGTAGCTGGTAGGATAGCATTGACTACTAGAGCAGTTGCGTGTTCTTAACCTTCCATAGCCAGGCAGGATGTTCGTACCGTGAGCCGGTAGAGGTCGCGGTGGGAGTTCCCAGTTTTAGCGGTCCTTTGAACCGCCTATTGTCAGGTATATCCTTAACCCTCTAGAGACTTATATTGTATTGATGTTGATGATGTGTTTAGTGTTATGTTCGGATAGCTTTGTGCTAAAATGTGATTTAGAAACCTGGTTAGTAAGAAAAAGGGTAAGCCTGGGGGTGAGACATGATAAACCATGGAATATTACAGTTGAGACCTTAGATGTAAGGTCGTCTTGTGTACCAGATTTTGCAAGTGATCCTTGTCGGAGTGCATTTTTATGCCTAGAACGTTTTGTGTGACAAAGTCCCTGGGTAGTGTGAAATGGAAGTGGTAGCTTTCATGACCTGTAGAGGTAAGATTGTTTGGATCAAGAAACTAGAGAGTTGGCGTGACGGAGGGTCGGGTTGAGGGCGTGTTGCGTGTCAACCCGTGAGTCGGATGAGGTGGGTCGGCTCTGGGTGGTCCCGCCGGAGAGTAGGGTCACCGTGGTGTTAGGCCCAGTTTTTATGACCATCGTATGAGTTCGTGGATATGTTCGACCGAAGCGGTCGTGAAGGCGGGAATGGCCTTAAGAAAGATGCGTGTGTTAGTTCGTGGCGGCGTGGCGTTGGCAACTTGTTAGAAGATCTTCGTGAATCCGTCTTGAAGGAACATTCGGGACGAATGTTTCTAAGGAGGAGAATGTTATACCGTATTTCAGGTATATGCGTGGTAGCGTCGTATTGTAATTTAATCCTTAAAGTTGGCTAGTTTGAAAATTGTACACAAGTGCGAAAGGAGTCGTTTTTAAACTAAACGTTTCCACAACTTTCGTAGGGAAAATTTCGGCTATGTCATTAATAATTTTTGCGGATTTTTTCGAGAGTCGCAACATTTTGGACCAACGGGAGGGGGACAAGTGTCACCGCATTGGAAGAGGTTGGACGACAAAGTGGGATGGCTTGCACGTTTTTTGTGCCTTTCCCTTGGTCAAGGGTTAGGTAGGATATTTTTGTGGAATGGATAAGGTAGCACATGGCTAAATCTTGGCCTTACACTTGCTATGCACTTGTCTTCATCTTGGCCATTGGTTGGCCTTCACTTGACCTATCAATACCCTACAGTTGAAGACATTCTTCATCCTAAACTTGAGCAATCTATCTAAGTCTCAAATTACTCCCTCCTCTTGAGTTTAGTCCACCACACCCTTTGGCCGAGAGCTTCCCTCCCCTTTGTAGTGGTTAGCAGTAGGGTACCCCACTGCCTAGTTGTCTCGTATAATACCCCTTTTTGTGGTATAGAAATACTCTCCAAGTATTGTTATAATGCCCAAATACCTTGGCCCATATACCTTGTAGTATTCCCAAGTTACACTTATACAAAAGCCAGAAAATACTATTATACTTCCTCGGTCACAAGCGAAACCCTAAGTAAATCTTCACCCGTAGTTGAAGTTATAAGTAGAAGTTGGTTAGAACTCTAAGGGTTGTTTGGAGAGGGTTGGAGCGCACGGAGTAGGAGCTAAACCTTGCTCAGGATCGACGTATAACTCGGATAATTTTGGGCTTATCGAGGTAAACACTCTTGACCTTCTATTGTAATTGGAAATTACATGTTGTAGGAATATATAGTTGAAGTATACTATATATAGAATTGAACATAGTTGTGCGGCAATGTCTTTTGACTTAAGCCTGAATAATACTTACGGCAATGTCTTGCGACTTAAGCCTGAAGTTAAATAAGAGAAGCTGTAATTACATGGGCGTATTCTGATAGACTTGTGTAGTATTCTTTGTGTGTAGAATTGTACGTCAGGTTAGGCGTGCAAACCCCGGTTGGCTTGGTAGCGAGCCTCGATAAAGGAGGAGATTAACGCATGTTGCGGGAGAGTCTTGCCGAATTTTACGTAGAATATTCTACGTGGAGACCTTGATGTTAATAGGCGCCTTGTGGCCTCTATAGGTTGAAGTACTACGTGTGGCGTGATCTACTTGGCAGGAGTAGCCGAAGCGGTTTGAGGTACTTGGGCGTTTTGCTATTAGTCGATAATCGTCGAGGTATGTGAACCTCTTAATAACTGTTCTAGCATGATATTTGTATAACTATGTAGTACGGTAGACGTACATGTGTTAAATGAAATTTATTGGTTTGAAACAAAAGTTGTTATAACGGCTTTATGGGAAGTTGGTTATAACAGCCTGATGTAGGTAAGAAAATTCTTTGTGGTTTTAAAAGGTAGCGACTTGATGTGTGATAATAAAGAACTTGAAGTATTTCAAAATACATTTGAAAGAAGAGTAATACTTGGTTTTGAAAACATAAGAGTTATACTAGCTTTATTGGAAGTTAGGTATAACGTCTTAATGAAGGTAAAATGAATAGGTTTATTGATCTTAAAAGATAAGAGACTTGACTTGAATGAATTAATATGAATTTTGTGTGAAGCCTCATTCTTGAGTAATGAGTACTTGGTGTTGAAAGGAATAATGTTTCTTGATTTGAAATCGAAATGTGTATCGACAAACCACTGCAGCGTTAATAAAGGAAAATGTATTGAATAATTAAGTATTATTAAAACCGGTAGAAACCTCCATCTGCATAGAAGCTAAGATGAGACAAAATGATATTACATTTTCTAGATCATGGTCGCTTAATAAAATTGATTATGAACAAGAATAACTACTACTTTATGGCGTGTGTTACTCAATTGTTTTAAAAGAGATTAAGACAATTGAACTATGAAACTTTTCTAAAAAGAGACTTGTGTAATTGAAATTAGGCAACCGAACGTTAGGAAAAGAAAGGCATTGGGTTGTCTTAAAATGGTTTAAAACATAAAGTGTTATAACAGCTTTATGGGAAGTTGGTTATAACGACTTTATGAAAACAAAAGAGAAGGTTTTATCATTGGTTTTAATGTGGTAACTTGACTTTAAAAAGAGAAGTGTTTTGGTCTAAAAAGAAGGCATGGTATTGCCTTAATTTGGTTTTAAAAAGGAAAGTATGGAGGTTGTTTTGGGTTTACTTAAAAGATATAAGTCACTCTATTTTTATACTACGAGTATCGGGTGACTTTTATAAAAGGGAATGGATCTTTAAAAAGGAATTTAACGTACGTAGTACTGTAGGGTTAAAAACCCGGACTTTGGCATAAACTGAAAGTAGCTTGAGTTGTGTAACTTGCCTATGCTTGTTGTTTTGTAACTTGCCTATGCTTGTTGTTGTGTAACTTGCTTATGCTTGTGGTGATAGCCTTTGTTGTGCAAATGGTGTTCTATATAACCGCGTCTCTCAATGGAGTGCCGGTTGACTTGTTGAGGACTTACTTGGACGTACCGGCAGTGACGGAAAATTCCACGGGTATGCTCCTGTTGATAGTGCTATTCCATGGACTAGCTCTCCATGAGGTTTCTTACTGTTCGGCCTTGGTACCCGGTGGTCGGCTTTCGTACTTGAGCAGTATCGTGGCTGATTCGGCCTTAGTACACAGTAGTTAGCCCTCGCACTTGCCCGTTCGGTGTAGTGACGAAGTCTCGTGATCTGACGCGGTACCGGTGGTCACCCTCGTACTTGCCCGGTCGGCTATGTGACCGACTTTGGTATCGGTAGTCGGCTCTCGCTTGCCGTGTCGACCGTGTTTGTGGTTGCATTGTATTATTGGTACGGTCGGATCCGGTAGTTGTACTTGTCTGTCACGGTTTTTATGACACAGTGGGACACGGTGTTCATGTATACTCCTTGGTATTGTTATATCATAAAGCTAGCGTGATGAGGAAGAAATTCCACGCACGAGTGATAATTTGGAGGCGTGAGTCACGACTTGATATCGGTTATATGTTATGTCTTGTAGTTTGGTCATCATACATGTCTCCTGCTTTTTATAGACTATTATGATTTCATTTCTGATATTCTGATTTCACATACTTGGTACTGTTATCGACCTCGCCGAAGTGCGTTCATCCGCGGTAGAAATCATCATTTGTCGATCCGCGTTTAGGATCTCATTTCAGCGTTTTGGGAAGCTCGTTCGTCGGAGGCTTATCTTTGGTATGTTACCACAGTCCGTAAGTTCTTATGCGTTCGAGGTATGGCGGGCCTGTCCGTCATAGTTGTTGTATAAATCTTAGAGTGCATGCTTTGTTGTGGCGGGGTTGTAAGGATTAGAATCGTTCAAATGTCTTTATATATATATGTTGAAAGGCAAGCTATTTTGGTTGCTTTGTTTATTTATAATATCTCATTTCATGTTCATGTTTTATTTTTCCGCTGATTTTCTCACGATGATTGTATCACTAGGGTGCGGGGTAAGGCACGATCCACGGGCCGGATTGGTCGTGACACTTATCGATGTATAGTCCCTGTCGTAGTAGGTGCTTACATTCATGGGTATGGCGGGGCCCTGTCCCGCCATTGTTGTCATGTCACTCTTAGAGGTGCAGTAATCTTGTTGTGGCCGTAAAGGGATGTAACTGTTCGGATTTATGTTTTATATATTATGCCGAAAGACAAATTTTCTCAGATAACTGTTTTACACTTCTTGATATTTCATGTCTTGTTTTATGTTCCGCTGATTACTCTGATGTATGTCTACTTGGGTGCGGGGTAAGGCACGATCCACGAACTGGGTTGGTCGTGACAATAATGAAGGCAATTTGATTTAAAGGCATCAATTGCTTAAATATTTTTAAAGTGGAAGTCACTTGATTGAAGCCGATAAATGTATTTCTAAAAAATTATTGTGACTTGTCTTGAAAAGTAGATATGACTTGATACTACGGTTATTAGTATCTTGGAAGTTTTATATGGAAAAGAGTCATTTTAAAAGAATAAAGGTACGTAGTACTTTGGGTTAAATTCCCGGATTTTTATAATGACATGTTAGTGCCTTAAGTAAACTAAAAAGAGAGCGTATATAAATAAAGTTAATAAGAAGTTAGAAGATTTCTTAACTTGCTTATGTTATGTATGATAAGCCGGTAGTGCTTATGTTATGTATGATAAGCCGGTAGCGCTTATGCTATGTATGATAAGCCGGTGGTGCTTATGTTATGTATGATAGCCTTTGGTGCTAGTGTTATGATTATAAATACGGGGTAAACCCCCAAGACGTTATACACCTCCTGAGTATAAATGCGGGGTAAACCCACAAGACGTTATACACCTTCTGAGTATAATTGCGGGGTAAACCCCCAAGACATTATACATCTCCATGAATTTGCTACCCATGATGCGAGCATGGCGTATATGCTCATTGCGGGCCCGTAGGGCCTAAGCGAGTGAAATAGTCTGTCTTGGTGAAATAGTCCTATGCGGGGAAAATTGCCCTATGCGGGTCCACAAGACTCTTGCGGGTGAAATAGTCCCAGGAGTAGGATTGCCAAATGATACTATGGGCAGGTGGCCCTAAGTTGGTCATAATCTTCCTATTTTTATGCAGTATACCTTTATGGACAGATTTATGTGACTTTATCGCGTCCCAGATTGGGCCGGGCAGTATACCTTTATGGGCAGACTTATGTGACTTTATCGCGTCCCAGAATGGGCCGGGTAGTATAGGCGTCCCTTCAGAAAGGGCCGGATTATGCTATTCAAGATAAGTAAGTTATATGGTTATGAACTTAATGATTTCTCCTAAGTATGTACGTAAGAATTTGACTATAACACTTATTGAAAAATGGGAAAGGATAATGATGTACGATTAAGTTCATGAGGTGTAATGGCATGGTAGGATCTGGTATTTACTTTTTATACTTGCCCGTGTCATTCTTTTGTACAGTTATGATTTGTTTACTGTACCTTATTTCCGTTCCATATTCGGTACTTGTGTTGTTACACCCCGGAATTCCAGGATATGTTTATAAGAACGTACGTAAGAACTAAAAAATGTTAAGATTTGAGTCGAGTAAAAATTTATCGGAATTTTGGAATTTGTCGGAAAATGAAATATTGCGACAAACGGGAGGGCGACACGTGTCACCCCCCCCCCCCTTAGTGGTCTTGGACGAAAATGGCATGGATAAAATGGTCATTTGACCATAATTTAAATGTCCAAGTCTTGCTAAAGCTAGAGCTTGATAAAATTGACTAAGTCAAATGCCACTTGGCTTGATCCTTGTGAAAAGCATCCAAACCACCCATTTGTTCTAATCTTGACCCTCGATATATTTATATAAGCTTCCTAGTGCAAGACAAGGCACTACACTTAGTTAAATTTTCAAGAAAATTAGATGAACATGGAAGGGTGCTCTCGGCCAAGCTAGGGTTTCAAAGGAAAATTTTCAATTGTTGTCCAATAATCTCCCCACTTTAAACCAAGGTACCTAAGGGTATTGTAAGTGTATCTCAATAGAAAGATCCCGGAAAAATGGTGTTTTCGTATTAGTCGTAAGGCGGAAACCTAAGGATTTATTCAACTTTGAAGTTGGAACTTGAATAGGAGTTCTTCATAAGCTTCTAAGGGTCGCTTGGAGTGGATTGGAATGTCAAAAAGAGGCGCTAAAGTTGCTAAGGATCGACTTGTAATCTTGGATCATAATTGGGCTAAATGAGGTATAATTTTCGTCTTACTTTTGTAATTGAAGATTCCATGTTATTATAAGTTAGAAATGATCATGTGATATGTGTTATGAATATTGATAAGTGTTATGGAAATTTGGAAGCTCAAAATCCAAAAATGACATGTTAAGTCATTTGAAATTGAAATACAATTTGGTCGATAATTAGAATCGTCGCATGTTTACCTACTTGAGGATTGTAGTTGTTATACCCCGTATTTTCCAGAGTATGTACGTGAGGGCGTACGTATAAAAGTTTAAGCCTTAAGTAGGCAAGGGTCGAAATTTTGTTCACAACCCACGAAAAGAATCGTTTTCCGACGAAACGTTTTCCAAAACTTGCGAAAGGAAAATTAATGTAATACCCCGTATTTCCAGAGTATGTACGTAAGGGAATACGTACAAAAAGTTTGGCCTTAGTTAGCCTTGGACGTTTTCTTTTGTACACAACTCGCTACAAGAATCGTTTTCCGACGAAACGTTTCCACAGCTTTCGTAGAGTAAATTCCGGCTATGCCATTTCTTATTTTTGCGGATTTTTCCGAGAGACGAAACATTTTGGACCAACGGGAGGGTGACATGTGTCACCCTCACATTGGAAGCAAGTGGGGTGGCTTTGGACGATTGGGCGTCCAAGAGGGTGTTGGCCTTGGCGATTGGGTCCTTGTTTAGGCCTTGTTTTGTGCCATGTTTTGTGGAGTGTTTTGTGGAGTGTTTTGTGGAGTAGGAGTAGGGTGCACTTGGCTTGATCTTGGCCTTACACTTGCCTTGCACTTGTCTTCATCTTGGCCATTGGTTGGCCAAGGCTTGAGCTATAAATACCCCCAGAGATGAAGAGTTATTCATCCACAAAGTTATCTTCCAAGTCTAAAAATCCTCTCCTCCCTTAAGCTTTTAGTCCAAACACCTCTTCCCTCCCCTTGTGTTGTATGGCGAGAGCCTACCCCCTAGCCTAGCCGAAATCTACCCCTCCCTTGGTAGAAAAGTTGTCTTCTTGTATCGTTATAATGCCCAAAATACCTAGCCCAAATACCTTAGTACTTAGTAGAGGTTGTGAAGAACTTCTAAGGTTCTTGGAGCATACAACTTAGGAGCAAAACCTTGCTCAGTAGCGACTTTTCTAGGATATTATTGGGCTTCGAGGTAATAATCCTAACCCTCTTTTGAATTAGAGAATACTTCTTGTTATAGTATAAGAATGAGTATAAATACTTAGAAGTAGATCACGAGAATAGAATTGAAGTGTTAATCACTTAGAAGGGTTTAAAGAAGAATAATCAAACTGTACTTACATGGGTGTTTTCACAATGAGACTTATATAGCTCATGGATAGGGAAGTGCTGCCCGACTTCAGTAGAATTATGAACCCTGTTTAGAATGACCTTGAGTAGTCTTTAATAGATATCCGTGACTATTATAGTGACTCTGCGCGCGACATATTGACTTGGCGGTGGTTTTATGAGAAGGTATGTGATTCTTCCTAAAGCATGATATTTTACAATATAACTACGGCAATGTCTTTGACTTAAGCTGAATAATACTTACGGCAATGCCTCACGCTTAAGCCGAATAATACTTACAGAATGCCTCACGGCTTAAGCACGAATAATAAGAAATGAAAACATTTCAAAGACTCTTGAATCATATTATGTAAGAGAACTAATTGGGTTTTAAAGCGAAGCTTAAGAGTTATACTAGCTTTATGGGAAGTAAGTATAACCACTTAAGATTTATAAAAGAAACAAGTTGCCTATGTGTTTATAACGGACTTGTATTGTGAAAAGAATAATAAAGATGGTTTGATAAATAGACATGATATGATGCTATGTGTGTTAGTATCTTGTAACGTTTGTATAGGTGAGTATCCTTGTCATGCTTATGTTGTTTAAAGATAAGTTGTTATGTTAGTATACTATCACTCACCTCTTGAGATGATCTGGGGGTTAAGTCGCCCTCCGTCTGGGGTAGACTCGGTGATGCAGGACCATGATCCGAGAATACCTCATGCGGGTCGAGGGCCTATGCGAGCTCTGAGAGTTCGAGTTAGTATGCGGGGTTATGCCTCATGCGGTCAGTGTGGCCATGCGGACAATGAGTCGGGGCGATGCCGAGAGTAGCTACCCTCGATGCGGGGTTATACCTCATGCGGGCCCGTGAGTGGCCTATGCGGACTCAGGAGTCGAGATTAGGCTTGCGAGAATGATGATGGGGCGAGTGGCCTGTTTGATCATTCGCGGCCTAGACAAGACCTATTCTGATTACCTATTGTTGCTCTTGTTTGTGATGTGGCACTACGTGCGGTTTTCCTTGGTTGTTTCACACATATTTGTAAACTGGTTTTAAAATGATATGTTTTCATTTAAGTATTTCTGATTTCGCATACTTAGTACTGTTATGCTTGACCTCGCCCGGGGCTGCGTTCATCCGCGGTAAGGGCAGCAGTGCTAGATCCACATCCTTAGGATCTTTGCGTTGGTGTCGTGAGCTCCATCTTCTCGGAGGCTCTACTTTTGGGTATGATCTCCTGTATTGTAGATAGTTTTATGCTGATCGGGGTATGGCGGGCCCTGTCCGCCATAGTTGTTACTTCCTTAAGTGCAGTAGTACTATTGTACGGTTGGGATGTATCGCAAACCTTGAGTTATTTATATTATGCGAAAGGCAAGCTTTTCTTGAGATAAAGCGTGTCTTATTTTATAAAGCTGTTTCTGTCTTGTTTTATATTCATTTGGTTACTACGATGTAT
Organism: Przewalskia tangutica; assembly: GCA_029844215.1. Lineage (NCBI taxonomy): Eukaryota > Viridiplantae > Streptophyta > Magnoliopsida > Solanales > Solanaceae > Przewalskia > Przewalskia tangutica. Next base: position 87,970,705 of record CM056726.1, on the reverse strand, counting down.
GACTACTTGGGTGCCGGTAAGGCACGATCACGGGCCGGGCAGTCGTGACAAAAGTGGTATCGAAGCGATTAATCCTCGGAAAGTGTCTGCAGGCCGTATCTAGTAAGTCTTGATTATCGGTGTGTTGTGCACCACACCAATAATCGTGAGGCTATAGGATATTTAGGATTGGTTTCCATTCTTCTCATTCCGAGATCGTGCTTTAGAGTCGTGTTATAGGTTGGACCCTACAACGTATTCCTTTCTGCTGATTATGCCTCGCGTAAGCAACCGGGCCCGAGAAGGGCAAGGCGGCCGAGGCGCTAGCGAGACACCCAGTCACGAGGCTCGAGCCCGGTCTATACCGAGACGGCGAGTTCTATGACGCCGCCCGGCCCAGCCACGGACCACGGTACCTACACCTCGTCCCACGGCTGGGCGGAGAGTTAGGTCTGAGAGATGGCCCGGCTTTTGGCTAAAGTTGTGGCCCGTCTGAGAGAGATTGGATCTGGCGGTTCGGTTCAGCTCAGCTCGGTCGTACCCGTTGTTCACGAGGCGGCGAGAGTTTGAGGCTACGAGACTTCGAGTTGTAGCCGCCGGAGTTTTATGGGTGGCGGAGGATGATCGCGAGGAGTTCATCCGTCGATCAGAAGGATTTTGAGAGTGATCGGGCGTCGGAGACCGAGTCCGTGATCTTTGGTTCACATAGTGCGTGATACCGCGATCGATTGGTTGATTCATGGGAGTTATCCGGGAGAGCGCGTCCCGCCTACTTGGGACGAGTTCTCGGAGCTTTCCTCACTCATTTCTTGCCTCGCGGATGAGGAGGCGCGGTGATAGATTTTTCTTCTGAGGCGAGAGACGACCTTGTCGGGAGTACAATGTCGAGTTTGATTCATTGGCTCGATATGTCCCGGCATTGGTAGCGATATGGAGGATAGGGTACACCGCTATGTCAGGCTGAGACGACTATATGGCGAGTCATGTGCGGGGTTTCTCTCCGGTAGGGTATGGACATTACCGCGTGCAGCTCACGCCCTTGGATGCGAGGCGCGGTCGACGAGTGGGCGGACATCGCCAGAAGAAGGCGGGGCGGGAGGTTTTACGGTGGTTATCGTGGTGGCGGCCTCGGCAGCGATCTGGGTCGCACCACGGCCGGCTCGAGCACTCTGCACCGTCCTCGGCCACGGCCCGAGTTTTCGAGGCGGGCCGGGGCCCGAGCTTGAGCGTCGAGTAGCGAGTGCGGCGCCGACGGGACCACCACGGTGTGGCGTGCGGGGATCCCATTCTGGAAGTGTGGTACTACTTATGGATCTTGTTACGATTGTAGCGGCGAGTCACTTTGCGGGCTGTCGGCCGAAGCGGCGGTGGTAGGCCCGACGCCCGAGTTACGTGGCCGCCATCATCTCCTACGATTACTCGCCCGGGGCGGTGCTCATGGATCAGCGGTGTGGCGAGTCGTGGCTCGAGTCGATTCTAGCGGTCCTCGAACCGCATTTTTGCTTTGTCGGTAAGCGGGATCGTGAGGCCTCACCGATGTCGCCACGGTACCTTATCGGTTCTGGGTTTGATGTGTATGCTTTGATAGATCGGGTTCTACTCGTCTATATATCTCCTTGTTGCTAGTAGGATAGGGATAGAGCCTGAGTCCATAGACCCTTTCGAGGTAGCTACGCCAGTGGGTGATTCGGTGGTAGCTCGGCGGGTATATAGAGCTTGTCTGTGACCATTCTGATCGTCGGACCTGGCCGACTTGATAGAGTTGGAGATGTTTGACTTGACGTGATTATGGGGATGGATTGGCTAGCTTCTTGCTATGCCAATGTAGACCGCAGAGAGAAAGTAATGCGGTTCCAGTTTCGAGGCCGGTTGTTGAGTGGGAGCACGCGGTATCGCAGGTAGGTTTATTTCCTACCTCAAGGCTAGGAAGATGGTGCGAGAAGGGTATATCTACCATCTAGTTCGGGTGTTTGATCACGAGGTGCGGTACCAGATTTTGATCGATTCCGTAGTCGTGAGTTCCCAGACGTGTTCCCAGATGACCTCCCGGGTATCCCTCCTGAGAGGGAGATTGAGTTTTGTATTGACTTATTGCCAGATACTCGGCTTATTTCCATTCCGCCATACAGAATGGCACCTGCCGAGTTGAGAGAGCTGAAGGATCAGCTTAGGGATTTGCTAGAGAAGGGCTTCATTAGGCCCATGTTTCTCCTCGAAGCGCCGGTATTGTTCGTGAAGAAGAAGGGCGGGGCGCTGCGCATGTGTGTTGATTACGGTGAACAAGGTGACCATTAAACAGATACCCTCCCGTGATTGATGATTTGTTCGACCGGTTGCGAGTGCGAGATGTTTCTCAAGATTGATCTGCGATCGGGCTATCATCAGTGCGAGTCGAGAGGTGGATGTCCCTATCGCAGGACCTGCAGACGTGCGGGCATTATGAGTTCGTGGTCATGTCTTTTGGGTTGACCAATGCTCGTGGTATTCATGGATTTGATGAACCGAGTGTTCAAACCATTTTGGACACGCGTTTGTGATAGTGTTCATTGATGATATCTTGGTTTATTCGCTCGGAAGCGAGGAGCATGCGGAGCATTTGAGGCTTGTCTTGTGATTCTCCAGACCAGCGATTATGCGCCAAGTTTTCCAAATGTGAGTTTTGGTTGACTTGATGGCGTTTCTTGGGCATATTGTCGGGCTGATGGCATTCGAGTTGTCTGGCCAAGATCGAGGCGATCGAGACTTGGCGAGACCTTACTCAGGCAGGTTCGCGATTTTACGGGCCTTGCGAGTTATTATCGGTTCGTGGAAGTTTGCTTCTATCTACGCACCATTGACTAGGTGACTCGGCGGCCAAGTTTGATGGTGATGCTTGTGGCGGGGTTTCGATTCTTTGAAAGAAGGACCGACCGCCCGTTCTTACTCTTCCGGAGGGTCGGATGGTTATGTCGTGTATTGTGATCGTCGGGCATCGGGTTGGGATGTGTATTGATGCAGATGGCGGGGTTATAGCATATCGTCCCGACGGTGAAGAAACACGAGAGGAACTACCCGCATGATTTGGAGTTGGCGTAGTGATTCACGCTTTGAAGATCCGGAGGCACTATTTGTATGGGGTTCACGTGGATATTTATACAGACCACAAGAGCCTCGGTATATCTTCACCAGAGGAGTGAACTTACGGCGAGACGGTGGTTAGAGTTGCTTAAGGATTACGATGTTGATATCCTATACCACGGGAAGGCCAATGTTGTGGCGTATGCTCTTAGTCGTAGGTCGATGGGAGCCTATCGGATGTGCGGCTAGAGAGGAGGACATGGTTCGTGATTTGCATCGATTAGCGAGCCTTGGTGTCCGTTTGATTGATTCCGATAGCGATGGGGTTAGAGTTCGTGAGGTTGCCGAGTCTTCCATCGTCGAGGTGAAGAGGCAATTCGAGGATCGGCTTTGATTCGATATCGTGATCTGACTCTTGAGAGGGCAAGGGTCCTTTTGAGGTAGCACGATGGGGTGCTAAGGTTTGAGGCGGTATGTGTTCGGATGTTTGAGGACTTGGCGGAGTTCTTGGGGAAGCACAGCAGCGTTACTCTATCCATCCGGTCGACCAAGATGTACCACGACCTTAGATCCGTGTATTGGTGGGATGGCTTGAAGAGACGCGTTGCGAGTTCGTAGCTCGGTGCCCGTGTTGTCGGCAGTGAAGGTAGAGCACCAGAGGCCCGGTGGTTTTATTCTGACGATTGAGATCGACACGGAAGTGGGAGGTAATCAACATGGACTTCATCACGGGATTACCTCGCACTCGGAGGAGACATGATTCTATATGGGTTATCGCCGACAGTGGCGAAATCAGCCCACTTTCTTCCGTCGGGGCGACTTTTCGGTACCGAGGATTATGCGGACTTTACATCAGAGATCGTCGATGCATGGAGTCCCTACCCGATCATATCAGACGAGGAGCCCGGTTCTGGCTAACTTCGGAGGTCCTTCCGAGGGGTTTAGGGGCGGTGAGCACGAGTCTTGCATTTCATCCACAGATGCAGTGACAGCAGCGCACTATCCAGACTCTTGAGGATATGCTGCGAGCCTGTGTTATTGACTTTAGTGGTAGTTGGGAGGATCATTTGCCTCTAGTTGAGTTCGCTTATAATAATAGCTACCACTCCAGTATTCAGATGGCGCCTTATGAGGCCTTGTATGGGAGGAAGTGCAGATCGCCTATAGGTTGGTTCGATGTGGGCGAGGGGCAGCTAGTGGGACCAGATTTGGTGCAGCAGGCAGTGGATAAGGTGAAGCTTATCCGAGAGCGGCTATTGTGACTCGAGTCGGCAAGTCGTATCACGAGATCACCGTCGGCATCTTGAGTTCGAGGTTCATGGTAGGTTTTCCTAAAGGTGTCACCCATGAAGGGTGTGATGAGATTCGGGAAGAAGGAAGCTCGGCCTAGGTACATTGGGCGTTTCAGATTGTCGCGAGGTAGGCAAGGTTGCTACGAGTTGGATCTGCCGTCCGATCTGGAGGCAGTGCATCCGGTGTTTCACGTATCTATGCTGAGGAGATGTATCGGGGATCCATCTAGGGTGCACCCGATTGACGATGTCCAGGTGACCGAGGGGTTATCGTATGAGGAGATTCCCATAGCGATAGTCGATCGTCAGGTTAGGCGTCTGCGGACGAAGGACGTGGCTTCCGTCAAAGTCTTGTGGCGGAACGAGCTCAGGGAGGAGATGACATGGGAAGCCGAGGAGGACATGAGGCGGAAGTATCCTCACCTATTCCCCACACCTCCAGGTAATTCACTTTCCTACTTGTAAATTTTCGTTATCATTTATGCCTAAGTGTTGTTTTGTGGCCGCGTGTGGCATTTGCAAACTGTTTAAGTTATGAAGAATCTTATCGTTAACTGTCTTGAGAAGGAACATTCGGGACGAATGTTTCTAAGGAGGGGAGAATGTAATACCCCGTATTTCCAGAGTATGTACGTAAGGGAATACGTACAAAAAGTTTGGCCTTAGTTAGCCTTGGACGTTTTCTTTTGTACACAACTCGCTACAAGAATCGTTTTCCGACGAAACGTTTCCACAGCTTTCGTAGAGTAAATTCCGGCTATGCCATTTCTTATTTTTGCGGATTTTTCCGAGAGACGAAACATTTTGGACCAACGGGAGGGTGACATGTGTCACCCTCACATTGGAAGCAAGTGGGGTGGCTTTGGACGATTGGGCGTCCAAAGAGGGGTGTTGGCCTTGGCCGATTGGGTCCTTGTTTAGGCCTTGTTTTGTGCCATGTTTTGTGGAGTGTTTTGTGGAGTGTTTTGTGGAGTAGGAGTAGGGTGCACTTGGCTTGATCTTGGCCTTACACTTGCCTTGCACTTGTCTTCATCTTGGCCATTGGTTGGCCAAGGCTTGAGCTATAAATACCCCCTTAGAGATGAAGAGTTATTCATCCACAAAGTTATCTTCCAAGTCTAAGAATCCTCTCCTCTCCCTTAAGCTTTTCGTCCAAACACCTCTTCCCTCCCCTTGTGTTGTATGGCCGAGAGCCTACCCCCCGAGCCTAGCCGAAATCTACCCCCCCTCCCTTGGTAGAAAAGTTGTCTTCTTGTATCGTTATAATGCCCAAAATACCCTAGCCCAAATACCTTAGTACTTAGTAGAGGTTGTGAAGAACTTCTAAGGTTCTTGGAGCATACAACTTAGGAGCAAAACCTTGCTCAGGCGGTAATTTGTCTAGGATATTATAGGTCTTCCCGAGGTAATAATCCTAACCCTCTTTTGAATTAGAGAATACTTACTGTTATAGTATAAGAATGAGTATAAATACTTAGAAGTATATCACAGAATAGAATTGAAGTGTTAATCACTTAGAAGGGTTTAAAAGAAGAATAATCAAACTGTACTTACATAGGACTGTTTTCACGATGAACTTATATAGCTCAGGATAGGAAGTGCTGCCCGACTTACCGTAGAATTATGAACCCTGTTTAGAATGACCTTGAGTAGTCTTTAATAGATATCCGTGACTATTATAGGTGACTCTCTGCGCGACATATTGACTTGGCGGTGGTTTTATTTGAGAAGGTATGTGATTCTTCCTAAAGCATGATATTTTACAATATAACTACGGCAATGTCTTTGACTTAAGCTGAATAATACTTACGGCAATGCCTCAGCTTAAGCTGAATAATACTTACGTGATGCCTCACGGCTTAAGACTGAATAATAAAGAACTGAAAACATTTCAAAAGACTACTGAATCATATTAACAGAAGAGAACTAATTGGGTTTTTAAAACAGAAGCTTAAGAGTTATACTAGCTTTATGGGAAGTAAGTATAACCACTTAAGATTTATAAAAGAAACAAGTTGCCTATGTGTTTATAACAGACTTGTATTGTGAAAAGAATAATAAAGATGGTTTGATAAATAGACATGATATGATGCTATGTGTGTTAGTATCTTGTAACGTTTGTATAGGTGAGTATCCTTGTCATGCTTATGTTGTTTAAAGATAAGTTGTTATGTTAGTATACTATCACTCACCTCTTGAGATGATACCGGGGGTTAAGCTGCCCTCCGATGCGGGGTAGACTCGGTGATGCAGGACCATGATCCGAGAATACCTAAATGCGGGTCCAGGGGCCTATGCGGAGCTACGAGAGTTCGTGTTAGTATGCGGGGTTATGCCTCACGCGGTGCGTGGCCATGCGGACAATGAGTCGGGGCGATTTACGCCGAGGAGTAGCTACCCTCGATGCGGGTTATACCTCATGCGGGCCCGTGAGTGGCCTATGCGGACTCGGGAGTTCAGATTAGGCTTGCAGAATGATGATGAGGCGAGTGGCCTGTTTCGATCATTCGCAGCCTAGACAAGACCTATTCTGATTACTATTGTTGCTCTTGTTTGTGATGTAGCACTACGTGCGGTTTCCTTGGTTGTTTCACATATTTGTAAACCGGTTTTAAAATGATATGTTTTCATTTAAGTATTTTCTGATTTCGCATACTTAGTACTGTTATCGACCTCGCCTGGGCTGCGTTCATGCCGCGAGTAAGAGCAGTGCTAGATCCACATCCTTAGGATCTGCGTTGGTGTCGTGAGCTCCATCTTCTAGGAGGCTCTACTTTTGGGTATGATCTCCTGTATTGTAGATAGTTTTCAGATCGAGGGTATGGCGGGGCCCTGTCCCGCCATAGTTGTTTACTTCCTTAGAGGTCTGTAGTACTATTGTACAGTTGGGATGTAACTGCAAACCTTGAGTTATTTATATTATGCCGAAAGGCAAGCTTTTCTTCAGATAAACTGTGTCTTATTTTATAAACTGTTTCCTGTCTTGTTTTATATTCCAGTTACTCGATGTATGACTACTTGGGTGCCGGTAAGGCACGATCCACGGGCCGGGCGGTCGTGACAATTACGACTATGTCATTTATTATTTTTGCGGATTTTTCAGAGATGAAATATTTTGGACAACGAGAGGCGACACTTGTCACCCTCAGGACGATTTTGTGGGTGTTTTCTTGCACGTTTTTGGCCTTGTTTTTGGTCAAGGGTTAGGTAAGATATTTTGTAGATATTTTGTGTAGTTGATGAACAAGTGGGACCCACAAACACTTGTCCAAATCTTGACCCTACACTTGCCCACCACTTGTCTTAATCTTGGCCATTGATTGGCCTATAAATACCCCCCCTTTGTTGAAGACTTATTCATCCACAAAAATTTCCTAAGTCTTGAAAACCCTTTCTCCCCCCTTTTGGAGTGGCTCTCGTCCAAAGAGCCCCCCTCCCCCTTGAGAGGCCTTTTGGCCGAGAGGTACCCCCCCTTCCTAGTAGTGCTAGCCGAGGGTACCCCCCCCTACCTTGAAGCTCTCGTAAAATACCCCCCCCCCCTTTGGTAGAAAAGTATTCTCCAAGTATTGTTACTATTCCAAAATACCTTGGCCCAAATACCTTTTAGTATACAAAGGTTACCACAATACTAAAAGCCCAGAAATACTATTATACTTCCCTTCAGTCACAAAACGAAACCCTAAGGAAAATCTTCATAGTCGGTTGAAGTATTAAGAAGAAGTTGCGTAGAACTTCTAAGGGTTGTTTGGAGCGGGTTGGAGCGCCCAGAGTAGGAGCTAAACGTTGCTCAGGATCGACATTAAAACTTGGATAATTTTGGGCTTACCGAGGTAAATACTCTTGTCCTTCTATTGAAATTGGAAATTACATCGTAGTAGTATAGAAATGAGTATAAGATATAGACGGATGGGATAAGAGCAGAGAATTGAACTGAAATCACATCAGAAGAATATTAAAGAAGAAGATTAAACTGTACTTACATAGGACTGTATTTACAGTAGACTTGTGTAGTTTGACGGGTAGGGAAGTGCTGCCCAATTTTCCGTAGAATCTTGTATCTAGATTTATTCTACCGAATAGTCTAGACATTGATAGACTTGTATAACCGTTATAGGTTGAAGTACTGCGAGTAGCGTATTCTACTCGAAGGGTGGAAAAGGCTAGCAGGATTACAATACTTTGGAGCTATTTGCTAATAGTCGATAAATCGTCGCGAGGTATGTGATTTTTCCTATCCTCTTGAGCATGATATTTTAAAAGAATGTATATATAGTACGGTATACGTACGTGTGTTAACTGAACGTGGTTTTACTCCGATGTCTTTAGACTTGAGTTTTAAATAATAAGAATCTTGAAGTATTTCAAAAGAGTTAAGAAACCTTTTTGAAAGAAGAGTAATACTTGGTTTTAAAAGCTTAAGAGTTATACTAGCTTTATGGGAAGTTAGGTATAACGACTTAAGAGAAATAAAAAGAATGGTTTATTGATTTTAGAAGTTAAGAGACTTGATCTTAAAAGATAAGAGACTTGACTTAATTAAATTAATATGAATTTTGTTAAAAAATGTGAAACCTCATTCGTGAGTAATGAGTACTTGGTTTTCAAAAGGGATAATGTTTTACTGATTTCGGAAATCAGAATAAGTATCGAACGAACCACTGCAGCGTTAATAAAGGAAAATGTATTGAATAATTATGTATTATTAAAACCAGTAGAAACCTCCATCTGCATAGAAGCTAAGATGAGACAAAATGATATTACATTTTCTAGATCATGGCTGCTTAATAAAATTGATTATGAACAAGAATAACCTACTCGCCTATGGCATGTGTTGCTCAATTGTTTTAAAAAGAGATTAAGACAATTGAACTATGAAACTTTTCTAAAAAGAGACTTGTGTAATTGAAATTAGGCAAACTGGAACGTTAGGGAAAAGAAAGGCATTGGGTTGTCTTAAAATGGTTTAAAACATAAAGTGTTATAACAGCTTTATGGGAAGTTGGTTATAACGACTTTATGAAAACAAAAGAGAAGGTTTTATCATTGGTTTTAATGTGGTAACTTGACTTTAAAAAGAGAAGTGTTTTGGTCTAAAAAGAAGGCATGGTATTGCCTTAATTTGGTTTTAAAAAGGAAAGTATGGAGGTTGTTTTGGGTTTACTTAAAAGATATAAGTCACTCTATTTTTATACTACGAGTATCGGGTGACTTTTATAAAAGGGAATGGATCTTTAAAAAGGAATTTAACGTACGTAATCTTGTAGGTTAAAAAGGACTTTGGCATAAACTGAAAGTAGCTTGAGTTGTGTAACTTGCCTATGCTTGTTGTTTTGTAACTTGCCTATGCTTGTTGTTGTGTAACTTGCTTATGCTTGTGGTGATAGCCTTTGTTGTGCAAATGGTGTTCTATATAACCGCGTCTCTCAATGGAGTGCCGGTTGACTTGTTGAGGACTTACTTGGACGTCTGGCGGTGTGGAAAATTCCACGGGTATGCTCGCATTGATAGTGCTATTCCATGGACTAGCTCTCCGAGGTTTCTTACTGTTCGCCTTGGTACCGGTGGTCGGCTTCGTACTTGCCCGCCTCGTGGCTGATTCGGCCTTGGTACCGTAGTTAGCCCTCGCTTGCCGTTCGGTGTAGTGACGAAGTCTCGTGATACGCCCGTACCGGTGGTCAGCCACCGTACTTGCCCCGGTCAGCACGTGACCGACTTTGGTATCGGTAGTCGGCTCGCACTTGCCGTGTCGCCCGTGTTTGTGGTTGCATTGTATTATTGGTACGGTCGGATCCGGTAGTTGTACTTGTCTGACGGTTTTATGACACAGTGGGACTCGGTGTTCATGTATACTCCTTGGTATTGTTATATCATAAAGCTGCCGCGGTGAGGAAGAAATTCCACGCACGAGTGATAATTTGGAGGCGTGAGTCCACGACTTGAATCGGGTTATATGTTATATCGTAGTTTGGTCATCATACATGTCTCCGCTTTTTATAGACTATTATGATTTCATTTACTGATATTCTGATTTCACATACTTGGTACTGTTGATCGACCTCCTTGAGTGCGTTACGCCGCAGTAAGTACATCATTTGTCGATCCGCGTTTAGGATCTCATTTCAGCGTTTTGGGAAGCTCCGTTCCGTCGGAGGCTTATCTTTGGTATGTTACCACAGTAAGTTCTTATGCGTTCGGGGTATGGCGGCCCGTCAGTCATAGTTGTTGTATAAATCTTAGAGTGCATCGCTTTGTTGTGGCGGGGTTGTAAGGATTATGCTCGTTCAAATGTCTTTATATATATATGTTGAAAGGCAAGCATTTTGGTTGCTTTGTTTATTTATAATATCTCTCATTTCATGTTCATGTTTTATTTTTCCGCTGATTTTCTCTGATGATTGTATCACTAGGGTGCCCGGGGTAAGGCACCAGTCACGGGCCCGGATTCGGGTCGTGACACTTATCAGTGGTATAGTCCCCTGTCGTAGTAGGTGCTTACATTCATGGGTATGGCGGGGCCCTGTCCCGCCATTGTTGTCATGTCACTCTTAAGTGCATGTAATCTTGTTGTGGCGGTGTAAAGGATGTAGCTATTGGATTTATGTTTTATATATTATGCCGAAAGACAAATTTTCTCAGATAACTGTTTTACACTTCTTGATATTTCATGTCTTGTTTTATGTTCCGCTGATTACTCTGATGTATGTCTACTTGGGTGCCCGGGGTAAGGCACCAGTCACGGGCCTGGGTTCGGGTCGTGACAATAATGAAGGGCAATTTGATTTAAAGGCATCAATTGCTTAAATATTTTTAAAGTGGAAGTCACTTGATTCAGAAGCCGATAAATGTATTTCTAAAAAAATTATTGTGACTTGTCTTGAAAAGTAGATATGACTTGATACTACGGTTATTAGTATCTTGGAAGTTTTATATGGAAAAGAGTCATTTTAAAAGAATAAAGGTACGTAGTACTTTGGGTTAAATTCCCGGATTTTTATAATGACATGTTAATGCCTTAAGTAAACTAAAAAGAGAGCGTATATAAATAAAGTTAATAAGAAGTTAGAAGATTTCTTAACTTGCTTATGTTATGTATGATAAGCCGGTAGTGCTTATGTTATGTATGATAAGCCGGTAGCGCTTATGCTATGTATGATAAGCCGGTGGCGCTTATGTTATGTATGATAGCCTTTGGTGCTAGTGTTATGATTATAAATACGGGGTAAACCCCCAAGACGTTATACACCTCCTGAGTATAAATGCGGGGTAAACCCACAAGACGTTATACACCTTCTGAGTATAATTGCGGGGTAAACCCCCAAGACATTATACATCTCCATGGATTTGCTACCCATGATGCGAGCATGGCGTATATGCTCATTGCGGGCCCGTAGGGCCTAAGCGAGTGAAATAGTCCTGTGCGGGTGAAATAGTCCTATGCGGGGAAAATTGCCCTATGCGGGTCCACAAGACTCTTGCGGGTGAAATAGTCCCAGGAGTAGGATTGCCAAATGATACTATGGGCAGGTGGCCCTAAGTTGGTCATAATCTTCCTATTTTTATGCAGTATACCTTTATGGACAGATTTATGTGACTTTATCGCGTCCCAGATTGGGCCGGGCAGTATACCTTTATGGGCAGACTTATGTGACTTTATCGCGTCCCAGAATGGGCCGGGTAGTATAGGCGTCCCTTCAGAAAGGGCCGGATTATGCTATTCAAGATAAGTAAGTTATATGGTTATGAACTTAATGATTTCTCCTAAGTATGTACGTAAGAATTTGACTATAACACTTATTGAAAAATGGGAAAGGATAATGATGTACGATTAAGTTCATGAGGTGTAATGGCATGGTAGGATCTGGTATTTACTTTTTATACTTGCCCGTGTCATTCTTTTGTACAGTTATGATTTGTTTACTGTACCTTATTTCCGTTCCATATTCGGTACTTGTGTTGTTACACCCCGGAATTCCAGGATATGTTTATAAGAACGTACGTAAGAACTAAAAAATGTTAAGATTTGAGTCGAGTAAAAATTTATCGGAATTTTGGAATTTGTCGGAAAATGAAATATTGCGACAAACGGGAGGGAGACACGTGTCACCCCCCCCCCCCCCCTTAGTGGTCTTGGACGAAAATGGCATGGATAAAATGGTCATTTGACCATAATTTAAATGTCCAAGTCTTGCTAAAGCTAGAGCTTGATAAAATTGACTAAGTCAAATGCCACTTGGCTTGATCCTTGTGAAAAGCATCCAAACCACCCATTTGTTCTAATCTTGACCCTCGATATATTTATATAAGCTTCCTAGTGCAAGACAAGGCACTACACTTAGTTAAATTTTCAAGAAAATTAGATGAACATGGAAGGGTGCTCTCGGCCAAGCTAGGGTTTCAAAGGAAAATTTTCAATTGTTGTCCAATAATCTCCCCACTTTAAACCAAGGTACCTAAGGGTATTGTAAGTGTATCTCAATAGAAAGATCCCGGAAAAATGGTGTTTTCGTATTAGTCGTAAGGCGGAAACCTAAGGATTTATTCAACTTTGAAGTTGGAACTTGAATAGGAGTTCTTCATAAGCTTCTAAGGGTCGCTTGGAGTGGATTGGAATGTCAAAAAGAGGCGCTAAAGTTGCTAAGGATCGACTTGTAATCTTGGATCATAATTGGGCTAAATGAGGTATAATTTTCGTCTTACTTTTGTAATTGAAGATTCCATGTTATTATAAGTTAGAAATGATCATGTGATATGTGTTATGAATATTGATAAGTGTTATGGAAATTTGGAAGCTCAAAATCCAAAAATGACATGTTAAGTCATTTGAAATTGAAATACAATTTGGTCGATAATTAGAATCGTCGCATGTTTACCTACTTGAGGATTGTAGTTGTTATACCCCGTATTTTCCAGAGTATGTACGTGAGGGCGTACGTATAAAAGTTTAAGCCTTAAGTAGGCAAGGGTCGAAATTTTGTTCACAACCCACGAAAAGAATCGTTAGGAAAATTACGGCTATGTCATTTATTATTTTTGCGAATTTTTCCGAGAGATGAAATATTTTGGACCAACGAGAGGGCGACACTTGTCACCCTCAGGACGATTTTGTGGGTGTTTTCTTGCACGTTTTTGGCCTTGTTTTTGGTCAAGGGTTAGGTAAGATATTTTGTAGATATTTTGTGTAGTTGATGAACAAGTGGGACCCACAAACACTTGTCCAAATCTTGACCCTACACTTGCCCACCACTTGTCTTAATCTTGGCCATTGATTGGCCTATAAATACCCCCCCTTTGTTGAAGACTTATTCATCCACAAAAATTTCCTAAGTCTTGAAAACCCTTTCTCCCCCCTTTTGGAGTGGCTCTCGTCCAAAGAGCCCCCCTCCCCCTTGAGAGGCCTTTTGGCCGAGAGGTACCCCCCCTTCCTAGTAGTGCTAGCCGAGGGTACCCCCCCCTACCTTGAAGCTCTCGTAAAATACCCCCTTTGGTAGAAAAGTATTCTCAGTATTGTTACTATTCCAAAATACCTTGGCCCAAATACCTTATAGTATTCCAAGGTTACCCCTATACTAAAAGCCCAGAAATACTATTATACTTCCCTTCAGTCACAAAAACGAAACCCTAAGGAAAATCTTCATAGTCGGTTGAAGTATTAAGAAGAAGTTGCGTAGAACTTCTAAGGGGTGGTTGGAGCGGGTTGGAGCGCCAGAGTAGGAGCTAAACGTTGCTCAGGATAGACATTAAAACTTGGAGAATTATGGGCTTACCGAGGTAAATACTCTTGTCCTTCTATTGTAATTGGAAATTACATACTGTAGTAGTATAGAAATGAGTATAAGATATAGAAGGATGGTATAAGAGAAGAGAATTGAACTGAAATCACATCAGAAGAATATTAAAGAAGAAGATTAAACTGTACTTACATAGAATTTGTATTCTGATGAACTTGTGTAGTTTGTGGGTAGGAAGTGTTGCCCAATTTTCCGTAGAATCTTGTATCTAGATTTATTCTACCGAGTAGTCTAGACATTGATAGACTTGTATAACCGTTATAGGTTGAAGTACTGCGAGTAGCGTATTCTACTCGAAGGGTGGAAAAGGCTAGCAGGATTACAGTACTTTGGAGCTATTTGCTAATAGTCGATAAATCGTCGCGAGGTATGTGATTCTTCCTATCCTCTTGAGCATGATATTTTAAAAGAATGTATATATAGTACGGTATACGTACGTGTGTTAACTGAACGTGGTTTTACTCCGATGTCTTTAGACTTGAGTTTTAAATAATAAGAATCTTGAAGTATTTCAAAAGAGTTAAGAAACCTTTTTGAAAGAAGAGTAATACTTGGTTTTAAAAGCTTAAGAGTTATACTAGCTTTATGGGAAGTTAGGTATAACGACTTAAGAGAGATAAAAAGAATGGTTTATTGATTTTAGAAGTTAAGAGACTTGATCTTAAAAGATAAGAGACTTGACTTAATTAAATTAATATGAATTTTGTTAAAAAGTGTGAAACCTCATTCGTGAGTAATGAGTACTTGGTTTTCAAAAGGGATAATGTTTCTTGATTTGAAATCGAATAAGTATCGAACGAACCACTGCAGCGTTAATAAAGGGAAATGTATTGACTAATTAAGTATTATTAAAACCAGTAGAAACCTCCATCTGCATAGAAGCTAAGATGAGACAAAATGATATTACATTTCCTAGATCATGACTGCTTTAATAAGATTGTTATAAACAAGAATAACGTACTCACACATAAGCATATGTTTCTCAAATTGTTTAAAAGAGAATTATCTTATTACGTGATTAAGACTATGAACTACGAAACCTTTCGAAAATGAGAAACTTGAGTATTTGAAATTAGGCAAACTTGAACGTTTGGAAAAGAATGTTGTTACTTGATTTTACAAAGAGAAGTGTTTTGGTTTACTTAAAAAGATAGTCACTCTATTTTTATACTACGGGTATTGTGTGACTTCTGTGAAAAAAACGGATCTTTTAAAGAGTTAATGTATGAAGTACTTTGGGATAAAAACCCGAACTTGTTAACATAAAGTAGAAAGTACCTTGTGTGAATAACTTGATTGTGTTGGTGTGTGATAGCCTTGAAATACTTTCTTGTTGATTTGATAAGTAAACATGTTAGGATGCTACGTGTGTTAGTATCTTGTGATGTTTGTGTAAAGGGGTTTCCCTTGTTGTGCTTATGTTGTTTAACGATAAGCTGTTGTATATCACTCACCTCTTGACATGATACCGGGGGTTAAGCTGCCCTCCGATGCGGGGTAGACTCAGGCGGTCTGGGACCATGATTCGAGAATACCTCATGCGGGTCCAGGGGACCTATGCGGAGCTACGAGAGTTCCAGGTTAGTGTGCGGCCTTTGTGGTCATGCGGTCTATGTGGCCATGCGGACTGCGAGTCCAGGACGATGCCGGGGAGTAGCTACCCTCGATGCGGGGTTATACCTCATGCGGACCTATGTGAGTGGCCTATGCGGAGCTGCGGGAAGTTCCAGGATTAGACGCGCAAATTTGATACTGCGGGCGAATGGCCAGCTTCGATCATGTGGCGGTCTAGGCAGACCTCGTGATACAATTTATGACCCTGTTGGTACTGTGGGTGTTAGTAGTCGGCTATGCCTTTGTACTTACCCCGTACGGTTTTATTATGACACAGGTGGGACCTGGTGTTCATGTGTATTCCTTGGTGCTTTTATATCATAGACTGCCGGCAGTGAGGAAGGTATTCCACGGGCATGATTGATGTTGTGGGCGTGAGACCCATAGTTATATTTGAGTGATGACTTTGAGGGCGTGAGTCCCTGACTTGACATGACTGCTTATTTATTGTGAACTGTAGTTTGGTTATCATACATGTCTCCTGCTTTATATAGCCTACTATGATTTTATTCTGATATTTGATTTCACATACTTGGTACTGTTATCTTGACCTCCTTGGGAACTGCGTTCATGCCGCAGGTAGAGGTACACCAGTTGTTGATCCTCGCTCATAGGGTCACAGTTCAGCGTTTGGGAAGCTCCGTTTCTCCGGAAGCTTATTAGTGGTATAGTCCCCTGTCGTTGTAGGTACTTACATTCAGGGGTATGGTGGGGTCCTGTCCCGCCATTGTTGTCATATCATTCTTAGAGGTCTGTAGTACTGTTGTGGGCAGAGTTGTAAAATAGATGTAACTGTTCGGATTTAAGTTTTTATATATATATGCCGAAAGACAACTTTTCTCAGATAATTGTTTCATATTTCATGTCTTGTTTTATATTCCGCTGATTACTCTAATGTATGTCTACTTGGGTGCCCGGGGTAAGGCACCAGTCACGGGAGGTTGGTCGTGACAAAAGTGGTATCGTGAGCGATTAATCCTCGGAAAGTGTCTACAGACCGTATCTAGTAGAGTCTTGATTATCGGTGTGTTGTGCACCACACCAATAATCAGGAGGCTATAGGATATTTAGGATTGGTTTCCATTCTTCTCACTCTGAGATCGTGCCTTAGAGCTGTGTTATAAGTTGGACCCCTCTAACATATTTCTTTCCCTTACCGTTATGCCTCCGCGTAAGGCAACCCGGGCCCAGAAGGGCAAGGCAGCCGAGGGAGATGCGAGTAGAGCACAGAGGGTTACGAAGGCACAGGCCCAATCATCACCTGGGGTGGTGCTTCATTCTGGGAGTTCGGCGACGCCGCCAATTCAGAGAGTTTAGCACGCGGCGGCGATTCCTCTGCGACCATGACATTTACACCCGGTTCCACGACCCGATGCGAAAGAATAGATTGCAAAGAGACGACCACATTACTAGCTAGGGAGTTAGCAACTGCAGGGTATATTATGGATCGATTTATCACGGGTCTTGATGACTATCTAAGAGGGTTGTGCAAAGTAGCTCTTGATCGAGCTTGAGCATGGCCTGTGTACGGGCTTATGCGCAGCAGGCCGAGAAACGTAGAGATCGACAGATTAATCAAGGACAGCAGAAGAGGGTCGATCGGCAGGGTCCTTTGGTAACTTTCGAGGCGGACCTTCCGTGAGCAGATCGTTATGCACCTCCGCGATGCAGTGGTCCTCCGCGAACTTCAGGGGCGTTCGAGGTATGCGGAGTTGGTGAGCTCCAGGCTTCCGATTCTGAGATACACGTAGGTTCGGCCCGGCCGGATTGATTTTCCCGGTGTTCCAGGTGTAGCGAGCGCCATCGGGAATGTCGTCTTTTGTTGGTACTTGTTTTACTGCGGCGTCGAGCGTATGTCGAAAGGATGTCCTAGTAGCGAGGATGCAAGTAGGAGGATTCACCCGAGGATCGGTGACGATTCATCATCTTCCCTAGCTATGCGCCCAACAGGGCAGGATTGATTAGAACGACAAAGGGGAGTGAAGCGGTAGATACATGTATATCCTTAACCCTCTAGAGATTGTATGTGTGATAAGATAAGGGTATCTTAAGTGTTGTGTTCTGATAGCATTGTGTTAATGGTGATTAGAAATCATGGTTAGTTAAAAAGGTAAGATTGGGGATAGGAAAAGTGTGAGTCTTAGAATGTTATACGTAGAGACCTTAGAGGCAAGGCCATCTCGAGTAAAAGATTTATTTTATGATTGACCCTTATCAGAGTACATAGTACACGTGAGATATGTCTGTGTGATAAGTCCCGGAGTGGTATGAAATGAAAGAGGGTAGTTGATCTAAGAAGACCACTAGGTTTTCGTAACTTGATTAGTGAGATTGTTTCGGATCGGGGAACAAGAGTTTTGCGCGATAGCGGGTCGGGTTGAGGACCGATCGCGGGTCAACCCGCGGCCTGCATTGTGGTGGGGTCAGTTCGAGGTGGTCCCGCGGTGGTGGTCACGAGGGTGTTAGGCCCAGGTTTAGTTAACCATCGTACGAGTTCGTGGATGCGTTCGACCAGTAGTCGGGCTGATAGGGTCAGCCCATCTTGCCTTTTAGCCAAGACCATTTACTCGGCAGAGGGTTATGCGAGATGTTATATCAGGAAGGTTGTAAGGCTGCACGAGGTGCCTACTTTCACCTTATGGCGACGATGGAGCCGGTTCTGGTATTTCTTTTTCGGAAGTTTTACGAGCGGGGTTAGGAACTCAGGTGAGTCTCGAGATCGCATTCGCCTCGGGCGGTGTTTGGATTTCAGGGGTAGCTGTGAGGATTGTTGTCTCCTGTTGAGGGAGTGTTTAATAGCTACCATATCAGTATTCGGACATCGCCTTATGACGCCTTGTAGGGGCAGAAGTATAAGTTGCCGGTCGATTGGTTCGATGTTGGCAAGGTTCAGATAGCTGGTTCATTCTTGTTTCAGCAGGATGTGGATAGGGTGAAGCCTATCCAGGAGAGGTTACCGGCTCGAGTCAGTAAGTCGTGCGGATAATCGGTGGACGCTTGGAGTTGAGTTGTGGTGGGTCTTCTTGAAGGTACCACCCCGAAAAGGGTGTGACGAGTTTTGGAAAACAGAGGAAACTTAACCCAAAGTGCTTTTGGGCATTTTCAGATTGTTTGTAGAATAGGCCAGGTTGCCTATAAGTTGGCATTGTCGTCCGACGTAGGAGGCAGTACGTCCGGTCTTTCATGTTGTTATGTTCGAAAAAGTATCGGAGATCCATCCAGAGTGTTCCCAGATAATGATGACCAAGTTGGAGGTGGTAACCCAGAGATTTTGGAAACTGAAGCAGTAACAGAAATGTGGTAAGTTATGAGAAAGAGTTCGAGTGTACGAGAAGGGTACGACGAGTAAGGGAAGAAGCGAGCATGTGTTACGAGCATAGATGTGATCATTTCTTTTGTAAAGTGAAGGTGCGAAGGGAGTATATTTTAGTCCTCGAGTGGGAGCTTTTGTAGTGATGGAGGTGATTTCTCGTGGACTTGGATGTAAGTATTTGCCCGTGTTGTAATGTGGCCAGGTGTGGCATGATTGTTTTCGTAAGTATAGCAGTGAAGACTATACTGGCGCATGGTTGTTTTGAGACTTAGAAGGAACATTCGGGACGAATGTTTCTAAGGAGGGGAGAATGTTATACCCCGTATTTTCCAGAGTATGTACGTGAGGGCGTACGTATAAAAGTTTAAGCCTTAAGTAGGCAAGGGTCGAAATTTTGTTCACAACCCACGAAAAGAATCGTTTTCCGACGAAACGTTTTCCAAAACTTGCGAAGGGAAAATTACGGCTATGTCATTTATTATTTTTGTGGATTTTTCCGAGAGATGAAATATTTTGAACCAACGAGAGGGCGACACTTGTCACCCTCAAGTGGACGATTTTGTGGGCGTTTTCTTGCACGTTTTTTGCCTTGTTTTTGGTCAAGGGTTAGGTAGGATATTTTGTAGATATTTTGGGTAGTTGATGAACAAGTGGGACCCACAAAAACTTGTCCAAATCTTGACCCTACACTTGCCCACCACTTGTCTTAATCTTGGCCATTGATTAGCCTATAAATACCCCCCCTTTGTTGAAGACTTATTCATCCACAAAAATTTCCTAAGTCTTGAAAACCCTTTCTCCCCCCTTTTGGAGTGGCTCTCGTCCAAAGAGCCCCCCTCCCCCTTGAGAGGCCTTTTGGCCGAGAGGTACCCCCCCCTACCTTGAAGCTCTCGTTAAATAAACCCCCCCCCCCCCTTTGGTAGAAAAGTATTCTCCAAGTATTGTTACTATTCCAAAATACCTTGGCCCAAATACCTTGTAGTATTCCAAGGTTACCCCTATACTAAAAGCCCATAAATACTATTACACTTCCCTTCAGTCACAAAAACGAAACCCTAAGGAAAATCTTCATAATCGGTTGAAGTATTAAGAAGAGGTTGCGTAGAACTTCTAAGGGTTGTTTGGAGCGGGTTGGAGCGCCCAGAGTAGGAGCTAAACGTTGCTCAGGATCGACATTAAAACTTGGATAATTTTGGGCTTACCGAGGTAAATACTCTTGTCCTTCTATTGTAATTGGAAATTACACACTGTAGTAGTATAGAAATGAGTATAAGATATATAAGGATGGTATAAGAGAAGAGAATTGAACTGAAATCACATCAGAAGAATATTAAAGAAGAAGATTAAACTGTACTTACATAGGACTGTATTTACAGTAGACTTGTGTAGTTTGACGGGTAGGGAAGTGCTGCCCAATTCTCCGTAGAATCTTGTATCTAGATTTATTCTACCGAGTAGTCTAGACATTGATAGACTTGTATAACCGTTATAGGTTGAAGTACTGCGAGTAGCGTATTCTACTCGAAGGGTGGAAAAGGCTAGCAGGATTACAGTACTTTGGAGCTATTTGCTAATAGTCGATAAATCGTCGCGAGGTATGTGATTCTTCCTATCCTCTGGAGCATGATATTTTAAAAGAATGTATATATAGTACGGTAGGCGTACGTGTGTTAACTGAACGTGGTTTTACTCCGATGTCTTTAGACTTTAGTTTTAAATAATAAGAATCTTGAAGTATTTCAAAAGAGTTAAGAAACCTTTTTGAAAGAAGAGTAATACTTGGTTTTAAAAGCTTAAGAGGTATACTAGCTTTATGGGAAGTTAGGTATAACGACTTAAGAGAAATAAAAAGAATGGTTTATTGATTTTAGAAGTTAAGAGACTTGATCTTAAAAGATAAGAGACTTGACTTAATTAAATTAATATGAATTTTGTTAAAAAGTGTGAAACCTCATTCGTGAGTAATGAGTACTTGGTTTTCAAAAGGGATAATGTTTTACTGATTCCGGAAATCAGAATAAGTATCGAACGAACCACTACAGCGTTAATAAAGGGAAATGTATTGACTAATTAAGTATTATTAAAACCAGTAGAAACCTCCATCTGCATAGAAGCTAAGATGAGACAAAATGATATTACATTTCCTAGATCATGGCTGCTTTAATAAGATTGTTATAAACAAGAATAACGTACTCACACATAAGGTATATGTTTCTCAAATTGTTTAAAAGAGAATTATCTTATTACGTGATTAAGACTATGAACTACGAAACCTTTCGAAAATGAGAAACTTGAGTATTTGAAATTAGGAAAACTTGAACGTTTGGAAAAGAATGTTGTTACTTGATTTTACAAAGAGAAGTGTTTTGGTTTACTTAAAAAGACAGTCACTCTATTTTTATACTACGGGTATTGTGTGACTTCTGTGAAAAAAACGGATCTTTTAAAGAGTTAATGTATGTAGTACTTTGGGGATAAAAACCCGAACTTGTTAACATAAAGTAGAAAGTACCTTGTGTGAATAACTTGATTGTGTTGGTGTGTGATAGCCTTGAAATACTTTCTTGTTGATTTGATAAGTAAACATGTTAGGATGCTACGTGTGTTAGTATCTTGTGATGTTTGTGTAAAGGGGTTTCCCTTGTTGTGCTTATGTTGTTTAACGATAAGTTGTTGTATATCACTCGCCTCTTGACATGATACCGGGGGTTAAGCTGCCCTCCGATGCGGGGTAGACTCAGGCGGTCTGGGACCATGATTCGAGAATACCTCATGCGGGTCCAGGGGACCTATGCGGCACTGAGAGTTCGAGTTAGTGTGCGGCCTTTGTGGTCATGCGGTGTATGTGGCCATGCGGACTGCAAGTCCAGGACGATGACGGGGAGTAGCTACCCTCGATGCGGGGTTATACCTCATGCGGGCCTATGTGAGTGGCCTATGCGGAGCTGCGGGAAGTTCCAGGATTAGACGCGCACATTTGATACTGCGGGTGAGTGGCGGCCGATCATGTGGCGGTCCAGACAGACCTCGTGATACGCTTTATGACCGCTTTTGATGCGTAGGTGTTAGTAGTCGGCTATGCCTTCGCACTTACCGTGACGGTTTTATTATGACACGGTGGGACACGGTGTTCATGTGTATTCCTTGGTGCTTTTATATCATAGGCTGGCGGTGAGGAAGGTATTCCACGCATGATTGATGTTGTGGGCGTGAGACCCATAGTTATATTTGAGTGATGACTTTGAGGGCGTGAGTCCCTTTCTTGACATGACTGCTTATTTATTGTGAACTGTAGTTTGGTTATCATACATGTCTCCTGCTTTATATAGCCTACTATGATTTCATTCTGATATTTTCGATTTCACATACTTGGTACTGTTATGCGACCTCATTCTGGGGCTGCGTTAAATGCCGCGGTAGAGTACACGATTGTTGATCCTCGCTCATAGGAGTCACGATTCGGCGTTTGGGAAAGCTCCGTTTCTCGGAGGCTTATCGGTGATATAGTCCTGTCGTTGTAGGTACTTACATTCGGGGTATGGCGAGGCCCCTGTCGCCATTGTTGTCATATCATTCTTAGAAGTGCATGCTTGTTGTGGGCGAGTTGTAAAGGATGTAGCTGTTGGATTTAAGTTTTTATATATATGTCTTTGAAAGGCAACTTTTCTCGAATAAGCGTTTCATATTTCATGTCTTGTTTTATATTCCGTGATTACTCGATGTATGTCTACTTGGGTGCGGGGTAAGGCACGATCCACGAGGTTCGGTCGTGATAGTAGTGTAATCAATTGTGGCTAGATAACATTTTATATTAAACCACTTGGATTGAAAAGGGATTGGAAACGAATTTGTATTGTTGTCCTATTTTTGCGAATGGACATTATATGTTGGACTTGTTTGATATTTATTGTGGGCGGAATTTTACGTCTTGATTAAGCGTGTAATCCCTATTGTTAACTACTTTGTTGAGCCTTAAATATGGCGTGTTTGGTTATTGAATTCGGCCTTGAAAAGGTGGCAAAGTATGTAGAAACAAAGGAAGTCTTTGTCAGATTTTCCGTAGAATTTAGTGACTTTGCACTTGGAATATTCTACGTTTGAAGTAAGAAGTTAATAGGCGTACTATGGTCATTATAGGTTGACATACTACGTGCGGCGTATTGGACTTAGCAAGTGGATGGAACCAGAAGAGGTATGTGGAACTTTCTTATCTCTTGAGCATGAATAAGTTGTAAATGTATAGTACGGTGAGCGACAAGATTTTGACAATCTAGTCCATTTGATATCCTTGGCTTATTTTAAGAATGTCCAAGTTGGTTGAGTTAGGGAATTAACTCACTTGTTTAAATATTAAGGATATCTTGGTTTTCAAAAGTTAAGAGACTTTAAGTATGTTGAAAGTATTTTTGATACTTGTTTTGTTGGAAAGTTTAAGCCTCTTGGTTTTAAAGAAGAATGTAAGTTTCTAAG
Source organism: Przewalskia tangutica (assembly GCA_029844215.1). Classification (NCBI taxonomy): domain Eukaryota; kingdom Viridiplantae; phylum Streptophyta; class Magnoliopsida; order Solanales; family Solanaceae; genus Przewalskia; species Przewalskia tangutica. The sequence goes on along the minus strand of CM056726.1, from coordinate 87,947,192 downwards.
GTATAAAGCTAGTATAACAGCTTTATGGGAAGTTGGTTATAATAGCTTTATGGAAGGTTAAAAAGAGTGATTTACTCTAAGTAATTTAAGTATGATAAATGACTTGAAATAGTGAAAGGAAAATTGATTTAAAGGCATCAATTGCTTAAAGTTTTAAAAGAAAGAAGTCACTTGATTTAGAAGCCTATAATTGTATTTCTAAAAGGTATTGTGACTTGTCTTGAAAAGTAGTTATGACTTGATACTATGGTTATTAGTATCTTGGAAGTTTTATATGAAAAAGAGTCATTTTAAAAGAGTGGAAGTATGTAGTACTTTGGGTTAAATTCCCGAATTTTTATAAAAGACATGTTAGTGCCTTAAGTAAACTAAAATGAGAGTGTACATGTATAAGACTAATAAGAAGTTAGGGGATTTCTTAACTTGCTTATATATGGTATGATAAGCCGGTAGTGCGTATGTTATGTATGATAACCGGTAGTGCTTATGTTATGTGTGATAGCCGGTTTGTGCTAGTAGTATGTTATTCATTACGGGGTCATTCCCCGGGTTTGTGGCATTTGCATATTCCGTGGATTTTCTACCCACGATGCGAGGAATACCTCACGCGAGTCCGTAAGGGCTTATGCGGGTGAAATAGTCCCATGCGGGCGGATACAGCCTATGCGAGGAATACCTCATGCGGGTCTACACGACATATGCGGGTGAAATAGTCCCATGCGAGGAATACCTCATGCGGGTCCACACGACCTATGCGGGTGAAATAGTCCCAGGAGTAGGATTGCTTAATGATACTGTGGGCGGGTGGTCCTGCTTTGATCGTGAGCTTCCTATTTTTTTTTTATGTTGTAAGTATACTCTTATTTACTCTCATTGTTAGTAAGGCACAATGTACTGTTAATTGAGCTATCATACATGTCTCCAGTTTTATTATAGACTTATGATTTCATTACAGTACTTTCAGTTCCACATATTTGGTACATGTTATGACCTCCTTGAGTGCGTTCATGCCGTAGGTAGAGTACAGGTTGCTGATCCTCGCTCTTAGGATCACTGTTCAGCTGTTGAGAAGCTCCTTTATTTCGGAGGCTTATCCCTGGTATTGTCGGTTGTTGTACATTCAGGGGTATGGTGGGGCCCTGTCCTGCCAAAGTTGTTATTCTTAGAGGTCTGTAGTCACATTTGTGGATTGGGTTGTAAAGAAAAAAATGTACTGTTCTATTACGTATATTTTACGGAAGGTGGCCTTATCGGCTAGTCTGTTGTTATTTTATGTTTAAGCATTTTATAAGTTGTGTATGTTCCGTTGCTATTCTATGATGTATACCGAAAGTGCCTGTGTAGGGCACGATCGCGAGCCGGCTGGGTCGTGACAAAAGTGGTATCGTGAGCGCTTAGTCCTCGGAAAGTGTCTACAGACCGTGTCTAGTAGAGTCTTGATTATCGGTGTGTTGTGCACCACATCTATAATCAGGAGGCTGCAGGATATTTAGGATTGGTTTCCATTCTTCTCACTCTAAGATCGTACGATAGAGCTGTGTGGTTAGGGTCGTCTCTCCCTAACAGGTTATGTTGTTTGCAGCTACGAGAAAGGCAGCAGTGACCCAGGAAAGATGATGTGGATTACGTATCCAGGTAGGTAATATTTGTAATATAGTTGGTATTGTGACATACAGCTATACGTATTTATGTATGAGGGTCAGACGCGTGTTGCCTAGAATGGTTTTAGGTTACCAGGATTTGGTAAGGACTAAATAAATACCGGGAAGACTATGTTAATAGATTGAGCTACGTAGTATGATTAAGAAAATGGTACGAATGAGATCCGTATGGAGTAAGTATGGTTGTTGTGGTCAAGACAACACGATTATAGTATATTGAGAAGTTTTTGTACCCGTTTACGGGGGGACTAATAAGTTAGGCTTGGAGCATGGGAATTGTGAGCCTAGGAATGTTGATAACCACCGAGACTTTAGCTATATAAGGCCTTCTCGGGTAGTAAAAGGTTAAGTCAGACCAAGGGTAAGAGTTAAGTACGACGCCGAGTCGGGTTGAGGACCTATTAAGGGTCGCCCCATAGCTTGAAATGGAATAGGATCAGTTGGTAGTAGTCCCGCTATGTGACAGGATCACGAGGGTGCAAGGCCCAAGTTTAGTTAATCATTTTACGGGTTCGTGGACGCGTTCCACCAGAACCAGGTTGAGAGAGCCGGAAATGGCCTTATGTTGTTTAGAATAGTAACTCCAAAGATAGGAGGCCCGAATCAGTATGAAGGCTATGTACGTACGCTACAATAAGTTTGGAAATGCGGAAGAGTACGACGAAGAAAGAGCAACCAAGTGTAAAGAAATGGAACCTGAATCCATGAGAACATTTCAAGGTGACTACACCCGTGAGTGTTGGGTGGTAGCTGAGCGGGTAGATAATTGCCGGTAACGATACAGTCGTTGGACCCTAGCAGACCTAGCGGAGCTGTTATGATAGACTTTGAGGATATTATGGGTACGGGCTAGTTGGCCTCTTGTTATGCCAACGGGGTCTATAGAGAGAGATTGATTCGGTACCAGTTTCCCGGTAAGTCGGTTATCGAGTGGAAAGGAAGAGAAGTGGTGGTAACCAGTGAATTATCCTTCCTTCTTTGACATTGTTGATTTTAATAAGTCTGTGTGACTTGTTCTGTTATACCCCGTATTTCCAGAGTATGTACGTGAGGACGTACGTAGAAAAGTTGGGCCTTAAAGTTAGGCAAGGACGAAATTTTGTTCACAAGTACCGAAAAGAATCGTTTTTCGACGAAACGTTTTACAAAACATACGGAGGGAAAAATACGGCTATGTCATTTATTATTTTTGCGGATTTTTTCCGAGAGATGAATCATTTTTGACCAACGAGAGGGTGACACTTGTCACCCTCAAGTGGACGACAAACATGGCCTTGGTTGGACGATTTCTTGGCTTTTCATTAGTCAAGGTTAGGTAGGATATTTTTGTGTAGTAGATGGATAAGGACACTTGGGTAAATCCTCTCCCTACACTTGCCTTGCACTTGGCTTCATCTTGGCCATTGGTTGGCCATTGCTTGACCTATAAATACCCCCCTAACTTGAAGGTTTTCTTCATCCACAAATCACTTCTCCAATTCTTGAAAATCCTTCCCCCTCTCTTGAAGTGTTTTCGTCCAACACACCCCCTCCCCTTGAGAAGGCCTTGGCCGAAACACCTCCCCCCCTCGCCTAGTAGCTCTAGCCGAAACCCCCCCCCCCCCCCCCTTGGTAGAAAGTTGTCTTCCAAGTATAGTTGCTATTCCTAAAATACCCTAGCCCAATCCCGTATAGTACTTAGTAGAAGTTGTGAGGAACTTCTAAGGTTTTCTTGGAGCTATCGGAGCGTGCAATTAGGAGCTAAACCTTGCTCAGGATCGACGTTTATACTTGGATAATTTTGGGCTTATCGAGGTAAATACTCTTGTCCTTCTATTGTAATTGGATATTACATATAAGAATAGCTAAGACTTGAGTATAAGATACTGAAGGATATTACAGAATAAAATTGAACTGTTATCACAGTAGAAGGGTTTAAAAGAAGAATAATTGAACTGTACTTACATGAATTCGTTTTCATGATGAACTTGAGTATCTTGACGGGTAGGGAAGTGCTGCCCAATTTTCCATAGAATAGAGAACCCTCTGCTTAGAACTGTTTACAGAATAGTCTAGACGTTGATAGACGTATTTGACTATTATAGGTTGATTCTCTGCGCGCGACATATTCGACTTGGCAGGTGGATTTCGCCGAGAAGGTATGTGATTCTTCCTATACTCTTGAGCATGATATTTTAAAATATATATAGTACGGTAGACGTACGTGTGCTAACTGAATAATAATTACGGCAATGTCTTTTGACTTAAGCCTGAATAATAATTACGGCAATGTCTTTTGACTTAAGCCTGAATAAATCTTGAAGTATTTCAAAAGAATACTGAATCATTTTTTAACAAAAGAGTAATACTTGGTTTTAAAAGCTTAAGAGTTATACTAGCTTTATGGGAAGTTAGGTATAACGGCTTAAGAGAGATAAAAAGAATGATTTATTGATTTAAGAAGATAAGAGACTTGGTTTAATTGAATTAATTTGAATTTTGTTAAAAAAAAGTGTGAAACCTCATTCATGAGTAATGAGTACTTGGTTTTTAAAAGGAATAATGTTTTACTGATTTCGGAAATCAGAATAAGTATCGAACAAACCACAGCAGCGCTAATAAAGGGGAAATGTTTTGACTACTTAAGTATTATTAAAACCAGTAGAAACCTCCATCTGCATAGAAGCTAAGATAGGACAAAATGATATTACATTTCCTAGATCATGGATGCTTAAATAAGATTGATTATGAACAAGACTAACCTACTCACATATAAGGCATATGTATCTCAAATTGTTTTAAAGGAGAATTATATCATTAAGTGATTAAAACTATGAACTACGAAACCTTTCGAAAATGAGAAATTTAAGCATTTGGAATTAGGCAAACTTGAACGTTTGGAAAATAATGTTGATACTTGATTTACAAAGGGAAGTGTTTTGGTTTACTTAAAAGGATAGTCACTCTATTTTTATACTACGGGTATTGTGTGACTTTTTGAAAGAAACGGATCTTTTAAAAAGGAGTTAATGTATGAAGTACTTTGGGGATAAAAACCCGAAATTGTTAACATAAAGTAGAAAGTACCTTGTGTGAATAACTTGTTAGTGTTGGTTTGTGATAGCCTTGTAATACGTTCTTGTTGATTTGATAAGTAAACATGTTAGGATGCTACGTGTGTTAGTATCTGGTGATGTTTTGTGTAAAGGGGTTCCCTTGTTGTGCTTATGTTGTTTAACGATAAGCTGTTATGTTATTATATCACATACCTGTTACACCCCGTAAGCCCAGGACATGTATAAGAGAATGTACGTAAGGAATCAAGACTTGGAAATTAATACGAAAAGAAGAATTGTTTTTCCGACGGGAAATCTTCCGGACGTCGGAAAGGAAAAAGGTTCGTTGTTGAGAATTGGATTCTCAAAGTGCATTATTTAAAAAGTATGGAACTCTTAACCTTATGGAAATTTATTTTTACGGATTTGGTCACGTGGGGCCCACCCGAGGAATTTTACATTTTTGTAGGGCCCACGAAGGTTACGTAATTTTATGGACGAATGAGAGGGCGACACGTGGAACCCCCACATGGTCTTGGTTGAAATGTTGCAAGGGTAAAATGGTCATTTGACCTATGTAGATGATAAGTCTTGCAAGCTTGATATATTTGACCAAGTCAACTTGTCCACATAGGCTTAATCCAAGTGAAATTCATCCTAGCCTCACATTTGTTGATATCGAAGCCCTCCATTGTGTTTTATAAGGTTACTACTAGTGCAAGACTAGCTCATTTAACACTTAGAAAAATTGAGAGGGCTTGTGTGTGCCCATATTGCTCTCGGGTTTGCTAAGAAGAAAGGAGAAAATTTTGTGATTTTGATCCATTAGCCACAAGACTTAAACCCAATGTCCCTAAGAGTGTTGTAAGGATATCTCAATAGAAAGATTTCGGAAAAGCGGCGTTTTCGTATTAGTCGCAAGGCGGAAACTTAAGAAGTTCTTCAACTTTGAAGTTGGAACTTGAAGATGGGTTCTTCATAGGCCTCTAAGGAGTGCTTGGAGCGGATTGGAACTTAAGGAAAGGAGCTAAGAATTGCTAAGGCGCGACTTTGATTCTTGGAAATTTTAAGGGCTTATAAAGGTATAATCTTGTCGTTTTAGCAATTAAGGTTTACTTATTGTTGTAGCTATGGTTATTAGCAAGCATGAGTTATATATTATGAAGTTTGATTATTATATTGGCTATTGGAACCCTAATCCGAAAACTAGCATGTTAGCCTTAAGACTACAATTCAAGTCGATTATTCGTTTAAGTCGTCGCATGTTGTGTAAGAAGGAAATTGTAGTTGTTGAAATGGTTTATAACTATATAACATGTTAGACCTTCGAACTTGGAATTGGAAAAGGATTGGAAAAGACTTTGAATTGTTAGTATGTAGTTGGCCGAGAAGGGCTTGGAGTTTTAAACTACTTGGTATGAATTGTGGGGCGGAATTTTACACGTATTGTAAGGAGTGTAATCCCCTTTGTTTGGTTGTTGTTTTGAGCCTTAAATGTGGCGTGTTGGTTATTGTATTCGACCTTGAAAAAGGTGGCAAAGTGAGTAGAAACAAAGGAAGTGCTGCCCGATTTTCCGTAGAATTAGAGACCGTACACTTAGTTTTATTCTACGTTAGAGACTAGAAGTTGATAGTATTGTTGTGACCATTATAGGTTGACACTTCTACGTACGGCGTATTCGGCTTAGCTTGTGGATTTAGCCGAAAAGGTATGTGAACTATCTCCTCTTCTAGCATGATTCCTTAAGATAAAGAAAGTATGTCCTACTCCTTAAATGATCCATCCCTTGGTTGTATTTGGATTGCCTAAAATAGAATTTGTTCTATGTACTTCCTTGATTGTACTTTGATGTTTAAATTGTAAGTTGTATAATCCATTTTCCTTAGTGAAGTTTGGATTCTTAAAGGTGAAAGTATTTTACTTAAAGTACATGGAGTCTTAAAAAGGAAGTGGTTTCCAAACCTTTTGGCTAGTGCCTTAGTTCCAAAACCTAAGGGTTGTTGTAATGACTTTAGGGGAGTTAAAGGAGTGATTTACTTAATTGTTTTAAGAGAGGAGAAATGACATGATTTAAGAGAAGTAACTTGTTTTGAAGGTGTGAGTTACTTGAGGTTTAAAAGTAGAAGAAACTTGTTTTCTAAATATTAAGGGACTTGAAGTATTTTGAAAGTTAAGGAACTTGATTTGAAAGTTTGTGATACTTGGTTTTAAGTATAAGTCTCTTGGTTATAAAAGGAATGGATATGTCTAAAACCATAAAGGGTTATAACGGCTTTATGGGAAGTTGGTTATAGCGGCTTTATGGAAGGTTAAGAAAGTTTCCTATTTTTTATTAATGGGCATAAGTTGCCTAGATTGTGAAAATTTGAAGTTACTTGATTTCAAGCTTTGAAATGAGTTTTCTAAAAGTGTAGTAACTTACTTTGAAAAATAGACATGCCTTGATACTACGGGTGTTAGTATCTTGGGGTTTACATAAAAAGGAGTCTTTTGAAAGGAATGTACGTACGTAGTACTTTGGCTTGTTAAATGAGAATTATTCTATTTGTGCCCTGATAAGTACTTTGGCTTGTTAAATGAGAATTATTCTATTTGTGCCCTGATAAGCACTTTGGCTTGTTAAATGAGAATTATTCTATTTGTGCCCTGATAAGTACTTTGGCTTGTTAAATGAGAATTATTCTATTTGTGCCCTGATAAGTGTTATACCTCGTATTTCCAGAGTATGTACGTAAGGACGTACGTAGAGAAGTTTGAGCCTTAAAGTAGGCAAAGTGGCGAATTTGTACACAAGTGCCGAAAAGAATCGTTTTTCGAAGAAACGTTTTACTAGACTTGCGAAGGGAAAATTCCGGCTATGTCATTTCTAATTTTTGCGGATTTTTCCGAGAGACGAAACATTTTGGACCAACGGGAGGGTGACATGTGTCACCCTCACATTGGAAGCAAGTGGGGCGGCAAAGGTGGACGAAAGGGTGGGTTGGTTAGGTAGGATATTTGTGCAAGTTGGTGTGGTAGATGGATAAGGTGCACATGGCTTAATCCTAGCCCTACACTTGCCTTACATTTGGATGGATCTTGGCCATTGGTTGGCCATTTCTTGACCTATAAATACCCCCCCTAAGTGATGAACTTCTTCATCCTAAAATCATTTCCAAGTCTCAAATACTCCCTCCCCCCTTGTGGTAGTTCGTCCTCCACCACCCTCCCCTTTGAGAGGCCTCACGAGCCTACCCCCTAGCCTAGTTTTTTTCGTATAATACCCCCTTTTGTGGTATAGAAATACTCTCCTAGTATTGTTATAATGCCCAAATACCTTGGCCCAAATACCTTGTAGTATTCCCAAGGTTACCTCTATACGAAAAGCTCGTAAAATACTATTATACTTCCTTTAGCCACAAAACGAAACACTAAGGAAAACCTTCATAGTCGGTTGAAGTGTTAAATAGAAGTTGCGTAGAACTTCTAAGGGTTGTTTGGAGCGGATTGGATCACTCGGAGTAGGAGCTTAACGTTGCTCAGGAGCGACATTAAACTTGGATAATTTTTGGGCTCATCGAGGTAAATAATCCTATCCTTCTAGTGTAATTGGGAATTACATACTGTAGTTGTATAGAAATGAATATAAGATTCGTAGAAGAGAATTGAACTGTAATAGAAGGATATTACAGTAAAGACTTGAACTGAAATCACATCAGAAGAATATTAGAGTAGAAGATTAAACTGTACTTACATAGGACTGTATTTACAGTAGTCTGAGACCTTTATTGGTTGAATGTTCTGCGAGTAGCATGAACTACTTGGAAGGTGGACAAGGCTAGCCGGGTTATAGCAGTGGAGCGTTTTGCTTATAGTCGATAATCGTCGCGAGGTATGTGATTCTTTCTATACTCTTGAGCATAAAGTATTTTAAAGGAATATATATATAGTACGGTAGACGTACGTGTGGCAATGTCTTTTGACTTAAGCCTGAATAATAAGAATCTTGAAGTATTTTAAAGGAATATATATATATATATAGTACGGTAGACGTACGTGTGTTAACTGAATGTAGTGTTACGGCAATGTCTTTTGACTTAAGCCTGAATAATAAAAAATCTTGAATTATTTCAAAAGATTAAGAAACCTTTTTGAAAGAAGAGTAATACTTGGTTTGAAAACATAAGAGTTATACTAGCTTTATGGAAAGTTAGGTATAACGTCTTAAGAGAGATAAAAAGAATGGTTTACTGATTTAGAAGTTAAGAGACTTAATCTTAAAAGATAAGAGACTTGACTTAATATGGATGTTTGTGTGAAACCTCATTCGTGAGTAATGAGTACTGGGTTTTAAAAAGGGAATAATGTTTTACTGATTTCGGAAATCAGAATAAGTATCGAACAAACCACTGCAGCGTTAATAAAGGAAATGTAATGAATAATGAAGTATTATTAAAACCAGTAGAAACCTCCATCTGCATAGAAACTAAGATGAGACAAAATAATATTACATTTCCTAGATCATGGCTGCTTAATAAGATTGATCATAAACAAGAATAAAACTGCTCACACATATGGCATATGTTACTCAATTGTTTTAAAAAGATTAAGACATTTGAACTATGACACTTTTCTAAAATAAAGAGAATTGAGTAATTGAAATTAGGCAAACTGGAACTTTAGGGAAAAGAAAGGCATTGTTTTGTCTTAAATTGGTTTAAAACATAAAGTGTTATAACAGCTTTATGGGAAGTTAGTTATAACGACTTTATGGGAACAAAAGAAGGGTTTTATCATTGGTTTTAATGTGGTAACCTGACTTTAAAAAGAGAAGTGTTTTGGTCCAAAAAGAAGGCATGGTATTTCCTTAATTTGGTTTTAAAAAGGAAAGTATGGAAGTTGTTTTGGTTTACTTAAAAGATGTAAGTCACTCTATTTTTATACTACGGGTATCGGGTGACTTTTATAAAAGGAATGGATCTCTTAAAAGGAGTTTAACGTACGTAGTACTTTAGGTTAAAACCGGACTTTGACATAAAATGAAAGTACCGAGTTATGTATAACTTGCCTATGCTTGTTCCGTGAAACTTGCCTATGCTTGTTGTGATAGCCTTTGTTGTGCAAGAATTGTGTTTCTATACTACGCGTCTCGATGGAGGGCGGTTGACTTGTTGAGAACTTACTTGGGCGTCTTGCGGTGTGAGAGAATTCCGCAGTGCGCTCGCTGATAGTGTTATTTTTGCTAATCGCTTTGGACATACGTCGATCGTGGCGCGCGGGTATGGTTCCATTTTGATTCTGTCTAGTTGTTTCCTTTTGGACATCTCGACCACGATCGTGGCGCGCGGGTATGGTTCCATTGGGATTCTTTGTCTTGTTGTTTCCTCGGACATATTGACACGATCGTGGCGCGCGGGTATGGTTCCATTGGGATTGTTATTCCATGGACTAGCTCTCCGTGAGGTTTCTTGTTCGCCTTGGTATCGGTAGTCGGCCGTACTTGCCGTGTCACCATGGTTTGGTTGTATTGTATTGTTAGTATGGCTTTGGCATCAGGTAGGACTTGGTGTTCGGGTGTACTTCTTGGTGTTATCATATCATAGACTGCCGGCAGTGAGGAAGGTATTCCACGGGCATGATTGATGTTATGGGCGTGAGAACCATCGTTATATTTGAGTAATGACTTGGAGGCGTGAGTCACGACTTGATATCTTGTATTTGTGTGTCTGTAGTTTGGTTATCATACATGTCTCTGCTTTATATAGACTACTATGATTTCATTTACTGATATTCTGATTTCACATACTTGGTACCTATTATCGACCTCCTTGGGGCCGCGTTCACGCGCGTGTAAGTACATCGGTTGTCGATCCGCGCTTAGGATCACATTTGGCGTATTGGGAAGCTCGTTCCTTGAGGCTTATCTTTTGGTATGTTACCACAGTGCAGCAGGTTCTTGTACATTCAGGGTATGGCGGGGCCTGTCCGTCATAGTGGTTGCATAAATCTTAGAGTGCATGCTTTGTTGTGGCGGGGTTGTAAGATTAAACTGCTCAACTGTGTAATTATTTATATATATGCTGAAGGCGATTTTCTCTCAGGTAAAATGTGTCTCATTTCACATTTTGTTTCATGTATTGTTTTTATGTTCTGCTGATTACTCTGATGTATGACTACTTGGGTGTCCGGGTAAGGCACGATCCACGGGCAGGTTGGTCGTGACAAAAGTGGTATCGAGCGATTAATCCTCGAAAGTGTCTGCACCGTGTCTAGTAAGTCTTGATAATCGGTGTGTTGTGCACCACATCTAGAATCAGGAGGCTGCAGGATATTTAGGATTGGTTTCTATTCTTCTCATTCTGAGATCGTGCCTTAGAGCGATGTGATAAGTTGGACCCTCCGACGTGCCGTTTTCACGATTATGCCTCGCGCCAAAGCAACGGGCCCATAAGGGCAAAGCGGCGAAGGAGGCTGCGAGTAGAGCGTGGCGATCTCTACAGAGACCACAAGACTGAGCCTCGATCCGCGATGCGGGCGAGAAGAGATGGGTTACGCGAGTGGGCGATTAATGGCGAGTTGTGGCGGACTTGAGGATAGGTGGGCCAGCGGTTCGATAGCGATGGTTCACCCTAGTTGAGATAGTTCGAGGCTACGGGATTTTACGAGATGTAGCCGCGAGTTTTATGGGTCGAGGCACGAGGATGATCCGCGAGTTCATCCGAAGCGATTCTGACGGATCATGAGTGATCAAGGCATCGGAGACCGAGTCGGTGGTACTAGGTTCGCATCGGTGCGTGATACGCGATCGGGTTTGATTCGTGGGAGCTGTCCCGGGGAGAGAATGCACTTCCAGCTATATGGGACAAGTTCTCAAAGGCATTTCTTGCACACTTCTTGCCTCCACAGATGAGGAGGCCTCGGGCTGACAGATTTTTGGTGTTGCGGCAGAACGGGCGTACGGTTCGGAAGTACAATGTGGAGTTCGACTCATTGCCCCGGTACGTCCCCGCGTTAGTGGCTAGTATGGAGGATCGAGTGCACCGATATGTTCTGAGGCTCGATGATTTCCTAGCGAGTTGTTCGGTGTAGCTCTTGGTAGGGCATGGACATTGCCCGCATGCAGGCTTATGCACTTGGATGTGAAGAGCGGAGAAATCGACGGAAAGACCAAGATCAGCAGAAGAGGGCCAGAACAGCAGGGTCCTTTGGTGACTTTCGAGGCGGACCGCCTCAGCAGCAGACTAGTTATGCGCCTCCGCCAGTACAGAGTGGTCCTCCACAATATTCAGGGCATCCAGAGTATTCAGGAGCAGGTCGTGGCTCGAGGGTTGATTTTTGAGAAGCGGTGTTAGCGGTGAAGCCACCCTACCTCGTTGTGGCGTATGGTAGACTCCATAGTGGGAGTGTCGTGCTAGTTCGGAGTTTGTTTTACATGCGGCGTGAGGCCATTTTGCAGAAATCCGGCCGGAGGTAGCAGTGGGGCGGCCTGGACTACGGGATCTATGGTGGTTCATCACCTTCTACTACTATCGCCTGCAGGATGTGATTAGAGTAAAGCGGTAGATACAGGTATATCCTTACCCCTCTAAAGACTTGTATGTATTGATGTTATGATAATGTGTTAAGTGTTATGTTCGGATAGCTTTGTGCTAAAATATGATTTCAAAACCTGGTTAGTGAGAATGGGTAAGCCTGGGGGTGAAATAATGATGAACCTTAGAATATTACAGTTGAGACCTTAGATGTAAGGCCGTCTTGAGTACAAGACTTTGCGGGTGATCTTGGTCAGAATGTATAAGTATACGTGGAGTAATTGTGGGAAAATTCCTTGGGTAGTGTAAAATGGAATTGGTAGCTTTCATGACCTGTATAGGTAAGATTGTTCCGGATCGGGGAACAAGAGCTGTATGCGTTAAGTGGGTCGGGTTGGGGCCATGTTGCGGGCCAACCGCGGCTGTTCGAGTGGGGTCAGCTCACGAGTGGTCCCGCCAGTGGTAGGTCACGAGGTGCTAGGCCCAGATTAGATGACCATCGTATGAGTTCGTGGATATGTTTGACGAGCGGATCGTGAAGGCGGGAATGGCCTTAAGGAGATTGAGGCTAGTAAGATGACCAAGTTTGGAGGTGGTGACTCCAAAGTTTTGGAAGCTGAGCGATGGCGAAGTGTGGTACGTATACTAGAAGAGTTCAAGTGTTCGAGAAGGGCACGACGAGTAAGGAGGAAGAAGAGCGTGTGTTATTTCGTGGCGGGCGTGGCGTTGGCAACTTGTTAGAAGAACTTCATCGTTATCCGGTCTTGAGAAGGAACATTCGGGACGAATGTTTCTAAGAGAGGAGAATGTTATACCGTATTTCCGGAGTATGCGTGGGGCGTGCGTAGAAGTTTGAGCCTTAAAGTAGGCAAAGTGGCGAATTTGTACACAGTGCGAAAGAATCGTTTTTCGACGAAGCGTTTTACTAGACTTGCGAAGGAAAATTCCGGCTATGTCATTTCTAATTTTTGCGGATTTTTCGAGAGGCGAAACATTTTGGACCAACGGGAGGGTGACATGTGTCACCTCACATTGAAGCAAGTGGGCGGCAAAGGTGGGCGAAAGGGGTTGGTTAGGTAGGATATTTGTGCAAGTTGGTGTGGTAGATGGATAAGGTGCACATGGATTAATCCTAGCCCTACACTTGCCTTACATTTGGATGGATCTTGGCCATTGGTTGGCCATTTCTTGACCTATAAATACCCCCCTAAGTGATGAACTTCTTCATCCTAAAATCATTTCCAAGTCTCAAATACTCCCTCCCCCCTTGTGGTAGTTCGTCCGCCACCACCCTCCCCCTTTGAGAGGCCCTCGGCCGAGCCTACCCCCCCTAGCCTAGTTGTTTTCGTATAATACCCCCTTTTGTGGTATAGAAATACTCTCCTAGTATTGTTATAATGCCCAAATACCTTGGCCCAAATACCTTGTAGTATTCCCAAGGTTACCTCTATACGAAAAGCCCGGAAAATACTATTATACTTCCTTTAGCCACAAAACGAAACCCTAAGGAAAACCTTCATAGTCGGTTGAAGTGTTAAATAGAAGTTGCGTAGAACTTCTAAGGGTTTTTTGGAGCGGATTGGAGCACTCGGAGTAGGAGCTTAACGTTGCTCAGTAGCGACATTAAACTTGGATAATTTTTGGGCTCATCGAGGTAAATAATCCTATCCTTCTAGTGTAATTAGGAATTACATACTGTAGTTGTATAGAAATGAATATAAGATTCATAGAAGAGAATTGAACTGTAATAGAAGGATATTACAGTAAAGACTTGAACTGAAATCACATCAGAAGAATATTAGAGTAGAAGATTAAACTGTACTTACATAGGACTGTATTTACAGTAGTCTGATAACCTTTATTGGTTGAATGTTCTGCGAGTAGCATGAACTACTTGGAAGGTGGACAAGGCTAGTCGGGTTATAGCAGTGGAGCGTTTTGCTTATAGTCGATAATCGTCGCGAGGTATGTGATTCTTCCTATACTCTTGAGCATGAAGTATTTTAAAGGAATATATATATAGTACGGTAGACGTACGTGTGGCAATGTCTTTTGACTTAAGCCTGAATAATAAGAATCTTGAAGTATTTTAAAGGAATATATATATATGCGGTAGGCGTCGTGTGTTAGCGAATGTAGTGTTGCAATGTCTTTTGACTTAAGCCTGAATAATAAAGAATCTTGAAGTATTTCAAAAGATTAAGAAACCTTTTTGAAAGAAGAGTAATACTTGGTTTGAAAACATAAGAGTTATACTAGCTTTATGGGAAGTTAGGTATAACGTCTTAAGAGAGATAAAAAGAATGGTTTACTGATTTAGAAGTTAAGAGACTTAATCTTAAAAGATAAGAGACTTGACTTAATATGGATGTTTGTGTGAAACCTCATTCGTGAGTAATGAGTACTGGGTTTTTGAGTGCAAGTATTATGTATAGAAACTAAGATGAGACAAAATGATATTACATTTCCTAGATCATGGCTGCTTAATAAGATTGATCATAAACAAGAATAAAACTGCTCACACATATGGCATATGTTACTAAATTGTTTTAAAAAGATTAAGACATTTGAACTATGACACTTTTCTAAAATAAAGAGAATTGAGTAATTGAAATTAGGCAAACTGGAACTTTAGGGAAAAGAAAGGCATTGTTTTGTCTTAAATTGGTTTAAAACATAAAGTGTTATAACAACTTTATGGGAAGTTAGTTATAACGACTTTATGGGAACAAAAGAAGGGTTTTATCATTGGTTTTAATGTGGTAACCTGACTTTAAAAAGAGAAGTGTTTTGGTCCAAAAAGAAGGCATGGTATTGCCTTAATTTGGTTTTAAAAAGGAAAGTATGGAAGTTGTTTTGGTTTACTTAAAAGATGTAAGTCACTCTATTTTTATACTACGGGTATCGGGTGACTTTTATAAAAGGAATGGATCTCTTAAAAGGAGTTTAACGTACGTAGTACTTTAGGGTTAAAACCCGGACTTTGACATAAAATGAAAGTACCCTGAGTTATGTATAACTTGCCTATGCTTGTTGCTGTGAAACTTGCCTATGCTTGTTGTGAGGGCCTTTGTTGTGCAAGAATTGTGTTTCTATACTACCGCGTCTCTCGATGGAGGGCCGATTGACTTGTTGAGAACTTACTTGGGCGTCTGCGGCGGTGTGGAGAATTCCGCAGTGCGCTCGCATTGATAGTGTTATTTTGCTAATCGCTTTGGACATCGATACGATCGTGGCGCGCGGGTATGGTTCCATTTTGATTCTTTGTCTAGTTGTTCTCTTTTGGACATATCGACCGCGATCGTGGCGCGCGGGTATGGTTCCATTGGGATTGTTGTCTTGTTGTTTCCTACGGACATATCGACACGATCGTGGCGCGCGGGTATGGTTCCATTGGGATTGTTATTCCATGGACTAGCTCTCCATGAGGTTTCTTGCTCGCCTTGGTATCGGTAGTCGGCTTCGTACTTGCCCGTGTCGACCGTGGTTTGGTTGTATTGTATTGTATTGTTAGTCTGGCTTTGGCATCGGTAGGAATTGGTGTTGGTGTACTTCTTGGTGTTATCATATCATGAAGCCGGCGGTGAGGAAGGTATTCCACGGGCATGATTGATGTTATGGGCGTGAGACCCATCGTTATATTTGAGTAATGACTTGGAGGCGTGAGTCACGACTTGATATAATCAGTATTTGTGTATCGTAGTTTGGTTATCATACATGTCTCTGCTTTATATAGACTATTATGATTTCATTTCTGATATTCTGATTTCACATACTTAGTACTGTTATCGACCTCGCCCGGAGTGCGTTCATCTGCGCAGTAGAAGTACATCATTTGTCGATCCCCGCTTAGGATCACATTTCAGCGTATTGGCAAGCTCCGTTCCTTGGAGGCTTATCTTTGGTATGTTACCACAGTGCAGCAGGTTCTTGTGCATTGGGGTATGGCGGGGCCTGTCGTCATAGTGGTTGCATAAATCTTAAGTGCATGCTTTGTTGTGGGCAGGGTTGTAAGGATTAAACTGTTCAACTTTGTAATTATTTATATATATGCTGAAGACGATTTTCTCTCAGGTAAAATGTGTCTCATTTCACATTTTGTTTCATGTATTGTTTTTATGTTCCGCTGATTACTCTGATGTATGACTACTTGTGTGTCCGGGTAAGGCACCAGTCACGGGCCCGGGTTCGGGTCGTGACAATAAGTACTTTGGCTTGTTAAATGAGAATTATTCTATTTGTGCCCTGATAAGTACTTTGGCTTGTTAAATGAGAATTATTCTATTTGTGCCCTGATAAGTACTTTGGCTTGTTAAATGAGAATTATTTTATTTGTGCCGTGATAAGCACTTTGTCTTGTTAAATGAGAATTATTCTATTTGTGCCCTGATAAGTACTTTGGCTTGTTAAATGAGAATTATTCTATTTGTGCCCTGATAAGTACTTTGGCTTGTTAAATGAGAATTATTCTATTTGTGCCCTGATAAGTACTTTGGCTTGCTAAATGAGAATTATTCTATTTGTGCCCTGATAAGTACTTTGGCTTGTTAAATGAGAATTATTCTATTTGTGCCCTGATAAGTACTTTTGCTTGTTAAATGAGAATTATTCTATTTGTGCCCTGATAAGTACTTTGGCTTGTTAAATGAGAATTATTCTATTTGTGCCCTGATAAGTACTTTGGCTTGTTAAATGAGAATTATTCTATTTGTGCCTTGATAAGTACTTTGGCTTGGTTAATTGAGAATTAGCCTATGTGTGCTGGTGATAGCCTTTGAGTGCAAGTATTATGTTTTATTACTTTGCCGCGACTCTCGGTTGGAGAATGGTATGCAGTTGTAAGTTATTTGGACGTCTGCAAGCGGTGATGTGGAATTCCACGGGTATGCTTAGTTATTTGTAGTACTTGGGTTAAATTCTGATTTTTATAAAAGACATGGTAGTTCTTATGTCTTGTTTGATGGTCGGTCGAGATAGGGTAAGAGTATAAGTGAGGGTAAACCCCAGGCCATGTACCACCTTCTCCCGGGGTAATAGTATAAGTGAGGGTAAACCCCAGGCATTTGTACCACCCGCTTTATGTGTTGTTTGTGGCCGGTTGAGATATGGTAAGAGTATAAATGAGGGCAAGCCCAAGACGTTATACCACCTTCTCGGGGTAAGAGTATAAGTGAGGGTAAACCCCAAGATGCTATACCACCTTTACCACATACTCCCGGGGGTAAGAGTATAAGTGAGGGTAAACCCCAAGACGCTATACCAGGTGGGACTTGGTGTTCATGTATGCCTATTGGTGTTATATTATATCATGGATCGCATTTTGTGAGAAAGGATTCCAGGCATGATTGATATTATGGGCGTGAGACCCATGGTTATGTTTTTAGTAATGACTTTGAGGGCGGGCGTCCCTGACTTGATATGACTGTTTATGTATTGTGTACTGTAATTTGATTATCATACATGTTTCCTGTTTTGTTAGACTGTTATGATTTTGTTCTGATATTTGATTCACATACTTGGTACATTCTTCGTCTTGACCTCGCCCTTGAGGCTGCGTTAAATGTCGCGAGTTTAGGTCTGTTGTTTGGTGATCGGCGGTGTAGAATCACGCTCGAGTTTTGGATAGCTCCTTATTGGAGTTTATCTTTTTGGTATAAGTTCTTTGATCTGAGCTTTTATGCGATTATGGATGCAGCGGGGCCTTGTCGTCATAATTGATTTAACTCTTAAGTCTGTATTCATATGTGGGATTGGACTCATGTACGGTGTAGTGTCTTTTGTTTGTGTATATATGGCAGCCTTGTCGGCTTTGCCCTTGCACGTACATTGGTAAAAAGAAAAAAAAGATGAGGTGTTAATTAATTTCCGCAGTTTACTTGTGTTGTTAAGGTAGAAGGGTGACCAGGTAGGGCACGATCCACGCCCGAGGTTCGGGGTGTGGCAGTGGTATCGAGCGATCGATCCTCGGAATGTCTACAGACCGTGTCTAGTAGAGTCTTGATTATCGGTGTGTTGCGTGCCACACCCATAAACAGGAGTGTCACGACCCGAACCCGGGCCCGTGACTGGTGCCTTACCCCGGGCACCCAAGTAGACATACATCAGAGTAATCAGCGGAACATAAAGACAATACATGAAACGGTGTAATAAGGCGGTGAAATAAGAAGACGGCTAACCAAAAAGCGGTTACCTTCGGATATATATAAATAGCAACTTTTTCAACATGAGCAGTTTAATCCTTTTACAAACCACACGCCAGCGATTACTACGGACCTCTAAGAATGATCGACAACAATGGCGGGACGGGGCCCGCCAAACCCACGAATGTAAACACTTACGGCGACGGGGACTATACCACCGATAAGCCTCGGAGAAAGCGGAGCTTCCCAACTGGCTTGTGACCACGAGCTAGGATCAACGGCGGTGTACCTCGACTGCGGCGTGAGCATGAACGCGAAAGGAGGTCGATCTGCAGTAGTATGTGAAACTAAAAATCGTAAATGAAATCATAATAGCCTATAAAGCAGGAGACATGTATGATAACCAAACTACAGTTCACAATACATAAGCAGTCATGTCAAGTCAGGGACTCACGCCCTCAATGTCATCACTCGAATATAACTATGGGTCTCGAGCCCATAACATCAATCATGCGTGGAATACCTTCCCGCCTGGCGATCATGATAGAAAAGCACCAAGGAATACACATGAACACGGGTCCCACGTGTCCAAATAAAGCGATGCGGGGTAAATGCGAAGGCATAGCCGGCTACTAACACCAGCGGTACTAACAAGGTCATAAAGCGTATCATGATATCTGTCTAGGCCGTCACATGATCAAAGGCGGTCACTCGCGCAGTATCAAATGTGCGCGTCTAGCCACGGAACTTCCGACTCGCATAGGCCAACCTCGTAGGCGCGTGAGGTATAACCCGCATCGAGGGTAGCTACTCCCGGCGTCGTCACGGACTCGCGATCCGCGTGGCGCGTAGACCGCGTGACCATAAAGGCGCGCTAACACGGAACTCCGTAGTTCGCATGGATCCTCGGACCCGCGTGAGGTATTCTCGAATCATGGTCCTGCATCGCTGAGTCTACCCGCGTCGGAGGCGACTTAACCTCGGAAATAAGTCAAGGTGAGTGGTACAATACCAACATAACGGTGATAGTCAAACAACTTTAAGCACGATCGGGGAAAACCCTTTACACTAACATCACAAGATACTAACACACATAGCATCCTAGAATGTTTACTTATCAATCAACAAGAAAGTATTACAAGGCTATCACAAACCAACACAATCAAGTTATACACACAAGGTACTTTCTACTATATCTCAACAAGTTCGGGTTTTATCCCCAAAGTACTTCATACATTAAATCTTTAAAAGATCGTTACTTTCACAAAAGTCACACAATACCCGTAGTTATGTGAGAATAGAGTGATTATCCTTTTAAGTAAACCAAAACACTTACCTTTGTAAAATCAAGTAACGACATTATTTTCCAAACGTCCAAGTTTGCCTAATTTCAAATGTTCACGTTTCTTATTTTAGAAAGGTTTCGTAGTTCATAGTCTTATTCATTTAAGAATATAATTCTCTTTTAAACTATCTGAGAAACATAAGTCTTATATGTGAGTAGGATATTCTTGTTTATAACAATCTTATTACAGCAGCCATGATCTAGGAAATATCATTTTGTCTCATCTTAGCTTATGCGGATGGAAGTTTCTCTTGGTTTTAATAATACTTAATCTGTCAAAACATTTCCTTTTATTAGCATTTGCAGTGGTTTGTCGATACACATTCTGATTTCCGAAATCAGTAAAACATTCTTAAGCCGTTATACCTAACTTCCCATAAAGCTAGTATAACTCTTAAGTTTTCAAAAACCAAGTATTACTTCTTCTTTCAAAATGATTCAAAAATCTTTTGAAATACTTCAAGTTCTTTATTAACACATAACAAGCCAGTTATAGTTCAAACCAGTTACCTTTTAAAAACCACAAGTATCTTCTTACCAACATAAAGCTGTTATAACCAACTTCCCATAAAGCCGTTATAACACTTTATGTTTTAAACCAATCAAATACATTTAGCACATGTACGTCTACCGTACTACATAGTTCACACATATCATGCTAGAAGAGATAGGAAGAGGTTCACATACCTCGCGAAGAGTATCGACTAATAGCAAAACGCTCCAAGTACTTCCAAACGTCGTCTACTCCTTAAGCCAAGTAGATCGCGCCACGTAGTACTTGACCTATAAGGCCACGCGCATTAACGTTTAGGTCTAATCGTAGAATATTCTCTGAGAAAATTCGTAACACCTCCCCGCATGACAGCGTAAATCTCCTCCTCTATCGGTAGGCTACCAAGCCAACCGAGGGGTTATACATCTAACCCTAACGGTACAATTCTACTCCACGGTACTACTACACAGTCTCTTGTAATACTGACCTATGTAATTACTGATTCGAGATCTTCTTTAAATTGGGCTTAAGTCGCAAGACATTGCCTAAGTTTTATTGAGGCTTAAGTCGCAAGACATTGCCGATAACTATGTTCAGTACTATATATAGCATACTTCAACTATATAATCTAACAACATGTAATTTCCAATTACTATAGAGGGACAAGATATTTACCTCGATAAGCCCATAATTATCCAAGTATAAAGTCGATCCTGGGCAATCGTTTAGCTCGACTCGGCGCTCAACCCGCTCTAAACCACCCTTAGAAGTTCTAACCAACTTATACACAATACTCCAACGGACTATGGAGATTTTCCTAGGGTTTCGGTTTTGTGACAGACGGGAAGTATAATAGTATTTCTGGGCTTTTCGTATAGGTATAACCTTAGAATACTACAAGGTATATGGCTAAGGTAATTTGGGCATTATAACAATACTTTTGAGAGTATTTCTACCAAGAGAGGGGGGTATTATACGAAAGCAACTAGGCTAGGGGTACCCAGTGCCTTGAGGAGGGGGTGGCTACCTCGGCCTACCAGCTGGGGAACTCGGCCAAGGGGAAGAGGGCTCTCGGCAAGACACTACACTAAGGGGGGAGGAAGAAGCTTTCAAGACTTAGGCAATTTGTGGATGAATTAGTCTTCAAAGGGGGGGGTATTTATAGGTCTAGCAAAGGCCAACCAATGGCCAAGATCTTGCCAAGTGCACCTTAACCAACTACACACAAAATATCCTACCAACTACTTGACAAAATAGTCACCATTTCGTCCACTCTACCGCCACCAATGAGAGGGTGCCAAGTGGCGCCCTCTTGTTGGTCAAAAATGTTTCGTCTCTCGGAAAAATCCGCAAAAATTAAAAATGACATAGCCGGAAATTCCCCTACGAAAGCTGTGAAAACGTTTCGTCGAAAAACGACTCTAATCGGGTGTTGTGAACAAATAAATTTCGGCCAAGCCTAATTCTCAAGTTCAAATTTTCTACGTCGCCCCACGTACATACTGCGAAAATACGGTATAACATTCTCCTCTTAGAAACATTCGTCGAATGTTCCTTCTAAGTCTCAAAACAACGTGCGCCAGTATAGTCTTCACTACCATACTTACGAAACAATCCTGCCACAATGGCCACAGAAACAACTGCGCAAAATACTTACATCCAAGTCCACGAGGAATCACCTCTATCATCACCACAAACACCTCTCTCCGGGGTCTAAAATATACTTCTTCCACACTTTTCCAAACAAAAGAAATGGTCACATCAATGCTCGCCATACATGCTCGCTTCTTCCCGATACCACTTTTGTCACTTTGCGCGAGGTTCTAGTGTCACTCGGCGACCCAACAAATGGTACCAGGACTACGCGATCCCCGAGGTCGTGACACTCGAACTCTTACCACATTTAAATCGCTTGATTTCCAAAACTCGGGGTTACTATCTCTAACGTGGTCATCATTAGCGGGAACACTCGGATGGATCTCAGATACTTTCCCGATCATAACAATACGAAGACCGGACATCGCCTCCTAAGTCGGACGGCAAAAGCTAACATATAGGCAACCGGCCTATTCTTCACATGGACTCAAAGGCCCAGTAACTCGGGCTAAGTTCCTCTGTCTTCCAAGGCTCGTCACCCAATCCGGGGTGGTACTTTCAAGAAGACCGACCGTCGAACTCTAAGCGTCGTCGCGCCGATCATCATGACGATTTCTCCGGTGCGAACTTCTTCTAGACCAGCTTCTCACTATCCACGGTTTGCTGGAACAATCCTGAACCAACTGTCTGAACCCTGCCAACATCGAACCACTCGACTGGCAACTTACACATCCGCCCCCTACAAGGCTTAATAAGGCGACATCCGAACACTGAAATGGTAGCTTAAACACTCCCTCCACCGGAGACAACAATCTCCACAACTACCCCTGAAATACACACACTGGCCCGAGGGCGAATGCGATTCCGAGACTCACCTGAGTTCTTAACCCTGCTTGGTAAAACTTCCAGAAACCAAAAACAGCCGTACCCTGGACTCCACTGTCTGCCATAAGGTGAAGGTAGGCACCCCGTGCAGCCTTACAACTTTTCTGATAAAATCAACACTGCCGAGTAAACTGTCTTTGCTAGAAGACAAGACGGCTGACCTCCTCGGCCCGACCACTGGTCGAATGCATCCACGAACTCGTATTGTGGTTAACTAAACTTGGGCCTAACACCCTCACAACCCTAACACAAGGCGGGACCACCACAACCTGACCCCACCACCAAACCTACCGCGGGTTGACCCGTAACGTGGCCTCAACCCGACCCGGCAACGCGCACAATACTAGCTCCCCGATCCGGAACAATCTCACTAATCACGTTTCGAAAACCTAGCGGTCTTCTAGCTCGACTACCCTCTTTCAAATCACGCTACTCAGGGACTTATCCCACAAACATAGCTCACGTGCACTATGCGCTCCGATAAGGATCAAACATAACACTACACCTTTACTCGAGACGGCCTTACCTCTAAGGTTTCTACGCATAAAACTCTAAGGCTCACACTTTCTCTATCCCCAATCTTCCCGGTTACTAACCATGATTTCTAATCACAAATATTAACACATTTGCTATCAAAACATAGCACTTATGCTATACCCATCTTATCACACATCTCGAACTCTAGAGGGTTAAGGATATGCACGAATCTGCTTCACTCCTAGTCATTCTAATCAAACACGCCCGTGAGGCGCATAGCTGGAAGGTGACGAACTACCCACCGATCACGAAGGCTAAGTCCTCCTACCAGGACACTCTTTCGACATCGGACCACGGCGGTCATAGTACAACAAGTACGAACTAAAAGACGACATTCCGGGATGGCGTGCGCCGCTAAATGAACCGGAAGCCACGGAGTTCTAACCAACTCCTGCATACCCCGAACGTCCTGAAATCCGTGGAAGACCACTCTGTATTGTGGATGTGCATAATCAAATCTGCTGGTGAGGTGACTCGCCTCGAAAGTTACCAAAGGACCTTGTTGTTCTGGCCCTCTTCTGCTGTCCTTGGTTAACCCGTCGATCTCTACGTTTCTACCTGTGTATAAGCTCGCACGTGCCATGCTCGCCTAATCGAAGAACTACTCTTGCACAACCTCTCGTTGATATTCATCAAGACTCGCGGTACATCGGTATACTCTGCGGTAGTTAAATCCATAGCTAGTAATGTGAGGTCGCCTCTTTGCAATCCATATTCTCTGTTCTGTCGTGGGCGAAGGTTCAAATATCATGGCGCGATGGAACTGCGCGCCGTGCTAAACTTTATCGGGGCTAGTGATGTCGCGAAATCCCGAACGGCACCTAACTCGGTGATGATTGGGCTGTGCCCTCGTAACCCTCGAACTCTACTCGCGACTCCGCCGGCCTTGCGCCTCCCGGGCGGGTTTGCCCTACGCGGAGGCATAACGATAAGGAAATAATTTCGTCGGAGGGTCCAACTTACAACACGGCTCTAAGGCACGATCTCGAGTGAGAAGAATAGAAACCAATCCTAAATACCCTATAGCCTCACGATTATTGATGTGGTGCACAACACACCGATAATCAAGACTCTCTTGATACTGATGCCAGAGACACTTTCCGAGGATTAATCGCTCGATACCACTTTTGTCACGACCGAACGGGCGTGGATCGTGCCTACCGGGCACCCAAGTAGACATACATCAGTAATCGTGAACATAAAGACAATACATGAAACGATTGTAATAAGACGGTGAAATAAGAAGCAGGCTAACCAAAAGCGGTTACGCCGGTATATATATAAATAGCAACTTTTTCAACATGAGCAGTTTAATCCTTTTTACAAACCACGCCACAACAAGATTACTACAGACCTCTAAGAATGATACGATAACAATGGCGGATGGGCCCGCCAAACCCCGAATGTAAACACTTACGACGGCGGGGACTATACGTCGATAAGCCTCCGAGAAACGGAGCTTCCCAACGCGTGACCACGAGAGCTAGGATCAACGGCGGTGTACCTCAACTGCGGCATGAACGCGGCCAAGGAGTCGATGCAACAGTGCAGAGTATGTGAAACTAAAAATCACGTAAATGAAATCATAATAGCCTATAAAGCGGGAGACATGTATGATAACCAAACTACGATTCCTGATAAATAAGCGATCGTGTCAAGTCGTGGACTCACGCCTCAAAGTCATCACTCGAATATAACTATGGGTCTCGAGCCCATAACATCAATCATGCCCGTGGAATACCTTCCGCCACTAGCCTGATCATGATAGAAAAGCACCAGGAATACATGAACACTAGGTCCGCTGTGTCCAAATAAAACGATGCAGGTAAATGCGAAGGCATAGCCGACTACTAACACCAGCGATACTAACAAGGTCATAAATCGTATCATGATATCTGTCTAGGCCGTCACATGATCAAAGCCGGTCACTCGCGCGATATCAAATGTGCGCGTCTAGCCCCGGAACTTCCGCGACTCGCATAGGCCAACCTCATAGGCCCGTGAGGTATAACCCGCGTCGAGGGTAGCTACTCCGGCGTAAATCGCCCCGACTCGCGATCCGCGTGGCCACATAGACCGCGTGGCCATAAAGGCCGCACTAACACCGGAACTCCGTAGTTCGCATGGATCCTCGGACCCGCATGAGGTATTCTCGAATCATGGTCCTGCATCGCCGAGTCTACCCGCGTCGGAGGCGACTTAACCTCCGGAAATAAGTCAAGGTGAGTGGTACAATACCAACATAACGGCTGATAGTCAAACAACTTTAAGCACAGTCGAGGGGAAAACCCCTTTACACTAACATCACAAGATACTAACACACATAGCATCCTAGCATGTTTACTTATCAATCAACAAGAAAGTATTACAAGGCTATCACAAACCAACACAATCAAGTTATACACACAAGGTACTTTCTACTATATGTCAACAAGTTCGGGTTTTTATCCCCCAAAGTACTTCATACATTAAATCTTTAAAAGATACGTTACTTTCACAAAAGTCACACAATACCCGTAGTTATGTGAAAATAGAGTGATTTGTCACGACCCGAACCTGGGCCCGTGACTGGAGCCTTACCCCGGGCACCCTAGTGATACAACATCAGAGTAATCAGCGGAACATAAAACACATACATGAAACAAATGAAGTACAAAACAGTAATCTGAGGAAAACTTGCCTTTCGGCATATATAAATAACAACTCTTACAAAATGAACAGTTTAATCCTTCTTACAAACCCTGCCCACAACAGTGCTACAGACCTCTAAGAATGATGCGACAACAATGGCGGGACAGGGCCCCGCCATACCCCTGAATGTAAATACCTACAACGACAGGGGACTATACCAAGATAAGCCTCCGGAGAAACGGAGCTTTCCCAAACGCTGAACTGTGACCCTAAGAGCGAGGATCAACGGCGGTGTACCTTTACTGCGGCATGAACGCAGCCCCGAGAGTCGATCTGGCAGTACCAAGTATGTGAAATCGAAAATAGATCGTAAATGAAATCATAGTAGTCTATATAAAGCGGAGACATGTATGATACCCAAACTACGATTCATGATAAATAAGCGATCATGTCAAGTCGTGGACTCACGCCTCAAAGTTATCACAATACAACCGTGCGGGGCAAGTACAAAGGCATAGCCGACTACTAAGACCAGCGATGCCAAAATACCACAAATGTATCCGAGGTCTTTCTAGACCGCACTACATGATCGGGCGGCCACTCGCGCAATATCAATGTCTTGGCGTCTATTCTGGAACTCTCGCAGACTCGCATAGGTCACACACGGACCCGCATGAGGTATTCCTCGAATCATGGTCCTGCATCGCTCGAGGTATACCGCGTCGAGCGGCTTAACCCCGGTATCCACCTAGGCTCCGCAACCCGCATAGTCTCAAAAGACCGCATAGTCTCAATAGACCGCATAGGGAATCCCCCGCATCAGGCTAAACACCCGGAATGATCAATCCTGGAGCTACCGCACTCCGCATAGTCACAAGGACCGCATAGGCCGTAAAGACCCGCATCAAGGGTGGCAAGCCCTCGGTATAAGTCAAAGGGGTAGGTGATATAATAATAGTACAACGGGCTTAACGTTTAACAACGTAAGCACAACAAGAATGACCCCCTTACATCACGATCACACAAGATACTAACACACGTAGCATCCTAACATGTTTACTTATCACATCAACAAGAAAGTATTTACAAGGATATCTCAAACCAACACAATCAAGCTATTCACACAAGGTACTTTATGCTAACAAGTTCGGGTATCTATCCCCAAAGTACTTCATGCATTAAATCTTTAAAAGATACGTTACTTCACAAAAACCACACAATACCCGTAGTATATAGAGTGATTATCTTTTTAAAGTAAATCAATTACTTCTCTTTGTAAAATCAATTAGCAACATTCTTTTCCAATGTTCAAGTTTGCCTAATTTCCAATGTTCACGGTTCTTATTTTAGAAAGGTTTCGTAGTTCATAGTCTTATTCATTTAAGAATATAATTCTCCTTTAAACAATCTGAGAAACATAAGCCTTATATGTGAGTAGGATATTCTTGTTTATAACAATCTTATTACAGCAGCCATGATCTAGAAAATATCATTTTGTCTCATCTTAGCTTCTATGCAGATGGAAGTTTCTACTGGTTTTAATAATACTTAATTAGTCAAAACATTTTCTTTTATTAACTGCGGTGGTTTGTCGATACACATTCGATTTCAAATCAAGAAAACATTCTTAAGCCGTTATACCTAACTTCCCATAAAGCTAGTATAACTCTTAAGTTTTTAAAACCAGTATTACTTCAAGTTCTTTATTAACAAATAACGAGCGATTATAGTTCAAATCGACCACCTTTTAAAAACCACAAGTATTTTCTTACCAACATAAAGTTATAACCAACTTCCCATAAAGCCGTTATAACACTTTTATGTTTAAACCAATCAAATACATTTAGCACGTATGCGTCTACCGTACTACATAGTTCACACATATCATGCTAGAAGAGATAGGAAGAGGTTCACATACCTCGCGGCAGTATCGACTAATAGCAAAACGCTCAAGTACTTCAAACCGTCGGCTACTCCTTAGCCAGTAGATCGCGCCATACGTAGTACTTCAACCTATAAGGCCACAAGGCGCTTATTAACATTTAGATCTCTTCGTAGAACATTCTACAGAAAATTCGGTAGCACCTCCCCCACAACAGCGTAAATCTCCTCCTCTATCGGCCGCTATCAAGCCAACCGGGGGTTCATACATCTAACGGACGTGCACAATTCTACCTCAGAAAAGCTACACAAGGTCTCATGAATCTGATCTATGTAAAAGCGATTCGATACTCTTCTTGAAAAGGTTTCTTATTATTCAGGCTTAAGTCCAAAGACATTGCCGAAAACAACTTTCAGTTCTATATATATAGTATACTTCAACTATATAGTCTAAC
The DNA here is from genome assembly GCA_029844215.1 of Przewalskia tangutica. Taxonomy (NCBI): domain Eukaryota; kingdom Viridiplantae; phylum Streptophyta; class Magnoliopsida; order Solanales; family Solanaceae; genus Przewalskia; species Przewalskia tangutica. The sequence continues at coordinate 87,919,021 of CM056726.1, read as the reverse complement.
AATCATGTAATTTCCAATTACAATAGAGGGACAATATATTTACCTCGATAAGCCCATAATGATCCGAGTTTAAATGTCGATCCCGAGCAAGGTTTAGCTCCTACTCTGCGCTCAGACTCCGCTCAAACAACAACCCTTAGAAGTTCTAACCAACTTCTACTTATTACTCCAACTAACCATGGAGATTTTCCTTAGGGTTTGGTTTTGTGACGGAAGGAAGTATAATAGTATTTGGGTTTTCGTATAGGTATAACCTTAGAATACTACAAGGTATATGGGTAAGGTAATTTGGGCATTATAACAATACTTTTGAGAGTATTTCTACCAAGAAGGGGGGTGTATTATATGAGACAACAAGGCTAGGGGGGGGGGTACCCAACGGCCAAACTCCGAGGAGGGGGGGAGAGGGCTCACGCCCAAGGGGGAGGGGGAAGGCTCTAGGACGAGAACCACAGAAGGAAGAGGAGGAATTTAACACTTAGAAGATTTTAGGATGAAGAAAGTCTTCAACATAGGGTGGTATTTATAGGCAACCAATGGCCAACCAATGGCCAAGATCTTGCCAAGTGCAAGGCAAGTGTAGGGCGAGATCTTGCCAAGTGCACCCTAGCCAACTAACACACAAAATATCCTACCAACTCCCGACCAACAAGGCCAATCGTCCAACCCTCCTTTACCGCCTACTCGCGTCCGATGAGAGGGTGCCAAGTGGCGCCCTCTTGTTGGCCAACACGTTCGTCTCTCGGAAAAATCGTAAAAATTAAAAATGACATAGCGGAAATTCCCTACGAAAGTGTGGAAGCGTTTAGTCGAAAAACGACTCTAATCGGGTGTTGTGCACAAACACAAATCGCCAAGCCTAATTACAAGTTCAAATTTTCTACGTCGTCCTCACGCATACTGCGGAAATACGGGTATAACATTCTCCCTCGCCGAAACATTCGTCGAATGTTCCTTCTAAGTCTCAAAACAAGCGCGCGGTATAGTCCTCACCGCTATACTAACGAAAACAATCACACGCACGCATGGCGGAACCAACTTGCGCCAAAATGCTTACATCCAAGTCCACGAGAAACACCTCTAACATCACCAAAATGATACAACTTTTGTCACTTTGCGAGGCATTAACCTTCTCGAGCGACCCAACAAATGGTGCCGTGCGTGCGATCACGAAGGTATCGTACATTCGAACTCTTACCACATTTAAATCTTGCGCCGGTTCCCAAAACTCGGGGTTACTATCTCGCGTGGTCATCATTAGCGGGAACACTCTGGATGGATCTCCGATACTTTCGAACATAACAATACGAAAGGCCGGACGTCGCCTCCTAAGTCGGACGGCAAAAGCTAACATATAGGCAACTGGCCTATTTTTCACATGAACTTAAAAGGCCCAAAACAACTCGGGCTAAGTTTCCTCTGTTTTTCCAAAGCTCGTCACACGATCAGGGGTGGTACTTTCAAGAAGGACCGTCAACTGAACTCTAAGCGTCGTCGCGATTATCCGCACGATTTCCTCCGAGTGCCGAACTTCTTCTAGACAAGCTTCACTATCCACGATCTGTGGAACAAGCTGAACAATATGCGAACGCGCCAACATCGAACCACTCGGCCAGGCTTACACATCCGCCCTACAAGGCTTTATAAGGCGACATCCGAACACCGAAATGGTAGCTTAAACACTCCTCCACGGGAGACAACAATCTCCACAACTACCTGAAATCCAACCAGCCCGAGGGCGAATGCGGTCGAGACTGCTTTGAGTTCCTAACCTGCTGGTAAACTTTTAGAAAACGAAAATAGCCACACAGGCTTCACATGCGACATAAGGTGAAGGTAGGCACCGTCGCAGCCTTTCAACCTTTCGACATAACATCACCGCCGAGCAGCGGTCTGGTGAAAGACACGATGGTGACCCGTTGGCGGACTGCGGTCGAATCGTCCACGAACTCGTCTGTTGGTTAGCGAACATGGGCCTAACACCCTCGTGACCCTACCACAAGGCGGGACCACCACAATGACCCCACCACCATACATGCCGCGGGTTGACCCAGCGTGGCCTCAACCCGACCGACGCCAGCGCGCGCTAGCTCTCCGAAGGAAAACTCTCACTAATCATGTTACGAAAACCTAGCGGTCTTCTTAGCTCAACTACCCTCTTTCATTCCACACTACTCAGGGACTTATCCCACAAACATAGCTCACGTGCACTATGCACTCCTATAAGGGCCAAACATAAACATACGTCTTTTACTCGAGATGGCCTTACCTCTAAGGTCTCTACGTATAAAACTCTAAGGCTCACACCTACATCCCCAAATCTTACTTGGTTAACTAACCAAGATTTCTAATTACAATAAACACTCATGCTATCTGAACATAACACTTAAGGTATACTCATCTTATCACTTATACAAAGCTACAGAGGTTAAAGATATACGAATCTCTCGCTTCACTCCTTAGTCGTTCTAATCAAACACGCCCGTGAGCGCAGCTAAGGAAGATGACAAACTACCCACGATCACGAAGGCTAAGTCCTCCCGAGGACACTCTTTCGACATCGGACCACGGCGGTCAGGTACAACAAGTACCAACTAAAGCGACATTCACGGGATGGCGCCGCTGTAACACCGAGAAAAGCGAATCCGGATGGCGGGAACCTTCGTGTGATGGTGAGCCTAAGCTCGAGCTCGACTAACCTCGATACCGAGCGTCACGAACCATGGAGGACCTTTACGCATGGTGGATGTGCATAATCTAATCTGTTGGTGAGGTGACTCGACTCAAAAGTTACCAAAGACCTTCTGCTCGGCCTCTTCGCTGTCGCCCGTTAACGTCGATCTCTACGTTTCTCGGCTGCTGCGCATAAGCCCATACACCCATGCCCAAGCCTAAGCGAAGAACTTACTCTTGCACAACCTTCGTTGATATTCATCAAGACTCGCGGTACATCGGTATACTCTCGGTAGCCAAATCCATAGCTAGTAATAGGTCGCCTTTTGCAATCTATATTCTCTGTTCGGCCGTGGGCGAAGGTTCAAACATCATGGCGCGATGGAGCTGCGCCGCCGTGCTAAACTCTGCGGGGCTAGTGGCGTCTCAAAACTCCCGAATGAAGCACCACGGTGATGATTGGGCTGTGCCCACGTAACCTCGTACTCTGCTACTCGCGGCTCGCCATTGCCTTGCCTCTGGGCGGGTTGCCCTGCGGAGGCATAGCAGTAAGGAAAGAAATACGTTAGAGGTCCAACTTACAACACGACTCTAAGGCACGATCTCGAGTGAGAAGAATAGAAACCAATCCTAAATATCCTATAGCCTCACGATTATTGGTGTGGTGCACAACACACCGATAATCAAGACTCTGGATCTGATGCGTAGACACTTTCAGAGGATTAAGCGCTCTGATACCACTTTTGTCACGACCGAACACGGGCGTGGTGGAGCCTTACCGGGCACCCTAGTGATACAACATCAGTAATCGTGAACATAAAACACATACATGAAACAAATGAAGTACAAAGCGATGTCGAGGAAAACTTGCCTTTGGCATATATAAATAACAACTCTTACAAAATGAGCAGTTTAATCCTTCTTACAAACCACGCTTGCAGCTGATTGCTCTGGACCTCTAGAATGATGCGACAACGATGGCGGGACGGGGCCGCCATACCACGAATGTAAATACCTACAACGACAGGACTATACGAAGATAAGCCTCGGAGAAGCGGAGCTTTCCCAAAATGACTGTGACCCTAAGGCGAGGATCAACGGCGGTGTACCTTTACTGCGGCATGAACGCGGCCCGAAGGAGTCGATCTGCAGTACAGTATGTGGCGAAAATAGATCACGTAAATGAAATCATAGTAGTCTATATAAAGCGGGAGACATGTATGATAACCAACTACAGTTCCTGATAAATAAGCGATCATGTCAAGTCGGGGACTCACGCCTCAAAGTTATCACAATACAATGCAGGGGGCAAGTACGAAGGCATAGCCGACTACTAAGACCAGCGATGCCAAAATACCACAAAGCGTATCCCGAGGTCTTTCTAGACGCGCCATGATCGAAGGCGGCCACTCGCCCAATATCAATGTGCGGCGTCTATTCTGGAACTCTCGCGACTCGCATAGGTCACGCGGACCCGCATGAGGTATTCTCGAATCATGGTCCTGCATCGCTGAGGTATACCAGCGTCGAGCGGCTTAACCCCGGTATCCACAGGCTCCGCGACCGCGTAGTCTCAAAAGACCGCGTAGTCTCGATAGACGCATAGGGAATCCGCGTCGGGCTAAACACCGGAATGATCAATCCTGGAGCTACGCGCTCGCGTAGTCACAAGGACGCATAGGCGTAAAGACCGCGTCAAGGGTGGCAAGCCCTCGGTATAAGTCAAAGGGTAGGTGATATAATAATAGTACAACGGGCTTAACGTTTAACAACGTAAGCCTGACAAGAATGACCCGCTTACATCACGATCACACAAGATACTAACACCGTAGCATCCTAACATGTTTACTTATCACATCAACAAGAAAGTATTTACAAGGATATCTCAAACCAACACAATCAAGCTATTCACACAAGGTACTTTATGCTAACAAGTTCGGGTATCTATCCCCAAAGTACTTCATGCATTAAATCTTTAAAAGATCGTTACTTCACAAAAACCACACAATACGTAGTATATAGAGTGATTATCTTTTTAAAGTAAATCAATTACTTCTCTTTGTAAAATCAATTAGCAACATTCTTTTCCAATGTTCAAGTTTGCCTAATTTCCAATGTTCACGGTTCTTATTTTAGAAAGGTTTTGTAGTTCATAGTCTTATTCATTTAAGAATATAATTCTCCATTAAACAATCGAGAAACATAAGCCTTATATGTGAGTAGGATATTCTTGTTTATAACAATCTTATTACAATGACCATGATCTAGAAAATATCATTTTGTCTCATCTTAGCTTACATGCGGATGGAAGTTTCTCTTGGTTTTAATAATACTTAATTAGTCAAAACATTTCCTTTTATTAACTACTGCGGTGGTTTGTCGATACACATTCGATTTAGAAATCAAGAAAACATTCTTAAGCCGTTATACCTAACTTCCCATAAAGCTAGTATAACTCTTAAGTTTTAAAACCAGTATTACTTCAAGTTCTTTATTAACAAATAACGAGCCGTTATAGTTCAAATCAGTCACCTTTTAAAAACCACAGTATTTTCTTACCAACATAAAGTATTATAACCAACTTCCCATAAAGCGTTATAACACTTTATGTTTTAAACCAATCAAATACATTTAGCACGTATGACGTCTAGTACTACATAGTTCACACATATCATGCTAGAAGAGATAGGAAGAGGTTCACATACCTCGCGGCAGTATCGACTAATAGCAAGCGCTCAAGTACTTCAAACCGTCGGCTACTCCTTAGCGATGGATCGCGCCATCGTAGTACTTCAACCTATAAGGCCACAGCGACTTATTAACATTTAGATCTCTTCGTAGAACATTACAGAAAATTGGCGACACTCCACATGACAGCGTAAATCTCTCTCTCGGGGCGGCTATCAAGCCAACCAGGGGTTCATACATCTAACGGGCGTGCACAATTCTACCTCACGAGAAAAGCTACACAAGGTCTCGTATGTCTGATCCATGTAAAAGCAGTTCGATCTCTTCTTTCGAAAAGGTTTCTTATTATTGGGCTTAAGTCCAAAGACATTGCGACAACAACGTTCAGTTCTATATATATAGTATACTTCAACTATATAGTCTAACAATCATGTAATTTCCAATTACAATAGAGGACAAGATATTTACCTCGATAAGCCCATAATTATCCGAGTTTAAATGTCGATCTGAGCAGAGTTTAGCTCTACTCAGTGCGCTCAGGCCGCTCCAAACAACCCTTAGAAGTTCTAACCAACTTCTACTTATTACTCCAACTAACCATGGAGATTTTCCTTAGGGTTTCGGTTTTGTGACGGAAGGGAAGTATAATAGTATTTTTGGGTTTTTCGTATAGGTATAACCTTAGAATACTACAAGGTATATGGGTAAGGTAATTTGGGCATTATAACAATACTTTTGAGAGTATTTCTACCAAGAGGGGGGGTGTATTATATGAGACAACAAGGCTAGGGGTACCCACGGCCACACTACTAGGAGGGGGTGAGGGCTCTCGGCCAGGGGAGGAAGGCTCTTGGGCGAGAACCACAAGGAAGAGGAGGGATTTTAACACTTAGAAGATTTTAGGATGAAGAAAGTCTTCAACATAGGGTGGTATTTATAGGCCACCAATGGCGACCAATGGCGAGATCTTGCCAAGTGCAAGGCAAGTGTAGGGCAGATCTTGCCAAGTGCACCCTAGCCAACTAACACACAAAAATATCCTACCAACTCGGCCGAACAAGGCCAATCGTCGACCCTCCTTTACCGCCCACTCACGTCGCTTGATGAGAGGGTGCCAAGTGGCGCCCTCTTGTTGGCCCAACACGTTTCGTCTCTCGGAAAAATCCGTAAAAATTAAAAATGACATAGCCGGAAATTCCCCTACGAAAGCTGTGGAAACGTTTCGTCGAAAAACGACTCTAATCGGGTGTTGTGCACAAACACAAATCGGCCAAGCCTAATTACAAGTTCAAATTTTCTACGTACGTCCTCACGTACATACTCTGGAAATACGGGGTATAACATGATTATCCTTTTAAGTAAACCAAAACACTTACCTTTGTAAAATCAAGTAACGACATTATTTTCCAAACGTCCAAGTTTGCCTAATTTCAAATGTTCACGTTTCTTATTTTAGAAAGGTTTCGTAGTTCATAGTCTTATTCATTTAAGAATATAATTCTCTTTTAAACTATCTGAGAAACATAAGTCTTATATGTGAGTAGGATATTCTTGTTTATAACAATCTTATTACAGCAGCCATGATCTAGGAAATATCATTTTGTCTCATCTTAGCTTCTATGCAGATGGAAGTTTCTACTGGTTTTAATAATACTTAATCTGTCAAAACATTTCCTTTTATTAACGCTGCAGTGGTTTGTCGATACACATTCTGATTTCCGAAATCAGTAAAACATTCTTAAGCCGTTATACCTAACTTCCCATAAAGCTAGTATAACTCTTAAGTTTTCAAAAAAACCAAGTATTACTTCTTCTTTCAAAATGATTCAAAAATCTTTTGAAATACTTCAAGTTCTTTATTAACACATAACAAGCCAGTTATAGTTCAAACCAGTTACCTTTTAAAAACCACAAGTATCTTCTTACCAACATAAAGCTGTTATAACCAACTTCCCATAAAGCCGTTATAACACTTTATGTTTTAAACCAATCAAATACATTTAGCACCTGTACGTCCACCGTACTACATAGTTACACACATATCATGCTAGAAGAGATAGGAAGAGGTTCACATACCTTGCGGCAGTATCGACTAATAGCAAAACGCTCAAGTACTTCCAAACGTCGGCTACTCCTTAAGCCAGTAGATCGCGCTGTCACGACCGAACCGGGCGTGATGGTGCCTACCGGCACCCAAGTAGACATACATCAGTGTCAGCGGAACATAAAGACAATACATGAAACGGTGTAATAAGACGGTGAAATAAGAAAACGGTAACCAAAAGCGGTTACCTTGGTATATATATAAATAGCAACTTTTTCAACATGAGCAGTTTAATCCTTTTTACAAACCACCGCGTACTACGGACCTCTAAGAAATGATACGACAACAATGGCGGGGCGGGGCCCGCCATACCCCGAACGAGCATGCTACAACAACGGGGACTATACGAAGATAAGCCTCGGAGAAACGGAGCTTCCCAACCAGCTGTGACCACGAGCTAGGATCAACAAGCGGTGTACCTCGACTGCGGCATGAACGGCCCGAAGAGGTCGATAACAGTGCAGAGTATGTGCGAAAATACATCGTAAATGAAATCATAGCGATCATATAAAGCGGGAGACATGTATGATAACCAAACTACGATTTACAACAAAGCGATCATGTCAGTCGGGGACTCACGCCTCAGTCATCACTCAAGTATAACAATGGGTCTCGGGCCCACAACATCAATCATGCGGTGGAATACCTTCGCCATGCTGCGATCATGATATAAAAGCACGAGAACACATGAACACGGGTCCCACGTGTCATAATAAAACTATGCGGGGTAATGCGAAGGCATAGCCGACTACTAAAAACCCGCAGTACCAACAAGGTCATGAATCGTATCATAAGATCTGTCTAGACCGTCACATGATCAAAGGCGGCACTTGCGCGATATCGATGTCTGCGTCTAACCACGGAACTCCGCGACTCGCGTAGGCCAATCTCATCGGCGCGTAGGTATTCCGCGTCGGTAGCTACTCCGGCGTCGTCACGGAACGCGATCCGCGTAGCCACGTGGACCGCATGCCCATAAGGCGCGATACTAACACGGAACTCGTAGCTCGCATAGGCCGGGACTGCGTAGGTATTCTCGAATCATAGGTCCATCGACGCTGAGTCTACCCGCGTGGAGGCGGCTTAACCGGAATCATCTCAAGAGATGAATGCCACAATACTATCATAACGATCGATAGTTAATAAGCACAATCAAGAAACCCCTTTACACAACCATCACAAGATACTAACACGTAGCTTCCTAACACGTTTACTTATCAAAGCAATCAAGAAAGTATTACAAGGCTATCACAAACCAATACAATCAAGTTGTTCACACAAGGTACCCTCTACTATATGATTAACAAGATCGGGTTTTATCCCCAAAGTACTTCATACATTAACTCTTTAAAAGATCGTTACATTACAAAAGTCACACAATACGTAGTATATGAAAATAGAGTGATTATCTTTTTAAAGTAAATCAATTACTTCTCTTTTTAAAATCAAGTAGCAACATTCTTTTCCAATGTTCAAGTTTGCCTAATTTCCAATGTTCAAGTTTCTCATTTTTTAGAAAGGGTTAAGTAGTTCATAGTCTTATTCATTTAAGAATATAATTCTCCTTTAAACAATCGAGAAACATAAGCCTTATATGTGAGTAGGATATCTTGTTTATAACAATCTTATTACTGACCGTGATCTAGGAAATATCATTTTGTCTCATCTTAGCTTACATGCGGATGGAAGTTTCTCTTGGTTTTAATAATACTTAATTATTCAAAACATTTCCTTTTAACGTATTCGCGATGGTTTGTCGATACACATTCGATTTCGAAATCAAGAAAACATTCTTAAGCCGTTATACCTAACTTCCCATAAAGCTAGTATAACTCTTAAGTTTTCAAAGACCAAATATTACTTCTTCTTTCAAAATGATTCAAAATCTTTTGAAATACTTCAAGTTCTTTATTAACACATAACAAGCCAAGATATAGTTCAAATCGATTACCTTTTCAAGACCACGGTATTTTCTTACCAACATAAAGTTATAATCAACTTCCCATAAAGCCGTTATAACACTTTATGTTTTAAACCAATCAAATCGTTTAGCACGTATCGTCTACACTACATAGTTCACACATATCATGCTAGAAGAGATAGGAAGAGGTTCACATACCTCGCGGCAGTATCGACTAATAGCAAAACGCTCAGTACTTCAAACCGTCGGCTACTCCTAGCGATAGATCGCGCCATACGCAGCGATTTCAACCTATAAGGCCACAAGGCGCTTATTAACATTTAGATCCCTTCGTAGAACATTCTGAGAAAATTCGGCAAGACTCTCACATGCAGCGTAAATCTCCTCTACCGAGGCGGCTACCAAGCCAACCGGGGTTATACATCTAACCTAACGGGTACAATTCTACTCCACGGTACTCATGTCAGACCTAAGTAATTCTGATTCGATAATCTTCTTTAAATTGGGCTTAAGTCGCAAGACATTGCGTAAGTATTATTCGGGCTTAAGTCAAAAGACATTGCCAATAACTACGTTGATTATATATAGTATACTTCAACTATATATTCTAACAATATGTAATTTCCAATTACAATAGAGGACAAGATATTTACCTCAATAAGCCCATAATTATCCAAGTATAAAGTCGATCTGGGCAATCGTTTAGCTCGACTCAGGCGCTCAACCCGCTCTAAACCACCCTTAGAAGTTCTAACCAACTTACACAATACTCCAATGACTATGGAGATTTTCCTAGGGTTTGGTTTTGTGGTAGCGGAAGTATAATAGTATTTTCTGGCTTTTCAGATAGGTATATCCTTAGAATACTACAAGGTATATGGCTAAGGTAATTTGGGCATTATAACAATACTTTTGAGAGTATTTCTACCAGAGGGGTATATATACGAGACAACACCACAAGGGGGTGTATACCTCGGCCTACCCACTGGGGTACTCGGCGAGGGTGGGAAGGGAACTCTCGGCTAAGCCTCACAAGGGAGAGGACGAGAACAACATGAAGGGAGGAGGTTTCTAAGACTTAGAACATTTTTAGGATGAATAAGTCTTCCAAAGGGGTATTTATAGTACAAGCCAAGGCCAACCAATGGTCAAGATCAAGCCAAGTGCTATGCAAGTGTAGGGCCAAGATCATGCCAAGTGCACCTTATCCATCTACCCACAAAATATCCTACCAACTACTTGACAAAACTCACCCAAATCGTCCAAGCTTGACCGCCCACACTCCATCAATGAGAGGGTGACAAGTGTCGCCCTCTCGTTGGCCCAAAATGTTTCGTCTCTCGGAAAAATCCGCAAAAATAAGAAATGACATAGCCGGAAATTCCCCTACGAAAGCTGTGAAAACGTTTCGCCGAAAAACGACTCTAACCGGGTGTTATGCACAATAAAAATTCGGCCAAGCACTTTAAGGCACAAACTTTTCTACGTACGTCCCCGCGTACATACTCTGGAAATACGGGGTATAACATTCTCCCCTCCTTAGAAACATTCGTCCCGAATGTTCCTTCTAAGTCTCAAAACAACCGCGCGCCAGTATAGTCTTCACTACTACACTTACGAGAACAATCCTGCCACACCTGGCCACAGAAACACCCGCGCACATACTTCTATCTAAGCCCACGAGGAAAACACCTCTAATCATCACCACAAAACACTTCTCACCGGGGTCTAAAATATACTTCCTTCGCACCTTCTCTTTACAAAAAGAAATGATCACATCTATGTTCGCCATACATGCTCGCTTCTCTCTTTACTCGTCGTAGATACCACTTTGTCACTTTGCCTGAGGCATTAACCTTCTCAGGCGACCCAACAAATGGTACCACTTTTGTCACTTTGTCGCGAGCCTTGCTCCGACGACCCAACAAATGGTACCGGGCTGCATGCGATCCCTGAGGATGTCGTATACTCGAACTCTTTCCACATTTCTGATACTGCTTCAGTTTCCAAAACTCGGGGTTACTATCTCTAACGTGGTCATCATTAACTGGGAACACTCTGGATGGATCTTCGATACTTCCCCGAACATCACAATCTGGAAAGACCGACTTGCCTCCCACGTCGGACGGCAAATGCTAACATATAGGCAACCTGGCCTATCCTTCACATGAACTCACAAAGGCCCAAAGTAACTCGGGCTAAGTTCCCTCTGTTTTCCAAAACTCGTCGCACCCAAACCCGGGGTGGTACTTTCAAGAAGACCGACCGTCAACCTGAACTCTAAGCGTCGTCGCCGATTATCCGCACGATTCCTCTGAGCTGCCAGAACCTCTTCTAGACAAGCTTCTCACTATCCACAGTCTGCTGGAACAAGCCTGAACCAACTGTCTGAACCTTGCCAACATCGAACCAATCGACCGACAACTTACACTTCCGCCCTTACAAGGCTTCATAAGGCGATATCCGAACACTGAAATGGTAGATCAAACACTACCTCCACAGGAGACAACAATCCCCACAACTATCCCTGAAATCCAAACACTGGCCCGAGGGCGAATGCGATTCTGAGACTCACCTGAGTTCCTAACCCTGCCTGGTAAACTTTTAGAAAACGAAAATAGCCACAACCTGGGCTTCACTGCCTGACATAAGGTGAAGGTAGGCACCCCGTGCAGCCTTTCAACCCTTCAGATAACTCAACACAACCGAGTAAACGGACCCGACCACCGGTCGAATGCATCCACGAACTCATACGCTGGTTAACTGAACATGGGCCTAACACCCTCGTGACCCTACCACAAGGCGGGACCACCACAAACTGACCCCACCACCAAAACTGCCGCGGGTTGACCCGCAACGTGGCCTCAACCCGACCCGGCAACGCGCATCATACTAGCTCCCCGAACCGGAACAATCTCACTAATCACGTTACGAAAACCTAGCGGTCTTCTTAGCTCAACTACCCTCTTTCATTCCACACTACTAGGGACCTGTCCCAACATAACTCACGTGCACTATGCACTCCGATAAGGGTCAAACATAACACTACACCTTTTTCTCGAGATGGCCTCACCTCTAAGGTCTCTACGTATAAAGCTCTAAGGCTCACACTTTCTTTATCCCCAAAATCTTACTCGGTTAAACAACCATGATTTCAAATCACAACTAACACACTGCTATCAGAACATAGCACCTAAGGTATACTCACCTTATCACCTATACAAAACTCTAGAGGGTTAAGGATAGATCTATGTCTCATCTTCACTCTTAGTCGTTCTAATCAAACCTGCCCCGTAGGGCGCATAGCTAAGGGAGGTGACGAACTACCCACCGGTACTGAAGGCAAAGTCCTCCTACAAGGACACTATATCGACAACAGACCCTGACGGTCATAGGTACAACAAGTACCAACTAAAAGATGACATTCCCCAGGATGACGTCTGCCAAACTGTGAACCGGAAGCCCTGGAGTTCTAACCAACTCCTGCATACCCCGAACGTCCTGAAATCCGTGGAAGACCACTCTGCATTGTGGATATGCATAATCAAATCTGCTGGTGAGGTGACTTGCCTCGAAAGTTACCAAAGGACCTTGCTGTTCTGGCCCTCTTCTGCCGTCCTTGGTTAACCCGTCGATCTCTTTGCAATCCATATTCTCTGTTCCTGGTCGTGGAACTGAAGGTTCAAATATCATGGCCGCAGTAGGAACTGCCGCCGCCGTGCTAAACTTTGCTGGGGCTAGTGACGTCGCAGAACTCCCCGAATGAAGCACCACCCCAGGTGATGATTGGGCCTGTGCCCACGTAACCCTCTGTACTCTACTTGCAGCTCCCTCGGCTGCCTTGCCCTCCTGGGCCCGGGTTGCCCTACGCGGAGGCATAACGGTAAGGGAAAGAAATACGTCAGAGGGTCTAACTTACAACACAGCTCTAAGGCACGATCTCAGAGTGAGAAGAATAGAAACCAATCCTAAATACCCTATAGCCTCCTGATTATTGGTGTGGTGCACAACACACCGATAATCAAGACTCTACTGGATACGGTCTGTAGACACTTTCCGAGGATTAACTGCTCTGATACCACTTTTGTCACGACCCGAACCCGGGCCCGTGACTGGTGCCTTACCCCGGGCACCCAAGTAGACATACATCAGAGTAATCAGCGGAACATAAAGACAATACATGAAACCAGTGTAATAAGACAGTGAAATAAGAAGACAGGCTAACCAAAAACGGTTACCTTCAGTATATATATAAATAGCAACTTTTTCAACATGAACAGTTTAATCCTTTTTACAAACCCTGCCCACAACAGTACTACAGACCTCTAAGAAATGATACGACAACAATGGCGGGACAGGGCCCCGCCATACCCCTGAACGTAAGCACCTACAACAACAGGGGACTATACCAAGATAAGCCTCCGGAGAAACGGAGCTTCCCAAACGCTGAAACTGTGACCCTGAGAGCTAGGATCAACAACTGGTGTACCTCAACCTGCGGCATGAACGCAGCCCCCCGAAGGAGGTCGATCAAGTGCAGAGTATGTGAACCGAAAATACATCGTAAATGAAATCATAGCGATCATATAAAGCAGAGACATGTATGATAACCAAACTACGATTTACAACAAGCAATCATGTCAAGTCGTGGACTCACGCCTCAAGTCATCACTCAAGTATAACAATGGGTCTCGGGCCCAACATCAATCATGCGTGGAATACCTTCCTCACCGCCGGCGATCTATGATATAAAAGCACCAAGGAACACACATGAACACCGTGTCCCACTGTGTCATAATAAAACTGCGAGGTAAGTGCGAAGGCATAGCCGACTACTAAAACCCACAGTACCAACAAGGTCATGAATCGTATCATAAGATCTGTCTAGACCGTCACATGATCAAAGGCGGCCACTTGCCGCAGATATCAATGTCTGCGTCTAACCTCGGAACTCCGCGACTCCGCATAGGCCAATCTCATCGGCCCGCATGAGGTATTCCCCGCATCGAGGGTAGCTACTCCCCGGCATCGTCCTGGACTTCGCAGTCCGCATGGCCACATGGACCGCATGCCCATAAAGGACGCATACTAACCTGGAACTCTCGTAGCTCCGCATAGGCCCCCGGGACCTGCATGAGGTATTCTCGAATCATAGGTCCATCGACTACCGAGTCTACCCCGCATCGGAGGGCAGCTTAACCCCCGGAATCATCTCAAGAGATGAATGCCACAATACTATCATAACGACTGATAGTTAATAAGCACAATCAAGGGAAACCCCTTTACACAACCATCACAAGATACTAACACACGTAGCTTCCTAACACGTTTACTTATCAAAGCAATCAAGAAAGTATTACAAGGCTATCACAAACCAATACAATCAAGTTGTTCACACAAGGTACCCTCTACTATATGATTAACAAGATCGGGTTTTATCCCCAAAGTACTTCATACATTAACTCTTTAAAAGATACGTTACATTCACAAAAGTCACACAATACCCGTAGTATATGAAAATAGAGTGATTATCTTTTTAAAGTAAATCAATTACTTCTCTTTGTAAAATCAAGTAGCAACATTCTTTTCCAATGTTCAAGTTTCTCATTTTTAGAAAGGGTTCGTAGTTCATAGTCTTATTCATTTAAGAATATAATTCTCCTTTAAACAATCTGAGAAACATAAGCCTTATATGTGAGTAGGATATCTTGTTTATAACAATCTTATTATGACCATGATCTAGGAAATATCATTTTGTCTCATCTTAGCTTCTATGCAGATGGAAGTTTCTACTGGTTTTAATAATACTTAATTATTCAAAACATTTCCTTTTATTAACGCTGCAGTGGTTTGTCGATACGCATTCTGATTTCCGAAATCAGTAAAACATTCTTAAGCCGTTATACCTAACTTCCCATAAAGCTAGTATAACTCTTAAGTTTTCAAAAACCAAATATTACTTCTTCTTTCAAAATGATTCAAAAATCTTTTGAAATACTTCAAGTTCTTTATTAACACATAACAAGCCAGTATATAGTTCAAATCAGTTACCTTTTCAAGACCACCAGTATTTTCTTACCAACATAAAGCCGTTATAATCAACTTCCCAAAGCCGTTATAACACTTTATGTTTTAAACCAATCAAATACGTTTAGCACGTATGCGTCTACATACTACATAGTTCACATATCATGCTAGAAGAGATAGGAAGAGGTTCACATACCTCGCGACGAGTATCGACTAATAGCAAAACGCTCAAGTACTTCAAACCGCTTCGCTACTCCTTAGCCGCAGATCGCGCCATACGCGATTTCAACCTATAAGGCCACAAGGCGCTTATTAACATTTAGATCCGCCGAGAACATTCTACGTAAAATTCGCAAGACTCTCCCATGACAACGTAAATCTCCTCTGCAGGCCGGCTACCAAGCCAACCGGGGTTATACATCTAACCTAACGGGTACAATTCTACTCACGGTACTCATCAGAATACACCCTAAGTAATTACAGTTCGGTAATCTTCTTTAAATTCAGCTTAAGTCGCAAAGACATTGCCGTAAGTATTATTCGAGCTTAAGTCAAAAGACATTGCCAATAACTACGTTGATTCTATATATAGTATACTCCAACTATATATTCTAACAATATGTAATTTCCAATTACAATAGAGGACAAGATATTTACCTCAATAAGCCCATAATTATCCAAGTATAAAGTCGATCCCGGGCAATCGCTTAGCTCCAACTCGAGCACTCCAACCCGCTCTAAACCACCCTTAGAAGTTCTAACCAACTTCACAATACTCAAACGGACTATGGAGATTTTCCTAGGGTTTCGGTTTTGTGACCGACTAAGTATAATAGTATTTTACGGGCTTTTCGTATGGTATATCCTTAGAATACTACAAGGTATATGGCTAAGGTAATTTGGGCATTATAACAATACTTTTGAGAGTATTTCTACCAAGAGGGTATATATACGAGACAACACCACAAGGGGGTGTATACCCTCGGCCTACCCCACTAGGGGGGGGTACTCTCGGCCAAGGGGTGGGGGAAGGGAACTCTCGGCTAAGCCTCACAAGGGGGAGAGGACGAGAACAACATGAAGGGAGGGGGAGGGTTTCTAAGACTTAGAACATTTTTAGGATGAATAAGTGTTATACCCCGTATTTACAGAGTATGTACGTAAGGACGTACGTAGAAATTTGAGCCTTAAGGTAGGCATTGGATTCGAAATTTGGGCACAAGTGCGATTAAGTCGTCGACGAAACGTTTCCATGACTTTCGTAGAAAATTCCGGCTATGTCATTTATAATTTTTGCGGATTTTTCCGGGTGACGAAACATTTTGGACCAACGGGAGGGTGACATGTGTCACCCTCACATTGGAAGCAAATGGATTGGCTTGGACGATTTGGGCGTCCAAGAGCCTTGGTTGGCCTCGGCGATTGGCTCCTCTTTGTGGCTTGTTTTGTGGAGTGTTTTGTGGAGTGTTTTGTGGGTGCACTTGGCTTGATCTTGGCCTTACACTTGCCTTGCACATGGCTTGATCTTGGCCATTGGTTGGCTTTTGGTTTTGCTATAAATACCCCCTCTCTTTGAAGACTTCTTCATCCACTCTTCACTTGCCTAAGTCTTGAGAAACCCCTCCCCTCCCTCTTGTTGACTCTCGTCCAAGAGCGCCTCTCCCCCCTTGTAATTGGCCTTTGGCGAAACCCTCCCTTTGAGAGCCTTGGCGAGAACCCCACTTAGGGTGTTGTTCTCGTGTGGTACCCTTTGTGGTATTGAAATACTCCTTCAAGTATTGTTATAATGCCCAAAATACCTTAGCCTTATACCTTGTAGTTTTCCAAAGATACCTCTATACGTGAGTCAGGAAATACTACCTTATGTCCTTTTAGTCTCAAACCGAAACCCGAAGGAAATCTTCATTGTTAGTTGAAGGATTTGAGTAGAAGTTGGTTAGAACTTCTAAGGGTTGTTTGGAGCGGATTGGAGCACTCGGAGTAGGAGCTAAACCTTGCTCAGGATCGACTTTTATCTCGGATAATTTTGGGCTTATCGAGGTAAATAATCTTGTCCCCCTATGGTAATTGGAGTTTACCTGTTGTTGATTATATAGTTGAAGTATGCTATATATAGAACTAAACATTGGATTGTGGCAATGTCTTTTGACTTAAGCTCAAGAATCGAATGATGTATTTACATAGGGTATGTCTGATGAACTTGTGTAGCATTATTGTGTGTTAGAATTTTACTAGTCCGGTTAGATGTTTTAACCCCTGGTTGGCTTGATGGCGGCCTCGATAGAGGAGGAGATTTCTGTTGTGCGGGAGAGTCTGCCGAATTTTCTGTAGAAAGATAGAACTTGTGTTTTGGGGTTAATAGACGTTTGTGACCTTTATAGGTGAAAGTACTAAGAGTAGCGTATTCTACTCGAGGAGTGGAAAGGGCTAGCAAGGTTGTAGTACTTGGAGCATTTTGCTTATTGTCGTTAAATCGTCGCGAGGTATGTGAACCTCTTCCTATCTCTTCTAGCATGATATGTGTGAACTATGTAGTGCGGTGACGCATACGTGTTAATTGTATTTGATTGTTGTAAAACATAAAGTGTTATAACGGCTTTATGGGAAGTTGGTTATAACAGCTTTATGTAGGTAAGAAAATACTTTGTGGTTTTAAAAGGTAACTGATGTGAATTATAACTGGCTAGTTATAATAAAGAACTTGATGTATTTCAAAAGATTTATAAATCGTTTTGAAGGGAGAGTAACACTTGGTTTTAAAGGTTTTAAAAAGAGTTATACTAGCTTTTTGGGGAGTTAGGTATAATGTCTTAAGAAAGGTAAAGAAAATGGTTTACTGATGTTAGAAGTTAAGAGACTTGATCTTATGAGATAAGAGACTTAACTTATTTGTTTTAATGTGAATGTTTGTGTGAAACCTCATTCGTGAGTAATGAGTACTTGGTTTTATTTAAAGGGATAATGTTTCTTCGATTTTGGAAATCGAAATGTGTATCGACTGCACCAACTGCAGCGTTAATAAAGGAAAATGTATTGAATAATGATGTATCGTATTAAAACCAGTAGAAACCTCCATCTGCATAGAAACTAAGATGAGACAAAATGATATTACATTTTCTAGATCATGGCGGCTGTAATAAGAATGTTGTAAACAAGAATAACCTACTCTCACGTGAGACATATATTACTCAATTGTTCTAAAAAGGAATCAGTGATTAAGTTTGGGAACTATGAAACCATTTGAAAATGAGAAGCTTGAGTAATTGAAACTAGGCAAACCGGAACTTAGGAAAAGAATGTTGTTACTTGATTTTGAAAAGGAATGTGGGTTGGTCATTCTAATACTACGTATCGGGTGACGTTTATAAAAGTAATGGATCTCTTTTAAAAGAACTTAACGTATGTAGTATTTTGGGGTTGAAAACCCGGACTTTGGCATAAAATGAAAGTACTTTGAGTTGTGTGAAACTTGCCTATGCTTGTTGTTGTGAAACTTGCCTATGCTTGTTGTTGTGAAACTTGCCTATGCTTGTGATGATAGCCTTTGTTGTGCAAGTGTGGTATTTACGTATTCTGGCGTCTCGATAGAGGGCCGGTTGACTTGTTGAGAACTTACTTGGACGTGCTGGCAGTGATGGAGAATTCCACGGGTATGTTTCCATTTTGATTTCTGTCTTGTTGTTGATGTCACATGGACATGTCTACACCGATGCAGTATTCCGGGGGCATGCGGCCATGCGGCCGGGTTGATTACCCGATATATGGTTATTACTGCAACATGGACGTGTCTACACCGTCGCGATTCCGGGGCATGTGGCTACGCGGCGAGGTTGACCACCCGATATATTGTTATTGAGGTTACATGGGCATGTCTACACCGTCTGATTCCGGGGCATGTGGCCATGCGGCCTTGTGTGTGTTGCATCATGGACATGTCTACACCGTCACGATTCCGGGGCATGTGGCCATGATGCGAACATGATGGATGTGGTGGCGTGAGACCCATAGTTATATTTGAGTGGTGACTTTGAGGCGTGAGTCCACGACTTGACTTTTATGTTGCGTCTTGTATTTTGGTTATCATACATGTCTCGCTTTATATAGATCGTTATGATTTAACCGCGATATTCTGATTTCACATACTTGGTACTGTTATCGACCTCCTTCGGGCCGCGTTCATCTGCCGCAGTAAATCATTGGTGTCGATCCGCCAGAGGATCACGTTCCAGCGTTTTGGGAAGCTCCGTTCCTTCGGAGGCTTATCTTTGGTAGGTTTCCCTGAGTTGTAGGTTCTTGTACATTCAGGGGTATGGCGGGGCCCTGTCCCGTCATAGGTTGTTATTCTCTCTTAGAGGTCTGTAGCACTGTTGTGGGCAGGGTTTGTAAAAGGATAACTGTTCGGGTTTTTATGTAAATGCAGAAGGCAACTGTTTTGGTTGGCCGGTTTATTTATATTATCTCTTATTTCATGTTCATGTTGTATGTTCCGCTGATTTTCTCTGATGTTGTATCACTAGGGTGCCCGGGGTAAGGCACCAGTCACGGGCCCGGATTTCGGGGTGTGACATAGTGGTATCAGAGCAGTTAGTCCTCGGAAAGTGTCTACAGACCGTGTCTAGTAGAGTCTTGATTATCGGTGTGTTGTGCACCACATCTATAATCAGGAGGCTATAGGACATTTAGGATTGGTTTCTATTCTTCTCATTCTGAGATCGTGCCTTAGAGCTGTGTTATAAGTTGGACCCTCGGCGTGTTTCGTTTTTACGATTATGCCTCTGCGAAAGGCAACCAGGGCCTGAGAAGGGCAAGGCGGCGAGGAGTCGCTAGTGGGATTCAGAGGAGTACGAGCGCGAGCGGTCAAGACGAGTAGTGCTTGACGGCGAGTTTTGCGACGCCGCCCGGCCTGGCGAGTTTAGAGCCGCAGCGATGGGCTGCTGAGACTCTGATACACGAGCCTCGATCCCGCGATGCGGAAGCGGGAGAGATGGGTCACGAGAGATGGCGATTTTGGCGAGGTTGTGGCGGATATGAGGACAGTGGATCTGGCGATTCAGTTCAGCGACTGTAGTGCACGAAGCAGCGAATAGTTTGAGGCTACGGGACTTTCGAGTTGTAGCCCCGAGTTTTATGGGTCGAGGCACGAGGATGATCCGCAGGAGTTCATCCGTCGATTCTGAAGGATCACGCGGGTGATCAAGGCTTGAGACCGAGTGCGTGACCTCGGTTCGCATCGGTTGCGTGATACGCGATCGATTGGTTTGATTCGTGGGAGCTTTCGGGAGAGCATGCACCTCCGGTATGGGATGAGTTTTCGGGGCTTTTCTCACGCACTTCTTGCCTCCGCAGATGAGGAGAACGCGGGCGATTTTTGTTCTTGAGACGAGAGGCGACCGTCGGGAGTACAATGTCGAGTTCGATTCTTTGGCTCGATATGTCCCTGCGCTAGTTGCAGATATGGAAGATAGGGTGCATCGCCACGTCGCGGGCTAGATGATTATATGGCGAGTCTTGTGCGGGTGTTTCTCTTGGTAGGCATGGACATTTCCGCGTTCGTGCTCGTACGCGGAGTGCGAGGCGCGAAGATCGGCAGGTGGACGGCTTTCACAGAAGAAGGCCAAGGCGGCGGATATTTTGGCGACTTCGAGGCGGACGCCTCGGCCGTGAACTAGTTATGTACCTCGCCATTGCGAGTGGTCCTCCGACGCCGGGACCGCAGGATATTCGAGGCGGTCGGGGCTCCCGTGTTTGAGATGTTGAGGAGTAGGGTGTTGGCAAGATGCGATCACCCCTACCGGTGTGGTCGATGTGGTAGACCGCATTTGAAGTGTCGTAGTACGAAGGAGCTTGTTATTCTTGCGGCCAGCGGGGCCATATGACGGCTGTCCGGCGGGTAGCGGTAGGATAGCCTGAACTACTAGAAGCGATTGCGGGCCACGGTAGAGGTCGCGGTGGAAGTTCCCAGTTTTAGCGGTCCTTGAACCGCCTAGTTTCAGGTATATCCTTAACCCTGTAGATACTTGTATGTATTGATGTTAATGATGTGTTAAGTGTTATGTTCGGATAGCTTTGTGCTATAGTGTGATTTAAAAATCTGGTTAGTGTGAGATGGAGGTGGTAGCTTCCATGATGTGTTCCGTGTCGAGGAGCGGAAGTTGGCGCTACGGTGGGTCGGGTTGGGGCCATGTTGCGGGCCAACCCGCGTCCCGTTTCGAGGAAGGGTCAGCTCTGGGTGGTCCCGCCAGGTGGCAGGGTCACGAGGGTGCTAGGCCCAAGTTTAGATGACCATCGTATGAGTTCGTGGATACGTTCGACCAGAATCAGTTCGTCAAGGACGAGAATTCCATTAGAGGAAATCGAGGTAGTAAGATGACCAAGTTTGGAGGTAGTAACTCCAAGGGTTGGAAACGAAGCGTTGTGGAAGTGTGGTACGGATACTAGAAAGAGCTCGAGTGTTCGAGAAGGGTACGACGAGATAGGGGAGAAGTGAACGTGTGTGATCGTTTCTTTTGTGAAATGTAGGTGCGAAGGGAGTATATTTTAGACCTCAGGTAAGGGGTTTTTGTGATGATTAGAGGTGTTTCCTCGTTGACTTGGGTTTAGGTATTGGTGCGTTTGTTATTTTTATGGCCAGGTGTAGCATGATCGTTTTCGTGCGTATAGCAGTGAAGGCTATACTAGCGCATGTTTGTGTTGAGACTTTAGAAGGAACATTCGGGACGAATGTTTCTAAGGAGGGGAGAATGTTATACCCCGTATTTCCAGAGTATGTACGTAAGGACGTACGTAGAAATTTGAGCCTTAAGGTAGGCATTGGATTCGAAATTTGGGCGCAGTGCCGATTAAGTCGTTTTCGTGAAGCGTTTCCCAGCTTTCGTGAGAAAATTCCGGCTATGTCATTTATAATTTTTGCGGATTTTTAGGTGTGAAACATTTTTGACCAACGGGAGGGTGACATGTGTCACCCTCACATTGGAAGCAAATGGATTGGCTTGGACGATTTGGGCGTCCAAGAGCCTTGGTTGGCCTTGGCCGATTGGCTCCCTCTTTTGTGGCTTGTTTTGTGGAGTGTTTTGTGGAGTGTTTTGTGGGTGCACTTGGCTTGATCTTGGCCTTACACTTGCCTTGCACATGGCTTGATCTTGGCCATTGGTTGGCTTTTGGTTTTGCTATAAATACCCCTCTCTTTGAAGACTTCTTCATCCACTCTTCACTTGCCTAAGTCTTGAGAAACCCTCCTCCCTCTTGTTGACTCTCGTCCAAGAGCCCTCTCCCATGAAATTGGCCTTTGGCGAAACCCTCCCCTTTGAGAGCCTTGCGAGAACCCCACTCCTTAGGGTGTGGTTCTGGTGTGGTACCCCCCTGTGTGGTATTGAAATACTCCTCCAGTATTGTTATAATGCCCAAAATACCTTAGCCTTATACCTTGTAGTTTTCCAAAGATACCTCTATCGTGAAGTCGGAAATACTACCTTTTGTCCTTTTAGTCTCAAACCGAAACCACAAGGAAATCTTCATTTGTTAGTTGAAGGATTTGAGTAGAAGTTAGTTAGAACTTCTAAGGGTTGTTTGGAGCGGATTGGAGCACTCGGAGTAGGAGCTAAACCTTGCTCGGGATCGACTTTTATCTCGGATAATTTTGGGCTTATCGAGGTAAATAATCTTGTCCCCTATGGTAATTGGAGTTTACATTTGTTGATTATATAGTTGAAGTATGCTATATATAGAACTAAACATTGGATTGTGGCAATGTCTTTTGACTTAAGCTGAAGAATCAATGAGCTGTATTTACATGGGGTATGTCTGATAGACTTGTGTAGCATTCTTGTGTGGTAGAATTGTACTCGTCAGGTTAGATGTGTTAACCCACTGGGTTGGCTTGATGGCGGCCTCGATAGAGGAGGAGATTTCTGTTGTTGCGGGGAGAGTCTTGCGAATTTTACGTAGAAAGATAGAACTTGTGTTTTGGGGTTAATAGGCGTTTGTGACCTTTATAGGTGAAAGTACTAAGAGTAGCGTATTCTACTCGAGGAGTGGAAAGGGCTAGCAAGGTTGTAGTACTTGGAGCATTTTGCTTATTGTCGTTAAATCGTCGCGAGGTATGTGAACCTCTTCCTATCTCTTCTAGCATGATATGTGTGAACTATGTAGTGCGGTGAGCGTACGTGTGTTAATTGTATTTGATTGTTGTAAAACATAAAGTGTTATAACGGCTTTATGGGAAGTTGGTTATAACGACTTTATGTAGGTAGAAAAATACTTTGTGGTTTTAAAGGTAATCGATGTGAATTATAGCGGCTAGTTATAATAAAGAACTTGATGTATTTCAAAGATTTATAAATCGTTTTGAAGGAGAGTAACACTTGGTTTTAAAGGTTTTAAAAAGAGTTATACTAGCTTTATGGGAGTTAGGTATAATGTCTTAAGAAAGGTAAAGAAAATGGTTTCTTGATGTTAGAAGTTAAGAGACTTGATCTTATGAGATAAGAGACTTAACTTATTTGTTTTAATGTGAATGTTTGTGTGAAACCTCATTCGTGAGTAATGAGTACTTGGTTTTATTTAAAGGGATAATGTTTCTTGATTTTGGAAATCGAATGTGTATCGACAGCACCAACTGCGGCGTTAATAAAGGAAAATGTATTGAATAATGATGTATCGTATTAAAACCGGTAGAAACCTCCATCTGCATAGAAACTAAGATGAGACAAAATGATATTACATTTTCTAGATCATGGTCTTTGTAATAAGAATGTTGTAAACAAGAATAACCTACTCTCGCGTGAGACATATATTACTCAATTGTTCTAAAAGGAATCAAGTGATTAAGTTTGGGAACTATGAAACCATTTGAAAATGAGAAGCTTGAGTAATTGAAACTAGGCAAGCGGAACTTAGGAAAGAATGTTGTTACTTGATTTTGAAAAGGAATGTGGGTTGGTCATTCTAATACTACGAATTATCGGGTGGCGTTTATAAAAGTAATGGATCTCTTTTAAAAGAACTTAACGTATGTAGTATTTTGGGGTTGAAAACCGGACTTTAGCATAAAATGAAAGTACTTTGAGTTGTGTGAAACTTGCCTATGCTTGTTGTTGTGAAACTTGCCTATGCTTGTTGTTGTGAAACTTGCCTATGCTTGTGATGATAGCCTTTGTTGTGCAAGTGTGGTATTTACGTATTCTGCGTCTCTCGATAGAGTCGGTTGACTTGTTGAGAACTTACTTGGGCGTCTTTGGCGGTGATGGAGAATTCCACGGGTATGTTTCCATTTTGATTTGTCTTGTTGTTGATGTCACATGGATATGTCTACCGTCTGATATTAGGGGCATGCGGCCATGCGGCGGGTTGATTACGATATATGGTTATTGCGCAACATGGGCGTGTCTACACCGTCTGAGATTCGGGGCATGTGGCGTGCGGCGGGGTTGACCACCCGATATATTGTTATTGAGGTTACATGGGCATGTCTCTACCGTCACGATTCCGGGGCATGTGGCCATGCGGCCTTGTTATTATTGTTGCATCATGGACATGTCTACACCGTCACGATTCGAGGGGCATGTGGCCATGATGCGAACATGATGGATGTGGTGGGCGTGAGACCCATAGTTATATTTAGTGGTGACTTTGAGGCGTGAGTCCACGACTTGCTTTTATGTTGCGTCTTGTATTTTGGTTATCATACATGTCTCTGCTTTATATAGATGTTATGATTTAAGCTGCGATATTCTGATTTCACATACTTGGTACTGTTATCGACCTCGCCCTTGGCTGCGTTAAATCTGCGCGGTAGAAATACGTTGGTGTCGATCCGCCTTGTAGGATCACGTTTGACGTTTTGGGAAGCTCAGTTCCTTGGAGGCTTATCTTTGGTAGGTTTCCACGAGTTGTAGGTTCTTGTACATTCGGGGTATGGCGGGCCTGTCGTCATAGGTTGTTATTCTCTCTTAAGTGCATGCTTTGTTGTGGGCGGGGTTTGTAAAGGATAAGCTGTTGGGTTTTATGTAAATCTGAAGGCAAGCTGTTTTGGTTGGCGGTTTATTTATATTATCTCTTATTTCATGTTCATGTTGTATGTTCCGCTGATTTTCTCGATGTTGTATCACTAGGGTGCGGGGTAAGGCACGATCCACGGCAATTTGGGGTGTGACAATAAGTCTTCAAAGGGGTATTTATAGTACAAGCGAGGCCAACCGATGGTCAAGATCAAGCCAAGTGCTATGCAAGTGTAGGGCAAGATCATGCCAAGTGCACCTTATCCATCTACCCACAAAATATCCTACCAACTACTTGACAAAACTCACCCAAATCGTCCAAGCTTGACCGCCCACTCCATCAATGAGAGGGTGACAAGTGTCGCCTCTCGTTGGCCCAAAATGTTTCGTCTCTCGGAAAAATCCGCAAAAATAAGAAATGACATAGCGGAAATTCCCTACGAAAGTGAAAACGTTTCGTAAAAACGACTCTAACAGGGTGTTATGCACAATAAAAATTCGCCAAGCACTTTAAGGCACAAACTTTTCTACGTCGTCGCGTACATACTGGAAATACGAGGGTATATGGCGCCACACGTAGTACTTCAACCTATAAGGCCACAAGCGACATTAACGTTTAGGTCTAATCGTAGAATATTCTCAGAAAATTCGCACCTCCCATGGCAGCGTAAATCTCCTCCTCTATCGAGGCTGCGAAGCCAACGGGGAGGTTATACATCTAACCTAACGGTACAATTCTACTCCACGGTACTACTACACAAGTCTCATGTCTGACATGTAATTACGATTCAAGATTCTTCTTTAAATTGGGCTTAAGTCGCAAGACATTGCAGTAAGTTTTATTCAGCTTAAGTCGCAAGACATTGCCGATAACTATGTTGATTACTATATATAGCATACTTCAACTATATAATCTAACAACATGTAATTTCCAATTACTATAGAGGACAAGATATTTACCTCGATAAGCCCATAATTATCCAAGTATAAAGTCGATCTGGGCAATCGTTTAGCTCGACTCAGGCGCTCAACCCGCTCTAAACCACCCTTAGAAGTTCTAACCAACTTATACACAATACTCCAGCGGACTATGGAGATTTTCCTAGGGTTTCGGTTTTGTGACTGACGGGAAGTATAATAGTATTTCCGGGCTTTTCTTATAGGTATAACCTTAGAATACTACAAGGTATATGGCTAAGGTCATTTGGGCATTATAACAATACTTTTGAGAGTATTTCTACCAAGAGAGGGTATTATACGAAAGCAACTAGGCTAGGGGTACCCAGCTGCACCCCGAGAGGGTGGCTACCCTCGGCCTACCCCACTGGGGAACTCTCGGCGAGGGGAAGAGGGCTATCGGCCAAGACACTACACTAAGGGGGAAGAAGCTTTCAAGACTTAGGCAATTTGTGGATGAATTAGTCTTCAAAGGGGTATTTATAGGTCTAGCAAAGGCCCAATGGCCAAGATCTTGCCAAGTGCAAGGCAAGTGTAGGGCAAGATCTTGCCAAGTGCACTAACCAACTACACACAAAATATCCTACCAACTACTTGACAAAATAGTCACCACTTCCTCCACTCTACCGCCACCAATGAGAGGGTGCCACGTGGCGCCCTCTTGATGGTCCAAAATGTTTCGTCTCTCGGAAAAATCCGCACAAATTAAAAATGACATAGCCGGAAATTCCCTACGAAGCTGTGAAAACGTTTCGTCGAAAAACGACTCTAACCGGGTGTTGTGAACAAATAAATTTCGGCCAAGCCTAATTCTCAAGTTCAAATTTTCTACGTACGTCCTTACGTACATACTCGGGAAATACGGGGTATAACAAAGGCTACAGGACATTTAGGAGTTGGTTTCTATTCTTCTCACTCTAAGATCGTGCCATAGAGCTGTGTTAGTAAGATAATTCCTCTCGACGTATTTTTGTGTTCTGATTATGCCTCCAAGGAGCGGCAACTGAGAAGGGCAAAGGAGTAGCTGGAGCTACTAGTCGACTCGAAGAGTTGATAGGGCTTATGCCTGGGTATATCGGATGTTGTTCCGCGATCGGCGATTCTCTTGTGCGAGTTTTGAGGCCCCGACACGAGCCTCCGGTTTCTCGATTAAGGGAAGACTTTAGGGTCATGAAGGAAGCCATTATGTTATTGACCAAGATAGCGATGCTCTGATTTCTTGATCGGAGGTTATTCGGCGATGCGATCAGTGTACGAGGTAGAGGCAGCGGAAATCTGCGTAAGAGGCTAGACCGGTTGGTTATCCGGTGAGTTTTGGGACGAGCTGCCTCGGAATGAGTAAGATATTCGTCCCAGCCTACCCAGTACATACCCCCGCAGCTCACAGGTGGGAGATTTGATCCCACAAGGTATGTAGGAGCCGGTCCGAGCTCCAGGGATCGAGGTTCTCAAAGGAACAGGGGATTTTCTCAGTCGAGGCCACTTATTCCTCAGTGTTTCCATTGTAGTAAGCGTCATTTGGGGAAATGCCGTCTTGGCATAGGTGTTTGTTATTATTGTGGCCGTCCGGGCCATATACTGAGGGTATGTCATTTTAGAAGGGGCATCGGTGAGGTGGCTCAGCCTATGAGGCCGATGGTTGGTTCCCTTTCCTCCGCAGCTGTGCGTTCCCCAGGGCACGGTGTTCAGATGTTAGCCAGCCGTGGTAGAGGTCAGGGTGGAGTTTATAGTTCTGGCGGTCCTTCGAACCGCAGAGGTGACGTGACTACTGGACAGGATCAGGAAGCAACATCGCCTAGGGTTACAGGTATATCTCGATTCTTTTGAATCATACGTGCATTGTTAGATTCAGATTTTGCCCTAGCGTATATGTTTTCCCTTTATTGCAAGAGTTGTAAAGTGATAGTACCCCAGAGGTAGGGATACTTTGATTAGTAAAGTGAGAAGTTATGAATATGGGCAAGAATGGTAAGTGAACTGAGACTATAGTTGCGTAGAGTTCACACGTAATTTCCCCATGATAGTGTAAGACCAATAGGGAAGATTGTACAGTAAGAATACTTTGGCTTATGTGACGAACCTCTAAGTGAATAGGGGGATAGGGTGAGAAGTACCTTGAGATAAGAGATAGATTTATTTCAGACTAGGAATGAGAAGTTAAGTGTGACGATGGGTCGGGTTGTGGACTCATTTCGGGTCAGCCGATAGTATGGAATGGGATTTTGTCAGTTAGAAATGGTCCCGTTATGTGATAAGGTCCCGAGGATGCCAGGCCCAAGTTTAGTTAATCGTTGTACGAGTTCGTGGATGCGTTCCACCGGAACTAGGTCGTAAGGACCAAGAAGAGCCTTAACGGGAATGTAAGTAACTATATGGCTAAGTTTGGATAGTAACTCCAAGGATTGGAGAAGAGAAACAAAATTTGAGATTTTGTACGTGTACTAGATGAGTTTGAAAGTACGAGTAAGTATGACAAGTAAGGAAAGAAAGGAACCTCTAAGGATCCCGTGTTTGGGAAGACTGTAACCTTCGAGTTTTGTGAGAAGGGACCACGGACGGAAGGTCCGTTATTATGTTTACGTATGTTAGGTGATGGCCTTGTGTGGCATCGTTGGTCTTGTGCAGTTTTGATTGATAGGCATAGTATAGAGATTATGCCGGAGTTTGTATATCTTGGCAACCGACTAAGAACATTCGGGGACGAATGTTTCTAAGGGGGGAAGAATGTTACACCCCGTAAGCCGAGGACATGTATAAGAGAATGTACGTAAGGAATCAAGACTTGGAAATTAATACGAAAAGAAGAATTGTTTTTCCGACGGGAAATCTTCCGGACGTCGGAAAGGAAAAAGGTTCGTTGCTGAGAATTGGATTCTCAAAGTGCATTATTTAAAAAGTATGGAACTCTTAACCTTATGGAAATTTATTTTTACGGATTTGGTCACGTGGGGCCCACCCGAGGAATTTTACATTTTTGTAGGGCCCACGAGGGTTACGTAATTTTATGGACGAATGAGAGGGCGACACGTGGCACCCCCACATGGTCTTGGTCGAAATGTTGCAAGGGTAAAATGGTCATTTGACCTATGTAGATGATAAGTCTTGCAAGCTTGATATATTTGACCAAGTCAACTTGTCCACATAGGCTTAATTCAAGTGAAATTCATCCTAGCCTCACATTTGTTGATATCTAAGCCCTCCATTGTGTTTTATAAGGTTACTACTAGTGCAAGACTAGCTCATTTAACACTTAGAAAAATTGAGAGAGCTTGTGTGTGCCCATATTGCTCTCGGGTTTGCTAAGAAGAAAGGAGAAAAATTTGTGATTTTGATCCATTAGCCACAAGACTTAAACCCAATGTCCCTAAGAGTGTTGTAAGGATATCTCAATAGAAAGATTTCGGAAAAGCGGCGTTTTCGTATTAGTCATGGCGGAAACTTAAGAAGTTCTTCAACTTTGAAGTTGGAACTTGAAGATGGGTTCTTCATAGGCCTCTAAGGAGTGCTTGGAGCGGATTGGAACTTAAGGAAAGGAGCTAAGAATTGCTAAGGTGCGACTTTGATTCTTGGAAATTTTAAGGGCTTATAAAGGTATAATCTTGTCGTTTTAGCAATTAAGGTTTACTTATTGTTGTAGCTATGGTTATTAGCAAGCATGAGTTATATATTACGAAGTTTGATTATTATATTGGCTATTGGAACCCTAATCCGAAAACTAGCATGTTAGCCTTAAGACTACAATTCAAGTCGATTATTCGTTTAAGTCGTCGCATGTTGTGTAAGAAGGAAATTGTAGTTGTTGAAATCGTTTATAACTATATAACATGTTAGACCTTAGAACTTGGAATTGGAAAAGGATTGGAAAAGACTTTGAATTGTTAGTATGTAGTTGGCCGAGAAGGGCTTGGAGTTTTAAATTACTTGGTATGAATTGTGGGGCGGAATTTTACACGTATTGTAAGGCGTGTAATCCCCTTTGTTTGGTTGTTGTTTTGAGCCTTAAATGTGGCGTGTTGGTTATTGTATTCGACCTTGAAAAAGGTGGAAAAGTGAGTAGAAACAAAGGAAGTGCTGCCCGATTTTCCGTAGAATTAGAGACCGTACACTTAGTTTTATTCTACGTTAGAGACTAGAAGTTGATAGTCTTGTTGTGACCATTATAGGTTGACACTTCTACGTACGGCGTATTCGGCTTAGCTTGTGGATTTAGCCGAAAAGGTATGTGAACTATCTCCTCTTCTAGCATGATTCCTTAAGATAAAGAAAGTATGTCCTACTCCTTAAATGATCCATCCCTTGGTTTTATTTGGATTGCCTAAAATAGAATTTGTTCTATGTACTTCCTTGATTGTACTTTGATGTTTAAATTGTAAGTTGTATAATCCATTTTCCTTAGTGAAGTTTGGATTCTTAAAGGTGAAAGTATTTTACTTAAAGTACATGGAGTCTTAAAAAGGAAGTGGTTTCCAAACCTTTTGGCTAGTGCCTTAGTTCCAAAACCTAAGGGTTGTTGTAATGACTTTAGGGGAGTTAAATGAGTGATTTACTTAATTGTTTTAAGAGAGGAGAAATGACATGATTTAAGAGAAGTAACTTGTTTTGAAGGTGTGAGTTACTTGAGGTTTAAAAGTAGAAGAAACTTGTTTTCTAAATATTAAGGGACTGGAAGTATTTTGAAAGTTAAGGAACTTGATTTGAAAGTTTGTGATACTTGGTTTTAAGTATAAGTCTCTTGGTTATAAAAGGAATGGATATGTCTAAAACCATAAAGGGTTATAACGGCTTTATGGGAAGTTGGTTATAACAGCTTTATGGAAGGTTAAGAAAGTTTCCTATTTTTTATTAATGGGCATAAGTTGCCTAGATTGTGAAAATTTGAAGTTACTTGATTTCAAGCTTTGAAATGAGTTTTCTAAAAGTGTAGTAACTTACTTTCAAAAATAGACATGCCTTGATACTACGGGTGTTAGTATCTTGGGGTTTACATAAAAAGGAGTCTTTTGAAAGGAATGTACGTACGTAGTACTTTGGCTTGTTAAATGAGAATTATTCTATTTGTGCCCTGATAAGTACTTTGGCTTGTTAAATGAGAATTATTCTATTTGTGCCCTGATAAGCACTTTGGCTTGTTAAATGAGAATTATTCTATTTGTGCCCTGATAAGTACTTTGGCTTGTTAAATGAGAATTATTCTATTTGTGCCCTGATAAGTACTTTGGCTTGTTAAATGAGAATTATTCTATTTGTGCCCTGATAAGTACTTTGGCTTGTTAAATGAGAATTATTTTATTTGTGCCCTGATAAGCACTTTGGCTTGTTAAATGAGAATTATTCTATTTGTGCCCTGATAAGTACTTTGGCTTGTTAAATGAGAATTATTCTATTTGTGCCCTGATAAGTACTTTGGCTTGCTAAATGAGAATTATTCTATTTGTGCCCTGATAAGTACTTTGGCTTGTTAAATGAGAATTATTCTATTTGTGCCCTGATAAGTACTTTGGCTTGTTAAATGAGAATTATTCTATTTGTGCCCGATAAGTACTTTGGCTTGTTAAATGAGAATTATTCTATTTGTGCCCGATAAGTACTTTGGCTTGGTTAATTGAGAATTAGCCTATGTGTCTGGTGATAACCTTTGAGTGCAAGTATTATGTTTTATTACGCTGTCGCGACTACCGGTTGGAGGGTCATGCAGTTGTAAGTTATTTGGACGTCACAAGCGGTGATGTGGAATTCCACGGGTATGTTTCATTATTTGTAGTACTTGGGTTAAATTCGGATTTTTATAAAAGACATGGTAGTTCTTATGTCTTGTTTGATGGTCATCGAGATAGGGTAAGAGTATAAGTGAGGGTAAACCCCAAGACGATGTACCATTCTCCCGAGTAAGAGTATAAGTGAGGGTAAACCCCAAGCACTGTACCACACCTTTATGTGTTGTTTGACGGCCGGTTGAGATAGGGTAAGAGTATAAATGAGGGGCAAGCCCCAAGACGTTATACCACCTTCTCCAGGGTAAGAGTATAAGTGAGGGGTAAACCCCCAAGATGCTATACCACCTGTTTTACCACCTTCTCCAGGGTAAGAGTATAAGTGAGGGGTAAACCTCCAAGACGCTATACCACCGGTGGGACTTGGTGTGCATGTATGCCTATTGGTGTTATATTATATCATGGACTGCCGGCAGTGAGGAAGGATTCCACGGGCATGATTGATATTATGGGCGTGAGACCCATGGTTATGTTTTTAGTAATGACTTTGAGGGCGGGCGTTCCTGACTTGATATGACTGTTTATGTATTGTGTACTGTAATTTGATTATCATACATGTCTCCTGTTTTGTTAAACTGTTATGATTTTGTTACTGATATTTCGATTCACATACTTGGTACATTCATCGATCGACCTCGCCGGGGTTGCGTTCATTCCGCAGTTTAGGTCTATTTGTTTGGTGATCGGCAGTGTAGGATCCGCTCGAGTTTTGGATAGCTCCTTCGTCGGGAGTTTATCTTTTTGGTATAAGTTCTTTCAAGATGCAGGCTTTGTACGATTATGGATGCGGCGGGGCCTTGTCCGTCATAATTCGATTTAACTCTTGAGAGTGCGTATTCATATGTGGGATTGACTCGTATGCGGTGTAGTGTCTTTTGTTTGTGTATATATATGACAAATCGGCTTTGCCCTTGCACGTACATTGGTAAAAAGAAAAAAAAGATGAGGTGTTATTTAATTTCCGCAGTTTACTTGTGTTGTTAAGGTAGAAGGGTGACCAGGTAGGGCACCAGTCATGGGCCCGGGGTTCGGGGTGTGACAATACCCCCTTGACTTGTTATACCGAGGGCTTGCCACCCTTGATGCGGGTCTATACGGCTTATGCGGTCTGCGTGACTATGCGAGTGCGGAGTTCCAGGTTGATCATTCCGGTGTTTTATCCCGACGCGGGATGCCCATGCGGTTTGTGACTATGCGTCTATTGAGACTACGCGATCGCGGAGTCCAGAGGGTACCGGGTTAGCTACCCCGTCGCGAGAATACCTCACGTGGTCTCTGTGCGACCTATGCGATCGCGGAGTCCGTGGTTAGGCATGCATAATGATACTATGGGCGATTGGCCTTGCTTCGATCATTCGCGGCCTAGGAAAGACCTGTTACACTTTACCTATTATTGCTCTTGTTTGTGATATGGCACTATGTGCAAATTGAACTAATTGTATTTGCAAATGATTTTAAATACTTTGATTTCATTTAAAGTACTTTACGCTTTCACATACTTGGTACTGTTGCATCGACCTCCTTCGGGGCCGCTCACGCCGCAGTAGAGGTACTCCTACCGTTGATCCTCGTTCTAGGATCACCGTTTCAGCGTTTGGGAAAGCTCCGCTTTCTCCGAGGCTTAGCATTTTGGTATGGTCCTCGTTGTAAGGTATTTGCATTCAGGTATGGCGGCCCCGTCCCGCCATTGTTGTTATAAACTCTTAGAGGTCTGTAGTCCCGTTGTAAAGTTGGGATGTAAATCGCTCATTTTGGTATTTATATATATGCCGAAGGCAACTTTTCCTAAACCGTGTCTCATTTATATTATGTCATGTCTTGTTTTATATTCCACTGATTTCTCCGATGTATGTCTACTGGGTGCCGGTAAGGCACGATCCACGCCCGGTTCGGGTCGTGACAAAAGTGGTATCGTGAGCGATTAATCCTCGGAAAGTGTCTACAGACCGTATCTAGTAGAGTCTTGATTATCGGTATGTTGTGCACCATACCAATAATCAGGAGGCTATAGGATATTTAGGATTGGTTTCCATTCTTCTCACTATGAGATCGTGCCTTAGAGCTGTGTTATAAGTTGGACCCCTCTAACGTATTCCTTTCCTTTAACAGTTATGCCTCCGCGCAAGGCAACCCGGGCCCAGAAGGGCAAGGCAGCCGAGGGAGCTGCGAGTAGAGTACAGAGGGTTACGAGGGAACAGGCCCCATCATCACCGGAGGGGGTG
Organism: Przewalskia tangutica; assembly: GCA_029844215.1. Taxonomy (NCBI): domain Eukaryota; kingdom Viridiplantae; phylum Streptophyta; class Magnoliopsida; order Solanales; family Solanaceae; genus Przewalskia; species Przewalskia tangutica. The sequence goes on along the minus strand of CM056726.1, from coordinate 87,884,663 downwards.
CTTCATTCGGGGAGTTTTACGACGTCACCAAATTTCAATGGAGTTTAACAAGAAGCAGGTTAGCCTCATGCGACCATGATGATGAGCCTTCGCCCACGACAGGGAACAGGGAGTATGGATTGCAAAGAGACGACCCTGTTACGAGCTATGGATATAGCAACCAGAGAACATATTATGTACCGATTTATCACGGGTCTTGATGACTATCTAAGAGAGGGTTGTGAAGAAGTAGCTCTTCAGTCAGGAATGAGTATGGCCTGCGTTCAGGCTTATGTGCAACAAGTTGAGAAACGTAGAGTTCGACAGGTTAATCAAGGGCGTGAAGAGGCCGATCAGAGTCCTGTGGTTACGCTCGAGGCGAACCGCCTCAGCAGCAGATTAGATATGCGCCTCCGCCAGTGCAGAGTGTTCCTCCACAGGGTTCAGGACGTTCGGGGTATGCCAGAGTTGGTCAGAACTCCAGGGCTTCTGGTTCACAGCTATACGTAGGTTCTAGCCAACCGGGTTCAGTTTTCCCTCAATGTTCACAGTGTGGCAGGCGTCATCCCGGGGAATGTCGTCTTTTTACTGGTGCTTGTTTTACTTGCGGCCGTCAGGGCCATGTGATGAAAGAATGTGCAAGAAGGAGGACTCAGCCTACCAGATCGATTCCATGGATTCATGGTGCGGAGAGGAAGGTGTTAGGAGGAGGCCACCCCACCTCAGTAGTCGTTGGTAGGTATCATTCGGGAGTGTCGTACTACTGACAAATTGTTATGCGCCATGACGAGGCCATTTTGCGAGGAATTGTCTGACCAAGGGTGGTGCGGATGTGGAGACTCAGCCTTCGGGATCAGTGACTAGTTCATCACCTTCCCCAGCTATGCGGCCAACAGGGCAGGTTTGATTAGAACGACAAAGGAGAGTGAAGCAGGAGATACAGGTATATCCTTAACCCTCTAGAGATTTGTATGTATGATTAGATGTGAATATCTTAAGTGTTACGTTCAGATAACATTGTGTAAATTGTGATTAGAAATCATGGTTAGTTAACCGGGTAAGATTGGGGATAAGGAAAGTGTGAGCCTTAGAGTTTATACGTAGAGACCTTAGAGGTAAGACCATCTCGAGTAAAAGACGTATTTGTTTTTTTTATGTTTGACCCTTATCGGAGTGCATAGTGCACGTGAGAGATGTAGGTGTGATAAATCCCTGAGTGGTACGAAATGAAAGAGGGTAGTTGAGCTAAGAAGACCACTAGGTTTTTCGTGACTTGATTAGTGAGATTGTTCCGGATCGGGGAACAAGAGTTTTTGTGCGATAGCGGGTCGGGTTGAGGACCAATCGCGAGTCAACCCGCGACCTGTATTGTGGTGGGGTCAATTTGTGGTGGTCCCGCTTTATGATAGGATCACGGGGGTGTTAGGCCCAAGTTTAGTTAACCATCGTACGAGTTCGTGGATGCATTCGACCAGTAGTCGGGCCGATGAGGTCAGCCCCTCTTGTCTTTCAGTCAAGATCGTTTTACTCGGCAGAAGGTTATGCGAGATGTTATATCAGGAAGGTTTTAAGGCTGCACGAGGTGCCTACCTTCACCTTATGACAGACAGTGGAGCCCAGGTTACGGCTGTTTCTTTTCTGGAGGTTTTACCAAGCAGGGTTAGGAACTTAGGTGAGTCTCAGTATCGCATTCGCCTCTGCCGTGTTTGACTTCAGGGGTAGCTGTGAGGATTGTTGTCTCCTGTTGAGGGAGTGTTTTTAGCTACCATTTCAGTATTCGGATGTCGCCTTATGAAGCCTTGTAGGGGCGGAAGCGTAAATTGCCGGTCGACTGGTTCGATGTTGGCAAGGTTCAGATAGTTGGTTCATACTTGTTTCGGCAGAATGTGGATAAGGGGAAGCTTGTCCAGAAGAGATTTTTTGGCAGCTCAGAGTCAACAGAAGTTGTGCGGATAGTCGGCGACGACACCTAGAGTTCAGGTTGACGGTGGGTCTTCTTGAAGGTACCACCCCGGAAAGGGTGACGAGTTTGGGAAATAGAGGAAACTTAGCCCGAGTTACTTTGGGCCTTTTCAGATCATGTGAAGAATAGGCCAGGTTGCCTATAAGATAGCATTGCCATCCGACTTAGGAAGCAGTACGTCCGGTCTTTCATGTTGCTATGTTTGGGAAAGTATCGGAGATCCATCCAGAGTATTCCCAGTTAATGATGACCAAGTTGGAGATAGTAACACAGAGATTTTTGGAAACTGAAGCAGTAACAGAAGTGTGGTAAGTTATGAGGAAGATTTCGAGTGTACGAGAAGTGTACGACGAGTAAGGGAAGAAGCGAGCATGTGTTAAGAACATAGTTGTGATCATTTCTTTTGTAAAGTGAAGGTGGGAAGGGAGTATATTTTAGACCTCGGGTGGGAGCTTTTGTTGTGATGGGAGTGATTCCTCGTCTCGTGGACTTGGATGTAAGTGTTTGCGCTTGTTGTATTGTGGCCAGGTGTGGCATGATTATTTTCGTAAGTACAGCAGTGAAGACTATACTGGCGCATGGTTGTTTTGAGGCTTAGGAGGAACATTTGGGACGAATGTTTCTAAGGAGGGGAGAATGTTATACCTCGTATTTCCAGAGTATGTACGTGAGGACGTACGTAGAAAAGTTGGGCCTTAAAGTTAGGCAAGGACGAAATTTTGTTCACAAGTACCGAAAAGAATCGTTTTTCGACGAAACGTTTTACAAAACTTACGGAGGGAAAAATACGGCTATGTCATTTATTATTTTTGCGGATTTTTCCGAGAGATGAAACATTTTTGACCAACGAGAGGGTGACAGTTGTCACCCTCAAGTGGACGGCAAACATGGCCTTGGTTGGACGATTTCTTGGCTTTTCATTAGTCAAGGTTAGGTAGGATATTTTTGTGTAGTAGATGGATAAGGACACTTGGGTAAATCCTCTCCCTACACTTGACTTGCACTTGGCTTCATCTTGGCCATTGGTTGGCCATTGCTTGACCTATAAATACCCCCCTAACTTGAAGGTTTTCTTCATCCACAAATCACTTCTCCAATTCTTGAAAATCCTTACCCCTCTCTTGAAGTGTTTTCGTCCAACACACCCTCCCTCGGTAAGGCCTCGCCAAACACCTCCCTCTTGCCTTGTTGCTCTAGCCGAAACCCCCCCCCCCCCCCTTGGTAGAAAGTTGTCTTCCAAGTATTGTTGATATTCCTAAAATACCCTAGCCCAATCCCATATAGTACTTAGTAGAAGTTGTGAGGAACTTCTAAGGTTTTCTTGGAGCTATCGGAGCGTGCAATTGTGAGCTAAACCTTGCTCAGGATCGACGTTTATACTTGGATAATTTTGGGTTTATCGAGGTAAATACTCTTGTCCTTCGATTGTAATTGGATATTACATATAAGAATAGCTAAGACTTGAGTATAAGATACTGAAGGATATTACATAATAGAATTGAACTGTTATCACAGTAGGCGGTTTAAAAGAAGAATAATTGAACCGCATTTACATGGGTTGTTTTCACAAAGAGACTTGAGTAGCTTGACGGGTAGGGAAGTCGCCCAATTTTCCATAGAATAGAGAACCCTCTGCTAGAATCATTTACGTAATAGTTCAGACGTTGATAGACGTATTTGACTATTATAGTCGATTCTCTCGCGCGACATATTCGACTTGGCGGATGGATTTCCGAGAAGGTATGTGATTCTTCCTATACTCGAGCATGATATTTTAAAATATATATATAGTACGGTAGACGACGCGTGCTAATCGAATAATAATTACGGCAATGTCTTTTGACTTAAGCCCAATAATAATTACAAGAATGTCTTTGACTTAAGCCCAATAAATCTTGAAGTATTTCAAAAGAATCTCAATCATTTTTAACAAAAGAGTAATACTTGGTTTTAAAAGCTTAAGAGTTATACTAGCTTTATGGGAAGTTAGGTATAACGGCTTAAGAGAGATAAAAAGAATGATTTATTGATTTAAGAAGATAAGAGACTTGGTTTAATTGAATTAATTTGAATTTTGTTAAAAAAAAGTGTGAAACCTCATTCATGAGTAATGAGTACTTGGTTTTTAAAAGGAATAATGTTTTACTGATTTCGGAAATCAGAATAAGTATCGAACAAACCACAACAACGCTAATAAAGGGGAAATGTTTTGACTACTTAAGTATTATTAAAACCAGTAGAAACCTCCATCTGCATAGAAGCTAAGATATGACAAAATGATATTACATTTCCTAGATCATGGCTGCTTAAATAAGATTGATTATGAACAAGACTAACCTACTCACATATAAGGCATATGTATCTCAAATTGTTTTAAAGGAGAATTATATCATTAAGTGATTAAAACTATGAACTACGAAACCTTTCGAAAATGAGAAACTTAAGCATTTGGAATTAGGCAAACTTGAACGTTTGGAAAATAATGTTGATACTTGATTTACAAAGGGAAGTGTTTTGGTTTACTTAAAAGGATAGTCACTCTATTTTTATACTACGGGTATTGTGTGACTTTTTGAAAGAAACGAATCTTTTAAAAAGGAGTTAATGTATGAAGTACTTTGGGGATAAAAACCCGAAATTGTTAACATAAAGTAGAAAGTACCTTGTGTGAATAACTTGTTTGTGTTGGTTTGTGATAGCCTTGTAATACGTTCTTGTTGATTTGATAAGTAAACATGTTAGGATGCTACGTGTGTTAGTATCCGTGATGTTTTGTGTAAAGGGGTTCCTCTTGTGCTTATGTTGTTTAACGATAAGTTCGTTATGTTATTATATCACATACCCTCGACTTGTTATACCGAGGGCTTGCCACCTTTGACGCGTCTATACGGCCTACGCGGTCCGCGCGTGACTATGCGGAGTCGCGGAGTTCCAGTGGTTGATCATTCCGGTGTTTTATCCCGACGCGGGATGCCCTATGCGGTCCGCGTGACTACGCGGTCTATCGAGACTATGCGAATCGCGGAGTCCGCGAGGGTACCGGGGTTAGCTACCCCGACGCGAGGAATACCTCACGCGGTCTATGTGACCTATGCGGATCGCGGAGTCCGTGGTTAGGCATGCATAATGATACTATGGGCGATTGGCCTTGCTTCGATCATTCGCGCCTAGGAAAAACTCGCTACGCTTACCTATTATTGCTCTTGTTTGTGATATGGCACTATGTGCAAATTGAACTAATTGTATTTGCAATCGATTTTAAATACTTTGATTTCATTTAAAGTACTTTACGCTTTCACATACTTGGTAATTGTTATCGACCTCCTTCGGGGCCGCGTCACGCCGCAGTAGAGGTACTCCTACCGTTGATCCCCGTTCTTAGGATCACCGTTTCACGTTGGGGAAAGCTCCGCTTTCTCGGAGGCTTAGCATTTTGGTATGGTCCTCGTCGTTGTAAGGTATTTGCATTCAGGTATGGCGGGCCCCGTCCCGCCATTGTTGTTATAAACTCTTAGAGGTCTGTAGTCCTGTTGTAAAGTTGGGATGTAACTGTTCATTTTGGGTATTTATATATATGCCGAAAGGCAACTTTTCCCCAGAAACTGTGTCTCATTTATATTATGTCATGTCTTGTTTTATATTCCGCTGATTTCTCTGATGTATGTCTACTTGGGTGCCCGGGTAAGGCACCAGTCACGGGCCCGGGTTCGGGTCGTGACATGTTCATTTGAGGTAAATTAATGCAGAAAGTAAGTAATACTCGAGGTTGAAGGAAATTTATGTTAAGTACCCTTGGAGGTACTTGGAGTTGGTTTGGTGTGGCGGTCAGGGCCACGACCTTCCGGATAAGTTCAGGATAGCGCGCTAGTAAGAATAAGATAAGTACGAGTCGCCACGGAAAAAGAAGATATCTTTGGTAGGTTTTGAAAATCTACACGACTTTAAGGCGCGCGTGATGATTAGGTATTTATCGACCGCCAGAGGACCCCGTGATTAGGTTGTGACTCGAGGAAGGTTTATTAAGGAGATAAGTTCTTCCCCATGTAAAGGATAGTTTTACGTATTATGGGGTTACGTGTACCCATGTTGTTAGACGAAGGATGTAAGACGTAAGGTTTTCGTGATCGCTACGCCATAGGTTACACTTTTAGATAACCGTGGGAAAAGTATTGCGTTGGGGTAATTAAGAACGACGTTACGAAATGGTCGAGGAAGTGTCGTAAGGATAAAAATGCAGGTAGTACGCATATATGAAACTGCACGATTATGAATCAAGATAGAAATACTTTTGTTAATAATAAGCATAAGGTAGGGTTATGACCAGAATGATAAAAGAGAATACGACTATGGTTATGTAAGTTGCACGAGATATGTTTACCCCAGACTAGTGTAAAGACCATTAGTAAATAATGGGCAGTAAGAACACCTTGAGGGAAGGTGGTAGCATCTATACTGACGAGAAAGATAGTAAGGAAATACGGAGGGGTAAGGGACCCCAGGATAACTTGAAATGAATTATAAAGGAAAGACGAGTAGACACTCGAACGATAAGAAATTTTGACAAGTCATTGGATTATGTAATACCATGAATTGAGGTTGAACACCTGACTGTAAGCTCTACGAGCTGGGAGAAAATAATCGGGTTACTATTTGACGAGATCAAGGAAATCTCCCCCCCCTAAATGATGTTTGACGGGAAGTCTTAGCCATGGGGCAAGCAAAGGAATCAAATCTAAGTTAATGACCAAGTTTGGTTGCAACAGAAAAAAAAAAAGAAACAGGAACCATAATTGAGATTAAGGACACCCGAATATTTCGCAAGAATGTGAAAGGTTTCCAGTTATTGGAAGATAAGTTGACTCGACTACAGTTCTAACTCCTCCTGAAAGACTAGAGGGTTAGGTTATTATGTTAGCACGTTGGGTGTTGGGCTAAGTTGTGTGCTGACGCAACCCGATAAGGATAGAGCCTATGTTTTCCTGTGAGTTGCAGGCAGAAAGGAAATTACGGCACTCACGATTTAGAGCTGGCGGCAGTTAAATCATGCCTTGAAGATTTGGGGGCATGACGTATATATAGACTTCATGTTGATATTTGTGCAGACCACAAAAGCCTCCGGTATATCTGCAGACTGAGGCAGTAGAATTTGCGACAGCGATGGTGGTTGGAGTTACTCAAGGATTATGATATTGATATCCTATACCATCCGGGGAAAGCCAAGACAGTTACAGATACTCTTAGTCGTGGATCTATGGGTATTCTGTCAGATAGGCAGCCAGATAAACAGGACGTGGTCCGTGAGATTCATCAACTACCGAGTCGAGGGGTTCGAGTAATTTGTTTCCATGGTTAATGAAGTTTAGATCCGAGAGGTTTTTGAATCTTTCGTCGTTGAGGAGGTAAAGAGGCGACAGTATGAGGATCTAGTTATGATACAGTATCGAGATACGGTTCTCCGAGAAGAGAAGAGCCTGTTTGAGTAGCACCGGATGGGGTGCTGTAAGATGAGGATAGATTGCGTGTACCCGGTACTGCAGGACTAGTCGGCAGGTCTTAGGGGAGGCACACAGTGCTTATTGTTCTAATTATTCGGGGTCGACTATGTTGTGTAGTGACCTCAGATGTATGTATTGGTAAGGTGGCCTGAAGAGGGACGTAGCTGAGTTGTTGCTTAATATCCGAATTAGTAGCAGGTCATAGTTGAACACCAGAAGCCCAGTGGGTATTGCAGGCGATTTAGATCCCGACTTAGATATGAGAGGTAATTAAAATGGATCTTGTTACAGGGTGGCATCGTACTCAGAGGAAGTGCGACCCCCTGGGGGTCATGGTAAACATACTGACGAAACCAATTGTGTCTTCCAGTTAGGACCACTTGTTTGGCTGAGGTTTATGCCAGCTTTTATAGCAGGGAGATTGTGAGACTGCACGGGGTTCCTACGTTATGATGTCCGACAGATGAGCTCGGTTACGGATAACTTCCGGAGGTTGTTCAGAAGGGTTTTAGGGACACAGGTGGGTCTCAGTATTGCATTTCACCCTCAGACCTACGGACAGGCAGAGCGTACCATCCAGGACTTGAGGATGGGTGGCGGGCCTGTGTTCTTGATTTCAGAGATAGCCGGGAAGGTTATTGCCTCTTGTTGGGTTACGTATAGGGATGTCAATGGGGCGGGGCGGGGGCGGGGAAGGGTATTCTATACCCGTACCCACCACCTAAAACACATCCCCACCCCCGCCCCACCACCCATCACGGGTAGTAATTCTTCCACCCGCCCCCGCCCCACTTACTTCACGCGGATACCCACTTACCCTACGGTACCCATTAATAAAATGCTCAAATAATGTCTAGCAATTGTTTTAGTCACCAAAATGAAAGTTATATAAGAAAAAGGAAAAAAAAGGAACCTTTCCACTATTGTGTATCGAATATCAATTCTAAAACTTTGTCAAAATATTATGAATATTAAAAAACAGTAAAGATGAAAATATTTAACAAAAAAAAGGAGAACAAAGAGAATAGGAAAAAGAAATGTGGTGCATTACGCGGTTAGCTCAAGTCACATTTTAAATCAAGAAAGTGGTCAAATAAATTCAGAATAAACTAATAGATGATACGAATATGGGCGCGCGGTACGGTGGGGTATGGTACGGTGCGTAAGGGCGATCGCGGCGGGTCTTATATGAAATCCACCCCCGCCCCACTACCCATGGCGGGTAGCACTTTTGATATCCATACCCGCCCCACCACCCACAAAACCATCCCCATACCCGCCCCAATTGGAGCGGGTCGGGCAAGACCGATTTACCCGCCCCACCGACATCCCTAGTTACGCATTTATAATGCATACCCTTCCAAAGATTTCGGATGGCCCCAGCGAGGCCTTGTATGTGAGAAAGTGTAGATCGCCGGTTAGTTGGTTCGACATAGGCGAGGTTCAGTTATTTGGTCCAGACTTGATTCAGCGAGCTGTGGATAAGGCGAAGCTTATCCAGAAAAGATTATGAGTAAGCTTAGAGTCAGCAGAAGCTTTATGCATATAATCGACGTTGACACGTGGGGTTCAGTTTGACATGTTAGTAAGAGTATTGTTATGTGGCCACGTATGACATTATTGGTATGTAGGGGTTGTAAGGAGACTATGTCGCTATCTTTAAGTTTGACTCCCAAAAGAACATTCGGGGATGAATGTTTCTAAGGGGGGAAGAATGTTACACCCCGGAATTCCAGGATATGTTTATAAGAACGTACGTAAGAACTAAAAAATGTTAAGATTTGAGTCGAGTAAAAATTTATCGGAATTTTGGAATTTGTCGGAAAACGAAATATTGCGACGAACGGGAGGGCGACATGTGTCACCCCCCCCCCCCCCCCTTAGTGGTCTTGGACGAAAATGGCATGGATAAAATGGTCATTTGACCATAATTTAAATGTCCAAGTCTTGCTAAAGCTAGAGCTTGATAAAATTGACTAAGTCAAATGCCACTTGGCTTGATCCTTGTGAAAAGCATCCAAACCACCCATTTGTTCTAATCTTGACCCTCCATATATTTATATAAGCTTCCTAGTGCAAGACAAGGCTCTACACTTAGTTAAATTTTCAAGAAAATTAGATGAACATGGAGGGGTGCTCTCGGCCAAGCTAGGGTTTCAAAGGAAAAATCCCCACTTTAAACCAAGGTACCTAAGGGTATTATAAGTGTATCTCAATAGAAAGATCCCGGAAAAATGGTGTTTTCGTATTAGTCGCAAGGCGGAAACCTAAGGAGTTATTCAACTTTGAAGTTGGAACTTGAAGAGGAGTTCTTCATAAGCTTCTAAGGGTCGCTTGGAGTGGATTGGAATGTCAAAAAGAGGCGCTAAAGTTGCTAAGGATCGACTTGTAATCTTGGATCATAATTGGGCTAAATGAGGTATAATCTTCGTCTTACTTTTGTAATTGAAGATTCCATGTTATTATAAGTTAGAAATGATCATGTGATATGTGTTATGCATATTGATAAGTGTTATGGAAATTTGGAAGCTCAAAATCCGAAAATGACATGTTAAGCCATTTGAAATTGAAATACAATTTGGTCGATAATTAGAATCGTCGCATGTTTACCTACTTGAGGATTGTAGTAGTTGTAATCAATTGTGGCTAGATAACATTTTATATTAAACCACTTGGATTGAAAAGGGATTGGAAACGAATTTGTATTGTTGTCCCTATTTTTGCCGAATGGACATTATATGTTGGACTAGTTTGATATTTATTGTGGGGCGGAATTTTACACGTCTTGATTAAGCGTGTAATCCCCTATTGTTAACTACTTTGTTGAGCCTTAAATGTGGCGTGTTTGGTTATTGAATTCGGCCTTGAAAAAGGTGGGAAAGTATGTAGAAACAAAGGAAGTGTTGTCCGATTTTCCGTAGAATTTAGTGACTTTGCACTTGGAATATTCTACATTTGAAGTAAGAAGTTAATAGACGTACTATGGTCATTATAGGTTGACATACTACGTGCGGCGTATTGGACTTAGCAAGTGGATGGAACCGAAGAGGTATGTGGAACTTTTTTATCTCTTGAGCATGAATAAGTTGTAAATGTATAGTACGGTAGACGTACAAGATTTTGACAATCTAGTCCATTTGATATCCTTGTCTTATTTTAAGAATGTCCAAGTTGGTTGAGTTAGGGAATTAACTCACTTGTTTAAATATTAAGGATATCTTGGTTTTCAAAAGTTAAGAGACTTTAAGTATGTTGAAAATATTTTTGATACTTGTTTTGTTGGAAAGTTTAAGCCTCTTAGTTTTAAAGAAGAATGTAAGTTTCTAAGGTATAAAGCTAGTATAACGGCTTTATGGGAAGTTGGTTATAATAGCTTTATGGAAGGTTAAAAAGAGTGATTTACTCTAAGTAATTTAAGTATGATAAATGACTTGAAATAGTGAAAGGCAAATTGATTTAAAGGCATCAATTGCTTAAAGTTTTAAAAGAAAGAAGTCACTTGATTTAGAAGCCTATAATTGTATTTCTAAAAGGTATTGTGACTTGTCTTGAAAAGTAGTTATGACTTGATACTATGGTTATTAGTATCTTGGAAGTTTTATATGAAAAAGAGTCATTTTAAAAGAGTGGAAGTATGTAGTACTTTGGGTTAAATTCCCGGATTTTTATAAAAGACATGTTAGTGCCTTAAGTAAACTAAAATGAGAGTGTACATGTATAAGACTAATAAGAAGTTAGGGGATTTCTTAACTTGCTTATATATGGTATGATAAGCCGGTAGTGCTTATGTTATGTATGATAAGCCGGTAGTGCTTATGTTATGTGTGATAGCCGGTTTGTTCTAGTAGTATGTTATTCATTCTGGTCATTCCCGGGTTTGTGGCATTTGCATATTCCGTGGATTTGCTACCCACGATGCGAGGAATACCTCATGCGAGTCCGTAAGGGCTTATGCGGGTGAAATAGTCCCATGCGGGCGGATACAGCCTATGCGAGGAATACCTCATGCGGGTCTACACGACCTATGCGGGTGAAATAGTCCCATGCGAGGAATACCTCATGCGGGTCCACACGACCTATGCGGGTGAAATAGTCCCAGGAGTAGGATTGCTTAATGATACTGCGGGCGGGTGGTCCTGCTTTGATCGTGAGCTTCCTATTTTTTTTATGTTGTAAGTATACTCTTATTTACTCTCATTGTTAGTAAGGCACAGTGTACTGTTAATTGAGATATCATACATGTCTCCAGTTTTATTATAGACTTATGATTTCATTACGATCTTTCGCCCACATATTTGGTACATGTTGTCTCGACCTCCTTGGGGCTGCGTTCACGCAGTAGAGTACTGTGCTGCTGATCCTCGCTCTTAGGATCACTGTTCAGCTGTTGAGAAGCTCCTTTATTTCGGAGGCTTATCCCTGGTATTGTCGGTTGTTGTACATTCAGGGGTATGGCGGGGCCCTGTCCCGCCAAAGTTGTTATTCTTAGAGGTTTGTAGTCACATTTGTGGATTGGGTTGTAAAGAAAAAAATGTAATGTTCTATTACGTATATTTTACGGAAGGTGGCCTTATCGGCTAACCTGTTGTTATTTTATGTTTAAGCATTTTATAAGTTGTGTATGTGTCGCTATTCTCGATGTATCACGAAAGGGTGCCTGGTAGGGCACCGATCGAGCCCGGTCGGGTCGTGACATGTCTTGACTTCGGGCCGCATTCATGTCCGCAGGTTTAGGTACACAGTTGTGGATCCGCGAGCTTAGGATCCTGGTTCAGCATTTTGAGATGGCTCCAATATTCCGGAGCTTGTCATTATGGCTAGGTATATTCAGGGGTACGATAGGGCCTTGTCCCGCCACAATTGTTATGTTAAAACTCTTAGAGGTCTATAGTCACATATTGTGGGTCAGTTTGTAAAGGAAGGGAGAGAACTGCTTCGTTTATGTATTTATATATCCAGGAAGGTAGCCTTATCGGCTAACCTGTTGATTTTATTTCTGTTGATTTATTTTATAAGTTTCATGTATGTTCCGCTGATTATCTCTGATGTATACATGCGGTGCCTGTGTAGGGCACGATCCACGGCCGGTCGGGTCGGGTCGTGACAAAAGTGGTATAAGAGCAGTTAGTCCTCGGAAAGTGTCTACAGACCGTGTCTAGTAGAGTCTTGATTATAGGTGTGTTGTGCCACATCTATAATCGTGGAGGTCGCAGGACATTTAGGATTGGTTTCCATTATTCTCACTCTGAGATCGTGCGATAGAGCTGTGTTGTTAGGGTCGTCTCTCCCTAACGAGTTATGTTGATTGCAGCTATGAGAAATGCAGCAGTGACCCAGGAAGGACTGTGTGGATTGCATATCCAGGTTGGTAATGATTGTAGTATAGTTGGTATTGTGACATACAGCTATACGGAGTTATGTATGAGGGTCAGACGCGTGTTGCCTAGAATGATTTTAGATTACCAGGATTTGGTAAGGACTAATTAGATACCAGGAAGGTATGAAACAGTTTAATGAATTCTCATCAAGATTTATGGGCTAATTTGATATAATTAGGAAATGATGAGGTGTCTGATAGATTAAGCTACATGATATGCATAAGAGGATCGTACGGATGAGATCCGTATAGAGTAAGTAATGGTTGTTGTGATAAGGACAACAAGGTTATGGTATTAGGAGAAGTTATTGTACCCGTTTACGGGGGGGCTGGTAAGGTAGGCTTGGAGCATGGAAATTGCAAGCCTAAGAATATTGATAACCGCCGAGACCTTAGGTATATGAGGCCTTCTCGGGCAATAAGATTTTATTCAGACTAAAGGTAAGAGTTAAGTGCGACGGTGGGTCGGGTTGAGAACCTATTACAGGTCGCCCTATAGCCTAAAATGGAGTGGGATCAATTGGTAGTGGTCCCACTACGTGACAGGGTCACGAGGGTACAAGGCCCAAGTCTAGTTAATTGTTTTACGGGTTCGTGGACGCGTTCCACCGGAACCAGGTCGTGAGAGCCGGAAATGGCCCTATATTGTTCGATTTAGTAAACTCCAAAGATTTGAGGCCAAAATCGGTATGGAAGTTATGTATGTATGCTAGTAATGAGGAAGGATTCCACGGGCATGATTGATATTATGGGCGTGAGACCCATGGTTATATTTGAGTAATGACTTTGAGGGCATGCGTCCCTGACTTGATATGACTGCTTATATATTGTGTACTGTAGGTTGGCTATCATACATGTCTCCTATTTTGTTTAGACTGTTATGATTTCATTACAAGATTTCATTTCACATACTTGGTACATTCTTCGTCTTGACCTCCTTGGGCCGTGTTCATCTGCGAGTTTAGGTACGCAGCTTTGGTGATCTGCAGTGTAAGACCACCGCTCGAGTTTTTGGATAGCTCCATCATTCAGAGTTTATCTTTTGGTATAGATCCTTGATGTGCTTTTGTATAGTTATGGGTACGGCGGGGCCTTATCCCGTCATAGTTAAGTAAAACTCTTAGAGGTCTGTATTCATATGTGGGATTGGACTCTTGTACAGTGTAGTGTCTTTTGATTATGTATATTATATGGCAGCCTTGTCAGTGTTATACCCCGTAGTTCCAGGGTATGTATGCGAGGACGTACGTACGAGAATACGACAGAAAGATTGGAAAAGAGGAAAGAGGTGAATTTTCCACGGAAAAGTTTCCGGTTTTTGTGAAGGAAAAGGTTCGTTAATGGGGTGGATTCCCGTTTGGTATTCGGACTTCCCGGAATATTAGAGAATTATGGAATTTTATTTTGGAAATGGTCACGTGGGGCCACGGGAGAAATTCTGATTTTGTAGCCCGCTTTGATTTTGAGATTTTGGCCGTTTTGGATATTTTGGAAGATGAAATATTTTGGGCGAATCGGGGCGACACGTGTCACCCCATGGCACCTCGGGCGAAATATGTTTGTGACAACACCGGTTAGAGTCGTTTTTCGGCTAAACGTTCTACCTAACTTGCGAAGCGGTAAATTACGGCTATGTCATTTAGTATTTTTGCGGATTTTTCCGAGAGGCGAAGCGTTTTGGACCAACGAGAGGGCAACACTTGGCACCCTCTCGTTGGTGGACTGATGAGGCGTTAGGGCGATTGAATGAGCAAGTCTTGGTTGATTTTTGTGTAGATATTTCGAGGGTTTTAAGGAGTAGGGTCTAGGGGGCACTTGGGCATATCTTGGCCTCCACTTGCCCCCACTTGGCTAGATCTTGGCCATTGGTTGGCCTTTGCTTGGCCTATAAATACCTCCCCTGAAGACTTCTTCATCCATTCCATAATTTCCAAGTCTTGAAAACCTCCATCCCTCCTTGTTGGTTTCGTCCTCCCTATTCCTTTGTGAGGCCTTGGCGAGGTGCACCCTCCCAGAGGCCTTGGCGAGGGTACACCCCTCCCAGTGGTGCCAGGGTACCCACTCTTGGTAGGAAATACTCTCCAGTATTGTTATAATGCCCAAATTACCTTAGCCGTATACCTTGTAGTATTCTAAGGTTATACCTTCTGAAAAGCCGGAAATACTATTATACTTCCCATCACCACAAAACCGAAACCCTAGGAAAATCTCCATAGTCAGTTGGAGTATTGTGTAGAAGTTGGTTAGAACTTCTAAGGGTGGTTTAGAGCGGGTTGGAGCGCTCGGAGTCGAGCTAAACGATTGCCCAGGATCGACTTTATACTTGGATAATTATGGGCTTATCGAGGTAAATATCTTGTCCCTCTATTGTAATTGGAACTTACATGTGGTTAGATTATATAGTTGAAGTATACTATATATAGAACTAAGCTTAGCATCGCGCAATGTCTTTTGACTTAAGCTCAAGAATCGAATCTGTAATTACATAGGCCTGTATTCTGATAGACTTGTGTAGTAATCTTGTGGAGTAGAATTGTACCGTTCGGGTTAGATGTATAACCCCTGGTTGGCTTGGTAGCGGCCTGTTAGAGGAGGAGATTTACGCTGTTGCGGGGAGTCTTTGCCGAATTTTACGTAGAATGAATGTTCTACGATAAGATCTTGATGTTAATAAGCGCGCTTGGCCTATAGGTTGAAGTACTACGTGTGGCGCATTCTACTTGGCAGGAGTAGCCGCGGTTGGAAGTACTTGAGCGTTTTGCTATTAGTCGATACTCGTCGCGAGTGCGTGAACCTCTTCCTATCTCTTCTAGCATGATATGTGTGAACTATGTAGTACGGTGACGTCATGTACTAAATGTATTTGATTGGTGTAAAACATAAAGTGTTATAACGGCTTTATGGGAAATTGGTTATAACGGCTTTATGTTGGTAAGAAAATACATGTGGTTTTTAAAAGGTAACTGATTTGAACTATAACTGGCTTGTTATGTGTTAATAAAGAACTTGAAGTATTTCAAAAGAGTTTTGAATCATTTTGAGAGAAGAAGTAATACTTGATTTGTTTTGAAAACTTAAGAGTTATAATAGCTTTATGGAAAGTTAGGTATAACGTCTTAAGAGTGTTTCTTGATTTTGGAAATCAGAATGTGTATCGACAAACCACTGCAGCGTTAATAAAAGGAAATGTTTTGACAAATTAAGTATTATTAAAACCAGTAGAAACTTCCATCTGCATAGAAGCTAAGATGAGACAAAATGATATTTCCTAGATCATGGCTGTTGTAATAAGATTGTTGTAAACAAGAATATCCTACTCACATATAAGACTTATGTTTCTCAGATAGTTTAAAGGAGAATTATATTCTTAAATGAATAAGACTATGAACTACGAAACCTTTCTAAGTAAGAAACATGAACATTTGAAATTAGGCAAACTTGGACGTTTGGAAAATAATGTTGTTACTTGAGTTTTACAAAGAGAAGTGTTTTGATTTACTTCAAAAGATAATCACTATATTTTCATATACTACGCATTGTGTGACTTTTGTGAAAGTAACGTATCTTTTAAAGAGTTAATGTATGAAGTACTTTGGGGATAAAACCCGAACTTGTTAGCATATAGTAGAAAGTACCTTGTGTGTATAACTTGATTGTGTTGGTTTGTGATAGCCTTGTAATACTTTCTTGTTGATTTGATAAGTAAACATGCTAGGACGCCACGTGTGTTAGTATCTTGTGATGTTTGTATAAAGGGGTTTTCCTTTGTTGTGCTTATGTTGTTTAACGATGTCGTTATGATAGTATTATACATCACTCATCTCTTGAGATGATTCCGGGTTAAGCGCCTCCACGCGGGGTAGACTCAGCGGGTCGATGGACCTATGATTCGAGACTACCTCTGCGGGTCCAGGGCTATGCGGAACCGCGGGAGTTCCAGTTAGACGCGGCCCTTGTGGTCACGCGGTCCTTGTGGCGTGCGGACGGCGAGTCCAGACGCCGCCGGGAGTAGCTACCTCGATGCGGGGTTATACCTCATGCGGGCGATCTGATTGGCCTACGCGAGTGCGGAAAGTTCGTGGCTAGACGCGCACATTAGATACTGCGGGCAAGTGGTCAGCTTTGATCATGTGACGGTCTAGACAGATCTTATGATACAGTTCATGACCTTGTTGGTATTGTGGTGTTAGTAGTCGGCTATGCCTTCGCATTTACGCATGCGTGTTATTAGCGCACGTGGGACCCGGTGTTCATGTGTGTTCCTTGGTGCTTTTATATCATAAAGCGCCGGTGAGGAAAGGTATTCCACGCATGATTGATGTTGTGGGCATGAGACCCATTGTTATATTTGAGTGATGACTTGAGGCACGAGTCCTCGACTTGACATCGCTATTATTGTGAATCGTAGTTTGGTTATCATACATGTCTCCCGCTTTATAGACTATTATGATTTCATTCTGATATTTTTAGTTTCACATACTCGTGACTGTTTGATCGACCTCTCCCTGGGCTGCGTTCATGCCGCAGTAAAGGTACACGATCATTGATCCTCGCCTTAGGGTCACGATTCATGTGGGAAAGCTCCGCTTCTCGGAGGCTTATCGATGGTATAGTCCCCGTTGTTGTAAGTGTTTACATTCGTGGTATGGCGGGCCTGTCCGCCATTGTTGTCGTATCATTTCTTAGAGGTCCAGTAATCTTGTTGTGGCGGGGTTTGTAAAAAGGATTAAAAGCTTCATGTTGGAAAAAGTTGTTATTTATATATACGAAAGGCAAGTTTTCTCAGATTATTGTTTCATATTTCATAATATGTCTTGTATTGTTTTATGTTCGTGATTTCTCGATGTTGTATCACTAGGGTGCGGGGTAAGGCACGATCCACGGGCGGAATCGGTCGTGACGATCGGCTTTGCCTCGCGTATGTTGGTTTTAAAAAAAATGAGGTGTTATTTAAATTCCGCAGTTTACTTGTGTCAGTTAGGTAGAAGGGTGCCCAGGTAGGGCACCAGTCACGGGCCCGTGGTTCGGGGCGTGACAGAGTGGTATCAGAGCGATCGATCCTCGTAATATTTACGCCGTGTCTAGTAGAGTCTTGATTATCGGTGTGTTGCGCGCCACACCCATAAACAGGAGGATATAGGTCATTTAGGAGTTGGTTTCTATTCTTCTCACTCTAAGATCGTGCCATAGAGCTGTGTTAGTAAGATAATTCCTCTCTGACGTATTTTTGTGTTACAGATATGCCTCCAAGGAGGGCAAAGGAGTAGCAGGAGCTACCGGTCAGACTCATAGAGTTGATAGGGCTTATGCCCAGGGTATACCGGATATTGTGCCGCAGTCGACGAGTTCTTCTGCGCCAGGTTTTGAGGCCCCAGCACCAGAGCCTCCAGCTTCTCAGTTAGGAGAAGACTATAGGGTCATGAGGGAAACAGTTATGTTATTGACCAAGATAGCGGTGCTACAGTTTCATCAGCAGGAGGTTATTCGTCCAGTACAGACAGGTGTACAGAGGGTAGAGGGCCAACGCGGGAATCAGCGTAAGAGGGCTAGACCGGTTGGTTATCCCGGTGAGTTTTTGAACGAGCAGCCTCAGCAGCGAGTGAGATATTCATCCCAGCCTACCCAGTATATAACCCCGCAGCCCACAGGTGGGAGATTTGACCCCACAAGGTATTTAGGAGCCGGTCCAAGCTCCAGGGGTCGAGGTTCTCAGAGGAGCAGAGGATTTTCTCAGTCGAGGCCACTTTTTCCTCAGTGTATCCGATGTAGTAAGCGTCATTTGGGGAAATGCCATTATGGCACAGGTGTTTGTTTTTATTATGGCCGTCCGGGCCATATACTGAGGGTATGTCCTTTTAGAAGGGGCACCGGTGAGGTGGCTCAGCCTATGAGGCCGATGGTTGATTCCCTTTCCTCCACAATTATGCGTCCCCCAGGGCAGGGTGTGCAGATGTCAGCCAGCCGTGGTAGAGGTCAGGGTGGAGTTTATAGTTCTGGCGGTCCTTCGAACCGCATAGATGACGTGACTACTGGACAGGATAAGGAGGCAACATCACATGGGGTTACAGGTATATTTCGATTCTTTTGAATCATACGTGCATTGATAGATTCAGATTTCGCCCTAGCATATATATTTTCCCTTTGTTGCTAGCAGTTGTAAGTGATAGTACCCCCGGAGGTAGGAATACTTTGATTAGTAAAGTGAAAAGTTAAGAATGTTGACAAGAATGGTAAGTGAACTGAGACTATAGTTGTGCAGAGTTCACAAGTTGTAGTTACCCCATAATAAGTGTAAGACCGATAGGGAAGAATGTACAGTAGAAATACTTCGACCTATGTGACGAACCTCTAGTGAATAAGGGGATAGGGTAAGAAGTACCTTGAGATAAGAGAGAGATTTATTTCAGACTAAGAATGAGAAGTTAGGTATGACGATGGGTCGGGTTATAGACTCATTTCGGGTCAACCGGTAGTATGGAATGGGGTGATTCCAGTTGGTAATGGTCCCGCTATGTGCTAGGGTCACGAGGATGCAAGGCCCAAGTTTAGTTGATCGTTGTACGAGTTCGTGGATGCATCCACCGGAACCAGGTCGTAAGGACCGAGAAGAGCCTTAACGGGAATGTAAGTAACAAAATGGCCAAGTTTGGATAGTAACTCCAAGGATCGGAGAACAGAATCAATACGCGAAATTTTGTACGTATGCTAAATAAGTTTAGAAGTACGAGAAAGTATGACAAGTAAGAAAATAAAGGAACCTCTAAGGATCCCGTGTTTGAGAATACTGTAACCTTCGAGTATTGTGAGAAGGGACCACGGACGGAAGGTCCATTGATATGTTTACATATGTTATGTGGTGGCCATGTGTGGCATCGTTGGTCTTGTGGAGTATTGATTGATAGGCATAGTATAGAGACTGTGCCGGAGTTTGTATAGCTTGACAACCGACTAAGAACATTCGGGGACGAATGTTTCTAAGGGGGGAAGAATGTTACACCCCGTAAGTCCAGGACATGTATAATAGAATGTACGTAAGGAATCAAGACTTGGAAATTGGTACGAAAGGAAGAATTGTTTTTCCGACGGAAAATCTTCCGAACGTCGGAAAGGAAAAATGTTTGTTGAGGAGAATTAGATTCTCAAAATGCATTATTTGAAGAGTATGGAACTTATTAACATTATGGAAATTTATTTTTACGGATTTGGTCATATGGGGCCCACCCGAGGAATTTTACGTTTTGTGGGGCCCACGAGGGTTACTGAATTTTATGGATGAATGGGAGAGAGACATGTGGAACCTCCCCCACATGGTCTTGGACGAAAATTAGCAAGGTTAGAATGGTCATTTGACCATTGTGGATGATAAGTCTTCAAGCTTGAGATTGTTGACTTGTCAACTTGTCCACTTGGCTAATTATCCAAGTGTTCTTCATCCTAGCCACACATATGTTGATATCTTGACCCTCCATTGTGTTTTATATACCACACTAGTACAAGACAAGCTCTTCAAACACTTAGAAAATTTCACATGTTCTTGCACATTGAGAGTTGCTCTCGGCTTTGTGACATTATCCACACAAAAATTTTGTAGTTTTGATCCATTATTCACATGACTTTAACCCTAGGTCCCAAAGGGTATTGTAAGGATATCTCAATATAAATATTTCGGGAAAACGACGTTTTCACGTTAGTCGCAAGGCGAAAACCTAAGTCGTTTTCACAAGTTTGGATTTGAAATGGAAGAGAAGTTGGTTGTGAACTTCTAAGGGCTTCAAATAGCGGATTGGAGCGTATAGGAAAGGAGCTAAGAATTGCTAAGGAGCGACTTTGAATCTTGGAAATTTTAAGGGCTTGTAAAGGTATAAATCTTGTCGTTTTAGCAATTAAAGTTTACTTATTGTTGTAGCTATGGATATTAGCAAGCATGAGATATTGTTACACCCCGGAATTCCAGGATATATTTATAAGAACGTACGTAAGAACTCAAAAATGTTAAGATTTAAGACGAATAAAAATTTGTCGGAATTATGGAATTGTCGGAAAATGAAACATTTTGACGAATGGGAGGGCGACACGTGTCACCCCCCTTATTGGTCTTGAACGAATTGAACCATGGGCTAAAGGGTTATTTGACCATTAATAAGATGAGCAAGTCTTGCTAAAGTCTTAGAGCTTGACATTGTTGACTAAGTCCAAGGGCCACTTGGCTAGAATCCTTGTGAAACTCATCTAGGCCACCATTTGTTCTAATCTTAACCCTCCATAGTGTTATATATGTGTACTAGTAGCAAGACAAGCTTCCACACTTAGCTAAATTTCAAGAAAATTTGAAGAACACAATAGGGTGCTCTCGGGTTCACTAAGCTTCAACAAGAAATTTTTTTTGTTTGTTGTCCAATAATCTCCCCACTTTAAACCAAGGTTCCTAAGAGTATTGTAAGGGTATCTCAATAGAAAGATTCCGGAAAAGTGGCGTTTTCGTATTAGTCGCAAGGTGAAAACCTAGTCACTTTCCTAGGTTTTGATTGGAAGATTAAAGGAAAGTTGTTTGTGATCTTCTAAGGGCTTCAAGTGGCGGATTGGAGTGTCAAGGAGAGACTATAAGTTTCTAGGGAGCGACTTTGGATCTTGAAGTGGATTAAGGCTCGTTAAGGTAACAATCTTGTTCTCTTAAGTATTATAAGATTACATATGGTTGTAGCCTTACATTTTTAGCTAGCATGAAGTATATGTATTGAAGATTGATAAGTTATATGGATTGTAGAAGCCTAATCCGAAATGACATTGTGAGCCATTTGAAATTGAAATACAATTTGGTCGTTAATTAGAAATGTCGCATATTACCTACTTGAAGAGTGTATTAGTTATAATCGATTGCGGCTTGATATTGTCATGACCCGATCCCGGGCCCGTGACTGGTGCCTTACCGCGGGCACCCTAGTGATACAACATCAGAGAAATCAGCGGAACATAAAAACAAGACATGAATCAAATGTAAAATGAGACACATTTTACCTGAGAGAAAGTCGTCTTTCGGCATATATATATGTCACAACCCGAACCCGGGCCCGTGACTGGTGCCTTACCCCGGGCACCCAAGTAGACATACATCAGAGTAATCAGCGGAATATAAAACATGACATGAAATAATATGAAGTGTAAAACAGTTTATCTGAGAAAACTTGCCTTACGGCATATATATATAACTTGAATCCGAACAGTTACATCCCTATTACAAACTCGCGCCAAGATTACTACGGACCTAAGAATGATATGACAACAATGGCGGGACAGGGCCCCGCCATACCCCTGAATGTAAGTACCTACAATGACAGGGGACTATACCACTGATAAGCCTCCGGAGAAACGGAGCTTCCCAAATCGCTGAACTGTGATCCTAAGAGCGAGGATCAACACTGGTGTACCTCTACCTGCGGCATGAACGGCCCGAAGGAGGTCGCATAACAGTACCAAGTATGGAATCGAAAATCAGTAAATGAAATCATAGTAGTCTATATAAAGCAGGAGACATATATGATAACCAAACTACAGTTCACAATAAATAAGCAGTCATGTAAAGTCAGGGACTCACGCCCTCAAGTCACCACTCAAATACAACTATGGGTCTCACGCCCACAACATCAATCATGCCCGTGGAATACCTTCCCGCTGGCGATCTATGATATAAAAGCACCAAGGAATACACATGAACACCAGGTCCCACCTGTGTCATAATAAAATCCTACGGGGTAAGTACGAAGGCATAGCCGACTACTAAAACCCACAGTACCAACAAGGTCATAAATTGTATCATGTGATCTGTCTAGTCCGCCACATGATCGAAGCTGGCCACTCGCCCGCAGTATCTAATATGCGCGTCTAGTCCTGGAACTTCCCGCAGCTCCGCATAGGCCACTCCAATGGCCCGCATGAGGTATTCCCCGCATCGAGGGTAGCTACTCCCCGACAACGTCCTGGACTCGCGATCGCGTGGCCACATAGACCGCATGAGGTATAACCCCGCACACTAACACGGAACTCGTAGCTCCGTGTCACGACCGATTCGGGCGTGGATCGTGCCTTACCCCGCACCCTAGTGATACAACATCAGAGTAATCAGCGGAACATAAAACGATACAAGACATATTATGAAATATGAAACAATAATCTGAGAAAAACTTGCCTTTCGGCATATATAGAAATAACAACTTTTACAAAATGAACAGTTTAATCCTTTTCACAAACCCTGCCCACGATAGTACTACAGACCTCTAAGAAATGATACGACAACAATGGCGGGACAGGGCCCCGCTATACCCCTGAATGTAAACACCTACAACAACAGGGGAATATACCACCGATAAGCCTCCGGAGAAACGGAGCTTTCCCAAACGCTGAACTGTGACCCTAAGAGCGAGGATCAATGGCGGTGTACCTTTACTGCGGCATGAACGGCCTCGAAGGAGGTCGATAACAAAAATTTGTATGTGAAACTAAAAAATACTGTAAATGAAATCATAATAGTCTATAAAGCAGGAGACATGTATGATAACCAAACTACAGTTCACAATAATAAGCAGTCATGTCAAGTCAGGGACTCACGCCCTCAAGTCATCACTCAAATATAACAATGGGTCTCACGCCCACAACATCAATCATGCCCGTGGAATACCTTCCCGCCAGCTTTTATGATATAAAAGCACCAAGGAACACATGAACACGGGCCCCACCTGTGCCATAATAACACGTACAGGGTAAGTACGAAGGCATAGCCGACTACTAACACCCACAATACCAACAAGGTCATGAACTGTATCATAAGATCTGTCTAGACCGTCACATGATCAAAGCTGACCACTTGCCCGCAGTATCTAATGTGCGCGTCTAGCCCTGGAACTTTCCGCAGCTCCGCATAGGCCAATCAGATCGGCCGCATGAGGTATAACCCGCATCGAGGTAGCTACTCCCGGCGGCGTCTGGACTCGCCGTCCGCATGGCCACAAGGACCGCATGACCACAAGGGCGCGTCTAACACGGAACTCCCGCAGTTCCGCATAGCCCTCGACCCGCATGAGGTAGTCTCGAATCATAGGTCCATCGACCGCTGAGTCTACCCGCGACGGAGGCGGCTTAACCCGGAATCATCTCAAGAGATGAGTGATGTATAATACTATCATAACGACTTATCGTTAAACAACATAAGCACAACAAAGGAAAAACCCTTTACACAAACATCACAAGATACTAACACACGTAGCATCCTAGCATGTTTACTTATCAAATCAACAAGAAAGTATTACTGGCTATCACAAACCAACACAATCAAGTTATACACACAAGGTACTTTCTATATGCTAACAAGTTCGGGTTTTATCCCCAAAGTACTTCATACATTAACTCTTTAAAAGATACGTTACTTTCACAAAAGTCACACAATACGTAGTATATGAAAATATAGTGATTATCTTTTTAAGTAAATCAAAACACTTCTCTTTGTAAAACTCAAGTAACAACATTATTTTCCAAACGCCCAAGTTTGCCTAATTTCAAATGTTCATGTTTCTTATTTAGAAAGGTTTCGTAGTTCATAGTCTTATTCATTTAAGAATATAATTCTCTTTTAAACTATCTCGAGAAACATAAGTCTTATATGTGAGTAGGATATTCTTGTTTACAACAATCTTATTACTGACCATGATCTAGGAAATATCATTTTGTCTCATCTTAGCTTCATGCAGATGGAAGTTTCTCTTGGTTTTAATAATACTTAATCTGTCAAAACATTTCCTTTTATTAACGCCGCAGTGGTTTGTCGATACACATTCGATTTCCAAAATCAAGAAACATTCTTAAGACGTTATACCTAACTTTCCATAAAGCTAGTATAACTCTTAAGTTTTCAAAACAAATCAAGTATTACTTCTCTCAAACCGATTCAAAACTCTTTTGAAATACTTCAAGTTCTTTATTAACACATAACAAGCCGCTTATAGTTCAAATCGATTACCTTTTAAAAACCATGTATTTTCTTACCAACATAAAGCCGTTATAACCAACTTCCCATAAAGCCGTTATAACACTTTATGTTTACACCAATCAAATACATTTAGTACATGACGTCACCGTACTACATAGTTCACACATATCATGCTAGAAGAGATAGGAAGAGGTTCACATACCTCGCGGCAGTATCGACTAATAGCAAAACGCTCAGTACTCCCAACCGCGGCTACTCCTTAAGCCAAGTAGAACGCGCCACACGTAGTACTTCAACCTATAAGGCCACAAGGCTTATTAACATTTAGACCTTATCGCAGAACATTCTACCGAAAATTCGGCAGACTCCCCGCAACAGAAATCTCCTCTCTAACTGGCCGGCTACCAAGCCACCCAGGGGGGTTATACATCTAACCCGACGGGTACAATTCTACTCCACAAGATTACTACACAAGTCTCATCAGATACACCCTATGTAAAAACAATTCGATTCGATTCTTGGGCTTAAGTCCAAAGACATTGCCACAAGCTATGTTCAGTTATATACATAGTATACTTCAACTATAATTTCCTACAACATGTAATATCCAATTACAATAGGGGGACAAGATATTTACCTCGATAAGCCCATAATTATCCAAGTATAAAGTCGATCCTTAGCAAGGTTTAGCTCCAACTCCGAGCGCTCCAACCCGCTCTAAACCACCCTTAGAAGTTCTAACCAACTTCTACACAATACTCCAACGGACTATGGAGATTTTCCTAGGGTTTCGGTTTTGTGACTGACGGAAAGTATAATAGTATTTCTGGGCTTTTCGTATAGGTATAACCTTAGAATACAACAAGGTATACGGCTAAGGTAATTTGGGCATTATAACAATACTTTGAGAGTATTTCTACACCACAAAGGGGGGTATTATACGAAAGCAACTTGGCAGTGGGTACCAGCCACACTACTAGGAGGGGGTGTACTTCGGCCAAGGCCTCTAGGAGAGGGGGAGGCCTCTTGGCCGAACTCAACACTAAGGGGAGGGAGAAGATTTAACACTTAGAAACATTTAGGAAAGGATGAAGAATTCATCAAAGGGAGAGGGGTATTTATAGCACAAGCCAAGGCCAACCAATGGCCAAGATCGAGCCAAGTGTTACACAAGTGTAGGCCAAGATATGCCCAAGTGCCCCTAGTCCCTACTCCTTAAAACCTCACAAATATCTACCAAAATATCTACCTCTTGAGCTCCCCAATTCTTCCCATGTGTCGCCCACCTTGCCCACCAATGAGAGTGTGCCAAGTGCCTCCCTATCGTTGGTCCAAAATGTTCCGTATCTCGGAAAAATCCGAAAAAATGATAAAAGACATAGCCGGAATTTTCCCTTCGCAATTTATTTAAAAGTTTTCGTCTAAAAACGACTTAACCAAGTGTTGTGCACAAATGCCATTCTACTAAGCCACTAGGCGGGGTGACACGTGTCACCCTCCTATTGGCCCAAAATAAAACATCTTCGAAAATATCCACAATGGCCAAAATCTCAAAACAAAGGGCCCCACAAAACTCAGAATTTCTCCCGTGGGCCCCACGTGACCATTTCCGAAAATAAAATTCCATAATTCTCTAATATTCCAGAAGTCCGAATACCAAATGGGAATCCACCCCATTAACGAACCTTTTTCCTTCACAAAACCGAAACTTTTCCGTGGAAAATCGCCTCTTTCTTCCTTTCCAATCTTTCTCAGTATTCTCGCACGCACGCCCTCGCATACATACCCCGAACTACGGTATAACACTCGCATAGGTCACACACCGCATAAGGTATTCTCGAATCATAGGTCACACAGACTACCGAAGTCTACCCCGCGACGGAGGCGCAACCCCTAATCATGTCAAGAGGTGAGTGATATAATACTAACATAATAGCTTATCGTTAAACAACATAAGCACAACAAGGGAAACCCCTTTACACAAACATCACAAGATACTAACACACGTAGCATCCTAACATGTTTACTTATCAAATCAACAAGAAAGTATTACAAGGCTATCACAAACCAACACAATCAAGTTATTCACACAAGGTACTATCTACTTTATGTTAGCAAGTTCGGGTTTTTATCCCCAAAGTACTTCATACAATAACTCTTCTAAAAGATCCGTTTCTTTCACAAAAGTCACGCAATACCCGTAGTATAAAAATAGAGTGACTATCTTTTTAAGTAAACCAAAACACTTCCTTTTGTAAAATCAAGTAACAACGTTATTTTCCAAACGTTCAAGTTTGCCTAATTTCAAATGCTCAAGTTTCTCATTTTCGAAAGGTTTTGTAGTTCATAGTCTTAATCACTTAAGAATATAATTCTCTTTTAAAACAATTTGAGAAACATATGCCTTATGTGTGAGTAGGTTATTCTTGTTCATAACAATCTTATTAAAGCAGCCATGATCTAGGAAATGTACTATCATTTTGTCTCATCTTAGCTTCTATGCAGATGGAGGTTTCTACTGATTTTAATAATACTTTATTAGTCAAAACATTTCCCTTTATTAACGCTGCAAATGGTTCGCTCGATACTCATTCCGATTTCAAATCAAGAAACATTATTCCTTTTAAAAAATCAAGTACTCATTACTCACGAATGAGGTTTCACACTTTTTAACAAAATTCATATCAATTCAATTTAGTCAAGTCTCTTATCTTTTAAGATCAAGTCTCTTAACTTCTAAAATCAATAAACCATTCTTTTATCTTCTTAAGTCGTTATACCTAACTTCCCATAAAGCTAGTATAACTCTTAAGCTTTTAAAACCAAGTATTACTCTTCTTTCAAAAACGGTTCTTAATTCTCTTGAAATACTTCAAGATTCTTATTATTCAGGCTTAAGTCAAAAGACATTGCCGTAAAACTACGTTCAATTAACACACGTACGTCTACCGTACTAAATATATTCTTTTAAAATATCATGCTCAAGAGGATAGGAAGAATCACATACCTCGCGACGATTATCGACTATTACCAAAACGCTCCACGGCTATAACCCGGCTAGCCTTGTCCACCTTCCAAGTAGAACATGCTACTCGCAGAACATTCAACCTATAAAGGCCATATACGTCTATCAACGTCTAGACTACTCTGTAGAATATTCTACGGAAAAATTGGGCAGCACTTCCCTACCCATTAAACTACACAAGTCTACTGCAAATACAGTCCTATGTAAGTACAGTTTAATCTTCTTCTGTAATATCCTTCTATTACAGTTCAATTCTCTTCTGTAATATCCTTCTATGTATCTTATATTCATTTCTATACTATTACAGTATGTAATTTCCAATTACAATAGAAGGACAAGAGTATTTACCTCGATAAGCCCAAAATTATCCAAGTTTAAATGTCGATCCTGAGCAACGTTTAGCTCCTACTCTGGGTGCTCCAACCCGCTCCAAACAACCCCAAGAAGTTCTACGCAACTTCTTCTTAAAACTTCAACCGGCTATGAAGATTTTCCTTAGGGTTTCGTTTTGTGACTGAAGGGAAGTATAATAGTATTTCTGGGCTTTTAGTATAGGTGTAATCTTGGAATACTAAAAGGTATTGGGCCAAGTAATTTTGGAATAGTAACAATACTTGGAGAATACTTTTCTACCAAGGGGGGGGGGGGGTACTTCACGAAAAACAACTTTAGGAAGGGGGATAGTTTCGGCCAAGGCTCACAAAGGGGAGGGTTTCGCTAGCATAACTAGGAAGGGGAGGGGGGAGAGGTGCTCTCGGCTAGAGCTCTCAAGAGAGGGGGGAAGGGATTTTAAGACTTAGAAATGTCTAAGTGTGGATGAAGAAGTTCATCAACTAAGGGGGGTATTTATAGGCCAACCAACGGCCAAGATCAAGACAAGTGGGGGGCAAGTGGAGGGTGTAGATTATGACATGTGTGTGTGGGTCCCACTTGGTCATCTACCACACAAAATATCCTACCAACTCCTTGACAAAAAACAATAAAGGCAAAACGTGCCAATGGAAGACCATTTCGTCCGCCCACTTGAGGGTGACAAGTGTCGTCCTCTCGTTGGTCCAAAATATTTCATCTCTCGGAAAAATCCGCAAAAATTATTAATGACATAGCCGTATTTTTCCCTTCGCAAAGTTTGGAAAACGTTTCGTCGGAAAACGATTCTTTTCGTGTGTTGTGCACAAAATTTTCGGTCCTTGCCTAACTTAAGGCTTAAACTTTTATACGTACGCCCTCCCGTACATACTCTGGAAATACGGGGTATAACATTCTCCCCTCCTTAGAAACATTCGTCCTGAATGTTCCTCCTAAGTCTCAAAACAACCATGCGCCAGTATAGTCTTCACTGTTGTACTTACGAAAACAATAATGCCACACCTGGCCACAATACAACACGCGCAAACACTTACATCCAAGTCCACGAGGAATCACTTCCATCACTACAACAGCTCCCACCCGAGGTCTAAAATATACTCCCTTCGCACCTTCACTTTACAAAAGAAATGATCACATCTATGCTCGTAACACATGCTCGCTTCTTCCCTTACTCGTCGTACCCTTTTCGTACATTTGAACTCTTTCTCATAACTTGTCACATTTCTGATTCTGCTTCTTTTTCCAAAATCTCTGGGTTACTACCTCCAACTTGATCATCATTAACTGGGAACACTCTGGATGGATCTCCGATACTTTTCCGAACATAACAACATGAAAGACCGGACGTACTGCCTCCTAAGTCGGACATCAATGCTAACCTATAGGCAACTTGGCCTATTTTCCAAATGATCTACAAGGGCCCAAAGTAACTCGGGCTAAGTTTCCTCTGTTTTCCAAAACTCATCACACCCTTTCCGGGTGGTACCTTCAAGAAGACCCACCGTCAACCTGAGCTCTAAGTGTCGTCGCCGATCATCTGCACGACTCCTGTTGACTCTGAGCTGCCAATAATCTCTTCTGGATAAGCTTCACCCTATCCACATCCTGCCGAAACAAGTATGAATCAACTATCTGAACCTTGCCAACATCGAACCAATCGACCGGCAACTTACACTTCCGCCCCTACAAGGCTTCATGCGCGACACCGAATGCTGAAATGGTAGCTATAAAACACTCCTCAACAGAGACAACAATCCTCACAACTACCCACAAATCCACACACTGGCCCGAGGGCGAATGCGATACTGAGACTCACCTGAGTTCCTAACCTTGCCTGGTAAAACTTCCAGAAAAAAGAAATAGCCGTAACCTGGGCTCCACTGCTTGTCATAAGGTGAAAGTAGGCACCTCGTGCAGCCTTACAACCTTTCTGATATAACATCTCGCATAACCCTCTGCCGAGTAAACGGTCTTGATCGAAAGACAAGAGGATCGACTTCTCGCCCGACCATCGGGTCGAACGCATCCACGAACTCAGACTTGGTTAACTAAACTTGGGCCTAACTCCTCGTGACCCACCACCGCGGGACCACCTTGAACTGACCCCACCACAATACAGCCGCTGGTTGACCCGCACAGTCCAAGAATCTGACCCGCTATCGCGCAAAACTCTTGTTCCCCGATCCGGAACAATCTCACAATCAAGTCACGAAAACCTAGTGGTCTTCTTAGATCAACTACCCTCTTTCATTTCATACTACTCAGGGACTTATCCCAAAAACATAGCTCACGCATACAATGCACTCCGATAAGGGTCAAACATAAAATAACTCTTTTACCCAAGATGGCCTCGCCTCTAAGGTCTCTACGTATACAAATCTAAGGCTCACACTTTCCGTATCCCCAATCTTACCCTGATAACTAACCATGATTAACACAATGTTATCTGAACATAACACTTAAGATATACTCATATTATCACACATACTAATCTCCAGAGGGTTTAAGGATATACATGTATCTACCGCTTCACTCCCCTTTGTCGTTCTAATCAATCCTGCCCAGCTGGGCGTATAGCTAGGGAAGGTGATGAACTAGCCACTGATCCTGAAGGCTGAGTCTCTACGTCCGCGCCACCTTTGGTCTGACAATTTCTCGAAAAAAATGGCCCTGCTGGCCGCAAGCATAACAAGTACCAGTAAAAAGACGACATTCCCCGGGATGACGCTTGTCACATCGTGAACACTGAGGAAAAACTGAACTCGGCTGGATAGAACCTATGTATATCGCGAACCGAAGCCCCGAGTTCGCCAACTCGCATACTCCGAACGCCCCGAACCACGGGAGGGACACTGCATCGGGCAGAGGCGCATATCTAATCACTGAGGCGATTCGTCTCGAAGTTACCAAAGGACCTGCTCGCCCTCTTCGCTGATCTTGGTTAACCCGCCGATCCTTACGCTTTCGCTCACGCGCATAAGCCCGCATACGTGCCATGCTCAAGCTCGATCAAGAGCTACTCTTGCACAACCTCTCTTAAATAGTCATTAAGACCCGTGATGAATCGATACCTAAAATACTCTTTGGTTGCTAACTCCTAGCTAGTAATGTGGTCGCTCTTTGCAATCTATACCGCTTCATCGCTGGTCGTGGAACCAAGGTTCAAATCTCATGGCCGCAGAGGAACTTCGCCGCAGATGCTAGATCACGGGCCGTGACGTCGCAGAACTCCCGAATGAAGCACCACCCCAAGTGATGATTGGGCTGTGCCCTAGTAACCTCTCTGGTTTACTCGCGGCTCCTACCGCTTTGCCCTTCGGGCGGGTTGCCTTACGCGGAGGCATAACGGTAAGGGAAAGAAATACGTTAGAGGGGTCCAACTTATAACACATCTCTAAGGCATGATCTCAGAGTGAGAAGAATGGAAACCAATCCTAAATATCTTATAGCCTCCTGATTATTGGTATGGTGCACAACACACCGATAATCAAGACTCTACTAGATACGGTCTGTAGACACTTTCCGAGGATTAACTGCTCTGATACCACTTTTGTCACGACCCGAACCCGGGCCCGTGACTGGTGCCTTACCCCGGGCACCCAAGTAGACATACATCAGAGTAATCAGCGGAATATAAAACATGACATGAAATAATATGAAGTGTAAAACAGTTTATCTGAGAAAACTTGCCTTACGGCATATATATATAACTTGAATCCGAACAGTTACATCCCTATTACAAACTCTGCCCACAATAGTACTACAGACCTCTAAGAATGATATGACATCAATGGCGGGACAGGGCCCCGCCATACCCCTGAATGTAAGTACCTACAACGACAGGGGACTATACCACTGATAAGCATCCGGAGAAACGGAGCTTCCCAAAACGCTGAACTGTGATCCTAAGAGCGAGGATCAACACTGGTGTACCTCTACTTGCGGAATGAACGCAGCCCCCCGAAGGAGGTCAGTACAACAGGTACCAAGTATGTGAAATCAAAATATCAGAATGAAATCATAGTAGTCTATATAAAGCAGAGACATATATGATAACCAAACTACGATCACATAAATAAGGCGATCTGTCAAGTCGTGACTCACACCTCAAGTCACCACTCAAATACAACTATGGGTCTCACGCCACAACATCAATCATGCGTGGAATACCTTCCTCACCGCCGGCGATCTATGATATAAAAGCACCAAGGAATACACAAGAACACTGTGTCCCACGTGTCATAATAAAATCGTGACGGGTAAGTACGAAGGCATAGCCGACTACTAAAACCCACGCATCAACAAGGTCATAAATCGTATCATGAGATCTGTCTAGACCGCCACATGATCGGCCGCCACTCGCCCGCAGTATCTAATGTGCGCGTCTAGTCCTGGAACTTCCCGCAGCTCCGCATAGGCCACACACATAGGCCCGCATGAGGTATTCCCCGCATCGAGGGTAGCTACTCCCCGGCAACGTCCTGGACTCGCAGTCCGCATGGCCATATAGACCGCATGAGTTATAACCCCGCACACTAACATGGAACTCTCGTAGTTCCTCATAGGTCACACAGACCCGCATGAGGTATTCTCGAATCATAGGTCACACAGACCCGCCTGAGTCTACCCCGCATCGGAGGGCAGCTTAACCCCCGGAATCATGTCAAGAGGTGAGTGATATAATACTAACATAATAGCTTATCGTTAAACAACATAAGCACAACAAGGGAAACCCCTTTACACAAACATCATAAGATACTAACACACGTAGCATCCTAACATGTTTACTTATCAAATCAACAAGAAAGTATTACAAGGCTATCACAAACCAACACAATCAAGTTATTCACACAAGGTACTCTCTACTTTATGTTAGCAAGTTCGGGTTTTTATCCCCAAAGTACTTCATACAATAACTCTTTTAAAAGATCCGTTTCTTTCACAAAAGTCACGCAATACCCGTAGTATAAAAATAGAGTGACTATCTTTTTAAGTAAACCAAAACACTTCCTTTTGTAAAATCAAGTAACAATGTTATTTTCCAAACGTTCAAGTTTGCCTAAATTCAAATGCTCAAGTTTCTCATTTTCGAAAGGTTTCGTAGTTCATAGTCTTAATCACTTAAGAATATAATTCTCTTTTAAAACAATTTGAGAAACATATGCCTTATGTGTGAGTAGGTTATTCTTGTTCATAACAATCTTATTAAAGCAGCCATGATCTAGGAAATGTACTATCATTTTGTCTCATCTTAGCTTCTATGCAGATGGAGGTTTCTACTGGTTTTAATAATACTTTATTAGTCAAAACATTTCCCTTTATTAACGCTGCAGTGGTTCGTTCGATACTCATTCTGATTTCCGAAATCAGTAAAACATTATTCCTTTTAAAAATCAAGTACTCATTACTCACGAATGAGGTTTCACACTTTTTAACAAAATTCATATCAATTCAATTTAGTCAAGTCTCTTATCTTTTAAGATCAAGTCTCTTAACTTCTAAAATCAATAAACCATTCTTTTTATCTCTCTTAAGTCGTTATACCTAACTTCCCATAAAGCTAGTATAACTCTTAAGCTTTTAAAACCAAGTATTACTCTTTTTTAAAAAAACGGTTCTTAATTCTCTTGAAATATTTCAAGATTCTTATTATTCAGGCTTAAGTCAAAAGACATTGCCGTAAAACTACGTTCAATTAACACACGTACGTCTACCATACTAAATATATTCTTTTAAAATATCATGCTCAAGAGGATAGGAAGAATCAAATACCTCGCGACGATTATCGACTATTACCAAAACGCTCCACGGCTATAACCCGGCTAGCCTTGTCCACCTTCCAAGTAGAACATGCTACTCACAGAACATTCAACCTATAAAGGCCATATACGTCTATCAACGTCTAGACTACTCTGTAGAATATTCTACGGAAAAATTGGGCAGCACTTCCCTACCCGTTAAACTACATAAGTCTACTGCAAATACAGTCCTATGTAAGTACAGTTTAATCTTCTTCTGTAATATCCTTCTATTACAGTTCAATTCTCTTCTGTAATATCCTTCTATGTATCTTATATTCATTTCTATACTATTACAGTATGTAATTTCCAATTACAATAGAAGGACAAGAGTATTTACCTCGATAAGCCCAAAATTATCCAAGTTTAAATGTCGATCCTGAGCAACGTTTAGCTCCTACTCTGGGTCCTCCAACCCACTCCAAACAAGCCCTAGAAGTTCTACGCAACTTCTTCTTAAAACTTCAACCGACTATGATGATTTTCCTTAGGGTTTCGTTTTGTGACTGAAGGGAAGTATAATAGTATTTCTGGGCTTTTAGTATAGGTGTAACCTTGGAATACTACAAGGTATTGGGCCAAGGTATTTTGGAATAGTAACAATACTTGGAGAATACTTTTCTACTAGGGGGGGGTACTTCACGAAAAACAACTTTAGGAATGGGGGTAGTTTCGGCCAAGGCTCACAAAGGGGAGGGTTTCGCTAGCATAACTAGGAAGGGGAGAGGTGCTCTCGCCAGAGCTCTCAAGAGAGGGGAAGGGATTTTAAGACTTAGAAATGTCTAAGTGTGGATGAAGAAGTTCATCAACTAAGGGTATTTATAGGCCAACCAATGGCCAAGATCAAGACAAGGGGGGCAAGTGAGGGTGTAGATTAGGACATGTGTGTGTGGGTCCCACTTGGTCATCTACCACACAAAATATCCTACCAACTCCTTGACAAAAAAATAAAGGCAAACGTGCCAATGGAAGACCATTTCGTCCCGCCCACTGGAGGTGACAAGTGTCGCCCTCTCATTGGTCCAAAATATTTCATCTCTCGGAAAAATCCGCAAAAATTATTAATGACATAGCCGTATTTTTCCATTCGCAATGTTTGGAAAACGTTTACTGAACACGATTCTTTTCGTGTGTTGTGCACAAAATTTTCGGTCCTTGCCTAACTTAAGGCTTAAACTTTTATACGTACGCCCTCCCGTACATACTCTGGAAATACGGGGTATAACAATATATATATATACAAAGTTTGAACAGTTACATCCTTACAAACCCTGCCCACAACAGTACTACAGACCTCTAAGAGTTTTTATACAACATGACGGGACAGGGCCCCGCCATACCCCTGAATGTACAAGTACCTACAACACAGGACTATACCAAAAGATAAGCCTCGGAGAAACGGAGCTTCCTAATACGTTGAATGCGATCCATGAGCGAGGATCAAGAATCGTGTACCTCTACTGCGGCATGAACGCACTTCGGGCGAGGTCAAGACAACAGTACCAAGTATGTGAAATCAAAATATCAGTAAATGAAATCATAGTAGTCTATATAAAGCAGGAGACATGTATGATAACCAAACTACAGTCCACAATAAATAAGCAGTCATGTCAAGTCAGGGACTCACGCCCTCAAAGTCATCACTCAAATATAACTATGGGTCTCACGCCCTCAACATCAATCATGCCCGTGGAATACCTTCCTCACTGTCGGCAGTCTATGATATAATAACACCAAAGAGTACACATAAACACCAGGTCCCACCTGAGTCATAAAACCGTACGGGGCAAGTACGAAGGCTAACTACCAGATACCAAAGCCACATCATCAACTGACCGGGGCAAGTACGAAAGCCAACTACCAGATACCAAAGCCGTACTAACAATACTATACAACCAAACCACGGTTCGAGCACGGCAAGTACGAAAGCCGACTACCAGATACCAAAGTCGTGTCACGTAGCTGACCGGGGCAAGTACGAGGGCTAACTACCAGATACCAAGGCCGTATCACGAGACTCCGCCACGAAGCTGATACGGGGCAAGTACGAAAGCCAACTACCAGATACCAAAGTCGTGTCACGTAGCTGACCGGGGCAAGTACGAGGGCTAACTACAGATACCAAGCGTCGCGATCACGAGACTTCGCCACTAAACCGAGCGGGCAAGTGCGAAGGCTAACTACCGATACCAAGGCCGACCACCACGACGGCAAGTACGAAAGCCAACCACGGATACCAAAGCCGATCGGTAAAACCTCATGGAGAGCTAGTCCGTGGAATAATGCTATCAACGAGGCGCACTGTGGAATCCTCCGCCACCGCCAGACGCCCAAGTAAGATCATAACAAATCAACCGCCTCCATCGAGACGCGGTGGTATAGAAATACAATACTAGCACGACAAGGCTATCACACGCAAACATAGGCAAGTTACACACAACTCAAAGTACTTTCATTTTATGCCAAAGTCCAGGTTTTAACTCCAAAGTACTACGTACGTTAAATTCTTTTTAAAAGATCCATTTCTTTTACAAAGGTCACCCGATGCCCGTATTATAAAAATAGAGTGACTAACATTTTTAAGTAAACCAAAACAACTTCCATACTTTCCTTTTTAAACCAAAACACTTCTCATTTTAAAATCAAGTTACAACATTCTTTTCCAAAGTTCAAGTTTGCCTAATTTCAAACATTCACATCTCTTATTTTCGAAAGATTTCATAGTTCATAGTCTTAATCACTTAATAATGTAATTCTCTTTTAAAACAATTTGAGAAACATATGCCTTATGTGTGAGTAGGTTATTCTTGTTCATAACAATCTTATTAAAGCAGCCATGGTCTAGGAAATGTAATATCATTTTGTCTCATCTTAGCTTCTATGCAGATGGAGGTTTCTACTGGTTTTAATAATACTTAATTAGTCAATGCATTTCCCTTTATTAGCGATGCAGTGGTTTGTTCGATACTTATTCTCACTTCCGAAATCAGTAAAACCTTGTCACGAGACGGGGCAAGTACGAAAGTCAACCACCAGATACCAAAGCTGAATCAGTAAAACCTTGTCACGACCCGTTCCGGGGCCCGTGACTGGTGCCTTACCCGGGCACCCAAGTAGTCATACATCAGAGTAATCAGCGGAATATAAAAACAAGACAGGAATCAATATGAAAAGAAAACAGTTTATCTGAGAAAACGTCGTCTTTCGGCATATATATATATATCAAAGTTTGGCAGTTACATCCCAACTGCATAATAGACTACGCACCTCTAAGAAAGTAGACAACTATGGCGGGACAGGGCCCCGCCATACCCTGAATGTACATATATCTACAACACAGGGAGAACCATACCAAAAGTCGAGCCTCCGGAGAAGATGGAGCTCCTGACACCAAAGTAGAGATCCTAAGGATGTGGATCTAGCACCTGCTTTCCCTTACCTGCGGCATGAACGCAGCCCCCCGAAGGAGGTCAGTACAACAGGTACTAAGTATGTGAAACTGTAAAGTACTGAAATGAAATCAAGTGTCTAAAACCATTTGTAAATACAATCGCTTAAACCGCATATAGTGCCACAACATAAACAAGAGCAAAATAGATATATCAGAATCGGGTCTTTTCTAGGCCGCTAATGATCGGGCAAGGCCAATCGCCCATAAGATCATTATGCGTGCCTAATCTCGACTTCCCGCAGCCCGCATAGGTCATACATAGACCGCATAGCCGTATAGACGCGACGGTAGCTAGCCCTGCATTCTCCTCGACTCCCGCACCGCATAGTCACATAGACCGCATAGTCATACTGCATCGCATAAGGCACTCCTCACATCGGATAATACACGAATGATCAACTCACGGAACTCCCGCAGCCCCGCATAGTCACACAGCACCGCATAGCCGATAGACCGCATCGGGTGGCAAGCCCGGTATAACAAGTCAAGGGGGTATGTGATATAATAACAGTACAACGGTCTTAACGTTTAACAACGTAAGCACAACAAGAATAACCCCCTTACACAACAACACAAGACACTAACACACGTAGCATCATAACATGGTTACTAATCACAGCATCTTACTATACTTTTCAGAAATCAATACAAGACTTTCATAAACAAATAAGTAAACCGTTCCTTTTATCATTCTTAAGTCGTTATACCTAACTCCCATAAAGTCGGTATAACTCTTAAGCTTTTAAAACCAAGTATTACTCTTCTTTCAAAAATGATTCTTAATTATTTTGAAATACTTCAAGATTCTTATTATTAGACTCAAGTAAAACCATGTTCAGTTAACACACGTACGTCTACCGTACTATATATATACTTTAAAATATCATGCTCAAGGGTATAGGAAGAATCACATACCTTCTCGGCGAAATCCACCTGCCAAGTCGAATATGTCGCGCGCAGAGTATCAACCTATAATAGTCAAATACGTCTATCAACGCCTAGACTACTCGAAGGATAATCTAAGGTAAGGTTCTCTATTCTATGGAAAATCGGGCAGCACTTCCTACCCGTTAAGCTACTAAAGTCTCATCAGAAATACGATCATATGTAAGTACGATTTAATCTTCTTCTTTAATATTCTTACGATGTGATTTCATTCAATTCTTTCTGTAATACCCTTCTATGTAATTACAGTTCAATACGCTTCTTTAATACCCTTCTATGTGTTTTAAACTTATGTCTATACTTCTACATTATGTATTCTTCAATTACAATAGAAAGATAATATTATTTACCTCGATAAGCCCAATATTATCCAAGATATAAGTCGATCCTGAGCGAGGTTTAGCTCCTAATCTGTATGCTCCAATCCGCTCCAAGAAACCCTTAGAAGTTTCTACACAACTTCTACTTTCTACTTCAACCTACTATGAAGTTTCCCCTAGGGTTTCGTTTAGTGACTAATGGATATAAGATAGTATTTTCGGACTCCCACGATAGAGATAACTTTGGAAATACTATAAGGATCGCTAAGGTATTTTGGGGATAGTAAAAATACTTGGAGAGTATTTCTACCCAGAGGGGGTAGTATTTCGGCTAGGGCTTCCAAGAGGAGGGAGGCTTGCCGAGACTACAAGGAAAGGGGGGAGGGAGAGGGTGTTTCGCTTTAGCACTTCAAGAGGGGATGAGGCTTGGACGAGAACTCTTAAGGGAGAAGGGAGGCTTTGAGACTTGGAAGATAATTTTGTGGATGAAGAATTCTTCAACAAAGGGGGGGGGGGGGGTATTTATAGGGCTTTCAAGGGCCAAGATGAGGGAAAGTGGATGGTGAGGATTTGCACAAGTGCACCCTAACCCTACTCCACAAATCACTCACAAACATTGACCCTTGTTTTAGGCCCTAAAATCGTCCCATCCGTGGCCTCTTTGCCGTCCATATGAGGGTGACAAGTGTCACCCTCTCGTTGGTCCAAAATATTTCATCTCTCGGAAAAATCCGCAAAAATTATAAATGACATAGCCGTAATTTTCCCTACGCAAGTTTTGGAAAACGCTTTAAAGGAAAACCATTCGTTTCGTGAGTTGTGCCCAAATTTCGTCCTAAGCCTTAACTTTAGGGTTGAACTTTTGTACGTACGCCCTCACGTACATACTCTGGAAATACGGCGTATAACAAACCTCATGGAGAGCTAGTACATGGAATAACGCTATCAACAGGAGCGCACCCGTGGAATCCTCCGTCACTACCGGTACGTCCAAGTAAGATCATAACAAATCAACCGGCCCTCCATTGAGAGACGCGGTGGTATAGAAATACAATACTAGCACGACAAGGCTATCACACGCAAACATAGGCAAGTTACACACAACTCAAGGTACTTTCATTTTATGCCAAAGTCCAGGTTTTAACCCCAAAGTACTACGTACGTTAAATTCTTTTTAAAAGATCCATTTCTTTTACAAAGGTCACCCGATGCCCGTATTATAAAAATAGAGTGACTAACATTTTTAAGTAAACCAAAACAACTTCCATACTTTCCTTTTTAAACCAAAACACTTCTCCTTTTAAAATCAAGTTACAACATTATTTTCCAAAGTTCAAGTTTGCCTAATTTCAAACGTTCACATCTCTTATTTTCGAAAGATTTCATAGTTCATAGTCTTAATCACTTAATAATGTAATTATCTTTTAAAACAATTTGAGAAACATATGCCTTATGTGTGAGTAGGTTATTCTTGTTCATCACAATCTTATTAAAGCAACCATGGTCTAGGAAATGTAATATCATTTTGTCTCATATTAGCTTCTATGCAGATGGAGGTTTCTACTGGTTTTAATAATACTTAATTAGTCAATGCATTTCCCTTTATTAGCGCTGCAGTGGTTTGTTCGATACTTATTCTCACTTCCGAAATCAGTAAAACATTATTCTTTTTACAAACCAAGTACTCATTACTCACGAATGAGGTTTCACACTTTTAACCACTTTCATATCAATTCAATTAAGTCAAGTCTCTTATCTTTTAAGATCAATAAACCATTCTTTTTATCTCTCTTAAGTCGTTATACCTAACTTCCCATAAAGCTAGTATAATTCTTAAGCTTTCAAAACCAAGTATTACTCTTCTTTCAAAAACGATTCTTAATTCTTTTGAATTACTTCAAGATTCTTATTATTTAAAACTCAAGTCAAAAGACATCGAAGTAAAACCACGTTCAGTTAACACACGTACGTCTACCGTACTAATTATCTTCTTTTTAAAATATCATGCTCAAGAGGATAGGAAGAATCACATACCTCGCGACGATTATCGACTATTAGCAAATAGCTCCAAAGTACTGTAATCCTGCTAGCCTTTTCCACCCTTCGAGTAGAATACGCTACTCGCAGTACTTCAACCTATAACGGTTATAAAAGTCTATCAACGTCTAGAATACTCTGTAGAATACTTCTAGTTACAAGATTCCTTATTCTATGGAAAATTGGGCAGCACTTCCCTACCCGCCAATCTACACAAGTCTACTGTAAATACAGTCCTATGTAAGTACAATATAGTCTTCTTCTTTAATATTCTTCTGATGTGATTTCAATTCAATTCTCTTCTTTTATACCATCCTTATATACGTCTTATACTCATTTCTATACTACTACAGTATGTAATTTCCAATTACAATAGAAGGATAATAGTATTTACCTCGATAAGCCCAAAATTATCCAAGTTTTAATGTCGATCCTGAGCAACGTTTAGCTACTATTCTGAACGCTCCAACCCGCTCCAAACAACCCTTAGAAGTTCTACGCAACTTCTTCTTAATACTTCAACCCGCTATGAAGATTTTCCTTAGGGTTTCGCTTTTGGATCAAGGGAAGTATAATAGTATTTTTGGGCTTTTAGTATAGGTGTAACCTTGGAATACTACAAGGTATTTGGGCCAAGGTATTTTGGAATAGTAACAGTACTTGGAGAATACTTTTCTACCAAGGGGGGGGGGTATTGTTTCGGCCAAGGCCTCTCAAAGGGGGAGGGGAACCTTGGACGAAAACTACACTAAGGGGGAGAGGGTTTTTAGACTTGGAAAATGATTTGTGGATGAAGAATAAGTCTTGCATTAGAGGGGTATTTATAGGCCAATCAATGGCCAAGATTAAGACAAGTGGTGGGCAAGTGGAGGGTGAAGATTTGGACAAGTGTTGTGTGGGTCCCACTTGCTCATCTACTACACAAAATATCTAGCCAAACATTGACCAAATGTTTAAGGCATGAAACATTAAAAAAACGTGCCAACCACTCCCCTTGGTTGCCGTCCACTTGAGGGACAAGTGTCGCCCTCTCGTTGGTCCAAAATATTTCATCTCTCGGAAAAATCCGCAAAAATTATAAATGTTGCAACCGTATTTTTCCCTTCGCAAAGTCCGAAAAACGTTTCGTCGGAAAACGATTTTTTTCGCTAGTTGTGCACAAATTTCGTCCCTTGCCTAACTTAAGGCTTAAACTTTTGTACGTACGCCCTCACGTACATACTCTGGAAATACGGGGTATAACATTCTCCCCTCCTTAGAAACATTCGTCCCGAATGTTCCTTCTTAAGACGGATAATGATAAAGTTCCTCTTAACAAGTTGCCAATGCCACACCTGGCCACAAAAATAACACACGCGCAATTACTTACCCCAAGTCCACGAGAAATCACCTCTAGCATTACAAAATCTTCCACCCACGGTCTAAATGATATTCCCTTCGCACCTTTACTTCACAAAGTAATGATCGTTTCTATTCTCTCAGCACATGTTCACTTCTTTCCTTACTCGTCGTAACCTTCTCGAACACTTGAACTCTTCTAGTATACATACCATACTTCAGTCATTACTTCAGTTCCCAAAATTTCTGGAGTCACTACCTCCAAACTTGGTCATCTTACTAGCCTCGATCTTCTTTAAGGCCATTCCCGGCCTTCACGATCCGCTTCTGGTCGAACATATCCACGAACTCATACGATGGTCATCTAATCTCGGGCCTAGCACCCTCGTGACCCTACCACCTGGCGGGACCACCTCGAACTGACCCCACCATACTACTGGCCGCGGGTTGACCCGCGAATGGTCCTCATCCCGACCCGTAATCGCGCCAAACTCTTGTTCCCCGATCCGGAACAATCTTACCTATTCAAGTCCAGAAAGCTACCACTTTCATCTTACACAACCTAGGGAATTATCCCACAATACATTTATACGCATACCAAGTATTTTGACAAAGACTAACCGTAAAATCTTTTATTCAAGACGGCCTTACACCTAAGGTCTCATCGTGTAATATTCTAAGGTTCATACCTTCCCTGTCCCCATACTATTCTTTCAACTAACCATGTCTCTAAAACACAATATACACAATGCTATCTGTACAAAGTACTTCAACATATAATCATCGTATCACGCATGCTAAACTCTAGAGGGTTAAGGATATACCTGAAAAAAATAGGCGGTTTAAAGGACCGCTAAAACTGGGAACTTCCACCGCGACCTCTGCCGTGGCCTGCCAGTGTATTAACATCCTGCCTAGCTATGGAAGGTGAATAACCCGCAAATGATCTCGTAGTCTGTGCTATCCCACCGCTACTCTGCCTGGACAGCCTTCGCCAAATGGCCCCGCTGGCCGCAAGCATAACAATCTCCCAAATTAGTACGACACTCTCCTTATGAATTTTTCCACAACGCCACACCGAGACAAGGGTGGCCTCATCCGCGAGCACTCCTACTCCTCAAAATCTGAAACTGGGAGCCCCGACTGCTCCCGAATATCCCGGCGTCCCAAGATCGTGGAGGACCACTCTGTCGGGCGGAGGTACATAACTAGCTCGGCCGAGCGGGTCCGCCTCGAATGTCACCAAAGGACCTGCTGCTCGCCCTCTTCTCGCGATCTCGGCCATTCCGCCGACCTCTCCGCCTCACATCCAAGTGCATAAGCTCGCATGCGGGCAATGTCCATGCCCGATCAAGAGCTACACCAACAAGCCTCGCCAAGTAGTCATCGAGCCCGGTGACATAGCGGTGCACTCGTCCCCATATCGCCACTAACGCTGGACGTATCGAAGCTAATGAGTCAAACTCACATTGTACTCCCGAACTGCACGCCCGCCCCGCCTCAATATCAAAAATATGTCGCCCGTGCCTCTCATCCGTGAGGCAAGAAATGTGCAAGAAATGCCTCGAGAACTCGCCCCAAATAGCCGAGGCGCACGCTCCCCGACAGCTCCCACGATCAAACGCCGATCGCGGTATCACGCACCGATGTGAACCTAAGACCACCGACTTCGGTCTTGAAGCCTTGATCACTCTCATGATCCGTCAGAATCGCTTGATGAACTCCTCGCGATCATCCTCGTGCCTTGATCCATAAAACACCGCGGGTTGCAACTCGTAAAATCCCGCAGCCTCAAACTATCTCGCTTCTGGTGAACTACGGTACTACCGGCACGAATCGCGATCCAGCCTTATCCTCGTGCTTGCCACTATCCCGCCAATAATCGGGCCATCTCTTTGTACTCCCAACTCCTCGCTCCCGGTGTGGGACCGAGGCTCAGTATCATGGTCTCAGCAGCCATCGCTGCGCTCTAAACTCGCTGGGCCGTGGCGTCGCAAAACTCGCCTCAAGCACTATCTCGTAATGACCGGCTCGCGCTCGCACTCTCTGCATCCTACTAGCGCCTTCCTTGGTCGCCTTGCCCATCTGCCCGGGTTGCTTTGGCAGAGGCATAATCGTAAAACGAAATGCGTCGAGGGGTCCAACTTACAACACATCTCTAAGGCACGATCTCGTAATGAGAAGAATGGAAACTAATCCTAAATGTCTCGCACTCTCGATTATAGATGTGGTGCACAACACATCGATAATCAAGACTCTACTAGACACCGCCTCAGACACTTTTCGAGGATTAATCGCTCGATACCACTTTTGTCACGACCGATCCGCCCGGATCGTGCCTTACCCCGGGCACCCTAGTGATACAACATCAGAGAAATCAGCGGAACATAAAAACAAGACACGAATCAAATGTAAAATGAGACACATTTTACCTGAGAGAAAGTCGCTTTTCGCATATATATATATATATACAAAGTTTGAACAGTTACATCCTTACAAACCCTGCCCACAACAGTACTACAGACCTCTAAGAGTTTTTATACAACATGACGGGACAGG
The DNA here is from genome assembly GCA_029844215.1 of Przewalskia tangutica. Classification (NCBI taxonomy): domain Eukaryota; kingdom Viridiplantae; phylum Streptophyta; class Magnoliopsida; order Solanales; family Solanaceae; genus Przewalskia; species Przewalskia tangutica. The sequence continues at coordinate 87,840,030 of CM056726.1, read as the reverse complement.
GCCCCGCCATACCCCTGAATGTACAAGTACCTACAAAGTGACAGAGACTATACTAAAAGATAAGCCTCCGAGAAACGGAGCTTCCTAATACGCTGAATCGATCCTATGAGCGAGGATCAACAATCGTGTACCTCTACTGCAGATGAACGCAGCCCGAAGGAGGTCGCATAACAGTACCAAGTATGTGAAATCAAAATATCAGAAATGAAATCATAGTAGTCTATATAAAGCAGAGACATGTATGATAACCAAACTACAATCCACAATAAATAAGCGGTATGTCAAGTCGTGACTCACGCCCTCAAAGTCATCACTCAAATATAACTATGGGTCTCACGCCCTCAACATCAATCATGCCCGTGGAATACCTTCCTCACTGCCGGCAGTCTATGATATAATAACATCAAAGATTACACATAAACACCAGGTCCCACCTGAGTTATAAACCGCATGCAGGCAAGTACGGGCTAACTACGGATACCAAAGCCGCATCATCAATCGACCGGCAAGTACGAAAGCCAACTACGGATACCAAAGTCGTTTAACAATACTATATAACCAAACCACGGCGACACGGCAAGTACGAAAGTCGACTACCGATACCAAAGTCGTAACGTAATCGACCGGCAAGTACGAGGGCTAACTACCGATACCAAGGTCAGATCACGATACTCGCCACGGTCGACACGGCAAGTACGAAGCCAACTACCGATACCAAAGCCGTATCACGAGTCGACCGGGGCAAGTACGAGGGCTAACTACCAGATACCAAGGCCGCATCACGAGACTTCGCCACTAAACTGAACGGGGCAAGTGCGAAGGCTAACTACCAGATACCAAGGCCGAATCAGCCACGAGACGGGGCAAGTACGAAAGCCAACCACCAGATACCAAAGCCGAATCAGTAAAACCTCATGGAGAGCTAGTCCATGGAATAATGCTATCAACAGGAGCGCACTCCGCGAATCCTCCACACCGCGCAGACGCCCAAGTAAGATCATAACAAATCAACCGGCCCTCCATTGAGAGACGCGGTGGTATAGAAATACAATACTAGCACGACAAGGCTATCACACGCAAACATAGGCAAGTTACACACAACTCAAGGTACTTTCATTTTATGCCAAAGTCCAGGTTTTAACTCCAAAGTACTACGTACGTTAAATTCTTTTTAAAAGATCCATTTCTTTTACAAAGGTCACCCGATGCCCGTATTATAAAAATAGAGTGACTAACATTTTTAAGTAAACCAAAACAACTTCCATACTTTCCTTTTTAAACCAAAACACTTCTCCTTTTAAAATCAAGTTACAACATTCTTTTCCAAAGTTCAAGTTTGCCTAATTTCAAACATTCACATCTCTTATTTTCGAAAGATTTCATAGTTCATAGTCTTAATCACTTAATAATGTAATTCTCTTTTAAAACAATTTGAGAAACATATGCCTTATGTGTGAGTAGGTTATTCTTGTTCATAACAATCTTATTAAAGCAGCCATGGTCTAGGAAATGTAATATCATTTTGTCTCATCTTAGCTTCTATGCAGATGGAGGTTTCTACTGGTTTTAATAATACTTAATTAGTCAATGCATTTCCCTTTATTAGCGATGCAGTGGTTTGTTCGATACTTATTCTCACTTCCGAAATCAGTAAAACATTATTCCTTTTACAAACCAAGTACTCATTACTCACGAATGAGGTTTCACACTTTTTAACCACTTTCATATCAATTCAATTAAGTCAAGTCTCTTATCTTTTAAGATCAATAAACCATTCTTTTTATCTCTCTTAAGTCGTTATACCTAACTTCCCATAAAGCTAGTATAATTCTTAAGCTTTCAAAACAAAGTATTACTCTTCTTTCAAAAACGATTCTTAATTCTTTTGAATTACTTCAAGATTCTTATTATTTAAAACTCAAGTCAAAAGAAATCGAATTAAAACCACGTTCAGTTAACACACGTACGTCTACCGTACTAATTATCTTCTTTTTAAAATATCATGCTCAAGAGGATAGGAAGAATCACATACCTCGCGACGATTATCGACTATTAGCAAATAGCTCCAAAGTACTTTAATCCTGCTAGCCTTTTCCACCCTTCGAGTAGAATACGCTACTCGCAGTACTTCAACCTATAACGGTTATAAAAGTCTATCAACGTCTAGACTACTCTGTAGAATACTTCTAGATACAAGATTCCTTATTCTACGGAAAATCAAAGCACTTCCCTACCCGCCAATCTACACAAGTCTACTGTAAATACAGTCCTATGTAAGTACAATTTAGTCTTCTTCTTTAATATTCTTCTGATGTGATTTCAATTCAATTCTCTTCTTTTATACCATCCTTATATACGTCTTATACTCATTTCTATACTACTACAGTATGTAATTTCCAATTAAAATAGAAGGATAATAGTATTTACCTCGATAAGCCCAAAATTATCCAAGTTTTAATGTCGATCATGAGCAACGTTTAGCTCCTATTCTGAATGCTCCAACCCGCTCCAAACAACCCTTAGAAGTTCTACGCAACTTCTTCTTAATACTTCAACCCGCTATGAAGATTTTCCTTAGGGTTTCGTTTTGTGACTGAAGGGAAGTATAATAGTATTTTTGGGCTTTTAGTATAGGTGTAACCTTGGAATACTACAAGGTATTTGGGCCAAGGTATTTTGGAATAGTAACAGTAATTGGAGAATACTTTTCTACAAAGGGGTATTGTTTCGGCCAAGGCCTCTCAAAGGGGGAGGGGAACCTTGGACGAAAACTACACTAAGGGGGAGAGGGTTTTTAGACTTGGAAAATGATTTGTGGATGAAGAATAAGTCTTGCATTAGAGGGGTATTTATAGGCCAATCAATGGCCAAGATTAAGACAAGTGGTGGGCAAGTGGAGGGTGAAGATTTGGACAAGTGTTGTGTGGGTCCCACTTGCTCATCTACTACACAAAATATCTAGCCAAACATTGACCAAATGTTTAAGGCATGAAACATTAAAAAAACGTGCCAACCACTCCCCTTGGTTGCTGTCCACTTGAGGGACAAGTGTCGCCCTCTCGTTGGTCCAAAATATTTCATCTCTCGGAAAAATCCGCAAAAATTATAAATGTTGCAACCGTATTTTTCCCTTCGCAAAGTCCGAAAAATGTTTCGTCGGAAAATGATTCTTTTCGCTAGTTGTGCACAAATTTCGTCCCTTGCCTAACTTAAGGCTTAAACTTTTGTACGTACGCCCTCACGTACATACTCTGGAAATACGGGGTATAACAGATATCATGTTATACTAAGCAACTTGGATTGAAAAGGAATTGGATAATAAATTGTATTGATATCCCTCAAATTGCCGAATTGACATTTTAGTTTGGACTAGTTCGATATAAACTGTGGGGAGGAATTTTACACGTCTTGTAGGCGTGTAATCCCCTATTGTTAAGTACATTGTTGAGCCTTAAATGTGGCGTGTTTGGATATTGAATTCGGGCCTTGAAAAAGGTGGAAAAGTATGTAGAAACAAAGGAAGTGTTGTCTGATTTTCCGTAGAATTTAGTGACTTTGCACTTGGAATATTCTACGTTTGAAGCTAGAAGTTAATAGACGTATTATGGTCATTATAGGTTGACATACTACGTACGGCGTTTTGGACTTAGCAAGTGGATTGAACCGAAGAGGTATGTGGAACTTTCCTATCTCTTGAGCATGAGTAGTTGTAAATGTATAGTACGGTAGACGTACGAGATTTAAATGAATTTAGTTTCATTTGATATCCTTGACTTGTTTTAAAGGATAGACATGCCTTGGTTTCAAAAGTATAAAGTTGGTTAATAACTTTATGGAAAGAAAAGAAAGAATGGTTTATTCTAATAGGGTAAACAAAGATTTTCTTGACTTGAAAATGTATAGAAAACTTGATTACAAGATAAGAGACTTGAAGCATTTTGAAAGTATACGATACTTGGTTTTCGAAAGTATAAGTCTCTTGGTTATGAAAAGAATGTAAGTGTCTAAAAGTATAAAGCTAGTATAACGGCTTTATGGAAAGTCGGTTATAATAGCTTTATGAAAAGTTAAAAGAGTGGTTTACTCTAAGTAATGATAATTGACTTGAAATAACGAAGGGCAAATTGACTTAAAGGCATCAATTGCTTAAAGTGTTAAAAGAAATAAGTCACTTGATTTAGAAGCCTATAAATGTATTTCTAAAAGGTATTGTGACTTGTCTTGAAAAGTAGGTATTACTTGATACAACGGTTATTAGTATCTTGGAAGTTTATATGAAAAAGAGTCATTTTTAAAAAGAGTAGAAGTACGTAGCACTTTGGGTTAAATTCTCGGATTTTTATAATGACATGTTAGTGCCTTAAGTAAACTAAAATGAGAGTGTATATGTATAATACTAATAAGGAGTTAGGGGGATTTCTTAACTTGCTTATGTTATGTACGATAAGCCGGTAGTGCTTATGTTATGTATGATAAGCCGGTAGTGTTTATGTTATGTATGATAGCCGGTTGTGCTAGTGATATATTGTTCATTAAGGGGTCATTCCCCGGGTTTGTGGCATTTGCATATTCCGTGGATTTGCTACCCATGATGCGAGGAATACCTCATGCGAGTCCGTAAGGGCTTATGCGGGTGAAATAGTCCTATGCGGGGCGGACCAGTCCTTTGCGAGGAATACCTCATGCGGGTCTATACGACCTATGCGGGCGGATACAGTCTATGCGAGAAAGTTACCTCATGCGGGTCCATACGACCTTTGCGGGTGAAATAGTTCCAGGATTAAGATTGCTTAATGACCTACGGGCGGGTTGCCCTACTTTGATCATGAGCCTCCTATTTTTATGCAGTAAAGTATACTCTTGTTTACTCTCATTGTTAGTAAGGCACAGTGTACTGTTAGTTGAGTTATCATACATGTCTCCAGCTTTATTTTAGACTTATGATTTCACTACAGTACTTTCAGTTTCACATATTTCGTACATGTTGTACTGACCTCCTTCGGGGGGCTGCGTTTATGCCGCAGATAGAGTATACAGGTTGTTAATCCTCACTCTTAGGATCACTGTTCAGCTGTTGAGAAGCTCCATTACTCCGGAGGATTATCCTTAGTACAGATCCCTGGTATGGTCGGTTGTTGTACATTCAGGGGTATGGCGGGGCCCTGTCCTGCCACAGTTGTTATTCTTAGAGGTCTGTAGTCTTGTCTTGTGGATTGGGTTGTAAAGAAAAAAAATGTACTGTTCTGTTTTTGGATATTGTAAATTGTACGAAAGGTGGCCTTATCGGCTAGCCTGTTGTTGTTTATTGACTAAGTGTTTACTTGTGTTGTGTATGTTCCGCTGCTATTCTATGATGTATACCTGAAAGGGGTGCCCAGGTAGGGCACCAGTCGCGGACCCGGGGTCGGGTCGTGACAAAAGTGGTATCAGAGCAGTTAGTCCTCGGAAAGTGTCTACAGACCGTGTCTAGTAGAGTCTTGGTTATCGGTGTGTTGTGCACCACATCTATAACCAGGAGGCTACAGGACATTTAGGATTGGTTTCCATTCTTCTCACTCTGATATCGTGCGATAGAGCTGTGTGGTTAGGGTCGTCTCTGCCTAACGAGTTATGTTGATTGCAGTTACGAGGAAGGCAGCAATGACCCAGGAAAGATTATGTGGATTGCGTATCCAGGTTGGTAATATTTGTAGTATAGTTGGTATTATGACATACAGCTATACGGATTTATGTATGAGGGTCACATATGTGTTGCCTAGAATGATTTTAGACGACCAAGAATTGGTAAGGATTAAATAAGTGTCGGGAAGGTATGAAACAATTTAATGAACTCTCATCAAGGTTTTACGTACTAATTTGAGATAATTAGGAGATGATGAGTTGTCTGAGAAGGAAATGGACCCTTAAGAAGTTTAATTAAGGGACTTAATGGAAGACTATGTTAATAGATTGAGCTACGTAGTATGATTAAGAGAATGGTACGGATAAGACCCGTATGGAGTAAGTATGGTTGTTGTGGTCAAGACAACACGATTATGATATTATGAGAAGTTATTGTAATCGTATGCGGGGGGACTGATAAGGTAGGCTTGGAGCATGGCAATTGCGAACCTAAGAATATTGATAACCGCCGAGACCTTAGGTATATAAGGCCTTCTCGGGTAGTAAAATGTTAAGTCAGACCAAGGATAAGAGTTAAGTGCGACGCTGAGTCGGGTTGAGGACCTATTAAGGGTCGCCCCATAGCCTGAAATGGAATGGGATCAGTTGGTAGTAGTCCCGCTACGTGACAGGGTCACGAGGGTGCAAGGCCCAAGTCTAGTTAATCGTTTTACGGGTTCGTGGACACATTCCACCGGAAAGAGGTTGTGAGAGTCGGAAATGGCCTTATATTGTTTAATTTAGTAACTCCAAGGATTGGAGGCCAGATTTAGTATGGAAGTTATGTACGTACGTTAGTATAAGTTTGGGAGTACGGAAAGAGTACGACCAGTAAAAAAAAAGAGCAACCAAGTGTAAAGAAATAGAGCCTGAATCCATGAGAACCTTTCGAGGTAACTACACCCGTGAGTGATGGGTGGTAGTTGAGCGGGTGTATTGTCACGACCCGATCCCGGGCCCGTGAATGGTGCCTTACCCCGGGCACCCTAGTGATACAACATCAGAGTAATCAGCGGAACATAAAACACAATATGAAATAATGCAAAGGAAACACATGTTTTCTGAAGAAAAGTTGTCTTTCGGCATATATATAAATAACAACTCTTTCAAAAAGAACAGTTTAATCCTTCTTTACAAACCCTGCCCACAACAGTACTACAGACCTCTAAGAATGATACGACAACAATGGCGGGACAGGGCCCCGCCAAACCCCTGAATGTAAACACCTACTACGACAGGGGACTATACCACTGATAAGCCTCCGGAGAAACGGAGCTTCCCAAACGCTGAACTGTGACCCTGAGAGCTAGGATCAACGACTGGTGTACCTCAACCTGCGGCATGAACGCAGCCCCCCGAAGGAGGTCAGTACAACAGGTACCAAGTATGTGAAACTGAAAATACTGTAAATGAAATCATAGTAGTCTATATAAAGCAGGAGACATGTATGATAACCAAACTACAGTTCACAATAAATAAGCAGTCATGTCAAGTCAGGGACTCACGCCCTCAAGTCATCACTCAAATATAACAATGGGTCTCACGCCCACAACATCAATCATGCCCGTGGCATACCTTCTGCACTGCCGGCAGTCTATGATATAATCACACCAAGAAGTACACATGAACACCAGGTCCCACCTGTGTCATCATAAAAACCGTACGGGGTAAGTACGAAGGCATAGCCGACTACTAAAACCCACCGTACAAACAAGGTCAGAATCAGATCATGAGATCTGTCTGACGTCACATGATCAAAGCCGCCACTCGCGCAAAGATCTAATGTGCGCGTCTAGCCCCGAACTTCCCATAGCTCCGCATGGGCCACCCAATGGCCCGCATGAGGTATTCCCGCATCGAGGGTAGCTTACTCCCCAGCTGCCCCGACTCGCCAGGCGCATGGCCACAAAGACCGCATGACCACAAGGGCCGCAAACTAACCTGGAACTCTCGTAGCTCCGCATAGGCCATACAGACCTGCATAAGGTATTCTCGAATCATAGGTCACTAGACCCGCCTGAGTCTACCCCGCATCGGAGGGCAGCTTAACCTCCGGAGACAAGTCAAGGTGAGTGGTATAATACCAACATAACGGCTGATCGTTAAACAACTTTAAGCGCAATCGAGGGAGAACCCCCTTTACACAAAACATCACAAGATACTAACACACGTAGCATCCTAGCCTGTTTACTTATCAAATCAACAAGAAAGTATTACAAGGCTATCACAAACCAACACAATCAAGTTATACACACAAGGTACATTCTAATATATGATTAACTGTGCCTGTATCTATTCCCAAAGTACTTCGTATATTATCTTTTAAAAGATACGTTACGTTTACAAAAGTCACACAATACCCGTAGTATATGAAAATAGAGTGATTATCTTTTGAAGTAAATCAAAACACTTCTCTTCGTAAAATCAAGTAACAACATTCTTTTCCAAATGTTTCAGGTTTGCCTAATTTCAAATGTTCACGTTTCTTATTTTAGAAAGATTTCCTAGTTCATAATTTTAATCACTTAATGATATAATGCTCCTTTAAAGGAAATTTGAGAAACATATGTCTGATACGTGAGTAGGTTATTCACGTTTATAACAATCTTATTTAAGCAGCCATGATCTAGGAAATGTAACATCATTTTGTCTCATCTTAGTTTCTATGCAGATGGAAGTTTCTACTGGTTTTACTAATACATTATTAGTCAAAACATTTCCCTTTATTAGCGTTGCTGTGGTTTGTTCGATACTTATTCTGATTTCCGAAATCAGTAAAACATTCTTAAGCCGTTATACCTAACTTCCCATAAAGCTAGTATAACTCTTAAGTTTTCAAAAACCAAGTATTACTCTTTTTTCAAAATGATTCAAAAATCTTTTGAAATACTTCAAGTTCTTTATTATTACATAACCAGCCAATTATAGTTCAAATCAGTTACCTTTTAAAAACCACAAGTATTTTCTTACCTACATAAAGCTGTTATAACCAACTTCCCATAAAGCCGTTATAACACTTTATGTTTTAGACCAATCAAATACATTTAACACATGTACGTCTACCGTACTACATAGTTACACACATATTATGCTAGAAGAGATAGGAAGAGGTTCACATACCTCGCGACGATTATCGACTAATAGCAAAACGCTCCAAGTACCTCAAACCGTCGGCTACTCCTTAAGCCAAGTAGATCGCGCCACGCATGGTACTTCAACCTATAAGGCCACAAGGCGCTTATTAACATCTAGATCATATCGTAGAACATTCTACAGAAAATTCGCAAAGACCTCCCCGCAACAGAAATCTCCTCCTCTAATCGGGCGGCTACCAAGCCAACCGGGGTTATACGCCTAATCCGACGCACAATTCTACCCTACGTAAAAGCTACACAAGTCTCATCAGAATACACCCTATGTAATTACTGATTCAAGACTTTTCTTTACATTCAGGCTTAAGTCGCAAAACATTGCCGTAAGTATTATTCAGGCTTAAGTCAAAAGACATTGCCGCACAACTATGTTCCATACTATATATAGTATACTTTAACTATATATTCAACAACATGTAATTTCCAATTACAACAGAAGGTCAAAAGTGTTTACCTCGATAAGCCCAAAATTATCCAAGTATAAAGTCGATCCTGGGCAACGTTTAGCTCCAACTCCGTGCGCTCCAACCCGCTCTAAACCACCCTTAGAAGTTCTAACCACTTCTACATACTACTCCAACTAACTATGGAGATTTTCCTTAGGGTTTTGGTTTTGTGACTGACGGGAAGTATAATAGTATTACGGGGCTTTTCGTATAGGTATAACCTTAGAATACTACAAGGTATACGACTAAGGTAATTTGGGTATAGTAACAATACTTTTGAGAGTATTTCTACCAAGGTGGGGGTGTATTTATACGAGACAACACCACAAGGGGGGGTGTATACCCCTCGGCCAACCCCACTAGGGGGGGGGTACTCTCGGCCAAGGGGGGAGGGGCTCTCGGCCAAGGGACCTCACCAAAAGGGGGAGAGGGGGTGTTGGACGAAACACCATACAAGGGGAGGGAGGAATTTTAGACTTAGGAAATATAGGAAAGGATGAAGAAGTCTTCAAACTTAGGGGGGTATTTATAGGACAAGCCAAGGCCAACCAATGGCTAAGATAATGCCAAGATAATGCCAAGTGTAAGGCCAAGATTGGGACAAGTGTGTGTGGGTCCCACTTTATCAATCAATACACAAAATATCCTACCAACTACACTCTCCAATTTCGTCCAATTACCGCCCCACATCCGCCAATGAGAGGGTTGTTATACCCCGTATTTCCAGAGTATGTACGTAAGGGAATACGTACAAAAAGTCTAGCCTTAAAGTTTAGGCAAAACGTTTTTTTTTTTGGCACAACTCACAAAACGAATAGTTTTCCGACGAAACGTTTCCACAGCTTTCGTAGGGTAAATTCCGGCTATGCCATTTCTAATTTTTGCGGATTTTTCCGAGAGACGAAACATTTTGGACCAACGGGAGGGCGACACTTGTCACCCTCCAATTGATGGACTTGAAATCGTCCATTTGGACGATTTGGACAATGGTGAGCACGTTTTTTGTGCCTTGTGCACAAGTCAAGGAGTTGGTAGGATATTTGTGTATAGTTAATCCTCACCCTACACTTGCCTTGCACTTGTCTTAATCTTGGCCATTGGTTGGCCACTTCTTGACCTATAAATACCCCCTTAGAGATGAAGAGTTCTTCATCCACAAATCTTTCCAAGTCTTGAAAATCCTCTCCTCTCCCTTTGTAGCCTTTTCGTCCAACACCTCCCCTCCCTTGTGAAGGCCCTGGCCGAATACCCCCTCTAGCCTAGTAGTTTGGCCGAGGCCCCTAGCCTAGCCAAAAATCTACCCCCCTCCCTTGGTAGAAAAGTTGTCTTCTAGTATTGTTATATTGCCCAAAATACCCTAGCCCAACTCACCTAGTACTTAGTAGAAGTAGTGACGAACTTCTAAGGTTTCCTTGAGCTCTGAGCGCATAACTTAGAGCTAAACCTTGCTCAGCGACTTTATCTAGGATATTATTGGGCTTAATGAGGTAACTAATCCTAACCTCTTTGAATTAGAGAATACTTCTCGTTGTAGTATTAGAATAAGTATTAAATAATTAGAAGATTATCAAATAATAGTATTGAACTGTTACCAAAGTAGAAGGGTTTAAAATAATAATAATCAAACTGTAATTACATAGGACTGTTTTCTCAGTAGACTTATATAGCTCACCGGTAGGGAAGCACGCCCAACTTTCCATAGAATTGTGAACCTCTGTTTAGAATGACCTTCGAGTAGTCTTTGATAGATGTCTGCGTGACTATTATAGGTCGACTCTCTCGCGACATATTCAACTTGCGGTGGTTTTCACGAGAAGGTATGTGATTCTTCCTAAAGCATGATATTTTACAATATATATAGATGCGGTGACGCATACGTGTTAATCGAATAATAACTACGGCAATGTCTTTGACTTAAGCTCGAATAATACTTACGTGAATGCCTCACGCTTAAGCCCGAATAACACTTACAGAATGCCTCACGCTTAAGCCCGAATAATAAAGATTCAAAGCATTTCATAAGAATATCAATCATTTTTAATGTAAGAGAACTAATTGGTTTTTAAAGTAAGCTTAAGAGTTATACTAGCTTTATGGGAAGTTTAGTATAACCACTTAAGATTGATAAAAGAAACAGTTTGCCTATGTGTTTATAATGACTTATATTGAATTGTGAAAAGAATAATAAGATGGTTTGATAGTAGACATGATATGATGCTATGTGTGTTAGTGTCTTGTAACGCTTGTGTAAAAGAGTATTCTTGTTGTGCTTATGTTGTTAACGATAAGTCGTTAGGTTAGTGTAACATCACTCACCTCTTGACATATTACAGGGGTTGTCGCTCCACGATGCGGGGTAGACTCGCGTGATGCGGGACCATGATTCGAGAATACCTCATGCGGTCCAAGGGACCTGCGCGAGCTACGGAGTTCCGTGTTAGTGCGGGTTATACCTCACGCGGTCTATGTGGCTGCGACGACGAGTCCAGACGACGCCGAGGAGTAGCTACCGATGCGGGTTATATACCCTACGCGGCCTATGTGATTGGCCTACGCGACTACGGAGTCGAGGATTAGGCTTGCATGGTGATACTACGCAATGGCCTGCCGATCATTCGCACCTAGAAAAGACTCGCATAGCTTACCTATCACGCTCTTGTTTGTGATGTGGCACTATGCGCGTTTCCTGGTTGTTTTATACATACTTGCAAAACTGCTTTTAAAATGATATGTTTCATTTAAGTATTTTACGATTTCATATACTTAGTACTGTTATCTTGACTCCTTCGGGCCGCGTTAATGCCGCAGGCGGGCAAGCAGTGCTAGATCCACATTCTTAGGATCTCTACGTTGGTGTCGAGCTCCATCTTTTCCGAGGCTCTACTTTGGGTATGATCTCCCCGTTGTAGATAGTTTTATCAGGTGGGTATGGCGGCCCTGTCCGCCATAGTTGTATATTTCAGAGGTCTGTAGTCATGTTGTAAAGTTTCGGATGTAATCGCTAAACCATGTTTATATATATATGCCGAAAGGCGATGTTTTCACATAAATCGTGGTCTTATTTTATAAACTGTTTCATATCTTGCTTTATATTTCCGCCGATTACTCGATATATGACTACTGGGTGCCCATGCACGACCACGCCCCGAACGTCGTGACAAAAGTGGTATCGAGCGCTTAATCCTCGGAAAGTGTCTACTGCACCGTATCTAGTAGAGTCTTGATTATCGTGTTGTGCACCACACCAATAATCGTGAGGCTATAGGATATTTAGGATTGGTTTCCATTCTTCTCATTCGAGATCGTGCTTTAGAGTCGTTATAGGTTGGACCCTCTAACGTATTCCTTTCCCGTACGCTTATGCCTCCACGTAGGCAACCCGCCCGTAAGGCAAGGCATCCGGAGGAGTCGCAGCAGTGACACCCAGAGTCACGAGGGCTCGTGCCCGCCTATACCGAGACGGCGAGTTCTATGACGCCAAATTTCAGAGACCACATTACCCACACCTCCCGTCCCACACCGGGCGGAGGAGTTAGGATACAAGGAGATGGCCCACTATTGGCTAAAGTCAGGCCCGACACGGCGAGAGGCCGGACGCGGTTCAGCCCAGCCTCAGCCCAACAGCACCTGGTGCACCCGAGGCGATAGTTTGAGACTACGAGATTTCTTGAGTCAGAGCCCGCGAGTTTTACTGTCGAGGCCGGAGGATGATCCGCAGGAGTTCATTCGTCACCACAGAGAATCATGAGGGTGATCAAGGCCTCGAGACAGTCCGTGACCTTTGTTCGCGTCGGCCGCGTGATACCGCAATCGATTGGTTTGATTCACGGAGTTATCCCGGGGAGAGCACGCGCCCCGCCTACTGGGATGAGTTCTCGAGGCTTTCTCACTCACTTCTTGCCTCCACAGATTTATGAGGGCGCGGCCGATAGATTTTTACCATCGAGGCAGAGAGGATGCACCGTCGTGAGTACAATGTCGAGTTTGATTCATTGGCTCGATATATCCCAAAGATTGGTAGCAGATATGAGGATAGGTGCACCGCTATGTCACCTGCTAGACGACTATATGGCCGAAGTCATGTGCGGGTGTTTCTCTCCACCGGTATGGACATTACCCGCATGCAGCTCATGCTCTTGGATGTGAGGAGCGTAGAGACCGCGGTTGACAGCAAGCAGCAGTAAGACCAGACGGCAGGTCTTTTGGTGGCTATCGTGGTGGCGGCCTCAAGAAGCTAGCCTAGATTTGCACCACACCCTGCAGAGCACTCCGCACCGCCCTCAAGACACCAGATATTCGAGGGCGCATCAGGCCCTGAGACTTCGACGCCCGTAGCGCAGAGGCATCGCCGACGGACCACACCTCAGGCCGGCCGTCGCAGATCCCACTGAGTTGTGGTGCTACGGAGTTTGTTTCCAGGCCGCAGGTCACTATGCGAGGAACTGTCAGACCAAGGGCGGCTTGATGGTAGGGTCACCACGTGTTCTTTCGCCGGTCTTCATCTCCTATAGCTACGCCTCGCCGGCGTGGTACTCATGGGTCGCAGGTCGCGCAGGTCGTGGCTCGGTCCCATTCTAGCGGTCCTCGTAACCGCATTTATGCTTTGTCCACCGACAGATCGTGAGGCCTCACTGATGTCGCCAGTACTTTATCGCTCGGGTTTGATGTGTGCGTTGATAGATCCGGTTCTACTGGCCCCATATATCTCCCTTGTTGCTAGTAGGATAGGATAGAGCCCGAGTCCATAGACCCTTTCGAGGTAGCTACGCCATGGGTGATCTGGTAGCTCGGCGTATATAGAGCTTGTCCCGTGACCATTTACGTCGTCGGACCAGCCGACTTGATAGAGTTAGAGATGATTGACTTCGACGTGATCACGGGGATGGATTGGCTAGCTTCTGCTACGCCAATGTAGACCGCAGAGAGAGAGTAGTACGGTTCCAGCTCGGCGAGCCGGTTGTTGAGCGAGGGGAGGAGCACGATCGCCGAGAGGTAGGTTTATTTCTACCTCAAGGCTAGGGAAGATGGTGCGTATGGGTATATCTACCATCTCGCTCGGGTGTTTGATAATCAAGCCGCGTACGATTTCCGGGCCGAGAGTCACGAGTTCCCAGACGTGTTTCGGATGACCTCTGTATCCTCCCCGAGAGGAGATCGAGTTTTGTATAGATGTGTTGCAGATACTCGGCCTATTTCCATTCCGCCATACGTAACGGCACCGCCGAGTTGAGAGAGTCAAGGACCACCGAGGATTTGCTAGAGAAGGGCTTCATCAGTGCCTAGTGTTTCTCCCCGGGAGCGCCAGATTGTTCGTGAAGAAGCATGGCGACATCGCACGCATGTGTTGATTACAAGCAACAACAAGGTGACCATTAAGAACAGATACCCTTCCTGTGATTGATGATTTGTTCGACCAGCAGCGGTGCGAGATGTTTCTCCAAGATTGACCGCGATCGGGCTATCATCAAAGTGCGAGTCGAGAGGTGGATGTCCCTAGATCGCATTCCGACCCAGACGCATTATGAGTTCAGTGGTCATGTCTTTGGTTGACCAATGCTCGTGCAGTATTCATGGATTTCATGAACCGAGTGTTCAAACCATTTTTGGACACGTTTGTGATAGTGTTCATTGATGATATCTTGGTTTATTCTCGCCAGAGCAGAGCACGCGAGCACTTCGGCGATCGTGGCCGACGCTTCTCCAGATCAGCTTGTACGCCAAGTTTTCCAAATGTGAGTTTTGCTGACTTCTGGCGTTTCGGGCATATTGTCGGGCTGATGGCATTCGAGTGGATACGCCAAGATCGAGGCAATGTGACTTGGCCTAGACCTACTACTCCGGCTGCAGGTTCGCAGCTCGGGCCTTGCAGATATTATCGGCGTTCAGAGAAGTTTGCTTCTATCTTCGCACCATTGACTAGGCCGACTCGTAAGGCAGCAAGTTTCATGGATCGATGCTTGAGCGTGGTTTCCAGCCGAAGAGAGACCGACGACCGCCCGCTCTTACTCTTCCGCAGGATCCGATGGTTATGTCGCGGTATTGTGACGCGCTGCATCGGGTTGGGATGTGTTGATGCAGCATGGCAGGGTTATAGCATATGCATCCCGACACCAAGAAACACGAGAGGAACTACCCCACCCATGATTTGGCGGCCGTGATTCACGCCAAGATCCGAGGCACTATTTGTATGGGGTTCACGTGGATATTTTTACGCACCACAAGAGCCTCCAAAGATATCTTCACCAGCAGGAGCCGAACTTACGGCGAGACGGTGGTTAGAGTTGCTTAAGGATTACGATGTTGATATCCCGTACTCACCCGGGAAGGCCAATGTCAGGGCGTATGCCTTAGTCGTAGGTCGATGGGGAGCCTATCGATGTGCAGAGAGAGGGACATGGTTCGTGATTTGCATCGCTTAGCGAGCCTCGTGTCCGCTTGATTGATTCCGATAGCGGTGGGGTTAGAGTTCGTGAGGTTGCCGAGTCTTCCATCGCCGAGGAGGTGAAGAGGCAACAGCTGAGGATCCACTTTGATTCGATATCGTGATACGCCTCTTCGTGAGGGCGGTCCTTTGAGGTAGCACCTGATGGGGTGCTAAGGTTTGAGGGCAGATTGTGTGTTCCGATGTTTCGTGACTTGGCAGCAGGTTCTGGGGAAGCACATACAAGCGCTACTCTATCCATCCGGGTCGATCAAGATGTACCACGACCTTAGATCTGTATTGGTGGGATGGCTCAAGAGGACGTTGCAGAGTTCGTAGCTCGGCCCGTGTTGTCGCGGTGAAGGTAGAGCACCGCAGGCCCGTGGTTTGTTACGACGATTGAGATCCCGACTGAAGTGGAGGTAATCAACATGGACTTCATCACAGGATTACCTCGCACTCAGGAGACATGATTCTATATGGATTATCGCCGACAGTCGACGAAATCAGCCCACTTTCTTCCCGTCAGACGACTTTTTCTACCGAGGATTATGCCGACTTTACATCCGAGAGATCGCCGATCGCATGGAGTCCCTACTTGATCATATCGCATGCGGGAGCCCGCCACGCTAACTTCCGGAGGTCCTTCCAGGGTTTAGGGACGCAGTGAGCCCGAGTACCGCATTTCATCCACGCAGACGACAGCAGAGCGCACTATCCGCACTCTCGAGGATATGCCGCGAGCCCGTGTTATTGACTTCAGTGGTAGTTGGAGGATCATTTGCCTCTAGTTGAGTTCGCGATAATAATAGCTACCACCCAAAGATTCGGGATGGCGCCTTATGAGGCCTTGTATGAGGAAGTGCATATCGCCTATAGGTTGGTTCGATGTGGCGGCGCTGCATCGGGACCAGATTTGGTACACAGCAGTGGATAAGGCGGCTTATCCGAGAGCGCTTATCGACACCGTAGTCGCATGTAAGTCGATGCAGATCATCGCCGGCTGTGATCTTGAGTTCGAGGTTCATGATTGGGTTTTCCTAGCGCCACCCATGAAGGGTGTGATGAGATTCGAAAGAAGGAAACTCAAATTTCAGGTACATCGGGCCGCTTCGCATTGTCCGCAGGTAGGCAAGGTTGCCTATGAGTTGGATCCGCCGTCCGATCCGGGGCGCGCATCCAGCTTTTTCACGTATCTATGCCGAGGAGATGTATCGGATCCATCTGTGGTACACCCGATTGACGATGTCCAGTGACCAGGGGTTATCGTATGAGGAGATTCCCATAGCGATAGTCGATCGCCGAGTTAGGCGCCCGCGACCAAGGACGTGGCTTCCACAAAGTCTTGTGGGCGAACGAGCTCGTGGAGGAGATGACGTGGAAGCCGAGGAGGACATGAGGCGAAGTATCCTCAACTATTCCCACACCTCCGTAATTCACTTTCCTACTTGTAAATTTTCGTCGCTTCGCCGCCTAAGTGTTGTCGTGGCGTGTGGCATTTGCAATCGCTTTAGTTATGAAGAATCTTATCGTTAATCGTTTTAAGGAACATTCGACGAATGTTTCGGGCGAGGAGAATGTTATACCAGTATTTCCAGAGTATGTACGTAAGGGAATACGCATAAAAGTCTAGCCTTAAAGTTTAGGCAAAACGCTTTTTTGGGCACAACTCACAAAACGAATAGTTTTCCGACGAAACGCTTCCACGACTTCGTAGGTAAATTCCGCTATGCCATTTCTAATTTTTGCGGATTTTTCCGAGAGACGAAATATTTTGGACCAACGGGAGGCGACACTTGTCACCTCCAATTGATGGACTTGAAATCGTCCATTTGGACGATTTGGACAACGGTGAGCACGCTTTTTGTGCGTGCACAAGTCAAGGAGTTGGTAGGATATTTGTGTATAGTTAATCCTCACCCTACACTTGCCTTGCACTTGTCTTAATCTTGGCCATTGGTTGGCCACTTCTTGACCTATAAATACCCCCTTAGAGATGAAGAGTTCTTCATCCACAAATCTTTCCAAGTCTTGAAAATCCTCTCCTCTCCCTTTGTAGCCTTTTCGCCCAACACCTCCCCTCCTCGCAAGGCCCTCGCCGAATACTCCCTCTAGCCTAGTAGTTTGGCCGAGGCCCCCAGCCTAGCCAAAAATCTACCCTCCCTTGGTAGAAAAGTTGTCTTCTAGTATTGTTATAATGCCCAAAATACCCCAGCCCAAATCCCTTAGTACTTAGTAGAAGTCAGAAGAACTTCTAAGGTTTCGAGCCACTGAGCGCATACAACTTAGAACTAAACCTTGCTCAGCGCGACTTTATCTAGGATATTATTGGGCTTATCGAGGTAACTAATCACACCCCAAAATCGGCCTGGATCGTGCCTTACCCCTGCACCCTAGCGATCCAACATCGAGAAAACCAATGGAAATAAAAACTTTAAACATGAAATAAGAGACATGATAAATAAACAGCAACCAAAACATTGCCTTCAGATATATACATAAAACCCAACAGCTTATCCTTTTTACAAACCCCGCCACAACAAAGCATGCACTCTAAGATTTACAACAACTATGACGGACAGTGGCTCGCCATACCCCGAATGTACAAGAACCTACAACTCAGTGGAAACATACCAAAGATAAGCCTCCAAGGAACGGAGTTTCCAACACGCTGAAATGAGATCCTAAGAGCGAGGATCCACGAACGATGTACTTCTACCGCGGCGCATTTAACGCACTTCGGCGAGGTCGCATAACAGAGTATGTGAAATCAAAGTATCAGAAATGAAATCATAGTAGTCTATAAAGCAGAGACATGTATGATAACCAAACTACGCTCACCATAAATAAGCAAATATATCAAGTCGTGGACTCACGCCTCAAAGTCACCACTCAAATATAACTACGGGTCTCACGCCCACAACATCCATCATGTTCGCATCATGGCCGCATGCCGAATCAGATCGGTGTAGACATGTCCATGATGCAACACACAATAAGGCCGCATGGCCACATGCCCCGGACATCAGACGGTGTAGACATGCCCATGTAACCTCAATAACAATATACCGGTGGTCAACCTCGCATACGGCCACATGCCCGACCGTGACGGCAGGTATACGTCCCATGTAACATTAATCAATCAAGAAATCCAAAGGAGCATACCCGCGCCACGATCGCGGTCGATGTCCAAAGGGAAACAATAAGCCAAAGATTCCAAATGGAAACATACCCGCGCGCTACGATCGTGTCGTGATGCCCAAAGGGAAACAATAAAGCAAAGATTCCAAATGGGAACATACCCGTGCGCCACGATCGTGGTCAAGATGCCCAAAGGGAAACAAAGAGCAAAGATCAAATGGAAGCATACCCGCGCCACGATCGTGTCGTGATGTCCAAAGCGATTAGCAAAAGTAACACAATCAACGCGAACGCACTGCGGAATTTCTCCGCCACCGCAGACGCCCAAGTAAGTTCTCAACAAGTCAACCGACTCCATCGAGAGACGCAGAATACGTAAATACAACACTTGCACAACAAAGGCTATCATCACAAGCATAGGCAAGTTTCACAACAACAAGCATAGGCAAGTTTCACAACAACAAGCATAGGCAAGTTATACACAACTCAAAGTACTTTCATTTTATGCCAACGTCCGGTTTTAACTCTAAAGTACTACGTAAGTTAAGTTCCTTAAAAGAGATCCATTACTTTTATCAAAGTCACCCGATACCGTAGTATTAGAATGACCACCCACATTCCTTTTCAAAATCAAGTAACAACATTCTTTCCTAAGTTCCAGCTTGCCTAGTTTCAATTACTCAAGCTTCTCATTTTCAAATGGTTTCATAGTTCATAAACTTAATCACTTGATTCCTTTTAGAACAATTGAGTAATATATGTCTCACGCGAGAGTAGGTTATTCTTGTTTACAACATTCTTATTACAAGACCATGATCTAGAAAATGTAATATCATTTTGTCTCATCTTAGTTTCTATGCAGATGGAGGTTTCTACCGGTTTTAATACGATACAACATTATTCAATACATTTTCCTTTATTAACGCCGCAGTTGTCTGTCGATACACATTCTCGATTTCCAAATCAAGAAACCTTATCCCTTTAAATAACACCAAGTACTCATTACTCACGAATGAGGTTTCACACAAACATCCACATTAAAACAAATAAGTTAAGTCTCTTATCTCATAAGATCAAGTCTCTTAACTTCTAACATCAAGAAACCATTTTCTTTACCTCTTAAGACATTATACCTAACTCCCATAAAGCTAGTATAACTCTTTTTAAAACCTTTAAAACTAAGTGTTACTTTCCTTCAAAACGATTTATAAATCTTTGAAATACATCAAGTTCTTTATTATAACAAGCCGCTTATAATTCACACGCTACCTTTTAAAACCACAAAGTATTTTCTTACCTACATAAAGTCGTTATAACCAACTTCCCATAAAGCCGTTATAACACTTTATGTTTCAAACCAATCAAATACTTTAAACACACGACGCTCACCGCACTACATAGTTACACACATATCATGCTAGAAGAGATAGGAAGAGGTTCACATACCGCGACGATTTATCGACAATAAGCAAAATGCTCCAAGTACTACAACCTTGCTAGCCCTTTCCACTCCTCGAGTATCACGCTACTCTTAGTACTTTCACCTATAAAGGTCACAAACGCCTATTAACCCCAAAACACAAGTTTCTATCTTTCTATAGAAAATTCAAAGACTCTCCCGCAACAACAGAAATCTCCTCCTCTATCGAGGTCGGCTACCAAGCCAACCAGTGGTTAACACGCCTAACCTGGACGCTGCATAATTCTACACAAGTTCATCGCAATACAGTCCTATGTAAATACAGTTCAGTTCTTTATTCTTCAGGCTTAAGTCAAAAGACATTGCCGAATACTAAGTATAGTCCCATATATAGTATACTTCAACTATATATCCTAACAAACATGTAATTTCCAATTACAATAGAGGGATAAGATAATTACCTCGATAAGCCCAAAATTATCCGAGTTTAATGTCGCCCCGAGCAAGGTTTAGCTCCACTCGGCGCCCAAACCACCCCAAACAACCCTTAGAAGTTCTAACCAACTTCTACTCACATACTTCAACCAACGATGAAGATTTCCTTGTGGTTTCGGTTTGAGACTAAAAGGACGAAAGGTAGTATTTCCTGACTCTACGAAAGAGGTATCTTTGGAATACTACAAGGCACAAGTGCTAAGGTATTTTGGGCATTATAACAATACTAGGAGTATTTCTATACCACAACAAGGGTATTATACTAAAACAACTAGGCTAGTGGGTACCTACCCAAGCCTCACTCTATGGGGAGACTCTCGGCCAAGCTCCACAAAGGGGGGGAGGGCTTGGACGAATTTCAACTCACAAAGGGGGAGAGATTTCAAGACTTGGAAATGATTTTTGGATGAAGAAAGTTCATCAACTAAGGGGGTATTTATAGCAAACCCAAATGCCAACCAATGGCCAAGATCAAGCCATGTGCAAGGCAAGTGTAAGGCCTTGATCAAGCCAAGTGCACCCTAACTCCTACTCCACAAAACATGGCACAAGACAAGCCACAAAACAAGGCCAAAACAAGGCACAAAACAAGGAACCAATAGGGCCAAAACGTGAGCCACAAAGATCAAGCCAATTCGTGAACCACCTCTTCCACTGACGCCACTGCTTCAATGTGAGGTGACACATGTCACCCTCCCGCTGGTCCAAAATGTTTCGCCTCTAAAAATCCGCAAAAATTAAAAAGGACATAGCCGAATTTTCCTACGAAAGTCGTGGAAACGCTTTCGAAAAACGACTTAGCAGACTGTGCTCAAAGGTAAATTTGGCTAAGCCACTTAGGCGGGGTGACACGTGTCACCCTCCTAATGGCCCTAAAAACGTCTTCAAAAATATCCACAATGGCCAAAATCTCAAAACAAAGTGGCTTCTACAAAACCGTAAATTTCTCCCGTGGCCCCACGTGACCATTTCCAAAAATAAAATTCCATAATTCTAATATAATCTATGAAGTCCAAATACCAAACTGGGAATCCAATTCCCATTAACTAACCTTTTTCTTCACAAATAACCGGAAACTTTTCCGTAAAAACTCACATCTTTCTTTCTTTTCAAAATTTCGCTGCACTCACGCACGCCCTCACAAACATACCCCGCAACTACGGGTATAACATAATCCTAACCTCTTTGAATTAGAGAATACTTATCGTTGTAGTATTAGAATAAGTATTAAATACTTAGAAGAATATCACGTAGAATTGAATCTACCACAGTAGGCGGTTTAAAAGAAGAATAATCAAATCAGATTTACATAGGACTGTTTCACATGAGACTTATATAGCTCACCGCAGTGGGAAGCACGCCCAACTTTCCATAGAATTGTGAACCTCTGTTTAGAATGACCTTCAGAGTAGTCTTTGATAGATGTCTGTGACTATTATAGTCGACTCTCACACATATTCAACTCGCAGTGGTTTTCACGGAAGGTATGTGATTCTTCCTAAAACATGATATTTTACAATATATATAGTACGGTAGACGCATACGTGTTAATCGAATAATAACTACGGCAATGTCTTTGACTTAAGCTGAATAATACTTACAGAATGCCTCACGCTTAAGCTCGAATAACACTTACAGAATGCCTCACGGCTTAAGCCCAATAATAAAGATCCAAAGCATTTCATAAGAATACCGAATCATTTTTAATGTAAGAGAACTAATTGGTTTTTAAATGAAGCTTAAGAGTTATACTAGCTTTACGGGAAGTTAAGTATAACCACTTAAGATTGATAAAAGAAACATTTGCCTATGTGTTTATAATGCACTTATATTGAATCGTGAAAAGAATAATAAGATGGTTTGATAAGTAGACATGATATGATGCTATGTGTGTTAGTGTCTTGTAACGCTTGTGTAAAAGAGTATTCTTGTTGTGCTTATGTTGTTAACGATAAGTTAGGTTAGTGTAACATCACTCACCTCGACATATTACCGGGGTTAAGTCGCCTCCGACGCGGGTAGACTCAAAGTGTCCGGGACCATGATTCGAGAATACCTCACGCTGGTCCAAGGGACCTATGCGGAGCTACGGAGTTCCAGGTTAGTGTGCGGGTTATACCTCACGCGGTCTATGTGGCCATGCGCGACGACGAGTCCAGACGATGCCGAGTAGCTACCTCGACGCGGGTTATATACCCTATGCGCCTATGTGATTGGCCTACGCGACTACGGAGTCCGTGATTAGGCTTGCATGGTGATACTACGCAATTGGTCTGCCGATCATTCGCACCTAGAAAAGACTCGCGCTTTACCTATTGCTCTTGTTTGTGATGTGCACTATGCGCGTTTCCTCGTTGTTTTATACATACTTGCAAAACTGCTTTTAAAATGATATGTTTCATTTAAGTATTTTACGCTTTCATATACTTAGTAATTGCAGATCGACCTCCTGGGGCTGCTCATGCCGCAGTAAGGGCAAAGGTGTGCTAGATCCACATTCTAGGATCTCTACGTTGGTGTCGGAGCTCCATCTTTTCCGGAGGCTCTACTTTGGGTATGATCTCCCTGTTGTAGATAGTTTTGTACAGTCAGGGTATGGCGGCCCCGTCCCGCCATAGTTGTATATTTCAGAGGTCTGTAGTCATGTTGCAGATTGTCGATGTAATCGCTAAACCATGTTTATATATATATGCCGAAAGGCGATGTTTTCTCACATAAATCGTGTCTTATTTTATAAATCGTTTCATGTCTTGCTTTATATTTCCGCTGATTACTGGATATATGACTACTGGGTGCCCTTAAGGCACCGCCACGCCCTAACGGTCGTGACAAGGGTGACAAGTGTCGCCTCTTGTTGGCCCAAAATGTTCCGCCTTCTAAAAATCCGCAAAAATTAGAAATGATATAGCCGAATTTTCCTTCGCAAGTTGTGTAAAACGTTTAAAAACGGCTTTAAATGGGTGTTGTGAACAAATAATTTTCGCCCTACACTTTAAGGCACAACTTTTCGACGCACGCCCCACGCATATACTCAAAATACGGTATAACATTCTCCTCTTAGAAACATTCGTCCCGAATGTTCCTTCTAAGTCTCAAACCCAACGCGCGCCGCTATAGTCTTTACTACTATACGCACGAACAATCCCGCCACAATCGCCACAACAACACCGCGCAAAATACTTACATCCAAGTCCACGAGGAAACACCTCTAACATCACAACGCCCCATCCAAGGGTCTAAAATATAATTCCTTCGCACTTTCTCCATACAAAAGAAATGGTCACATCTCTCGCCGCAATACATGCTCGCTTCTCCTTTACTCGCCGTGATACCATTTTTGTCACTTTGCCGCGAGGTTCTAGTGTCACCCGCGACCTAACAAATGGTACCGGCCGCACGCGATCCCCGAGGCCGTCAGACACTCGAACTCTTACCACATTTCGAGCATCGCTTCAGCTTTCCAAAACTCGGGTTACTATCTCTAACGTGGTCATCATTAATCGGGAACACTGATGGATCTCCGATACTTTCCGATCATAACAATACGAAGATCGGACGCATCGCCTCCTAAGTCGGACGGCAAGAAATGTTAACATATAGGCAACCCGCCTATTCTTCACACGAACTCGTGCGGCCCAAAGTAACTCGCTAAGTTCCTCTGCTTTTCCAAAACTCACACCCAACCCGGGTGGTACTTTCAAGAAGACCGACCACAACTCAACCCTAAGCGCCGCCGCCGATTATCCGCACGATTTCTCCGAGCCGCCGTAACCTCTTCTAGACAAGCTTTACCCTATCCACAAATACCGGAACAAGCCTGAACCAACTATCTGAATCTTGCCAACATCGAACCAATCGACCGGCGACTTACACTTCCGCCCTGCAAGGCGTCATAAAGCGACATCCCAATACTGAAATGGTAGCTACTAAAACGCTCCCTCAACAGGAGACAACAATCCTTACAGCTACCCCTGAAATCCACACACTGGCCCGAGGGCGAATACGATACGGAGACTCACCTGAGTTCCTAATCCTGCCTGGTAAAACTTCCAGAAAAAGAAACAGCCGTAACCTGGGCTCCACTGTCTGCCATAAGGTAAAGGTAGGCACCCCGTGCATCCTTACAACCTTTCTGATATAACGCCTCGCAACATACCACCGAGTACACGGTTTGGACTAAAAAGATAAGACGGGCTAACCTCATCGGCCCGACTACTGATTGAACGCATCCACGAACTCGTACGCTGGTTAACTAAACTTGGGCCTAACACCCTCATAACCCTAACACAAATCGGGACCACCACAAACTGACCCCACCACCATATAGGCCGCGGGTTGACCCGCAACGTGGCCTCAACCCGACCCGGCAACGCGCAAGACACTAGCTCCCCGAACCGGAAAACTCTCACTAATCACGTTACGAAAACCTAGCGGTCTTCTTAGCTCAACTACCCTCTTTCATTCCACACTACTCAGGGACTTATCCCACAAACATAGCTCACGTGCACTATGCACTCCTATAAGGGTCAAACATAAATCTTTCTCTCGAGATGGCCTTGCCTCTAAGGTCTCTACGTATAAAGCTCTAAGGCTCACACTTTCCTATCCCCCAATCTTTCCCGGTTACTAACAATGATTTCTAATCACAAATTACACAATCGCCATCGTAACATAGCACTTATGATATACCCATCTTATCATACATACCGATCTCTAGAGGTTAAGGATAAACTCAGATTCATCGCTTCACTCTCCTATGTCGTTTAATCAAACCCGCCCGTAGGCGATAGCTAAGGGAGGATGACGAACTACCCACCGATCCTCGGGTTAAGTCCTCCTACAAGGACACTCTTTCGACATCGGGACTGACGGTCGAGGTACAACAAGTACCAACTAAAAGACGACATTCCCGATGACGTCACACATGAACCTAAGCCCCCGAGTTCGACCAACTCCTCGCACACCTAACGCCCCGAACCCCGTGGAGGACCATTCTGCACGGGTGGAGGTGCATATCTAATTGGCCGTGAGGCGATCGCTTTGAAAGTTACCAAAGGACCTTGCCGCTCGCCCTCTTCTCGCCCTTCGTTAACCCGCTGATCTCTACGCTTGGCACTGCGCATAAGACCGCATACGTGCCATGCTCAAGCTTAATCAAGAATTACTCTTGTACAACCCTTTCTTAGATAGTCATCAAGACTCGCAGACATCGGTATACTCTCCGTAGCCAAATCCATACTAGTAACAGTGGTTGTCTCTTTGCAATCTATATTCTCTGCTCTGGCCGTGGATGAAGGTTCAAATATTATGGTCGCCAGAGGCATCGCCGCGTATAAACTCACTGGGTCGTGACGAGCATAACTCCCTAACGAAGCACCTAACTCGTGTGATGGTTGGGCCCGTGCCTCGTAATCCTCTCAGACTTTACTCGCAGCCTCCTCACGCTTTGCCTCCGGGCCCGGGTTTCTACGCGAGGCATAGCGGTAGTGGAAAGAAATACGTGAGAGGGTCCAACTTACAACACACTCTAAGGCACGATCTCAGAGTGAGAATAATAGAAACCAATCCTAAATATCCTATAGCCTCTCGATTATTGGTGGTGCACAACACACCGATAATCAAGACTTACCGATACTTGCTCAGACACTTTCCGAGGATTAATCGCTCGATACCACTTTTGTCACGACCGATCCTGCCCGTGGATCGTGCCTTACCCCGGGCACCCTAGTGATACAACATCAGAGTAATCAGCGGAACATAAAACACAATATGAAATAATGCAAAGGAAACACATGTTTTCTGAAGAAAAGTTGCCTTTCGGCATATATATAAATAACAACTCTTTCAAAAGAATGCTTTAATCCTTCTTACAAACCCCGACTACAACAAAGATTACTGCACTTCTAAGAATGATACGACAACAATGGCGGGACAGGGCCCCGCCAAACCCCTGAATGTAAACACCTACTACGACAGGGGACTATATCACTGATAAGCCTCCGGAGAAACGGAGCTTCCCGAACGCCGATCGTGACTCGAGAGCTAGGATCAACGATCGTGTACTCAACTCGCGGATGAAGCAGCCTCAAGGGAGGTCAAGATAACAGTACTAAGTATGTGAAATCAAAATATTGTAAATGAAATCATAGTAGTCTATATAAAGCAGAGACATGTATGATAACCAAACTACGCTCACAATAAATAAGCAATATGTCAAGTCAGGGACTCACGCCCTCAAGTCATCACTCAAATATATCAATGGGTCTCACGCCCACAACATCAATCATGCCCGTGGCATACCTTCTGCACTGCCGGCAGTCTATGATATAATCACACCAAGAAGTACACATGAACACCAGGTCCCACCTGTGTCATCATAAAACCGTGACGGTAAGTACGAAGACATAGCCGACTACTAAAACCCACCGCATAAACAAGGTCGAATCAGATTACGAGATTTGTCTAGACCGTCACATGATCAAAGCCGCCACTCGCCCGCGAAGATCTAATGCGCGCGCTTCAGCCCCGAACTTCCCATAGCTCCGCATGGGCCACTCCAATGGCCCGCATGAGGTATTCCTCGCATCGAGGGTAGCTACTCCCCGGCATCGTCCTGGACTCGCAGTCCGCATGGCCACAAAGACCGCATGACCACAAGGGCCGCAAACTAACCTGAAACTCTCGTAGCTCCGCATAGGACATACAGACCTGCATAAGGTATTCTCGAATCATAGGTCACTAGACCCGCCTGAGTCTACCCCGCATCGGAGGGCAGCTTAACCTCCGGAGACAAGTCAAGGTGAGTGGTATAATACCAACATAACGGCTGATCATTAAACAACTTTAAGCACAATCGAGGGAGAACCCCCTTTACACAAAACATCACAAGATACTAACACACGTAGCATCCTAGCCTGTTTACTTATCAAATCAACAAGAAAGTATTACAAGGCTATCACAAACCAACACAATCAAGTTATACACACAAGGTACATTCTAATATATGATTAACCAGGTCGGGTATCTATTCCCAAAGTACTTCATATATTATCTTTTAAAAGATATGTTACGTTTACAAAAGTCACACAATACCCGTAGTATATGAAAATAGAGTGATTATCTTTTGAAGTAAATCAAAACACTTCTCTTCGTAAAATCAAGTAACAACATTCTTTTCCAAATGTTTCAGGTTTGCCTAATTTCAAATGTTCACGTTTCTTATTTTAGAAAGGTTTCGTAGTTCATAATTTTAATCACTTAATGATATAACTCTCATTTAAAGGCAATTTGAGAAACATATGTCTGATACGTGAGTAGGTTATTCTCGTTTATAACAATCTTATTTAAGCAGCCATGATCTAGGAAATGTAACATCATTTTGTCTCATCTTAGTTTCTATGCAGATGGAAGTTTCTACTGGTTTTACTAATACATTATTAGTCAAAACATTTCCCTTTATTAGCGCTGCTGTGGTTTGTTCGATACTTATTCTGATTTCCGAAATCAGTAAAACATTCTTAAGCCGTTATACCTAACTTCCCATAAAGCTAGTATAACTCTTAAGTTTTCAAAAACCAAGTATTACTCCTTCTTTCAAAATGATTCAAAATCTTTGAAATACTTCAAGTTCTTTATTATTACATAACCAGCCGCTTATAGTTCAAATCGATTACCTTTTAAAACCACAAGTATTTTCTTACCTACATAAAGTCATTATAACCAACTTCCCATAAAGCCGTTATAACACTTTATGTTTTAGACCAATCAAATACATTTAACACACGTGACGTCACCGTACTACATAGTTACACACATATCATGCTAGAAGAGATAGGAAGAGGTTCACATACCTCGCGACGATTATCGACTAATAGTAAAACGCCCAAGTACCTCAAACCGCTGGCTACTCCTTAAGCCAAGTAGATCGCGCCACGCACGGTACTTCAACCTATAAGGCCACAAGGCGCTTATTAACATCTAGATCATATCGTAGAACATTCTACGTAAAAATTCAAAGACTCCTCCCATGCAGTAAATCTCCTCCTCTAACTGGCCGCTACCAAGCCAACCAGGGGGTTATACGACTAATCCGACGTGCACAATTATACCCTACGTAAAAGCTACACAAGTCTCATCTGAATACACCCTATGTAATTACAGCTCAAGATTTTCTTTACATTCAGCTTAAGTCGCAAGACATTGCCGTAAGTATTATTCAGGCTTAAGTCAAAAGACATTGCCGCACAACTATGTTCCATACTATATATAGTATACTTTAACTATATATTCAACAACATGTAATTTCCAATTACAACAGAAGGTCAAAAGTGTTTACCTCGATAAGCCCAAAATTATCCAAGTATAAAGTCGATCCTGGGCAACGTTTAGCTCCAACTCCGCGGCCCAACCCGCTCTAAACCACCCTTAGAAGTTCTAACCAACTTCTACATACTACTCCAACTAACTATGGAGATTTTCCTTAGGGTTTTGGTTTTGTGACTGACGGGAAGTATAATAGTATTACGGGGTTTTCGTATAGGTATAACCTTAGAATACTACAAGGTATACGGCTAAGGTAATTTGGGTATAGTAACAATACTTTTGAGAGTATTTCTACCAAGGTGGGGTGTATTTATACGAGACAACACCACAAGGGGGGTGTATACCCCTCGGCCAACCCCACTAGGGGGGGGGGGGGGGGTACTCTCGGCCAAGGGGGGAGGGGCTCTCGGCCAAGGGGCCTCACCAAAAGGGGGAGAGGGGGTGTTGGACGAAACACCATACAAGGGGAGGGAGGAATTTTAGACTTAGGAAATATAGGAAAGGATGAAGAAGTCTTCAAACTTAGGGGGGTATTTATAGGACAAGCCAAGGCCAACCAATGGCCAAGATAATGCCAAGTGCATAGCAAGTGTAAGGCCAAGATTGGGACAAGTGTGTGTGGGTCCCACTTTATCAATCAATACACAAAATATCCTACCAACTACACTCTCCAATTTCGTCCAATTACCGCCCCACATCCGCCAATGAGAGGGTGACAAGTGTCGCCCTCTTGTTGGCCCAAAATGTTCCGTCTCTCGGAAAAATCCGCAAAAATTAGAAATGATATAGCCGGAATTTTCCCTTCGCAAGTTGTGTAAAACGTTTCGTCGAAAAACGACTTTAAACGGGTGTTGTGAACAAATAATTTTCGGCCCTACACTTTAAGGCACAAACTTTTCTACGTACGTCCTTACGTACATACTC
This sequence comes from Przewalskia tangutica, assembly GCA_029844215.1. Taxonomy (NCBI): domain Eukaryota; kingdom Viridiplantae; phylum Streptophyta; class Magnoliopsida; order Solanales; family Solanaceae; genus Przewalskia; species Przewalskia tangutica. The sequence goes on along the minus strand of CM056726.1, from coordinate 87,810,048 downwards.
TGGAAATACGGGGTATAACATGTATAATAACTGTCCGGTGACGATACAGTCGTCAGACCCTAGTAGACCTAGTAGAGCTGACATGACAGACCTTGAGGTCATTTTGAGTACGAGTTAGTTGGCCTCTTGTTATGCCAATGTTGACTGCAGAGAGAGATTGGTTCGGTACCAGTTTTCCAGTAAACCGGTTATCGAGTGGAAAGGAAGGGAAGTGGTTATAACCAGTGAATTATCCTTCCTTATTTGACATAGTTGATTTTAATAAGTCTGCGTGACTTGTTCATTTGAGGTGAATTAATGCAGAAAGTAAGTAATACTCAAATTTGAAGGAGTTTATGCTAAGTGCCCTTGGAGGTACTTGGAGTTGGGTTGGTGTGACGGTCAGGGCCACGACCTTCCGGATAATTTCAGGAAAATGCACAAAGCAAGAATAAGATAAGTACGAGTGCTGCCTACGGAAAATAGATGACATCGTGGTAGGTTTTGAAAATCTATACGATTATAAGGGGGAGCTTGATGATTAAGCTTTTGTAAGGGAGATAAGTTCTCTCCCCCACGTAAAGGATAGTTTTATGTATTATGGGGTTACGTGTACCCATGTTGTTAGACGAATGATAGGAGACAGGTATGGTCTTCGGTATCGTCATACCATAGGTTACACTTTTAGATAACCGTGGGGAAAGTTTTGTGTTGGGGTAATTGTGAACGACGTTAGGAAATGGTCGAGGAAGTGTCGTAAGGATATAAATGCAGGTAGTACGCATGTATGAAACTGTATGATTATGAATCAAGATAGAAATGTTTTTGCTAATAATAAGCATAAGGAAGGGTTATGACCAGAATGATAAAAGAGAATACAACTATGGTTATGTAAGTTGCACGAGATATGATTACCCCAGACTAGTGTAAAGACCATTAGTGTATATTGGGCAGTAAGAACACCTCGAGAAAAGGTGGTAGCATCTGTACTGATGAGAAAGATAGTAAGAAAATACGGAGGGGTGAGGGACCCCAGGACAACTTGAAAATAGCTTATAAAGGAAAGACGAGTAGACACTCGAACGATAAGAAATCTTGACAAGTCATTGGAGTATGTAATACCTTGAATTGAGGTTGAACACCTGACTATAAGCTCTACGAGCTGGGAGAAAATAATCGGGTTGCTACTTGACAAGAGCAAGGAAATCTCCCCCCTAAATTGTGATTGACAGTAAGTCTTAGCCATGAGGCAAGCAAAGGAATCAAGTCTAAGTTTAGTGACCAAGTTTGGTTGCAACAGAGAAAGGGAAACAGCAACCATAATTGAGATTAAGGATGCCGAATACTTAGCAAGTATGAGAAAGGCCTCCAGTTATTGGAAGATAAGTTGACCACGACTACAGTTCTAACCCCTCTTGAGAGACTAGAGGGTTAGGTTACTATCGCGACACTTAGGGTGTTGGGCTAGGTTGTATGCTGACGCAACACGATAAGGTTAGAGCCTATGATTCCCAGCGGTTACGGGAGCATGAAAGAAACTACGCTACTCACGATTTAGAGTTGGCGGAAGTTAATCGTATCTTGAAGATTTGGAGGCATGACTTATATAGACTTCATGTGGATATTTGTGCAGACCACAAGAACCTCCGGTATATCTTCAGACAGAGGCAGCTGAATTTGCGACAGAAACGGTGGTTAGAGTTACTCATGAATTGTGATATTGATATCCTATACCACCCAAGGAAGCCGAGATGGTTACAGATGCTCTTAGTCGTGGATCTATGGGTAGTCTGTCAGATAGGCATCCAGATAGACAGGACATGGTCTGTGAGATTCATCAGCTGCCGAGCCAAGGGGTTCGATTATTTGTTTCCAAGGTTAATGAAGTTTAGATATGAGAGGTTGCCGAGCCTTCCGTCGTTGAGGAGGTAAAGAGGCGATAGTATGAGGATCCAGTTATGATACGGTATCGAGATACGGCTCTCCGAGAAGAGAAAAGCCTGTTTGAGTAGCACCGGATAGGGGTGCTGTGATATGAGAATAGATTGTGTGTACCCGGTGCTGCAGGACTTGTCAGCAGTTTTTAGGGGAGGCACGTAGTGCTTATTGCTCTAATTGTTCGGGGTCAACTAAGTTGTGTCGTGACCTCAGATGTATGTGTCGGTAAGATGAGCTGAAGAGGGACGTAGCAGAGTTGTTGCTTAATGTCCGAATTGGTAGCAGGTCAAGGTTGAACACCAGAAGCCCAGTGGACTATTACAGGCAATTTAGATCCCGACTTAGATATAGGAGGTGATTAATATGGATCTTGTTACAGGGTGGCATCGTACTCAGAGGAAGTGCGACTCCGTGGGGGTCATAGTAAACAAGCTGACGAACCAGACGTGTTCTTCCGATCAGGACCACTTACTCGGCTGAGGATTATGCTAGCTTATATAGCAGGGAGATTGTGAGATTGCACGGGGTTCCTACTGTTACACCCCGTATTTACAGGACATGTTTTAACAACGTACGTAAGAACTCATAAGCGTCAAGATTTGAGACTTGTAAAAATTTAGCGGAATTAAGGAATTGTCGGGAAACGTATTATTGTGACGAATGGGAGGGCGACACGTGTCACGCCCCTTAGAATGCCTTGGACGAATTTGATCATGGACAAAAGGGTCATTTGACCATTGTTAGGAAGACAAGTCTTGCTAGCCTTAGAGCTTGACAACATTGACCAAGTCAAAGACCCCACATTAGTCTTTATATTTGTTAAGACCTCATCCAAACCACCCATTTGTTTAGATCTTAATCCTCCATTACACTATATAATACTAGTAGTGCAAGACAAGCTTAACACTTAGCCAAAATTTCACACAATTTGAAGAACATAAAGAGCCTAGCTCTCGGGTTCACTAGAAGGAAGAAAGAAAAAATTTCGTTTCTTGTTCTATAAGCCACACACTTTAAACCAAGGTTCCTAAGTGTGTTGTAAGCATATATCAATAGAAAAATCTCGGAAAAGATAGTTTTCGTATTAGTCGCAAAGTGAAAACCTAGTGGCTTTCTATGTTTTGGATTGGAAGTTGGAAGGAAAGTTGTTGGTATGGTTCTAAGGGTCTCAACAAGCGGATTAAAGTGTCTTGGAGAGGCTCTAAACTACTAAGGAGCGACTTCGGATTTGGAATTGGATTAAGAATCATTAAGGTATAATCTTGTCTTTTAAGGTGTTACAAGATTATGTAATTATATTGTTGTTGTTAGCTTTACATGTTGATAGCATGAAGTTGGTATGTTGAAGTTTATAAGTATTATGGATTGCTAGTAGCTTAATCCGAAATGTTGTGCAAGCCACTTGAAAATTGGATTACTAATTGGTCGTTTATTAGAAATCGTCGCATGTTACTTACTTGAAGAAATTGGTTGTTATAATCAAATGCGACTTGATATCATGTTAGGCTTATAACTTGGATTGAAATAGAAATTGGATAAGAATTGATATTGTTGTACTCCAAGTTAGCCGATTTGGCCTAGTAAGTTGTTTTAATTTGATATCGTTTGTGGGGCGGAATTTTACACGTCTAGTAGGCGTGTAATCCCCTATTGTTGATTTCTTTGATTGGGCCTTAAATGTGGCGTGTTTGGTTATTGTATTCGGCCTTGAAAAAGGTGGCAAGGTAAGTAAACACAAAGGAGGTGCTGTCCGATTTTCCGTAGAATTTGGCGACTTAGCACTTAGAATATTCTACGTTTGAAGTAAGGGGGTTACTGGACGTATTGTGACCATGATAGGTTGAAGAACTAAGTATAGCGTATCCTACTTGAAGAATGGAATAGCTCAAGGTTGAAGTACTTTGGAGCATTTTGCTACTTGTCGACAATCGTCGCGAGGTATGTGAACCTCTTCCTTCCTTTGGCATGATTCTATGTATGGAATATACATGTGGTATCATTTCATGTTTCCTTATACTCTTAGAAGTTAAGAGGTAGTTGTGTGACTTACTCTATATAGAACTTTTCCTATCTTTTGAGCATGACTAGTGGCACGTATGTAGTACGGTAGACGTACAACACCTTGATATCCTTTACTAGTTTTATGAATAGCCAAGTCGGATGAGTTAGGAGATTTACTCACTTCTTTGAAAGAATAAAGGATGTCTTAAGTTTTATTAAGTTAAGGGACTTGAAGATTTTTAAAGTATGTGATACTTGTTCTGTTTTAAACGTATATGTCCCTTGGATAGGAAATGGTATTTTGTCTAAGGCATAAAGTGAATATAACGACTTTATGGGGAGTTGGTTATAATTGCTTTATGGAAAGATAAATGACTTGATTTTAGTGAAAAGGCAACTTGATTTTAAGGCATCAATTGCCTAAGGTTTTATAATAAAAGGAGTCACTTGAGTTCAAAAGGTTAAGAGACTAATTGTATTTTTGAAAGTTAAGAGAATTGATTTGAAAGTATTTAATACTTGGTTTCAAAAAGTAGAAGTCTCTTGGTTATAAAAGGAATGAGTTGGTCTAAAACCATAAAGGGTTATAACGGCTTTATGGGAAGTTGGTTATAACGGCTTTATGGAAGGTTAAAAGAATGGTTTCCTTCAGTAATGTAAGTAAAGAAATGATTTGAAATAAAGAAGGGCAAACTGTTTTTTTAGGTACCAGTTGCTTAGGGTTTTTAAGAAAGAAGTCACTTGTTTTAGAAGCCAGTAATTGTATTTCTAAAAAGGTATTGTGACTTGTCTTGAAAGGTGGATAGGACTTGATACTATAGTTGTTAGTATTTGGGAAGTTTTATTTGAAAAAAAGTCTTTCTAAAGGAGTAGAGGCGCGTAGTACGTTGGGTTAAATTCCCGGGTTTTATATGACATTATCGACCCAGACGGGCCGGCAAGATACCTCATGCGCACTATATGACATTATCGACCCGCAGACGGGTCGGGCAAGATACCTTTACGCGCACTATATGACATTATCGACCCGTAGACGGGCCGGCAAGATACCTTACGCGCACTATATGACATTATCGACCCGAGACGGGCCGCAAAGATACCTTACGCGCACTATATGACATTATCGACCCGCAGACGGGCCGGCAAGATACCTTTACGCGCACTATATGACATTATCGACCCGCAGATGGGCCGGGCAAGATACCTTTACGCGCACTATATGACATTATCGACCCGAGACGGGCCGGCAAGATACATTTACGCGCACTATATGACTTGATCGCGCCCCGATTGGGCAGAAGTATAGCGCCCCTCCCAAAGCGGCCGGATGTACTTATGAAAGACAAGTAAGTTATATAGAAATGAACTTAATGATTTTTCCTAATCGTATGTAAGAATGTGGCTATAACCTTTATTGAAAATGGGAAAAGATATTGATGTGAAATTAAGTTCATGTTGGTAATGAAACGGCAGGATCCGTATGTATTTTTATACTTGTCCTCGTCATTTTTTTGTACGATTATGATCTGCATCAGACGTTATTTCTATTCCATATTCGTACTGTTGTAATCGACTTCTTCGGGGCCGCTCATGCCCGCAGTTTTAGGTACCTGTGTGGTGATCCTCGCTCTTAGGATCTCGGTTGATTTTGGGAAAAAGCTCCATTTGCTCCGAGGCTTATCTCTTGGTACTGCTTCTCCCGAGGTAGTAGATTCATGTATATTCGTGGGTATGGCGGCCCGTCCCGCCACGCTTGTTATGTTAAAACTCTTAGAGGCCTGTAGTCACATATCAGGGTCGCTTTGTAAAGAAATGAGGCAACCGCTTGTCAGATATATTTATGTCCAGGAAGGTAGCCCTATCGGCTAACCTGTTGCTTTACTTCTATTGTTTTATTTTTTTAAGTTTCATGTATGTTCCGCTGATTTTTCTTTGATGTATACCTGTAAGGGTGCCTGTGTAGGGCACCGCCATGCCCGGTTCGGTCGTGACAAAAGTGGTATCGAGCGCTTAGTCCTCGAAAGTGTCTACTGCATCGTGTTCAGTAGAGTCTTGATTATCGGTGTTGTGCACCACATCTATAATCGTGAGGTCGCAGGACATTTAGGATTGGTTTCATTCTTCTCTCTAAGATCGCAAGAGAGAGTCGCCTTATTAGGTTGAATCTTCTCGACCTATTCTTATGAAACGCTTATGCCTCCTGAAGGCAACCAGGCCTGTAAGGCGGCAAAGCAGGAGGCGCTAGAGGTACGCAGAGGTTACCAGACTCGGCACGCACTATGCCTGAGGTAGTAGGCGGGGCAGCAAGTTCAGCCACGCCGGCAGTATTAGAGGAGCCGAGAGCGGCAGTAGCTCCAGAGGTTCCTGCACTCGGCCTCCGCCTGCAAGGCGTAGTACAGAGATTATGGAGAAATGACGACTATTGACCGACATAGTGGTAGGGCGGCGACGAGCAGTGTAGCTAACCCTGAGCCGATGCCATGGATCCGGGATTTTCTGGGATGTCATCCGCCCGAGTTTTATGGTTTGAGGTCTGAGGAGGATCCGCAGGAGTTCATTCGGCAGCTACAGCGGACCATGCAGGTTCTTAGGGCTTCAGATACAGAGTCTGTTACGCTAGCCTCTTACCGGTTGCGCGATATTGCGTTGAACTGGTTTGAGTCGTGGTTGCTTTCAAGGGGTGATGATGCTCTTCCAGCTGTTTGGGAGGAATTTACAGAGGCCTTCATGGATCACTTTTTGCCTCCTGAGATGAGGAGAGCCCGGGTAGACAGATTCTTGACCTTGAGGCAGAACGGGAGGACTGTGGAGTATAGCTTGAGTTTGACTCCTTGGCCGCATACGCATACTATTGTAAATACATGGCGGATAGGGTTCATCGTTATGTGATGGGGCTTGACGTCATATGATTACCGTGATGCTTGGGTGTGGCTCTTCACCCAGATGGACATCGCCGGATGCAGCCTATGCGCAGGGATAGAGGATAGAGAGAGAGGAGGACCAGATTGACTCAAAGCCACCAAGAGGGCCAGTGACATCGTGTCTCAGGCGCTTTAGAGGCTGACCTTTCAAGCAGCAGATTAGGTCTACATTGCAGCCCAAAGACCGAGTGCTCCTCCACGCTTTTCGGCGGAGGGTTTTACAACCCCAGAATGCAGGGGCCGGCCAGTCTCTAGAGCTTCAGAGCCTCGTGCATGGGGGTTCGCCGATCGAGGCCACTGCGGCCTCAACGCGCCCAAATGTGGTAGGTTACATTCTGGGGTATGCCACGCAGACGGTGCTTGTTTTTCTTGTGGTCGCCTCAGGCCATATGTTAAGAGAGTGTCCTTATAGAGGGGTCCCGTGGGACAACACCGCTTCATCGGATCGGGCCATGCGGTTCTTCGCCTTCAATAGCTAGCGGGGTTCATGCACCGACAGCCGCCGCAGGTCGTGGTGGAGTTCGAGCTTTAGCGGTCCTGAACCGCCTATATGATTTCGTATGTCTTTGGCCTTTAGAAACTTGTATGCATGATAAAGTTGTGGTATGTTTAAGTTTTATGAGCAGATTATATTGAGACTATGTATATGTTAGAAGGAGTTGGAAGTAAAAAGATAATCTCTTTTGGGCTTATAATGATGATATGCGTGTGCGAGGTAGTAGGGCCATGTGTGGCATTGTTGGTATGTCGGGGTTGTGAAAGAGAACTATGTCGCTAATTATAAGTATGACTCCGAAAGAACATTCGGGGACAAATGTTTCTAAGGGGGGAAGAATGTTACACCCCGTATTTACAGGACATGTTTTAAGAACGTACGTAAGAACTCATAAGCGTCAAGATTTGAGACTTGTAAAAATTTAGCGGAATTAAGGAATTGTCGAAAAACGTATTATCAGGATTTAATGGGAGGCGACACGTGTCACCCCCTTAGAATGCCTTGACGAATTTGATCATGGACAAAAGGGTCATTTGACCCTTGTTAGGAAGACAAGTCTTGCTAGCCTTAGAGCTTGACAACATTGACCAAGTCAAAGACCCCACATTAGTCTTGATATTTGTTAAGACCTCATCCAAACCACCCATTTGTTTAGATCTTAATCCTCCATTACACTATATAATACTAGTAGTGCAATACAAGCTTAACACTTAGCCAAAATTTCACACAATTTGAAGAACATAAAGAGCCTAGCTCTCGGGTTCACTAGAAGGAAGAAAGAAAAAATTTCGTTTCTTGTTCTATAAGCCCCACACTTTAAACCAAGGTTCCTAAGTGTGTTGTAAGCATATCTCAATAGAAAAATCTCGGAAAAAGATAGTTTTCGTATTAGTCGCAAAGTGAAAACCTAGTGGCTTTCTAGGTTTTGGATTGGAAGTTGGAAGGAAAGTTGTTGGTATGGTTCTAAGGGTCTCAACAAGCGGATTGAAGTGTCTTGGAGAGGCTCTAAACTACTAAGGAGCGACTTCGGATTTGGAATTGGATTAAGAATCGTTAAGGTATAATCTTGTCTTTTAAGGTGTTACAAGATTATGTAATTATATTGTTGTTGTTAGCTTTACATGTTGATAGCATGAAGTTGGTATGTTGAAGTTTATAAGTATTATGGATTGCTAGTAGCTTAATCCGAAATGTTGTGCAAGCCACTTGAAAATTGGATTACTAATTGGTCGTTTATTAGAAATCGTCGCATGTTACTTACTTGAAGAAATTGGTTGTTATAATCAAATGCGACTTGATATCATGTTAGGCTTATAACTTGGATTGAAATAGAAATTGGATAAGAATTGATATTGTTGTACTCCAAGTTAGCCGATTTGGCCTAGTAAGTTGTTTTAATTTGATATCGTTTGTGGGGCGGAATTTTACACGTCTAGTAGGCGTGTAATCCCCTATTGTTGATTTCTTTGATTGGGCCTTAAATGTGGCGTGTTTGGTTATTGTATTCGGCCTTGAAAAAGGTGGCAAGGTAAGTAAACACAAAGGAGGTGCTGTCCGATTTTCCGTAGAATTTGGCGACTTAGCACTTAGAATATTCTACGTTTGAAGTAAGGGGTTAATGGACGTATTGTGACCATGATAGGTTGAAGAACTAAGTATAGCGTATCCTACTTGAAGAATGGAATAGCTCAAGGTTGAAGTACTTTGGAGCATTTTGCTACTTGTCGACAATCGTCGCGAGGTATGTGAACCTCTTCCTTCATTTGTCATGATTCTATGTATGGAATATACATGTGGTATCATTTCATGTTTCCTTATACTCTTAGAAGTTAAGAGGTAGTTGTGTGACTTACTCTATATAGAACTTTTCCTATCTTTTGAGCATGACTAGTGGCACGTATGTAGTACGGTAGACGTACAACACCTTGATATCCTTTACTAGTTTTATGAATAGCCAAGTCCGGTGAGTTAGGAGATTTACTCACTTCTTTGAAAGAATAAAGGATGTCTTAAGTTTTATTAAGTTAAGGGACTTGAAGATTTTTAAAGTATGTGATACTTGTTCTGTTTTAAACGTATATGTCCCTTGGATAGGAAATGGTATTTTGGCTAAGGCATAAAGTGAATATAACGACTTTATGGGGAGTTGGTTATAATTGCTTTATGGAAAGATAAATGACTTGATTTTAGTGAAAAAGCAACTTGATTTTAAGGCATCAATTGCCTAAGGTTTTATAATAAAAGGAGTCACTTGAGTTCAAAAGGTTAACAGACTAATTGTATTTTTGAAAGTTAAGAGAATTGATTTGAAAGTATTTAATACTTGGTTTCAAAAAGTAGAAGTCTCTTGGTTATAAAAGGAATGAGTTGGTCTAAAACCATAAAGGGTTATAACGACTTTATGGGAAGTTGGTTATAACGGCTTTATGGAAGGTTAAAAGAATGGTTTCCTTCAGTAATGTAAGTAAAGAAATGATTTGAAATAAAGAAGGGCAAACTTTTTTTTTAGGTACCAGTTGCTTAGGGTTTTTAAGAAAGAAGTCACTTGTTTTGTGTTCAGAATCAGATTTCTAAAAAGGTATTGTGACTTGTCTTGAAAGGTGGATAGGACTTGATACTATAGTTGTTAGTATCTGGGAAGTTTTATTTGAAAAAGAGTCTTTCTAAAGGAGTAGAGGCGCGTAGTACGTTGGGTTAAATTCCCGGGTTTTATATGACATTATCGACCCAGAGATGGGCCGGGCAGTATACCTTTGCGGGCAGACTATATGACATTATCGATCCAGATATGGGTCGGGCAGTATACCTTTACGGGCAGACTATATGACATTATCGACCCAGACGGGCCGGCAAGATACCTTTACGCGCACTATATGACATTATCGACCCGCAGATGGGCCGGGCAAGATACCCACGCGCACTATATGACATTATCGACCCGAGATGGGCCGGCAAGATACCTTTACGCGCACTATATGACATTATCGACCCGCAGACGGGCCGGCAAGATACCTTACGCGCACTATATGACATTATCGACCCGAGATGGGCCGCAAGATACCTTACGCGCACTATATGACATTATCGACCTCGAGATGGGCCGGACAGTATACCTTTAGGGGCAGACTATGTGACCTTGATCGCGTCCCAGATTGGGCCGGGTAGTATAGGCGCCCCTCCTTAAAGGGCCGAATGTACTTATGAAAGATAAGTAAGTTATATAGAAATGAACTTAATGATTTTTCCTAAGTATGTGCGTAAGAATGTGGCTATAACCTTTATTGAAAATGGGAAAAGATATTGATGTGAAATTAAGTTCATAAGTGGTAATGACACGCAGGATCCGTATGTATTTTTATACTTGTCCTCGCCATTCTTTTGTACGCTTATGATCACATCAGACGTTATTTCGCTCCATATTCGGTATCTGTTATCGACTTCTTCGGGGCTGCTCATGCCCGCAGTTTTAGGTACCTGTGTTGGTGATCCTTGCTCTTAGGATCTCGCCCGCTTTGGGAAAAAGCTCTATTTGCTCCGAGGCTTATCTCTTGGTACTGCTTCTCCCGAGGTAGTAGATTAATGTATATTCGTGGGGTATGGGCCCCGCCCCGCCACGCTTGTTATGTTAAAACTCTTATAGGTCTTTAGTCACATAATGTGGTCAAGTTTTTAAAGAAATTAGGCAACTGCTTCGGTTGTATATATTTATGTCCAGGAAGGTAGCCCTATCGGCTAACCTGTTGCTTTACTTCTATTGTTTTATTTTTTTAAGTTTCATGTATGTTCCGCTGATTTTTCTCTGATGTATACCTGTAAGGGTACCCAGGTAGGGCACCAGTCGCGGGCCCGGGGTCGGGTCGTGACACCTACTTTTATGATGTCGCATGGATGAGCTCGACATGAGATAACTTCGGAGGTTTTTCGGCGGATTAGTGGACACAAGTGAGTCTCGATTGCATTAGACCCTCGACCGACGCGGCAGCAGAGCGCACTATCTGTGCATGTTACACCCGTAGTTCCGTGGTATGTATGTGAGGACGACGCACGAGAATACGACAAAAAATTGGAAAGGAAGAAAGATGTGATTTTTCGACTAAAAGATTCCAGATTTTGTGAAGGAAAATGTTCGTTAAAGCGGAATTGGATTCCCGATTTGGTATTCGGACTTTTTGGAATTTTTGAGAATTATGGAATTTTATTTCGAATTGGTCACGTGGGCCCACTTGAGGAATTTACGGTTTGGGGCCCACTTTATTTTGGGATTTTTGGCATTACGGATATTTTCTAAGATGAAATATTTTGGACGAGTAGGGGCGACACATGGCACCCCACGTGGCTCATTGGCAAAAAATTGTGGGGACCACATGGACACTGACGTTGGGGGACAAGTGGCAAGCCACTTGTCCCATTTTTGTGGTGGACATTTGGTTGGCAAATTACCCACACACTTGGACCCAATCTTCACCATACACTTGCCTAGATCTTGGCCATTGATTTCTCTATAAATACCCTTAATGCAAGACTTCTTCATCCACACTTAGAGAGTTTCCAAGTCTTGAAAAATTCCTCCTTTCCTTGTGAGCTCTCGGCCATGGGCTGAAATTGTGAGCTAAAGTTGTCCAAAAATTCTTGAAGTTTTAAGTGTTCTTCCTTAGAGTGTTAGGAAGATTGTGTACCAAGAGTTGGAAAATATTTCACACCCCTAGCCTAGAAACCTTACCTTGGCCGAAACTTGCCATAGTTTGAGCCTAAGTGTTCTTCACTTTTCGAGTCGATCTTGAAGAGAAGTTGTTTAGAAACTTCTAAGGGTTGCTCGGAGCGGGTTGGAGCATAAGGAATTGGAGCTAAGCGTTGCTCAGGATCGACTTATAATATTGGATAATTTTGGGCTTATTGAGGTAATGATCTATGTCCCTCTATTGTAATTGGATATTACATATTGTAGTAAATTAGAATTGAGTATAAGATATATTGGAAGGATGTTTATAAAGAATTGAATCAGATTTACATTGACCGTATTTACATGAGACTTGTAGTATTATTGTGGGCGGTTGTACACGTCCAGGTTAGACGTGTAACCCCCTTTTGGAGTTGTTGGCTTAGTAGCGCCTTGTTAGAGGAGGAGATTTATGTGGTCATGTGTCTTGCCGAATTTTCCGTAGAATATGGAACCTTGTATTTAAAAATGTTCTACGAAGGGATATAGAAGTTGATAGACGTTTTGTGGCCTTTATAGGTTGAAGTACTACGAGTAGCATATTCTACTTGGAGGGTGGAAAAGGCTAGCATGGAGCGTTTTGCTAATTGTCGATAATCGTCGCGAGGTATATGAACCTCTTCCTATCTTTTCTAGCATAATGTTGTGAATTATGTAGTACGGTAGACGTACGGGTGCTAAACGAATTTTGGTTGGTTTAAACCATAAAGTGTTATAATGGCTTTTTGGGAAGTTAATTATAACAACTTTATGTAGGTAAAAGAATGATTTACTGATTTTATAAGGTAAGAGACTGGACTTATATTTGACTTGATATGAAATGTGAAGAACTTGAATTGTATTAGAATTTGTGAAACTTCATTCGTGAGTAATGAGTACTTGGTTTTTAAAAGAATAATGTTACATTAATTTCGGAAATGGGAATAAGAATCGAACAAGCCAATGCAGCGTTAATAAAGGAAAAAGTAATGACAATTAATTATATTAATGTAACGCTCAACCCGGCTCGCATCGTGCCTTACCCGCACCCTAGTGATACAACATCGAGAAAACCAGGAAAATAAAACACGAGTCATGAAACAAGAGATATAATAAATAAACAAAGCAACCAAAATAGCTTTCAAGATATACATAAAAACCCAACAGCTTATCCTTTTACAAACCCCGCCCACAACAAGGCTGCACTTAAGATTTACAACAACTATGACGGACAGGCTTCGCCATACCCTCAATGTACAATAAGCTACAACTCAGAAACATACCAAAGATAAGCCTCCGGCGAACGAGCTTCACACGACCAAACGGCCCGTGGATCGTGCCTTACCCCGGCACCCTAGTGACACAACATCAGAGTAATCAGCGGAACATAAACACATACAAGAAACAAGTGAAGTACAAAACAGTAATCTGAGGAAAACTTGCCTTTCGGCATATATAAATAACAACTCTTTTAACATGAACAGCTTAATCCTTTTTACAAACCCTGCCCACAATAGTACTACTGCACTTACGAATGAAATGATAACAACGACGGACAGGTTCCGCCATACCTCGAATGTAGGCACCTAAAACATCAGGGGACTATACAAAGACAAGACTCCGGATAAACGGAGCTTTCCCAAATGCTGAACTGTGACCCTACGAGCGAGTATCAACGACTGGTGTACCTTTACTCGCAGATGAACGCACTTCGGGCGAGGTCAAGATAACAGTACCGAGTATGTGAAATCGAAATAAATATCAGAAATGAAATCATAATAGTCTATAAAGCAGGAGACATGTATGATAACCTAACTACAGTTCACAATAAATAAGCAGTCATGTAAAGTCAGGGACTCACGCCCTCAAGTCATTACTCAAATATAACAATGGGTCTCACGCCACAACATCAATCATGCCTGGAATACCTTCCTCACCGCCAGCCTATGATATGAAAGCACCAAGGAACACACATGAACACCGTGTCCCACCGTGTCCAAATAAAACAAGACAGTAAGTACGAAGGCATAGCCGACTACTAACACCTACGCATCAACAAGGTCATGAATCAGATTATAAGATCTGCTCTAGACCGCCACATGATCAAAGCCGCCACTTGCCCGCAGATTCGATGCGCGCGCCTAGTCTCGAACTTCCCGCAGCCCGCGATAGGCCAATCTCATCGCCCGCATGAGGCATCCCCGCATCGAGGTAGCTACTCCCGCATCGCCCCGACTTTCGAGTCCGCATGGCCACAAGCGACCGCATGCCCATAAAGGACGATACTAACTCGAACTCTCGTAGCTCGCATAGCCCTCAGACCCGCATTTAGGTATCTCGAATCATAGGTCCATCGACTACCGAAGTCTACCCCGTGACGGAGGGCACTTAACTCCCTAATCATCTCAAGAGATGAATGTCACAATACTATCATGACGATCGATAGTTAATAAGCACAATCAAGCGGAAACCCCTTTACACAAACATCACAAGATACTAACACACGTAGCATCCTAACACGTTTACTTATCAAAGCAACAAGAAAGTATTACAAGGCTATCACAAACCAATACAATCAAGTTGTTCACACAAGGTACTTTCTACTATACGATTAACAAGATCGGGTTTTTATCCCCAAAGTACTTCATACATTAACTTTTTTTAAAAGATACGTTACTTCACGAAAGTCACACAATACCCGTAGTATAAAATAAAGGATCGCCTTTTAAATAAACAAAAACACTTACCTTTGTAAAATCAAGTAACAACATTATTTTCCAAACGCCCAAGTTTGCCTAATTTCAAATGTTCACGCTTCTTATTTTAGAAAGGTTTCGTAGTTCATAGCCTTATTCATTTAAGAATATAATTCTCTTTAAACCTGTTTGAGAAACAAAAGCCTTATATGTGAGTAGGATATTCTTGTTTATATCTATCTTATTACAAAGAACATGATCTAGGAAATATCATTTTGTCTCATCTTAGTTTCTATGCAGATGGAAGTTTCTAATGGTTTTAATAATACTTAATTATTCAATACATTTTCCTTTATTAACGCCGCAGTTGGTTTGTCGATACACATTTCGATTTCAAATCAAGAAACATTCTTAAGCCGTTATACCTAACTTCCCATAAAGCTAGTATAACTCTTAAGTTTTCAAATACCAAGTATTACTTCTCCTTTCAAAATGATTCAAGAATCTTTTGAAATACTTCAAGTTCTTTATTAACATATAACAAGCCGCTTATAGTTCAAATCGCTTACCTTTAAAACCACATGTATTTTCTAACCAACATAAAGTCGTTATAACCAACTTCCCATAAAGCCGTTATAACACTTTATGTTTTAGACCACTCAAACACATTTAGCACATGACGTCACCGCACTACATAGTTCACACATATCATGCTAGAAGAGATAGGAAGAGGTTCACATACCTCGCGACGAGTATCGACTAATAGCAAAACGCCCAAGTACTTCCAACCGTCTGGCTACCTTAAGCCAAGTAGATCGCGCCACACGTAGTACTTCAACCTATAAGGCCACAAGGCGCTTATTAACATTTAGATCCCTTCAGAGAACATTCTACGTAAAATTCGGCAAAGACTCTCCCGCAACAATGCAAATCTCCTCCTCTATCGAGGTCGCCACCAAGCCAACCGTGGGGTTATGATCAACCCTAACGTACAATTCTACTCCACGGTACTACTACACAAGTCTATCAGAATACACTCTATGTAATTACAACAAGATTCTTCTTTAAATTCAGCTTAAGTCGCAAAGACATTGCCGATAATTACGCTCAAGACTATATATATAGTATACTTCAACTATATAATCTAACAACATGTAATTTCCAATTACAATAGGACAAGATAGTTACCTCGATAAGCCCATAATTATCCTAGCTTAAAGTCGATCCCGGGCAATCGCTTAGCTCCAACTCCGAGCGCCCAACCCGCTCTAAACCACCCTTAGAAGTTCTAACCAACTTCTACACAATACTCCAACTGACTATGGAGATTTTCCTGTGGTTTTGGTTTTGTGGACCGACGGGAAGTATAATAGTATTTTCTGGCTTTTCAGATAGTATAACCTTAGAATACTACAAGGTATTGGCTAAGGTAATTTGGGCATTATAACAATACTTTTGAGAGTATTTCTACACCACTAAGGGGTTTTTTATACGAGACAACTAGGCTAGGGGGGTGTACCCCGCTGCCAGCACCACTAGAGGGGGAGGTTTCGCCACAAGGCCACCTGAGGGGAGGGGTTCTCGCCAAATGGGGAGGACGAGAACACAAGCAAGGGAGGAAGGGATTTCTAAGACTTAGAACATTTTAGGATGAAGAAAGTCTTCAAAGAGTGGGTATTTATAGTATAAGCCAAGGCCAACCAATGGCCAAGATCAAGCCAAGTGTGGTGCAAGTGTGGCCAAGATCACTACACACAAATATCCTACCAACTCCCTTTGACCAAACAAGGCAACAAAACGTGCCAAGCATTGCCAATTTCGTCCAAATGGACGCTCAAGTCCACCAATTGGAGGTGCCAAGTGTCGCCTCCCGCTGGTCCAAAATGTTTCGCCTCTAAAAATCCGCAAAAATAAAATGACATAGCCGGAAATTCCCTACGAAAGTGGGAAACGCTTTCACTAAAAACGACTCTAACCGTGGTGTGCACAAAGCTAATTCGCCAAGCCACTTTGTAGTTCGAAATTTCCTACGACGCCCTCGCACATACTGGAAATACGGGTATAACATTCTCCTTCCTTAGAAACATTCGTCCGAATGTTCCTTCTAAGTCTCAAACAAACGCGCCAAGATAGTCTTCACTACTATACTACGAGAACAATCCTGCCACACCTGGCCACAGAAAACACCTGCGCAAATACTCACATCTAAGCCCACGAGGAAACACCTCAAACATTACCAAAATGATACCACTTTTGTCACTTTGCCTGAGATACCACTTTGCCACTTTGTCGCGAGCCTTGCTCCGACGACCCAACAAATGGTACCGGGCTGCATGCGATCCCTAAGGTCGCTGCACTTCGAACTCTTACCACATTTCTAACATCGTCGCTTCCAAAACTCGGGTTACTATCTCTAACTGGTCATCATTAATCGGGAACACTGATGGATCTCCGATACTTTCCCGATCATAACAATACGAAAGACCGACGCATCGCTTCCTAATTTGGATGGCAAAAGCTAACATATAGGCAACCTGGCCTATTCTTCACATGAACTCATAAAGGCCCAAAATAACTCGGGCTAAGTTCCTCTATTTCCAAAACTCGTCACACCCAAACCGGGGTGGTATCTTCAAGAAGACCGACCGGCCAACTCAACTCGTGCCGCCGACACCCGCACGATTTCTCCGAGCCGCAGAACCTCTTCTAGACAAGCTTCACACTATCCACAGTCTGCTGGAACAAGCCTGAACCAACTATCTGAACCTTGCCAACATCGAACCAATCGACCGGCAACTTACACTTCCGCCCCCCACAAGGCTTCATAAGGCGACATCCGAACACTGAAATGGTAGCTTAAATGCTCCCTCCACAGGAGACAACAATCCCCACAACTACCCCTGAAATCCAAACACTGGCCCGAGGGCGAATGCGATTCTCGAGACTCACCAGTTCTTAACACACGCTTGGTAAAACTTTTTAGAGAACGAAAATAGCCACCACCGGCTTCACTGTCGTCTAAGGTAAAGGTAGGCACCCCGCAACCTTACAACCTTTTCCGATAAATCAACATCGCCGAGTGAACGGTCCCGATCAAGAACACGATGGGTCGCTTCATCGCCCGACCATCGGTCGAACGCATCCACGAACTCAGACTGGTTAACTAAACTTGGGCCTAACACCCTCAGAATTCCTAACACAAGGCGACTACCACAACCGACCCCACCACCACACCTACCGCGGGGGGACCCGCAACGGGGCCCCAACCCGACCCGGCAACACGCACAATACTAGCTCCCCGATCCGGAACAATCTGACTAAACACGTTACGAAACCTAGCGGTCTTCTTAGCTCAACTATCCCCTTTCATTTCACACTACTTAGGGACCTATCCCAAACGTAGCTCACGTGCACTATGCACTCCAATAAGGATCAAACACAACACTACACCTTTACTTGAGATGGCCTTACCTCTAAGGTCTCTACGTATAAAACTCTAAGGTTCACACCTTCTATCCCCAAATCTCACTCGTTAACTAACCAAGATTTCTAATCACAATTAACACACTGCTATCAGAACATAGCACTTAAGGTATACTCACCTTATCACATAAACAAAACTCTAGAGGGTTAAAGATATATCTATATCTACTGCTTCACTCCCCTTAGTCGTTCTAATCAAACCCGCCTGCAGGGCACATACCGGCGGAGATGACCAACTACCCACCGATCCTCAAGGCTAAGTCCTCCTACAAGCGACACTCTTCCACACTGCACTCGACGGTCATAGTACAACAAGTACCATCTAAAAGACGACATTCCCGATGACGTCTATAACATCGCGAACCTAAGCCCCGGAGTTCGACCAACTCGCACACCCCGAACGCCCTAAAATCTGGAAGACCACTCGCACCGGGCGAGGTGCATATCTAATTCACGCGAGGCGACTCGCCGAAAGTTACTAAAGGACCTTGCCGCTCGCCCTCTTCTACCGCCCTTCGTTAACCCGCCGATCTCTACATCGCTCGGCCACGCGCATAAGCCCGCATACGTGCCATGCTCAAGCCTAATCAAGAACTTACTCTTGCACAACTTCTCGCTGATACTCATCAAGACTCGTGGTACATCGGTATACTCCGTAGCCAAATCTATAGCTAGTAATGTGGTCGCCTTTGCACCCTACATTCACTGCTCTCGGTCGCGAACGAAGGTTCATATATCATGGCCGCAGAGGCATCGCCGCCGCACTAAACTCACTGGGCTAGTGACGCCGCAAAATTCCCGAATGAAGCACTACCCTAGGCAATGATTGCCCGTGCCTCGCCACCCTCCGAACTCTACTCGCAGCCTCCGCCGCTTTGCCCTCCCGGCCCGGGTTGCCCTACGCGGAGGCATAACGATAAGGGAAATAATTTCGTCAGAGGGTCCAACTTACAACACAGCTCTAAGGCACGATCTCAGAGTGAGAAGAATAGAAACCAATCCTAAATATCCCATAGCCTCCTGATTATTGGTGTGGTGCACAACACACCGATAATCAAGACTCTACTGGATACGGTCTGTAGACACTTTCCGAGGATTAACTGCTCTGATACCACTTTTGTCACGACCCGAAACGGGGCCCGTGACTGGTGCCTTACCCCGGGCACCCTAGTGACACAACATCAGAGTAATCAGCGGAACATAAACACATACAAGAAACAAGTGAAGTACAAAACAGTAATCTGAGGAAAACTTGCCTTTCGGCATATATAAATAACAACTCTTTTAACATGAACAGCTTAATCCTTTTTACAAACCCTGCCCACAATAGTACTACTGCACTTACGAATGAAATGACAACAACGACGGACAGGTTCCCGCCATACCCCGAATGTAAGCACCTACAACAACAGGGGACTATACCAAGACAAGCCTCCGGAGAAACGCAGCTTTCCCAACTGCTGAACTGGGACCCTAACAGCGAGGATCAACGATCGTGTACCTTTACTCGCGCAGATGAACGCACTTCGGGCGAGGTCAAGATAACAGTACCGAGTATGTGAAATCAAATAAATCAGAAATGAAATCATAATAGTCTATAAAGCAGGAGACATGTATGATAACCTAACTACAGTTCACAATAAATAAGCAGTCATGTAAAGTCAGGGACTCACGCCCTCAAGTCATTACTCAAATATAACAATGGGTCTCACGCCCACAACATCAATCATGCCCGTGGAATACCTTCCTCACTGCCGGCAGTCTATGATATGAAAGCACCAAGGAACACACATGAACACCGTGTCCCACTGTGTCCAAATAAAACAAAGATGGCACGTAAGGCATAGCCGACTACTAACACCTACGCATCAACAAGGTCCGCGAATCAGATTATAAGATCTCGCTGCACCGCCACATGATCAAAGCCGCCACTTGCCCGCAGATTCATGTGCGCGCGTCTAGTCCTCGAACTTCCCGCACCGCGATAGGCCAATCTCATCGCCCGCATGAGGCATCCTCGCATCGAGGGTAGCTACTCCCAAGATCGCCCCGACTTTCGAGTCCGCATGGCCACGCGACCGCATGCCCATAAAGGACGATACTAACTCGAACTCTCAGAGTTCGCGATAGCCCTCAGACCCGCATGAGGTATCTCGAATCATAGGTCCATCGACTACCGAAGTCTACCCCGCAGACGGAGGCGCTTAACTCCCTAATCATCTCAAGAGATGAATGTCACAATACTATCATGACGATCGATAGTTAATAAGCACAATCAAGGCGGAAACCCTTTACACAAACATCACAAGATACTAACACACGTAGATCCTAACACGCTTACTTATCAAAGCAACAAGAAAGTATTACAAGGCTATCACAAACCAATACAATCAAGTTGTTCACACAAGGTACTTTCTACTATACGATTAACAAGATCGGGTTTTTATCCCCAAAGTACTTCATACATTAACTTTTTTTAAAAGATACGTTACTTTCACGAAAGTCACACAATACCCGTAGTATAAAATAGGGTGACTGTCTTTTTAAATAAACAAAAACACTTACCTTTGTAAAATCAAGTAACAACATTATTTTCCAAACGTCCAAGTTTGCCTAATTTCAAATGTTCACGTTTCTTAGTTTTAGAAAGGTTTCGTAGTTCATAGCCTTATTCATTTAAGAATATAATTCTCTTTTAAACCTGTTTGAGAAACAAAAGCCTTATATGTGAGTAGGATATTCTTGTTTATATCTATCTTATTACAGCAGCCATGATCTAGGAAATATCATTTTGTCTCATCTTAGTTTCTATGCAGATGGAAGTTTCTACTGGTTTTAATAATACTTAATTATTCAATACATTTTCCTTTATTAACGCTGCAGTGGTTTGTCGATACACATTTCTGATTTCCGAAATCAGTAAAACATTCTTAAGCCGTTATACCTAACTTCCCATAAAGCTAGTATAACTCTTAAGTTTTCAAATACCAAGTATTACTTCTCCTTTCAAAATGATTCAAGAATCTTTTGAAATACTTCAAGTTCTTTATTAACATATAACAAGCCAGTTATAGTTCAAATCAGTTACCTTTTAAAAACCACATGTATTTTCTAACCAACATAAAGCTGTTATAACCAACTTCCCATAAAGCCGTTATAACACTTTATGTTTTAGACCACTCAAACACATTTAGCACATGTACGTCTACCGTACTACATAGTTCACACATATCATGCGAGAAGAGATAGGAAGAGGTTCACATACCTCGCGACGAGTATCGACTAATAGCAAAACGCCCAAGTACTTCCAACCGTCGCTACTCCTAAGCCAAGTAGATCGCGCCACACGTAGTACTTCAACCTATAAGGCCACAAGGCGCTTTATTAACATTTAGATCCCTTCAGAGAACATTCTACGTAAAATTGGCAAAGACTCTCCCGCAACAGCGCAAATCTCCTCCTCTATCGAGGCCGCTACCAAGCCAACCGTGGGTTATGATCAACCCTAACGTACAATTCTACTCCACTGCACTACTACACAAGTCTACTGTAATACACCCCATGTAATTACAATTCAAGATTCTTCTTTAAATTCAGCTTAAGTCGCAAGACATTGCCGATAATTACGCTCAAGACTATATATATAGTATACTTCAACTATATAATCTAACAACATGTAATTTCCAATTACAATAGGACAAGATAGTTACCTCGATAAGCCCATAATTATCCTAGCTTAAAGTCGATCCCGGCAATCGCTTAGCTCCAACTCCGAGCGCCCAACCCGCTCTAAACCACCCTTAGAAGTTCTAACCAACTTCTACACAATACTCCAACGGACTATGGAGATTTTCCTAGGGTTTTGGTTTTGTGGACCGACGGAAGTATAATAGTATTTTCTGGCTTTTCAGATAGGTATAACCTTAGAATACTACAAGGTATTGGCTAAGGTAATTTGGGCATTATAACAATACTTTGAGAGTATTTCTACACCACTAAGGGGGTATTTTATACGAGACAACTAGGCTGGGGGTGTACCCCACTAGCACCACTAGAGGGGAGTGCTCTCGCCACAAGGCCACTCATGGAGGGGTTCTCGGCCAAATGGGGAGGACGAGAACACAAGCAAGGGAGGAAGGGATTTCTAAGACTTAGAACATTTTTGATGAAGAAAGTCTTCAAAGAGGGGTATTTATAGTATAAGCCAAGGCCAACCAATGGCCAAGATCAAGCAGTGTGTGCAGTGTAGGCCAAGATCACTACACACAAATATCCTACCAACTCCCTTTGACCAAACAAGGCAACAAAAACGTGCAAGCATTGCCAATTTCGTCCAAATGGACGCTCAAGTCCACCAATGGAGGGTGCCAAGTGTCGCCTCCCGTTGGTCCAAAATGTTTCGCCTTCTAAAAATCCGCAAAAATAAAAATGACATAGCCGAAATTCCCTACGAAAGTCGGGAAACGTTCACTAAAAACGACTCTAACCGGGTGGTGTGCACAAAGCTAATTCGGCCAAGCCACTTTGTAGTTCGAAAATTTCCTACGTACGTCCTCGCGTACATACTCTGGAAATACGGGGTATAACACTTTCCAACACGCTGAAATGAGATCCTCAGAGCGGGGATCCACGACCGATGTACTTACCGCAAGATGAACGCACTTCAAGGAGGTCAAGATAACAGTACTAAGTATGTGAAATCACAACATCAGAATGAAATCATAATAGCTTAAAAAGGTGAGACATGTATGATAACCAAAATACAAGACGCAACATAAAAGCGATCAAGTCGTGGACTCACGCCTCAAAGTCACCACTCAAATATAACTA
Organism: Przewalskia tangutica; assembly: GCA_029844215.1. NCBI lineage: Eukaryota > Viridiplantae > Streptophyta > Magnoliopsida > Solanales > Solanaceae > Przewalskia > Przewalskia tangutica. Next base: position 87,787,008 of record CM056726.1, on the reverse strand, counting down.
TGGGTCTCACGCCACAACATCCATCATGTTCGCATCATGGCCGCATGCCGAATATCAGACGGCAGACATGTCCATGATGCAACACATAATAAGCGCCGCATGGCCACATGCCCCGGACATCGCAGACGGCAGACATGCCCATGTAACCTCAATAACAATATATCGTGGTCAACCCGCCGCACGGCCACATGACCCGAATATCGACGGTAGACACGCCCATGTTGCGCAATAACCATATATCGGTAATCAACCCGCCGCACGGCCGCATGCCCCTAATCAGACGTGCAGACATGTCCATGTGACATCAACAACAAGACAGTAATCAAAATGGAAACATATCCGTGGAATTCTCCATCACTGCCAGCACGTCCAAGTAAGTTCTCAACCAGTCAACCGGCCCTCTATCGAGAGACGCCAGAATACAGAAATACCACACTTGCACAACAAAGGCTATCATCACAAGCATAGGCAAGTTTCACAACAACAAGCATAGGCAAGTTTCACAACAACTCAAAGTACTTTCATTTTATGCCAAAGTCCGGGTTTTTAACCCCAAAGTACTACATACGTTAAGTTCTTTTTAAAAGAGATCCATTACTTTTATAAAAGTCACCCGATACCCGTAGCCTTAGAATGACCGACCCACATTCCTTTCCAAAATCAAGTAACAACATTCTTTTCCTAAGTTCCAGTTTGCCTAGTTTCAATTACTCAAGCTTCTCATTTTCAAATGGTTTCATAGTTCATAAACTTAATCACTTGATTCCTTTTTAGAACAATTGAGTAATATATGTCTCACGTGAGAGTAGGTTATTCTTGTTTACAACATTCTTATTACAGCAGCCATGATCTAGAAAATGTAATATCATTTTGTCTCATCTTAGTTTCTATGCAGATGGAGGTTTCTACTGGTTTTAATACGATACATCATTATTCAATACATTTTCCTTTATTAACGCTGCAGTGGTCTGTCGATACACATTCTGATTTCCGAAATCAGTAAAACATTATCCCTTTAAATAAAACCAAGTACTCATTACTCACGAATGAGGTTTCACACAAACATCCACATTAAAACAAATAAGTTAAGTCTCTTATCTTATAAGATCAAGTCTCTTAACTTCTAACATCATTAAACCATTTTCTTTACTTCTCTTAAGACATTATACCTAACTCCCCATAAAGCTAGTATAACTCTTTTTAAATCCTTTAAAACCAAGTGTTACTCTCGATTTATAAATCTTTTGAAATACATCAAGTTCTTTATTATAACTAGCCAGTTATAGTTCACATCAGTTACCTTTTAAAACCACAAAGTATTTTCTTACCTACATAAAGCTGTTATAACCAACTTCCCATAAAGCCGTTATAACACTTTATGTTTTAAGAACAATCAAACACAGTTAACACGTGTACGTCTACCGTACTACATAGTTCACACATATCATGCTAGAAGAGATAGGAAGAGGTTCACATACCTCGCGACGATTGTCGACTAATAGCAAAACGCTCCAAGTACCTCAAACCGCCGGCTACTCCTTAAGCCAAGTGGATCACTCCACACGAAGAACTACAACCTATAAGGCAACAAGGCTCTTATTAACATCTAGATCTCAACGCTCCATAATCTACGAGAAAATTGGCAAAGACTCCTCCCGCAACAGCGTAAATCTCCTCTCTATCGAGGCGGCTACCAAGCCAACCGGGGTTTTACACGTCTAACCGGACGTGTACAATTCTACTACACAGTAATGCTATACAAGTCTACTGTAATACAGCCCTATGTAATTACCGTTCAGTTCAGTTCTTTATTCTTCAGGCTTAAGTCAAAAGACATTGCCACAATACTATGTTCAGTTCTATATATAGTATACTTCAACTATATATTCTAACAACATGTAATTTCCAATTACAATAGAAGGACAGTAGTGTTTACCTCGATAAGCCCAAAATTATCCAAGTATAATGTCGCTCCTGAGCAACGTTTAGCTCCTACTCCGAGTGCTCCAATCCGCTCCAAACAACCCTTAGAAGTTCTAACCAACTTCTACTTACAACTTCAACTACGGGTGAAGATTTCCTTAGGGTTTCGTTTAGAGGCTAAAGGAAAGTATAATCGTATTTTCTGGGCTTTTCGTACAAAGGGTACTTTGGAAAGTACTACAAGGTATTTGGGCTAAAGTATTTTGGACATTATAACAATACTAGGAGAGTATTTCTATACCACAACAAAGGGTATTATACGGAAACAACTAGGCTAGGGGGGGGGTACCCCTACCAAACACCACAAAGGGAGGGGTGGCTCTCGCCAAGGCTCACTCAAGGGGGGGTAGTGTGGCGGACGAATTGCTCACAAGAGGGAGGGAGTATTTTTCTTGGAATTTCACAAGTGTGGATGAAGAATAACTCTTGCATTAGAGGGGTATTTATAGGTCAAGGGATGGCCAACCAATGGCCAAGATTATGCCAAGTGCAAGGCAAGTGTAAGGCCAAGATTTGGGCAAGTGTCCTAAGCCAACTTGCACACAAAATATCCTACCAACTCCAAGACAAAACAAGCCACCTTGTTCGTCCCTTTTGCCGCTTCAGGCCATTGTGAGGGTGACACTTGTCACCCTCCCGTTGGTCAAAAATTTTTCGTCTCTCGGAAAAATCCGCAAAAATTATAAATGACATAGCCGTAATTTTCCCAACAAAAGCTGTGTAAACGTTTCGTCGAAAAACGACTCTAATCGGGTGTTGTGTACAAATTTCGAAACTTGCCTAACTTAAGGCTCAAATTTTCTACGTACGTCCTCACGTACATACTCTGAAAATACGGGGTATAACATTCTCCCCTCCTTAGAAACATTCGTCCCGAATGTTCCTTCTAAAGACTGAAGAAGATCTTCTAACAAGTTGCCAATGCCACACACGTGGCCACAAACATAACACACGTTCTCTTCCTCCTTACTCGTAGTGCCTCCTCGAACACTTGAACTCTTCTAGTATACGCACCTTACTTGCCATCATTTCAGTTCCCAAAACTTTGGAGTCACTACCTCCAAACTTGGTCATCTTACTCGCCTCAATCTTCCTTAAGGCAATTCCCGCCTTCACGATCTATACGGTCGAACGTATCCACGAACTCATACGCTGGTCATCTAAACTTGGGCCTAGCACCCTCGTGACTCGCCACCGCGGGACCACCTGAGCTGACCGCTTCCGAACGGGGCGGGTTGGCCCGCAACACGGCCCCAACCCGACCACTATCGCGCCAACTCTTGCTCGCCGACACGGAACAATCTTGCTAAATCACATCATGAAAGCTACCACTTTCATTTACTCAACCAGGACTTATCACACAATACATTCTAGGCATAAAATGCACTCCGACAAGGATCACTTGCAAAAACTTGTACTCAAAACGGCCTTACATCTAAGGTCTCCTCTGTAATATTCTAAGGTTCATCATTTTCTCACCCCAGGCTTACCCTTTCACTAAGCATGCTTCTAAGTCACATTTTAGCACAAAGCTATCCGAACATAACACTTAACACATTATCATAACATACAAAACTCTAGATGGTTAAGGATATACCTGAAAGTAGGCGGTTCAAAGGACCGCTAGAACTGGGAACTCCCACCGCGACCTCTACCGGGGCCTGCCGGTGTACGAACATTCTGCCTGGCTATGGAAAGTGAAGAACCCGCAACTGCTCCAGTAGTCTGTGCTATCCTACCAGCGCTACCCCTGGTCGGACAGTCTCTCGTCATATGGCCCTGTTGGCCGCAAGAATAACAAGCTCCTCGTACTACGACACTCCCGAAATGCGGTCTACCACATCGACCACACCGGTAGGGGTGATCGATCCGCCAACACCCCTACTCCCCGAACATCAAGCACGGGAGCCCCGACTGCTCTGAATATCCCAAGGTCCCGGCTGCGGGGACCACTGCAATGGCGGAGGTACATAACTAGTCTGCTGGCGGTCCGCCTCGAAAGTCGCCAAAATATCCGACCGTCTTGGCCTTCTGCTGAAGCGGTCCACCCGTCGATCTCGCGCTCGCACTCCAAGTGCATGAGCACGAATGCGGGCAATGTCCATGCGGTGAAGAGAAACACGAACAACTCTTCGCTAGGTAATCATCGAGCCGTAACATATCGGTGCACTCGATCCTCCATACTAGCTACTAATGCGGAACATACCGCCAATGAGTCGAACTCCACATTGTACTCCCGGCTATGCGCGGATTCGCCTCAACATCAAAAACTCGTTTACCGAGCCCTCGCCGTTTGTGGAGGCAAGAAATGTGCCGAAGGCCCCGAAAACTCGTCCCCAAACGGTGGAAGTGCATGCTCTCCCGAAAGCTCCACGAGTCAAACCAATCGATGCGGTATCACGCGGCCGATGCGAACAAATGTCACGACTCGGTCTCGAAGCCTTGATCACCCGCATGATCCTCTGCAGAATCGACGGATGAACTCCTGCGGATCATCCTCCGCCTCGACCGTAAAACTTCAAGCGGGCTACAACTAAGAAATCCGTAGCCTCAAATGCGCCTCGGGTGCCTACAGTCTTCTTTGGGCTGGCTGCTGCGTCGGCCTATCTCTCATATCCGCCACAACTCGGCAATAATCGGGCCATCTCGCGTGACCCATCTCCCGCTCGGCATGGGGTGGAGGCTCAGTCTTGTAGTCTCGGCCCACCGCTGCGGCTCTAAACTTCTTTGGTCGGGCGGCGTCGCAAAACTCGCCGTCAAGCACTACCTCAGTCTTGGCCGACTGCGCCTCGTACTCCTGAATCCCACTAGCCCTCCTGCCTTGCCCTTCGGGCCTCGGTTGCCTTCGCAGGCATAATCGGTAAAAACGAAACACGTCGGAGGGTCCAACTTACAACACGCTTCTAAGGCACGATCTCGGAAGGAGAAGAATGGAAACCAATCCTAAATGTCCTATAGCCTCTCGATTATAGATGTGGTGCAACACACCGATAATCAAGACTCTACTAGACACGGTCTGTAGACACTTTCCGAGGATTAACTGCTCTGATACCACTTTGTAACGCCCCGAACCCGGGCCCGTTACTGGTGCCTTACCCCGGGCACCCTAGTGATACAACATCAGAGAAAACCAGCGGAAAATAAAACACGAGTCATGAAACAAGAGATATAATAAATAAACAGGCCAGCAAAACAGTTGCCTTGGTATATACATAAAAACCCGACAGCTTATCCTTTTACAAACCACACTTACATGATTACTCTGACCTCTAAGATTTACAACACCTATGACGGGACAGGGCCCCGCCATACCCCTGAATGTACAATAACCTACAACTCAGGGAAACATACCAAAGATAAGCCTCGAAGAACGGAGCTTTCAACACGCTGAAATGAGATCCTCAGGCGGGGATCCACGACCGATGTACCTCTACTGCGGCATGAACGGCCCAAGGAGGTCGATCTAACAGTACCAAGTATGTGAAATCACAACATCGTAAATGAAATCATAATAGCTTAAAAGCGGAGAGACATGTATGATAACCAAAATACAGACGCAACATAAGCGATCAAGTCGTGGACTCACGCCCTCAAAGTCACCACTCAAATATAACTATGGGTCTCACGCCCACAACATCCATCATGTTCGCATCATGGCCGCATGCCCCCGGAATACTGCATCGGTGTAGACATGTCCATGATGCAACAATAATAACAAGGCCGCATGGCCACGTACCGGAATCTGCGACGGTGTAGACATGCCCATGTAACCTCAATAACAATATATCGGGTGGTCAACCCCGCGCGTGGCCACATGCCGGAATCTTGCGACGGTGTAGACACGTCCATGTTGCAGTAATAACCATATATCGGGTAATCAACCCGGCCGCATGGTCGCATGCCCCCGGAATACTGCATCGGTGTAGACATGTCCATGTGACATCAACAACAAGACAGTAATCAAAATGGAAACATACCCGTGGAATTCTCCATCACTGCCAGCACGTCCAAGTAAGTTCTCAACAAGTCAACCGGCCCTCTATCGAGAGACGCGGTAACACAGAAATACCACACTTGCACAACAAAGGCTATCATCACAAGCATAGGCAAGTTTCACAACAACAAGCATAGGCAAGTTTCACAACAACAAGCATAGGCAAGTTTCACAACAACTCAAAGTACTTTCATTTTATGCCAAAGTCCGGGTTTTTAACCCCAAAGTACTACATACGTTAAGTTCTTTTAAAAGAGATCCATTACTTTTATAAAAGTCACCCGATACCCGTAGCCTTAGAATGACCGACCCACATTCCTTTCCAAAATCAAGTAACAACATTCTTTTCCTAAGTTCCAGTTTGCCTAGTTTCAATTACTCAAGCTTCTCATTTTCAAATGGTTTCATAGTTCATAAACTTAATCACTTGATTCCTTTTTAGAACAATTGAGTAATATATGTCTCACGTGAGAGTAGGTTATTCTTGTTTACAACATTCTTATTACAAAGACCATGATCTAGAAAATGTAATATCATTTTGTCTCATCTTAGTTTCTATGCGGATGGAGGTTTCTACGGTTTTAATACGATACATCATTATTCAATACATTTTCCTTTATTAACGCCGCGGTGATGCTGTCGATACACATTCCGATTTCAAATCAAGAAACATTATCCCTTTAAATAAAACCAAGTACTCATTACTCACGAATGAGGTTTCACACAAACATCCACATTAAAACAAATAAGTTAAGTCTCTTATCTTATAAGATCAAGTCTCTTAACTTCTAACATCATTAAACCATTTTCTTTACTTCTCTTAAGACATTATACCTAACTCCCCATAAAGCTAGTATAACTCTTTTTAAATCCTTTAAAACCAAGTGTTACTCTCGATTTATAAATCTTTTGAAATACATCAAGTTCTTTATTATAACTAGCCAGTTATAGTTCACATCAGTTACCTTTTAAAACCACAAAGTATTTTCTTACCTACATAAAGTCGTTATAACCAACTTCCCATAAAGCCGTTATAACACTTTATGTTTTAAGAACAATCAAACACGATTAACACGTACGCGTCTACCGTACTACATAGTTCACACATATCATGCTAGAAGAGATAGGAAGAGGTTCACATACCTCGCGACGATTGTCGACTAATAGCAAAACGCTCAAGTACCTCAAACCGCGCTACTCCTTAAGCCGTGGATCACTCCACACGTAGTACTTCAACCTATAAGGCCACAAGGCGCTTATTAACATCTAGATCTCAACGCTCCATAATCTACGTAAAATTCGGCAAAGACTCTCCCCGCAATGACAGCGTAAATCTCTCTCTATCGAGGCCGCTACCAAGCCAACCGGGGTTTTACATGTCTAACGGACGTGTACAATTCTACTACACAGTAATGCTATACAAGTCTACTGTAATACAGCCCTATGTAATTACAGTTCAGTTCAGTTCTTTATTCTTCAGGCTTAAGTCAAAAGACATTGCCACAATACTATGTTCAGTTCTATATATAGTATACTTCAACTATATATTCTAACAACATGTAATTTCCAATTACAATAGAAGGACAGTAGTGTTTACCTCGATAAGCCCAAAATTATCCAAGTATAATGTCGCTCCTGAGCAACGTTTAGCTCCTACTCGAGTGCTCCAATCCGCTCCAAACAACCCTTAGAAGTTCTAACCAACTTCTACTTACAACTTCAACTACGGGTGAAGATTTCCTTAGGGTTTCGTTTAGAGGCTAAAGGAAAGTATAATCGTATTTTCTGGGCTTTTCGTACAAAGGGTACTTTGGAAAGTACTACAAGGTATTTGGGCTAAAGTATTTTGGACATTATAACAATACTAGGAGAGTATTTCTATACCACAACAAAGGGTATTATACGGAAACAACTAGGCTAGGGGGGGGGTACCCCACGGCCAAACACCACAAAGGGGAGGGGGGGTGGCTCTCGGCCAAGGCTCACTCGAGGGGTAGTGTGGCGGACGAATTGCTCACAAGAGGAGGAGTATTTTCTTGGAATTTCACAAGTGTGGATGAAGAATAACTCTTGCATTAGAGGGGTATTTATAGGTCAAGGATGGCCAACCAATGGCCAAGATTATGCCAAGTGCAAGGCAAGTGTAAGGCCAAGATTTGGGCAAGTGTCCTAAGCCAACTTGCACACAAAATATCCTACCAACTCCAAGACAAAACAAGCCACCTTGTTCGTCCCTTTTGCCGCCCACTCAAGGCCAATGTGAGGGTGACACTTGTCACCCTCCCGTTGGTCCAAAATGTTTCGTCTCTCGGAAAAATCCGCAAAAATTATAAATGACATAGCCGGAATTTTCCCAACAAAAGCTGTGGAAACGTTTCGTCGAAAAACGACTCTAATCGGGTGTTGTGTACAAATTTCGAAACTTGCCTAACTTAAGGCTCAAATTTTCTACGTACGTCCTCACGTACATACTCTGAAAATACGGGGTATAACAATTAAAACCAGTAGAAACCTCCATCTGCATAGAAGCTAAGATAAGACAAAATTGTATTACATTTCCTAGATCATGGCTGCTCTAATAAGAATTATTATAATCAAGTTTTGGTTTTCTTAAAATTGCAAAGTAAGGAACTTGATTTTCTAAAAGAAAAGAGACTTAAGAATTTGAAGTGTTTTGGTTTAAAAGAAAGGCATGGTTTTGTCTTAAATTGGTTTAAAACATAAAGTGTTATAATAGCTTTATGAGAAGTTAGTTATAACGACTTTATGGAAACAAAAGAATGGTTTTATTATTGGATTTAAAATGGTAACTTGACTTTAAAAGGAGAAGTGATGTGGTTTAAAAATAAGGTACGGGAATTGTGTTGGTTTACTTAAAATAATAGTTACTCTGTTTTGGATACTACGAGTGTTAGTATCAGGTGACTTTGTCACGACCCGAATCCGGGCCCGTGACTGGTGCCTTACCCCGGGCACCCTAGTGATACAACATCAGAGAAAATCAGCGGAAATAAAACATGAACATGAAATGAGAGATATTATAAATAAACAGGTCAACCAAAACAGTTGCCTTTCAACATATATATATAAACGTCGAGCGATTTACAATCCTTACAACATTGCCCACAGTGATTACTGCACCTAAGATTTTTACAACAACTATGACGGACGGGGCCCGCCATACCCCGAATGTACAAGATCCTACAGACATCGTGGTAACATACCAAAGATAAGCCTCCAAGGAACGGAGCTTCCCAATACGAAAGGTGATCCTAAGCGGGGATCGACAACCGATGTATACACTGCGGCATGACGCGGCCAAGGAGGTCGATCTAACAGTACCAAGTATGTGAACCGTAAAATCGTAAATGAAATCATAATAGTCTATAAAAGCGAGAGAGTATGATAACCAAACTACAGTACACACATAATGATTATATCAATTCGGTCTCACGCCCACAACATCAATCCCGCGTGAGTACCTTCTCCGCCGGCTGCCGTGATCATGATATGATAACAACAAGACAGAATCCAAATGGGAGCATACCCGTGCGCTACGCATCGTGTCGGTATGTCCAAGGAACAAATAAGACAACATTCCAAATAGAAGCATACCCGCGCTACGATCGTGTCGGTATGTCCAAAGGAAACAATAAGACAAAGATTCCAAATGGAAGCATACGTGCGCTACGCGTGTCAGTATGTCCAAAGGGAAACAATAAGACAACAAGGCGGTAATCAAAGTGGAAGCATACCCGTGCGCTACGCATCGTGTCAGTATGTCCAAAGCGATTAACAAAAGTAACACTATCGACAGGAACGTACCCGTGGAATTTATCCGTCGCTGCGGCCACGCCCAAGTAAGTTCTCAACAAGTCAACCGACCCTCCATCGAGAGACGCGGTAGTATAGAAACACAATTCTTGCACAACAAAGGCTATCACAACAAGCATAGGCAAGTTTCACAACAACAAGCATAGGCAAGTTTCACAACAACAAGCATAGGCAAGTTTCACAACAACAAGCATAGGCAAGTTTCACAACAACAAGCATAGGCAAGTTTATACACAACAACAAGTACTTTCATTTTATGCCCAAGTCCGGGTTTTAACCCTAAAGTACTACGTACGTTAAATTCCTTTTAAAGAGATCTATTCCTTTTATAAAAGTCACCCGATACCCGTAGTATAAAAATAGAGTGACTTATATCTTTTAAGTAAACCAAAACAACTTCCACACTTTCCTTTTTAAAACCAAATTAAGGCAACACCATGCCTTCTTTTTTTTGACCAAAACACTTCTCTTTTTAAAGTCAAGTTACCACATTAAAACCAATGATAAAACCTTTCTTATGTTTTCATAAGGTCGTTATAACCAACTTCCCATAAAGCTGTTATAACACCTTATGTTTTAAACCATTTTAAGACAACACAATGCCTTTCTTTTCCCTAAAGTTCCAGTTTGCCTAATTTCAATTACACAAGTCTCTTTTTTGAAAAGTTTCATAGTTCGATGTCTTAATCTCTTTTTAAAACAATTGAGTAACATATGCCCTAAGCGAGTAGGTTATTCTTGTTCATAATCAATCTTATTAAGCAACCATGATCTAGAAAATGTAATCTCATTTTGTCTCATCTTAGCTTCTATGCAGATGGAGGTTTCTACTGGTTTTAATAATACTTCATTAGTCATTACATTTTCCTTTATTAGCTGCGATGGTTTGTTCGATACTTATTCGATTTAGAATCAAGAAACATTATTCCTTTTACAACCAGGTACTCATTACTCACGAATGAGGTTTCACACTTTTAACAAAATTCATATTAATACCATTAAGTCAAGTCTCTTATCTTCTAAAAATCAGTAAACCATTCTTTTTATCACTCTTAAGACGTTATACCTAACTTCCCATAAAGCTAGTACAACTCTTATGTTTTCAAAGCCAAGTATTACTCTTCTTTAAAAAGGGTCTTTTTGGAACACTTCAAGTTCTTTGTTACTACACATCAAATCCGTTATAAGTCAAATCAGTTATCCTTTGAAAACCACAAAGCATTTTCTTACCTACATAAAGCTGTTATAACCAACTTCCCATAAAGCCGTTATAACACTTTATGTTTCAAACCAATCAAATACATTAAACACATGTACGTCTACCGTACTACATAGTCATACACATATCATGCTAGAACAGATAGGAAGAGGTTCACATACCTCGCGACGACTATCGACTAATAGCAAAACGCTCCAAGTACCTCAAACCGTCGGCTACACCTTAAGCCAAGCAGATCACTCCACACGTAGTACTACAACCTATAGAGGCCACAAGGCACCTATTAATATCTTTAGATCCCGACGTAGAATATTCTCTGAGAAAATTCGCAAGACCTCCCCGCAACAACGTAATTCTCCTCCTCTATCGAGCCGCTACCAAGCCAACTGGGGTTTACACGCTTAACCTGACGTGTACAATTCTACTTCACAAGAATGCTATACAAGTCCATGTCTGACAACCCTAAGTAATTCTGATTCGGTTCTCATCTTAAAGTTAGTGCTTAAGTCGCAAGACATTGCCATAAGTATTATTCAGGGCTTAAGTCAAAAGACATTGCCGACAACTATGTTCAATTCTATATATAGTATACCTTAACTATATATTCCAACAACATGTAATTTCCAATTACAAATGTAAGGTTAAGAGTGTTTACCTCGATAAGCCCAAAATTATCCAAGTTATAAGTCGATCCCGAGCAAGGTTTAGCTCTACTCCGTGCGCTCCAACCCGCTCAAACAACCCTTAAGTTCTTACCAACTTCTACTTAACACTTCAACCGACTATGAAGGTTTTCCTTAGGGTTTCGTTTAGTGGCTAAAGGAAATATAATAGTATTTGGGCTTTTGCATAAGTGTAACCTTGGGAAAACTACAAGGTATTTGGGCCAAGGTATTTGGGCATTATAACAATACTTGGAGAGTATTTCTATACCACAAAAGGGGGGTATTTATACGAGACAACTAGGCTAGGGGGGGTACCCCACGGCTAAACACCACAAAGGGGAGGGGGGAGGCTCTCGGCCAAGGGCTCTCAAAGGGGAGGGGGTGTGGTGGACGAAAACAACAAGAGGGAGAGGGAGGGATTTTTCAAGACTTAGACAATTTTTGGATGAATAAGTTCATCAACTTAGAGGGGTATTTATAGGTCAAGAAATGGCCAACCAATGGCCAAGATCTATCCAAGTGTAAGGCAAGTGTAAGGTCAAGATGAAGCCATGTGTTTGTGGGTCCCACTTGCTCATCAACTACACAAAATATCCTACCTAACCCTTGACCACAATTTTTGCACAAAAAACGTGCCAACATTCCCCTTTGGCCGTCCACTTCCTTCCAATGTGAGGGTGACACATGTCACCCTCCCGTTGGTCCAAAATGTTTCGTCTCTCGGAAAAATCCGCAAAAATTATTAATGACATAGCCGGAATTTTCCCTACGAAAGCTGTGGAAACGTTTTGTCGAAAAATGACTCTTTTTGGCACTTGTGTACAAATTTCGAAACGTGTCAATTCTTAAGGCAAAAATTTAATACGTACGCCCTCACGTACATACTCTGGAAATACGGGGTATAACATTCTCCCCTCCTTAGAAACATTCGCCCCGAATGTTCCTTCTCAAGGTGGATTACGAAGAAGATCTTCTAACAAGTTGCCAACGCCACGCCTGGCCACGAACTAACACACGTTCTCTTCCTTTCTTACTCGTCGTGCCCTCCTCGAACACTTGAACTCTTCTAGTATACGCACCACACTTCAGTCATTGCTTCAGTTTCCAATACTTTGGAGTCACAACCTCCAAACTTGGTCATCTTACTAGCTTTATTTTCCTCTAAGGCCATTCCCGGCCTTCACGAACCGATTCTGGTCGAACATATCCACAAACTCATACGATGGTCATCTAAACTTGGGCCTAGCACCCTCGTGACCCTACCACCTGGCGGGACCACCCAGAGCTGACCCCACCTCGAACAGCCGCGGGTTGGCCCTCAACATGGCCCAACCCGACCCACTTAACGCATCACGCCTTGTTCCCGATCCGAACAATCTTACCTCTACAGTCATGAAAGCTACCACTTCCATTGCACACTACCTGTGGACTTTATCACACAAAACGCTCTAGGCATACAAATGCACTCGACAAGGATCACTTGCAAAATCTGGTACTCAAGACGGCCTTTACATCTAAGGTCTCAACGTAATATTCTAAGGTTCATCATTTTCTCACCCTCAAGCTTACCCTTCTCACGACTGTGTTCTACATCACGTTTTAGCACAAAGCTATCCGAACATAACACTAAACACATCATCACAACATCAATACATACAAAACTCTAGAGGGTTAAGGATATACCTGAAAATAGGCGATTCAGAGGACCGCTAAAACTGGGAACTTCCACCGCGACCTCTCCCGTGGCCCGCCGGTGTATGAACATCCTGCCTTGCTATGGAAGGTGAAGAACCCGCCCGATCCCGTAGTCTGTGCTATCCTACCAGCGCTACCCCTGGTCGGACAGTTTCTCCCAAAATGGCCCTGCTGGCCGCATGTAAAACAAACTCCCGGACTAGCACGACACTTCCCACTGTGGAGTCTACCACAGCGGTCACAACGAGGTAGGGGTGGCTTCAGCTGGTTAACACCCCTGCTCTCCCGAAAATCTGAACCCTTGGAGCCCTGACCGCTCCCGAAAACTCGACGCTCAAGATTGTAGAGGACCACTCATCTTGGCGGAGGCACATAACTAGTCTGCCGAGGCGGTTCGCCTCGAAAATCACCAAAGGACCGACCTTGATTCGGCCTCTTCACGACTTTGGTCATTCGTCGATTTCTCCGCTCCTCACCTCCAAGTGCATAAGCTCGCATGCGGGCAATGTCCATGCCGGTGAAGAGCTACACCGAACAACTCTCGCTAGGTAATCATCGAGCCTCAGAACATATCGGTGGACTCGATCCTCCATACTAGCTACTAATGCGGGACGTCGCCAATGAGTCGAACTCACATTGTACTCCCGAACCGCACGCGCTTCGCCGCAACACCAAAAACTGTCGGCCGAGCCCTCTCATCCGCGAGGCAAGAAATGTGCAAGAAAGGCCTCGAGAACTCGTCCCATAAAATTGGAAGTGCATGCTCTCCGGGACAGCTCGTGAATCAAACCGGATCATGCGGTATCACGCGGCCGATGCGAACCTAGGACCACCGACTCGGTCTCCGATGCCTTGATCACTCTCGTGATCCAGAATCGTCGGATGAACTCGCGGATCATCCTCGTGCCTCGACCCATAAAACTCGCGGCCTACAACTCGTAAAATCCGTAGCCTCGAACTATCGATCTAGGGTGAACCACTGGTGCTATCGAACCGCGTCCAGCCTATCCTCAATCCGCCACAACCCCGCCATTAATCGGGCCACTCTTGTAACTCATCTCTCTGCTCCGGTGCGGATCGAGACTCAGTCTTGTGGTCTCGCCACGCTTACTCGCGACTCCCTCTGCTGCCTTGCCGCCCGGGCGGGTTTACGCGGAGGCATAATCGGTAAAACGAAGTATGTCGGAGGGTCCATCTTATTACGGCTACAGGCACGATCTCGTAATGAGAAGAATGGAAACCAACCCTAAATGTCCTGCAGCCTCCGATTATAGATGTGGTGCACAACACACCGATAATCAAGACTTACTAGACACGGTCGTAGACACTTTCCGAGGACTAATCGCTTCGATACCACTTTGTCACGACCGAATCGGGCGTGGATCGTGCCTACCCCGCACCCTAGTGATACAACATCGAGAAAATCGCGGAAATAAAACATGAACATGAAATGAGAGATATTATAAATAAACAAAGCCAACCAAAGCGGTTTGCCTTTCAACATATATATATAAACGCTCGAGCGATACAATCCTTACAACCCCGCCACAACAAGGTGCTGCACCTCTAAGATTTTTACAACAACTATGACGGGATGTGGCCGCCATACCACGAATGTACAAGATCCTACTGACATCGTGGTAACATACCAAAGATAAGCCTCGAAGGAAGAGCTTCCCAATACGTGAAAGGTGATCCTAAAGCGGGGATCGACAACCGATGTACTTCTACTGCAGATGAACGGCCTCGAAGAGGTCGATAACAGTACCAAGTATGTGAAACCGTAAAATCAGTAAATGAAATCATAATAGTCTATAAAAGCGAGGAGGTATGATAACCAAACTACGACACACACATATGATTATATCAATTCAGGTCTCACGCCACAACATCAATCCCGCGTGAGTACCTTCCTCACGGCGATGCATGATATGATAACAACAAGACAAAGAATCCAAATGGGAGCATACCTGCGCTACGATCGTGTCGGTATGTCCAAAGGAACAAATAAGACAACATTCCAAATAGAAGCATACCTGCGCTACGATCGTGTCGGTATGTCCAAAGGGAAACAATAAGACAAAGATTCCAAATGGAAGCATACGTGCGCTACGATCGTGTCGATATGTCCAAAGGAAACAATAAGACAACAAGGCGGTAATCAAAGTGGAAGCATACCCAGCGCTACGATCGTGTCGATATGTCCAAAGCGATTAACAAAGTAACACTATCAACGAGAACGTGCGTGGAATTTATCGTCACCGCCGGTCCGCCCAAGTAAGTTCTCAACAAGTCAACCGACCTCCATCGAGAGACGCGGTAGTATAGAAACACAATTCTTGCACAACAAAGGCTATCACAACAAGCATAGGCAAGTTTCACAACAACAAGCATAGGCAAGTTTCACAACAACAAGCATAGGCAAGTCAACAAGCATAGGCAAGTTTATACACAACTCGAAGTACTTTCATTTTATGCCCAAGTCCGGGTTTTAACCCTAAAGTACTACGTACGTTAAATTCCTTTTAAAGAGATCTATTCCTTTTATAAAAGTCACCCGATACCCGTAGTATAAAAATAGAGTGACTTATATCTTTTAAGTAAACCAAAACAACTTCCATACTTTCCTTTTTAAAACCAAATTAAGGCAACACCATGCCTTCTTTTTTTGACCAAAACACTTCTCTTTTTAAAGTCAAGTTACCACATTAAAACCAATGATAAAACCTTTCTTTTGTTTTCATAAGGTCGTTATAACCAACTTCCCATAAAGCTGTTATAACACCTTATGTTTTAAACCATTTTAAGACAACACAATGCCTTTCTTTTCCCTAAAGTTCCAGTTTGCCTAATTTCAATTACACAAGTCTCTTTTTTGAAAAGTTTCATAGTTCGATGTCTTAATCTCTTTTTAAAACAATTGAGTAACATATGCCCTAAGCGAGTAGGTTATTCTTGTTCATAATTAATCTTATTAAGCAGCCATGATCTAGAAAATGTAATCTCATTTTGTCTCATCTTAGCTTCTATGCAGATGGAGGTTTCTACTGGTTTTAATAATACTTCATTAGTCATTACATTTTCCTTTATTAGCGCTGCAGTGGTTTGTTCGATACTTATTCTGATTTCCGAATCAGTAAAACATTATTCCTTTTACAACCAGGTACTCATTACTCACGAATGAGGTTTCACACTTTTAACAAAATTCATATTAATACCATTAAGTCAAGTCTCTTATCTTCTAAAAATCAGTAAACCATTCTTTTTATCACTCTTAAGACGTTATACCTAACTTCCCATAAAGCTAGTACAACTCTTATGTTTTCAAAGCCAAGTATTACTCTTCTTTAAAAAGGGTCTTTTTGGAACACTTCAAGTTCTTTGTTACTACACATCAAATCCGTTATAAGTCAAATCAGTTATCCTTTGAAAACCACAAAGCATTTTCTTACCTACATAAAGCTGTTATAACCAACTTCCCATAAAGCCGTTATAACACTTTATGTTTCAAACCAATCAAATACATTAAACACATGACGCGTCACCGTACTACATAGTCATACACATATCATGCTAGAACAGATAGGAAGAGGTTCACATACCTCGCGACGACTATCGACTAATAGCAAAACGCTCCAAGTACCTCAAACCGTCGGCTACACCTTAAGCCAAGCAGATCACTCCACACGTAGTACTACAACCTATAGAGGCCACAAGGCACCTATTAATATCTTTAGATCCCGACGTAGAATATTCTACAGAAAATTAGGCGACCTTCCTTCCCGCAACAACGTAATTCTCCTCTCTATCGAGCCGCTACCAAGCCAACCGTGGGGGTTTACACGTTTAACCGGACGTGTACAATTCTACTTCACAGTAATGCTATACAAGTCTCGTATGTCTGACCTAAGTAATTACGATTCGCTTCTCATCTTAAAGTTCAGGCTTAAGTCGTAAGACATTGCCATAAGTATTATTCAGGCTTAAGTCAAAAGACATTGCCGCACAACTATGTTCAATTCTATATATAGTATACCTTAACTATATATTCCAACAACATGTAATTTCCAATTACAACAGAAGGTTAAGAGTGTTTACCTCGATAAGCCCAAAATTATCCAAGTTATAAGTCGATCCTGAGCAAGGTTTAGCTCCTACTCCGTGCGCTCCAACCCGCTCCAAACAACCCTTAGAAGTTCTTACCAACTTCTACTTAACACTTCAACCGACTATGAAGGTTTTCCTTAGGGTTTCGTTTAGTGGCTAAAGGAAGTATAATAGTATTTGGGCTTTTGCATAAGTGTAACCTTGGGAAAACTACAAGGTATTTGGGCCAAGGTATTTGGGCATTATAACAATACTTGGAGAGTATTTCTATACCACAAAAGGGGGGTATTTATACGAGACAACTAGGCTAGGGGGGTTACCCCACGGCTAAACACCACAAAGGGGAGGGGGGAGGCTCTCGGCCAAGGGCTCTCAAAGGGGGAGGGGGGTGTGGTGGACGAAAACAACAAGAGGGAGAGGGAGGGATTTTTTCAAGACTTAGACAATTTTTGGATGAATAAGTTCATCAACTTAGAGGGGTATTTATAGGTCAAGAAATGGCCAACCAATGGCCAAGATCTATCCAAGTGTAAGGCAAGTGTAAGGTCAAGATGAAGCCATGTGTTTGTGGGTCCCACTTGCTCATCAACTACACAAAATATCCTACCTAACCCTTAACCACAATTTTTGCACAAAAAACGTGCCAACCTTCCCCTTTGGCCGTCCACTTCCTTCCAATGTGAGGGTGACACATGTCACCCTCCCGTTGGTCCAAAATGTTTCGTCTCTCGGAAAAATCCGCAAAAATTATTAATGACATAGCCGGAATTTTCCCTACGAAAGCTGTGGAAACGTTTCGTCGAAAAACGACTCTTTTTGGCACTTGTGTACAAATTTCGAAACTTGTCAATTCTTAAGGCAAAAATTTAATACGTAAGCCCTCACGTACATACTCTGGAAATACGGGGTATAACAGACTTCTTGTGAAGGAAATGGATATTTGTAAGAGAATTGGAGTATGGTAATTTGCTTGTGCTTGCTTGTGATAGCTTTGTTGTGTAAAAGTTGTATTCTTATGATACCGCGTCTCTCGATGGATGGCCGGTATATTGTTATTATTGATACATGGACATGTCTGCACCGATGAAGAATTTCGGGCGTGCGGCACGTCTGGCGGGTTAATCACGGTATATTGTTATTGTTGTTACATGGACATATACGCAGATGAATAATTAGGGCATGCGGCTACGCGGGTTAATCACCCGTATATTGTTATTGTTGTTACATGGACATGCTCGCAGATGAAGAATTAGGGCATGCGGTACGCGGCGGGTTTATCACCGGTATATTGTTATTGTTGTTACATGGACGTATACGCACGATGAAGAATTAGGGGCATGTGGCCATGCGTCGTGGTTGATTACGGTATATTGTTGTTATTGTTACATGGACATGTCTGCGATAAAAATTGCAGGGGCGTGGCGTGCGGCAGGTTGATTACGGTATATTGTTGTTATTGTTACATGGACATATCTGCGCGATGAAGAATTAGGGGCATGTGGCGTCAGGCGTTGATTACGGGATATGGTTATTTCATCCTGGACATGTCTACACCGATGGAGAATTCCGGGGGCATGCGGCCATGATGCGCATGATTGATTTTGTGGGCGTGAGACCCTTGGTTATATTTTAGTGATGACTTTGAGGGCGTGAGTCCCTGATTTGATATATTCGCACATATTATGTCTTGTAGTTTGGTTATCATACATGTCTCTGCTTTATATGATCGCTATGATTCTATTACCGCACTTTCGATTTCACATACTTGGTATTGTTATCGACCTCGGCCGGGCTGCGTTCATGCCGCAGGTAGAGGTACACCGGTTGTTGATCCTCGCTCATAGGATCACAGTTCAGCGTTTTGGGAAGCCCCGTTTCTCCGGAGGCTTATCTTTTGGTATGATTCCCTGAGTTTGTAGGATCTTGTACATTCAGGGGTATGGCGGGGCCCTGTCCCGTCATAGTTGTTATAAAAATTCGTAGAGGTCTGTAGTACTGTTGTGGGCAGGGTTTGTAAGGGATTTAACTGTTCAATTTTTGATATATACATTCAGGAAGGTAACCGTTTTGGTTAGCCTATTGCTTATTTTATGTCTTGATTCATGCTTAAGTTTTATTTCCGCTGATTTTCTCTGATGTTTGTATCACTAGGGTGCCCGGGGTAAGGCACCAGTCACGGGCCCGAGGTCGGGTCGTGACAAAAGTGGTATCAGAGCAGTTAATCCTCGGAAAGTGTCTACAGACCGTGTCTAGTAGAGTCTTGATTATCGGTGTGTTGTGCACCACATCTATAATCAGGAGGCTACAGGATATTTAGGATTGGTTTACATTCTTCTCACTCTGAGATCGTGCCTTAGAGCTGTGTTATAAGTTGGACTCCCTCTGGCATATTCTTATGTACCGGTACGCCTACGCAGCGAAACCAGAGCCCGAGAAGGGCAAGGCGTGAGAGAGTCGCGAGTAGAGCCAGAGGGTTACGAGGCACAGCCCGGTCATTACGAGATAGTACTTGACGACGAGTTTTATGACGCCGCTAGCCCCAGAGTTTAGAGCGGCAGATTTCTCATCGAGGCCACGATACCTGGGTCTCCAGTTCCACGACCAGGAGCCGAGGATATGAGTTAGAAGGAGATGGCCCAAGTTACTAGCTAGGCTGGTGGCTGGGAATGAGGACGGACGGGAACCGGTGGTTCCAGCAGTACCAGTGATTCACCCTAGATCCGATAGTCTGAGACTTCGGGATTTCTTGAGTTGCAGTTCGCCAGAGTTCTATGGATAGAGAGCTGAGGATGATCCTCAGGGTGTCGTGCTAGTTTGGGAGATTGTTATACTTGCGGCCGTCAGGGCCATGTGAAGGGAGGATGTCCAAGTAGGAGGGATACAAGAGGGACGACTCATCCTACCAGGTCAGGGGCGGGTTCAGTTGTTTGGGAGAAGGGGGTGTTAGTCAGATGAGGTCACCCCTACCTCGTTGTGGCCATTGTAATAGACTCCATTATGGGGAGTGTCGTACTGCTTCGACAGCTTGTATGCTTGCGGCCAACAGGGCCATTTGGTGAGAGTTTGTCCGACCAGAGGTAGCACAGATGTAGAGACTCAGCCTTCGGGATCGGTGGCTGGTTCATCGCCTTGTATAGCTAGGCGACCTGCAGGGCAGGATTATGATTAGAGCGACAAAGGGAAAGTGAGGCAGTAGTTGCGGAGATATCTTTAGCCCTTAAGAGACTTGTTTATGTTGTTATGGTAGATACATGTGGAGTGCTATGTACGGATAGCATTGTGTTAAGTGCGAATTAGAAAACGTGGGTAGTTGGAAAAGGGGTAAGTCTGGAGACGAGACAATTGTGAGCCTTAGAATTTATAACAGTTAGGACCTCGGATGCAAGGCCGCCTTGAGTGGATGATTTTACGGTTGGTCTTTGTCGAAGTACTTGGTATGCGTGAAATATATTGTGGGATAATTCCATGGGTAGTGTGAGATGGAAGTGGTAGCTTTCATGACGTGAATTAGTAAGATTGTTCCGGATCGGGGAACGAGAGAGTTTGGGCGATAGCGGGTCGGGTTGAGGCCAGATCGCGGGTCAACCCGCAGCCCGGAGTGAGGTGGGGTCAGTTCGAGGTGGTCCACGGTGGTAGGATCACGAGGGTGCTAGGCCGGGTTTAGGTAACCATCGATGAGTTCGTGGATATGTTCGACGAGAATCAGATCGTGAAGGCGGGAATGGCCTTATAGGAATTTGAGGATAGTAAGATGACCAAGTTTGAGGTAGTGACTCAAGGTTTTGGAAATCAGGCGATGGTGAGTATGGTACGTGTACTAGAGAGAGTTCAGGTGTACGAGAAGGGTACGACGAGTAAGGAAAGAAGTGAACGTGGGTTAACAGAATAAAAGAGATCATTTTGTTGTGAAGTGAAGATACGAAGGGAGTATCCTTTAGACCTTGGGTAGGAGCTTATGGTGATGTTATACGTTAGAGGTGATTCCTCGTTGGCTTGGATTGAGTTTTTCACAGATGTTATATTATGCCTATTGGTGGCATAATTGGTTTAAATAAGTATAGTAGTGAAGGCTATACCGGCACATGTATGTTTTGAGACTTAGAATGAACATTCGGGACGAATGTTTCTAAGGGGGGAAGAATGTTACACCCCGTAGTTCCAGGGTATGTATGTGAGGACGTACGTACGAGAATACGACACAAAAATTGGAAAGGAAGAAAGATGTGATTTTTCGGAAAAGATTCGGATTTTGTGAAGGAAAAATTTTCGTTAAAGGAATTGGATTCCCATTTGGTATTCGGACTTTTTGGAATTTTTGAGAATTATGGAATTTTATTTCCGGAATTGGTCACGTGGGGCCCACGGGAGGAATTTACGGTTTGTGGGGCCCACTTTATTTTCGGATTTTTGGCATTACGGATATTTTCGGAAGATGAAATATTTTGGACGAGTAGGGGGCGACACATGGCACCCCCATGTGGCTCATTGGCCGAAAAATTAGGGGGACCACATGGACACTTGGACGTTTTTTTTGGGGGAGAAGTGGCAAGCCACTTGTCCCATTTTTGTGGTGGACATTTGGTTGGCAAATTACCCACACACTGTCACGACCCGAGCCCGGGCCCGTGACTGGTGTCTTACCCCGGGCACCCTAGTGATACAACATCAGAGAAAAACCAGCGGAAATAAAAACTTAAACATGCAAATAGATATGGATCAAGATAAAAGAAAATAGGCCAACCAAAACGGTTGCCTTTCTGCATATATATATATATATCGACATTTGAACAGTTACAATCCTTACAACCCCGCCACAAGATCTACTGACCTCTAAGATTTTTACAACAACTATGACGGGACAGGGCCCCGCCATACCCCTGAATGTACAAGAACCTCCAGACTCAGGGTAACATACCAAAAGATGAGCCTTCGAAGGAACGGAGCTTCCCAATACGCGGAAATGTGATCCTATAAGCGGGGATCAACAGACGATGTACCTCTACCTGCGGCATGAACGCAGCCCCCCGAAGGAGGTCAGTACAACAGGTACCAAGTATGTGAAACTGAAAATACTGTAAATGAAATCATAATAGTCTATATAAAGCAGGAGACATGTATGATAACCAAACTACAGTACACACATATAAACAATTATATCAAGTCAGGGACTCACGCCCTCCAAGTCATTACTCAAATATAACTATGGGTCTCACGCCCACAACATCAATCATGCCCGTGGAATACCTTCCTCACCGGCATTTCATGATATGATAACACCAGTACACTGAACATCAGGTCCGCTGTGTCATAAAGAGACCGTGACGGAAATAATCATAACATGAAGGCGACCGCGTGGCAAGTGCGATAACCTATACCAGATCCACCTGCGTCACGTAGCTGACGGGGGCAAGTAAACAGGTTATGCTCCAGATCACAACCGTAAGTCATGAAGCTTCATCCAAACACTGACTCGCGAAGCTGACACGTGGCAAGTGCAATAGCCTCCACCAGATCCTCCCAGCGCCACGCAGATGACGGGGGCAAGTAACCAGACTAAGCACCAGATCACAACCGTAAGTCACGAGCTTCGCCGCGAAGGCGACGCGTGGCAAGTCGATAACCTATACCAGATCCACTGCGTCACGTAGGCGGGGCAAGTAAACAGGCTATGCACCCGATCACAACCGTAAGTCACGATACTTCGCCATAAATAACCATAATGGTCACATGCCCACAGAATCCATCATCGGTGTAGACATGCCCATGTAACAATAATAATGGAAGCATACCCGTGGAATCTTCTGTCACTGCCGGTACGTCCAAGTAAGTTCTCAACAAATCAACCGGCCCTCCATCGAGAGACGCGGTAGTATAGAAACACAATTCTTCCACAACAAAGGCTATCACAACAAGCATAGGCAAGTTACACAACAACAAGTATAGGCAAGTTATACACAACTCAAGGTACTTTCATTTTATGTCAAAGTTCGGGTTTTAACCCTAAAGTACTACGTAAGTTAAATTCCTTTTAAAGATCCATTTCTTTTACAAAGGTCACCCGATACCCGTAGTATAAAAATAGAGTGACTAACTTATTAAGTAAACCAAAACACTTCCCTTTGTAAAATCAAGTAACAACATTATTTTCCAAACGTTCAAGTTTTGCCTAATTTCAAATGCTCAAGTTTCTCATTTTTGAAAGGTTTCTTAGTTCATAGTCTTAATCACTTAATAATATAATTCTCTTTTAAAACCATTTGAGAAACGTATGCCTTATGTGTGAGTAGGTTATTCTTGTTCATAACAATCTTATTAAAGCAGCCATGATCTAGGAAATGTAATATCATTTTGTCTTATCTTAGCTTCTATGCAGATGGAGGTTTCTACTGGTTTTAATAATACTTAATTATTCAATACATTTCCCTTTATTAGCGCTGCAGTGGTTTGCTCGATACTTATTCTGATTTCCGAAATCAGTAAAACATTATACCTTTTAAAAACCAAGTACTCATTACTCACGAATGAGGTTTCACACTTTTAACAAAATTCATATCAATTCAATTAAGTCAAGTTTCTTATCTTCTAAAATCAGTAAACCATTCTCTTTACCTCTCTTAAGACGTTATACCTAACTTCCCATAAAGCTAGTATAACTCTTATGTTTTCAAAACCAAGTATTACTCTTCTTTCAAAAAGGTTTCTTAATTCTTTTGAAATACTTCAAGATTCTTTATTATTCAGGCTTAAGTCGAAAGACATTGCCGTAATGATTATTCAGGCTTAAGTCAAAAGACATTGCCGTAATTATTATTCAGTTAACACACGTACGTCTACCGTACTATATATATATACTTCAAAATATCATGCTCAAGAGTATAGGAAGAATCACATACCTTGCGACGATTATCGACTATTAGCAAATAGCTCCAAGTACTGTAATCCGGCTAGCCTTTTTCACTTCTTCGAGTAGAATACGCTACTCGCAAAGATTTTCAACCTATCACGGTCATATAAGTCTATCAACGTCTAGACTATTCTGTAAAACATTTCTAGATACAGATTCCTTTATTCTATGGAAAATTGGGCAGCACTTCCCTACCCGTCAAATTATACAAGTCATCAGTAAATACAAATTCTATGTAAAATCTGATTCACTCTTCTTCTTTAATATTCTTCTGATGTGATTTCAGTTCAATTCTCTTCTTTTATACCATCATTCTATTACAGTTCAACTCTCTTCTGTAATATTCTTCTATGTACCTTATATTCATTTCTATACTAATACAGTATGTAATTTCCAATTACAATAGAAGGTCAAGAGTATTTACCTCGATAAGCCCAAAATTATCCAAGTTTAAAGTCGATCCTGAGCAAGGTTTATCTCCTACTCCGTGCGCTCCAACCCGCTCCAAACAACCCTTAGAAGTTCTAACCAACTTCTACTCAGCTACTTCAACCATCTATGAAGATTTCCTTAGGTTTTCGTTTAGTGGCTAAAGGAAGTATAATAGTATTTCTGGGCTTTTAGTATAGGTGTAACCTTGGAATACTACAAGGTATTAGGGCCAAGGTATTTTGGAATAGTAACGATACTTGGAGAGTATTTTCTACCAAGGGGGGTGTATTTTTTGAAAACAACAAGGCAAGGGGGGGTATACTCTCGGCTAGGCTTCTCAAAGGGGGAGGGGTGGTGTGTTGGACGAGAACACTACACAAGGGAGGGGAAAGGATTTTTAAGACTTGGAGAAATGATTTTTGGATGAAGAAATCCTTCAACTTAGGGGGGTATTTATAGGCCAACCAATGGCCAAGATGAAGCCAAGTGCTATGCAAGTGTAGGCTGAGGATTCATCCAAGTGTCCTTATCCATCTACTACACAAAATATCCTACCTAACCCTTGACCAAGAAAGAGCACAAAAAACGTGCCAAAGAAAGCCCTTGCCGTCCACTTTTTTTAGGGTGA
The DNA here is from genome assembly GCA_029844215.1 of Przewalskia tangutica. Classification (NCBI taxonomy): domain Eukaryota; kingdom Viridiplantae; phylum Streptophyta; class Magnoliopsida; order Solanales; family Solanaceae; genus Przewalskia; species Przewalskia tangutica. Next base: position 87,761,547 of record CM056726.1, on the reverse strand, counting down.
CACATGTCACCCTCCCGTTGGTCCAAAATATTTCATCTCTCGGAAAAATCCGCAAAAAATATAAATGACATAGCCGTATTTTTCCCTTCGCAAAGTTTGGAAAACGTTTCGTCGGAAAACAATTCTTTTCGCTAGTTGTGCACAAATTTTCGACCCTAATGCCTACTTTAAGGCTCAAACTTTTCTACGTACGTCCTCACGTACATACTCTGGAAAAACGGGGTATAACACACACTTGGACCCAATCTTCACCATACACTTTCCTAGATCTTGGCCATTGATTTCTCTATAAATACCCCCCTTAATGCAAGACTTCTTCATCCACACTTAGAGAGTTTCCAAGTCTTGAAAAATTCCCTCCCCTTTCCTTGTGAGCTCTCGGCCATGGGCTGAAATTGTGAGCTAAAGTTGTCCAAAAATTCTTGAAGTTTTAAGTGTTCTTCCTTAGAGTGTTAGGAAGATTGTGTACCAAGAGTTGGAAAATATTTCACACCCCTAGCCTAGAAACCTTACCTTGGCTGAAACTTGCCATAGTTTGAGCCTAAGTGTTCTTCACTTTTTTGGAGTTGGATCTTGAAGAGAAGTTGTTTAGAAACTTCTAAGGGTTGCTCGGAGCGGGTTGGAGAATAAGGAATTGGAGCTAAGCGTTGCTCAGGATCGACTTATAATCTTGGATAATTTTGGGCTTATCGAGGTAATGATCTATGTCCTTCTATTGTAATTGGATATTACATATTGTAGTAAATTAGAATTGAGTATAAGATATATTGGAAGGATGTTTATAAAGAATTGAATCAGATTTACATCGATGTATTTGATGAGACTTGTAGTATTATTGTGGGGCAGTGTTGTACACGTCCGGTTAGACGTGTAACCCCCCCCCCCCCTTTTGGAGTTGTTGGCTTAGTAGCGGGCCTTGTTAGAGGAGGAGATTTATGTGGTTGCGGGGGGGAGGTGCTGCCGAATTTTCCGTAGAATATGGAACCTTGTATTTAGAAATGTTCTACGAAGGGATCTAGAAGTTGATAGACGTTTTGTGGCCTTTATAGGTTGAAGTACTACGAGTAGCATATTCTACTTGGAGGGTGGAAAAGGCTAGCAGGTTCTGAAGCTTTGAGCGTTTTGCTAATTGTCGATAATCGTCGCGAGGTATGTGAACCTCTTCCTATATTTTCTAGCATGATGTTGTGAACTATGTAGTACGGTAGACGTACGGGTGCTAAACGAATTTTGGTTGGTTTAAAGCATAAAGTGTTATAATGGCTTTTTGGGAAGTTAATTATAACAACTTTATGTAGGTAAAAGAATGATTTACTGATTTTAAAAGGTAAGAGACTGGACTTATATTTGACTTGATATGAAATGTGAAGAACTTGAATTGTATTAGAAGTTGTGAAACCTCATTCGTGAGTAATGAGTACTTGGTTTTTAAAAGAATAATGTTACAGTAATTTCGGAAATGGGAATAAGAATCAAACAAGCCAATGCAACGTTAATAAAGGAAAAAGTAATGACAATTAATTATATTAAAACCAGTAGAAACCTCCATCTGCATAGAAGCTAAGATAAGACAAAATTGTATTACATTTCCTAGATCATGGTTGCTCTAATAAGAATTATTATAATCAAGTTTTGGTTTTCTTAAAATTGCAAAGTAAGGAACTTGATTTTCTAAAAGAAAAGAGACTTAAGAATTTGAAGTGTTTTGGTTTAAAAGAAAGGCATGGTTTTGTCTTAAATTGGTTTAAAACATAAAGTGTTATAATAGCTTTATGGGAAGTTAGTTATAACGACTTTATGGAAACAAAAGAATGGTTTTATTATTGGATTTAAAATGGTAACTTGACTTTAAAATGAGAAGTGATGTGGTTTAAAAATAAGGTACGGGAATTGTGTTGGTTTACTTAAAATAATAGTTACTCTGTTTTGGATACTACGAGTGTTAGTATCAGGTGACTTCTTGTGAAGGAAATGGATATTTGTAAGAGAATTGGATTATGGTAATTTGCTTGTGCTTGCTTGTGATAGCCTTGTTGTGTAAAAGTTGTATTCTTATGATACCGCGTCTCTCGATGGAGGGCCGGTATATTGTTATTATTGATACATGGACATGTCTGCACCGATGAAGAATTCCGGGGGCATGCGGCCATGCGGCGGGTTAATCACCCGGTATATTGTTATTGTTGTTACATGGACATGTCTGCACCGATGAAGAATTCCGGGGGCATGCGGCCATGCGGCGGGTTAATCACCCGGTATATTGTTATTGTTGTTACATGGACATGTCTGCACCGATGAAGAATTCCGGGGGCATGCGGCCATGCGGCGGGTTAATCACCCGGTATATTGTTATTGTTGTTACATGGACATGTCTGCACCGATGAAGAATTCCGGGGGCATGTGGCCATGCGGCAGGGTTGATTACCCGGTATATTGTTGTTATTGTTACATGGACATGTCTGCACCGATGAAGAATTCCGGGGGCATGTGGCCATGCGGCAGGGTTGATTACCCGGTATATTGTTGTTATTGTTACATGGACATGTCTGCACCGATAAAGAATTCCAGGGGCATGTGGCCATGCGGCAGGGTTGATTACCCGGTATATTGTTGTTATTGTTACATGGACATGTCTGCACCGATGAAGAATTCCGGGGGCATGTGGCCATGCGGCAGGGTTGATTACCCGGGATATGGTTATTTCATCCTGGACATGTCTACACCGATGGAGAATTCCGGGGGCATGCGGCCATGATGCGGGCATGATTGATTTTGTGGGCGTGAGACCCTTGGTTATATTTGTCACGACCCGACCCCGGGCCCGTGACTGGTGCCCTACCTGGGCACCACTTTCGGTATACATCAGAGAATAGCAGCGGAACATACACAACTGATAAAAATGCTGAAACATAAAATAACAACAGGCTAGCCGATAAGGCCACCTTCCGTAAACTATACAAATAAAACGGTACATTTTTTTTTACAACCCAAACCACAATGTGACTACAGACCTCTAAGAATAACAACTCGTGAACAGGGCCGCCCATACCCCGAATGTACAACTACCGACAATACTGGGGATAAGCCTCAGGAATAAAGGAGTTTCTCAAATTGAACAATGATCCTAAGAGCGAGGATCAAGAACGTACTCTACTGCGGCATGAACGCGGCCCCGGGAGGTCAAGACAACATGTACCAAATATGTGGCGAAATCTGTAATGAAATCATAAGTCTATAATAAAGCGGAGCGGGTATGATAACTCAATTAACGATTACCGGTGCCTTACTAACAATGAGTAACGGTAGTATACTTACAATATAAAATAGGAAGCTCACGATCAAAGCAGGACCACCGCCCGCAGATATCATTAAGCAATCCTACACTGGACTATTTCACCGCGATAGGTCGCGTGGACCCGCATGAGGTATTCCTCGCATGGGACTATTTCACCCGCATAAGCCCTTATGGACTCGCATGAGGTATTCCTCGCATAGGCTGTATCCGCCCGCATGGGACTATTTCACCCGCATAAGCCCTTACGGACTCGCATGAGGTATTCCTCGCATAGGCTGTATCCGCCCGCATGAGACTATTTCACCCGCATAAGCCCTTGCGGACTCGCATGAGGTATTCCTCGCATCGTGGGTAGCAAATCCACGGAATATGCAAATGCCACAAACCCGGGGAATGACCCCGAAATGAATAATATACCACTAGCACAAAACCGGCTATCATACATAACATAAGCACTACCGGCTTATCACACAATATATAAGCAAGATAAGAATCCCCTAACTTCTTATTATTCTTGTTCACATACACTCTCATTTTAGTTTACTTAAGGCACTAACATGTCTTTTATAAAGATCAGAATTTAACCCAAGTACTACATACTTCTACTCTTTAAAACAAATGACTTTTTTTTGTATAACACTTCCAAGATACTATTAACCATAGTATCAAGTCACAATTTCGTTTCAAGACAAGTCACAATACCTTTAGAAATAAAGTTAGGTTTCTAAATCAAGTGACTCCTTTTCTTATAAAACCTTAGGCAATTGATGCCTTAAAATCAAATTGCCTTTCATTAAAACAAGTCATTTATCATACTTAAATTACTTAGAGTAAACCACTCTTTTTAACTTTCCATAAAGCTATTATAACCAACTTCCCATAAAGCCGTTATACTAGCTTTATACATTAGCAACTTACATACTTCTTTATAACCAAGAGACTTAAACTTTCCAACAAAACAAGTATCAATAATACTTTCATCATACTTAAAGTCTCTTAACTTTTGAAAGCCAAGATATCCTTAATATTTAACAAGTGAGTTAATTCCCTAACTCAATCAACTTGGACATTCTTAAAATAAGCCAAGGATATCAAATGGACCTAGATTGTCAAAATCTTGTACGTCTACCGTACTATACATTTACAACCTATTCATGCTCAAGAGATAAGAAAGTTCCACATACCTCTTCGGTTTAATCCACCTGCTAAGTCCAATTCGCCGTACATAGTATGTCAACCTATAATGACCATAGTACGTCTATTAACATCTTACTTCAAACGTAGAATATTATAAGTGTAAAGTCTCTAAATTCTACGGAAAATCGGACAGCACCTCCTTTGTTTCTACTCACTTTGCCACCTTTTTCAAGGCCGGATTCAATAACCAAATACGCCACATTTAAGGCCCAATCAATGCAATTAACAATAGGGGATTACACGCCTACTAGACGTGTAAAATTCCGCCCCACAAAAGATACCAAACTAATACAAACTACTAGTCCAAATCGGCCATATTGAGTACAATAACACCAATTCTTAACCAATTGCTATTTCAATCCAAGTGGTTTAATATAACATGATATCTAGCCACAATTGATTATAACTACTACAATCCTCAAGTAGGTAAACATGCGACGATTCTAATTATCGACAAATTTGTATTTCAATTCAAATGGCTTAACATGTCATTTTGGTTGAGCTTCCAAATTTCCATAACACTTATAAATCTTCATAACACATATCACATGATCATATCTAACTTATAATAACATGAAATCTTCAATTACAAAAGTAAGACGAAGATTATACCTCATTTAGCCCAAAAATGCTCCAAGATTACAAGTCGATCCTTAGCAACTTTAGCTCCTCTTTTTGAAATTCTTCTTCCCGCTAAAATCATCTCTACTAATCCCCTACAAGCTTGCCAACATATTTCCTTCTTGTTGCCTTTCCAAAAATCTCATATAGGCCTAGGGTTTTAACCATTTGAGAGAGAAGAGGAGAGAAGAGAAGATTTGGGTGAAGTCTTGCAAATGATTTAAATCTAGCAAGACATGTCTTATATAGCCTTTATCTTGCTCCACAAGTTGGGGGGACACTTGTCACCCACCCAGGGGTCCTTTACAACAAATATCTTCTATTTTTACCCTATTTCCGCAATAAATCCTGCCCCGTCGCCGCGGCTCTGCAATTTCAGACAATTTCAGGCTTTCCGGCGCCCCGGCGCTGCAGCCGGCGCCGCGGCGCCTGACCCTGTCTGTTCTGTCAGCCGATCTTGTAACGTCCATAACTTTCTACTCCGATGTCCTATTGACGAGAGGTTTGTTGCGTTGGAAACTAGACTCAATGAACTTCATGTTAGGCTTTTAAAACACCTAAAAACCCCAATTATACTAGGAGATATACTGCTTCCAAGTTGACTAAAAAACTGTCCAAAAATATTCTGCCAACTTTTTTTCTTTTTCCAACTTCGAATCTTATTTCCTTTAAATGCGTTCTCATCTCATCCTCTTGGAATTACGGGGTGTAACATTCTTCCCCCCTTAGAAACATTCGTCCCCGAATGTTCTTTCGGAGTCCAATCTAAACGGATATTGGCATAGTCCCTTGACTACACCCAACATAATCACACTTGCCACACCTGGCCACATAACAATACTTATGCTACAACGTCAACATGAACTCCAAGTGTCGACGTCGGTTATCTGCATAAAGCTCACGCTGACTCTAAGCTTACTAATAATCTTTCGGATAAGCCGCCTTATCCACGCCGCTGAATCAAGTGCGGACCAAATAATCGAACCTCGCCTATGTCGAACCATCCAACGGCGATCTACACTTTCTTACATACAAGGCCTCATACAGGGCCATCGAATCTTGGAAGGGTATCTGTTATCGTACGTAACTCAACAAGAGGCAACTAACCCTCCCGGCTATTTCTGAAATCAAGAACACAGGCCCGCAACCTATCCTCAAGTGCCTGGATAGTACGCTCTGCCTGTCCGTCGGTCTGAGGGTGTAATGCAACACTGAGACTCACCTGTGTCCTTAAAAGCCTTCTGAAAAACCTCCAGAAGTTATCTGTAATCGAGCTCATCTGTCTGACATCATAAACGTAGGAACCCCGTGCAGTCTCACAATCCCCCTGCTAAAAAGCTAGCACGAACCTCAGCCGAGTAAGTGGTCCTAATCAGGAAGAACACGGTGGTTTCAAATTTATTTACCATGACCCCCAGGGAGTCGCACTTCCTCAGAGTATGATTCCACCCTGTAACAAGATCCATTTTAATTATCTCCCATGTCTAAGTCGGGGTCTAAATCACCTGTAATAGCCCACTGGGCTTCTGGTGTTCAACCATGACCTGCTACTAATTCGGACACTAAGCAACAAACCCTGATACGTCCCTCTTCAGGCCATCTTACACATACATACATCTGAGGCCATGATACATCTTGGTCGACCCCGAACAAAATAAAGCAAGAAGCACAGCGTGCCTCCCCCTAAAACTTGCCGACAAGTCCTGCAGCATCGGGCACACACAAACTTTTCTCATAACACAGCACCCCATCTGGTGCTACACAAACATGCTCTTCTCTTCTTGGAGAGTCGTATCTCGATATCATATCATAACTGGATCCTCATACTGTCGCCTCTTTACCTCTTCGACGAAGGTAAACTCGGCAACCTCTCGGATCTAAAGCTCTATTAACCTTGGAACAAATAATCGAACCCCTAGGCTCGGTAACTGAAGAATCTCACGGACCACATCCAGTCTATCTGGCTGCCCATCTGGCATACTACCCTTAGATCTGCGACTAAGAGTATCTTTAACTGTCTTGGCTTTCCCTGGGTGGTATAGGATATCGATATCACAATCCTTGAATAACTCTACCCACCGTCGCTGTCGCAAATTCAACTGCCTCTGTCAGAAGATATACCTGAGGCTCTTGTGGTCTGCACACATATTCACATGAAGTCTATATATATGTCATGCCCCCAAATCTTCAAGGCACGATTTAACTGCCGCCAGCTCTAAATCGTGAGTGGCGTAATTTCCTTTCCTGTTTCCCTAACTATCGGGAAAACATAAGCTCTATCCTTATCGGGTTGCGTCAGCACACAACCTAGCCCAACACCCAACGTGTTATCATAATAATCTAACCCTCTAGTCTTTCAGGAGGTGTTAGAACTGTAGTCGAGTCAACTTATCTTCCAATAACTGGAAGCCTTTCTCATTCCTGCGAAATATTCGGGTATCCTTAATCTCACTTATGGTTCTTGTTTCCCTTTCTCTGTTGCAACCAAACTTGGTCACTAAACTTAGATTTGATTCCTTTGCTTGCCCCATGGCTAAGACTTCCTGTCAATCACAATTTAGGGGATTTCCTTGATCTCGTAAAGTAGTAACCCGGTTTTCCTTTCCCAGTTTGTAGAGCCTATAGCTAGGTGTTACCACATTTCCTCGAAATGTTCTTACTTCCCATTATTTACTAATGGTCTTTACACTAGTCTGGGGTAGTCATAACTCGTGCAACTTATATAACCATAGTCGTATTCTCCTTTATCATTCTGGTCATATCCTTACCTTAGGCTTATTATTAGCAAAAGTATTTCTATCTTGATTCATAATCGTACAGTTTCATACATGCGTACAATCTGCATTTATATCTTTACGATACTTCCTCGACCAATTCGTACGTCGTTCTTAATTACCCCAACACAACATTTTTCCCCCGGTTATCTACAACTGTAATGTCACGACCCGAATCTGGGCCCGTGACTGGTGCCTTACCCCGGGCACCCTAGTGATGCAACATCAGAGTAATCAGCGGAACATAAAACACATACATGAAACAAATGAAGTACAAAACGATGTCGAGGAAAACTTGTCTTTCGGCATATATATAAATAACAACTCCTACAAATGAGCAGTTTAATCCTTTTTACAACCCCGCCTACAGCGATTCTGGACCTCTAGAAATGATACGACAACAATGGCGGGACGGGGCCCGCCATACCCCGAATGTAACTACAACGACGAGGACTATACCAAGATAAGCCTCGAGAAGCGGAGCTTTCCCAAATTGAATCTGTGACCCTAAGAGCGAGGATCAACGGCGGTGTACCTTTACTGCGGCATGAACGCGGCCCAGGAGAGGTCTGGTACCAAGTATGTGAACGAAAATAAATCGTAAATGAAATCATAGTAGTCTATATAAAGCGGGAGACATGTATGATAACCAAACTACGATTCACAATAAATAAGCGATCATGTCAAGTCGTGGACTCACGCCTCAAAGTTATCACAATAAAACCGTGCGGGGCAAGTACGAAGGCATAGCCGACTACTAAGACCCACGCACCAAAAATACCACAAAGCGTATCCCGAGGTCTTTCTAGCCGCACCACATGATCGAAGGCCACTCGCCCGCAATATCAATGCGCGTCTATCCTCGAACTCTCGCGACTCGCATAGGTCACCCAGACCGCGTGAGGTATTCCTCGAATCATGGTCCTGCATCGCTGAGGTATACCCGCGTCGGCGGCTAACCTCCGGTATCCGCTGAGGCTCCGCGGCCGCATAGTCTCAAAAGACCGCGTAGTCTCAGCAGACCGCATAGGGAATCCCGCGTCGGGCTAAACACCCGAATGATCAATCCCGAGCTACCGCGACTCCGCGTAGTCACAAGCTGCATAGGCCGTATAGACCGCGTCAAGGGTGGCAAGCCCTCGGTATAATAAGTCAGGGGGTATGTGATACAATAACGATAACCGGGCTTAACGTTTGACAACGTAAGCACAACAAGAGTGACCCCCACACAATAATCACAAGATACTAACACACGTAGCATCCTAACATGCTTACTTATCAAATCAACAAGAAAGTATTACAAGGCTATCACAAACCAATACAACCAAGTTATTCACACAAGGTACTTTCTACTAACAAGTTCGGGTACCTATCCCCAAAGTACTTCATACATTAAATCTTTAAAAGATACGTTACTTCACAAAAACCACACAATACACGTAGTATATGAAAATAGAGTGATTATCTTTTTAGAGTAAATCAATTACTTCTCTTTGTAAAATCAAGTAGCCACATTCTTTCCAATGTTCAAGTTTGCCTAATTTCCCATGTTCAAGTTTGCCTTTTTAGAAAGGTTTAGTAGTTCATAGTCTTATTCATTTAAGAATATAATTCTCCTTTAAACAATCTGAGAACATAAGCCTTATATGTGAGGATATTCTTGTTTATAACAATCTTATTACAGACCATGATCTAGGAAATATCATTTTGTCTCATCTTAGCTTACATGCGGATGGAAGTTTCTCTGGTTTTAATAATACTTAATTATTAAAAACATTTCCTTTATTAACGCCGCAGTGGTTTGTCGATACACATTCGATTTCCAAAATCAAGAAAACATTCTTAAGCCGTTATACCTAACTTTCCATAAAGCTAGTATAACTCTAAAGTTTTCTAAAAAAATCAAGTACTACCTCCTCTTTCAAAATGATTCAAAATCTTTTGAAATACCTCAAGTTCTTTATTATCACATAACAAGCGATTATAGTTCAAATCGATTACCTTTTAAAAGCCACAAGTATTTTCTTACCAACATAAAGTCGTTATAACCAACTTCCCATAAAGCCGTTATAACACTTTATGTTTTAAACCAATCAAATACATTTAGCACGTATGACGTCTCACCGTACTACATAGTTCACACATATCATGCTAGAAGAGATAGGAAGAGGTTCACATACCTCGCGACGATTATCGACTAATAGCAAAACGCTCAAGTACTTCCAACCGGCTACTCCTTTAAGCCAAGTAGATCGCGCCACGTAGTACTTCAACCTATAAGGCCACAAGGCGCTTATTAACATTTAGATCCGCCGTAGAACATTCTACGAAAATTCGGCGACACCTCCCCACATGACAGCGTAAATCTCCTCTCTATCGGCCGGCTACCAAGCCAACCGGGGTTATACGCTTAATCGGACGTGCACAATTCTACCTCACGGAAAAGCTACACAAGTCTCATCTGATACGTCCAAGATTCTTCTTTCGAAAAGGTTTCTTATTATTCAGGCTTAAGTCAAAAGACATTGCGATAACAACGTTCAAGATTATATATAGTATACTTCAACTATATAATCTAACAACATGTAATTTCCAATTACAATAGGGAGACAGGATATTTACCTCGATAAGCCCATAATTATCCGAGTTTAAATGTCGATCTGAGCAAGGTTTAGCTCCTACTCGTGCGCTCAGGCCGCTCCAAACAACCCTTAGAAGTTCTAACCAACTTCTACTTAATACTCCAACTAACTATGGAGATTTTCCTTAGGGTTTCGGTTTTGTGGTGAAGGGAAGTATAATAGTATTTGGGCTTTTGTAAAGGTATAACCTTAGAATACTACAAGGTATATGGCTAAGGTAATTTGGGCATTATAACAATACTTTTGAGTATTTCTAACAAGAGGGGTATTATACGAAGACAACTAGGTGGGGGTACACTCTCGGCTAGCACCCACAGAGGGGGTGCTCTCGGCCCTGAGGAGGCCTCGGCGAACTCAACCTGAGGAGGGAGAAGGAGAGCTTTCAAGACTTAGGCAATTTTGTGGATGAATTAGTCTTCAAAGGGTGGGTATTTATAGGTCAAGTGAAGGCCAACCAATGGCCAAGATCTTGCCAAGTGCAAGGCAAGTGTAGGGCCAAGATCTTGCCAAGTGCACCTTATCCATCTACCACCAAAATATCCTACCAACCCTTTGACCAAACAATGGCCATTCGGCCAACCCCGCTACCCAAGGTGTTCTAATGAGAGGGTGACAAGTGTCGCCTCTTGTTGGTCCAAAATGTTTCGTCTCTCGGAAAAATCCGCAAAAATTAAAAATGACATAGCGGAAATTCCCTACGAAAGCGTGGAAACGTTTAGTCGAAAAACGACTCTGTCGGGTGTTGTGAACAAAAAGAATTCGCCGAGCCTAAATCACAAGTTCAAATTTTTCTACGCACGCCCCACGTACATACTGCGGAAATACGGGGTATAACATTCTCCTCGCTAGAAACATTCGTCGAATGTTCCTTCTAAGCCTCAAAACAAGCGCGCCAAGATAGTCTTCACTACTATACTTACGAGGACAAACACACATGTGGCCACCAAACAATCTGCGCAAAATGCTTACATCCAAGTCCTGGAAGCACCTCTAACATCATAAAGCATACCACTTTTGTCACTTTGCGCGAGGTTCTAGTGTCACTCGGCGACCCAACAAATGGTGCCGGGCTGCGTCGATCATCAAGATGTCGTGCATTCGAACTCTTACCACATTTAAATCGCCCAAGATTCAAAACTCGGGGTTATCATCTTCAACTTGGTCATCATTAGTGGAATACTGCGGATGGATCTCCGATTTCCTTTTCGAACATAACACGAAAGACTGGACGCACTGCCTCCTAAGTCGGACGGCAAATGCTAACATATAGGCAACCTGGCCTATTCTTCACATGAACTCAAAGGCCCAAAGTAACTCGGGCTAAGTTCCCTCTGTATTCCAAAACTCGTCACACCCAACCCGGGGTGGTACTTTCAAGAAGACCGACCGTCAACCTGAACTCTAAGCGTCGTCGCCGATTATCCGCACGATTTCTCTGAGCTGCCAGAACCTCTTCTAGACAAGCTTTACTCTATCCACAGTCTGCTGGAACAAGCCTGAACCAACTATCTGAATCCTGCCAACATCGAACCAATCGACCGGCGACTCACATCCGCCCTGAGGCTTCATAAGGCGACATCAGAACACGAAATGGTAGCTTAAACACTCCTTCAACAGAGACAACAATTCGCAACTATCCACGAAATCCAAACACCGGCGAGGCGAATGTGATTCTGAGACTTACTTGAGTTCCTAACCTTGCCTGGTAAAACCTCCAGAAAAGAAACAGCCGCAACCTGGGCTCCACTGTCTGACATAAGGTAAAGGTAGGCACCTCGTGCAGCCTTACACCCTTTCGATATATCATCTCGCATAACCTCTCGAGTAAGCGGTCTTTGCTAGAAGACAACACGGTGACCTCGCCGGCCCAACTCGGTCGAACGATCCATGAAATCGTCGTTGGTTAACTAAACTCGGGCCTAACACCCTCGTGGCCCTACCTGGCGGGACCACCACAACCGACCACCACCATACATGCGCGGGTTGACCCGCGGCGTGCCTCAACCCGACAGGCCGGCGGCCAAACGCCACTCCCGAAGGAAAACTCTCGCTAATCACGTTACGAAAACCTAGCGGTCTTCTTAGCTCAACTACCTCTTTCATTCCACACTACTCGGGACTAATCCCACAAACATAACTCACGTGCACTATGCACTCCTATAAGGGTTAAACATAAACAATACCTCTTTTACTCGAGATGGCCTTACCTGCAAGGTCTCTACGTATAACACTCTAAGGCTCACTTTCTCTATCCCCCAAATCTTACTTGGTTAACTAACCAAGATTTCTAATCACCATTTACACAATGCTATCAGAATAAACACTTAAGGTATACTCACCTTATCACACATACTAAACCCTAGAGGGTTAAAGATCTATCTGTATCTACTGCTTCACTCCCCTTAGTCGTTCTAATCAAACCTGCCCCGTAGGGCGCATAGCTAAGGAAGATGACGAACTACCCACCGATCACGAAGGCTAAGTCCTCCGCGAGGACACTCTTTCGACATCGACCACGGCGGTCGCCATAGTACAACAAGTACCAACTAAAAGCGACATTCCACGAGATGGCGCGCACACCGTGAACACCGAGAAAAACTGAATCGGATGTTTGGAACGCCCGTGTGTGTGAACGGAAGCTCGGAGCTCGACCAACTCTGCATACCCCGAACGTCCCGAACCACAGGAGGACCTTTCGCTTGGTGGATGCGCATAATCTAATCTGGCTGGTGGCGACTCGCCTCGAAAGTTACCAAAGGACCTTTTGCTCGGCCTCTTCGCGTCGCCGTTAACCCGTCGATCTCTACGTTTCTCGGCCTGCTGCGCATAAGCCCGTACACAGGCCATGCTCAAGCCCAACTGAAGAATTACTCTTGCATAACCTCCTCGTTGATATTCATCAAGACTCGCGGTACATCGGTATACTCTCTGGTAGTCAAATCCATAGTTAGTAACAGGGTCGCCTCCTTGAAATCTATATTCTCTGTTCGGCCGTGGGCGAAGGTTCAAATATCATGGCGCAGTAGGAGCTGCCGCCGTGCTAAACTCTTTGGGGCTAGTGGCGTCGCGAACTCCCGAATGAAGCACCACGAGGTGATAATTGGGCTGTGCCCACGTAACCCTCTGTACTCTGCTCGCGGCTCCTTTGCCTTGCCTCTGGGCGGGTTGCCTACGCGGAGGCATAGCGGTAAGGAAAGAAATACGTTAGAGGTCCAACTTACAACACGGCTCTAAGGCGCACGCGATCTCGAGTGAGAAGAATAGAAACCAATCCTAAATATCCTATAGCCTCACGATTATTGGTGTGGTGCACAACACACCGATAATCGAACTTCTTGGATACGGTCTGTAGACACTTTCAGGATTAAGCGCTCGATACCACTTTGTCACGACCGAATACGGGCGTGGCGGTGCCTTACCGGGCACCCTAGTGATACAACATCAGTAATCGGGAACATAAAACACATACATGAAACAAATGAAGTACAAAGCGATGTCGAGGAAAACTTGCCTTTCGGCATATATATAAATAACAACTCCTACAAATGAACAGTTTAATCCTTTTTACAACCCTGCCCACAACAAGATTACTGGACTTAAGAAATGATACGACAACAATGGCGGGACGGGGCCGCCATACCACGAATGTAACTACCTACAACGACGGACTATACGAAGATAAGCCTCGGAGAAACGGAGCTTTCCCAAACAATGACGTGACCCTAAGAGCGAGGATCAACGGCGGTGTACCTTTACTGCGGCATGAGCGGCCGGCGAAGTCGATCTGGCAACAGTACAGTATGTGGCGAAAATAAATCACGTAAATGAAATCATAGTAGTCTATATAAAGCGGGAGACATGTATGATAACCAAACTACGATTCCTGATAAATAGCGATCATGTCAAGTCGGGGACTCACGCCTCAAAGTTATCACAATAAAACCGTGCGGGGCAAGTGCGAAGGCATAGCCGACTACTAAGACCACGATGCCAAAAATACCACAAGCGTATCCGAGGTCTTTCTAGACCGCGTACATGATCGGCGGCACTCGCGCAATATCAATGTCGCGTCTATCCTCGAACTCTCGCGACTCGCATAGGTCACCCAGACCCGCGTGAGGTATTCCTCGAATCATGGTCCTGCATCACCGAGGTATACCGCGTCGAAGCGGCTAACCCTCGGTATCCGCTAGGCTCCGCGACCGCGTAGTCTCAAAAGACCGCATAGTCTCAGCAGGACCGCATAGGAATCCCGCGTCGGGCTAAACACCGGAATGATCAATCACGGAGCTCTGCGACTCGCGTAGTCACAAGGATTTGCATAGGCCGTATAGACCGCATCAAGGGTGGCAAGCCCTCGGTATAATAAGTCGAGGGTATGTGATACAATAACGATTACAGCGGGCTTAACGTTTGACAACGTAAGCACAACAAGAGTGACCCCTTACACAATAATCACAAGATACTAACACACGTAGCATCCTAACATGCTTACTTATCAAATCAACAAGAAAGTATTACAAGGCTATCACAAACCAATACAACCAAGTTATTCACACAAGGTACTTTCTACTAACAAGTTCGGTACCTATCCCCAAAGTACTTCATACATTAAATCTTTAAAAGATCGTTACTTCACAAAAACCACACAATACACGTAGTATATGAAAATAGAGTGATTATCTTTTTAGAGTAAATCAATTACTTCTCTTTGTAAAATCAAGTAGCCACATTCTTTTCCAATGTTCAAGTTTGCCTAATTTCCCATGTTCAAGTTTACCTTTTAGAAAGGTTTAGTAGTTCATAGTCTTATTCATTTAAGAATATAATTCTCCTTTAAACAACTCTGAGAACATAAGCCTTATATGTGAGTAGGATATTCTTGTTTATAACAATCTTATTACAATGACCATGATCTAGGAAATATCATTTTGTCTCATCTTAGCTTCTATGCGGATGGAAGTTTCTCTTGGTTTTAATAATACTTAATTATTAAAAACATTTCCTTTTATTAACGCATTTGCGATGGTTTGTCGATACACATTCTGATTTCCAAAATCAGTAAAACATTCTTAAGCCGTTATACCTAACTTTCCATAAAGCTAGTATAACTCTAAAGTTTTCTAAAAAAAAATCAAGTACTACCTCCTCTTTCAAAATGATTCAAAAATCTTTTGAAATACCTCAAGTTCTTTATTATCACATAACAAGCCAGTTATAGTTCAAATCAGTTACCTTTTAAAAGCCACAAGTATTTTCTTACCAACATAAAGCTGTTATAACCAACTTCCCATAAAGCCGTTATAACACTTTATGTTTTAAACCAATCAAATACATTTAGCACGTATGCGTCTACCGTACTACATAGTTCACATATCATGCTAGAAGAGATAGGAAGAGGTTCACATACCTCGCGACGATTATCGACTAATAGCAAAGCGCTCAAGTACTTCCAATCGGCTACTCCTTTAAGCCAGTAGATCGCGCCTGCGTAGTACTTCAACCTATAAGGCCACAAGGCGCTTATTAACATTTAGATCCGCCGTAGAACATTCTACGAGAAAATTCGGACACCTCCCCACACATGGCGTAAATCTCCTCTCTATCGGGCGGCTACCAAGCCAACGGGGTTATACGTTAATCGGACGTGCACAATTCTACCTCGAGAAAAGCTACACAAGTCTCATGTCTGATCCGGTACTCTTCTTTCGAAAAGGTTTCTTATTATTCGGGCTTAAGTCAAAAGACATTGCGATAACAACGTTCGATACTATATATAGTATACTTCAACTATATAATCTAACAACATGTAATTTCCAATTACAATAGGGGACAAGATATTTACCTCGATAAGCCCATAATTATCCGAGTTTAAATGTCGATCTGAGCAAGGTTTAGCTCTACTCGTGCGCTCAGGCCGCTCCAAACAACCCTTAGAAGTTCTAACCAACT
The DNA here is from genome assembly GCA_029844215.1 of Przewalskia tangutica. Taxonomy (NCBI): domain Eukaryota; kingdom Viridiplantae; phylum Streptophyta; class Magnoliopsida; order Solanales; family Solanaceae; genus Przewalskia; species Przewalskia tangutica. The sequence continues at coordinate 87,745,066 of CM056726.1, read as the reverse complement.
TCTACTTAATACTCCAACTAACTATGGAGATTTTCCTTAGGGTTTGGTTTTGTAGTGAAGGAAGTATAATAGTATTTCGGGCTTTTGTAAGGTATAACCTTAGAATACTACAAGGTATATGGCTAAGGTAATTTGGGCATTATAACAATACTTTTGAGAGTATTTCTAACAAGAGGGGGTATTATACGAAGACAACTAGGCTAGGGGTACACTCTCGGCTAGCACCCACAGGGGGTGCTCTCGACCACAAGGGAGGCCTCGGCGAACTCAACACAAGGGAGGAGAAGGAGAGCTTTCAAGACTTAGGCAATTTTGTGGATGAATTAGTCTTCAAAGGGGTGGGTATTTATAGGTCAAGTGAAGGCCAACCAATGGCCAGATCTTGCCAAGTGCAAGGCAAGTGTAGGGCCACGATCTTGCCAAGTGCACCTTATCCATCTACCACCAAAATATCCTACCAACCCCGGACCAAACAATGGCCATTCCCGGCCCCTTTACCGCGCAAGGTGTTCCAATGAGAGGGTGACAAGTGTCGCCTCTTGTTGATCAAAATGTTTCGTCTCTCGGAAAAATCCGCAAAAATTAAAAATGACATAGCGGAAATTCCCTACGAAAGTCGGAAACGTTTCGTCGAAAAACGACTCTAATCGGGTGTTGTGAACAAAAAGAATTCGGCCAAGCCTAAATCACAAGTTCAAATTTTTCTACGTACGTCCTTACGTACATACTCTGGAAATACGGGGTATAACATGTAACCTATGGCATGACGATACCGAAGACCTTACCAGTCTCATATCATACGTCTAACAACATGGGTACACATAACCCCATAATACGTAAAACTGTCCTTTTACGTGGGGAAGAGAACTTATCTCCCTTTCTTAAACTTTCCTTGGAGTCACAACCATAATCACAGGGTCCTCTTGCGGTCCAGTAAATATCTAATCATCACGCACCACCTTAAAGTCATGTATATTTTCAAAACCTACCAAAGATGCCCTCATCTTTCTGCCGGCAGCACTCGTACTTATTTTATTCATGCCTTGCACACTTTCCTGAAATTATCCGGAAGGTCGTGGCCCTGACCGCCACACCAAACCAACTTCAAGTACCTCCAAGGGCACTTAACATAAATTCCTTCAATTCAATTATTACTTACTTTCTGCGTCAATTTACCTTAAATGAACAAGTCACACAGACTTATTAAAATCAACAATGTCAAAAAAGGAAGGATAATTCACTGGTTACCACCACTTCTCTTCCTTTCCACTCGATGGCAAACTACGGGAGGCTGTGCCGAATCAATCTCTCTTATGTAGTCCACGCCGCATAATAAGAGGCCAACTAGTTCGTACTCATAATGACCTCGGCGTCTGTCATGCGACTCTGCTAGGTCTGCTAGGGTCCAACGACTGTATCGTTACCGGTAATTATTATCTACCCGCTCAGCTACCACCCAACACTCACGGGTGTAGTCATCATGAAAGGTCCTCATGGATTTAGGCTCCATTTCTTTACACTTGGTTGCTCTCTTTTTCACTGGTCGTAATCTTTCCGTACTTCCAAACTTATACTAGCATACGTACATAGCCTTCATACATATTCGGGCCTCCAATCTTTGGAGTTACTATTTTAAACAACATAAGGCCATTTCCGGCTCTCACACCCTGGTTCCGGTGGAACACGTCCACGAACCCGTAAAACGATTAACTAGACTCAGGCTTGTACCCACGTGACCCTGTCACGTAGCGGGACTAATATCAACTGATCCCACCCCATAAACGGGTACACTAACTTCTCATATACTATAATCGGGTTGTCTTGTCCACAACAACCATACTTACTCCATACGGATCTCACCCGTACCATTCTCGAAATCCCACTACGTAGCTCAATCTATTAACATAGTCTTCCATTAAGTCTCTTAATTAACCTCTTAAGGGTCCATTTCATTCTCACACAACTCATCATCACCTAATTATCTCAAATTAGCACGTAAAACCTTGATGAGAGTTCCTTAACTGTTCATACCTTCCCGGTATTTATTTAGTCCTTACCAAATCCTGGTAATCTAAAATCATCCTAAAGCAACACATATGTGACCCCATACATAAATCAGTATAGTTGTATGTCCCAATACCAACTATACTACAAACATTACCAACTGGATACGCAATCCATAATCTTTCTGGGTCATTTGTTGCCTTTCTCGTAGCAAACAACATAACTTGTTAGGGAGGCGACCACAACCACACTGTACATCGCACGATCTTAGAGTGAGAAGAATGGTAACCAATTCTAAATGTCCTGCAGCCTCACGATTATAGATGTGGTGCACACACCGATAATCAAGACTCTACTAGACACGATGCGTAGACACTTTCCGAGGACTAACTGCTCTGATACCACTTTTGTCACGACCCGACCCCGGGCCCGTGACTGGTGCCCTACCTGGGCACCCCTTTCGGTATACATCAGAGAATAGCAGCGGAACATACACAACTGATAAAAATGCTGAAACATAAAATAACAACAGGCTAGCCGATAAGGCCACCTTCCGTAAACTATACAAATAAAATGGTACATTTTTTTACAACCCAAACCACAATGTGACTACGGACCTCTAAGAATAACAACTGCGGCGGAGCAGGCGCCATACCACGAATGTACAACTACCGACAATACTGAGGATAAGCCTCGGAATAAAGGAGCTTCTCAACGGTGAACAATGATCCTAGGCGAGGATCGGAAGCATACTCCACTGCGGCGTGAACGCGGCCCGAAGAGGTCGAGAAACATGTACCAAATATGTGGCCCGAAATGCGTAATGAAATCATAAGTCTATAATAAAGCGGAGATGGTATTATAACTCAATTAACAGTACACAGTTCCTTAATAACAATGAGAGTAACGATGGTATACTTACAATATAAAATAGGAAGCTCACGATCAAGCGGGACCACCCGCGCGATGTCATTAAGCAATCCTACACACGGGACTATTTCACCGCGATAGGTCGCGTGGACCCGCATGAGGTATTCCTCGCGTGGGACTATTTCACCCGCGTAATCCCTTATGGACTCGCATGAGGTATTCCTCGCATAGGCTGTATCCGCCGCGTGGGACTATTTCACCGCATAAGCCCTTACGGACTCGCGTGAGGTATTCCGCGTAAGTATGTATCCGCTCGTATGGGACTATTTCACCCGCATAAGCCCTTGCGGACTCGCATGGTATTCGCCGCATCGTGGGTAGCAAATCCACGGAATATGCAAATGCCACAAACCCGAAATGACCGAAATGAATAATATACCACTAGCACAAACCGGCTATCATACATAACATAAGCCTTCTGGCTTATCACACAATATATAAGCAAGTTAAGAATCCCTAACTTCTTATTATTCTTGTTCACATACACTCTCATTTTAGTTTACTTAAGGCACTAACATGTCTTTTATAAAGATCCGAGAATTTAACCCAAGTACTACATACTTCTACTCTTTAAAACAAATGACTTTTTTTGTATAACACTTCCAAGATACTATTAACCATAGTATCAAGTCGCAATTTCGTTTCAAGACAAGTCACAATACCTTTAGAAATAAAGTTAGGTTTCTAAATCAAGTGACTCCTTTTCTTATAAAACCTTAGGCAATTGATGCCTTAAAATCAAATTGCCTTTCATTAAAACAAGTCATTTATCATACTTAAATTACTTAGAGTAAACCACTCTTTTTAACTTTCCATAAAGCTATTATAACCAACTTCCCATAAAACCGTTATACTAGCTTTATACATTAGCAACTTACATACTTCTTTATAACCAAGAGACTTAAACTTTCCAACAAAACAAGTATCAATAATACTTTCATCATACTTAAAGTCTCTTAACTTTTGAAAGCCAAGATATCCTTAATATTTAACAAGTGAGTTAATTCCCTAACTCAATCAACTTGGACATTCTTAAAATAAGCCAAGGATATCAAATGGACCTAGATTGTCAAAATCTTGTACGTCTACCGTACTATACATTTACAACCTATTCATGCTCAAGAGATAAGAAAGTTCCACATACCTCTTCGGTTTAATCCACCTGCTAAGTCCAATTCGCCGTACATAGTATGTCAACCTATAATGACCATAATACGACTATTAACATCTTACTTAAAACGTAGAATATTATAAGTGTAAAGTCTCTAAATTCTACGGAAAATCGGACAACACCTCCTTTGTTTCTACTCACTTTGCCACCTTTTTCAAGTAGATTCAATAACCAAACACGCCACATTTAAGGCCCAATCAATGCAATTAACAATAGGGGATTACACGCCTACTAGACGTGTAAAATTCCGCCCCACAAAAGATACCAAACTAATACAAACTACTAGTCCAAATCGGCCATATTGAGTACAATAACACCAATTCTTAACCAATTGCCATTTCAATCCAAGTGGTTTAATATAACATGATATCTAGCCACAATTGATTATAACTACTACAATCCTCAAGTAGGTAAACATGCGACGATTCTAATTATCGACAAATTTGTATTTCAATTCAAATGGCTTAACATGTCATTTTGGTTGAGCTTCCAAATTTCCATAACACTTATAAATCTTCATAACACATATCACATGATCATATCTAACTTATAATAACATGAAATCTTCAATTACAAAAGTAAGACGAAGATTATACCTCATTTAGCCCAAAAATGCTCCAAGATTACAAGTCGATCCTTAGCAACTTTAGCTCCTCTTTTTGAAATTCTTCTTCCCGCTAAAATCATCTCTACTAATCCCCTACAAGCTTGCCAACATATTTCCTTCTTGTTGCCTTTCCAAAAATCTCATATAGGCCTAGGGTTTTAACCATTTGAGTGAGAAGAGGAGAGAAGAGAAGATTTGGGTGAAGTCTTGCAAATGATTTAAATCTAGCAAGACATGTCTTATATAGCCTTTATCTTGCTCCACAAGTTGGGGAGACACTTGTCACCCACCCAGGGGTCCTTTACAACAAATATCTTCTATTTTACCCTATTTCCGCAAAAAATCCCGCCCCGGCGCCGCAGCTCTGCAATTTCAGACAATTTCAGGCTTTCCGGCGCCTGGCTACATCCGGCGCCCGGCTGCATCCGTGCGCCAGCGCTGACATCTGTTATGTCAGCCGATCTTGTAACGTCCATAACTTTCCACTCCGATGTCCTATTGACGAGCGGTTTGTTGAGTTGGAAACTAGACTCAATGAACTTCATGTTAGGATTTTAAAACACCTAAAACCCCCAATTATACTAGGATATATACTGCTTCCAAGTTGACTAAAAAACTGTCCAAAAATATTCTGCCAACTTTTTTTCTTTTTCCAACTTCGAATCTTATTTCCTTTCGTACGTTCTCATCTCATCCTCTTGGAATTACGGGGTGTAACAATATTTTAGTGATGACTTTGAGGGCGTGAGTCCCTGATTTGATATGACTGCTTACATATTATGTACTGTAGTTTGGTTATCATACATGTCTCCTGTTTTATATATACTGCTATGATTCTATTACCGTACTTTCAGTTTCACATACTTGGTACCTGTTGTACTGACCTCCTTCGTTGGGCTGCGTTCATGCCGCAGGTAGAGGTACACCGGTTGTTGATCCTCGCTCATAGGATCACAGTTCAGCGTTTTGGGAAGCCCCGTTTCTCCAGAGGCTTATCTTTTGGTATGATTCCCTGAGTTTGTAGGATCTTGTACATTCAGGGGTATGGCGGGGCCCTGTCCCGTCATAGTTGTTATAAAAATTCGTAAGTGCAGTAATCTTGTTGTGGGTAGGGTTTGTAAGGGATTTAACTGTTCAATTTTTGATATATACATTCAGGAAGGTAACCGTTTTGATTAGCCTATTGCTTATTTTATGTCTTGATTCATGCTTAAGTTTTATTTCCGTTGATTTTCTCTGATGTTTGTATCACTAGGGTGCCCGGGGTAAGGCACCAGTCACGGGCCCGAGGTCGGGTCGTGACAAGGCACTTGAGGATAGGTTGCGGGCCGATGTTATTGATTTCAGAGTTAGCTGGGAGAATTATTTGCCTCTTGTTGAGTTACGTATGATAACAGATACTTTTCCAGTATTCGGATGGCCCTGTATGAGGCCTTGTATGTAAGAAAGTGTAGATCGTCGGTTGGTTGGTTCGACGTATCACGAGGTTGATTATTTGGTCGGACTTGATTCGTGGTGTGGATAAGGCGAAGCTTATCCAGAAAAGATTATTAGTAAGCTCAGAGTCAGTAGAAGCTTTATGCAAATAACCGACGTTGACACATGGGGTTCAGCTTGACATTTTAGTATGAGTATTGTTATGTGGCCACGTGTGGCATTATTGGTATGTAGGGGTTGTAAGGAGACTATGTCGCTATCTTTAAGTTTGACTCCCAAAAGAACATTCGGGGATGAATGTTTCTAAGGGGGGAAGAATGTTACACCCCGGAAATCCAGGATATGTTTATAAGAACGTACGTCAGAACTCAAAAATGTTAAGATTTTAGACGAATAAAAATTTATCGGAATTATGGAATTGTCGGAAAACGAAACATTTCGACGAATGGGAGGGAGACTGTTATACCCCGTATTTCCAGAGTATGTACATGTGGACGTACGTACGAATTTTGAGCCTTAAGTTAGGCATGTTTCGAAATTTTGTGCACAACCCCCGTATAGAGTCGTTTTTAAAGCGTTTCTGACTTTCGTAGGAAAATTCCGGCTATGTCATTTATAATTTTTGCGGATTTTTCCGAGAGGCGAAACATTTCGGACCAACGGGAGGGTGGCGTATGTCACCTCACATTGGAAAGCAAGTGGGGGCTTGGGCGATTTGGGCGTCGAGGCCTTGGTTGGCCTTGGCCGATTGGCTCCCTCTTTTGTGCCTTGTTTTGTGGCTTGTTTTGTGGAGTGTTTTGTGGAGTAGGGTTAGGGTGCACTTGGCTTGATCTTGGCCTTACACTTGCCTTGCACATGGCTTGATCTTGGCCATTGGTTGGCTTTTGGTTTTGCTATAAATACCCCCTAAGTGTGAAGACTTCATCCATTCCAAATATGTTCCAAGTCTTGCTATCCTTCCCCTCCCCTCTTGTTTGACTCTCGTCCAAGAGCCCCCCCCTCCCTAGATAGGCCTTTGTGGCCGAGAGCCTCCCCCTCTCCCCTTTGTGGTGTGGCCGTGGGGTGACCCACTGCCTAGTTGTCTCGTATAAATACCCCCTTGTGGTATAAAAATACTCTCCAAAGTATTGTTGTAATGTCCAAATACCTTGGCCCAAATACCTTGTAGTATTCCCAAGGTTACACTTATATAAAAGCCCAGAAAATACGATTATACTTCCTATAGCCACAAAAACGAAACCCTAAGGAAATCTTCACCCGTTGTTGAAGTACTTAAGAGAAGTTGGTTAGAACTTCTAAGGGTTGTTTGGAGCGGGTTGGAGCACCCGGAGTAGGAGCGAAACATTGCTAAGGATCGACTTTAAACTCGGATAATTTTGGGCTTATCGAGGTAAATATTCTTGACCTTCTATTGTAATTGGAAATTACATGTCTGTTAAAATATATAGTTGAAGTATACTATATATAGAACTGAACGTAGTTGTTGGCAATGTCTTTTGACTTAAGCCTGAAGAATAAAGAAGCCCAATCAGTAATTACATAGGGTGTATTCAGATGAGACTTGTGTAGTATTACTGTATAGTAGAATTATACCCGTTCGGGTAAGATGTATAACCCCCCCCCCCCTGGTTGGCTTGGTAGCCGCCCTCGATAGAGGAGGAGATTTCTGTGATTTGCGGGAGAGTCTTTGAATTTTACGTAGAATGTTACGTTAAGATCTAGATTTTAATAAAGCGCGCCTTGTGGCCTTATAGGTTGAAGTGCTACGTGTGACGTAATCTTACGGACTAAGGAGTAGCCGGCGGTTTGAGGTACTCGGGCGTTTTGCTATTAGTCGATAATCGTCGCGAGGTATGCGAACCTCTTCCTATCTCTTCCGGCATGATATGTGTGAACTATGTAGTGCGGTAGGCGTCGTGTGTTATTTGTGTTTGATTGTTTTAAAACATAAAGTGTTATAACGGCTTTATGGGAAGTTGGTTATAACGACTTTATGTAGGTAAGAAAAATACTTTGTGGTTTTAAAAGGTAACTAATGTGAATTATAAGCGGCTTGTTATAATAAAGAACTTGATGCATTTCAAAAGATTTCTAAATCGTTTTGAAGGAGAGTAACACTTGGTTTTAAAGGTTTTAAAAAGAGTTATACTAGCTTGATGGGAGTTAGGTATAATGTCTTAAGAGAGGTAAAGAAAATGGTTTCTTGATGTTAGAAGTTAAGAGACTTGATCTTATAAGATAAGAGACTTAACTTATTTGTTTTAAATGTGAATGTTTGTGTGAAACCTCATTCGTGAGTAATGAGTACTTGGTTTTATTTAAAGGATAATGTTTCTTGATTTGGAAATCGAGAATGTGTATCGACAGGACCAACTGCGGCGTTAATAAAGGAAAATGTATTGAATAATGATGAATTGTATTAAAACCAGTAGAAACCTCCATCTGCATAGAAACTAAGATGAGACAAAATGATATTACATTTTCTAGATCATGGCTGCTGTAATAAGAATGTTGTAAACAAGAATAACCTACTCTCACGTGAGACATATATTACTCAATTTTTCTAAAAAGAAATCAAGTGATTAAGTTTATGAACTATGAAACCATTTGAAAATGAGAAGCTTGAGTAATTGAAACTAGGCAAACTGGAACTTAGGAAAAGAATGTTGTTACTTGATTTTGAAAAGGAACGTGGGTCGGTCATTCTAATACTACGGGTATCGGGTGACTTTGATAAAAGTAATGGATCTCTTTTAAAGAATTTAACGTACGTAGTACTTTAGGGTTAAAACCCGGACTTTGGCATAAAATGAAGGTACTTTGAGTGATGTGAAACTTGCCTATGCTTGTTGTGGTGAAACTTGCCTATGCTTGTTGTGGTGAAACTTGCCTATGCGTGTGATGATAGCCTTTGTTGTGCAAGTGTGGTGTTTCTGTGTTACCGCGTCTCTCGATAGAGGTCGGTTGGTAGTTGAGGTTTCTTCTGTTCGGCCTTGGTACGGTGGTGGCTCGTACTTGCCGTCTCGTGGTGATTCGGCCTTGGTATCGGTAGTCACCCTGACTTGCCCGTTCGGTGTAGTGCGAAGTCGTGATCTGACGCTTGGTCCACGGTGGTCGACCCTCGTACTTGCCCGGTCGACTCGTGGCCGGCCTTGGTATCCGATGTCGGCTCGCGCTTGCCGTGTCGGCCGTGTTTGTGGTTGCATTGTATTATTAGCGCGGTCGGATCCGGTAGTTGTACTTGTCTGTCACGGTTTTTATGACACAGGTGGGACACGGTGTTCATGTATACTCCTTGGTATTGTTATATCATAAAGCTGGCGGTGAGGAAGAAATTCCACAGCACGAGTGATAATTTGGAGGCGTGAGTCCACGACTTGAGAATCGGTTATATGTTATATCTTGTAGTTGGTCATCATACATGTCTCGCCTTATATAGACTATTATGATTTCATTCTGATATTCTGATTTACATACTTGGTACTGTTGTCTTGACCTCGCTTGAAGTGCGTTCATCTGCGAGTAAAAGGTACATCATTGTCGATCCGCTTATAGGATCACATTCGGCGTGTTGGGAAGCTCCGTTTCTCGGAGGCTTATCTTTTGGTATGTGTTCCACGAGTTGTAGGTTCTTGTACATTCGGGGTATGGCGGGGCCACTGTCGTCATAGTTGTTGTAAATCTTAAGTGCAGAAGCTGTTGTGGCGGGGTTGTAAAAGGATTAAACGTTCGGGTTTTATGTATATCTTGAAGGCAAGCTGTTTTGGTTGCTTTGTTTATTTATCATGTCTCTCATTTCATGTTTAAAGTTTTTATTTCCATTTGGTTTTCTACGATGTTGTATCGCTAGGTGCGGGGTAAGGCACGATCACGGGCGATTTTGGGTGTGACATAGTGGTATCGAGCGATTAATCCTCGGAAAGTGTCTGAACCGTGTCTAGTAGAGTCTTGATTATCGGTGTGTTGTGCACCACATCTATGTCGAGAGGCTATAGGACATTTAGGATTGGTTTCCATTTCTTCTCATTACGAGATCGTGCCTTAGATTTGTGTGATAAGATTGGACCCTCGACATGCCGTTTTACCGATTATGCCTCGCGTAAGGCAACCCGGGCCCCGAAGAAGGCGAGAGGAAGCTGCGAGTAAAGCGTGGCGAGACCACGATACACGAGCCTCGATCCGCGATGCAGGCGAGAGAGATGAGTTACAAAGTGGGCCCGATTAATGGCGGGGTTGTGGCGGAACTTGAGGATAAATTTGGGCCAGCGATTCGATGCTTTGATGGTTCACCCTAGATCGAGATAGTTCGAGGCTACGGGATTTTACGAGTTGTAGGCGCGAGTTTTATGGGTCGAGGCACGAGGATGATCGCGAGGAGTTCATCAAGCGATTCTGACGGATCATGAGTGATCAAGGCATCGGAGATCGAGTCGGTGGCCACTAGGTTCACATCATTGCGTGATCCGCATGATCGTGGTTTGATTCTTGGGAGCTGTCGGGGAGAGCATGCACTTCCAGCGGTATGGAGCGAGTTCTCGAGGCCTTTCTTGCACATTTCTTGCCTCCCGGATGAGGAGGGCTCGGGTAAACCAGTTTTTGGTGTTCTGGCGAGCGGGCGTGCGGTTCGGGAGTACAATGTGGAGTTTGACTCATTGGCGATGCGTCCGCGTTAGTAGCTAGTATGGAGGATCGAGTGCACCGATATGTTCTGAGGGCTCGATGATTGCCTTGCAGAGTTGTTCGGGTGTAGCTCTTCACGGGCATGGACATTGCCGCGTCAGCGTATACACTTGGATGTGAGGCGGATAAATCGGCGGAATGACCAAGGTCGGCGAGAAGAGGGCGAGAACAACGAGGTCCTTTGGTGACTTTCGAGCGGACCGTCTCGGTGGCGAACTAGTTATGTACCTCCGCGATCTGAGTGGTCCTCCACGGCTTCGGGACGCCGGGATATTCGGGAGCGGTCGGGGCTCCCGGGTTTCAGATTTCGGGAGGCGAGTGCTCGCGGATGAGGTGCCCTTGTCTCGGTGTGGCTGTTGTGGAAAGCTCCATGGGAGAGTGTCGTACTAACTCGGGAGATTGTTATTTTTGCGGCCAGCAGGCCATCGGCAGAAGCTGTCAGGACCGAGTAGCTGGTAGGATAGCAAGGACTACTAGAAGCGATTGCGGGTTCTTCACCTTCCGTAGCGAGCGGGATGTTCGTACCGGAAGGCCGGTAGAGGTCGCGGTGGGAGTTCGATTTTAGCGGTCCTTTGAACCGCCTATTTTCAGTATATCCTTAACCTACAGAGACTTATATTGTATTGATGTTGATGATGTGTTTAGTGTTATGTTCGGGTAGCTTTGTGCTAAAATGTGATTTAGGAGCATGGTTGATGAAAAGGGTAAGCACAGGGGCATGGAAAGTGTGAACTTTAGGACATTTTATGTTGAGACCTTACAGTAAGGTCGTCTTGAAATAAGATTTATTTTTATGTTTGACCTTTATCGAGAATCGTAGTATACGTGGGTTATAATTGTGTGATAAGTCCATGAGTAATGTGGGATGGAAGTGGTAGCTTTCATGGCTTGAATAGGTAAGATTGTTCGTGTCGGAGCAAGAGTTGGTAGCGACGATGGGTCGGGTTGGGGCCGTGTTGCGGGCCAACCCGCGTCTGTTCGGTAGGGTCAGCTCTGGGTGGTCGCCGGTGGCGAGTCACGAGGGTGCTAGGCCCAGTTTAGATGACCATCGTATGAGTTCGTGGATACGTTCGATCGAGAATCAGTTCGTGAAGGCGGGAATGGCCTTAGAAATCGAGGTTAGTGAGATGACCAAGTTTGGAGTAGTGACTCGAGGGTTGGGAAACGAGCGTTGTGAAGTGTGATGCGGATACTAGAGCGAGTTGAGTGTTCGTGGCGAGTACTACGAGAAGGGAGAAGTGAGCGTGTGTTTTGTGGCGGTGTGGCATGATTGTTTTAAATGCGTATAGCGGTGAAGACTATCTTGGCGCTGTTTGTTTTGAGACTTAGAAGGAACATTCGGGACGAATGTTTCTAAGGGGGGAAGAATGTTATACCCCGTATTTCCAGAGTATGTACATGTGGACGTACGTACGAATTTTGAGCCTTAAGTTAGGCATGTTTCGAAATTTTGTACTGACCCGTATAAGTCGTTTTTCGAAAGCGTTTCCACGACTTTCGTAGGAAAATTCCGGCTATGTCATTTATAATTTTTGCGGATTTTTAGAGGCGAAACATTTCGGACAGCGGGAGGGTGACATGTGTCACCTCACATTGGAAGCAAGTGGGGGCTTGGGCGATTTGGGCGTCAAGAGGCCTTGGTTGGCCTTGGCGATTGGCTCCCTCTTTTGTGCCTTGTTTTGTGGCTTGTTTTGTGGAGTGTTTTGTGGAGTAGGGTTAGGGTGCACTTGGCTTGATCTTGGCCTTACACTTGCCTTGCACATGGCTTGATCTTGGCGTTGGTTGGCTTTTGGTTTTGCTATAAATACCACAAGTGTGAAGACTTCATCCATTCCAAATATGTTCCAAGTCTTGCTATCCTTCCTTCCCTCTTGTTTGACTCTCGTCCAGAGCCACTCCTAGATAGGCCTTTGTGGCGAGAGCCTCCCTCTCCCTTTGTGGTGTGGCGTGGGGTACCCCACTATCCTAGTTGTCTCGTATAAATACCCCCTTGTGGTATAAAAATACTCTCCAAAGTATTGTTGTAATGTCCAAATACCTTGGCCCAAATACCTTGTAGTATTCCCAAGGTTACACTTATATAAAAGCCCAGAAAATACGATTATACTTCCTATAGCCACAAAACGAAACCTAAGGAAATCTTCACCGTTGTTGAAGTACTTAAGAGAAGTTGGTTAGAACTTCTAAGGGTTGTTTGGAGCGGGTTGGAGCACCCGGAGTAGGAGCGAAACATTGCTAAGGATCGACTTTAAACTCGGATAATTTTGGGCTTATCGAGGTAAATATTCTTGACCTTATTGTAATTGGAAATTACATATGCATTAAAATATATAGTTGAAGTATACTATATATAGAAGCGACGTAGTTGTTGGCAATGTCTTTTGACTTAAGCTGAAGAATAAAGAATCGATGAGCTGTAATTACATAGGGTATTCTGATAGACTTGTGTAGTATTACTGTATAGTAGAATTATACCCGTTCGGGTAAGATGTATAACCCCCCCCTGGTTGGCTTGGTAGCTGACCTCGATAGAGGAGGAGATTTACGCGGTTGCGGGGAGAAGTCTGCGAATTTTACGTAGAATGTTCTACGTTAAGATCTAGATTTTAATAAGCGCGTGGCCTTATAGGTTGAAGTGCTCGTGTGGCGTAATCTTACGGACTAAGGAGTAGCCGGCGGTTTGAGGTACTCGGGCGTTTTGCTATTAGTCGATAATCGTCGCGAGGTATGCGAACCTCTTCCTATCTCTTCGGCATGATATGTGTGAACTATGTAGTGCGGTAGGCGTACGTGTGTTATTGTGTTTGATTGTTTTTAAAACATAAAGTGTTATAACGGCTTTATGGGAAGTTGGTTATAACGACTTTATGTAGGTAAGAAAATACTTTGTGGTTTTAAAGGTAACTAATGTGAATTATAAGCGGCTTGTTATAATAAAGAACTTGATGCATTTCAAAAGATTTCTAAATCGTTTTGAAGGAGAGTAACACTTGGTTTTAAAGGTTTTAAAAAGAGTTATACTAGCTTGATGGGGAGTTAGGTATAATGTCTTAAGAGAGTAAAGAAAATGGTTTCTTGATGTTAGAAGTTAAGAGACTTGATCTTATAAGATAAGAGACTTAACTTATTTGTTTTAAATGTGAATGTTTGTGTGAAACCTCATTCGTGAGTAATGAGTACTTGGTTTTATTTAAAGGATAATGTTTCTTGATTTGGAAATCGAATGTGTATCGACAGGACCAACTGCGGCGTTAATAAAGGAAAATGTATTGAATAATGATGAATTGTATTAAAACCGGTAGAAACCTCCATCTGCATAGAAACTAAGATGAGACAAAATGATATTACATTTTCTAGATCATGGTCTTTGTAATAAGAATGTTGTAAACAAGAATAACCTACTCTCGCGTGAGACATATATTACTCAATTGTTCTAAAAGAAATCAAGTGATTAAGTTTATGAACTATGAAACCATTTGAAAATGAGAAGCTTGAGTAATTGAAACTAGGCAAAGCTGGAACTTAGGAAAAGAATGTTGTTACTTGATTTTGAAAAGGAATGTGGGTCGGTCATTCTAATACTACGGTATCGGGTGACTTTGATAAAAGTAATGGATCTCTTTTAAAGAATTTAACGTCACGTAGTACTTTGAGTTAAAACCGGACTTTGGCATAAAATGAAGGTACTTTGAGTGATGTGAAACTTGCCTATGCTTGTTGTGGTGAAACTTGCCTATGCTTGTTGTGGTGAAACTTGCCTATGCTTGTGATGATAGCCTTTGTTGTGCAAGTGTGGTGTTTACGTGTTCTGGCGTCTCTCGATAGAGGCCGGTTGGTAGTTGAGGTTTCTTCTTGTTCGGCCTTGGTACGGTGGTCGGCTCTCGTACTTGCCGCCTCGTGGTCGATTCGTCCTTGGTATCGGTAGTCGACCCTCGCACTTGCCGTTCGGTGTAGTGCGAAGTCTCGTGATCTGACCTTGGTCCCGGTGGTCGACCCTCGTACTTGCCGGTCGACTCGTGGCCGGCCTTGGTATCCGATAGTCGGCTCGCACTTGCCGTGTCGGCCGTGTTTGTGGTTGCATTGTATTATTAGCGCGGTCGGATCCGGTAGTTGTACTTGTCTGTCACGGTTTTATGACACGGTGGGACACGGTGTTCATGTATACTCCTTGGTATTGTTATATCATAAAGCGCCGTGATGAGGAAGAAATTCCACGACGCAGTGATAATTTGGAGGCGTGAGTCACGACTTGAAATCGGTTATATGTTATGTCTTGTAGTTGGTCATCATACATGTCTCCTTATATAGACTATTATGATTTCATTTACGATATTCTGATTTCACATACTTAGTACTGTTGTCTTGACCTCGCTTGAAGTGCGTTAAATCTTGAGTAAAAGTACATCGGTCGATCCGCTTATAGGATCACATTCGGCGTGTTGGGAAGCTCCGTTTCTCGGAGGCTTATCTTTTGGTATGTGTTCCACTGAGTTGTAGGTTCTTGTACATTCGGGGTATGGCGGGGCCTGTCCGTCATAGTTGTTGTAAATCTTAAGTGCAGAACTGTTGTGGGCGGGGTTGTAAAAGGATTAAAGCTGTTGGGTTTTATGTATATCTGAAGGCAAGCTATTTTTTTGGTTGCTTTTATTTATCATGTCTCTCATTTCATGTTTAAAGTTTTTATTTCCGCTGGTTTTCTCTGATGTTGTATCGCTAGGGTGCCCGGGGTAAGGCACCAGTCATGGGCCCGATTTTCGGGGTGTGACAGAGACACGTGTCACCCCCTTATTGGTCTTGAACGAATTGAACCATGGGCTAAAGGGTTATTTGACCATTAATAAGATGAGCAAGTCTTGCTAAAGTCTTAGAGCTTGACATTGTTGACTAAGTCCAAGGGCCACTTGGCTAGAATCTGTTATACCCCGTATTTCCAGAGTATGTACGTAAGGGAATACGTACAAAAAGTTTAGCCTTAAAGTTTAGGCAAAACGTTTTTTTTTTGGCACAACTCACAAAACGAATAGTTTTCCGACGAAACGTTTCCACAACTTTCGTAGGGTAAATTCCGGCTATGCCATTTCTAATTTTTGCGGATTTTTCCGAGAGACGAAACATTTTGGACCAACGGGAGGGCGACACTTGTCACCCTCCAATTGATGGACTTGAAATCGTCCATTTGGACGATTTGGACTAGGATGAACACGTTTTTTGTGCCTTGTGCACAAGTCGAGAGTTGGTAGGATATTTGTGTATAGTTAATCCTCACTACACTTGCCTTGCACTTGTCTTAATCTTGGCCATTGGTTGGCCACTTCGACCTATAAATACCCCTTAGAGATGAAGAGTTCTTCATCCACAAATCTTTCAAGTCTTGAAAAATCCTCTCCTCTCCCTTTGTAGCCTTTTCGTCAAACACCTCCCCTCCCTGTGAAGGCCCTTGGCGAATACCCTCCTCTAGCCTAGTAGTTTGGCGAGGCCCACTAGCCTAGCCAAAATCTACCCCCTCCTTGGTAGAAAAGTTGCCTTCTTGTATTGTTATAATGCCCAACATACCCTACCCCCAAGACCTTACTACTTAGTAGAAGGTGTGAAGAACTTCTAAGGTTTCCTTGGACCATACAACTTAGGAGCAAAACCTTGCTCGGTAGCGACTTTTCTAGGATATTATTGGGCTTACTGAGGTAACTAATCCTAACCCTCTTTTGAATTAGAGAATACTTCTTGTTGTAGTATTAGAATAAGTATAAATACTTAGAAGAATATCACGAGAAAGAATTGGACTATTACCACGATGAAGGGTTTAAAGAAGAATAATCAAACTGTACTTACATGGAATTTGTTTTCTGATGAACTTATATAGCTCAGGGTAGGGAAGTGCTGCCCAACTTTCCATAGAATTGTGAACCCTCTGTTTAGAATGACCTTGAGTAGTCTTTGATAGATATCCGTGACTATTATAGGTGACTCTGCTTGTGACATATTGACTTGGCGGTGGTTTTATTTGAGAAGGTATGTGATTCTTCCTAAAGCATGATATTTTACAATATATATATAGTGCGGTAGACGTACATGTGTTAAGCGAATAATAACTACGGCAATGTCTTTGACTTAAGCTGAATAATACCTACGGCAATGCCTCGGCTTAAGCTTGAATAATACTTCTAAGATGCCTCGGCTTAAGCTTTGAATAATAAGAGCGAAAGCATTTCAAAGAATCTGAATCATTTTTAATGAAGAGAACTAATTGGTTTTAAAGCGAAGCTTAAGAGTTATACTAGCTTTATGGGAAGTTAAGTATAACCACTTAAGATTGATAAAAGAAACAGTTTGCCTATGTGTTTATAACGGACTTATATTGAATTGTGAAAGAATAATAAGATGGTTGATAAGTAGACATGATATGATGCTATGCGTGTTAGTGTCTTGTAACGTTTGTGTAAAGAGTATTCTTGTTGTGCTTATGTTGTTTAACGATAAGCTGTTAGGTTAGTGTAACATCACTCACCTCTTGACATATTACCGGGGGTTAAGCTGCCCTCCGATGCGGGGTAGACTCGGTGATGCAGGACCATGATTCGAGAATACCTCATGCGGGTCCAAGGGACCTATGCGGGCTACGGGAGTTCGTGTTAGTGTGCGGGGTTATACCTCATGCGATCTATGTGGCCATGCGGACTACGAGTCGGGGCGATGCGAGGAGTAGCTACCCTCGATGCGGGGTTATATACCTATGCGGGCCTATGTGATTGGCCTATGCGGACTCGGGAGTCGAGATTAGGCTTGCATGGTGATACTACGGGCAATTGGCGCCGATCATTCGCAGCCTAGAAAAGACACATTCTGATTTACCTATTCTGCTCTTGTTTGTGATGTGGCACTATGTGCGGTTTCATGGTTGTTTCATACATACTTGCAAGCTGTTTTTAAAATGATATGTTTCATTTAAGTATTTCTGATTTCATATACTTAGTACTGTTATCGACCTCCTTGGGGCTGCGTTCATGCGCGGTAAGGCGGCAGTGCTAGATCCACATTCTTAGGATCTCTACGTTGGTGTCGGGAGCTCCATCTTTTCGGAGGCTCTACTTTTGGGTATGATCTCCTGTTGTAGATAGTTTTGTCTGATCGGTATGGCGGGGCCCTGTCCGCCATAGTTGTATATTTCCTTAGAAGTGCTGTAGTCATGTTATGCGATTATCGGATGTAGCTTGCTAAACCATGTTTATATATATATGCCAGAAAGCGATGTTTTCTCACATAAGCGTGTCTATTTTATAAAGCTGTTTCATGTCTTGCTTTATTTTCGCTGATTACTCGATGTATGACTACTTGGGTTCCCGGTAAGGCACGATCCACGGGCCGGAATGGGTCGTGACAAAAGTGGTATCGAGCGATTAATCCTCGGAAAGTGTCTCTGACCGTGTATCTAGTAAGTCTTGATTATCGGTGTGTTGTGCACCACACCAATAATCGGAGGCTATAAGATATTTAGGATTGGTTTCCATTCTTCTCACTCGAGATCGTGCTTTAGAGGTGTTAAAGTTGGACCCTCTAACGTATTCCTTTCTATGCTGATTATGCCTCGCGTAAGGCAACCGGGCCCGAAGGGCAAAGCGGTAGGAGGCGCTAGAAGGGCACCCGAGTCACGAGGGCTCGGGCCAGTCTATACGAGGCGGCGAGTTCTATGACGCCGCCCGGCCCAGCCAGACCACAGTACCCAGCCTCGCATCCCGCGGCTGGGGCGGAGGTTAGGAGTACAAGGAGATGGCCCGACTTTTGGCTAAAGTTGTGGCGATACGAGAGAGATTGGATCGGCGATTCGGTTCAGCTCGGCTCGGTCGCGCCCGTGGTGCACGAGGCGAATAGTTTGAGGCTACGAGATTTCTTGAGTTGTAGCGCGAGTTTTACTGGTCGGCGGAGGATGATCCGCGAGTTCATCCGTCGACTCTGAGAAGGATCGTAGGGTGATCAAGGCCTCGAGGCAGTCTGTGACGCCGGTTCGCATCGGTGCGTGATACCGCGATCGATTGGTTTGATTCATGGGAGTTATCCGGGAGAGCACGCGTCCCAGCTACTGGGATGAGTTCTCGAGGCTTTCCTCACTCACTTGCCTCGCGGATGAGGAGGCGCGGGCGGATATATTTTTACTGCGAGGCGAGAGAGGCGCCTTGTCGAGTACAATGTCGAGTTTGATTCATTGGCTCGATATGTCCCGGCATTGGTAGCAGATATGGAGGATAGGGTACCGCTATGTCACGGGCTGAAGCGACTATATGGCGAAGTCGTATGCGGGGTTTCTCTCGGTAGGGTATGGACATTACCGCGTGCGAGCTCACGCCCTTGGATGCGAGGCGCTTGGTCGGCGAGTGGGCGACGGCGAGAAGAAGGCGGGGCGGGAGGTCTTACGGTGGTTGCTCGTGGTGGCGGCCTCGGCGATCTAGATTCGCACCACGGCCGGCTCGAGCACTCCTTCACCGTCCTCGGCCGCGGCGAGTTTTGGCGGACGGGGCCCGGGGCTTGAGGCGTCGAGTAGCGAGTGCGGCGTCGGGACCACCCGGTGTGGCGTCACGGTAGATCCCATTACGGGAAGTGTGGTACTACTTTTGGAGCTTGTTACGATTGTGGCGGCGGTCACTTTGCGAGGGCTCGTCAGGCCGAGGCGTGGCGGTGGTAGGGCTCGGCCGAGTTACATTGCGCTTCATCATCTCCTCTGATTACTCGCCGGAGGCGAGTGCTCATGGGTCGGCCAGTCGCGGCGGTCGTGGCTCGGGTCGATTCTAGCGGTCCTCGAACGCATTTATGCTTTGTCGGTAAGCGGGATCGGAGGCCTCACGATGTAAATCGCGGTACCTTATCAGTTTCTGGGTTTGATGTTTATGCCTTGATAGATCCGGGTTCTACTCTGTCCTATATATCTCCCTTTGTTGCTAGTCGGATAGGGATAGAGCCTGAGTCCATAGATCCTTTCGAGGTAGCTACGCCAGTGGGTGATTGATGGTAGCTCGGCGGGTATATAGAGCTTGTCTGTGACTATTCTGATCGTCGGACCACTGGCGACTTGATAGAGTTGGAGATGATTGACCGGCGTGATTATGGGGATGGATTGGCTAGCTTCTTGCTACGCCAATGTGAAGCCGCAGAGAGAAGTAATGCAGTTCGATTTCACGAGGCCGGTTGTTGAGTGGGAGCACGGTATCGCCGGGGTAGGTTTATTTCCTACCTCAAGGCTAGGAAGATGGTGCGAGAAGGGTATATCTACCATCTCGTTGGGTGTTTGATCGAAGGCTGCGGTACCAGATTTTGATCGATTCGATGGTCGAGTTCCCGGACATGTTTCGGATGACCTCCGGGTATCCCTCACGAGAGGAGATTGAGTTTGTATTGACATATTACGGACATTCGGCCTATTTCCATTCCGCCATACGAATGGCACTGCCGAGTTGAGAGAGTTGAAGGATCGGCTTAGGGATTTCTTTGGAGAAGGGCTTCATCGGGCCTAGTGTTTCTCCCAGGAAGCGCGGTATTGTTCGTGAAGAAGAAGGGCGGGGCAGCTGCGCATGTGTTGATCTGAGCGGTGAACAAGGTGACCATTAAACGAATATCCCCTTCCCGAGATTGATGATTTGTTCGACGATTGCGAGTGCGAGATGTTTCTCAAGATTGATCTGCGATCGGGCTATCATCAGTGCGAGTCGAGAGAGGTGGATGTCCACAGGGCGCATTCGAGGACGATGCGGGCATTATGAGTTGAGTCATGTCTTTTGGGTTGACCATGCTCGGCGGTATTCATGGATTTGATGAACCGAGTGTTCAAACCATTTTGGACACGTTTGTGATAGTGTTCATTGATGATATCTTGGTTTATTCGCTCGAGCGAGGAGCATGCGAGCATTTGAGGCTGTCTTGTGAGTTCTCGGGACGGCGGTATACGCCAAGTTTTCCAAAT
Source organism: Przewalskia tangutica (assembly GCA_029844215.1). Classification (NCBI taxonomy): domain Eukaryota; kingdom Viridiplantae; phylum Streptophyta; class Magnoliopsida; order Solanales; family Solanaceae; genus Przewalskia; species Przewalskia tangutica. The sequence goes on along the minus strand of CM056726.1, from coordinate 87,724,291 downwards.
GTGAGTTTTGTTGACTTGATGGCGTTTAGGGCATATTGCCGGGTGATGGCATTGAGTGGAATCGGCCAATCGGCGATCGAGGACTTGGCGAGACCTTACTCGACGGAGGTTCGCGATTTACGGGCCTTGCGAGTTATTATCGGTTCGTGGAGAAGTTTGCTTCTATCTACGCACCATTGACTAGGGTGACTCGAGAAGCGGCCAAGTTCGATGGTGATGCTTGTGGCGGGGTTTCGATTCTTGAAAGAGAGATTGGCGACCGCCCGTTCTTACTCTTCGGAGGTCGAGCGGTTATGTTGTGTATTGTGATCGTCGAGGCATCGGGTTGGGATGTGTGTTGATGCGGCATGGCGAGTTATAGCATATGCATCGGCGGTGAAGAAACACGAGAGAACTACCCGCCCATGATTTGGAGTTGGCGGTGTGATTCACGCTTTGAAGATCTGGAGGCACTATTTGTATGGGGTTCACGTGGATATTTATACAGACCACAGAGCCTCGGTATATCTTGACGGAGGCTGAACTTACGGCGAGGCGGTGGTTAGAGTTGCTTAAGGATTACGATGTTGATATCTGTACCACGGGAAGGCCAATGTTGTGGCGGATACTCTTAGTCGTAGGTCGATGGGAGCCTATCGGATGTGCGGCTAGAAAGGAGGACTGGTTCGTGATTTGCATCGATTAGCGAGCCTTGGTGTCCGTTTGATTGATTACGATAGCGGTGGGGTTAGAGTTCGTGAGGTTGCCGAGTCTTCCATCGTCGAGAGGTGAAGAGGCAACGATTCGAGGATCCGGCTTTGATTCGATATCGTGATCTGACTCTTCGTGAGGGCAAGGGTCCTTTTGAGTAGCTTTGATGGGGTGCTAAGGTTTAGAAGCGGTGTGTGTTCCGGATGTTTGAGACTTGGCGGAGTTCTTGGGGAAGCACGGCGCGCGTTACTCTATCCATCCGGGTCGACCAAGATGTACCACGACCTTAGATCTGTGTATTGGTGGGATGGCTTGAAGAGGCGTTGCGAGTTCGTAGCTCGGTGCGTGTTGTCGGCGGTGAAGGTAGAGAACGAGAGGCACGGTGGTTTTATTCTGACGATTGAGATCCCGGACACGAAGTGGGAGGTAATCAACATGGACTTCATCACGGGATTACCTCGCACTCGGAGGAGACATGATTCTATATGGGTTATCGTCGGTGTGAAATCAGCCCACTTTCTTCCGTCGGGGCGACTTTTGGTGAGGATTATGCGGACTTTACATCAGAGATCGTCGATGCATGGAGTCCCTACTTCGATCATATCGATGCAGAGAGCCCGGTTTACGGCTAACTTCCGGAGGTCCTTCGAGAGGGTTTAGGGGCCTTGGTGAGCACGAAATCGCATTTCATCCACAGAGCAGACGGACAGGCGAGCGCACTATCCGGACTGCGAGGATATCTGCGAGCTGTGTTATTGACCGATGGTAGTTGGGAGGATCATTTGCCTCTAGTTGAGTTCGCATATAATAATAGCTACCACTCCGGTATTCGGATGGCGCCTTATGAGGCCTTGTATGGGAGGAAGTGCAGATCGCCTATAGGTTGGTTCGATGTGGGCGAGTGCGGCTAGTGGGACCATATTTGGTACATCGAGCGATGGATAAGGTGAAGCTTATCAGAGCGGCTATCGACGGCTCGAGTCGGCAAGTCGTATCACGAGATCATCGTCGTCGGCATCTTGAGTTCGAGGTTCATGATTGGGTTTTCTAAAGGTGTCACCCATGAAGGGTGTGATGAGATTCGGGAAGAAGGAAACTTCGACCCTAGGTACATTGGGCGTTTGATTGTCGCGAGGTAGGCGGGGTTGCCTATGAGTTGGATCTGCCGTCCGATCGGAAGCGGTGCATCCGGTTTTCACGTGTCTATCTTTGAGGAGATGTATCGAGGATCCATCTAGGGTACACCGATTGGCGATGTCCAGTGGCCAGGGGTTATCGTATGAGGAGATTCCCATAGCGATAGTCGATCGTCGAGTTAGGCGTCTGCGGACGAAGGGCGTGGCTTCCGTCAAAGTCTTGTGGCGGAGCAGGCTCGGGGAGGAGATGGCGTGGGAAGCGAGGAGGACATGAGGCGAAGTATCCTCACTATTCCCACACCTCCGGGTAATTCACTTTCCTACTTGTAAATTTTCGTTATCGTTTACGCCTAAGTGATGTTACGTGGCGTGTGTGTGGCATTTGCAACTGTTTAAGTTATGAAGAATCTTATCGTTAACTGTCTTGGGAAGGAACATTCGGGACGAATGTTTCTAAGGGGGGGAGAATGTTATACCCCGTATTTCCAGAGTATGTACGTAAGGGAATACGTACAAAAAGTTTAGCCTTAAAGTTTAGGCAAAACATTTTTTTTGGGCACAACTCACAAAACGAATAGTTTTCCGACGAAACGTTTCCACAGCTTTCGTAGGGTAAATTCCGGCTATGCCATTTCTAATTTTTGCGGATTTTTCCGAGAGACGAAACATTTTGGACCAACGGGAGGGCGACACTTGTCACCCTCCAATTGATGGACTTGAAATCGTCCATTAGGACGATTTGGACTAGGATGAACACGTTTTTTGTGCCTTGTGCACAAGTCAAGGAGTTGGTAGGATATTTGTGTATAGTTAATCCTCACCCTACACTTGCCTTGCACTTGTCTTAATCTTGGCCATTGGTTGGCCACTTGACCTATAAATACCCGGCAGAGATGAAGAGTTCTTCATCCACAAATCTTTCAAGTCTTGAAAAATCCTCTCCTCTCCTTTGTAGCCTTTTAGTCCAAACACCTCCTCCCTTGTGAAGGCCATGGCGAATACCCTCCCTCTAGCCTAGTAGTTTGGCGAGGCCCACTAGCCTAGCCAAAAATCTACCCCCCTCCCTTGGTAGAAAAGTTGCCTTCTTGGATTGTTATAATGCCCAACATACCCGAGCCCAAATACCTTACTACTTAGTAGAAGTTGTGAAGAACTTCTAAGGTTTCCTTGGAACATACAACTTAGGAGCAAAACCTTGCTCAGGCGCGACTTTTTCTAGGATATTATTGGGCTTACCGAGGTAACTAATCCTAACCCTCTTTTGAATTAGAGAATACTTACTGTTGTAGTATTAGAATAAGTATAAATACTTAGAAGAATATCATGAGAAAGAATTGGTATTATCACGATGAAGGGTTTAAAGAAGAATAATCAAATTGTACTTACATGGGAATTTGTTTTCCTGATGAACTTATATAGCTCACGGGTAGGGAAGTCTTTGTCCAACTTTCCATAGAATTGTGAACCCTCTGTTTAGAATGACCTTGAGTAGTCTTTGATAGATATCTGTGACTATTATAGGTGACTCTGCCTTGCGACATATTGACTTGGCGGTGGTTTTATTTGAGAAGGTATGTGATTCTTCCTAAAGCATGATATTTTACAATATATATAGTGCGGTGAGCGTACATGTGTTAAGCGAATAATAACTACGGCAATGTCTTTGACTTAAGCTCGAATAATACCTACGGCAATGCCTCGGCTTAAGCTGAATAATACTTACGGCGATGCCTGCGGCTTAAGCTTTGAATAATAAAGAAGCGAAAGCATTTCAAAGAATCTTGAATCATTTTTATGAAGAGAACTAATTGGTTTTAAAGCGAAGCTTAAGAGTTATACTAGCTTTATGGGAAGTTAAGTATAACCACTTAAGATTGATAAAAGAAACAGTTTGCCTATGTGTTTATAACAGACTTATATTGAATTGTGAAAAGAATAATAAGATGGTTGATAAGTAGACATGATATGATGCTATGTGTGTTAGTGTCTTGTAACGTTTGTGTAAAAAGTATTCTTGTTGTGCTTATGTTGTTTAACGATAAGTTATTAGGTTAGTGTAACATCACTCACCTCTTGACATATTACAGGGGTTAGGCGCCTCCGTCTGGGGTAGACTCGGTGATGCAGGACCATGATTGGGAATACCTCATGCGGGTCCAAGGGACCTATGCGAGCTACGGGAGTTCGAGTTAGTGTGCGGGGTTATACCTCATGCGATGCATGTGGCGTGCGGACTACGAGTCGGGGCGATGCCGAGTAGCTACCCTCGATGCGGGGTTATATACCTATGCGGGCCTATGTGATTGGCCTATGCGGACTCTGGAGTCGAGGATTAGGCTTGCATGGTGATACTACGCAATTGGCCCGCGATCATTCGCGGCCTAGAAAAGACACATTACGGATTTACCTATTCTTTGCTCTTGTTTGTGATGTGGCATATGTGCGGTTTCCTTGGTTGTTTCATACATACTTGCAAAACTGTTTTTAAAATGATATGTTTCATTTAAGTATTTCTGATTTCATATACTTAGTACTGTTGTCTTGACCTCGCCCGAGCTGCGTTCATGCCGCAGTAAGAAGCGGCAGTGCTAGATCCACATTCTTAGGATCTCTACGTTGGTGTCGGGAGCTCCATCTTTTAGGAGGCTCTACTTTTAGGTATGATCTCCTGTTGTAGATAGTTTTATGCGATCGGTATGGCGGGCCTGTCCCGCCATAGTTGTATATTTCCTTAGAAGTGCGTAGTCATGTTATGCGATTGTCGGATGTAACTGCTAAACCATGTTTATATATATATGCCGAAAGGCGATGTTTTCTCACATAAACTGTGTCCTATTTTATAAACTGTTTCATGTCTTGCTTTATTTTTCCGCTGATTACTCTGATGTATGACTACTTGGGTTCCCCGGTAAGGCACCAGTCACGGGCCCCGGAATGGGTCGTGACAGAATCCTTGTGAAACTCATTTAGGCCACCCATTTGTTCTAATATTAACCCTCCATAGTGTTATATATGTGTACTAGTAGCAAGACAAGCTTCCACACTTAGCTAAATTTCAAGAAAATTTGAAGAACACAATAGGGTGCTCTCGGGTTCACTAAGCTTCAACAAGAATTTTTTTTGTTTATTGTCCAATAATCTCCCCACTTTAAACCAAGGTTCCTAAGAGTATTGTAAGGGTATCTCAATAGAAAGATTCCGGAAAAGTGGCGTTTTCGTATTAGTCGCAAGGTGAAAACCTAGTCACTTTCCTAGGTTTTTATTGGAAGATTAAAGGAAAGTTGTTTGTGATCTTCTAAGGGCTTCAAGTGGCGGATTGGAGTGTCAAGGAGAGGCTCTAAGTTGCTAGGGAGCGACTTCGGATCTTGATGTGGATTAAGATTACATATGGTTGTAGCCTTACATTTTTAACTAGCATGAAGTATATGTATTGAAGATTGATAAGTGATATGGATTGTAGAAGCCTAATCCGAAATGACATTGTGAGCCATTTGAAATTGAAATACAATTTGGTCGTTAATTAGAAATGTCGCATGTTATTTACTTGAAGAGTGTAGTAGTTATAATCGATTGCGGCTTGATATCATGTTATACTAAACAACTTGGATTGAAAAGGAATTGGATAAGAAATTGTATTGGTATCCCTCAAATTGCCGAATTGACATTTTAGTTTGGACTAGTTCGATATAAATTGTGGGGCGGAATTTTACACGTCTTGTAGGCGTGTAATCCCCTATTGTTAACTACATTGTTGAGCCTTAAATGTGGCGTGTTTGGATATTGAATTCGGGCCTTGAAAAAGGTGGAAAAGTATGTAGAAACAAAGGAAGTGTTGTCCGATTTTCCGTAGAATTTAGTGTCTTTGCACTTGAAATATTCTACGTTTGAAGCTAGAAGTTAATAGACGTATTATGGTCATTATAGGTTGACATACTACGTACGGCGTATTGGACTTAGCAAGTGGATTGAACCGAAGAGGTATGTGGAACTTTCCTATCTCTTGAGCATGAGTAGTTGTAAATGTATAGTACGGTGAGCGTGCGAGATTTAAATGAATTTAGTTTCATTTGATATCCTTGACTTGTTTTAAAGGATAGACATGCCTTGGTTTCAAAAGTATAAAGTTGGTTAATAACTTTATGGAAAGAAAAGAAAGAATGGTTTATTCTAATAGGGTAAACAAAGATTTTCTTGACTTGAAAATGTATAGAAAACTTGATTACAAGATAAGAGACTTGAAGCATTTTGAAAGTATACGATACTTGGTTTTCGAAAGTATAAGTCTCTTGGTTATGAAAAGAATGTAAGTGTCTAAAAGTGTAAAGCTAGTATAACGGCTTTATGGGAAGTCGGTTATAATAGCTTTATGAAAAGTTAAAAGAGTGGTTTACTCTAAGTAATGATAAATGACTTGAAATAATGAAGGACAAATTGATTTAAAGGCATCAATTGCTTAAAGTGTTAAAAGAAAGAAGTCACTTGATTTAGAAGCCTATAAATGTATTTCTAAATGGTATTGTGACTTGTCTTGAAAAGTAGGTATGACTTGATACTGCGGTTATTAGTATCTTGGAAGTTTATATGAAAAAGTGTCATTTTTAAAAAGAGTAGAAGTACGTAGCACTTTGGGTTAAATTCCCGGATTTTTATAATGACATGTTAGTGCCTTATGTAAACTAAAATGAGAGTGTATATGTATAAGACTAATAAGGAGTTAGGGGGATTTCTTAACTTGCTTATGTTATGTACGATAAGCCGGTAGTGCTTATGTTATGTATGATAAGCCGGTAGTGCTTATGTTATGTATGATAGCCGGTTGTGCTAGTGATATATTATTCATTACGGGGTCATTCCCCGGGTTTGTGGCATTTTCATATTCCGTGGATTTGCTACCCATGATGCGAGGAATACCTCATGTGAGTCCGTAAGGGCTTATGCGGGTGAAATAGTCCTATGCGGGGCGGACCAGTCCTTTGCGAGGAATACCTCATGCGGTCTATCGACCTATGCGGCGGATCTGATCATGCGAGGAAGTTACCTCATGCGGGTCCATACGACCTTTGCGGGTGAAATAATCCCAGGAGTAAGATTGCTTAATGACCTATGGGCGGGTGGCCCTACTTTGATCATGAGCCTCCTATTTTTATGCAGTAAAGTATACTCTTGTTTAATCTCATTGTTAGTAAGGCACGATGTCTTTATTAGTTGAGTTATCATACATGTCTCGGCTTTATTTTAGACTTATGATTTCACTGATGCTTTGATTTCACATATTTGGTACATGTTGTCTTGACCTCTACGGGCTGCGTTTATCTGCATGAGTAGAGTATCTGAGTTGTTGATCCTCACTCTTAGGATCCTTTGTTCACCGTTGAGAAGCTATATTACTCAGGAGGCTTATCCTAGTCTGAGATCCACTGGTATGGTCGGTTGTTGTACATTCAGGGTATGGCGGGGCCTGTCCATACGATTGTTATTCTTAGAGTGCATGTAGTCTTGTCTTGTGGATTGGGTTGTAAAGAAAACAAATGTACTGTTCTGTTTTTGGATATTGTAAATTGTACGAAAGGTGGCCTCATCGGCTAGCCTGTTGTTATTTATTGTCTAAGTGTTTAATTGTGTTGTGTATGTTCCGCTGCTATTCTATGATGTATACCTGAAAGGGGTGCCCAGGAAGGGCACCAGTCGCGGGCCCGGGGTTGGGTCGTGACAGATATATAGTATGAAGTTTGATAAGTGTATTGGATATTGGAACCCTAATCCAAAACTAGCATGTTTAGCCCTTAAGATTACAATTCAAGTTGATTATTAGTATAAGTCGTCACATGTTATATATAGAAGGAATTATAGTTGTTAAAGTTGTTTATGACTATATAACATGTTAGACCTAAGAACTTGGATTGAAAAAGAATTTGGAAAGGACTTGTGTTGTTGTATAAAGTTAGCCGAGAAATGACTTTGGATATTAAACTACTTCGTATGAATTGTGGGGCAGAATTTTACACGTATTGTAAGGCGTGTAATCCCCTTTGGTTGGTTGTTGTTTTGAGCCTTAAATGTGGCGTGTTGGTTATTGATTATCGGGCCTTGAAAAAGGTGGAAAAGTATGTAGAAATAAAGGAGGTGCTGTCCAATTTTCCGTAGAATAAGAGACCGTATACTTAGTATTATTCTACGTTAGAAGCTAGAAATTGATAGTCATGTTGTGGTCATTATAGGTTGACAATTCTACGTGCGGCGTATTCGACTTAGCTTGTGGATTAAGCCGAAAAGGTATGTGAACCATCTCCTCTTCTTCTAGCATGATTCCTTAAGATAAAGAAAGTAAGTCATACTCTTTAAATGATCCATTCCTTGGTTGTACTTGGATTGCCTAATATAGAATTTGTTCTATGTACTTCCTTGATTGTACTTTGATGTTTAAATTGTAAGCTGTTATAATCCATTTCCTTAGTAAAGTTTGGATTCTTAAAAGTGAAAGTATTTTACTTAAAGTACGTAGAGTCTTGAAAAGGAAGTGGTTTCCAAATCTTTTGGCTAGTGTCTGTTACACCCCGTATTTCCAGAGTATGTACGTAAGGACGCACGTAGAGAATTTGAGCGTTAAGTTAGGCAAAGGACCGAATTTTGGGCACAAGTGCCGATTGGAGTCGTTTTTCGACGAAACGTTTCCACAGCTTTCGTAGGGAAAATTCCGGCTATGTCATTTATATTTTTGCGGATTTTTCCGAGAGACGAAACATTTTTGGACCAACGGGAGGTGACACTTGTCACCTCATTGGACGATTTAGAGGCGGTCGGGTGGTTGGCCTTGGCGATTGGTCCCTTATTCTTGGCCTTGTTTTGTGGCTTGTTTTGTGGCTTGTTTTGTGCCATGTTTGGTGGAGTAGGGCTAGGGTGCACTTGGCTTGATCAAGGCCTTACACTTGCCTTGCACATGGCTTGATCTTGGCCATTGGTTGGCTTTTGGTTTTGCTATAAATACCCCCCTAGGCTTGAAGACTTCATTCATCCAAAAACTTCCAAGTCTGGAAACCCTCGCCTCCCGCTTTGTGCCCTCTGGCCGAGAGCCTTCCCCCTCCCCCTTTGCTTGTGGGCTTTGGCCGAGAGGCTTCCCCCTCCCCCCTTTGTGGAGCTAGCCGTGGGGTACCCCCCCCCTAGCCTAGTTGTTTCGTATAATACACCCCCCTCTTGGTAGAAATACTCTCCAAGTATTGTTATAATGCCCAAAATACCTTAGCCTTGTACCTTGTAGTATTCCAAAGATACCTCTATCGTAGAGCAGGAAATACTACCTTTTGTCCCTTTAGTCTCAAACTGAAACCTAAGGAAATCTTCATTGATTGATTGAAGTATTTAAGTAGAAGTTGGTTAGAACTTAAGGGTTGTTTGGAGCGGGATGGAGCACGGAGTTGGAGCTAAGCGTTGCTAAGGATCGACATTTAACTTGGATACGTAGGGGCTTATCGAGGTAATTATCTTGTCCCTCTAGTTGTAATTGGAGATTACATGTGGGAGGAATATATAGTTGAAGTATACTATATATAGTCTTGAACATTATTGTGCGGCAATGTCTTTTGACTTAAGCACGAATTTAAAGAAAAGAATCTGACTGTATTTACATAGGTGTATTGTGCAGTAGACTTGTGTAGTATTCGAGTAGAATTGTACACGTCGGTTAGGCGTGTAACCCCCTTGTTGGCTTGGTGGCGGCCTCGATAGAGGAGGAGATTTCTGTTGTTGCGGGAAATCTTCCGAATTTTACGTAGAAATGGGCAGTATGTTTAAAAGTTAATAGACGTTTGTGACCTTTTTAGGTGAAAGTACTAAGAGTAGCGTATTCTACTTGAGGAGTGGAAAGGGCTAGCAAGGTTGTAGTACTTGGAGCATTTTGCTTATTGTCGATACTCGTCGCGAGGTATGTGAACCTATTCCTATCTGTTCTAGCATGGTATGTGTGTAACTATGTAGTACGGTGGACGTACAGGTGCTAAGTGTATTTGTTTGGTTTAAACATAAAGTGTTATAACGGCTTTATGGGAAGTTGGTTATAACAGCTTTATGTAGGTAAGAAAATGGTTTACTGATGTTAGAAGTTAAGAGACTTGATCTAATAAGATAAGAGACTTAACTTATTTGTTTTAATGTGGATGTTTGTGTGAAACCTCATTCGTGAGTAATGAGTACTTGGTTTTAAAGGGATAATGTTTCTTGATTTGGAAATCGAATGTGTATCGACAGGACCAACTGCGGCGTTAAAAAAGGAAAATGTATTGAATAATGATGTGTTGTATTAAAACCGGTAGAAACCTCCATCCGCATAGAAGCTAAGATGAGACAAAATGATATTACATTTTCTAGATCACGGTCTTTGTAATAAGATGTTATAAACAAGAATAAACTACTCACATGTATGACATATATTTACTCAATTGTTTTAAAAGGATTAAGACTATGAGTTATAAAACCTTTCTAAAATGAAACTTGAGCACTTGAAATTAGGCAAACTTGAGCGTTTGGAAATAATGTAGTTACTTGATTTTTGCAAAGGGAAGTATTTTGGTTTACTTAAAAGATAGTCACTCTATTTTTATACTACGGGTATTGTGTGACTTATGGGAAAGTACTTTGAGTTGTGTGAAACTTGCCTATGCTTGTGATGATAGCCTTTGTTGTACAAGTGTTGTATTTACGTATTCCGCGTCTCTCGATAGAGGCGGTTGACTTGTTGAGAACTTACTTGGGCGTCTTTGGCGATGTGGAGAATTCCACCGGTATGTTTCCATTTTGATTCTTGTCTTGTTGTTGATGTCACATGGACATGTCTACACCGAGGTAGAATTCCGAGGGCATGTGGCCATGCGGCAGGGTTGATTACCTGATATATTGTTATTGTGGTTACATGGACATGTCTACACCGAGGTAGAATTTCGGGGGCATGTGGCGTGCGGCGGGGTTGATCACCCAAGATATTATTGTTGATGTCACATGGGCGTGTCTACCGTCTGAGTCGGGGGCATGTGGCCATGGGGCATTGGTATTATTGTTGCATCATGGACATGTCTACCGTCTGCGAATTCGGGGCACGCGGCCGTGATGCGAACATGATTGATGTTGTGGGCGTGAGACCCATAGTTATATTTGAGTGATGACTTGAGGCGTGAGTCACATCGGACATGATCGCTTTTATGTTGTGAATCGTAGTTTGGTTATCATACATGTCTCTGCTTTATATAGACTAGTATGATTTCATTTCTGATATTACTGATTTCACATACTTGGTACTGTTGTCTCGACCTCCTTGAGGCTGCGTTCATCCGCGGTAGAGTACATCGGCCGTGGATCCTCGCTCTTAGGATCTCGATTCGTTTTGGGAAGCTCCGTTTCTCGGAGGCTTATCTTTTAGTATGTGTTCCTCGAGTTGTAGGTTCTTGTACATTCGGGGTATGGCGGGCCCTGTCCGTCATAGTTGTTGTAAATGTTAGAGGTGCATGAAATCTTGTTGTGGCGGGGTTTGTAAAATGATTAAAGCTATTCGTTTTGAAAGAGTTGTATTTATTTATGTTATTGGAAGGTAACCGTTGGGTTGGCTTTGTTTATGTTCATATATCTTGTTTCTTGTTTAAAGTTTTATGTTCATTTGGTTTTCTCGATGTTGTGTCACTAGGGTGCAGGATAAGGCACGATGCAGGCCGGAATGGGTCGTTACAAAAGTGGTATCGAGCGATTAATCCTCGGAAAGTGTCTGAGACCGTGTCTAGTAGAGTCTTGATTATCGATGTGTTGTGCACCACATCTATAATCGAGAGGTCAGAGACATTTAGGATTGGTTTCCATTCTTCTCATTCTGAGATCGTGCCTTAGAGCTGTGTTGTAAGTTGGACCCCTCTGACGTATCTCGTTTTTACCAGTTATGCCTCGCAGGCAACCAGAGCCACGAAGGGCAAGGCGCGAGAACCGCTAGTGAGATCTGAGAGTGCAGGCGCGAGCCCGCATACACGAGGTTGTGCTTGACGGCGGGTTTTGTGACGCCCGGCCCAGAGAGGTTAGAGCCGCAGCAATGGCCTGCGAGACCGCGATACGAGCCTCGGTCCGCGATGCAGAGGCGGAGGAGATGGGTTACAAGGAGATGGCGATTCTTGGCGAGTCGTGGCGATATGAGGATAAGTGGATCTGGCGGATTCAGTTCGAGAGCACGATGGTTCACCCCGAGCAGATAGTTTGAGGCTACGGGACTTTACGAGTTGTAGCCCGCGAGTTTTATGGGTCGAGGCACGAGGATGATCCGCGAGAGTTCATCCGGCGATTCTGACGATCACGCGGGTGATCAAGGCTTGAGACCGAGTGCGTGACCTTTGGTTCGCATCGGCCGCGTGATACCGCGATCGATTGGTTTGATTCATGAGCTTTCGGGAGAGCATGCACCTCAGCAGTATGGGATGAGTTTTGGGGCTTTCTCACGCACTTCTTGCCTCCGAGATGAGAGAGGCACGGGCAGTGAATTTTGATGCTTAGACAGGCGGGCGTACGGTTGGAGTACAATGTGAGTTCGACTCATTGGCAGACGCGTCCAGCGTTGGTAGCTAGTATGGAGGATCGAGTGCACCGATATGTTCTGAGGCTCGATGATTACATGTCGAGGCATGTTGAGTAGCTCTTGTAGGGCATGGACATTGCCGCACGCAGCTCACGACCGGGATGTGAGGCACGGAGAGGTCGACGGAATGACGAATCGGCGAAGAGGCGAACAACGTGGTCCTTTGGTGACTTTGGCGGACCGCCTCGAAAGATACTAGTTTTGTACCTCCGCGGTGCAGTGGTCCTCCACAACCTTACGAGCATCGAGTATTCGGGGCGGTCGTGGCTCGAGGTTGAGTTTCGAGGAAGTAAGTGTTGGCGGATCGGTCACCCTACCTCGGTGTGGTCGATGTGGTAGACCGCATTTGGGAAGTGTCGTGGTGCGAGGAGCTTGTTATTTTGCGGCCAGCGGGGCCATTTTGCGAGGAACCGGACCAAGGGTAGCACGGATGTTACGACTCACCTACCGGATCGATGTTTGGTTCATCGCGCCTACAGTTATGCGCCTACAGGCGGTGCCTATGATTAGAGTGGAGCGGTAGCTTCAGGTATATCCTTAACCCTCTAGAGTTTTGGTATGCTTGTTATGATGGTCTCATTATTATGTGCTATGTACGAATGGCGCGTTGTGTTAATTGTGAGTTAAAACATGCTTAGTTGGGAGGATAAGTATGGGGGCGTGGTAAGTGTGAACCCTAGACTGTCACGATTGAGACCTTAGAGGTAAGGTCGTCTTGAGTAAAAGATTCGTTTTATGTTTGACCTTTATCAGAGTGCGTAGTATACGTGGGTTTTATGTGAGTGATCAGTCCATGGGTAATGTGAGATGGAAGTGGTAGCTTTCATGATGTGATTTAGCAGGATTGTTCCGTGTCGGGGAACAAGGGCGTGACGCGATTGTGGGTCGGGTTGAGGACGTGATACGGGTCAACCCGTAGCCCGGTTTAAGGTGGGTTAGGTGGTCCCGCCAGTGGTAGGGTCACGAGGATGCTAGGCCCAAGTTTGTATGACCATCGTATGAGTTGGTGGATATGTTCGACCAGAAGCGGATCGTGGAGGCCGGGAACGGCCTTAGAGAAGATCGAGGTTAGTAAGATGACCAAGTTTGGAGGTAGTGACTCCAAGGGTTGGAAACAGAAGCGTTGACGGAAGTGTGGTACGGATACTAGAAAGAGTTTGAGTGTTCGAGAAGGGTACAACAAGATGGGGGAAAAGTGAACGTGTGTGATCGTTTCTTTTGTGAAATGAAGGTGTGAAGGGAGTATATTTTAGACCTCAGGTAAGGGGTTTTTGTGATGATTAGAGGTGTTTCCTCGTTGAATTGGGTTTACGTATTGCGCGTTTGTTATTTTTATGGCGGTGTGGCATGATTGTTTTCGTGCAGATATAGCGATGAAGGCTATACTAGCGCATGTTTGGGTTGAGACTTGAGAAGGAACATTCGGGACGAATGTTTCTAAGGAGGGGAGAATGTTATACCCCGTATTTCCAGAGTATGTACGTAAGGACGTACGTAGAGAATTTGAGCCTTAAGTTAGGCAAAGGACCGAATTTTGGGCACAAGTGCCGATTGGAGTCGTTTTTCGACGAAACGTTTCCACAGCTTTCGTAGGGAAAATTCCGGCTATGTCATTTATATTTTTTGCGGATTTTTCCGAGAGACGAAACATTTTTGGACCAACGGGAGGGTGACACTTGTCACCCTCATTGGACGGTTTAGGGGGGGCGGTCAAGGGTGGTTGGCCTTGGCCGATTGGTCCCTTATTCTTGGCCTTGTTTTGTGGCTTGTTTTGTGGCTTGTTTTGTGCCATGTTTGGTGGAGTAGGGCTAGGGTGCACTTGGCTTTATCAAGGCCTTACACTTGCCTTGCACATGGCTTGATCTTGGCCATTGATTGGCTTTTGGTTTTGCTATAAATACCCCCCTAGGCTTGAAGACTTCATTCATCCAAAAACTTCCAAGTCTTGAAACCCTCTCCTTTGTGAGCTCTGGCGAGAGCCTTCCCCTCCCCTCGTGTGGCTTTGGCGAGGCTTCCTCCCCTTTGTAGAGCTAGCCGTGGGGTACCCCCCCCCTAGCCTAGTTGTTTCGTATAATACACCCCCCTCTTGGTAGAAATACTCTCCAAGTATTGTTATAATGCCCAAAATACCTTAGCCTTGTACCTTGTAGTATTCCAAAGATACCTCTATACGTAGAGCCCGGAAATACTACCTTTTGTCCCTTTAGTCTCAAACCGAAACCCTAAGGAAATCTTCATTGATTGATTGAAGTATTTAAGTAGAAGTTGGTTAGAACTTCTAAGGGTTGTTTGGAGCGATGGAGCACCGAGTCGAGCTAAACGTTGCTAAGGATCGACATTTAACTTGGATAATTATGGGCTTATCGAGGTAATTATCTTGTCCCTCTAGTTGTAATTGGAGATTACATGTTGTAGGAATATATAGTTGAAGTATACTATATATAGTACTGAACATTATTGTGCGACAATGTCTTTTGACTTAAGCCTGAATTTAAAGAAAAGAACTGAACTGTATTTACATAGATTGTATTGCGAGACTTGTGTAGTACATCGAGTATAATTGTACACGTCCGTTTAGACGTGTAAACCCCCTCGGTTGGCTTGGTGGCGGCCTCGATAGAGAGGAGATTTACGCTGTCATGTGAGGCGCCGAATTTTCTCGTAGAGAAATGGAACCGTATGTTTAAAAGTTAATAGACGTTTGTGACCTTTTAGGTGAAAGTACTAAGAGTAGCGTATTCTACTTGCGAGTGGAAAGGGCTAGTGCGTTGTAGTACTTGGAGCATTTTGCTTATCGTCGATACTCGCCGCGAGGTACGTGAACCTCTTCCTATCCGTTCTAGCATGATATGTGTGTAACTATGTAAGACGGTGGACGACAGTGGTGCTAAGTGTATTTGTTTGTTTAAACATAAAGTGTTATAACGGCTTTATGGGAAGTTGGTTATAACGACTTTATGTAGGTAAGAAAATGGTTTATCGATGTTAGAAGTTAAGAGACTTGATCTAATAAGATAAGAGACTTAACTTATTTGTTTTAATGTGGATGTTTGTGTGAAACCTCATTCGTGAGTAATGAGTACTTGGTTTTTAAAGGGATAATATTTTACTGATTTTGGAAATCAGAATGTGTATCGACAGACCACTGCAGCGTTAAAAAAGGAAAATGTATTGAATAATGATGTGTTGTATTAAAACCAGTAGAAACCTCCATCTGCATAGAAGCTAAGATGAGACAAAATGATATTACATTTTCTAGATCATGGCTGCTGTAATAAGATGTTATAAACAAGAATAAACTACTCACATGTATGACATATGTTACTTAATTGTTTTAAAAGGGATTAAGACTATGAGTTATAAAACCTTTCTAAAATGAGAAACTTGAGCACTTGAAATTAGGCAAACTTGAACGTTTGGAAATAATGTGGTTACTTGATTTTTGCAAAGGGAAGTATTTTGGTTTACTTAAAAAGATAGTCACTCTATTTTTATACTACGGGTATTGTGTGACTTATGGGAAAGTACTTTGAGTTGTGTGAAACTTGCCTATGCTTGTGATGATAGCCTTTGTTGTACAAGTGTTGTATTTCTGTGTTACCGCGTCTCTCGATAGAGGGTCGGTTGACTTGTTGAGAACTTACTTGGACGTGCTGGCAGTGACGGAGAATTCCACGGGTATGTTTCCATTTTGATTACTGTCTTGTTGTTGATGTCACATGGACATGTCTACACCGAGGTAGAATTCCGGGGGCATGTGGCCATGCGGCAGGGTTGATTACCCGATATATTGTTATTGTGGTTACATGGACATGTCTACACCGAGGTAGAATTCCGGGCACGTGGCGCGCGTGGTTGATCACCCAGTATATTTTTGTTGATGTCACATGGACGTGTCTACACCGATGCAGAATTCCGGGGGCATGTGGCCATGGGGCATTGGTATTATTGTTGCATCATGGACATGTCTACACCGATGCAGAATCCGGGCACGCGCCGTGACGCGAACATGATTGATGTTGTGGGCGTGAGACCCATAGTTATATTTGAGTGATGACTTGAGGCGTGAGTCCCCGATCGACATGATCGCTTTTATGTTGGAATCGTAGTTTGGTTATCATACATGTCTCCCGCTTTATATAGACTAGTATGATTTCATTTCTGATTTTACGCTTTCACATACTTGGTACTGCCAGATCGACCTCCTCGGGCCGCGTTCACGCCGCAGTAGAGGTACATCGGTCGTGGATCCTCGCTCTTAGGATCTCGGGCCTGCGTTTGGGAAGCTCCGTTTCTCCGGAGGCTTATCTTTTGGTATGTGTTCCCTGAGTTGTAGGTTCTTGTACATTCAGGGGTATGGCGGGGCCCTGTCCCGTCATAGTTGTTGTAAATCTTAGAGGTCTGTAGTACTGTTGTGGGCAGGGTTTGTAAAAATGATTAAACTGTTCGTTTTGAAAGAGTTGTATTTATTTATGTTATTGGAAGGTAACCGTTGGGTTGGCCTGTTTTATGTTCATATATCTTGTTTCTTGTTTAAAGTTTTATGTTCCGCTGGTTTTCTCTGATGTTGTGTCACTAGGGTGCCCGGGATAAGGCACCAGTAACGGGCCCCGGAATGGGTCGTTACAGTGTCTTAGTTCCAAAACCTAAAGGTTGTTATAATGACTTTAGGGGAGTAAAATGAGTGATTTACTTAATTGATTTAAAAGAGGAGAAATGACATGATTTAAAGAGAAGTAACTCGTTTTAAAGGTATGGGTTACTTGAGATTTAAAAGTAGAAGAAACTTGATTTCTAAAGTTAAGAAACTTGACTTCTAAATATTAAGAGACTTGAAGTATTTTGAAAGTTAAGAAACTTGATTTGTAAGTATGTGATACTTGGTTTTAAAATTGTAAGTCTCTTGGATATAAAAAGGAATGAATTGGTCTAAAACCATAAAGGGTTATAACGGCTTTATGGGAAGTTGGTTATAACAGCTTTATGGAAGGTTAAGAAAGTTGTCTATTTTGATTAATGGGCATAAGTTGCCTAGATTGTGAAAAAATTGAAGTTACTTGGTTTCAAGCTTTGAAATTAGTTTTCTAAAGGTGTAGTAACTTACTTTGAAAAATAGACACGCCTTGATACTACGGGTGTTAGTATCTTGGGGTTTTACATAAAAAGGAGTCTTTTGAAAAGAATGTACGTACGTAGTACTTTGTCTTGTTAAAAGAGAATTATTCTATTTGTGCCTTGATAAGTACTTTTGTCACGACCCGACCCCGGGCCGCGACTGGTGCCCTACCTGGGCACCCTTAAAACATATAATAAACTGCTGCGGAAAAATAAGTAACACATTTTTTTCTCTTTTTTTTCTTAAAACCAAGGCAAAGCCGATAAGGCTGCCGTAATATAAATCACCCAAAAAGGGCTTACACTATCCAAAAATGTAATTACAATTCTAACGATTCAGCCTACGTGAATACTGCACTTAAGATTTGAACACCTACTATGACGGACAAGGCCCCGCTGCACTTCAATATACATAGACATGACAACTCCGAACATTGAGCCATCTCAAAATCTGAACCAGGATCCTAAGCTCATGGATTAATAATCGTGGTACCTAAACTCATGACATTTAACGCACTTCGGCGGGGTCAAGATAATAGGTACCAATATGGAACATAAATAAAGTACAAGAAACATATCATAATCGCATAAAATAATGACAGAGCAAGTATAAAAGTACATACAGCATCCTCGCGTGTCATTACCACTTATGAACTTAATTGCATATCATTATCTTTTCCATTCCATTAAGAGTTATAGCCATATCTTACGCATACTTAGGAGAAGTCATTAAGTTATTACCATCTAACTTACTTATCTTTCATAACCTAATCCGACTCTTTACGAGGACGCTTATCTCGCCTTACCAAACTGGGACGCGATAAAGTCACATAGTCTGCCCCTAAAGGTATACTGCCCGGCCCATCTCTGGGTCGATAATGTCATATAGTCTGCCCGCAAAGGTATACTGCCCGGCCCATCTCTGGGTCGATAATGTCATATAGTCTGCCTGCAAAGGTATACCGCCTACCCATCTCTCGGTCGATAATGTCATATAGTGCGCCTGCAAAGGTATACCGCCTGCCCATCTCTCGGGTCGATAATGTCATATAGTCCGCGTAAAGGTATACCGCCCGCCCATCTCTCGGGTCGATAATGTCATATAAAACCCGAATTTAACCCAACGATTTCGCACCTCTACTCCTTTAGAAAGACTCCTTTTCAAATAAAACTTCCCAGATACTAACAACCGTAGTATCAAGTCATCTCTACCTTTCAGGACAAGTCACAATACCTTTTTAGAAATACAATTACCGGCTTCTAAATCAAGTGACTTCTTTCTTAAAAACCTTAAGCAATTGGTACCTTTAAAACAATTTGCCCTTCTTTATTTCAAATCATTTCTTGTTTATGTTACTGAAGAAAACCATTCTCTTAACCTCCCATAAAGTTATTATAACCAACTTCCCATAAAGCCGTCATACTAACCTTATGCCTTAAACTAATTCATTCTTTTTATAACCAAGAGACTTATACTTTCAAATCAAATCACATAGCTTTCAAAATACTTCAAGTCTCTTAACTTTTAAGAAAACAAGTTTCAAAGTCTTAAAAACTTCATACGTAAACTCTTTTAAATTAAGTAACATATACTTTGGTGCGTTGTGAATAAGTTATACTTATTTATAACGATCTTATTCAAGTAGCCATGATCTAGAAAATGTAATACAATTTTGTCTTATCTTAGCTTCTATGCAGATGGAGAATTCTACTTGTTTTAACATAATTAATTGTCATTACATTTTCCTTTATTTACGCTGCAATGGCTTGTTCGATACTTATTCTCATTCGTGCCGTAAATTAGGCAAGTCAACTCGACTCCAAATACTTCCTAACGACTCTTACCAACATCCCCCATAAGACTTGGTAAGGACTTAGGATTTCTTAGACGTAGCTTTTACATAGAGTAAATCAACATAACTACCTCTTAACTTCTAAGAGTAGACGGAATCATGAAATACTACTACATGTATATTTCATACATAGAATCATGCCAAAGGAAGGAAGAGGTTCACATACCTCGCGACGATTATCGACAAGTAGCAAAAAGCTCCAAAGTACTTCAACCTTGCTAGCTATTCCATCCTTCAAGTAGAATACGCTATACTTGGTACTTCAACCTAAATTGGCCATAATACGTCCATTAACCTCTAGCTTCGAACGTAGAATATTCTAAGTGCTAAGTCACTAAATTCTACGGGAAAATCGGACAAAGACTTCCTTTGTTTCTACATACTTTGCCACCTTTTCAAGGCCGAATACAATAACCAAACACGCCACATTTAAGGCCCAACAAATCAGCTAACCAAAGGGGATTACACGCCTTAACAGGACGTGTAAAATTCCGCCCCACAAATTACATTAAACTAGTCCACAATACAAATGTCAATTCGCCAAAAGTGCAACAACTTATCAACCTTTCCAATTCCTTTTCAATCCAAGTTCTTAGGTCTAGCATGTTATATAGTAATAAACAACTTAACAATTATAACCACCTTAGTCCACTCTTTAAATAACATGCGACGACTAAACTAGTAACTAAATTGAATTACAATCTTAAAGGCTAAATCATGCAACTTTCGGATTCCATCCAACTATTCCATAACACATATCATTCTTCATAATATAATCCACATGATCATTTCTAACTACTACAACATGAAATCTTGAATTATAATAGTAAGACGGAGATTAATACCTTCTTAAGCTCAAAATGCTCCAAAACCCTAAGTCGATCCTTAGCAACTCCAACTCCTTTTCTTAACATTCCAATCCGCTTATTTCGACCCTAGAAGCTTGTGAAAAACTCCTCTTCTATTTCCAACTTCAAAGTTGAAGAACACCTTAGGGTTTCGCCTTGCGACTAACGTAAAAACGTCGTTTTTCCGAAATCTTTCTATTGAGATATCCTTACAATACCCTTAGGGACCTTGGGTTTAAGTCTTGTGGCTAATGGACAACATTAGCAAAAATTTTGTGTGAAAAGTTCCTCAAAACCGAGAGCACAAGTTCTTGCACAAGACTAGTTCTTGAAAAATTTCACTAAGTGTAGAATGCTCAAGTCTTGCTACTAGTAGTATACTTATAACACAATGGAGGGCTTGGATAACAACACTTGTTAAAATTGGAGGGAAGAGATCAAGCCAAATGGCTCTTGACTTGGTCAACTTTGTCAAGCTCTAGCAAGACTAATCTTTTACCTTGGTCAATGACCATTATGCCCTTGCATAAATTTGACCAAGCCATGTGGGGAGGTGCCACGTGTCGCCCTCTCATTCGTCCATAAAAATTCCGCAACCCTCGTGGGCCCCACAAAACCTAAAATTTCTCGGGTGGGCCCCACGTGACCAAATTCTTAAAAATAGATTTCCATAATATTAATAAGTTCCATACTCTTCAATTAATGCATTTTGAGAACCTAATTCTCACCAACGAACATTTTTCCTTTCCGACGTTCGGAAGATTTTCCGTCGGAAAAACAATTCTTCCTTTCGTACCAATTTCAAGTCTTGAGTTCCTTACGTACATTCTCTTAAACATGTCCTGGAGTTACGGGGTGTAACAACTTTGGCTTGTTAAAAGAGAATTATTCTATTTGTGCCTTGATAAGTACTTTGGCTTGTTAAATGAGAATTATTCTATTTGTGTCTTGATAAGTACTTTGGCTTGTTAAATGAGAGTTATTCTATTTGTGCCTTGATAATATTTTGGCTTGCTTGAATAAGTATTTCTCTTGGTTTATGTAAAAAGAAGGCATGGTAATTGTCTTGGTTTATGTAAAAAGAAGGCATGGTATTGTCTTGGTTTATGTAAAAAGAAGGCATGGTAATTGTCTTGATTTGTGTAAAGGCATGGTATTGTCTTGGTTTATGTAAAAAGGAAAGGCATGGTATTGTCTTGGTGTGAAAGGCATGGTATTGTCTTGGTTTGCTTGCATATGGGTTGCTCATATAGAAATTCGTGCAAGTGTCATATTTCCACATCTCCTTGTCCATCCATAAAGGGCTGGCAACTTGTTTCAAGGATACCATGGGTTAGCTCCCCATGGGGGTGAGTGGTACACACTCATGGCGGGTCGGTATTTGACTCGGACGGGTTAAATTCCCGGGATATATATAAGTCATGGATTAGCTATCCGTGATGCGAGTATCGTGTACCGATGACTCATTGCGGGTCCTCATGACCTAAGCGGGTGAAATAGTCCCTTGCGGGTGAAATAGTCCTATGATAGGTTGCATTATAACACAGAGGGTGGTTGACCCTGGCACTGGCACGACCTTCATATTTTGAAACGGTAGTGATTTCATTAATGAAAGGGTGCAGTGTGTGTATGATTTAAAGTGGAACAGTAATTCTCATTGTTAAAGACATAACTTAAAAGATAAAAAGGATTGCATTACTCTCATGATTGCAAGGTTCAGTGTGCTTACTGATGTTGTATTATATCATGGACTGCCGGCAATGAGGAAGGATTCCACGGGCATGATTGATATTATGGGCGTGAGACCCATGGTTATATTTGAGTAATGACTTTGAGGGCATGCGTCCCTGACTTGATATGACTGCTTATGTATTGTGTATTGTAGGTTGGCTATCATACATGTCTCCTGTTTTGTTTAGACTGTTATGATTTCATTACAAGATTTCATGCTTTCACATACTTGGTACATTCTTCGGACTGACCTCCTTCGGGGGGATGCGTTCATGCCGCAGTTTTAGGTACGCAGTATAGTCATCTGCATGTGTAGGACCGCCGTAGTTTTTGGATAGCTCCATCTGCTCAGAGTTTATCTTTTGGTATAGATCCTTGATGTGCTTTTGTACAGTTATGGGTACGGCGGGGCCTTGTCCCGTCATAGTTCAGTAAAACTCTTAGAGGTCTGTATTCATATGTGGGATTGGACTCTTGTACAGTGTAGTGTCTTTTGATTATGTATATTATATGTCAGCCTTGTCGTCTTTGCCCTTGCACGTATGTTGGTTTTAAAAAAAATGAGGTGTTATTTAAATTCCGCAGTTTACTTGTGTCAGTTAGGTAGAAGGGTGCTCAGGTAGGGCACCAGTCACGGGCCCGGGGTTCGGGGCGTGACAGGATGCTTGTGAAAAGGGCTTCTTGTTACACCCCGTAAATTCTAATATAAGATAAGTGGACGCATGTATTGAACGGATTTTTGAGTCTACTTTGGAGTGTTGTACCCCAGTTTTAAGAATTGAGGGGTGTTTACCAAGCCTAGTATAAAGTTGGATGAGTCTAGTTTCCAACGCACCAAACCGCTCGTCGATTGGACATCGGAGCGGAGGGGTATGGGCGTTAGAAGTTCAGTGGACAGGCGTGGGGGGAAATATTTTTGAATCAGGTGTCGCGGTAAGAAGGCAAAGTGTTGATAAGCTTGTGGGAAGCTCACGAGGACGAGTTTGGCGGGAAAAGGTGTTGAAGAAAGAGGGCTTTAGTGTGCTAATCCAAAAGGTAAAAGATTTCCTCTTCTCTTGGAATTAACAATAATCCTTGTTATAGCTGATATTGACCAAGTGAATCATGTTTTAGATTGATATGAATTATAGGTTTTGATAGCCATTTGAATTGTGAAATACAAAGGAAATCGATAGTTATAGTTGTAGCATGCTATATAAATGGAAGTTTAAGGTTGTCAAAGTTAGTTATGGCTATATAACTTGTGAAGGAACTTTGTGGGTGAAAAAGACTTGTCGTGGTTATTTATGTAGTCAAAATGGCCGTTAACATTGGATTGTTGTATATGAATTGTGGGGCGGAATTTTATACGTCTTGTAAGGCGTATAATCCCCTTTTTGACTAATGATATGTTGAGCCTTAAATGTGACATGTTGATTATTGTATTCGGCCTTGAAAAAGGTGGCAAAGTAAGTAGAAACAAAGGAGGTGTTGTCCAATTTTCCATAGAAGTTAGTGACCTTACACTTGTGATATTCTACGTTTGAAGTAAGACGTTAATAGACGTATTGTGGATATTATAGGTTGACATACTTCGGGAGGGATTTTGTACTTGGCAAGTGGTTGACCCGAAGAGGTATGTAGAACTTTTCCTATCTTTTGAGCATGACTAGTTGTACGTATATAGTACGGTAGACGTACATGACCATGATATCCTTTACTAGTTTTATGAATAGCTGTCGGGTGAGTTAGTAGAATAACTCACTTCTTGAAAGTATTAAGGATGTCTAATGTTTTATTAAAGTTAAGGGACTTGAAGAGTTTTAAAGTATGTGATACTTGTTCCGTTTTAAATGTATAAGTCCCTTGGATAGGAAATTGTTTATGGCTAAGGTACAAAGCGAATGTAACGACTTTATGGGGAGTTGGTTATATTTGCTTTATGGAAAGATAAATGACTTAACTTTAACGAAAAGGCAATTTGATTTTTAAGGCATCGATTGCCTAAGGTTTATAATAAAAGGAGTCACTTGATTTTGAAACCTAACTTTATGTTTAATGGTATTGTGACTTGTCTTGAAAAGAAATTTTGACTTGATACTACGGTTTATAGTATCTTGTAAGTTTGATATGAAAATGAGTCATTTTGAAAAGGTTAGAAGTACGTAGTACTTTGGGTTAAACTCCCGGTTTTGTTATAACATATTAGTGCCTTAAGTGAACAAGAATGAGAGTGTAGATGAATAAGACTAATAAGAAGTTAGGGGGATTCTAAGTTGCTTATTTGTTGTATGACTGCCGGTTTGAGATAGGGTAAGAGTATAAGTGAGGGGTAGACCCCCAAGACGCTATACCACCTTCTCCAGGATAAGAGTATAAATGAGGGGTAAACCCCCGAGACGTTATACCACCTGTATTATTATCTTCTTCAGGGTAAGAGTATAAAAAAGGGGCAAACCCCCAAGACGTTATACCACCTGCTTCAGGGTAAGAGTATAAATAAGGGGTAAGAACCCTAAGACGTTATACCATCTGTTTCTATGGGTTCGCTACCCATGATTTGATTGGGAGTCTCCTATTGTGATGTTGTACGTATTTCCCTTGATTTTACTCTCATTGTTAGTAAGGCAATGTGTACTGTAATTTTGTTATCATACATGTCTCCGACTTTGTTTTAAACTTATGTCGTAATTACAGTACTTTCCAGTTTTACATACTTAGTACATATTGTGTAATCGACCCTTCTGGCCGCGCTCATGCCGCAGAAAGTGGTAAGGTGGTGGATCCACATTCATAGGATCACTTATCAGATGTTAGAAGCTCCATTTATCCGGAGGCTTGTCTCTTTTTGGTACAGTCTTTTCCCTGGTGTTGTAGATTTATGTACATTCAGGGGTATGGCGGGGCCTTGTCCCGCCACAGTTATTATTCCTAGAGGTCCAGTATTCACCTTTGTGGTTGGGTCAGAAGAACCGATTATCAGATTGTACTTTTAAGTATGTTTATATTATGGAAGGCGGCCTTATCGGCTAGCCTGAGATGTTATTGTTTTCACATGTGTTATTGATGTGTATGTTCCGCTGCTATTTTCTGATGTATACCTGAACAGGGTGCCCAGGTAGGGCGCCAGTCGCGGACCCGGGGTCGGGTCGTGACAAAAGAGGTATCAGAGCAGTTAGTCATCGGAAAGTGTCTACGCATCGGTTCAGTAGAGTCTTGATTATCGGTGTGTTGTGCACCACATCTATAATCGTGAGGTCAGGACATTTAGGATTGGTTTCCATTCTTCTCTCTAAGATCGCGGTAGAGTCGTCTCATAAGGATGAATCCTCTCCGACCTAGTCTTATGAAATGCATATGCCTCCACGGAAGGCGACGTGGCCCGAAGGGCAAAGCGCGGTGAGTCGCTAGCGGTACTCAGGGTTACACTGACCAGTACGCACTATACCCGAGGTAGAGGCGGGTCGGCGAGTTCACCACGCCGGCAGATTAGAGGAGCCGAGAGCGCAAGAGCTCCAGAGGTTCCTGCACTGAGCCTCGAGCCCGCACAGGCCGAGTATAGAGACTACGGGAACAGATCCGGTTATTGACCAAGATAGTAGTCTGACAACAATGACAGAGCAGCAGCCACCCTGGGCCGGGGGCCATGGATTAGGGATTTTACGGGTTGTCATCCACCGAGTTTTATGGTTCGAGGTCGGATGAGGATCCGCAGGAGTTCATTCGGCAGCCTACAATGACCATGGTGTTCTTAGGGCTTGAGACAGAGTTCATTATGCTAGCCTCCTACCGGCCGCGCGATATTGCGTTGAACCGGTTTGAGTCGTGGTTGCTTTCGAGAGGTGATGATGCTCTTCCACTGTTTGGGAGGAGTTTACAGAGGCCTTCATGGTTCACTTTTGCCTCCCGAGATGAGGAGAGCCGGGCAGACGATTCTTGACCTCGAGGCGTAAGCCGAGGACCGCTGCGAGTATAGCTTGAGTTTGACTCCTTGCCGCATACGCGCATACTATTGTAAATGATACATGGCGGATAGGGTTCATCGTTATGTGATGGGCTTGACCGTCATATGATTACCGCATGCAGCGTGGCTCTTCACCGGTATGGACATCGCCAGATGCGCAGCCTATGCGCAGGTATCGAGGATAGAGAGGAGGACCAGATTGACTCGAGCCACCAAGAGGCCGTGACATCGTGGTCTCTGTGGCGCTGAGGCGGACAGCTCGCAAGCAGCACTGTGTCCACTTTTCCACCAAAGACAGAGTGCTCCTTCACGGTTTTCTAGAAAGAGGTCTGATCACCGGTCATTCGAGCAGTGTCGTGGCCCGGACTTCGGATTTCGCGAGGCAGAACCGTCACCGACGGGACCACCCACACCTCGGTGTGCTCGATGCGTAGGTTCCACTGTGGCGAGTGTCGCAGAGCCGGAGCTTGTTACTCGTGTGGCGCAGGCCATTTGAGGAGAGATTGTCCGCTCAGAGGCGGCGTGAGTGGTGCGGCAGCCGATGTGATCCGCTGGCCGGGTCTTCTCCTTCAGGTTATGCGCGCCGGAGGCGTGGTACGCCGGAGCGCAGCCGCGGTAGAGGTCGTGGTGGTGGTTCCAGTTCAGCGTCCCCGTAACCGCATATATTCATTAGCCACCGCCAGATCGTGAGGCTTCGACGCCGCCAGGTACATTATTGATTTCATGTTGTGACGTTTATGCTTTGATAGAACCAGATTCTTGTCACGACCCGAACCCGGGCCCGTGACTGGTGCCTTACCCCGGGCACCCTAGTGATACAACATCAGAGAAAAACCAGCGGAAATAAAAAAACTTAAACATTTAAATAGACATGGATCAAGATAAAGAAAATAGGCCAACCAAAATGGTTGCCTTTCAACATATATATATACAACGACATTTTGAATACATAATCCTTACAACCCCGCCATACCAAAGCATGCACTTCTAAGATTTATACAACTATGACGACAGGCCCCGCCATACCCCGAATGTACAAGAACCTCTGGACTCATGGTAACATACCAAAGATAGGCCTCAAGGAACGAGCTTCCCAAGACGAAAGGTGATCCTAAAATGGATCGACACCGATGTACTTCTCACAGATGAACGCAGCCTTCGAAGGAGGTCAAGCATAACAAGTACCAATATGTGAAATCAGAAGTACTATAAATGAAATCATAGCTATATAAAGCAGAGACAAGTATGATAACCAAACTACAAGACACAACATATAAATATATATCAAGTCGTGGACTCACGCTCCAAATCATCACTGTGCGTGGAATTCCTTCCTCACCGCGGCCTATGATATGATAGCAACAAGACATCAATCCAAATGGGAGCATACCCGTGCGCTACGCATCGTGTCAGTATGTCCAAAGGGAAACACTAAGACAACATTCCAAATGGAAGCATACCCGTGCGCTACGCATCGTGTCAGTATGTCCAAAGGGGAAACAATAAGACGACATTCCAAATGGAAGCATACCCGTGCGCTACGCATCGTGTCAGTATGTCCAAAAAGGAAACAACAAGGCGGCAATCAAAATGGAAGCATACCCGCGCGCCACGATCGTGTCGATGTCCAAAGCGTTTAGCAAAAGTAGCACTATCAGCGAACGCATCTGCGGAATTTCTCCACACCGCGCAAGACGCCCAAGTAAGTTCTCAACAAGTCAACCGACCCTCCATCGAGAGACGCGGTAGTATAGAAACACAATTCTTGCACAACAAAGGCTATCACAACAAGCATAGGCAAGTTTCACAACAACAAGCATAGGCAAGTTTCACAACAACAAAGTACTTTCATTTTATGCCAAAGTCCGGGTTTTAACCCTAAAGTACTACGTACGTTAAATTCCTTTTAAAGAGATCCATTCCTTTTATAAAAGTCACCCGATACCCGTAGTATAAAAAATAGAGTGACTTACATCTTTTAAGTAAACCAAAACAACTTCCATACTCTCCTTTTTAAAACCAATTAAGGCAATACCATGCCTTCTTTTTAGACCAAAACACTTCTCTTTTTAAAGTCAAGTTACCATATTAAAACCAATGATAAAACCCTTTTTCATAAAATCGTTATAACTCACTTTCCATAAAGCTTGTTATAACACTTTATGTTTTAAACCAATTTAAGACACAACAACGCCTTTCTTTTCCCTAAAGTTCCAGTTTGCCTAATTTCAATTACTCAAGTCTCTTTTCAGAAAAGTTTCATAGTTCAATGTATTACTCTCTTTTAACACAATTGAGTAACATATGCCATAGGCGAGTGTTATACCCCGTATTTCCAGAGTATGTACGTAAGGGAATACGTACAAAAAGTTTAGCCTTAAAGTTTAGGCAAAACGTTTTTTTTGGGCACAACTCACAAAACGAATAGTTTTCCGACGAAACGTTTCCACAGCTTTCGTAGGGTAAATTCCGGCTATGCCATTTCTAATTTTTGCGGATTTTTCCGAGAGACGAAACATTTTGGACCAACGGGAGGGCGACACTTGTCACCCTCCAATTGATGGACTTGAAATCGTCCATTTGGACGATTTGGACTAGGATGAACACGTTTTTTGTGCTTTGTGCACAAGTCAAGGAGTTGGTAGGATATTTGTGTATAGTTAATCCTCACCCTACACTTGCCTTGCACTTGTCTTAATCTTGGCCATTGGTTGGCCACTTCTTGACCTATAAATACCCCCTTAGAGATGAAGAGTTCTTCATCCACAAATCTTTCCAAGTCTTGAAAATCCTCTCCTCTCCCTTTGTAGCTCTTTCGTCCAACACTCCTCCCCCGCCCCTTGTGAAGGCCCTTGGCCGAATACCCCCCCCCCCCCTCTAGCCTAGTAGTTTGGCCGAGGCCCCCCCAGCCTAGCCAAAAATCTACCCCCTCCCTTGGTAGAAAAGTTGTCTTCTTGTATTGTTATAATGCCCAAAATACCCTAGCCCAAATACCTTAGTACTTAGTAGAAGTTGTGTAGAACTTCTAAGGTTTCCTTGAGCATACAACTTAGAGCAAAACCTTGCTCGGCGCAACTTTTCTAGGATATTATTGGGCTTACCGAGGTAACTAATCCTAACCTCTTTGAATTAGAGAATACTTACTGTTGTAGTATTAGAATAAGTATAAATACTTAGAAGAATATCACGTATAGAATTGACTGTTACCACGTAGAAGGGTTTAAAAGAAGAATAATCAAACAGATTTACATAGGACTGCTTTCACGAGACTTATATAGCTCACCTGCAGGGAAGTGCGCCCAACTTTCCATAGAATTGTGAACCCTCTGTTTAGAATGACCTTCCGAGTAGTCTTTGATAGATATCGTGACTATTATAGTCGACTCTCTGCGACATATATTCAACTCGGTGGTTTTCACGAGAAGGTATGTGATTCTTTCTAAAGCATGATATTTTACAATATATATAACTACGGAATGCCTACGCTTAAGCTCGAATAATACTTACGGAATGCCTCACGCTTAAGCCCGAATAACACTTACTAAGAATGCCTCACGGCTTAAGCCTGAATAATAAAGATCTGAAAGCATTTCAAAAGAATACTGAATCATTTTAACAGAAGAGAACTAATTGGTTTTTAAACAGAAGCTTAAGAGTTATACTAGCCTTATGGGAAGTTAAGTATAACCACTTAAGATTGATAAAAGAAACAGTTTGCCTATGTGTTTATAACAGACTTATATTGAATTGTGAAAAGAATAATAAGATGGTTTGATAAGTAGACATGATATGATGCTATGTGTGTTAGTGTCTTGTAATGGTTGTGAAAAAGAGTATTCTTGTTGTGCTTATGTCGTTTAAAGATAAGCTGTTATGTTAGTATACTATCACTCACCTCTTGAGATGACATCAAGTTGTCGCCTCCGACGCGGTAGACTCAGCGGTCCGGGACCATGATTCGAGAATACCTCACGCGGGTCCAGGGGGCCTACGCGAGCTACGAGTTCCGTGTTAGTATGCGGGTTATGCCTCACGCGTCTATGTGGCCATGCGACAACGAGTCCAGATTTACGCCGAGGAGTAGCTACCGACGCGGGTTATACCTCACGCGCCCACGTGAGTGGCCTATGCGACTCGGAGTCCGTGATTAGGCTTCTTGAATGATGATATGGGCGAATGGCCCTGCTTCGAATCATTCGCAGCCTAGAAAAGACCTTTTACAGTTTACCTATTGGTGCTCTTGTTTGTGATGTGGCACTATGTGCGGTGTCCTTGGTTGTTTCATACATAATTGCAAAACTGTTTTTAAAAGGATATGTTTCATTTAAGTATTTTGATTTCATATACTTAGTACCGTTGTAATCGACCTCTTCTGGGCTGCGTTCATGCCGCAGTAAGGGCAAGCAGTGCTAGATCCACATTCTTAGGATCTCTACGTTGGTGTCTGAGCTCCATCTTTTCCGAGGCTCTACTTTTGGGTATGATCTCCCCGTTGTAGATAGTTTTGTACAGGCTGTGGTATGGCGGCCCGTCCCACCATAGTTGTATATTTCCTTAGAGGTCTGTAGTCATGTTGTACAAAGGTTGTCGGATGTAATCGCTAAACCATGTTTATATATGTATGCCGAAAGGCGATGTTTTCACATAAATCAGGTCCTATTTTATAAATCGTTTCATGTCTTGCTTTATATTTCCGCGACACGATGTATGACTACTTGGGTGCCTTGAAGGCACTACCATGGGCCCCGAACGGGTCGTGACAAAAGTGGTATCAGAGCAGTTAATCCTCGGAAAGTGTCTACAAATCGTATCTAGTAGAGTCTTGATTATTGGTGTGTTGTGAACCAAACCAATAATCGTGAGGCTATAGGATATTTAGGATTGGTTTCATTCTTCTCATTCCGAGATCGTGCTTTAGAGTCGTGTTATAGTTGGACCTCTAACGTATTCCTTTCCCCAGAATGATTATGCCTCCACGTAAGGCAACCCGCCCGTGGGCAAGGCACGAGGAGCTGCTAGCAGACACCCAGAGTCACGAGGGCTCGTGCCCGCCTATACGAGACGGCGAAGTTTTATGACGCCGCCAAATTTCAAAGACAGACCACGCACCCACACCTCCCGCCCCACACCGGGCGGAGGAGTTAGGGTACAAGGAGACGGCCCACTTTTGGCTAAAGTCAGGCCCGACACGAGGAGAGGCCGGACGCGATCAGCCTCAGCTCGGCCACGGCCGCACCGTGGTACACCCGAGGCGTATAGTTTGAGGCTACGAGATTTCTTGAGTTGTAGCCGCCGTAGTTTTACGGTCGAGGCCGGAGGATGATCCGCAGGAGTTCATCCGTCGCCTTAGAGGATCATGAGGGTGATCAAGGCCTCGAGACAGAGTCCGTGACCTTCGTTCGCAGACGGCCGCGTGATACCGCAGTCGATTGGTTTGATTCATGGGAGTTATCCCGAGGAGAGCACGCGTCCCCAGCTACTTGGGATGAGTTCTCAGAGGCTTTCCTCACTCACTTCTTGCCTCCACAGATGAGGAGGGCGCGGGCGGATAGATTTTTACCATCGAGGCGAGAGACGACCGCCGTGGAGTACAATGTCGAGTTTGATTCATTGCTCGATATGTCCCAAAGATTGGTAGCAGATATGGAGGATAGGGTACACCGCTATGTCACCGGCTAGACGACTATATGGCCGAGTCATGTGGGTTTCTCCACCGGTATGGACATTACCCGCACGCAGCTCACGCCTTGGATGCGGCGAGCGCAGAGGTCGGCGAGTGGACGACATCGCCAGGTTAAGGCGCCGTGACGGAGGGTCTTCCGGGGTTATCGTGGTGGCGGCCTCGCAGCAGCCTAGATTCGCACCACGCCACCAGAGCACTCTGCACCGCCCTCAAGACACCAGAGTTTTCGAGGGCGCACTGTGGCCCTGTGGCTTCGGGACGCCCAGTAGCAGGCATCGGCCGACGACCACCCCAGGTGGCCGATGCGCAGATCCCATTACGGAAGTGTGGTACGGTTTTGGAGCTTGTTACGCCAGGGCCGCAGGTCACTTTGCGAGGGATCGTCCGACCGGGGCAGCGCCGTGGTAGGCTCACCTTCGTGTTCTGCCGCTTCATCATCTCCTACGATTACTCGCCGAGGCGTGGTACACATGGGTCGCCAGGTCGCGGCAGCAGGTCGTGGCTCGTCCCGCTTCTAGCGGTCCTCGAACCGCATCTATGCTTTGTCCACCGACAGATCGTGAGGCCTCACCGATGTCGCCACTGTACCTTATCGGGCTCGGGTTTGATGTGTATGCTTTGATAGATCCGGTTCTACTGGCCCCATATATCTCCCTTGTTGCTAGTAGGATAGGGATAGAGCCCGAGTCCATAGACCCTTTCGAGGTAGCTACGCCAGATGGTGATTCGGTGGTAGCTCGGCGGTATATAGAGCTTGTCCCGTGACCATTTACGCCGACCAGCCGACTTGATAGAGTTGGAGATGATTGACTTCGACGTGATTATGGGGATGGATTGGCTAGCTTCTGCTACGCCAATGTAGACCGCAGAGAGAGAGTAGTACGGTTCCAGCTCGAGGAGCCGGTTGTTGAGTGGGAGGAGCACGGTATCGCCGGTGGTAGGTTTATTTCCTACCTCAAGGCTAGGAAGATGGTGCAGAAGGGTATATCTACCATCTCGCTCGGGTGTTTGATCTCAAGCCGCGGTACCAGATTTTCGCCGGGCCCAGAGTCACGAGTTCCCGACGTGTTTCGGATGACCTCCGGTATCCTCCCGAGAGAGGAGATTGAGTTTTGTATTGACATATTGCTGCACACTCGCCTATTTCCATTCCGCCATACGTAATGGCACCGCCGAGTTGAGAGAGTGAAGGACCAGCTTAGGGATTTGCCGGAGAAGCGGCTTCATTAGGCCTAGTGTTTCTCCCCGGGAGCGCCGTATTGTTCGTGAAGAAGAAGGACGACGCCGCGCATGTGTGTTGATTACGCGGTGAACAAGGTGACCATTAAGAACAGATATACCCCTTCCTGTGATTGATGATTTGTTCGACCAGCTGCAGGTGCGTAGATGTTTCTCCAAGATTGATCCGCGATCGGCTATCATCAGTGCGAGTCGAGAGGTGGATGTCCCTAGATCGCATTCAGGACCGCAGACGGCATTATGAGTTCGTGGTCATGTCTTTGGTTGACCAATGCTCCCGCGGTATTCATGGATTTGATGAACCGAGTGTTCAAACCATTTTTGGACACGCTTGTGATAGTGTTCATTGATGATATCTTGGTTTATTCTCGCCAGAGCAGGAGCACGCGAGCATTTGGCGATCGGCCGACAGCTTCTCCAGACAGCGTGACGCCAAGTTTTCCAAATGTGAGTTTTGTTGACTTGATGGCGTTTCGGGGCATATTGTCGGGCCGATGGCATTCGAGTGGATACGCCAAGATCGAGGCAACAGACTTGCCTAGACCTACTACTCCGGCAGAGGTTCGCAGCTCGGGCCTTGCAGATATTATCGGCGTTCGTAGAGAAGTTTGCTTCTATCTTCGCACCATTGACTAGGCGACTCGTAAGGCGCAAGTTCGATGGATCGATGCTTGTGGCGTGGTTTCCATTCTTGAAAGAGAGATTGACGATCGCCCCGCTTCTTACTTCCGCAGGTCCGACGGTTATGTTGTGTATTGTGACGCGTCGTGCATCGGGTTGGGATGTGTTGACGCAAAGATGGCAGAGTTATAGCATATGCATCCCGACACCAAGAAACACGAGGAACTACCCCACCCATGATTTGGAGTTGGCACCGTGATTCACGCTTTGAAGATCCGAGGCACTATTTGTATGGGTTCACGTGGATATTTATACGCACCACAAGAGCCTCCAAGATATCTTCACTTGCAGGAGCCGAACTTACGGCATGAGACGGTGGTTAGAGTTGCTTAAGGATTACGATGTTGATATCTGTATCACCCGGGAAGGCCAATGTCAGGCGTATGCTCTTAGTCGTAGGTCGATGGGGAGCCTATCGATGTGCAGCAGAGTGAGGGACATGGTTCGTGATTTGCATCGCCAGCGAGCCTTGGTGTCCGCTTGATTGATTCCGATAGCAAATGGGTTAGAGTTCGTGAGGTTGCCGAGTCTTCCAT
Source organism: Przewalskia tangutica (assembly GCA_029844215.1). NCBI lineage: Eukaryota > Viridiplantae > Streptophyta > Magnoliopsida > Solanales > Solanaceae > Przewalskia > Przewalskia tangutica. Next base: position 87,690,239 of record CM056726.1, on the reverse strand, counting down.
CGTCGGCGAGGTGAAGAGGCAACAGCCGAGGATCCACTTTGATTCGATATCGTGATACGCCTCTTCGTGAGTGCAAGTGGTCCTCGAGGTAGCACTGATGGGGTGCTAAGGTTTGAGGGCGCATCGTGTTCCAGATGTTTCGAACTTCGCAGCAGTTCTTGGGGAAGCACACAGCAAGCGTTTCATCCATCCGGTCGACCAAGATGTACCACGACCTTAGATCCGTATTGGTGGGATGGCTTGAAGAGAGACGCTGCAATTCGTAGCTCGGTGCCCGTGTTGTCCGCAGTGAAGGTAGAGCACCGCAGGCCCGTGGTTTGTTACGCATTTATCGAGATCCCGACCGAAGTGGGAGGTAATCAACATGGACTTCATCACAGGATTACCTCGCACTCGAGGAGACATGATTCTATATGGGTTATCGCCGACAGTCGACGAAATCAGCCCACTTTCTTCCCGTCAGACGACTTTTTCGGTGAGGATTATGCCGACTTTACATCCGAGAGATCGTCGATCGCATGGAGTCCCTACTGATCATATCGCATGTGGGAGCCCGCCACGCTAACTTCCGAGGTCCTTCCAGAGGGTTTAGGACGCAGTGAGCCCGAGTAATCGCATTTCATCCACGCATGCACCTGACAGCAGAGCGCACTATCCGCACTTCGAGGATATGCCGCGAGCCCGTGTTATTGACTTCGATGGTAGTTGGGAGGATCATTTGCCTCTAGTTGAGTTCGCAGATAATAATAGCTACCACCCAAAGATTCGATGGCGCCTTATGAGTCGTTGTATGTGAGGAAGTGCATATCGCCTATATGTTGGTTCGATGTGGGCGAGGTGAAGCTAGTGGGACCAGATTTGGTACATCAGCGATGGATAAGCGAAGCTTATCCGAGAGCGCTATCGACACCGTAGTCGATGAAGTCGATGCAGATCATCGCCGCCGCATCTTGAGTTCGAGGTTCATGATTGGGTTTTCCTAAAGGTGTCACCCATGGCGGTGTGTGATGAGATTCGGGAAGAAGGGAAACTCAAATTTCAGTACATCGGGCCGCTTCGCATTGTCCGCAGGTAGGAAAGGTTGCCTATGAGTTGGATCCGCCGTCCGATCCGGAGGCGATGCATCCGGTTTTTCACGTGTCTATGCCGAGGAGATGTATCGGATCCATCTAGTGGTACACCCGATTGACGATGTCCAGTGACCGAGGGGTTATCGTATGAGGAGATTCCCATAGCGATAGTCGATCGTCGAGTTAGGCGCTCGCGACGGACGTGGCTTCCACAAAGTCTTGTGGCGAACGAGCTCGTGGAGGAGATGACGTGGGAAGCCGAGGAGGATATGAGGCAGAAGTATCCTCACCTATTCCCACACCTCCGTAAATTCACTTTCCTACTTGTAAATTTTCGTTATCGCTTCGCCAAGTGTTGTTTCGTGGCCGTGTGGCATTTGCAAATCGCTTAAGTTATGAAGAATCTTATCGTTAATCGTCTTGGGAAGGAACATTCGACGAATGTTTCTAAGGGGAGAATGTTATACCGTATTTCCAGTATGTACGTAGTGGAATACGCATAAAAGTTTAGCCTTAAAGTTTAGGCAAAACGCTTTTTTGGGCACAACTCACAAAACGAATAGTTTTCCGACTAAACGCTTCCACGCCTTTCGTAGGTAAATTCCGCTATGCCATTTCTAATTTTTATGGATTTTTCCGAGAGACGAAACATTTTGGACCAACGGAGGGCGACACTTGTCACCTCCAATTGATGGACTTGAAATCGCCCATTTGGACGATTTGACTAGATGAACACGTTTTTGTGCCTTGTGCACAAGTCAAGGAGTTGGTAGGATATTTGTGTATAGTTAATCCTCACCCTACACTTGCCTTGCACTTGTCTTAATCTTGGCCATTGGTTGGCCACTTCTTGACCTATAAATACCCCTTAGAGATGAAGAGTTCTTCATCCACAAATCTTTCCAAGTCTTGAAAATCCTCTCCTCTCCTTTGTAGCTCTTTCGTCCAACACTCCTCCTCTCCTCATGAAGGCCCTCGCCGAATACCCCTCTAGCCTAGTAGTTTGGCCGAGGCCCCCAGCCTAGCCAAAAATCTACCCCCTCCCTGGTAGAAAAGTTGCCTTCTTGTATTGTTATAATGCCCAAAATACCCTAGCCCAAATACCTTACTACTTAGTAGAAGTTGTGAAGAACTTCTAAGGTTTCTCGAGCATACAACTAAGAGCAAAACCTTGCTCAGCGACTTTTCTAGGATATTATTGGGCTTACCGAGGTAACTAATCCTAACCTCTTTGAATTAGAGAATACTTCATTGTAGTATTAGAATAAGTATAAATACTTAGAAGAATATCACGTATAGAATTGGATCATACCACGCAGAAGGGTTTAAAAGAAGAATAATCAAACAGATTTACATAGGACTGCTTTCACAATGAGACTTATATAGCTCACCGGTAGGGAAGTGCTGCCCAACTTTCCATAGAATTGTGAACCCTCTGTTTAGAATGACCTTGAGTAGTCTTTGATAGATATCCGTGACTATTATAGTCGACTCTCAGCGACATATTCAACTGGCGGTGGTTTTCACGAGAAGGTATGTGATTCTTTCTAAAGCATGATATTTTACAATATATATAACTACTAATGCCTTACGCTTAAGCTCGAATAATACTTACGAATGCCTCACGCTTAAGCCCGACAACACTTACAGAATGCCTCACGCTTAAGCCCAATAATAAAGATCCAAAGCATTTCAAAAGAATATCGAATCATTTTAATGTAAGAGAACTAATTGGTTTTTAAATGAGCTTAAGAGTTATACTAGCCTTATGGGAAGTTAAGTATAACCACTTAAGATTGATAAAAGAAACAGTTTGCCTATGTGTTTATAATGCACTTATATTGAATTGTGAAAAGAATAATAAGAGGGTTTGATAAGTAGACATGATATGATGCTATGTGTGGTAGTGTGTTGTAATGGTTGTGAAAAAGAGTATTCTTGTCAGGCTTATGTCGTTTAAAGATAAGTCGTTATGTTAGTATACTATCACTCACCTCTTGAGATGATACCGGGTTGTCGCCTCCGACGCGGGTAGACTCAGCGGTCCGGGACCATGATTCGAGAATACCTCATGCGGTCCAGGGGCCTGCGCGGAGCTACGAGAGTTCCGTGTTAGTGCGGGTTATGCCTCACGCGCCATGTGGGCTACGCGAGAACGAGTCGTGGCGACGCCGAGGAGTAGCTACCCTCGACGCGGGTTATACCTCACGCGGCCCACGTGAGTGGCTTCGGCGCGACCGAGTCCGTGATAAGGCTTTGAATGATGATATGGGCGAATGGCCTGCTTGAATCATTCGCAGCCTAGAAAAGACCTATTACGCTTTACCTATGTTGCTTTGTTTGTGATGTGGCACTATGTGCGGTTTCCTTGGTTGTTTCATACATACTTGCAAAACTGTTTTTTTTAAAATGATATGTTTCATTTAAGTATTTTACAGTTTCATATACTTAGTACCTGTTGTACTGACCTCCTTCGGGGGGCTGCGTTCATGCCGCAGGTAAGGGCAAGCAGGTGCTAGATCCACATTCTTAGGATTCTACGTTGGTGTGAGCTCCATCTTTTCCGAGGCTCTACTTTGGGTATGATCTCCCTGTTGTAGATAGTTTTGTACAGTCAGGGTATGGCGGGGCCCTGTCCCGCCATAGTTGTATATTTCCTTAGAGGTCTGTAGTCATGTTGTACAGTGTCGGATGTAACTGCTAAACCATGTTTATATATGTATGCCGAAAGGCGATGTTTTCTCACATAAACTGTGTCCTATTTTATAAACTGTTTCATGTCTTGCTTTATATTTCCGCTGATTACTCTGATGTATGACTACTTGGGTGCCCCGGTAAGGCACCAATCACGGGCCCTGGAACGGGTCGTGACAGCGAGTAGGTTATTCTTGTTCATAAATCTTATTAAGCAGCCATGATCTAGGAAATGTAATATCATTTTGTCTCATCTTAGCTTCTATGCAGATGGAGGTTTCTACTGGTTTTAATAATACTTCATTATTCAATACATTTTCCTTTATTAACGCTGCAGTGGTTTGTCGATACACATTCGATTTCCAAATCAAGAAACATTATTCCTTTTAAAACCACGCACTCATTACTCACGAATGAGGTTTCACACAAAACTCATATTAATTCATTTAAGTTAAGTCTCTTATCTTATAAGATCAAGTCTCTTAACTTCTAAAATCAAGAAACCCATTTTCTTTACGTATCTTAAGAAGTTATACCTAAATCCCAATAAATATAGTATAACTATTTTTAAAACATATAAAAACAAGTGTTACTCTTCAATCACAAATGGTTTCTTAACTATTGTGACATACTTCAAGTTTCTTTTATTCAGCTTAAGTCAAAAGACATTGCTGCAACTACGCTCAATTAGCACACGACGTCACCGTACTATATATTATTCAGGCTTAAGTCAAAAGACATTGCCGTACTATATATATCTTCCTTTAAAATATCATGCTCAAGAGTATAGGAAGAATCACATACCTCGCGACGATTATCGACTATAAGCAAAATGCTCCACGGCTATAACCCGGCTAGCCTTGTCCACCTTCTAAGTAGCACATGCTACTTGCAGAACATTCAACCAATAAAGGTTATCAGTCTACTGTAAATACAGTCCTATGTAAGTACAGTTCAAACTTCTACTTATATTTTTCTGATGTGATTTCAGTTCAAGTCTAATCTGTAATATCCTTCTATTACAGTTCAATTCTCTTCTATGAATCTTATATTCATTTCTATACTACTACAGTATGTAATTTCCAAATACACTAGAAGGACAATAGTATTTACCTCGATGAGCCCAAAATTATCCGAGTTTAAAGTCGCTCCTGAGCAACGCTTAGCTCCTACTCCGAGTGCTCCAATCCGCTCCAAACAACCCTTAGAAGTTCTAACCAACTTCCACTTAAATACTTCAACTATCAATGAAGATTTTCCTTAGGGTTTCGTTTAGTGGCTAAAGAAAGTATAATAGTATTTTCTGGGCTTTTGTATAAGTGTAACCTTGGGAATACTACAAGGTATTTGGGCCAAGGTATTTGGGCATTACAACAATACTAGGAGAGTATTTCTATACCACAACAAGGGGTATTATACGAAAACAACTAGGCTAGGGGGGGTACCCACGGCTAGACACCACAAAGGGGGGAGGGGGAGGCTCTCGGCCAAGGCTCACTCAAGGGGGGGGGGGGGAGACTCTTTGGACGAACTACAACAAGAGGGAGGGAGTATTTGAGACTTAGAAAGATTGCTCAAGTTTTTGGATGAAGAAAGTCTTAAAGTAAGGGAAGTATTTATAGGCTAACCAAAGGCCAACCAATGGCCAAGATGAAGACAAGTGTGGTGCAAGTGTAGGGCTAGATTTTAACCATGTGGACCTTATCCATCTACCACACAACTTGCACAAAATATCCTACCTACTCCCTTGACCCCAAATCGTCCAAACCGCCCACACTAGCTTCCAATGTGAGGGTGACACATGTCACCCTCCCGTTGGTCCAAAATGTTTCGTCTCTCGGACAAATCCGCAAAAATTCTCAATGACATAGCCGGAATTTTCCCTTCGCAAGTTTAGTAAAACGTTTCGTCGAAAAACGATTCTTTTTGGCACTTGTGTACAAATTTCGAACTTGCCAAATCTTTAAGGCTCAAATTTTGTACGTACGCCCTCACGTACATACTCTGAAAATACGGGGTATGACATTCTCCCCTCCTTAGAAACATTCGTCCCGAATGTTCCTTCTCAAGACAGATAACGATGAAGTTCTTCTAACAAGTTGCCAACGCCACGCCTGGCCACGAAATAACACACGTTCTCTTCCTTCCTTACTCGTCGTGCCCTTCTCGAACACTTGAACTCTTCTAGTATACGCATTCCCACTTGATCATCGCCAATTGCCAAAACTTTGGAGTCACCACCTCCAAACTTGGTCCTCTTACTAGCCTCAATCTCCTTAAGGCCATTCCTCGGCCTTCACGAACCGATTCGTCGAACGATCCACGAACTCATACGATGGTCATCTAAACTTGGGCCTAACATCCTCGTGACTTAACACTGGCGGACCACCCAGAGCTGACCCAACCTCGAAACAGGCCGCGGGTTGGCCCTCAACATGGCCCCAACCCGACCCACTTAACGCATCACGCTCTTGTTCCCCGATCCGGAACAATCTTACCTCTACAGGTCATGAAAGCTACCACTTCCATTTCACACTACCCAGGGACTTATCACACAAAACATTCTAGGCATAAAATGCACTCCGTCAAGGATTACTTGCAAAATCTGGTACCCAAGACGGCCTTACATCTAAGGTCTCAACTGTAATATTCTAAGGTTCATCATTTTCTCACCCCCAGGCTTACCCCTTTTTCACTAACCAGGTTTCTAAATCACATTTTAGCACAAAGCTATCCGACATAACACCAAACACATCATCAATACATACAAGTCTCTAGAGGGTTAAGGATATACCTGAAAGTAGGCGGTTCAAAGGACCGCTAAAACTGGGAACTTCCACCGCGACCTCTACCGTGGCCCGCCGGTGTATGAACATCCTGCCTAGCTAAGGAAGGCGAAGAACCCGCAATCGATCCCAGAGTGCATGCTATCCTACCGTGGCTACCCTCGGTGGACAGCTCCCGAAATGGCCCCGCCGGCCGCATGTAAAACAAACTCCCGACTAGCACGACACTCCCCACCGTGAGTCTACCACACGGTCACAACGAGGTAGGGTGGCTTCACCGCTAACACCCCGCTTCTCCCGAAAATCTGAACCTCGAGCCCCGACCGCTCCGAATACTGGATGCCTTGAAGATTGTGGAGGACCACTCAGATCGGTGGAGGCGCATAACTAGTCTCTGGCCGGCGAGGTCCGCCTCGAAAGTCGCCAAAGGACCTCGCTGCTCGCCTCTTCTCGCGACCTCGTCATTCCGTCGATTTCTCCGCCTCGCCTCCAAGTGCATAAGCTCGCACGCGGCAATGTCCATGCCCTACCAAGAGCTACACCCGAACAACTCTGCTAGGTAATCATCGAGCCTCAGAACATATCGGCACCCGATCCTCCATACTAGCTACCAACGCGGACGCACGCTAATGAGTCGAACTCCAAATTGTACTCCGAACAAGACGCCTGCTCGCCAGTAATACCAAAAATCTGTCGGCCGAGCCCTCCTTATCTCGCGAGGCAAGAAGTGTGCAAGAAATGCCTTTGAGAACTCGTCCCATATACCGGAAGTGCATTCCTCCCGACAGCCCCACGATCAAACCACCGATCATGCGGTATCACGCACCGATGCGAACCTAGACCACCGACTCGGTCTCCGATGCCTTGATCACTCATGATCCATCAGAATCGCCGGATGAACTCTCGCGGATCATCCTCGTGCCTCGACCCATAAAACTCGGGCGTTACATCTCGTAAAATCCCGTAGCCTCCAACTATCCGATCTAGGGTGAACCATGGTGCTATCGAACCGCTGCGCCCACTTATCCTCAAGTTCCGCCACATCCTCGCCATTAATCGGGCCCACCTTGTAACCCATCTCTTCTCGCCTGCATCATGGATGGAGGCTCGTATCGTGGTCTCAGAGCGATCGCCGCCGCTTTCTACTCGCAGCCTCCTCTCGCTACCTTACGCGAGGCATAATCGTAAAACGAAGTATGTCGGAGGGTCCAATCTTATCACACAGCTCTAAGGCACGATCTCAGAATGAGAAGAATGGAAACCAATCCTAAATGTCCTGCAGCCTCCTGATTATAGATGTGGTGCACAACACATCGATAATCAAGACTCTACTAGACACGGTCTGTAGACACTTTCAGAGGACTAACTGCTCTGATACCACTTTTGTCACGACCCGAACCCGGGCCCGTGACTGGTGCCTTACCCCGGGCACCCTAGTGATACAACATTAGAGAAAAACCAGCGGAAATAAAAAAACTTAAACATTTAAATAGACATGGATCAAGATAAAGAAAATAGGCCAACCAAAATGGTTGGCTTTCAACATATATATATACAAAGACATTTTGAACAGTTACAATCCTTACAACCCTGCCCATACCAAAGACCTGCACTTAAGATTTATACAACAACTATGACGGACAGGCCCGCCATACCCCGAATGTACAAGAACCTACTGACTCGTGGTAACATACCAAAGATAAGCCTCCAAGGAACGAGCTTCCCAAGACGAAAGGTGATCCTAAAAGGGGATCGACAACCGATGTATTCTACCGCAGATGAACGCAGCCCCGAAGGAGGTCGATAACAGTAATGAGTATGTGAAATCGTAAAGTACTATAAATGAAATCATAGCGCTATATAAAGGGGAGACAAGTATGATAACCAAACTACAAGACACAACATATAAACATATATCAAGTCGTGGACTCACGCCTCCAAATCATCACTCGTGCGTGGAATTCCTTCCTCACCGTCGATCTATGATATGATAGCAACAAGACAAAGAATCCAAATGGGAGCATACCCGCGCGCTTACGATCGTGTCGATGTCCAAAGGGAAACACTAAGACAACATTCCAAATGGAAGCATACCCGCGCGCTACGATCGTGGTCGGTATGTCCAAAGGGAAACAATAAGACGGCATTCCAAATGGAAGCATACCCGCGCGCTACGATCGTGTCGAGATGTCCAAAAAGGAAACAACAAGGCGACAATCAAAATGGAAGCATACCCGCGGCTACGCATCGTGGTCGCGATGTCCAAAGCGTTTAGCAAAAGTAGCACTATCAGCGAACGCACTGCGGAATTTCTCCACCGCCGCAAGACGCCCAAGTAAGTTCTCAACAAGTCAACCGACCCTCCATCGAGAGACGCGGTAGTATAGAAACACAATTCTTGCACAACAAAGGCTATCACAACAAGCATAGGCAAGTTTCACAACAACAAACATAGGCAAGTTTCACAACAACAAAGTACTTTCATTTTATGCCAAAGTCCGGGTTTTAACCCTAAAGTACTACGTACGTTAAATTCCTTTTAAAGAGATCCATTCCTTTTATAAAAGTCACCCGATACCCGTAGTATAAAAAATATAGTGACTTACATCTTTTAAGTAAACCAAAACAACTTCCATACTCTCCTTTTTAAAACCAATTAAGGCAATACCATGCCTTCTTTTTAGATCAAAACACTTATCTTTTTAAAGTCAAGTTACCATATTAAAACCAATGATAAAACACTTTTTCATAAAATCGTTATAACTCACTTCCCATAAAGCTTGTTATAACACTTTATGTTTTAAACCAATTTAAGACACAACAACGCCTTTCTTTTCCCTAAAGTTCCAGTTTGCCTAATTTCAATTACTCAAGTCTCTTTTCAGAAAAGTTTCATAGTTCAATGTCTTACTCTCTTTTAAAACAATTGAGTAACATATGCCATAGGCGAGTAGGTTATTCTTGTTCATAAATCTTATTAAGCAGCCATGATCTAGGAAATGTAATATCATTTTGTCTCATCTTAGCTTCTATGGAGGTTTCTACTGGTTTTAATAATACTTCATTATTCAATACATTTTCCTTTATTAACGCCGCAGTGGTTTGTCGATACACATTCGATTTCGAAATCAAGAAACATTATTCCTTTTAAAAACCACGTACTCATTACTCACGAATGAGGTTTCACACAAAACTCATATTAATTCATTTAAGTTAAGTCTCTTATCTTATAAGATCAAGTCTCTTAACTTCTAAAATCAGTAACCCATTTTCTTTACCTCTCTTAAGACGTTATACCTAACTCCCCATAAAGCTAGTATAACTCTTTTTAAAACCTTTAAAACCAAGTGTTACTCTTCTTTCAAAAATGGTTTCTTAACTCTTGTGACATACTTCAAGTTTCTTTTTATTCAGGCTTAAGTCAAAAGACATTGCCGTGCAACTACGTTCAATTAGCACACGTACGTCTACCGTACTATATATTATTCAGGCTTAAGTCAAAAGACATTGCCGTACTATATATATCTTCCTTTAAAATATCATGCTCAAGAGTATAGGAAGAATCACATACCTCGCGACGATTATCGACTATAAGCAAAATGCTCCACGGCTATAACCCGGCTAGCCTTGTCCACCTTCTAAGTAGCACATGCTACTTGCAGAACATTCAACCAATAAAGGTTATCAGTCTACTGTAAATACAGTCCTATGTAAGAACAATTCAAACTTCTACTTATATTCTTCTGATGTGATTTCAGTTCAAGTCTAATCTGTAATATCCTTCTATTACAGTTCAATTCTCTTCTATGAATCTTATATTCATTTCTATACTACTACAGTATGTAATTTCCAATTACACTAGAAGGACAGTAGTATTTACCTCGATGAGCCCAAAATTATCCGAGTTTAAAGTCGCTCCTGAGCAACGCTTAGCTCCTACTCCGAGTGCTCCAATCCGCTCCAAACAACCCTTAGAAGTTCTACCCAACTTCCACTTAAATACTTCAACTATCAATGAAGATTTTCCTTAGGGTTTCGTTTAGTGGCTAAAGAAAGTATAATAGTATTTTCTGGGCTTTTGTATAAGTGTAACCTTGGGAATACTACAAGGTATTTGGGCCAAGGTATTTGGGCATTACAACAATACTAGGAGAGTATTTCTATACCACAACAAGGGGTATTATACGAAAACAACTAGGCTAGGGGGGGTACCCCACGGCTAGACACCACAAAGGGGGGGAGGCTCTCACCAAGGCTCACTCAAGTGGGGAGACTCTTTGGACGAACTACAACAAGAGGGAGGGAGTATTTGAGACTTAGAAAGATTGCTCAAGTTTTTGGATGAAGAAAGTCTTCAAGTAAGGGAAGTATTTATAGGCTAACCAAAGGCCAACCAATAGCCAAGATGAAGACAAGTGTGGTGCAAGTGTAGGGCTAGATTTTAACCATGTGGACCTTATCCATCTACCACACAACTTGCACAAAATATCCTACCTACTCCCTTGACCCCAAATCGTCCAAACCGCCCACACTAGCTTCCAATGTGAGGGTGACACATGTCACCCTCCCGTTGGTCCAAAATGTTTCGTCTCTCGGACAAATCCGCAAAAATTCTCAATGACATAGCCGGAATTTTCCCTTCGCAAGTTTAGTAAAACGTTTCGTCGAAAAACGATTCTTTTTGGCACTTGTGTACAAATTTCGAACTTGCCAAATCTTTAAGGCTCAAATTTTGTACGTACGCCCTCACGTACATACTCTGAAAATACGGGGTATAACATTCTCCCCTCCTTAGAAACATTCGTCCCGAATGTTCCTTCTCAAGACAGATAACGATGAAGTTCTTCTAACAAGTTGCCAACGCCACGCCCGCCACGAAATAACACACGCTCTTCTTCCTTCCTTACTCGCCGTGTGTCCTTCTCGAACACTTGAACTCTTCTAGTATACGCATTCCCACTTCGCCATCGCTTGCCAAAACTTTGGAGTCACCACCTCCAAACTTGGTCCTCTTACTAGCCTCAATCTCCCTTAAGGCCATTCCTCGGCCTTCACGAACCGATTCTGGTCGAACGCATCCACGAACTCATACGATGGTCATCTAAACTTGGGCCTAACATCCTCGTGACCCTAACACCTGGCGGGACCACCCAGAGCTGACCCAACCTCGAAACAGGCCGCGGGTTGGCCCTCAACATGGCCCCAACCCGACCCACTTAACGCATCACGCTCTTGTTCCCCGATCCGGAACAATCTTACCTCTACAGGTCATGAAAGCTACCACTTCCATTTCACACTACCTGTGGACTTATCACACAAAACATTCTAGGCATAAAATGCACTCACAAGGATTACTTGCAAAACTCGGTACCCTAGACGGCCTTACATCTAAGGTCTCAATCAGAATATTCTAAGGTTCATCATTTTCACCCTGTGCTTACCCCTTTTTCACTAACCAGGTTTCTAAATCACATTTTAGCACAAAGCTATCCGACATAACACCAAACACATCATCAATACATACAAGTCTCTAGAGGGTTAAGGATATACCTGAAAGTAGGCGGTTCAAAGGACCGCTAAAACTGGGAACTTCCACCGCGACCTCTACCGTGGCGTCGGTGTATGAACATCCCGCCTAGCTAAGGAAGGCGAAGAACCCGCAATCGATCCCGTAGTGCGTGCTATCCTACTGGCTACCACAGTCGGACGTTTCCCCGAAATGGCCTCGCTGCCGCATGTAAAACAAACTCCCGACTAGCACGACACTCCCACCGCGGAGTCTACCACGTCCACAACGAGGTAGGGTGGCTTCACCGCTAACACCCGCTTCTCCGAAAATCTGAACCTCGAGCCACGACCGCTTCTGAATACTGGATGCCTTGAAGATTGTGGAGGACCACTCAGATCGGTGGAGGCGCATAACTAGTCTCTGGTCGCGAGGTCCGCCGATCGCCAAAGGACCTCGCTGCTCGCCTCTTCGCGACCTTGGTCATTCCGTCGATTTCTCCGCCTCGCCTCAAGTGCATAGTCGCATGCGGCAATGTCCATGCCTACGAAGAGCTACACGAACAACTCTCGCTAGGTAATCATCGAGCCTCAGAACATATCGGTGCACCCGATCCTCCATACTAGCTACCAACGGGGACGTCGCTAATGAGTCGAACTCCAAATTGTACTCCCGAACAAGACGCCTGCTTCGCGTAATACCAAAAACTGTTTACCCGAGCCCTCCTCATCTGGAGGCGAAGTGTGCAAGAAATGCCTTTGAGAACTCGTCCCCATATACCGGAAGTGCATTCCTCCCCGACAGCTCCCACGAATCAAACCCGATCGGTATCACGCAGCCGATGCGAACCTAGACCACCGACTCGGTCTCCGATGCCTCGATCACTCATGATCCAGAATCGCCGGATGAACTCCTGCGGATCATCCTCAGGCCTCGACCCATAAAACTCTGGCGGGTTACATCTCAGAAAACCCCGTAGCCTCCAACTATCTGATCTAGGGTGAACCATGCGTTATCGAACCGCCGGCCCACTTATCCTCAAGTCTGCCACAACTCGCCATTAATCGGGCCCACCTTTGTAACCCATCTCTTCGCCTGCATCGCGGGATGGAGGCTCAGCATCGTGTCTCTGTAGATCGCCGGCCGCTTTACTCGCAGCCTCTTCTGCCTTGCCCTTCTGGGCCCGGGTTGCCTTACGCGGAGGCATAACTGGTAAAAACGAAGTATGTCAGAGGGGTCCAATCTTATCACACAGCTCTAAGGCACGATCTCAGAATGAGAAGAATGGAAACCAATCCTAAATGTCCTGCAGCCTCCTGATTATAGATGTGGTGCACAACACATCGATAATCAAGACTCTACTAGACACGATGTCCCAGACACTTTCAGAGGACTAACTGCTCTGATACCACTTTTGTCACGACCCGAACCCGGGCCCGTGACTGGTGCCTTACCCCGGGCACCCTAGTGATACAACATTAGAGAAAAACCAGCGGAAATAAAAAAACTTAAACATTTAAATAGACATGGATCAAGATAAAGAAAATAGGCCAACCAAAATGGTTGCCTTTCAACATATATATATACAAAGACATTTTGAATAAGCATAATCCTTACAACCCTGCCCATACCAAGCATGCACTTAAGATTTATACAACAACTATGACGGACAGGGCCCCGCCATACCCCGAATGTACAAGAACCTGCTGACTGTGGTAACATACCAAAGATAAGCCTCCGAAGGAACGGAGCTTCCCAAGATGCTGAAAGGTGATCCTAAAAGCGGGGATCGACAGCCGATGTACCTCTACCTGCGGCATGAACGCAGCCACCCGAAGGAGGTCAGTACAACAGGTACCAAGTATGTGAAACTGTAAAGTACTATAAATGAAATCATAGCGATCATATAAAGCAGAGACAAGTATGATAACCAAACTACAAGACACAACATATAAACAAATATATCAAGTCGTGGACTCACGCCCAAATCATCACTCGTGCGTGGAATTCCTTCCTCACCGCGGCAGCCTATGATATGATAGCAACAAGACAGCAATCCAAATGGGAGCATACCCGTGTGCTACGCATCGTGTCAGTATGTCCAAAGGGAAACACTAAGACAACATTCCAAATGGAAGCATACCCGTGCGCTACGCATCGTGTCAGTATGTCCAAAGGGAAACAATAAGACGGCATTCCAAATGGAAGCATACCCGTGCGCTACGCATCGTGTCAGTATGTCCAAAAAGGAAACAACAAGGCGGCAATCAAAATGGAAGCATACCCGTGTGCTACACATCGTGTCAGTATGTCCAAAGCGTTTAGCAAAAGTAGCACTATCAGCGAACGCACTGCGGAATTTCTCCACATCCGCAGACGCCCAAGTAAGTTCTCAACAAGTCAACCGACCCTCCATCGAGAGACGCGGTAGTATAGAAACACAATTCTTGCACAACAAAGGCTATCACAACAAGCATAGGCAAGTTTCACAACAACAAGCATAGGCAAGTTTCACAACAACAAAGTACTTTCATTTTATGCCAAAGTCCGGGTTTTAACCCTAAAGTACTACGTACGTTAAATTCCTTTTAAAGAGATCCATTCCTTTTATAAAAGTCACCCGATACCCGTAGTATAAAAAATAGAGTGACTTACATCTTTTAAGTAAACCAAAACAACTTCCATACTCTCCTTTTTAAAACCAATTAAGGCAATACCATGCCTTCTTTTTAGACCAAAACACTTATCTTTTTAAAGTCAAGTTACCATATTAAAACCAATGATAAAACCCTTTTTCATAAAATCGTTATAACTCACTTCCCATAAAGCTTGTTATAACACTTTATGTTTTAAACCAATTTAAGACACAACAACGCCTTTCTTTTCCCTAAAGTTCCAGTTTGCCTAATTTCAATTACTCAAGTCTCTTTTAAGAAAAGTTTCATAGTTCAATGTCTTACTCTCTTTTAAAACAATTGAGTAACATATGCCATAGGCGAGTAGGTTATTCTTGTTCATAAATCTTATTAAGCAACCATGATCTAGGAAATGTAATATCATTTTGTCTCATCTTAGCTTCTATGCAGATGGAGGTTTCTACTGGTTTTAATAATACTTCATTATTCAATACATTTTCCTTTATTAACGCTGCAGTGGTTTGTCGATACACATTCGATTTCAAATCAAGAAACATTATTCCTTTTAAAAACCACGTACTCATTACTCACGAATGATGTTTCACACAAAACTCATATTAATTCATTTAAGTTAAGTCTCTTATCTTATAAGATCAAGTCTCTTAACTTCTAAAATCAGTAACCCATTTTCTTTACCTCTCTTAAGACGTTATACCTTACTCCCCATAAAGCTAGTATAACTCTTTTTAAAACCTTTAAAACCAAGTGTTACTCTTCTTTCAAAAATGGTTTCTTAACTCTTGTGACATACTTCAAGTTTCTTTTTATTCAGGCTTAAGTCAAAAGACATTGTCGTGCAACTACGTTCAATTAGCACACGTACGTCTACCGTACTATATATTATTCAGGATTAAGTCAAAAGACATTTGCATTATATATATCTTCCTTTAAAATATCATGCTCAAGAGTATAGGAAGAATCACATACCTCGCGACGATTATCGACTATAAGCAAAATGCTCCACGTCTATATCCCGGCTAGCCTTGTCCACCTTCTAAGTAGCACATGCTACTTGCAGAACATTCAACCAATAAAGGTTATCACCATCAGAATACAAATTCTATGTAAATACTGATTCAAACTTCTACTTATATTCTTCACGATGTGATTTCGCCAAGTCTAATCTGTAATATCCTTCTATTACAGTTCAATTCTCTTCTATGAATCTTATATTCATTTCTATACTACTACAGTATGTAATTTCCAATTACACTAGAAGGACAGTAGTATTTACCTCGATGAGCCCAAAATTATCCGAGTTTAAAGTCGCTCCTGAGCAACGCTTAGCTCCTACTCCGAGTGCTCCAATCCGCTCCAAACAACCCTTAGAAGTTCTAACCAACTTCCACTTAAATACTTCAATTATCAATGAAGATTTTCCTTAGGGTTTCGTTTAGTGGCTAAAGAAAGTATAATAGTATTTTCTGGGCTTTTGTATAAGTGTAACCTTGGGAATACTACAAGGTATTTGGGCCAAGGTATTTGGGCATTACAACAATACTATGAGAGTATTTCTATACCACAACAAGGGGTATTATACGAAAACAACTAGGCTAGGGGGGGTACCCCACGGCTAGACACCACAAAGGGGGGAGGCTCTCGCCAAGGCTCACTCGAGGGAGACTCTTTGGACGAACTACAACAAAAGGGAGGGAGTATTTGAGACTTAGAAAGATTGCTCAAGTTTTTGGATGAAGAAAGTCTTCAAGTAAGGGAAGTATTTATAGGCTAACCAAAGGCCAACCAATGGCCAAGATGAAGACAAGTGTGGTGCAAGTGTAGGGCTAGATTTTAACCATGTGGACCTTATCCATCTACCACACAACTTGCACAAAATATCCTACCTACTCCCTTGACCCCAAATCGTCCAAACCGCCCACACTAGCTTCCAATGTGAGGGTGACACATGTCACCCTCCCGTTGGTCCAAAATGTTTCGTCTCTCGGAAAAATCCGCAAAAATTCTCAATGACATAGCCGGAATTTTCCCTTCGCAAGTTTAGTAAAACGTTTCGTCGAAAACGATTCTTTTTGGCACTTGTATACAAATTTCGAACTTGCCAAATCTTTAAGGCTCAAATTTTGTACGTACGCCCTCACGTACATACTCTGAAAATACGGGGTATAACAGTTCTACCTTGTCCTATGTGTCCCCTTTTATTGCGGGTTGAATCGGGATAGAGCCGGAGTCGATAGAGCCTTTTGAGGTAGCTACGCCTATGGGAGATTCGGTGTTAGCTGAGCGGGTGTACCGAGGTTGTCCGGTTTATATTTACAGTCGTCAGACCCTAGCAGACTTGATAGAGCTGGAGATGACAGATTTTGATGTCATTATGGGTATGGACTGGTTGGCTTCTTGTTATGCCAACGTCGACTGTAGGGACAGGTTGGTTCGGTTCCAGTTTCCTGGCGAGCCAGTTATCGAGTGGAAGGGCAACACGCTGCCGTCGGGTAGGTTTATTTCTTACCTCAAGGCTAGGAAGATGGTGCGAAAGTACATCTATCATCCGGTTCGGTATTTGATACGCAGGCCGAGGTGCCGCTTCTTGATCGATACGGTGGTTAGGGAGTTTCCAGATGTGTTCCCAGATGATCTTCCGGGTATCCCTCCTGAGAGGGAGATTGAGTTTTGTATTGACACGTTGCCAGACACTCGGCCTATTTCCATTCCGCCATACAGAATGGCACCTGCTGAGTTGAGGGAGCTGAAGGACCAGCTGAAAGATTTGCTGGAAAAAGGCTTTATCAGGCCTAGTGTATCTCCCTGGGGAGCGCCGGTCTTGTTCGTGAAGAAGAAGGATGGGACGCTGCGTATGTGTGTTGATTACAGGCAGCTGAATAAGGTAACCATCAAGAATAGGTACACCCTCCCCCGGATTGATGATTTGTTTGACCACCGCAGGTGCGAGGTGTTTCAAAGATACACTGCGATGCAGTTATCATCAGGTTCGAGTTCGAGAGGCAGACATCCCAAAGACTGCATTCAGGACCCGGTATGGGCACTATGAGTTTAGGGTTATGTCTTTCGGTTTGACCAACGCTCCAGCGGTATTTATGGATTTGATGAACCGGGTGTTCAAGCCATTCTTGGATACTTTTGTGATAGTATTCATTGACGACATCCTGGTTTATTCGCGGTCAGAGCAGGAGCATGCAGACCACTTGAGGACGGTACTCGGGGTTCTTCGGAGCCGGCGGTTATTCGCCAAGTTCTCCAAGTGTGAGTTTTGGTTGGCCTCAGTGGCATTCCTGGGGCATATTATTGGGGCTGATGGTGTTCGCGTGGATACGACAAAGATTGAGGCAGTCAAGTCTTGGCCGAGACCTACTACTCCGACCGAGGTGCGCAGTTTCTTAGGACTGGCAGGTTATTATCGCAGGTTTGTGGAGCAGTTTGCTTCGATTTCAAAGACCGCTTGACTAGTGACTCGAAAGCGCACCAAGTTCCATCGACGAGGCTTGCGGCGGGGTTTCGATTCTTTGAAGGAGAGGTTGACTACACCCGCCTTACTCTTCCGAGGGTTATACGCACGTGATCTATTGTGATGCCTCGAGTATCGAGCTAGGTGTGTTTTGATGCAAAGACGGCAAGGTTATAGCCTATGCTTCCGGCGATTCTGGAAGCATGAGAGGAATTACCCTACCCATGACTTAGAGTTGGCCGCAGTTATTCATGCCTTGAAGATTTGGAGACATTATTTGTATGGGGTTCATATGGATATTTATACAGACCACAAGAGCCTCTAGTATATCTTCAGGCAGAGGGAGCTGAACTTGAGACAGAGACGGTGGTTAGAGTTGCTGAAAGACTATGATGTTGATATTCTATACCATCCAGGGAAAGCCAACGTAGTTGCTGATGCCTTGAGTCGTAGATCGATGGGGAGCCTGTCAGAGGTACAGCCGGAGAGGCAGGACATGGTCCGTCAGATCCACCAGTTAGCGAGCATTGGGGTTCGATTGATCGATACCGACGATAGTGGGGTACGGGTTCGTGAGGTTGTCGAGTCTTCCATCGTTGATGAGGTAAAGAGGCGACAGTTTGAGGACCCAGTGTTGGTACAGTATCGGGATGCAGCTCTTCGGGAGGAGAAGAGTCTATTCGAGGTAGCGCCTGATGGGGTGCTGAGATTTGAGGGTCGGTTGTGTGTTCTCGATGTGTCAGGACTTCGTCAGCAGATTCTGGGAGAGGCACACAATGCTCGTTATTCTATTCATACGGGGTCGACCAAGATGTACCATGACCTCAGATGTTTGTATTGGTGGGATGGCCTGAAGAGGACGCGTGGCGCTTTTGTTGCACAAATGTCCTAATTGCCAGCAGTCAAGGTCGAGCACGAGGCCCGATGGATTATTACGATCATTGAGATTCCGACTTGGAAGTGGGAGGTGATCAACATGGACTTTGTTACAGGGTTACCTCGTACTCAGAGGAAGTACGACTCCATTTGGGTTATTGTTGACAGGCTGACGAAATCAGCCCATTTCCTTCCAGTCAGGATGGCGTTTTCGGCTGAGGACTATGCCAGATTGTACATCATAGAGGTTGTGAGGTTGCACGGTGTCCCGGTGTCGATTATATCCGATAGGGGAGCCCAGTTTATGGCTAACTTCTGGAGGTCTTTCTAGAAGGGTTTAGGGACACAGGTGAGTCTCAGTATAACATTTCATCCTCAGACTGACGGGCAGGCAGAGCGTACTATCCAGACACTTGAGGATATGCTGCGAGCCTGCGTGATTGATTTCAGGGGTATCTGGGAGGATCATTTGCCTCTTATGGAGTTTGCTTATAAAAACAGCTACCATTCTAGTATACAGATGGCGCCATACGAGGCTTTATATGGGCGGAAATGCAGGTCGTCGATTGGTTGGTTCGACGTGGGCGAGGTACAGTTAGTTAGCCCAGACTTGGTTCAGCAGGCTGTGGATAAAGTAAAGCTTATCCAGGAGAGACTGTTAGCAGCTCAGAGTCGGCAGAAGTCCTATGCGGATAATCGGCGTCGGCATTTGGAGTTTCAGGTAGACGATTGGGTCTTCTTGAAGGTGTCACCCATAAAGGGTGTGATGAGATTCGGTAAGAAGGGGAAACTCGGCCCAAGGTACATTGGGCCCTACCAGATCATCCGAAGAGTGGGCAAGGTTGCCTA
This sequence comes from Przewalskia tangutica, assembly GCA_029844215.1. Lineage (NCBI taxonomy): Eukaryota > Viridiplantae > Streptophyta > Magnoliopsida > Solanales > Solanaceae > Przewalskia > Przewalskia tangutica. Next base: position 87,670,341 of record CM056726.1, on the reverse strand, counting down.
TGAGTTGGATCTGCCATCAGAGTTAGAGGCGGTACATCCGGTCTTCCATGTTTCTATGTTGCGGAAGTGTATCGGTGATCCAGCGAGAGTTTTCCCTACTAGTGAGGTCCAGGTGACAGAGGGGTTATCGTATGAGGAGAGTCCCATAGCGATACTCGATCGCCAGGTCAGGCGACTGCGGACCAAGGATGTAGCTTCCGTCAAAGTCCTGTGGAGAAATGATAACCGGGAGGAGATGACTTGGGAAGCGGAGGAGGACATGTTGAGGAAGTATCCTCACTTATTCCCTATACCTTCAGGTAATTCTTTTCCCCTTACTTGTCAAGTTTTTATTGAAGCATTTGTTTTGAGTAAATGTTTTTATGTGGCCGTGTGTGGCATTATTGGTATGTCGGGGTTGTGGAAGGAAACTATGTCGCAGTTTTAAGTGTGGCTCTGAAAGAACATTCGGGGACGAATGTTTCTAAGCGGGGAAGAATGTTACACCCCGTAAATTCTAATATAAGATAAGTGGACGCATGTATTGAACGGATTTTTGAGTCTACTTTGGAGTGTTGTACCCCAGTTTTAAGAATTGAGGGGTGTTTACCAAGCCTAGTATAAAGTTGGATGAGTCTAGTTTCCAACGCACCAAACCGCTCGTCGATTGGACATCGGAGCGGAGGGGTATGGGCGTTAGAAGTTCAGTGGACAGGCGTGGGGGGAAAGATTTTTGAATCAGGTATCGCAGCGCCGCGGCGCCGTTAGCAGGGCCGCGACGCCACAAATCCTGAAAGTTCTCTGAGGTTACATCGCCGCGGCGCCGAGGCGGGAATTTTTCCGCGGTCAGGGCTGAAAACAGGGGATATTTTCGAAAAATACTTATGGGAGGGTGACAAGTGTCCCTCCCATCTTGTTGACCAATAAAAAGGGCCCTATTTTAGGACCAAGTCTTGAAAGACTTGGTCATTTCACCTTAAGGACTCTAAAGAGCTTCTCTCTCTCTTTTCTCTCAAGGTTTTTATGGGAGCTTAGCCTAGAGGGCTTTGTTGGAGCGGCGGTAAGAAGGCAAAGTGTTGATAAGCTTGTGGGAAGCTCACGAGGACGAGTTTGGCGGGAAAAGATGTTGAAGAAAGAGGGCTTTAGTGTGCTAATCCAAAAGGTAAAAGATTTCCTCTTCTCTTGGAATTAACAATAATCCTTGTTATAGCTGATATTGACCAAGTGAATCATGTTTTAGATTGATATGAATTATAGGTTTTGATAGCCATTTGAATTGTGAAATACAAAGGAAATCGATAGTTATAGTTGTAGCATGCTATATAAATGGAAGGTTAAGGTTGTCAAAGTTAGTTATGGCTATATAACTTGTGAAGGAACTTTGTGGGTGAAAAAGACTTGTCGTGGTTATTTATGTAGTCAAAATGGCCGTTAACATTGGATTGTTGTATATGAATTGTGGGGCGGAATTTTATACGTCTTGTAAGGCGTATAATCCCCTTTTTGACTAATGATATGTTGAGCCTTAAATGTGGCATGTTGGTTATTGTATTCGGCCTTGAAAAAGGTGGCAAAGTAAGTAGAAACAAAGGAGGTGCTGTCCGATTTTCCGTAGAACTTAGTGACCTTACACTTGTGATATTCTACGTTTGAAGTAAGACGTTAATAGACGTATTGTGGATATTATAGGTTGACATACTTCGGGAGGGATATTGTACTTGGCAAGTGGTTGACCCGAAGAGGTATGTAGAACTTTTCCTATCTTTTGAGCATGACTAGTTGTACGTATATAGTACGGTAGACGTACATGACCATGATATCCTTTACTAGTTTTATGAATAGCCAAGCGGGTGAGTTAGTAGAATAACTCACTTCTTGAAAGTATTAAGGATGTCTAATGTTTTATTAAAGTTAAGGGACTTGAAGAGTTTTAAAGTATGTGATACTTGTTCCGTTTTAAACGTATAAGTCCATTGGATAGGAAATTGTTTATGGCTAAGGTACAAAGCGAATGTAACGACTTTCTGGGGAGTTGGTTATATTTGCTTTATGGAAAGATAAATGACTTAACTTTAACGAAAAGGCAATTTGATTTTTAAGGCATCGATTGCCTAAGGTTTATAATAAAAGGAGTCACTTGATTTTGAAACCTAACTTTATGTTTAATGGTATTGTGACTTGTCTTGAAAAGAAATTTTGACTTGATACTACGGTTTATAGTATATTGGAAGTTTGATATGAAAATGAGTCATTTTGAAAAGGTTAGAAGTACGTAGTACTTTGGGTTAAACTCCCGGTTTTGTTATAACATATTAGTGCCTTAAGTGAACAAGAATGAGAGTGTAGATGAATAAGACTAATAAGAAGTTAGGGGGATTCTAACTTGCTTATTTGTTGTATGACTGCCGGTTTGAGATAGGGTAAGAGTATAAGTGAGGGGTAGACCCCCAAGACGCTATACCACCTTCTCCAGGATAAGAGTATAAATGAGGGGTAAACCCCCGAGACGTTATACCACCTGTATTATTATCTTGGGGTAAGAGTATAAATGAGGGGCAAACCCCCAAGACGTTATACCACCTGCTTCAGGGTAAGAGTATAAATGAGGGGTAAGAACCCTAAGACGTTATACCACCTGTTTCTATGGGTTCGCTACCCATGATTTGATTGGGAGTCTCCTATTGTGATGTTGTACGTATTTCCCTTGATTTTACTCTCATTGTTAGTAAGGCACTGTGTACTGTAATTTTGTTATCATACATGTCTCCGGCTTTGTTTTAAACTTATGTCGTAATTACAGTACTTTCCAGTTTTACATACTTAGTACATATTGTGTACTGACCCCCTTCCTCGGGGGCTGCGTTCATGCCGCAGGAAAGGGTAAGCAGGTGGTGGATCCACATTCATAGGATCACTTATCAGACGTCAGAAGCTCCATTTATCCGGAGGCTTGTCTCTTTTTGGTACAGTCTTTTCCCTGGTGTTGTAGATTTATGTACATTCAGGGGTATGGCGGGGCCCTGTCCCGCCACAGTTATTATTCCTAGAGGTCTGTATTCACCTTTGTGGTTGGGCTGTAAGAACTGATTGTACAGTTGTACTTTTGAGTATGTTTATATTATGGAAGGCGGCCTTATCGGCTAGCCTGAGATGTTATTGTTTTCACATGTGTTATTGATGTGTATGTTCCGCTGCTATTCTCTGATGTATACCTGAACAGGGTGCCCAGGTAGGGCGCCAGTCGCGGACCCGGGGTCGGGTCGTGACACTTCCAGTCACTGAAGGAGAAATTGACGACGGCCCCAGTTCTTACTCTTCCAGAGGGTTTAGACGAGTATGTGGTTTATTGTGATGCGTCGGGTGTCGGGCTTGGGTGTGTGCTGATGCAGCATGGTAAGGTTATAGCTTACGCATCTCGACAACTCAAGAAGCATGAGAAGAACTACCCCACGCATGACTTGGAGTTGGCAGCAGTGATTCATGCCTTGAAGATCTGGAGGCATTATTTATATGGAGTTCATGTGGATATTTTTACAGACCACAAGAGCCTCCAGTATATCTTCAGCCATAGGGAGCTGAACTTGCGGCAGAGATGATGGTTAAAGTTACTTAAGGATTATGATGTCGATATCCTATACCACCAGGAAGGCCAATGTAGTTGCAGATGCCCTTAGTCGTAGATCGATGGGTAGACTGTCAGATGTGCAGCCAGAGAAAAGGGGCATAGTCCGCGAGATATATCAACTAGCGAGCCTTGGGGTTCGATTGGTTGGTTCTGATATGTTACACCCCGTAGTTCCAGGGTATGTATGTGAGGACGTACGTACGAGAATACGACATTAAGATTGGAAAGGAAGAAAGATTTGATTTTCCGACGGAAAAATTTTCCGGATTTTGTGAAGGAAAAAGGTTCGTAAATGGGAATTGAATTCCCAGATTTGGTATTTGGACTTCTTGGAATATTATGGAATTATGGAATTTTATTTCCGGAATTGGTCACTTTGGGCCCACGGGAGAAATTTACAATTTTGTGAGGCCCACATTGTTTTTCAAGATTTTGGCAATTATGGATGTTTCCGGAATATGAAATATTTTGGACGGATATGAGGGCGACACGTGTCACCCTATTAGGTGGCCATGGTGGCCGAAATTGGTGGGACAGGTGGCTAGCCACTTGTCCATGTTGGCCGAAATGGAGAGACAAGTGGCAAGCCACTTGTCTCAAGTTTTTGTGGAACATGTAGATTGTGGGACCCACACACTTGTCCCCAATCTCTACCACACACTTGCTTGCATCCTAGCCCTTGATTTCCCTATAAATACACCCCTTGGCATTGCAAGACTTCATCAACACTTGGATAATTTCCAAAGCAAAAACTCTCTCCCTCTCTTTGTTGCATTCGGCCATAGCCCTTCCTCTTGACCAAAGGTTGTCCAAAAATCCTTAAACTTTTAAGTGTTCTTCCTTAAGGTGTTAGGAAGATTGTGAACCAAGTGTTAGAAAATATTTCACACCTGTTACACCCCGTAAATTCAAGAAGATAAGATAAGAACATACCAAGGAATATAAGATTTGAAAGTTGAAAGATAAGTTGACAAACATGTGTTGGACGGATTTTGAGTCTACCTTGGAGTGTTGTACCCCAGTTGTTAAGAATTTCGAGGTGTTTAAAAAGCCTAGTGTGTAGTCCGTTAAATCTAGTTCCCAACGCAACAAACCGTTCGTCGATAGGACATCGGAGTCAAAAGTTATGGAAGTTTCAAGTTTGGTGCGCAGTCAGGCACATCAGTGGTTTCGGTTCAGGGGTACAGCGCCACGGCGCCGGAATGCAGGGCCGCGGCGCCGGTTGTACTGGGAGTCCGCGGGGGTTGCAGCGCCGCGGCGCCGACGCAGCCGCGCGGAATGCCGAACTTTTCGGAGTGGAGCGCGGCGCTGGCGGATTTTTTTCTGCGGTAAAGGGAGAAAATCAGGGGATATTTTCAAAAAGAGCCTATGGGAGGGTGACAAGTGTCCCTCCCATCTTTTTGACCAAGTAAAGGGTCCTATTTTAGGGCCAAGTCTTGGAAGACTTGGCCATTTCACCTAACCCTCCTAAGAAATCCTCTCCCTTTCTCTCTAGATCTTTGAAGAAACCTTGCCTTAGGAGAAATTGTTGGAGCGGCGGCAAGAAGGAAAAGTGTGGGTAAACTTGTGGGAAGCGCTGGTGGACGAGTTTGACGGAAAAGAAGTGGAAGAAAAGGGCTTTTGTGGGCTATTCCAAAAGGTAAAAGTTTCCCCTTCTCTTGGATATGAGTTAATACTTGTTATAGTAGTTTAGAAATGAGCCCGAGGCTGTTATATTTAAGTTTGAATAGATTTGGATCTTGTTATCTTGTTGAAAACCGAAATGGGCATGTTAGCCTTAAGATTGTAACTTCAATTGGATTTCTAATTTGGTCGTCACATGTTGTAAAGGGGGAAATTGTAGTTGTTGAAGATGTCTAGGGCTAGATATCATGTTAGACCTAATAACATGGATTGAGAAGATAATTGGAAAAGATTTAGGATTGGTTATATTGTTGGTCAAGATTGGCATGGAGATTATTGGTTTATTTTGTAATATTGTGGGGCGGAATTTTACACGTATTGCTAGGCGTGTAATCCCCTTGTATTTGCTGAATTAATTGAGCCTTAAATGTGGCGTTTGGTTATTGAATTCGGCCTTGAAAAAGGTGGCATAGTAAGTAGAAACAAAGGAAGTGCCGTCCAAATTTCCGTAGAATGTAGGGACCTTGCGCTTAGTTTATTCTACGTTCGAAGCTAGAGTTTGATAGACGTTTTATGACCCTTATAGGATTGAAGTACTACGAGTAGCATATTCTACTTAAGGGGGATAATACTGTGGAGCATTTTGCTAACCGTCGATAATCGTCGCGAGGTATGTGATTCTTCCTATACTCTTCATCATGATTATTTGTGAAATATATAGTGCAGTAGATGCACGTGTGTTAAAGGAATTTGATTTCCCTTGTTGTGCCTTGACTTGATATGAAGTGTAAAGGTCTTGAATGTTTGAAAAAGTAGGAAAATCTTATTCGTTAGTAATGGGTACTCGGTGGTTAAAGAATAAGCCCTCTTGGTCTCATATGGGCTTATAGTTGTAATTGGTTGGTTTAAAACATAAAGTGTTATAACGGTTTTATGGGAAGTTTGTTATAACCACTTTATGTAGGTAAAAGAATGGTTTGTTGATTTCAATAGATAAGAGACTTGACTTATAATTGACCTAAGTGGTGTTGAAAAGTGTGAAACCTCATTCGTGAGAAATGAGTACTTGGTTTTTAAAAGAATAATGTTACATGAATTTTGGAAATGGGAATAAGAATCGAACAAGACAATGCAGCGTTAATAAAGGAAAAAGTAATGACAATTAATTATATGAAAATCAGTAGAAACCTCCATCTGCATAGAAGCTAAGATAAGACAAAATTGTATTACATTTCCTAGATCATGGCTGCTCTAATAACAATTATTGTAATCAAGTTTTGATCTTCTTATAAATTCCAAAGTAAGGAACTCGATTTCTAAAAGAAAAGAGACTTAAGAATTTGAAGTGTTTTGGTTTAGAAGAAAGGCATGGTTTTGTCTTGACTTGTTTTAAAACATAAAGTGTTATAATAGCTTTATGGGAAGTTAGTTATAACGACTTTATGGAAAATAAAAGAATGGATTCATTATTGGATTTAAAATGGTAACTTGATTTTGGGAAAAGAGAAGTAACTTGTTTTCAAATATTGGACTCTTCGTGATGGGAAAACATAAGTGGCTTGGTTATAAAAGGTAGGAGTACCTTGATCTTAAAAGGGTTAGATACTTGGGTTTAAATGGTATACTTGACGTTGTGTTAAGAAATGTGTAAAGTACCTTGAGGTGTATGTAACTTGCCTATGCTTGGTTGAGATAGCCTTGTTGTGCAAGGGTTTGATTTGTGCTACCGAGTCTCTCGATGGAGGGCCGGCTATCTTGTTATTTGTTTGGACATACTGACACGTTGGGTAGCCCACGGGTATGCTTCCACAGTGAGTATTATCTTGTTATTTGTTTGGACATACTGACACGTTGGGTAGCCCACGGGTATGCTTCCACAGTGAGTATTCTCTTGTTATTTGTTTGGACATACTGACACGTTGGGTAGCCCACGGGTATGCTTCCACAGTGAGTATTCTCTTGTTATTTGTTTGGACATACTGACACGTTGGGTAGCCCACGGGTATGCTTCCATAGTGAGTATTATCTTGTTAGTTGTTTGGACATACCGACACGTTGGGTGGCCTACGGGGTATGCTTCCACAGGGATTGTTATCTTGTTATCTCCTTTGGGCATACCGACACGTTGGATAGTCCACGGGTATGGGCCCACTAGGACGGTTCTAGGGCCATGCTTATACCGAGGTGAGATGCCGGGGCATGCGGCCATTGTGCGGGTTAAATTCCCGGGTTGTATTTGAGTGATGATTTCACGGGCATGAGTCCCCAACTTGACATCGCTATATGTTGTGTCTTCGTAGTTTGGTTATTATACATGTCTCCTGCTTTATATAGACTATTATGATTTCATTTACAGTATTTTTCAGTTTCACATACTTGGTACCTGTTGTATTGACCTCGCCCGGCCTGCGTTCATGCCGCAGGTTGAGGTACATAGCTTGCTGATCCGCATTCTTAGGATCGTTGTTCGGTTCTCGGAAAGCTCCATATCTCCGGAAGCTTGTCCTGTGGTACGGTACCCTAAAGTTGTAGACTTTTGTATATTCAGGGGCATGGCGGGGCCCTGTCCCGTCATTATGGTCTTAAAATTCTTAGAGTGCATGCTTGTGGCGAGTTGTAAGGGATGTAACTGTTCAAGTTTTCAATTATGTACAAAAAGGTGACCGTTTGGGTTAGCCTGTTTTCTTATTTCACTGTTTTCTTTCATGAGTTTTTATTTCCGCTGGTTTTTCTCTGATGTTGTATCACTAGGGTGCCCGGGTAAGGCACCAGTCATGGGCCCGAGGTCGGGTCGTGACAACACCCCTAGCCCAAAAGTCTTGCCTTGGCCGAAACTTGTAAGTTCGGAACCTAAAGTGTTCTTCACTTTTTGGAGTTGGATCTTGAAGAGAAGTTGGTTAGGAACTTCTAAGGGTTGCTTGGAGTGGATTGAAATGTAAGGAATTGGAGCTAAGATTTCTAAGGATCGACTTTTAATCATTGGAAAATTTTGGGCTTATCGAGGTAATGATCTTTGTTCTTCTATTGTAATTGGAGATTACATGTTGTAGTAGTTTATAGTTGAGTATATGATATATGGATAGAAGGTTGAAAAGAAATGGATTGTTTAGTATATTGTGGAGCAGAATTTTACACGTCCAGTTAGGTGTGTAATCCCCTTTGAGTTGTTGTATTACTGCGCCTTAAATGTGGCATGTTGGTTTTTGATATCGGGCCTTGAAAAAGGTGTAAAGGTAAGTAGATACAAGGGAAGTGCTTGTTACACCCCGTATTTACAGGACATGTTTTAAGAACGTAAGTAAGAACTCACAAGTGTTAAGATTTGAGACTTGTAAAAATTTAGCGGAATTATGAAATTGTCGGAAAACGTACTATTGTGACGAATGGGAGGGAGACACGTGTCACCCACCTTATTTGATGCCTTGGTCGAATTAGGCATGGCTAAAATGGTCATTGACCATAGTCTTGGATGACCAAGTCTTGCAAGTAGCAAGCTTGACAATCTTGACCAAGTCAAAGGACCCACAAGGTCTTGATATTTAGTAAGAGCTTATCCTAGCCACCCAAATGTTTGCATCATGACCCTCAAATGTGCTTTATATTACTACTAGTAGCAAGAGAGAGCTAACACTTAGCCAAATTTCACACAAAATTGATGAACATTGAAGCTTAGCTCTCGGGTTCACCTTGGAAAAAAGAAAAATCTTTGTTCCTTGTTCTTTTAGCTCCCACTTTAAACCAAGGTTCTTATGTGTATTGTAAACATATCTCAATAGAAAAATCTTGGAAAAAGATAGTTTACGGGTTAGTCGCAAAACGAAAACCTAGTTGTCTTTCTAGGTTTTGTTGGAGATTTGAAGGATTTTGTTGGTGTTGTTCTAAGGGTCTCAACAAGCGGATTGAAGTGTCTTGGAGAGGCTCTAAACTACTAAGGAGCGACTTCGGATCGAGCCGGATTAAGGTTCATTGAGGTATAATCTTGTCTTTTAAATGTGTTACAAGATTATATAATTATTGTTGTTGTTAGCTTTACATGTTGCTAGCATGAAGTTGATATGTTGAAGTTTATAAGTATTATGGATTGCTTGTAGCTTAAATCGAAATGTTATACAAGCCACTTGAAATTGATTACTATTTGGTCGTTTATTAGAAATCGTCGCATGTTACTTACTTGAAGATTATGGTAGTTATAATCAAATGCGACTTGATATCATGTTATGCTACCAACTTGGATTGAAATGGAAATTGGATAAGAATTGGTATTGTTGAACTCAATGTGGCCGAATTTGGACTTATAGTTTGTACTAGTTTGTTATCGTTTGTGGGGCGGAATTTTACACGTCTAGTAGGCGTGTAATCCCCTATTGATTAATTGTTTTGATTGTGCCTTAAATGGCGTGTTTGGTTATTGTATTCGCCTTGAAAAGGTGGCAAAGTTAGTAAAAACAAAGGAGGTGCTGTCCGATTTTCCGTAGAATTTAGCAACTTGACACTTATAATATTCTACGTTTGAAGTAAGGCTTTAATAGGCGTATTGTGAATATTATAGGTTGACATACTACGGGCGGGACTTTGTACTTGGCAAGTGGTTGAACCGGCGAGGTATGTAGAACTTTTCCTATCTTTTGAGCATGACTAGTTGTGCATGATACAAGACGGTAGACGACATGACCTTGATATCCTTTACTAGTTTTATGAATAGCTGCCAAGTGAGTTAGTAGATTAACTCACTTCTTGAAAGTATTAAGGATGTCAAATGTTTTATTAAAGTAAAGGGACTTGAAGAGTTTTAAAGTATGAGGTACTTGTTCCATTTTAAACGTATAAGTCCCTTGGATAGGAAATTGTATATGACTAAGGTATAAAGTGAATATAACGACTTTATGGGGAGTTGGTTATATTGGCTTTATGGAAAGATAAATGGCTTGATTTAATGGAAGGCAATTCGATTTTAAGGCATCAATTTCCTAAGGTTTTATAAGAAAAGGAGTCACTTGATTTAGAAACCTAACTTTACTTCTAACGGTGTTGTGACTTGCCTTGAAAATGTAATTTGGACTTGATACTAGGATTAATAGTATCTTGGAAGTTTTCTACTAAAAAGGGTCATTTGTTTTAAAGAGTAGAAGTACATAGTACTTTGGGTAATTCCCGGATTTTTATAAAAGACATGTTAGTGCCTTAAGTAAACTAAAATGAGAGTGTAGACGAATAAGACTAATAAGAAGTTAGGGGGATTTCTAACTTGCTTATTTATTGTATGATGACCGGTTGAGATAGGGTAAGAGTATAAGTGAGGGGTAAACCCCCAAGACGCTATACCACCTTCTTCGGGGTAAGAGTATAAATGAGAGGTAAACCCCCAAGACGTTATACCACCTGTTTTATTACCTTCTTCAGGGTAAGAGTATAAATGATGGGCAAACCCCCAAGACGTTATACCACCTGCTTCAGGGTAAGAGTATAAATAAGGGGTAAGAACCCTAAGACGTTATACCACATGTTTCTATGGGTTCGCTACCCATGATTTGATTGGGAGTCTCCTATTGTGATATTGTACGTATTCCCTTGATTTACTCTCATTGTTAGTAAGGCAATGCATCGTAATTTTGTTATCATACATGTCTCGGCTTTGTTTTAAACTTATGTTGTAATTACGATTTTCCGCTTTACATACTTAGTACATATTGTGTACTGACCCCCTTCCCCGGGGGCTGCGTTCATGCCGCAGGAAAGGGTAAGCAGGTGGTGGATCCACATTCTTAGGATCACTTATCAGACGTCAGAAGCTTCATTTATTCGGAGGCTTGTCTCATTTTGGTACAGTCTTCTCCCTGGTGTTGTAGATTTATGTACATTCAGGGGTATGGCGGGGCCCTGTCCCGCCACAGTTGTTATTCCTAGAGGTCTGTATTCACATTTGTGGTTGGGCTGTAAGAACTGATGTTGTACAGTTGTACTTTTGATTATGTTATATATTGGAAGGCGGCCTTATCGGCTAGCCTGGGATGTTTTATTGTTACACATGTTGTTACACCCCGTAACTCCAGGACATGTTTAAGAGAATGTACGTAAGGAACACAAGACTTGAAATTAGTACGAAAGGAAGAATTGTCTTTCCGACGGAAAATCTTCCGAACGTCGGAAAGGAAAACTGTTCGTTGGTGAGAATTAGGTTCTCAAAATGCATTAATTGAATAGCATGGAACTTATTATCATTATGGAAATTTATTTTTTACGTATTTGGTCGCGTGGGGTCCACCCGAGGAATTTTACGTTTTGTGGGGCCCACGAGGGTTACGGAATTTTATGGACGAATGAGAAGGCGACACGTGGCACCCCCACACTTAGTCTTGGTCGAAATCTTGCAAGGGTTAAATGGTCATTTGACCTATGTAGATGATAAGTCTTGCAAGCTTGACATATTTGACCAAGTCAACTTGTCCACATAGGCTTGATCCATGTGATCTTCATCCAAGCCACACATTTGTTGATATCTAGACCCTCCAATGTGTTATATGTATCATACTAGTGCAAGACTTGGCTTTGGACACTTAGAAAAAATTGAAAAACTTAGAAGCCTCCACTAGGAGCTCTCGGGTTAGGGTTCTAAGGAACAAGAAAAATTTTAGTTTTTGATCCATTAGCCACAAGACTTAAACCCAAGGTCCCTAAGGGTGTTGTAAGGATATCTCAATAGAAAGATTTCGGAAAAAACGCATTTTTACGTTAGTCGCAAGGCGGAAACTAATGAAGTTCTTCAACTTTGAAGTTGGAACTTGAAGAGGAGTTTTTCACAAGATTCTAAGGGTCGCAAATAGCTGATTGGAACGTTAAGAAAAGGAGTTGGAGTTGCTAAGGATCGACTTAGGGTTTTGGAGCATTTTGAGCTTAAGAAGGTATTAATCTCCGTCTTACTATTATAATTCAAGATTTCATGTTGTAGTAGTTAGAAATGATCATGTGGATTATATTATGAAGAATGATATGTGTTATGGAATAGTTGGATGGAATCCGAAAGTTGCATGATTTAGCCTTTAAGATTGTAATTCAATTTAGTTACTAGTTTAGTCGCGATGTTATCTAAAGAGTGGATTAAGGTGGTTATAATTGTTAAGTTGTTTATTACTATATAACATGCTAGACCTAAGAACTTGGATTGAAAAGGAATTGGAAAGGTTGATAAGTTGTTGCACTTTTTGGCCGAATTGACATTTGTATTGTGGACTAGTTTAATGTAATTTGTGGGGCGGAATTTTACACGTCCTGTTAAGGCGTGTAATCCCTTTTGGTTAGCTGATTTGTTGGGCCTTAAATGTGGCGTGTTTGGTTATTGTATTCGGCCTTGAAAAAGGTGGCAAAGTATGTAGAAACAAAGGAAGTGCTGTCCGATTTTTCATAGAATTTAGTGACTTAGCACTTAGAATATTCTACGTTCGAAGCTAGATGGTAATGGACGTATTATGGCCAATTTAGGTTGAAGTACCAAGTATAGCGTATTCTACTTGAAGGATGGAATAGCTAGCAAGGTTGAAGTACTTTGGAGCTTTTTGCTACTTGTCGATAATCGTCGCGAGGTATGTGAACCTCTTCCTTCCCTTGGCATGATTCTATGTACGAAATATACATGTAGTAGTATTTCATGATTCCGTCTACTCTTAGAAGTTAAGAGGTAGTTATGTTGATTTACTCTATGTAAAAGCTACGTCTAAGAAATCCTAAGTCCTTACCAAGTCTTATGGGGGATGTTGGTAAGAGTCGTTAGGAAGTATTTGGAGTCGAGTTGACTTGGCTAATTTACGACACGAATGAGAATAAGTATCGAACAAGCCATTGCAGCATTAATAAAGGAAAATGTAATGACAATTAATTATGTTAAAACAAGTAGAATTTTCCATCTGCATAGAAGCTAAGATAAGACAAAATTGTATTACATTTTCTAGATCATGGCTACTTGAATAAGATCGTTATAAATAAGTATAACTTATTCACAACGCACCAAAGTATATGTTACTTAATTTAAAATAGTTTACGTATGAAGTTTTTAAGACTTTGAAACATGTTTTCTTAAGAGTTAAGAGACTTGAAGTATTTTGAAAGCTATGTGATTTGATTTAAAAGTATAAGTCTCTTGGTTATAAAAAGAATGAATTAGTTTAAGGCATAAGGTTAGTATGACGGCTTTATGGGAAGTTGGTTATAATAACTTTATGGGAGGTTAAGAGAATGGTTTTCTTCAGTAACATAAACAAGAAATGATTTGAAATAAAGAAGGGCAAATTGTTTTAAAGGTACCATTTGCTTAAGGTTTTTAAGAAAGAAGTCACTTGATTTAGAAGCCGGTAATTGTATTTCTAAAAAGGTATTGTGACTTGTCCTGAAAGGTAGAGATGACTTGATACTACGGTTGTTAGTATTTGGGAAGTTTTATTTGAAAAATAGTCTTTCTAAAGGAGTAGAGGTGCGAAGTACGTTGGGTTAAATTCCCGGGTACTATATGACATTATCGACCCAGAGATGGGCCGGCAAGATACCTTTACGCGCACTATATGACATTATCGACCCAGAGATGGGCCGGGCAGTATACCTTTTACGGGCAGACTATATGACATTATCGACCCAGAGATGGGTCGGGCAGTATACCTTTACGGGCAGACTATATGACATTATCGACCCAGATATGGGCCGGGCAGTATACCTTTTACGGGCAGACTATATGACATTATCGACCCAGAGATGGGCCGGGCAGTATACCTTTATGGGCAGACTATATGACATTATCGACCCAGGATGGGCCGGGCAGTATACCTTTATGGGCAGACTATAGGATATTATCATCCCAAAAATGGGCCGGGCAGTATACCTGTATGGGCAGACTATGTGACCTTGATCGCGTCCCAGATTGGGTCGGGTAGTATAGGCGCCCCTCCTTAAAGGGCCGGATGTACTTATGAAAGATAAGTAAGTTAGATGGTAATAAACTTAATGACTTCTCCTAAGTATGTACGTAAGATATGGCTATAACTCTTAATGGAATGGAAAAGATAATGATATGCAATTAAGTTCATAAGTGGTAATGACACGACATGATCTGGTATGTACTTTTTATACTTGCTCTGTCATTCTTTTGTACAGTTATGATCACATCAGACTTTATTTCTGTTCCATATTCGGCACTGTTGTTATCGACTTCTTCGGGCCGCGTTCATGTCCGCAGGTTTAGGTACACAGTTATGGATCCGCGAGCTTAGGATCCTGGTTCAGCATTTCTAGATGGCTCCAATGTTCCGGAGTTGTCATGGCTATGTATATTCGTGGCAGCGGGGCCTTGTCCCGTCATAGTAGGTGTTCAAATCTTAGGTCTGTATTCACGTGTAAATTGGGTGGTTACAATTGTAATTACATTTTTGGATAGTGTAAGCCCTTTTTGGGTGATTTATATTACGGCAGACTTATCGGCTTTGTCTTGGTTTTAAAAAAAATGTGTTACTTATTTTCCGCAGAAGCTTATTATGTTGTATGTTTTAAGGGTGCCTGTGGTAGGCACCGCCGCCCGGTCGGGTCGTGACAAAAGTGGTATCAGAGCCAGGTTGTCCTCGGAAAGTGTCTACAGACCGTGTCTAGTAGAGTCTTGATTATCGGTGTGTTGTGCACCACATCTATAATCAGGAGGCTGCAGGACATTTAGGATTGGTTTCCATTCTTCTCACTCTGAGATCATGCGATAGAGCTGTATCGTTAGGGTCGTCTCTCCCTAACGAGTTTTGTTGATTGCAGCTACGAGAAAGGCAGCAGTGACCCAGGAAGGACTATGTGGATTATGTATCCAGGTTGGAAATGATTATAGTATAGTTGGTATTGTGACATATGTCACGACCCGATCCCGGGCCCGTGACTGGTGCCTTACCCCGGGCACCCTAGTGATACAACATGAGAGTAATCAGCAGAACATAAAACAAGACATGAAAATATTATGAAGTAAGAAACAGTAATCGGAGAACACTTGCCTTACGGCATATATATATATATATAAATCAATTTTAAAACCGAACAGTTACATCCCATTACAACTCTGCCCACAACAGTACTACAGACCTCTAAGAATGATACGACAACAATGGCGGGACAGGGCCCGCCACACCCCTGAATGTAAATACCTACAACGACAGGGGACTATACCACTGATAAGCCTCCGGAGAAACGGAGCTTCCCATACGCTGAACTGTGACCCCGAGAACTAGGATCAACGACTGGTGTACCTCAACCTGCGGCATGAACGCAGCCCCCCGAAGGAGGTCAGTACAACAGGTACCAAGTATGTGAAACTGTAAAGTACTTAAATGAAAACATATCATTTTAAAATCAGTTTTGCAAGTATGTATGAAACAACCAAGGTAACCGCACATAGTGCCATATCATAAACAAGAGCAACAATAGGTAAACTGTAACAGGTCTTTTCTAGGCTGCGAATGATCGAAGCAGGGCCAATTGCCCGTAGTATCACCATGCAAGCCTAATCCTGGACTCCCGTAGTCCGCATAGGCCACTCATATAGGCCCGCATAGGGTATGTAACCCCGCATCGAGGGTAGCTACTCCTCGGCATCGTCCTGGACTCGTAGTCCGCATGGCCACATAGACCGCATGAGGTATAACCCCGCATCACTAACCTGGAACTCCCGTAGCTCCGCATAGGTCCCTTGGACCCGCATGAGGTATTCTCGAATCATGGTCCTGCATCACCGAGTCTACCGCGTCGGAGGCGACAACCCCTGAATATGTCAAGAGGTGAGTGATATTATACTAACATAACAACTTATCGTTAAACAACATAAGCACAACAAGAATACTCTCTTACACAAACGTTACAAGACACTAACACACGTAGCATCCTAACATGTTTACTTATCAAATCAACAAGAAAGTATTACAAGGCTATCACAAACCAGCACAATCAAGTTATACACACAAGGTACATTCTAATATATGATTAACCAGGTCGGGTATCTATTCCCAAAGTACTTCATACATTATCTTTTAAAAGATACGTTACGTTTACAAAGTCACACAATACCCGTAGTATATGAAAATAGAGTGATTATCTTTTGAAGTAAATCAAAACACTTCTCTTCGTAAAATCAAGTAACAACATTCTTTCCAAATGTTTCAAGTTTGCCTAATTTCAATTACTCAAGTTTCTCATTTTCGAAAGGTTTCGTAGTTCATAGTCTTATTCATTTAAGATTATAATTCTCTTTTAAACCATCTGAGAAACATAAGCCTTATATGTGAGTAGGATATTCTTGTTTATAACAATCTTATTACAGCAGCCATGATCTAGGAAATATCATTTTGTCTCATCTTAGCTTCTATGCAGATGGAAGTTTCTACCGGTTTTAATAATAATTAATCTGTCAAAACATTTCCTTTTTATTAACGCTGCAGTGGTTAGTCGATACACATTCTGATTTCCGAAACCAGTAAAACATTCTTAAGTCGTTATACCTAACTTCCCATAAAGCTAGTATAACTCTTAAGTTTTCAAAAACTAAGTATTACTCTTCTTTCAAAATGATTCAAAAATCTTTTGAAATACTTCAAGTTCTTTATTATCACATGACCAGCCAGTTATAGTTCAAATCAGTTACCTTTTAAAAACCACAAGTATTTTCTTACCTACATAAAGCTGTTATAACCAACTTCCCATAAAGCCGTTATAACACTTTATGTTTTAGACCAATCAAATACATTTAAGACATGTACATCTATCGTACTACATAGTTACACACATATCATGCTAGAAGAGATAGGAAGAGGTTCACATACCTCGCGACGATTATCGACTAATAGCAAAATGCTCCAAGTACCTCAAACCGCCGGCTACTCCTTAAGCCAAGTAGATCGCGCCACGCATAGTACTTCCACCTATAAGTTCACAAGGCGCTTATTAACATTTAGGTCTCTTCGTAGAACATTCTACAGAAAATTGAAGACTCTCCCCGCTACAACAGAAATCTCCTCCTCTAACGGGGCCGGCTACCAAGCCAACCGGGGGGGGGGGGGGGTTATACGGCTAAACCGGCCGTGCACAATTCTACCACACAGAAAAGCTACACAAGTCTCATCAGAATACCCTATGTAATTATTCAAAGACTCTTCTTTTGAAAAAGGTTTCTTATTATTCAGGCTTAAGTCGCGAGACATTGCCGTAAGTATTATTCAGGCTTAAGTCCAAAGACATTGCCGATAACAACGTTCAGTTCTATATATAGTATACTTCAACTATATAGTCTAACAATCATGTAATTTCCAATTACAATAGAGGGACAGGATATTTACCTCGATAAGCCCATAATTATCCAAGTATAAAGTCGATCCTGGGCAACGTTTAGCTCCAACTCCGTGCGCTCCAACCCGCTCCAAACTACCCTTAGAAGTTCTAACCAACTTCTACATACTACTCCAACTAACCATGGAGATTTTCCTTAGGGTTTCGGTTTGGTGACTGACGGAAAGTATAATAGTATTTCTGGGCTTTTCGTATAAGTATAACCTTAGAATACTACAAGGTATACGGCTAAGGTAATTTGGGTATAGTAACAATACTTTTGAGAGTATTTCTACCAAGAGGAGGGTATTTATACAAAAACAACTAGGCTAGTGGGTACCCTACGGCTAGCACCACAAGGAGTGGGGTGCTCTCGCCATGGGGGGGAGAGGGCTCTCGCCTAACTCAACACAAAGGGGAGGGAGGAGGATTTTAACACTTAGGAAATATTTGGAATGGATGAAGAAGTCTTCCAAAGGGGGGGTATTTATAGGTCTACCAAAGGCCAACCAATGGCAAAGATCATGCCAAGTACATAGCAAGTGTAGGGCCAAGATCATGCCAAGTGCACCTTATCCATCTACCACCAAAATATCCTACCTACTACTTGACAAAAACTCACCCAATTCGTCCACCCTTGACCGCACAAGCCTATCCAATGAGAGGGTGACAAGTGTCGCCCTCTTGTTGGTCCAAAATGTTTCGTCTCTCGGAAAAATCCGCAAAAATTAGAAATGACATAGCCGGAATTTTCCCTACGAAAGTTGTGGAAACGTTTCGTCGAAAAACGACTCTAACCGGGGGTTGTGCACAAAGAATAATTCGGCCAAGCCTATTCTCAAGTTCAAATTTTTCTACGTACGTCCTTACGTACATACTCTGAAAATACGGGGTATAACAACATACATCTATACGGAATTATGTATGAGGATCAGACGCGTGTTGCCTAGAATGATTTTAAATTTTCAGGAGTTGGTAAAGACTAACTAGATACCGGGGAGGTATGGAACAATTAATGAATTCTCGCCAAGATCTTATGTGTTATTTTGAGATAATTGGGAAAGGATGAGCTGTCTGATAGGGTAGTGAACCCTTAAGAAGCCATGTTAAGGAACTTAACGGAATGTCATGTTAATAGATTAAGCTGCGTAGTAGGCTTAAGAGGATTGTACGGATGAGGTCCGGATAGAGTAAGTAAGGGTTGTTGTGATCAAGACGACACGATTATGGTATTATGAGAAGTTTTTGTACCCATTTACTGGGGGACTGGTAAGGTAGGCTTGGAGCATGAGAATTGCGAGCCTAAGAATGTTGATAACCGCCGAGACCTTAGTTATATAAGGCCTTCTCGGGTAGAAAGATTTATTATAGACCAAGAATAAGAGTTAAGTGCGACGGCAGGTCGGGGTGGGTACCTGTTACGGGTCGCCCCATAGCCTGAAATAGAGTGGGATCAGTTGGTAGTAGTTCCGCTACGTGACAGGGTCACGAGAGTGCAAGGACCAAGTCTAGTTAATTGTTTTACGGGTTCGTGGACGCGTTCCACCGGAACCAGGTCGTGAGAGCCAGAAATGGCCTTATATTGTTTTATAGAGTGACTTCAAAGATTAGAGGCCAGAATCGGTATGAAAGTTATGTAAGTATGCTAGTTTGAGTATGGGCTAGTTGGCTTCGTGAGTGCCAAGGTTGACGTCTTAGTATAAGTTGTTATGTGGCCATGGGTGGCATATGTTGTATGAAGGGAGACTATGTCGCTATCTATTTAGATTGGACTCCGAAAGAACATTCGGGGACGAATGTTTCTAAGGGGGGAAGAATGTTACACCCCGTAACTCCAGGACATGTTTAAGAGAATGTACGTAAGGAACACAAGACTTGAAATTAGTACGAAAGGAAGAATTTTCTTTCCGACGGAAAATCTTCCGAACGTCGGAAAGGAAAAATGTTTGTTGGTGAGAATTAGGTTCTCAAAATGCATTAATTGAATAGTATGGAACTTATTATCATTATGGAAATTTATTTTTTACGGATTTGGTCGCGTGGGGTCCACCCGAGGAATTTTACGTTTTGTGGGGTCCACGAGGGTTACGAAATTTTATGGACGAATGAGAAGGCGACACGTGGCACCCCCACACTTAGTCTTGGTCGAAATGTTGCAAGGGTTAAATGGTCATTTGACCTGTGTAGATGATAAGTCTTGCAAGCTTGACATATTTGACCAAGTCAACTTGTCCACATAGGCTTGATCCATGTGATCTTCATCCAAGCCACACATTTGTTGATATCTAGACCCTCCAATGTGTTATATGTATCATACTAGTGCAAGACTTGGCTTTGGACACTTAGAAAAAATTGAAAAACTTAGAAGCCTCCACTAGGAGCTCTCGGGTTAGGGTTCTAAGGAACAAGAAAAATTTTAGTTTTTGATCCATTAGCCACAAGACTTAAACCCAAGGTCCCTAAGGGTGTTGTAAGGATATCTCAATAGAAAGATTTCGGAAAAAACGCATTTTTACGTTAGTCGCAAGGCGGAAACTAATGAAGTTCTTCAACTTTGAAGTTGGAACTTGAAGAGGAGTTTTCACAAGCTTCTAAGGGTCGCAAATAGCGGATTGGAACGTTAATAAAAGGAGTTGGAGTTGCTAAGGATCGACTTAGGGTTTTGGAGCATTTTGAGCTTAAGAATGTATTAATCTCCGTCTTACTACTATAATTCAAGATTTCATGTTGTAGTAGTTAGAAATGATCATGTGGATTATATTATGAAGAATGATATGTGTTATGGAATAGTTGGATGGAATCCGAAAGTTGCATGATTTATCCTTTAAGATTGTAATTCAATTTAGTTACTAGTTTAGTCGTCGCATGTTATCTAAAGAGTGGATTAAGGTGGTTATAATTGTTAAGTTGTTTATTACTATATAACATGCTAGACCTAAGAACTTGGATTGAAAAGGAATTGGAAAGGTTGATAAGTTGTTGCACTTTTTGGCCGAATTGACATTTGTATTGTGGACTAGTTTAATGTAATTTGTGGGGCGGAATTTTACACGTCCTGTTAAGGCGTGTAATCCCCTTTGGTTAGCTGATTTGTTGGGCCTTAAATGTGGCGTGTTTGGTTATTGTATTCGGCCTTGAAAAAGGTGGCCAAGTATGTAGAAACAAAGGAAGTGCTGTCCGATTTTCCGTAGAATTTAGTGACTTAGCACTTAGAATATTCTACGTTCGAAGCTAGAGGTTAATGGACGTATTATGGCCAATTTAGGTTGAAGTACCAAGTATAGCGTATTCTACTTGAAGGATGGAATAGCTAGCAAGGTTGAAGTACTTTGGAGCTTTTTGCTACTTGTCGATAATCGTCGCGAGGTATGTGAACCTCTTCCTTCCCTTGGCATGATTCTATGTACGAAATATACATGTAGTAGTATTTCATGATTCCGTCTACTCTTAGAAGTTAAGAGGTAGTTATGTTGATTTACTCTATGTAAAAGCTACGTCTAAGAGATCCTAAGTCCTTACCAAGTCTTATGGGGGATGTTGGTAAGAGTCGTTAGGAAGTATTTGGAGTCGAGTTGACTTGGCTAATTTACGGCACGAATGAGAATAAGTATCGAACAAGCCATTGCAGCGTTAATAAAGGAAAATGTAATGACAATTAATTATGTTAAAACAAGTAGAATTTTCCATCTGCATAGAAGCTAAGATAAGACAAAATTGTATTACATTTTCTAGATCATGGCTACTTGAATAAGATCGTTATAAATAAGTATAACTTATTCACAACGCACCAAAGTATATGTTACTTAATTTAAAAGAGTTTACGTATGAAGTTTTTAAGACTTTGAAACATGTTTTCTTAAAAGTTAAGAGACTTGAAGTATTTTGAAAGCTATGTGATTTGATTTAAAAGTATAAGTCTCTTGGTTATAAAAAGAATGAATTAGTTTAAGGCATAAGGTTAGTATGACGGCTTTATGGGAAGTTGGTTATAATAATTTTATGGGAGGTTAAGAGAATGGTTTTCTTCAGTAACATAAACAAGAAATGATTTGAAATAAAGAAGGGCAAATTGTTTTAAAGGTACCATTTGCTTAAGGTTTTTAAGAAAGAAGTCACTTGATTTAGAAGCCGGTAATTGTATTTCTAAAAAGGTATTGTGACTTGTCCTGAAAGGTAGAGATGACTTGATACTACGGTTGTTAGTATCTGGGAAGTTTTATTTTAAAAAGAGTCTTTCTAAAGGAGTAGAGGTGCGAAGTACGTTGGGTTAAATTCCCGGGTACTATATGACATTATCGACCCAGAGATGGGTCGGGCAGTATACCTTTACGGGCAGACTATATGACATTATCGACCCAGACGGGCCGGCAAAGATACCTTTACGCGCACTATATGACATTATCGACCGAGACGGGTCGGGCAAGATACCTTTACGCGCACTATATGACATTATCGACCCGAGACGGGCAAGATACCCTTTACGCGCACTATATGACTTTATCGACCGAGACGGGCGGCCAAGATACCTTTATGGGCGCACTATATGACATTATCGACCGAGAACGGGCCGGCAAGATACCTTTATGGGCAGACTATAGGATATTATCGTCCCAGAAATGGGCCGGGCAGAATACCTGTATGGGCAGACTATGTGACCTTGATCGCGTCCCAAATTGGGCCGGGTAGTATAGGCGCCCCTCCTTAAAGGGCCGAATGTACTTATGAAAGATAAGTAAGTTAGATGGTAATAAACTTAATGACTTCTCCTAAGTATGTACGTAAGATATGGCTATAACTCTTAATGGAATGGAAAAGATAATGATATGCAATTAAGTTCATAAGTGGTAATGACACGACGGATCCGTATGTACTTTTATACTTGCTCTGTATTCTTTTGTACGATTATGATCCGCATCGTACTTTATTTCTGCTCCATATTCTGCACTGTTGTTATCGACTTCTTCGGGGCTGCGTTCATGTCCGCAGGTTTAGGTACACAGTTATGGATCCGCGAGCTTAGGATCCTGGTTCAGCATTTTTAGATGGCTCCAATGTTCCGGAGTTGTCATGGCTATGTATATTCAGGGGTACGGCGGGGCCTTGTCCCGTCATAGTAGGTGTTCAAATCTTAAAGGTCTGTATTCACATGTGGGCTGGACTGGTTACAATTGTAATTACATTTTTGGATAGTGTAAGCCCTTTTTGGGTGATTTATATTACGGCAGCCTTATCGGCTTTGCCTTGGTTTTAAAAAAAAATGTGTTACTTATTTTCCGCAGCAGTTTATTATGTTGTATGTTTTAAGGGTGCCCAGGTAGGGCACCAGTCGCGGCCCGGGGTCGGGTCGTGACACATGTGTTTATGTTGTGTATGTTTCGCTGCTATTCTCTGATGTATACCTGAACAGGGTGCCCAGGTAGGGCACCAGTCGCGGCCCGGGGTCGGGTCGTGACAGTGCTGCCCAATTTTTTGTAGAATAAGAGACTTTACTTAGAAATATTCTACGAAGAGAACTAGAAGTTGATAGAGGTATGTGATTCTTCCTATACTCTTGAGCATGATTGTTGTGAACTATATAGTACGGTAGACGTACGTGTGTGAAATGAATTTGGTTTGTTTAAAACATAAAGTGTTATAATGGCTTTATGGGAGTTAGTTATAACGACTTTATGAAGATAAAAGAAAGATTTGGTTTTGAAAGTTAAGAGACTTGACTTGTAAACGACTTGATTTCGGAAAAGGAGAAGTAACTTGATTTAAAAATATAGGTTACTTGTTTTGAAAAGAGTAAGTTACTTGGGTTTTAAAAGTATACTTGATGTTGTTTTAAAAATGTAAAGCACTTGGTTTAAAAAGTATAGAGTACTTGTTTTTAAAGGCCTTGTAAAGATTTTCTGAAGGTGTAGTAATTTGGTTTGAAAAGAAAACGTGTTTTGATACTACGAGTATTAGTATCGTGTGGCTTTTACGTAAAAAGAGGTCTTTTTGAAAGAATGAAAAGTATGTAGTACTTTGGGGTTAAAACCCGAATTTGTTGGCATAAAATGAAAGTACTTGGAGTTGATAAAATTGGTGAATCAGTTTACATGTTAATAAAAGTCTAAAAGTACGTTGGACTTGCATATGCTTGTTGTGATAGCCTTTGTTGTGCAAGTGTTGTATTTCTATGCTACCGTGTCTCTCGATGGTGGGCCGTTTATCTGGTTGATTGCTTGGACATACTGACGCGTTGGATGGTCCAAGGTGATTCCATCTGGGTTATTGTAGACAGGCTGATGAAATCAGCCCACTTTCTTCTAGTCAGGACGACTTATTCGGTCGAGTATTATGCTAGACTTTACATCCGAGAGATCGTGAGACTGCATGGGGTCCCTATATCTATTATATCGGACGAGCGTTCGATTACGCTAATTTCCGGAGGTCTTTCGAAGGGATTAGGACGCAGTGAGCCTCGATCGCATTTCATCCTCAGACCGACGGACAGGCAGAGCATACTATCCAGACACTTGAGGATATGTTGCGGGCCTGTATTATCGATTTCAGGGGTAGCTGGGAGGATCATTTTCCTCTTGTTGAGTTTATGTATAATAACAGCTACCATTACAGTATCTAGATGGCGCCTTATGAGGCCTTATATGGAAGGAAGTGCAGATCGCCGATAGGCTGATTCGATGTGGGTGAGGTTCAGTTAGTCGGGTCGGACTTGATTCAGCAGGTTGTGGATAAGGTGAAGCTTATCCAGGAGAGATTGCTAGCAGCTCAGAGTCGACAAAAGTCGTATGCAGATAATCGGCGTCGACACTTGGAGTTTGAGATTTATGATTGGGTTTTCCTAAAGTTGTCACCCATGAAGGGTGTGATGAGGTTTGAGAAGAAGGGGAAACTTAGCTCAAGGTACATTGGGAATTATCAGATTGTTCGTAGAGTGGGCAAGGTTGCCTATGAGTTGGATCTGTCGTCCAACCTGGAGGCAGTACATCCGGTCTTTCACGTTTCTATGTTGCGGAGGTGTATCGGAGATCCATCCAGAGTGTTCCCGGTTGGAGATGTCTAGGTGACAGAGGGGTTATCGTATAAGGAGAGTCCCATAGCGATACTCGATCGTCAGGTCAGGCGACTGCGGACAAAGGACATGGCTTCCGTAAAAGTCTTGTGGCGGAACGAGAATAGAGAGAAGATGACTTGGGAGGCAGAGGAGGACATGATGATGAAGTATCCTCACCTATTCCCTACACCTCCAAGTAACTCACTTTCCTGCTTGTTGATTTTAATTGACATATATGCTTAAGTGTTGTTGTGGCCATGTATGTCGTTATTATTTGCGAGGGGTATAGTTAAGAGGGACTATGCCGATATCTGATTTGATTGAACGTAGAAGGAACATTCGGGACGAATGTTTCTAAGGGGGAGAGAATGTTACACCCCGTAATTCAGGACATGCATATGAGAACGTACGAAAGGAAATAAGATTTAAATTTTTGGAAAGATAAGTTGACAGAATGTTTTGGGCAGGTTTTTAGTCAATTTTGGGGTGGTATATGTCCAGTTTTATTAGGAGTTCTTAGGTGTTTCAAAAGTCTAGTATGAAGTTCGTTGAGTCTAGTTTCCAACGCAACAAACCGCTCGACGATAGGACATCGGAGTAGAATGTTATGGACGTTACAAGTTCAGCTGGCAGCGGAACAGGAAAATGTTTCAGTCAGGCGCCACAGCGCCACGGCGCCGGCTACAGGGCCGCGGCGCCGTAAGTCCTGAAACTTTCTGAAGTTACAGCGTCGCGGCGCCGGCTGCAGGGCCGCGGCGCCGAGGCGGGTTTTTTTCGCGAAAAAGGGGGGAAAATCAGAAGATATTTGTGTAAAGACCTGCGGGAGGGCGACAAGTGTCCCTCCCATATTGTTGACCAAGAGAAGGTCTTATATTATGACCAAGTCTTCAAGACTTGGTCATTTTGCAAAAGGTTCATCCTAAAGAATTCCTCTCCCCTTCTCTCTAAAAATTTGAAGAAACCTAATACTAGCGAATTTATTGGAGAGGCGGCAAGAAGATAAAGTGATGATAAACTTGTAGAGAGTTCGCGTGGATGAGTTTGATGAGAAAAGGAGTTGCGGAAAAGGGGCTATAGTGGGCGAAATCCTAAAGGTAAATTTCCCTCTCCTCTTGGAAGTAAACTATGATTCATGTAATAGTTTGATTTTGATCATGTGAATTATACATTGAATTTGATAAATGTTATAGAGTATTGGGAGCCTAAATCTGAACACGAGCTTGTTAGCCTTTGAGAGTACAATACAAATGGGTTGATAGTTATAATTGTCGCTTGTTAACTAAATAAGAGATTGTGGTTGTTGAAATTGGTTGCGACTATATAACAGGTTAGAACGACAATATGGATTGAAAAGGAATTGGAAAAGATTGTTTGTGGTTGGACATTGTAGTCGAGAATGACATTTAATATTGGGCTGTTTTATATATATTGTGGGGCAGAATTTTACACGTTCTGTTAAGGCGTGTAATCCCCTTTGGTTAGTTGTATTGTTGCACCTTAAATGTGGCAATTGTTTATTGATTTTGGGCCTTGAAAAAGGTGGAAAAGTACATAAAAACAAAGGAAGTGCTGTCCAATTTTCCATAGAGTAAAAGACCTTACACTTAGGATTTACTACGAAGAAAACTAGAAGTTGATAGATGTGTTATGACTATTTTTAGGTTGATACTCTACGCGCGGCATATTCGACTTGGCAGGTGGATTTAGCCGAGGAGGTATGTGACTCTTCCTATCTTCTTGAGCATGATTGTTGTGAAAAATATAGTACGGTAGACGTACGCGTGTTAAAGGAATTTGATTTCAGTCTTGATGTCTTTGAATGACTTCTAAATCTTAAGAGCCTTGAAGTATTCAAAAAGGTTGTGAAACATTATTTAGAAAAGGAATTCATACTTGGTTTTAAAAGAGTGTGATTGTTTGAATTGTTTAAGATATAAGTGTTATAATAGCTTTATGGGAAGTTAGTTATAACAACTTAAGGAGGATAAAAGAAACGGTTTACTTACTTGATTTTAAAGGCCTTGTAATGATTTTTCTAAAAGGTGTAGTAAATTGGTTTGATAAGTAAACATGTCTTGATACTACGGGTGTTAGTGTCTTGAGACTTTTTATGGTAAGGAGGTTTTTCTGATTTGTTTATGTTGGTTACAATGGCCAATTTCGTTTGTATTATATTACTTAAACCCCTGGCCATGTTACGTTGTTCATATCATGCGGGTCTACGTGACCTATGCGGACTGTAGGGGTGGTAGTCCAGGAATTACCGCGGGTTTGCTACCCCCGATGCGAGGAATACCTCATGCGGGTCTACGTGACCTATTCGGACTGTAGGGGTGGTAGTCCAGGAATTACCGCGGGTTAGCTTCCCCCGATGCGAGAAATACCTCATGCGGGTCCACGCGACCTATGCGGACTGTAGGGGTGGTAGTCTAGGATTAGAATTTGCATAATGATACTAAGGGCGAATGGCCCTAGTTTGATCATTGGTTGTCTATTCAGAACCGTCCAGGTTACACCTATTTGCTCTCATATATTACATTGGCGTCTGCCGGCAGTGAGAAAGGAACTCCACGGGCACGCTTGATATTGTGGGCATGAGACCCGTGGTTATATTTGAGTAATGATTTTGAGGGCATGCGTCCCTGACTTGACATGACTGCTTATATTGTGAAATGGTCTTTTAAAAAGATGGGAGTTATTTTCATTACTCTTGTTGATAACCAGGCTTTGTGTACTGTATTTTGGTTATCATACCTGTCTCCTGTTTTATTATAGACTATTGTGATTTCATTACAGTACTTTCAGTTTCACATACTTGGTACCTGTTGTACTAACCTCCTTCGGGGGGATGCGTTCATGCCGCAGGTAGAGGTACGTCGGTTGTTGATCCTCGCTCATAGGATCACCGTTCTGTGTTTGGGAAGCCCCGTTTCTCCGGAGGCTTATCTTTTGGTATGATTCCCTGTCATTGTAGGTTCATGTACATTTCAGGGGTATGGCGGGGCCCTGTCCCGTCATAGTTGTTATAAACTCTTAGAGGTCTGTAGTCCTGTTGAAGTTGGGTTTGTAAAGGATATAACTGTTCAGGCTTGTATTTATATACATGTTGAAAGGCAACCTTATCGGTTAGCCTGTCTCTTGTTTTACATTGTTCCATGTTTTTAAGTTTATTTCCGCTGGTTTCTCTGATGTATATCTACTAGGGTGCCCGGGTAAGGCACCAGTCGCGGGCCCGGGGTCGGGTCGTGACAGCAGTATACCTTTATGGGCAGACTATATGACTTTATCGCGTCCCAGAATGGGCCGGGCAGTATACCTTCGTGGGAAGACGTTTTATGAATTCGTCGTGTCCCGCAAATGGGCCGGGTTACGTTATCACGTATGGATAATCAAGGTGAACTCTAAAATGAGGCGTCCCTCCATAAAGGGCCGGATTTTTATGTGATGCAAGATACGTGAGTTATGTGTTTATGAACTTGATGATTTTTTCTAAGTATGTGTCACGCCCCGAACCCCGGGCCCGTGACTGGTGCCCTACCTGGGCACCCTTCTACTTAACAACACAAGTAAACTGCGGAATTTAAATAACACCTCTTTTTTTTTAAAACCAACGTACGTGCAAGGGCAAAGCCGACAAGGCTTCCATATAATATACATAATAAAAGACACTACACTGTACATGAGTCCAATCCCACATATGAATACGCACTTAAGAGTTTTATGAAATATGACGGACAAGGCCCCGCCAGACCCATAACCGCATAAAAGCACATCGAAGGAACTATACCAAAGATAAACTCACGAGCGGAGGAGCTATCCAAAACTCGGCAGGTCCTACACTGCCGATCACCAAACCTGCACTAAACTGCAGATGAACGCAGCCCGGGCGAGGTCAAGACGAAGAATGTACCAAGTATGAAATAAAGCGTAATGAAATCATAACAGTGTAAACAAAACAGGAGACATGTATGATAGCCAACCTACAGTACACAATACATAAGCAGTCATCTCAAGTCAGGGACTCATGCCCTCAAAGTCACTACTCAAATAACAGTACACAGTGCCTTACTAACAATGAGAGTAAATAGTAGTATACTTACAATATAAAATAGGAGACTCACGATAAAATCATGGGTAGCAAATCCATGGAAACAGGTGGTATAACGTCTTGGGGGTTTACCCCTCATTTATACTCTTACCCTGAGGCAGGTGGTATAACGTCTTGGGGGTTTACCCCTCATTTATACTCTTATCCTGGAGAAGGTGGTAAAGCAGGTGGTATAACGTCTTGGGGGTTTACCCCTCATTTATACTCTTACCCTGGAGAAGGTGGTATAACGTCTTGGGGGTTTACCCCTCATTTATACTCTTACCCTGGAGAAGGTGGTATAACGTCTTGGGGGTTTACCCCTCATTTATACTCTTACCCCATCTCAACCGGCCGTCACACAATAAATAAGCAAGTTAAGAATCCCCTAACTTCTTATTATTCTTGTTCACATACACTCTCATTTTAGCTTACTTAAGGCACTAACATGTCTTTTATAAAGATCCGGGAATCTAACCCGCCTCCTGGTCACATGCCCCGGAATCCCACATCGTATAAGCATGTCCAAGGAGTAATACAAATAATGGAAGCATACCCGTGGAATCCCACATCACTGTCGGTACGTCCAAGTAATCCTACAACAAGACAGTCGACCCTTCAACCGAGAGTCGCGGCAACGTAATAAAACATAATACTTGCACTCAAAGGCTATCGCCAGCACACACAGGCAAGTTCATAAAATCTATAGACTTTCATTTTATAAACTCAAGGCACTTAGAGAATAATTCCCATATAAACAAGCCAAAGTACTTATCAAGGCGCACATAGAATAATTCTCAATTAAACAAGCTCAAGTACTACGTACGTACATTCTTTTCAAAAGACTCATTTTTATGTAAAACCCCAAGATACTAACACCCGTAGTATCAAGGCATGTCTATTTTTCAAAGTAAGTTACTACACTTTTAGAAAACTCATTTCAAAGCTTGAAATCAAGTAACTTCAAATTTTCACAATCTAGGCAACTTATGCCCATTAATCAAAATAGACAACTTTCTTAACATTCCATAAAGCCGTTATAACCAACTTCCCATAAAGCCGTTATAACCCTTTATGGTTTTAGACATATTCATTCCTTTTATAACCAAGAGACTTACACTTTAAAACCAAGTATCACATACTTACAAATCAAGTTCTTAACTTTCAAAATACTTCAAGTCTCTTAATATTTAGAAAACAAGTTTCTTCTACTTTTAAACCTCAAGTAACTCCCACCTTTAAAACAAGTTACTTCTCTTAAATCATGTCATTTCTCCTCTTTTAAAACAATTAAGTAAATTACTCCTTTTGACTCCCCTAAAGTCATTATAACAACCCTTTAGGTTTTGGAACTAAGGCACTAGCCAAAAGGTTTGGAAACCACTTCCTTTTCAAGACTCTAAGTACTTTAAGTAAAATGCTTTCACTTTTAAGAATCCAAACTTCAATAAGGAAATGGATTATACAACTTACAATTTAGACACCAAAGTACAATCAAGGGAGTACATAGAACGAATTCTATTTTAGGCAATCCAAATACAACCAAGGAATGGATCATTTAAGGAGTAGGACATACTTTCTTTATCTTAAGGAATCATGCTAGAAGAGAGATAGTTCACATACCTTTCGCTAAATCCACAAGCTAAGCCGAATACGCCGTACGTAGAAGTGTCAACCTATAATGGTCACAACAAGACTATCAACTTCTAGTCTCAAACGTAGAATAATACTAGGTATACGGTCTCTAATTCTACAGAAAATCGGGCATCACTTCCTTTGTTTCTACTCACTTTGCCACCTTTTTCAAGGCCGAATACAATAACCAACACGCCACATTTAAGGCTCAAAACAACAACCAAACAAAGGGGATTACACGCCTTACAATACGTGTAAAATTCCGCCCCACAATTAATACGAAGTAGTTCCATATTCAAGCCATTCTCGCCAACAACATAACCAACAATTCAAAGTCTTTTCCAATCCTTTTCCAATTCCAAGTCCTAAGTTCTAACATGTTATATAGTCTTAAACAACTACAATTTCCTTCTTACACAACATGCGACGACTTAAACGAATAATCAACTTGAATTGTAGTCTTAAGGCTAACATGCTAGTTTTCGGATTAGGGTTCCAATAGCCAATAAACTTATCAAACCTTATACTAAATACCTCATGCTTGCTAATAACCATAACTACAACAATAAGTAAACCTTAATTGTTAAAACGACAAGATTATACCTTTACAAGCCCTTAAAAAAATTCCAAGATTCAAAGTCGCTCCTTAGAAAATTCTTAGCTCCTTTCCTTATGTTCAATCCGCTCCAAGCACTCATTAGAAGCCTATGAAGAATCCATCTTCATGTTCCAACTTCAAAGTTGAAGAACTTCTTAAGTTTCCGCCTTGCGACTAATACGAAAACGCCGTTTTTCCAAAATCTTTCTATTGAGATATCCTTACAAAACCCTAAGGGACATTGGGTTAAAGTCTTGTGGCTAATGGAGAAAAACTACAAATTTTTTGTGTGGATAGAGCCACAAACCCGAGAGCTCTCTAGCAACTAGAAAATGTTGTGTAATTTTTCTAAGTGTTCAAGACTAGTCTTGCACTAGTAGTAAGCTTATATAACACATTGGATGGCTTAGATTATAGCAATTGTGTGGCTAGGATGAGTTTCACTAGGATCAAACACAAGTGGCAAGTTGACTTGGTCAACAATCTCAAGCTTAGCAAGACTTATCTTCTACCATGGTCAATGACCATTTTAACCTTGCATGAAATCGTCCAAGACCATATGAGGGGGGTGCCACGTGTCGCCCTCTCATTCGTCCATAAAATTCTGTAACCCTCGTGGGCCCCGCAAAACGTAAAATTCCTCGGGTGGGCCCCACTTGACCAAATCCGTATAAATAAATTTCCATAATGTTAAGAGTTCCATACTCTTCAAATAATGCATTTTGAAAATCCAATTCTCAACAACGAACATTTTTCCTTTCCGACGTTCGGAAGATTTTCTGTCGGAAAAACAATTCTTCCTTTCGTACTAATTTCCAAGTCTTGATTCCTTACGTACATTCTCTTATACATGTCCTGGACTTACGGGGTGTAACAGTATGTATGTAAGAATTTGATATAACTCTTATTGAAAAATGGGAAAAGATAATAATATGCGATTAAGTTCATGAGTGGTAATGGCACGGTAGGATCTGGTATTTATTTTTATATACTTGCCCCTATCATTCTTTTATCTGATTATGATTTGTTTATCAGACCTTATTTCTGTTTCCATATTCTGCACTGTTAGATCGACTTCTTCGGGCCGCTGCGTTAAATGCCGCAGTATTAGGTACGAGTTGGTGATCCTCGCTCAGATCTCTGCTCGATTTGGGTAAAAGCTCCATTCACTCCGGAGGCTTACCTTTGTTCGGATCCTCGGTATTGTCGGTTGTTGTACATCTGTGGTATGGCGGGGCCCCGTCTCCACGGTTGTTATGTCAATACTCTTAGAGGTCTGTAGTCATATCTTGTGGGTCAGTTGTAAAGAAAAAGGATGTAACTGCTTACGATTATATACATATATATGTCCAGAGAGGTAGCCTTATCAGCTAGTCTGTTATTTATTTTCCTGTTAATGTATGTTGTGAGTTTCATGTATGTTCCATTGATTATCTCTGATGTATACAGAAGGTGCCTGGTAGGGCACCCATGCCCTGGCCTGGTCGTGACAACTTGATTTAAAAGTGAAAGTGTCTTGATGCTACCAGTGCTAGTATCTTTGGGTTTTATAAAAAAGAAAGTTATTTTACTCTTAGAAGTTAAGGGTATTCATGTTGTGGTTTCGGTGTTTAAAGCATGTCTGAATGGTTCCTAAAAGTCCTTACCAAGTCTTATGGGTGATGTTGGTAAGAGTTTTAGGAAGTAGTTCTATCTATTTCATTAATAGTACTTGAGTTTCTAAATAGAAGTTGTTCTATCTATTCTCTTGATAACACCTTGGGTTGTTTAATTGAAAGGTATAAATTACTTGGTGTTAAAAGTATACTTGACTTGATTTGAAAGGTATAACTTACTTTAGTTTAAAGTGTTGTAACTTGATTGTTAAAAATGAAAGTGTCTTGATACTACGGGTGTTAGTGTCTTGATTATTTTAAAAGGAAGGCATGGTAATTGTCTTGATTATTTTAAAAGGAATGCATGGTATTGTCTTGGTTTATTTAAAAAGGAAGGCATGGTATTGTCTTGGTTTTTCTAAAAATGAAAGTTTGTTATAATGGTTTTATGGGAAGTTGTTATAACAGTTTTGTGGAAAGTCAAGAGATGGTTTAAAATGTTATATAGAAATCATGTGAGAATTTCCATGATTAAATCCTTAACATAGTACATGAAATGAAAGTGTCTTGAGTTTATAAAGTGAAGTTCATTATATGCGTTTGGTACATGAGGTGTTGGTACCATGGCATTTCTAAAAGGAAAGTTTATTTTAATATTTTGTAACTGATGCATTGGTACTTTGGTTTATTTCCTTGACAGTATTTGTGTATATTTGCTCCATGGATGTGCTTCCATGATGCGAGTAGAGATACTCATGCGGGTATATTTACCAATGCGGGTTCCATTCCCATGAATAATATTCACGGACAAGATCCGTGATGCGAGTAGAGATACCCATGCGTGTGTAATTACCTATGCGGGTTCGATTTCCATGAATAATCCACGGACAAGATCTGTGATGCCAGTAGAGATACTCATATGGGTGTAATTACCTATGCGAGTTCGATTCCCATGCGGGTCCGATTCCCATGAAATAGATATACATATTGATTTTTGGGCAGGTGTCCCTGTCTTTGATGTGACTCTCATTACTCTCATATTTGCAAGGTGAAATTGTACTGTTATTTTGATTATCATACTTGTCTCCTGTTATATTTGGACTGTGTGATCTCCCTTACAGTATTTATTGTTTCACATACTTGGTACATTTTTCGTACTGACCCCCTTTCTCCGGGGGGCTGCGTTCATGCCGCAGGTTTAGGTACACAGTTTGGTGATCTGCAAGTGTAGGATCCTTGCACAGAGTTTTTGGGATAGCTCCATTTGTTCCGGGGTTTATCATTTTGGTATAGATCTTCTTTACATGCTTTTGTACAGTTATGGGTACGGCGGGGCCTTGTCCCGTCATAGTTCTGTAAAACTCTTAGAGGTCTGTATTTATATGTAGGATTGGACTCGTGTATAGTGTAGTCTCTTTTGATTATATATATACGACAGCCTTATCGGCTTTGCCCTTGAATGTTTGTTTAAAAAAAATGAGTGTTATTTAACTTCCGCATGTAACTTGTGTCGTTTGGGTAAAAGGGTGCCCGGGTGCCCAGGTAGGGCACCAGTCGCGGACCCGGGGTTCGGGTCGTGACACTTTCAACTAAGTCTCATAAATTTCAAATAAATCTAGTCGCATGACTTTCAAATAAATCAAGTCTCATAACTTTCAAATAAATCTTGTCTCATGACTTTCAAATAAATCAAGTCTCTTATACTTCATCTAATCTAATCTCATATACTTTCAAGTAAGGTCTCATATACCTTCAAGTAAAGTCTCATATACTTTCAACTAAGTCTCATAACTTTCAAATAAATCTAGTCGCATGACTTTCAAATAAATAAAGTATCATAACTTTCAAATAAATCTAGTCTCATGACTTTCAAATAAATCAAGTCTCTTATACTTCATCTAATCAAATCTCATATGCTTTCAAGTAAGTTCTCATATACCTTCAAGTAAAGTCTCATATACTTTCAACTAAGTCTCATAACTTTCAAATAAATCTAGTCGCATGACTTTCAAATAAATCAAGTCTCACAACTTTCAAATAAATCTAATCTCATGACTTTCAAATAAATCAAGTCTCATTAGTGTTGTAACCTAGAAAGATCAACTCGACTCCAATGCTTACTAAACACTCTTACCAACATCTCCCATAAGACTTGGTAAGGACTTAGGAATAACTTAGACATGTCTTTAGCATAGAATCAATAACATGAATACTCTAATAACGAGGTAAGTATACTTCAAGAAACAAGTCATGTATACTCTAATAATCAATCATGTCGATAGAAGGAAAAAGTTCACATACCTTTTAAGCTATTCCACACGCTAAGTATAATACGCCACTCGTAGAATGTTAACTTATAATGACAATAATACTTCTATCAATTCTAAGCTATCAAGTGTAAGACTTATACCAAATAATGGTTCTCTTATTCTACGGAAATTTGGGCAGCACTTCCTTTGTTTCTACGTACTTTTCCACCTTTTACAAGACCCGATTTCAACACCAATAAAGCCATACTTAAGGGCACAATCAACAGTTAATCAAAGGGGATTACACGCCTAACTTGACGTGTAAAATTCTGCCCCTTAATCTTCCAAACAGCCCACTAAAATTAGTTCATAGTCCAATGTAAAAACAGTCCTTTAGTCCGCTAAAACAGTCCACTAGTACAGTCCATTAGTACAGTCCACTAATACAGTCCATTAGTACAGTCCACTAATACAGTCCATTAGTACAGTCTTTTAGTTGGTGTTCTCGGCCAACTACTACAACCAAAACTGTTTTCATAACTTCTTATAATCCAACTTATATTCCAACACTTTATATAAGTTATATTAACTTGTTAACAACAAGATTCCTTCATGTCAACATGTAATAGGTAATGTTTAACAACAAAAATATCCAATGAATCCGACAACGCCAAAACTGTCCACAATCGGCTAACATGCCAAGATTGTGACATGTACTTCTTATTCTTCATTATTTTTAATCACAAGTTCATCCATTAATTACTACAAAATGTAATATCCAATTACTTTAAGAGGACAATGATCCTTACCTCAAATATGCCCAAAATATTCCAAGTTTAAAAGTCGATCCTTAGCATATCCTAGCTCCTATTCTTCAAGTTCCAATCCACAATATGTAACCCTTAGAAGCTTATAACCAACTTCTCTTCAAGTTTAACACCTAAAAAAGTTGAAGAACACCCTATGGTTTCAACCCTTCAAGTCACGGCCAAAAGGCTTTTTAGGGGTTAGGGGTGCTTAATCTTGCTAATCACTTGGTTAGGGACCTTAATCTTATATTAATGAACAAAGATTGGAAGTTTAAGTATTTTTTTTTGGTCT
Source organism: Przewalskia tangutica (assembly GCA_029844215.1). Classification (NCBI taxonomy): domain Eukaryota; kingdom Viridiplantae; phylum Streptophyta; class Magnoliopsida; order Solanales; family Solanaceae; genus Przewalskia; species Przewalskia tangutica. Next base: position 87,634,477 of record CM056726.1, on the reverse strand, counting down.
CCAAAATAGGCCTTGGCCGAGAGCACCATAAGAGGAGGAGCTAGGATTCTTGAAATAATTCTAAGTGTTGGCTAAGTGTAGAATGAAGTCTTGCACTCCCTCTATGTATATATAATGTATCCCAAGTAGTGAGATTAAGACAAGTGTAGGGACAAGATTGTGGACAAGTGTGTGTGGGACCCATGTCCATTTCAACAAATATCTTCAAGACTTGCCACCTTGCAAGACAAGTGGGGGTGCCACTTGTCACCCTCCAATTCGTCAAAATTATTTTTTGCTCCAAAATATCTATATTTGGCCAAAATATCTCGAAATATTGTGGGCCCTACAAAACCGTAAAATTTTCCCGTGGGCCCACATGACCAAATCCGGAACTTAAAAATCCAAAATTCCAATATAATCTATAAGTCCCAAATACCAAATTTGAGAACTAAATTCCAATTAATAACCCTTTTCCTTCACAAATTCCCGATATTTTTCCTTAAGAAAAAGTAATTTTTCTTTCTTTCCAAAATTTAAATCTTATTTTCATATGTACGTTTTCATATCATTCCCTTGGAATTACGGGGTGTAACATTGTTATTATAGGTTGAAGTACCTATTTAAGACGTATTCTACTTGTCGTGTTGGTATAGCCGATAAGGTATGTGAAACTATCATTTCTTCTTTTGACATGATTTATATGAAGTGAAGGTACGGCGGACGTACATAGAGTTATTGGATCTGAATCCTTAATGAGTTAAACATGATATGATAGTACCTTGGTTTTTCTAAAATGAAAGTTCATTTTAATGAGTTATACATGATATGATGGTGCCTTAGTTTTTCTAAAATGAAAGTTCATTTTAATGATTTTATTGAGAGTCAAATGAAGATTTAAATTGCACAAGGTTGCTCATGATAGTTATTCCATGCTAGTGTTATTATTCCATTTTATCGCGTCCCAGAAAGGGTCGGGCAGTAAATGCTTTTACCGCGTCCCAGAAAAGGTCGGGCAGTTTATGTTTAGATGATTTTACCGTGTCCCAGTAAGGGCCGGGAAGTTTATGTTTAGATGATTTTACCGCGTCCTAGAAAGGGTCGGGTAGTTTATGTATATATGTTTACCGCGTCCTTCACTAGAGGGTCGGGCAGTTTATGACTATATGTTTACCGCGTCCCAGAAAGGGTCGGGCAGTATATGTTCACCGCGTCCTTCACTTGAGGGTCGGGCAGTATATGTATATGTTTCCATGGACTTATATCCATGAGGCGAGTATAGACACTCATGACAGTATATGTTTCCATGGACTTGTATCCATGAGGCGAGTATAGATATTCATGACAGTATATGTTTCCATGGACTTGTATCCATGAGGTGAGTATAGATATGTCACGACCCGAAACTGGGCCCGTGACTGGTGCCTTACCCCGGGCACCCTAGTGACACAACATCAGAGTAATCGGCGGAACATAAAACAACAACATGAGATAACAGAAATATAAAACAATAATCTGTGAAAACTTGCCTTTCGGCATATATATAACCATCAACTCTTTTACAAATGAACAGCTTAATCCTTTTTACAAACCCTGCCACAACAAGATTACATGCACCTCTAAGAAATGATACGACAACTATGGCGGACAGGCCCGCCAAACCCCGAATGTAAACACTTACTACGACGGGACTATACCACCGATAAGCCTCCGAGAAACGGAGCTTCCCAAACGTCAAATCGTGACCGAGAGCTAGGATCAACGATCGTGTACCTCAACTCGCAGATGAACGCGGCCCAAGGAGGTCAAGATAACAGTGCCGAGTATGTGAAACTAAAAATCAGTAAATGAAATCATAATAGTCTATAAAGCAGAGACATGTATGATAAGCAAACTACGATCCACAACAAATAAGCGATCATGTCAAGTCGTGGACTCACGCCTCAAAGTTATCACAATAAAGCCGTGACGGCAAGTACGAAGGCATAGCCGACTACTAAGACCCACAGTACCAAAAATACCACAAACTGTATCCCGAGGTCTTTCTAGACCGCACCACATGATCGAAGCTGGCCACTGCCCGCAATATCAATGTGCGCGTCTATTCTGGAACTCTCGCAGCTCGCATAGGTCACACACGGACCCGCATGAGGTATTCCTCTAATCATGGTCCTGCATCACCGAGGTATACCTCGCATCGAAGCGCAGCCAACCCTCGGTATCCGCTAGGCTCCCGCAACCCGCATAGTCTCAAAAGACCGCATAGTCTCACAGACCGCATCGCATAGGGAATCCCGCATCGGGCTAAACACCCGAATGATCAAATCCCGAGCTACCGCGACTCGCATAGTCACGAGGACCGCATAGGCCGTAAAGACCGCATCAAGCGGTGGCAAGCCCTCGGTATAATAAGTCAAGGGGTATGTGATACAATAACAAGATAACGGGCTTAACGCTTAACAACGTAAGCACAACAGAGTGACCTCACATAATAATCACAAGATACTAACACACGTAGCATCCTAACATGCTTACTTATCAAGTCAACAAGAAAGTATTACAAGGCTATCACAAACCAATACAATCAAGTTATTCACACAAGGTACTTTCTACTAACAAGTTCGGGTACCTATCCCCAAAGCACTTCATACATTAAATCTTTACAAGATACGTTACTTCACAAAACCACACAATACCAAAGAGTATATGAACATAGAGTGATTATCTTTTTAAAGTAAATCAATTACTTCTCTTTGTAAAATCAAGTAGCAACATTCTTTTCCAATGTTTAAGTTTGCCTAATTTCCAATGTTCAAGTTTCTCATTTTAGAACGGTTTCGTAGTTCATAATCTTATTCATTTAAGAATATAATTCTCCTTTAAACAACTGAGAAACCTAAGCCTTACATGTGAGTAGGATATTCTTGTTTATAACAATCTTATTACAATGACCATGATCTAGGAAATATCATTTTGTCTCATCTTAGTTTCTATGCAGGATGGAAGTTTCTTGGTTTTATTAATACTTAATTAGTCGAACATTTCCTTTATTAACGCCGCAGTGGTTTGTCGATACACATTCGATTTCAAATCAAGAAAACATTCTTAAGCCGTTATACCTAACCTCCCATAAAGCTAGTATAACTCTTAAGTTTTCAAAACCAAGTATTACTTCTTCTTTCAAAATGATTCAAAAATCTTTTGAAATACTTCAAGTTCTTTATTAACACATAACAAGCCGCTTATAGTTCAAATCGATTACCTTTTAAAACCACATGTATTTTCTAACCAACATAAAGTCATATAACCAACTTCCCATAAAGCCGTTATAACACTTTATGTTTTACACCAATCAAATACATTTAGCACATGTACACGCTCACCGTACTACATAGTTCACACATATCATGCTAGAAGAGATAGGAAGAGGTTCACATACCGCGGCAGTATCGACTAATAGCAAAACGCCCAACCGTCGGCTACTCCTTAAGCCAAGCAGATCGCGCCACACGTAGTACTCCCACCTATAAGGCCACAAGGCGCATTAACATTAGGTCTCTTCAGAGAACATTCTACCAAAATTCGAAGACTCTCCCCGCAACAACAGAAACTCCTCCTCTATCGAGGCCGCTACCAAGCCAACCGTGGGGTTATACATCTAACCCTAACGGGTACAACTCTACTCCATGGTACTACTACACAAGTCTCAGTAATACACCCATGTAATTACAGTCAAGATTCTCTTCTTTAAATTCAGCTTAAGTCGCAAGACATTGCCGTAAGTATTATTCAGCTTAAGTCAAAAGACATTGCCGATAACTACGTTCAGTTCTATTATATAGTATACTTCAACTATATATTCACAATCATGTAATTTCCAATTACAATAGAGGACAAGATAATTACCTCGATAAGCCCATAATTATCCTAGCTTAAAGTCGATCACGGCAATCGTTTAGCTCCAACTCCGAGCGCCCAACCCGCTCTAAACCACCCTTAGAAGTTCTAACCAACTTCACACAATACTCCAACGGACTATGGAGATTTTCCTAGGGTTTCGGTTTTGTGGACTGACGGAAGTATAATAGTATTTTGCTTTTCAGATAGGTATAACCTTAGAATACAACAAGGTATATGGCTAAGGTAATTTGGGCATTATAACAATACTTTTGAGAGTATTTCTACACCACAAAGGGGGTACATTATACGAGAACAACACCACAAGGAGGGTGAAGTCTCGCCATAAGGCCAACTCGAGGGAGGGCTCTCGCCGAGGGGGAAAGGACGAGAACAAGGTGAAGGGAGGAGGAAGAGCTCACAAGACTTAGGCATTTTGGATGAAGAAGTCTTCAACCTTAAGGGGTATTTATAGGTCAAGGGATGGCCAACCAAAGGCCAAGATCAATCCATGTGTTAGGCAAGTGTAGGCTAGGATTTACCAACACAAATATCCTACCAACTCCTTGACTTTTCCAAGGCACCAAAAACGTGCTCCACTTTGTCCAAATCGTCCAAATGGACGCTCAAGTCCACCAATTGGAGGTGCCAAGTGTCGCCTCCCGTTGGTCCAAAATGTTTCGCCTCTCGGAAAAATCCGCAAAAATTAGAAATGACATAGCGGAAATTCCCTACGGTCGTGGAAAACGTTTAAAAAAAACGACTCTAAACGTGTTGTGAACAAAATTAATTCGCCAAGCCTTAGTACAAGTTTCAAATTTTCTACGCACGCCCCACGCATATACTGAAATACGGTATAACATTCTCCTCCTTAGAAACATTCGTCGAATGTTCCTTCTAAGTCTCAAAACAAACGCTACACTACTACTATACTTACGAGCACAATCCTCGCCACATCCGCCACGTAAAACACCCGCAGACATAAAAACTTACATCCAAGTCCACGAGGAAACACCTCTAACATCACCAAATGACACCACTTTGTCACTTTGTCGCGAGCCTTGCTCGACGACCCAACAATGGTACCGGCCGCTCGCGATCCCCGAGGCTGTCAGACACTGAACTCTTACCATATTTCGACATCGCCCGATTCAAAACTCGGGTTACTATCTCTAACGTGGTCATCATTAATCGGGAACACTGGATGGATCTTCGATACTTTCCCGAATATAACAAAACGAAAGACGGACGCCCCGCCTCCTAAGTCGGACTACAAATGCTAACATATAGGCAACCCGCCTATTCTTCACATGAACTCACAAAGGCCCAAAGTAACTCGCTAAGTTCCTCTGTTTCCCAAAATTCGCCACACCCAATCCGGTGGTACCTTCAAGAAGACCGACCACAACTCAACTCTAAGCGTCGCCGCTTATCCGCACGATATCTACGAGCCGCGAACCTCTTCTAGCCAAGCTTCACTATCCACACCTTTGGAACAAGCTCGCACTAATCGTTCAACCTTGCCAACATCGAACCAATCGGCCAAGAACTTACACTTCCGCCTCTTACAAGGCTTCATAAGGCGACATCCGAACACGAAATGGTAGCTTAAACGCTTCCTCTACAGAGACAACACCCTACAACTACCCTCAAGTCCACACATCGCCCGGGGCGAATGCGATTCGAGACTCACCGAGTTCTTAGCACATGCTTGGTAAAACTTCCAAACAAAACAGCCGTGAACTGGCTCCACTGTCGCCATAAGGTAAAGGTAGGCACCCTGCAACCTTACAACCTCTTCTCGATAAATCAACATCGCCGAGTGAACGGTCCCGATCAAGAACACGATGGGTCGCTTCATCGCCCGACCATCGGTCGAACGCATCCACGAACTCAGACATTTGGTTAACTAAACTGGGCCTAACACTCGTAACCTAACACAAGGCGACCACCACAAACTGACCCCACCACCAAACCTACCGCGGGTTGACCCGCAACGGCCCCAACCCGACCCAAGAACACGCAAAATACTAGCTCCCGATCCGAACAATCTCACTAAACACGTTACGAAAACCCAGCGGTCTTCTTAGCTCAACTACCCCCTTTCATTTCACCTACTTAGGACCTATCCCAAACGTAGCTCACGTGCACTATGCACTCCAATAAGGATCAAACACAACACTACACCTTTACATCGAGATGGCCTTACCTCTAAGGTCTCTACGTATAAAACTCTAAGGTTCACACTTTTCTATCCCCCAAATCTTACTTGGTTAGCTAACCAAGATTTCTAATCACAACATTAACACTCGCTATCAAAACATAGCACTTATGATATACCCATCTTATCACACATACGAACTCTGAGGGTTAAAGATCTATCTCAGAATTCTTGTTTCATTCCTTAGTCGTTTAATCAAACTCGCCTGTAGGGCGCATAGCTTAAGGAAGGTGACGAACTACCCACCGGTACTGAAGGCAAAGTCCTCCTACTAGGTCACTCTCTCGACACATGGCCCTGACGGCCGCAGGTACAACAAGTACCAACTAAAAGACGACATTCCCCGGGATGACGTCGCCACATGCGGAACTAAGCCCCGGAGTTCGACCAACTCTCGCATACTCGAACGCCCCAAATCCGGAAGACCACTCGCACCGCGAGGTGCATAATCTAATCACGCGAGGCGACTCGCCTAAAGTTACCAAAGGACCTTGCCGCTCGCCTCTTCTCGCCCTCGTTAACCCATCGATCTCTATGTTTTACCGCCGCGCATAAGCCCGCATACGTGCCATGCTCAAGCTTCAATCAAGGATTACTCTTGCACACCCTTCTTAGGTAGTCATCAAGACTCGCGATACATCGGTATACTCTCCGGTAGCCAAATCCATAGCTAGTAACAGTGGTCGCTTTCGCAATCTAATTTCATCGTTTCCCTGGCCGTGAACTAAAGGTTCAAATGTCATGGCCGCAGAGAACCGCCGTCGTGCTAAACTTTACTGGGGCTAGTGACGTCGCAGAAATCCCCGAATGAAGCATTACCCTAGGTAATGATTGGGCCTGTGCCCACGTAACCTTCTGAACTCTACTTGCAGCTCCCTCGGCTGCCTTGCCCTCCTGGGCCCGGGTTGCCCTACGCGGAGGCATAACGATAGGGGAAAGAATTTCGTCAGAGGGTCCAACTTACAACACAACTCTAAGGCACGATCTCAGAGTGAGAAGAATAGAAACCAATCCTAAATATCCTATAGCCTCACGACATTGCGTGGTGCACAACACACCGATAATCAAGACTTCCATCGATACGGTTCAGAGACACTTTCCGAGGATTAATCGCTCGATACCACTTTTGTCACGACCAAATCGCCCGTGGATCGTGCCTTACCCCGCACCCTAGTGACACAACATCGAGTAATCGCGAACATAAAACAACAACATGAGATAACGAAATATAAAACAATAATCAGGAAAACTTGCCTTTCGCATATATATAACCATCAACTCTTTTACAAATGAATACTTTAATCCTTTTTACAAACCCCGCCACAACAAGATTACTGCACTTCTAAGAAATGATACGACAACTATGGCGACAGGCCCCGCCAAACCCCGAATGTAAACACTTACTACGACAGGGACTATACCACCGATAAGCCTCCGAGAAACGAGCTTCCCAAACGCTGAAATCGGACTCGAGAGCTAGGATCAACGATCGTGTACCTCAACTGCGGATGAACGCAGCCTCAAGGAGGTCAAGACAACAAATTTGAGTATGTGAAACTAAAAATATCGTAAATGAAATCATAATAGTCTATAAAGCAGAGACATGTATGATAAGCAAACTACACCACAACAAATAAGCAAATATGTCAAGTCGTGACTCACGCCTCAAAGTTATCACAATAAAGCCAGACGGGCAAGTACGAAGGCATAGCCGACTACTAAGACCCACGCACCAAAAATACCACAAATCGTATCCCGAGGTCTTTCTAGACCGCACCACATGATCTAAGCCGCCACTCGCCCGCAATATCAATGCGCGTCTATTCTCGAACTCTCGCAGCCCGCATAGGTCACACACGACCCGCATGAGGTATTCCTCGAATCATGGTCCTGCATCACCGAGGTATACCCCGCATCGGGCGCAAACAACCTCGGTATCCGCCTAGGCTCCCGCAACCCGCATAGTCTCAAAAGACCGCATAGTCTCAACAGACCGCATAGGAATCCCCGCATCGGGCTAAACACCCGAATGATCAAATCTCGAGCTACCGTGACTCGCATAGTCACGAAGACCGTGATAGCCGTGAAAGACCCGCATCGGGTGGCAAGCCCTGTATAATAAGTCAAGGGGGTATGTGATACAATAACAAGATAACCGCTTAACGCTTAACAACGTAAGCACAACGAGTGACTTCACATAATAATCACAAGATACTAACACACGTAGCATCCTAACATGCTTACTTATCAAGTCAACAAGAAAGTATTACAAGGCTATCACAAACCAATACAATCAAGTTATTCACACAAGGTACTTTCTACTAACAAGTTCGGTACCTATCCCCAAAGCACTTCATACATTAAATCTTTACAAGATACGTTACTTCACAAAACCACACAATACCAAAGAGTATATGAACATAGAGTGATTATCTTTTAAAGTAAATCAATTACTTCTCTTTGTAAAATCAAGTAGCAACATTCTTTCCAATGTTTAAGTTTGCCTAATTTCCAATGTTCAAGTTTCTCATTTTAGAACGGTTTCGTAGTTCATAATCTTATTCATTTAAGAATATAATTCTCCTTTAAACAACTGAGAAACCTAAGCCTTACATGTGAGTAGGATATTCTTGTTTATAACAATCTTATTACAATGAATCATGATCTAGGAAATATCATTTTGTCTCATCTTAGTTTCTATGCAGATGGAAGTTTCTCGGTTTTATTAATACTTAATTAGTCGTAACATTTCCTTTTATTAACGCCGCAGTGGTTTGTCGATACACATTCGATTCAAATCAAGAAACATTCTTAAGCCGTTATACCTAACCTCCCATAAAGCTAGTATAACTCTTAAGTTTTCAAAAACCAAGTATTACTTCTTCTTTCAAAATGATTCAAAAATCTTTTGAAATACTTCAAGTTCTTTATTAACACATAACAAGCCAGTTATAGTTCAAATCAGTTACCTTTTAAAAACCACATGTATTTTCTAACCAACATAAAGCTGTTATAACCAACTTCCCATAAAGCCGTTATAACACTTTATGTTTTACACCAATCAAATACATTTAGCACATGTACGTCTACCGTACTACATAGTTCACACATATCATGCTAGAAGAGATAGGAAGAGGTTCACATACCTCGCGACGAGTATCGACTAATAGCAAAAACGCTCCAACCGTCGGCTACTCCTTAAGCCAAGCAGATCGCGCCACACGTAGTACTCCCACCTATAAGGCCACAAGGCGCTTATTAACATTAGGTCTCTTCGTAGAACATTCTACCGAAAATTGCAAAGACTTCCCCGCAACAACAGCGTAAATCTCCTCCTCTATCGAGGCCGGCTACCAAGCCAACCAGGGGGGGGGTTATACATCTAACCCTAACGGGTACAACTCTACTCCATGGTACTACTACACAAGTCTACTGTAATACAGCCCTATGTAATTACAGTTCAGTACTCTTCTTTAAATTCAGGCTTAAGTCGCAAGACATTGCCGTAAGTATTATTCAGGCTTAAGTCAAAAGACATTGCCGATAACTACGTTCAGTTCTATTATATAGTATACTTCAACTATATATTCAAGCAATCATGTAATTTCCAATTACAATAGAGGGACAAGATAATTACCTCGATAAGCCCATAATTATCCTAGCTTAAAGTCGATCCTGGGCAATCGTTTAGCTCCAACTCCGAGCGCTCCAACCCGCTCTAAACCACCCTTAGAAGTTCTAACCAACTTCTACACAATACTCCAACGGACTATGGAGATTTTCCTAGGGTTTCGGTTTTGTGACTGACGGAAGTATAATAGTATTTTCTGGGCTTTTCGTATAGGTATAACCTTAGAATACAACAAGGTATATGGCTAAGGTAATTTGGGCATTATAACAATACTTTTGAGAGTATTTCTACACCACAAAGGGGGGGTACATTATACGAGAACAACACCACAAGGAGGGGGGTGAAGTCTCGGCCATAAGGCCAACTCAAGGGGGAGGGGCTCTCGGCCAAGGGGGGAAAGGACGAGAACAAGGTGAAGGGAGGAGGAAGAGCTCACAAGACTTAGGCATTTTGGATGAAGAAGTCTTCAACCTTAAGGGGTATTTATAGGTCAAGGGATGGCCAACCAAAGGCCAAGATCAATCCATGTGTTAGGCAAGTGTAGGGCTAGGATTTACCAACACAAATATCCTACCAACTCCTTGACTTTTCCAAGGCACCAAAAACGTGCTCCACTTTGTCCAAATCGTCCAAATGGACGTTCAAGTCCACCAATTGGAGGGTGCCAAGTGTCGCCCTCCCGTTGGTCCAAAATGTTTCGTCTCTCGGAAAAATCCGCAAAAATTAGAAATGACATAGCCGGAAATTCCCCTACGGCGTCGGAAAACGCATTTAAAAACGACTCTAAACGGGTGTTGTGAACAAAATTAATTCGTCCAAGCCTTAGTACAAGTTTCAAATTTTCTACGTACGTCCTTACGTACATACTCTGGAAATACGGGGTATAACAAGATACTCATGACAGTATATGTTTCCATGGACTTGTATCTATGATGCGAGAGTATATATTACAGTTCATGAGACAGGATCCCTTTGTTATGTGATTATGAGTTTCTTAAGCTTCCGCTGGTTATATGTGATGTGTGGTAGGCACATCAATATTATGACATGTTTATTGTACTTTAATTATTATATTATTTTGTGATAGTTATTATTCTTTTTTCTGAATGTTTTGTCATGTTTTATAGTTCTTTATCATGATTGCTTCACTTTCATTTGTTTTTGGTTCTATCCTCCTCAGACTCTACTTGTACAAGTCAAATTATGACAAACTAAATAAAAATGGAGGGAGTCAACATTAAGAGTAGTAAGATACATCAAAGGTGCACCGGGTCTTCGCATTTTTATGAGTTCTAAACAGTCAACTGAACTCACAGCATATGTGATGTTGATTCAGTTGACTTAGTATGTCAAAACTCTAGAAGATCAGTGACATGTTATGTGATAAAACTAGGAGAATCTTTGATATCCTGAAAATTAAATAAATAAATCATTGTATCCAAAAGCTCAACAAAAACTGAGTACATAAACATGGCTTCAGGTGTATCCGTAATCTTATGGCTAGTTGGACTATGCAAGAAGTTGAATGTCAAGGTTAAATTGCATGTAACTTTGTACCATGACAACAAATCACCAATCCAAGTTGATGCAATCTCATATTTCATGAGAGAACTAATGTCACGACCAGACCCTGGGCCCACGACTGGTGCCCTATGTTACACCCCGTAAATTCAAGAAGAATAAGATAAGAACGTACGAAGGGAAATAAGATTTGAAAGTGGAAAGATAAGTTGACAAACATGTTTTGGACAGATTTGGAGTCAACTTTGAAGTACTATATGCCCTAAGTATTAAGAGTTTTTAGGTGTTTAAAAAAAAGCCTAGCATAAATCTTGTTGAGTCTAGTTTCCAACGCAACAAACCGTTCGTCGGTAGGACATCGGGGCAGAAAGGTATGGGCGTTAGAAGTTCAGTGGGCAGACGCAGAGGAAGGATATTCCAGTCAGGCGTCGCAGCGCCGCGCGCCACAGCAGGCCGCGCGCCAGAAATTCAAATCCTCTAGTTGTAGCCATGCGCGCTGGCGCAGGTCACGCGCCAAGGCGGGATTTTTCTGCAGAAAAGGGGAGAAAATCAGGGGATATTTGTGAAAAATCCTATGGGAGGGTGACAAGTGTCCCTCCCATCTTTTTGACCAAGAAAAGGTCCTATTTTAAGACCAAGTCTTGAAGACTTGGTCATTTTACTAAGAACCGTCCTAAGAAATCCCTCTCCCTTCTCTCTAGAAATATTAAAGAAAACCTTAGCCTAGTGAAGAATTCTTGGAGCGGCGGTAAGAAGGTGAAGTATTGATAAACTAGTAGGAAGCTCGCGTGGACGAGTTTGACGTGAAAAGGAGTTGCGGAAAAAGGGCTATAGTGGGTAAATCCTAAAGGTAAAAATTCCCTCTCCTCTTGGAATTAAGCTATTATGCAGGTAATAGTTGATGTTGACCACGTGAATCGGGTATTAAAGATTTATAAGTATTATGGGCTTTGAAAGCTTAAAAATTCGAAATGGCATGCTAGCCACTTGAAATTGAAATACAAATGAATCGATAGTTATAATTGTCGCATGTTGTCTAAATGAGAGATTATAGTCGTGATATTGGTTGCGACTGTATAACATGCGAAAACGACACTATGGATGGAAAATGGAATCGGAAAAGATTTATTGTGGTTGTACTTTGTAGTCGAAAAATGACCTTTAATATTGGACTGTTTTATATAAGTTGTGGGGCAGAATTTTATACGTCATGTAAGGCGTATAATCCCCTTTGAGTGATTAATGTGTTGAGCCTTAAATATGGCGTGTTTGGTTATTGAATTCGGGCCTTGAAAAAGGTGGAAAAGTATGTAGAAACGAAGGAAGTGCTGCCCGATTTTCCGTAGAATTTAGTGACTTTGCATTTATAATATTCTACGTTCGAAGTAAGAAGTTAATAAACGTATTATGGTCATTATAGGTTGACATGCTACGTGCGGTATATTGGACTTAGCTAGTGGATTGGCCCGAAGAGGTATGTGGAACTTTCCTATCTCTTGAGCATGAATAGTTGTACCTATATAGTACGGTAGACGTAGAAGACTTTGATATCCTTTACTTGTTTTTAAGAATGTCCAAGTCGGTGGAGTTATGGGATTAACTCACTTGTTTAAAAGTAGTAAAGATGTCTTAGTTTTCAAAGTTAAGGGACTTGTAGTGTTTTAAGTATATGATATTTGTTTCGTATTAAACGTATAAGTCCCTTAGATATAAGGAAGAATATAATTGCCTACAGTATAAAGTTAATATAACGACTTTATGGGAAGTTGGTTATATTAGTTTTATGAAAAGTTAAAAAGAGAGATTTACTCTAAGTAAAATAAGTAAGGATAAATGACTTGAATTAATGAAAGGCAATTTGATTTGAATGCATCAATTGCTTAAGGTTTTAAAAGAAAAGAAGTCATTTGTTTTAAAAGCCTAATTATATTTCTAAAAGGTATGGTGACTTGTCTTTAAAAGTAGTTATGACTTGATACTACGGTTATTAGTACCTTGGAAGTTTTATAAGAAAAAGAGTCATTTTTAAAAGAGTAGAAGTACGTAGTACTTTGGGTTAAATTCCCGGATTTTTATAAAGACATGTTAGTGCCTTAAGTAAACTAAAATGAGAGTGTATGTGAACAAGACTAATAAGAAGTTAGGGGATTTCTTAACTTGTTTATGTTATATATGATAAGCCGGTAGTGCTTATGTTATGTATGATAGCCGGTTTGTGCTAGTGATATATTATTCATTACGGGGTCATTCCCCGGGTTTGTGGCATTTGCATATTCCGTGGATTTGCTACCCACGATGCGAGGAATACCTCATGCGAGTCCGTAAGGGCTTATGCGGGTGAAATAGTCCCATGCGGGGCGGACCAGTCCTATGCGAAGAATACCTCATGCGGGTATACACGACCTATGCGGGCCGATACAGTCTATGCGAGGAATACCTCATGCGGGTCCACACGACCTATGCGGGTGAAATAGTCCCAGGAGTAGGATTGCTTAATGATACTACGGGCGGGTGGCCCTACTTTGATCATGAGCCTCCTATTTTTATGCAGTAAAGTATACTCTTGTTTTCTCTCATTGTTAGTAAGGCACAATGTACTGTAATTTGATTTCATACACGTCTCCAGCGTTATTTTAGACTTATGATGTATTTACAGTATTTTCCAGTTTACATATTTGGTACATATCATGTAATCGAATTTCTTTTCTGGCCGCGTTCATGCCGCAGGTAGCAGTGGTGGATCCTCATTCTTAGGATCACCGATCGTGTCGAAAGTTTCCTCCGGAGGCTTGTCTTTTGATACGGTTCTCCCTGATGTTGTTGATATTATGTACATTCAGGGGTATGGCGGGGCCCTATCCCGCCACAGTTTTTATTCCTAGAGGTCTGTAGTCGCAGTTGTGGTTTGGGTTCTAAAAGAATATAATTGTACTGACGTATTTTGGTTTATGTATATTTTATGGAAGACTGCCTTATCGGCTAGCCTGTGATGTTTATTGTCTAAACATGTTTATGTGTTGTGTATGTTCCGCTGCTATTCTCTGATGTATACCTGAAAGGGGTGCCCAGGTAGGGCACCAGTCGCGGGCCCGGGGTTGTGTTATACCCCGTAGTTGCAGGGTATGTATGTGGGGACGTACGTACGGGAGTACGGCAGAAAATTTTGAAAAGAAAGAAAGATGTGAGTTTTCGACGGAAAAGTTTCCGGTTATTTGTGAAGAAAAAGGTTAACGGGAATCGATTCCCAGATTTGGTATTTGGACTTCATAGATTATATTAGAATTTTGAGATTTTATTTTGGAAATGGTCACGTGGGCCCACTGGAGAAATTTACTACTTTGTGGGGCCCACTTTGTTTTAGATTTTGGCCATTGTGGATATTTTTCAAAGACGCTTTTGAGGGCCAATAGGAGGGTGACACGTGTCACCCCGCATGTGGCTTGCCGGTTACATTTGTGCACAACACCTTGTTAGAGTCGTTTTCGACTAAACGCTTTATGCGTAACTGCGAAGGCGGAAAATTCCGCCATGTCGCTTTTGTATTTTTGCGGATTTTTCCGAGCGACGGAACATTTTGGACCAACGGGAGGTGACATGTGTCACCTCACAATGGAGACAAGTGGCGGCTTGGCCAATTAATGGGCTTCAGGTGCTAGATATTTGTGTAGATATTTGTGAGGGTTTTAAGGAGTAGGGTCTAGGGTGCACTTGGCTTGATCTCGCCTTACACTTGCCTTGCACTTGGCTAGATCTTGGCCATTGGTTGGCCTTTGGGTTTGCTATAAATACCCCCTTAGTTGATGAACTTTCTTCATCCAAAATCATTTCCAAGTCTTGAAATCTCTCCTCATGAGTTGAAATCGCCCAAAGCCCTCCCTTGTGGAGCTTTGGCAGAGGCCCCCTTTGAGTGAGGCTTGGCTGGGTACCCCTAGCCTAGTTGTTTTCAGATAATACCCTTGTTGTGGTATAGAAATACTCCCTAGTATTGTTATAATGCCCAAAATACCTTAGCCTCAGACCTTGTAGTATTCCAAAGATACCTCTTTACGTAGAGTCCGGAAATACTACCTTTTGTCCTTCTTGTCTCAAACCGAAACCCTAAGGAAATCTTCATAGTTGGTCAAGATGTGAGTAGAAGTTGGTTAGAACTTCTAAGGGTTGTTTGGAGTGGTTTGGAGCGCACGGAATTGGAGCTAAACCTTGCTCAGATCGACATTATAACTTGGATAATTTTGGGCTTGTCGAGGTAATTATCTTGTCCTCTATTGTAATTGGAAATTACATGTTTGTTAGAATATATAGTTGAAGTATACTATATATGGAACTATACTTAGTATTCGCAATGTCTTTTGACTTAAGCTGAAGAATAAAGAACGAATCGAATCAGATTTACATAGGACTATATTGCGTAGACTTGTGTAGTATCGAGTAGAATTGTACACGCCCGGTAGACGTAAACCCCCAGTTGGCTTAGCAGCCGCCTCGATAGAGAGAGATTTACTGTCATGTTGGGAGGTGTTCGAATTTTCTATGTAAAGATAGAAACTTGTGTTTTGGTGTTAATAGACGTTTGAACTTTATAGGTGAAAGTACTAAGAGTAGCGTATTCTACTCGAGGAGTGGAAAGGGCTAGCAAGGTTGTAGTACTTGGAGCATTTTGCTTATTGTCGATAAATCGTCGCGAGGTATGTGAACCTCTTCCTATCTTTTCTAGCATGATTGTTGTGAACTATGTAGTACGGTAGACGCATATGTGCTAAGTGATTTGGTTGGTTTAAAACATAGGTGTTATAATAGCTTTATGGGAAGTTAGTTATAACGACCTTATGTAAGTGAAAATGGTTTATCGATGTTAGAAGTTAAGAGACTTGATCTTATAAGATAAGAGACTTAACTTATTTGTTTTAATGTGGATGTTTGTGTGAAACCTCATTCATGAGTAATGAGTACTTGGTTTTAAAGGATAATGTTTCACCGATTTCGGAATCGAATGTGTATCAGCAGACCACCGCAGCGTTAATAAAGGAAATGTATTGAATAATGATGTGTTGTATTAAAACCAAGAGAAACCTCCATCCGCATAAGCTAAGATGAGACAAAATGATATTACATTTTCTAGATCATGGTCATGTAATAAGATCGTTATAAACAAGAATAAACTACTCACATATATGACATATGTTACTCAATTGTTCAAAAAGGAATCAAGTGATTAAGTTTGGGAACTATGAAACCTTTTGAAAATGAGAAGTTGAGTAATTGAAACTAGTAAACCGAACTTAGGAAAAGAATGTTTGTACTTGATTTTAAAAGGAAAGTGTTCGTTTACTTAAAAATGTGGGTTGGTCATTCTAATACTACGTATCGGTGACTTTGATAAAAGTAATGGATCTCTTTTACAAAACTTAACGTATGTAGTACTTTGGGGTTAACAACCCGGACTTTGGTATAAAATGAAAGTACTTTGTGTTGTTGTGAAACTTGCCTATGCTTGTTGTTGCGAAGCTTGGCTATGCTTATTGTGATAACCTTTGTTGTGCAAAGCGTTGTATTTCGTGTTACCGCGTCTCGATGGAGGGTCGGTTGACTTGTTGAGAACTTACTGACGCGCTTCAGCGACGAGAAATTCCACGCACGTTCTCGTTGATAGTATTATTGTTGTTAATCACTTTGGACATACCGACACGATGCGTAGCGCACGTATGCTCCATTTTGGTTAAGGTCTTGTGGTTAATCGCTTTGGATATCTCGACACGCGTAGCGCATCGTATGTTTCCATTTTGATTATCGCCAGTGATTTCCTTTTGGACATACCGACACGATGCGTAGCGCACGTATGCTTCCATTTGGAATGTTGTCTTATTGTTTCTTGGACATACCGACACGACGCGTAGCGCACGTATGCTTCCATTTGATTCTTTCTTGTTGTCGAGGTCACATGGACATGTCTACACCGGCGCACTCGGCATGTGGCCATGGGACATTGGTATTATTGTTGCATCATGGACATGTCTACACCGATGCAAGATTCGGCACGCGCCATAATGCGAACTCGATTGATGTTGTGGCGTGAGACCCATAGTTATATTGGAGTGATGATCGCTTTATGTTGTGAATCGTAGTTTGGTTATCATACATGTCTCCCGCTTTATATAGACTAGTATGATTTCATTTACGTGATTGCATGCTTTCACATACTGGTACTGTTATCGACCTCCTTGGGCCGCTCATGCCGCAGTAGAGGTACATCGGCCGTGGATCCTCGCCATAGATCACGGTTCAACAGATTGAAGCTCCGCTTTCTCGGAGGCTTATCTTTTAGTAGGTGTTCCCGAGTTGTAGGTTCTTGTACATTCGTGGTATGGCGGGCCCCGTCCGTCATAGTCATCAGATATCTTAGAGGTCTGTAGTATCTTTGTTGTGGGGGGTTGTAAAAGGATTAAACTGCTCGTGTTTTATGATATACCAAGGCAACCGCTTTGGTTGGCCTGTTTATTTATTATATCTTTTGTTCAATGACTCATGTTTTATGTTCCGCTGATTTTCTCTGATGTATGTATCACTAGGGTGCCCGGGGTAAGGCACCAGTAACGGGCCCCGGAACGGGTCGTTACAAAAGTGGTATCGAGCGATTAATCTCTGAAAGTGTCTACGCACCGTGTCTAGTAGAGTCTTGATTATCGATGTGTTGTGCACCACATCTATAATCGTGAGGCCGCAGGACATTTAGGATTGTTTCGTTCTTCTCATCCTGAGATCGTGCCTTAGAGCTGTGTTGTAAGTTGGACCCCTCTGACGTATCTCGTTTTTACCAGTTATGCCTCCGCGCAAGGCAACCAGAGCCCAGAAGGGCAAGGCAGCCGAGGGTGCTGCTAGTGAGATACGAGGAGTACGAGTGGCGCAGCCCGTGACAAGACTGAGGTCAGGCTTGTGACGGCGGTTTCGCGACGCCGCCAAAGACCAAAGAGAGTTTAGAGCCGCAGCAGCGGGTGATGAGACTACTGACACGAGCCTCCAGCCCCACACCGGAGCAGTGAGATGGGTCACGAGATGGCGATTATTGGCGTGGTCGTGGCGATATGAGGATAGGCCGACGCAGCAGCCTGAGCCCAAAGAGCACCATGGTTCACCCCGAGCAGATAGTTTGAGGCTACGGACTTTACGAGTTGTAGCCCGCGAGTTTTACGGTCGAGGCTCGAGGATGATCCGCAGGAGTTCATCCGGCGATTCTGCCGATCACGCGGTGATCAAGGCTTCAGAGACCGAGTCAGCGGACCTTTGGTTCGTGACGCCGCGTGATACCGCAATGATCGTTTGATTCATGGAGCTTTCCCGGAGAGCATGCACCTCCAGCAGATGGGATGAGTTTTCGGGGCTTTTTCACGCACTTCTTGCCTCCGCAGATGAGGAGGGCACGCCGGCGATTTTTGTTATCGAGACAGAGGCGACCGTCGGGAGTACAATGTCGAGTTCGATTCTTTGGCTCGATATGTCCTCGCGCTTAGGCAGAGCATGGAGGATAGGTGCATCGCTACGCCACCGGCTTGATGATTATATGGCGAATCTTGTGCGTGTTTTCTTCACCGGCATGGACATTGCCCGCACGCAGCTCATGCACTAGGATGTGAGGCACGGAGGGTCGACGGAATGACTGGATCGCGAAGAGGCCGGACGGCAGGTCCTTTGGTGGCTTTCGAGGCGGACCGCCTCGCAAAGAAAGCTAGTTATATACCCCCACCGCATGCAGTGGTCCTCCACCGCCTTCGTGAGCGGTCGTGGCTCCAAGGGTTCGATTTTCGGCAGAGCAGGGTGTTAACCACCAAGCCACCCTACCTCGTTGTGACCATTGTGGTAGACTCCATTTTGGAGAGTGTCGTGCTAGATTGGGAGTTTGTTTTACATGCGGCCAGCAGGGCCATTTTGCGAGGAACTGTCCGACCAAGGGAAGCGCGGATGTTACGACTCAGCCTTCAGGATCTGTGGCTGGTTCATCACCTTCATACTATCGCCTGCAGTGTGCCTATGATTAGAGTGGAGCGGTAGCTTCAGGTATATCCTTAACCCTCTAGAGTTTTGGTATGCTTGTTATGATGATCTAATTATTGTGTGCTATGTACGGATAGCATTGTGATATGTGTGAGTTAGAAACATGCTTAGTTGGGAGGATACGTATGGGGGCATGGTAAGTGTGAACCTTAGACTATGTCACGACTGAGACCTTAGGGGTAAGGTCGTCTTGAGTTAAAGATTTATTTTTGACCCTTATCAGAGTAGTAGTACGTGGGAGTTATTTGTGTGATAAGTCCGTGGGTAGTGTGAGATGGAAGTGGTAGCTTTCATGATGTGAATTAGTAAGATTGTTCCAGATCGGGGAACCAGAGTTTGGCGCGGTTGTGGGTCGGGTTGAGGACGTGATACGGGTCAACCCGTAGCCCGGATTAAGGTGGGGTCAGTTCTGGGTGGTCCCGCCAGATGGTAGGGTCACGAGGATGCTAGGCCCAAGTTTGTATGATCATCGTATGAGTTCGTGGACGCGTTCGACCAGAAGCGGTTCGTAAAGGCCGGGAATGGCCTTAAGGAAGTTTGAGGTTAGTAAGATGACCAAGTTTGGAGGTAGTGACTCCAGATTTTCGGAACGAAGTAATGACGGAAGTATGGTACGTCTTGGGAGAGTTCAAGCGTTCGAGAAGCGGCACGACGAGTAAGGAAAGAAGAGGACGTATGTTATTTCGCGCTGCCGCGTGGCATCGCAACTTGTTAGAGGAACTTTATCGTTATTCGATTGAGAAGGAACATTCGGACGAATGTTTCTGCGAGGGGAGAATGTTATACCCGTAGTTGCAGGGTATGTATGTGGGGACGACGACGGAGTACTGCAGAAAATTTTGAAAAGAAAGAAAGATGTGAGTTTTCACTGGAAAAGTTTCCTGTTATTTGTGAAGAAAAAGGTTCGTTAACGGGAATCGATTCTGATTTGGTATTTGGACTTCATAGATTATATTAGAATTTTGAGATTTTATTTTGGAATGGTCACGGGCCCACGGAGAAATTTACGCTGTGGGCCCACTTTGTTTTGAGATTTTGGCCATTGTGGATATTTTTCGAAGACGCTTTTTGAGGGCCAGAGAGGTGACACGTGTCACCCCGCCTAGGTGGCTTGGCCGGTTACATTTGTGCACAACACCTTGCTAGAGTCGTTTTGACGAAACGTTTATGTAACTTGCGGGCGGAAAATTCCGCTATGTCGTTTTGTATTTTGCGGATTTTTCCGAGCGACGGAACATTTTGGACCAACGGAGGGTGACATGTGTCACCTCACAATGGAGACAAGTGGGCGGCTTCAATTAAGGGCTTGTGGTGCTAGATATTTGTGTAGATATTTGTGAGGGTTTTGGGAGTAGGTCTAGGGTGCACTTGGCTTGATTGGCCTTACACTTGCCTTGCACTTGGCTAGATCTTGGCCATTGGTTGGCCTTTGGGTTTGCTATAAATACCCCTTAGTTGATGAACTTTCTTCATCCAAAAATCATTTCCCAAGTCTTGAAATCTCTCCCCTTTGTGAGTTGAAATCGCCCAAAGCCCTCCCCTTGTGAGCTTTGGCCGAGAGGCCCCCTTTGAGTGAGGCTTGGCTGGGTACCCACTAGCCTAGTTGTTTTCAGATAATACCCTTGTTGTGGTATAGAAATACTCTCCTAGTATTGTTATAATGCCCAAAATACCTTAGCCTTGTACCTTGTAGTATTCCAAAGATACCTCTTTACGTATAGTCCGGAAATACTACCTTTTGTCCTTCTTGTCTCAAACCGAAACCCTAAGGAAATCTTCATAGTTGGTTGAAGTATGTGAGTAGAAGTTGGTTAGAACTTCTAAGGGTTGTTTGGAGTGGTTTGGAGCGCACGGAGTGGAGCTAAACCTTGCTCAGGATCGACATTATAACTTGGATAATTTTGGGCTTGTCGAGGTAATTATCTTGTCCCTCTATTGTAATTGTAAATTACATGTTTGTTAGAATATATAGTTGAAGTATACTATATATGGAACTATACTTAGTATTCGGCAATGTCTTTTGACTTAAGCCTGAAGAATAAAGAACTGAACTGAACTGTATTTACATAGGACTATATTGCGGTAGACTTGTGTAGTATTACTGAGTAGAATTGTACACGTCCGGGTAGACGTGTAAACCCCCCCCTGGTTGGCTTGGTAGCCGGCCTCGATAGAGGAGGAGATTTACGCTGCATGGGAGGTGCCGAATTTTCTATAGAAAGATAGAAACTTGTGTTTTGGGGTTAATAGACGTTTTGAACTTTATAGGTGAAAGTACTAAGAGTAGCGTATTCTACTCGAGGAGTGGAAAGGGCTAGCAAGGTTGTAGTACTTGGAGCATTTTGCTTATTGTCGATAAATCGTCGCGAGGTATGTGAACCTCTTCCTATCTTTTCTAGCATGATTGTTGTGAACTATGTAGTACGGTAGACGTACATGTGCTAAGTGATTTGGTTGGTTTAAAACATAGGGTGTTATAATAGCTTTATGGGAAGTTAGTTATAACGACCTTATGTAAGTGAAAATGGTTTCTCGATGTTAGAAGTTAAGAGACTTGATCTTATAAGATAAGAGACTTAACTTATTTGTTTTAATGTGGATGTTTGTGTGAAACCTCATTCATGAGTAATGAGTACTTGGTTTTAAAGGGATAATGTTTTATCGATTTCGAATCGAATGTGTATCGCGGACACCGCAGCGTTAATAAAGGAAATGTATTGAATAATGATGTGTTGTATTAAAACCGTAGAAACCTCCATCCGCATGTAAGCTAAGATGAGACAAAATGATATTACATTTTCTAGATCATGGTCATTGTAATAAGATCGTTATAAACAAGAATAAACTACTCACATATATGACATATGTTACTCAATTGTTCAAAAAGGAATCAAGTGATTAAGTTTGGGAACTATGAAACCTTTTGAAAATGAGAAGTTGGAGTAATTGAAACTAGGCAACCGAACTTAGGAAAGAATGTTGGTACTTGATTTTAAAAGGAAAGTGTTCGTTTTACTTAAAATGTGGGTTGGTCATTCTAATACTACGGTATCGGGTGACTTTGATAAAAGTAATGGATCTCTTTTACAAAACTTAACGTATGTAGTACTGGGGTTAAAAACCGGACTTTGGTATAAAATGAAAGTACTTTGTGTTGTTGTGGAAACTTGCCTATGCTTGTTGTCGAAGCTTGGCTATGCTTATTGTGATAACCTTTGTTGTGCAAAGCGTTGTATTTCGTGTTACCGCGTCTCGATGGAGGTCGGTTGACTTGTTGAGAACTTAGTTGACGCGCGGCGTGACGGAGAAATTCCACGCGCACGCCTCGCTGATAGTATTATTTTTGTTAATCACTTTGGACATATCGACACGACGCGTAGCGCACGGGTATGCCTCCATTTTGGTTAAGGTCTTGTGGTTAATCGCTTTGGATATACTGACACGATGCGTAGCGCACGGGTATGTTTCCATTTTGATTATCGCCTTGTGATTTCCTTTTGGACATACTGACACGATGCGTAGCGCACGGGTATGCTTCCATTTGGAATGTTGTCTTATTGTTTCCCTTTGGACATACTGACACGATGCGTAGCGCACGGGTATGCTTCCATTTGGATTGCTGTCTTGTTGTCGAGGTCACATGGACATGTCTACACCGATGCAGAATTCCGGGGGCATGTGGCCATGGGACATTGGTATTATTGTTGCATCATGGACATGTCTACACCGATGCAGTATTCCGGGGGCATGCGGCCATAATGCGAACCTGATTGATGTTGTGGCGCGAGACCCATAGTTATATCGAGTGATGATCGCTTTATGTTGTGAATCGTAGTTTGGTTATCATACATGTCTCCCGCTTTATATAGACTAGTATGATTTCATTTATGATATGCAGATTTCACATACTTGGTACTGTCTTGACCTCCTTGGGCTGCGTTCATGCCGCAGTAGAGGTACATCGGTCGTGGATCCTCGCCATAGGATCACTTGTCAACAGATTGAAGCTCCGTTTCTCGAGGCTTATCTTTTGGTAGGTGTTCCTCGAGTTGTAGGTTCTTGTACATTCGTGGTATGGCGGGCCCTGTCCGTCATAGTCATCAGATATCTTAAGGTCCGTAATCTTGTTGTGGCGTGGTTGTAAAAGGATTAAAGCTCGTGTTTTATGTATATCTGAAGGCAACTGTTTTGGTTGGCCTGTTTATTTATTATATCTTTTGTTCAATGACTCATGTTTTATGTTCCGCTGATTTTCTCTGATGTATGTATCACTAGGGTGCCCGGGGTAAGGCACCAGTAACGGGCCCCGGAACGGGTCGTTACAGGTTGGGTCGTGACAAAAGTGGTATCAGAGCAGTTAGTCCTCGGAAAGTGTCTACACACCGTGTCTAGTAGAGTCTTGATTATCGGTGAGTTGTGCACCACATCTATAATCAGGAGGCTGCAGGACATTTAAGATTGGTTTCCATTCTTCTCTGCGAGATCGCAAGAGAGTCGTCTTATTAGATTGAATCCTCTCCGACCTATTCTTATGTATCGCTTATGCCTCCACGAGGCTACCAGGGGCCCGTAGAAGGGCAAAGCAGTGAGGCGCTAGTGGTACGCAGAGGGTTACTAGGACTCAGTACGCACTATGCCCGAGGTCAGAGGTGGTCGGCAAGTTCACCACGCCTGTGACAGAGAGCCGAGAGCGCAAGAGCACCAGAGGTTCCTGACTGAGCCTCCAGCCCATAGCCGGGCCGAGTATAGAGATTACGAGAGCGATCTGGTTATTGACCAAAGATAGTAGCAGTGGCGCACGACAGAGCAGTAGCTAACCCAGTGAGTCGACGCTTTGATTCGGATTTTCCGGGTTGTCATCCACCCGAAGTTCTATGGTTCGAGGTCCGAGGATCCTCGTGAATTTATTCGAGCGATACGACTATGCAAGTGCTTAGGGCCTCGGAGACAGAGTCAGTTATGCTAGCCTCTTACCGGTTACGCGATATTGCGTTAAACTGGTTTGAGTCATGGGAGCTGTCTATAGGTGAGGGTGCTCTTCCAGCTGGTTGGGAGGAGTTCACAGAGGTCTTCCTGGATCACTTTTTGCCTCCTGAGATGAGGAGAGCCCACGTGGATAGATTCTTGACCTTGAGGTAGAATGGGAGGACTATTAGAGAGTAAAGCCTGGAGTTTGACTCATTGGCCAGGTATGCGCTCACTATTGTGGCCATACGGCATGCAGTTCATCGCTATGTGATGGGCTAGACCGTCATATGACATCTTGCATGCTTGGGTATGGCCCTTCACCGGTATGGATATTGCCAGATGCAGCGTATGCGCAGGATAGAGGCGAGAGAGGAGGATCAGCTAGACTCGAGCCACCCCAAGAGGCCGTGACAGCAGGTCTCGTGGCGCTTTCGAGGCGACAAATTTCAGCAGACTAGGTCCACATTTCGCCGCACGCAGTGCTCCTTCTCGGTTTCCGCGCAGGGTTGATCAGCCGGGTCATTCAGGGGCAGGTCAGGGCTCCAGGACTTTGGGGTTTCAGGGAGGCAGAGACCGTCACCGATCGAGACCATCCGCATCTCGGTGTGTTCGATGCGGTAGATCTCACCCGGGCGAGTGTCGTATGGCTTCGGGAGCTTGTTTCTCTTGTGACCAGCAGGGGCATATGAAGAGGGATTGTCCGAACAGAGGCGGCGGGAGTGTTATGGCTCAGCCGACGGGGTCAGTTGTTGGATCTTCTTCTGTGGCTATGCGCCCCGGAGGGCAGGGTGTACACGGACCGGCAGGCCGCGGCAGGGGTCGTGGTGGGGGTCCCAGTTCTAGCGATCCCCAGAACCGCATTTATTCCTTAGCCAGCCGCCAGATCGTGAGGCTTCTGCACGCCGCCGTGTACATTATTGATTTCATGATGTGACGTTTATGCTTTGATAGATCCAGGTTCTACCTTGTCCTATGTGTCTCCTCTTGTTGCTGGTAGAATCGGGATAGAGCCGGTGTTGATAGAGCCTTTTGAGGTAGCTACTCCAGTGGGTGATTCGGTGTTAGCTGAGCGGGTGTACAAAGGTTGCCCGGTGTTTATTTACAGTCGTCAGACCCTAGCAGACTTGATAGAGTTGGAGATGACAGATTTTGACGTCATTATGGGTATGGACTGGTTGGCTTCTTGTTATGCCAACGTTGACTGTAGAGGCAGGTTGGTCCGATTCCAGTTTCCTGGTGAGCCAGTTATCGAGTGGAAGGGCAACACAGCGTCGCCGAGAGGTAGGTTTATTTCTTACCTCAAGGCTAGGAAGATGGTGCAGAAAGGGTACATCTATCATCTGGTTCGGGTATTCGATACAGAGGCTGAGGTGCCAGCTCTTCAGTCAGTTCCAGTGGTTAGAGAGTTCCCAGATGTATTTCCAGACGATCTCCCGGGTATCCCTCCTGAGAGGGAGGTTGAGTTTTGTATTGATGTATTTCCAGACACTCAGCCTATATCCATTCCGCCGTACAGGATGGCACCTGCTGAGTTGAGGGAGTTGAAGGACCAACTGAAAGATTTGCTGGAGAAAGGCTTTATCAGGCCTTGTGTGTCTCCCTGGGGAGCACCGGTTTTGTTTGTGAAGAAGAAGGATTGGACGTTGCGTATGTGTGTTGATTACCGGAAGCTGAATAAAGTAACCATCAAGAACAGATACCCCCTCCCCAGGATTGATGATTTGTTTGACCGATTGCGAGTGCGAGTGTTTCTCAGATAGACTGCGGTCCAGTTATCATCAGTGCGAGTTCGAGGCGAGATATCCCAAGGATCGCATTCAGACCGGTATGGGCACTATGAGTTCAGTGGTGATGTCTTTCGGTTTGACCAACGCTCAGCGGTATTTATGGATTTGATGAACCGGTGTTCAAGCCATTTTGGATACATTTGTTATAGTATTCATTGATGACATCTGGTTTATTCGCGCATGAGCGAGTACGCATCACGGCGAGGGCGGTACTTGGGTCCTCGGGCGGCGATTGTTCGCCAAGTTCTCCAAGTGTGAGTTTTGGTTGGCCTCAGTGACATTCTTGGGGCACATTATGTTATTCCCCGTATTTTCCTGAGTATGTACGTGAGGACGTACGTACAAAAGTTTAGCCTTAGTTAGACACTTTGGACGAAAATATTGTGCACAACACTCGAAAAGAATCGTTTTCCGACGAAACGTTTTCCAAAGCTTGCGTAGGGAAAATTCCGGCTATGTCATTAATAATTTTTGCGGATTTTTCCGAGAGATGAAACATTTTGGACCAACGAGAGGGTGACACTTGTCACCCTCAGTGGGCAACAAACATGGGCTTGTTTGGACGATTTTGTGGCTTTCCTTTGGTCAAGGTTAGGTAGGATATTTTGTGTAGTAGATGGATAAGGACACTTGGGTAAATCCTCACCCTACACTTGCATAGCACTTGGCTTCATCTTGGCCATTGGTTGGCCTATAAATACCCCCCTAACTTGAAGGTTTTCTTCATCCACAAATCACTTCTCCAAGTCTTGAAAATCCTCCCCCCCTCTTGTAGTGTTTTCGTCCAAGCCTCTTCTCCCCCCTCTAGAGAAGCTTAGCCGAAACACCCCTCCCCCCTCTAGCCTAGTGGCTTCGGCCGAGTACACCCCCCCCTTGGTAGAAAGTTGTCTTCCAAGTATAGTTACTATTCCAAAATACCCTAGCCCAAATCCCTTATAGTATTTAAGTAGAAGTTGTGTAGAAACTTCTAAGGGTTTCTTGGAGCTATCGGAGCGTGCAATTAGGAGCTAAACCTTGCTCAGGATCGACATTTAACTTGGATAATTTTGGGCTTATCGAGGTAAATACTCTTGTCCTTCTATTGTAATTGGATATTACATATAAAGATAGTTAAGACTTGAGTATAAGGTATAGAAGAATATTAAAGAATAGAATTGAACTGAAATCACATCAGAAGATTAATAAAGAAGTATTGAACTGTACTTACATAGGGTTGTATTTACAGTAGACTTGTGTAGCTTGACGGGTAGGGAAGTGCTGCCCAATTTTCCGTAGAATAAAGAACATTCTGCTTAGAATAGTCTACAGAGTAGTCTAGACTTTGATAGACGTATCTGACTATTATAGGTTGATTCTCTGCGCGCGACATATTCGACTTGGCAGGTGGTTTTCGCCGAGAAGGTATGTGATTCTCCATATACTCTTGAGCATGATATTTTAAAATATATATATAGTACGGTAGACGTACATGTGTTAACTGGACGTAGTGTTACAGCAATGTCTTTTGACTTAAGCCTGAATAATAAGAATCTTGAAGTCTTTCAAAAGAATTATAAAACATTTCGAAAGAAGAAGAATATTTGATTTTTAAACAGAAAGCTTAAGAGTTATACTAGCTTTATGGGAAGTTAGGTATAACGACTTAAGAAAGATAAAAGGAACGGTTTTACTTATTTGTTTATCTTGTATTGACTTCTGCAAAAGTAGTAAGATGGTTTGATAAGTAAACATGTTATGATGCTACGTGGGTTAGTGTCTTGTGATGTTATTCTTGTTGTGCTTACGTTGTTAAACGTTAAGACCGTTGTACTGTTATTATATCACATACCCTCCGACTTGTTATACAGGGCTTGCCACCCTTGATGCGGTCTATACGGCTATGCGATGCGTGTGACTATGCGAGTGCGGGAGTTCGAGGATTGATCATTCGGGTGTTTTAGCCGTCACGGGGATGCCCTATGTGGTGCGTGTGACTACGCGGTCTATCGAGACTATGCGGACTGCGAGTCGAGGAGAATGCAGGGTTAGCTACCGTCACGAGGAATACCTCATGCGGGTCTGTGTGTGACCTATGCGGACTGCGGAAGTCCAGGATTAGGCACGCATAATGATACTATGGGCGATTGGCCTTTCTTCAATCATTCGCGGTCTAGAAAAGACCTGTTACAGTTTACCTATTATTGCTCTTGTTTGTGATATGGCACTATGTGCAATTGAACCGATTGTAATTGCAAATGGCTTTTAAATACTTTGATTTCATTTAAGTACTTTACAGTTTCACATACTTGGTACCTGTTGTACTGACCTCCTTCGGGGGGCTGCGTTCATGCCGCAGGTAAGGGCAAGCAGGTGCTAGATCCGCATCCTTAGGATCTTTGCTTTGGTGTCAGGAGCTCCATCTTCTCCGGAGGCTCGACTTTTGGTATGGTTCTCCCTGATGTTGTAGATATATGTACATTCAGGGTATGGCGGGTTCCTGTCCCGCCATAGTTGTTTACATTCCTAGAGGTATGTAGTCATGTTGTAAAGTTGGGATGTAACTGTTCACTCTTTATATATATATGCCGAAAGGCGACATTTTCTCAGATATAAACTGTGTCTCAATTTACATTTGTTTCATGTATTGTTTTTATATTCCGCTGATTACTCTGATGTATGACTACTTGGGTGCCCGGGTAAGGCACGATCTTGCCCCGAACAGTCGTGACAAAAGTGGTATCGAAGCGATTAATCCTCGGAAAGTGTCTACAGACCGTATCTAGTAGAGTCTTGATTATCGGTGTGTTGTGCACCACACCAATAATCAGGAGGCTATATGATATTTATGATTGGTTTCCATTCTTCTCACTCTGAGATAGTGCTTTAGAGTTGTGTTATAAGTTGGACCCCTCTAACGTATTCCTTTTACATGCTGATTATGCCTCCACGTAAGGCAACCCGCCCGAAGCGGCAAGGCAGGAGGCGCTAGTAGGACATCGAGAGTCACGAGGGCTCGTGCCCGATCTATGCAGACGGCGAGTTCCATGGCCGCCGGCCCAGCGAGACCACAAGACCGCGCCTCTGTCCCACGGCACAGGCGGAGGAGTTAAGTACAAGAGATGGCCCGGCTATTGGCGTGATTGTGGCGAACATGAGATAGGATCACGGCAATTCCAGTTCAGCCGATGCACATGTGGTTCACCCGAGATCAGATAGTTTGAGGCTACGGGATTTTCTGAGTTGTAGCCCACCAGAGTTCTACGGGTCGAGTCCTGAGGATGATCCGCAGGAGTTCATCCGTCGATTCTGAAGGATCACGCGGGTGATCAAGGCTTCAGAGACCGAGTCCGTGGTCTTCGGTTCGCATCGGCTGCGTGATACCGCAGTCGATTGGTTTGATTCGTGGGAGCTTTCCCGGGGAGAGCATGCGTCTCCAGAAGTATGGGACGAGTTTTCGGAGGCTTTTCTCACTCACGTCTTGCCTCCGCAGATGAGAGCACGCGGGTAAACGATTTTTATTCTTTGAGGCAGAGAGGCGCGATTAGGGAGTACAACGCCGAGTTCGATTCAGCTCGATATGTCCTGCGCTAATGCGAATATGGAGGACCGAGTGCCGATACATCAGGGCTAGATGATTATATGGTCGAGTCTTGTGCGGGTGTTGCTCTTCACCGTATGGACATTACCCGCATGCGAGCTCATGCACGGATGCGAGGCGTAGAGACCGACGGGTCGGATATCAGCGGCGAAGAAGGCGAGCGGCGGATCTTTTGGTAGCTTTGGGGTGGGCGGCCTCGATGAGCGTCTAGATTTGCACCACGGCCAGCTCGAGCACTCCTACATCGTTTTAAATGCGGCAGAGCATTCGAGGCGGTCGGGCCCGGGACTTGATTTCGGGGTAGCGAGGTGCTAACCGATCGAGGTGCTCGGTGTGTCCATTGTGGTAGATTCCATTCAGGAGTTGTAGTACTACTTGGGAGCTTGCTACACTTGTGGCGGCGAGGTCATTATGCGAAATCTGTCAGGCGGAGCGGTCGAGGTAGGGTCACGCCGAGTGCATTCTGCGGTCTTCATCCCTACGATTACACGCCCCGAAGGCGTGGTACTCATGGACCAACAGTCGCAGCAGGTCGTGGCGCGGGTCGATTCTAGCGGTCCTCGTAAGCGCATTTATGCCTTGTCGGTAAGCGAGGACTGGAGGCGTCGCGGCGCCGTCACAGTACTCTATCGGTTCGTTATGATGTATGCGCCTTGATAGATCCGGGTTCTACTCATCCTATATATCTCCCTTATTGCTAGTAGGATAGGGATAGAGCGAGTCCATAGCCGCTTTCGAGGTAGCTACGCGATGGGTGATTCGGTGGTAGCTCGGCGGGTATATAGGAGCTTGCCCGATGTCTTTATGCGATCGTCGGACCTAGCCGACTTGATAGAGTTGGACATGACGGATTTCGATGTGATCATGGGTATGGATTGGTTAGCTTCTTGCTACGCCAATGTAGACTGCAGGGAGAGAATAGTTCGGTTCCAGTTTTTGGGGGAGCCGGTTATTGAGTGGGAGGGGAACACTGTATCGCCGAGGGGTAGGTTTATTTCCTACCTCAAGGCTAGGAAGATGGTGCAGAAGGGGTATATCTACCATCTCATTCAGGTGTTTGTGTTACACCCCGTAATTACAGGACATGTTTTAAGAACGTACGTAAGAACTCACATTATTAAGATTTGAGACTTGTAAAAATTTATCGGAATTATGGAATTGTCGGAAATCGTATTATTATGACGAATGGGAGGGCGACACGTGTCACCCCCCCTTATGTTGTCTTGGACGATTTTAAGCATGGACACAATGGTCATTTGACCCTTGTTAAGAAGACAAGTCTTGCTAGTAGTCAAGCTTGAGAAAGTTGACTTGGTCAAGGACCCACAAGGCTTGATATTTAATGAGACCTCATCCTAGCAACCCATTTGGTTACATCTTGACCCTCCATGTCCCTTTATAATACTACTAGTAGTGAGACAAGTCCATACTTAGCCAAAATTTCAAGAAAAATTGGATGAGCAAGCTTAGAAGCTCTCGGGTTTGGGTCCAAGAAGAAAGAAAAAATTTTGTTTGTTGTCCATTAAGCTCCACACTTTAAACCAAGGTTCCTTAGTGTATTGTGAATGTATCTCAATAGAAAAATCTCGGAAAAAGATAGTTTTCGTATTAGTCGCAAAGTGAAAACCTAGTTGCTTTCTAGGTTTTGGATTGGAAGTTTGAAGGAAAGTTGTTGGTATGGTTCTAAGGGTCTCAAGTAGCAGATTGAAGTGTCTCGAAGAGTCTCTAAGTTGCTAAGGAGCGACTTCGGATTTGGAGTTGGTTTGAGATTCGTTGAGGTATAATCTTGTCTCTTAATAGTGTTACAAGATTATATATATATTGTTGTTGTTAGCTTTACATGTTGCTAGCATGAAGTTGATATGTTGAAGTTTATAAGTATTATGGATTGCTTGTAGCCTTAAATCCGAAATGTAATGTAAGCCATGTGAAGTTGGATTACAAATTGGTCGTTATTAGATTCGTCGCATGTTAATTACTTGGAGATCATAGTAGTTGTAATCGAGTGAGACTTGATATCATGTTAGGCTAATAACTTGGATTGAAATGGAAATTGGATAAGAATTGATGTTGTAGCACTTCAAGTTAGCCGAATTGGCCTAGTAAGTTGTATTATTTTGATATCGTTTGTGGGGCGGAATTTTACACGTCTAGTAGGCATGTAATCCCCTATTGTTGATTGCATTGATTGGGCCTTAAATGTGGCGTGTTTGGTTATTGTATTCGGCCTTGAAAAAGGTGGCAAAGTAAGTAGAAACAAAGGAGGTGTTGTCCGATTTTCCGTAGAATTTAGTGACTTAGCACTTAGAATATTCTACGTTTGAAATAAGAGGTTAATGGACGTTGGTGACCATTATAGGTTGAAGTACTAAGTATAGTGTATCCTACTTGAAGAATGGAATAGCTCAAGGTTGAAGTACTTTGGAGCATTTTGCTGCTTGTCGACAATCGTCGCGAGGTATGTGAACCTCTTCCTTCCTTTGGCATGATTCTATGTATGAAGTATACATGTAGTAGTATTTCATGATTCCGTCTACTCTTAGAAGTTAAGAGGTAGTTATGTTGATTTACTCTATGTAAAAGCTACGTCTAAGAAATCCTAAGTCCTTACCAAGTCTTATGGGGGATGTTGGTAAGAGTCGTTAGGAAGTATTTGAGTCGAGTTGACTTGGCTAATTTACTTACGAATGAGAATAAGTATCGAACAAGCCATTGCAGCGTTAATAAAGAAAAATGTAATGACAATTAATTATGTTAAAACAAGTAGAATTCTCCATCTGCATAGAAGCTAAGATAAGACAAAATTGTATTACATTTTCTAGATCATGGCTACTTGAATAAGATCGTTATAAATAAGTATAACTTATTCACAACGCACCAAAGTATATGTTACTTAATTTAAAAGAGTTTATGTATGAAGTTTTTAAGACTTTGAAACTTGTTTTCTTAATAGTTAAGAGACTTAAAGTATTTTGAAAGCTATGTGATTTGATTTGAAAGTATAAGTCTCTTGGTTATAAAAAGAATGAATTAGTTTAAGGCATAAGGTTAGTATGACGGCTTTATGGGAAGTTGGTTATAATAACTTTATGGGAGGTTAAGAGAATGGTTTTCTTCAGTAACATAAACAAGAAATGATTTGAAATAATGAAGGGCAAATTGTTTTAAAGGTACCAATTGCTTAAGGTTTTTAAGAAAGAAGTCACTTGATTTAGAAGCCGGTAATTGTATTTCTAAAAGGTATTGTGACTTGTCTGAAAGGTAGAGATGACTTGATACTACGGTTGTTAGTATCGGAAGTTTTATTTGAAAAGAGTCTTTCTAAAGGATTAGAGGTGCGAAACGTTGGGTTAAATTCGGGTTTTATATGACATTATCGACCGAGAGATGGGCAGGCGGTATACCTTACGCGACGATATGACATTATCGACCCGAGAGACGGGCCGGCGATACCTTACGCGATTATATGACATTATCGACCGAGAATGGGCGGGCAAGATACCTTCTGGCGCACTATATGACATTATCGACCGAGAATGGGCCGGCAAAGATACCTTCTGCAGGCAGACTATATGACATTATCGACCCAGGAATGGGCCGGGCAGTATACCTTTACGGGCAGACTATAGGACATTATCGACCCAGGAATGGGCCGGGCAGTATACCTTTACGGGCAGACTATATGACATTATCGACCCAGGAATGGGCCGGGCAGTATACCTTTACGGGCAGACTATATGACATTATCGACCCAGGAATGGGCCGGGCAGTATACCTTTGCGGGCAGACTATGTGACCTTGATCGCGTCCCAGATTGGGCCGGGTAGAATAGGCGCCCCTCCTTAAAGGGCCAGATTATACTTATGAAAGATAGGTAAGATATACGGTAATGAACTTAATGATTTTTCCTAATCATGTACATAGGAATATGACTATAACTTTTATTGAAAATGGGAAAAGATGATAAGGAGCGATTAAGTTCATAAGTGGTAATGACACGGCAGGATCTGGTATGTATTTGTTTTATACTTGTCCCTGTCATTCTTTTGTACAGATATGATCATTTCTTATCACGTTATTTATGTTCCATATTAAATTTTTGTTATCGACCCCGCCCGAAGTGCGTTCATGCCCGCAGTTTTAGGTACCAGGTTGGTGATCCTTGCTCTTAGGATCTCGGTTCGATTTTGAAAGCTCCATTTGCTCGGAGGCTTAGCTCTTGTGCAGTTTTCCACGAGGTAGTAGATTCATGTATATTCAGGTATGGCGGGGCCCTGTCGCCACGATTGTTATGTTAAAAATTCTTAGAGGTTTGTAGTCACATATTGTGGGTCAGTTGTAAAGGAAAAGAGGCAACTGCTTCGGTTGTTTATATATATGTCCAGGAAGGTAGCCCTATCGGCTAACCTGTTGTTTTATTTCTGTTGTTCATTTTATAAGTTGCATGTATGTTCCGCTGATTATCTCTGATGTATACTGAGGTGCCTGGTAGGGCACGATCGCGAGCGGGTCGTGGTCGACAAACAAAAGTGGTATCGAAGCGATTAGTCCTCGGAAAGTGTCTACAGACCGTGTCTAGTAGAGTCTTGATTATCGGTGTGTTGTGCACCACATCTATAATCAGGAGGCTGCAGGACATTTAGGATTGGTTTCCATTCTTCTCACTTTGAGATCGTGCGATAGAGCTGTGTTGTTAGGGTCGTCTCTCCCTAACGAGTTATGTTGTTTGCAGCTACGAGAAAGACAACAGTGACCCAGGAAGGACTACGTGGATTGCGTATCCAGGTTGGTAATGATTATAGTATAGTTGGTATTGTGACATACATCTATACGGAGTTATGTATGAGGGTCATTCATGGGTTGCCTAGAATTGTTTTAGATTTACCAAGAGTGGTAAAGACTAACTAGATACCGGGAAGGTATGGAATAGTCAGTGAATTTTCGCCAAGGTCTTGTGTTTTATTTTGAGATATTTGGGAAAGGATGAGCTGTCTGATAGGGTAGTGAACCCTTAAGAAGCCATGTTAAGGAACTTAACGGAGTGTCATGTGGATAGATTAAGCTGCGTAGTAGGCTTAAGAGAATTGTACGGATGAGGTCCGTATAGAGTAAGTAATGGTGGTTGTGATCAAGACGACACGATTATGGTGTTATGAGAAGTTTTTGTACCCGTTTACTGGGGGACTGGTAAGGTAGGCTTGGAGCATGGAAATTGCGAGCCTAAGAATGTTGAAGACCGCTGAGACCTTAGATGTACAAGTTCTTCTCGGGTAGAAAGATTTATTATAGACCAAGAATAAGAGTTAAGTGCGACGGCGGGTCGGGGTGAGGACCTGTTACGGGTCTCCCCATGGCCTGGAATGGAGTGGGATCAGTTGGTAGTAGTTCCGCTACGTGACAGGGTCACGAGGGTGCAAGGCCCAAGTCTAGTTAATTATTTTATGGGTTCGTGGACGCGTTCCACAGGAACCAGGTCGTGAAAGCCGGAAATGGCCGTATATTGTTTTATAGAGTGACTCCAAAGATTAGAGGCCAGAATCGGTATGGAATTTATGTATGTATGCTAGAAAGAGTTGGAAGCACAAAAAGATAACCTCTTTTGGGCTTATGATGGACGGTTATGCGTGTGCGAGGTATTAGGGCCATGTGTGGCATTATTAGTATGTCGGGGTTGTGAAAGGAAACTATGTCGCTAATTATAAATATTGACTCCGAAAGAACATTCGGGGACGAATGTTTCTAAGGGGGGAAGAAGGTTACACCCCGTAATTACAGGACATGTTTTAAGAACGTACGTAAGAACTCACATTGTTAAGATTTGAGACTTGTAAAAATTTATCGGAATTATGGAATTGTCGGAAATCGTATTATTATGACGAATAGGAGGGCGACACGTGTCACCCCCCCTTATGTTGTCTTGGACGATTTTAAGCATGGACACAATGGTCATTTGACCCTTGTTAAGAAGACAAGTCTTGCTAGTAGTCAAGCTTGAGAAAGTTGACTTGGTCAAGGACCCACGAGGCTTGATATTTAATGAGACCTCATCCTAGCCACCCATTTGGTTACATCTTGACCCTCCATGTCCCTTTATAATACTACTAGTAGTGAGACAAATCCATACTTAGCCAAAATTTCAAGAAAAATTGGATGAGCAAGCTTAGAAGCTCTCGGGTTTGGGTCCAAGAAGAAAGAAAAAAATTTGTTTGTTGTCCATTAAGCTCCACACTTTAAACCAAGGTTCCTTAGTGTATTGTGAATGTATCTCAATAGAAAAATCTCGGAAAAAGATAGTTTTCGTATTAGTCGCAAAGTGAAAACCTAGTTGCTTTCTAGGTTTTGGATTGGAAGTTTGAAGGAAAGTTGTTGGTATGGTTCTAAGGGTCTCAGTAGCGGATTGAAGTGTCTCAAGAGTCTCTAAGTTGCTAAGGAAGCGACTTGGTTGGAGTTGGTTTGAGATTCGTTGAGGTATAATCTTGTCTCTGAATAGTGTTACAAGATTATATATATATTGTTGTTGTTAGCTTTACATGTTGCTAGCATGAAGTTGATATGTTGAAGTTTATAAGTATTATGGATTGCTTGTAGCCTTAAATCCGAAATGTAATGTAAGCCATGTGAAGTTGGATTACAAATTGGTCGTTATTAGATTCGTCGCATGTTAATTACTTGGAGATCATAGTAGTTGTAATCGAGTGAGACTTGATATCATGTTAGGCTAATAACTTGGATTGAAATGGAAATTGGATAAGAATTGATGTTGTAGCACTTCAAGTTAGCCGAATTGGCCTAGTAAGTTGTATTATTTTGATATCGTTTGTGGGGCGGAATTTTACACGTCTAGTAGGCATGTAATCCCTATTGTTGATTGCATTGATTGGGCCTTAAATGTGGCGTGTTTGGTTATTGTATTCGGCCTTGAAAAGGTGGCAAAGTAAGTAGAAACAAAGGAGGTGTTGTCCGATTTTCCGTAGAATTTAGTGACTTAGCACTTAGAATATTCTACGTTTGAAATAAGAGGTTAATGGACGTTGGTGACCATTATAGGTTGAAGTACTAAGTATAGTGTATCCTACTTGAAGAATGGAATAGCTCAAGGTTGAAGTACTTTGGAGCATTTTGCTGCTTGTCGACAATCGTCGCGAGGTATGTGAACCTCTTCCTTCCTTTGGCATGATTCTATGTATGAAGTATACATGTAGTAGTATTTCATGATTCCGTCTACTCTTAGAAGTTAAGAGGTAGTTATGTTGATTTACTCTATGTAAAAGCTACGTCTAAGAAATCCTAAGTCCTTACCAAGTCTTATGGGGGATGTTGGTAAGAGTCGTTAGGAAGTATTTGGAGTCGAGTTGACTTGGCTAATTTACGGCACGAATGAGAATAAGTATCGAACAAGCCATTGCAGCGTTAATAAAGAAAAATGTAATGACAATTAATTATGTTAAAACAAGTAGAATTCTCCATCTGCATAGAAGCTAAGATAAGACAAAATTGTATTACATTTTCTAGATCATGGCTACTTGAATAAGATCGTTATAAATAAGTATAACTTATTCACAACGCACCAAAGTATATGTTACTTAATTTAAAAGAGTTTATGTATGAAGTTTTTAAGACTTTGAAACTTGTTTTCTTAATAGTTAAGAGACTTAAAGTATTTTGAAAGCTATGTGATTTGATTTGAAAGTATAAGTCTCTTGGTTATAAAAAGAATGAATTAGTTTAAGGCATAAGGTTAGTATGACGGCTTTATGGGAAGTTGGTTATAATAACTTTATGGGAGGTTAAGAGAATGGTTTTCTTCAGTAACATAAACAAGAAATGATTTGAAATAATGAAGGGCAAATTGTTTTAAAGGTACCAATTGCTTAAGGTTTTTAAGAAAGAAGTCACTTGATTTAGAAGCCGGTAATTGTATTTCTAAAAAGGTATTGTGACTTGTCCTGAAAGGTAGAGATGACTTGATACTACGGTTGTTAGTATCTGGGAAGTTTTATTTGAAAAAGAGTCTTTCTAAAGGATTAGAGGTGCGAAATCGTTGGGTTAAATTCGGGTTTTATATGACATTATCGACCAGAGATGGGCGGGCAAGATACCTTCTACAGGCGACGATATGACATTATCGACCGAAGACGGGCGGGCGGTATACCTTTACGCAGATTATATGACATTATCGACCGAGAATGGGCGGGCGATATACCTTACGCAGACTATATGACATTATCGACCCAGGAATGGGCCGGGCAGTATACCTTTACGGGCAGACTATAGGACATTATCGACCCAGGAATGGGCCGGGCAGTATACCTTTACGGGCAGACTATAGGACATTATCGACCCAGGAATGGGCCGGGCAGTATACCTTTACGGGCAGACTATATGACATTATCGACCCAGGAATGGGCGGGCAGATACCTGCACGCGGACTATATGACATTATCGACCCAGGAATGGGCCGGGCAGTATACCTTTGCGGGCAGACTATGTGACCTTGATCGCGTCCCAGATTGGGCCGGGTAGAATAGGCGCCCCTCCTTAAAGGGCCAGATTATACTTATGAAAGATAGGTAAGATATACGGTAATGAACTTAATGATTTTTCCTAATCATGTACATAGGAATATGACTATAACTTTTATTGAAAATGGGAAAAGATGATAAGGAGCGATTAAGTTCATAAGTGGTAATGACACGGCAGGATCTGGTATGTATTTGTTTTATACTTGTCCTGTCATTCTTTTATCTGTATATGATCATTTCTTATCACGTTATTTATGTTCCATATTAGCATTTTGTTATCGACTTCGCCGAAGTGCGTTCATGCCGCGAGTTTTAGGTACCAGTTTGTGATCCTTGCTCTTAGGATCTCGGTTGATTTTGAAAGCTCCATTTGCTCGGAGGCTTAGCTCTTGATGCAGTTTTCCCGAGGTAGTAGATTCATGTATATTCAGGGTATGGCGGGGCCTGTCCGCCACGATTGTTATGTTAAAAATTCTTAGAGTTTGTAGTCACATATGTGGAGTCGATTGTAAAGGAAAAGAGGCAATCGCGGTTGTTTATATATATGTCCAGGAAGGTAGCCCTATCGGCTAACCTGTTATTTTATTTCTGTTGTTCATTTTATAAGTTGCATGTATGTTCCGCTGATTATCTCTGATGTATACCTGTAAGGGTGCCTGGTAGGAGCACCGATCGCGAGCTTGGTGGGTCGTTACAAAAGTGGTATCGAAGCGCTTAGTCTCGGAAAGTGTCTACAGACCGTGTCTAGTAGAGTCTTGATTATCGGTGTGTTGTGCACCACATCTATAATCAGGAGGTTGCAGGACATTTAGGATTGGTTTCCATTCTTCTCACTTTGAGATCGTGCGATAGAGCTGTGTTGTTAGTCGTCTCTCCTAACGAGTTATGTTGTTTGCACTACGAGAAGGCAACGATGACCGGGAAGGACTACGTGGATTGCGTATCCAGGTTGGTAATGATTATAGTATAGTTGGTATTGTGACATACATCTATACGGAGTTATGTATGAGGGTCATTCATGGGTTGCCTAGAATGGTTTTAGATTTACCAAGAGTGGTAAAGACTAACTAGAATCTGGGAAGGTATGGAATAGTCGATGAATTTTCGCCAAGGTCTTGTGTTTTATTTTGAGATATTTGGGAAAGGATGAGGTATGCGATAGGAGTAGTGAACCAGAAGCCATGTTAAGGAACTTAACGGAGTGTCATGTGGATAGATTAAGCTGCGTAGTAGGCTTAAGAGAATTGTACGGATGAGGTCCGTATAGAGTAAGTAATGGTGGTTGTGATCAAGACGACACGATTATGGTGTTATGAGAAGTTTTTGTACCCGTTTACTGGGGGACTGGTAAGGTAGGCTTGGAGCATGGAAATTGCGAGCCTAAGAATGTTGAAGACCGCTGAGACCTTAGATGTACAAGTTCTTCTCGGGTAGAAAGATTTATTATAGACCAAGAATAAGAGTTAAGTGCGACGGCGGGTCGGGGTGAGGACCTGTTACGGGTCTCCCCATGGCCTGGAATGGAGTGGGATCAGTTGGTAGTAGTTCCACTACGTGCGAGTCACGCAGTGCAAGGCCCAAGTCTAGTTAATTATTTTATGGGTTCGTGGACGCGTTCCACAGGAACCAGGTCGTGAAAGCCGGAAATGGCCGTATATTGTTTTATAGAGTGACTCCAAAGATTAGAGGCCAGAATCGGTATGGAATTTATGTATGTATGCTAGAAAGAGTTGGAAGCACAAAAAGATAACCTCTTTTGGGCTTATGATGGACGGTTATGCGTGTGCGAGGTATTAGGGCCATGTGTGGCATTATTAGTATGTCGGGGTTGTGAAAGGAAACTATGTCGCTAATTATAAATATTGACTCCGAAAGAACATTCGGGGACGAATGTTTCTAAGGGGGGAAGAAGGTTACACCCCGTAATTACAGGACATGTTTTAAGAACGTACGTAAGAACTCACATTGTTAAGATTTGAGACTTGTAAAAATTTATCGGAATTATGGAATTGTCGGAAATCGTATTATTATGACGAATGGGAGGGCGACACGTGTCACCCCCCCTTATGTTGTCTTGGACGATTTTAAGCATGGACACAATGGTCATTTGACCCTTGTTAAGAAGACAAGTCTTGCTAGTAGTCAAGCTTGAGAAAGTTGACTTGGTCAAGGACCCACGAGGCTTGATATTTAATGAGACCTCATCCTAGCCACCCATTTGGTTACATCTTGACCCTCCATGTCCCTTTATAATACTACTAGTAGTGAGACAAATCCATACTTAGCCAAAATTTCAAGAAAAATTGGATGAGCAAGCTTAGAAGCTCTCGGGTTTGGGTCCAAGAAGAAAGAAAAAAATTTGTTTGTTGTCCATTAAGCTCCACACTTTAAACCAAGGTTCCTTAGTGTATTGTGAATGTATCTCAATAGAAAAATCTCGGAAAAAGATAGTTTTCGTATTAGTCGCAAAGTGAAAACCTAGTTGCTTTCTAGGTTTTGGATTGGAAGTTTGAAGGAAAGTTGTTGGTATGGTTCTAAGGGTCTCAAGTAGCGGATTGAAGTGTCTCGAAGAGTCTCTAAGTTGCTAAGGAGCGACTTCGGATTTGGAGTTGGTTTGAGATTCGTTGAGGTATAATCTTGTCTCTGAATAGTGTTACAAGATTATATATATATTGTTGTTGTTAGCTTTACATGTTGCTAGCATGAAGTTGATATGTTGAAGTTTATAAGTATTATGGATTGCTTGTAGCCTTAAATCCGAAATGTAATGTAAGCCATGTGAAGTTGGATTACAAATTGGTCGTTATTAGA
This sequence comes from Przewalskia tangutica, assembly GCA_029844215.1. Taxonomy (NCBI): domain Eukaryota; kingdom Viridiplantae; phylum Streptophyta; class Magnoliopsida; order Solanales; family Solanaceae; genus Przewalskia; species Przewalskia tangutica. The sequence goes on along the minus strand of CM056726.1, from coordinate 87,593,517 downwards.
TTCGCATGTTAATTACTTGGAGATCATAGTAGTTGTAATCGAGTGAGACTTGATATCATGTTAGGCTAATAACTTGGATTGAAATGGAAATTGGATAAGAATTGATGTTGTAGCACTTCAAGTTAGCCGAATTGGCCTAGTAAGTTGTATTATTTTGATATCGTTTGTGGGGCGGAATTTTACACGTCTAGTAGGCATGTAATCCCCTATTGTTGATTGCATTGATTGGGCCTTAAATGTGGCGTGTTTGGTTATTGTATTCGGCCTTGAAAAAGGTGGCAAAGTAAGTAGAAACAAAGGAGGTGCTGTCCGATTTTCCGTAGAATTTAGTGACTTAGCACTTAGAATATTCTACGTTTGAAATAAGAGGTTAATGGACGTTGGTGACCATTATAGGTTGAAGTACTAAGTATAGTGTATCCTACTTGAAGAATGGAATAGCTCAAGGTTGAAGTACTTTGGAGCATTTTGCTGCTTGTCGACAATCGTCGCGAGGTATGTGAACCTCTTCCTTCCTTTGGCATGATTCTATGTATGAAGTATACATGTAGTAGTATTTCATGATTCCGTCTACTCTTAGAAGTTAAGAGGTAGTTATGTTGATTTACTCTATGTAAAAGCTACGTCTAAGAAATCCTAAGTCCTTACCAAGTCTTATGGGGGATGTTGGTAAGAGTCGTTAGGAAGTATTTGGAGTCGAGTTGACTTGGCTAATTTACGGCACGAATGAGAATAAGTATCGAACAAGCCATTGCAGCGTTAATAAAGAAAAATGTAATGACAATTAATTATGTTAAAACAAGTAGAATTCTCCATCTGCATAGAAGCTAAGATAAGACAAAATTGTATTACATTTTCTAGATCATGGCTACTTGAATAAGATCGTTATAAATAAGTATAACTTATTCACAACGCACCAAAGTATATGTTACTTAATTTAAAAGAGTTTATGTATGAAGTTTTTAAGACTTTGAAACTTGTTTTCTTAATAGTTAAGAGACTTAAAGTATTTTGAAAGCTATGTGATTTGATTTGAAAGTATAAGTCTCTTGGTTATAAAAAGAATGAATTAGTTTAAGGCATAAGGTTAGTATGACGGCTTTATGGGAAGTTGGTTATAATAACTTTATGGGAGGTTAAGAGAATGGTTTTCTTCAGTAACATAAACAAGAAATGATTTGAAATAATGAAGGGCAAATTGTTTTAAAGGTACCAATTGCTTAAGGTTTTTAAGAAAGAAGTCACTTGATTTAGAAGCCGGTAATTGTATTTCTAAAAGGTATTGTGACTTGTTACGAAGGTAGAGATGACTTGATACTACGGTTGTTAGTATCGGGAAATTTTATTTGAAAAGAGTCTTTCTAAAGGATTAGAGGTGCGAAACGTTGGGTTAAATTCGGGTTTTATATGACATTATCGACGAGAGATGGCGGGCGATATACCTTTACGCGACGATATGACATTATCGACCCGAGATGGCGGGCAAGATACCTTTACGGGCAGATTATATGACATTATCGACCGAGAATGGGCGGCAATATACCTACAGGCGGACTATATGACATTATCGACCCAGAATGGGCGGGCGGTATACCTTACGCGGACTATAGGACATTATCGACCGAGAACGGGCGGGCAATATACCTTACGCGCACTATAGGACATTATCGACCCAGAATGGGCGGGCGGATACCTTTACGCGCACTATATGACATTATCGACCGAGAATGGGCGGGCGATACCTTCACGCGGACTATATGACATTATCGACCGAGAATGGGCGGGCAGTATACCTGCGGGCGTACTATGTGACCTTGATCGCGTCCCAGTTGGCGGGTAGAATAGCGCCCCTCGCCAAGCGGCAGATTATACTTATGAAAGATAGGTAAGATATCATTAATGAACTTAATGATTTTTCCTAATCATGTACATAGGAATATGACTATAACTTTTATTGAAAATGGGAAAAGATGATAAGGAGCGATTAAGTTCATAAGTGGTAATGACACGGCAGGATCTGGTATGTATTTGTTTTATACTTGTCCTGTCATTCTTTTATCTGAGATATGATCATTTCTTATGCGTTATTTATGTTCCATATTAAATTTTGTTATCGACCCCCGGGGCTGCGTTCATGCCCGCAGTTTTAGGTACCTGGTTGGTGATCCTTGCTCTTAGGATCTCGGTTGATTTTGAGAAAGCTCCATTTGCTCGGAGGCTTAGCTCTTGTGCAGTTTTCCACGAGGTAGTAGATTCATGTATATTCAGGTATGGCGGGGCCTGTCCGCCACGCTTGTTATGTTAAAAATTCTTAGAAGTGCAGAGTCACATATGTGGGTCGATTGTAAAGGAAAAAGAAATCGCTTCGGTTGTTTATATATATGTCGGGAAGGTAGCCTATCGGCTAACTTTGTTGTTTTATTCTGTTGTTCATTTTATAAGTTGCATGTATGTTCTGATTATCTCTCGATGTATACTGTAAGGGTGCCTGTGTAGGGCACGATCGCGATGCGGTCGGGTCGTGACAAAAGTGGTATCAGAGCAGTTAGTCCTCGAAAAGTGTCTACAGACCGTGTCTAGTAGAGTCTTGATTATCGGTGTGTTGTGCACCACATCTATAATCAGGAGGCTGCAGGACATTTAGGATTGGTTTCCATTCTTCTCACTTTGAGATCGTGCGATAGAGCTGTGTTGTTAGGGTCGTCTCTCCCTAACGAGTTATGTTGTTTGCAGCTACGAGAAAGGCGGATGACCGGGAAGGACTACGTGGATTGCGTATCCAGGTTGGTAATGATTATAGTATAGTTGGTATTGTGACATACATCTATACGGAGTTATGTATGAGGGTCATTCATGGGTTGCCTAGAATGGTTTTAGATTTACCAAGAGTGGTAAAGACTAACTAGATACCGGGAAGGTATGGAATAGTCAGTGAATTTTCGCCAAGGTCTTGTGTTTTATTTTGAGATATTTGGGAAAGGATGAGCTGTCTGATAGGGTAGTGAACCCTTAAGAAGCCATGTTAAGGAACTTAACGGAGTGTCATGTGGATAGATTAAGCTGCGTAGTAGGCTTAAGAGAATTGTACGGATGAGGTCCGTATAGAGTAAGTAATGGTGGTTGTGATCAAGACGACACGATTATGGTGTTATGAGAAGTTTTTGTACCCGTTTACTGGGGGACTGGTAAGGTAGGCTTGGAGCATGGAAATTGCGAGCCTAAGAATGTTGAAGACCGCTGAGACCTTAGATGTACAAGTTCTTCTCGGGTAGAAAGATTTATTATAGACCAAGAATAAGAGTTAAGTGCGACGGCGGGTCGGGGTTAGGACCTGTTGGGGGTCTCCCCATGGCCTGGAATGGAGTGGGATCAGTTGGTAGTAGTTCCGCTACGTGACAGGGTCACGAGGGTGCAAGGCCCAAGTCTAGTTAATTATTTTATGGGTTCGTGGATGCGTTCCACAGGAACCAGGTCGTGAAAGCCGGAAATGGTCGTATATTGTTTTATAGAGTGACTCCAAAGATTAGAGGCCAGAATCGGTATGGAATTTATGTATGTATGCTAGAAAGAGTTGGAAGCACAAAAAGATAACCTCTTTTGGGCTTATGATGGACGGTTATGCGTGTGCGAGGTATTAGGGCCATGTGTGGCATTATTAGTATGTCGGGGTTGTGAAAGGAAACTATGTCGCTAATTATAAATATTGACTCCGAAAGAACATTCGGGGACGAATGTTTCTAAGGGGGGAAGAATGTTACACCCCGTAATTACAGGACATGTTTTAAGAACGTACGTAAGAACTCACATTGTTAAGATTTGAGACTTGTAAAAATTTATCGGAATTATGGAATTGTCGGAAATCGTATTATTATGACGAATGGGAGGGCGAAACGTGTCACCCCCCTTATGTCGTCTTGGACGATTTTAAGCATGGACACAATGGTCATTTGACCCTTGTTAAGAAGACAAGTCTTGCTAGTAGTCAAGCTTGAGAAAGTTTACTTGGTCAAGGACCCACGAGGCTTGATATTTAATGAGACCTCATCCTAGCCACCCATTTGGTTACATCTTGACCCTCCATGTCCCTTTATAATACTACTAGTAGTGAGACAAATCCATACTTAGCCAAAATTTCAAGAAAAATTGGATGAGCAAGCTTAGAAGCTCTCGGGTTTGGGTCCAAGAAGAAAGAAAAAAATTTGTTTGTTGTCCATTAAGCTCCACACTTTAAACCAAGGTTCCTTAGTGTATTGTGAATGTATCTCAATAGAAAAATCTCGGAAAAAGATAGTTTTCGTATTAGTCGCAAAGTGAAAACCTAGTTGCTTTCTAGGTTTTGGATTGGAAGTTTGAAGGAAAGTTGTTGGTATGGTTCTAAGGGTCTCAAGTAGCGGATTGAAGTGTCTCGAAGAGTCTCTAAGTTGCTAAGGAGCGACTTCGGATTTGGAGTTGGTCTGAGATTCGTTGAGGTATAATCTTGTCTCTTAATAGTGTTACAAGATTATATATATATTGTTGTTAGCTTTACATGTTGCTAGCATGAAGTTGATATGTTGAAGTTTATAAGTATTATGGATTGCTTGTAGCCTTAAATCCGAAATGTAATGTAAGCCATGTGAAGTTGGATTACAAATTGGTCGTTATTAGATTCGTCGCATGTTAATTACTTGGAGATCATAGTAGTTGTAATCGAGTGAGACTTGATATCATGTTAGGCTAATAACTTGGATTGAAATGGAAATTGGATAAGAATTGATGTTGTAGCACTTCAAGTTAGCCGAATTGGCCTAGTAAGTTGTATTATTTTGATATCGTTTGTGGGGCGGAATTTTACACGTCTAGTAGGCATGTAATCCCCTATTGTTGATTGCATTGATTGGGCCTTAAATGTGGCGTGTTTGGTTATTGTATTCGGCCTTGAAAAAGGTGGCAAAGTAAGTAGAAACAAAGGAGGTGTTGTCCGATTTTCCGTAGAATTTAGTGACTTAGCACTTAGAATATTCTACGTTTGAAATAAGAGGTTAATGGACGTTGGTGACCATTATAGGTTGAAGTACTAAGTATAGCGTATCCTACTTGAAGAATGGAATAGCTCAAGGTTGAAGTACTTTGGAGCATTTTGCTGCTTGTCGACAATCGTCGCGAGGTATGTGAACCTCTTCCTTCCTTTAGCATGATTCTATGTATGAAGTATACATGTAGTAGTATTTCATGATTCCGTCTACTCTTAGAAGTTAAGAGGTAGTTATGTTGATTTACTCTATGTAAAAGCTAAGTCTAAGAAATCCTAAGTCCTTACCAAGTCTTATGGGGGATGTTGGTAAGAGTCGTTAGGAAGTATTTGGAGTCGAGTTGACTTGGCTAATTTACGGCACGAATGAGAATAAGTATCGAACAAGCCATTGCAGCGTTAATAAAGAAAAATGTAATGACAATTAATTATGTTAAAACAAGTAGAATTCTCCATCTGCATAGAAGCTAAGATAAGACAAAATTGTATTACATTTTCTAGATCATGGCTACTTGAATAAGATCGTTATAAATAAGTATAACTTATTCACAACGCACCAAAGTATATGTTACTTAATTTAAAAGAGTTTACGTATGAAGTTATTAAGACTTTGAAACTTGTTTTCTTAAAAGTTAAGAGACTTGAAGTATTTTGAAAGCTATGTGATTTGATTTGAAAGTATAAGTCTCTTGGTTATAAAAAGAATGAATTAGTTTAAGGCATAAGGTTAGTATGACGGCTTTATGGGAAGTTGGTTATAATAACTTTATGGGAGGTTAAGAGAATGGTTTTCTTCAGTAACATAAACAAGAAATGATTTGAAATAATGAAGGGCAAATTGTTTTAAAGGTACCAATTGCTTAAGGTTTTTAAGAAAGAAGTCACTTGATTTAGAAGCCGGTAATTGTATTTCTAAAAAGGTATTGTGACTTGTCCTGAAAGGTAGAGATGACTTGATACTACGGTTGTTAGTATCTGGGAAGTTTTATTTGAAAAAGAGTCTTTCTAAAGGAGTAGAGGTGCGAAGTACGTTGGGTTAAATTCCCGGGTTTTATATGACATTATCGACCCAGAGATGGGCCGGGCAGTATACCTTTACGGGCAGACGATATGACATTATCGACCCAGAGATGGGCCGGGCAGTATACCTTTACGGGCAGATTATATGACATTATCGACCCAGGAATGGGCCGGGCAGTATACCTTTACGGGCAGACTATATGACATTATCGACCCAGGAATGGGCCGGGCAGTATACCTTTACGGGCAGACTATAGGACATTATCGACCCAGGAATGGACCGGGCAGTATACCTTTACGGGCAGACTATATGACATTATCGTCCCAGGAATGGGCCGAGCAGTATACCTTTACGGGCAGACTATATGACATTATCGACCCAGGAATGGGTCGGGCAGTATACCTTTGCGGGCAGACTATGTGACCTTGATCGCGTCCCAGATTGGGCCGGGTAGAATAGGCGCCCCTCCTTAAAGGGCCGGATTATACTTATGAAAGATAGGTAAGATATATGGTAATGAACTTAATGATTTTTCCTAATCATGTACATAGGAATGTGACTATAACTTTTATTGAAAATGGGAAAAGATGATAAGGAGCGATTAAGTTCATAAGTGGTAATGACACTACAGGATCTTGTATGTATTTTTTTTATACTTGTCCCTGTCATTCTTTTGTACAGATATGATCTGTTTACTGTACGTTATTTCTGTTCCATATTAAATTTTGTTATCGACCTCCTTGAGGCTGCGTTCATGCCCGCAGGTTTTAGGTACCCAGGTTGGTGATCCTTGCTCTTAGGATCTCGGTTCAGTTTTTTAGAGAAAGCTCCATTTGCTCCGGAGGCTTAGCTCTTGGTACAGTTTTCCCTGAGGTAGTAGATTCATGTATATTCAGGGGTATGGCGGGGCCCTGTCCCGCCACAGTTGTTATGTTAAAAATTCTTAGAGGTCTGTAGTCACATATTGTGGGTCGATTGTAAAGAAAGGAGGCAATCGCTTGGTTGTTTATATATATGTCGGGAAGGTAGACCTATCGACTAACCTGTTGTTTTATTTCTGTTGTTCATTTTATAAGTTTCATGTATGTTCCGCTGATTATCTCTGATGTATACCTGTAAGGGTGCCTGGTAGGGCACGATCGCGAGCAGTCGGGTCGTGATGATTTGATCCGAGGTGCGGTACCAGATTTTCTGTCAGTTCCAGTAGTCAGAGAGTTCCCAGATGTGTTTCTAGACGACCTCCCCGGTATCCCTCCGGAGAGGGAGATAGAGTTTTGTATCGATGTCTTTGCGGACACTCGGCCTATTTCCATTCCGCCATACGTAATGGCACTGCGAGTTGAGAGAGTTGAAGGATCAGCTTAGAGATTTGCTGGAGAAGGGCTTCATCAGACCTAGTGTTTCTCCCTGGGAAGCGCCGGTATTGTTCGTGAAAAAGAAGGACGGGACGTTGCGCATGTGTGTTGATTACAGGCAGCTGAACAAGGTGACCATTAAGAACAGATACCCCCTTCCCAGGATTGATGATTTGTTCGACCAGTTGCAGGTTGCGAGATGTTTCTCCAAAATTGATCTGCGATCGGGCTATCATCAGGTGCGAGTCAGAGAGGTGGATGTCCCTAGGACTGCATTCCGGACCCGGTATGGGCATTATGAGCTCAGGGTCATGTCTTTTGGGTTGACCAATGCTCCAGCGGTATTCATGGATTTGATGAACCGAGTGTTCAAACCATTTTTGGACACGTTTGTGATAGTGTTCATTGATGATATCTTGGTTTATTCTCGCTCAGAGCAGGAGCATGCGAGCATTTGAGGATCTTTGAGAGTTCTCCAGACCAGCGATTATACGCCAAGTTTTCCAAATGTGAGTTTTGGTTGGCTTGGTGGCTTTTCTTGGGCATATTGTGGGGCGATGGTATTCGGGTGGATCGGCCAAGATCGGCGATCGGGACTTGGCCTAGACCTCTTACTCAGCAGAGGTGCGCGATTTTACGGGCCTTGCGAGTTACTATCGGCGGTTCGTGGAGAAGTTTGCTTCTATCTCGCACCATTGACTAGGTGACTCGGAAGCGGCTAAGTTTGATGGACGATGCGTGTGGCGGGGTTTCGATTCTTGAAGGAGGCGACGACCGCCCGTTCTTACTCTTCCGAGAGGTCCAGACGGCTATGTCGTGTATTGTGATCGTCGGAGCATCGGGTTGGGATGTGTGTTGATCACGGCAGGCAAGGTTATAGCATACGCATCCCGACAGCTTAAGAAGCATGAGAGGAACTACCCCACCCATGATTTGGAGTTGGCAGCGGTGATTCACGCCTTGAAGATCTGGAGGCACTATTTGTATGGGGTTTGTTACACCCCGGAATTTCAGGATATGTTTATAAGAACGTACGTAAGAACTCAACAATGTTAAGATTTGAGACGAGTAAAAGTTTGTCGGAATTTTTGGAATTGGTCGGAAACGAAATATTGCGACGAACGGGAGGGCGACACGTGTCACCCCCCTTATGGTCATGGACGAAATTGTCATGGTTAGAATGGTCATTTGACCATAAATTAAATGACCAAGTCTTGCTAGTCTTGAAGCTTGACAAAGTTGACTAAGTCAAAGGCCACCTAGACTTGATCCATGTGAAACTTATCCAAGCCACACAATTGTGCTAATCTTAACCCTCCATCATGTTATATATTGTATGCTAGTGCAAGACAAGACTAAACACTTAGAATTTTTTCAAGAAAATTTGAGGGAGGCTTGAGGGAGCTCTCGGCCAAGGGCTAGGGTTTGAAGGAAAATTTTTCAATTGTTGTCCAATAATTCCCCCACTTTAAACCAAGGTACCTAAGGGTATAGTAAGTGTTTCTCAATAAAAAGATCCCGGAAATGTGGTGTTTTCGTATTAGTCGCAAGGCGAAAACCTAAAGGGTTATTCAACTTTGAAGTTGAAACTTGAAGATGAGTCTTTTATAAGCTTCTAAGGGTTGCTTGGAGTGGATTGGAACGTCGAAAGGAGGAGCTAAAGTTGCTAAGGAGAGACTTGTGATCTTGGATCATAATTGGGCTAATTGAGGTATAATCTTCGTTTTACTTTTGTAATTGAAGATTTCATGTTATGATAAGTTATAAGTGATCATGTGATTTGTGTTATGAAGTTTGATAAGTGACATGGATTGTAGAAGCCTAGAACCAGAAAAGGGCATGATTAGCCTTTTGAAATTGAAATACAATTTTGGTCGTTTATTAGAATCGTCGCATGTTTACCTCTTGAGGATTGTAGTAGTTGTGTCGATTGCGGCTTGATATCATGTTATACTAAACCACTTGGATTAAAAAGGAATTGGAAACGATTTGTATTGTTGCTAATTGCGAATTGACATTATAGTTTAGACTAGTTTGTTATCGTTTGTGGTGAGCCAATTGAAATTTGTTTGGTTATTCATTTGTATTGAACTACCTTATAAATTGTGGTGAGCAAATTGGGGCTGTTTGGTTATTGTATTCGGCCTTGAAAAAGGTGGCAAAGTTAGTAAAAACAAAGGAAGTGCTGTCCGATTTTCCGTAGAATTTAGTGACTTGCACTTGGAATATTCTACGTTTGAAACTAGAAGTTAATAGACGTACTATGGTCATTATAGGTTGGCATACTACGTACGGCGATTTAACTTAGCAAGTGGATTAAACCGAAGAGGTATGTGGAACTTTCTTATCTCTTGAGCATGATTAAGTTGTAAATGTATAGTACGGTGAGCGTCTGAGATTTTGAAAATCTAGTCTATTTGATATCCTTGGCTTATTTTAAGAATGCCCAAGTTGTTTGAGTTAGGGAATTAACTCACTTGTTTAATTATTAAGGATATCTTGGTTTTCAAAAGTTAAGAGACTTTAAGTATGTTGAAAGTATTTTGATACTTGTTTTGTTGGAAAGTTTAAGTCTCTTGGTTAAAAAGAAGTATGTAAGTTGCTAATGTATAAAGCTAGTATAACGGCTTTTTGGGAAGTTGGTTATAATAGCTTTATGGAAAGTTAATAAGAGAATGGTTTACTCTTAAGTAATTTAAGCATGTTAAGGGACTTGAAGAGTTTTAAAGAATGTGACACTTGTTTCGTTTTAAACGTATAAGTCCCTTGGATAGGAAATTGTACTTGACTTTGGTATAAAGTGAATATAATGACTTTATGGGGAGTTGGTTATATTGGCTTTATGGAAAGATAAATGGCTTGATTTATTTGAAAGACAATTTGATTTAAAGGCATCAATTGCCTAAGGCTTTTACGAGAGAAGAAGTCACTTGATTTAGAAGCCTAATTTTATTTCTAAAAGTATTGTGACTTGTCTTGAAAAAGAAATTGTAACTTGATACTACGGTTATTAGTATCTTGGAAGTTTTATAATGAAATGAGTCATTTTGAAAGAATAGAACGTAGTACTTTGGGTTAAATTCGGATTTTTATAAAGAACATGTTAGTGCCTTAAGTAAACTAAAATGAGAGTGTATATGAAACAGAATAATAAGAAGTTAGGGGATTGCTTAACTTGCTTATATATTGTATGATAAGCCGGTAGTGCTTATGTTACGTGTGATAGCCGGATTTGTGCTAGTAGTTCAAGAATAATTGCGGGTCATTCCGGGTTTGTGGCATTGCATATTCCGTGGATTTGCTACCCACGATGCGAGGAATACCTCGTGCGAGTCCGTAGGGCTTATGCGGGTGAAATAGTCCCACGCGGGCGGGTCCGACCTATGCGAGGAATACCTCAATGCGAGTCGTGCGGGCTTATGCGGGTGAAATAGTCCCATGCGAGGAATACCTCATGCGGGTCCACGCGATCTATGCGGGTGAAATAGTCCCAGGAATAGGATTGCTTAATGATACTGCGGACAGGTGGTCCTGTTTTGATCGTGAGCTTCCTACTTTATATTGTAAGTATACACCTATTTACTCTCATTGTTAGTAAGGCACAGTGTACTGTTAATTGAGTATCATACATGTCTCAAGTTTTATTATTAGACTTATGATTTCATTCTGATGCGATTTCGGGCCACATATTTGGTACATGTTGTACTGACCTCCTTCGGGGGGCTGCGTTCATGCCGCAGGTAGAGTACAGGTTGCTGATCCTCGCTCTTAGGATCACTGTTCAGCTGTTGAGAAGCTCCCTCATTTCGGAGGCTTATCCCTGGTATTGTCAGTTGTTGTACATTCAGGGGTATGGCGGGGCCCTGTCCCACCAGGATTGTTATTCTTAGAGGTCTGTAGTCACATTGTGGATTGGGTTGTAAAGAAAACCAAATGTGTCTTGTTTTATTGGTATAAGTTACGAAGGTGGCCTTATCGGCTAACTTGTTGTTATTTTATGTTTAAGTATTTTATCGATTGTGTATGTTCATTGCTATTCTCTCGATGTATGCGAAAGGGTGCCTGGTAGGGCACGATCGAGCAGGTCGGGTCGTGACAAAAGTAAATATCGAGCGATTAGTCCTCGGAAAGTGTACAGACCGTGTCTAGTAGAGTCTTGATTATCGGTGTGTTGTGCACCACATCTATAATCAGGAGGCTGCAGGACCTTTAGGATTGGTTTCCATTCTTCTCACTCTAAGATCGTGCGATAGAGCTGTATGGTTAGGGTCGTCTTTCCCTAACAAGTTATGATTGTTTGCAGCTACGAGAAAGGCAGCAGTGACCCAGGAAGGATTATGTGGATTGCGTATCCAGGTTGGTAATATTTGTAGTATAGTTGGTATTGTGACATACAACTATACGGATTTATGTCTGGGGGGTCACATGTGTGTTTCCTAGGATGATTTTAGATTACCAGGATTGGGTAAGGACTAAATAAATACCGGGAAGGTATGAGCAGTTAAGGAACTCTCATCAAGGTTTTACGTGCTAATTTGAGATAATTAGGTGATGATGAGATGTGTGAGAATGAAATGGACCCTTAAGAAGTTAATTAAGAGACTAAGTGGAAGAATATGTTAGCAACTTAAGCTACGTGGTATGCTTAAGGGAATTGTACGGGCGAGATCCGGACGAAGAAAGTATAGTTGTTGTGGTCAAGACAACACGGCTATGATTTTACGAGAAGTTTTGTACCGATTCACGGGGTGATAAGTTAGGCTTGGAGCATGGAAATTGCGAGCCTGAGAATGTGATAACCGTCGAGACCTTAGGTATATAAGGCCTTCTCGGGTAGTAAAGTTAAGTCAGACCGAGGGTAAGAGTTAAGTGCGACGCCGAGTCGGGTTGGGGATCTATTAAGGGTCGCCCCATAGGTTGAAATGAAATGGGATTAGTTGGTAGTAGTCCCACTACGTGACAGGGTCACGAGGGTGTAAGACCCAAGTCTAGTTAATCGTTTTATGGGTTCGTGGACGCATTCCACCGGAACCAGGTTGCGAGAGCCGGAATGGGCCTTGTATTGTTTAATTTAGTAACTCCAAAGATTGGAGACCCGGATCAGTACGAAGGCTATGAACGTACGCTAAAATAAGTTTGGGAGTACGGGAAAAGTACGACCAGTGAAAAAGAGAGCAACCAAGTGTGAAGAAATAAAGTCTGAATCCATGAGAACCTTTCGGGGTGATCACACCCGTGAGTGATGGGTGGTATCGGCGAGTAGATAATAATTACCGTAACGATACGATCGTAGGACCTTAGCGGACCTAGCGAGCCGTTATGAGCACGTTGAGGTCATTATGATGCGGACTAGTTGGCCTCTTGTGATGCCAACGTGGACTCTGAGAGAGATTGATTTGGTACCGCTTTTCCGATAAGCGGTTATCGAGTGGAAAGGAAGAGAAGTGGTGGTAACGATGAATTATTCTTCCTTCGTTGACATAATTGTTTTTAATAAGTCCGTGATTTGTTCATTTGAGGTGGATTGAGGCGAAAGTAGTAATAATTGAATTTGAAGGAATTTATGTTAAATGCCCTTGGAGGTACTTGGAGTTGGTTTGGTGTGGCGGTCAGGGCCACGACCTTCCAGATAATTTCAGGAAAATGTGCAAGGAATGAATAAATAAGTACGGTCTTTGTGTGAAAGTTGAGGGCATCTTTGGTAGGTTTTGAAAATCTACACTACTTTAAGCGGGCGTGATGATTAGATAATTCTTGGACGCGAGAGGACCTGTGATTAGGGTTGTGACTCGAGGAAAGTTTAAAAAAGGAGATAAGTTTTCTCCCCACACAAAGGACGCTTTCACGAATTATGGGGTTAGGTGTACCCATGTTGTTAGACGAAGGATATAAGATGTAAGGTCTTGATATCGTCATGCCATAGGTTACGATTGTAGATAATCGTGGGAAAAGTGTTGTGTTGGGGTAAATAAAACGACGTCTTAATTGGTCGAGAAGTATCGTAAAGATATTAATGTAAGTTGCGGTCATGATTACCCCAGACGAGTGTAAAGACCATTAGTTGATAATGGGCAGTTAGAACATTTCAAGGAAATGTGGTAACACCTAGTTATAGGCTCTACAAACTGGGAAAGAAAAACCGGGTTACTACTTGACGAGATCAAGGAAATCTCCCCAAAATGTGATTGTGATGAAGTCTTAGCCGTGAGGCAAGAAAAGGAATCAAATCTAAGTTTAGTGACCAAGTTTGGTTGCAACGAGAGAAAGGAAACAGGAACCATAAGTGAGATTAAGGATACGAATATTTCGGAATGAGAAAGGCTTTCGATTATCGAAAGATAAGTTGACCACGACTCTGATTCTAACCCCCGTGAGACTAGAGGTTAGGTTATTATGATAACACGTTGGGTGTTGGGCTAGGTTGTGTGCTGACGCAACCCGATAAGGATAGAGCCTATGTTTTCCCGGTAGTTAGGGAAGCAGGAGAAGAAATTGCGCCACTCACGATTTAGAGCTGGCGGCAGTTAAATCATGCCTGGAAGATTTGGGGGCATGACGTATATACAGACTTCATGTGGATAATTGTGCAGACCACAAAAGCCTCCGGTATGTCCAGACCGAGGCGAGAGAATTTGCGACACCGATGGTGGTTAGAGTTACTCAAGGATTGTGATATTGGTATCCTATACCATCCGGGGAAAGCCAAGACAGTTACAGATACTCTTTGTGGTGGACCTAAGGGTAGTCTGCCAGATGGGCAGCCAGATAGACAGGATATGGTCCGTGAGATCCTTCAGTTACCGAGCCTAGGGGTTCGATTATTTGTTTCCAAGGTTAATGAAGTCTAGATCCGAGAGGTTGCCGAGTCTTCCGTTGTTGGGGAGGTAAGGAGGCGACAGTATGAGGATTCAGTTATGATACGGTATCGAGTTACGACTCTCCGAGGAGAGAAGAGCCTGTTTGAGTAGCACCAGATGGGGTGCTATGAGATGATGATAGATGCGTGTACCGGTCTTTGCAGGACTAGTCAGCAGGTTCTAGGGGAGGCACGCCGTGCTTATTGCTCTAATTGTTTGGGGCCGACTAAGTCGCGTCGTGGCCTCAGATGTATGTATGGGTAAGATGACCGGAAGAGAGACATAGCGGAGTTTACTGCTTAGTGTCCGAGTTAGTAGCAGGTCATGGTTGTGTACCAGAAGCCCCGTGGGCTATTGCAGGCGATTGAAATCCCAACCTAGATATGAGAGGTAATTATTATGGATCTTATTACAGGGTGGCATCGTACTCGGAGGAAGTGCGACTCCCTGGGGGTCATGGTAATTAGGCTGGCGAAACCAGCTGTGTTCTTTCGGATTGGGACCACTTACTCGGCTGAGGTATATACTAGCTTGTATAGCAGAGAGATTGTGAGACTGCACGAGGTTCCTACGCTTATGATTGCAGATAGATGAGCTCAGTTGCGGATAACTTCTGGAGGTTTTTCAGAAAGGATTAGGGACACAGGTGAGTCTCAGTGTTGCATTACACCCTCAGACCGACGGTCAGGCAGAGCGTACTATCCAGGCACTTGAGGATAGGTTGCGGGCCTGTGTTTTTGATTTCAGGAATAGCCGGGAAGGTTAATTGCCTCTTGTCTTGTTACGTAACGATAACGTATAGCCTTTCGCTTTGGTGGCCCGTGCGAGGCCTTGTGTAAGAAAGTGGAGATCGCGGTCGGATGGTTCGACATAGCGAGGTTCGATTATTTGGTCCGCACTGACTCGGGGCTATGGATAAGGCGAGGCTTATCGGGAAGATTGTAATAAGCTTAGAGTCCGAAGCTGTATGCAGATAACCGATGTTGACACGTGGGGTTCAGGTGATATTGTGGTACGAGTATTGTTATGCGGCGAAGGGTGGCAGTATTGGTACGGAGGGGTTGTAAGGAGACTATGTCGCTATCTTAAGTTTGACTCCCGAGAGAACATTAGGGGACGAATGTTTCTAAGGGGGGAAGAATGTTACACACCGGAATTTCAGGATATGTTTATAAGAACGTACGTAAGAACTCAACAACGTTAAGATTAGAGACGAGTAAAAATTCATCGGAATTTTGGAAATTGTCGGAAAACGAAATATTGCGACGAACGGGAGGGCGACACGTGTCACCCCCCCTTATGGTCATGGACGAAATTGACATGGGGGAAATGGTCATTTGACCATAATTAAATGACCAAGTCTTGCTAGTCTTGAAGCTTGACAAAGTTGACTAAAGTCAAAGGCCACCTAGACTTGATCCATGTGAAACTTATCCAAGCCACACAATTGTGCTAATCTTAACCCTCCATCATGTTATATATTGTATGCTAGTGCAAGACAAGACTAAACACTTAGAATTTTTTCAAGAAAATTTGAGGGAGGCTTGAGGGAGCTCTCGGCCAAGGGCTAGGGTTTGAAGGAAAATTTTTCAATTGTTTTTCAATAATTCCCCCACTTTAAACCAAGGTACCTAAGGGTATAGTAAGTGTTTCTCAATAAAAAGATCCCGGAAATGTGGTGTTTTCGTATTAGTCGCAAGTCGAAAACCTAAAGGGTTATTCAACTTTGAAGTTGAAACTTGAAGATAGTCTTTATAAGCTTCTAAGGGTTGCTTGGAGTGGATTGGAACGTCGAAGGAGGAGCTAAAGTTGCTAAGGAGCGACTTGTGATCTTGGATCATAATTGGGCTAATTGAGGTATAATCTTCGTTTTACTTTTGTAATTGAAGATTTCATGTTATGATAAGTTATAAGTGATCATGTGATTTGTGTTATGAAGTTTGATAAGTGACATGGATTGTAGAAGCCTAGAACCGAAAAAGGGCATGATTAGCCTTTGAAATTGAAATACAATTTTGGTCGCTTATTAGAATCGTCGCATGTTTACCTACTGAGGATTGTAGTAGTTGTAATCGATTGCGCTTGATATCATGTTATACTAAACCACTTGGATTAAAAAGGAATTGGAAACGATTTGTATTGTTGCCTAATTGCCGAATTGACATTATAGTTAAGACTAGTTTGTTATCGTTATGGTGAGCCAATTGGGGCTGTTTGGTTATTCATTTGTATTGAACTACCTTATAAATTGTGGTGAGCCAATTGGGGCTGTTTGGTTATTGTATTCGGCCTTGAAAAAGGTGGCAAAGTTAGTAAAAACAAAGGAAGTGTTGTCCGATTTTCCGTAGAATTTAGTGACTTGCACTTGGAATATTCTACGTTTGAAACTAGAAGTTAATAGGCATTTATGGTCATTATAGGTTGGCATACTACGTACGGCGATTGGACTTAGCAAGTGGATTAAACCGAAGAGGTATGTGGAACTTTCTTATCTCTTGAGCATGATTAAGTTGTAAATGTATAGTACGGTAGACGTACAAGATTTTGACAATCTAGTCTATTTGATATCCTTGGCTTATTTTAAGAATGCCCAAGTTGTTTGAGTTAGGGAATTAACTCACTTGTTTAATTATTAAGGATATCTTGGTTTTCAAAAGTTAAGAGACTTTAAGTATTTTGATACTTGTTTTGTTGGAAAGTTTAAGTCTCTTGGTTAAAAAGAAGTATGTAAGTTGCTAATGTATAAAGCTAGTATAACGGCTTTTTGGGAAGTTGGTTATAATAGCTTTATGGAAAGTTAATAAGAGAATGGTTTACTCTTAAGTAATTTAAGCATGTTAAGGGACTTGAAGAGTTTTAAAGAATGTGACACTTGTTTCGTTTTAAACGTATAAGTCCCTTGGATAGGAAATTGTACTTGACTTAGGTATAAAGTGAATATAACGACTTTATGGGGAGTTGGTTATATTGGCTTTATGGAAAGATAAATGGCTTGATTTATTTGAAAGACAATTTGATTTAAAGGCATCAATTGCCTAAGGCTTTACTTAGAAGAAGTCACTTGATTTAAGCCTAATTTTATTTCTAAAAGTATTGTGACTTGTCTTGAAAAAGAAATTGTAACTTGATACTACGGTTATTAGTATCTTGGAAGTTTTATAATGAAATGAGTCATTTTGAAAGAATAGAAGTACGTAGTACTTTGGGTTAAATTCGGATTTTTATAAAGAACATGTTAGTGCCTTAAGTAAACTAAAATGATAAGTATATGAAATGTAATAATAAGAAGTTAGGGATCGCTTAACTTGCTTATATATTGTATGATAAGCCAGAGTGCTTATGTTACGCGTGATAGCCGGATTTGTGCTAGTAGTTCAAGAATAATTGCGGGGTCATTCCTGGTTTGTGGCATTGCATATTCCCGTGGATTTGCTACCCACGACGCGAGGAATACCTCACGCGAGTCCATAGGGCTTATGCGGTGAAATAGTCCCACGCGGGCGGTCCAACCTATGCGAGGAATACCTCACGCGAGTCCGCACGCTTACGCGGTGAAATAGTCCCATGCGAGGATACCTCACGCGGTCCACGCGATCTACGCGTGAAATAGTCCCAAGAATAGGATTGCTTAATGACATCGCGACAGGTGGTCCCGCTTTGATCGTGAGCTTCCTACTTTATATTGTAAGTATACACCTATTTACTCTCATTGTTAGTAAGGCACAATGCAATCGTTAATCGAGTATCATACATGTCTCCGCTTTATTATTAGACTTATGATTTCATTACGATTTTCTGGGCCACATATTTGGTACATGTTGTATTGACCTCCTTCGGGCCGCTCACGCCGCAGTAGAGTACAGTGCTGTCGATCCTCGCCTTAGGATCACTGTTCAGCTGTTGAGAAGCTCCCTCATTTCGGAGGCTTATCCCTGGTATTGTCAGTTGTTGTACATTCAGGGGTATGGCGGGGCCCTGTCCCGCCAGGATTGTTATTCTTAGAGGTCTGTAGTCACATAGTGGATTGGGTTGTAAAAGAAAAAAATGTAATCGCTTTATTGGTATAAGTTACTAAGGTGGCCTTATCGGATAGCTCGTTGTTATTTTATGTTTAAGTATTTTATCAGTGTGTATGTTCCGCTATTCTCCGATGTATGCAAAAGGGGTGCCTGTGTAGGGCACCGCCATGCCCGGTCGGGTCGTGATGTGGTTCATGTGGATATTTATACGCACCACAAGAGCCTCCAAAGATATCTTCACCAGAGGAGCCGAACTTACGGCGAGACGGTGGTTAGAGTTTCTTAAGGATTATGATGTCGATATCCCGTACTCACCCAGGAAGGACAATGTCAGGCGTATGCCCTTAGTCGTAGGTCGACGGGTAGCCTATCGATGTGCAAAGAGGAGGGCATGGTTCGCGATTTGCATCGCTTAGCGAGCCTCGTGTCCGCTTGATTGATTCCGATAGCAGTGGGTTCGAGTTCGAGAGGTTGCCGAGTCTTCCATCGCCGGCGAGGTGAAGAGGCAACATTTCGAGGATCCAGCTTTGATTCGCATCGTGATACGACTCTTCGTGAGGAAGCGGTCCTTGAGGTAGCACCGATGGGTGCTAAGGTTTGAGGCGAGTTGTGTGTTCCAGATATTTCGTGACTTCGCAGCAGGTTCGGGGGAAGCACACGCCAAGCGTTCTATCCATCCGGTCGACCAAGATGTACCACGACCTTAGATCTATGTATTGGTGGGATGGCTTGAAGAGGACGTTCCGAGTTTGTAGCTCGATGCCCGTTGTCGCAGTGAAGATAGAGCACCAGAGGCCCGTGGATTATTGCAGACGATAGATCCCGACCGGAAGCCGAGGTGATCAACATGGACTTTATCACGGTTACCTCGCACCGAGGAAACATGATTCTATTTGGGTTATCGTCGACAGTCGATTAAATCAGCCCACTTTCTTCCCGTCAGACGACTTTTTCTACCGAGGATTATGCCGACTTTACATCCGAGAGATCGCCGATCGCATGGAGTCCCTATTTCGATCATATCGCATGCAGGAGCCCGCCATTTCGCTAAATTCCGAGGTCTTTCCGTATGGTTTAGGGACGCAGTGAGCTCGAGTACCGCATTCCATCTACGCACAGACGACAGCCGAGCGCACTATCCGCACTCGAGGATATCCGCGAGCTGTGTTATTGACTTCGTGGTAGCCGGAGGATCATTTGCCTCTAGATGAGTTTGCATATAATAATAGCTACCACTCCAAAGATTCGACGGGCGCCTTACGAGGCCTTGTATGAGGAAGTGCAGATCGATAGGCTGGTTTGATGTGGGCGAGGTGCGATAGTGGGACCAGACGGTGCAGACGATGGATAAGGTGGCTTATCCAGAACGGTTGCTCATACTCGAGTCGATGTAAGTCGATGCAGATCATCGCCGCCAGATCCGGAGTTCGAGGTTGATGATTGGGTTTTCTGAAGGTGTCACCCATGGCGGGTGTGATGAGATTCGAAGAAAGGGAAACTCACCCAAGGTACATCGGGCCGATCGATTGTCCGCAGGTAGGCAAGGTTGCCTATGAGTTGGATCTGCCGTCCGATCCGAAGCAAAGGCATCCGGTGTTTCATGTTTCTATGCCGGAGAGATGTATCGGATCCATCTAGAGTGCATCCGATTGACGATGTCCAGTGTGATCGAGGGGTTATCGTATGGCGAGATTCCCATAGCGATAATCGATCGTCGTGTTAGGCGTCTGCGACCAAGGACGTGGCTTCCACAAAGTCTTGTGCGGAATGAGCTCAGTGGAGGAGATGACGTGGGAAGCCGGTGAGGACATTAGGCGTAAGTATCCTCACCTATTTCCCACACCTCCGTAACTCACTTTCCTACTTGTAAATTTTCATTGTCATATTTGCCTAAGTGTTGTTTTGTGGCCGATGTGGCATTTGCAAACCGCTTTAGTTATGAAGAACCTTATTGTTAATCGTTTGGGAAGGAACATTCGACGAATGTTTCTAAGGAGGGAGAATGTTATACCGTATTTTCACGAGTATGTACGTGAGGACGCACGTCAAAAGTTTAGCCTTAGTTAGACACTTTGACGAAAATATTGTGCACAACACACACTAAAAGAATCGCTTTTCCGACGCAAACGCTTTCCAAAGCTACGTAGGAAAATTCCGCTATGTCATTAATAATTTTTGGCGGATTTTTCCAAGAGATGAAACATTTTGGACCAACGAGGGTGACACTTGTCACCCTCAAGTGGACGGCAAACATGGGCTTGTTTGGACGATTTTGTGGCTTTCCTTTGGTCAAGGTTAGGTAGGATATTTTGTGTAGTAGATGGATAAAGACACTTGGGTAAATCCTCACCCTACACTTGCATAGCACTTGGCTTCATCTTGGCCATTGGTTGGCCTATAAATACCCCTAACTCAAGGTTTTCTTCATCCACAAATAACTTCTCCAATTTTTGAAAATCCTTCCCCCCTCTTTTTGTGTTTTTGTCCAAGCCTGTCCCCCCCCCCCCCCCTCTAGAGAAGCTTAGCCGAAACACCCCTCTCCCCCCTCTAGCCTAGTGGCTTCGGCCGAGTATACCCCCTTGGTAGAAAGTTGTCTTCCAAGTATAGTTACTATTCCAAAATACCCTAGCCCAAATCCCTTATAGTATTTAAGTAGAAGTTGTGTAGAAACTTCTAAGGGTTTCTTGGAGCTATCGGAGCGTGCAATTAGGAGCTAAACCTTGCTCGACATTTAACTTGGATAATTTTGGGCTTATCGAGGTAAATATTTTTGTCCTTCTATTGTAATTGGATATTACATATAAAGATAGTTAAGACTTGAGTATAAGGTATAGAAGAATATTAAAGAATATAATTGAACTGAAATCACATCAGAAGATTAATAAAGAAGTATTGAACTGCATTTCTTACATGTGTATTTACTGAGACTTGTGTAGCTTGACTGCAGTGGGAAGTCACGCCCAATTTTCCGTAGAATAAAGAACCCTCTGCTTAGAATAGTCTACAGAGTAGTCTAGACTTTGATAGACGTATCTGACTATTATAGGTTGATTCTCTGCGCGCGACATATTCGACTTGGCAGGTGGTTTTCGCCGAGAAGGTATGTGATTCTCCCTATACTCTTGAGCATGATATTTTAAAATATATATATAGTACGGTAGACGTACACGTGTTAACTGGACGTAGTTTTACGGCAATGTCTTTTGACTTAAGCCTGAATAATAAGAAGAAGTAAGATTTGATTTTTAAACAGAAAGCTTAAGAGTTATACTAGCTTTATGGAAAGTTAGGTATAACGACTTAAGAAAGATAAAATGAACGGTTTTACTTATTTGTTTATCTTGTATTGACTTCTGCAAAAGTAGTAAGATGGTTTGATAAGTAAACATGTTATGATGCTACGTGGGTTAGTGTCTTGTGATGTTATTCTTGTTGTGCTTACGTTGTTAAACGTTAAGACCGTTGTGTTGTTATTATATCACATACCCTCGACTTGTTATACCGAGGGCTTGCCACCCTTGACGCGGTCTATACTACGGCTATGCGGTGCGTGTGACTACGCGAGTCGCGGAGTTCCGTGATTGATCATTTCGTGTTTTAGCCCGACGCGGATGCCTATGCGGTCCGCGTGACTACGCGGTCTATCGAGACTATGCGACCGTGGGAGTCCGAGGGTACCGGGTTAGCTACCCCGATGCGCGAGGAATACCTAACGCGGTTCGTGTGTGACCCATGTGGATCGCGAAGTCCGTGATTAGGCACGCATAATGATACTATGGGCGATCGCCTTGCCGATCATTCGCGCCTAGAAAAGACACATTACGCTTACCTATTATTGCTCTTGTTTGTGATATGGCACTATGTGCAATTGAACCGATTGTAATTGCAAATGGCTTTTAAATACTTTGATTTCATTTAAGTACTTTACAGTTTCACATACTTGGTACCTGTTGCATCGACTCCTTCGGGGCCGCGCTCACGCCGCAGGGCAAGCAGGTGCTAGATCTGCATCCTTAGGATCTTTGCTTTGGTGTCAGAAGCTCCATCTTCTCTGGAGGCTCGACTTTTGGTATGGTTCTCCCTGATGTTGTAGATATATGTACATTCACGGTATGGCGGGGCCCTGTCCCGCCATAGTTGTTTACATTCCTAGAGGTTTGTAGTCATGTTGTAAAGTTGGGATGTAACTGTTCACTCTTTATATAAATATGCCGAAAGGCGACATTTTCTCAGATATAAATCGTGTCTCAATTTACATTTGTTTCATGTCTTGTTTTTATATTCCGCTGATTACTCTGATGTATGACTACTTGGGTTCCCGGGTAAGGCACCAGTCACTGGCCCCGGAACGGGTCGTGACACATTATTGGGGCTGATGGTGTTCAGGTGGATACGGCAAAGATTGAGGCGGTCAAGTCTTGGCCGAGACTCACTACTCCGGTCGAGGTGCGCAGTTTCTTAGGGCTGGCAGGTTATTATCGTAGGGTTGTGGAGCAGTTTATTTTGATATCGACCGCTGACTAGCCGACTCGTAGCGGCTAAGTTCCGTGACGAAGCTTGTGAGAAGCGGCTTCCGATCGAATGAAAAGTTGACGACGGCCCCAGTCCTTACTCTTCCTGAGGGGTTAGTGGGTTACGTGATTTATTGTGATGCCTCGGGTATCGTGCTAGGGTGTGTATTGATGCAGCACGACAATATAATAGCCTATGCTTCCCGGGAGCTACGGAAGCATGAGAGGAATTACCCTACTCACGACTTAGAGTTGGCCGCAGTTATTCATGCCTTGAATATTTGGAGACATTATTTATATGGGGTTCATGTGGATATTTATACAGACCACAAGAGCCTCCAGTACATCTTCGCGAGGAGTTGAACTTGCAGAGGCGGTGGTTAGAGTTGTTGAAGGATTATGATGTTGATATTCTATACCATCCGGAAAGCCAACGTGGTTGCGTATGCTTTGAGTCGTAGATCAACGGGAGTCCGCCGAGGTGCAGCGAGAGACAGATACGGTCCGTCAGATCCATCATTTAGCGAGCCTTGGGGTTCGATTGATCGATACCGATGATAGTGGGGTACGGGTTCGTGAGATTGCGAGTCTTCCATCGTTGATAAGGTGAGGAGGCGACAGTATGAGGACCCAGTTATGATACGGTATCGAGATACGGCTCTTCGAGAGGAGCAGAGTCTTTTTGAGGTAGCGTCGGATGGGGTGCTAAGGTTTGAGGGCAGATTATGTGTTCCCGATGTTGCAGGACTTCGTCAGCAGATTCTGGGGGAGGCACACAGCGCCCGTTATTATGTTCATCCGGGGTCGACTAAGATGTACCATGACCTCAGATGTATGTACTGGTGGGATGGCCTGAAGAGGGATGTGGCAGGTTTTGTTGCACAGTGTCCTAATTGTCAGCAGGTCAAGGTTGAGCACCAAAAGCCCGGTGGGCTATTGCAGGCTATTAATATTCCGACATGGAAGTGGGAGGTGATCAACATGGACTTTGTTACAGGGTTACCTCGTACTCAGAGGAAGTATGATTCCATCTGGGTTATTGTTGACAGACTGACGAAATCAGCCCACTTTCTTCTAGTCAGGACTACGTATTCGGCTGAGGATTATGCCAGATTGTATATCGGGGAGATTGTAAGGCTGCACGGAGTCCCTATATCGATTATATCGCATGCAGGAGCCCGGTTACGCTAACTTCTGGAGGTCTTTCCAGAAGGGACTAGGGACACGGGTGAGCCTCAGTACCGCGTTTCATCCTCAGACTGACGGGCAGGCAGAGCGTACTATCCAGACACTTGAGGATATGTTACGAGCCTGTGTGATTGATTTCAGGGGTAGCTGGGAGGATCATTTGCCTCTGGTGGAATTTGCTTATAACAACAGCTACCATTCTAGTATACAGATGGCGCCATATGAGGCTTTGTATGGGCGGAAATATAGGTCGCCGATTGGTTGGTTCGACGTGGGCGAGGTGCAGTTAGTTGGCCCAGACTTGATTCAACAGGCTGTGGATAAGGTGAAGCTTATCCAGGAGATCTTAGCACTCGTAGTCGGCGAAGTCTTATGCAGATAATCGGCGTCGACATTTGGAGTTTCGTAGACGATTGGGTCTTCAAGGTATCGCCACGGCGGGGTGATGAGATTCGGAAAGAAGGGGAAACTTAGCCCAAGGTACATTGGGCCCTACCAGATCATCCGTAGAGTAGGCAAGGTTGCCTATGAGTTGGATCTACCATCAGAGTTTGAGGCGGTACATCCGGTCTTCCATGTTTCTATGTTGCGGAAGTGTATCGGAGATCCATCGAGAGTTTTCCCAGCTAGCGAGGTCCAGGTGACAGAGAGGTTATCGTATGAGGAGAGTCTCATAGCGATACTCGATTGCAGTGTCAGCGATCGCGACCAAGGATGTGGCTTCCGTCAAAGTCTTGTGGCGGAATGATAACAGGGAGGAGATGACTTGGGAAGCGGAGGAGGACATGTTGAGAAAGTATCCTCACTTATTCCCTACACCTTCAGGTAATTCATTTTCCCTTACTTGTCAAGTTTTAATTGAAGTGTTTGCTTAAGTGCTAGTATGTGGCCACGTGTGGCATTATTAGTATGTAGGGGTGGTGAAAGGAGAATATGTCGCTATCATTAAGTTTGACTCCGAAAGAACATTCGGGGACGAATGTTTCTAAGGGGGGGAGAATGTTACACCCCGTAAATTCAAGAAGAATAAGATAAGAACGTACGAAGGGAAATAAGATTTGAAAATGGAAAGATAAGTTGACAAACATGTTTTGGACAGATTTGGAGTCAACTTTGAAGTACTATATGCCCCAAGTATTAAGAGTTTTTAGGTGTTTAAAAAAAGTCCTAGCTTAAAGTTTGTTGAGTCTAGTTTCCAACGCAACAAACCGTTCGTCGGTAGGACATCGGGGCAGAAAGGTATGGGCGTTAGAAGTTCAGTGGGCAGACGCAGAGGAAGGATATTCCAGTCAGGCGTCGCAGCATCGCGGCGCCGTAAATTCCGAAATCCTCTGAAGTTGCAGCGCCGTGGCGCCGACTGCAGGGCCGCGGCGCCAAGGCGGGATTTTTTCGCAGAAAAGGGGAGAAAATCAGGAGATATTTGAGAAAAAGCCTATGGGAGGGTGACAAGTGTCCCTCCCATCTTTTTGACCAAGAAAAGGTCCTATTTTAAGACCAAGTCTTGAAGACTTGGTCATTTTACTAAGAACCATCCTAAGAAATCCCTCTCCCTTCTCTCTAGAAATATTAAAGAAAACCTTAGCCTAGTGAAGAATTCTTGGAGCGGCGGTAAGAAGGTGAAGTATTGATAAACTAGTAGAAAGCTCGCGTGGACGAGTTTGACGTGAAAAGGAGTTGCGGAAAAAGGGCTATAGTGGGCAAATCCTAAAGGTAAAAATGCCTTCTCCTCTTGGAATTAAGCTATTATGCATGTAATAGTTGATGTTGACCACGTGAATCGGGTATTAAAAATTTGTAAGTATTATGGGCTTTGAAAGCTTAAAAATTCGAAATGGCATGCTAGCCACTTGAAATTGAAATACAAATGAATCGATAGTTATAATTGTCGCATGTTGTCTAAATGAGAGATTATAGTCGTGATATTGGTTGCGACTGTATAACATGCGAAAACGACATTATGGATGGAAAAAGGAATTGGAAAAGATTTATTGTGGTTGTACTTTGTAGTCGAAACATGACCTTTAATATTGGACTGTTTTATATAAGTTGTGGGGTGGAATTTTATACGTCCTGTAAGGCGTATAATCCCCTTTGAGTGATTAATGTGTTGAGCCTTAAATATGGCGTGTTTGGTTATTGAATTCGGGCCTTGAAAAGGGTGGAAAAGTATGTAGAAACGAAGGAAGTGCTGCCCGATTTTCCGTAGAATTTAGTGACTTTGTACTTATAATATTCTACGTTCGAAGTAAGAAGTTAATACACGTATTATGGTCATTATAGGTTGACATACTACGTGAGGTATATTAGACTTAGTTAGTGGATTGACCTGAAGAGGTATGTGGAACTTTCCTATCTCTTGAGCATGAATAGTTGTACCTATATAGTACGGTAGACGTACAAGACTTTGATATCCTTTACTTGTTTTTAAGAATGTCCAAGTCGGTGGAGTTATGGGATTAACTCACTTGTTTAAAAGTAGTAAAGATGTCTTAGTTTTCAAAGTTAAGGGACTTGTAGTGTTTTAAGTATATGATACTTGTTTCGTATTAAACGTATAAGTCCCTTGGATATAAGGAAGAATATAATTGCCTACAGTATAAAGTTAATATAACGACTTTATGGGAAGTTGGTTATATTAGTTTTATGGAAAGTTAAAAAGAGAGATTTACTCTAAGTAAAATAAGTAAGGATAAATGACTTGAATTAATGAAAGGCAATTTGATTTGAATGCATCAATTGCTTAAGGTTTTAAAAGAAAAGAAGTCATTTGTTTTAAAAGCCTAATTATATTTCTAAAAGGTATGGTGACTTGTCTTTAAAAGTAGTTATGACTTGATACTACGGTTATTAGTACCTTGGAAGTTTTATAAGAAAAAGAGTCATTTTTAAAAGAGTAGAAGTACGTAGTACTTTGGGTTAAATTCCCGGATTTTTATAAAGACATGTTAGTGCCTTAAGTAAACTAAAATGAGAGTGTATGTGAACAAGACTAATAAGAAGTTAGGGGATTTCTTAACTTGCTTATGTTATATATGATAAGCCGGTAGTGCTTATGTTATGTATGATGGTCGGTTTGTGCTAGTGATATATTATTCATTACGAGGTCATTCCCTGGGTTTGTGGCATTTGCATATTCCGTGGATTTGCTACCCATGATGCGAGGAATACCTCATGCGAGTCCGTAAGGGCTTATGCGGGTGAAATAGTCCCATGCGGGCGAGTACAGCCTATGCGAGAATACCTCACGCGTCTACACGACCCATGTGGCCGACATACCTATGCGAGGAATACCTCATGCGGGTCCACACGACCTATGCGGGTGAAATAGTCCCAGGAGTAGGATTGCTTAATGATACTATGGGCGGGTGGCCCTACTTTGATCATGAGCCTCCTATTTTTATGCAGTAAAGTATACTCTTGTTTACTCTCATTGTTAGTAAGGCAAAGTGTATTGTAATTTGATTTCATACACGTCTCCAGCGTTATTTTAGACTTATGATGTATTTACAGTATTTTCCAGTTTACATACTTGGTACATATTGCATCGACCCTTTTCTGGGCCGCGTCATGCCGCAGTGGTAAGCAGGTGGTGGATCCTCATTCTTAGGATCACTGATCAGGTGTCAGAAGCTCCATTCCTCCGGAGGCTTGTCTTTTGGTACGGTTCTCCCTGATGTTGTTTATATTATGTACATTCAGGGGTATGGCGGGGCCCTGTCCCGCCATAGTTGTTTACTTCCTTAGAAGTTTGTAGTCCTATTGTACAGTTGGGATGTAACTGCCAGACTTGGGTTATATATACATGCCGAAAGGCGACTTTTTCTCAAATAAACTGTGTCTCATTTTTCATTTGTTACTTGTCTTGTTTTTATATTCCACTGATTACTCTGATGTATGCCTACTTGGGTGCCCGGGTAAGGCACCAGTCACGGGCCCCGGAACAGGTCGTGACAAAAGTGGTATCAGAGCAGTTAATCCTCGGAAAGTGTCTACTGCATCGTATCTAGTAGTCTTGATTATCGGTGTGTTGCACCACACCCATAATCGTGAGGCTATAGGATATTTAGGATTGGTTTCATTCTTCTCACTCGAGATCGTGCCTTAGAGCCGTGTTATAAGTTGGACCTCTAACGTATTTCCCTTTAATGCTTATGTCTCCACGTAGGCAACCCGCCTGAAGGGCAAGGCGGCCGAGGAGCCGCTAGTAGGACACCGAGAGTTACGAGGGCTCAGGCCCAGTCTATACCCGAGATGGCGAGTTCCACGACGCCGCCGACCCCAGCAGGGTTTAGGGCCGCAGCAGCTGGACGAGACCACGACTGCACCTCCACCCCACACCGGAGCATGAGATGGGTTACGAGAGATGGCCGCCATCGCCGTGATCGTGGCGCATACGAGGATAGCCGGACGCAGAAGTTCCGAGCACCGTGGTACATCCTAGATCGGACAACTTGATACTACGGGATTTTACGAGTCAGCCCGCCGCAGTTCTACGGTCGAGGCACGAGGATGATCCGCAGGAGTTCATCCGTCAGTTACAGAGGATCATACGAGTGATCAAGGCTTCCGAGACCGAGTCCGTGATCTTCGGTTCGCATCGGCTGCGTGATACCGCAATGATCGGGGTTTGATTCGTGGAGCTATCCCGGAGAGCACGCGCCCAGCCTATTTGGGACGAAGTTCTCGAGGCTTTTCTTACTCACTTCTTGCCTCCGCATGAGAGGGCACGGCCGACAAGTTTTTGATCTTTGCAGAGAGGGCGCACTGTAGGGAGTACAACGTTGAGTTTGATTCGTTGGCTCGATATGTCCTCGCGCTAGTAGCGAGCATGGAGGATTGGGTGCACCGCTACGTCACCGGGTTAGATGATTATCTGGCAGAGTCTTGCTCAGGTGTGGCTCTTCAGCCGGGCATGGACATTGCCCGCATACAGGCTCATGCACTTGGATGCGAGGAGCGTAGAGGCCGACGGGTCGACAGATATCAGCAGCAGAAGAAGTCCAGGACGGCAGGATCTTTTGGTAGCTCTCGGGGTGGGCGGCCTCAGCAGATAGCCTAGATTTGCACCCCACCACCAGAGCACTCCTACACCGTCTTCGTGAGACGGCCAGGTATTCGTGGGGCGTGTCGGGCCCTGTGGCTTGGACTTCGGTAGCAAGAGTGCTATCCGATCGAGGTCCGCTCAGTGTATCCGATGCGGTAGATTCCATTCAGGGATTTGTGGTACTACTTCGGGAGTTTGCTATACTTGTGGCCAGCAGGGTCACTATGCGAGCCCGTCCACTGCGCAACGATGGGAGGGGTCACCTACGTGGTCTGCTCGGTCTTCATCCCTACGATTACTCGCCCGAGGGCGTGGTACTCATGGACCAGCAGTCGCAGAGGTCGTGGCGCAGTCCCGCCTAGCGGTCCTCGAATCGCATCTATGCCTTGTCCACGGCAGACCGTGAGGCCTCACCGATGTTGTCACGGTACTTTATCGATTTCATGTTGTGACGTGTATGCCTTGATAGATCCGGTTCTACTGTCCTATATATCTCCCTTATTGCTAGTAGGATAGGATAGAGCACGAGTCCATAGACCCTTTCGAGGTAGCTACGCGATGGGTGATTCGGTGGTAGCTCGGCGGTATATAGAGCTTGCCCTGACTTTATGCATGCGTCGACTAGCCGACTTGATAGAGTTGGACATGACCGATTTCGATGTGATCATGGGCATGGATTGGTTAGCTTCGCTACGCCGCAGGTAGATCGCAGGAGAGAGTGGTACGGTTCAGCTTTCGGGAGCCGGTTATTGAGTGGGAGGAACATCAGGTCGCCGGCGGTAGGTTTATTTCCTACCTCAAGGCGGGAAGATGGTGCGAAGGCGGTATATCTACCATCTCATTCGTGTTTGATAATCGAGGTCATGTACCAGATTTTCGGCCCAAAGAGTCGAGAGTTCCCGGATGTATTTCCGCACGACCTCGCATCCTCCCGAGAGGGAGATAAAGTTTTGTATCGACAAGCCGCGACACTCGGCCTATTTCCATTCCGCCATACGTAATGGCACCGCCGAGTTGAGAGAGTTGAAGGACCACCGAGAGATTTCCGGAGAAGGGCTTCATCAGCCTAGTGTTTCTCCCCGGGAGCGCGGTATTGTTCATGAAGAAGAAGGATCGACGCGCGACGCATGTGTTGATTACGGTGCAAACAACAAGGTGACCATAAAGAACAGATACCCCCTTCCCAGGATTGATGATTTGTTCGACCAGTTGCAGGGTGCGAGATGTTTCTCCAAGATTGATCTGCGATCGGGCTATCATCAGGTGCGAGTTAGAGAGGCGGATATCCCTAGGACTGCATTCCGGACCCGGTACGGGCACTATGAGTTCAGGGTTATGTCCTTCGGTTTGACCAATGCTCCGGCGGTATTCATGGATTTGATGAACCGAGTGTTCAAGCCATTTTTGGACACGTTTGTGATAGTGTTCATTGATGACATCTTGGTTTATTCCCGCTCAGAGCAGGAGCATGCGGAGCATTTGAGGACTGTGCTGAGAGTTCTCCAGGACCAGCAGTTATACGCCAAGTTTTCCAAATGTGAGTTTTGGTTGGCTTCGGTGGCTTTTCTTGGGCATATTGTAGGGGCGGATGGTATTCAGGTGGATACGGCCAAGATCGAGGCACAGACTTGGCCTAGACCTACTACTCGACAGCAGGCGCAGCTTTCCGGGCCTCGCAGTTATTATCGGCGGTTCGTGGAGAAGTTTGCTTCTATCTCTCGCACCATTGACTAGGCCGACTCGTATGCGCTAAGTTTGATGGTGATGTTTGGAGCGTGGTTTCTAGTTACCGGAGGAGAGACCGACGACCGCTCCCGCTTCTACTCTTCCGCAGGTCCAGATGGCTATGTCGTATCAGTGACGCGAGCATCGGGCTAGGATGTGTGTTGATGCAGCAGGCAAGGTTATAGCATACGATCCCGACAAATTAAGAAACATGAGAGGAACTACCCCACCCATGATTTGGAGTCGCGGCGGTGATTCACGCCAAGATCCGGAGGCACTATTTGTATGGGGTTCATGGATATTTATACGCACCACAAGAGCCTCCAGATATCTTCACCAGAGGGAGCCGAACTTACGGCGAGACGGTGGTTAGAGCTTTCAAGGATTACGATGTCGACATCCCGTACTCACCCGCAGAAGGCCAATGTTGGCGTATGCCCTTAGTCGTAGGTCGATGGGGAGTCTATCGACGACAAACAGAGAGGAGGTGTCACGACCGATCCCGGCCCGTGATCGTGCCTTACCCCGGCACCCTAGTGATACTACATCGAGAAAACCGTGGAAATAAAAACTTAAACATGAACATGAGACAAGATAATAAAACAAAGCAACCAAACGGTTACCTCCCAATAAAATATATATAAACAACTCTTTCAAAACGCAATGCTTTAATCCTTTTTACAAAACCCCGCCCACACAAAGGCTGCACTCTAAGATTTACAACAACTATGACGGACAGGCCCCGCCATACCCCGAATGTACAAGAACCTACAACTCAGTGGAACACATACCAAAAGATAAGCCTCAAGGAACGGAGCTTCCCAATGCGCGAAAGGTGATCCTAAGAGCGGATCGACACTAATGTACTTTCTACCGCGGCAGATTTAACGCACTCAAGGAGGTCGATAACAGTACCAAGTATGTGAAATCAGAATATCAGAAATGAAATCATAATAGTCTATATAAAGCAGAGACATGTATGATGACCAAGCTACAAGACATAACATATAACTAGTTACATCAAGTCGTGACTCACGCCTCCAAATTATCACTGTGCGTGGAATTTCTTCCTCATCACGGCAGCTTTATGATATGACAATACCAAGGAGTATACATGAACACCGTGTCCCACCTGGTCATAAAACCGTATAGGACAAGTATAACTACCAGATCCGACCGTACTCAATAATATAATGCAACCAAAACACGGCCGATACGGCAAGTGCGAGCCGATCATCGGATACCAAGGCCGGCCACGAGCCGACCGGGCAAGTACGAGGGCTGACCACCAGGGACCAAGGCCGTATCACGAGACTTCGTCACTACACTGAACGGGGCAAGTGCGAGGGCTGACTACCGGGTACCAAGGCCGAATCAGTCATGAGACGGGGCAAGTACGAGAGCCGACCACCAGGGACCAAGGCCGAACAGGAAGAAACCTCATGGAGAGCTAGTCCATAAAAATAACAATTCTTGCACAACCAAGGCTATCACCACAAGCATAAGCAAGTTACGCAACAACAAGCATAGGCAAGTTACACAACACAAGCATAGGCAAGTTACACCACAACCAGTATAGGCAAGTTACACAACACAAGCATAGGCAAGTTACACAACTCAAGTTACTTTCATTTTATGCCAAAGTCCGGGTTTTTAACCCTAAAGTACTACGTACGTTAAATTCCTTTTAAAGAGATCCATTCCTTTTATAAAAGTCACCCGATGTCCGTAGTATAAAAATAGAGTGACGAACATTGTTAAGTAAAAAAAATGCTTTCCTTTGTAGAAATCAAGTAACAACCTTATTTTCCAAACGTTCAAGTTTGCCTAATTTCAAATGCTCAAGTTTCTCATTTTTAGAAAAGGTCTCGTAGTTCATAGTTTTAATCCTTTAAAACATAATTCTCCTTTAATGATTTGAGAAACATATGCCTTATATGTGAGTAGGTTATTCTTGTTTATAATCGATCTTATTAAGCAGCCATGATCTAGGATATGTAATATCATTTTGTCTCATCTTAGCTTCTATGCAGATGGAGGTTTCTACTGGTTTTAATACGGTACATCATTATTCAATACATTTTCCTTTATTACGCTGCAGTGGTCTGTCGATACACATTCTGATTTCCGAAATCAGTAAAACATTATCCCTTTAAATAAAACCAAGTACTCATTACTCACGAATGAGGTTTCACACAAACGTTCACATTAAACAAATAAGTTAAGTCTCTTATCTTATAAGATCAAGTCTCTTAACTTCTAACATCAGTAAACCATTTTCTTTACCTCTCTTAAGACATTATACCTAACTCCCCATAAAGCTAGTATATAAAGCCGTTATAACACTTTATGTTTTAAAAACAATCAAACACAGTTAACACATGTACGTCTACCGTACTACATAGTTCACACATATCATGCTATAAGAGATAGGAAGAGGTTCACATACCTCGCGACGAGTGCCGACTAATAGCAAAACGCTTCAAGTACTTCAAACCGTCGGCTACTCCTTAAGCCACGTAGATCGTGTTATACCCCGTATTTCCAGAGTATGTACGTGAGGGCGTACGTATAATAATTTAAGCCTAAAGGTTGGCTAGTTTCGAAATTTGTACACAACACCCGATTGGAGTCGTTTTTCGACGAAACGTTTCCTGACTTTCGAGGGAAAATTCCGGCTATGTCATTTCTAATTTTGCGGATTTTTCCGAGAGGCGAAACATTTTGGACCAACGGAGGGTGACAAGTGTCACCTCACATTGGAAGTGGTGGGCGGTAAAGCTTGGCCGAAAGGGGGGGCATGTGGTAGGTAGGATATTTGTGCAAGTTGGTGTGGTAGATGGATAAGGTACACATGGTGGAAATCTAGCCCTACACTTGCACCACACTTGTCTTCATCTTGGCCATTGGTTGGCCTTCACTTGACCTATAAATACCCCTCTAGTTGATGAACTTTCTTCATCCAAAAATTGAGCAATCGATCTAAGTCTCAAATACTCCTCCTCTTGTCTTGAAATCGTCCAAAAGTCCTCCCCTTGTGAGCGTGGCCGAGAGCTTACCCCTCCCCCTGTTGGGGCCCTAGGCGAGGGGTTCCCCCCCCCCCCCCGAGCCTAGTTGTCTCGTATAAATACCCCTTGTTGTGGTATAGAAATACTCTCCTAGTATTGTTATTATGTCCAAATACCTCGCCCAAATACCTTGTAGTATTCCCAAGGTTACACTTATACAAGCCTAAAATACCATTATACTTTCCTCAATACTAAAACGAAACCCTAGGGAAAAATCTTCACCCGTAGTTGAAGTATTAAGAAGTTGTGTAGACACTTCTAAGGGTTTCTTGGAGCATTTTGGAGCGCATTGAGTAGGAGCTAAACCTTGCTCAGATCGACTTTTATCTCGGATAATTTTGGGCTTATCGAGGTAAACACTCATGACCTTCTATTGTAATTGGAAATTACATGTTGTAGGAATATATAGTTGAAGTATACTATATATAGAATCAACGTTATAATACTTACGGCAATGTCTTGCGACTTAAGCCCGAATTTAAATAAGAGAATCGAATCAGAATCACATAGGATCAGACATGAGACTTGTGTAGCATTATCGTGAAGTAGAATTGTACACGCCCGGTTAGGCGCAGAAACCCCCGGTTGGCTTGGTAGCCTCCGATAGAGAGAGATTAACGCTGCCATGGGGAGGTGCCTTGAATTTTACAGAGAAAGATGAAAACTTGTGTTTAAGATTTAATAGACGTTTGTGGCCTTTATAGGTGAAAGTACTAAGAGTAGCGATTCTACTCGAGGAGTGGAAAGGGCTAGCGGTTATAGTACTTGGAGCTTTTTGCTTATTGTCGATAATCGTCGCAGGTATGTGAACCTCTTCCTATCTCTTCTAGCATGATATGTGTGTAACTATGTAGTACGTAGACGCATACGTGTTTAATGTATTTGATTAGTTTGAAACATAAAGTGTTATAACGGCTTTATGGGAAGTTGTTATAACACTTTATGTAGGTAAGAAAATACTTTGTGGTTTTAAAAGGTAATCATGTGAATTATAAGCGCTTGTTATAATAAAGAACTTGATGTATTTCAAAAGATTTATAAATCGTTTTGAAGGGAGAGTAACACTTGGTTTTAAAGGTTTTAAAAAGAATTATACTAGCTTTATGGGAGTTAGGTATAATGTCTTAAGAGAGGTAAAGAAAATGGTTTCTTGATGTTAGAAGTTAAGAGACTTGATCTTATAAGATAAGAGACTTAACTTATTTGTTTTAATGTGGATGTTTATGTGAAACCTCATTCGTGAGTAATGAGTACTTGGTTTTATTTAAAGGGATAATGTTTTACCGATTTCGAAATCGAATGTGTATCGACAAACCACCGCAAATGCTAATAAAAGGAAAATGTATTGAATAAATGAAGTCTTGTATTAAAACCAGAGAAACCTCCATCTGCATAGAAACTAAGATGAGACAAAATGATATTACATTTTCTAGATCACGGTCACAGTAATAAGAATGTTGTAAACCGTAATAACCTACTCTCACGTAAGATATATATTACTCAATCTCTAAAAGAAATCAAGTGATTAAGTTTATGAACTATGAAACCATTTGAAAATGAGAAGCTTAAGTAATTGAAACTAGGCAAACGGAACTTAGGAAAGAATGTTGTTACTTGACTTTTGAAAAGGAATGTGGGTTGGTCATTCTAATACTACGTATCAGGTGACTTAGGTGAAAGAAACGGATCTCTTAAAAGGTATTTAACGACGTAGTACTTTAGGTTAAAACCCGACTTTGGC
The DNA here is from genome assembly GCA_029844215.1 of Przewalskia tangutica. NCBI lineage: Eukaryota > Viridiplantae > Streptophyta > Magnoliopsida > Solanales > Solanaceae > Przewalskia > Przewalskia tangutica. Next base: position 87,557,977 of record CM056726.1, on the reverse strand, counting down.
ATAAAATGAAAGTACTTTGAGTTGTGTGAAACTTGCCTATGCTTGTTGTGGAAACTTGCCTACGCTTGTTGTTGTGAAACTTGCCTATGCTTGTGATGATAGCCCTTGTTGTGCAAGTGGTATTTCGTGTTACCGCTGCCTCGATGGAGGGCCGTTGATTTGTTATGAACGATTCTACACCGAGTCCCACGACGGGCAGGCACGTATTCCATTTGATTATACACCGAGTCCCACGAGACGGGCACGATTCCATTTGATATTACACCGAGTCCCACGAGACGGGCGTGGTCACGATTTCATCCGATATTACACCGAGTCCCACGAGATGGGCAGGTCACGATCACATCCGATTTTACACCGAGTCCCACGAGATGGGCAGGTCACGATTTCATCCGTTATCATACATGTCTCCCCGCTTTATATAGACTATTATGATTTCATTTACGCCTTTTATCGTTTCACATACTTGGTACTGTCAGATCGACCTCCTTCGGGCTGCGTTCACGCCGCAGTAGAAGTACATCGTCGCCGATCCCGCTCTAGATCACCTTTCAAAGATATCGAAGCTCCTTCTCGAGGCTTATCTTTTGTATGTGTTCCCGAGTTGTAGGTTCTGTACATTCGTGGTATGGCGGGCCCCGTCCCGCCATAGTTGTTGTAAATCTTAGAGGTGCAGAGTAATCGTGGGCGTGGTTTTGTAAAAGGGATTAAACTGCTTGTTTTGAAAAAGTTGTTATATGTATATCATTGGAAGCGTAACCGCTTGTTGACCTCGCTTTATTATCATGTCTCTCATTTCATGTTTAAAGTTTTATTTTCCGCTGATTTTCTCGATGTTGTGTCACCAGGTGCCCGGTAAGGCACCACCACGCCCGAATTCGGGGCGTGACATAGTGGTATCGAGCGATTAATCCTGAAAGTGTCTACGCATCGTGTCTAGTAGAGTCTTGATTATCGGTGTATCGCACCACATCTATAATCGTGAGGCTATAGGACATTTAGGATTGGTTTCCATTTCTTCTCATTACGAGATCGTGCCTTAGTCGCGTGTGATAAGTTGTACTTCTCGACGTATTTCATTTTACCGCTTATGCCTCCGTAAGGCAACCTGCACCAGACAGCAAGGCGCCGGCGGGCTGCTAGTGGATACAGAGGTGTACGAGGCGCAGCCCGGCCAAGACTGAGACAAGCCCGACGGCGGGTTTCGTGGACGCCGCCAAAGCAGAGTTTAGAGCCGAGTGGTCGCCGAGACTACAAGACTGAGCCTCCACCCCACACCGGAGTGATGAGACGGGGTATGCGAGATGGTCGCCATCGCCGTGGTCGTGGCGATATGAGGATAGGTTGGATGCGCAGCTCCACCCAGAGCACCCGTAGTTCACCCCGAGCGATAGTTTGAGGCTACGGACTTTCTCGAGCCGCAGCCCGCCGAGTTCTATGGGTCGAGGCCCGAGGATGATCCACGGAGTTCATCCGACGCTAGCCGATCACGAGAGTGATCAAGGCTTCGAGACCGAGTCGCTGACCTTCGGTTCGCATCGGCCGCTGAGCATCGCGATCGATCGTTTGATTCGTGGAATCGTCCCGAGGTGAGCATGCGCCCCGCAGCTTGGGACGAAGTTCTCGGCGGCATTTCTTGCACATTTCTTGCCTCCACGCATACGGCGAGGGCTCGCGCATGATTTTTGGTGTTACGCAGAATCCGGACGACGGTTCGGGAGTACAATATGGAGTTCGACTCATCGCCCAGACGCCCCCGCGTTAGTAGCCGATATGGAGGATGAGTACACCGCCACGCCACCGGCCGGATGAGTACTCGGCGCAGGCTTGTTCGGTGTAGCCCTTCACCGCATGGACATTGCCCGCACGCAGCTCATGCACCAGGATGCGAGGCACGGAGAGTCGACGGAACGACCGAGATCGCGTAAGAGGGCGCACAATAGGTCCTTGGTAGCTTTCAAGGCGGACCGCCAAGAAGAAAGTTAGTGATGTACCTCCGCCAAGATGCAGTGGTCCTCCGCGCCGCCGACGCTCGAGGTATTCGAGCCGGTCGAGCTCCAAGGCTTCGTTCACGCTATACGGGTTCTAGCCACGTTCGAGTTTTCTCGGTGTGCACGATGTGGCAAACGCCATCCCGGGAATGTCGCTTTTTATCGGTGCTTGTTTTTCCCGCGCCGCCGTGGCCATGTGACGAAACCGCCCTAGTAGGAAGGATGCAAACATGACTCACCACGGACGCGCGGCGTGTTCATCGCCTTTCATACTATGCGCATGCAGGCGTGCCTATGATTAGAGAGAGCGGTAGATTCGTGTATATCCCTAACCTCTAGAGTTTTGTATGTATTGAAGTGTTTGATGTGTTTAGTGTTATGTTTGGATAGCTGTGTGCTAAAAAGTGATTTAAGAACACTGGTTAGTGAAAAGGGTAAGTCCCTGGGAAGTGTGAAATGTAAGTGGTTTTCATGACTGCTTAGGTAAGATTGTTCGGATCGGGAACAAGAGCGTGATGCGTAAGTGGATCGGGTCAGCTACGTTGAGGGCCAACCCGCGTCGGTTTCAAAATAGGTCACCGGGTGGTCCCGCCAGTGGTAGGGTCACGAGGGTGCTAGGCCCAAGTTTAGATGACCGTCGATGATTTCGTGTTTATGTTCGACCGAAGCGGATCGTAAAGGCCGGAATGGCCTCGGCGGAGATCGCGGTTAGTAAGATGACCAAGTCGAGGTAGTGACTCCAAAGTTTTGGAACTAAAGCGATGATCGGCGTGGTACGATACTAGAAGAGTTCAAGTGTTCGGCGAGGCACGAGTAAGAAGCGGAAGAGAACGTGTGTTATTACGTGGCGGTGTGGCTTTGACAACTTGTCAAGGAACTTCTTCGTTATCTGTTTGAGAAGGAACATTCGACGAATGTTTCTACGAGGGGAGAATGTTATACCGTATTTCCGCAGTACGCGTGAGGCGACGTATAATAATTTAAGCCTAAAGGTTGGCTAGTTTCAAATTTGTACACAACACCCGATTGGAGTCGTTTTTAAACGCTTCCACTTTCGTAGGGAAAATTCCGCTATGTCATTTCTAATTTTTGGATTTTTCCGAGAGACGAAACATTTTGGATCAACGGGAGGGTGACAAGTGTCACCTCACATCGGAAGTGGTGGGCGGTAAAGCTTGGCCGAAAGGGGGGCATGTGGTAGGTAGGATATTTGTGCAAGTTGGTGTGGTAGATGGATAAGGTACACATGGTGGAAATCTAGCCCTACACTTGCACCACACTTGTCTTCATCTTGGCCATTGGTTGGCCTTCACTTGACCTATAAATACCCTCTAGTTGATGAACTTTCTTCATCCAAAAATTGAGCAATATATATAATTATCAAATACTCCCTCACTCTTGTCTTGAAATCGACCAAAAGTCCTCCCACTTTTAGAGCTTGGCCGTGATCTTCCCCTCCCTTTGTGGTGCTCCTAGCCAGGGTACCCCCAGCCTAGTTGTCTCGTATAAATACCCCTTTGTGGTATAGAAATACTCTCCTAGTATTGTTATTATGTCCAAATACCTTGGCCCAAATACCTTGTAGTATTCCCAAGGTTACACTTATACAAGCCTAAAATACCATTATACTTTCCTCTCACTAAAAACGAAACCCTAGGGAAAAATCTTCACCCGTAGTTGAAGTATTAAGTAGAAGTTGTGTAGACACTTCTAAGGGTTTCGAGCATTTTGGAGCGCACGGAGTAGAGCTAAACCTTGCTCAGATCGACTTTTATCTCGGATAATTTTGGGCTTATCGAGGTAAACACTCATGACCTTCTATTGTAATTGGAAATTACATGTTGTAGGAATATATAGTTGAAGTATACTATATATGTAATCAACGTTATAATACTTACGGCAATGTCTCGACTTAAGCCCGAATTTAAATAAGAGAATCGAATCAGAATCACATAGGATCAGACAAGAGACTTGTGTAGCATTACGTGAAGTAGAATTGTACACGCCCTTAGGCGGCAAACCCCGGTTGGCGTCAAGCCCTCGATAGAGAGAGAGATTAACGCCATGTGGGAGGTGTCGCCAATTTTCTCAGAAAGATGAAAACTTGTGTTTAAGATTTAATAGACGTTGTGGCCTTTATAGGTGAAAGTACTAAGAGTAGCGTATTCTACTCGAGTGGAAAGCGGCTAGTGCGTTATAGTACTTGAGCTTTTTGCTTATCGTCGATAATCGCCGCGAGGTATGTGAACCTCTTCCTATCTCTTCTAGCATGATATGTGTGTAACTATGTAGTACTAGACGCATACGTGTTTAATGTATTTGATTAGTTTGAAACATAAAGTGTTATAACGCTTTATGGGAAGTCGTTATAACACTTTATGTAGGTAAGAAAATACTTTGTGGTTTTAAAAGGTAATCGATGTGAATTATAACCGCTTGTTATAATAAAGAACTTGATGTATTTCAAAAGATTTATAAATCGCTTTGAAGGAGAGTAACACTTGGTTTTAAAGGTTTTAAAAAGAATTATACTAGCTTTATGGGAGTTAGGTATAATGTCTTAAGAGAGGTAAAGAAAATGGTTTATCATGTTAAGTTAAGAGACTTGATCTTATAAGATAAGAGACTTAACTTATTTGTTTTAATGTGGATGTTTATGTGAAACCTCATTCGTGAGTAATGAGTACTTGGTTTTATTTAAAGGGATAATGTTTTACCGATTTCTAAATCGAATGTGTATCGACAAACCACCGCAGCGTTAATAAAAGGAAAATGTATTGAATAAATGAAGTCTTGTATTAAAACCAAGAGAAACCTCCATCCGCATAAAACTAAGATGAGACAAAATGATATTACATTTTCTAGATCATGGTCACGTAATAAGAATGTTGTAAACCGTAATAACCTACTCTCACGTAAGATATATATTACTCAATCGCTCTAAAAAGAAATCAAGTGATTAAGTTTATGAACTATGAAACCATTTGAAAATGAGAAGCTTAAGTAATTGAAACTAGGCAAACGGAACTTAGGAAAAGAATGTTGTTACTTGACTTTTGAAAAGGAATGTGGGTTGGTCATTCTAATACTACGTATTGTGTGACTTAGGTGAAAGAAACGGATCTCTTAAAAGGTATTTAACGACGTAGTACTTTAGTGGTTAAAACCGGACTTTGGCATAAAATGAAAGTACTTTGAGTCAGGTGAAACTTGCCTATGCTTGTTGTTGTGAAACTTGCCTACGCTTGTTGTTGTGAAACTTGCCTATGCTTGTTGTTGTGAAACTCGCCTACGCTTGTTGTTGTGAAACTTGCCTATGCTTGTGATGATAGCCCTTGTTGTGCAAGTGTGGTATTTCGTGTTACCGCCTCTCGATGGAGGCCGTTGATTTGTTATGAACGATTCTACACCGAGTCCCACGAGACGGGCAGGCACGTATTCCATTTGATTATACACCGAGTCCCACGAGACGGGCAGGGGCACGTATTCCATTTGATATTACACCGAGTCCCACGAGATGGGCGTGGTCACGATTTCATCCGATATTACACCGAGTCCCACGAGACGGGCAGTGGTCACGATCACATCCGATTTTACACCGAGTCCCACGAGACGGGCGGTGGTCACGATTTCATCCGTTATCATACATGTCTCCCGCTTTATATAGACTATTATGATTTCATTTACGCCTTTTTATCGCTTTCACATACTTGGTACCGTTGTAATCGACCTCCTTCGGGCCGCTCATGCCGCAGAAGTACATCGTCGCCGATCCCCGCTCTAGATCACCTTTCAAAGATATCGAAGCCCGCTTCCTTCTGAGGCTTATCTTTTGCATGTGTTCCCGAGTTGTAGGTTCTTGTACATTCGTGGTATGGCGGCCCCGTCCCGTCATAGTTGTTGTAAATCTTAGAGGTCTCAGAGCAATCGTGCAAGGTGGTTTTGTAAAGGGATTAAACTGCTCGCTTTGAAAAAGTTGTTATATGTATATCATTGAAGCGTAACCGCTTGTTGACTCGCTTATTATCATGTCTCTCATTTCATGTTTAAAGTTTTATTTTCCGCTGATTTTCTCTGATGTTGTGTCACTAGGGTGCCCGGGGTAAGGCACCAGTCACGGGCCCGGAATTCGGGGTGTGACAGATCGCACCACACGTAGTACTTCAACCTATAAGGCCACAAGGCGCTTATTAACATCGTTCCATATTCTACAGAAAATTCGGCAAGATTTTCCCCGCAATGCGTTAATCGCCTCCTTTACCGCGGCCGGCTACCAAGCCAACCGGGGGTTTGCACGCCTAACCTGACGTGTACAATTTACTCACGCATTACATACAAGTCTACCGTAATACACCCCATGTAATTACAGTCATTCTCTTATTAAAATTCAGCTTAAGTCGCAAGACATCGCTGTAAGTATTATTCAGCTTAAGTCAAAAGACATTGCCGCACGCCTATGTTCAATTCTATATATAGTATACTTTAACTATATACTCCTACAACATGTAATTTCCAATTACAAATGTAAGGTCAAGAATGTTTACCTCGATAAGCCCAAAATTATCCGAGTTTATATGTCGATCCCGAGCAAGGTTTAGCTCCTACTCGAGTGCTCTAATCCGCTCCAAACAACCCTTAGAAGTTCTAACTAACTTCTACTTATAACTTCAACTACGGTGAAGATTTACTTAGGGTTTCGCTTTAGCGATCGAGGAAAGTATAATGGTATTTTCTGGGCTAGTATAAGTGTAACTTGGGAATACTACAAGGTATTTGGGCCAAGGTATTTGACATTATAACAATACTAGGAGAGTATTTCTATACCACTACAAGGGGTATTTATACGAGACAACTAGGCTAGGGGGGGGGGGTACCCCACCGCAAACCACTACAAAGGGAGGGAAACTCTCGGCCAAAGGCCACCAGGAGGAGGAGAGGCTTTGGACGAGAACTACAAGAGGAGGGAGTATTTTGAGACTTAGGTAGATTGCTCAATTTTTGGATGAAGAAAGTTCATCAACTAAGGGGTATTTATAGGTCAAGTGAAGGCCAACCAATGGCCAAGATGGTGCCAAGTGCAAGGCAAGTGTAAGGCCAAGATTAAGCCATGTGCAACCTTATCCATCTACACAAAATATCCTACCTAACCATTGACCAAAATTGGGCAACAAAACGTGCCAAGAATGGCCAATTGCCGTCCAACCTCTTCCAATGAGAGGGTGACACATGTCACCCTCCCGTTGGTCCAAAATGTTACGCCTCTAAAAATCCGCAAAATTATAAATGACATAGCCTAATTTTCCCTACGAAAGCCGTGGAAACGCTTTCGTTAAAAACGACTCTAACCGGTGTTGTGTACAAATTTCGAATCTATGCCTACTTTAAGGCTCAAATTGTATCGCACGCCTCACGCATATACTCGAAATACGGTATAACAAGCGGCACGGTCCGCGAGTTGCATCGCCAGCGAGCCTCGAGTCCGATTGATTGATTCGATAGCAGCTGGTTCGAGTTCGAGAGGTTGCCGAGTCTTCCATCGCCGAGGAGGTGAAGAGGCAACATTTGAGGATCCGGTTTTGACGCTGCATCGTGATACGCTCTTCATGGCGGAAGGGTCCTTTGAGGTAGCACCGACAGTGGTGCTAAGGTTTGAGGGCAGGTTGTGTGTTCCAGATATTGCAGGACTTCTGCAACAGTTCTAGGGAAGCACACAAATACTGCTACTCTATCCATCCGGTCGACCAAGATGTACCACGACCTCGGACCGTATTGGTGGATGGCTCAAGAGGGACATCGCAGTTTGTGGCTCGGCCCGTGTTATCGCAGCGAAGGTAGAGCACCAGAGGCCCGTGGTTTGTTGCGCAGACGAGAGATCCCGACCGAAGTGGGAGGTGATCAACATGGACTTTATCACGTGGTTACCTCGCACCGAGGAAACATGATTCTATTTGGGTTATCACGACAGTCGACTAAATCAGCCCACTTTCTTCCCGTCAGACGACCTTTCTACCGAGGATTATGCCGACTTTACATCCGAGAGATCGTCGATCGCATGGGGTCCCTATTTCTATCATATCGCATGAGGAGCCCGCTTTACGCTAACTTCGAGGTCCTTCAAGAAGGGATTAGGACGCAGTGAGCTCGAGCATCGCATTCCATCCTCGCATGCACGGACAGCAGATCGCACTATCCGCACTCTTGAGGATATGTCGCGAGTCCGTGTTATTGACTTCGTGGTAGCCGAGGATCATTTTCCTCAGTTGAGTTTCATGATAATAATAGCTACCACCCAAAGACTCGACGATGGCGCCTTATGAGGCCTTGTATGAGGAAGTGCAGATCGCCGATATGCTGGTTTGATGTAGGCGAGGTGCGAGTGGGACCGCACTGTTCACAGCAGCGGATAAGGTAAAGCTTATCCAGAGCCGTTATCGATACTCGAGTTGGCAAGTCGATGCAGATCATCGCCGTCAGATCCGAATTCGAGGTTGATGATTGGGTTTTCTGAAGGTGTCACCCATGGCGGTGTGATGAGATTCGGAAGAAAGGGAAACTCACAAGGTACATCGGGTCGACGATTGTCCGCAGGTGGAAAGGTTGCCATGAGTTGATCTCGCCGTCCGACCGAGGCGATGCATCCGGTTTTTATGTTTATATCCGGCGAGATGTATCGGATCCATCTAGGGTGCACCCGATTGACGATGTCCAGTGACCGGCGGGTTATCGTATGGCGAGATTCCCATAGCGATAATCGATCGTCGTGTTAGGCGTCGCGACCAAGGACGTGGCTTCCACAAAGTCTTGTGGCGAACGAGCTCGGGAGGAGATGACATGGAAGTCGGCGAGGACACGAGGCGAAGTATCTCACCTATTCCCACACCTCCAGTAACTCACTTTCCTACTTGTAAATTTTCATTGACATATTTGCTTGTCAGATTGTAGGCCGTGTGGCATTTGCAAACCGCTTAAGCATGAGGAACTTTATCGTTATATGTCTTGGGGAAGGAACATTCGAACGAATGTTTCTAAGCGAGGGAGAATGTTATACCTCAGATTTCGAGAGTATGTACGTGAGGCGACGTACAAAAGTTTAAGCCTTAAGTTAGGCAAGGGACGAAAATTGTGCACAACCCCCGAAAAGAATTGTTTTCCGACGAAAGGTTTTTCAAACCTTGCGTAGGGAAAATTACGGTTGCAACATTAATAATTTTTGCAGATTTTTCCGAGAGATGAAATATTTTGATTTAACGAGAGAGGCGACACTTGTCACCTCAATCGACGGCAATGGTGTGCTTTCTTTGGCACGTTTTTTTCAAGTTAAAGGCCTTAAACATTGGTCAATGTTAGGTAGGATATTTTGTGATATTTGTGTGGTAGATGGATAAGGGTACACATGTGCAAATCTCCACCATCCACTTGCCCTCCACTTGCATTCATCTTGACAATTGTGGTCCTATAAATCCCCTTAGTTGAAGAATTCTTCATCCACAAATTATCTTCCAAGTCTCAAAAACTCCCTTCTCCCTTAAGAGCTCTCCCAAACACCATCTCCACCCCGCTCTTGAAAGCCCTAGCCAAACACCCTCCCCTTGGTAGAAAGTTGTCTTCAAGTATAGTTGCTACTCCAAAATACCTTAGCCAATCCCTTATAGTATTTCCAAAGTTATTGTCACGACCCGACCTTGGGCCCGTGACTGGTGCCTTACCCCGGGCACCCTAGTGATACAACATCAGAGAAAATCAGCGGAAATAAAAACATAAACATGAAACAAGACATAGAGTATGAAACAAAGCAACTAAAACGGTCACCTTCCCGAATATATACATATATATATATATCAAATCAACAGCTTAAATCCTTTTACAAACCCCGCCACAACAAGATTACTGCACTTAAGAATGTAACCATAACTATGACGACAGTGTTCCGCCATACCCCTGAATGTACAAGTAACTACACTGACAGGGGACTATACCAAAGATGAACCTCCGGAGAAACGGAGCTTCCCAAAACGCTGAACTGCGATCCTATGAGCGAGGATCCACAACCAATGTACCTCACCGCAGATGAACGCACCTCGGGCGAGGTCAAGATAACAGTACCAAGTATGTGAAATCAAAATATCAGAAATGAAATCATAGTAGTCTATATAAAACAGAGACATGTATGATAACCAAACTACGACATAATATGTAAGCAAATACGCCAAGTCGTGGACTCACGCCTCAAAGTAATTACTCAATTATAACAAAGGGTCTCACGCCCACAACATCAATCATGCCCGTGGAATACCTTCCTCATCGCTAAGTCTATGATATAACAACACCAAGAAGTACATGAACACCGTGTCCCACTGTGTTATAAAACCGCACGGCAAGTACGAAGGCTAACTACCAGATACCAAAGCCGCATCATCAACTGACCGGGGCAAGTACGAACAAATCTATATAACCATACCACGAAGCTGACCCAGGGCAAGTACGAAAGCCAACTACCAGATACCAAGCTCGCGCACGAATGGTCGCGGCAAGTACGAAGACTAACTACCGTGATACCAAGCCGAATCACGACTTCAGAATAAACCGAACGGGCAAGTACGAAGGCTAACTACCGTGATACTGTCAAACAAATGCCACGACTTCGGGCAAGTACGAGCCAACTACCGGATACCAAGTGAATCAAGAAACCTCACGGAGAGCTAGTCCATGGAATAATAACCGCAGGTTGCATTCGGAATGCTCCACACCGCAGACATCCAAGTAAGATCATAACAAATCAGCCGGCCCTCCATCGAGAGACGCGGTGGTATAGAAATACAATACTAGCACGACAAGGCTATCACACGCAAACATAGGCAAGTTACACACAACTCAAGGTACTTTCATTTTATGTCAACAATACGGGTTTCAAACCCAAAATAATACCTACTTTCATTCTTTCAAAAAGACCTCTTTTTACGTAAAAGATACTAATACTCGTAGTATCAAAAACACATTTCCTTTTCAAACTAAATTACTTTACTTTCGTAAAAACCTTTACAAGGCTTTTAAAATCAAGTACTCTATACTTTTTAAACCAAGTGCCTTCCTTTTAAAACAACATCAAGTATACTCTTTAAAACTCAAATACTTACTCTTTTCAAAACAAGTAACCTATACTTAAATCAAGTTACCATTTTAAAACCAATGATAAAACCATTCTTTTGCTTTCATAAAGTCGTTATAACTAACTTCCCATAAAGTTGTTATAACACTTTATGTTTTAAACCAATTTAAGACAAAACCATGTCTCTCTTTTAAACCAAAAACTCGGCAATTCTTCAAGTCTCTTTTCTTTTAGAAATCAAGTTCCTTTTAAAGACCAAATACCCATTTCTCATAAAAGCGGTTTCACAATTGTTTAACACAAACCAAGTCCTTAATACTTCCTATCAAGTCATTTATAAGTCAAGTCTCTTATCTTTCAAGATAAAGTCTCTTAACTTCTAAAATCAATAAATCATTCTTTTACCTACATAAAGTCGTTATAACTAACTTCTCATAAAGCTATTATAACACTTTATGTTTTAAACCAACCAATTCACTTAGCACATGTACGTCTACCGTACTACATAGTTCACAACAATCATGCTAGAAAAGATAGGAAGAGGTTCACATACCTCGCGACGATTATCGATAATTAGCAAAATGCTCCAAGTACTACAACCTTGCTAGCCTTTTCCACCCTTCAAGTAGAATACGCTACTCGTAGTACTTCAACCTATAATGGCCAAGAAACGTCTATCAACTTCTAGATCTCTTCGTAGAATATTCTAAATACCAGATTCCTTTATTCTACGTAAAATTCGCAAAGACTCCCGCTATCACACAAATCTCCTCCCCTCTCAAGGCCCGCTACCAGGCCAACAACTCTCAGGGGATTACACGTCTAACCGGACGTGTTCAATTCTGCTTCACAATAATACTACACAAGTCTACTGTAAGTACAGTCCAATGTAAATACAGTTCAATCCTTTATAATCATCCTTCCAAAATAATATACTCAAGTATAACTACTACAACATGTAATATCCAATTACAATAGGGGGACATAGATTATTACCTCGATAAGCCCAAAATTATCCAAGATATAAGTCGATCCTGGGCAACATTTAGCTCCAATTCCTTACGCTCCAACCCGCCCCAAGCGACCCTTAGAAGTTTCTAAACAACTTCTCTTAACACTTCAACCAAGCTTATGAAGATTTTCTAGGGTTTCGTTTTGCGACTATCGAATAAAGTAGCATTTCCTGCCCTAGTATTAAAACAACTTTGGAATACTACTAGGATACTAGGCCAATGTATTTGGGATTATACAATAATACTCCAAGTATTTCTACACAAGTGGGAGGGGGACGAAAACAAAGCTAAAGGGGGAGGAGTATTTTGCTTGGAAAGTTCCGCTGGATGAAATTACTCTTCAACAAAGGGGGTATTTATAGGGGAAACAAGGGTTAGGATCATAGCAAGTGGGTGGTCAAGATTGGGCCATGTGTGTGTGGGTCCCACCACACCACATGGCCAACGAAATCAATCTCCAAGTGTCATGGCCATTTCGGCCAAGGGGACAAGTGGCTAGCCACTTGTCCCACCAATTTCGTCCCACATGGCCACTCAAGGGGGTGACACGTGTCGCCCCCTTACTCGTCCAAAATATTTCGTCTTTCGAAAATATCCAAAATACCGAAAATCTCAAAAACAAAATGGCCCCACAAAATCAGAATTTCTCCTGGGCCCCACGTGACCATTTCTGAAAATAAAATCCCAAAATTCTAATATAATCCAAGAAGTCCAAATACCAAATCTGGGAATCCAATTCCCATCAACGAACCTTTTTCCTTCACAAAACCCGGAACTTTTCCGTCGAAAAATCACTTCTTTCTTTCTTTCCAAAATTTCTGTCGTAATCTCGTACATATGTCCTCACATACATACCCTGGAACTACGGGGCCCCTTAGAAACATTCGTCCCGAATGTTCCTTCTAAGCCTCTAATCAAACGTGTGCCGGTATAGTCTCCACTACTATACTTACAAAAAACCGATCATGCCACCAATGGCCAGAATATAACATGTTCGCAAAACTCAAATCCAAGCCAACGAGTAAACACCTCTAACATCACAAAAAGCTCCCACCCATGGTCTAAAGGATACTCCATTCGTATTGTCACGACGCCCAGTATTCGCGGATCGTGCTACCGGCACCCAAGTAGTCATACATCGAGTAATCGGAAATATAAAGCAAGACATGAAACAGCTTTATAAAATAGAACACGCTTTAAGTGAGAAACACGCTTTCGCATATATATAAAAACATGGTTTAGCAGCTACATCCGACATCGCATAACAGACTACTGCACTTCTAAGGAAATATACAACTATGGCGACAGTTCCCGCCATACCCTCGATCAGATAAAACTATCTACAACAGGAGATCATACCCAAAAGTAGAGCCTCCGAAAGGACGGAGCTCCCGACACCAACGTAGATCCTAGGAATGTGGATCTAGCACTGCTGCCCTTACCGCAGATGAACGCAGCTTCCGGGCGAGGTCAAGATAACAGTACCAAGTATGTGAAACTATAAAGAATCAAATAAAATCAAAGTATTTAAAACCTTTTCACAAATACAATCGCTCAATTGCACATAGTGTCACATCACAAACAACAACAGAATAGGAAAATCAGAATGTGTCTATTCTAGGCCGCGAATGATCGGGCAAGGCCAATCGCCCATAGTATCATTCTCGTGCCTAGTCCCGACTTCCGCACTCGCATAGGTCACACACGCACCGCATGAGGTATTCCTCGCATCGGGGCAGCTAACCCCAGATCCGCCTAGGCTCCCGCACCCGCATAGCCTCAAAAGACCGCATAGTCTCACAGCACCGCATAGGAATCCCGCATCGTGCTAAACACCCGAATGATCAATCGAGCATACCATCGCTCCGCATAGTCTCACAGACCGTGACAGCCGATAGACCAAGATCGGGCAAGCCCTGTGATAACAAATGGCGGGTAGGTGATACAATAAAGACAACTGACGACTTGCTAGCAACGTAAGCACAAAGAATGACCCTTTTACACAAAGAATTCAAGACACTAACCTGTAGCATCATAATATGTCTACTTATCACACAAATCTTACTACACTTAATGTAAATCAATACAAGGCTTTTATAAACAAACAAGTAAACAGCTTCTTTTTATCTTCTTAAGTTGTTATACCTAACTTCCCATAAAGCTAGTATAACTCTTAAGCTTTTGTTTTAAAACCAAATATTTATCTTCTCGTTAAAAATGATTCAAGATTCTTTTGAAATGTTTTCGCTTCTTTGTTATTCGTGCTTAAGCGTGAGGCATTGCTGTAAGTATTATTCAAAGCTTAAGCGTGAGGCATTGCCATAAGTATTATTCAGCTTAAGTCAAAGACATTGCCGTAGTTATTATTCGCTAACACACGTACGCCTACCGCACTATATATTGTAAAATATCATGCTTTAGGAAGAATCACATACCTTCTCAAATAAAACCACCGCCAAGTTGAATATGTCGCGGCAGAGAGTCACCATAATAGTCACAGATATCTATCAAAGACTACTCAAGGTCATTCTAAACAGAGGGTTCATAATTCTACTAAGTCGGGCAAAGACTTCCCTACCGGTGAGCTATATAAGTTCATCGTGAAAACAAATTCTATGTAAGTACAGCTTGATTATTCTTCTAAGTATTTATACTTATTCTTATTCTACAACAAGAAGTATTCTCTAATTCAAAAGAGGGTTAGGATTAGTTACCTCGGTAAGCCCAATAATATCCTAGAAAAGTCGCTACCGAGCAAGGTTTTGCTCTAAGTTGTATGCTCCAAGGAAACCTTAGAAGTTCTTCACAACTTCTACTAAGTACTAAGGTATTTGGGCTAGGTATTTTGGGCATTATAACAAAACAAGAAGGCAACTTTTCTACCAAGGAGGGTAGGTTTCGCTAGGCTAGTGGGTAGCCTCGCCAAGCTTCTCGGGAGGGGGCTGGACGAATTGCTACAAAGGGAGAGGGAAGGATTTTTAGACTTGAAAGCTTTTGTGGATGAAGAACTCTTCATCTCAAGAGGGTATTTATAGCTCAAGCCTCACAACCAATGGCCAAGATGAAGACAAGTGCAAGGCAAGTGTAAGGCCAAGATCAAGCCAAGTGCACCCTAACCCCTACTCCACAAAACACTCCACAAAACACTCCACAAAACATGGCACAAAACAAGGCCTAAGCAAGGAACCAATCGCCAAGGCCAACACCCTCTCGACGCCCAATCGCCCAAAGCCACCCCACTTGCTTCAATGTGAGGTGACACACGCCACCTCCCGCTGGTCCAAAATGTTTCGCCTCGGAAAAATCCGCAAAATAAGAAATGGCATAGCCGGAATTTACTCTACGAAAGTCAGGGAAACGCTTCGTCGAAAAACGATTCTTTTAGTGAGTTGTGTACAAAAGAAAACGCCCAAGGCTAACTAAGGCCAACTTTAGACGTATTCCCTTACGCACATACTGAAATACGGGTATTACATTCTCCTCCTTAGAAACATTCGCCCGAATGTTCCTTCTCAAGACGCTTAACGATAAGATTCTTCATAACTTAAACAGCTTTGCAAATGCCACACGCGCCACAAAACAACACTTAGGCATAAACGATAACGAAAATTTACAAGTAGGAAAGTGAATTACCCGAGGTGGGGAATAGGTGAGGATACTTCGCCTCATGTCCTCCTGGCTTCCCACGCCATCTCCTCTCGAGCTCGCTCCGCCACAAGACTTTGACGAAGCCACGCCCTTCGTCCGCAGACGCCTAACTCGACGATCGACTATCGCCATGGAATCTCTCATACGATAACCCCGGTCACCGACATCGCCAACGGTGTACCCTAGATGGATCCCCGATACATCTCCTCAAAGATAGATACGTGAAAACCGATGCACCGCTTCCAGATCGGACGGCAGATTCAACTCATAGGCAACCTTGCCTACCTGCGGACAACTCAAACGCCCAATGTACCTAGGGTCGAGTTTCCTTCTTCCCAAATCTCATCACACCCTTCATGGGTGACACCTTTAGGAAAACCCAATCATGAACCTCGAACTCAAGATGCCGACGACGATGATCCGTGATACGACTTCGCCGACTCGAAATGCCAATAGCCGCCTCGGATAAGCTTCACCTTATCCATCGTCACTGCACCAACCGTCCCACTAGCCGCACTCGCCCACATCGAACCAACCTATAGGCGATCCGCACTTCCTCCCATACAAGGCCTCATAAGGCGCCATCCGAATACCGAGTGGTAGCTATTATTATACGCAAACTCAACTAGAGGCAAATGATCCTCCCAACTACCATCGGTCAATAACACAAAGCTCGCAGATATCCTCAAGAGTCCGGATAGTGCGCTCGCCGTCCGTCTGCTCGTGGATGAAATGCGACTGTGCTCACCGCCCCTAAACCTCTCGGAAGGACCTCCGTTAGCCAGAACCGGGCTCCTCTGCGATATGATCGGGTAGGGACTCACGCACCGACGATCTCTGATGTAAAGTTCGCATAATCCTCACCAAAAGTCGTCCGGACGGAAGAAAGTGGGCTGATTTCGCCACCGCCGACGATAACCCATATAGAATCATGCCTCTCCGAAAGCGAGGTAATCCCGTGATGAAGTCCATGTTGATTACCTCCCACTTCCGTGTCGGATCTCAATCGCTCAGAATAAACCACCGTGCCTCGTGCTCTACCTTCACCGGCCGACAACACGGCACCGAGCTACGAACTCGCAACGCCTCTCTTCAAGCCATCCCACCAATACACAGATCTAAGGTCGTGGTACATCTTGGTCGACTCGGATGGATAGAGTAACGCGCTACCGTGGTGCTTCCCAAGAACTCGCCAAGTCCTCAAACATCCGAACACATACCGCTTCTCAAACCTTAGCACCCCATCGTGCTACTCAAAAGGACCCTTGCCTCACGTAAGAGTCAGATCACGATATCGAATCAAAGCCGATCTCGAATCGCTTCTTCACCTCCTCGACGATGGAAGACTCGCAACCTCACGAACTCTAACCCCACCGCTATCGTAATCAATCAAACGGACACCAAGGCTCGCTAATCGATGCAAATCACGAACCATGTCCTCCTCTCTAGCCGCACATCCGATAGGCTCCCATCGACCTACGACTCAAGAGCATTCGCCACAACATCGGCCTTCCCGTGGTACAGATATCAACATCGTAATCCTTAAGCAACTCTAACCACCGCCTCGCCGTGAAGTTCACTCCTCTGGCCGAAGATATACCGAGGCTCTTGTGGTCCGTATAAATATCCACGTGAACCCCATACAAATAGTGCCTCCAGATCTTCAAAGCGTGAATTACGATCGCCAACTCCAAATCATGCGGGTAGTTCCTCGTGTTTCTTCACCGCTGACGATATGCTATAACCCCGCCATGCCGCATCAACACACATCCCAACCCGATGCCCGACGATCACAATACACGACATAACCGCTCGACCTCTCGGAAGAGTAAGAACGGGGCGGCCGTCAATCTCTCCTTCAAGAATCGAAACCCCGCCACAAGCATCACCATCGAACTTGGCCGCTTTCCGAGTCACCTAGTCAATGGTGCGTAGATAGAAGCAAACTTCTACGAACACGATAATATCCTCGCAAGGCCCAAAATCGCGAACCTGCCGCTTGAGTAAGAGGTTCAGGCCAAGTCCCGATCGCCGATCTCGGCCAGATTAACTCGAATGCCATCACCGGCTAATATGCCCAAGAAACGCCATCAAGTCAACCAAAACTCACATTTGGAAAACTTGGCGCATAATCGCTGGTCTCGAGAATCGCAAGACAGCCTCTCAAATGCTCCGCATGCCTCGCTCGAGCGAATAAACCAAGATATCATCAATGAACACTATCACAAACGTGTCCAAAATGGTTTGAACACTCGGTTCATCAAATCCATGAATACCGCCGAGCATTGGTCAACCCAAAAGACATGACCTCAACTCATAATGCCCGCATCGTCCGAATGCATCAGGGACATCCACCTCTCGACTGCACTGATGATAGCCCGATCGCAGATCAATCTTGAGAAACATCTCGCACTCGCAACCGGTCGAACAAATCATCAATCCCGGGAAGGGGTATTCGTTTTAATGGTCACCTTGTTCACCGTCAGAATCAACACACACGCGCAGCTGGGCCCCGCCCTTCTTCTTCACGAACAATACCGCGCCTCTGTGGAGAAACACCGCCTAATGAAGCCCTTCTCTAGCAAATCCCTAAGCTGATCCTTCAACTCTCTCACTCGGGCAGTGCCATTCGTATGGCGGAATGGAAATAGGCCGGTATCCGCAACACATCTATACAAAACTCGATCTCTCTCGGAGGGATACCCGAGGTCATCCGAAACACGCCCGGGAACTCACGACCATCGAATCGATCAAAATCTGTACCGCAGCCTTCGTGATCAAACACCCGAACGATGATAGATATACCCTTCAGACTATCTTCCTAGCCTCGAGGTAGGAAATAAACCTACCTCTACGATACCGTGCTCCTCCCACTCAACAACCTGGCCTCAGAAATCGGAACCGCATTACTTTCTCTCAGCTTACATTGGCGTAAGAAGCTAGCCAATCCATCCCCATAATCACGCCGGTCAATCATCTCCAACTCTATCAAGTGGCCAGTGGTCCGACGATCAGAATGGTCACAGGACAAGCTCTATATACCCGCCGAGCTACCACCGAATCACCCATCGCGTAGCTACCTTGAAAGGGTCTATGGACTCGTGCTCTATCCATATCCTACTAGCAACAAGTGGGAGATATATAGACAGAGAGTAGAACCCGATCTATCAAAGCATACACATCAAACCTGAACCGATAAGGTACCGCGACGACATCAGCGAGGCCTCCGATCCCGCTTACCGGACAAAGCATATATGCGCTCGAGGACCGCTAGAATCGACTTGCGCCACGACCGCCGCGACCCGATCCATGGTACCTTGCCCGGGCGAGTAATCGTCGGGATGGAAGCGCAATGCACTCGAGATCGGGCCCTACTACCGCCGCCCCGGCCGGACAAACTTCGCGAAATGACCTCGCGCCACAAGTATAGCAGCTCCCGAGTACGCCCTGCACGGTATTCGCCACAACGGGCACACCGAGCAGACTCAACGGTTAGCACTTCGCTACTCGAAATCAAGTCCCGGGCCCCGACCGCCTCGATCGCTCGGGTCTTGAAAATGAGGTAGGAGCGCTCTACCGGGCCGTGGTGCACCGACTTCGCCGATGCCGCCACCCCGAGGACCACCAAAAGAACCGCCGCTCGCCTTCTTCTCGCGATATCGCTCTACCCGGCCTCTACGCCTCACATCCCAGTGCATGAGCTCGCATACGGTTATGTCCATGCTCGGGCAAGGACACACCCGCACAAGACTCGCCATGTAATCATCTAGCCCAGTGACATAGCGATGCACTCGCCCTCCATCTCTCGCTACTAATGCGGGACATATCGAGCCAAAGAATCAAACTCGACATTGTACTTCTCACTGCGGCGCCCTCCCTGCCTCAAAGAACAAGAATCTATCACTGTGCCCTCCTCATCCATGGAGGCAAGAAGTGTGTGAGAAAAGCCTCAAAACTCATCCCATACCACGGAGGTGCATGCTCTCCCGAAAGCTCCTATGAATCAAACCAATCGATCGCGTATCACGCGGCCGATGCGAACCGAATGTCACAGACTCCCTCAAGCCCCGATCACCCGCGATAATCCTCTGCGGTGACGGATGAACTCGCGATCATCTTCCGCCTTCAGAAAACTTTGGAGGGCTACAACTAAGGAAATCCCGTAGTCTCAAACTATCTCGCCTCGGTGCACTACGGCGCGACCGAGCCGAGCCGAATCGAATCGCCGATCCAGCCTCTCTCAGACGGGCCACAACTTTAGCCAAAAGTCGGGCCATCTCTCAGCCTAACTCTCCGCCCTGTGTTGTGGGATGCGAGGTGGGTACTGTGGTCTCGCTGGGCCGGGCGCCATAGAACTCGCCGTCTCGTATAGACTGGGCTCGAGCCTCGTGACTGGGTGTCTCGCTAGCAGCCTCCTCGCCGCTTGCCCTTCGGGCCCGGTTGCCTTACGCGAGGCATAATCAGCATAGAAAGGAATACGTTAGAGGGTCCAACCTATAACACGCCTCTAAAGCACGATCTCGTAATGAGAAGAATGGAAACCAATCCTAAATATCCTATAGCCTCCTCGATTATTGGTGTGGTGCACAACACACCGATAATCAAGACTTACTAGATACGGTGCAGAGACACTTTCCGAGGATTAATCGCTCGATACCACTTTTGTCACGACTGTTCTGTGGCTCAGAATCGTGCCTTACCGGGCACCCAAGTAGTCATACATCGAGTAATCAAAAAAATATAAAGCAAGACATGAAATGCTTTATAAAATAGAATACGCTTTAAGTGAAAACATCGCTTTCGCATATATATAAAAACATGGTTTAGCGATCTCGACATCGCATAACAGACTACAGATGTTACACCTCGTAGTTCAGGTCATGCGCTTGAGTACGCATTTAAAGGGGTAAGACTTAAAATTTTCAAAGGATAGGTTGGCGGATTATTCCGGGCGGTTTTTAGTCAACTTTGAGGCGGGTTATGACCCGGTACATTGAAAGTTCCTAAGTGTTTTAAAGGCCTAGGGCGTAGTTCGTTGAGTCTGGATTCCAACGCAACCAACCGTTCGCCGATAGGACGCCGGAGTAGAAAGTTATGAGAGTTACAAGTTCGGCGCAATGATCGTAAATGCGTTTCGGACCAAGGCCGCGCGCCGGATGCGAGTACGCGCCTAAAGTTCTGAAGGGTCGCTGAAGTTGCAGCGCCGCGCGCCGAATAGCGTGGCCGCGCCAAAGATCGAGAGGTCGCGGAGGTTTCAGCCGCGGCCGCGCGGCGCGCGCCGAGGCGGATTTTTGGGCGGCAAAAAATAGAAAAGTCTGATTTTTGTTTTTAAAGAGACCATGGGAGGTGACAAGTGTCCCCCCATCTGATTTTCTGTTGCATGCAATATATTGACCAAGACTTGGACATTTTCTATCTTCACACTCTCTCTCCCTCTCTCTAAAATCTGCTCCTCCTTCTCTCTAAAAACCCAAGAAAATCTGAAAGTTAAGAACAAGAAAAGGAAGCTTGTAGCTAGCTTGTGGTGGTGTTCTTGGCAAGAAAGCTAGCAATACTTGGAATAAGTTTTGGCTAAAACTTTAAGGTAATGATTCTTCCTTTAGATTTAGTTTATAGTGTTGCATGTTAAGAAGAAAGAACTTGTGGTAGTAAATAATGCTCTTGGAGTCATTGCATGCTAGAAGTGTGGTGTGGATATGAAGAATGGGTTAAGAAGAGATTATGGGCATGTTATAGCCTAAAAACCACCTTAGAATTGTTAAGTGAATTGTTGTAAACTTATGGGACAGAATTTTGGGTATGTAATCCCCTTTAAAATGTTGGATTGATTGAGCCTTACAATGTGGTGTTTTGATGGTAAATTCGGCCTTGAGAAAGGTGGCAAAGTGAGTAGAAACAAAGGAAATGCTGCCCAATTTTCTATAGAATTTTAGTGGCTTTGAGTTAGATTATTCTACATTGGAATTAGAGGTTAATAAACGTATCATGGTTATTTTAGGTTGACATATTACTTGCGGTAGTTTGGACTTAGCAAGTGGATTGACCGAAGAGGTATGTGGAACTTTCCTATCTTTGAGCATGAGTATTTGTATCTATGTAGTACGGTAGACGTACAAGATTTAGTATTTTTACTTGTTTAAGTATAAACAAAGACTTGTTTGTTTTAAGAAGTATAAGTCCCTTGGTTAAGGGAAAAGTATGATTTTACAAAAGTGTAGAGTACTTGGTGTGAAAGTATTGAGTATTGAATTATTCTAAAGATAAGAGGCTTGAAGTATTTTTGAAAATTGTATGAATTTGTTTGAAGTATAAGCCTCTTGGATAGTAAAAGAACGAAATGGTTCATAAGGAGTTATAACGGCTTTATGGGAAGTTAGTTATAACGGCCTTATGAATGGATAAGGATGTCGTAAATTTCTAAAGCATAAAGTTAGTATAACGGCTTTATGGGAAGTTGGTTATAATAACTTTATGGAAGGTTATGAAAGTTGTCTATTTTGATTAATGAGCATAAGTTGTCTAGATTGTGAAAAATTGAAGTTACTTGGTTTCAAGCTTTGAAATGAGTTTTCTAAAGGTGTAGTAACTACGTTGAAAAATAGACGCCTTGATACTACGGTGTTAGTATCTTGGATTTTGCATAAAAGGAATCTCTTGAAAAGGATGTACGACGTAGTACTTTGGCTTGTTAAAAGAGAATTATTCTGCTTTGTGCCTTGATAGTGTTTTGGGCTTGTTCAATTGAGAATTATTCTATGTGTGCCTTGATAAGTACTTTGGCTTGCTTAAATAAGAATTCTCTTGGTTTATGTGAAAAGAAGGCATGGTAATTGTCTTGGTTTATGTAAAGGCATGATATTGAAATCGAATTAAAAGCATGTAGTTATGAGTTTCTTGGACGCATCGCCGATGATGAAGGATTCCACGTATGCTTCCATTGTTGATTATGAGTTACTTGACGCATCGCCGATGATGAAGGATTCCACGTATGCTTCCATTGTTCGTTATGAGTTACTTGGACGCATCGCCTGATGGCGATTCCACGGGTATGCTTCCATTGTTCGTTATGAGTTACTTGACGCATCGCCGCTGATGAAGGATTCCACGTATGCTTCCATTGTTCGATTATGAGTCTATTTAGCGCATCGCCATGATGGAGGATTCCACGTACGCGCCATGATGAGGGTTCGCTTTCCTCGCCGATGATTTTGTTCCATGGATTAGCTCTCCAGGTTCACCGATGCAGGTGGATCTAGTAGTTAGCCTCGTACTTGCCCCGGCCGAGACGTGATGCAGCGGATCTCGTAGTTGGCTTTCGCATTGCCTTGGCCGTGGTTAGGCGGCGGTGTGATGCAGGTGGATCGGTGGTTAGCTCAGATTGTTGGCCAACGATGTGACGCAGGTGGATCTCGTAGAGGCTATCGACTTGCCCTTGGCCGCCTTCGTGATTTCGCTTATAGTATTGCTGTACGGGTGGATCTCGTAGCCGGCTTTCATTGCCCGGCCAATGAGGACGCAGGTGGATTCGTAGCTATGCCTTCGCATTTGCCTCGCACGGTTCTTATGATACGTGGGATCTAGTATTCATATGTACTTTAGTATTGTTATATCATAGATCGCCGCAGTGAGGAAGGAATTCCACGCACGGTTGATATTATGGGCATGAGACCTATGGTTATATTTGAGTGATGACTTGAGGCGCGAGTCCCCGACTTGACATGGTCTGCGTATATGTTGTGTGATGTAGTTTGGCTATCATACATGTCTCCCGCTTTATATATATGCTATTATGAATTCATTACGATTTTCAGCCACATACTTGGTACTGTCAGATCGACCTCCTTCGGGTGCGTTACGCCGCAGTCGAGATACGTAGCTTGCCGTCCGCACTCTGGATCGCTGCTCACTTCCCGAAAGCTCCATCCTCCGAGGCTTTGTCTTTGGTATGATTCCCGAGGTTATAGACTTTTGTACATTCAGGGGGTATGGCGGGCCCGTCCCGCCACGCTTGTTATTCTGTGAGGTCCGTAGTCACGCTTGTGGTTTCAATGTAAGAATAAAGTTATCGCTTCACCATCTGCTAAGTTATTTTACGAAAGGCGCCTTATCGGCTGCTAGTGATGTTTACCTTATACGCATTTGTTTTATGTATGTTCCGCTATTCTCTCGATGTATACCGATGGTACCCTGCAGGTACTAGTCGCGCCCGGTCGGGTCGTGACAACACTCTAAGGAAATATACAACTATGGCGACAGGCCCGCCATACCCCGATCGCACAAAACTATCTACAACAGGAGATCATACCCAAAAGTAGAGCCTCCGAAAGGATGGAGCTCCCGACACCAACGTAGATCCTAGGAATGTGGATCTAGCACCGCTGCCCTTACCGCGCAGATTTAACGCAGCTCGGGCGAGGTCAAGATAACAGTACCAAGTATGTGAAACTATAAAGAATCAAATAAAATCAAAGTATTTAAAACCTTTTCACAAATACAATCCCAATTGCACATAGTGTCACATCACAAACAACAACAGAATAGGAAAATCAGAATGTGTCTATTCTAGGCCGCGAATGATCGGGCAAGGCCAATCGCCCATAGTATCATTCTGCGTGCCTAGTCTCGACTTCCGCAGCTCGCATAGGTCACACATGCACCCGCATGAGGTATTCCCGGATCGGGCAGCTAACCCCGATCCGCCTAGGCTCCCGCAGCCGCATAGCCTCAAAAGACCGCATAGTCTCAACAGACCGCATAGGAATCCCCGTGATCAAAGCTAAACACCCTAATGATCAATCTCGAGCATACCGCTGCTCGCATAGTCTCACAGACCGCATAGGCCGTATAGACCGCATCAAGGGCAAGCCCTGTGATAATAACCAAGGGGTAGGTGATACAATAACAAAGACAACGGACTTACCGGTTAGCAACGTAAGCACGCAAGAATGACCCTTTACACAAAGAATTCAAGACACTAACCTGTGTAGCATCATAATATGTCTACTTATCACACAAATCTTACTACACTTAACAGTAAATCAATACAAGGCTTTTATAAACAAACAAGTAAACAGCCTTTTTATCTTCTTAAGTTGTTATACCTAACTTCCCATAAAGCTAGTATAACTCTTAAGCTTTTGTTTTAAAACCAAATATTTATCTTCGTTAAAAATGATTCAAGATTCTTTTGAAATGTTTTCGCTTCTTTGTTATTCAAAGCGTGAGGCATTGCCGTAAGTATTATTCAGGCTTAAGCCAGGCATTGCCATAAGTATTATTCAGCTTAAGTCAAAGACATTGCCGTAGTTATTATTCGCTTAACACATGTACGTCTACCGCATCATATATTGTAAAATATCATGCTTTAGGAAGAATCACATACCTTCTCAAAAAAAACCACCGCCAAGTTGAATATGTCACAGAGAGTCACCATAATAGTCACAGATATCTATCAAAGACTACTCAAGGTCATTCTAAACAGAGGGTTCATAATTCTACGGTAAGTCGGGCAAAGACTTCCTACCGGTGAGCTATATAAGTTCATCGTGAAAACAAATTCCTATGTAAGTACAGCTTTGATTATTCTTCTAAGTATTTATACTTATTCTTATTCTACAACAAGAAGTATTCTCTAATTCAAAAGAGGGTTAGGATTAGTTACCTCGGTAAGCCCAATAATATCCTAGAAAAGTCGCACTGAGCAAGGTTTTGCTCCTAAGTTGTATGCTCCAAGGAAACCTTAGAAGTTCTTCACAACTTCTACTAAGTACTAAGGTATTTGGGCTAGGTATTTTGGGCATTATAACAAAACAAGAAGGCAACTTTTCTACCAAGGGAGGGGTAGGTTTGCCAGGCTAGGGGGTGGGTAGCCTCGACCAAGCTTCTCGAGGGGGGGTGTTGGACGAATTACTACAAAGGGAGAGGAAGGATTTTTAGACTTGAAAGCTTTGTGGATGAAGAACTCTTCATCTCAAGAGGGTATTTATAGCTCAAGCCTTGGCCAACCAATGGCCAAGATGAAGACAAGTG
The DNA here is from genome assembly GCA_029844215.1 of Przewalskia tangutica. Taxonomy (NCBI): domain Eukaryota; kingdom Viridiplantae; phylum Streptophyta; class Magnoliopsida; order Solanales; family Solanaceae; genus Przewalskia; species Przewalskia tangutica. The sequence continues at coordinate 87,532,190 of CM056726.1, read as the reverse complement.
CAAGGCAAGTGTAAGGCCAAGATCAAGCCAAGTGCACCCTAACCCCTACTCCACAAAACACTCCACAAAACACTCCACAAAACATGGCACAAAACAAGGCCTAAGCAAGGAACCAATCGCCAAGGCTAACACCCCTCTCGACGCCCAATCGCCCAAAGCCACCCCACTTGCTTCAATGTGAGGGTGACACATGTCACCCTCCCGCTGGTCCAAAATGTTTCGCCTCTCGAAAAATCCGCAAAATAAGAAATGGCATAGCCGAATTTACTCTACGAAAGTCGTGGGAAACGTTTCGTCGGAAAACGATTCTTTTAGTGAGTTGTGTACAAAAGAAAACGTCCAAGGCTAACTAAGGCCAAACTTTTTGTACGTATTCCCTTACGTACATACTCTGGAAATACGGGGTATTACACGTATCTTCACTTCACAAAAGAAATGATCACTTCCGTTCCCATAACACATGTTCGCTTCTTTTCTTACTCGTCGTACCCTTCTCGCACACCTGAACTCTTTCTAATACACGTTCCACACTTCGCCATCGCTCAATTTCCACAACCCTGGAGATACTACCTCCAAATTTGGTCATCTCACTAGCTTCAATTTCCTCTAAGGCCATTCCCGGCCTTCACGATCCGATTCTAGTCGAACACATCCACGAACTCATACGATGGTTACCTAAACTTGGGCCTAGCACTCTCGTGACCCTACCACCTGGAGGGACCACCTCGAACTGACCCCACCTCATTCCGGGCTGCGGGTTGACCCGCGACCTTGCCTCAACCCGACCCATTCGTCGCGCCAAACTCTTGTTCCCCGATCCGGAACAATCTCACTAATCAAGTCACGAAAACCTAGTGGTCTTCTCAGCTTAACTACCCTCTTATAATTCACACCACTCAGGGACTTATCACACAATTATACCCCACGTATACTATGCACCCCGACAAAGGTCAATTCGTAAACAAAATCTTTTACTCAAGACGTCCTTGCAGCCAAGGTCCTAACTGTTATAAATTCTAAGGCTCATAATCGTCTCATCTCCAGACTTACCCTTTCTCAACTGTCCATGTTTTCTAATTCACACTTAACACAATGATATCCGTACATAACACCTAACATGTACCCACCATAACAACATAAACAAGTCTCTTAAGGGCTAAAGATATCTTTGCAACTACTGCCTCACTTTCCCTTTGTCGCTCTAACCATAATCCTGCCCTGCAGGGCGCCTAGCTATATAAGGCGATGAACCAGCCATCGATCCCGGCGTCGAGTCTCTACATACGTGCTACCGCCTGGACAAACTCTCACCAAATGGCCCTGTTGGCCGTAAGCATACAAGCTGTCGAAGCAGTACGACACTCCCCACCATAACGCCTATCATAACGGCCATACCGAGGTGGGGGTGGCCTCTCCTGGCTAACACCCCTTCCTCTCCGAACCACCGACCGCAACTAACCTTAGGGCCGAGTCCTCCTACCTGTATCCCTCCTACTAGGACATCCTCCCATCACATGGCCCTGACGGCCACAGGTATTATACTCTCCCAACCTCGCACGACACCCGTAGGATCATCCTCGCCTCTCTATCCATATAACTCGCGAATCGCAACTCAAGAAATCCCAAGTCTCGCACTATCGGATCTAGGGTGAACCATCGTATCGCCGGAACCACCGGCCCCGCCTGCTCTCATTCCCACCACCACTAGCTAGTAATCGGCTATCTCTTGAACTCATATCCTCGCCTCGCCGTGGAACCGAGGCTCGTGTATCGTGGCCTCCGTAGAAACCGTTGTCGCCTAAACTCTTCTCGGGGCTAGCGGCGCCATAAAACTCGCCGTCTCAAGTACTATCTCGTAATGACCAGGCTCGTGCCCTCGCACTCTCTCGTGTTCAACTCGTAGCTCCTCTCGCCGCCTTGCCCATCTAGGCCACGGTTGTCTTTCGCAGAGCATAATCGTACATACGAATACGTCAGGAGTCCAACTTATAACATTTCTAAGGCACGATCTCAGAGTGAGAAGAATGGAAACCAATCCTAAATGTCCTGCGACCTCACGATTATAGATGTGGTGCACAACACACCGATAATCAAGACTCTACTAGACACGGCTCAGACACTTTCCGAGGACTAATCGCTCGATACCACTTTTGTCACGACCCGACTGGCTCGTGGATCGTGCCTTACCCCGGGCACCCTAGTGATACAACATCAGAGAAAATCAGCGGAAATAAAAACTTAAACATGAAACAAGACATAGAGTATGAAACAGGCTAACCAAAATGGTCACCTTCCTAAATATATACATATATATATATCAAATCGAAGTTAAATCTTTACAAACCCCCGCCACAACAAGATTTCATGCACTTCTAAGAATGTAACCATAACTATGACGGACAGGTTCGCCATACCACGAATGTACAAGTAACTACACTGACAGGGGACTATACCAAAGATGAGCCTCCGGAGAAACGGAGCTTCCCAAAACGCTGAACTGTGATCCTATGAGCGAGGATCCACAACCAATGTACTTCTACCTGCGGCATGAACGCAGCCCCCCGAAGGAGGTCAGTACAACAGGTACCAAGTATGTGAAATCAAAATATCAGAAATGAAATCATAGTAGTCTATATAAACAGAGACATGTATGATAACCAAACTACAATACATAATATGGCAAATACGCCAAGTCGTGGACTCACGCCTCAAAGTCATTACTCAATTATAACTATGGGTCTCACGCCACAACATCAATCATGCCCGTGGAATACCTTCCTCACCGCCATAGCCTATGATATAACAACACCAAGAAGTACACATGAACACGGTCCCACTGTGTTATAAAACCGTGACGAGGCAAGTACGGGCGCTAACTACGATACCAAAGCCGCATCATCAATCGATCGGGCAAGTACGAAAGCCAACTACCAGATACCAAAGCCGTACCAACAAATCTATATAATCATACCACGAAGCTGGCCCAGGGCAAGTACGAAAGCCAACTACCAGATACCAAGCCTGCGCCACGAGCCGGGTCGGCAAGTACGAAGACTAACTACCGATACCAAGCCGAATCACGAGACTTCGTCACAAAACTGAACGGGGCAAGTACGAAGGCTAACTACCAGATACCAAGCCAAAACAGCCACGACTTCGGGGCAAGTACGAGAGCCAACTACCATATACCAAGACGAATCAGTAAAACCTCATAGAGAGCTAGTCCATGGAATAATAACCGTAGGTTGCACTGTGGAATGCTCCACATCACGCAGACATCCAAGTAAGATCATAACAAATCAGTCGGCCCTCCATCGAGAGACGCGGTGGTATAGAAATACAATACTAGCACGACAAGGCTATCACACGCAAACATAGGCAAGTTACACACAACTCAAGGTACTTTCATTTTATGTCAACAATACGGGTTTCAAACCCAAAAATAATACCTACTTTCATTCTTTCAAAAGACCTCTTTTTACGTAAAAGATACTAATACTCGTAGTATCAAAAACACATTTCCTTTTCAAACCAAATTACTTTACTTTCGTAAAAACCTTTACAAGGCTTTTAAAATCAAGTACTCTATACTTTTTAAACCAAGTGCCTTCCTTTTAAAACAACATCAAGTATACTCTTTAAAACTCAAATACTTACTCTTTTCAAAACAAGTAACCTATACTTAAATCAAGTTACCATTTTAAAACCAATGATAAAACCATTCTTTTGCTTTCATAAAGTCGTTATAACTAACTTCCCATAAAGCTGTTATAACACTTTATGTTTTAAACCAATTTAAGACAAAACCATGTCACTCTTTTAAACCAAAAACTCTTCAATTCCTCAAGTCCTCAAGTCTCTTTTCTTTTAGAAATCAAGTTCCTTTTAAAGACCAAATACCCATTTCTCATAAAAGCGGTTTCACAACTGTTTAACACAAACCAAGTCCTTAATACTTCCTATCAAGTCATTTATAAGTAACTGTTATACCCCGTATTTCCAGAGTATGTACGTGGAGACGTACGTACGAAAATTTGAGACTTAAAGTTTGGCATAGGTTCGAAATTTGTGCACAACACCCGATTAGAGTCGTTTTTCGACGAAACGTTTTACAGAGCTTGCGTAGGGAAAATTCCGGCTATGTCGTTTTGTATTTTTGCGGATTTTTCCGAGCAACGGAACATTTTTGGGCCAACGAGAGGGTGACACTTGTAACCCTCAAGTGGACGCCTTAGGGGCGGTTTGGCCTTGGCCGATTGGTGCCTTGTTTTGTGCCTTACTTTGTGCCATGTTTGGTGCCATGTTTTGTGCCTTGTTTTGGGGTGTAGGGTTAGGGTGCACTTTGCTTGATCAAGGCCTTACACTTGCCTTGCACATGGCTTGATCTTGGCCATTGGTTGGCCTTTGGCTTCCTATAAATACCTCTCTTGTCAAGACTTCTTCATCCTAAATTTCACTAAGTCTTGAAATCCTCCTCCTCTTGTGTTGTGTTCTCGCCCAAGAGGTCCCCCTTTTGAGAAGCTTTGGTCGAGAGGCCTCCTTTTCCCCTTAGTAGTGTTGGTATGGGTACCCCCTAGCCTAGTTGTTTCAGATTATATACCCCCTTTGTGGTATTGAAATACTCTCCAAGTATTGTTATAATGCCCAAAATACCTTAGCCTTTACCTTGTAGTATTCCAAAAGTTACCTCTATACGTAGAGCCCGAAATACTACCTTTGTCCTTTTAGTCTCAAACCGAAACCCTAAGGAAATCTTCATAGTTGGTTGAAGTATTTAAGTAGAAGTTGGTTAGAACTTCAAGGGTTGTTTGGAGCGGATTGGAGCGCACTGAGTAGAGCTAAACCTTGCTCAGATCGACTTTTATCTCGGATAATTTTGGGCTTATCGAGGTAAATAATCTTGTCCCCTTATTGTAATTGGAAATTACATGTTGTAGGATTATATAGTTGAAGTATGCTATATATAGAATCTGAACATAGCTTTATGGCAATGTCTTTTGACTTAAGCCCAATTTAAAGAAGAGAATCAATCAGTAATTACATAGGATCAGACAAGAGACTTGTGGTATTATCAGATAGTAGAAATTGTATACGTCCGGTTAGACGTATAAACCCCTCGGTTGGCTTGGTAGCCTACCGATAGAGAGGAGATTTACGCCATGGCGGGGAGGTGCCGAATTTTCGTAGAATATGGAATCGCATGTTAGAAGTTAATAGACGTTTGTGGCCTTATAGGTGGAAGTACTACGAGTAGCGTATTCTACTTGAAGAGTGGAAACGGCTAGCCGGGTTACAGTACTGTGGAGCGTTTTGCTTATTGTCGATAATCGTCGCGAGGTATGTGAACCTCTTCCTATCCTTCTAGCATGATGCTTTGTAAACTATGTAGTACGGTAGACGTACATGTGTTAAATGAGTTGGTTTATTTAAAACATAGGGTGTTATAATAGCTTTATGGGAAGTTAGTTATAACGACTCTATGTAGGTAAAAGATTGGTTTATTGATTGTAGAAGTTAAGAGACTTGATCTTGAAAGATAAGAGACTTAACTTGTTTTACTTGGTTATTAACATTTTGTTAAATGTGTTGTGAAACCTCATTCGCGAGTAATGAGTACTTGGTTTTAAAAAGAATAATGTTTTACTGATTTCGGAAATGAGAATAAGTGTCGAGCAAACCACATCAGCGCTAATAAAGGAAGGTGTATTGACAATTAACTAATTGTTATTAAAACCAGTAGAAACCTCCATCTGCATAGAAGCTAAGATAAGACAAAATTGTATTACATTTCCTAGATCATGGCTGTTGTAACAAGATTGTTGTAAACAAGAATAAACGGCTCACGTACAAGACATATGTTACTCAATTGTTTTAAAAGAGATTAAGACTATGAGTTATGAAACCCTTCTAAAATGAGAAACTTGAGCATTTGAAATTAGGCAAACTTGAACGTTTGGAAAATAATGTTGTTACTTGATTTTACAAAAGGGAAGTATTTTGGTTTACCTAAAAATGTGAGTCACTCTATTTTTATACTACGGTATCGTGACCTTTATGAAAGGAATGGATCTCTTAAAAGGAATTTAACGTACGTAGTACTTTAGGGTTAAAACCCAGACTTTGATACGAAATGGAAGTACCTTGAGTTGTGTGTAACTTGCCTATGCTTGTTGTTGTGTAACTCGCCTATGCTTGTTGTGATAGCCTTTGTTGTGCAAATGTTGACATCAGGTGACTTCGGGAAGGAGTGGATCTTTTATAAAAGTCTAGAAGTATGGTAATTTGCTTGAGCTTGTTTGTGATAGCCCGGTTGTGCGGTATATTGTTGTTGATGTCACATGGACATGTCTACACCGATCACTCAGGGCATGTGGCTACGCGCGTGGTTGATTACCCGATATATTGTTATTGTGGTTACATGGACATGTCTACACCGGCGCACTTCCGGGCGTGTGGCCACGCGGCGGGTTGATCACCCAAAGATATTGTCGCAATGTCACACGGACGCGTCTACAACGATGCAATTCCGGCATGCGGCCATGGGGCACTGTTATTATTGTTGTTAATGTCACATGGACTTGTCTAAACCGATGCCTAATTCCCGGGTACGCGCGCGGGCATTGTTATTAGTGTTGCATCATGGACATGTCTACACCGATGCGAATTCCGGGCACGCGCCATGATGCGACATGATTGATGTTGTGGGCGTGAGACCCATAGTTATATTTGAGTGATGACTTGAGGCGTGAGTCACGACTTGACATGATCGCTTTTATGTTGTGAATCGTAGTTTTGTTATCACACATGTCTCTGCTTTTATATAAGATCGTTATGATTTCATTTACGATTTTTCGATTTCACATACTTGGTACTGTTATCGACCTTCGGGGCCGCGTCATGCCGCAGTATGAGTACATCGGTAGTGGATCCTCGCCATGGATCACGATTCAACAGATTGGGAAGCTCCGCTTTCTCCGAGGCTTATTCTTTGGTATGTGTTCCCGAGTCAGAGGTTCTTGTACATTCGTGGTATGGCGGGCCCCGCCCCGTCATGGTTGTTGTAAATCTTAGAGGTCTGTAGTACTATCAGGCGTGGTTGTAAAAAGGATTAAACTGTCGGTTTTATGATATATACGTAAGGCAACTGTTTTTGGTTGGCCTGTTTTATGATCATATATCTTGTTTCATATTTATGTTTATTTTCCGCTGGTTTTCTCTGATGTTGTATCACTAGGGTGCCCGGGGTAAGGCACTACCACGGGCCCGGATCGGTCGTGTGATTAGGTCGCACAAATTTCGGTCCGACCAAAATCGACCGATCAACTCAGCGATCGACCGAACCGACCGATAAATTCGGTCCTGTCTTCGGTCCGTGTTTTTAATAATTCGGCTGGTCCGTCCGTCCGGTCGGTTCGAGTTCGTCCTCCTAATCTAATTTTTTATTTTATTTTTTATTTTTTGATAATATATATATATATATATATTATATATATAATATATATTGAATTATATAATTCCTAATATATATAATATATATAATTCCTAATTTTCTAAATTCCTAATATATAATATATATATAATTTCGGGTCGGGTTCCGGCCCGCTTTTTTTAAAATTGAATTACCAATACTGAAATTGACATTCTCGGACGCGGTGCCACGAAATTTTTACGTTGAAATCTATTGTACATCGCAAGATATTTAGATTTGAAAATGGGAAAAACGTAACGATTTGGGGGGAAAGAGAAATTGAGGGGCAAGATGGACGTTTTTGGAGAAATCGGACGAATCAAACCGCTTATGCAGTTTGGCCACCCCCGTATCGAAATAATACGCGAAATCAAAAAAAAATTTAGGTAAAACGGACGTCCGAGCGCAAAGTTATGACCGGATAAAGTTTGATCAATTTACAACGGATATTTCATATGTCAATACGTCCGGGCCAAGTGGGGCTGGCGGAGGATGGGCCCGGGGCTGGGGAAAATCACCCGGTCCAATCGGTTCGAAACCCGACCGACCGAATTGACCGACCGAGAAATTCGGTCCGGTCTTCGGTCCGGATAATCCCGGCGTTCGGTCCTCGGTCCGGTCCTGACCCTTTGTGCACCCCTAGTGACAGTAACGTATCTTATCTTTCAAGATCAAGTCTCTTAACTTCTAAAATCAATAAATCATTCTTTTACCTACATAAAGTCGTTATAACTAACTTCCCATAAAGTTATTATAACACTTTATGTTTTAAACCAACCAATTCACTTAGCACATGTACGTCTACCGTACTACATAGTTCACAACAATCATGCTAGAAAAGATAGGAAGAGGTTCACATACCTCGCGACGATTATCGATAATTAGCAAAATGCTCCAAGTACTACAACCTTGCTAGCCTTTTCCACCCTTCAAGTAGAATACGCTACTCGTAGTACTTCAACCTATAATGGCCAAGAAACGTCTATCAACTTCTAGATCTCTTCGTAGAATATTCTAAATACCAGATTCCTTTATTCTACAGAACATTCGGCAAAGACTCCCGCTTATCACACAAATCTCCTCCTCTCAAGGCCCGCTACTGTGCCAACAACTCGAGGATTACACGTCTAACCGGACGTGTTCAATTCTGCTTCACAATAATACTACACAAGTCTACTGTAAGTACAGTCCAATGTAAATACAGTTCAATCCTTTATAATCATCCTTCCAAAATAATATACTCAAGTATAACTACTACAACATGTAATATCCAATTACAATAGGGGGACATAGATTATTACCTCGATAAGCCCAAAATTATCCAAGATATAAGTCGATCCTGGGCAACATTTAGCTCCAATTCCTTACGCTCCAACCCGCCCCAAGCGACCCTTAGAAGTTTCTAAACAACTTCTCTTAACACTTCAACCAAGCTTATGAAGATTTTCTAGGGTTTCGTTTTGCGACTATTGGAATAAAGTAGCATTTCCGGGCTCCTAGTATTAAAACAACTTTGGAATACTACTAGGGATACTAGGCCAATGTATTTGGGATTATACAATAATACTCCAAGTATTTCTACACAAGTGGGGGAGGGGGACGAAAAACAAAGCTAAAGGGGAGGGAGTATTTTGCTTTGGAAAGCTTCAAGTGTGGATGAAATTACTCTTCAACAAAGGGGGTATTTATAGGGGAAACAAGGGTTAGGATCATAGCAAGTGGGTGGTCAAGATTGGGCCATGTGTGTGTGGGTCCCACCACACCACATGGCCAACGAAATCAATCTCCAAGTGTCATGGCCATTTTCGCAAGGGACAAGGCTAGCCACTTGTCCCACCAATTTCGGCCCACATGGCCACTCAAGGGGGGTGACACGTGTCGCCCCCTTACTCGTCCAAAATATTTAGTCTTCCGAAAATATCCAAAATATCGAAAATCTCAAAAACAAAGTGGGCCCCACAAAACCGTAAATTTCTCCCGTGGGCCCCACGTGACCATTTCTGAAAATAAAATCCCAAAATTCTAATATAATCCAAGAAGTCCAAATACCAAATCTGGGAATCCAATTCCCATCAACGAACCTTTTTCCTTCACAAAACCCGGAACTTTTCCGTCGAAAAATCACTTCTTTCTTTCTTTCCAAAATTTCTGTCGTAATCTCGTACATACGTCCTCACATACATACCCTGGAACTATGGGGTATAACAGTTATCTCTATACTTATAGTCCGGAAAATACTACTATACTTCCTTTAGTCACTAAACGAAACCCTAGGAGAAACTTCATTGTTGGTTGAAGTAGTAAGTAGAAGTTGTGTAGAAACTTCTAAGGGTTTCTTGGAGCGGATTGGAGCATACAGATTAGGAGCTAAACCTTGCTCAGGATCGACATTTAAACTTGGATAATTTTGGGCTTATCGAGGTAAATAATAATCCTATCCTTCTATTGTAATTGGAGATTACATACTGTAGTAGTATAGAAATAAGTATAAGATACATAGAAGGATATTAAAGAGTAAGAATTGAACTGAAATCACATCAGAAGGATATAAATGAAGAATTGAACTGCACTTACATAGGACTGTATTTACAGTAGACGTGAGTAGTTTGACGGGTAGGGAAATGCTGCCCAATTTTCCGTAGAATTAAGAACCTTCTGCTTAGAATATCCTACAGAGTAGTCTAGACGTTGATAGACGTATTTGACTATTATAGGTTGATACTCTGCGCGCGACATACTCGACTTGGCAGGTGGATTTCGCCGAGAAGGTATGTGATTCTTCCTATCCCCTTGAGCATGATACTTTAAAATATATATATAGTACGGTAGACGTACGTGTGTTAACTGAACATGGTTTTACTGGACGTCTGTTGACTTGAGTCTAAATAATTAGAACCTTGAAGTATTTCAAAAGAATTATGAATCATTCTTGAAAGAAGAGTAATACTTGATTTTTAAACAGAAAGCTTAAGAGTTATACTAGCTTTATGGGAAGTTAGGTATAACGACTTAAAAAAGATAAAAGGAACGGTTTTACTTATTTGTTTATGAAAATCTTGTATTGATTTTTGAAAAGTGTAGTAAGATGGTTTGATAAGTAAACATGTTATGATGCTACGCGTGTTAGTGTCTTGTGATGTTGTGTAAGGGGGATATTCTTGTTGTGCTTACGTTGTTATACGTTAAGCCCGTTGTACTGTTCTTATATCACATACCCCCTTGACTTATTATACCGAGGGCTTGCCACCCTTGATGCGGGTCTATACGGCCTATGCGGTCTGTGTGACCACGCGAGTCGCGGAGTTCCAGGATTGATCATTCGGGTGTATTATCCCGACGCGGCGAGTGCCTTATGCGATGCAATGTGACTACGCGGTCTATGTGACTATGCGGATCGCGGAGTCCGTGAGGATACCGCTGGCTAGCTACCCCGACGCGAGGAATACCTCATGCGGTGCGTGTGTGACCTATGCGGATGCGAGAGTTCGTGATTAGGCTCGCATAATGATACTACGGGCGATTGGCCTTGCTTCGATCATTAGCGGCCTAGAAAAGACCGATTATGTTATATCCGCTTTTTCTTTTGGTTATGTTGTGGCACTATGTGTGTTACATTGGTTGTTTCGCATATATTTGTAGAATTGCTTTTAAAATGGTATGATTTCATTTAAAGTACTTTACAGCTTTCACATACTTGCAATCTTGACCTCCTTCGGGGCCGCTCATGCCGCAGTAAAGTGAAATGTAGCGGATCCTCAGTTTTAGGATCTTTTCTTTGGTGTCAGGAGCTCCATCTTCTCCGGAGGCTCGACTTTTGGGTATGATCTCCCTCTTGTTGTAGATAGTTTTGTACATTCATTGTATGGCGGGGCCCTGTCCCGCCATAGTTGTTTACTTCCTTAGATGTCTGTAGTCCTATTGTACAGTTGGGATGTAACTGCCAGACTTGGGTTATATATACATGTCGAAAGGCGACTTTTTCTCAAATAAACTGTGTCTCATTTTTCATTTGTTACTTGTCTTGTTTTTATATTCACTGACACTGATGTATGCCTACTGGTGCTCGGTAAGGCACGACCACTGTCCCTAACAGGTCGTGACAATGCTTTAGACACTTACATTCTTCTTTTTTTATAACCAAGAGACTTATACTTTCAAATCAAGTTACATAACTTTCAAAATACTTCAAGTCTCTTAACTTTAGAAATCAATCTTCTTAACTTTAGAAATCAAGTCTCTTATCTTTAGAATGGCAAGAAATCAATACTTTCCAAATCAAGTATTCTATACTTTTAAATCAACTCATTTCTTCCTTTAAGAATCAAGTCTCATAACTTGAAAAATAAAGTCTCTTAACCTTTTTAGAATTTAAGGTTCATAGTCTTAAAACTTCATAACGTAAACTCTTTAAATTAAGTAACATATACTTTTATACGTTGTGAATAGGTTATACTCGTTTAAAACGATATTATTAAAGCAGCCATGATTTAGAAAATGTAATACAATTTTGTCTTATCTTAGTTTCTATGCAGATGGAGAATTCTATTCATTTTAATATAATTGATTGTCGATACATTTTCCTTTATTAACGTTGAAATGGTTTGTTCGATACTTATTCTCATTCGTGCAGTAAATTAGCCAAGTCAACTCGACTCTAAATACCTCCTAACGACTCTTACCAACATCCCCCATAAGACTTGGTAAGAACTTAAGATAACTTAGACATAACTTTCACATAGAGTAAATCAACATACATACCTCTTAATTTCTAAGAGTAGAAGGAATCATGAAATAACACCACATGTATATTCCATACATAGAATCATGCCAAAAGGAGGAAGAGGTTCACATACCTCGCGACGATTACCGACAAGTAGCAAAATGCTCCAAAGTACTTCAACCTTGATAGATATTCCATCCTTCAAGTAGGATACGCTATACTTAGTACTTCAACCTATAATGGCCATAATACGTATATTAACCTCTAGCTTCAAACGTAGAATATTCTAAGTGTAAAGTCACCAAACTCTACGGAAAATCGGGCAGCACTTCCTTTGTTTCAACGTACTTTTCCACCTTTTTCAAGGCCCGAAAATCAATAACCAAACGCCGCATTTAAGGCCCAACAATTTAGCAAATACAAAGGGGATTACACGTCTAATAGGACGTGTAAAATTCTGCCCCACAATCAATATAAAATTGTCCAATATTTCTTAAGCCATAATCGGCTACCATTGTCACAACAATTATCAATTTCCTTTCAATTCCTTTTTCAATCCAAGTTGTTATTCCAATATGTTATATACATAATAACAATTACAACAACTATAAATCCTTTCTTCCTTAACATGCGGCGATTGTAACTACCGTCCAAATTAATTACAACATTAATGGCTAACTTGTCCATTTTCGGTTTTAACATGTCGACATGATCCAAATCTTTCCAAACTTCATTCTATATACCACATGCTCATTTATTAACTACTATAACATGTAATTTTCAATTACATTAAGAAGATGAAGATTTTACCTCAATAAGCCCTAATAATGTCCAAGCGTAAAAGTCGATCCTTAGCAACTTTTAGCTCCTCTTCTTATGTTCCAATCTGCTCCAAGTACTCCTTAGAATCTCATGAAGAACTCCTCTTCAAGTTCCATCTTCAAAGTTGAAGAACACCTTAGGTTTCCATCTTGCGACTAACGTGAAAACGTCGTTTTTCAGGGATCTTTCTATTGAGATATCCTTACAATACCCCTAGGGACCTTGGGTTAATGTCTTGTGAATAATGAACCACAAATAAAAAAAAAATTGTGTGGGAAATTGCTCAATGCCGAGAGCTTCAAGAAGTGTGCAAGAACATGTGAAATTTTTCTAAGTGTTGGGAGCTTGTCTTGCTACTAGTGTGGTATATATAAAACAATGGAGGGCTTATATCACAACACTTGTGTGGCTTGGATGGAGGAGATTAAATATTAAGCCAAGTGGACAAGTTGACTAAGTCAATTTTCTCAAGCTTGAAGACTTGATCTTCTACTTGGTTAATGACCATTTTACCCTTAGTCAATTCGTGCAAGACCATGTGGGGGTGACACGTGTCTCCCTCCCATTCGTCCATAAAATTTCGTAACCCTCGTGGGCCCCACAAAAAACGTAAAATTACTCGGGTGGGCCCCACGTGACCAAATCAGTAAAAATAAATTTCCATAATGTTTTAAGTTCCATACTCTTCAAATAATGCATTTTGAGAATCTAATTCTCAACAACGAACATTTTTCCTTTTCGAAGTTCGGAAGATTTCCTTCGGAAAAACAATTCTTTCTTTCATACCAATTTAGAGTCATGATTCCTTACGTACATTCTCTTAAACATGTCCTTGAATTACGGGGTGTAACATTCTTCCCCCCTTAGAAACATTCGTCCCCGAATGTTCTTTCGGAGTCCAATCTATTAGATAACGACATAGTCTCCTTTACTACACCATTCATACAAAATATGTCACCCGCGGCCACATAACATTACTTATACTAAAACGTCAATCTGAACTCCAAGTGTCGACGTCGTTCATCTGCATAAAGTTTTTGCTGACTCTGAGCTTACTAATAATCTTCCCTGGATAAGCTTCGCCTTATCCACAGCCTGCTGAATCAAGTCTGGGCCAATTATCTGAACCTCGCCTACGTGGAACCCACCAATCGGCGATTCTACATTTTCTTACTGGTTGTATTATTTCCGTACCTCCAACTTATACTAGCATACTTACATAACCTCCATACCTATTCTGACCTCTAATCTTTGGAGTCACTCTATTAAACAATATAAGGCCATTTCCGGCTCTCACGACCTGATTTCGGTGGAACGCGTCCACGAACCCGTAAAACAATTAACTAGACTTGGGCCTTGCACCCTCGTGACCCTGTCACGTAGAGGGACTACTACCAACTGATCCCACTCCATTTCAAACTATGAGGTGACCCGTAATAGGTCCTCAACCCGACCCACCATCGCACTTAACTCTTACTCTTAGTCTGAATAAAATCTTATTGCCCGAGAAGGCCTTATATACCTAAGGTCTCGGCGGTTATCAATATTCTTAGGCTCGCATTTTCCATGCTCCAAACCTACATTATCAGTCCCCCCTCCGTAAATGGGTACAATAACTTCTCATAAAACAATAACCATGTTGTCTTGATCACAACAACCATTACTTACTCCATACGGATATCATCCGTACAATTCTCTTAAGCCTACCACGTAGCTTAATCTATTAACATGGAATTCCATTAAGTTCCTTAACATGACTTATTAAGGGTTCACTACCCTATCAGACAGCTCGTCTTTTCCTATTTATCTCAAAATAAAACATAAGACCTTGGAGAGAATTCATTAATTGTTTCATACCTTCCCGGTATCTATTTAGTCCTTGCCAACTCTTGGTAATCTAAAATCATTCTAGGCAACACGCGTCTGACCCTCATACATAACTCTGTATAGCTGTATGTCATAATACCAACTCTACAACAATTATTACCAACTTGGATACGCAATCCACATAATCCTTCCTGGGTCACTGCTGCCTTTCTCGTAGCTGCAATCAACATAACTCGTTAGGGAGAGACGACCCTAACAACACAGCTCTATCGCACGATCTCAGAGTGAGAAGAATGGAAACCAATCCTAAATGTCCTGCAGCCTCCTGATTATAGATGTGGTGCACAACACACCGATAATCAAGACTCTACTAAACACGGTATGTAGACACTTTCCGAGGACTAACTGCTCTGATACCACTTTTGTCACGACCCGACCCCGGGCCCACGACTGGTGCCCTACCTGGGCACCCTTACAGGTATACATCAGAGATAATCAGAGGAACATACATAAACTTAATAAGGAGTAAATACGTAAAACCAAAAGCAGTTACCTCTTTTTTTTCCTTTACACAACCCAAACCACAAGATATGACTACAGACCTCTAAGAATTTTTGACATAACAACTGTGACGGGAAAGGGCCCCGACATACCCCTGAATGTACATAAAACTACAACCTCAGGGAACTGTACCAAAAATACAAAGCCTCCGAAATAATGGAGCTTTCCAACCAGCTGAACAGTGATCATAAGAATGAGGATCAGCAAGCTATGTACCTCAACACGCGTGATTTAACGCCGCTCGGGCGAGGTCAGTACGAAATATGTACCAAGTATGTGAAACTGAAAATATTGTAATGAAATCATAACAGTCTATATAAAGCTGGAGACATGTATAATAACCAAAATAACAGTACAATGTGCCTTGCCGAAGTGAAAGTAATGAAAGTCAGTTTTACCTTTTTAAAGACTATTTCAACACATGAACAATAGTCACACCAGGGCTATGGACACAAGACCTCAAATTTCATCACACAATCAAGTAAGGGTCTCAAGCCCACAGATATCAAAGCGTGCCCATGGAATCCCTCATCACTGCCGACAACTATAAGTGTAAAATATAACCATGTGACGCGTCTGTGGCATCCTACCTCACTGTCGGCGTACACACATACAATACATACATATATATATATATATATATATCCCCTGCTCGTGGAATCCCCCTATCACTGCCGACAGCATTATGTGTAACATATAACCATGTGACGCGCCCGTGGCATCCTACCTCACTGTCGGCGTACACACATACAATACATATATATATATCCCCTGCCCGTGGAATCCCCCATCACTGCCGACAGCCTTATGTGTAACATATAACCATGTGACGCGCCCGTGGCATCCTACCTCACTGTCAGCGTACACACATACAATATATATATATATATATATGTATATATATATATATATCTCATACCCGTGGAATCCCTCATCTCGGGTACATGACTTCATGGAGAGCTAATCCATGGGGTAATAATCGTATATAACATGGTCGCATGCCCCGGAATCCCTCATCGTAAGCATGGCCATGGGTAATAATCGTATATAATATGTCTGTGGAATCCCTCATCTCGGGTACATGTCTTCATGGGGAGCTAGTACATGGAGTAATAGTACATAACATGGTCGCATGCCCCGGAATCCCTCATCATATAAGCATGGTCATGGGGTAATAAAATAAATCCGGGAATCTAACCCGCCTCCTGGTCGCATGCCCCGGAATCCCACATCGTATAAGAATGTCCAAGGAGTAATAAAAACAATCCGGGAATCTAACCCGCATCCTGGTCGCATGCCCCGGAATCCAAATCGTATAAGCATGTCCAAGGATCAATCACAATGGAAGCATACCCGTGGAAGCCTCCGTCACTGTCGGTACGTCCAAGTAAATTTACAACATGATAGTCGGCCCTCCAACTGAGAGTCACGGCAGCGTAAATGTTACACCCCGTAAGTCCAGGACATGTAAAAGAGAATGTACGTAAGGAATCAAGACTTGGAAATTGGTACGAAAGGAAGAATTGTTTTTTCGACGGAAAATCTTTCGAACGTCGGAAGGGAAAAATGTTCGTTGTTGAGAATTGGATTCTCAAAATGCATTATTTGAAGAGTATGGAACTTATTAACATTATGGAAATTTATTTTTACGGATTTGGTCACGTGGGGCCCACCCGAGGAATTTTACGTTCTGCGGGGCCCATGAGGGTTACAGAATTTTATGGTTGAATGAGAGGGTGACATGTGGCACCTCCCCCACTTGGTCTTGGACGAATTTATGCAAGGGTATAATGGTCATTGACCATGGTAGAAGATCAAGTCTTGCTAGCTTGAGATTGTTGACTTGTCAACTTGTCCACTTGGCTTAACATTAATTATTCTTCATCCTAGCCCACAAGTGTTTTAATCTAAGCCCTCCATTGTGTTATAAATGCTACACTAGTGCAAGACTAAGTCTCCAACACTTAGAAAAATCACAACACTTTGTTCTTCAACATTGTAGCTCTCGGGTTCATCATCCCTCTCACAAGAAAATTTTGTAGTTTTGATCCGTTATTCACAAGACTTAAACCCAAGGTCCCTAAGGGTATTGTAAGGATATCTCAATAGAAAGATTTCGGAAAAACGACGTTTTCACGTTAGTCGCAAGGCGAAAACCTAAGTAGTTTTCCTAGTTTTGGATTGGAAATGGAAGAGAAGTTGGTTGTGAACTTCTAAAGGCTTCAAATAGCGGATTGGAGCGTAAAGGAAAGGAGCTAAGAATTGCTAAGGAGCGACTTTGAATCTTGGAAATTTTAAGGACTTGTAAAGGTATAAATCTTGTCGTTTTAGCAATTAAAGTTTACTTATAATTGTAGTTATGGATATTAGCAAGCATGAGATATATAGTATGAAGTTTGATAAGTGTATTGGATATTGGAACCCTAATCCGAAAACTAGCATGTTTAGCCTTAAGATTACAATTCAAGTTGATTATTAGTTTAAGTCGTCGCATGTTGTATAAAGAAGGAAATTGTAGTTGTTGAAGTTGTTTATGACTATATAACATGTTAGACCTTAGAACTTGGAATTGGAAAAGGATTGAAAAAGACTTTGAGTTGTTGTTTATATAGCCGAGAATGGCTTTAAATATGAAACTACTTCGTATGAATTGTGGGGCGGAATTTTACACGTATTGTAAGGCGTGTAATACCCTTTGATTGGTTGGTATGTTGAGCCTTAAATGTGGCATGTTTGGTTATTGAATTCGACCTTGAAAAAGGTGGAAAAGTATGTAGAAACAAAGGAAGTGCTGCCCGATTTTCCGTAGAATAAGAGACCGTATACTTAGTATTATTCTACGTTAGAGACTAGAAGTTGATAGTCATGTTGTGGCCATTATAGGTTGGCACTTCTACGTGCGGCGTATTCGACTTAGCTTGCGGATTAAGCCGAAAAGGTATGTGAACTATCTCCTCTTCTAGCATGATTCCTTAAGATAAAGAAAGTATGTCCTACTCCTTATATGATCCATTCCTTGGTTGTATTTGGATTGCCTAAAATAGAATTTGTTCTATGTACTTCCTTGATTGTACTTTGATGTTTAAATTGTAAGTTGTATAATCCATTGCCTTAGTGAAGTTTGGATTCTTAAGAGTGAAAGTATTTTACTTAAAGTACATAGAGTCTTGAAAAGGAAGTGGTTTCCAAACCTTTTGGCTAGTGCCTTAGTTCCAAAACCTAAGGGTTGTTATAATGACTTTAGGGGAGTTAAAGGAGTGATTTACTTAATTGTTTTAAAAGAGGAGAAATGACATGATTTAAGAGAAGTGACTTGTTTTAAAGGTGTGAGTTACTTGAGATTTAAAAGTGTAAGCTACTTGATTTCTAAAGATTAAGAGACTTGAAGTATTTTGAAAGTTAAGAAACTTGAGTTGAAAGTATGTGATACTTGGTTTTAAAAGTATAAGTCTCTTGGTTATAAAAAGAATGAATTTGTCTAAAAACCATAAAGGGTTATAACGGCTTTGTGGGAAGTTGGTTATAACGGCTTTATGGAAGGATAAGAAAGTTGTCTATTTTGATTGATAGGTACGAGTTGCCTAGGTTGTGAAATTAGAAGTTACTTCATTTCAAGTCTTGAAATGAATTTCTAAAGATGTAGTAACTTAGTTTGAAAAATAGACATGCCTTGATACTACGGGTGTTAGTATCTTGGGGTTTTATATAAAAATGAGTCTTTTGAAAAGAATGGAAGTACGTAGTACTTAGTGTTAAAATCCCGGATTTCTTTTATATAAAACGTAAGTGCCTTGAGTTTATAAAATGAAAGTCTAAAGATTTTATGATCTTGCCTATGTGTGATGGTGATAGCCTTTGAGTGCAAGTATTATATTTCTACGCTGCCGCGACTCTCGGTTGGAGGGCCGGCTGTCTTGTTGTAAGTTTACTTGGACGTACCGGCAGTGATGTGGGATTCCACGGGTATGCTTCCATTATTTACATTATTCCTTGGACATGCTTATACGATGTGGGATTCCGGGGCATGTGACCAGGAGGCGGGTTAGATTCCCGGATTTGTTTGTATTACCCCCATGGTCATGCTTATACGATGTGGGATTCCGGAGCATGCGACCACGTGGGATATTGTTATTCCATGGATTAGCCCTCCATGAGATTTAGTGACGTAGGATGGATCTGGTAGTTAGCTTTCGTACTTGCCCCGGTCAGTTGTTGACGCAGGCTGGATCTGGTAGTTGTCTTTCGTACTTGCCCCGTCGATTCTATTACGCTTTAGTACGGTGAGCTCCGGTAGATAGCTTTCGCACTTGCCCTGTCATATCTCATGGCAGCCGATTTGAATCGTAGTTAGCTTTTGTACTTGCCCCGGTCAGTTGTTGACGCATGCTGGATCTGGTAGTTGGCTTTCGTACTTGCCCCGGTCAGTTTTATGATGCAGGCTGGATCTGGTGGTTCATTTTTCTACTTGGCCCGTACAGTTTTTAGGACACAGGTGGGACTTGGTGTTCATGTATGCCTATTGGTGTTATATTATATCATGGACTGTCGGCAGTGAGGAAGGATTCCACGGGCATGATTGATATTATGGGCGTGAGACCCATGGTTATATGTTAGTAATGACTTTGAGGGCATGCGTCCCTGACTTGATATGACTGCTTATGTATTGTGTACTGTAGTTCGGCTATCATACATGTCTCATGTAGACTGTTATGATTTCATTACAGTATTTTCAGTTTCACATACTTGGTACATTCTTCGTACTGACCTCCTTCGGGGGGCTGCGTTCATGCCGCAGGTTTAGGTACGCAGTTTGGTGATCTGCAGGTGTAGGACCACCCGAATTTTGGATAGCTCCATCTTCGTGAGTTTATCATTTTGGTATATTTCTTTCGATGTGAGCTTTTATGCGGTTATGGGTACTGGCGGGGCCTTGTCGTCATATTTGATAAAACTCTTAGAAGTCCGTATTCATATGTGGGGTTGGACTCGTATGCGGTGTAGTGTCTTTTGATTATGTATATTATATGGCAGCATTATGCGCTTTGCCCTTGCACGTCTGATGGTTTTAAAAAAATGAGGCGTTATTTAATTTCCATGATTTACTTAGTTGTTAAGGTAGAAGGGTGCCTGGTAGGGCACGATCACTGCTTGAGGTTGGGCGTGACAGTAAACATATAATTCTTGCACTCAAGGCTATCACAAGCAAGCATAGGAAAGATCATAAAATCTTTAGACTTTCATTTTATATACACAAGGCACTTTTCGTTTCACATAAAAATCCGACAATTTAACCCAAAGTACTACGTACTTACCTTCTTTTTAAAAGACTCCTTTTCATATAAAACCCCAAGATACTAACACCCGTAGTATCAAGGCATGTCTATTTTTCAAACAAGTCACTACATTTTTAGAAATACATTTGTAGGCTTCTAAATCAAGTGACCCTTACTTTAAAACTTTAAGCAATTGATACCTTTAAATCAAATTGCCTTTCTTTATTTCAAGTTATTTCTTTGCTTACATTACTTAGAGAAAACCATTCTTTCATTTTTCCATAAAGCTATTATAACCAACTTCCCATAAAGTCGTTATACTAACTTTATGCTTTAGACACTTACATTCTTCTTTTTTTATAACCAAGAGACTTATACTTTCAAATCAAGTTACATAACTTTCAAAATACTTCAAGTCTCTTAACTTTAGAAATCAAGCTTCTTAACTTTAGAAATCAAGTCTCTTATCTTTAGAATGGGCCGCGACTGGTGCCCTACCTGGGCACCCCTTTCAGGTATACATCAGAGAATAGCAGCGGAACATACACAACACATAAACATGTTTAGACAATAAACATCACAGGCTAGCCGATAAGGCCGCCTTCCATAAAATATACATAACCAAAAGTAAAACAGTACAACTTTGTTCTTACAGCCCAAACCACAAATGTGACTACAGACCTCTAGGAATAACAACTGTGGCGGGACAGGGCCCCGCCATACCCCTGAATGTACATAATATCTACAACATCAGGGAAAACCGTACCAAAAGACAAGCCTCCGGAGAAATGGAGCTTCTGACACCTGATCAGTGATCCTAAGAATGAGGATCCACCACCTGCTTACCCCTACCTGCGGCATGAACGCAGCCCCCGAGGAAGGGGGTCAGTACACAATATGTACTAAGTATGTAAAACTGGAAAATACTGTAATTACATCATAAGTCTAAAACAAAGCCGGAGACATGTATGATAATCAAATTACAGTACATTGTGCCTTAATAAAAATGAGAGTAAATAAGAGTATACTTACTACATAAAAATAGGAGGCTCACGATCAAAGCAGGACCACCCGCCCTCAGTATCATTAAGCAATCCTACTCCTGGGACTATTTCACCTGCATGGGTCGTGTGGACCCGCATGAGGTATTCCTCGCATAGACTGTATCCGCCCGCATAGGTCGTGTAGACCCACATGAGGTATTCCTCGCATAGGACTGGTCCGCCCCGCATGGGGCTATTTCACCCGCATAAGCCCTTACAGACCCGCATGAGGTATTCCTCGCATCATGGGTAGCAAATCCACGGAATATGCAAATGCCACAAACCCAGGGAATGACCCCGTAATGAATAATATACCACTAGCACAAACCGGCTATCATACATAACATAAGCACTACCGGCTTATCATACATAACACAAGAACTACCGGCTTATCATACTATATATAAGCAAGTTAAGAAATCTCCTAACTTCTTATTAGTCTTGTTCATATACTCTCTCATTTTAGTTTACTTAAGGCACTAACATGTCTTTATAAAAATCCGGGAATTTAACCCAAAGTACTACGTACCTCTATCCTTTTAAAAATGACTCTTTTTCATATAAAACTTCCAAGATACCAATAACTGTAGTATCAAGTCACAACTACTTTTCAAGACAATTCACAATACCTTTTAGAAATATAATAGGTTTCTAAATCAAGTGACTTCTTTCCTTTTAAAACCTTAGGCAATTGATGCCTTAAAATCAATTTGTCTTTCATAATTTCAAGTCATTTATCCTTACTTATTTTACTTAGAGTAAATCTCTCTTTTTAACTTTCCTGTTATACCCCATATTTCCATAGTATGTACGTGAGGGCGTACGTAAAAAAGTTTAAGCCTTAAGTAGGCAAAGTGGCGAAATTTGTACACAACTAGCGAAAAGAGTCGTTTTCCGACGAAACGTTTTCCGGACTTTGCGAAGGGAAAAATACGGCTATGTCATTTATTATTTTTGCGGATTTTTCCGAGAGATGAAATATTTTGGACCAACGGGAGGGTGACACCTGTCACCCTCAATGGACGGCAAAGTGGGCATTCTTTACACGTTTTTTGTGCCTTTTCCTTGGTCAAGGATTAGGTAGGATATTTTGTAGATATTTTGTGTAGTTGATGAGCAAGTGGGACCCACTTACACTTGTCCAAATCCCCACCCTACACTTGCCTACCACTTGTCTTGATCTTGGCCATTGGTTGGCCTATAAATACCCCCCTTAGTTGATGAACTTCTTCATCCACACTTAGACATTTCCTAGTCTAAAAATCCCTCCCCTCTTAGCAAAGCTCTCGTCCAAGAGCTTCCCCTCCCCCCCTTTGTGAGGCCCTCACGAACCCCTTGCCTAGTTGTTTTTGTAAAATACCCCCTTGGTAGAAAAGTATTCTCCTAGTATTGTTACTATTCCAAAATACCTTGGCCCAAATACCTTGTAGTATTCCAAGGTTATACCTATACTACAAGCCCAGAAATACTATTATACTTCCTTTAGCCACTAAACGAAACCCTAAGGAAATCTTCATAGATGGTTGAAGTATTTGAGTAGAAGTTGGTTAGAACTTCTAAGGGTTGTTTGGAGCGGGTTGGAGCGCGCGGATTTAGGAGCTAAACGTTGCTCAGGATCGACATTAAACTTGGATAATTTTGGGATTATCGAGGTAAATACTACCGTCCTTCTATTGTAATTGAAAATTACATACTGTAGTAGTATAGAAATGAATATAAGATTCATAGAAGAGATTTGAACTGTAATAGAAGGATATTACAGAAAAGAATTTAACTGAAATCACATCAGAAGAATATTAAAGAAGAAGACTGAATTGTACTTACATAGGATTGTATTTACAGTAGACTTATAACCTTTATTGGTTGAATGTACTGCGAGTAGCATGTACTACTTGGAAGGTGGACAAGGCTAGCCGGGTTATAGCCGTGGAGCGTTTTGCTAATAGTCGATAATCGTCGCGAGGTATGTGATTCTTCTTATCCTCTTGAGCATGATATTTTAAAAGAATATATATATAGTACGGTAGACGTACGTGTGTTAACTGAATGTAGTTTTACGGCAATGTCTTTGACTTAAGCCTGAATAATAAGAATCTGGAAATATTTTAAAAGAATATATATATAGTACGGTAGACGTACGTGTGTTAACTGAATGTAGTTTTACGGCAATGTCTTTGACTTAAGCCTGAATAATAAGAATCTTGAAGTATTTCAAAAGAATTAAGAATCCTTTTTGAAAGAAGAATAATACTTGGTTTGAAAGCTTAAGAGTTATACTAGCTTTATGGGAAGTTAGGTATAACGACTTAAGAGAGATAAAAAGAATGGTTTATTGATTTTAAGAAGTTAAGAGACTTGATCTTAAAAGATAAGAGACTTGACTTAATTGAATTAATATGAATTTTGTTAAAAAGTGTGAAACCTCATTCGCGAGTAATGAGTACTTGGTTTTTAAAAGGGAATAATGTTCTACTGATTTCGGAAATCAGAATAAGTATCGAACAAACCATCATAGCTTAATAAAGGGAAATGTATTGAATAATTAAGTATTATTAAAACCAGTAGAAACCTCCATCTGCATAGAAGCTAAGATGAGACAAAATGATATTACATTTCCTAGATCATGGATGCTTTTATAAGATTGTTATAAACAAAGAATAACCTACTCACACATAAGGCTTATTGTTTTAAAGGGGAGTACGTTATTTGATTAAGACTATAAACTATGAAATCTTTCCAAACTAAAAGACGTGAGTATCTGAAATTAGGCAGACTTGAACTTTTGGAAAAGAATGTTGTTACTTGACGTTGTTCTAGAAAGTGTAAGCCACTTGGTTAAAACAGTGTAAAGTACTTGATTTTAAAACATGAACGTATTTGGCACTACGGATAATAGTATCGAGTTGTATTTACGTAAAAAGAGGTCTTTTTGAAAGGATTAATGTATGTAGTACTTTGGGGTTAAAACCCGGATTTGTTGTAATAAAATAAGAGTCTATAAGTATGTTGAACTTGCCCATGTTTGTGGTAATAGCCTTTGTTGTGCAAGTGTTGCATTTCTGTGCTACCGCGTCTCGTTGGAGTAGGCATTATCGATCGATTGATGGACATACTGACACGATGGGTGGCCCACGGGTATGCTTCCATTAGGAGTGTGATGTTGTTACATGGACATGTCTGCACCGATGCAGAATTCCGGGGGCATGCGGCCATGCGGAGGGTTAATCACCCGATATATTGTTATTGTTGTTACATGGACATACGCTCGCACCGGCGCATTCCGGGCACGCGTTACGCGCGGGTTAATCACCCGATATATTGTTATTGTTGTTACATGGACATGTCCGCACCGGCGCACTCCGGCATGTGGCTACGCGCAGGTTGATCACCGGTGTATTGGTATTATTGTTACATGGACATGCTCGCACCGATGCGTAATTCCGGCATGTGGCCACGCGCGGGTTGATTACCCGCACCTTGTTATTATTGTTGCATCCGGCATGTCCGCACCGATGGAGAATTCCGGCATGTGGCCAAGATGCGAACATGATTGATGTTGTGGGCGTGAGACCCATAGTTATATTTGAGTGATGACTTTGAGGGCGTGAGTCCCTGACTTAACTGCGTTTATGATTGCGTACTGTATTTTGGTTATCATATATGTCTCCTGCTTTATATAGACTATTATGATTTAACTACATTATTTTCAGTTTCACATACTTGGTACCTGTTGTACTGACCTCCTTCGGGGGGCTGCGTTCATGCCGCAGGTAGAGGTACATCGGTTGTTGATCCTCGCTCTTAGGATCACAGTTCAGCGTTGGGAAGCTCCGTTCCTCCGGAGGCTTATCTTTTGGTATGTTACCCTGAGTTGTAGGTTCTTGTACATTCGTGGTATGGCGGGCCTGTCCGTCATGTTGTATAAAAACTCTTAGAGGTGCAGAGTAATTGCTGTGGCGAGTTTGTAAAAAGGGATAACTGTTCGGGTTTTTATGTATATATACAGAAGGCACCTGTTTTGGTTAGCCTGTTTATTTATCATATCTCTTGTTTCATGTTTATGTTTTATTTCCGCTGATTTTCTCTGATGTTGTATCACTAGGGTGCCCGGTAGGCACGACCACGCCCGGTTCGGTCGTGACAAAAGTGGTATCGAGCGATTAATCTCGGAAAGTGTCTACGCACCGTGTCTAGTAGAGTCTTGATTATCGATGTGTTGTGCACCACATCTATAATCGGGAGGCTGCAGGACATTTAGGATTGGTTTCCATTCTTCTCATTCTGAGATCGTGCCTTAGAGCTGTGTTGTAAGTTGGACCCCTCTGACGTATTTCATTTTTACCAGTTATGCCTCCGCGCAAGGCAACCCGGGCCCAGATGGGCAAGGCAGCCGGGGGAGCTGCTAGTAGGATACCGAGGAGTACGAGGGCGCAGCCCGGCCAAGCACTGAGATCAGGCTTCAGACGGCGAGTTTTGACGCCGCGCCCCAAAGAGTTTAGAGCCGCAGTGGTCGATGAGACAACAAGCACTGAGCCTCCACCCCACACCGGGCGGAGGAGTTGGGTTACAAGGAGATGGCACAGTTGCTAGCCAGGATTGTGGCCAGACATGAGGATAGGATGGACGCAGCAGTTCCAGTAGTACCCATGGTTCACCCGAGATCGGATAGTTTGAGGCTACGGGACTTTCTGAGTTGTAGCCCGCCAGAGTTCTACGGGTCGAGGCCTGAGTGTCACACCCCGAACCCCGGGCCCGTGACTGGTGCCCTACCTGGGCACCCTTCTACCTTAACAATACAAGTAAACTGCGGAAATTAAATAACACCTCATTTTTTTTTCTTTTAAAGCAACCGTACGTGCAAGGGCAAAGCCGACAAGGCTGCCATATATACATGAACAAAAGACACTACACCGTACATGAGTCCAATCCCACATATGAATACAGACCTCTAAGATTTATACTGAACTATGACGGGACAAGGCCCCGCCGTACCCAAAACTGTACAAAGCTTTGTCAAGGATATATACCAAAAGATAAACTCCTGAACAGAGGGAGCTATCCAAAAATCCTGAGCAGGATCCTACACCTGCCGATCACTGAACTGCGTACCTAAACCTGCGGCATGAACGCAGCCTGAAGGGCGAGGTCAAGACGAAGAATGTACCAAGTATGTGAGCGATGAAATGCGTAATGAAATCATAACAGTCTAAACAAAGCAGGAGACATGTATGATAACCAACCTACAGTACACAATACATAAGCAGTCATATCAAGTCAGGGACGCAGGCCCTCAAAGTCACTACTCAAATATGACTATGGGTCTCACGCCCATGATATCAATCATGCGTAGAATCCTTCCTCATCGCCGTGATCCATGATGTAATAACACCAATAAGGATACATGAACACCAAGTCCCACCTGTGTCCTAAATACCACGTGGTCTCATGCCCCGGAATTCCACATCGTAAAAGCATGACCATAGGGTAACACAAACAAATTCGGGGACATATATGATAATCAAATTACAACACATTGTGCCTTACTAACAATGAGAGTAAACAGTAGTATCCTTACAATATAAAATAGGAAGCTCATGATCAAAACAGGACCATCCGCCCGCAGTATCATTTAGCCATCCTACTCCTGGGACTATTTCACCGCGATAGCCGTGGACCCGCGTGAGGTATTCCTCGCATGGGACTATTTCACCCGCATAAGCCCTTACGGACTCGCATGAGGTATTCCTCGCATAGGCTGGACCTGTTATACCCCGTATTTCCAGAGTATGTACGTAAGGACGTACGTAGATAATTTGAGCCTTAAGTTAGGCAAAAGACCGAATTTTGGGCACAAGTGCCGATTGGAGTCGTTTTTCGACGAAACGTTTCCACAGCTTACGTTGGGAAAATTCCGGCTATGTCATTTAGTATTTTTGCGGATTTTTCCGAGTGACTTAACATTTTGGACCAACGGGAGGGTGACACTTGTCACCCTCATCGACGGCGCAGGGGCGCAAGGGTGGTTGGCCTTGGCCGATTGGGCCCTTAGTTTTGGCCGTGTTTTGTGCCATGTTTTGTGGAGTGTTTTGTGGAGTAGGGTTGGTGCACTTGGCTTGATCTTGTCCTTACACTTGCTATACACTTGGAAGGATCTTGGCCCTGGTTGGCCTTTGGTTTTGCTATAAATACCCCTAAGTTTGAAGACTTCATCCATTCCAAAAACTTCCAAGTCTTGAAACCCTCTCCTCCCCCTTTGTGAGCTCTAGTTCGAGAACCTTCCCCTTCCTTCCTCAGGCCTTCTACGAGAGAACACCCCCACCTTGGGGTGTTCTCGTGTGATACCCCCTTTTTGTGGTATTGAAATACTCCTCCAAGTATTGTTATAATACCCAAAATACCTTAGCCTTACCTTGTAGTATTCCAAAAGTTACCTCTTTGCGTAGAGTGCGGAAATACTACCTTTTGTCCCTTTAGTCTCAAACCGAAACCCTAAGGAAATCGTCATTGATTGTCAAGTATTTAAGTAGAAGTTGGTTAGAACTTCTAGGGTTGTTCGAGCGGGTGGAGCACTTGAGTCGAGCTAAACGTTGCTAAGGATCGACATTTAACTTGGATAATTATGGGCTTATCGAGGTAATTATCTTGTCCTCTATTTGTAATTGAAATTACATGTTGTTAGAATATATAGTTGAAGTATACTATATATAGAACTGAACTTTGTATTTGGCAATGTCTTTTGACTTAAGCCTGAAGAGTAAAGAAAAGAACTGAACTGTATTTACATAGGACCGTATTGCAGTAGACTTGTGTAGTATTGCTGAGTAGAATTGTACACGTCCGGTTAGACGTAAACCCTCGTTGGCTTGGTAGCCACCGATAGAGAGGAGATTTACGCTGTCATGGGGAGGTCTCGCAATTTTCTCAGAGAAATGGAATCGTATGTTTAAAAGTTAATAGACGTTTGTGACCTTTTTAGGTGAAAGTACTAAGAGTAGCGTATTCTACTTGGCGAGTGGAAAGGGCTAGCGTTGTAGTACTTGGAGCATTTTGCTTATTGTCGATACTGTCGCGAGGTATGTGAACCTCTTCCTATCTCTTATAGCATGATATGTGTGAACTATGTAGTGCAGACGCATACGTGTTAATTGTATTTGATTGTTGTAAAACATAAAGTGTTATAACGGCTTTATGGGAAGTTGGTTATAACAGCTTTATGTAGGTAAGAAAATGGGTTGTGGCTTTTAAAAGATAACTGATTTGATTTATAACTGGCTTGGGGCGTTATAATAAAACTTGAAGTATTTCAAAAGATTTATGAATCGTTTTGAAAGAAGTGTAGTGTTGTGTTTTGAAAACTTAAGAGTTATACTAGCTTTATGGGAAGTTAGGTATAACGGCTTAAGAATGTTTTACTGATTTCGGAAATCAGAATGTGTATCGACAAACCACTGCAGCGTTATAAAAGGAAAATGTACTGACTAATGAATTGTATTATTAAAACCAGTAGAAACCTCCATCTGCATAGAAACTAAGATGAGACAAAATGATATTACATTTTCTAGATCATGGCTGCCGTAGTAAGATTGTTATAAACAAGAATAACCTATTCACACATAAGACATATGTTACTCAAATGTTTTAAAAGAGATTAAGACTATGAGTTATGAAACCGTTCTGAAATAAGTGACTTGGGCATTTGAAATTAGGCAAACTTGAGCGTTTGAAAAATAATGTTGTTACTCGATTTTAAAAAAGGGGAAGTATTTTGTTTACTTAATAAGATAGTCACTATTTTAATACTACGGGTATTGTGTGACTTATGTGAAAGAAACGGATCTTTTAAAGGGTTTAACGTAAGTAGTACTTTAGGGTTAAAACCCGAACTTTGGCATAAAATGAAAGTACTTTGAGTTGTGTGAAACTTGTCTATGCTTGTTGTTGTGAAACTTGCCTATGCTTGTGATGATAGCCTTTGTTGTGCAAGTGTGGTGTTTCTGTGTTACCGCGTCTCTCGATAGAGGGCCGGTTGACTTGTTGAGAACTTACTTGGACGCGTCCGGGCGTGACGAGAATTCCACGTATGTTTCCATTTTGATTGTCTCTTGTTGATGTTACATGGACATGTCTACACCGACGCAGACTCGGCATGTGGCCACGCGCAGGTTGATTACCGATATATTGTTATTGTGGTTACATGGACATGTCTACACCGAGGTAGAATTCCGGGGCATGTGGCTACGCGCAGGTTGATCACCCAAGATATTATTGTTGATGTCACATGGACGCGTTCACACCGGCGCAGACTCCGGCACGTGGGCCACGGGCATTGGTATTATTGTTGCATCATGGACATGTCTACACCGATGCACTCCGGTACGCGCCGATGCGCGAACATGATTGATGTTGGCGTGAGACCCATAGTTATATTTGAGTGATGACTTGAGGCGTGAGTCCCCGATCGACATGATCGCTTTATGTCGTGAATCGTAGTTTGGTTATCATACATGTCTCCCGCTTTATATAGACTAGTATGATTTCATTTACGATTTTACGATTCACATACTTGGTACTGTTATCGACCTCTTCGGGCCGCGTTCACGCCGCAGTAGAGGTACATCGGCCGTGGATCCTCGCCTAGGATCTCGATTGCGTTAGGAAGCTCCGCTTCTCGAGGCTTATCTTTTGCATGTGTTTCCCGAGTTGTAGGTTCTTGTACATTCGTGGTATGGCGGGGCCCGTCCCGTCATAGTTGTTGTAAATCTTAGAGGTCCGTAGTATCGTTGCAAGTGTGGTTTGTAAAAAGGATTAAACTGCTCGCTTTGAAAGAGTTGTATTTATATATGTTATTGGAAGGTAACCGTTGGGTTGGCCTGCTTTTATGATCATATATCTTGTTTCTTGTTTAAAGTTTTAATTTCCGGTTTTCTCGATGTTGTGTCACTAGGGTGCCCGGTAAGGCACCAAAGAACGCCCCGAACGTCGTTACAAGTGGTATCGAGCGATTAATCCTCTGAAAGTGTCTACGCATCGCGTTCAGTAGTCTTGATTATCGGTGTGTTGTGCACCACATCTATAATCGTGAGGCTATAGGACATTTAGGATTGGTTTCCGCTCTTCTCATTCCGAGATCATGCCTTAGAGCCGTGTTATAAGTTGGACCCTCCGACGCACTCGCTTGTACCGATTATGCCTCCGCAAGGCAACCCGCCCGTGGCAAGGCGCAGCGGAGCCGCGAATAGAGTCGCGCAGCCTCTACAGAGACCACAAGACTGAGCCTCCGGCCCCACATGCAGGGGCAGGAGATGAGTTACAAAGAGTGGGCCCGATTAACGACCGTGGTCAGGCGGACTTGAGGATAGCCGACGCAGCAGCTCCAGAGCACCGATGGTTCACCCAGAGCAGATAGCGAGGCTACGGACTTTCCGAGTTGTAGCCCGCCAGAGTTTTATGGGTCGAGGCCGAGGATGATCCGCAGGAGTTCATCCGACGATACATGGATCACGCGGTGATCAAGGCTTCAGAGACCGAGTCAGGACCTTGTTCGCATCGGCCGCGTGATACCGCGATGATTGGTTTGATTCACGGGAGCTTTCCGGGAGAGCATGCACCTCGCAGTATGGGATGAGTTTTCGGGCTTTCTCACGCACTTCTTGCCTCCACGCATTTAGGAGGCACGCCGGCGATTTTTGATGCTTAGACAGAGCGCGCACGTTCGGAGTACAATGTGAGTTCGACTCATCGCCCAGACGCCCCGGCTGTAGCTAGTATGGAGGATCGAGTGCACCGATATGTTACTGGTGGCTCGATGATTACATGTCGAGGCATGTTCAGAGTAGCTCTTCACCGCATGGACATTGCCCGCACGCAGCTTACGCACTCGTGAGGAGCGAAAAGTCGACGAATGACCCGATCGCCAGAAGAGGACCAGGACGGCGGTCTTTGGTGACTTTCGAGGCGAACGCCTCGGCAAAGAAAGTTAGTTTTGTACCTCAGCCAGAGCAGAGTGGTCCTCCATAACCTTCGTGAGCAGTCGAGCTCGGGGTTCGTGTTTCTGCGAGTAGGGTGTTGGCAGACGCGTCACCCCTACCGGTGTGGTCGATGGCGCATCGCATTTCGGGAGTGTCGTGGTGCCAAGGAGCTTGTTATTTTTGGCGACAGCAGGCCATTTTGCGAGGGATCGTCCGACCAAGGGTAGCACGGATGTTACGACTCACCACCGGATCGGTGGTCGTTCATCGCTTTCATAGCATATGCGCAGGCGTGCCTATGATTAGAGTGGAGCGATAGCTTCAGGTATATCCTTAACCTCTAGAGTTTTGGTATGCTTGTTATGATGGTCTCATTATTATGTGCTATGTACGAATAGCGTTGTGTTAATTGTGAGTTAGAAAACATGCTTAGTTGGGAGGATAAGTATGGGGGCATGGTAAGTGTGAACCCTAGACTGTCACGATTGAGACCTTAGAGGTAAGGTCGTCTTGAGTAAAAGATTCGTGTTATGTTTGACCTTTATCAGAGTGCGTGGTATACGGGTTTTATTTGAGTGATCACCCACGGGTAATGTGAGATGGAAGTGGTAGCTTTCATGATGTGATTTAGCAGATTGTTCCGTGTCGGGAACAAGGGCTTGACGCGATTGCTGGTCGGGTTGAGGACGTGATACGGTCAACCCGTGAGTCTTGACAGGTGGGTCAGTTGGGTGGTCCCGCCAGGTGGTAGGTCACGAGGATGCTAGGCCCAAGTTTGTATGACCATCGTATGAGTTGGTGGATATGTTCGACCGAGCGGATCGCGAGGCCGGAACGGCCTAGAGAAGATCGAGGTTAATAAGATGACCAAGTTTGGAGGTAGTGACTCCAAGGGTTGGAAACAGGAGCGTTGACGGAAGTGTGGTACGGATACTAGAAAGAGTTTGAGTGTTCGAGAAGGGTACAACAAGATAGGGGAAAAGTGAACGTGTGTGATCGCTTTCTTGGGGAAATGAAGGTGTGAAGGAGTATATTTTAGACCTCGTGTGGGGTTTTTTGTGATGATTAGAGGTGTTTCCTCGTTGACTTGGGTTTAAGTATTGCGCGTTTGTTATTTTTATGGTCAGCGTGGCATGATTGTTTTCGTGCAGATAAAGAAGCGCTATACTAGCGCATGTTTGTGTTGAGACTGAGAAGGAACATTCGAGACGAATGTTTCTGGCGAGGAGAATGTTATACCGTATTTCCGCAGTATGTACGTAAGGACGACGAGAATTTGAGCCTTAAGTTAGGCAAAAGATCGAATTTTGGGCACAAGTGCCAATCGAGTCGTTTTTCGACTAAACGTTTCCACGACTACGTTGGGAAAATTCGCTATGTCATTTAGTATTTTTATGATTTTTCCGAGTGACTTAACATTTTGGACCAACGGAGGTGACACTTGTCACCCTCATCGACTCGCAGTGGGCGGTCAAGTGGTGGCCTTGGCCGATTGGTCCCTTAGTTTTGGCCTTGTTTTGTGCCATGTTTTGTGGAGTGTTTTGTGAGTAGGTTAGGTGCACTTGGCTTGATCTTGTCCTTACACTTGCTATACACTTGAAGGATCTTGCCCTTGGTTGGCCTTTGGTTTTGCTATAAATACCCCCTAAGTTTGAAGACTTCATCCATTCCAAAAACTTCCAAGTCTCAAACCCTCTCCTCCCCTTGTGAGCTCTAGTTCGAGAACCTTCCTCCCCTTCCTCGTGGCCTTCACGAGAGAACACCCCCCACCTGGGGTGTTCTCGTGATACCCCTTTGTGGTATTGAAATACTCCTCCAAGTATTGTTATAATACCCAAAATACCTTAGCCTTACCTTGTAGTATTCCAAAAGTTACCTCTTGCGTAGAGCGGAAATACTACCTTTGTCCCTTTAGTCTCAAACCGAAACCCTAAGGAAATCTTCATTGATTGGTTGAAGTATTTAAGTAGAAGTTGGTTAGAACTTCTAAGGGTTGTTCGAGCGCGGAGCACCGAGTCGGAGCTAAACGTTGCAAGGATCGACATTTAACTTGGATAATTATGGGCTTATCGAGGTAATTATCTTGTCCCTTTATTTGTAATTGGAAATTACATGTTGTTAGAATATATAGTTGAAGTATACTATATATAGAACTGAACTTTGTATTTGGCAATGTCTTTTGACTTAAGCCTGAAGAGTAAAGAAAAGAATCGAATCAGATTTACATAGGGTGTATCAGCAGAGACTGGTGTAGTAGTGCTGAGTAGAATTGTACACGTCCGGTTAGACGTGTAAACCACCCCCCTGGTTGGCTTGTTAGCCGGCCTCGATAGTGGAGATTTACGCTGCATGGTGAGGCGCCAATTTTCTGTAGAGAAATGGAACCGTATGTTTAAAAGTTAATTGACGTTTGTGACCTTTTTAGGTGAAAGTACTAAGAGTAGCGTATTCTACTTGAGGAGTGGAAAGGGCTAGCAAGGTTGTAGTACTTGGAGCATTTTGCTTATTGTCGATACTCATCGCGAGGTATGTGAACCTCTTCCTATCTCTTATAGCATGATATGTGTGAACTATGTAGTACGGTAGACGTACATGTGTTAATTGTATTTGATTGTTGTAAAACATAAAGTGTTATAACGGCTTTATGGGAAGTTGGTTATAACAGCTTTATGTAGGTAAGAAAATGGGTTGTGGCTTTTAAAAGATAACTGATTTGATTTATAACTGGCTTGGGGCGTTATAATAAAACTTGAAGTATTTCAAAAGATTTATGAATCGTTTTGAAAGAAGTGTAGTATTGTGTTTTGAAAACTTAAGAGTTATACTAGCTTTATGAGAAGTTAGGTATAACGGCTTAAGAATGTTTCTTCGATTTCGAAATCGTAATGTGTATCGACAAACCATCGCAACGTTATAAAAGGAAAATGTCTTGACTAATGAATTGTATTATTAAAACCAGAGAAACCTCCATCTGCATAGAAACTAAGATGAGACAAAATGATATTACATTTTCTAGATCATGGTCACGTAGTAAGATTGTTATAAACAAGAATAACCTATTCACACATAAGACATATGTTACTCAAATGTTTTAAAAGAGATTAAGACTATGAGTTATGAAACCGTTCTAAAATAAGTGACTTGGGCATTTGAAATTAGGCAAACTTGAGCGTTTGGAAAATAATGTTGTTACTCGATTTTAAAAAAGGGGAAGTATTTTGTTTACTTAATAAGATAGTCACTATTTTAATACTACGGGTATTGTGTGACTTATGTGAAAGAAACGGATCTTTTAAAGGGTTTAACGTAAGTAGTACTTTAGGGTTAAAACTCGAACTTTGGCATAAAATGAAAGTACTTTGAGTTGTGTGAAACTTGCCTATGCTTATTGTTGTGAAACTTGCCTATGCTTGTGATGATAGCCTTTGTTGTGCAAGTGTGGTGTTTCTGTGTTACCGCGTCTCTCGATAGAGGGCCGGTTGACTTGTTGAGAACTTACTTGACGGCCGGGCAGTGACGAGAATTCCACCGTATGTTTCCATTTTGATTGCTGTCTTGTTGTTGATGTTACATGGACATGTCTACACCGATGCAGAATTCCGGGGGCATGTGGCCATGCGGCAGGGTTGATTACCTGATATATTGTTATTGTGGTTACATGGACATGTCTACACCGAGGTAGAATTTGTCACGACCCGAACCCGGGCCCGTGACTGGTGCCTTACCCCGGGCACCCTAGTGATACAACATCAGAGAAAATCAGCGGAAATAGAAACATGAACATGAATTAAGAGAAAAGATAAATAAACATGCCAACCAAAACAGTTGCCTTCATCATATATACATAAATACCCGAACAGTTATCCTTTTACAAACCCCGCCACAACAAAGGCTCTGCACTTAAGATTTTACAACTATGACGGACAGTGGCCCCGCCATACCCCGAATGTATAAGCATCTACTGCACTGTGGTAACATACCAAAATATAAGCCTCGAAGGAACGGAGCTTCCCAATACGCTGAAAGGTGATCCTAAAAGCTGGATCGACACCGATGTACCTTTTACTCGCAGATGAACGCACTTCTCAAGAGGTCAAGACAACAGTACCAAGTATGTGAAATCAGAAAATATCAGAATGAAATCATAATAGTCTATATAAAGCGAGACATGTATGATAACCAAACTACGATTCACAACATAGAAGCGAATATGTCAAGTCGTGACTCACGCCTAAAAGTCATCCTCATGCCCGTGGAACTCCTTCCTCACCGCCAGCCTAGGTACAAATCATGTGATACGTATATCGTGTCTCGCCCATCTTATGGACCCAATATAGAAAAGGGTGGAATACATTCTGCTCATCCTATGAACCGATAGTCGAGTGGAATACATTCCGGATGAACCCAGAGTCAAGTGAAATACATTCTGATGAACCGGCCTCAAGTGAAATACATTCCTGATGAACCGGTAATCAAGTGAAATACATTCGGATGAACCCAGAGTCGAGTGAAATACATTCCGGATGAACCTAATCAAGTGATATACATTCCTGATGACCCTAGTCAAGTGATATACATTCCGATGAACCCAGAGTCGAGTAGAACACAGTACTTACACAACAAGGCTATCACACGTAACATGGTCAAGTTTCATAACAACAAGTATAAGCAAGTTACACACGACTCAAGGTACTTTCATTTTATGTCAACGTCCGGATTTTAACCTTAGAGTACTACGTCCGTTAAATTCCTTTTAAGATCCATTTCTTTTACAAAGGTCACCCGTACCCGTAGTATAAAATTGGAGTGACTAACATTGTTAAGTAAACCAAAATGCTTTCCTTTGTAAAATCAAGTAACAACCTTATTTTCCAAACGCTCAAGTTTGCCTAATTTCAATGCTCAAGTTTCTCATTTTAGAAAAAGGTTTCGTAGTTCATAGTTTTAGTCCTTTAAAACATAATTCTCCTTTAAACGTTTTGAGAAACATATGTCTTATATGTGAGTAGGTTATTCTTGTTTATAGTCAATCTTATTAAGCAGCCATGATCTAGGAAATGTAATATCATTTTGTCTCATCTTAGCTTCTATGCAGATGGAGGTTTCTACTGGTTTTAATAATACTTCTTTAGTCAATACATTTTCCTTTATTAACGCTGCAGTGGTTTGTCGATACACATTCGATTCAAATCAAGAAACATTCTTAAGCCGTTATACCTAACTTCCCATAAAGCTAGTATAACTCTTAAGCTTTCAAAACCCAAGTAATACTCATTCTTTCAAAACGATTCATAAATCTTTTGAAATGCTTCAAGTTCTTTATTAACACATATCAAGCCAGTTATTATTCAAATCAGTTACCTTTTTAAAAACCACAAAGTATGTGCTTATCCACATAAAGCTATTATAACCAACTTCCCATAAAGCCGTTATAACACTTTATGTTTTAAATCAATCAAATACATTTAGCACGTATGACGATACCGTACTACATAGTTCACACATATCATGCCAGAGAGATAGGAAGAGGTCCACATACATCGCGACGATTATCGACAATAAGCAAAAAGCTCCAAGTACTACAACCTTGCTAGCCCTTTCCACTCTCGAGTAGAATACGCTACTCTTAGTACTTTCACCTATAAAGGCCACAAACGCCTATTAATATCTTTAGATCCCGACGTAGAATATTCTACGTAAAATTCAAAGACTCTCCCCGCAACAACAGAAATCTCCTCTCTACCGAGGCCGGCTACCAAGCCAACCGAGGGGGTTAACACGCCTAACCGCACGCTGCATAATTCTACAATATAGTAATGCTACACAAGTTCATCAGAATACACCCTATGTAATTACGCTCAGCTTCTTCTTTAAATTCAGCTTAAGTCGCAAGACATTGCCGTAAGTATTATTCAGCTTAAGTCAAAAGACATTGCCGCACATTTATAATGTTCAGTTCTATATATAGTATACTTCAACTATATATTCCAACAACATGTAATTTCCAATTACAAATGTAAGGTCAAGAATGTTTACCTCGATAAGCCCAAAATTATCCGAGTTTATATGTCGCTCCTGAACAAGGTTTAGCTCCTACTCGGCGCCTCCAAAACGCCTAAGAAACCCTTAGAAGTGTCTACACAACTTCTACTTAATACTTCAACTACGGTGAAGATTTTTCCTTAGGGTTTCGTTTAGTGGCTAAAGGAAAGTATAATAGTATTTTCCAAGCCAGATAAAGTGGTACTTTGGAAAGTACTACAAGGTATTTGGCTAAAGTATTTTGGGCATTATAACGATACTTGTAGAATACATTTCTACCAAGGGGGTAGTATTTTGACTAGCACAACTAGCAGTGGGGTTGCTCTCGCCAGAGCCACTGTGCAAGCAGTGGGCTCGGCCAGGCCTTCAAGAGGGGAGAGGTGGTGGACGAAAGCTTCAGGAGAGGGAGTATTTTGAGACTTAGCTAGATTGCTCAAGTTTTGGATGAAGAAAGTTCATCAACTAAGGGGTATTTATAGGTCAAGTGAAGGCCAACCAATGGCCAAGATCCATCCAAGTGTTAGGCAAGTGTAAGGTCAAGATTAAGCCATGTGCAACCTTATCCATCTACCCAAAATATCCTACCAACTCCTCGACCAAAAATAATGCAACAAAACGCGCCAACCCTCCCACTTTCGTCCGTCCACCTTTCACCAATTGAGGGTGACAAGTGTCGCCTCTTGTTGGTCCAAAATGTTTCGCCTCTGGAAAAATCCGCAAAAATTTTAAACGACATAGCCGGAAATTCCCTACGAAAGTCGTGGAAAACGCTTTCAAAAACGACTCTAACCGGATGTTGTGCACAAAAAGAATTCGGCCAAGCCTAAAGAAGTTCGAAAATTTCTACGTACGTCCCCCACGTAAATACTCTGGAAATACGGGGTATAACATTCTCCCCTCCTTAGAAACATTCGTCCCGAATGTTCCTTCTCAAGACGGATAACGATAAAGTTCTTCTAATAAGTTGCCAATGCCACAACTGGCCACGAAACAACATATGCACGCAAATACTTATATCCAAGTCCACGAGGAAACACCTCTAACATCACAAACTTTTGTCACTTTGCCGCGAGGTTCTAGTGTCACTCCGGCGACCCAACAAATGGTACCGGACTGCATGCGATTCCTGAGGTCTAAAATATACATCCTTCGCACCTTCTCCCTTTACAAGAAATGATCATATCTATGTTCGCAATACATGCTCACCTCTACCCTTACTCGTCAGATTTTCTCGAACTCTTGAACTCTTCCAAGATAATGCATTCACACTTCGCTTATCGCCGCTTCTCCAAACCTCGAGTCACCACCTCCAACTTGGTTATCTTACTAGCCTCAATCTTCCTTAAGGCCACTTCCGCCTTCACGACCGCCAGTCGAACATATCCACGAACTCATACGATGGTCATCTAAACTGGGCCTAGCACCCTCGTGACCCTACCATCATGACCACCCGTAGCTGACCCCACCTCATTCTGCCACGGGTTGACACGCAACACGCCCTCAACCCGACCCTCCGTCACGCCAACTCTCTCGCTTTCGATCCGAACAACCTTGCTAAATCACATCATGAAAGATACCGCTTTCATTTACCCAACCTGTGGACTTATCACACAATACATTCTAGGCATAAAATGCACTCGACAAGGATCACTGCAAAATCTTGTACTCAAGACGGCCTTACATCTAAGGTCTCAACTGTAATATTCTAAGGTTCATCATTTTCTCACCCTGTGCTTACCCTTTTTCCCCAACCAGTTCCTAAATCACATTTTAGCACAAAGCTATCCGAACATAACACTTAACACATTAACATAACATCAAAACATACAAGCCTCTAGATGGTTATGATATACTGGCTACCGCTCCACTCTAATCATAAGTCCACCTGCAGGCGCATAATCAGAGGCGCGATGAACTCGCCATCGATCCGCAGGTCGCGCTAAGCCGCGGCATTCTCTCCTATAAGCACGCCTTCGTCACATGGCTCGACGGCCGCAGTGAAACAAGCACCAAGAAAGACGACATTCCCGATGATGTTTGCCACATCGCGCACACCGAGGACATGAATCCCGCCGCTAGCACTCACGTATACCGGAACTAAGCCTCGAGCTCGACCAGCCTCCCGAATACCCGAACGCCCCAAGATCGGAGGAGGACCACTCAGCATCGGGCGGAGGTACATAACTAGATCGGGCCGAGGCGGTCCGCTCGAAAGTTACCAAAGGACCTCGCTGCTCGCCCTTCTCGCCGATCTCTGGCCATTCCGTCGACCTCTCCGTGCCTCACACCCTAGTGCACGAGCTTGCAGACGCGGCAATGTCCATGCCCAACAAGAGCTACACCCGCATAAGCTCGCCAAGTAATCGCCCACCCGGTGACGTAGCGGTGTACTGGCCCTCCATATCGCCTACCACGGCTGGAACATACCGAGCTAGTGAGTCGAACTCCACATTGTATTTCTAACCGCCCGCCCGCCCCGCTCAACGTCAAAAATTGGCTACCCGAGCCCTCTCATCCGTGGGGCAAGAAATGCGCAAGAAATGCCTCGAGAACTCGCCCCAAATCGCTGGAAGTGCATGCTCTTCCCGACAGCTCCACGAATCAAACTACCAATCGCAGATCACGCACTGATGCGAACCCAATACCACCGACTCGCTCGAGGCTCGATCACTCATGATCCGTCAGTAGTCGCTTGATAAACTCCCGAGGGTCGCCCTCATCTCTCGATCCATAGAACACCGGAGGGCTACACTCGTGAAGTCCCGTAGCCTCAAACCGCTCGCCGGGTGTACTACGGTGCATCGGGCCGGAATCGCCAGATTCCTATCTCATATTCGCCACGACTCGCCAAGAATCGGGCCATCTCCTTGTACTTATCTCATCGGCTCCAGCCGTGGATCGAGGCTCGTGTATCAGAGTCTCAGCAGCCATCGCCGCGGCTAAACTCGCTGCGCCGGGCGCGCCGCGAAACCACGGCTGGCATCGCCTCGTGCATCGACGCTCGCGCTCGCATTCTCTCAGATCTCACTAACAGCCTCCTCGATCGCTTTGCCCATCTGGGCTCGGTTTTACGCGAGGCATAATCGTAAAGGAAAGGAATACGTCGAGGGTCCAATTTATCACACGACTCTAAGGCACGATCTCGTAATGAAAAGGATGGAAACTAATCCTAAATGTCTCGCAACCTCCTCGATTATAGATGTGGTGCACAACACACCGATAATCAAGACTCTACTAGACACGGTGCGTAGACACTTTCCGAGGACTAATCGCTTCGATACCACTTTTGTCACGACCAACCGGCCCGTGATCGTGCCTTACCCCGCACCCTAGTGATACAACATCGAGAAAATCAGCGAAATAGAAACATGAACATGAATTAAGAGAAAAGATAAATAAACATGCCAACCAAAACAGCTTGCCTTCATCATATATACATAAATACCCAACAGCTTATCCTTTTTACAAACCCCGCCCACAACAAAGCATGCACTTAAGATTTTACAACGTTTATGACGGACAGTGGCCCCGCCATACCCCGAATGTATAAGCATCTGCACTGTGTGGTAACATACCAAAAGATAAGCCTCCAAGGAACGGAGCTTCCCAATACGCTGAAAGGTGATCCTAAAAGGGGATCGACAAATGATGTACCTTTACTGCAGATGAACGCACTTCAAGGAGGTCAAGCATAACAGTACCAAGTATGTGAAATCAGAAATATCAGAATGAAATCATAATAGTCTATATAAAGCAGTGAGACATGTATGATAACCAAACTACGATTCACAACATAGAAGCGGCCATGTCAAGTCGTGACTCACGCCTAAAAGTCATCCTCATGCCCGTGGAACTCCTTCCTCACCGCCGCGCCTAGGTACAAATCATGTGATACGTATAATGTGTCTCGCCCATCTTATGGACCCAATATAGAAAAGGGTGGAATACATTCCTGCTCATCCTACGAACCGATAGTCGAGTGAATACATTCTGATGAACCTAGTCAAGTGAAATACATTCCTGATGAACCGGTCCTCAAGTGAAATACATTCCTGATGAACCGGAATCAAGTGAAACACATTCCGGATGAACCGTAGTCGAGTGAAATACATTCGGATGAACCTAATCAAGTGATATACATTCCTGATGACCCAGAGTCAAGTGATATACATTCGGATGAACCGTAGTCGAGTAGAACACGATTTACACAACAAGGCTATCACACGTAACATGGTCAAGTTTCATAACAACAAGTATAAGCAAGTTACACACGACTCAAGGTACTTTCATTTTATGTCAACGTCCGGATTTTAACCTTAGAGTACTACGTCCGTTAAATTCCTTTTAAGATCCATTTCTTTTACAAAGGTCACCCGATACCCGTAGTATAAAATTGGAGTGACTAACATTGTTAAGTAAACCAAAATGCTTTCCTTTGTAAAATCAAGTAACAACCTTATTTTCCAAACGTTCAAGTTTGCCTAATTTCGAATGCTCAAGTTTCTCATTTTAGAAAAAGGTTTCGTAGTTCATAGTTTTAGTCCTTTAAAACATAATTCTCCTTTAAACGTTTTGAGAAACATATGTCTTATATGTGAGTAGGTTATTCTTGTTTATAATCAATCTTATTAAGCAGCCATGATCTAGGAAATGTAATATCATTTTGTCTCATCTTAGCTTCTATGCAGATGGAGGTTTCTACTGGTTTTAATAATACTTCTTTAGTCAATACATTTTCCTTTTATTAACGCTGCAGTGGTTTGTCGATACACATTCTGATTTCCGAAATCAGTAAAACATTCTTAAGCCGTTATACCTAACTTCCCATAAAGCTAGTATAACTCTTAAGCTTTCAAAACCCAAGTAATACTCATTCTTTCAAAACGATTCATAAATCTTTTGAAATGCTTCAAGTTCTTTATTAACACATATCAAGCCAGTTATTATTCAAATCAGTTACCTTTTAAAAACCACAAAGTATGTGCTTATCCACATAAAGCTATTATAACCAACTTCCCATAAAGCCGTTATAACACTTTATGTTTTAAATCAATCAAATACATTTAGCACATGTACGTATACCGTACTACATAGTTCACACATATCATGCTAGAGAGATAGGAAGAGGTCCACATACATCGCGACGATTATCGACAATAAGCAAAAAGCTCCAAGTACTACAACCTTGCTAGCCCTTTCCACTCCTCGAGTAGAATACGCTACTCTTAGTACTTTCACCTATAAAGGCCACAAACGCCTATTAATATCTTTAGATCCCGACGTAGAATATTCTACAGAAAATTCGAAAGACCTCCCCGCAACAACAGAAATCTCCTCTCTACCGAGGCCGGCTACCAAGCCAACCAGTGGGGTTAACACGCCTAACCGCACGCTGCATAATTCTACAATATAGTAATGCTACAAGTTCATCGTAATACACCCTATGTAATTACAGTCGCTTCTCTTCTTTAAATTCAGCTTAAGTCGCAAGACATTGCCGTAAGTATTATTCAGCTTAAGTCAAAAGACATTGCCGACATTTATAATGTTCATTTCTATATATAGTATACTTCAACTATATATTCCAACAACATGTAATTTCCAATTACAAATGTATGTCAAGAATGTTTACCTCGATAAGCCCAAAATTATCCGAGTTTATATGTCGCTCTCGAACAAGGTTTAGCTCCTACTCCGTGCGCTCCCAAAACGCCTAAGAAACCCTAGAGTGTCTACACAACTTCTACTTAATACTTCAACTACGGTGAAGATTTTTCCTTAGGGTTTCGTTTAGTGGCTAAAGGAAAGTATAATAGTATTTTCCAAGCCAGATAAAGGTACTTTGGAAAGTACTACAAGGTATTTGGCTAAAGTATTTTGGGCATTATAACGATACTTGTAGAATACATTTCTACCAAGGGGTAGTATTTTGACTAGCACAACTAGGCAGTGGGGTTGCTCTCGCCAGAGCCACTAGGCAAGGGGGCTCGGCCGAGGGCCTTCAAGAGGGGGGGGAGAGGGGTGTGGTGGACGAAAGCTTTAAGGGAGAGGGAGTATTTTGAGACTTAGCTAGATTGCTCAAGTTTTGGATGAAGAAAGTTCATCAACTAAGGGGGTATTTATAGGTCAAGTGAAGGCCAACCAATGGCCAAGATCCATCCAAGTGTTAGGCAAGTGTAAGGTCAAGATTAAGCCATGTGCAACCTTATCCATCTACCCAAAATATCCTACCAACTCCTCGACCAAAAATAATGCAACAAAACGCGCAACCCTCCCACTTTCGTCCGTCCACCTTCACCAATTAGAGGTGACAAGTGTCGCCTCTTGTTGGTCCAAAATGTTTCGCCTCTCTGGAAAAATCCGCAAAAATTTTAAACGACATAGCCGGAAATTCCCTACGAAAGTCAGGAAAACGCTTCATTTAAAAACGACTCTAACCGGATGTTGTGCACAAAAAGAATTCGCCAAGCAAAGAAGTTCGAAAATTTCTACGCACGCCCCCACGTAAATACTCCGAAATACGGGTATAACAGATCGGGGCATGTGGTTACGCAGGTTGATCACCCAAGATATTATTGTTGATGTCACACGGACGTGTCTACACCGGCGCA
The DNA here is from genome assembly GCA_029844215.1 of Przewalskia tangutica. Taxonomy (NCBI): domain Eukaryota; kingdom Viridiplantae; phylum Streptophyta; class Magnoliopsida; order Solanales; family Solanaceae; genus Przewalskia; species Przewalskia tangutica. The sequence continues at coordinate 87,487,855 of CM056726.1, read as the reverse complement.
CTCCGGTACATGTGGCCATGGGGCATTGGTATTATTGTTGCATCATGGACATGTCTACACCGACGCACTCCGGGCACGCGCCATGATGCGAACATGATTGATGTTGTGGCGTGAGACCCATAGTTATATTTGAGTGATGATTGAGGCGTGAGTCCCCGATCGACATGATCGCTTTATGTTGTGAATCAGAGTTTGGTTATCATACATGTCTCCCGCTTTATATAGACTAGTATGATTTCATTTACTGATTTTACGCCACATACTTGGTACTGTTGATCGACCTCCTTCGGGATGCGTTCATGCCGCAGTAGAGGTACATCGGCCGTGGATCCTCGCTCTAGGATCTCGCCAGCTTTGGGAAGCTCCGTTTCCGAGGCTTATCTTTTGGTATGTGTTTCTGAGTTGTAGGTTCTGTACATTCGTGGTATGGCGGCCCCGTCCCGTCATAGTTGTTGTAAATCTTAGAGGTCCGTAGTACTGCACAAGTGTGGTTTGTAAAAAGGATTAAACTGTTCGTTTTGAAAGAGTTGTATTTATATATGTTATTGGAAGGTAACCGTTGGGTTGGCATGTTTTATGATCATATATCTTGTTTCTTGTTTAAAGTTTTAATTTCCGCTGGTTTTCTCTGATGTTGTGTCACTAGGGTGCCCGGGGTAAGGCACCAGTAACGGGCCCCGGAACGGGTCGTTACAGGACCCGCCCGCATGGGACTATTTCACCCGCATAAGTCCTTACGGACCCGCATGAGGTATTCCTCGCATCGTGGGTAGCAATTCCACTAATCGAATGCCACAAACCCGGAATGACCTCAAACGACCGATATACCAATAGCACACAACCTGGCTATTTCAAAGACACATAGGCAATTCTCAACTAATCAGGCCAAGTACTTATCAAGGCACACATGGAAATAATTCTCAATTAACCAAGCCAAAGTACTTATCAAGGCACACATGGAAATAATTCTCAATTAACCAAGCCAAAGTACTTATCAAGGCACACATAGAATAATTCTCTTTTGACAAGCCAAAGTACTTATCAGGGCACAAATAGAATAATTCTCATTTAACAAGCCAAAGTACTTATCAAGGCACTCTTAGACAAACTCTCCATTTATCAAGCCAAAATACTAATCAAGGCACACTTAGACAAATTCTCAATTTATCAAGCCAAAGTACTAATCAAGGCACACTTAGACAAATTCTCAATTTATCAAGCCAAAGTACTACGTACGTACATTCTTTTCAAAAGACTCCTTTTATGTAAAATCTCAAGATACTAACACCGTAGTATCAAGGTGTCTATTCTTGAGTAAGTTACTATACTTTTGAAACTCATTTCGAAGCTTGAAACCAAGTAACTTCAAATTTTCACAAACTAGGCAACTTATGCCGATTAATCAAAATAGACAACTTCCTAAACCTTCCATAAAGCCGTTATAACCAACTTCCCATAAAGCCGTTATAACCCTTTATGGTTTTAGACATATCCATTCCTTTTTATAACCAAGAGACTTATACTATTAAAACCAAGTATCACATACTTACAAATCAAGTTCTTAACTTTCAAAACACTTCAAGTCTCTTAATATTTAGAAAACAAGTTTCTTCTACTTTTAAACCTCAAGTAACTCACTCCTTTAAAACAAGTTACTTCTCTTAAATCATGTCATTTCTCCTCTTTTAAAACAATTAAGTAAATCACTCATTTGACTCCCCTAAAGTCATTATAATGACCTTTAGGATTTTGGGACTAAGGCACTAGCCCAAAAGATTTGTAAACCACTTCATTTTCAAGACTCTATGTACTTTAAGTAAAATACTTTCACTTTTAAGAATCCAAACTTCACTAAGAAAATGGATTTTTACAACTTACAATTTAAACATCAAAGTACAATCAAGGAAGTTCATAGAACAAATTCTATTCTAGGAAATCCAAATACAACCAAGGAATGAATCATTTAAGGAGTAGAACATACTTTCTTAATCTTAAGGAATCATGCTAGAAGAGGAGATAGTTCACATACCTTTTCGGCTAAATCCACAAGCTAAGCCGAATACGCCAGACGAAGTGTCAACCTATAATGGTCACAACAAGACTATCAACTTCTAGCCTCTAACGTAGAATAATACTAAGTATATGGTCTCTAATTCTACGGAAAATCGGGCAGCACTTCCTTTGTTTCTACTCACTTTGCCACCTTTTTCAAGGCCGAATACAATAACCAACAAGCCACATTTAAGGCTCAAAACAACAACCAAACAAAGGGGATTACACGCCTTACAATACATGTAAAATTCCGCCCCACAATTCATACCAAGTAGTTTAAAACTCCAAGCCATTCTCGGCCAACCTCTAGAACAACACTAAGTCTTTTTCAATCATTTTCCAATTTCAAGTTCTTAGGTCAACATGTTATTTAGTCATAAACAACTTCAACAACTACAATTTCCTTCTTTATTCAACATGCGACGACTTAAACTAATAATCAACTTGAATTCCAATCTTAAAGCTAAATATGCTAGTTTTCGGATTAGGGTTCCAATAGCCCATAAACATATCAAACTTCATACTATATAACACATTCTTGCTAAAATCCATAGCTACAACAATAAGTAAGTCTTAACTACTAAAACGACAAAATTTATACCTTTCCAAGCCCTTAAAATTTCCAAGATCCAAAGTCGCGCCTTAGAAATTCTTAGCTCCTTTCCTTAAGTTCCAATCCGCTCCAAACACTCCTTAGAGGCCTATGAAGAACCCATCTTCAAGTTCCAACTTTAAAGTTGAAGAACTCCCTTAGTTTCCGCCTTGCGACTAACGTAAAAATGCGTTTTTTCCGAAATCTTTCTATTGAGATAACCTTACAATACCCTTGAGAACATTGGGTTAAAGTCTTGTGGCTAATGGATCAAAATTACAAAATTTTTGTGTGGGAGATAGGTCAAACCCGAGAGCTCTTCATGAAGCACAAGAGTTTCTCTAAAATTTTCTAAGTGTTAATGAGCTAGTCTTGCACTAGTAGTATACTTATAACACAATGGAGGGCTTAGACTTAAACAAATGTGAGGTTAGGATGAGTTTCACTTGGATCAAGCCTAGGTGGACAAGTTGACTTGTCAACAATATCAAGCTTTGGAAGACTTATCTTCTACCATGGTCAATGACCATTTTACCCTTGCATAAATTTCGACCAAGCCATATGGAGGTGCCACGTGTCGCCCTCTCATTCGTCCATAAAATTCCGTAACCCTCGTGGGCCCCACAAAACGTAAAATTCCTCGGGTGGGCCCCACGTGACCAAATTCGTAAAAATAAATTTCCATAATATTACTAAGTCCCATACTCTTCAAATAATGCATTTTGAGAATCCAATTCTCAACAACGAACATTTTTCCTTTCCGATGCCCGGAAGATTTTCCGTCAGAAAAACAATTCTTCCTTTCGTACTGATTTCCAAGTCTTTCTTCCTTACGTGCATTCTCTTATACATGTCCTGTACTTACGGGGTGTAACATTCTTCCCCCCTTAGAAACATTCGTCCCCGAATGTTCTTAGTCGGTTGTCACGCTATACAAACTCCGGCATAAACTCTATACTATGCCTATTAATCAATACTCCACAAGACTAACGACGCCACACCTGGCCATCGCCTAACATACGTAAACATAACAATGGACCTTCCGTCCACTACCCCTTCTCACAAACTCGAAGGTTACAGTCTCCTAGAACACGGGATCCTTAGAGGTTCCTTTCTTTCCTTACTTGTCATTCTTTCTCGTACTTCTAAACTCATTTAGTAAACGTACAAAATCTCAAATTTTGTTTCTGTTCTCCAACTCGAGTTACTAACCAAACTTGGCCATATTGTTACTTACATTCCCGTTAAGGCTTTTCTCGGTCCTTACGACTAGTTCGTGGAACACGCCCACAAACTCGCATAACGATTTACTAAACTTGGGCCTGCATCCCTGACCCTATCACATAACGGAACCATTTCTAGCTGACATCACCCCATTCCATACTACCGGCTAACCCGAAATGAGTCCATAACCCGACTCATTGTCACACTTAACTTCTCATTCTTAGTCTGAAGTAAATCTCCCTCTTATCTCAAGGTACTTCTTAGCCTATCCCCTATTCACTAGTGTTTCGTCAAATAAGCAAAATTATTTCTACTATACATCCTTCCTATCTGGCCTTACATCGTCATGGGCAATTTCTACGTGTGAACTCTACACAACTCTAGTCTCAGCTCACTTATCATTCTTGTCAATATTCTTAACTTCTCACTTATACTAATCAAAGTATCCCTATCTCTGGGGTACTATCACTTTACAACTCTAGCAATAAAGGGAAAACATATACGCTAGGTAAAATCTGAATCTATCAACGCACGTATGATTCAAAAGAATCGAAATATACCGTAACCCCGCGCGATGTCTCCCGATCCCGTCCAAGAGTCGCGTCATCTATGCGGTTCAAGGACCGCGAACTATAAACTCCACTCGACCTCTACCACGACCGGCCGACATCCAACACCGCCCCGGGAACGCACAGTTGGAGGAAAGGGAACCAACTACCGCCTCATAGTCGAGCCACCCCACCTGCTCTTCTAAAAGGACATACTGCAATATGGCCTGACGCCACAATAAAAACAAACACTGTGCCATAACGGCATTTCCCGAACGACGCTTACCACATCCGAACATCGAGGAATAAGTGGCCTCGATCGAGAAAATCCTCTCGCTTCCTCCGAGAACCTCGATCCTCGAGCTTGACCGCTCCTAAATACCTTGTGGGGTCCAATATCCCACCCGTGGAACCGCGGGGTATGTACTGGGTAGGCTGACGAATATCTCACTGGCCGCCGAGGCACTGGCCCAAAAACTCACCGGATAACCAACCGGCCTAGCCTCTTACGCAGATCTCCGCGCCGCCCCTACCCCTGTACACCTGTCTGCATCGGCCGAATAACCTCCTCACGACGAAACTGTAGCACCGCTATCTTGGTCAATAACATAATGGCTTCCTTCATGACCCTAAAGTCTTCCCTTAACTGAGAAACTGGAGGCTCTGGTGCTGGGGCCTCAAAACTTGGCGAAGAAGAATTCGCTGACTGTGGAACCACATCCGGTATGCCCTGGGAATAAGCCCTATCAACTCTCTGAGTCTGACTAGTAGCTCCTGCTACTCCTTTGCCCTTCTGGGCATCGGTTCTCCTCGAGGCATAATCAGAACACAACAATACGCCGAGAGGAACTATCTTACTAACACAACTCTATGGCACGATCTAGAGTGAGAAGAATAGAAACCAACTCCTAAATGTCCCGTAGCCTCTGTTTATGGGTGTGGCGCGCAACACACCGATAATCAAGACTCTACTAGACACGGTCGTAGACATTCCGAGGACCGATCGCTCGATACCACTCACACCCCGAACCCCGGCGTGGATCGTGCCCTACACGGGCACCCTTCTACCTTAACAATACAAGTAAATCGCGAAATTAAATAACACCTCTTTTTTTCTTTTAAAGCAACCAGACGTGCAAGGGGCAAAGCCGACAAGGTTGCCATATATACATGAACAAAAGACACTACACCGCATACGAGTCCAATCCCACATATGAATACTGCACTTAAGAGTTATATCAACTATGACGGACAAGGCCGCGTTGCACCCAAAACTGCATAAAGCACAGATCTTGAAGGATATATACCAAAAGATAAACTCCTGAACAGAGGGAGCTATCCAAAAATCCTGAGCAGGATCTTACACCTGCCGATCACCGAATCACAGACTAAACTCTGGCGTGAACGCAGCCTCGAAAGAGGTCAAGACAAGAATGTACCAAGTATGTGAATGAAAGATCAGAATGAAATCATAACAGTCTAAACAAAGCAGGAGACATGTATGATAACCAACCTACAGTACACAATACATAAGCAGTCATATCAAGTCAGGGACGCAGGCCCTCAAAGTCACTACTCAAATATGACTATGGGTCTCACGCCCATGATATCAATCATGCCCGTGGAATCCTTCCTCACTGCCGGCAGTCCATGATGTAATAACACCAATAAGGATACATGAACACCAAGTCCCACATGTGTCCTAAATACCACGTGGTCTCATGCCCCGGAATCCCACATCGTAAAAGCATGACCATAGGGTAACACAAACAAATTCGGGGACATATATGATAATCAAATTACAACACATTGTGCCTTACTAACAATGAGAGTAAACAGTAGTATCCTTACAATATAAAATAGGAAGCTCATGATCAAACCAGGACCATCCGCCCGCAGTATCATTTAGCCATCCTACTCCTGGGACTATTTCACCCGCATAGGCCGCGTGGACCCGCGTGAGGTATTCCTCGCATGAGACTATTTCACCCGCATAAGCCCTTACGGACTCGCATGAGGTATTCCTCGATAGGTCGGACCCGCCCGCACGGGACTATTTCACCGCATAAGTCCTTACGGACCGCACGAGGTATTCCTCGTGATCGTGGGTAGCAATTCCACGGACCGCAAATGCCACAAACCCGGAATGACCTCAAACGACCGATATACCAATAGCACACAACCGCTATTTCAAAGACACATAGGCAATTCTCAACTAATCGTGCCAAGTACTTATCAAGGCACACATGGAAATAATTCTCAATTAACCAAGCCAAAGTACTTATCAAGGCACACATGGAAATAATTCTCAATTAACCAAGCCAAAGTACTTATCAAGGCACACATAGAATAATTCACTTTTGACAAGCCAAAGTACTTATCAGGGCACAAATAGAATAATTCTCATTTAACAAGCCAAAGTACTTATCAAGGCACTCTTAGACAAACTCTCCATTTATCAAGCCAAAGTACTAATCAAGGCACACTTAGACAAATTCTCAATTTATCAAGCCAAAGTACTAATCAAGGCACACTTAGACAAATTCTCAATTTATCAAGCCAAAGTACTACGTACGTACATTCTTTTCAAAAGACTCTTTTTTATGTAAAATCCCAAGATACTAACACCCGTAGTATCAAGGCGTGTCTATTCTTCAGAGTAAGTTACTATACTTTTTGAAACTCATTTCGAAGCTTGAAACCAAGTAACTTCAAATTTTCACAAACTAGGCAACTTATGCCGATTAATCAAAATAGACAACTTCCTAAACCTTCCATAAAGCCGTTATAACCAACTTCCCATAAAGCCGTTATAACCCTTTATGGTTTTAGACATATCCATTCCTTTTTATAACCAAGAGACTTATACTATTAAAACCAAGTATCACATACTTACAAATCAAGTTCTTAACTTTCAAAACACTTCAAGTCTCTTAATATTTAGAAAACAAGTTTCTTCTACTTTTAAACCTCAAGTAACTCACTCCTTTAAAACAAGTTACTTCTCTTAAATCATGTCATTTCTCCTCTTTTAAAACAATTAAGTAAATCACTCATTTGACTCCCCTAAAGTCATTATAATGACCTTTAGGATTTTGGGACTAAGGCACTAGCCCAAAAGATTTGGAAACCACTTCATTTTCAAGACTCTATGTACTTTAAGTAAAATACTTTCACTTTTAAGAATCCAAACTTCACTAAGAAAATGGATTTTTACAACTTACAATTTAAACATCAAAGTACAATCAAGGAAGTTCATAGAACAAATTCTATTCTAGGCAATCCAAATACAACCAAGGAATGGATCATTTAAGGAGTAGAACATACTTTCTTAATCTTAAGGAATCATGCTAGAAGAGGAGATAGTTCATATACCTTTTCGGCTAAATCCACAAGCTAAGCCGAATACGCCGTACGTAGAAGTGTCAACCTATAATGGTCACAACAAGACTATCAACTTCTAGCCTCTAACGTAGAATAATACTAAGTATATGGTCTCTAATTCTACGGAAAATCGGGCAGCACTTCCTTTGTTTCTACTCACTTTGCCACCTTTTTCAAGGCCGAATACAATAACCAACAAGCCACATTTAAGGCTCAAAACAACAACCAAACAAAGGGGATTACACGCCTTACAATACGTGTAAAATTCCGCCCCACAATTCATACCAAGTAGTTTAAAACTCCAAGCCATTCTCGGCCAACCTCTAGAACAACACTAAGTCTTTTTCAATCCTTTTCCAATTTCAAGTTATTAGGTCAACATGTTATTTAGTCATAAACAACTTCAACAACTACAATTTCCTTCTTTATTCAACATGCGACGACTTAAACTAATAATCAACTTGAATTCAAATCTTAAAGCTAAATATGCTAGTTTTCGGATTAGGGTTCCAATAGCCCATAAACATATCAAACTTCATACTATATAACACATGCTTGCTAAAATCCATAGCTACAACAATAAGTAAGTCTTAACTACTAAAACGACAAAATTTATACCTTTCCAAGCCCTTAAAATTTCCAAGATCCAAAGTCGCGCCTTAGAAATTCTTAGCTCTTTTCCTTAAGTTCCAATCCGCTCCAAGCACTCCTTAGAGGCCTATGAAGAACCCATCTTCAAGTTCCAACTTCAAAGTTGAAGAACTCCCTTAGTTTCCGCCTTGCGACTAACGTAAAAATGTGTTTTTTCCGAAATCTTTCTATTGAGATAACCTTACAATACCCTTGGGAACATTGGGTTAAAGTCTTGTGGCTAATGGATCAAAATTACAAAAATTTGTGTGGGAGATAGGTCAAACCCGAGAGCTCTTCATGAAGCACAAGAATTTCTTTAAAATTTTCTAAGTGTTAATGAGCTAGTCTTGCACTAGTAGTATACTTATAACACAATGGAGGGCTTAGACTTAAACAAATGTGAGGTTAGGATGAGTTTCACTTGGATCAAGCCTAGGTGGACAAGTTGACTTGTCAACAATATCAAGCTTTGAAAGACTTATCTTCTACCATGGTCAATGACCATTTTACCCTTGCATAAATTTCGACCAAGCCATGTGGGGGGTGCCACGTGTCGCTGTTATACCCCGTATTTCCAGAGTATGTACGTAAGGACGTACGTAGAAAATTTGAACTTGAGAAAGTGGCTTGGCCGAATTTTATTTGTGCACAACACCCGGTTAGAGTCATTTTTCGACGAAACATTTTCACAGCTTTCGTAGGGGAATTTCCGGCTATGACATTTCTAATTTTTGCGGATTTTTCCGAGAGACGAAACATTTTGGACCAACAAGAGGGCGACACTTGTCACCCTCTCATTGGTTAGGCTTGGACGGTAAAAGGCTTGGCCGAAAGTGTGGTTGAAATAGTCAAGGGTTGGTAGGATATTTGTGTGTTAGTTGGTTAAGGGGCACTTGGCAAGATCTTGGCCCTACACTTGCTAGGCACTTGGCTAGATCTTGGCCATTGGTTGGCCTTGGCTTGTGCTATAAATACCCCTCTAAGGTTGAAGACTTCTTCATCCAAAATGCCTAAGTCTTGAGCCTTCCCCTCCCCTTTTCGAGGCCCTCGTCGAGAGTTTCCCCAGTGGGTAGGCCGAGGTAGCCACCCCTCCTTTGTGGTGTGGCCGTGGGGTACCCCCCCTAGCCTAGTTTGTTTTCATATAATACCCCCCCTCTTGGTAGAAATACTCTCAAAAGTATTGTTATAATGCCCAAATTACCTTAGCCTTATACCTTGTTGTATTCTAAGGTTATACCTATACGAAAAGCCCAGAAATACTATTATACTTACCGTCAGTCACCAAACCGAAACCCTAGGAAAATCTCCATAGTCCGTTGGAGTATTGTGTAGAAGTTGGTTAGAACTTCTAAGGGTGGTTTAGAGCGGGTTGGAGCGCTCAGAGTTGGAGCTAAACGATTGCCCAGGATCGACTTTAAGCTAGGATAATTATGGGCTTATCGAGGTAATCATCTTGTCCCTCTATTGTAATTGGAAATTACATATTGTTAGAATATATAGTTGAAGTATACTGTATATAGAACTGAACGTAGTTATCGGCAATGTCTTTTGACTTAAGCCTGAATAATACTTACGGCAATGTCTTGCGACTTAAGCCTGAATTTAAAGAAGAATACTGAATCAGAATTACATAGGTGTATCAGACAAAGAGACTTGTGTAGTAGTACCGTGGAGTAGAATTGTACCGTTAGGTTAGACGTATAACCCCCGGTTGGCTTGGTAGCCTCGATAGAGAGAGAGATTTACTGTTGTGTGGCGTCTTTGCGAATTTTACGTAGAATGTTCTACGATGGGATCTAAATGTTAATAAGCGCTTGTGGCCTTATAGGTTGAAGTACTACGTGGCGCGATCTACTTGGCTTAAGGAGTAGCCGACGGTTGGATGTACTGAGCGTTTGCTATTAGTCGATACTCGTCGCGAGGTATGTGAACCTCTTCCTATCTCTTCTAGCATGATATGTGTGAAATATGTACCAGAAACGCATACGTGCTGAACGATTTGATTGGTGTAAAACATAAAGTGTTATAACGGCTTTATGGGAAGTTGGTTATAACGACTTTATGTTGGTAAGAAAATACATGTGGTTTTTAAAAGGTAATCGATTTGAACTATAAGCGGCTTGTTATGTGTTAATAAAGAACTTGAAGTATTTCAAAAGATTTTTGAATCATTTTGAAAGAAGAAGTAATATTTGGTTTTGAAAACTTAAGAGTTATACTAGCTTTATGGGAAGTTAGGTATAACGCTTAAGAATGTTTTATCGATTTGAAATCGAATGTGTAACGACAAACCACCGCAAATACATTAAAAGGAAATGTTTTGAATAATTAAGTATTATTAAAACCAAGAGAAACTTCCATCCGCAGAAGCTAAGATGAGACAAAATGTTATTTCCTAGATCATGGTCAGTAATAAGATTGTAATAAACAAGAATATCCTACTCACATATAAGGCTTAGGTTTCTCGATTGTTTAAAGGAGAATTATATTCTTAAATGAATAAGACTATGAACTACGAAACCTTTCAAAAATGAGAAACTTGAACATTGAAATTAGGCAAACTTGAACATTGGAAAAGAATGTTGCTACTTGATTTTACAAAGAGAAGTAATTGATTTACTTTAAAAAGATAATCACTCTATTTTCATATACTACGTATTGTGTGACACCGTGAAGGTAACGATCTTTTAAAGAGTTAATGTATGAAGTACTTTGGGAATAAAACCCGATCTTGTTGATCGATAGTAGAAAGTACCTTGTGTGAACAACTTGATTGTATTGGTTTGTGATAGCCTTGTAATACTTTCCGATTGCTTTGATAAGTAAACATGTTAGGACGCTACGGGTGTTAGTATCTTGTGATGTTTGTGTAAAGGGGTTTCTCGATTGTGCTTATTAACTATCGGTCGTTATGATAGTATTGTGGCATTCATCTCTTGAGATGATTCCGGGTTGTCGCCTCCGACGCGGGTAGACTCAGCGGTCGATGGACCTATGATTCGAGAATACCTCACGCAGTCCCGGCCTATCGCGAACTACGAGTTCCGTGTTAGTGACGTCCTTTACGGGCACGCGGTCCTTGTGGGCTACGCGATCGAAGTCGGGGCGATGCCGGGAGTAGCTACCCTCGATGCGGGAATGCCTCATGCGGGCCGACGAGGTTGGCCTACGCGGAGTCGCTGCGGAGTTCCAGTGGTTGACGCAGACATCGATATCGCGGGCAAGTGGCGGCCTTTGATCATGTGATCGCCTAGACAGATCTTATGATACGATTCATGACCTTGTTGGTACTGTGGGTTTTTAGTAGTCGGCTATGCCTTCGCACTTACCCCGCATGCTTTTATTATGACACAGTGGGACACGTGTTCAGTGTGTTCCTTGGTGCTTTTATATCATAGATCGCGGTGATGGAAGGTATCCCACGCATGATTGATGTGGGCCTGAGACCCATTGTTATACTTGAGTGATGACTTGAGGGCGTGAGTCACTGACTTGACATGACTGCTTTGTTGTAAACTGTAGTTTGGTTATCATACATGCCTCCTGCTTTATATGACTGCTATGATTTCATTTACTGACGTATTTTCGGGCCACATACTCCTGCACTGTCAGATCGACCTCGGGCCGCGTTCATGCCGCAGTTGAGGTACACGATCGTTGATCCTAGCTCTCGTGGTCACAGCTTTGGCTGAAGCTCCGCTTTCTCCGAGGCTTATCACCGTACATCCGTCGTAGTAAGTGTTTACATTCGTGGTTTGGGCCCCGTCCCGCCACGGTTGTCATATCATTCGTAGAGGTGCAGAGTAATCGTTGTAGGCGTGGTTTGTAAAAAGGATTAAACTGCTCGATTGTAAAAGTTGTTATTTATATACGCGAAAGACCGCTTTTCCTCGACATCGCTTTGTACTTCACTTGTTTCATGTATATGTTTTATGTTCCCCTGATTACTCTGATGTTGTGTCACTAGGGTGCCCGGGGTAAGGCACCAGTCACGGGCCCAGTTTCGGGTCGTGACAGTCGCCCTCTCATTCGTCCATAAAATTTCGTATCCCTCGTGGGCCCCACAAAACGTAAAATTCCTCGGGTGGGCCCCACGTGACCAAATCCGTAAAAATAAATTTCCATAATATTACTAAGTCCCATACTCTTCAAATAATGCATTTTGAGAATCCAATTCTCAACAACGAACATTTTTCCTTTCCGATGCCCGAAAGATTTTCTGTCAGAAAAACAATTCTTCCTTTCGTACTGATTTCCAAGTCTTGCTTCCTTACGTGCATTCTCTTATACATGTCCTGGACTTACGGGGTGTAACACTGAGGATGATCCGCAGGAGTTCATCCGACAGTTACAGCGGATAATGAGGGTAATCAAGGCTTCGGAGACCGAGTCAGTGGTCTTAGGTTCGCATCGGCTGCGTGATACTGTAGTCGACTGGTTTGATTCGTGGGAGCTGTCCCGGGGAGAGTATGCACTTCCGGACGTTTGGGACGAGTTCTCAGGGGCATTTCTTGCACACTTCTTGCCGCCACAGATGAGGAGGGCTCGGTATGATTTTTGATGTTGAGGCGAACAGCGTCTGATTCGGAGTACAATGTGAGTTCGACTCATTGGCTCGATGCGTCCCAGAGTAGGCGATATGGAGGACGAGTACACCGCCACGCCACCGGGCTAGATGACTACTTGGCGAGGCTTGTTCGGTGTATCTCTTGGTAGGGCATGGACATTGCCCGCATGCAGCTTATACACTTGGGTGTGAGGCGGAGAGGTCGACGGAATGACGAGATCGTGAAGGCGTAACAGCGAGGTCTTTTGGCGACTTTCGAGGCGGACCGCCTCGGCGAAGAGCTAGTTATGCACCTTCGCCCGATGCAGTGGTCCTCCACAACGCCGAGCGTTCGGTATTCAGGAGCAGGTCAGAGCTCCATGGGTTCAGTTTCGAGGGAATAGGGTGTTGGCGAATCTGATCACCCTACCTCGGTGTGGTCGATGTGGTAGACCGCATTTCGGGGAATGTCGTGGGGCTAAGGGAGCTTGTTATTTTGCGGCAGCGAGGCCATTTGCGAATCGCTGCGGGCGAGTATACGAATGTTACGACTCAGCTTTCAGGATCAGTGGCTGGTTCATCACCTTCACTAGCTATGCGCCCTGCAGGGCAGGACTGTGATTAGAGTAAAGCGGTAGATTCAGGTATATCCTTAACCCTCTAGAGTTTTGTATGCTTGATATGATGATCTTATTGTGTGCGATATACGGATAGCATTGTGTTATTTGTGAGTTAGAAAACATGGTTAGTTGGAAGGATAAGTATGGGGGCAGGGAAAGTGTGAACCTTAGAATATTTCACGATTGAGACCTTAGACGTAAGGCCGTCTTGAGTAAAGGATTTTGCAAATAATTCTTGTCAGAGTGCATTATATGCCTAGAATGTATTAGTGTGATAAGTCCATGGGTAGTGAGATGGAAGTGGTAGCTTTCATGATGAGAATTAGTAAGATTGTTCCGGATCGAGAAACTAGAGAGTTCGGCACGATAGAGGGTCGGGTTGAGGGCGTATTGCGGGTCAACCCGTAGCCCTGTTTAAGGTGGGGTCAGTTCTGGGTGGTCCCGCCAGGTGGTAGGGTCACGAGGGTGCTAGGCCCAAGTTTAGATGACCATCGTATGAGTTCGTGGATATGTTCGACCAGAATCGGATCGTGAAGGCTGGGAACGGCCTTAAAGGAGATTAAGGTTAGTAAGATGACTAAGTTTGGAGGTAGTGACTCTAGAGATTTTGGAAACTGAAGTGATGACTGAAGTATGGTACGTATACTAGAAGAGTTCAAGTGTTCGAGAAGGGTACGACGAGTAAGGAAGGAAGAGAACGTGTGTTATTCTGTGGGCAGATGCGGCGTTGGCAACTTGTTAGAGGAACTTTATCGTTATCCGTCTTGAGAAGGAACATTCGGGACGAATGTTTCTAAGGAGGGGAGAATGTTATACCCCGTATTTCCAGTATATGCGTGAGGCGTGCGTCAAAGTTTAAGCCTTAAGTAGGCAAAGTGGCGAAATGTGTACACAACTAGCGAAAAGAGTCGTTTTCCGACGAAACGTTTTCCGAAATTTGAGAAGGGAAAAATACGGCTATGTCATTTATTATTTTTGCGGATTTTTCCGAGAGATGAAATATTTTGGACCAACGGGAGGGTGACACTCAATGGACGGCAAAGTGGGCATTCTTTACACGTTTTTTGTGCCTTTTCCTTGGTCAAGGATTAGGTAGGATATTTTGTAGATATTTTGTGTAGTTGATGAGCAAGTGGGACCCACTTACACTTGTCCAAATCCCCACCCTACACTTGCCTACCACTTGTCTTGATCTTGGCCATTGGTTGGCCTATAAATACCCCCCTTAGTTGATGAACTTCTTCATCCACACTTAGACATTTCCTAGTCTAAAATCCCTCCTCTTAGCAAAGCTCTCGTCAAGAGCTCCTCCCCCACCTGTGAGGCCCTCGGCGAACCCCACTTGCCTAGTTGTTTTCGTAAAATACCCCCCTTGGTAGAAAAGTATTCTCCTAGTATTGTTACTATTCCAAAATACCTTGGCCCAAATACCTTGTAGTATTCCAAGGTTATACCTATACTACAAGCCCAGAAATACTATTATACTTCCTTTAGCCACTAAACGAAACCCTAAGGAAATCTTCATAGATGGTTGAAGTATTTGAGTAGAAGTTGGTTAGAACTTCTAAGGGTTGTTTGGAGCGGGTTGGAGCGCGCGGATTTAGGAGCTAAACGTTGCTCAGGATCGACATTAAACTTGGATAATTTTGGGCTTATCGAGGTAAATACTATCGTCCTTCTATTGTAATTGGAAATTACATACTGTAGTAGTATAGAAATGAATATAAGATTCATAGAAGAGATTTGAACTGTAATAGAAGGATATTACAGAAAAGAATTTAACTGAAATCACATCAGAAGAATATTAAAGAAGAAGACTGAACTTACATAGAATGTATTTCTGATGAGACTTATAACCTTTATTGGTTGAATGTTCTGCGAGTAGCATGTACTACTTGGAAGGTGGACAAGGCTAGCCGAGTTATAGCCGTGGAGCGTTTTGCTAATAGTCGATAATCGTCGCGAGGTATGTGATTCTTCCTATCCTCTTGAGCATGATATTTTAAAAGAATATATATATAGTACGGTAGACGTACGTGTGTTAACTGAATGTAGTTTTACGGCAATGTCTTTGACTTAAGCCTGAATAATAAGAATCTGGAAATATTTTAAAAGAATATAGATATAGTACGGTGAGCGTGCGTGTGTTAATCGAATGTAGTTTTACGGCAATGTCTTTGACTTAAGCTGAATAATAATAATCTTGAAGTATTTCAAAAGAATTAAGAATCCTTTTTGAAAGAAGAATAATACTTGGTTTGAAAGCTTAAGAGTTATACTAGCTTTATGGGAAGTTAGGTATAACGACTTAAGAGAGATAAAAAGAATGGTTTATTGATTTTAAGAAGTTAAGAGACTTGATCTTAAAAGATAAGAGACTTGACTTAATTGAATTAATATGAATTTTGTTAAAAAGTGTGAAACCTCATTCATGAGTAATGAGTACTTGGTTTTAAAAGGAATAATGTTCTCTTGATTTCGAAATCGAGAATAAGTATCGAACAAACCAACTGATGCTAATAAAGGAAATGTATTGAATAATTAAGTATTATTAAAACCAGTAGAAACCTCCATCTGCATAGAAGCTAAGATGAGACAAAATGATATTACATTTCCTAGATCATGGCTGCTTTTATAAGATTGTTATAAACAAAGAATAACCTACTCACACATAAAGCTTATTGTTTTAAAGGGGAGTACGTTAGTTGATTAAGACTATAAACTATGAAATCTTTCCAAACTAAAAGACGTGAGTATCTGAAATTAGCGGACTTGAACTTTTGGAAAGAATGTTGTTATGACGTTGTTCTAGAAAGTGTAAGCCACTTGGTTAAAAGCGAGGTAAAGTACTTGATTTTAAAACATGAACGTATTTGGCACTACGGATAATAGTATCGAGTTGTTTTTACGTAAAAAGAGGTCTTTTTGAAAGGATTAATGTATGTAGTACTTTGGGGTTAAAACCCGGATTTGTTGTAATAAAATAAGAGTCTATAAGTATGTTGAACTTGCCTATGTTTGTGGTAATAGCCTTTGTTGTGCAAGTGTTATATTTCGTACTCTGCGTCTCGTTGGATGGCGGCTATCGGTCGATTGATGGACATACTGACACGATGGGTGGCCCACGGGTATGCTTCCATTAGGAGTGTGATGTTGTTACATGGACATGTCTGCACCGATGCAGAATTCCGGGGGCATGCGGCCATGCGGCGGGTTAATCACCCGATATATTGTTATTGTTGTTACATGGACATACGCTGCCGTCACGAATTCGGGGCATGCGGCCGTATGGCGGGTTAATCACCCGATATATTGTTATTGTTGTTACATGGACATGTTCGCACCGGCCGTAATTCGGGGCATGTGGCTACGGCGAGTTTGATCACCCGGTGTATTGGTATTATTGTTACATGGACATGTCTGCACCGATGCAGAATTCCGGGGGCATGTGGCCATGCGGCAGGGTTGATTACCCGGTACCTTGTTATTATTGTTGCATCCTGGGCATGTCTGCACCGATGGAGAATTCCGGGGGCATGTGGCCAAGATGCGAACATGATTGATGTTGTGGGCGTGAGACCCATAGTTATATTTGAGCGATGACTTTGAGGGCGTGAGTCACGACTTAATCGCGTTTATGATTGCGTATTGTATTTTGGTTATTATATATGTCTCCTGCTTTATATAGACTGTTATGATTTAACTACAGTATTTTCAGTTTCACATACTTGGTACTGTTATCGACCTCCCCGGGGCTGCGTTCATGCCGCAGTAGAGGTACATCGGTTGTTGATCCTCGCCTAGGATCACGATTCGGCGTTAGGAAGCTCCGTTCCTCGAGGCTTATCTTTTGGTATGTTACCCTGAGTTGTAGGTTCTTGTACATTCAGGGGTATGGCGGGGCCCTGTCCCGTCATGTTGTATAAAAACTCTTAGAGGTCTGTAGTACTGTTGTGGGCAGAGTTTGTAAAAAGGATAACTGTTCGGGTTTTTATGTATATATACAGAAGGCAACTGTTTTGGTTGGCCTGTTTATTTATCATATCTCTTGTTTCATGTTTATGTTTTATTTCCGCTGATTTTCTCTGATGTTGTATCACTAGGGTGCCCGGGGTAAGGCACCAGTCACGGGCCCGGGTTCGGGTCGTGACATTTCCATAAAGCTAGTATAACCAACTTCCCATAAAGTCGTTATATTAACTTTATACTTTTGTCAAATACATTTTCCTATATCTAAGGGGCTTATACGTTTAAAATGAAACAAGTATCATATACTTTAAAACTCTTCAAGTCCCTTAACTTTGAAAACTAAGACATCCTTACTACTTTTAAACAAATGAGTTAATCCCCTAACTCAACCGACTTGGACATTCTTAAAACAAGTAAAGGATATTAAAGTCTTGTACGTCTACCGTACTATATAGGTACAACTATTCATGTTCAAGAGATAGGAAAGTTCCACATACCTCTTCGGGTCAATCCACTCGCTAAGTCCAATATACCGCACGTAGTATGTCAACCTGTAATGACCATAATACGTCTATTAACTTCTTACTTCAAACGTAGAATATTATAAGTGCAAAGTCACTAAATTCTACGAAAAATTGGACAACACTTTCTTTGTTTCTACATACTTTACCAACTTTTTCAAGGCCCGAATTCAATAACCAAACACGCCACATTTAAGGCCCAACAATGTAGTTAACAATAGGGGATTACACGCCTACTAGACGTGTAAAATTCCGCCCCACAATTGATATCAAACTAGTACAAACTACAAGTGTAAATTCGGCAACTTGAGATACAACAACACCAGTTCTTATCCAATTTCCTTTTCAATCCAAGTTGTTTAGTATAACATGATATCAAGTCGCAATCAATTATAACTACTACAATCTTCAAGTAAGTAACATGCGACGATTCTAATTAACGATCAAATTGTAATTCAACTTCAAATGGATTATATGTCATTTCGGATTTTAGGCTACAACAATCCATATCACTTATCAATCTTCACTACATATACTTCATGCTAGTAAAATGTAAGGCTAACAACAATATATAATCTTGTAACACTTTAAGAGAACAAGTGTTATACCCCGTATTTCCAGAGTATGTATGTGAGGACGTACGTACATTTGTAAAAACCCTAATTAGGCTAAGGATGAAATTGTGAACTTTCGACGGAAAAGATTCCGAACCTTGTGAAGGAAATTCTACGTTTTTAATATTTTAACCGATTACGGATTTTTTTTCCGAGAGACGAAATATTTTGGACCAATAGGAGGGAGACATGTGTCACCCTTAGTTGGCATGGGTTGGACGAAAATGTGGCCAAGTGGACAAGGTCAAATGGTCAAGTCTTGGAAGACATTTTCTTTTGGTGAGTGGGAGTAGGTAGGTGGGGCGTTTTTTTGTGCCTAAGTGGAAGGCCACTTGGCTCTTTGTTGTGGGGGACATATGTCCCAATGTTGTGGTGGACATATGTCCCAAGGTTATGGTGGACACTTGGTTGGAAGACCTAACTCTTCACATGGATCCAAATCTACACCATCCATTTGTTTTAATCTTGGCCATTGGTTGGCCTATAAATACCCCTCAAGTGCAAGAATTATTCTTCATCCCTTAAACATTTCTCCAAGTCTCAAAAACTCCCTCTCCCTTGTAGTGTTCTCATCCAAGCCCTCTCCCCCCCCCCCCCCCTTGCCTAGTTGTTCCGTCGAACACCCCTTCCCCTTCCTAGTGTTCTAAAGCCCCCTTGGTAGAAAAGTATTCTCCAAGTATTATTACAATTCCAAAATACCTTAGCCCAAATACCTTGTAGTATTCCAAAGTTATTTCAATACTAAGAGCCCGGAAACACTACTATACTTTCTTTAGTCACAAACGAAACCCTAGGGAAAAATCTTCATAGTGGTTGAAGTATTAAGTAGAAGTTGAGTAGAACTTCTAAGGGTTTCTTGGAGCAAATTGGAGCGCACGGATTAGGAGCTAAACGTTGTTCAGGATCGACATTTAAACTGGGATAATTTTGGGCTTAACGAGGTAAATAATCTTATCCTTCTATTGTAATTGGAGATTACATATTGTAGAAGTTTAGAATTGGGTATAAGATGTATAGAAGGATGGTATAAGAGAAGAGAATTGAACTGTAATTACATAGGACTGTATTACAGTAGACTTGTGTATTTTGACGGGTAGGGAAGTGCTGCCCGATTTTCCGTAACAATAAGAACCTTCTGCTTAGAATATTCTACAGAGTAGTCTATACGTTAATAGACGTATTTGCCTATTATAGGTTGATACTCTGCGTGCAACATATTCGACTTGGCAGGTGGATTTCGCCGAGGAGGTATGTCATTCTTCCTATCCTCTTGAGCATGATATTTTAAAATATATATAGTACGGTAGACGTACGTGTGTTAACTGAACATGGTTTTACTTGACGTCTTTTGACTTGAGTCTAAATAATAAGAATCTTGAAGTATTTCAAAAGAATTAAGAATCGTTTGTGAAAGAAGAGTAATACTTGGTTTTAAAAGCTTAAGAGTTATACTAGCTTTATGGGAAGTTAGGTATAACGACTTAAGAGAGATAAAAGGAACGGTTTACTTAATTATTTATGAAAACCTTGTATTGATTTCGGAAATGAGAATAAGTATCGAACAAACCACTGCAGCGCTAATAAAGGAAAATGTATTGACTAATTAAGTATTATTAAAACCAGTTGAAACCTCCATCTGCATTGAAGTTAAGATAAGACAAAATTGTATTACATTTCCTAGATCATGGCTGCTTTAATAAGATCATTAATAAACAAATTTTGATTTTCTTAAAAATTTCAAAGTAAGGACTTGATTTATAAAAGACAAAGACTTGAAAAAAATTGAAGTGTTTTCGTTTAAAAAGGAGGCATGCTTTTGTCTTAAGTATGTTTTAAAAGAAGATATGGAAATGGTTTTGGTTTACTTGAAAGATAGTTACCTTATTTGATACTACGAATACCGTGTGACCTTGTGTGAGTAACTTGACTATGATTTGCTTGTGATAGCCTTGTAATACTTCCTGTTGGTTTGATAAGTAAAACATGTTATGATGATACGTGTGTTAGTGTCTTGTGATGTTGTGTAAGGAGGTTATTCTTGTTGTGCTTACGTTGTTAAACGTTAAGCCCGTTGTACTGTTATTATATCACATACACCCCTGACATGTTATACCGAAGGCTTGCCACCCTGACGCGTCTATACGGCTTCATGCGGTCCGTATGACTACGCGAGCTGCGGAGTTCCAGATTGATCATTCCGGTGTATTATCCGTCACGAGGAGTGCCTTACGCGATGCGTGTGACTACGCGGTCTATGTGACTATGCGGACTACGGAGTCCGAGGAGGTACCGCGGGTTAGCTACCCACGATGCGAGGAATACCTCATACGGCCTATGTGGCCTATGCGAGTGTGGTAAGTTCCAGATTAGACGCGCACATTGATCGAGGCGAGTGGCGGCCGATCATGTGGTGCGATGCAGAATGACCTCGTGATACGATGTATGGCATTGTTGGTACTGTGGGTTTTAGTAATCGGCTATACGCCGTGCACACCCGTACGGTTTTATTATGACACAGGTGGGACCTGGTGTTCATGTGTATTCCTTGGTGCTTTTATATCATGGACTGCCGGCAGTGAGGAAGGAATTCCATGGGCATGATTGATATTGTGGGCATAAGACCCATGATTATATTTGAGTGATGACTTTAAGGGCGTGAGTCCCTAAATTGACATGACTGCTTACATATTGTGTATCGTAAATTTGTTATCATATATGTCTTCTGTTTTATATAGACTATTATGATTTCATTTACAGTATTTTCAGTTTCACATACTTGGTACTGTTATCTTGACCTCGCCCGCTGCGTTCATCTGCAGTGAGGTACACCGATTGTTGATCCTCGCCATAGGGTCATGATTCAGCGTTTTGGGAAGCTCCGTGTCTCGGAGGCTTATCTTGGTATAGTCCCATGTCGTTGTAGGTACTTACATTCGTGGTATGGCGGGGCCACATCGCCATCGTTGTATAACATTCTTAGAGTGCATAGTAATCTTGTTGTGGGCAGAGTTTGTAAAAGGGATGTAACTGTTCGGATTCAAGTTTTTATATACATATGCCGAAAGGCAACTGTTTCTCATTTCATGTCTTGTTTTATTTTCCGCTGATTTCTCTAATGTATGACTACTTGGGTGCCCGGGTAAGGCACCAGTCACGGGCCCGGGATCGGGTCGTGACAAAAGTGGTATCAGAGCAGTTAATCCTCGGAAAGTGTCTACAGACCGTATCTAGTAGAGTCTTGATTATCGGTGTGTTGTGCACCACACCTATAATCAGGATGCTGCAGGATATTTAGGATTGGTTTCCATTCTTCTCACTCTGAGATCGTGCCTTAGAGCTGTGTTATAAGTTGGACTCCCTCTGACATATTATTTTCACCCGTATTGCCTCTACGCAAGGCAACCAGAGCCCAGAAGGGAAAGGCAGCAGGGGGAGCTGCGAGTAGAGCACAGAGGGTTACGAGGGCACAGGCCCAATCATCACCTGAGGTGGTGCTTCATTCGGGGAATTCTGCTACGTCGCCATCCCCAGCAGAGTTTAGCCCAATGGCAGCGATTCCTCTGCGGCCATGAGATTTGAACCTTGATTCGCGACCCGATGCAGAAAGAATGGATTGCAAAGAGACGACCCTGTTACTAGCTAGGGATTTAGCAACCAGAGAGTATATTATGTATCGATTTATCGCGGGTCTTGATGATTATCTAAAGGAGGGTTGTGCAAGAGTAGCTCTTCAGTCAGAAATGAGCATGGCCTGCGTACGGGCTTATGCGCAGCAGGCCGAGAAATGTAGGGATCGACGGGTTAACCAAGATCAGCAGAAGAGGGCCAGATCGGCAGGGTCCTTTGGTAACTTTCGAAGTGAATCGCCTCACCAGCAGACTGGATATGCGCCTCCGCCAGTGCAGAGTGGTCCTCCACAGGGTTCAGGACGTTCGGGGTATGCAGAGTTGGTCGAAACTCGTGGCTTCGTTCACGATATACGTAGGTTCCGGCCGGATTGATTTTCCTCGGTGTTCACGGTGTGGCGCGCCATCCCGGGAATGTCGTCTTTGTTGGTGCTTGTTTTACTGCGGCCGTCGAGGCCGTGTGACGAAAGAATGTTCAAGTAGGAGGATGCAAGTAGGAGGACTCACCTACGGATCGATTCGGATTCAGTGGTTCGGAGAGGAAGGGGTGTTAGCCAGAGGAGGCCACCCCCACCTCGGTGTGGCCGTTGTGGTAGGTGTCATAGTGGGGAGTGTCGTTGTTACACACCGGAATTTCAGGATATGTTTATAAGAACGTACGTAAGAACTCAAAAATGTTAAGATTTGAGACGAGTAAAAATTTATCGGAATTATGGAATGGTCGGAAAACGAAGTACTACGACGAATGGGAGGGCGACACGTGTCACCCCCCCCCCCCTTATGTTGTCTTGGATGAAATACATGGATAGAATGGTCATTGACCATAAGTCTTGGATGACTAAGTCTTGCAAATGACTTAGCTTGACATTGTTGACTAAAGTCCAAGGGCCACTTGGCTAGGATCCATGTGAAACTCATCTTTGCCAACCAATTGTATAGATCTTGACCCTCCATAGTATTATATATGAGTACAAGTAGCAAGACAAGGCTCTTAACACTTAGAAATTTCCAAAGAAAACCTTGAAGAGCACTATGTTGCTCTCGGCCATGAGATTCTTTCCAAGAAGAAATTTTGAAATTTTTGTCCAATAATTCTCATACTTTAAACCAAGGTTCCTAAGAGTATTGTAAGGTTTTCCCAATAGAAAGATCCCGGAAAAGAGGCGTTTTTGTATTAGTCATGAGCAAAAACCTAAGGGTTATTCAACTTTGAAGTTGAAACTTGAAGATGAGTTTTCATAAGCTTCTAAGGGTGGCTCAGAGTGGATTGGAATGTCAAAAGGAGGAGCTAAAGGTGCTAGGGATCGACTTGTACTCTTGGATCATTTTTGGGCTAATTGAGGTATAATCTTCGTTTTACTTTTGTAATTGAAGATTCCATGTTGTTATAAGTTATAAGTGACCATGTGATATGTGTTATGAAGTTGGTTAAGTGTTATGGAATTTAGGAGCCCAAAACCGAAATGGCATGATTAGCCTTTTGAAATTGAAATACAATTTTGGTCGTTAATTAGAATCGTCGCATGTTTACCTACTTGAGGATTGTAGTAGTTATGTCGATTGCGGCTTGATATCATATTATGCTACTAATTTGGATTGAAATGGAAATTGAATAAGAATTGGTATTGTTATATTATTGTGAGCCAATTGGGGCTGTTTGGTTATTCATTTGCGTTGGATTACCTTCTATATTATTGTGAGCCAATTGGGCTTTGGTTATTCATTTGCATTGGATTACCTTCTATATTGTTGTGAGCCAATTGGGGCTGTTTGGTTATTGTATTTCGACCTTGGAAAAGGTGGCAAAGTTAGTAAAAACAAAGGAAGTGCTGTCCGATTTTCCGTAGAATTTAGTGACTTGCACTTGGAATATTCTACGTTTGAAGCTAGAAATTTATAGACGTACTATGGTCATTATAGGTTTACATACTACGTACGGCGATTGGACTTAGCAAGTGGATTAAACCGAAGAGGTATGTGGAACTTTCTTATCTCTTGAGCATGATTAAGTTGTAAATGTATAGTACGGTGAGCGTCTGAGATTTTGACAATCTAGTCTATTTGATATCCTTGGCTTATTTTAAAGAATGTCCAAGTTGTTTGAGTTAGGGAATTAACTCACTTGTTTAAATATTAAGGATATCTTGGGTTTCAAAAGTTAAGAGACTTTAAGTATGTTGAAAGTATTTTAATACTTGTTTTGTGGGAAAGTTTAAGTCTCTTGGTTATAAGGAAAGAATGTATTTGCTAATGTATAAGGCTAGTATAACGGCTTTATGGGAAGTTGGTTATAATAGCTTTATGGAAAGTTTAACGAGTGGTTTACTCTAAGTAAATTAAGTAGGTTAAGGGACTTGAGGAGTTTTAAAGAATGTGATACTTGTTTCATTTTAAACGTATAAGTCCCTTGGAAAGGAAATTGTACTTGACTAAGGTATAAAGTGAATATAACGACTTTATGGGGAGTTGGTTATATTGGCTTTATGGAAAGATAAATGGCTTGATTTATTTGAAAGGCAATTTGTTTTAAAGGCATCAATTGCCTATGGTTTTACAAGAAAGAAGTCACTTGATTTAGAAGCCTAATTTTATTTCTAAAAGTATTGTGACTTGTCTTGAAAAGTAATTGTAACTTGATACTACGGTTATTAGTATCTTGGAAGTTGTATAATGAAATGAGTCATTTTAAAAGAATAGAAGTACGTAGTACTTTGGGTTAAATTCCCGGATTTTTATAAAAGACATGATAGTGCCTTAGGTAAACTAAAATGAGAGTGTATATAAACAAGAATAATAAGAAGTTAGGGATTTCTTAACTTGCTTATGTATTGTATGATAAGCGGTAGTGCTTATGTTATGTGTAATGCCGGATTTGTGCTAGTGATATATTAATCGTTGCGTGGTCATTCCGGGTTTGTGGCATTGTATATTTCCGTGGATTTGCTACCCACGACGCGAGGAATACCTCACGCGAGCCGGTAGGCTTACGCGGGTGAAATAGTCCCACGCGGGCGGGTCCACCTATCACGAGAATACCTCATGCGAGTTCGCAAGGGCTTATGCGGGTGAAATAGTCTCATGCGAGGAATACCTCACGCGGGTCCACTGGATCTATGCGGGTGAAATAGTCCCAGGAATAGGATTGCTTAATGACACTGCGGGCGGGTGGTCCTGCTTGATCGTGAGCTTTCCTACTTTATATTGTAAGTATACTCCTATTTACTCTCAGTGTTAGTAAGGCCGATGTCTTAATTGAGTTATCATACATGTCTCCAGTTTTATTTAGACTTATGATTTCATTACAGTACTTTCAGTTTCACATATTTTGGTACATGTTGTACTGACCTCCTCGGGCGCTCACGCCGCGGTAGAGTACTGATTCGATCCTCGCTCTTAGGATCACGCTCGGTGTTGAGAAGCTCCTTAATTTCGGAGGCTTATCCCTGTTATTGTCGGTTATTGTACATTCAGGGTATGGCGGGGCCATCACTTGAGTTGTTATTCTTAGAGTGCAGTAGTCACATTGTGGATTGGGTGGTAAAGTAAAAAAATGTATTGTTATTTCCGGATTGAGTATGTTTTTTACGGAAGGTGGCCTTATCGGCCAGCTTTGTTGTTGTTCTTGTCTAAGTTATATGTATGTTCATTGCTATTCTCGACTTATACTGAGCGGTGCCTGGGTAGGGCACCGCGGTCCGGCTCGGTCGTGACAAAAGTGGTATCGAGCGCTTAGTCCTCGGAAAGTGTCTACAGACCGTGTCTAAGTAGAGTCTTGATTATCGGTGTGTTGTGCACCACATCTATAATCAGGAGGCTGCAGGACATTTAGGATTGGTTTCCATTCTTCTCACTCTAAGATCGTGCGATAGCGCTGTATGGTTAGGGTCGTCTCCCCCTAACAGGTTATGTTGTTTGCAGCTACGAGAAAGGCAGCAGTGACCCAGGAAAGATTATGCGGATTGCGTATCCAGGTTGGTAATGTTTGTAGTATAGTTGGTATTGGGACAGACAACTATACGGATTTATGTATGGGGGTCACATATGTGTTGCCTAGGATGATTTTTAGATTTCCAGGATTTGGTAAGGACTAAATAAATACCGGGAAAGTATGAAACAGTTTAATGAACTCTCATCAAGGTTTTACGTGCTAATTTGAGATAATTAGGTGATGATGAGCTATGTGAGAATGTAATGGACCTCAAGAGGTGATTAAGGGACTTAAAGTAAGACTATGTTAATAGATTGAGCTACGTAGAAGGATTTCGAGAATGGTACGGGTGAGATCCGTATGGAGTAAGTATGGTTGTTGTGGACAAGACAACCCGATTTTGGTATTACGAGAAGTTTTGTACCGGTTCACGGGGACCGATAAGTTAGGCGGGAGCATGGAAATTGCGAGCACGAGAATGTGATAACCGCCGAGACCTTAGGTATATAAGGCCTTCTCGGGTAGAAAAGTTAAGTCAGACCAAGGGTAAGAGTTAAATACGACGCCGAGTCGGGTTGGGGATCTATTGGGGGTCGCCCCATATCTTGAAATGAAATGGGATCAGTTGGTAGTAGTCCCGCTACGTGACAGGATCACGGTGCGCAGGCCCAAGTTTAGTTAACTATTTTACGGGTTCGTGGGCGTGTTCCACGAACCAGTTGTGAGCCGAATGGGCTCGGTATTGTTTAATTTAGTAACTCCATTATGGAGACCCAATCATTATGAGGGCTATGTACGTACGCAAAAATAAGTTTGGGAGTACGGGAAGAGTATGACCAGTGAAAAGAAATAAATCCTGAATCTACGAGAACCTTTCGGGGTGACTACACCCGTGAGTGTTGGGTGGTAGTGGCGGTTAGATAATAATTGCGGTAACGATAAAGTCGTTGGACCCGGCAATTTGTTATGACATATCGGGTCATTATGAGTTCGGGCTAGTTGGCCTCTTGTTATGCCAACGTTGATCGCAGAGAGATTGGCTCGATTCGGTTTCGTGTGATTACCAGTGAAAAGGAAGAGAAGTGGTAGTAACGATGAATTATCCCTCCTTCTTTGGCATCATTGTTTTCTTTTAAGTCCGTGTGACTTGTTCAGGGGTAAATCGTTGAAAGTATGTAATAATTGAATTAGGAGGAATTTATGTTAAGTGCCCTTGGGGGTACTGAGTTGGTTTGGTGGGGCGGTCGGGGCCACGACCCGGATAATTTCAGAAAATGTACAAGGCAAGAATAAAAATAAGTCACGAATCTTGCCGGAAGCGGAGGGCAACTTTGGTAGGTTTTGAAAATCTACATAACTTTAAGGCGGTGCGTGATGATTAGATATTTCTTGGACGCAAGAGGACCATGTGATTAGGGTTGTGACTCGAGGAAAGTTTAAGAAAGGAGATAAGTTCTCTCCCACGTAAAGGACGGTTTCGTATTATGGGGTTACGTGTACCCATGTTGTTAGACGAAGGATATAAGACGGGTAAGGTCTTCGGTATCGTCATGCCGTAAAGATATAAATGTAGGTTGCACGAGATATGTTTACCCCAGACTAGTGTAAATACCATTAGTAGATAATGGGCAGTAAGAACATTTCGAGAAAATGTGGTAACACCTAGTTATAGGCTCTACAAGCTGGGAAAGGAAAACCGGGTTACTACTTGTGAGACCAGGAAACCTCCCCAGAATGTGATTGTGATGAAGTCTTAGCCGTGAGGCAAGCAAAGGAATTAAGTCTAAGTTAGTGACCAAGTTTGGTTGCAACAAAAAGGAAATCAGGAACCATAAGTGAGATTAAGGATACCCGAATATTTCGCAGGAATGAGAAAGGCTTTCAGTTATTGGAAGATAAGTTGACCACGACTACTGATTCTAACCCCTCTGTGAGACTAGAGGTTAGGTTATTATTACAACACGTTGGGTATTGGGCTAGGTTGTGTCTTGATGACCCGATAAGGATAGAACCTATGTTTTCCGGTAGTTAGGGAGGCAGAAAGAAATGCGCCACTCACGATTTAGAAGTGGCGATTAAATCATGCCTTGAAGATTTGGGGGCATGACGTATTCTGCACTTCATGTGGATACTTGTGCAGACCACAAAAAGCCTCCGGTATATCTGCAGACTGAGGCAGAAAAATTTGCGACAGCGATGGTGGTTAGAGTTACTCAAGGATTGTGATATTGATATCCTATACCATCCGGGAAAGCAAGACGATTACAAATACTCTTTGTCGTGGACTAAGGGTAGTCGCGGATGGGCAGCGGATAGACAGGATGTGGTCGGTGAGATTCTTGATTCACGAGCCTAGGGGTTCGATTATTTGTTTCAAGGTTAATGAAGTTCGAATCCGAGAGGTTGCGAGTCTTCCATTGATGAGAAAGTAAAGAGCGGCAGATGAGGATCGATTATGATCTGAGATCGAGATACGGCTCTCAGAGAGAAAGAGCACATTTGAGTAGCCGGATGGGGTCGTGAGATGAGGATGATTGCGTGTACCGGTCTTTGCAGGACTAGTCAGCAGGTTTTAGGGGAGGCACGCAGTGCTTATTGCTCTAATTGTTTGGGGCCGACTAAGTCGTGTCGTGACCTCAGATGTATGTATGGGTAAGATGACCGAAAAAGGGATATAGCGGATATTACTGCTTAGTGTCCGAGTTAGTAGCAGGTCATGGTGGTGCACCAGAAGCCCAGTGGGCTATTGCAGGCGATTGAAATCCCAACCTGGACATGAGAGGTATTTAATATGGACCTTGTTACAGGGTGGCATCGTACTCAGAGGAAGTGTGACTCCCTGGGGGTCATGGTAATTAGGCTGGCGAAACCAGTCGTGTTCTTTCGGATTGGAACCACTCACTCGGCTGAGGATTATGCTAGCTTGTATAGCAGGGGTATTGTGAGACTGCACGGGGTCCCTACGTTTATGATGTCAGACCGATGAGCTCGATTACAGGTAACTCGGAGGTTTTGAAGGGTTTTAGGGACACAGGTGAGTCTCAGTGTTGCATTACACCCTCAGACCGACGGACAGGCAGAGCGTACTATCCAGGCACTTGAGGATAGGTTGCGGGCCTGTGTTCTTGATTTCAGATAGCCGGGAGGGTTATTGCCTCTCGTTGTGTTATAGACACCCTTCTAGTATTCAGATGGCCCTGTAGGAGGCCTTGTATGTAAGAAAGTGTAGATCGCCGGTTGGATACTTCGACATAGGCGAGGTTCAGTTATTTGAGCCAGACTTGATTCAGCGGGCTGTGGATAAGGCGAAGCTTATCCAGGGAAGATTACTAGTAAGCTCAGAGTCAGCGGAAGCTTTATGCAGATAACTGACGTTGACACGTGGAGTTCAGTTTGACATTCTGGTATGAGTATTGTTATGTGGCCACGTGTGGCATTATTGGTACATAGGGGTTGTAAGGAGAGTATGTCGCTATCTTTAAGTTTGACTCCCGAAAGAACATTCGGGGACGAATGTTTCTAAGGGGGGAAGAATGTTACACCCCGGAATTTCAGGATATGTTTATAAGAACGTAAGTAAGAACTCAAAAATGTTAAGATTTGAGATGAGTAAAAATTTATCGGAATTATGGAATGGTCGGAAAACGAAGTACTACGACGAATGGGAGGGCGACATGTGTCACCCCCCCCCCCTTATGTTGTCTTGGACGAAATACATGGATAGAATGGTCATTGACCATAAGTCTTGGATGACTAAGTCTTGCAAATGACTTAGCTTGACATTGTTGACTAAAGTCCAAGGGCCACTTGGCTAGGATCCATGTGAAACTCATCTTTGCCAACCAATTGTATAGATCTTGACCCTCCATAGTATTATATATGAGTACAAGTAGCAAGACAAGGCTCTTAACACTTAGAAATTTCCAAAGAAAACCTTGAAGAGCACTATGTTGCTCTCGGCCATGAGATTCTTTCCAAGAAGAAATTTTGAATTTTTTGTCCAATAATTCTCATACTTTAAACCAAGGTTCCTAAGAGTATTGTAAGGTTTTCCCAATAGAAAGATCCCGGAAAAGAGGCGTTTTTGTATTAGTCGCAAGGCAAAAACCTAAGGGGTTATTCAACTTTGAAGTTGAAACTTGAAGATGAGTTTTTCATAAGCTTCTAAGGGTGGCTCGGAGTGGATTGGAATGTCAAAAGGAGGAGCTAAAGGTGCTAGGGATCGACTTGTACTCTTGGATCATTTTTGGGCTAATTGAGGTATAATCTTCGTTTTACTTTTGTAATTGAAGATTCCATGTTGTTATAAGTTATAAGTGACCATGTGATATGTGTTATGAAGTTGGTTAAGTGTTATGGAATTTAGGAGCCCAAAACCGAAATGGCATGATTAGCCTTTTGAAATTGAAATACAATTTTGGTCGTTAATTAGAATCGTCGCATGTTTACCTACTTGAGGATTGTAGTAGTTGTAATCGATTGCGGCTTGATATCATATTATGCTACTAATTTGGATTGAAATGGAAATTGAATAAGAATTGGTATTGTTATATTATTGTGAGCCAATCGGAACATTTGGTTATTCATTTGCGTTGGATTACCTTCTATATTATTGTGAGCCAATTGGGGCTGTTTGGTTATTCATTTGCATTGGATTACCTTCTATATTGTTGTGAGCCAATTGGGGCTGTTTGGTTATTGTATTTCGACCTTGGAAAAGGTGGCAAAGTTAGTAAAAACAAAGGAAGTGCTGTCCGATTTTCCGTAGAATTTAGTGACTTGCACTTGGAATATTCTACGTTTGAAGCTAGAAATTTATAGACGTACTATGGTCATTATAGTTGACATACTACGTACGGCGATTGGACTTAGCAAGTGGATTAAACCGAAGAGGTATGTGGAACTTTCTTATCTCTTGAGCATGATTAAGTTGTAAATGTATAGTACGGTAGACGTACAAGATTTTGACAATCTAGTCTATTTGATATCCTTGGCTTATTTTAAAGAATGTCCAAGTTGTTTGAGTTAGGGAATTAACTCACTTGTTTAAATATTAAGGATATCTTGGGTTTCAAAAGTTAAGAGACTTTAAGTATGTTGAAAGTATTTTAATACTTGTTTTGTGGGAAAGTTTAAGTCTCTTGGTTATAAGGAAAGAATGTAATTTGCTAATGTATAAGGCTAGTATAGCGGCTTTATGGGAAGTTGGTTATAATAGCTTTATGGAAAGTTTAACGAGTGGTTTACTCTAAGTAAATTAAGTAGGTTAAGGGACTTGAGGAGTTTTAAAGAATGTGATACTTGTTTCATTTTAAACGTATAAGTCCCTTGGAAAGGAAATTGTACTTGACTAAGGTATAAAGTGAATATAACGACTTTATGTTGAGTTGGTTATATTGGCTTTATGGAAAGATAAATGGCTTGATTTATTTGAAAGGCAATTTGTTTTAAAGGCATCAATTGCCTATGGTTTTACAAGAAAAGAAGTCACTTGATTTAGAAGCCTAATTTTATTTCTAAAAAGTATTGTGACTTGTCTTGAAAAGTAATTGTAACTTGATACTACGGTTATTAGTATCTTGGAAGTTGTATAATGAAATGAGTCATTTTAAAAGAATAGAAGTACGTAGTACTTTGGGTTAAATTCCCGGATTTTTATAAAAGACATGATAGTGCCTTAGGTAAACTAAAATGAGAGTGTATATAAACAAGAATAATAAGAAGTTAGGGGATTTCTTAACTTGCTTATGTATTGTATGATAAGCCGGTAGTGCTTATGTTATGTAGAATCCGGATTTGTGCTAGTGATATATTAATCGTTGCGGGGTCATTCCCCGGGTTTGTGGCATTGTATATTTCCGTGGATTTGCTACCCACGATGCGAGGAATACCTCATGCGAGTCCGTAGGGCTTATGCGGGTGAAATAGTCCCATGCGGGCGGGTCCAGCCTATGCGAGGAATACCTCATGCGAGTTCGCAAGGGCTTATGCGGGTGAAATAGTCCCATGCGAGGAATACCTCACGCGGGTCCACTGGATCTATGCGGGTGAAATAGTCCCAGGAATAGGATTGCTTAATGACACTGCGGCGGGTGGTCCTGCTTTGATCGTGAGCTTTCCTACTTTATATTGTAAGTATACTCCTATTTACTCTCATTGTTAGTAAGGCAGATGTCATCGTTAATTGAGTTATCATACATGTCTCCGCTTTATTTAGACTTATGATTTCATTCTGATGCTGATTTCGCCACATATTTTGGTACATGTTGTCTCGACCTCCTTGAAGTGCGTTCACGCCGCAGTAAGTCTGAGTTGTTGATCCTCGCTCTTAGGATCACTGTACAGATGTTGATAAGCTCCTTCATTTAGGAGTCTTATCCCTGTTATTGTCGGTTATTTTACATTAAGGGGTATGGATGGGCCCTGTCACTTGAGTTGTTATTCTTAAGTGCGTAGTCACATTGTGGATTGGGTGGTAAGAAGTAAAAAAATGTCTCGTTCTATTTACGGATTGAGTATGTTTTTACGGAAGGTGGCCTTATCGGCTAGCCTTGTTGTTGTTCTTGTCTAAGTTATATGTATGTTCATTGCTATTCTCGACTTATACAGCGGGGTGCGGGTAGGGCACCGATCGCGAGTGCAGGGTCGGGTCGTGTGATCGTGCTTCTCGATAGCTTGTTATGCTTGCGGCCAGCGGCCATTTCTTGCGAAATTGTCAGGCAGGTGGCGCGGATGTAGAGACTCAGCCTTCAGGATCAGTGGCTAGTTCATAACCTTCCCTAACTATGCGCCCAGCAGGGCAGAATTGATTAGAACGACAAAGGGGAGTGAAACAGTAGATACAAGTATATCCTTAAACCCTCTAGAGATTAGTATGTGTGATAAGATGAGTATATTTTAAGTGTTATGTTAGATAACATTGTGTTAGTTGTGATTAAAAATCATGGTTAGTTAAAAGGGTAAGATTGGGGATAGGGAAAGTGTGAGCCTTAGAATATTATACGTGAAGACCTTAGAGGCGAGGCCATCCCGGGTAAAAGATTTATTTTTATGTTTGACCCTTATCAGAGTGCATAGTACATGTGAGATATGTTTGTGTGATAAGTCCCTGAGTGGTATGAAATGAAAGAGGGTAGTTGAGCTAAGAAGACCACTAGGTTTTCGTGACTCGGTGGTGAGATTGTTCCGGATCGGGAAACAAGAGCTTGGCGTGAGAAATGGGTCGGGTTTGTCACGACCCGAACCCGGGCTCGTGACTGGTGCCTTACCCCGGGCACCCTAGTGATACAACATCAGAGAAAATCAGCGGAAATAAAAACATGAACATGAATTAAGAGACAAGATAAATAAACAGGCCAACCAAAACAGTTGCCTTCATCATATATACATAAATACCCGAACAGTTATCTTTTTACAAACCCTGCCCACAACAGTGCTACAGACCTCTAAGATTTTTACAACAGCTATGACGGGACAGGGCCCCGCCATACCCCTGAATGTATAAGAATCTACAGACTCAGGGTAACATACCAAAAGATAAGCCTCCGAAGAAATGGGGCTTCCCGACACGCTGAACTGTGATCCTATGAGCGAGGATCCACAACCGATGTACTTCCAGCTGCAGCATGAACGGCCGAAGGAGGTCGATAACAGTACCAAGTATGTGAAATCAGAAAAGGCGTAAATGAAATCATAATAGTCTATATAAAGCAGGAGACATGTATGATAACCAGATGAAATACGTGTCCCGGCCCATCCCGTGGGACTCGGTGAATAATCAGATGGAATACGTGTCCCTGCCCATCTCGTGGGACTCGGTGTATAATCAGATGAAATACGTGTCCCTGCCCATCTCGTGGGACTCGGTGTATAATCAGATGGAATACGTGTCCCTGCCCATCTCGTGGGACTCGGTGTATAATCAGATGGAATACGTGTCCCTGCCCATCTCGTGGGACTCGGTGTATAATCAAATGAAATCGTGTCCTGCCCATCTCGTGGGACTCGGTGTAGAATCGCTCATAACAAATTAACCGCCTTCCATCGAGACGCGGGTGCGAAATACAACAAAGGCTATCACAACAAGCATAGGCAAGTTTCACAACAACAAGCATAGGCAAGCTTCACAACAACAAGCATAGGCAAGTTATACACAACTCAAAGTACTTTCATTTTATGCCAAAGTCGGGTTTTAACCTAACGCACTACGACGTTAAATTCCTTTAAAGATCCATTTCTTTTACAAAGGTCACCCGATACTGTAGTATAAAAATAGAGTGACTAACATTGTTAAGTAAACCAAAATGCTTTCCTTTGTAAAATCAAGTAACAACCTTATTTTCCAAACGTTCAAGTTTGCCTAATTTCAAATGCTCAAGTTTCTCATTTTAGAAAAGGTTTCGTAGTTCATAGTTTTAATCCTTTAAAACATGATTCTCCTTTAAACGTTTTGAGAAACATATGTCTTATATGTGAGTAGGTTATTCTTGTTTATAATCAATCTTATTAAGCAGCCATGATCTAGGAAATGTAATATCATTTTGTCTCATCTTAGCTTCATGCAGATGGAGGTTTCTACTGGTTTTAATACCATACTTCATTATTCAATACATTTTCCTTTATTAACGCGGTGGTTTGCCGATACTCATTCTGATTTCCGAAATCAGTAAAACATTATTCCTTTTAAAACCAAGTACTCATTACTCACGAATGAGGTTTCACACTTTTAACAAAATTCATATCAATACCATTAAGTCAAGTCTCTTATCTTCAAAAAAATCAGTAAACCATTATTTTTATCACTCTTAAGACGTTATACCTAACTTCCCATAAAGCTAGTACTACTCTTATGTTTTCAAAGCCAAGTATTACTCTTCTTCAAAAAGGTCTTTTGAAACACTTCAAGTTCTTTATTACTACACATCAAATCCGTTATAAGTCAAATCAGTTACCCTTTGAAACCACAAAGCATTTTCTTACCTACATAAAGCTGTTATAACCAACTTCCCATAAAGCCGTTATAACACTTTATGTTTCAAACCAATCAAATACATTAAACACGTACGCGTCTACCGTACTACATAGTTATACACATATCATGCTAGAACAGATAGGAAGATGTTCACATACCTCGCGACGATTATCGACTAATAGCAAAATGCTCCAAGTACCTCAAACCGTCGGCTACTCCTTAAGCTAAGTAGATCACGCCATACGTAGTACTTCAACCTATAGAGGCCACAAGGCGCCTATTAACATCCTAGATCTCAATGTAGAATATTCTACAGAAAATTCGGCAGCACCTCCCCCCCCCGCAACAGCGTAAATCTCCTCCTCTATCGAGGCCGGCTACCAAGCCAACCAGGGGGGGGGTTTGCACGTCTAACCGGA
This sequence comes from Przewalskia tangutica, assembly GCA_029844215.1. NCBI lineage: Eukaryota > Viridiplantae > Streptophyta > Magnoliopsida > Solanales > Solanaceae > Przewalskia > Przewalskia tangutica. The sequence continues at coordinate 87,452,208 of CM056726.1, read as the reverse complement.
CGTGTACAATTCTACTCACGATGTCTACAACACAATTCTCTTAATACTGATCCTATGTAATTACGATTCGATTCACTTCTTAAAATTCAGGCTTAAGTCGCAAGACATTGCCGTAAGTATTATTCAGGCTTAAGTCAAAAGACATTGCCGCACAACTATGTTCAGTTCTATATATAGTATACTTTAACTATATACTCCTACAACATGTAATTTCCAATTACAACAGAAGATCAAGAGTGTTTACCTCGATAAGCCCAAAATTATCCGAGTTTAAATGTCGATCCTGAGCAAGGTTTAGCTCCTACTCCGTGCGCTCCGACCCGCTCCAACCAACCCTTAGAAGTTCTAACCAACTTCTACTTAGCACTTCAACCGACTATGAAGGTTTCCTTAGGGTTTCGTTTAGTGGCTAAAGGAAAGTATAATAGTATTTTCCGGGCTTATCGTATAGAGGGTACTTTGGAAATACTACAAGGTATTTGGGCTAAAGTATTTTGGGCATTATAACAATACTTGGAGAGTATTTCTATACCACAAAAGGGGTATTATACGAGAACCATACAAGGCAAGGGGGGGTACCCCTCGGCTTAGCACCCCTAGGAAGGGGGGGTGGGCACCCTCTCGGCCACAAGGCCCAACTAAGGGGGAGGGGGAAGGCTAGGACGAGAAGCTCACAAAGGGGGGGAGAGGAGGATTTCAAGACTTAGAAAAATTTAGGATGAAGAAGTCTTCCACAAGGGAGGGGTATTTATAGGTCAACAAATGGCCAACCAATGGCCAAGATCTATCCAAGTGTAAGGCAAGTGTAAGGTCAAGATGAAGCCATATGTTTGTGGGTCCCACTTTCTCATCAACTACACAAAATATCCTACCTAACCCTTGACCACAATTTTTGCACAAAAAACGTGCCAACTATTCCCCTTTGGCCGTCCACTTCCTTCCAATGTGAGGGTGACACATGTCACCCTCCCGTTGGTCCAAAATGTTTCGTCTCTCGGAAAAATCCGCAAAAATTATAAATGACATAGCCGGAATTTTCCCTACGAAAGTTGTGGAAACGTTTCGTCGAAAAACGACTCCTTTTGGTAGTTATGTACAATTTCGAACCTTGCCTAACTTTAAGGCTCAAATTTCTACGTACGTCCTCACGTACATACCCTGGAAATACGGGGTATAATAGGGTTGAGGCCAGATTGCGGGTCAACCCGCAGCCCGGTTTGAAGTAAGGAAAAATTGTGGTGGTCCCGCTTTGTGATAGGGTCACGAGGATGTTAGGCCCAAGTTTAGTTAACCATCGTACGAGTTCGTGGATGCGTTCGACCAGTAGTCGGGCCGATGAGGTCAGCCCATCTTGTCTTTCAGTCAGAACTGTTTACTCGGCAGAGGGTTATGCGAGATGTTATATATCAGGAAGGTTGTAAGACTGCACGGGGTTCCTACTTTTACTTTATGACGGGCAGTGGAGCCCAGTTTACGGCTATTTCTTTTTTCTGGAGGTTCTACCAGGCAAGGTTAGAAACTCAGGTGAGTCTCAGTATTGCATTCACCCTCGGGCCGGTGTTTTTGATTTTCAGAGGTAGCTGTAAGGATTATTCGCCTCTTGTTGAGTGAGTATTATAATAGCTACCATTTCAGTATTCGGATGTCACCTTATGAAGCCTTGTATGGGCGGAAGTGTAGGTTGCCGGTCGATTGGTTCGATGTTGGCAAGATTCAGATAGTTGGTTCATACTTGATTCAGCAGGATGTGGATAGGGTGAAGCTTATCCAAGAGAGGTTATTTGGCAGCTCAGAGTCAACAAAAGTCGTACGGATAATCGGTGTCGACACTTGGAGTTCAGGTTGACGGTGGGTTTTCTTGAAGGTGCCACCCCGGAAGGGCGTGACGAGATTTGGAAAGCAGGGGAAACTTAGCCCGAGGTACTTTGAGCGTTTTCAGATCATTTGGAGAATAGGCCAGGTTTCCTATAAGTTAGCATTGCCGTCCGACGTAGGAAGCAGTACGTCCGGTCTTTCATGTTGCTATGGTCGGAAAAGTATCGAAGATCCATCCAGAGTGTTTCCAGTTAATGATGACCAAGTTGGAGATAGTAACCCCGAGATTTTGGAAACTGAAGCAAGAACAGGAATGGTGGTAAGTTTATTTAGGAAGTGTTCGAGTGTACGAGGAGGGTACGACAAGTAAGGGAAGAAGTGAACATGTGTTAAGAGAATAGAAGTGATCGTTTCTTAAGGGAAGTAAAGGTGCGAAGGGAGTATCTTTTAGACCTTGGGTGAGAGCTTTTGTGATGATAGAGGTGATTCCTCGTGGACTTGGATTTAAGTATTTGCGCGTGTTGTATTGTGGCCATGTGTGGCATTTGAAAACTGTTTAAGTTATGAGGAACTTTATCGTTATCGGTCTTGAGAAGGAACATTCGGGACGAATGTTTCTAAGGAGGGGAGAATGTTATACCCCGTATTTCCGGAGTATGTATGTGAGGACATACGTATATTTGTACGAACCCTAATTAGGCTAAGGATGAAATTGTGAACTTTCGACGGAAAAGATTCCGAACCTTGTGAAGGAAATTCTACGTTTTTAATATTTTAACCGATTACGGATTTTTTTTCCGAGAGATGAAATATTTTGGACCAATAGGAGGGCGACATGTGTCACCCTTAGTTGGCATGGGTTGGACGAAAATGTGGCCAAGTGGACAAGGTCAAATGGTCAAGTCTTGGAAGACATTTTCTTTTGGTGAGTGGGAGTAGGTAGGTGGGGCGTTTTTTTGTGCCTAAGTGGAAGGCCACTTGGCTCTTTGTTGTGGGGGACATATGTCCCAATGTTATGGTGGACATATGTCCCAAGGTTATGGTGGACACTTGGTTGGAAGACCTAACTCTTCACATGGATCCAAATCTACACCATCCATTTGTTTTAATCTTGGCCATTGGTTGGCCTATAAATACCCTCAAGTGCAAGACTTATTCTTCATCCCTAAACATTTCTCCAAGTCTCAAAACTCCTCTCCCATGTAGTGTTCTCGCCCAAGCCCTCTCCCCGCCTAGTTGTTCCACGAAACACCCCTTCCCCTTCCTAGTGTTCGAAAGCCCCCGATAGAAAAGTATTCTCCAAGTATTGTTACAATTCCAAAATACCTTAGCCCAAATACCTTGTAGTATTCCAAAGTTATTTCAATACTAAGAGTCGGAAATACTACTATACTTTCTTTAGTCACAAACGAAACCCTAGGGAAAATCTTCATAGTGGTTGAAGTATTAAGTAAGTTGAGTAGAACTTCTAAGGGTTTCTTGAGCAAATTGAGCGCACGGATTAGGAGCTAAACGTTGTTCAGGATCGACATTTAAACTGGGATAATTTTGGGCTTAACGAGGTAAATAATCTTATCCTTCTATTGTAATTGGAGATTACATATTGTAGAAGTTTAGAATTGGGTATAAGATGTATAGAAGGATGGTATAAGAGAAGAGAATGGAACTGTACTTACATAGGATCAGACATAAGAGACTTGTGTATTTTGACGGGTAGGGAAGTGCTGCCCGATTTTCCGTAACAATAAGAACCTTCTGCTTAGAATATTCTACAGAGTAGTCTAGACGTTGATAGACGTATTTGCCTATTATAGGTTGATACTCTTCGCGCAACATATTCGACTTGGCAGGTGGATTTCGCCGAGGAGGTATGTGATTCTTCCTATCCTCTTGAGCATGATATTTTAAAATATATATATAGTACGGTAGACGTACGTGTGTTAACTGAACATGGTTTTACTTGACGTCTTTTGACTTGAGTCTAAATAATAAGAATCTTGAAGTATTTCAAAAAAATTAAGAATCGTTTTTGAAAGAAGAGTAATACTTGGTTTTAAAAGCATAAGAGTTATACTAGCTTTATGGGAAGTTAGGTATAACGACTTAAGAGAGATAAAAGGAACGGTTTACTTAATTATTTATGAAAACCTTGTATTGATTTCGGAAATGAGAATAAGTATCGAACAAACCACTGCAGCGCTAATAAAGGAAAATGTATTGACTAATTAAGTATTATTAAAACCAGTAGAAACCTCCATCTGCATTGAAGTTAAGATAAGACAAAATTGTATTACATTTCCTAGATCATGGCTGCTTTAATAAGATCATTAATAAACAAGTTTTGATTTTCTTAAAAATTTCAAAGTAAGGACTTGATTTATAAAAGACAAAGACTTGAAAAAAATTGAAGTGTTTTCGTTTAAAAAGGAGGCATGCTTTTGTCTTAAGTATGTTTTAAAAGAAGATATGGAAATGGTTTTGGTTTACTTGAAAGATAGTTACCTTATTTGATACTACGAATACCGTGTGACCTTGTGTGAGTAACTTGACTATGATTTGCTTGTGATAGCCTTGTAATACTTCCTGTTGGTTTGATAAGTAAAACATGTTATGATGCTACGTGTGTTAGTGTCTTGTGGTGTTGTGTAAGGAGGTTATTCTTGTTGTGCTTACGTTGTTAAACGTTAAGCCCGTTGTACTGTTATTATATCACATACACCCCTGACATGTTATACCGAGGGCTTGCCACCCTTGATGCGGGTCTATACGGCCCATGCGGTGCGGTGACTATGCGGAGCTGCGGGAGTTCCAGGATTGATCATTCTGGGTGTATTATCCCGATGCGAGGAGTGCCTTATGCGGTCTGTGTGACTATGCGGTCTATGTGACTATGCGGACTGCGGGAGTCCAGGAGGGTACCGCGGGTTAGCTACCCCCGATGCGAGGAATACCTCATGCGGGCCTATGTGTGGCCTATGCGGAGCTGCGGTAAGTTCCAGGATTAGACGCGCACATTGATACTGAGGGCGAGTGGCCAGCTTCGATCATGTGGTGCGGTCTAGAATGACCTCGTGATACAGTGTATGGCATTGTTGGTACTGTGGGTTTTAGTAGTCGGATATACCTTCGTACTTACCCCGTACGGTTTTATTATGACACAGGTGGGACCTGGTGTTCATGTGTATTCCTTGGTGCTTTTATATCATGGACTGCCGGCAGTGAGGAAGGAATTCCACGGGCATGATTGATATTGTGGGCATGAGACCCATGATTATATTTGAGTGATGACTTTAAGGGCGTGAGTCCCTAACTTGACATGACTGCTTACATATTGTGTATCGTAAATTTGTTATCATATATGTCTTCTGTTTTATATAGACTATTATGATTTCATTTACAGTATTTTCAGTTTCACATACTTGGTACCTGTTGTACTGACCTCCTTCGGGGGGCTGCGTTCATGCCGCAGGTAGAGGTACACCAGTTGTTGATCCTCGCTCATAGGGTCACAGTTCAGCGTTTTGGGAAGCTCCGTGTCTCCGGAGGCTTATCTTGGTATAGTCCCCTGTCGTTGTAGGTACTTACATTCAGGGGTATGGCGGGGCCCTGTCCCGCCATTGTTGTATAACATTCTTAGAGGTCTGTAGTACTGTTGTGGGCAGAGTTTGTAAAAGGGATGTAACTGTTCGGATTCAAGTTTTTATATATATATGCCGAAAGGCAACTGTTTCTCATTTCATGTCTTGTTTTATTTTCCGCTGATTTCTCTGATGTATGACTACTTGGGTGCCCGGGTAAGGCACCAGTCACGGGCCCGGGATCGGGTCGTGACAACAAGATTGTTACCTCAACGAGCCTTAATCCAACTTCAAATCCAAAGTCGTTCCCTAGAAACTTAGAGCCTCTTCTTGACACTTAAATCCGCCACTTGAGACCCTTAGAATATCACAAACAACTTTCCTTTAATCTTCCAATCAAAACCTAGGAAAGCAACTAGGTTTTCACCTTGCGACTAATACGAAAACGTTATTTTTCCGGGATCTTTCTATTGAGATACCCTTACAATACCCTCATGAACCTTGGTTTAAAGTGTGGAGCTTATTGGACAACAAACAAAAAAAATTCTCTTTTTTTTCTCCTTGAACCCGAGAGCACCTTATGGAGTTCTTCAAATTTCTTGAAAATTTACCTAAGTATAGAAGCTTGTCTTGCTACTAGTATACTTATATAGCATAATGGAGGGCTAAGATTAATACATATGTGTGGTTTGGATGAAACTCTTTTAAATATCAAGTCATGTGGCCCCATTGACTAAGTCAATTTTATCAAGCTCTACAACTTGCAAGACTTTGTCATCTTAATAATGGTCAAATGACCCTTATACCTATGGTATTTTCGTCCAAGACCATATAAGGGGTGACACGTGTCGCCCTCCCATTCGTCACAATATTTCGTTTTCCGAAAATTTCATAATTCCAATAAATTTTTACTAGTCTCAAATCTTAACATTTGGGATTCTTACGTACGTTCTTAAAACATGTCATGTACTTACGGGGTGTAACATTCTTCCCCCCTTAGAAACATTCATCCCCGAATGTTCTTTCGGAGTCAAACTTATAATTAGCGTCATAGTTTCGTTTTACAACCCCGACATACCAATAATGTCACACATGGCCACATAATAGCACTTAAGCAAAAATACTTCAATTAAAACTTGAAAAGTAAGGGAAAACAAATTACCTGAAGGTGTAGGGAATAAGTTAGGATACTTTCTCAACATGTCCTCCTCCGCTTCCCACGTCATCTCCTCCCTGTTATCGTTCCTCCACAAGACTTTGACGGAAGCCACATCCTTGGTCCGCAATCGCCTGACCTGGCGATCGAGTATCGCTATGGGACTTTCCTCATACGATAACCCATCTGTTACCTGGACCTCACTAGCTGGGAAAACTCTCGATGGATCTCCGATACACTTCTGCAACATAGAAACATGGAAGACCGGATGTACCGCCTCTAACTCTGATGGCAGATCCAACTCATAGGCAACCTTGCCTACTCTACAGATGATCTGGTAGGGCCAAATGTACTTTGGGCTAAGTTTTCCCTTCTTTCCGAATCTCATCACACCCTTCATGGGCGATACCTTCAAGAAGACCCAATCGCCTACCTGAAACTCCAAATGTCGACGCCGATTATCTGCATAAGACTTCTGCCGACTCAGCCGCTAATACTTCTCCCGGATAAGCTTTACCTTATCCACGGCTGTGAATCAAGTCCGCCAACTAACTGCACCTCGCCCATGTCGAACCAACCAATCGGCGACCTACACTTCCGCCCATACAACGCCTCATATGGCGCCATCTGTATACTAGAATGGTAGTTGTTGTTATAAGCAAACTCCACAAGAGGCAAATGATCCTCCCATCTACCCCTGAAATCAATCACACAGGCTCGCCACATATCCTCAAGTGTCTGGATAGTACGTTCTGCCTGCCCGTCAGTTTGAGGATGAAACGTTGTACTGAGACTCACCTATGTCCCTAATCCCTTCTGGAAAGACTTCTAGAAGTTAGCCAGAACCGGGCCCTCTGCGATATAATCACATAGGGACTCGTGCAATCTCACAATCTCCCGATATACACTGCATAATCTCACCAAAACGTAGTCCCGATCGGAAGAAAGTGGGCTGATTTCACACCACAATAATAACCTGGATGGAGTCATGCTTCTCCGAGTACGAGGTAACCCCAGAACAAAGTCCATGTTGATCACCTCCCACTTCCATGTCGGAATATCAATAGCTCGCATAGCCCACCGGCTTCGTGCTCAACTCGACTCGGGCAATTAGGACACTGTGCTACAAAACCTGCCACGTCCCTCTTCAGGCCATCCCACTAATACATACATCTGAGGTCATGGTACATCTTGGTCGACCCCGGATGAATAGAATAACGAGCATTATGTGCCTCCCCCAGAATCTGCTGACGAAGTCCTGTCACATCGGGGACACACAACCGGCCCTCAAATCTTAGCACCCCATCAGGCGCTACCTCGAATAGACTCTTCTCCTCCCGAAGAGTTGCATCTCGATACCGTACCAACACTGGGTCCTCGTATTGTCGCCTCTTCACCTCATCAATGATGGAAGACTCGGTAACCTCACGAACCCGTACCCCACTATCATCGGTATCGATCAATCGAACCCCAAGGCTCGCTAGCTGATGGATCTGACGGACCATGTCCTGTATCTCTGGCTGTACCTCTGACATACTTCCCATAGATCTACGACTCAAAGCATCTGCAACCACGTTGGCTTTCCCCGGATGGTATAGAATATCAACATCATAATCTTTCAACAACTCTAACCACCGTCTCTGTTGCAAGTTCAGCTCCCTCTGCCTGAAGATATACTGGAGGCTCTTGTGGTCTGTATAAATATCCACATGAACCCCATATAAATAATGTCTCCAAATCTTCAAGGCATGAATAATTGCGGCCAACTCTAAGTTGTGAGTAGGGTAATTCCTCTCATGCTTCCGTAACTGTCGGGAAGCATAGGCTATAACCTTGTCGTGCTGCATCAATACGCACCCTAGCCCAATACCCGAGGCATCACAATAAATCACGTATCCCTCTAACCCCTCAGGAAGAGTAAGAACTGGAGTCGTCGTCAACTTTTCCTTCAGTAACTGGAAGCCCTTCTCACAAGCTTCGCCCATCCGGAACTTAGCCGCTTCTCGAGTCACCTAGTCAATCTGCCGATATCAAGCAACCGCTCCACAAACCTACGATAATAACTCGCCACTTCTAAGAAATCGCGCACCTGGCCGAGTAGTAGGTCTCGGCCAAGACTTGACTGCCTCAATCTTTGCCGTATCAACCTGAACACCATCAGCCCCAATAATGTGCCTCAGGAATGCCACTGAGGTCAACCAAAACTCACACTTGGAGAACTTGGCGAACAATTGTCGTCTCCGGAGGACCCCAAGTAACCGTCCTCAAATGATCTGCATGCTCCTGCTCTGTACGCGAATAAACCAGGATGTCATCAATGAATACTATAACAAATGTATCCATAAATGGCTTGAACACCCGATTCATCAGATCCATAAATACCGCTGGAGCGTTGGTCAAACCGAAAGACATCACCATGAACTCATAGTGCCCATACCGGGTCCTGAATGCAGTCTTTGGGATATCTGCCTCTCGAACTCGCACCTGATGATAACTAGACCGCAGGTCTATCTTGGAAAAACACCTCGCACCCTGCAACTGGTCAAACAAATCATTAATCCTGGGGAGGGGGTATATGTTCTTGATGGTTACCTTATTCACCGATCAGAATCAATGCATACGCAATGGCCCCATCCTTCTTCTTCACAAACAAAATGGCGCTCCCTGTGGAGAAACACTAGGCCCGATAAAGCCTTTTTCCAAAGAAATCTTTCACTCGCCCTTCGCCTCCTCAACTCAAGAGTGTCATCCTCAGATGGCGGAATAGATATAGGTCGAGTGTCTGGCAATATATCAATACAAAACTCAATCTCTCTCTCAGGAGGGATACCCGGAAGATCGTCTGGGAACATATTTGGAAACTCTCTAACCATCGAATCGATCAAGAATCGCACATCACCAGACGTAATACCCGAACCAGATGATAGATGTACCCTTTCTGCACCATCTTCCTGGCCTTGAGGTAAGAAATAAACCTACCCCTCGGCGACGCTGTGTTGCCCTTCCACTCGATAACTGGCTCACCAGGAAACTTGAACCGGACCAACCTGTCTCTACAGTCAACGTTGGCATAACAAGAAGTCAACCAGTCCATACCCATAATGACATCAAAATCCGTCTTCTCCAACTCTATCAAGTCTGCTAGGGTCTGACGACTGTAAATAAACACCGGACAACCTTTGTACACCAGCTCAGCTAACACTGAATCACCCACTGGCGTAGCTACCCCAAAAGGCTCTATCGACACCGGCTCTATCCCGATTCTACTAGCAACAAGAGGGGACACATAGGACAAGGTAGAACTTGGATCTATCAAAGCATAAACGTCACAGCATGAAATCAATAATGTACCTGTGATGACGTCAGGGGAAGCCTCCTGATCCTGGCGGCTGGCTAAGGAATATACGCGCTCGTGGACCGCTAGAATCGGGACCCCACCACGACCTCGCCGCCCGCCGGTCCGTGAATACTCGCGCCCGGCGCATAACCACGTAAGAAGAAGATTCAAAGAATTGACTTCGCCGAACCATAACACTCCCGCCGCCTGCCTGACAATCTCTTCAAATGGCCTGCGCCACAAGAGTAACAAGCTCCGGCCATACGCAAGACTCGCCGCGAGACCTACCGCATCGAACACACCGAGATGTGGTGGTCTCGACGTGACGGCCTCTACCTCCTGAAACCCCGAAGCTCGGAGCCCGACCGCTTCTAAATGACCCGGTGATCAACGCCTCGCCAGAAATCGAGAAGCGGCACTCGCGCCGCTAAAATGTGGACCTAGTTCACGAGGCCGCCCGCCGAAAATCGCCTTCGAGACCTCGCCCCGCCTCTTGGCTGGCTCGGGTCAAGCCGATCCTCCTCTCTCTATCCTCTATCCTCGCATACCGTCACGACCCGAATCGCCCGTGGATCGTGCCTTACCTCGCACCCTAGTTATACAACATCGAGAAAACCAATGAAATAAAACTTAAACATACAATTAGATATGGATCAAGATAAAGAAAATAGGCCAACCAAAATGGTTGCCTTTCGCAAATATATAAATATCGACATTTGAACAGCCATAATCCTTACAACCCCGCCACAACAAAGCAACTCTGCACTTAAGATTTTTACAACAACTATGACGGACAGTGGCCCCGCCATACCCCGAATGTACAAGAACCCTGCACTGTGGTAACATACCAAAAGATAAGCCTCCAAGGAACTGAGCTTCCCAATACGTGAAGTGTGATCCTATAAGCGGGATCGACAAATGATGTACTCTACTGCGGCATGAACGCAGCTCAAGGAGGTCAAGACAACAGTACCAAGTATGTGAAATCAAAATATCAGAAATGAAATCATAATAGTCTATTTAAAGTAGGAGACATGTATGATAACCAAACTACAAGATACACATATAAACAAGATATCAAGTCGTGGACTCACGCCTCCAAGTCATTACTCAAATATAACTATGGGTCTCACGCCCACAACATCAATCATGCGTGGAATACCTTCCTCACCGCCAGCCTATGATATGATAACACCAAGAAGTACACTGAACATCGTGTCCCACCTGTGTCATAAAAGGTCGTGACGGAAATAATCATAACACGGCCGACACGTGGCAAGCGCGATAACCTATACCAGATCCACTCGCCACGTAGTCGACGGGGCAAGTAAACAAAGCTATGCACCAGATCACAACCGTAAGTCACGGCTTCATCCAACCACCGACTCGCTGGCGACACGCGGCAAGTGCAATAGCCTCCACCAGATCCTCCCGCCACGCAGATGACGGGGCAAGTAACTGACTAAGCACCGATCACAACCGTAAGTCACGATACTTCGCCGCTGGTCGACACGCGGCAAGCGCGATAACCTATACCAGATCCACCGCCACGTATGACGGGGCAAGTAAACAAAGCATGCACCGATCACAACCGTAAGTCACGATACTTCGCCATAAATAACCATAATGGTCACATGCCCACGAATCCATCATCCGTGTAGACATGCCCATGTGAATATAATAATGGAAGCATTCCCGTGGAATCTTCCACACCGCTTGCACGCCCAAAGAAGTTCTCAACAAGTCAATCGCCCTCCATCGAGACGCGTAGTATAGAAACACAATTCTTGCACAACAAAGGCTATCACAACAAGCATAGGCAAGTTACACAACAACAAGCATAGGCAAGTTATACACAACTCAAGGTACTTTCATTTTATGTCAAAGTCCGGGTTTTAACCCTAAAGTACTACGTACGTTAAATTCCTTTTAAAGATCCATTTCTTTTACAAAGGTCACCCGATACCCGTAGTATAAAAATAGAGTGACTAACATTGTTAAGTAAACCAAAACACTTCCCTTTGTAAAATCAAGTAACGACATTATTTTCCAAACGTTCAAGTTTGCCTAATTTCAAATGCTCAAGTTTCTCATTTTCGAAATGCTTCGTAGTTCATAGTTTTAATCCTTTAAAACAATTTGAGAAACATATGCCTTATGTGTGAGTAGGTTATTCTTGTTCATAACAATCTTATTAAAGCAGCCATGATCTAGGAAATGTAATATCATTTTGGCTCATCTTAGCTTCTATGCAGATGGAGGTTTCTACTGGTTTTAATAATACTTCATTATTCAATACATTTCCCTTTATTAGCGCTGCAGTGGTTTGTTCGATATTTATTCTGATTTCCGAAATCAGTAAAACATTATTCCTTTTAAAAAAAAACCAAGTACTCATTACTCACGAATGAGGTTTCACACTTTTTAACAAAATTCATGTTAATTCAAATTAAGTCAAGTCTCTTATCTTTTAAGATCAAGTCTCTTAACTTCTAAAATCGATAAACCATTCTTTTTATCTCTCTTAAGTCGTTATACCTAACTTCCCATAAAGCTAGTATAACTCTTAAGCTTTTAAAACCAAGTATTAATCTTCTTTCAAAAACGATTCTTAATTCTTTTGAAATACTTCAAGGTTCTTATTATTCAGGCTTAAGTCAAAGACATTGCCGTAAAACTACGTTCAGTTAACACACGTACGTCTACCGTACTATATATATATATATACTTCAAGATTCTTTTTATTCAGGCTTAAGTCAAAGACATTGCCGTAGAACTACGTTCAGTTAACACACGTACGTCTACCGTACTATATATATATATATATATATCTTTCAATGCCAAACGACTTAAGCCATTTTTGGGAATCTTTCCCAATAGTGCACTACTCTTGAATTCCCCAACAAATGCACCTAATGCACGTACTAAGCGTGCAAGGAGTTTCAATTCAATATAGGAAAATTAAGCAGGAATCGTTACAAGTCCTTGTCTAGAATCAGAAGGACTTAAAACTACTATGATCTTATCCCCTCTTGTAATGACACCTTTGGGTGACCACTGCACACCTCCCCCATTTCTTGTTTGCTTAAACGTTGAGGATTGAGAACCCTCAATGACTGATTGTAGCCATCTTTATTTCCGTTATTAGTAATAATATTTGCATTTACCTAAAAAAAAAAAAGTATAGGAAGAATCACATACCTCGCGACGATTATCGACTATTAGCAAAACGCTCCACGGCTATAACCCGGCTAGCCTTGTCCACCTTCCAAGTAGTACATGCTACTCGCAGAACAGTCAACCAATAAAGGTTATAAGTTCATCAGAATACAAATTCTATGTAAGTACAGTTTAATCTTCTACTTTAATATTCTTCTGATGTGATTTCAGTTCAAGTCTTTTCTGTAATATCCTTCTATTACAGTTCAAATCTCTTCTATGAATCTTATATTCATTTCTAATAATACTACAGTATGTAATTTCCAATTACAATAGAAGGTCAAGAGTATTTACCTCGATAAGCCCAAAATTATCCAAGTTTAAAGTCGATCCTGAGCAAGGTTTAGCTCCTACTCCGTGCGCTCCAATTCGCTCCAAGAAACCCTCAGAAGTTCTACACACTTCTACTAAGTACTCCAACCAAATATGGATACTGTTCCATAGGGTTTCGTTTAGTGGCTAAAGGAAAGTATAGTAGTATTTTCCGGGCTTTTCGTATAGAGGGTACTTGGAAATACTACAAAGGTTTTGGGCTAGAGTATTTTGGCATTATAACAATACTTGGAGAAGTATTTCTCTACCAAGGGGGGGGGGGGTATTTTTGGCTAGCACAACTAGGAAAGGGGGGTACTCTCGGCCAAAAGGCCTCACAAAAGGGGGAGGGTGTGGCGGACGAAACACTAGAAGGGAGGGAGGGGTTTTTGCCTTGGAATTTATCAAGTGAGGATGAAGAATAAGTCTTCAACTAAGGGGGTATTTATAGGGAAATCAATGGCCAAGATCAAGCCAAGTGGTAGGCAAGTGTAGGGTCAAGATTTGGGCAAGTGTACCTTATCCATCTACCACCAAAATATCACAAAAATATCCTACCAACCCTTGACCAAGAACAAGGCCAATTCGTCCAACCATTACCGCCCACTTGAGGGTGACACTTGTCACCCTCTCGTTGGTCCAAAATATTTCATCTCTCGGAAAAATCCGCAAAAATAATAAATGACATAGCCGGAATTTTCCCTTCGCAAAGTTTGGAAAACGTTTCGTCGGAAAACGATTCTTTTTGCTAGTTGTGCACAAATTTCGACCCTTAGTCTACTTTAAGGCTTAAACTTTCGTACGTACGTCTTCACGTACATACTCTGGAAATACGGGGTATAACATTCTCCCCTCCTTAGAAACATTCGTCCCGAATGTTCCTTCTCAAGACAAATAACGATCAAGTTCCTCATAGCTTAACCAGTTTGCAAATGCCGCACATGGTCACAGAATACACGCGCGCAAATACTTAAATCCAAGCCAACGAGGAATCACCTCGACGATGCAAAACAGTACCAACTCTCGCTTCTGATCCAAAGGATACTCCCTTCGCACATTCATTTCACAAAAATGATTACTTCCATCTTTCAGCACAAGTTCACTTCTTTCCTTTCTCGCCGTACCCATCTCGAACACTCGAACTCTTCCTAGTACACGCTCACACTTCGCCAACGTCATTGCCAAAACTTTGGAGTCACTACCTCCAAACTTGGTCATCTTACTAGCTTTACTTTCCTCTAAGGCCATTCCCGGCCTTCACGAACCGATTCTGGTCGAACGCATCCACGCATTCATACGATGGTTACCTAAACTTGGGCCCAAAGACTCGTGATCCTACCACCGCGACCACCTCGAATCGACCTAACCCCAACCCGGCCACGGGTTGACCCGCAACATGGCCCCAACCCGACCCACTTAACGATCAAGCTCTTGTCCCCGATCCAAACAATCTTACCTATACAGTCATGAAAGCTACCACTTCCATTATACACCACCCAAGGAATTTTCCCACAATTACTCCACGTACTTATACATTCGACAAAGATCACCCGAAAATCTTGTACTCAAGACGGCCTTACATCTAAGGTCTCAATCAGAATATTCTAAGGTTCATCATTTTCACCCTGTGCTTACCCTTTCACTAACTGCTTCTAAGTCACATTTTAGCACAAAGCTATCCGAACATAACACTCAACACATCATCATAACATCAATACATACAAATCTCTGTAGGGTTAAGGATATACGAAAATAGGTTCAAAGGACCGCTTAAAATCGAACTTCCACCGCGACTCTACCGTGGTCCGCCTGTATGAACATCCCGCCTAGCTATGGAAGGTGAAGAACCCAATCGATCTAGTAGTTCAGGTTATCCCACCGCTACCCCGGTCGGACAGCTCGTCAAATGGCCCCGCCGGCCGCAAGTATAGCAATCTCCCAAACCAATACGACATTCCCATGGGCTTTACCACAACGCCACACCGAGATACGGGTGGCTCATCCGCGAGCACTTCTACTCCCGAAAATCTGAAACTCGGAGCCCCGACCGCCTCGAATATCCTGACGCCCCGACGACGCGGTGGGACCACTTGCACCGGGCGAGGCACATAATCGCTCGGCCGAGGCGGTCCGCCTCGAAAGTCACCAAAGGACCGCTGCTCGCCTCTTCGCTGATCTCGGCCATTCCGTCGATCTCTCCGCCTCACATCCAAGTGCATAAGCTCAGATGGGCAATGTCCATGCCCACAAGAGCTACACCAACAACTCTCGCTAGGTAATCATCGAGCCTCAGAACATATCGGCACTCGATCCTCCATACTAGCTACTAACGCGGGACGTCGCCAATGAGTCGAACTCCACATTGTACTTCAACCGCACGCCTGCTCGCCGCAACACCAAAAATCTTTCGCCCGAGCCCTCCTTATTCGCGAGGCAAGAAATGTGCAAGAAACGCCCGAACTCGCCCCATATAGCCGGAAGTGCATTCTCTCCCGACAGCGTCACGAATCAAACCACGATCATGCGTATCACGCACCGATGCGAACCTAGACCACCGACTCGGTCTCCGATGCCTCGATCACTACGATCCATCAGAATCGCTTGATGAACTCCTGCGGATCATCCCGTGCCTCGACCCATAAAACTCGCGGCTACAACTCGTAAAATCTCGTAGCCTCAAACTATCTCGATCTGGTGAACCATCGGTGTTATCGAACCGCCGGCCCAGCTTATCCTCAAGTTCGCCACAACCCCGCCAATAATCGGGCCAACTCTTGTAACCCATCTCCTCCGCCTGCATCGCGACCGAGGCTCGTGTATCGTGGTCTCAGAGATCGCCGCTTCCACTCGCAGCCTCCTCTCCGCTTTGCTCTCGCCCGGGCGGTTCTACGCGAGGCATAATCGTAAAACGAAATACGTCAGAGGGGTCCAACTTATCACACAGCTCTAAGGCACGATCTCCGAATGAGAAGAATGGAAACCAATCCTAAATGTCCTGCAGCCTCCTGATTATAGATGTGGTGCACAACACATCGATAATCAAGACTCTACTAGACACGGTCTGTAGACACTTTCCGAGGACTAACTGCTCTGATACCACTTTTGTCACGACCCGAACCCGGGCCCGTGACTGGTGCCTTACCCCGGGCACCCTAGTGATACAACATCAGAGAAAACCAGCGGAAATAAAAACTTAAACATACAATTAGATATGGATCAAGATAAAAGAAAATAGGCCAACCAAAACGGTTGCCTTTCTGCAAATATATAAATATCGACATTTGAACAGTTACAATCCTTACAACCCTGCCCACAACAAAGGCTGCACTATAAGATTTTTACAACAACTATGACGGACAGTGCCCCCGCCATACCCCGAATGTACAAGAACCTGCTGCACTGTGGTAACATACCAAAAGATAAGCCTCCAAGAAACGGAGCTTCCCAATACGAAGTGTGATCCTATGGGGATCGACACTGATGTACTCTACTGCGCAGATGAACGCACTTCGAAGGAGGTCAAGATAACAGTACTAAGTATGTGAAATAAAATATCAGAATGAAATCATAATAGTCTATTTAAAGCAGAGACATGTATGATAACCAAACTACAAGACACACATATAAACAAGTTATATCAAGTCGTGACTCACGCCTCCAAGTCATTACTCAAATATAACTATGGGTCTCACGCCCACAACATCAATCATGCCCGTGGAATACCTTCCTCACCGCCAGCCTATGATATGATAACAAGAAGTACACGAACATCGTGTCCCACCTGTCATAAAAAGGCCGTGACGAAATAATCATAACATGAAGTCGACACGCGGCAAGTGCGATAACCTATACCAGATCCACTCGGCCACGAATGACGGTCAAGTACAAAGCTATGCACCGATCACAACCGTAAGTCACGGCTTCATCCAACCACCGACTCGCGGTCGACACGTGGCAAGTGCAATAGCCTCCACCAGATCCTCCCAGCGCCACGCAGATGACGGGGGCAAGTAACCAGACTAAGCACCAGATCATAACCGTAAGTCACGATACTTCGCCGCGAAGCTGACACGTGGCAAGTGCGATAACCTATACCAGATCCACCGCGCCACGTGACGGGGCAAGTAAACAAAGCATGCACCCGATCACAACCGTAAGTCACGATACTTCGCCATAAATAACCATAATGGTCACATGCCCACAGAATCCATCATCGGTGTAGACATGCCCATGTAACAATAATAATGGAAGAATACCCGGAATCTTCCACACCGCCAGACGCCAAGAAGTTCTCAATAAGTCAACCGCCTCCATCGAGAGACGCCAGTAGTAGAAACACAATTCTTGCACAACAAAGGCTATCACAACAAGCATAGGCAAGTTACACAACAACAAGCATAGGCAAGTTATACACAACTCAAGGTACTTTCATTTTATGTCAAAGTCCGGGTTTTAACTCTAAAGTACTACGTACGTTAAATTCCTTTTAAAGATCCATTTCTTTTACAAAGGTCACCCGATACCCGTAGTATAAAAATAGAGTGACTAACATTGTTAAGTAAACCAAAACACTTCCCTTTGTAAAATCAAGTAACGACATTATTTTCCAAACGTTCAAGTTTGCCTAATTTCAAATGCTCAAGTTTCTCATTTTCGAAATGCTTCGTAGTTCATAGTTTTAATCCTTTAAAACAATTTGAGAAACATATGCCTTATGTGTGAGTAGGTTATTCTTGTTCATAACAATCTTATTAAAGCAGCCATGATCTAGGAAATGTAATATCATTTTGTCTCATCTTAGCTTCTATGCAGATTGAGGTTTCTACTGGTTTTAATAATACTTCATTATTCAATACATTTCCCTTTATTAGCTACTGCGATGGTTTGTTCGATATTTATTCGATTCAAATCAAGAAACATTATTCCTTTTAAAAAAAACCAAGTACTCATTACTCACGAATGAGGTTTCACACTTTTTAACAAAATTCATGTTAATTCAAATTAAGTCAAGTCTCTTATCTTTTAAGATCAAGTCTTTTAACTTCTAAAATCAATAAACCATTCTTTTTATCTCTCTTAAGTCGTTATACCTAACTTCCCATAAAGCTAGTATAACTCTTAAGCTTTTAAAACCAAGTATTAATCTTCTTTCAAAAACGATTCTTAATTCTTTTGAAATATTTCAAGGTTCTTATTATTCAGGCTTAAGTCAAAGACATTGCCGTAAAACTACGTTCAGTTAACACACGTACGTCTACCGTACTATATATATATATATACTTCAAGATTCTTTTTATTCAGGCTTAAGTCAAAGAAATTGTAGAACTACGCTCGCTTAACACACGACGCTCATCGTACTATATATATATATATATATATATATATATATATATATCTTTAAAATATCATGCTCAAGAGTATAGGAAGAATCACATACCTCGCGACGATTATCGACTATTAGCAAAACTCTCCACGGCTATAACCCGGCTAGCCTTGTCCACCTTCCAAGTAGTACATGCTACTCGCAGTAATACCAACCAATAAAGGTTATAAGTTCATCAGAATACAAATTCTATGTAAGTACAGCTTTAATCTTCTACTTTAATA
Source organism: Przewalskia tangutica (assembly GCA_029844215.1). Taxonomy (NCBI): domain Eukaryota; kingdom Viridiplantae; phylum Streptophyta; class Magnoliopsida; order Solanales; family Solanaceae; genus Przewalskia; species Przewalskia tangutica. Next base: position 87,433,184 of record CM056726.1, on the reverse strand, counting down.
TTCTTCCGATGTGATTTGATTCAAGTCTTTTCAGAATATCCTTCTATTACAGTTCAAATCTCTTCTATGAATCTTATATTCATTTCTAATAATACTACAGTATGTAATTTCCAATTACAATAGAAGGTCAAGAGTATTTACCTCGATAAGCCCAAAATTATCCAAGTTTAAAGTCGATCCTGAGCAAGGTTTAGCTCCTACGTGCGCTCCATTCGCTCCAAGAAACCCTCAAGTTCTACACACTTCTACTAAGTACTCCAACCAAATATGGATACTGCTCCATGTGGTTTCGTTTAGTGGCTAAAGGAAAGTATAGTAGTATTTTCCGCTTTTCAGATAGGTACTTGGAAATACTACAAAGGTTTTGGGCTAGAGTATTTTGGCATTATAACAATACTTGGAGAAGTATTTCTACCAAGGGGGTATTTTTGGCTAGCACAACTAGGAAAGGGTACTTCTCCAAAAGGCCTCACAAAAGTGAGGGTGTGGCGGACTAAACACTGAAGGAGGGAGGGTTTTGCCTTGAATTTATCAAGTGAGGATGAAGAATAAGTCTTCAACTAAGGGGTATTTATAGGAAATCAATGGCCAAGATCAAGCCAAGTGGTAGGCAAGTGTAGGTCAAGATTTGGGCAAGTGTACCTTATCCATCTACCACCAAAATATCACAAAATATCCTACCAACCCTTGACCAAGAACAAGGCCAATTCGTCCAACCATTATCGCCACTTGAGGTGACACTTGTCACCCTCTCGTTGGTCCAAAATATTTCATCTCTGAAAAATCCGCAAAATAATAAATGACATAGCCGGAATTTTCCCTTCGCAAAGTTTGGAAAACGTTTCGTCGGAAAACGATTCTTTTTGCTAGTTGTGCACAAATTTCGACCCTTAGTCTACTTTAAGGCTTAAAATTTCGTACGTACGTCTTCACGTACATACTCTGGAAATACGGGGTATAACACATACGCATGCATCTTGGCAATGTCCATACCTGGCTGAAGGGCCACCCCCAAGCATGCAGTAATCATATGACGGTCTAGCCCCATCACATAGCGATGAACTCTGTCTACCATGTCAGCTACAATGGTATGCGCATACCTGGCCAATGAGTCAAACTCCAGGTTGTACTCTCTGATAGTCCTCCCATTCTGCCTCAAGGTCAAGAATCTATCCACGCGGGCTCTCCTCATCTCAGGAGGCAAAAAGTTATCCAGGAAGGCCTCTGTGAACTCCTCCCAAACAGATGGAAGAGCACTCTCACCTCTAGACAACTCCCATGACTCAAACCACTTCAACGCAATATCGCGTAACCGGTAAGAGGCTAGCATGACTGACTCTGTCTCCGAGGCCCTAAGCACCTGCATAGTCTGCTGTAACTGCCGAATAAACTCTTGAGAATCCTCCTCGGATCTCAAACCATAGAACTCGGGTGGATGACAACCCAGAAAATCCCGAATCCGTAAACTATCGGCTCTAGGGTTGGCTACCGCCTCGCTTCGGCCGCTCGCTACTATGCTGGTCAATAACCGACCGCCTCGTATCTTCTATACTCACCGGCAGTGGAATCGAGGCTCGTGCACGAACCTCGTGCTACTTCCGCCTCGCCTCTACTATCGCCGTGGTGAACTCACGACCCGCCTACTACCTCGTGCATAGTGCGTATCCAGTCCTAGTAACCTCTCACAGACCGCTAGCGCCTCCGCCACGCTTGCCCTTCTGGGCCCTAGTCGTCTTCCGTGGAGGCATAACTGATACATAAGAATAGGTCAGAGAGGATTCAACCTAATAAGACAGCTCTACTGCACGATCTCAAAGAGAGAAGAAGGGAAACCAATCCTAAATGTCCTGCAGCCTCCTGATGATAGATGTGGTGAACAACACACCGATAATCAAGACTCTACTAGACACGGTATGTAGACACTTTCCGAGGACTAACTACTTTGATACCACTTTTGTCACGACCCGACCCCGGGCCGCGACTGGTGCCCTACCTGGGCACCCCTTTCAGGTATACATCAGAGAATAGCAGCGGAACATACACAACACATAAACATGTTTAGACAATAAACATCACAGGCTAGACGATAAGGCCGCCTTCCATAAAATATACATAACCAAACGTAAAACAGTACAACTTTGTTCTTACAGCCCAAACCACAAATATGACTACGCACTTCAGAATAACAATCGTGGACAGGGCCCCGCCATACCCCTGAATGTACATAATATCTACAACATTAGGGAAAACCGTACCAAAAAGACAAGCCTCCGGAGAAATGGAGCTTCTGACACCTGATCAGTGATCCTAAGAATGAGGATCCACCACCTGCTTACCCCTACCTACGGCATGAACGCAGCCCCCGAGAAAGGGGGTCAGTACACAATATGTACTAAGTATGTAAAATTGGAAAATACTGTAATTAAATCACAAGTCTAAAACAAAGCCGGAGACATGTATGATAATCAAATTACAGTACATTATGCCTTACTAACAATGAGAGTAAATAAGAGTATACTTACTACATAAAAATAGGAGGCTCACGATCAAAGCAGGACCACCCGCCCGCAGTATCATTAAGCAATCCTACTCCTAGGACTATTTCACCTGCAAGGGTTGTGTGGACCCGCATGAGGTATTCCTCAGATAGATCAGATCCGCCAAGATAGTCGTGGTAGACCGCATGAGGTATTCCTCGATAGATCGGGTCCGCCCGCATGGGACTATTTCACCCGCATAAGCCCTTACGGACCCGCATGAGGTATTCCTCGCATCATGGGTTGAAAATCCACGGAATATGCAAATGCCACAAACCCGGGGAATGACCCCGTAATGAATAATATACCACTAGCACAAACCAGCTATCATACATAACGTAAGCACTACCGGCTAATCATACATAACACAAGCACTACCGGCTTATCATACAATATATAAGCAAGTTAAGAAATCCCCTAACTTCTTATTAGTCTTGTTCATATACTCTCTCATTTTAGTTTACTTAAGGCACTAACATGTCTTTATAAAAATCCGGGAATTTAACCCAAAGTACTACGTACCTCTATCCTTTTAAAAATGACTCTTTTTCATATAAAACTTTCAAGATACCAATAACTGTAGTATCAAGTCACAACTACTTTTCAAGACAATTCACAATACCTTTTAGAAATATAATAGATTTCTAAATCAAGTGACTTCTTTCCTTTTAAAACCTTAGGCAATTGATGCCTTAAAATCAATTTGCCTTTCATAATTTCAAGTCATTTATCCTTACTTATTTTACTTAGAGTAAATCTCTCTTTTTAACTTTCCATAAAGCTAGTATAACCAACTTCCCATAAAGTCGTTATATTAACTTTATACTTTTGTCAAATACATTTTTCTATATCTAAGGGACTTATACGTTTAAAACGAAACAAGTATCATATACTTTAAAACTCTTCAAGTCCCTTAACTTTGAAAACTAAGACATCCTTACTACTTTTAAACAAATGAGTTAATCCCCTAACTCAACCGACTTAGACATTCTTAAAACAAGTAAAGGATATCAAAGTCTTGTACGTCTACCGTACTATATAGGTACAACTATTCATGCTCAAGAGATAGGAAAGTTCCACATACCTCTTCGGGTCAATCCACTCGCTAAGTCCAATATACCGCACGTAGTATGTCAACCTGTAATGACCATAATACGTCTATTAACTTCTTACTTCAAACGTAGAATATTATAAGTGCAAAGTCACTAAATTCTACGGAAAATCGGACAGCACTTCCTTTGTTTCTACATACTTTACCACCTTTTTCAAGGCCCGAATTCAATAACCAAACGCGCCACATTTAAGGCCCAACAATGTAGTTAACAATAGGGGATTACACACCTACTAGACGTGTAAAATTCCGCCCCACAATTGATATCAAACTAGTACAAACTACAAGTGTAAATTCGGCAACTTGAGATACAACAACACCAATTCTTATCCAATTTCCTTTTCAATCCAAGTTGTTTAGTATAACATGATATCAAGTCGCAATCGATTATAACTACTACAATCTTCAAGTAAGTAACATGCGACGATTCTAATTAACGAACAAATTGTAATTCAACTTCAAATGGCTTATATGTCATTTCGGATTTTAGGCTACAACAATCCATATCACTTATCAATCTTCACTACATATACTTCATGCTAGTAAAATGTAAGGCTAAAAACAATATATAATCTTGTAACACTTTAAGAGAACAAGATTGTTACCTCAACGAGCCTTAATCCAACTTCAAATCCAAAGTCGCTCCCTAGAAACTTAGAGCCTCTTCTTGACACTTAAATCTGCCACTTGAGACCCTTAGAATATCACAAACAACTTTCCTTTAATCTTCCAATCAAAACCTAGGAAAGCAACTAGGTTTTCACCTTGCGACTAATACGAAAATGCTATTTTTCCGGGATCTTTCTATTGAGATTCCCTTACAATACCCTCATGAACCTTGGTTTAAAGTGTGGAGCTTATTGGACAACAAACAAATTTTTTTCTCTTTTTTTCTCCTTGAACCCGAGAGCACCTTATGGAGTTCTTCAAATTTCTTGAAAGTTTAGCTAAGTATAGAAGCTTGTCTTGCTACTAGTATACTTATATAGCACAATGGAGGGCTAAGATTAATACATATGTGTGGTTTGGATGAAACTCTTTTAAATATCAAGTCATGTGGCCCCATTGACTAAGTCAATTTATCAAGCTCTACAACTTGCAAGACTTTGTCATCTTAATAATGGTCAAATGACCCTTATACCCATGGTATTTTCGTCCAAGACCATTTAAGGGGGGTGACACGTGTCGCCCTCCCATTCGTCATAATATTTCGTTTTCCGAAAATTTCATAATTCCGATAAATTTTTACTAGTCTCAAATCTTAACATTTGGGATTCTTACGTACGTTCTTAAAACATGTCATGTACTTACGGGGTGTAACAAGCCATGATCTAGAAAATGTAATACAATTTTGTCTTATCTTAGTTTCTATGCAGATGGAGAATTCTACTCATTTTAATATAATTGATTGTCGATACATTTTCCTTTATTAACGCTGCAATGGTTTGTTCGATACTTATTCTCATTCGTGCAGTAAATTAGCCAAGTCAACTCGACTCCAAATACCTCCTAACGACTCTTACCAACATCCCTCATAAGACTTGGTAAGAACTTAGGATAACTTAGACATAACTTTCACATAGAGTAAATCAACATACATACCTCTTAATTTCTAAGAGTAGAAGGAGTCATGAAATAACACCACATGTATATTCCATACATAGAATCATGCCAAAAGGAGGAATAGGTTCACATACCTCGCGACGATTACCGACAAGTAGCAAAATGCTCCAAAGTACTTCAACATTGATAGTTATTCCATCCTTCAAGTAGGATACGCTATACTTAGTACTTCAACCTATAATGGCCATAATACGTCTATTAACCTCTAGCTTCAAAGGTAGAATATTCTAAGTGTAAAGTCACCAAATTCTACGGAAAATCGGGCAGCACTTCCTTTGTTTCTACGTACTTTTCCACCTTTTTCAAGGCCTGAAAATCAATAACCAAACGCCACATTTAAGGCCCAACAATTCAACAATACAAAGGGTATTACACGCCTAATAGGACGTGTAAAATTCTGCCCCACAATCAATATAAAACTGTCAAATATTTCTTAAGCCATAATCGGCTACCACTGTCACAACAATTATCAATTTCCTTTCAATTCCTTTTTCAATTCAAGTTGTTATTCCAATATGTTATATACATAATAACAATTACAACAACTATAAATCCTTTCTTCCTTAACATGCGACGATTGTAACTACAGTCCAAATTAATTACAACATTAATGGCTAACTTGTCCATTTTCGATTTTAACATATCGACATGATCCAAATCTTTCCAAACTTCATTCTATATACCACATGCTCATTTATTAACTACTATAACATGTAATCTTCAATTACATTAAGAAGATGAAGATTTTACCTCAATAAGCCCTAATAATGTCCAAGCGTAAAAGTCGATCCTTAGCAACTTTTAGCTCCTCTTTTTATGTTCCAATCTGCTCCAAGTACTCCTTAGAAGCTCATGAAGAACTCCTCTTCAAGTTCCATCTTCAAAGTTGAAGAACACCTTAGGTTTCCATCTTGCGACTAACGTGAAAACATCGTTTTTCCGGGATCTTTCTATTGAGATATCCTTACAATACCCCTAGTGACCTTGGGTTAAAGTCTTGTGAATAATGAACCACAAATAAAAAAAAATTGTGTGGGAAATTGCTCAATGTCGAGAGCTTCAAGAAGTGTGCAAGAACATGTGAAATTTTTCTAAGTGTTGGGAGCTTGTCTTGATACTAGTGTGGTATATATAAAACAATGGAGGGCTTAGATCACAACACTTGTGTGGCTTGGATGGAGGAGATTAAATATTAAGTCAAGTGGACAAGTTGACTAAGTCAATTTTCTAAAGCTTGAAGACTTGATCTTCTACCTTTGTTAATGACCATTTTACCCTTGGTAAATTCGTGCAACACCATATGGGGGTGACACGTGTCGCCCTCCCATTCGTCCATAAATTTTCGTAACCCTCGTGGGCCCCACAAAAAAACGTAAAATTTCTCGGGTGGGCCCCATGTGACCAAATCCGTAAAAATAAATGTTCATAATGTTAATAAGTTACATACTCTTCAAATAATGCATTTTGAGATTCTAATTCTCAAAACGAACATTTTTCCTTTCCGACGTTCGGAAGATTTTCCTTCGGAAAAACAATTCTTTCTTTCGTACCAATTTAAAGTCCTGATTCATTATGTACATTCTCTTAAACATGTCCTTGAATTACGGGGTGTAACAACTAAGCATATAGAAATTGACTTGCACTTCATTAGAGAAATAATTCAAGATAGGACTGTGAGAACTTAATATGTACCCTCAGAAGGTCAAGAAGCTAATTTATTCACTAGACACCGAAAGACGACAACATGACTCTCTTGTAGGCAAATTAGGGATGCTCAACATATTTGCACCACCTAGCTTAAGGGGAGTGATGAAGAGGGTGGAACTTGCACCTGAATTGATGACATGACAAGTCAGTTAGTTAATTAATTATCATTGAGTCAATTAGATAAAGGAGTTTATTAGAAGTTGTTAGTGGTAGATTAGCTAGCTTAGATTGAAAGCTATATATAAATGTAATTAGTTAGATATTTTATACTACTAATTCATTTTCACTCATTAAGAGCAATACAACAGAAAATTTTTAAAAATCTTCTCTATTGGTTCTTCATGTTCTTAGTTTCGCAGAACATATTTCTACATTAATGGCAGAAATGCACATGAATTTCAACAGAATCCAATCCAATAAGAAACAACCTCATTTTCCAACCACAGTTGCGTCAATTCGCAAAAAAACAGCAGTGATATTGTAGAAGATGAATTATTGGTGGTGGTGGCGACGGATATGGTGTTTCCTGTGAGATAAGTTGGTGAGGTAGTTTAGTGATGAAGAAAATATAATTATTACAGAATTTTAAGGATTAATTAGTGTAAATATAATTAATAAATGAATTTTCACATGAACACAAATGCATGATCTAATGATCAGACATTAGTTTCGTTGTGGTGGCGATGGTCAATGGGCCTGCCTGGATCGGATGGGTCGGACGAGAGGAGAGGCGGGACAAGCTGGACCAGTATGAGCGGGACAATACCGTTTTTACACCCCGTAATTCCAAGAGAATGAGATGAGAACGTATGAAAGGAAATAAGATTTGAATTTGGAAAAAAAAAATAAAAAAAGTTGGCATAATGTTTTTGGACAGATATTTTTTAGTCAACTTTGGAGAGATATATCTCCTATTGTATTAGAAGTTTTGAGGTGTTTCAAAAGCCTAATATGAATTTTGTTGAGTCTAGTTTCCAACGCAACAAACCGCTCGTCAATAAGACATCGGAGTAGAAAGTTATGGACGTTACAAGTTCACCGATGTAAGAGAAATGGAGCATTTTCAGGGCGCCACAACACAGTATCTCGTGGCCAGAGTCGTAAGTCCTGAAATCTTCTGAAGTTTCAGCGCCACAGCGCCGGCTGCAGGGCCGTGGCATCGAGGCGGAATTTTTTGCGGAAATGGTGTAAAATTAGAAGATATTTGTTGTAGAGGACCTATGGGAGGGCGACAAGTGTCCCTCCCCACTTGTAGAACAAGAAAAGCCTATATCTTGGCCAAGTCTTGCAAGACTTGGCCATTCTACACAAAGCTTCATCCAATTACTTGCTTTTCTCTCACTCATTTTCGATTTGGCCAAGAACTAAAGGCAAAGATTGTTGAATCTTAAAAGTGTTGTTCTTACACACTAGATGAAGGATATTAACAAAGGGATTAGCCAAGATTGAACTCCCACCTTCCCTAAATATTCATGAAATGTGGTTAGGGTTTGAAACAAACCCTAAGGTGTTCTTCACTTTTTGGTATTAAAGTAAAAATAGAAGTTGGTTAGAAGCTTCTAAGGGCCATTAATCATGATTGGATCGTGAAAGAGTTATGAGTGGAAAAGAGCTAAAGTGGGCGAGATCCTTGGAATATTTTGGGTTTATTGAGGTAATGATCTTTGTCTTCCTAATGTAATTGAATATTACATGTTATAGTAGTTGTATATAAATGAACTTGCGATACAAGGAATGAAGATTGATAAGTGTTAAGATAATTTGAGGGTTAAAAATCGAGACATGGCATGTTAGCCATTGAAGTTGATAATCAATTTAGTTGTTGTAATTGTTATGACGGATATAACATGTTGGAGTAACGACTTAGATTAAAGAATTGAAAAAGGATTATATGTTGTCATTATTGTAGCCGAGATTGGCCTTAATAATAATGGACTATTATATATGAATTGTGCGACAGAATTTTACACGTCCAATTAGGCGTGTAATCCCTTTTGGTTAGCTGTTTGGTTGAGCCTTAAATGTGGTGTGTTGGTTATTGAAATACGGACCTTGGAAAAGGTGGAAAAGTACGTAGAAACAAAGGAAGTGCTGCACAATTCTTCGTAGAATTAGAGGGCATTATTTGGTATAAGTTTTATACTAGAAAGTATGATATTGATAGACGTTCTATCGGCATTATAGATTGAAGTACTACGAGTGGCATATTCTACTTGGAGGGTGGAATAGCCAATAAAGTTGAAGTACTTTGGAGCGTATTGCTACTTGTCGTATGGGTTAGTCGTCACGAGGTATGTGAACTTCTTCCTTCTATCAACATGACTATCCTTGAAGTATACTTGTCTTGTTATTTGGAGTATACGTGACTTGTTTTCTTGAAGTACTTACCTTGTCATTAGGAAGTATTCATGTTATTGATTTTATGCTAAAGGCCTGTCTAAAATATTCCTAAGTTTTTACCAAAGTCTTATGGGGGATGTTGGTAAGAGTCGTTAGGAAGTATTGGAGTCGAGTTGACTTTGCTAATTTACTACACTAATGAGGATAGGTATCGAACAAGCCATTGCGGCGTTAATAAAAATGTATCGACAAGCAATTATATTGAAATGAGTAGAATTCTCCATCTGCATAGAAACTAAGATAAGACAAAATTGTATTACAGTTTCTAGATCATGGCTGCTTTAACAAGATCGTTATAAATGAGTATAACCTATTCACAGCTCATAAAAGTATTAATTTTGAAAAGTATATGTTACTTGATTCAAAGAGAATAAGTAACTCGATTTGAAAAGTATATGTTACTTGATTCAAAGAGAAGAAGTAGCTTGATTTGAAAGGTATAAGTTACTTGATTGATTTAAAGAGAAGTCGCTTAAATTCAAAACCTTGAATGGAATTTCTAAAGGTGTAGTAACTTGATTTGAAAAGTATAGATTACTTGATTTGAAAAGTATAGATTACTTGATTTTGAAAAGGGGAGTTACTTGATTTAAAAAGTAAGTTCCTTGAGTTTTGAAAGAAGAAGTGGCTTAATTTAAAGGCATAAGTTACTTGGTTTTAAAAGTGTAAGTTAGTTGAGTTTTAAAAGGGTAAGTAACTTGGTTTTACTAGTGAAAGTGCTTTTGGGTTCAACTCCCTAAACATTGCATGAAACGATTCTTTTATAAAGAATAGACGTACCTAGTACTTTGAATTCAAATCCCGTACATGATATGGTAGTGCCTTAGTTTTCTAAAATGAAAGTGTTATAACGACTTTATGGGAAGTTTGTTATAACAAGGTTTGTGGAAAGTCAAGAGATGGTTTAAAATGATGTAAGGAAATCATGGGAGAATGTACATGGTAAAGTCCTTAATATAGTACATGATATGTGGCACTTTGATTCCCAACGATGTTTTAAAGTAATACGTGATGTCTATTTCCCTGATTTGTCAAACCATGTCTTAGAAAGATACTTAGTATGATAAGTGTCTTGATGATGGTTTCAAAATGATACATGTATTGGATTCTACTTCCTAGTGATACATGTAGTACTTGGGCTTTTCTAAAAATGGAAATTTAGTTTATAAAGTGAATGTACGGTTCACGTACATTGTTGTAAGGGACTTTAATCCTTAGTGATGCAACTGTGATAGTGCCTTGGTGTTATAAAATGAAAGAATTGTTAGTATCTTGGTTATTTTAGAAAGGAAGACATGGTATTGTCTTGTTTGTTTTAAAAGGATGGCATGGTATTGTCTTGGTTATTTCAGAAAGGAAGGCATGGTATTTGTTATACCCCGTATTTCCATAGTATGTATGTGAGGACGTACGTACAATTGTGTAAACCTGAATTATGATTAAGGACGAAAATTGTGCACACCCTACGAAAAGAATTGTTTTTCCGACGGAAAATTTTCCGAACCTTGTAAGGGAATTTTACGTTTTCAAGAAAATATTTATTTTGGATTTTTCCGAGAGATAAAATATTTTGATCAAACGAGGCGACATGTGTCACCCTCAAGTGGACGGTTTGGTGGACGAAATTGTGGTCAAGATGGCACGTTTTTTTCATGTAAAATGCCATAAACCTTTGGTCAATGTTTGGTTAGATATTTGTGTGGTAGATGGATAAGGTGGGACCCACACACACTTGTCCAAATCTTCACCCTCCACTTGCTTTGATCTTGGCCATTGATTGGCCTATAAATACCCCTTAAGTTCAAGACTTATTCTTCATCCCTTAAACATTTTCCAAGTCTCAAAATCCCTCTCCCCCTCTTAGAAGCTCTCGTCCAAACTACCCCCTTAGAAAGGCTCTTGCCGAAACCCTCCTCCCCCTTCCTAGTTGGTCTCGTTGAAATACCCCCCCCCCTTTTTTGGTAGAAAAGTATTCTCCAAGTATTGTTACTATTCCAAAATACCTTGGCCCAAATACCTTGTAGTATTCCAAAGTTACCTCTATACTAAAAAGCCTAGAAATACTACTTTATATCCATTAGTCACAAAACGAAACCATAGGAAAATCTTCATGGTTGGTTGAAGTATTAGGTAGAAGTTGTTTAGAACTTCTAAGGGTTTCTTGGAGCGAATTGGAGCGTATAGAATATGAGCTAAACCTTGCTCACGATCGACTTTAATCTTGGATAATTTTGGGCTTATCGAGGTAAATATCTTTGTCCTTCTATTGTAATTGGAAATTACATATAGTAGTTTATAATTGAGTATAAGATATAGAAGGATGGTATAATAGAAGAGAATTGAACTGTACTTACATCAATGTATTTACTGAGACTTGTGTAGTTTGTCGGCAGGGAAGTGTCGCCAAATTTCTCAGAGAAATAAGAACCTTCTCGCTTAGAATATTCTACAGTAGTCTAGAAGTTGATAGACGTATTTGACTATTATAGGTTGATACTCTGCGCGACATATTCGACTTGGCGGTGGATTTCATGGGAGGTATGTGATTCTTCCTATCCTCTCGAGCATGATATTTTAAAAGAATATATATATAGTACGGTGACGACGTGTGTTGACCGAACGTGGTTTTACTTGATGTCTTTGACTTGAGTTTTAAATAATAAGAATCTTGAAGTATTTCAAAAGAACTAAGAATCGTTTTTGAAAGAAGAGTAATACTTGGTTTTAAAAGCTTAAGTGTTATACTAGCTTTATGGGAAGTTAGGTATAACGACTTAAGAGAAATAAAAGGAACGGTTTACTTAATTGTTTATGAAAGCCTTGTATTGATTAATGAGAATAAGTATCGAACAAACCACTGCAGCGCTAATAAAGGAAAATGTATTGACTAATTAAGTATTATTAAAACCAAGAGAAACCTCCATCCGCATGAAGCTAAGATAAGACAAAATTGTATTACATTTCCTAGATCATGGTCGCTTTAATAAGATCATTAATAAATGTGTTTTGATTTTCTTAAAATTTCAAAGTAAGGACTTGTTTTATAAAAGACAAAGACTTGAAAATTCAAGTGTTTTCATTTAAAATAAGGCATGCTTTTGTCTTAAGTTGGTTCAAAAAGAAGGTAGGGAAATTGTTTTGGTTTACTTAAAAAGATAGTCACTCTATACTACGGGTATCGTGTGACTCTTGTGAAAGAAACGGATCTTTTTAAAGAGTTAATGTATGAAGTACTTTGGGATAAAAACCCGAACTTGTTGACATAAAATAGAAAGTACCTTGTGTGAATAACTTGACTATGTTGGCTTGTGATAGCCTTGTAATACTTTCTTGTTGGTTTGATAAGTAAACATGTTAGGATGCTACGTGAGTTAGTGTCTTGTGATGTTTGTGTAAAGGGGTTTCCCTTGACTGTGCTTATGTTGTTTAACGATAAGTCGTTATGTTAGTATTGTACCACTCACCTCTTGACATGATATACTGGGGGTTAAGCTGCCCCCCGATGCGAGGGATGCCTCATGCGAGTCCAGGGGACCTATTGTTATACCCCGTAGTTCCAGGGTATGTATGTGAGGACGTACGTACGAGAATACGACAGAAATTTAGGAAAGAAAGAAAGATGTGATTTTTTCGACGGAAAAGTTTCCGGTTTTTGTGAAGAAAAAGGTTCGTTAATGGGAATTGGATTCCCAGATTTGGTATTTGGACTTCTTGGATTATGTTAGAATTATGAGATTTTATTTTGGAAATGGTCACGTGGGCCCACGGAGAAATTTACTGCTTTGGGGCCCGCTTTGTTTTTGAGATTTCGTATTTTGGATATTTTCTAAGACGAAATATTTTGACGAGTCGGGGCGACACGTGTCACCCCATGTGGCACCTTGGTCGAATGGGGACAGTGGCTAGCCACTTGTCCTCGCCGAATGGGTTGACAAGTGGCAAGCCACTGCCCTGTTTGTTGGCCATGTGGTGTGGTGGGACCCACACACACATGGCCCAATCTTGACCCTACACTTACCTTGATCTTGGCCCTCGAATCCTCTATATAAACCCCTTAAGTCAAGAAGTAAATCATCCTCACTTGAAAGCTTTCCAAAGCAAATGTTTTCCTCCCTTTGTGTAGATTTCGCCCTCCCTCTTGTGTAGAAAATACTTGGTGTATTGTTGTATAATCCCAAATACCTTGGCCTAGTATCCCTAGTAGTATTCCAAAGTTATTTCAATACTAGAGCCCTAAATACTACTTTATTCCAATACCAGAAACGAAACCCTAGAAAAATCTTCCTAGCTTGGTGGAAGTATTTAGAGAAGTTGTTTAGAAACTTCTAAGGGTCGCTTGGAGCGGTTGAGCGTAAGGATTGGAGCTAAACGTTGCTCGTGATCGACTTATAACTTGGATAATTTTGGGCTTATCGAGGTAATGATCTATGTCCCCTATTGTAATTGGATATTACATATTGTAGTAGTTATACTTGAGTATATTATATTGAAGGATGATTATAAAGGATTGAATCGTATTTACATTGACTGCATTTCAGAGACTTGTGTAAGTATTATTGTGAAGATATTTGAACACGTCCGTTAGACGTGTAATCCCTCGGAGTTGTTGGCCCGTAGCGGGCCCGGTTAGGAGGAGATTTATGTGATAGGGGGAGGTGTCACAAATTTCAGAGAATAAGGAATCTTGTGTTTAGAATATTCTACTGAGAGTGCTAGAAGTTGATTTATATATTATGGTTGTTATAGGTGGATCTTTCACGCGCAGATACTTGACTTGGCTTGTGGTTTAAGCTAAAGGTATGTGATTCTTCCTATACTCTTGAGCATGATTGTTGTGAACTATATAGTACTAGACGACGCGTGTGAAACGATTTTTGTTTGTTTTAAAACATAAAGCGTTATAATGGCTTTATGGGAAGTTAGTTATAACGACTTTATGAAGATAAAAGAAAGATTTGGTTTTGATAAAGAAACGACTTGATTTTGAAAGTTAAGAGACTTGATCTTGAAAGATAAGAGACTTGACTTATAACGACTTGTTTTCTAAAAGGAGAAGTAACTTGATTTAAGTATAGGTTACTTGTTTTGAAAAGAGTAAGTTAATTGGGTTTTATAAAGAGTATACTTGATGTTGTTCTAAAAGAAAAGCACTTGGTTTATAAAGTATAGAGTACTTGATTTTAAAAGCCTTGTAAAGATTTTTACGGTGAAGTAATTTGGTTTTAAAAGTAAACGTGTTTTCTTTATATACTACGAGTATTAGTATCACGTGGCTTTACGTAGAAAGAGGTCTTTTGAAGGAAAGTATGTAGTATTTTGGGTTTGGAACCGGATTGTTGATTAAAATGAATGTATGTTAAACTTGTCTACGCTTGTTGTGATAGTCTTTGATGTGCAAGTGTTTTGTTGATGTCTCGCCGTGACTCTGGGAGGGCCGCTATCCGATTGATCGATCGACATATCGACGTTGGGTGGTCCACGCAGTACGCGTCCACTTTGAGTATCGATCGTTGTTTGCATCGCCGTGACTCTCCGAGGGCCGGCTATTCGATTTATTTCCTTCGACATGCCGACGTGATGGATGTTCCACGCACGCGCCCGAGGATGGTTTCATGGCCATGACTTCCGAGGTAAGATGCCGGGCACGCGGTCATTGTGAGTTTGCATCGTTAGTCCATGGACCGCTAATCCATGAAGCTTGTCGCGCGACGAGCGATCACGCTTGGTTTGTACGCGTGGTTCGTGCACACTTTAGATACTTGTTCGTCATTTTCTCGTACCAGAGCCTCGGTAGATAGCTTAAGATACTTGCCTTGGCCATATCTTGTGAGGCGGAGGCTATCAGACGTTAGCTTAAGATACTTGCCTCGGCCATTGCGGCTAGCTTTGACCGGTAGTAGCTTCCGCACCTTGCCCGTGATGGATATGACTAGCTTTTGACCGGTAGTTGGCTATTCTACTCGCCCGACGGTTTTGACGACGCAGCGTGATCTAGTGTTCAGTTCACATACGGGTGTTGTTTTACATCATGCATCGCCGTGATGAGGAATGAGTTCCACGGGCATGAGTGGTATTATGGGCGTGAGACCCATAATTATGTGAGTGATTATTCGGGATATCGCCCCTTACTTGACATAATCGCTACTTATTGCGAAATGGTTTTATAAAATGATGAAATGTGATTTCATTACGCATTTTCGCCACATACTTGGTACTGTTGTATCGACTCCTTCGGGCTGCGTTCACGCCGCAGTAGGTACACCAGTTGGTTGATCCTCGCCATAGGATCGCAGTCTCGTTAGGAAGTCTGCCCTTCGAGGCTTATCTTTTGGTATAGTCCTGTCATCAGAGGTACTTGAACATTCGTGGTATGGCGGGCCCCGTCCGTCATAGTTGTTGTATATCTTAGAGGTCCAGAGTAATCGCCAGGCGTGGTTTGTAAAAAGGATAACTGTCGGTTTTATGTATATATACCGAAGGCAACGGTTGGGTTGGCCTGCTTATTTATTTATGTCTCTCATTTCATGTGTAAAGTTTTTATTTCCATTGGTTTTCTCGATGTTGTATCACTAGGTGCCCGGTAAGGCACCGCGACGCCCGGTTTCGGGCGCCAAGTGGTATCGAGCGATTAATCCTCTGAAAGTGTCTACAGACCGTGTCTAGTAGAGTCTTGATTATCGGTGTGTTGTGCACCACATCTATAATCAGGAGGCTGCAGGACATTTAGGATTGGTTTCTATTCTTCTCACTCTGAGATCGCGCCTTAGAGCGATGTTGTAAGTTGGACTCTTCCGACGTGTTCTTTCGCGCTTATGCCTCCGCGCAGGCAACCCGCCCGTATGGCAAGGCACCGGAGCCGCTAGTGGGACACAGAGGAGTACGAGGGCGCAGTCCTGGCCATTACCCGAGATAGTTCTTGACGGCGAAGTTTTGCAACGCCGCCCGGCCAAAGAGAGGTTGAGCCGCGCAGCATGGCCGCAGAGACCACGCACTGAGCCTCCATCCCCACACCGGAGCAGAGGAGATGGGTTACAAGGAGATGGCGGCCATCGCCGTGATCGTGGCGCGACACGAGAGAGGCCGACGCAGCAGCCTGGCCCAAAGAGCCCCCGTAGTTCATCCCGCATCGGATAGTTTGAGGCTACGGATTTTCGAGTCAGATCCCGCCGCAGTTCTACGTCGAGGCACGAGGATGATCCGCAGGAGTTCATCCGCCGATTCTGAGATCATGCGAGTGATCAAGGCTTCGAGACCGAGTCCGTGATTTTCGGTTCGCGATCGGCCGCGTGATACCGCAATGACCGGTTTGATTCATGGAGCTGCCCCGGGAGCATGCGCCTCACCGCTTGGGGACGAGTTCTCGAGGCATTTTCACCATTTCTTGCCGCAGATGGCGAGGGCACGGCCGATGTGTTTCGACGCCGAGACAGGGAGGACGCACGCCGGGAGTACAACGTAGTTCGACTCGTTGGCTCGATATGTCCTCGCGTTAGTAGCTAATATGGAGGACGAGTGCACCGCCACGTCACAGGCTTGATGACTACTTGGCGTAGTCTTGTTCGTGTATCGTCACCGCACGGACATCGCCCGCACGCAGCTCATGCACTAGGTGCGAGGCACGAGAGACCGACGGATTGACCAATATCGCCAGAAGAGGCCGTGACAGCAGGTCCTTTTGTAACTTTCAAGGAGGACCTCCTCAGCAGCAGACTATTTATACGCCGCCGCAAGACAGAGTGGTCCTCACGCCTTCGTGGCCTCCAGAGTATTCGTGAGCAGTCGTGGCTCCGGTTGAGTTTTCGTGGAGTTGGGGTGTTGGCGGAGAAGCCACCCCGACCTAAGTGTAACCAACAGGTAAACCCCATTCGGGAGTGTCGAGGACTTGTTTTACATGTGGCGGGGCCATTTTATGAAATTGTCCTACCAGAGGTAGCGGATGTCGAGACTCAAATTTCGGATCTGTCATGGTTCTTCGCCTTCGATACCAGCAGGTGTTCAGATATCGGCAGGCGAGGTGGTCGTGGAAGTTCCCGCCATAGCGGTCCTTGAAATCGCCTATTTGTTTTTGTGATATCGTATATCCGACCTCTAAGAGACTAGTATGCATTTGTATTAAGATAAGTATTTTTTTAATTATTATGTTCGATAGCATTATGTTGCGTGATAATTCCATGGGTAGTGTAAGATGGAAGTGGTAGCTTTCATGACGTGAATTAGTAAGATTGTTCCGGATCGGGAACGAGAGATCGGGCGCGATAATGGTCGGGTTGAGGCCAAGTCGCGGGTCAACCCGGCCGGCTTGAGTGGGTCGTTCGAGGTGGTCCACGGGTGGTAGGTCACGGCGGGTGCTAGGCCCAAGTTTAGGTAACCATCGATGAGTTCGTGGACGCGTCGACCGATCGGATCGTGAAGGCCGAGATAGGCCTTGTGTAAATTGAAGCTAGTGGGAGCTGTGAGATTAGAAATGATTTCCTCGTTAGTTTGGATTTGAGTTTTGCGACATGTTATATTCTCGCCATCGGTGGCATGATCGGTTTGTAAGTATAGTAGTGAGACTATACCGGCACACGTTTGATTAGAGGCGTAGAAGGAACATTCGGGACGAATGTTTCTAAGGGGGGAAGAATGTTATACCCCGTAGTTCCAGGGTATGTATGTGAGGACGTACGTACGAGAATACGACAGAAATTTAGGAAAGAAAGAAAGATGTGATTTTTTCGACGGAAAAGTTTCCGGTTTTTGTGAAGAAAAAGGTTCGTTAACGGAATTGATTCCCAGATTTGGTATTTGGACTTCTTGGATTATTTTAGAATTATGAGATTTTATTTTCTGAATGGTCACGTGGCCCACGGAGAAATTTACTGGTTTAGGGCCCGCTTTGTTTTTGAGATTTCGTATTTTGGATATTTTGGAAGACGAAATATTTTGATTTAGCCTGGGGCGACACGTGTCACCCCACGTGGCACCTTGGTCGAAATGGTGGATGTTGCCAGCCACTTGTCCTCGCCGAATGGGTCGACAAGTGGCAAGCCACTGCCCCAGTTGGCCATGTGGTGTGGTGGGACCCACACACACATGGCCCAATCTTGACCCTACACTTACCTTGATCTTGGCCCTCAATCCTCTATATAAACCCCTTAAGTTGAAGAAGTAAATCATCCCTCACTTGAAAGCTTTCCAAAGCAAATGTTTTCCCTCCCTTTGTGTAGATTTCGTCCCCTCCCCTCTTGTGTAGAAAATACTTGGTGTATTGTTGTATAATCCCAAATACCTTGGCCTAGTATCCCTAGTAGTATTCCAAAGTTATTTCAATACTAGAGCCCGAAATACTACTTTATTCCAATAGGTAAACGAAACCCTAGAAAAATCTTCCTAGCTTGTGGAAGTATTTAGAAGTTGTTTAGAAACTTCTAAGGGTCGCTGGAGCGGGTGGAGCGTATGGATCGAGCTAAACGTTGCTCGTGATCGACTTATAACTTGGATAATTTTGGGCTTATCGAGGTAATGATTTACGCCCCCTATTGTAATTGGATATTACATATTGTAGTAGTTATACTTGAGTATATTATATTCGAAGGATGATTATAAAGGATTGAATCATTTACATCGACTGCATTTACATGAGACTTGTGTAAGTATTATTGTGAAGATATTTGAACACGTCCGTTAGACGTGTAATCCCCGAGTTGTTGGCACGTAGCGGGCCCGTTAGGAGGAGATTTATGTGATAGCGGGGGAGGTGTCACGAAATTTCGTAGAATAAGGAATCTTGTGTTTAGAATATTCTACTGAGAGTGCTAGAAGTTGATTTATATATTATGGTTGTTATAGGTGGATCTTTCACGCGCGCATACTTGACTGGCTTGTGGTTTAAGCTAAAGGTATGTGATTCTTCCTATACTCTTGAGCATGATTGTTGTGAACTATATAGTACGGAGCGTGCGTGTGTGAAACGATTTTGTTTGTTTTAAAACATAAAGCGTTATAATGGCTTTACGGGAAGTTAGTTATAACGACTTTATGAAGATAAAAGAAAGATTTGGTTTTGACAAGAAACGACTTGATTTTGAAAGTTAAGAGACTTGATCTTGAAAGATAAGAGACTTGACTTATAACGACTTGTTTTGGAAAAGAGAAGTAACTTGATTTAAGTATAGGTTACTTGTTTTGAAAAGAGTAAGTTAATTGGGTTTTATAAAGAGTATACTTGATGTTGTTCTAAAAGAAAAGCACTTGGTTTATAAAGTATGTAGTACTTGATTTTAAAAGCCTTGTAAAGATTTTTACGGGTGAAGTAATTTGGTTTTAAAAGTAAAACGTGTTTTCTTTATATACTACAGTATTAGTATCACGTGGCTTTTACGTAGAAAGAGGTCTTTTCGAAAGAAGGAAAGTATGTAGTATTTTGGGTTTGGAACCCGATTGTCGATTAAAATGAATGTATGTTAAACTTGCCTACGCTTGTTGTGATAGTCTTTGATGTGCAAGTGTTTTGTTGATGTCGCCGCGACTCTGGGAGGCCATTATCCGATTGATCGACCGACATACCGACGTTGGGTGGTCCACGCAGTACGCCCACTTTGAGTATCGATCGTTGTTTCAGCATCGTCGTGACTCTCCCGAGGAGGCTTATCCGATTTATTTCCTTCGACACGCCGACGTGATGGATGTTCCACGCACGCGTCCCGAGGATGGTTTCATGGCCATGACTTCCGAGGTAAGATGCCGGCACGCGGTCATTGTGAGTTTCAGATCATAGTCCACGGACCGCTAATCCATGAAGCTTGCCGCGCGACGAGCGATCACGCTTGGTTTGTACGTGTGGTTCGTGCACACTTTAGATACTTGTTCGGTCATTTTCTCGTGTCAGAGCCTCACGTAGATAGCTTAAGATACTTGCCTGGCCATATCTTGTGAGACGTAGGCTATCAGACGTTAGCTTAAGATACTTGCCTCGCCGAACATGGCTAGCTTGATCGGTAGTCGCTTCCGCATTTGCCCGTGATGGGATATGACTAGCTTTTGACCGTAGTTGGCTATTCTACTCGCCCGACGGTTTTGACGACGCAGCAGATCTAGTGTTCAGTTCACATACGGGTGTTGTTTTACATCATGTATCGCCGATGAGGAAACGAGTTCCACGCATGAGTGGTATTATGGGCGTGAGACCCATAATTATGCGAGTGATTATTCGGGGATATGATCCCCTTACTTGACATAACTGCTTACTTATTGCGAAATGGTTTTATAAAATGATGAAATGTGATTTCATTACAAAGATTTTCGCCACATACTTGGTACCGCCAGATCGACCTCCTTCGGGCCGCGTCACGCCGCAGTAGAGGTACACGCTTGGTCGATCTCGCCATAGGATCGCAGTCATTGGGAAGCTCCGCCTTCTGAGGCTTATCTTTTGGTATAGTCCTGTCATCAGAGGTACTTGAACATTCGTGGTATGGCGCCCCGTCCGTCATAGTTGTCAGATATCTTAAGTGCAGAGTAATCGCAAGTGTGGTTTGTAAAAAGGATAACTGTTCGTTTTATGTATATATACCGAAGGCAACTTGGGTTGGCCTGCTTATTTATTTATGTCTCTCATTTCATGTGTAAAGTTTTTATTTCCGCCGGTTTTCTCGATGTTGTATCACTAGGGTGCCGGGTAAGGCACGATGTGCGCCCGGTTTGGCCACACCTATCTTGAGCTACGAGTTCCGTGTTAGTGTGCGGGAATACCTCACGCGGTCTATGTGGTCACGCGGACCACGAGTCCGGGCGATGCCGAGAGTAGCTACCGACGCGGGAATACCTCGTAGGCCTAGGTGGTTATGCGGAGTGCGGTAAGTTCCATGATTTGACGCGCATTGATCCGAGTGGCGCCGCCGCCGATCATGTGCGCCATCTAGAAAGACCTCGTGATACGCTTTTATAGCATTGTTGGTACTGTGGGTTTTAGTAGTCGGCTATGCCTTCGCATTTACCGTCTGATTTTATTATGACCGCAGTAGGACACGGTGTTCATGTGTATTCCTTGGTGCTTTTATATCATGGATCACGGTGAGGAAGAAATTCCACGGCATGATTGATATTGTGCGCATGAGACCCGTGGTTATATTTGAGTGACGACCTTAGGCGTGAGTCCCGACTTGACATATCGCTACATATTGTGTATCGTAAATTGGTTATCATATATGTCTTCTTTTATATAGACTATTATGATTTCATTTACGATATTTTGATTTCACATACTGTACTGTTGTACTTACCTCCTTGGGGTTGCGTTCATCTGCGCAGTAGGTACACGATCGCCGATCCTCGCTCATAGGATCACAGTTGAGCGTTTTGGGAAGCTCCGTTTCTCGGAGGCTTATTCGTATAGTCCCTGTTGTTGTAGGTACTTACATTCAGGGGTATGGCGGGGCCCTGTCCCGTCGTTGTTGTTATAACATTCTTAGAGGTCCGTAGTACTGTTGTGGGCAGAGTTTGGAAAAGGGATGTAACTGTTTGTGTTCAAGTTTTTATATATTTATGCCGAAAGGTAACTTTTCTCAGATAAACTGTTTCTCACTTCATATTGTTTCATGTCTTGTTTTATATTCCGCTGGTTACTCTGATGTATGTCTACTTGGGTGCCCGGGTAAGGCACCAGTCACGGGCCCGGGTTCGGGTCGTGACAGTATTGTCTTGTTTGTTTAAAATGAAGGCAGGGTATTGCCTTGGTTGTTCAAAAAGATGGTGCCTTCATTCTGTATAATGAGAGTGCGTGCTAATTAATAAGAGTTAAGGAATTTCTTAACTTGCTTATGATATTTATGATAGCCGGTTGTGCTTATGTTATGTGATTATGATAGCCGATTGTGCTTATGTTACGTGATTATGTTAGCCAGTTGTGCTTGTGATATATTATTCATTACGGGGTCATTCCCCGGGGCATGTTGCATTTGCATATTTCGTGGATTTGCTCCCCACGATGCGAGGAAGTTACCTCATGCGAGTCCGTAGGGCTCATGCGGGTGAAATAGTCTCATGCGGGTGAAATAGTCCCATGCGGGTGAAATAGTCCTATGAGAGGAAATTACCTCATGCGAGTCCATAGGGTTCATGCGGGTGAAATAGTCTCATTCGGGTGAAATAGTCCTATGCGAGAAAATTATCTCATGCGAGTTCGTAGGGCTCATGCGGGTGAAATAGTCTCATGCGGGTGAAATAGTCCTATGCGAGGAAATTACCTCATGCGGGTGAAATAGTCTCATGCGGGTGAAATAGTCATATGCGAAGAAATTACCTCATGCGGGTCCACATGACCTATGTGGGTGAAATAGTCCCAGGAGTAGGATTGCATAATGATACGACGGGCGGGTGGCCCTAGATTGATCATAAGCTTCCTAGTTAAAGCGGTAAAGTTTACTCTACTTTTTAAAAAGGCACAGTGTACTGATATTTGAGTATTGTACTTTTTACACGTGCAAGCGGTGATGTTGTATTCCACAGGCATGCTTATCGATGACGGTGGTATATTATACTTGTTACATCTTGTGATGATGTTGTATTCCACGAGCATGCTTCGTGATATTATACGCCGAGGCGGTGTCCCCGATTTTGACATGTCTTCATATGTGAAAGTGGTACGGTGTTATAGTAGTCTGTTGATACAAGGTCTGATTGGCTCGATCGTTATATGACACGGTAGGATCTGGTATTTGATTTTCAGACTTGCCCCTGTCATTCTTTTGTACAGTTATGATCTTGTTTACTATACTGTATTTCCGTTCCATACTTGGTACCGTTATCGACCTCGCTCGGGGCTGCGTTCATGTCCGCAGTCTAGGTACTCGATTGTGGATCCGCGAGCTTAGGATCTGGTTCAAAGATTTGAGATGGCTTCAATGTTCCGGAGCTTGTCATTATGGCTAGGTATATCCAGGGGTACGGCGGGGCCTTGTCCGGTCACAGTTTACTGTCCAAATTCTTAGAGGTCTGTATTCATATGTGGGCTGGACTGGGTAGAGTGTATTTACATTGTTGAACAGTGTAGACCCTTTCGGGTGATTTTTATTATGGCAGCCTTATCGGCTTTCCATGTGTTTAGAGAAAAACAATAAGTGTTATTTGTCTTCCGCGATTTATTATGTTGTATGAATAAAAGGGTGCCCAGGTAGGGAACCGGTCGCGGGCCCAGGGTTCGGGGCGTGACAGAGTGGTATCAGAGCAGTTAGTCCTCGGAAAGTGTCTACAGACCGTGTCTAGTAGAGTCTTGATTATCGGTGTGTTGTGCACCACATCTATAATCAGGAGGCTACAGGACATTTAGGATTGGTTTCCATTCTTCTCACTCAGATCGTGCGATAGAGCTGTGTTGTTAGGGTAGTCTCTCCCTAACGAGTTATTTTGATTGCAGCTATGAAAAAGGCAACAGTGGCCCAGAAAGGATTATATGGATTGCGTATCCAGGTTGGTAAAATTATCGTATAGATGGTATGATGATGTATATCTGTACGAGCGTATTTACTTGGGGTCATATGTGTGTTGCCTAGAATGACTATGAGTTAACATAAGTTGGTAAGGTCGTGATAAATGCTTGAAAGGTGTGAAACAGTTTATTGAATCCACGCCTATGCTTTATATATGTACTGACTTGGAATAGTCAGAAGGTAATAAACGGTCTGAGATTGTGATAGACTCTTAAAAGAGATCATGTTTAATTGATTTGAGAGTGTACCATGTTGTTAGATTAAGTTGTGTTATCGTTATTATACCGTATTTCAGTAGTATGCGTGAGGCGTGCGCAAAGTTTAGCCTTAGTTAGGCATAAGGGACGAAATTTGTGCACAACCCACGAAAAGAATCGTTTTCCGACGAAACGTTTTCCAAAACTTGCGAAGGGAAAATTACGGTTGCGACATTTATATTTTTTGCGGATTTTTCCGAGAGACGAAATATTTTGGACCAACGAGAGGGCGACACTTGTCACCCTCAAATGGACGGCAACTTGTGGGCAAGCATGGCACGATTTTGTGGCCTAAACCATGGGTCAATGTTTGGTGAGTGATTTGTGGAGTAGGGATAGGGGCACTTGTGCAAATCCACACCCTCCACTTTCCCTCCACTTGCCTTAATCTTGGCCCTTGAAAGACTTATAAATACCCCAGGTTGAAGACTTCTTCATCCACAAATCATCTTCCAAGTCTCAAACTCCCCACTGTGAGAAGCTCTCGCCCAAAGCCTTCTCCCCTCATGAAGAGTTAAGCGAAACACCCCTTTCCCCCTTCCTAGTAGTCTCGGCAAAAGCCCCCCCTCTTGGTAGAAAATACTCTCCAAGTATTGTTACTATCCCCAAAATACCCTAGCCGTATATCTTGTAGTATTCCAAAGTCACCCCTATGCAAAAAGCCCAGAAATACTATCTTATATCCATTAGTCACTAAACGAAACCCTGGGAAAATCTTCATAGTTGGTTGAAGTAGTAAGTAGAAGTTGTGTAGAAACTTCTAAGGGTTTCTTGGAGTGGATTGGAGCGTACAGATTAGGAGCTAAACCTTGCTCAGGATCGACTTATAACTTGGATAATTTTGGGCTTACCGAGGTAAATATCTTATCCTTCTATTTTAATTAGAGATTACATACTGTAGAAGTATAGAACTAAGTATAAGACTTATAGAAAAATGGTATTAAAAGAAGAGAATTGAACTGTAATCACATCAGAAGAATATTAAAGAAGATTGAACTGTACTTAAATAGGACTGTATTTATAGTAGACTTGTGTAGTTTAACGGGTAGGGAAGTGTTGCCCGATTTTCCGTAGAATTAAGAACCTTCTGCTTAGAATATCCTACAGAGTAGTCTAGACGTTGATAGACGTATTTGACTATTATAGGTTGATACTCTGCGCGCGACATATTCGACTTGGCAGGTGGATTTCGCCGAGAAGGTATGTGATTCTTCCTATCCCCTTGAGCATGATATTTTAAAATATATATATATAGTACGGTGAGCGTCGTGTGTTAACTGAACATGGTTTGACTTGACGTCTTTTGACTTGAGTCTAAATAATAAAGAATCTTTAAGTATTTCAAAAGAATTATGAATCATTTTTGAAAGAAGAGTAATACTTGGTTTTTAAACAAAAAGCTTAAGAGTTATACTAGCTTTATGGGAAGTTAGGTATAACAACTTAAGAAAGATAAAAGGAACGGTTTACTTATGTGTTATGAAAGACTTGTATTGATTTGGAAAGTATAGTAAGATGGTTTGTCGAGTAGACATACTATGATGTTATGTGTGTTAGTATCTTGTAACGCTCGTGTAAAGAGGTTATTCTTATGGTGCTTATGTTGTTTAACGATAAGTCGTTATGTTAGTATTATATCACTCACTCTTGACATGATATACGGGGGTTCGCTCGACGCGAGTACACCTCATGCGATGCGTGTGACTATGATTCGAGAATACCTCACGCGGGTCGGGGACCTATGCGAGCCGAGAGTTCCAGGTTAGTGTGCGGGGATTACCTCATGCGGTCTATGTGGCCACGCGGACCACGAGTCGGGACGATGCCGGAGTAGCTACCCTCGACGCGGGAATACCTCATGCGGCCTAGGTGGCCTATGCGATGCGGGAGTCCAGATTAGGCATGCATGATGACACTAGGGCGATTGCCTTGCTTCGATCATTCGCAGCCTAGAAAAGACCTGTTACAGTTTACCTATTATTGCTCTTGTTTGTGATGTGGCACTATGTGCGGTTACATTGATTGTTTCGAACATATTTGTAAAATTGGTTTTAAAATGATATGATTTCATTTAAGTACTTCACAGTTTCACATACTTGGTACTGTTATCGACCTCCTCGGGCCGCGTTCATGCGAGTAAGGGAAAGCAGGTGCTAGATCCGCATCCTTAGGATCTTTTGCTTTGGTGTCAGGAGCTCCATCTTCTCCGGAGGCTCGACTTTTGGTATGGTTATCCCTGTTGTAGATATATGTACATTCAGGGTATGGCGGGGCCCTGTCCCGCCATAGTTATTTTCACGACCCGATTCCGGCGTGGTGGTGCCTTACCCTGCACCTAGTGATACAACATCGAGTAATCGGCGAACATAAACGATACAAGACATATTATGAAATATGAAACAATAATGAGAAAACTTGTCTTTCTAAGATATATATAAATGACAACTTTTTCAACATGAACGCTTTAATCCTTTTTACAAACCCCGCCCACAACAAAGATTACTGCACCTCTACGAATGATATGACAACCATGGCGGGGCAGGGCCCGCCAAACCCCGAATGTAAACACTTACTACGCAGTGGACTATACCATCGATAAGCCTCCGAGAAACGGAGCTTCCTAACGCTGAAAATGTGACCTCGAAAGCTAGGATCAACGATCGGTGTACCTCAACTGCTGCATGAACGCAATTCGGGAGGTCAAGATAACAGGTTTGCAGTATGTGAAAACGAAAATCAGTAAATGGAATCATAGTAGTCTATATAAAGCGTGAGACATGTATGATAACAAAACTACGATTCACAATAAACAAGCAAATATATCAAGTCGTGACTCACGCCTCAAAGTCATCACTCAAACATAACAATGGGTCTCACGCCACAACATCAATCATGCCCGTGGAATACCTTCCTCACCGCGGCAGCTTATGATAAAAAGCACCAAGGAACACACATGAACACCAGGTCCCACTGCCATAATAACCGTGCGGGGTAAATACGAAGGCATAGCCGACTACTAACACCCACGGTATCAACAAGGTCATGAATTGTATCATAAGATCTGCCTGCACCGTCACATGATCAAAGCCGCCACTTGCCGCAGTATATAATGCGCGCGTCTAGTCCTCGAACTTCCGCGACTCGCGATAGGCCAATCTCATCGCCCGCATTTAGGTATTCCCGCATCGGGTAGCTACTCCGGCATCGCCCCGACTTCGCGATCGCATGGCCACGGACGCATGCCCATAAAGGACGCACTAACTCGGAACTCTCGTAGCTCGCGATAGGCCCCGGGACTGCATGAGGTATTCTCGAATCATAGGTCCATCGACTACCGAGTCTACCCGCATCGGGCGGCAACTCGGAATCATCTCAAGAGATGAGTGATGTAAAATACTAACACAACAGCTTATCGTTAAGCAACATAGTCACAACAAAGGAAAACCCCTTTACACAACATCACAAGATACTAACACACGTAGCATCCTAGCATGTTTACTTATCAATCAACAAGAAAGTATTACAAGGCTATCACAAACCAACACAATCAAGTTATACACGCAAGTACTTTAAGCTAACAAGTTCGGGTATCTACCCCTACAAGATTTCATACATTAAATCTTTTAAAAGATCCGTTGCTTTCACATAAGTCACACAATACGTAGTATAAAATAGAGTGATCGTCTTTTAAATAAACTAAAACACTTACCTTTGTAAAATCAAGTAACAACATTATTTTCCAAACGCCCAAGTTTGCCTAATTTCAATGTTCACGCTTTCTTATTTTAGAAAGGTTTCGTAGTTCATAGTCTTATTCATTTAAGAATATAATTCTCTTTTAAACAATCTGAGAAACATAAGTCTTATATGTGAGTAGGATATTCTTGTTTATAACAATCTTATTACAGAAGTGATCTAGGAAATATCATTTTGTCTCATCTTAGCTTATGCGGATGGAAGTTTCTCTTGGTTTTAATAATACTTAATTAGTCAAAACATTTCCTTTTATTAACGCTGCGATGGTTTGTCGATACATTCGATTTAGAAATCAAGAAAACATTCTTAAGCCGTTATACCTAACTTCCCATAAAGCTAGTATAACTCTTAAGTTTTTCAAAACCAAGTATTACTTCTTCTTTCAAAATGATTCAAAAATCTTTTGAAATACTTCAAGTTCTTTATTAACACATAACAAGCCGCTTATAGTTCAAATCGCTTACCTTTTAAAGACTACAAGTATTTTCTTACCAACATAAAGTCGTTATAACCAACTTCCCATAAAGCCGTTATAACACTTTATGTTTTAAACAATCAAATACGTTTAGCGTATGCGCCTACCGTACTACATAGTTCACACATATCATGCTAGAAGAGATAGGAAGAGGTTCACATACCTCGCGACGAGTATCGACTAATAGCAAAACGCCCAAGTACTTCCAACCGCTTCGGCTACTCCTTAAGCCAAGTAGATCGCGCCATACGTGAGTACTTCAACCTATAAGGCCACAAGGCGCTTTATTAACATTTAGATCTCATCGTAGAACATTCTACCTGCGAAAATTCGCGCACCTCCCCAACAACAGAAATCTCCTCTCTATCGAGGCGGCCACCAAGCCAACCGGGGTTATACGCCTAACCCTAGCTGTACAATTCTACTCCACGGCACTACTACACAAGTCTCATCAGATTCTCTATGTAATTACAGATTCGATTCTTCTTTAAATTCAGCTTAAGTCGCAAAGACATCGGTAAGTATTATTCAAGCTTAAGTCAAAAGACATTGCGATAACTACGTTGATTCTATATATAGTATACTTCAACTATATATTCTAACAATATGTAATTTCAATTACAACAGAGGACAAGATAATTACCTCGATAAGCCCATAATTATCCTAGTTAAAAGTCGATCTCGGGCAATCGTTTAGCTCCAACTCAGCGCTCAACCGCTCTAAACCACCCTTAGAAGTTCTAACCAACTTCTACACAATACTCAACGGACTATGGAGATTTTCCTAGGGTTTGGTTTTGTGGTAGACTGAGTATAATAGTATTTCGGGCATTTTCAGATAGGTATAACCTTAGAATACTACAAGGTATACGGCTAAGGTAATTTGGGCATTATAACAATACTTTTGAGAGTATTTCTACACCACAAAGGGGGTATTATACAGCAACTAGGCTGGGGTACCCACTGCACTACTAGGAGGGGAGGGCTCTCGGCGAGGGCCTTTCAAGGGAGAGGGCTCTTGGGCAGAGTCAACAAGAGGGAGAGGAGGGATTTTAACACTTAGAAGATTTGTGGAAAGGATGAAGAATTCATCAAAGGGAGAGGGTATTTATAGCACAAGCCAAGGCAACCAATGGCCAAGATCTTGCCAAGTGCATAGCAAGTGTAGGCCAAGATCTTGCCAAGTGCACCTTAACCAACTAACACACAAATATCCTACCTACTCCATGACAAAAATGACCAACTTTCGGCCAAGCTTGACCGCCCAAGGTGTTCCAATGAGAGGGTGACAAGTGTCGCCCTCTTGTTGGTCCAAAATGTTTCGTCTCTAAAAATCCGCAAAAATAAAATATGGCATAGCGGAAATTCCCACGAAAGTGTGGAAAACGTTTCACAAAAACGACTCTAACCGGGTGTTGTGCACAAAATTAAATCGGCCAAGCCTACTTGAAGTTCGAAATTTCCTACGTACGTCCCTGCGTACATACTCTGGAAATACGGGGTATAACATTCTCCCCTCCTTAGAAACATTCGTCCCGAATGTTCCTTCTAAGTCTCAACACAAACGCGCAGATAGTCTCACTGCTATACTTACGAAAACAATCCTGCCACGCATGGCCACGGAACCAACTTGCGCAAAGTACTTACCTTCAAGTCCACGAGGACACACCTCTAACATCACAAACGCTCCCATCCAAGGGTCTAAAATATAATTTCTTCGCACTTTCTCCACACAAAAGAAATGATCACACCTATGCTCGCCATACATGCTCGCTTCTCTCTTTACTCGTCGTAGATACCACTTTGTCACTTTGCCTGAGGCATTAACCTTCTCAGCGATCCAACAAATGGTACCACTTTTGTCACTTTGTCGCGAGCCTTGCTCGACGACCCAACAAATGGTACCGGGCTGCATGCGATCCCTGAGGATGTCGTACACTCAAACTCTTACCACATTTCTGATACTGCTTCAGTTTCCAAAACTCGGGTTTACTATCTCTAACGTGGTCATCATCAACTGGGAACACTGATGGATCTCGATACTTTCCTAACATAACAATACGAAAGATCGACGACGCCTCCTAAGTCGGACGGCAAAAGCTAAAATATAGGCAACCCGCCTATTCTTCACATGAACTTAAAAGGCCCAAAGTAACTCGCTAAGTTCCTCTCGTTTTCCAAAACCCGTCACACCCAAACCGGGTGGTACCTTAGAAGACCGACCGTCAACTCGAACTCTAAGCGTCGCCGTGATTATCATACGATTTCTCCGTTGCCAGAACCTCTTCTAGACAAGCTTCTCACTATCCACAGTCTGCTGGAACAAGCCTGAACCAACTGTCTGAACCTTGCCAACATCGAACCAATCGACCGGCAACTTACACTTCCGCCCCTACAAGGCTTCAAAAGGTGACATCCGAACACTGAAATGGTAGCTTAAACACTCCCTCCACAGGAGACAACAATCTCCACAACTACTCCTGAAATCCAACCACCGCCCGAGGCGAACGCGGTCGAGACTCACCTGAGTTCCTAACCTTGCCTGGCAAAACTTCCAGAAACAACAACAGCCCTACCCTGGGCTCCACTGTCTGTCGTAAGGTGAAGGTAGGCACCCCGTGCAGCCTTACAACCTTTCAGATAACTCAACACAATGAGTAAACGGCCCCGACCAGAAGAAACACGACGGGCTGCCTCATCGACCCGACCACCGGTCGAACGCATCCACGAACTCGTCAGACGTTAACTAAACTTGGGTCTAACACCCTCAACCCTAACACAAGGCGGGACCACCACAACCCCATCATCACCAAACCTACCGCGGTTGACCCGCAACGTGGCCTCAACCCGACCCGCAACGCGCACAATACTAGCTCCCGATTCTAACAATCTCACAAATCACGCTTCAAAACCTGGCGGTCTTCTTAGCTCAACTACCCCTTTCATTCCACACTACTAGGGACCTATCCCAACATAACTCACGGCACTATGCTTCCGATAAGGGTCAAACATAACACTACACCTTTCTCGAGACGGCCTCACCTCAAGGTCTCTACGTAAAAGCTCTAAGGCTCACACCTTCTCTATCCCCAAAATCTTACTCGGTTAAACAACCATGATCTAATCACGACTAACACAATTATCGTAACATAGCACTTAAGGTATACTCACCTTATCACACATACAGATCTCTAGAGGTTAAGGATATATCTATATCTCCGCTTCACTCCTTAGTCGTCTAATCAAACGCCCCGTGAGCGCATAAGGAAAGGCGACTTAACTACCCACCGATCCTGAAGGCTAAGCCCTCCTACAAGGACACTCTTTCGACATCAGACCCTGACGGTCATAGGTACAA
The DNA here is from genome assembly GCA_029844215.1 of Przewalskia tangutica. Classification (NCBI taxonomy): domain Eukaryota; kingdom Viridiplantae; phylum Streptophyta; class Magnoliopsida; order Solanales; family Solanaceae; genus Przewalskia; species Przewalskia tangutica. Next base: position 87,401,492 of record CM056726.1, on the reverse strand, counting down.
CAAGTACGAACTAAAAGACGACATTCCCCGGGATGACGTCTGCCAAACTGTGAACCGGAAGCCCTGGAGTTCTAACCAACTCCGCATACCCCGAACGCCCCGAAATCCGTGGAAGACCACTCGCATTGTGGATATGCATAATCAAATCTGCGTGAGGTGACTCGCCGAAAGTTACCAAAGGACCTTGCCGCTGCCTCTTCTGTCCTCGGTTAACCCGATCTCTACGTTTCTCGGCCGTATAAGCTCGCATACGTGCCATGCTCAACTAGCAAGAACTACTTGCACAACCCTCTCGCTGATATTCATCAAGACTCGCGATACATCCGTATACTCGTAGTTAAATCCATAGCTAATACAGGTCGCCTCTTGCAATCCATATTCTCTGCTCTGGTCGTGGGCGAAGGTTCAAATATCATGGCCGCAGAGGAATCGCCGCCGTATAAACTTTACTTGGGGCTAGCGATGTCGCAGAAATCGAACGAAGCACCTAACTCGGTGATGATCGGGCCTGCCTCGCCACCTCTCGAACTCCACTCGCAGCCTCGCCTGCGCCTTGCCTCCCGGGCCCGGTTTGCCTACGCGGAGGCATAACGAGCAGGGAAATAATTTCGTCGAGGGTCCACTTACAACACGCCTCTAAGGCACGATCTCGAGTGAGAAGAATAGAAACCAATCTTAAATACTTATAGCCTCCTGATTATTGATGTGGTGCACAACACACCGATAATCAAGACTCATCGGATACGATTCGTAGACACTTTCCGAGGATTAATCGCTCGATACCACTTTTGTCACGACCGATTCCGGCGTGATCGTGCCTTACCCGGCACCCTAGTGATACAACATCAGAGTAATCAGCGGAACATAAAACGATACAAGACATATTATGAAATATGAAACAATAATCTGAGAAAAACTTGCCTTTCGGCATATATATAAATGACAACTTTTTCAACACGAACAGTTTAATCCTTTTTACAAACCCTGCCACAACAAGATTACTATGCACTTCTACGAATGATATGACAACCATGGCGGACAGGCCCGCCAAACCCACGAATGTAAACACTTACTACGACAGGGACTATACCACCGATAAGCCTCCTGAGAAACGCGAGCTTCCTAACGCTGAAAATGTGACCAAAGCTAGGATCAACGATCGTGTACCTCAACTGCGGCAGTGAACGCAGCCCGAACGAGGTCAAGACAACAGTGCCGGTATGTGAAACGAAAATCGTAAATGGAATCATAGTAGTCTATATAAAGCAGAGACATGTATGATAACAAAACTACGCCTGATAAACAAGCAACATATCAAGTCGTGGACTCACGCCAAAGTCATCACTCAAACATAACAACGGGTCTCACGCCACAACATCAATCATGCCCGTGGAATACCTTCCTCACCGCCGCTAGCTTTATGATAAAAAGCACCAAGGAACACACATGAACACCGTGTCCCACCTTGCCATAATAACACCGCACGGGGTAAGTGCGAAGGCATAGCCGACTACTAACACCCACGACCAACAAGGTCATGAATCGTATCATAAGATCTGTCTGCACCGTCACATGATCAAAGCCGCCACTTGCCCGGTATCTAATGCGCGTCTAGTCCTCGAACTTCCGCAGCCCGCATAGGCCAATCTCATCGCCCGCATGAGGTATTCCCGCATCGGTAGCTACTCCCAAGATCGCCCCGACTTCGCGATCGCATGGCCACACGGACCGCATGCCCATAAAGGACGACACTAACTCGGAACTCTCGTAGCTCGCATAGGCCTCGGGACTGCATGAGGTATTCTCGAATCATAGGTCCATCGACCGCTGAGTCTACCGCGACGGAGGCGCTTAACCCTAATCATCTCAAGAGACGAGTGATGTAAAATACTAACACAACAGCTTATCGTTACAACATAGTCACAACAAAGGAAAACCCTTTACACAACATCACAAGATACTAACACACGTAGCATCCTAGCATGTTTACTTATCAATCAACAAGAAAGTATTACAAGGCTATCACAAACCAACACAATCAAGTTATACACACAAGGTACTTTAAGCTAACAAGTTCGGTATCTACCCCTACAAGATTACTTCATACATTAAATCTTTTAAAAGATCCGTTGCTTTCACATAAGTCACACAATACGTAGTATAAAATAGTCGACTGCCTTTTTAAATAAACTAAAACACTTACCTTTGTAAAATCAAGTAACAACATTATTTTCCAAACGCCCAAGTTTGCCTAATTTCAATGTTCACGTTTCTTATTTTAGAAAGGTTTCAGAGTTCATAGTCTTATTCATTTAAGAATATAATTCTCTTTAAACAATCTGAGAAACATAAGTCTTATATGTGAGTAGGATATTCTTGTTTATAACAATCTTATTACAAAGAAATTGATCTAGGAAATATCATTTTGTCTCATCTTAGCTTCTATGCAGATGGAAGTTTCTCGGTTTTAATAATACTTAATTAGTCAAAACATTTCCTTTTATTAACGCCGCAGTGGTTTGTCGATACATTCGATTTCAAATCAAGAAAACATTCTTAAGCCGTTATACCTAACTTCCCATAAAGCTAGTATAACTCTTAAGTTTTGCAAAAACCAAGTATTACTTCTTCTTTCAAAATGATTCAAAAATCTTTTGAAATACTTCAAGTTCTTTATTAACACATAACAAGCCAGTTATAGTTCAAATCAGTTACCTTTTAAATACCACAAGTATTTTCTTACCAACATAAAGCTGTTATAACCAACTTCCCATAAAGCCGTTATAAAACTTTATGTTTTAAATCAATCAAATACGTTAGCACATGACGCTCACCGCACTACATAGTTCACACATATCATGCTAGAAGAGATAGAAGAGGTTCACATACCTCGCGACGAGTATCGACTAATAGCAAACGCCTCCAAGTACTTCCAACCGTGGCTACTCCTTAAGCCAAGTAGATCGCGCCATACGTGAGTACTTCAACCTATAAGGCCACAAGGCGCTTATTAACATTTAGATCTCATCGAGAACATTCTACTGAAAATTCGGCGTGCATCTTAGCAGCACATGTGGCGTAAATCTCTCTTTATCGGTGATGCGACCAACCGGGACGGCGGGGAGTTATGCGTCCCAACACTAGTCTGATTCGGTACTCTGATCTTCTTGCAAGTGCTATGTCACATTTATGTAATTCTGCTGATCCCTCTCTTGTGTCTGACCTCATCTTGATGCAGTTGATAATGTGTAAATTCGGGCTTAAGTCGCGAACATTACGTAAGACATTAAAGTCGAGTAATCGGAGCTTAGAAATCCGAAAATTGCGGAATGATAACTAAATTCGATTCTATATATAGTATACTTGACCAGTATATATTAACAATATGTAATTTCGATTACGTAATAGAGGAGACCAGATAATTACCTCGATAAGCCCGTAATTATCCTAGTTAAAAAAAATTAGATCGCGGGCAATGGATTTAGCTCGCGACTTCCGTGGCGCTCGGCCCACATGCTAAACCGCGCCTTAAGTTCTAACCAAACACGCTTCTACGATACTCTGACGGACTATGGAGATTTTCCCTAGGGAGGTTTTCGGTTTTTGTGGTAGTGGCGGAGTATAATAGTATTTACAGGCATTTTAGGTATAGGTATAACCTTAGAAATACTACAAGGTTATCTGACGGCTAGGTAATTTGGGCATTATAACAATACTTTTGAGAGTATTTCTGCCAGAGGGGTAGTTATATTATCACGAGAACAAGGCTCTTTAGGCTAGGGGGTACCGCCCCGGCCCTCTTGAGGAGGAGGGAGGGCTCTCGTAGTGCTGGCGACCGAAGGGGGAGGGGTGCTCTCGCGAAAGAGGCCTCAAGAGGAGGGGAGGGATTTTAACCGAGACTTGAGATTTTGTGGATGAAGAAGTCTTTCATCAAGGGAAGGGGTATTTATAGGTCGAGGATGTGAGTGAAAGGCCAAGATGGCCAAGATCTTGCCCAGTGTTAGAGGCAAGTGTAGGGCTAGATTTAGCCAAAGTTGCTGTACCCTGGAAATAGCCCGGACCGGCTTTGTGCGCAACACAAGCGTGCCAATATCTTAGCCAAGCATACCGCGTGGGCCATTTAGTCGAAGCGAGAGCTATCGTCGCCCGATTGGAGGTGCCAAGTAGTGGCGCCTCCGTTCAATTGGCCTGAAAATGTTTAAATGCTCTCGGAAAAATCCAAAAAAATTAAAAATGAATGGCGTAGTAGGCCAGAATTCCTACGGAAAGGCGTGGCAAGCGTTTCGTCGGTAAAATGACTCTGTCCGGGTGTGTGAAGCAAATTTAATTGGCCCAGCCAACTGCTTTGCTTCTCAAGGCTTTAAATTTTATCGTCGTCACGCCATTACATACATCTGCAGGAAATACGAGTGGTATAACGTTCTCCTCGCTTGAAAACGATTCGTCCGAATGTTTCGCCTTTAAATCTCCAGAACAACAGCGATGGCGATGTAAATAGTCTTAGCTCCCTTTATACTTACGAGAACAATCCTGCCACACTGATGGCCCGCGAAACAACTTGAACGTAGCCTGCTTATCCAGAAGTCACGAGGAACACCTCTATCGTAGCCCTGAAGCGCCTCTATCAGGGGGGAGTGCTAAATACTTTTCGCCGCCTTGCAAAAAAAGAAATGATGCGTCTATGCTGCGTGATACCATGCTCGCTGCACACGATACCTTGCTGCACATTGAAGCTGCCGCTCGGGCGTTGAGAGTACCCGCTTTGTCGCGAGCGCTGCTCGACGTGATCCCGACAAATGAATGCCGATAACTGCCGATCATTCGGAGGATGCCATTACTGCTCGAACTCTTACACCCGCAGTTCACGTCGCCCGGTTCCAAGAACTTCGGGGTTACTATCTACACGTGGTCATCGTTGGCGGGAACACTTTCTGGATGGATCTCCGATACTTTCCGATTTAACAATGCTGAAAAGGCCGGACGCCTTGCCTCCTAAGTCGGACGTGCAATAAAATGCTAACATATAAGCGACTGGCCTATCCGCTTAGCGTGAACTCCTCCGAGCACAAAGGCCCCAGTAACTCGGGCTAAGTTTCCTCTGTTTTCCAAAACTTGCGTCAAATCGCACTGATCAGGTGGTACTCAGAAAATGGCCCAACCTGAACTACAAGCGTCGTAGATTATCACGCGCGATTTTCTGCAGTGCGAACTTCTTACAGGCAGGCTTCTCCATTTATCCATCCGCGATCTGCTGGAACAGGCACAGACCAACTATCCCGAACCTTGCCAACGCTCAGACCAATCATTGGTAAATGACTTACAGCCGCCCATGAGGAGGCCGTAAGGCGATATCATCGAATAACCAGAAATGGTAAGCTTAAACCTTTCGTGACGGAGACAACAATCGCGACTATCACGAAATCTGGCAACGGCGGCGGCGAATGGCGGTCCCTGAGACTTCGTATTGAGTTCTGGTAACACATGCTTGTGGTAAAGCGAGAACCTCCGAGAAAGCTAAGCGTAACACGAAGCCCGGCTCATGCAACTCTGTCATAAGGTGAAGGTAGGCACCAGTCTGACGCGCCAGCGCTTTGGATAACTCGGCCACCGGTAGAAATCGCGGTCTTTGGCCAGAAGAACGCGATGGGAAATTTTTGCCCCAATCGGCTTGACGGTACAGTCGAGCAATCCACGCGAACTTCGTCTGGATTAGTTAACTAAACTTGGGCCTAACACCCTCATGACACTAACGGCTGGCGGACCGCAGGCGGCTGCCAGCGCCCCTGCAAGCGGGTTGACGCGTAGCGTGGCCTCGGCAGGCGTGGCGCGCGCATGATACTAGCTCGTCCGGGAACGATCTACTTAATCACGTTTGAAAACCTAAGCGGTCTTCTTAGCTCGACTACCCGGCTCGTTTCGTTTCCACCTGCTTAGGGACCTATCTCAGCGTAACTCCGTGCTGAAAACTCGGAGTAAGGATTCGAAACGCAACACTACGCCTAAAGGTCGAGATGGCTTTCGCCTCTACAAGGTCTTTGTAAAAAGCTACAAAAAGGCTCACGCGCCTGCATCCCCCAAAATCTTACTCGGTTAATGACCGATTGGCTTCTATCCACCCACATGTTAACATTTAGCGCTATCGAGAACGCATAGCACTTAATTCATCTACCTGCGGCGCTTATCGCGCATCGAGATCTACTGAAGGGTTAAAGGAATATATACATATCTACTGCATCATCCTTGATACGTTACTAATCAAACCTGCCCAGTAACCGTAGCATTGCGTGAGGGAAGATGGCCGAACTACCGTCCGATCTTGAAGGCTAAGTCCTCTATAAAGGACAACTCTTTCGACATCGGACCGGCGGTCGTGTAAGTCTGACCAATGCGAACTAAAAAAGCGACATTCCGGGATGGCGTGCAGCCAGCGCTAATGAGCCGGAAGCCACGGAGTTGACCAACTCCTGCGTACCGAGCGTCACGAAATATCCAAAAAAGTGGAGGACCACTCTGCATTGCTTTGGATATCGTCGTAATCTAATCGGCCCTATTTGGTGGTGAGCTATTTCGCTTTCGAAAGTTACGAAAGGACTTGCTGCTACGGCGCCTTATAGCGTTTTGTTAACGTCGATCTACGGTTTCGGCTTTCGCATGAGCGTAAGCGTCTACGAGGCCGTACTCGAGAAAGCCTAAGCGAAGAACTACTCTTTTTTGACATACTGACCTTAGATAGTGATATTAAACCAGACTACGCGATACGTACGGTATACTGCAGTAGCCAAATCCATGCTAATGCTGGTCGCCTCTTTGCAATCCATGATTCACTTGTTCTGGTCATGGCTAGGCGAAGGTTGAATATCATGGCGCGATGGAGGCTACGCCGTACTTAAACTATATTTGGGCTGGTAGTGGCGTGTGAGAACTCCCCCGAGATGAGCCACCACTAGTGTAATGATTGGGCTGTGCCCTTTGCCACCCTCTGAACTCTGCTCGCGGCTCGCCAGGTGCGCGCCTCTGGGCACGGGTTGCCATGCGGAGGCATAGCGGTAAAGGGAAGAAATGTCGTCGGAGGGTCGGACTACTTACTGACCGGCTCACAGGCCTGCGATCACCGAGTGAGAAGAATAGAAACGATCACCAAATATCCACTGTAGCCTCGCGATTATTGGTGTAGTGCCTTGTACCACCGCGCGATGTCCCAGACTACTCGGATCACGATGCCTGTAGCGAACCCAGCTTTTCAGGATTAAGCGCTCACGTGATACGGCTTTTGTCGCGACCGGTCCGGGCGTGGTGGTAGTCTGCCTACCGGGCACCCTCCAGTGATACAAGCATGTCGAATGTCGTAGGAACATAAAGGCGATGTCTGAGGCGTATGAATATGAAATGTCCCGAGACAAGGCGGTGAAATAAGGCAGGGCGACCCCAGCGGAAAACTTGCCTTTCGGCATATATAAATAACAACTTTTACAAATGAGCAGTTTAATCCTTTTCACAAACCACCTTACGTGATCTACGGACCTCTAAGAAATGATACGACAACAATGGCGGACAGGGCCCGCCATACCCCGAATGTAAACACCTACAACAACGGGGACTATACCACCGATAAGCCTCGAGAAAGCGGAGCTTTCCCAAATGCCGAATCTGACCTAAGAGCGAGGATCGATCGGTGTACCTTTACTGCGGTATGAACGCAGCCCCGAAGAGGTCGATGCAGTACCAAGTATGTGGCGAAAATAACATCGTAAATGAAATCATAGTAGTCTATATAAAGTAGGAGACATGTATGATAACGAACTACGATTCACCAACAAATAGCGATCGTATCAAGTCGTGGACTCACGCCTCAAAGTTATCACAATAAAACCGTGCGGGGCAAGTACGAAGGCATGGCCGACTACTAAGACCCACGGTGCAAAAATACCACAAAGCGTATCCGAGGTCTTTCTGCCGCACCATGATCGAAGGCGCCACTCGCGCCAATATCAATGTCGCGTCTATCCTCGAACTCTCGCAGCTCGCATAGGTCACACGGACCGCATGAGGTATTCTCGAATCATGGTCCTGCATCGCCGAGGTATACCCGCATCGAAGGCGGCTAACCCTCGGTATCCGCTAGGCTCCCGCGACCCGCGCATAGTCTCAAAAGACCGCATAGTCTCAACAGCGCATAGGAATCCCGCGTCGGGCTAAACACCGGAATGATCAATCCGGAGCTACGCGACTCGCATAGTCACGAGGACCGCATAGGCGTAAAGACCCGCATCGGGTGGCAAGCCCTCGGTATAATAAGTCAAAGGGTATGTGATACAATAATAGTACAACGCTTAACGCTTAACAACGTAAGCACAACAAGAATGACCCCTACATCACGATCACACAAGATACTAACACATGTAGCATCCTAACATTTTCACTTATCACATCAACAAGAAAGTATTTACAAGGCTATCTCAAACCAACACAATCAAGTTATTCACACAAGGTACTTTAAGCTAACAAGTTCGGTATCTACCCCTAAAGTACTTCATACATTAAATCTTTTTAAAAGATCCGTTGCTTTCACATAAGTCACACAATACCAGTAAAAAATAGAGTATCTTTTTAAATAAACCAAAACACTTACCTTTGTAAAATCAAGTAACAACATTATTTTCCAAACGCCCAAGTTTGCCTAATTTCAAATGTTCACGTTTCTTATTTTAGAAAGGTTTCAGTAGTTCACGATCTTATTCATTTAAGAATATAATTCTCCTTTAAACAATCCGAGAAACATAAGTCTTATGTGAGTAGGATATTCTTGTTTATAACAATCTTATTACAAGTAGTGATCTAGGAAATATCATTTTGTCTCATCTTAGCTTCTATGCGGATGGAAGTTTCTCTTGGTTTTAATAATACTTAATTAGTCAAAACATTTCCTTTTATTAACGCTATGATGGTTTGTCGATACACATTCGATTTCAAATCGGTAAAAACATTCTTAAGCCGTTATACCTAACTTCCCATAAAGCTAGTATAACTCTTAAGTTTTCAAAACCAAGTATTACTTCTTCTTTCAAAATGATTCCAAAAATCTTTTGAAATACTTCAAGTTCTTTATTAACACATAACAAGCGATTTATAATTCAAATCGGTTACCTTATTAAAACCATATGTATTTTCTACCAACATAAAGTATTATAACCAACTTCCCATAAAGCGTTATAACACTTTATGTTTTAAACCAATCAAATACATTTAGCACATGCACGTCTACCGCACTACATAGTTCACACATTTCATGCTAGAAGAGATAGGAAGAGGTTCACATACCTCGCGACGATTATCGACTAACAGCAAAACGCTCAGTACCTCAAACCGTCGACTACTCCTAGTCCGTAAGATTACGTCACACGTAGCACTTCAAACTATAAGGCCACAAGGCTCTTATTAAAATCTATATCTTAACGTAGAACATTACGAGAAAATTTGGCACCTCCCCCGCACATGGCGTAAATCTCCTCCTCTAACAGGGGCGGCTACCAAGCCAACCAGGGGGTTAATCATCTAACCGAACGGTACAATTCTACTCGCAAGACTACTACACAAGTCTCATGTAATACGATCTATGTAATTACTGATTCGATTCGCTTCTTGGGCTTAAGTCAAAAGACATTGCCAACTAACTACGTTGTACTATATATAGTATACTTCAACTATATATTCAAACAACATGTAATTTCCAATTACAATAGAGGACAAGATATTTACCTCGATAAGCCCATAATTATCCAAGTATAAAGTCGATCCGGGCAATCGTTTAGCTCGACTCCGTGCGCTCAACCGCTCCAAACTACCCTTAGAAGTTCTAACCAACTTACATACTACTCCAACTAACCATGGAGATTTTCCTTAGGGTTTCGGTTTGGTGGTACCGGGAGTATAATAGTATTTTTCGGGCTTTCAGATAGGTATAACCTTAGAATACAACAAAGTATACGGCTAAGGTAATTTGGGCATTATAACAATACTTTTGAGAGTATTTCTACCAAGAGAGTGGGTATTATCAAAGCAACTAGGCTAGGGGTACCCACGCCACACTCTTAGGAGGAGGGGTTCTCGGAGAGCCACTAGGCAAGGGAGGGACATCTCTCGGCCAAGAGGCCTCGAAAAGGGGAGGAAAGGCTCTCAAGACTTAGGCATTTTGGATGAAGAAGTCTTCACCTTAGAGGGGTATTTATAGGTCAAGGGATGGCCAACCAAAGGCCAAGATCAATCCATGTGTTAGGCAAGTGTAGGGCTAGGATTTACCAAACACAAATATCCTACCTACCCTTGACTTTGTGCCAAGGCACAAAAACGTGCCAAGCTTAGCCATTTTCGTCCAATGGACGATTTGAAGTCCACGATGAGAGGGTGCAGTGGCGCCCTCTTGTTGATCCAACACGTTCGCCTCTCGGAAAAATCCGCAAAAATAGAAATGACATAGCGGAAATTCCCTACGAAGGTGAAAGCGTTTTCGTCAAAAGCGACTCTAAGCGGGTGTTGTGCACAAACATAAATCGGCAAGTCACTTTGCCTACTCAAGGCTTTAAACTTTTATCGCGCACGCTACGTACATACTCTGGAAATACGGGGTATAACATTCTCCCCTCCTTAGAAACATTCGTCCCGAATGTTCCCTTTAAATCTCAAGACAACCGCGCGCCAGTATAGTCTTCACTACTATACTTACGAGAACAATCCTTGCCACACATGGCCACAGAAACAACTTGCGCAAAAAGCCTACATCCAAGTCCACGAGGAAACACCTCTATCATCACCATAACACCTCTTACCGGTGGTCTATAATATACTTCTTTCGCGCACTTTTACAAAAAAAAAAGAAATGATCACATCTATGCTCGCGATACCACTGATACCACTTTTGTCACTTTGCCGCGAGGTTCTAGTGTCACTCCGGCGACCCAACAAACGGTACCGGACTGCATGCGATCCCTAAGGTTGTCGTACACTCGAACTCTTACCACATTTCGACCTCGCCGGCTTCCAAAACTCGAGTTACTATCTCTAACGTGGTCATCATTAGCGGGAACACTCTGGATGGATCTCGATACTTTCCGATCATAACAATACGAAGATCGGACGTCTCGCCTCCTAAGTCGGACGGCAAAAGCTAACATATAGGCAGCACGGCCTATCCTTCACATGAACTCACAAAGGCCCAAGTAACTCGGGCTAAGTTCCTCTCGTATTCCTAACTCGTCACTTTGACGGGGTGGTGCTTAAGAAGACCGACCGTCAACACGAACTCTGGCGTCGCCGCCGATTATCCGCAATTCCTCCGAGTGCGGAACTTCTTCTAGACAAGCTTCACTATCCACGGTCTGCCGGAACAAGCTGAACCGACTATCCGAATCTTGCCAACATCGAACCAATCGACCGTGACTTACACTTCCGCCCTTACAAGGCTTCATAAGGCAATATCCGAACACCGAAATGGTAGCTTAAACACTACCTCCACGGGAGACAACAATCCCGCAACTATCCCGAAATCCAAACACCGCCCGAGGCGAATGTGGTTCTGAGACTCACCAGTTCCTATCGCCTGGTAAAACTTTTAGAAAACGAAAATAGCCACACGGGCTTCACTTTATGCGACATAAGGTGAAGGTAGGCACCTGCAGCCTTACAACCTTCGGATAACCCAACACGCGAGTAAACGGTCCCGACAGAAGAACACGATGGGCTGCCCCCATCGCCCGACCATCGGTCGAACGCATCCACGAACTTCGTCTGGTTAACTAAACTTGGGCCTAACACCTCACAACCCTAACACAAAGCGGGACCACCACAACCCGACCCCACGATCCTACCGCGGGTTGACCCTTGGCGTGGCCTCAACCCGACCAGGCGCGCGCACAATACTAGCTCCCGATTGAACAATCTCACTAATCACGTTTGAAAACCTGGCGGTCTTCTTAGCTCAACTACCCGCTTTCATTCCACACTACCAGGGACCTATCCCAACATAACTCACGTGCACTATGCACCCGACAAGGTCAAACATAACACTACACCTCTTCTCGAGATGGCCTTACCTCTAAGGTCTTTACGTAAAACATTCTAAGGTTCACACCTTCTCTATCCCCCAAAATCTTACTCGGTGACCCACCATGATTTCTAAACACAACTAACACACTGCTATCAGAACATAGCACTTAAGGTATACTCACCTTATCACATAAACGAAACTCTAGAGGGTTAAAGATATATCTATATCTACTGCTTCACTCCCCTTAGTCGTTCTAATCAAACCTGCCCCGTAGGGCGCATAGCTAAGGAAGATGACGAACTACCCACCAATCACGAAGGCTAAGTGCAGTAACGACCCGTTCGGGGCCCGTTGCAGTGCCTTACCACAGGCACCCTAGTGATACATACATCGAGAAAATCAGCGAACATAAAACATGAGACATTTAACAAGGGATATAATAAATACACAGCAACCAAAAGCGATTGCCTTCGATATATACATAAAACACGAGCAGTTTAATCCTTTTACAACCGCCACACAGCGATTACGGACCTCTAAGATATCTGATGACTATGACGGACAGGCCCCGCCATACCACGAATGTACAAGAACCTACAACTCGTGGAACACTACCAAAAGATAAGCCTCGGAGAAGCGGAGCTTAAATCGCTGGCTCGTGATCCTATGAGCGAGATCCACGATCGATGTACCTACCTGCGGCGTGAACGGCCCCGAGGAGGTCGATCTAAGTACCAAGTATGTGAAAGCTGATAACATGTAAATGAAATCATACTAGTCTATATAAAGCGGGAGACATGTATGATAACCAAACTACGATTCACAACATAAAACGATCATCACTCCGATATATCTATGGGTCTCACGCCACAACATCAATCGAGTTCGCATTATGGCGCGTGCCCGGAATCTTGCATCGGTGTAGACATGTCCATGATGCAACAATAATACCAATGTCCAGCGCGCATGCCCCGGAATCTGCGCCGGTGTAGACATGTCCATGTGACCTCAATAACAAGACAATCCAAATGGAAGCATACCTGCGCTACGCGTCGTGTCGGTATGTCCAAAGGGAAACAATAAGACAACATTCCAAATGGGCGATACCCGCGCTACGATCGTGTCGGTATGTCAAAGAAACAATAGGACGGCATTCCAAATGGGCGATACGTGCGCTACGCATCGTGTCGGTATGTCCAAGGAAACAATAAGACAACATTCCAAATGGACGCATACGTGCGCTACGCGTCGTGTCGATATGTCGAAGGAAACAATAGGACATTCCAAATGGACGCATACGTGCGCTACGATCGTGTCGATATATCCAAAGCGATTAACACAAGACCTTAACCAAAATGGAAGCATGCGTGGTGTCGCGGTCGCGATGTCCAGCGGTTAACAACAATAATACTATCAGCGAGGAGCGTGCGTGGAATTTCTCGTCGCTTGCGCGTCCAAGTAAGTTCTCAACGATCAACGACCCTATCGAAAGCGGTAACACGAAACACAACGTTTGTACAATAAAGACTATCATCACAAGCATAGGCAAGTTTCACAACAACAAGCATAGGCAAGTTTCACACAACTCAAAGTACTTTCATTTTATGCCATAGTCGGGTTTTAACCCCAAAGTACTACATACGGTAAGTTCTTTTAACAGAGATCCATTACTTTTATAAAAGTCACCCGATACAGTAGTATTAGAATGACAAACCCACCTTCCTTTTCAAAATCAAGTAACACATTCTTTTCCTAAGTTCGGTTTGCCTAGTTTCATTACTCAAGCTTCTCGTTTTCAAATGGTTTCATAGTTCCCAAACTTAATCACTTGATTCCTTTTAGAACAATTGAGTAACATATGTCATATCGTGAGTAGTTTATTCTTGTTTATAACGATCTTATTACTGACCATGATCTAGAAAATGTAATATCATTTTGTCTCATCTTAGCTTATGCGGATGGAGGTTTCTCTTGGTTTTAATACAACACATCATTTATTCAATACATTTTCCTTTATTAACGCCGCGTGGTGTCGATACACGTTACGATTCGAAATCGGTAAAACATTATCCCTTTAAAACCAGTACTCATTACTCACGAATGAGGTTTCACAAACATCCACATTAAAACAAATAAGTTAAGTCTCTTATCTTATAAGATCAAGTCTCTTAACTTCTAACATGATAAACCATTTTCACTTACATAAGGTCGTTATAACTAACTTCCCATAAAGCTATTATAACACCACATGTTTTAAACCAACCAAATCACTTAGCACGTATCGTCTACCGCACTACATAGTTCACAACAATCATGCTAGAAAAGATAGGAAGAGGTTCACATACTCGCGGCGAGTATCGACTAATAGCAACGCTCCAAACGATCGGCTACTCCCAAGCCAAGTGGATCATTCCACACGTAGCATTTCAACCTATAAGGCCACAGCGCTTATTAACATCGTAGAACATTCTACGAGAAAAAAATTCGCAGCCACTCCCGCAACAGGCGTAAATCTCCTCTCTATCTGGGTGGCTCTCGAAGCCAACGTGGGTTATACATCTAACGACGGGTACAATTCTACTCCACGATTACTACTACACAAGTCTCTCATGTCTGATCCCATGTAAAAACAGTTGATTCTTGGGCTTAAGTCCAAGGACATTGCCACAAGCTATGTTGATTATATATATAGCATACTTAAACTATATTTTCCTCTGACATGTAATATCCAATTACAATAGGGACAAGATATTTACCTCGCTAAGCCCATAATTATCCAAATATAAAGTCGATCCCAGGGCAATCGTTTAGCTCGACTCAGCGCTCAACCCGCTCTAAACCACCCTTAGAAGTTCTAACCAACTTACACACAACCTTTCCGGACTATGGAGATTTTCCTAGGGTTTGGTTTTCGTGACGGGAAGTATAATAGTATTTACGGGCTTTTCGTATAGGTATAACCTTAGAATACAACAAGGTATACTAAGGTAATTTGGGCATTATAACAATACTTGGAGTATTTCTATACCATAAAGGGGGTATTATACGAAGCTAGGCTAGCAGGGGTACCCAGCTAGCACCTCAAAGGAGGGGTGGCTACCCTCGGCCTACCACTGGGGAACTCTCGGCGAGGGCCTCGAAAAGGGAGGGGAAGGCTCTCAAAACTTAGGCATTTTGGATGAAGAAGTTCATCAAAGGAGAGGGTATTTATAGCAAGCGAGGCCAACCAATGGCGAAGATCTAGCCAAGTGCTACACAAGTGTAAGGCGAGATCAAGCCAAGTGCACCCTAACCCTACTCCACAAATCCTCACAAATATCTACACAATATCTTCCACCACTTGCCCGTTCAATCGTCGTATGCGCCTTATGCCCACTGATGAGAGGGTGCCAAGTGCGCCTCTCGTTGGTCCAAAATGTTCCGTCTCTCGGAAAAATCCATAAAAATACTAAATGACATAGCGGAAATTCCCTACGAAAAGTGAAAGCGTTTAGTCAAAACGACTCTAGCAGGTGTTGTGCACAAACATATTTCGGCCCCAAGGTGCCACGTGGGGGTGACACGTGTCGCCCCGATTAAATCAAAATATTTCGTCTTAGAAAATATCCACGGCCAAAATCTCAAAATCAAAGCGGGCCCCAAAAGTCAGTAAATTTCTCCGTGGGCCCAGCGTGACCATTCGGAAATAAAATTCCATAATTCTCTAATATTCCAGAAGTCCGAATACCAAATCTGGGAATTCGATTCCCATTAACGAACCTTTTTCCTTCACAAGCGGAAACTTTTCCGTGGAAAAATCGCCTCTTTCTTCCTTTCGATCTTTACGCCGTATTCGTGCGTGCGTCCTCGCATACATACCACGGGACTACGGGGTATAACATTCTTCCCTTAGAAACATTCGTCGAATGTTCCTTCTAAAATCTCAAAGCGAACACGTGCGGTATAGTCTTCACTACTATACTTACGAAACAATCCCGCCACGGTGGCACGAAATACCCACGTAAAATACTTACATCAAGTCCGAAACACCTCTAACATCACCACAAATAATACTACTTTTGTCACTTTGTCGCGAGCCTTGCTCAGCGACCCAACAAATGGTGCGGGTGCATGCGATCACGAAGCCGTAATGCACTCGTTCTTACCATATTTACGATCGCTTTAGTATCAAAACCCGGGGTTACTATCTCTAACGAGGTCATCATTAACTGGGAACATTCTGGATGGATCTTCGACACTTTCCCAAACATAACAATACGAAAGACCGGACGTACTGCCTCCTAAGTCGGACGGCAATTACTAACATATAAGCGGCGCGGCCTATTCTTCATGAACTAAAGGCCCAAGTGACTCGGGCTAAGTTCCTTCATTTCCAAAACTCGTCACACCTCGGGGTGGTACTTTCAAGAAGACCGACCGTCGGCACGAACTCTGGCGTCGTCGCGATTATCATACGATTCCCGAGCTGCGAACTTCTTCAGACAAGCTTCACTATCGCGATCTGTGGAACAAGCTGAACCAACTATCGAACCCCGCCAACATCGAACCAATCGGTGGCAACTTGCATTTCTGCCTACAAGGCGTCACAAGGCGACATCCGAACAACGAAATGGTAGCTTAAACACTCCAACCAGGAGACAACGATCCTCGTGGCTACCCCGAAATCAAAACATCGGCGAGGCGAATGCGTCTGGAGACTGCTGAGTTCTAGCCTGCACTGGTACAAACTCGAGAAGAAAGCAGTAGTACCACAGGCTCCTTGTCCGTCATAAGGTGAAGGTAGGCACCGTGCAACCTCACAACCTTTCGGATAACATCAACCGCTGAGGAGCGACACGACCGAAGAACACGATAGTTTGCCCCATCGGCCCGACCAGGTCGAACGCATCCACGAACTTGCACGCGGCTAACTAAACATGGGCCTAACACCCTCATGACCCTAACACAAAGAGGACCACCACAACCGACCCCACCACAAACCTACGCGGGTTGACCCGCGCGTAGCCTCAACCCGACCAGGCGCGAAATACCATCTCCCGAAGGAACAATCTTACTAAACACGTTACGAAAACCTAGCGGTCTTCTTAGCTCAACTACCTCTTTCATTTCATACTACATGGGACTTATCCCAAACACGGCTCACGTGCACTATGCACTCCTATAAGGTCAAACATAACACTACACCTTTCTCGAGATGGCCTTACCTCTAAGGTCTTTGCGTATAAAGCTCTAAGGCTCACACTTTCTCTATCCCCGAAAATCTTACTCGGTTAACCCACGTGATTCTAATCACAACTAACACCTGCTATCGAACATAGCACTTAAGGTATACTCACCTTGAAAGTTACCAAAGGACGCTTGCTGCTGCGGCCTCTTCGTTGTCGCCCGTTAACGTCGATCTCTACGTTTCTCGACTGCTGCGCATAAGCGCATACGGGCCATGCTCGAAGCCTAGCGAAGGATTACTCTTGCACAACCTTCTCTTAGGTAGTCATCAAGACTCGCGATACATCGGTATACTCTCGGTAGCCAAATCCATAGCTAGTAACAAGGTTGTCTCTTGCAATCTATATTCTCGGTTCGATCGTGGGCCCGAAGGTTCACATATCATGGCGCGATGGAACTGCCGTCGCCATGCTTAAACTCTTTGGGGCTAGTGGCGTCGCGAAATCCCGAATGAAGCACTACCCTAGGTAATGATTTGGCACGCCCTCGCCACCCTCGAACTCTACTCGCGGCTCCGCCGCTGCGCGCCTCTGGGCGGGTTGCCCTACGCGGAGGCATAACGATAAGGAAATAATTTCGTCGGAGGTCCAACTTACAACCACTCTAAGGCACGATCTCGAGTGAGAAGAATAGTAACCAATCCTAAATATCCTATAGCCTCACGATTATTGGTGTGGTGCACAACACACCGATAATCAAGACTTCTTGGATACGATGCGTAGACACTTTCCGAGGATTAAGCGCTCGATACCACTTTTGTAACGACCCGTTCGGGGCGTTCATCGTGCCTTACCACAGGCACCCTAGTGATACATACATCGAGAGAAAATCAGCGGAACATAAAACATGAGACATTTAACAAGGGATATAATAAATACACAGCCAACCAAAAGCGATTTGCCTTCGATATACATAAAACACGAGCAGTTTAATCCTTTTACAACCCGCCCACACTTGCGATTACTACAGACCTCTAAGATATCTGATGACTATGACGGACAGGGCCGCCATACCACGAATGTACAAGAACCTACAACTCGAGAACACTGCAAAAGATAAGCCTCGGAGAAACGGGCTTCAATCTGTTGAACTGTGATCCTATGGCGAGGATCCACGATCGATGTACCTCTACTGCGGCGTGACGCGGCCTCGAAGTCGATCTGACAGTACCAAGTATGTGGCCCATGCAACACTTTGTAAATGAAATCATACTAGTCTATATAAGCGGGAGACATGTATGATAACCAAACTCTGATTCGCGACATAAAACGATCATCACTCGATATATCTATGGGTCTCACGCCCAACATCAATCGAGTTCGCATTATGGCGCATGCCGGAATCTGCATCGGTGTAGACATGTCCATGATGCAACAATAATACCAATGTCCCATGGCCACATGCCCCCGGAATTCTGCATCGGTGTAGACATGTCCACGTGACCTCAATAACAAGACAGCAATCCAAATGGAGGCATACCCGTGCGCTACGCATCGTGTCAGTATGTCCAAAGGGAACCAATAAGACAACTTTCCAAATGGACGCGATACCCGTGCGCCACGATCGTGTCGATATGTCCAAGGAAACAATAGGACAGCATTCCAAATGGACGATACGTGCGCTTACGCGTCGTGTCGGTATGTCGAAGAAACAATAAGACAACATTCCAAATGGACGCATACGTGCGCTACGCATCGTGTCGGTATGTCGAAAGGAAACAATAGGGCGATTCCAAATGGACGCATGCGTGCGCTACGCATCGTGTCGGTATATCCAAAGCGATTAACCACAGACCTTAACCAAAATGGAAGCATACCCGCGCCACGCATCGTGTCGGTATGTCAGCGGTTAACAACAATAATACTATCAGCGAGGCGTGCGTGGAATTTCTCGTCGCCGCGACGTCAGTAAGTTCTCAACGATCAACGACCTCTATCGAAAGGCAGCGGTAACACGAAACACAACGTTTGTACAATAAAGACTATCATCACAAGCATAGGCAAGTTTCACAACAACAAGCATAGGCAAGTTTCACACAACTCAAAGTACTTTCATTTTATGCCATAGTCGGGTTTTAACCCCAAAGTACTACATACGGTAAGTTCTTTTAACAGAGATCCATTACTTTTATAAAAGTCACCCGATACGTAGTATTAGAATGACAAACCCACCTTCCTTTTCAAAATCAAGTAACAACATTCTTTTCCTAAGTTCGGTTTGCCTAGTTTCATTACTCAAGCTTCTCGTTTTCAAATGGTTTCATAGTTCCCAAACTTAATCACTTGATTCCTTTTAGAACAATTGAGTAACATATGTCATATACGTGAGTAGTTTATTCTTGTTTATAACGATCTTATTACTGACCGTGATCTAGAAAATGTAATATCATTTTGTCTCATCTTAGCACATGCGGATGGAGGTTTCTTGGTTTTAATACAACACATCATTTATTCAATACATTTTCCTTTATTAACGCTGCGGTGGTGCGCCGATACGTTCGATTCCGAAATCAGTAAAACATTATCCCTTTAAAACCAAGTACTCATTACTCACGAATGAGGTTTCACACAAACATCCACATTAAAACAAATAAGTTAAGTCTCTTATCTTATAAGATCAAGTCTCTTAACTTCTAACATCAGTAAACCATTTTCACTTACATAAGGTCGTTATAACTAACTTCCCATAAAGCTATTATAACACCCTATGTTTTAAACCAACCAAATCACTTAGCACGTATGCGTCTGCGTACTACATAGTTCACAACAATCATGCTAGAAAAGATAGGAAGAGGTTCACATACCTCGCGACGAGTATCGACTAATAGCAAAACGCTCCAAACAGTCGGCTACTCCTTAAGCCAAGTGGATCATTCCACACGTAGCATTTCAACCTATAAGGCCACAAGGCGCTTATTAACATCGTAGAACATTCTACAGAAAAAATTCGGCAGCACCTCCCCCCCCGCAACAGCGTAAATCTCCTCCTCTATCGGGGCCGGCTATCAAGCCAACCAGGGGGGGGGTTATACATCTAACCCGAACGGGTACAATTCTACTCCACAGTACTACTACACAAGTCTACTGTAATGTCTGATCACATGTAAAACGATTCGATTCTTGAGCTTAAGTCCAAGGACATTGCCACAAGCTATGTTCAGTTATATATATAGCATACTTAAACTATATTTTCCTCTGACATGTAATATCCAATTACAATAGAGGACAAGATATTTACCTCGCTAAGCCCATAATTATCCAAATATAAAGTCGATCTGGGCAATCGTTTAGCTCGACTCGGCGCTCAACCCGCTCTAAACCACCCTTAGAAGTTCTAACCAACTTCTACACAACACTCCACCGGACTATGGAGATTTTCCTAGGGTTTCGGTTTTGCGACTGACGGGAAGTATAATAGTATTTCTGGGCTTTTCGTATAGGTATAACCTTAGAATACAACAAGGTATACGGCTAAGGTAATTTGGGCATTATAACAATACTTGGAGAGTATTTCTATACCATAAAAGGGGGGTATTATACGAAAGCAACTAGGCTGGGGTACTGCCACTAGCACCTCAGGAGGGGTGGCTACCCGCCGGCTACCACTGGGGAACTCTCGACCAAGGGCCTCACGAAAAGGGAGGAAGGCTCTCAAAACTTAGGCATTTTGGATGAAGAAGTTCATCAAAGGAGAGGTATTTATAGCCTGAGCCAAGGCCAACCAATGGCCAAGATCTAGCCAAGTGCTACACAAGTGTAAGGCCAAGATCAAGCCAAGTGCACCCTAACCCTACTCCACAAATCCCTCACAAATATCTACACAAATATCTTCCACTTGCCCATTCAATCGCCCGTATGCGCCACTATGCCCACTGAGAGGGTGCGAGTGCGCCCTCGTTGGTCCAAAATGTTCGTCTCTCGGAAAAATCCATAAAAATACTAAATGACATAGCGGAAATTCCCTACGAAAGGTGGAAAGCGTTTAGTCGGCGACTCTAGCAAGGTGTTGTGCACAAACATATTTCGACCCAAAGGTGCCACGTGGGGTGACACGTGTCGCCCCGATTAAATCCAAAATATTTCGTCTTGAAAATATCCAACACGGCCAAAATCTCAAAATCAAGCGGGCCCCACAAAAGCGTAAATTTCTCGTGGGCCCAGCGTGACCATTCGGAAATAAAATTCCATAATTCTCTAATATTCCGGGAAGTCCGAATACCAAATCTGGGAATCCATTCCCATTAACGAACCTTTTCCTTCACAGCGGAAACTTTTAGTGGAAAAATCGCCTCTTTCTTCCTTTCAATCTTTACTGCCGTATTCTCGCACGTGCGTCCTCGCATACATACCACAGGACTACGGGGTATAACAAAGTCCTCTACAAGGACACTCTTCGACACATGGCCCGGCGGCGCAGTGCAACAAGTACGATCAAAAACGACATTCCGGGATGGCGTGCATCGCTGTGTGAGCGGAAGCCACAGGTTACGACCAACTCCTGCATACCGAACGCCACGAAATCCGTGGAAGACCACTCTGCGGCGGAGGTGCATATCTAATCTGGCGGTGGCGACTCGCCTCGAAAATTACTAAAGGACCTTCTTTGCTCTGGCCGCCTTCGTCGCTGTTAACCGTCGATCTCGTTTCTCGGCCTGCGCATAAGCGACCACGTGCCATGCTCAAGCCTAATCGAAGAATTACTCTTGCACAACCCTCTCTTAGATAGTCATCAAGACTCGCGGTACATCGGTATACTCTATACTTTGTTCGGTCGCGGGCGAAGGTTCAAATATCATGGCGCGATGAGGCTGCGCCGTGCTAAACTCTGCTGGGGCTAGTGGCGTCGCAGAACTCCCGAATGAAGCACTACCCTAGGTAATGGTTGGGCTGAGCCCTTGCCACCTCTCGAACTCTACTCGCAGCTCCTCCGGCCTTGCCCTCCCTGGGCGGGTTGCCATGCGGAGGCATAACGATAAGGAAATAATTTCGTCGGAGGGTCCAACTTACAACACGCCTCTAAGGCACGATCTCGAGTGAGAAGAATAGAAACCAATCCTAAATACCTATAGCCTCGATTATTGGTGTGGTGCGCACACCGATAATCGAACTGCTGGATCTGATGCTGTAGACACTTTCCGAGATTAATCGCTCCGATACCACTTTTGTCACGACCATCGGCGGGCGTGATCGTGCCTACCCGGGCACCTAGTGACACAACATCAGTAATCGTGGAACATAAAACATATACATGAAACAAGTGAAGTACTGAGCGATGTCTGAGAAAACTTGCCTTTGGCATATATAAATAACAACTTTTACAAATGAACGGTTTAATCCTTTTCACAAACCACGCTTGCAGATTACTCTACGGACCTCTAAGAAATGATACGACAACAATGGCGGGACGGGGCCCGCCATACCACGAATGTAAACACCTACAACAACGAGGACTATACCATGATAAGCCTCGGAGAAGCGGGCTTTCCCAATCTTTGGCGTGACCTAAGGCGAGGATCGATGGCGGTGTACCTTTACTGCGGCATGAACGCAGCCCAAGGAGGTCGATGCAACAGTACCAAGTATGTGAAACGAAAATAAATCGTAAATGAAATCATAGTAGTCTATATAAAGTAGGAGACATGTATGATAACCAAACTACTGATTCACCAACAAATAAGCGATCGTATGTCAAGTCGTGACTCACGCCTCAAAGTTATCACAATAAAACCGTGCGGGGCAAGTGCGAAGGCATAGCCGACTACTAAGACCCACGATGCCAAAAATACCACTCGTATCCCGAGGTCTTTCTAGACGCACCCATGATCGAAGGCGGCCACTCGCTCGCAATATCAATGTGCGCGTCTATCCTCGGAACTCTCGCGACTCGCATAGGTCACACACGGACCGCATGAGGTATTCCTCGAATCATGGTCCTGCATCGCCGAGGTATACCGCGTCGAAGGCGGTAACCCTCGGTATCCGCCTAGGCTCCATGACCAGCGTAGTCTCAAAAGGCGTAGTCTCAACAGACGCGTAGGAATCCCGCGTCGGGCTAAACACCGGAATGATCAATCCCGGAGCTACCGCGCTCCGCGTAGTCACGAGGACCGCATAGGCCGTAAAGACCGCATCGGGTGGCAAGCCCTCGGTATAATAAGTCAAAGGGGTATGTGATACAATAATAGTACAACGGGCTTAACGTTTAACAACGTAAGCACAACAAGAATGACCCCCTTACATCACGATCACACAAGATACTAACACATGTAGCATCCTAACATTTTCACTTATCACATCAACAAGAAAGTATTTACAAGGCTATCTCAAACCAACACAATCAAGTTATTCACACAAGGTACTTTAAGCTAACAAGTTCGGGTATCTACCCCTAAAGTACTTCATACATTAAATCTTTTTAAAAGATCCGTTGCTTTCACATAAGTCACACAATACCCGTAGTAAAAATAGAGTGACTGTCTTTTTTAAATAAACCAAAACACTTACCTTTGTAAAATCAAGTAACAACATTATTTTCCAAACGTCCAAGTTTGCCTAATTTCAAATGTTCACGTTTCTTATTTTAGAAAGGTTTCGTAGTTCACAGTCTTATTCATTTAAGAATATAATTCTCCTTTAAACAATCTGAGAAACATAAGTCTTATATGTGAGTAGGATATTCTTGTTTATAACAATCTTATTACAGCAGCCGTGATCTAGGAAATATCATTTTGTCTCATCTTAACTTCTATGCAGATGGAAGTTTCTACTGGTTTTAATAATACTTAATTAGTCAAAACATTTCCTTTTATTAACGCTGCAGTGGTTTGTCGATACACATTCGATTCGATATCGGTAAAAACATTCTTAAGCCGTTATACCTAACTTCCCATAAAGCTAGTATAACTCTTAAGTTTTCATAAACAAATTATTTATTCTTCTTTCAAAATGATTCCAAAAATCTTTTGAAATACTTCAAGTTCTTTATTAACACATAACAATCCAGTTATAATTCAAATCAGTTACCTTATTAAAAACCATATGTATTTTCTCACCAACATAAAGCTATTATAACCAACTTCCCATAAAGCCGTTATAACACTTTATGTTTTAAACCAATCAAATACATTTAGCACGTATCGTCTACCGTACTACATAGTTCACATTTCATGCTAGAAGAGATAGGAAGAGGTTCACATACCTCGCGACGATTATCGACTAATAGCAAAACGCCCGAGTACCTCAAACCGTCGACTACTCCTTAGTCCGTAAGATTACGTCACACGTAGCACTTCAACCTATAAGGCCACAAGCGCTTATTAAAATCTAGATCTTAACGTAGAACATTCTCTGAGAAAATTTGGCAACACCTCCCCGCACACACAGCGTAAATCTCCTCTCTTCAGGGGCTACCAAGCCAACCGAGGGGGTTAATCATCTAACCCGAACGGGTACAATTCTACTCCACAAGACTCTTACACAAGTCTCATGTCTGATCCTATGTAATTCTGATTGATTCGATTCTTGAGGCTTAAGTCAAAAGACATTGCCAACTAACTACGTTCAGTACTATATATAGTATACTTCAACTATATATTCAAACAACATGTAATTTCCAATTACAATAGAGGGACAAGATATTTACCTCGATAAGCCCATAATTATCCAAGTATAAAGTCGATCACAGGCAATCGTTTAGCTCAACTCCGTGCGCTCAACCCGCTCCAAACTACCCTTAGAAGTTCTAACCAACTTCTACATACTACTCCAACTAACCATGGAGATTTTCCTTAGGGTTTCGGTTTGGTGGTAGCGGGAGTATAATAGTATTTTACGGGCTTTTAGATAGGTATAACCTTAGAATACAACAAAGTATACGGCTAAGGTAATTTGGGCATTATAACACTACTTTTGAGAGTATTTCTACCAAGAGAGGGGGGTATTATACGAAAGAAACTAGGCTAGGGGGGGTACCCCACGGCCACACTACTAGGAGGAGGGGTTCTCGGCCGAGCCACTAGGCAAGGGAGGACATCTCGGCGAGGCCTCGCGAAAGGGGAGGAAAGGCTCTCAAGACTTAGGCATTTTGGATGAAGAAGTCTTCAACCTTAGAGGGTATTTATAGGTCAAGGGATGGCCAACCAAAGGCCAAGATCAATCCATGTGTTAGGCAAGTGTAGGGCTAGGATTTACAAACACAAATATCCTACCTACCTCGACTTTGTGCGAAGGCACAAAAGCGTGCCAAGCTTAGCCATTTTCGTCCAATGGGCGATTTGAAGTCCACCAATGAGAGGTGCCAAGTGGCGCCTCTTGTTGATCCAACACGTTCGTCTCTCGGAAAAATCCGCAAAAAATAGAAATGACATAGCCGGAAATTCCCCTACGAAAGCTGTGAAAACGTTTCGTCGAAAAACGACTCTAAACGGGTGTTGTGCACAAACATAAATCGGCCAAGTCACTTTGCCTACTCAAGGCTTTAAACTTTTATACGTACGCCCTTACGTACATACTCTGGAAATACGGGGTATAACAATCTCATTCGGGTGTTTGATACTGAGGCTGCGGTACCAGATTTTGATCGATTCGGTCGAGTTCCCGGATGTGTTTCCGGCGACCTCCGGGTATCCTCCCGAGAGGAGATAGAGTTTTGTATCGATGTCTTTGCGGACACTCGGCTATTTCCATTCCGCCATACGAATGGAACTGCCGAGTTGAGAGAGTTGAAGGACCGGTGAGAGATTTCTTTGGAGAAGCGGCTTCATCAGCCTAGTGTTTCTCCCCGGAAGCGCGGTATTGTTCGTGAAGAAAAAGGGCGGGATCTTTGCACATGTGTGTTGATTCTGACGGTGAACAAGGTGACCATTAAACAGATACCCCTTCCGTGATTGATGATTTGTTCGACCAGTTGCAGGGTGCGAGATGTTTCTCCAAGATTGATCTGCGATCGGGCTATCATCAGGTGTGAGTTAGAGAGGCGGATATCCCTAGAACTGCATTTCGGTCCCGGTACGGGCACTATGAGTTCAGGGTTATGTCTTTCGGTTTGACCAATGCTCCGGCGGTGTTCATGGATTTGATTAACCGAGTGTTCAAGCCATTTTTGGACACGTTTGTGATAGTGTTCATTGATGATATCTTGGTTTATTCCCGCTCAGAGCAGGAGCATGCGGAGCATTTGAGATCTTTGAGAGTTCTCCAGACAGCGATTATACGCCAAGTTGTCCAAATGAGAGGTTTGGTTGTCGGCGGTGGCATTTCATGGGCAGATTGTAGGGGCTGATGGTCTTCGGGTGGATACGGCCAAGATCGAGGCAGTCAGGACTTGGCCTGCACCTCTACTCCGACAGTGCGCGACTTTCACGGGCCTCGCAGTTATTATCGGCGGTTCGTGGAAGTTTGCTTCTATCTACGCACCATTGACTAGGGTGACTCGGAAAGCGGCTAAGTTTGATGGTCGATGCTTGTGAGCGGGGTTTCGATTCTTGAAGGAGAGGCGACGACGCCCGTTCTTACTCTTCCAGAGGGTCCAGATGGCTATGTCGTGTATTGTGATGCGTCAGGCATCAAGCTTGGATGTGTGTTGATGCAGCAGGGCAAGGTTATAGCATACGCATCCCGACAGCTTAAGAAACATGAGAGGAACTACCCCACCCATGATTTGGAGTTGGCAGCGGTGATTCACGCCAAGATCTGGAGGCACTATTTGTATGGGGTTCATGTGGATATTTATCAGACTACAAGAGCCTCGGTATATCTTCACGGAGGGAGTGAACTTACAGCGAGAGGCGGTGGTTAGAGCTGCTCAAGGATTACGATGTCGACATCTGTACCACCCAGGAAGGCCAATGTTGTGGCGGATGCCCTTAGTCGTAGGTCGATGGGAGTCCATCGGATGTCTGATCGAGAGGAGGGCATGGTCCGCGAGTTGCATCCCTAGCGAGCCTTGGAGTCCGATTGATTGATTACGATAGCGGTGGGGTTCGAGTTCGAGAGGTTGCCGAGTCTTCCATCGTCGAGGAGGAAGAGGCAACGGTTTGAGATCCGGTTTGGCGATGCGTGTCTGACTCTTCGTGAGGTCAAGAGTCCTTTTGAGGTAGCAGATGATGGGGTCCTAAGGTATGATGGCAGGTTGTGTGTTCAAGATGATTCTGGACTTCGGCAGCAGGTTCTAGGGGAAGCACACAGCGCACGATACTCTAACCATCCAGGTCGACAAGATGTACCACGACCTCAGATCTGTGTATTGGTGGGATGGCTTGAAGATGGACGTTGCAGAGTTTGTGGCTCAGTGCCCGTGTTGTCAGCATGTGAAGGTAGAGCACCAGAGGCCTGGTGGTTTGTTGCAGACGATAGAGATCCCGACCTGGAAGTGGGAGGTGATCAACATGGACTTTATCACAGGATTACCTCGCACTCAGAGGAAGCATGCTTCTATATGGGTTATCGTCGATAGACTGACGAAATCAGCCCACTTTCTTCCTGTCACGACCCGAACCCGGGCATGTGACTGGTGCCTTACCCCGGGCACCCTAGTGATACAACATCAGAGTAATCAGCGGAACATAAAACAAGACATGAAATTATGTAAATAAGACACATGTTTATCTGAAGGAAAGTGGCCTCTCGGCATATATATAAATAACAACTCTTTCAAAATGAACAGTTTAATCCCTTTTACAAACCCTGCCCACAACAGTACTACAGACCTCTACGAATGATATGACCACAACGACGGGACAGGGCCCCGTCATACCCCTGAATGTAAGCACCTACAACAACAGGGGACTATACCAAGATAAGCCTTCGGAGAAACGGAGCTTTCCCAAACGCTGAACTGTGACCCTAAGAGCGAGGATCAACGACTGGTGTACCTCAACTGCGCATGAACGCACCCCAAGCGAGGTCAAGATAACAGTACCAAGTATGTGAAATCAAAATATCAGAAATGAAATCATAATAGTCTATAAAGCAGAGACATGTATGATAACCAAACTACGATCATAAATAGCAATATGTCAAGTCAGGGACTCACGCCCTCAAAGTCATCACTCAAATGTAACTATGGGTCTCACGCCCATAACATCAATCATGCCCGTGGAATACCTTCCTCACTGCCGGCAGTTTATGATATAAAAGCACCAAGCAATACACATGAACACGTGTCCCACCTGTCCTAATAAAACAAGACAGGTAAGTACGAATGCATAACCGACTACTAACACCTACAAGACTAACAGGTCATAAATTGTATCATGATATCTGTCTGCACTGGCCACATGATCCAAGCCGTCACTCGCTCAGGTATCAAATGTGCGCGTCTAGCCTCGAACTCTCCGTAGCTCGCATAGGCCAACCTCATAGCCCGCATGAGGTATTCCTCGCATCGAGGGTAGATACTCCCGCATCGCCCCGACTCGCGATCCGCATGGCCACAAATACCGCATGACCACAAGGGCCGCAAACTAACCTGGAACTCCCATAGTTCCGCATGGATCCCCTGGACCCGCATGAGGTCTTCTCGAATCATGGTCCTGCATCACCGAGTCTACCCCGCGTCGGAGGCGACAACCTCCGAGACAAGTCAAGGTGAGTGGTACAATACCAACATAACGGTGAGAGTCAAACAACTTTAAGCGCAATGAGGAAAACCCCTTTACACAAAACATCACAAGATACTAACACACGTAGCATCCTAGCATGTTTACTTATCAAATCAACAAGAAAGTATTACAAGGCTATCACAAACCAACACAACCATGTTATACACACAAGGTACATTCTAATATATGATTGACAAGATCGGGTATCTATTCCCAAAGTACTTCATACATTATCTTTTAAAAGATACGTTACGTTTACAAAAGTCACATAATACCCGTAGTATATGAAAATAGAGTGATTATCTTTTGAAGTAAATCAAAACACTTACCTTTGTAAAATCAAGTAACAACATTATTTTCCAAACGTCCAAGTTTGCCTAATTTTAAATGTTCACGGTTCTTTCTTTTAGAAAGGTTTCGTAGTTCATAGTCTTATTCATTTAAGAATATAATTCTCTTTTAAACCATCTGAGAAAACATAAGCCTTATATGTGAGTAGGATATTCTTGTTTATAACAATCTTATTACAGCAGTCATGATCTAGGAAATATCATTTTGTCTCATCTTAGCTTCTATGCAGATGGAAGTTTCTACTGGTTTTAATAATACTTAATCTGTCAAAATATTTCCTTTTATTAACGCTGCAGTGGTTTGTCGATACACATTCTGATTTCCGAAATCAGTAAAACATTCTTAAGCCGTTATACCTAACTTCCCATAAAGCTAGTATAACTCTTAAGTTTTCAAAAACTAAGTATTACTCTTCTTTCCAAATGATTCAAAAATCTTTTGAAATACTTCAAGTTCTTTATTATCACATAACCACCGATTATAGTTCAAATCAGTTACCTTTTAAAAACCACAAGTATTTTCTTACATACATAAAGCTGTTATAACCAACTTCCCATAAAGCCGTTATAACACTTTATGGTTTAGACCAATCAAATACATTTAACACATGTACGTCTACCGTACTACATAGTTACACACATATCATGCTAGAAGAGATAGGAAGAGGTTCACATACCTCGCGACGAGTATCGACTAATAGCAAAACGCTCCAAGTACTTCCAACCGGCTACTCCTTAAGCCAAGTAGATCGCGCCACACGCAAAGACTTCAACCTATAAGGCCACAAGGCGCTTTATTAATATTTAGATCTCTTCGTAGAACATTCTACGTAAAATTCGCAAAGACCTCCCCCCATGCAGCGTAAGTCTCCTCCTCTATCTGGGCGGCTACCAAGCCAACCGAGGGGTTATACGACTAATCCGACGTGCACAATTCTACCTCACGTAAAAGCTACACAAGTCTACTGTAATACGATCTATGTAATTCTGATTCGACTTCTTTCGAAAAGGTTTCTTATTATTCAGGCTTAAGTCAAAAGACATTGCCGATAACTACGTTCAGTTCTATATATAGTATACTTCAACTATATATTCTAACAACATGTAATTTCCAATTACAATAGAGGGACAAGATATTTACCTCGATAAGCCCATAATTATCCAAGTATAAAGTCGATCCTGGGCAACGTTTAGCTCCAACTCCGTGCGCTCCAACCCGCTCCAAACTACCCTTAGAAGTTCTAACCAACTTCTACATACTACTCCAACTAACCATGGAGATTTTCCTTAGGGTTTCGGTTTGGTGACTGACGGGAAGTATAATAGTATTTCTGGGCTTTTCGTATAAGTATAACCTTAGAATACTACAAGGTATACGGCTAAGGTAATTTGGGCATTATAACAATACTTTTGAGAGTATTTCTATACCACAAAAAAGGGGGGTATTATACGAAAACAACTAGGCTAGGGGGGGTACCCCACGGCTAGCACCACAAGGAGGGGGGGAGAGAACTCTCGCCGAGGGGAGGGGATGGTGTTGGGCGAGAACACATATAAGAGAGGAGGATTTTAACACTTAGAGATTTGTATAATGGATGAAGAAGTCTTCAAGGGGGGTATTTATAGGTCAAGCCATAGCCAACCAAAGGCCAAGATCATGCCAAGTAGTAGGCAAGTGTAGGGCTAGGATTCATCCAAATACACCTTATCCATCTACCACACCAACCAACACAAAATATCCTACCTACTCCCACATGCCCAAATCGTCAATTCCGCCCAACACACCCACCAATGAGAGGGTGCCAAATGTCGCCCTCTTGTTGGTCCAAAATGTTTCGTCTCTCGGAAAAATCCGCAAAAATTGGAAATGACATAGCCGGAATTTTCCCTACGAAAGTCGTGGAAAACGCTTTCGTCGAAAAACGACTCTAACCGGGTGTTGTGAACAAAAAATAATTCGGCCAAGCCTATTTGAAGTTCGAATTTTCTACGTACGTCCCTACGTACATACTCTGGAAATACGGGGTATAACACTTCCCGTCAGGGCGACTTTTTCGGCTGAGGATTATGCCAGACTTTACATCCGAGAGATCGTCAGACTGCATGAGGTCCCTATTTCTATCATATCGCATGCAGGAGCCCGGTTTACGCTAACTTCGGAGGTCTTTCCGAAGGGTTTAGGACGCAGTGAGCACGAGCATCGCATTCCATCCTCGCAGACGGACAGGCAGAGCGCACTATCCAGACTCTTGAGGATATGTTGCGAGCCTGTGTTATTGACTTCAGGGGTATCTGGGAGGATCATTTGCCTCTAGTTGAGTTTGCGTATAATAATAGATACCACTCCAGTATTCAGATGGCGCCTTATGAGGCCTTGTATGGGAGGAAGTGCAGATCGCCGATAGGCTGGTTTGATGTAGGCGAGGTGCAGTTAGTGGGACCGCACTGACATACAGCGATGGATAAGGTGAAGCTTATCCAGAGCGATGATCGACAACTCGAGTCGGCAGAAGTCATACGCATCATCGCCGTCGGCATCCGGAGTTCGAGGTTGATGATTGGGTTTTTCAGGTGTCACCCATGGCGGTGTGATGAGATTCGAAGAAAGGGAAACTCACCAAGGTACATTGGGCCGTATCGATTGTCCGCGGTGGGCAAGGTTGCCTATGAGTTGGATCCGCCGTCCGATCTTGAGGCGATGCATCCGATTTTTCATGTTTACGCCGGCGAGATGTATTGGGATCCATCTAGGTACACCCGATTGACGATGTCCAGTGACCGAGGGGTTATCGTATGAGAGATTCCCAGCGATAATCGATCGTCGAGTTAGGCGTCTGCGACCAAGCACGTGGCTTCCGTCAAAGTCTTGTGGCGAACGAGCTCAGGGAGGAGATGACGTGGGAAGCTGAGGAGGACATGAGGCAGAAGTATCCTCACCTATTCCCCACACCTCCAGGTAACTCACTTTCCTACTTGTAAATTTTCATTGTCATATTTGCTTAAGTGTTGTATTGTGGCCATGTGTGGCATTTGCAAACCTGTTTAAGTTATGAGGAACTTTATCGTTATCTGTCTTGGGAAGGAACATTCGGGACGAATGTTTCTAAGGAGGGGAGAATGTTATACCCCGTATTTCCAGAGTATGTACGTGAGGGCGTACGTACAAAAGTTTAGCCTTAGTTATGCATAAGGGACGAAATTTGTGCACAACTCACGAAAAGAATCGCTTTTCCGACAAACGTTTTCCAAAACTTCGAAGGGAAAATTACGGTCATGACATTTATATTTTTGCGGATTTTTCCGAGGCGAAATATTTTGGACCAACGAGAGGCGACACTTGTCACCCTCAAGTGGACGGCAACTTGTGGCAAGCATGGCACGATTTTGTGGCCTAAACCATGGGTCAATGTTTGGTGAGTGATTTGTGGAGTAGGGATAGGGCACTTGTGCAAATCCACACCTCCACTTGCCTCCACTTGCCTTAATCTTGGCCCTTGAAAGCCCTATAAATACCCCTTGAGTGAAGACTTCTTCATCCACAAATCATCTTCCAAGTCTCAAAACTCCCTCCCTTTGAGAAGCTCGCCCAAAGCCTTCTCCCCTCTTTGAAGAGCTAAGCCAAACACCCTTTCCCTTCCTAGTAGTCTCGCAAAAGCCCCCTCTTGGTAGAAAATACTCTCCAAGTATTGTTACTATCCCCAAAATACCCTAGTCGTATATCTTGTAGTATTCCAAAGTCACCCTATGCAAAAAGCCTAAATACTATCTTATATCCATTAGTCACTAAACGAAACCACAGGAAAATCTTCATAGTTGGTTGAAGTAGTAAGTAGAAGTTGTGTAGAAACTTCTAAGGGTTTCTTGGAGCGGATTGGAGCGCATGACAGAGCTAAACCTTGCTCAGGATCGACTTATAACTTGGATAATTTTGGGCTTACCGAGGTAAATATCTTATCCTTCTATTGTAATTAGAGATTACATACTGTAGAAGTATAGAACTATGTATAAGACTTATAGAAGGATGGTATTAAAAGAAGAGAATTGAACTGTAATCACATCAGAAGAATATTAAAGAAGATTGAACTGTACTTACATAGGACTGTATTTACAATAGACTTGTGTAGTTTAACGGGTAGGGAAGTGTTGCCCGATTTTCCGTAGAATTAAGAACCTTCTGCTTAGAATATCCTACAGAGTAGTCTAGACGTTGATAGACGTATTTGACTATTATAGGTTGATACTCTGCGCGCGACATATTCGACTTGGCAGGTGGATTTCGCCGAGAAGGTATGTGATTCTTCCTATCTCCTTGAGCATGATATTTTAAAATATATATATATAGTACGGTAGACGTACGTGCGTAACTGAACATGGTTTTACTTGACGTCTTTTGACTTGAGTCTAAATAATAAAGAATCTTGAAGTATTTCAAAAGAATTATGAATCATTTTTGAAAGAAGAGTAATACTTGGTTTTTAAACAAAAAGCTTAAGAGTTATACTAGCTTTATGGGAAGTTAGGTATAACAACTTAAGAAAGATAAAAGGAACGGTTTACTTATGTGTTATGAAAGACTTGTATTGATTTCTGGAAAGTATAGTAAGATGGTTTGTTGAGTAGACATACTATGATGCTATGTGTGTTAGTATCTTGTAACGTTCGTGTAAAGAGGTTATTCTTATGGTGCTTATGTTGTTTAACGATAAGCCGTTATGTTAGTATTATATCACTCACCTCTTGACATGATATACCGGGGTTAAGTCGCTCGACGCGAGGTACACCTCATGCGATGCGTGTGACTATGATTCGAGAATACCTACGCCGTCCAGGGACCTATGCGAGCTACGAGAGTTCCGTGTTAGTGTGCGGGGATTACCTCACGCGGTCTATGTGGCCTACGCGACTACGAGAGTCGGGGCGATGCCGAGGAGTAGCTACCCTCGATGCGGAATACCTCACGCGCTAGGTGGCCTACGCGATCGCGGAGTCCGTGATTAGGCATGCATGATGATACTAGGGCGATTGGCCTTGCTTGATCATTCGCCTAGAAAAGACCTGTTACAATTTACCTATTATTGCTCTTGTTTGTGATGTGGCACTATGTGCGGTTACATTGATTGTTTCGAACATATTTGTAAAATTGGTTTTAAAATGATATGATTTCATTTAAGTACTTTACAGTTTCACATACTTGGTACTTGTATCGACTCCTTCCGGGCCGCTCACGCCGCAGGTGGAAAGCAGTGCTAGATCCGCATCTCAGATCTTTTGCTTTGGTGTCAGGAGCTCCATCTTCTCCGGAGGCTCGACTTTTGGTATGGTTCTCCCTGTTGTTGTAGATATATGTACATTCAGGGTATGGCGGGGCCCTGTCCCGCCATAGTTATTCACTTTCTTAGGTGCAGTAGTCCTATTGCATACTGGGATGAATCGCGATTTTGGTTTATATATATATATGCCGAAAGGCGACTTTTCTCAGATAAACTGTGTCTCAATTTACATTTGTTTCATGTCTTGTTTTTATATTCCGCTGATTACTCTGATGTATGACTACTTAGGTGCCCGGGTAAGGCATCAGTCACGGGCCCCGGGACGGGTCGTGACATGTACGCTTAAGTTATTATGTGAATAATAATGGTATGGAGTAATTAGAGTTGTTGTGAGTAAGACAACATGATTATGAGATATTAAGAAGCTACATTTCCCGTATGTGGGGACTGATAATGTAGGCTTGGGGCATAGAAAATTGTGAATCTTAGAACATTGATAACCGCTGAGACCTTAGATGTATAAGGCCTTCTCGGGTAGTAAAAGTTATTTCAAACAAAGAATGAGAATTACGTGCGATAATGGGTCGGGTTGTGGGCTGATTACGGGCCAACCCGTAGCCTGGAATGGAGTGTGGTCAGTTGGAGATGGTCCCGCTTTGTAATAGGGTCACAAGGGTGCAAGGTCCAAGTCTAGTCAATCGTTGTACGAGTTCGTGGACGCGTTCCACTAGAACCGGGTCGCGAGAGCCGAAAATGGCCTTAATTTGTTAGATGTAGTAACTCCAAGGATTTGAAAACAGAAGCAATGATTGAAATTATGTACGTATACACAAGACTGTTTTTGTATCTCTTATGTTATTAATTATTTCATTGAAATAAATTACCAATTTGAAAATATTTTTTCTAGTTTCTTTATAATTTCGCGTGGTTCTTCAGTTGGAATTGGTATTTGTTGGTCAAATTATTCCATGTCGCTACTCATGCCTTCAGATAAGATGTCGTAGTTTTCGTCTTCTTCTTCGTTAATCTCTGGTTGACCGCACCTTCTTCGCTCCGCTCGTATCCAATCTCTGAATAGTACCGCCATCTCCAAGCTGTCTCCGGCTAATGAGTGTATGTGCTCTCCAATTTGAAATCTGCCGGCAGAAAAAACGCTTTCAGAAGCGATTGATGACGCTTGAATGTTCAAAACATCTCGGGCCATCACTGAAAGTGTCGGAAATGTCTTCTCATTCTGCATTCAATATTTCAACAAGTCTTCCTTTCCGTCTTGATTGACAACTGTTTGGTAAGGTAAAGTATTCTGCAAAACAAAAACATCTAACTCGCTAATTTGGTTAGCAGTGCTACCACCGCATATTCTATGTCTGAGGCTTTCAATACTAGCCGCAGAAACATGTTTTTTAGAGGTTGTGTTGAAGTAAAAGAAAATGGTACGAAAGTCGGTTGGTTGCTAGCACTTTATTGCTGGCAATGCCGGTATACTTTTTTGCATTCATCTTCTACGCTAGCCAACACTTCTTCTAACGTTTGTTCAATAGGTGATGAAACATTTAAATTTTTGGGAGTTGGAGGTGATAGTACGTCCATACAGTTATAAATATTTTCAATAATACTTTTACAACCGTCTACTTTAATAGTCGGGTTTAATACAGCACCAATAATATAAATAAAAATAAAATATTTCTTTATTTTCATAAACATTTTTTAATAGCTACCTTATAAGCATCAAGTTTTTCCATATATTCTTGAAGCAGTAAAAATATTATAGCTATATAAAACAACATATTGAAATAGTATGATAACATATAATAGAAAATTCTTTTGTTGCTCGATGAAAATTCTCTAAAAATACAATAAGTTCTTTAATTTTGTCTCAATCGTTATCCACAATCATATCAGTTGGATTTTGATTATGGGCGTTAAAAAATAAAGTGATAGGTTTTCTATAATTATAAGCAACTTGTATTTTTCTATAAGATAGTCCACAATCGTAACAAATTTTTTTATAATCTTTTCTCCGTTGGATTCTATTATTTTTAAAAATAAAATTTATAGCAAATTGTATTTTTTCAAGAATATCTTGAAAATGTAAAAGACCATCTTTTACAACTAAGTTATAAATATGACACGCACATTTGATATAATTTTTTTTTGGAAAATGCAGAGTTAAAACTTCTTTTAAAACATAAATAGCAACATTGTTAGAAGATTCATTATCTAATGTAATACTCATAACTTTATCAGTTATTCTGTAATAATCGCAGACTAAATAAATATTTTCTGAAATAAACTATCAGTGTGCCTACTATCTATATATCTATATGCTAAAATACGTTTTTGCATAAATCATTTATAATCTATCCAATGACATGTTGTCGTTAAATAATCATGATCGTTAGTACTACGACATATATCAGAAGTTAGATCGACTTTGCCATTAAAATGATATAATGCATAACGTAAATACTATTGATATTCATGTGCAAATTTAAATAGATCTCTCTTAACAGTTGATATAGGAAAACTTTTATAAGCAAGATTATACATATCTCTAATATAATGAATAAAACCAGAAGATTCAGGAAATGAAAAAAGGCAAACTCTCCACAGCAACTAATTTTGTCAGTGCTTCTCTATCTTTATGTTTATCGTATTTAGGGCCTACAACTCTCACCGTCATAGGATTAATTTGACCATACACTTTGTCCGGGACAGTATGTGAACTTTGACCCAATTGAGAAGGCGCTTGCTCACCATCTTTTTCAATAATGTATTGGGCATGCAAGACTATATTTTTGCAATATGTGTTTTGCTAAACCCCGTCTCATCATGACATTGTCCAGTTTTAAAAATATAAACTTTACAAGTTTTACATATAACTACTTAATTTGGTACGTCCCTGTAAAAATATTTCCATACAGCTGATTTTAATTATCGTTTTGTCGAACCACATCTCATAATAGGGGAAATAAGAGGCATTTCACTAGCGGGTGTATCATCTACATTAATAGATGTATCATCATCTAAAATGACATCTAAATCAAAGTTTCTTCATTTTGAAGAAAATACATAATCGTCAAGATCATATGGTATTTCAAGAAATTGTTCAGAATCAATAAAATCATAATGTTAGGAGTAAAACTAGGAATACTAGAAGAAGTACTTTTACCCTTGCTACCCACCCTACTAGAAGAAGTCTGAGTCTTACCCTTATCTATGCCCAAAACACTTTGTTATTTTAATTTTAATTATGGTAATAAATAGTTAAAGAATTTAAGATAATGAAATTAAATGTGTTAAATGAAATAAATACAAAATAATAATTTAATGAGAACGAATGTATCAAACACCGACGTAGAATCGACGTGTAATCAAGAGGTTAAAAATTAAAAATTTACTCTAGATAATCCTCAAGCTAGTTGTCAACTTCACTCCCAATTCCCAAATTAATAAATAAATTGAATATGTAATATACAATGTTGTATAGAGATTGATTGAGAGATTAGAGAGATTAGAGATTATAGGAAGATTTGTAAGAAATAAAAAAAAATGAGGTATCTATAGTTAGAAAATTGAGTTAAAACGTAAATATAAAAACTTAGGGGTTAAAAATAAATATAAAAAGATAGGGAGCTTGGGAGAGTGGGGAAGGTCAAAATGTAAAATGATAGTTATTGCAATGGTTATTTTTGCAATTTATTGGGTTTCGAGCGGAACCGGGACTGATCATCACATGACCATACCATGTCTCGTCTCGATTCGAGTCCCATTACCATAAATTTTTTTTGTTTTAATTAATCGAGACCGGATCGGGACGAAACCGGGCCAGCCCACTGATCAGGCCTAGCTTTTGATTCGGATGTGCTTTCTGACATGCAGCTTTGGGTTGTTTGTTGCAGAATGGATTTTCACATGAACTCAAATGCATGATCTAATGCCATAGTAATATAACTAATACATCGCCTGCTAACTGTCCGATAATTGCTAACTCAACACCAAACTAACCGATACCTTATTATAGTTGACTAGCAGATTAATACATTTAAAAGTCAATAACTAATAAACTTAACCATTAAGCATATAATCCACCCAATCAGTTCCGATAAGCAGCCCTAATCAACCACATAATTGGAAAAAAAGGAATCAGAAAACTAATTGAGTTATTTTTCTTCATTTAATTTCAGTATGTAGTATAAATTTTTGTTTAACATCACTTGCCTCCCCAACTTTAAACAAAAAAACAAATATAGAATGGCATCAGATAATAAGCGGAGTAAATAATCAACATGATTATTCAGTATTTACAATGTGTATCATCATCTGCCATAGTTCGAAAATTATATGACTAAGGTAGGACCGTTGTTTGCAAACTCAATTGACAAAGAAAAGAAAAGCAAATGTATCTATAACTAATTTTTGCTAACTAGCAAATTGATTAAAGTATACAAGGATAAGGGACTCCTTTGGACCTTTTTCTCACCAAACAAGTCTGAATTTATACATAACAAAGCTGGTTGCTCAGAAATTGCAATTAACTAATCATGGATTATCATAAGTCCAGACATAATTTCGGCAAAATCATCACTGCAAGCAGATAAATCAAGAAAATTTCGAAAAATGATATTAGCAAATCAAATTTATTTTGTAAATAACAGAAGCTATTAGCTTTCAGAGAAATTCAGTTATGCAGACAATCAACACGGCATCACTTCAGACCGCCCGTCCGCTTGTTTCTCATCAACAAGCCAACAAAATAATTTATTAAACAGATTTTTTTTAAAATGGGAGTAAATAAAATAAGTAAAAGAATAAACAGTAATACTAAATAATTTCCAAACAAAATTGTAGTAATTTAGAAGGCATTAGAAAACTAATTGAGAGATATTTTTCTTCATTTAATTTCAGTGTAG
Organism: Przewalskia tangutica; assembly: GCA_029844215.1. Classification (NCBI taxonomy): domain Eukaryota; kingdom Viridiplantae; phylum Streptophyta; class Magnoliopsida; order Solanales; family Solanaceae; genus Przewalskia; species Przewalskia tangutica. Next base: position 87,362,094 of record CM056726.1, on the reverse strand, counting down.
TATAAGATTTTTTAACAGCATTTGCCCCCACAACTTCAAGAAAATACAACATACCACGTTAAATCTCACATCATGAGTCTAGAAAAGATAAAGTGTACACAAAATTTACTTTTAATTCCATCTTAATAGGTAGTAGGACCGTTTCCGAAATATATTCGGCTCAAGACAATCAAACCCATGAAAAAATATTACTTTGTAGATCTATATCGAAGAAATAGAATGGTATCATATAATAAGCGGAGTAAGCTATCGACATAATTATTCAGTATTTACAGTGTATCATCATTCATCATATGACATGATTGAATCATAAAAAAATTAGATTTAGACCCAAAAAATAGATTTGACCAACAATAACATACAACACCGTAAAATCCCACAAAATAATGTCTGAAAGTGATAGCGTGTACCAGACCCTCACCCCTACCTGAGAGGGGACAGAGACTACTGGTAGACACTCAACACAAGAAAAAACAATACAAAGCAATATAAAAATAAAAATAGCAGTAGTGATATATTATAAAATGCATGATAGAGCTGAAAAAAAAGGTCCACAACTAACAAAAATTAATACGAGATTTCGGTAGGACCATTTGGCACAAATGCAATAAGAATAAGAATGCAATGAGCTGGTAAGCCAAGCATTTCAGTTTAAGCATCGGTTTTATCTCCTTGTTCACATCATCAACAAAAGAAGAGGGTAAATCTGATGCTATAAACAACAAACATATTTATAAAACATAAGAAAAAAAACAGATTTTTATACATCTATACCTATTTTTCGCAGACTCGATTGATGAAAGAAACGCAAATTGATTGAAGAAATATAGGAGAAAATGTTGTTTAAATAGGGGTTTTGGGCAGTGCTAGGGTTTCCAGTGTGCGGCGTTTAGCAAGAAAACTGGTGAATATCCATCTTTGGCACTATAGTTTTAAAGAAATACATGTGAGTCCTATTTAACTTTAATTACCAAAATACCCAAGACATCTTTTTGTTTTAAGTGGAACTATGAGAACTGAATTTGAAGAGTGATCATAATACTTTATGGATTATGTGCTACACAAATTTAGAAATTAAGTGAGTGAGTTACGAATACAAAATAATTAACCAAAAACATTGAACCTTAGGCTCCAACATCTAACCAAACTTAGTGCTACTTAACTTTGGGATCGTTTGGTTACCGAATAGGATACTAATCTCGATATAAAATTTGGGATTATATGTATCTAATATTTGGTTATTAGTAGTAATAAATCGATATAAATTTTATTTACTGAAATCTTGATATTAGCAATTTCATATTGGCATAGAATTATAATCCAAAAATGACTGGATGCCAAACCAAACAATTCTTAATCTACTCTTTAGATATATGTCTCCGTTGATATGACGTCATTGTTATTGTCAGTTAAAGAGTTAAGAATTTCTTTTTTCTATTTTAAAAATTATTTTATTATGAAAAACTTGTGGGCTGATAGTACTTTCATGTATGCCTATTTAAATAGAACATTTTGTGCGGAAAAAAAAAAATCAATAAGCCTATCCTGCTTAATTATGTTCGTTTGATATATTAATGAAAATATAAACGTTATTAGGCTTAAATATTTTACAATATTTATGATATTTTGATCCACCCCACGAGTGAATTTGAATGATTTTCGGTGGATGATGATAAAAGTGATTTGAATATAATATGGAACTGAAGAATTAAGATAAAGGCTTCCTGCTATCAAGCTTTGGATGATTAAGGTTCGTAAGACTTGAATTTGAAGCCTCGTGACTACTTAAGTTATGTACGGGTTATGGTGACATTATATTATATCATTCAGATAAAGTGCTCGAGGTAACGAACAAGTTGGATGAAATTGCAAGGAAGAGTGTTCGATGTAATTAGATTTTCCTAAAGATTTAAAGTCATAAGGTATAGCCCATCAATACTTGGTTGACAACTTGAACAATTCGATGTAGTGTAATTAGATTTTCCTAAAGATTTAAAGTCATAAGATATAGCCCATCAATACTTGATTGACAACTTGAACAATTCCAACTTGAGGTTGGGAACGACAACACGAGATTGTGCATTCAAGAACTACAGATGAAAATGGGTCACCACAATTTTTGAAGAACCTTACTTTTTGGGTATAAAAATTTGGAAACAGTTCGTGTGATTTTCGATGACATTCAAAACATGGTGCATTTTAGTCGGGTCAGGTTTATTCATTTAAGTCAGATAGACTTATGGAGGTATTACCAGAATTATTTATGGTTATTCCGTAAACTATTTGAAGGATTGATGGATTTCGATTGGGAATAGATGTATGACATGTTTACCAAGCGTTATTGGAGTTTACAGGGAGATTGGATATTATGTTGTTGATATCAGTTATGCAGACAATTCCGATGGTCTATACAGTTACTTGGAGATGTTTGAGGAGGTACAATTGAATATTATGAGTTTTGAGGGTGATTAATTAATTTTATAGATTGAGCAAGACAACACAACCACTAGGGTGATTTGCGTAATATTGTATTTGAAGGTTTAAGAGTGATTCGAAAGAGGGGTGTTGACGAGTAGATTCGACTCAACGAAATGAGTCTAAGGGATTTGAATGTTGTGAAATCAACCTTGGATAAAGTTAGTCTTTAGTAGAGATACTTACAATGGGCTTAGTACAAAATCTAATTCTCTTTTCTTGTCAGAGAAAGCCATGATTTAAACTTGTGTTATATAATAATATGTTCTACGTATAGTCGGTATTAAGGATGACTTTGGGAATATAGAAGAAAGAAGAGTAGGATCAGGGCACCTTGTAGGTTCAGGTTTGACAGTGAGTTGTGGTCTAAGTAAAAAGATTGTGATGATTATGAGGATTAGTGTGGAGTCAACCAATTGCGTTCAGAGTTATGGTTATAACCAAGTCATGAATTTCAAGATTAGTCGGGGTCGGATATGTGAGAATCAGACTACAGGGCTAAGTTGAAGGAAGAAATGATGGATTAAGTGAGCAAGCGAATTGTTACAAACTTGTGGTAGGGTATCAAGGACCTTGGGAAGGTTTGAGGTTACTCGGGTCATTGTGTACCGTTTGACTAAGTAGGTTCTTTTCATACCGGATCAGACTACTTACAATTCAGGTGGAGTTTGTACGTAATTTCACTCGTAGATTGATGGCCAGTCTGAGTGGACTATTCATGTTCTTGAGGATATATTTTGGGCACGTGTGATCAATTTTGGTGGTCATTGGGATCAGTTATTGCCCTTATCGTAGTTTACCTATAACAACAGTTATCATTCGAGTATCGAGATAGAGTGATTTGAGGCCTTGTATGTTAGGAGATATTAGTCTCTGATTGGTTTGTTCGATGCTTTCGAGGTGAGACCATAAGGTACAAACTTTGTTGAGAGATTTCTTGGATAAAGTAATGAGAATCACCTAGCAGCTCAGAGTAGACATAAGGAGTATGAGGGCCAGAAAATTTGTGATATGGAGTTCATGGTAGGTGATCAGGTTTTGTAGAAAGTCTCGCCTATAAAAGGTGTGATGAGATTTGAAAGAAAGGCAAGTTGAGTTCGAGGTATATTGGATCATTTGAGATCCTTTAGTGTGTTGATGAGGTAGCCTATGAGTTGGCATTACAACCAGGTTTATCAGGTGTCCATCTGGTGTTTCATGTCTCTATGTTGAAGAAATATCATTTTGATGGGTCATTGATATGACCCGAGCGAGCTCAAGACCATTCACTCGTAGCCAAGCGAAGGCTCTAAGAATTACAATCCATATTCATGAAGAGATAATCGTTGAAAGAACTTGAAGAGAATATACCACGAGTGTATAATGTTTGGATGATAGCTTGGGAGGACATTTGTTAGCGATTTTACAAATGCTCACGCAAGTTTACGTATCGTTACAAGTAATATAGTCTGTAAGACCGAATATCGTCCACAGAGACTGGTTATCAAGTACCAAACTTTTAAACTTTGGTTTCTATTTGGCAATCGATAAATTGTTTTTTTATAACTAAGAACTATAATTAAAGTAATGTGCAGGAATTTTAACTAAGGTAGATAATACTTTGGGTTTATAACAGTTATGAAGGGAATAGAGCTCTCAATCTCCTCAACTATCCATTATTTCACTTGTTAATGCAATGCTAATGAGTCTTCTTCTTATTAAGATATCAGGTTAACTAGTCTGTCATCATATTCCGGTTAGGATATACGAGAGCTTAATCTTGTGTAGAAACCTTCTATATTTCTATGATAGATTTTATCACACAAGAGGATTAAGTTCAGTAATCTTAAACACTACATAAGTATCGGGGTACTTTCGTCCACGATTTTAACCTATGTCTGAACAACTACATCATAATCAAATCTCTCCTCTCGGTTCTCGATTCGAAATCATATAAGTAATGATAATTAGTAGCTAATTAATTATCAAGCAATCATAACAATATTGAATAGCTCTTAATATACTGAAGAAGAAACCAATTAACTAATACAGTATGAAAGAGTTTCAAGGAGATTCGATGGAAAACCCTACTAAAGTATTTAGCTCCTAAACATTGTCATGTCAAAACTGTCACGACCCGAACCCGGGCCCGTGACTGGTGCCTTACCCCGGGCACCCTAGTGATACAACATCAGAGAAAATCAGCGGAAATAAAAACATGAACATGAATTAAGAGACATGATAAATAAACAGGCCAACCAAGCGGTTGCCTTAAGATATATACATAAATACCCGAACAGTTATCCTTTTACAAACCCCGCTTGTGATTACTCTGGACCTCTAAGATTTTTACAAGCTATGGGGACGGGGCCCCGCCATACTCACGAATGTACAAGAATCTCTGGACTCGAGTAACATACCAAAAGATAAGCCTCAGAAGAAATGGGGCTTCCCGAACGTGACGTGATCCTAGGAGCGAGGATCCTGGCCGATGTATTCTACCTACGGCATGAACGCAGCCCGAAGGAGGTCGATCATAACAGTACCAAGTATGTGAAGCGTAAAACAACGTAAATGAAATCATAATAGTCTATATAAAGCAGGAGACATGTATGATAACCAAACTATAGTTCACAACATAAAAGCAGTCATGTCAAGTCAGGGACTCACGCCCTCAAGTCATCCCTCATGCCTGTGGAACTCCTTCAGCTGGCGATCTAGGTATAAATCGTGTGGGATACGTGTCGGCCCATCCCGTGGGACTCGGTAAGAATCATGTGGAATACGTGTCGGCCCGTCCTGGGACTCGGTGAGAATCATGTGGAATCGTGTCGGCCCGTCCGTGGGACTCGGTAGAGAATCGGATGAAATCGTGTCGGCCCATCGTGGGACTCGGTGAATAATCAGATGGAATACGTGTCCCGGCCCATCCCATGGGACTCGGTGAAGAATCAGATGAAATACGTGTCCCGTCCCATCTCGTGGGACTCGATGAATAATCAGATGGAATACGTGTCCCGGCCCATCCCATGGGACTCGGTGAAGAATCAGATGAAATACGTGTCCCGGCCCATCTCGCGGGACTCGGTGAAGAATCGTTCATAACAAATCAGCCGGCCCTCCATCGAGAGACGCGGTGGTATAGAAATACAGTAATTGCACAACAAGGCTATCAAACACAAACATAGGCAAGTTACACAGAACTCAAGTTTATTTTAGGCCAAGTCGAGTTCGACCCCAGTATTACGACGTTAAATTCTTTTAAAAGATCCATTTCTTTTATAAAGGTCACCCGATACAGTAGTATTAAAATAGAGTGACTCACATTTTTAGGTAAACCAAAACACTTTCCTTTTTAACATCAAGTAACAACATTCTTTTCCAAAAGTTCAAGTTTGCCTAATTTCAAATACTTAAGTCTCTTATTTTAGAAAGGTTTCATAGTCCATAGACTTAATCACTTAAGAATATAATCCTCTTTTAAACAATTTGAGAAACATATGTCTTATATGTGAGTAGGTTTTTCTTGTTCATAATCAATCTTATTAAAGCAGCCATGATCTAGGAAATGTAATATCATTTTGTCTCATCTTAGCTTATGCAGATGGAGGTTTCTACTGGTTTTAATAATACTTAATTAGTCAAAACATTTCCTTTTATTAACGCTGCAGTGGTTTGTCGATACTCATTCCGATTTCCAAAATCAGTAAAACATTATTCCTTTTAAAACCAAGTACTCAGTACTCACGAATGAGGTTTCACACAAACTCATATTTAATTCATTCAAGTCAAGTCTCTTATCTTTTAAGATTAAGTCTCTTAACTTCTAAAAATCAGTAAACCATTCTCTTTATCTCTCTTAAGACGTTATACCTAACTTCTCATAAAGCTAGTATAACTCTTATGTTTTCAAAACCAAGTATTACTCTTCTTTCAAAAATGTTTCTTAATTCTTTTGAAATACTTCAAGATTCTTATCATCACACATCAAGTCAGTTATCTTTTAAAACCACAAAGCATTTCTTACTTACATAAAAAAGTATAACCAACTTCCCATAAAACCGTTATAACACTTTATGTTTTAAACCAATCAAATACTTTTAACACGTATGCGTCTACCGTACTACATAGTTATACATATCATGCTAGAAAAGATAGGAAGAGGTTCACATACCTCGCGGCGATTATCGACTAATAACAAAACGCTCAAGTACCTCAAACCGTCGGCTACACCAGCCAAGCGGATCACGCCACACGTAGTACTTCAACTATAGAGGCCACGCGCCTATTAACATCTAGATCTCAACGTAGAATATTCTACGAAATTTGTGGCACCTCCCACGCACACATGGCCGCGTAAATCTCCTCTATCGAGTGCGCTATGAGCCAACAACTCCCAGAGGGGGTTGTACGTCTAATCCGGGCGTGTACAATTCTACTTCACGGTAAAAGCTACACAAGTCTCATCTAATACGCCCTATGTAATTCTGATTCGATTCTCTTCTTTAAATTGGGCTTAAGTCAAAAGACATTGCGCATAATTATGTTGATTCTATATATAGTATACTTCAACTATATATTCCTACACATGTAATTTCCAATTACAATAGAAGGTCAAGAGTGTTTACCTCGATAAGCCCAAAATTATCCAAGTTTATATGTCGATCTGAGCAAGGTTTAGCTCTACTCAGTGCGCTCAACCGCTCCAAACAACCCTTAGAAGTTCTAACCAACTTCTACTCAATTACTTCAACTATCAATGAAGATTTCCTTAGGGTTTCGTTTAGTGGCTAAAGGAAGTATAATAGTATTTCTGGGCTTTTAGTATAGGTATAACCTTGGAATACTACAAGGTATAAGGGCAAAAGTATTTGGGCATTATAACAATACTTGGAGAGTATTTCTATACCACAAAAGGGTGGTATTAGACGAAAACAACGAGGCTAGGGGGGGGGGTACCCTCATTTGAACTTCTGAGGAGGATTTCAAGACTTGGAAAAGGATTTTTGGATGAAGAAGTTCATCAACTTAGAGGGGTATTTATAGGTCAAGCAAAGGCCAACCAATGGCCAAGATCCATCCAAGTGTTAGGCAAGTGTAGGGCTAGGATTCAACCATGTGTACCTTATCCATCTACCCACAAAATATCACAAAATATCCTACCAACTCCGCCGGCCCCTTTTCGTCCAAACGCCTGACTTCCTCGATGTGAGGTGACACATGTCACCCTCCCGTTGGTCCAAAATGTTTCGTCTCTCGGAAAAATCCGCAAAATTATAAATGACATAGCCGGAATTTTCCCTCGCAAGTTTAGTAAAGCGTTTCGTCAAAAACGATTCTTTTGGCACTTGTGCCCAAATTTTCGAACCTAGCCAAACCTTAAGGCTTAAATTTATATCGTGCGCCTCACGTACATACTGCGGAAATACGGGTATAACATTCTCCCCTTAGAAACATTCGTCCCGAATGTTCCTTCTCAAGACGGATAACGATAAAGTTCTTCTAACAAGTTGCCAACGCCATGCACGGCCATGAAATAACACATGCGGCGCAAATACTTAAATCCGTGCCAACGAGGAACCTCGATGATGCAAAACAATACCAACTCTCGCTCTTGGTCGAGGACACTCCGCACATTCATTTCTAAAAATGATTACTCGATATTTGGCACAAGTTCACTTCCTTCCTTACTCGGCGTGCCTTCCGAACACTCGAACTCTTCTTAGTACACGTACCACACTTGATCAACGCCGTTTCCCAAGACTTTGGAGTCACCACCTCCAAACTTGGTCATCTTACTAGCCTCAATCTCCTTAAGGCCATTCCGGCCTTCACGATCCGCTCGGTCGAACATCTCCACGAACTCATACGATGGTCATCTAAACTTGGGCCTAGCACCTCGTGACCCTACCACTGGCGGGACCACCTGGTGACCAGCGCTCGAAGCAGGGCGGCGGGTTGGCGCGCATGGCCCCAACCCGACCTACTTAACGCGTCAAGCTCTTGTTTCCCGTCCGGAACAATCTTACCTATCTGGTCATAAGCTACCACTTCCATTTTACACTACCCAAGAATCTTCCCACAATTACTCCACGTAAACTTATACATTCGACAAGGATCACCCGCAAAATCTTGTACTCAAGACGGCCTTACATCTAAGGTCTCATTGTAATATTCTAAGGTTCATCATTTTCTCACTTTGAGCTTACCCTTTTTCACTAACCGGGTTTTCTAACTCATAATCAACATAACGCTATCCGCATAGCACACAATAATAAGGTCATCATATCATGCATACAAATCTCTAGAGGTTAAGGATATACAGAATCTACCGCTCACTCTAATCATAGGCTGTGCGATGCGAGGCGTATAAAGTTATACCGTATTTCAGTATTTCCAGTATGTACGTGGGGGCGTGCGTAGAAATTTTCGAACTTCTTTAGGCTTGGCGAATTCTTTTGTGCACAACACCCGATTAGAGTCGTTTTATGAAACGTTTTCCACCTTCGTAGGGAATTTCCGGCTATGTCGTTTATAATTTTTGCGGATTTTTAGAGGCGAAACATTTTGGACCAACGGGAGGCGACAAGTGTCACCTCGCATTGGATGGAGTGGGACGGCAATTTGGACGAATTGGTGAGTGGGGTTAGGTAGGATATTTTGTGCAAGTTGTTGTGGTAGATGGATAAGGTGCACTTGGCTTAAATCTAGCCCTACACTTGCACCACACTTGTCTTCATCTTGGCCATTGGTTGGCCTTCACTTGACCTATAAATACCCCTAGTTGATGAACTTCTTCATCCAAAATTGTCTAAGTCTTGAAAATCCCTCCTCTCCCTCAACCTTGTTCTCGTCCAAACACCACCTCTCCCCTCTTGAGGCCCTCGGCGAGCCCCCTTGCCTAGTGGCTCTGGCGAGAGCAACCCCACTAGCCTAGTTGTGCTAGTCAAAATACTACCCCCTTGGTAGAAATGTATTCTACAAGTATCGTTATAATGCCCAAAATACTTTAGCCAAATACCTTGTAGTACTTTCCAAAGTACCACTTTTCTGGCTTGGAAAATACAATTATACTTTCCTTTAGCCACTAAACGAAACCCTAAGGAAAAATCTTCACCCGTAGTTGAAGTATTAAGTAGAAGTTGTGTAGACAACTAAGGGTTTCTTGGAGCGTTTTGGAGCGCTTTGGAGTAGGAGCTAAACCTTGTTCAGAAGCGACATATAAACTCGGATAATTTTGGGCTTATCGAGGTAAACATTCTTGACCTACATTTGTAATTGGAAATTACATGTTGTAGGAATATATAGTTGAAGTATACTATATATAGAATCGAACATTATAATTATGCGGCAATGTCTTTTGACTTAAGCTGAATAATACTTACGTGATGTCTTGCGACTTAAGCTGAATTTAATAAGAGAAGCGACTGTAATTACATAGGGTGTATTCTGATGAACTTGTGTAACATTCTTTGTGTAGTAGAATTGTACGTCGGTCGGCGTGTTAACCCCCACGGTTGGCTTGGTGGCGGCCTCGATAGAGAGAGGAGATTCTGTTGTTGCGGGAGAGTCTTCAATTTTACGTAGAATATTACGTCGGGATCTAAAGGTATTAATAGGCGCTTTGTGGCCTCTATAGGTTGTAATCTGCGTGTGGAGTGATCTGCTTGGTGAGAGTGTCGCCAAGCGGTTTGAGGTACTTGGGCGTTTTGCTATTAGTCGATAATCGTCGCGAGGTATGTGAACCTCTTCCTATCTCTTCTAGCATGATATGTGTGAACTATGTAGTACGGTGAGCGTCGTGTGCTAAATGTATTTGATTGATGTAAAACATAAAGTGTTATAACGGCTTTATGGGAAGTTGGTTATAATAGCTTTATGTGGATAAGCACATACTTTGTGGTTTTTAAAAGGTAGCGATTTGAATAATAAGCGGCTTGATATGTGTTAATAAAGAACTTGAAGCATTTCAAAAGATTTATGAATCGTTTTGAAAGAATGAGTATTACTTGGGTTTTGAAAGCTTAAGAGTTATACTAGCTTTATGGGAAGTTAGGTATAACGGCTTAAGAATGTTTCTTGATTTGGAAATCGTAATGTGTATCGACAAACCAACTGCAGCGTTAATAAAAGGAAAATGTATTGACTAAAGAAGTATTATTAAAACCGGTAGAAACCTCCATCTGCATAGAAGCTAAGATGAGACAAAATGATATTACATTTCCTAGATCATGGTCGCTTAATAAGATTGATTATAAACAAGAATAGCCTACTCACTTATAAGACATAGGTTTCTCAAACGTTTAAAGGAGAATTATGTTTTAAAGGACTAAAACTATGAACTACGAAACCTTTTTCTAAAATGAGAAACTTGAGCATTCGAAATTAGGCAAACTTGAACGTTTGGAAAATAAGGTTGTTACTTGATTTTACAAAGGAAAGCATTTTGGTTTACTTAACAATATTAGTCACTCTATTTTTATACTACGGGTATCGGGTGACCTTTGTAAAAGAAATGGATCTTAAAAGGAATTTAACGGACGTAGTACTTTAAGGTTAAAATCCGGACTTTGATATAAAATGAAAGTACCTTGAGTCGTGTGTAACTTGCTTATACTTGTTGTTATGAAACTTGACCATGTTACGTGTGATAGCCTTGTTGTGTAAGTATTGTGTTCTACTCGACTACCGGGTCATCCGGGAATGTATATCACTTGATTCACGGCTCATCCGGAATGTATTTCACTCGACTCTGGGTTAAATCAGAATGTATTTCACTTGAGGACCGGTTCATCCGGAATGTATTTCACTTGAGGACAGGTTCATCCGGAATGTATTTCACTTGAGGACCAGGTTCATCAGAATGTATTTCACTTGACTACTGGGTTAAATGGGAATGTGTTCATTTCGACTAGGTTCGTAGGATGAGCAGAATGTATTCCACCCTTTTCTATATTGGGTCCATAAGATGGGCGAGACACATTATCGTATCACATGATTTGTACCTAGGCCGGCGGTGAGGAAGGAGTTCCACGGGCATGAGGATGACTTTTAGGCGTGAGTCACGACTTGACATGATCGCTTCTATGTTGTGAATCGTAGTTTGGTTATCATACATGTCTCTGCCTTATATAGACTATTATGATTTCATTTCTGATATTTCTGATTTCACATACTTGGTACTGTTATCGACCTCCTTCGGAAGTGCGTTCATCTGCATGAGTAAAAGGTCGGTCATTGCCGATCCCCTTTTAGGATCACCTTTCGGCGTATTGAAAGCTCCGTTCCTTGGAGGCTTATCTTTGGTATGTTACCACAGTGCGTAGATGCTTATACATTCGGGGTATGGCGGGCCACTGTCGTCATAGAGTTGTAAAATCTTAAGTGCATGCTTTGTTGTGGCGGGGTTTGTAAAAAGGATAACCGTTGGTATTTATGTATATTTGATGAAGGCAATTGTTTTGGATTGCTTTGTTTATTTATCTTTTCTCTTAATTCATGTTCATGTTTTTATTTCGTGATTTTCTCGATGTTGTATCACTAGGGTGCGGGGTAAGGCACGATCCGCGGGCGAGGTTGGTCGTGACAAAAGTGGTATCGAGCGATTAGTCCTCGGAAAGTGTCTGAACCGTGTCTAGTAAGTCTTGATTATCGGTGTGTTGTGCACCACATCTATGTCGGGAGGCTGCGAGACATTTAGGATTAGTTTCCATCCTTCTCATTACGAGATCGTGCCTTGAGTGTGATAAATTGGACTCTCGGCGTATTCCTTTCCTTTACGATTATGCCTCGCGTAAAACCCGAGCCCAGATGGGCAAGGCAATCGAGGAGGCTGTTAGTGAGATCTGAGAAGTCTGAGCGCGAGCGATCGATTACTGAGCGATCTTGCCGCGGCGGGTTCGCGGCGCCGCCCGGCGCGAGTTTAGAAGCGCGGCGGTGGCTGCTGAGACTCTGATACACGAGCCTCGGTCCAGCGGAGCCGATGAGATAAGTACAAGGAGATGGCGATTCTGGCGAGTCGTGGCGAATATGAGATAAATTTGAATCACGGTGATTCCGGCCCGATGCACCGTAGTACACCCCGGCGAGCGGTTTGAGGCTACGTGACTTCCCGAGTTGTAGCCTCGGTGTTATGGATCGAGGCGAGGGCGACCCTCGGAGTTTATCAAGCGACTCTGACGGATCATGAGTGATCGAGCCTCGAGGCGAAGTCGGTGGTATTGAGTTCGCGTCATTGCGTGATCTGCGATTGGTAGTTTGATCGTGGGGCTGTCGGGAAGAGCATGCACTTCCAGCGATTTGGGGCGAGTTCTCGAGGCATTTCTTGCACATTTCTTGCCTCGCGAGATGAGGAGGGCTCGGGTAAACAGATTTTTAGCGTTGAGCGGGGCGGGCGGGCGGTTAGAGAGTCTGATGTGAGTTCGACTCATTAGCTCGGTATGTTCCTTGTAGTAGCGGATATGGAGGGCAGTACACCGCTACGTCACGGGGCGATTACTTGGCGAGGCTTATGCGGGTGTAGCTCTTCACCGGGCATGGACATTGCCGCGTCTGAAGCTTCATGCACTAGGATGTGAGGCACGGAGAGGTCGGCGGAATGGCCGAGATCGGCGAAGAGGGCGAGCAGCGAGGTCCTTTGGTAACTTTAGGCGGACCGCCTCGGCCGATCTAGTTATGTACCTCCGCGATGAGTGGTCCCACCGATCTTGGGGCGTTCGGGGTATTGGGGCTGGTGAGCTCGGGGCTTAGTTCCGCGGTATACGTGAGTGCTAGCGGCGGATTCATGTCCCCGCCGGTGTACGCGATGTGGCAAACATCATCGGGAATGTCGTCTTTCTTGGTGCTTGTTTCACTGCGGCCGTCGAGCCATGTGACGAGAGCGTGCTTATAGGAGAATGCGGCTTGGCGCGGCCTGCGGATCGATGGCGAGTTGTTCGCCGCCCCTGCGATTATGCGCCTGCAGTGGACTTATGATTAGAGTGGGCGGTAGCCGGGTATATCCTTAACCATCTAGAGGCTTGTATGTTTTGATGTTATGTTAATGTGTTAAGTGTTATGTTCGGATAGCTTTGTGCTAAAATGTGATTTAGGAACACAGTTGGGGAAAAAGGGTAAGCTGAGGGTGAGAAAATGATGAACCTTAGAATATTACGTTGAGACCTTAGATGTAAAGCCGTCTTGAGTACAAGATTTTGCGAGTGATCCTTGTCGAGTGCATTTTATGCCTAGAAAATATTGTGTGATAAGTCTGCAGGTTGGGTAAATGAAAGTGGTATCTTTCATGATGTGATTTAGCAAGGTTGTTCGGATCGAAACAAGAGAGTTGGCGTGACGGAGGGTCGGGTTGAGGCGTGTTGCGTGTCAACCCGTGGCAGAATGAGGTGGGGTCGGCTACGGGTGGTCCCGCGGTGGTAGGGTCACGGTGCTAGGCCCAGTTTTGATGACCATCGTATGAGTTCGTGGATACGTTCGACCAGTAGATCGTGAAGGCGGGAATAGCCTTAAGGAAGATCGAGGCTAATAGGATGACCAAGTTGGGAGGTAGTGACTCCAAGTTTGGAAACTAAAGTGTGATGCGTATGCTAAAAGAGTTCAAGAGTTCGAGAAGAGTCTGACGAGTAAGGGTAGAGGCGAGCATGTATTGCGAGCATAGATCTGATCATTTCTTGTAAAGGGAGAAGGTCGAAGGATGTATATTTTAGACCTCGGGAATCGCATGCGATCAGTGCCGTTTGTTGGGTCGCCGAGTGACACTAGAACCTCGCGGCATAGTGACAAAAGTTTGTGATGTTAGAGGTGTTTTCTCGTGGACTTGGATATAAGTATTTGCGTGCATATGTTGTTTAGTGGCGGTTGTGGCGTTGGCAACTTATTAGAAGAACTTTATCGTTATCCGTCTTGAGAAGGAACATTCGGGACGAATGTTTCTAAGGAGGAGAATGTTATACCGTATTTCCGCAGTATGCGTGGGGGCGTGCGTAGAAATTTTCGAACTTCTTTAGGCTTGGCGAATTCTTTTTGTGCACAACACCCGATTAGAGTCGTTTTTGTGAAAGCGTTTTCCACGACTTTCGTAGGGAATTTCGGCTATGTCGTTTATAATTTTTGCGGATTTTTAGAGGCGAAACATTTTGGACCAGCGGGAGGCGACAAGTGTCACCTCGCATTGGATGGAGTGGGACGGCAATTTGGGCGAATTGGTGAGTGGGGTTAGGTAGGATATTTTGTGCAAGTTGTTGTGGTAGATGGATAAGGTGCACTTGGCTTAAATCTGGCCTACACTTGCACCACACTTGTCTTCATCTTGGCCGTTGGTTGGCCTTCACTTGACCTATAAATACCCACTTAGTTGATGAACTTCTTCGTCAAAAATTGTCTAAGTCTTGAAAATCCCTCCTCTCCTCAACCTTGTTCTCGTCCAAACACCACCCCTCTCCCTCTTGAAGGCCTCGGCGAGCCCCACTTGCTGAGTGGCTCTGTAGAGCAACCCCCACTAGCCTAGTTGTGCTAGTCAAAATACTACCCCTTGGTAGAAATGTATTCTACAAGTATCGTTATAATGCCCAAAATACTTTAGCCAAATACCTTGTAGTACTTTCCAAAGTACCACTTTTCTGGCTTGGAAAATACTATTATACTTTCCTTTAGCCACTAAACGAAACCACAGGAAAAATCTTCACCCGTAGTTGAAGTATTAAGTAGAAGTTGTGTAGACACTTCTAAGGGTTTCTTGGAGCGTTTTGGGCGCACGGAGTAGGAGCTAAACCTTGTTCAGAACGACATATAAACTCGGATAATTTTGGGCTTATCGAGGTAAACATTCTTGACATACATTTGTAATTGGAAATTACATGTTGTAGGAATATATAGTTGAAGTATACTATATATAGAATCAACATTATAATTATGCGGCAATGTCTTTTGACTTAAGCTGAATAATACTTACGGCAATGTCTTGCGACTTAAGCTGAATTTAATAAGAGAAGCTGTAATTACATAGGGTGTATTCTGATGAGACTTGTGTAGCATTCTTTGTGTAGTAGAATTGTACGTCGGTCGGGCGTGTTAACCCCCCGGTTGGCTTGGTAGCGGCCTCGATAGAGGAGGAGATTTCTGTTGTTGCGGGGAGGTCTTCGAATTTTACGTAGAATATTCTACGTCGGGATCTAAAGGTATTAATAGGCGCTTTGTGGCCTCTATAGGTTGTAATCTGCGTGTGGAGTGATCTGCTTGGTGAGAGTGTCGTGACGGTTTGAGGTACTTGGGCGTTTTGCTATTAGTCGATAATCGTCGCGAGGTATGTGAACCTCTTCCTATCTCTTCTAGCATGATATGTGTGAACTATGTAGTACGGTGAGCGTCATGTGCTAAATGTATTTGATTGATGTAAAACATAAAGTGTTATAACGGCTTTATGGGAAGTTGGTTATAATAGCTTTATGTGGATAAGCACATACTTTGTGGTTTTTAAAAGGTAAGCGATTTGAATAATAAGCGGCTTGATATGTGTTAATAAAGAACTTGAAGCATTTCAAAAGATTTATGAATCGTTTTGAAAGAATGAGTATTACTTGGGTTTTGAAAGCTTAAGAGTTATACTAGCTTTATGGGAAGTTAGGTATAACGGCTTAAGAATGTTTCTTGATTTGGAAATCGAATGTGTATCGACAAACCAACTGCGGCGTTAATAAAAGGAAAATGTATTGACTAAAGAAGTATTATTAAAACCGGTGAAACCTCCATCTGCATAGAAGCTAAGATGAGACAAAATGATATTACATTTCCTAGATCATGTTTGCTTAATAAGATTGATTATAAACAAGAATAGCCTACTCACTTATAAGACATAGGTTTCTCAAAGCGTTTAAAGGAGAATTATGTTTTAAAGGACTAAAACTATGAACTACGAAACCTTTTCTAAAATGAGAAACTTGAGCATTGAAATTAGGCAAACTTGAGCGTTTGGAAAATAAGGTTGTTACTTGATTTTACAAAGGAAAGCATTTTGGTTTACTTAACAATATTAGTCACTCTATTTTTATACTACGGGTATCGGGTGACCTTTGTAAAGAAATGGATCTTAAAAGGAATTTAACGGACGTAGTACTTTAAGGTTAAAATCGGACTTTGATATAAAATGAAAGTACCTTGAGTCGTGTGTAACTTGCTTATACTTGTTGTTATGAAACTTGACCATGTTACGTGTGATAGCCTTGTTGTGTAAGTATTGTGTTCTACTCGACTCTGGGTCATCCGAATGTATATCACTTGATTCAGGTTCATCAGGAATGTATTTCACTCGACTCTAGGTTCATCAGGAATGTATTTCACTTGAGGACCGGTTCATCAGGAATGTATTTCACTTGAGGACAGGTTCATCCGGAATGTATTTCACTTGAGGACCGGTTCATCCGAATGTATTTCACTTGACTACCGGTTCATCAGAATGTGTTCCACTCGACTCACGGTTCGTAGGATGAGCAGGAATGTATTCCACCCTTTTCTATATTGGGTCCATAAGATGGGCGAGACACATTATCGTATCACATGATTTGTACCTAGGCTGGCGGTGAGGAAGGAGTTCCACGGGCATGAGGATGACTTTTAGGCGTGAGTCACGACTTGACATATTGCTTCTATGTTGTGAACTATAGTTTGGTTATCATACATGTCTCTGCCTTATATAGACTATTATGATTTCATTCTGATATTTCTGATTTCACATACTTGGTACTGTTATCGACCTCGCCCTTGAAGTGCGTTCATCTGCATGAGTAAAAGGTACATCGGTATCGATCCGCTTTTAGGATCACCTTTGGCGTATTGGAAAGCTCCGTTCCTTGGAGGCTTATCTTTGGTATGTTACCACGAGTGCAGATGCTTATACATTCGGGGTATGGCGGGGCCTGTCGTCATAGAGGTTGTAAAATCTTAAGTGCAGCCTTTGTTGTGGCGGGGTTTGTAAAAAGGATAAGCTGTCGGGTATTTATGTATATTTGATGAAGGCAAGCTGTTTTGGTTGCTTTGTTTATTTATCTTTTCTCTTAATTCATGTTCATGTTTTTATTTCCGTGATTTTCTCGATGTTGTATCACTAGGGTGCGGGGTAAGGCACGATCCGCGGGCAGGTTCGGTCGTGACAAAGCGATGAACTGCCGCGACCCGGTGGTGAGTCATTCTGTCTGCATCCTTCCTATTAGGATTTGTTTCGTCATATGGCACGGCGGCGCGGGAAAAACAAGCACGATAAAAAGCGACATTCTCGGGATGGCGTCGCCCGCATTAATACACCGAGAAAACACGAACGTGGCTAGAACCCATGTATATCGTGAACCGAAGCCACTTGTCACACCCGAAAATCGGGCGTGGTAGTGCCTTACCGGGCACCCTAGCGATACATACATCGAGAAAATCAGTGAACATAAAACATGAGTCATTAAACAAGAGATATAATAAATAAGCAGGCCAAAGCGATTTGCCTTGGTATAAACATAAAACACGAGCAGTTTAATCCTTTTACAACCACCCACAACGATTACTGCACCTCTAAGATTTCTAACGACTATGACGGGGCAGGGGCCGCCATACCCTGAATGTACAAGAACCTGACTCGGGAACACATACCAAAAGATAAGCCTCGGAGAAACGGAGCTTCCCAATCTGTTGACTATACATGGCGAGATCCACGACCGATGTACCTCTACTGCGGCATGAACGCGGCCCCGAGCGAAATGCGAGTACAGTATGTGGCTATGCAATCTTGTAAATGAAATCATAACGATCTATACAAGCGGAGACATGTATGATAGCCAAACTAAAGCACCACATATAGCGATTATATCAAGTCGGTCTCACGCCCACAACATCAATCATGCGTGGAATACCTTCCGCCGGCGGCAATCGATGATATGATAACAACAAGACGCAATCCAAATGGAAGCATACGTGCGCTACGCGTCGTGTCGGTATGTCCAAAGGGAAACAATAAGACACATTCCAAATGGGCGATACGTGCGCTACGATCGTGTCGGTATGTCGAAGGAAACAATAGGACAGCATTCCAAATGGGCGATACGTGCGCTACGCATCGTGTCGGTATGTCGAAAAGAAATCACTGGCGATAATCAAAATGGAAACATGCGATGCGCTACGCATCGTGTCGATATATCCAAAGTGATTAACCACAAGACCTTAACCAAAATGGAAGCATACGATGCGCTACGCATCGTGTCGGTATGTCCAAAGCGATTAACAACAATAATACTATCAGCGAGGAGCGTGCGTGGAATTTCTCCGTCGCTGTAAGCGCGTCAGTAAGTTCTCAACCAGTCAACCGACCCTCTATCGAGAGACGCGGTAACACAGAAACACAACGCTTGTACAATAAAGGCTATCATCACAAGCATAGGCAAGTTTCACACAACTCAAAGTACTTTCACATAAGTCACACAATACGTAGTATAAAAATCGTGACTATCTTTTTAAGTAAACAAGACACTTCTTTTGTAAAATCAAGTAACAACATTATTTTCCAAACGTTCAAGTTTGCCTAATTTCAAATGCTCAAGTCACTTATTTTGGAAAGGTTTCATAACTCATAGTCTTAATCTCTTTTAAAACAATTGAGTAACATATGTCATATATGTGAGTAGTTTATTCTTGTTTATAACGATCTTATTACTGACCGTGATCTAGAAAATGTAATATCATTTTGTCTCATCTTAGCTTATGCGGATGGAGGTTTCTCTTGGTTTTAATACGATACATCATTATTCAATACTTTTTCCTTTATTAACGCTGTAGTGGTCTGTCGATACACATTCTGATTTCCGAAATCAGTAAAACATTATCCCTTTAAATAAAACCAAGTACTCATTACTCACGAATGAGGTTTCACAACACTTTTAACAAAATGTTAATTACCAAGTAAAACAAGTTAAGCCTCTTATCTTTCAAGATCAAGTCTCTTAACTTCTACAATCAATAAACCAATCTTTTACCTACATAGAGTCGTTATAACTAACTTCCCATAAAGCTATTATAACACCCTATGTTTTAAACCAACCAACTCATTTAGCACGTATGCGTCACCGGTACTACATAGTTTACAAAGCATCATGCTAGAAGGATAGGAAGAGGTTCACATACCTCGCGACAGTATCGACGATAAGCAAAGCTCCAGTACTACAACGCACTAGCCACTTTCCACTCGCCAGCGAGAATACGCTACTCTTAGTACTTTCACCTAAAAAGGCCACAACTTCTATTAACCTCAAAACACAAGGTTCCATTTCTCTACAGAAAATTCGGCGACCTCACACATGGCAGCGTAAATCTCTCTCTATCGAGGCTACCAAGCCAACCGAGGGTTTACTCGTCTAACGGGCGTGTACAATTCTACTCGATATCTTACAAGTCTACTGTCTGATACACATGTAAATCTGATTCGATTCTTTTCTTTATTCTTCAGCTTAAGTCAAAAGACATTGCGCGATCTTAAGCTTAGTTCTATATATAGTATACTTCACTATATATTCAACAACATGTAAATTCCAATTACAAATAGAGGGACAAGATAATTACCTCGATAAGCCCATAATTATCCAAGTTAAATGTCGATCCTTAGACGTTTAGCTCCACTCGGGTGCTCCAACAACCGCCAGAAGTTCTAACCAACTTACCTAAATACTTGATCAAACAATGAAGATTTCCTTAGGGTTTCGGTTTGAGACCAAAGGGACAAAGGTAGTATTTCCGGGCTCTACGTATAGAGGTATCTTTGGAATACTACAAGGTCTGAGGCTAAGGTATTTTGGACATT
Organism: Przewalskia tangutica; assembly: GCA_029844215.1. NCBI lineage: Eukaryota > Viridiplantae > Streptophyta > Magnoliopsida > Solanales > Solanaceae > Przewalskia > Przewalskia tangutica. The sequence goes on along the minus strand of CM056726.1, from coordinate 87,341,819 downwards.
ATAACAATACTTGGAAGACAACTTTCTACGAGGGGAGGGTACCTCGAAAACACTCCAAGATAGGGGGTTTCTCGGCCAAAGGGCCTTGACAAGGAGAGGAACTCTCGGTTCAAGGCCTCAAAGGTGGTGGGGGAGTTGGACGAGAGCCACAAGAGAGGAGAGGCTTTCAAGACTTAGACAAAGTGAGAGTGAATGAATAAGTCTTCACGAGGAGTATTTATAGCAAAGCCAAAGGCCAACCAATGGCCAAGATCTAGCCAAGTGCTACAAGTGTAAGGCCAAGATCAAGCCAAGTGCACCTAGACCCTACTCGTAAAACCCTCAAATATCTACACAAATATCTTGCCCAACCCTATCTCCCGATCGTCCGTGTGCGCCCGCGCCGCTGATGAGGGTGCAAGTGCGCCTCTCGTTGGTCCAAAATGTTCGTCGCTCGGAAAAATCCGCAAAAATACAAAGCGACATAGCGGAATTTTCCGCCCAAGCTACGTAAGCGTTTCGTCAAAACGACTCAATGGGTGTTGTGCACAAAGGTAAAATCGGCCAAGGGTGCCACATGGGGTGACACGTGTCGCCCCGATTATGAATATTTCGTCTTGAAAATATCCAAAATACGGAAATCTCAAAAACAAGCGGGCCCAGCCAGTAAATTTCTCAGTGGGCCCAGCGTGACCATTTCAGAAAATAAAATTCCATAATTCTTTAATATTCCAGAAGCCGAATACCGTCTGGGAATCCATTCCCATTAACGAACCTTTTTCCTTCACAAAACGGAAACTTTTAGTGGAAAAAAATCACCTCTTTCTTCCTTTCCAATCTTTACATGCGTATTCTCGTGCGTGCGTCCTCGCATACATACCACGGAACTACGGGGTATAACATTCTCCTCGCCAGAAACATTCGTCCGAATGTTCCTTCTCAAGACGGATATCGAAGAAGCATCTTGCAACAAAATTGCCAGCGCCACATCTTGGCACGAAATAACACACGTTTTCCTCGCCTTACTCGTCGTGCCCTTCCGAACACTTGAACTCTTCTAGTATCGTACCACACTTCATCGCTTGGTTCCCAAAACCTTGGAGTCACCACCTCGAACTTGGTCATCTTACTAGCGTAATATCCCCAAGGCCATTCGGCGTTCGCGAACGATTACGGTCGAACACATCCACAAACTCATACGATGGTCGTCTAAACTCGGGCCTAGCACCCTCGTGACCCTACCACCGGAGGACCACCGAACCGACCCCACACTGCAGGGTTCTGGGTTGACCATAAATAGTCCTCAACCCGACCCCGACGCGCGAACTCTTGTTCCCGATCCGGAACAATCTTACTAATTCACATCATGAAGCTACCACTTCCATCTCACACTACCCATGGACTCATCACACGAGATAAATCCCACGTATACTACTCACCCTTATAAAGGTCAAACATAAAACGAATCTTATACTCAAGACGACGCTACCTCTAAGGTCTCGATCGTGAAATAGTCTAAGGTTCACTTACCATGCCATCGTAACCTTCCAACTAACCATGTATTCTAACTCACATATCACAATGCTATCCGTACATAGCACACAATAATGAGATCATCATAACAAGCATACCAAAACTCTAGAGGTTAAGGATATACGAAGCTACCGCTCCACTCTAATCATAGGCACGCCTGCAGTGGTATGGTATGAAGGTGATGAACCAGCCACAAATCCCGAAGGTGAGTCGTAACATCCGCGCTTCCCTTGGTCGGACAGTTCCTATAAAATGGCCTGTGCGTCATGCAAAACAAACTCCCAATCTAGCACGACACTCTCCAAAATGGAGTCTACCACAACGGTCACAACGAGGTAGGGGTGGCCGGTGGTTAACACCCCGCTCTCGAAAATCTGAACCATGGAGCCACGACCTTACGAAGACGGTGGAGGACCACTCTGTACTGGTGGGGGTATATAACTAGCCTGCTGCTGAGGCGGTCCGCCTCGAAAGTCACCAAAGGACCCTGCTGTCACGGCCTCTGGCGATCCAGTCGTTCCTTGACCCCTCCGTGCCTCGCATCCTAGTGCATGAGCTGCGTGCGGGCAATGTCCATGCGGTGAAGAAACACGCACAAGACTCGACCATATAATCATCTAGCGGTGGCGTAGCGATGCACCTATCCTCCATATTCGCAACTAAGCGCGAGGACATATCGAGCCAAAGAATTGAACTCGACATTGTACTCCACGACGGTCGCGCCTCTGTCTCGATAACAAAAATCGCCGGCGTGCCCTCCTCATCCGGAGGCAAGAAGTGCGTGAGAAAGCCCGAAAACTCATCCCATACTGCTGGAGTGCATGCTCTCCCGGAAAGCTCGTGAATCAAACCAATCATTTGCGGTATCACGCGGCCGATGCGAACAAAGGTCACAGACTCGGTCTCTGAAGCCTTGATCACCCGCGTGATCCGTCAGCTGCCGGATGAACTCCTGCGGATCATCCTCGAGCCTCGACGTAAAACTCGGCGGGCTACAACTCGAGAAAGTCCCGTAGCCTCAAACTATCGCTCGGGGTGAACCATGGTGCTCTGGGCTGGGCTGCTGCGTCGGCCTATCTCCATATCGGCCCACGACCACGGCGATAATCGGGCCATCTCGCGTGACCCATCTCCCTGCTCGGTGGGGGTGGAGGCTCAGTCGTAGTCTCGGCCACTCGCTGCGGCTTTAAACTCTCTTTGGTCTTTGTGTCGCGAGCTTCGCCGTCGGAAGCTTGTCTCAGTCTTGGCCGGGCTGCGCGCTCGAACTCCTCAGTATCTCACTAGCGGCTCCTCGGCTGCCTTGCCTTCTGGGCTCTGGTTGCCTTGCGGAGGCATAGCGGTAAAGCGAGATACGTCGAGAGGTCCACTCACAACTCTGACTCTAAGGCACGATCTCGGAATGAGAAGAAATGAAACCAATCCTAAATGTCTTATAGCCTCACGATTATAGATGTGGTGCACAACACGCGATAATCAAGACTACTGAACACGGTGCGTAGACACTTTCCGAGGATTAATCGCTCGATACCACTATGTCACACCCGAAAATCGGGCGTGATAGTGCCTTACCGGGCACCCTAGCGATACATACATCGAGAAAATCAGCGAACATAAAACATGAGTCATTAAACAAGAGATATAATAAATAAGCAGCGACCAAAGCGATTTGCCTTGGTATAAACATAAAACACGAGCAGTTTAATCCTTTTACAACCACGCTTACAGCAGTACTACGGACCTCTAAGATTTACAACGACTATGACGGGACGGGGCCGCCATACCACGAATGTACAAGAACCTACAACTCGGGGAACACATACAAAGATAAGCCTCGGAGAAAGCGGAGCTTCCCAATCTGCTGACGCTGACCACATGGCGAGGATCCACGGCCGATGTACCTCTACTGCGGCATGAACGCGGCCCCGAAGAGTCGATCTGCAGTACCAAGTATGTGGCTGCAATAATGTAAATGAAATCATAACGATCCCATACTGGCGAGAGCGTGTATGATAGCCAAACTACTGACACGCATATATGATTATATCAAGTCGTGGTCTCACGCCCACAACATCAATCATGCGTGGAATACCTTACGTTATACCCCGTAGTTCACGGTATGTATGCGAGGGCGCACGTGCGAGAATCTGACGAGAAAGATTGGAAAGGAAGAAAGAGGTGATTTCTCGGAAAAGTTTCGGTTTTGTGAAGGAAAAAGGTTCGTTAATGGGAATTGGATTCCCAGTTTGGTATTCGGACTTCTGGAATATTAAAGAATTATGGAATTTTATTTTTGGAAATGGTCACGTGGGGCCCACGGGAGAAATTCTGGTTTTGTGGGGCCACTTTGTTTTGAGATTTTGGCCATTGTGGATATTTTGGAAGATGTTTTATTTTGGGCGATAGGAGGGTGACACGTGTCACCGCCTAGGTGGCTTGGCGAATGGCATTTGTGCCTGACACGGTTAGAGTCGTTTTTGGCGAAGCGTTCTACCTAACTGCGAAGGGTAAATTACGGCTATGTCATTTAGTATTTTTGCGGATTTTTCCGAGAGGCAACGTTTTGGACCAACGAGAGGGCAACACTTGGCACCCTCGTTGGTGGACTTGAAGGCGTTAGGCCGATTGGATGAGCAAGTCTTGGATGATATTTGTGTAGATATTTTGTGAGGGTTTTAAGGAGTAGGGTCTAGGGGGCACTTGGGCATATCTTGGCCTTACACTTGCTATACACTTGGCTAGATCTTGGCCATTGGTTGGCCTTGGCTTGTACTATAAATACCCTCTCCTTTGATGAACTTCTTCATCCTAAATATTTCTAAGTGTTAGACTCCGCCCCCGCCCTTCCTTCTGGTGCTCGTCCCTCCCCCTAGGGGCCGAGAGCACCCCCCCCTCTAGGGGTGCTAGCCGAGAGTGTAACCCCCCCCTAGCCTAGTTGCTTGTATAATACCCCTTTGTGGTGTAGAAATACTCTACAAGTATTGTTATAATGCCCAATTACCTTAGCCGTATACCTTGTAGTATTCTAAGGTTATACCTATCTGAAAAGCAGGAAATACTATTATACTTCCGTCGATCCAAACCGAAACCCTAGGAAAATCTCCATAGTCAGTTGGAGTATTGTGTAGAAGTTGGTTAGAACTTCTAAGGGTGGTTTAGAGCGGGTTGGCGCTCGGAGTTGGAGCTAAGCGATTGCGGGATCGACTTTATACTTGGATAATTATGGGCTTATCGAGGTAAATATCTTGTCCTATTGTAATTGGAAATTACATGTTGTTAGAATATATAGTTAAAGTATACTATATATAGAATCAACGTGGTTAGTTAGCAATGTCTTTTGACTTAAGCTCAAGAATCGAATCGTATTCAGATGAGACTTGTGTAGTAATCTTGTGGAGTAGAATTGTACAGTTCGGGTTAGATGTATAACCCCCGGTTGGCTTGGTAGCGGCCCAGTTAGAGAGAGATTTCTGTTGTTGCGGGGAGAGTCTTTGCCAATTTTCTGTAGAATGTTCTACGATAAGATCTTAATGTTAATAAGCGCCTTGTGGCCTTATAGGTTGAAGTACTACGTGTGGCGCGTTCTACTTGGCTTTAGGAGTAGCCGACAGTTGGGAGTACTTGGAGCGTTTTGCTATTAGTCGATACTCGTCGCGAGGTATATGAACCTCTTCCTATCTGTTCTAGCATGATTTGTGTGTAACTATGTAGTACGGTGGACGTACAGGTGCTAGGTGTATTTGCTTGGTTTAAACATAAAGTGTTATAACGGCTTTATGGGAAGTTGGTTATAACAGCTTTATGTAGGTAAGAAAATACTTTGTGGTTTTAAATGGTTTACTGATGTTAGAAGTTAAGAGACTTGATCTTATAAGATAAGAGACTTAACTTATTTGTTTTAATGTGGATGTTTGTGTGAAACCTCATTCGTGAGTAATGAGTACTTGGTTTTATTTAAAGGGATAATGTTTCTTGATTTGGAAATCAGAATGTGTATCGACAGACCACTGCAGCGTTAATAAAGGAAAAAGTATTGAATAATGATGTATCGTATTAAAACCAGTAGAAACCTCCATCTGCATAGAAGCTAAGATGAGACAAAATGATATTACATTTTCTAGATCATGGTTGCTGTAATAAGATCGTTATAAACAAGAATAAACTACTCACATATATGACATATGTTACTCAATTGTTTTAAAAGAGATTAAGACTATGAGTTATGAAACCTTTCCAAAATAAGTGACTTGAGCATTTGAAATTAGGCAAACTTGAACGTTTGGAAAATAATGTTGTTACTTGATTTTACAAAAGGGGAAGTGTCTTGTTTACTTAAAAAGATAGTCACGATTTTTATACTACGGGTATTGTGTGACTTATGTGAAAGTACTTTGAGTTGTGTGAAACTTTCCTATGCTTGTGATGATAGCCTTTATTGTACAAGCGTTGTGTTTCGTGTTCTGGCGTCTCTCGATAGAGGTCGGTTGGTAGTTGAGAACTTACTTGGGCGTCTTGGCGTGTGGCGGAGAAATTCCGCAGATGCGTTCGTTGATAGTATTATTGTTGTTGTCGCTTTGGACATACCGACACGATCGTAGCGCGGGTATGCTTCCATTTTGGTTAAGGTCTTGTGGTTAATCGCTTTGGATATCTTGACCGCGATGCGTAGCGCGCGGGTATGTTTCCATTTTGATTATCGCCTTGTGATTTCCTTTTGGACATACCGACACGATCGTAGCGCGCGGGTATCGTCCATTTAGAATCTTGTCTATTGTTTCCCTTTGGACATACCGACACGATCGTAGCGCGCGGGTATCGTCCATTTGGAATGTTGACTTATTGTTTCCCTTTGGACATCGACCGCGATCGTAGCGCGCGGGTATGCTTCCATTTGGATTCTTTGTCTTGTTGTTACCATATCATCATTGCCGTGATGAGGAAGGTATTCCACGGGCATGATTGATGTTGTGGGCGTGAGACCCATTGTTATATTTGAGTGATGACTTGAGGGCGTGAGTCCCTGACTTGACATGACTGCTTATTATTGTGAACTGTAGTTTGGTTATCATACATGTCTCTGCTTTATAGACTATTATGATTTCATTCTGATATTTTTAGTTTCACATACTAAATTTTTGTTATCGACCTCCTTGGGCTGCGTTCATCTGCGCGAGTAAAGGTACACGCGATCATTGATCCTCGCTCTTAGGGTCTGATTCGGCGTGTGGGAAAGCTCGTTTCTCGGAGGCTTATCGATGGTATAGTCCCTGTTGTTGTAGGTGTTTACATTCGGGGTATGGCGGGGCCTGTCCGCCATTGTTGTCGTAACATTACTTAGAGGTCAGTAGTACTGTTGTGGGCAGGGTTTGTAAAAAGGATTAAAACTGTTCAGGTTGGAAAAAAAAAGGTTGTTATTTATATATATCTAGAAAGGCAAGTTTTCTCAGTTATTGTTTCATATTTCATAATATGTCTTGTATTGTTTATGTTCGTGATTACTCGATGTTGTATCACTAGGGTGCGGGGTAAGGCACGATCACGGGCCGAATCGGTCGTGACAAAAGTGGTATCGAGCGATTAATCCTCGGAAAGTGTCTACGCACCGTATCAGTAGAGTCTTGATTATCGGTGTGTTGTGCACCACACCAATAATCGAGAGGCTATAGGATATTTAGGATTGGTTTCTATTCTTCTCACTCGAGATCGTGCCTTAGAAATGTGTTGTAAGTTGGACCCTCCGACGAAATTCATTCCTTATCGTTATGCCTCGCGTAGGCGCAACCCGGCCAGAGGCGAGCGGCCGAGGAGGCGCGAGTTGAGTTCGAAGGTTGCGAGGGCCCAATCATTACCTAGGGTAGTGCTTCATTCGGGATTTCTGCGACGTCACTAGCCCAGTGAGTTTAGCACGGCGGCGATTCTCTGCGTCCATGATATTTGAACCTCGGTTCCACGGCCAGGAACAGTGAATATAGATTGCAAAGAGCGACCACGTTACTAGCTATGGATTTGGCTACGGAGATTATACCGATGTACCACGAGTCTTGATGACTACCTAGAGAGGGTTGTGCAAAGTAATTCTTGATTGGGCTTGGCATGGCACGTATGCGGGCTTATGTACAGCGGTAAAACGTAGAGATCGACGGGTTAACCAGGGCGAGAAGAGGGCGAGCAGCGTGAGTCCTTGGTAACTTTCAAGGTGAGTATACCTTAAGTGCTATGTTACGATAGCGGTGTGTTAGTTGTGATTAGAAATCATGGTGGGTTAACCGAGTAAGATTTTGGGGATAGAAGGTGTGAGCCTTAGAGTGATATACGTAGAGACCTTAGAGGTAAAGCCATCTCGAGTAAAGGCGTATATTATGTTTGACCCTTATAGGAGTGCATAGTGCACATGAGCTATGTTCGTGGGATAAGTCCCTGAGTAGTGTGGAAGGATAGAGGGTAGTTGAGCTAAGAAGACCGCTAGGTTTTCGTAACGTGTTTTGAGAGATTGTTCCTTCGGGGAGATGGTATTTTGCGCCTTGCCGGGTCGGGTTGAGGCCACGTTGCGGGTCAACCCGCGGCATGTTTGGTGGTGGGGTCTGGTTGTGGTGGTCCCGCCTTGTGGTAGGGTCACGAGGGTGTTAGGCTCGAGTTTAGTTAACTAGCGTACGAGTTCGTGGATGCGTTCGACCGGTGGTTGGTCGATGAAGCGACCCATCGTGTTCTTGATCGGGACCGTTCACTCGGCAGTGTTGATTTATCAGAAAGGTTGTAAGGCTGCACGGGGTGCCTACCTTCACCTTATGGCAGACAGTGGAGCCCAGGTTACGGCTGTTTTTGTTTCTGGAAGTTTTACCAGGCAGGGTTAAGGACTCAGGTGAGTCTCAGAATCGCATTCGCCCTCGGGCCAGTGTGTGGATTTCAGGGGTTGTTGCGAGGATTGTTGTCTCCTGTGGAGGGAGCGTTTAAGCTACCATTTCAGTGTTCGGATGTCGCCTTACGAAGCCTTGTAGGGGCAGAAGTGTAAGTTGCCGGTCGATTGGTTCGATGTTGGCAAGGTTCAGATAGTTGGATCAGGCTTGTTCCAGCAGACTGTGGATAGGGTAAAGCTCGTCTAGAAGAAGTTACGGCGGCTCGGAGGAATCGTGCGGATGATCGGCGGCACGCCAGAGTTGAGTTGACGGTCGGTCTTCTTGAAAGTACCACCGGACGGTGTGACGAGTTTGGAAACAGAAGGAACTTAGCCCGAGTTACTTTGGGCCTTTAAGAGTTCATATGAAGAATAGGCCAGGTTGCCTATATGTTAGCTTTTGCCGTCCGACTTAGGAGGCAGGACGTCCGGTCTTTCGTATTGTTATGTTCGGGAAAGTATCGAAGATCCATCCAGAATGTTCCCAGTTAATGATGCCCACGTAAAGAGATAGTAACCCCGAGTTTTGGAAACTAAAGCGAAGATCGAAATGTGGTAAGGGTTCGAGTGCACGACGCCTTGATGATCGTGACGCAGCCGGTACCATTTGTTGGGTCGTCGAGCTAGCTCGCGGCAAAGTGACAAAAGTGGTATTATTTGTGGTGATGTTAGAGGTGTTTCCTCGTAGACTTGGATATAAGTATGTTGCGCAGGTATTTTCTGTGGCCAGGTATGGCAGGATTGTTTCGTAAGTATAGAAGTGAAGACTATACTGGCGCACGTATGTTTTGAGACTTAGAATGAACATTCGGGACGAATGTTTCTAAGGGGGGAAGAATGTTATACCCCGTAGTTCCTGGGTATGTATGCGAGGGCGACGCACGAGAATACGACGTAAAGATTGGAAAGGAAGAAAGAGGTGATTTCTCCACGGAAAAGTTTCCGTTTTGTGAAGGAAAAAGGTTCGTTAATGGGAATTGATTCCCGTGATTTGGTATTCGGACTTCTGGAATATTAAAGAATTATGGAATTTTATTTTGGAAATGGTCACGTGGGCCCACGGAGAAATTTACGCTTTGTGGGCCCACTTTGTTTTGAGATTTTGGCCATTGTGGATATTTTCGTAAGATGTTTTATTTTGGGCAAATTTGTGGGTTACACTTGTCACCCCGCCTAGGTGGCTTGGCCGAATGGCATTTGTGCACAACACCCGGTTAGAGTCGTTTTTCGACGAAACGTTCTACCTAACTTGCGGAGGGTAAATTACGGCTATGTCATTTAGTATTTTTGCGGATTTTTCCGAGAGACGAAACGTTTTTGACCAACGAGAGGGCCACACATGGCACCCACTAGTTGGTGGACTTGAAGGGCGTTAGGCCGATTGGATGAGCAAGTCTTGGATGATATTTGTGTAGATATTTTGTGAGGTTTTAAGAGTAGGTCTAGGGGCACTTGGGCATATCTTGGCCTTACACTTGCTATACACTTGGCTAGATCTTGCCATTGGTTGGCCTTGGCTCAGGCTATAAATACCCTCTCCTTTGATGAACTTCTTCATCCTAAATATTTCCTAAGTGTTAGAATCCTCCCCCTCCCTTCCTTATGGTTCTCGTCCCTCCCCCTTGTGGCCGAGAGCACCCCCCCCTCTAGGGGTGCTAGCCGAGAGTGTACCCCCCCCCTAGCCTAGTTGCTTTCGTATAATACCCCCCTTTGTGGTGTAGAAATACTCTCTAAAGTATTGTTATAATGCCCAAATTACCTTAGCCGTATACCTTGTAGTATTCTAAGGTTATACCTATACGACAAGCCTTGAATACTATTATACTTCCCACAGTCACAAAACCGAAACACGACGAACATCTCCATCGTCTGTTGGAGTATTGTGTAGAAGTTGGTTAGAACTTCTAAGGTGGTTTAGAGCGGGTTGAGCGCTGAGTTGAGCTAAACGATTGCCCAGGATCGACTTTATACTTGGATAATTATGGGCTTATCGAGGTAAATATCTTGTCCCTCTATTGTAATTGGAAATTACATGTTGTTAGAATATATAGTTAAAGTATACTATATATAGAACTGAACGTGGTTAGTTGGCAATGTCTTTTGACTTAAGCACAAGAATCGAATCGAATCAGACATGAGACTTGTGTAGTAGTCTTGTGGAGTAGAATTGTACCCGTTCGGGTTAGATGTATAACCCCCTGGTTGGCTTGTAGCGCCCGTTAGAGAGGAGATTTACGCTGCCATGGGGGAGGTCTTGCGAATTTTCAGAGAATGTTCTACGATAAGATCTTAATGTTAATAAGCGCCGTGGCCTTATAGGTTGAAGTAATACGTGTGGCGCGTTCTACTTGGCTTTAGGAGTAGCATAGCTGGGGAGTACTTGAGCGTTTTGCTATTAGTCGATACTGTCGCGAGGTATGTGAACCTCTTCCTATCTGTTCTAGCATGATTTGTGTAACTATGTAGTACGGTGGACGACAGTGCTAGGTGTATTTGCTTGTTTAAACATAAAGTGTTATAACGCTTTATGGGAAGTTGATTATAACGACTTTATGTAGGTAAGAAAATACTTTGTGGTTTTAAATGGTTTACTGATGTTAGAAGTTAAGAGACTTGATCTTATAAGATAAGAGACTTAACTTATTTGTTTTAATGTGGATGTTTGTGTGAAACCTCATTCGTGAGTAATGAGTACTTGGTTTTATTTAAAGGGATAATGTTTCTTGATTTGGAAATCGTAATGTGTATCGACAGCACCACCGCGCGTTAATAAAGGAAAAGTATTGAATAATGATGTATCGTATTAAAACCAAGAGAAACCTCCATCCGCATGAAGCTAAGATGAGACAAAATGATATTACATTTTCTAGATCATGGTCTTTGTAATAAGATCGTTATAAACAAGAATAAACTACTCACATATATGACATATGTTACTCAATTGTTTTAAAAGAGATTAAGACTATGAGTTATGAAACCTTTCCAAAATAAGTGACTTGAGCATTTGAAATTAGGCAAACTTGAACGTTTGGAAAATAATGTTGTTACTTGATTTTACAAAAGGGGAAGTGTCTTGTTTACTTAAAAAGATAGTCACGATTTTTATACTACGGGTATTGTGTGACTTATGTGAAAGTACTTTGAGTTGTGTGAAACTTGCCTATGCTTGTGATGATAGCCTTTATTGTACAAGCGTTGTGTTTCTGTGTTACCGCGTCTCTCGATAGAGGTCGGTTGGTAGTTGAGAACTTACTTGGACGTCTTGGCGTGACGAGAAATTCCACCGCACGCGTCGCTGATAGTATTATTGTTGTTAATCGCTTTGGACATACTGACACGATGCGTAGCGCACGGGTATGCTTCCATTTTGGTTAAGGTCTTGTGGTTAATCGCTTTGGATATACTGACACGATGCGTAGCGCACGGGTATGTTTCCATTTTGATTATCGCCTTGTGATTTCCTTTTGGACATACTGACACGATGCGTAGCGCACGGGTATGCGTCCATTTGGAATGCTGTCCTATTGTTTCCCTTTGGACATACTGACACGATGCGTAGCGCACGGGTATGCGTCCATTTGGAATGTTGACTTATTGTTTCCCTTTGGACATACTGACACGATGCGTAGCGCACGGGTATGCTTCCATTTGGATTGCTGTCTTGTTGTTACCATATCATCGACTGCCGGCAGTGAGGAAGGTATTCCACGGGCATGATTGATGTTGTGGGCGTGAGACCCATTGTTATATTTGAGTGATGACTTGAGGCGAGTCACGACTTGACACGATCGCTATTATTGTGGAATCGTAGTTTGGTTATCATACATGTCTCCTGCTTTATAGACTATTATGATTTCATTTACAGTATTTTTAGTTTCACATACCTGCACTGTCAGATCGACCTCCCCGGGCTGCGTCATACGCCGCAGTAAAGGTACACCGCCATCGATCCTCGCTCTAGGGTCACAGTTCGCGTGGAAAGCTCCGCTTTCTCGGAGGCTTATCGGTGGTATAGTCCCCATTGTTGTAGGTGTTTACATTCGTGGTATGGCGGCCCCGCCCCGCCATTGTTGTCGTATCATTTCTTAAGTGCAGTAGTACCGTTGCAAGGTGGTTTGTAAAAAGGATTAAAACTGTTCATGTTGGAAAAAAAAAGGTTGTTATTTATATATATGCCGAAAGGCAAGTTTTTCTCAGATTATTGTTTCATATTTCATAATATGTCTTGTATTGTTTTATGTTCCGCTGATTACTCTGATGTTGTATCACTAGGGTGACCGGGGTAAGGCACCGCCACGGCCCGATCGGTCGTGACACCTTCCTCATCACGGCAATGATCGATGATATGATAACAACAAGACAAAGAATCCAAATGGAAGCATACCCGCAGCGCCACGATCGTGTCAAGATGTCCAAAGGGAAACAATAAGACACATTCCAAATGGACGCATACCCGTGCGCTACGCATCGTGTCAGTATGTCCAAAGCGAAACACTAGGACAAAGATTCCAAATGGACGATACCCGCAGCGCTACGATCGTGTCGATGTCCAAAAGGAAATCACAAGGCGATAATCAAAATGGAAACATACCCGCGCTACGATCGCGGTCGAGATATCCAAAGCGATTAACCACAAGACCTTAACAAAAATGGAAGCATACCCGTGCGCTACGCATCGTGTCAATATGTCCAAAGCGATTAACAACAATAATACTATCAGCGAACGCATCTGCGGAATTTTTCCGCCATCACGCAAGACGCCCAAGTAAGTTCTCAACTACCAACCGACCTCTATCGAGACGCCAGAATACGTAAAACACAACGCTTGTACAATAAAGGCTATCATCACAAGCATAGGCAAGTTTCACACAACTCAAAGTACTTTCACATAAGTCACACAATACCCGTAGTATAAAAAACGTGACTATCTTTTTAAGTAACAAGACACTTCCCTTTTTGTAAAATCAAGTAACAACATTATTTTCCAAACGTTCAAGTTTGCCTAATTTCAAATGCTCAAGTCACTTATTTTGGAAAGGTTTCATAACTCATAGTCTTAATCTCTTTTAAAACAATTGAGTAACATATGTCATATATGTGAGTAGTTTATTCTTGTTTATAACGATCTTATTACAATGACCATGATCTAGAAAATGTAATATCATTTTGTCTCATCTTAGCTTCATGCAGATGGAGGTTTCACCGGTTTTAATACGATACATCATTATTCAATACTTTTTCCTTTATTAACGCCGCAGGTCCTGTCGATACACATTCTGATTCCCGAAATCAGTGAAACATTATCCCTTTTAAAAACCAAGTACTCATTACTCACGAATGAGGTTTCACAACACTTTTAACAAAATGTTAATTACCAAGTAAAACAAGTTAAGCCTCTTATCTTTCAAGATCAAGTCTCTTAACTTCTACAATCAATAAACCAATCTTTTACCTACATAGAGTCGTTATAACTAACTTCCCATAAAGCTATTATAACACCCTATGTTTTAAACCAACCAACTCATTTAGCACATGTACGTCTACCGTACTACATAGTTTACAAAGCATCATGCTAGAAGGATAGGAAGAGGTTCACATACCTCGCGACGAGTATCGACAATAAGCAAAAAGCTCCAAGTACTACAACCTTGCTAGCCCTTTCCACTCCTCAAGCAGAATACGCTACTCTTAGTACTTTCACCTAAAAAGGCCACAACTTCTATTAACCTCAAAACACAAGGTTCCATTTCTACGTAAAATTCGAAGACTTCCCGCAACAACAGCGTAAATCTCCTCCTCTATCGAGGCCGGCTACCAAGCCAACCAGGGGGGGGTTTACTCGTCTAACCGGACGTGTACAATTCTACTCAGTAATACTACACAAGTCTACTGCAATACAGTCCTATGTAAATACAGTTCAGTTCTTTTCTTTATTCTTCAGGCTTAAGTCAAAAGACATTGCCGCAGTACTAAGCTTAGTTCTATATATAGTATACTTCAACTATATATTCAACAACATGTAAATTCCAATTACAAATAGAGGGACAAGATAATTACCTCGATAAGCCCATAATTATCCAAGTTAAATGTCGATCCTTAGCAACGTTTAGCTCCAACTCCGGGTGCTCCAAACAACCCTTAGAAGTTCTAACCAACTTCTACCTAAATACTTCAATCAAACAATGAAGATTTCCTTAGGGTTTCGGTTTGAGACCAAAGGGACAAAAGGTAGTATTTCCGGGCTCTACGTATAGAGGTATCTTTGGAATACTACAAGGTACAAGGCTAAGGTATTTTGGGCATTATAACAATACTTGGAAGACAACTTTCTACCGGGGGAGGGTACCTCACTAAAACACTCCAAGATAGTGGGGTTTTCGCCAAAGGGCCTTGACAAGGAGGGAACTCTCGGTTCAAGGCCTCACAAAGTGTGGGGAGTTGGACGAGAGCCAACAAGAGGGAGGAGAGGCTTTCAAGACTTAGACAAAGTGAGGAGTGAATGAATAAGTCTTCACAAGGGAGGGGTATTTATAGCAAAGCCAAAGGCCAACCAATGGCCAAGATCTAGCCAAGTGCTACACAAGTGTAAGGCCAAGATCAAGCCAAGTGCACCCTAGACCCTACTCCTTAAAACCTCACAAATATCTACACAAATATCTTGCCCAACCCTATCTCCCAATCGTCCCACGCGCCCACCTTGCCCACCAGAGGGTGCCAAGTGCCGCCCTCTCGTTGGTCCAAAATGTTCCGTCGCTCGGAAAAATCCGCAAAAATACAAAACGACATAGCCGGAATTTTCCCTTCGCAAGCTACGCAAAACGTTTCGTCGAAAAATGACTCCAACCGGGTGTTGTGCACAAAGGTAAAATCGGCCAAGGGTGCCACATGGGGGTGACACGTGTCGCCCGATTCGCCTGAATATTTCGTCTTAGAAAATATCCAAAATACCGAAATCTCAAAACAAAGCGGGCCCACAAAACCGTAAATTTCTCCCGTGGCCCCACGTGACCATTTCCAAAATAAGATTCCATAATTCTTTAATATTCCAGGAAGCCCGAATACCAAATCTGGGAATCCAATTCCCATTAACGAACCTTTTTCCTTCACAAAACCGAAACTTTTCCGTGGAAAAAATCACCTCTTTCTTCCTTTCCAATCTTTCGCCGTATTCTCGCACGCACGCCCTCGCATACATACCGAACTACGGTATAACAGCTCGAGCCCCGACCCCTCCCGAATACCGAACGCCCCGAAGATCGTGGAGGACCATTCTGCATCGGGCGAGGTACATAACTAGTCCTGGCCGGCGCGCCCGCCAAAGTTACCAAAGGACCTCGCTGCTCGCCTCTTCTCGCTGATCCCGGTCATTCCGCCGACCTCCCGTGCCTCACATCCAAGTGCATGAGCTTGCATGCGGCAATGTCCATGCCCCAAGAGCTACACCCGCACAAGCCTCGCCAAGTAATCATCTAGCGGTGGCGTAGCGGTACTCGTCCTCCATATCGGCTACTCTGGGAACATACCGAGCTAATGAGTCGAACTCACATTGTACTCTCTAACCGCCCGCCCGCCCCGCTTAACGTCAAAAATCTTACCCGAGCCTCTCATCTCAGTATGGGCAAGAAATGTGCAAGAAAAGCCGCGAGAACTCGCCCCAAACGGTGGAGGCGCATGCTCTCCCGACGGCTCCCACGAATCAAACTGGCCGATCGCGGTATCACGCGGTGATGCGAACCCAATACCACCGACTCGCCTCGAGACTCGATCACTCATGATCCGTTGTAGCTCGGATAAACTCGAGGGTCATCCTCGCTCTCGATCCATGTAACAACGGCTACAACTCGTAAAGTCCCGTAGTCTCAAATCGCTCGCCGGGGTGAACTACGGGTGCTAATGGATCGAATCGCCAGATCCAAATTTATCCTCATATCCGCCACGACCGCCGCGATGGGCCATCTCCTTGTACTTATCTCATCTCGCTTCCAGCCGTGGATCGAGGCTCGTGTATCAGTAGTCTCGTGAGCCACCGCTGCGCTTAAACTCGCTGCCGTGGCGGCCGCAAAACTCGCCGTCAAGCACAATTCGCATCTGACCGCTCGCGCTCGTACTCTCAGTATCTCACTAGCAGCCTCTCACCGCTTTGCCCACTGGGCCCGGTTGCCTTACGCGAGGCATAATCGTAAAACGAAATACGTCGAGGGTCCAACTTATCACACGGCTCTAAGGCACGATCTCGTAATAAGAAGAAATGGAAACCAATCCTAAATGTCTCAGCCTCTCGATTATAGATGTGGTGCACAACACATCGATAATCAAGACTCTACTAGACACGGTCAGACACTTTCCGAGGACTAATCGCTCGATACCACTTTTGTCACGATCCGAACTCGCCCGTGGATCGCCGCTTACCCCGCACCCTAGTGATACAACATCGAGAAAATCAGAAATAAAAACATGAACATGAATTAAGAGACATGATAAATAAACAAAGCAACCAAAATAGCTTTTCCGATATATACATAAATACGAACAGTTATCCTTTTACAAACCCCGCCACAACAAAGGTATGCACTCTAAGATTTTTACAATACTATGACGGACGTGGCCCGCCATACCCCGAATGTACAAGAATCTGCTGACTGTGGTAACATACCAAAAGATAAGCCTCAAGAAATGGGCTTCGACACGAATCAGTGATCCTAGGAGCGAGGATCCACAACCGATGTACTTCTACCTGCGGCATGAACGCAACCCCCCTGTTATACCCCGTATTTCCATAGTATGTACGTGAGGGCGTACATACGAAAGTTTAGCCTTAAAGTAGGCAATGGGACGTTTTTTTGGGCACAACTCATTAAAAGAATCGTTTTCCGACAAAACGTTTTACACAACTCGCGTAGGATAAATTCCGGCTATGTCATTTCTAATTTTTGCGGATTTTTCCGAGAGACGAAACACTTTGGACCAACGAGAGGGCGACACTTGTCACCCTCTCATTGATGGATGTGAGGCGGAAATGGACCGAAATGGATTGGCTATTTTGTCAAGTAGTTGGTAGGATATTTTGTGTGCAAGTTGGCTAGGTACACTTGCCCTAATCTTGACCTTACACTTGCCTTGCACTTGGCTAAATCTTGGCCATTGGTTGGCCATGTCTTGACCTATAAATACCCCCCTTACGGTGAAGAGTTCTTCATCCACAAAAACTTTCCAAGTCTAAAATTCTCCCCTCTCCCTTGTTAGCCCTTTTCGTCCAAACACCCCCCCCCCCTCCCCCTTTGAGAAGCTTAGCCGAGGCTATCCCCCCCTAGCCTAGCCGAAATCTACCCCCCCTCCCTTGGTAGAAAAGTTGCCTTCTAGTATTGTTATAATGCCCAAAATACCCTAGCCCAAATCCCTTAGTACTTAGTAGAAGTTGTGAAGAACTTCTAAGGTTTCCTTGGAGCTATCTGAGCGCATAACTTAGAGCTAAGCCTTGCTCTGATCGACTTATATCTAGGATATTATTGGGCTTACCGAGGTAAATAATCCTAACCTCTTTTGTATTAGAGAATACATCCGTAGAAGTATAAGAATAAGTATTAATACTTAAGAATATTACGTAATAGAATTGAATCTGTTATCACAGTAGGCGGTTTAAAAGAAGAATAATTGAACTATACTTAGGATCGCTTTCACAAGAAACTTGAGTAGCTCACCGCAGGGAAGTGCCCGATTTTCCGTAATAAAGGACCCTCTCGCTAGAATCACATGCAGTAGTTCAGACGTTGATAGGCGTGTCGACTATTATAGGTTGATTCTCTACGCGCGACATATTCAACTTGGCGTGGTTTTCACGAGAAGGTATGTGATTCTTCCTAAGCATGATATTTTAAAATATATATATAGTAATAGACGCATACGTGTTAATCGAATAATAATTACGCAAATGTCTTTTGACTTAAGCTGAATAAAACTTACGGCAATGTCTTTTGACTTAAGCCCGAATAATAAGAGTCTTGATGCATTTCAAAAGAATCTCGAATCATTTTTAATGTAAGAGAACTAATTGGTTTTAACAGAAAGCTTAAGAGTTATACTAGCTTTATGGGAAGTTAGGTATAACAACTTAAGAATGATAAAAGGAACAGTTTACTTATGTGTTTATAATGACTTACATTGATCTATGGAAAGAATAATAAAATGGTTTGATAAGTAGACATGATATGATGTTATGTGTGTTAGTGTCTTGTAACGTTTGTATAAAAGTATTCTTGTTGTGCTTATGTGTTTAACGATAAGTCGCTATGTTAGTATTATATCACTCACCTTGACATAAATACCGGGGTTAAGTCGCCTCCGACGCGGGTATACCTCGTAGTTGTGGTGACTATGATGCGAGGACACCCTACGCGGTGCAGGTGACCTATGCGAGCTACGAGAGTTCCGTGTTAGTGTGCGGGTTATACCTCATGCGGTCTATGTGTCCATGCGGACTACGAGTCCAGATTTACGCCGAGGAGTAGCTACCTCGATGCGGTTATGCCTACGCAGCCTATGTGAGTGGCACGCGGACTACGGAGTCGAGATTAGGCTTGCTTAATGATACTATGGGCAATTGGCCTCGCTCGATCATTCGCACCTAGAAAAGACACATTACGCTTTACCTATTGTTGCTCTTGTTTATGATGTGGCACTATGTGCGGTTACCTTGGTTGTTTCATACATATATGTAAACTGATTTTAAAAATGATATGTTTTCATTTAAGTACTTTACAGTTTCGCATACTTAGTACCTGTTGTACTGACCTCCTTCGGGGGGCTGCGTTCATGCCGCAGGTAAGGGCAAGCAGGTGCTAGATCCACATCCTTAGGATCTTTGCGTTGATGTCAGGAACTCCATCTTCTCCGGAGGCTCTACTTTTGGGTATGATCTCCCTGTATTGTAGATAGTTTTGTACATTCAGGGTATGGCGGGGCCCTGTCCCACCATAGTTGTTTACTTCCTTAGAGGTCTGTAGTCCTATTGTACAGTTGGGATGTAACTGCAAAACTATGTTTATGTATATATGCCGAAAGGCGACATTTTCTCACATAAAAATTGTGTCTCTTTTTACAACTGTTTCATGTCTTGTTTTATATTCCGCTGATTACTCTGATGTATGACTACTTGGGTGCCCGGGTAAGGCACGACCACGCCCCGAACGGTCGTGACAAAAGTGGTATCGTGAGCGATTAATCTCTGAAAGTGTCTGCACCGTATCTAATAGAAGTCTTGATTATCGGTGTGTTGTGCACCACACCAATAATCGTGAGGCTATAGGATATTTAGGATTGGTTTCCATTCTTCTCACTCGAGATCGTGCTTTAGGCCGTGTTAAAGTTGGACCCTCTAACGTATTCCTTTTCAGAATAGCTTATGCCTCCACGTAAGGCAACCCGCCCGGGCGGCAAGGCGGCAGGAGTCGCTAGTAGGACACCGAGAGTTACGAGGGCTCGTGCCCGATCTATACCTCGACGGCGAGTTCCATGACGCCGCCGCCAAAGAGACCACAAGACCCACACCTCCCGCCCCACACCGGGCGGAGGAGTTAGGGTACAAGGAGACGGCCCACTATTGGCGAGATCGTGTCGAACATGAGGACAGCCGACGCAAATAGCCGATTCCGCCCGGGCCGTACCGTGGTTCACCCGAGGCCGAGAGTTTGAGGCTACGAGATTTCTGAGTCAGAGCCCGCGAGTTTTACGGTCGAGGCCGAGGATGATCCGCAGGAGTTCATCCGTCGCCTACTGAGGATTATGAGAGTGATCGGGCCTCGAGACCGAGTCCGTGATCTTCGGTTCACATAGGTCGCGTGATACCGCTAGCCGATTGGTTTGACTCATGAGAGTTATCCCGGGAGAGCACGCGTCCCACTACTGGGATGAGTTCTCGAGGCTTTCCTCACTCACTTCTTGCCTCCACAGATGAGGAGGGCACGGGCCGACAGATTTTTGTTACTGAGACAGAGAGGACGCACAGTTAGGGAATACAATGTCGAGTTTGATTCATTGGCTCGATATGTCCCGTTGCAGCAGATATGGAGGATAGGTGCACCGCCACGCCACCGCTAGATGATTATATGGCCGAGTCTTGTGCGGTGTTTCTCTTCACCGTATGGACATTACCCGCACGCAGCTCATGCACTTGGATGCGGCGAGCGTAGGACCGACGGTTGACCGACAACGGCAGAAGAGACCGTGACGGCAGGTCCTTTGGTAGTTATCGTGGTGGGCGACCTCGGCCGGTCTAGATTCGCACCACACCACCAGAGCACTCGCACCGCCCTCAAGACACCAGAGTATTCGAGGCGGGGCAGGGCCCCGGGACTTCAGACTTTCAGGGTGGCAGAGGTGCTGGCCGGTCGGGACCACCCCTCCCTCAGTGTGGCCGATGCGGTAGATCCCATTTCGGGAATTGTGGTACTCCTCCGAGAGTTTGTTACGCCAGGCTGGGCCGGGTTATTTTGCGAGGCCTGTCCGACCGGAGGCGGGCGGTGGTAGGCTCACCTACGGTGGTCTGGCCGGTTCATCATATCCTTCAGTTACTCGCCCCGGAGGGAAGGGTACTCATGGAACAGCAGTTCGCGGCAGAGGTCGTGGCTCGGGTCGAGCTTCTAGGTCCTCGAACCGCATTTATGCCTTGTCCAGCCGGCAGGATCAGGAGGCCTCACCTGATGTCGTCACAGGTACCTTATCAGTCTTCGATTATGATGTGTATGCCTTGATAGATCCGGGTTCTACCCTATCCTATATATCTCCCCTTGTTGCTAGTAGGATAGGGATAGAGCCTGAGTCCATAGACCCTTTCGAGGTAGCTACGCGATGGGTGATTGGTGGTAGCTCGGCGGGTATATAGGGCTTGTCGGGACCATTTACGCCGTCGACCTAGCCGACTTTATAGAGTTGGATCTGATTGATTTCGACGTGATCATGGGTATGGATTGGCTAGCTTCTTGCTACGCCAATGTAGACAGCAGAGAGCGAGTAGTGCGGTTCCGCTTCTGCGAGCGGTTGTTGAGTGGGAGGAACATCAGACGCTGGCGGTAGGTTTATTTCCTACCTCGAGGCTAGGAAGATGGTGCGAAGGGTACATCTACCATCTCGTTCGAGTGTTTGATAACGAGGCCGCAGCGCCGATTTCCATCGGCCCGAAGAGTCGAGAGTTCCCGACGTGTTTCCTGCACGACTCCCGTATTCCTCCGCAGAGAGATAGAGTTTTGTATTGATGTCTTTGCGGACACTCGGCTATTTCCATTCCGCCATACGTAATGGCACCGCCGAGTTGAGAGAGTTGAAGGACCACCGAGAGATTTCTTGGAGAAGGGCTTCATCGCCTAGTGTTTCCCAGGGAGCGCCGTATTGTTCGTGAAGAAGGACGACGCTGCGCACGTGTGTTGATTACAGCGGTGAACAAGGTGACCATTAAGAACGATACCCTTCCCGGATTGATGATTTGTTCGACCAGTTGCAGGGCGCGAGATGTTTCTCCAAGATTGATCTGCGATCGGGCTATCATCAGGTACGAGTCAGAGAGGCGGATGTCCCAGATCGCATTCGGACCAGACGGGCATTATGAGTTCAGGGTCATGTCTTTTGGATTGACCAATGCTCCGGCGGTATTCATGGATTTGATGAACCGAGTGTTCAAACCATTTTCGGACACGTTTGTGATAATGTTCATTTATGATATTTTGGTTTATTCTCGCTCAGAGCAGGAGCACGCGAGCATTTGGCGACCTTGGCCGATTCTCCAGACCAGCTTATACGCCAAGTTTTCCAAATGTGAGTTTTGGTTAACTTCGTGGCTTTTCGGGCATATTGTCGGTGATGGCATTCGAGTGGATACGACCAAGATCGAGGCGATGACTTGGCCTGACCTACTACTCCGGCGAGGTTCGCAGATTCGGGCCTTGCGAGTTATTATCGGCGGTCAGAGAAGTTTGCTTCTATCTCTCGCACCATTGACTAGCCGACTCGTAAGGCGCTAAGTTTGATGGTGATGCTTGTGGCGTGGTTTCGATTCTTGAAGGAGATCGACGACCGCCTCGTTCTTACTCTTCCGCAGGTCCAGACGGTTATGTCGTATATTGTGATCGTCGGGCATCGGGTTGGGATGTGTGTTGATGCAGCAGGCAAGGTTATAGCGTATGCATCCCGACGGTGAAGAAACACGAGAGAACTACCCCACCCATGATTTGGAGTCGCGGTGATTCACGCCTTGAAGATCCGGAGGCACTATTTGTATGGGGTTCACGTGGATATTTATACAGACCACAAGATCCTCCAGTATATCTTCAGCCAAAGGGAGCTGAACTTACGACAGAGACGGTGGTTAGAGTTGCTTAAGGATTACGATGTTGATATCCTATACCACCCGGGGAAGGCCAATGTCGTGGCAGATGATCTTAGTCGTAGGTCGATGGGGAGCCTATCGGATGTGCGCTAGAGAGAAGGACATGGTTCGTGATTTGCATCGGTTAGCGAGCCTTGGTGTCCGCTTGATTGATTCGATAGCGATGGGTTCGGGTTCGTGAGGTTGCCGAGTCTTCCATCGTCGAGGAGGTGAAGAGGCAACAGTTCGAGGATCCAATTTTGACACGTTATCATGATACGGCTCTTCGTGAGGGGAAGGGTCCTTTTGAGGTAGCACCACTGGGTGCTAAGGTTTGAGGCGTTGTGTGTTCCAGATGTTTCGTGACTTGGCAGCGAGTTCTGGGGAAGCACACCAGCGTTACTCTATCCATCCGTGGTCGACCAAGATGTACCACGACCTTAGATCCGTATTGGTGGGATGGCTTGAAGAGGACGTTGCGAGTTCGTAGCTCGCGCCCGTGTTGTCGCAGTGAAGGTAGAGCACCGAGAGGCACGGTGGTTTGTTACAGACGATAGAGATCCCGACCTGGAAGTGGGAGGTGATCAACATGGACTTCATTACAGGATTACCTCGCACCCAGAGGAGACACGATTCTAGATGGGTTATCGCCGACGGTCGAAAATCATCCCACTTTCTTCCGTTAGGGCGACTTTTTTCTACCGAGGATTATGCGGACTTTACATCCGAGAGATCGTCGATCGCATGGAGTCCCTATTTCGATCATATCGCATGCAGGAGCCCGGTTTACGGCTAACTCGGAGGTCTTTCCGAATGGTTTAGAGACGCAGTGAGCACGAGCACGCATTCCATCCACGCACGGACGACAGCAGAGCGCACTATCCGCACTGCGAGGATATCTGCGAGCCCGTGTTATTGACTTCGTGGTAGCCGGGAGGATCATTTGCCTCTAGTTGAGTTTGCATACAATAATAGCTACCACTCCGATTCGATGGCGCCTTATGAGGCCTTGTATGGGAGGAAGTGCAGATCGCCTATAGGCTGGTTCGATGTGGGCGAGGTGCAGTTAGTGGGACCAGATTTGGTGCAGCAGGCAGTGGATAAGGTGAAGCTTATCCAGGAGAGGTTGCTGACAGCTCAGAGTCGACAGAAGTCATATGCAGATCATCGTCGTCGGCATCCGGAGTTCGAGGTTCATGATTGGGTTTTCCTAGGTGTCACCCATGGCGGTGTGATGAGATTCGGAAGGGGAAACTCAGCCCAAGGTACATTGGGCCGTTTCAGATTGTCCGCAGGGTAGGCAAGGTTGCCTATGAGTTGGATCTGCCGTCCGATCTGGAGGCAGTGCATCCGGTGTTTCATGTTTCTATGCTGAGGAGATGTATCGGGATCCATCTAGGGTACACCCGATTGACAATGTCCAGGTGACCGAGGGGTTATCGTATGAGGAGATTCCCATAGCGATAGTCGATCGTCAGGTTAGGCGTCTGCGGACCAAGGACGTGGCTTCCGTCAAAGTCTTGTGGCGGAACGAGCTCAGGGAGGAGATGACGTGGAAAGCTGAGGAGGACATGAGGCAGAAGTATCCTCACCTATTCCCTACACCTCCAGGTAATTCACTTTCCTACTTGTAAATTTTCGTTATCGTTTATGCCTAAGTGTTATTCTGTGGCCGTGTGTTGCTTTTGCAACTGTTTAACTTATGAAGAATCTTATCGTTAACTGTCTTGGGAAGGAACATTCGGGACGAATGTTTCTAAGGAGGGGAGAATGTTATACCCCGTATTTCCAGAGTATGTACGTGAGGGCGTACGTACGAAAGTTTAGCCTTAAAGTAGGCAATGAGATGTTTTTTTGGGCACAACTCATTAAAAGAATCGTTTTCCGACGAAACGTTTTACACAACTCGCGTAGGATAAATTCCGGCTATGTCATTTCTAATTTTTGCGGATTTTTCCGAGAGACGAAACACTTTGGACCAACGAGAGGGCGACACTTGTCACCCTCTCATTGATGGATGTGAGGCGGAAATGGACCGAAATGGATTAGCTATTTTGTCAAGTAGTTGGTAGGATATTTTGTGTGCAAGTTGGCTAGGTACACTTGCCCTAATCTTGACCTTACACTTGCCTTGCACTTGGCTAAATCTTGGCCATTGGTTGGCCATGTCTTGACCTATAAATACCCCCCTTAAGATGAAGAGTTCTTCATCCACAAAAACTTTCCAAGTCTAAAATCCTCCCATCTCCCTTGTTAGCCCTTTTCGTCCAAACACCTCCCCCCCCCTTTGAGAAGCTTAGCCGAGGCTATCCCCTAGCCTAGCCGAAATCTACCCCTCCCTTGGTAGAAAAGTTGCCTTCTAGTATTGTTATAATGCCCAAAATACCTAGCCCAAATCCCTTAGTACTTAGTAGAAGTTGTGAAGAACTTCTAAGGTTTCTGGAGCTATCTGAGCGTCTGACTTAGGAGCTAAGCCTTGCTCGATCGACTTATATCTAGGATATTATTGGGCTTACCGAGGTAAATAATCCTAACCTCTTTTGTATTAGAGAATACATCTGTAGAAGTATAAGAATAAGTATTAATACTTAGAAGAATATTACGAATAGAATTGATCGTATCACAGTA
The DNA here is from genome assembly GCA_029844215.1 of Przewalskia tangutica. Classification (NCBI taxonomy): domain Eukaryota; kingdom Viridiplantae; phylum Streptophyta; class Magnoliopsida; order Solanales; family Solanaceae; genus Przewalskia; species Przewalskia tangutica. The sequence continues at coordinate 87,316,437 of CM056726.1, read as the reverse complement.
GAAGGGTTTAAAAGAAGAATAATTGAACTATACCTAGGACTGTTTTCACAATGAGACTTGAGTAGCTCACCGTAGGAAGTCTGCCCGATTTTCCGTAGAATAAAGGACCCTCTGCTTAGAATCACTGAGTAGTCTAGACGTTGATAGACGTGTCTGACTATTATAGGTTGATTCTCTGCGCGCGACATATTCAACTTGGCAGGTGGTTTTCGCCGAGAAGGTATGTGATTCTTCCTAAGCATGATATTTTAAAATATATATATAGTACGGTAGACGCATACGTGTTAAGCGAATAATAATTACGCAATGTCTTTTGACTTAAGCCTGAATAAAACTTACGGCAATGTCTTTTGACTTAAGCCTGAATAATAAGAGTCTTGATGCATTTCAAAAGAATACTGAATCATTTTTAACAGAAGAGAACTAATTGGTTTTTAAACAGAAAGCTTAAGAGTTATACTAGCTTTATGGGAAGTTAGGTATAACAACTTAAGAATGATAAAAGGAACAGTTTACTTATGTGTTTATAACAGACTTACATTGATCTATGGAAAGAATAATAAAATGGTTTGATAAGTAGACATAATATGATGTTATGTGTGTTAGTGTCTTGTAACGTTTGTATAAAAGGGTATTCTTGTTGTGCTTATGTGTTTAACGATAAGCTGCTATGTTAGTATTATATCACTCACCTCTTGACATAAATCAGGGGTTAAGTCGCCTCCACGCGGGTATACCTCGGGCAACTGTGGTGACTATGATGCGAGGACACCTCACGCGGTGCAGTATGACCTATGCGGAGCTACGAGAGTTCCAGGTTAGTGTGCGGGGTTATACCTCATGCGGTCTATGTGGCCATGCGGACTACGAGTCCAGGACGATGCCGAGGAGTAGCTACCCTCGATGCGGGGTTATGCCCTATGCAGGCCTATGTGAGTGGCATGTGCGGACTATGGGAGTCCAGGATTAGGCTTGCTTAATGATACTATGGGCAATTGGCCCTGCTTCGATCATTCGCAGCCTAGAAAAGACCTGTTACAGTTTACCTATTGTTGCTCTTGTTTATGATGTGGCACTATGTGCGGTTACCTTGGTTGTTTCATACATATATGTAAACTGATTTTAAAAATGATATGTTTTCATTTAAGTACTTTACAGTTTCGCATACCTAGTACCTGTTGTACTGACCTCCTTCGGGGGGCTGCGTTCATGCCGCAGGTAAGGGCAAGCAGGTGCTAGATCCACATCCTTAGGATCTTTGCGTTGGTGTCAGGAGCTCCATCTTCTCCGTAGGCTCTACTTTTGGGTATGATCTCCCTGTATTGTAGATAGTTTTGTACAATCAGGGTATGGCGGGGCCCTGTCCCGCCATAGTTGTTTACTTCCTTAGAGTTCTGTAGTCCTATTGTACAGTTGGGATGTAACTACAAAACTATGTTTATGTATATATGCCGAAAGGCGACATTTTCTCACATAAAAGCTGGTTCTTTTTACAATGTTTCATGTCTTATTTTATATTCCGATTACTCGATGTATGACTACTTGGGTGCGGGTAAGGCACGACCATGGGCCCCGAGCGGGTCGTGACACCGAAGGAGGTCGATAACAGTACCAAGTATGTGAAATCAGAAACAACGTAAATGAAATCATAATAGTCTATATAAAGCCGGAGACATGTATGATAACCAAACTACAGTTCACAACATAAAAGCAGTCATGTCAAGTCAGGGACTCACGCCCTCAAGTCATCCCTCATGCCCGTGGAACTCCTTCCTCACTGCCGGCAGTCTAGGTATAAATCGTGTGGGATACGTGTCCCGGCCCATCCCGTGGGACTCGGTAAAGAATCATGTGGAATACGTGTCGCCCATCCGTGGGACTCGGTGAGAGAATCATGTGGAATCGTGTCCCGCCCATCCTACGGGACTCGGTGAGAATCGATGAAATCGTGTCCCGCCATCTCGTGGGACTCGGTGAATAATCAGATGGAATACGTGTCCCGGCCCATCCCATGGGACTCGGTGAAGAATCAGATGAAATACGTGTCCCGGCCCATCTCGTGGGACTCGGTGAATAATCAGATGGAATACGTGTCCCGGCCCATCCCATGGGACTCGGTGAAGAATCAGATGAAATACGTGTCCCGGCCCATCTCGTGGGACTCAGTGAAGAATCGTTCATAACAAATCAGCCGGCCCTCCATCGAGAGACGCGGTGGTATAGAAATACAGTATTTGCACAACAAGGCTATCAAACACAAACATAGGAAAGTTACACACAACTCAAGTTTATTTTAGGCCGAAGTCCAGGTTCTGACCCCAAAGTATTATGTACGTTAAATTCTTTTAAAAAGATCCATTTCTTTTATAAAGGTCACCCGATACCCGTAGTATTAAAATAGAGTGACTCACATTTTTAGGTAAACCAAAACACATTCCTTTTTAACATCAAGTAACAACATTCTTTTCCAAAAGTTCAAGTTTGCCTAATTTCAAATACTTAAGTCTCTTATTTTAGAAAGGTTTCATAGTCCATAGACTTAATCACTTAAGAATATAATCCTCTTTTAAACAATTTGAGAAACATATGTCTTATATGTGAGTAGGTTTTTCTTGTTCATAATCAATCTTATTAAAGCAGCCATGATCTAGGAAATGTAATATCATTTTGTCTCATCTTAGCTTCTATGCAGATGGAGGTTTCTACTGGTTTTAATAATACTTAATTATTCAAAACATTTCCTTTTATTAACGCTGCAGTGGTTTGTCGATACTCATTCTGATTTCCAAAATCAGTAAAACATTATTCCTTTTAAAAACCAAGTACTCATTACTCACGAAGGAGGTTTCACACAAAACTCATATTTAATTCATTCAAGTCAAGTCTCTTATCTTTTAAGATTAAGTCTCTTAACTTCTAAAAATCAGTAAACCATTTGTTATACCCCGTATTTCCAGAGTATGTACGTAAGGACGTACGTAGAAAATTTGAACTTGAGAATTAGGCTTGGCCGAAATTTATTTGTTCACAACACCCGTTTAGAGTCGTTTTTCGACGAAACGTTTTCACAGCTTTCGTAGGGAAAATTCCGGCTATGTAATTTTTATTTTTTGTGGATTTTTCCGAGAGACGAAACATTTTGGACCAACAAGAGGGCGCCACTTGGCACCCTCTCATTGGTGGCGGTAGAGTGGACGAATTGGTGACTATTTTGTCAAGTAGTTGGTAGGATATTTTGTGTGTAGTTGGTTAAGGTGCACTTGGCAAGATCTTGGCCCTACACTTGCCTTGCACTTGGCAAGATCTTGGCCATTGGTTGGCCTTTGCTAGACCTATAAATACCCCCCCCCTTTGAAGACTAATTCATCCACAAATTGCCTAAGTCTTGAAAGCTTCTTCCTCCCCCCCTTAGTGTAGTGTCTTGGCCGAGAGCCCCTCTCCCCCCCCTTGGCCGAGAGTTCCCCAGCTGGGTAGGCCGAGGGGTAGCCACCCCCCCTTGGGGTGCTAGCCGTGGTACCCCTAGCCTAGTTGTTTTCGTATTATACCCCCCCTCTGGGTAGAAATACTAGCAAAAGTATTGTTATAATGCCCAAATTACCTTAGCCGTATACCTTGTAGTATTCTAAGGTTATACCTATACGAAAAGCCCAGAAATACTATTACACTTCCCGTCTGTCACAAAACCGAAACCCTAGGAAAAATCTCCATAGTCCGTTGGAGTATTGTGTAGAAGTTGGTTAGAACTTCTAAGGGTGGTTTAGAGCGGGTTGGAGCGCTCGGAGTTGGAGCTAAACGATTGCCCAGGATCGACTTTATACTTGGATAATTATGGGCTTATCGAGGTAAATATCTTGTCCCTCTATTGTAATTGGAAATTACATGATTGTTAGACTATATAGTTGAAGTATACTATATATATAGAACTGAACGTTGTTGTCGGCAATGTCTTTGGACTTAAGCCTGAATAATTAGAAACCTTTTCGAAAGAAGAGTCTTGAATTGCTTTTACATAGGATCGTATTCTGATTGACCTTGTAGCTTTTCTGTGAGGTAGAATTGTGCACGTCCGGTTAGATGTATGAACCCCACTGGTTGGCTTGATGGCCGCCCGGCAGAGGAGATTTACGCCGCATGCAGTGCGGGAGAGTCTGCCGAATTTTCTGTAGAATGTTCTACGAAGGGATCTAAATGTTAATAAGCGCCTTGTGGCCTTATAGGTTGAAGTACTACGTGGCGCGATCTACTGGCTAAGGAGTAGCCGACGGTTTGAAGTACTTGGAGCGTTTTGCTATTAGTCGATACTCGTCGCGAGGTATGTGAACCTCTTCCTATCTCTTCTAGCATGATATGTGTATAACTATGTAAAGACGGTGAGACGCATACGTGTTAAAAGTATTTGATTGGTTTAAAATATAAAGTGTTATAACGGCTTTATGGGAAGTTGGTTATAACAGCTTTATGTAGGTAAGAAAATACTTTGTGGTTTTTAAAAGGTAACTGATTTGAACTATAATCGGCTTGTTATGTGATAATAAATAACTTGAAGTATTTCAAAAGATTTTTGAAAGCTTAAGAGTTATACTAGCTTTATGGGAAGTTAGGTATAACGGCTTAAGAATGTTTCTTCGATTTGAAATCGGGATGTGTATCGACAAACCAACGCGGCGTTAATAAAAGGAAATGTTTTGACTAATTAAGTATTATTAAAACCGAGAAACTTCCATCTGCATAGAAGCTAAGATAAGACAAAATGATATTACATTTCCTAGATCATGGCTGCTTTAATAAGATTGATTATGGACAAGAATAACCTACTCACATATAAGGCCTATGTTTCTCAGATTGTTTTAAAAGAGAATTATATTATTAAGTAGTTAATAATATGAATTACGAAACCTTTCAAAATGAGAAACTTGAGCGTTTGAAATTAGGCAAACTTGAGCGTTTGGAAAATAATGTTGTTACTCGACTTTACAAAGTAAGTGTTTTGGTTTACTTTAAAAGATAGTCACTCTATTTTATACTACGTATTGTGTGACTTACGTGAGCGAAGCGGATCTTTTAAAAGAGTTAACGTATGAAGTACTTTGGGGATAAAACCCGATCTTGTTAATCATATAGTAGAAAGTGCCTTGTGTGTATAACTTGATTATGTTGGGTTGTGATAGCCTTGTAATACTGTCTTGTTGATTTGTTAAGTAAGCATGCTAGGATGCTACGTGTGTTAGTATCTTGTGATGTTTTGTGTAAAGGGGTGTTCCCTCGTTTGCGCTTAAAGTTGTTTAACTATCACCGATGTATTGGTATTGTACCACTCACCTTGACTTGTTTAGGAGGTTAAGGCCTCCGACGCGGTAGACTCAGCGGTCGATGGACCTATGATTCGAGAATACCTCATGCAGTCCCGAGGGCCTATCGCGAGCTACGAGAGTTCGAGTTAGTGTCGTCGCTTTATGGGCATGCGGTCCATGTGGCCATGCGGATGCGAAGTCGGGGACGCCGGAGTAGCTACCGATGCGGGAATACCTCATGCGGGCGATGAGATTGGCCTATCGCGGAGTGCGGGAAGTTCGAGGGCTTGACGCGACATTAGATCTGCGGGCAAGTGGCGGCTTTGATCATGTAACGATGCAGACAGATCTTATGATCTGATTCATGACCTTGTTAGTGCGTGGGTGTTAGTAGTCGGCTATGCCTTCGTACTTACCCGCACGGTGTTATTATAGCACAGTGGGACACGGTGTTCATGTGTTTCCTTGGTGCTTTTATATCATAACCGCAGCGGTGAGGAAGGTATTCCACGTGCAAGATAGATTTTGTGGGCGTGAGACCCATTATTATATTTTAGTAAAGACTTTGAGGGCGTGAGTCCCTGACTTGATATCGCTTGTTTATTGTGAATCGTAGTTTTGTTATCATACATGTCTCACGCTTTATATAGACTACTATGATTCCATTTACTGATTTTTGGGCCACATACTTGGTACTGTTATCGACCTCCTTCGGGGGGCTGCGTTCATGCCGCAGGTTGAGGTACACCAGTCGTTGATCCTAGCTTTCAGGGTCACAGTTCAGCGTATGGGAAGCCCCGTTTCTCCGGAGGCTTATCAGTGGTATATTCCCCTGTCGTAATAGGTGTTTACATTCAGGGGTTTGGCGGGGCCCTGTCCCGCCATTGTTGTCATATCATTTCTTAGAGGTCTGTAGTACTGTTGTGGGCAGGGTTTGTAAAAAGGATTTAACTGTTCATTTGTAAAAGTTGTTATTTATATATATGCCGAAAGGCAAGTTTTCCTCAGATTACTGTTTTGTACTTCATTTGTTTCATGTATATGTTTTATGTTCCGCTGATTACTCTGATGTTGTATCACTAGGGTGCCCGGGGTAAGGCACCAGTCACGGGCCCAGGTTCGGGTCGTGACACCATTCTCTTTATCTCTCTTAAGACGTTATACCTAACTTCTCATAAAGCTAGTATAACTCTTATGTTTTCAAAACCAAGTATTACTCTTCTTTCAAAAAGGTTTCTTAATTCTTTTGAAATACTTCAAGATTCTTATCATCACACATCAAGTCAGTTATCTTTTAAAAACCACAAAGCATTTCTTACTTACATAAAACTGTTATAACCAACTTCTCATAAAGCCGTTATAACACTTTATGTTTTAAACCAATCAAATACTTTTAACACATGTACGTCTACCGTACTACATAGTTATACACATATCATGCTAGAAAAGATAGGAAGAGGTTCACATACCTCGCGACGATTATCGACTAATAGCAAAACGCTCCAAGTACCTCAAACCGTCGGCTACACCTTAAGCCAAGCAGATCACGCCACACGTAGTACTTCAACCTATAGAGGCCACAAGGCGCCTATTAACATCTAGATCTCAACGTAGAATATTCTACAGAAATTTCGGCAGCACCTCCCCCCGCAACCGCGTAAATCTCCTCCTCTATCGAGGCCTGCTAACAGGCCAACAACTCCCTAGAGGGGGGGGGGGGTTGTACGTCTAATCCGGACGTGTACAATTCTACTTCACAGTAAAGCTACACAAGTCTACTGTAATACAGTCCTATGTAATTACAGTCGATTCTTCTTTAAATTCAGGCTTAAGTCAAAAGACATTGCCGCATAATTATGTTCAGTTCTATATATAGTATACTTCAACTATATATTCCTACACATGTAATTTCCAATTACAATAGAAGGTCAAGAGTGTTTACCTCGATAAGCCCAAAATTATCCAAGTTTATATGTCGATCCTGAGCAAGGTTTAGCTCCTACTCCGTGCGCTCCAACCCGCTCCAAACAACCCTTAGAAGTTCTAACCAACTTCTACTCAATTACTTCAACTATCAATGAAGATTTCCTTAGGGTTTCGTTTAGTGGCTAAAGGAAGTATAATAGTATTTATGGGCTTTTAGTATAGGTATAACCTTGGAATACTACAAGGTATAAGGGCTAAAGTATTTGGGCATTATAACAATACTTGGAGATTTTTTATATACCACAACGGGGGTTATTATACGAAAAAAACTCGGCTAGGGGGTACCCTGCTAGACACTTACAAAGGGGAGGATTTCAAGACTTGGAAAAGGATTTTTGGATGAAGAAGTTCATCAACTTAGAGGGTATTTATAGGTCAAGCAAAGGCCAACCAATGGCGAAGATCCATCAGTGTTAGGCAAGTGTAGGGCTAGGATTCAACCGTGTGTACCTTATCCATCTACCCACAAAATATCACAAAATATCCTACCAACTCCTTGACCCCTTTTCGTCCAAACCGCCCACAACTTCCTCCAATGTGAGGGTGACACATGTCACCCTCCCGTGGTCCAAAATGTTTCGTCTCGGAAAAATCCGCAAAAATTATAAATGACATAACCGAATTTTCCCTTCGCAAGTTTAGTAAAGCGTTTAGTCGAAAAACGATTCTTTTCGCACTTGTGCCCAAATTTTCGAACCTAGCCAAACCTTAAGGCTTAAATTTATATCGTGCACGCCTCACGCATATACTGAAATACGGTATAACATTCTCCTCCTTAGAAACATTCGTCCGAATGTTCCTTCTCAAGCGGATAACGATAAAGTTCTTCTAACAAGTTGCAAGCGCCATGCACGCCACGAAATAACACATGCGCGCAAATACTTAAATCTGCCAACGAGGAACCACCTCGATGATGCAAAACAATACCAACTCTCGCTCTTGGTCGAGGACACTCTTCGCACATTCGTTTCTCATAAATGATTACTCCCATCTTTCAGCAAAAGTTCACTTCCTTCCTTACTCGGCGTGCCCTTCTCGAACACTCGAACTATTCTTAGTACACGTACCACACTTCAGTCAATGCTTCTGTTCCCAAGACTTTGAGTCACCACCTCAAACTTGGTCATCTTACTAGCCTCAATCTCCTTAAGGCCATTCCCGCCTTCACGATCCGCTCGGTCGAACATCTCCACGAACTCATCGATGGTCATCTAAACTTGGGCCTAGCACCTCGTGACCCTACCACTGGCGGGACCACCTGAGTGACCCCACCTCGAAGCAGCCGCGGTTGGCCCCGCACACGGCCCCAACCCGACCTACTTAACGCATCAAGCTCTTGTTTCCCGATCCGGAACAATCTTACCTATACAGGTCATGAAAGCTACCACTTCCATTTTACACTACCCAAGGAATCTTCCCACAATTACTCCACGTAAACTTATACATTCTGACAAGGATCACCCGTAAAATTTTGTACTCAAGACGGCCTTACATCTAAGGTCTCAACTGTAATATTCTAAGGTTCATCATTTTCTCACCCCCAGGCTTACCCTTTTTCACTAACCAGATTTTCTATATAAAACAGGAGACATATATGATAACCAAACTACAGTACACAATATATAAGCAGTCATGTCAAGTCAGGGACTCACGCCCTCAAAGTCATCACTCAAATATAACCATGGGTCTCACACCCACAATATCAATCATGTCCGTGGAATTCCTTCCTCACTGCCGGCAGTCTATGATATAATAACACCAAAGAGTACACATGAACACCAGGTCCCACATGTGTCATAAAATCGTACGGGGCAAGTACGAAGGCATAGCTACCAGAACCAGCCTGCATCATCAATCGATCGGGTACGAAGCCTGACTACGGAACCTACCGTACTAACTATGCTATAAACCGGCCGGCAAGTACGAAGGCATAACTACGAACCCGGCTGCGTCGATCCGATCGGGTACGAAGCCGGCTACGATCCGCTGCGTCACCAACCTCATTACACTGCCACGAAGCCGGCGGCAAGTCTGAGCCAACTACGAACTACCTGCGTCACATCGGCGGCCGGCAAGTACGGAACTACTGTAACCACCAAGAACGCATCGGCAAGTGCGGGGCTAGCTACCAGATCCACCCTGCATCACAAAACCTCATGGAGAGCTAGTCCATGGAATAACACTATCAACAGGGAAACGAACCCTTATCATGGCCGCATACCCGTGGACCATCCATCGAGTTAGTATGCCCATGGACTATCATAGTGAAATCATACCCGTGGGCCGCCCATCGAGTCAGTATGTCCAAAATGATCACAAATAACTTGACCGGCCCTCCATCGAGAGACGCGGTAACATAAGGATACAACACTTGCACAACAAGGCTATCACAAGCAAAACATAGGCAAGTTACTCACACTTAAGTTACTTTCATTTTATGACAACAATTCGGGTTTTAACCCCAAAATACTACGTATTTTAACTCCTTAAAAAGATCCATTTCTTTCACAAAAGTCACACGATATTAATACCCGTAGTATCAAAATAGAGTAACTATCATTTTAAGTAAACCAAAACAATGTCCATACCTTCCTTTTAAATAAACCAAGACAAAACCATGCCTTCCTTTAAAACCAACTCAAGACAATACCAGGCCTTCCTTTTTAACAAAAAACACTTCTCCTTTTTAAAGTCAAGTAACAATATACTTTTCAAAATAGTTTAAGCCTCATAACTTCTTAAAAATATCAAGTTACCGTTTTAAATCTAATGATAAAACCATTCTTTCGTTTTCATAAAGTCGTTATAACTAACTTCCCATAAAACTATTATAACACTTTACATTTTAAACCAACTAAGGACAACTACTCACATTTCCGAAATCAAGATAACTTTATTCTTTTAAAGACCAAGTACCCATTACTCACGAATGAGGTTTCACAACTTTTTAACACAATTCAAGTCCTTATCATTTCATATCAAGTCACTTAACTTTAGAATCAAGTCAAGGACACAAAAAGGAAATCAAACTTCTTTAACACACGTGCGTCTACCGCACTATATATTTCACAAATAATCATGCTCAAGAGAATAGGAAGAATCACATATCTCTTCGGCTTAATCCACTAGCCAAGTCGAGTATGCCGCGCGTAGAATATCCATCTATAACAACCAAACACGTCTATCAACGTCTAGATCTCTTCGTAGAACATTTCTAAGTATAAGGTTCTTTATCCTACGGAAAATTGGGCAGCACTTCCCCTGTATTTACTTACTTCCCACCTTTATCAAGGCCCGATATCAATAGCCAACATGCCACATTTAAGGCGCAGTAATACAACAACTCAAGGGGATTACACGCCTAACTGGACGTGTAAAATTCTGCCCCACAATATACTAAACAGTTCATTTCTTTTCAACCTTCTATCCACATATCATATACTCAATTATAAACTACTACAACATGTAATCTCCAATTACAATAGAAGGACAAAGATCATTACCTCGATAAGCCCAAAATTTTCCAATGATTAAAAGTCGATCCTTAGGAATCTTAGCTCCAATTCCTTACGTTCCAATCCACTCCAAGCAACCCTTAGAAGTTCCTAACCAACTTCTCTTCAAGATCCAACTCCAAAAAGTGAAGAATACTTAAAAGTTTAAGGATTTTTGGACAACTTTTGGTCAAGGGGAGGGGCTATTGCCGAGAACACTATTAAAGGGGAGAGAGTATTTCAAGTCTTGGAAATTAATTCAAGTGTGGATGAATAAGTCTTGCAACAAGGGGTGTATTTATAGGGAAATCAAGGGCTAGGATGCAAGCAAGTGTGTGGTCTAGATTGGGGACATGTGTGTGTGGACCCCACAAACCACATGTCCACACAAAATTTGAGACAAGTGGCTTGCCACTTGTTGAGCCATTTCGGCCAAGGCCACATGGCACACCAAGACGGCTACAATGCCACCTAAGGGGTGACACGTGTCGCCCTCCTATTCGTCCAAAATATTTCATCTCCCGAAAATATCCATAATGTCCAAAATATCGAAAATAATGTGAGCCCCGCAAAATAGTAAATTTCTCCCGTGGGCCCCACGTGACCAAATCTGGAAATAAAATTCCATAATTCTATTATATTCCGAGAAGTCCGAATACCAAATTTGGGAATCCAATTCCCATTAATAAGCCTTTTCCTTCACAAAATCCGGAAAATTTTCCGTCGGAAAATCAAATCTTTCTTCCTTTTCAATCTTAATGTCGTATTCTCGTACGTACGTCCTCACATACATACTCTGGAACTACGGGGTGTAACAATCAAGTAGCTATAGCAATGCTTCTTCAAAATCATGGATAAAAGATGAGATAATATGTTAGAACATATATAACATGAATAATCAGCAATCTAAAATTTCAAGTTAGATATTTTGCAAATTCACTTAGATCATGGTCAATGGAGATACAAACACCTAACCTATGCATGTCAATTTCATTCCATCTTTTCCAAAATGCTATAGATCTGTTTACTTGCAATTCTCCACTAATCATAGATATACACATTAGAGATCATCAAGACTTTAAAGGGTTGTAATGTAAGCTTAGGCAGGGGTATGTAAAAGTAGGCATTTAGGCTCACGTACCATAAGCATTTTTCATTCAACTCTTTTTTCCTTCTTTTTGACTTTCTTTTTAGTCTCATACTTATTTTCCTCCCTTCTTTTCTTTTGAGAGAATGAGACACCTTATAACAAGCACCCCCAAACTTAGACTTGTGCATATTTTTCATTGGGGTGCATCAAATTTTCATTATCTTTTTATCTATTTTTCAACACTTTTTTATTCAAAGAATCTTCAATTATTACTTATGGAACAAATATGGAATCATAGAGTGTCAAACAAAGATATTATTTTAGGCTCAACGGGGCTGACTAATGATACAATTTATGTCAGGGTAGGTATTGAATGGTCAGAAGGGCTATGAAAGAAATGTCTGAATCATCTCCCTAAACATGTACATCTTAACTATTTTGCCTCAAATAACAAACAAATAGATTTTCTAGACATTTTCAATATTTCTTTCCATAACTGTCAACGCATAGGCTAAGCACAAATATCCCAAAGAATTAGATGTCATGAATTTTTGGTATATCTAACTTAAACACACAAATTGTCGGTTTTAATTCTATTACATTATTCCAGTTTATCCATTCAATATCTTTAGCAACTACCACATACATGATCCATAAAAAAAATTATGACTCAATAACACATTAAACAACACAAAGACAATAAAAAAAACTCAAAAACAAAACAACGAAACAAAATAAGACACCCCCCAAACTTAATCGACACATTGTCCCCAATGTGTGAAGACTAAAAATGAAGGACACTTACTGACACAACACATCGGTCATAACGGAGGTTTAAGAGGAAAAATTCTGGAATTCGCACAAGCTTCTGGGCTCTCTAAAGTTTCTGCGCCGCGGCGCTATGCCAGTTGTTTCCCGTTCTGCATTTTTCTCAATCCCTGCTTTTATCTGTCATCCACAACACTCAACATACCAAATCGTGAGCCTGTTCAAGTCAAAATAAAACAAACTAAAACAAAAATTGAAATAACATAATTAAAATGTTGGGTTGTTTCCCAAGTAGCGCTGTCTTTAACGTCTTTAGCCGGACATAATTTTCTTACTAGATCAAGGGGGTAAAGTGTCCCATCCACATAACCATCTCAGCACCAATCGCTTCCTTTTCCTCCTCTTTTTTTTCACAGTGTTATTTTCAGAAGCATTTACCATCTTGGCATCTTTCACCATTTCCTTGGCCTTACTCTCAGGTTTCACATTTTTCTTTAATGGTACCCCACGAGCATCAGTACTTGTGAGGCTGCTCTGCAACCCGGCCTTATCAACTACCCTGATAGCATAACATTTATCAATGACTTGATGTTCAGGGGTTGGCTTGAAAACTTTGAAGGTCATCTCTGGCTCAGGTAGTGGCTTGGACACTTTGAAGGTCATCTCTTCACCTTGAACTCTGAGTTTTAGCTCTCCTTTCTCAACATCAATCAATGCTCTCCATGTGGCTAGGAATGGTCTCCCAAGGATCATTGGTATCATCTCATCTTCCTCCATATCAAGAATGAGGAAGTCAGCAGGCAAGATGAATTTTCCCACCTTTACCAACACATATTCAATTATTCATCTAGGATGCGCTATAGAGCGATCAGCTAACTGAAGTGGACTATTGTTGGCCTTACTTCCCCCAAACTAAGCTTTTTAAACATATAAAGGGCCATAAGGTTGACACTTGCCCCCAAATCACACAAGTCCTGCTTACATGTCACCTTCCCTATAGTGCAAGGTAAGGTGAAACTCCATGGATCTTTTAATTTAGGAGGAAGTTTCTTCTACAAGATAGCACTGCACTCCTCTGTCAGCGTTATTGTCTCATAGTCTGCCAACTTCCTCTTCTTAAACAGGATTTCTTTCATGAACTTTATATAAGATGACATTTTCTCCAAAGTTTCAACGAACGAGAGATTGATATGAAGCTTTTTGAAGATCTCTAAAAACTTGGAAAACTCCTTATCTAAGGACTTCTTCTGCAGTCTTTTAGGGTAAGGAATTTTGTCTACATATTCCCTCATGACTGCCGGTAGAGCCTTCTTTAAAATAGGGCGGTCATCAGTAACCCCCTCATTTTCTACCTCAGTTTTTTTCTCCACCACTGGTTGGGATCCAACATGCTCTAACTGTTTTCCACTTCTCAAACTGATTGCCTGGCATTGCTCTCTTGGATTCATCACTGTATTACTGGGGAGAGCCCCCTGAGGTCTGTCATTCAACTTTCCTGCCAACTGCCCCATCTGAGTTTTCAAGTTCCTAATAGAGGACCTTGTTTCTGTCATGAACTGCCTAGTTTCCGCCATGAATTGAGTCTGAGAGTTGGCTAAGGTCAACATTCCTGATTTTATGTCATTTGGATTCTCTTGTGGGGCTAGTGGGCTGAACTGTTGTGAAGATGAGGCCTGAAACTGTGGTTGCTGCCCTTGGTCATTCTTCCCTGAAAAATTTGGGTGATTTCTCCACCCCTGATTATATGTGTTGGAGAATTCATTGTTAGAGGGCCTCTGAAAATTTCCCACAGCCTGACATTGAGCCTCCATTGGGATATTGTTGGGATCAGTTGTTGGACATCTATCGAAGGTGTGTGGACCCCCACAAATTTCACAAACTGCTTGCATCTGGACCGCCTTTACGGACATGATATTCTGCTGGAGCTGCTTAGTCAATAGAGCAACTTGTGCATTTAGTGCAGTGATGACATCTAGCTCATGAACCCCAACTGCTCTTCTGCTACTTGTTCCTCTATCATCTGGAAAGTGATTGTTCGTGGCCATGTCTTCCAACAAGTCATGGGCTTCATGTGATGTTCTCTTCATGAAGGTGCCACCTGCAGCTGCATCAATAATTGTCCTAGTAGCCCCATTTAGACAATTGTAGAAAATGTGTACTAAGTTCCACTGCTCAAGACCATGATGTGGACACTTTCTTTGCAAATCTTTGAACCGCTCCCAAGCATAATACAATGACTCTCCATCCAGCTGATAAAAGTTATTAAGCTCACCTCTCAGTCTTGCTGCTTTGGCTGGAGGGAAGAATTTTTCAAGGAATTTCTGAGCTAGGTCCTGCCATGTGAAGACGAAGTCTGTTGGCAGGGAGTTCAACCAAACCTTTGCTCTGTCCCTGAGTGAAAATGGGAAAAGCCTCAACCGAATTGTCACGACCCGACCCCGGGCCCGCGACTGGTGCCTTACCCCGGGCACCCTAGTGATACAACATCAGAGAAAATCAGCGGAAATAAAAAACATACACATGAAACAAGATATACAATAATGAAATAAGAAAACATGCTAACCAAAACGGTTACCTTTCTGAATATATAAATAAAACTTGAACCCGAACAGTTACACCCCTTTTACAAACTCTGCCACAACGATTACTGCACTTACGAATGTTATAACAACAATGACGACAGGCTCGCCATACCCCTGAATGTAAGTACCTACAACGACAGGGGACTATACCAAAGATAAGCCTCCGGAGAAACGGAGCTTCCCAAAACGCTGAACTGTGATCCTAAGAGCGAGGATCGACGACTGGTGTACCTCTACCTGCGGCATGAACGCAGCTTCGGGCGAGGTCGATAACAGTACTAAGTATGTGAAACTGTAAGGTACAAATATATACATATATAAAACCTTAACATTTTATAAAACCAATTCACAAGTATGTAAGAAAACAACCGAGTTAATCGCATAGTGCACATCACAAACAAGAGCAATAATAGGTAAATCGTAATGTGTCTTTTCTAGGCCGCGAATGATCGGGCAAGGTCAATCGCCCATAGTATCATTATGCATGCCTAATCTCGACTCCGCACCGCATAGGCCACCTAGGCCCGCATGAGGTATTCCCGCATCGAGGGTAGCTACTCCGACATCGCCCCGACTCTCGTATTCGCGTGGCCACATGTAACCGCGTGAGGTATTCTCGCACACTAACTCGAACTCGTAGCTCCGCATAGGTCCCTGACCCGCATGAGGCATCCTCGTGACGGGGCGCTTAACCCCCGGTATAACATGTCAAGAGGTGAGTGGTACAATACTAACATAACGGCTTATCGTTAAACAACATAAGCACAATAAGAATAACCTCTTTATACAAACGTTACAAGACACTAACACACGTAGCATCATAATATGTCTACTCATCAAACCATCTTACTATACTTTCCAGAAATCAATACAAGTCTTTCATAAACACATAAGTAAACCGTTCCTTCTATCTTCCTTAAGTCGTTATACCTAACTTCCCATAAAGCTAGTATAACACTTAAGCTTTTAAAACCAAGTATTTCTTTTCTTTCAAAAATGATTCATAACTCTTTTGAAATACTTCAAGATTCTTATTTTTTTAAAACTCAAGTCAAAAGAGATCAAAGTAAAACCAAAACAATTTCCATACATTCTTATTAAATCAGCCTTAAGACAAAAGCATGCCTTCCTTTTTAAAACCAAGACACTTTTTCCTTTAAAAGTCAAGTAGCAATATACTTTTTAAACCAAGTGTCTCACTCTTTTAAAAACAAGTAACCTATACCTTTAAATCAAGTTACTTCTCCTTTCCCAAAATCAAGTTGTTTATAAGTCAAGTTATCATTTTAAATCCAATGATAAAACCATTCTTATTTTCAAAATCCAGATAACTTTATTCTTTAAAAGACCACACACCCATTACTCATGAGTGAGGTTTTACAACTTTTTAACATAATTCAAGTCCTTAATATTTCATAACAAGTCACTTAACTTTGGAATCAAGTCAAGGACACAAAAGGAAAATCAAATTCCTTTAAACACACGTGCGTCTATCGCACTAAATATATTTCACAAATATCATGCTAGAAAGGATAGGAAGAGGTTCACATACCTCGCGACGATTATCGACAATTAGCAAAACGCTCCACCGTACTATAACCTTGCTCGCCTTTTCCACCCTCCAAGTAGAATACGCTACTCGTAGTACTTCAACCTATAAAGGACACAAAACGTCTATCAACCTCTAGATCTCTTCGTAGAATAATTCTAGATACAAGATTCCTTATTCTACGAAAAATTTGGCAGCACCTCCCCCCCCGCAACCACATAAATCTCCTCCTCTAACGAGGCCTGCTACCAAACTAACAATCCCAGGGGGGGTTACACGTCTAACCGGACGTGTACAATTCTACTCCACAATAATACTACTACCATCAGAATACAAATTCTATGTAAATCTGATTCAATTCTTATCCATATTCATTCTACATATAGTATACTCAACTATACATTACAACATGTAATTTCCAATTACAATAGGGGGATAAAGATCATTACCTCGATAAGCCCAAAATTATCCAAGATTATAAGTCGATCCTGAGCAACGTTTAGCTCCAAATCCTTACGCTCCAACCCGCTCCAAGAAACCCTTAGAAGTTTCTAAACAACTTCTCTTAACACTTCATCTAAGATATGAAGATTTTTGTAGGGCTTCGTTTTACGACTATTGGAATAAAGTAGTATTTCCGGGCTCTTATGTTAGGATTTCTTTGGAATACCACAAGGGATTTAGGCTAAAGTATTTGGAATAACAACAATACATGAAGAATTCTACTCAAGGTGGGGGGGGGGGGGGGGGTGTTTGGACGAGAACTCACTAAGGGAGAGAGGGGAATTTTCGCCTTGAAAACTTTCTAATGTGGATGAAATAAAGTCTTGCACACAAGGGGTATTTATAGGGAAAACAATGGCCAAGCTCTAGGCAAGTGGATGGTGAATATTGGGTACATGTGTGTGGGTAGTTGGCCAACCATTTGTTCACCACAAATGGGACAAGTGGCACCACAAAATGGGCCACTTGTCCACCTAAAAACGCCCCACTTGTCCTTCTCCACCCGCCAACATGGCCACACGGTGACACGTGTCGCCCCTACTCGTCCCAAAATATTTCATCTTCCGAAAATATCCGTAAAGCCAAAAATCCGAAAATAAAGTGGGCCTACAAAATCCAGAATTTCCTCCCGTGGGCCCCACGTGACCAATTCCGGAAATAAAATTCCATAATTCTTAAATATTCCAAAAAGTCCGAATACCAAATCTGGGAATCCAATTCCCTTTAACGAACATTTTTCCTTCACAAAATCCGGAAACTTTTCCGTCGAAAAATCACATCTTTCTTCCTTTCCAATTTAAATGTCGTATTCTCGAACGTACGTCCTCGTATACATACTCTGGAACTACGGGGTGTAACATTCTTCCCCCCTTAGAAACATTCGTCCCGAATGTTCCTTCTAAGTCTCCAAGCACACCTGCGTTTGTGATAGTCTTCCCTACTATGCTTACGAAACCATTTATGCCACACATGGCCATAATACAACATACTCGCAAAAACGCACATCCAAGCCAACGAAGAATCATCTCTAAAGCGTATATCAATACCATTAGCTCCACCCATGGTCTAAAGGATACTTTCTTCACATCTTAGCCTCTTTTCTTACTCGTCGTACCTTCCTCGTACACTCGAACTCTTCCTACTATACGTACCACATTTCTGTCATTGCTTCAGTTTCCAAAATCTCGGGGTTACTATCTCTAACTTGGTCATCATTAACTGGGAAAACTCTGGATGGATCTCCGATACTCTTTCGAAACATAGCAACCTGGGAGATCGGACATACTGTCTCCTAAGTCGGACGGCAGTGCTAACTTATAGGCAACCTGGCCTATTCTACAACGATCTGAAAATGCCCAAAGTACCTCGGGCTAAGTTTTCTCTACTTTTCAAATCTCGTCACACCCTTTCCGGGGTGGTACCTTCAAGAAGACCCACCGTCAACCTGAACTCCAAGTGTCGATGCCGATACCCGCACGACTCCTGTTGACTCTGAGCTGCTAAAAACCTTTTCTGGAAAAGCTTCACCTTACCCACATCCTGCTGAATCAAGTAGGGACCAATTATCTGAACCTTGCCAACATCGAACCAATCGACCGACAACCTACACTCCCGCCCATACAAGGCTTCATAAGGCACCATCCGAATACTGAAATGGTAGCTATATAATACTCACTCAACAAGAGGCAAATAATCCTCACAGCTACCCCTGAAATCAAAACACCGGCCCGTAACCTATCCTCAAATGTCTGGATAAAATGCGCTGTTCGTCCGTCGGCCCGAGGGTGAATGTGTCACGACCCGAACCCGGGCCCGTGACTGGTGCCTTACCCCGGGCACCCTAGTGATACAACATCAGAGAAAATCAGCGGAAATAAAACATAAACATGAAACAAGAGATATGATAAATAAACAGGCCAACCAAAAATGTTGCCTTCAGATATATACATAAAAACTCAACAGTTATCCTTTTACAAACTCGCCACAACAAGATTACATGCACCTCTAAGAAAGTGACAACAACTATGACGGACAGGCCCCGCCATACCACGAATGTACAAGACCTACGGACTGTGGTAACATACCAAAAGATAAGCCCCGGAAAGCGGGCTTCCCAACACGCCGAATTGTGATCCTATGGCGAGGATCCACAACCGATGTACTCTACTGCGGCATGAACGCAGCCTCAAGGCGAGGTCGATAACAGTACCAAGTATGTGAAAGCAGAAATATCAGAATGAAATCATAATAGTCTATATAAAGCGAGACATGTATGATAACCAAACTGATTCACAACATAAAAGCGATCATGTCAAGTCGTGGACTCACGCCTCAAGTCATCCTCATGCGTGGAACTCCTTCCTCACCGCTGATCTAGGTACAAATCGTGTGGAATACGTGTCCCGGCCCATCCCATGGGACTCGGTAAAGAATCATGTAGAATACGTGTCCCGGCCCATCCCATGGGACTCGGTAAAGAATCAGGTGGAATACGTGTCCCGGCCCATCCCATGGGACTCAGTGAAGAATCATGTGGAATACGTGTCCCGGCCCATCCCAGGGGACTCGGTGAAGAATCATGTGGAATACGTGTCCCAGCCCATCTCATGGGACTCGGTGAAGAATCAGATGGAATACGTGTCCCGGCCCATCTCATGGGACTCGGTGAAGAATCAGATGGAATACGTGTCCCGGCCCATCTCATGGGACTCGGTGGCATAAAAATACAACATTTGCACAACAAAGGCTATCACCAAAAGCATAGGCAAGTTACACGCAACTCAAGGTTATTTTATG
Source organism: Przewalskia tangutica (assembly GCA_029844215.1). Taxonomy (NCBI): domain Eukaryota; kingdom Viridiplantae; phylum Streptophyta; class Magnoliopsida; order Solanales; family Solanaceae; genus Przewalskia; species Przewalskia tangutica. Next base: position 87,296,377 of record CM056726.1, on the reverse strand, counting down.
CCAACGTCCAGGTTCTGACCCCAAAGTATTTCATACGTTAAATTCTTTTTAAAAGATCCATTTCTTTTATAAAGGTCACCCGATACCCGTAGTATTAAAATAGAGTGACTCACATTTTTAGGTAAACCAAAACACTTTCCTTTTCAACATCAAGTAACAACATTCTTTTCCATAAGTTCAAGTTTGCCTAATTTCAAGTACTTAAGTCTCTTATTTTAGAAAGGTTTTCGTAGTTCATAGTCTTAATCACTTAAGAATATAATTCTCTTTTAAACAATTTGAGAAACATATGCCTTATATGTGAGTAGGTTATTCTTGTTCAAAATCAATCTTATTAAAGCAGCCATGATCTAGGAAATGTAATATCATTTTGTCTCATCTTAGCTTCTATGCAGATGGAGGTTTCTACTGGTTTTAATAATACTTAATTAGTCAAAACATTTCCCTTTATTAACGCTGCAGTGGTTTGTCGATACTCATTCTGATTCCCGAAATCAGTAAAACATTATTCCTTTTTAAAAACCAAGTACTCATTACTCGCGAATGAGGTTTCACACAAAATTCATATTAATTCATTTAAGTCAAGTCTCTTCTCTTTTAAGATCAAGTCTCTTAACTTCAAACATTAATAAACCATTCTTTTTATCTTCCTTAAGTCGTTATACCTAACTTCCCATAAAGCTAGTATAACTCTTAAGCTTTTAAAACCAAACATTACTCTTCTTTCAAACATGTTTCTTAATTATTTGGAATACTTCAAGATTCTTATTATTCAGGCTTAAGTCAAAAGACATTGCCGTACAACTACGTTCAGTTAACACACGTACGTCTACCGTACTATATATATATTCTTTAAAATATCATGCTCAAGAGGATAGGAAGAATCACATACCTCGCGACGATTGTCGACTAATAGCAAAATGCTCCACGGCTATAACCCGGCTAGCCTTGTCCACCTTTTAAGTAGCACATGCTACTCGCAGAACATTCAACCTATAAAGGTTATACCAGTCTATCAAAGTCTAGACTACTCTGTAGAATATTCTACGGAAAATCGGGCAGCACTTCCCTACCCGTTAAACTACCCAAGTCTACTGTAAATACAGTCCTATGTAAGTACAGTTTAATCTTCTTCTTTAATAATCTTCTGATGTGACCTCAGTTCAATTCTTTTCTGTAATATCCTTCTATTACAGTTCAATTCTCTTCTATGAATCTTATATTCATTTCTATATAACTACAGTATGTAATTTCCAATTACAATAGAAGGATAGGATTATTTACCTCGGTAAGCCCAAAATTATCCAAGTTTAATGTCGATCCTGAGCAAGGTTTAGCTCCTACTCCGGGTGCTCCAACCCGCTCCAAACAACCCTTAGAAGTTCTAACCAACTTCTACTTAAATACTTCAACCAACTTTGAAGATTTCCTTAGGGTTTCGTTTTGTGGCTAAAGGAAAGTATAGTAGTATTTTCCGGGCTTTTCGTATAGAGGGTACTTGGAAATACTACAAAGGTTTTTGGGCTAGAGTATTTTGGCATAACAACAATACTTGGAGAAGTATTTCTCAACCAAGGGGGGGGGTAGTATTTCGACTAGAACAACTAGAGGGGGGGGTATTTCTCGGCCAAGGGCCTCTCAAAGGGGGAGGGGGACTTGGACGAAACTACACTAAGGAGGGAGAGGGATTTTTAGACTTGGAAAATGTCTAAGTGTGGATGAAATAACTCATCAACTAAAGGGGTATTTATAGGCCTACCAATGGCCAAGATGAAGCCAAGTGGTAGGCAAGTGTAGGGCTAGGATTTACCCATGTGTACCTTATCCATCTACCACACCAACTATCACAAATATCCTACCTAACCCAAGACTCCATTTCGTCCAATCACGCCTCCTAAATAACACCCAATATGAGGTGACACACGTCACCCTCCGTTGGTCCAAGATGTTTCATCTCTCGAAATATCCGCAAAAATAGAAATGACATAGCCGTAATTTTCCTTCGCAAGTCTTGTAAAGCGTTTCGTCGAAAAACGATTCTTTTCTGCTTGTGAACAAAATTTTCGGCCCTTGCCTACTTTAAGGCTCAAACTTTTATACGTACGCCCTCACGTACATACTCAGGAAATACGGTAACGCCCGAACCCGGTTCGCATCGTGCCTTACCGGCACCCTAGTGATACAACATCGAGAAAACCAGTGGAAAATAAAACATGAATCATGAAACAAGAGATATAATAAATAAACAGCAACCAAAGCAGTTGCCTTGGATATACATAAAACCGAGCAGTTTAATCCTTTTACAACCTCGCCACAACAGATTCTGCACTTAAGATTTCTGATCGTGGCGGACAGTGGCCCCGCCATACCACGAATGTACAAGAACCTACAACTCAGTGGAACACATACCAAAAGATAAGCCTCCGAGAAACGGAGCTTCCCAAAACGCCGACGAGATCCTAAGGCGAGGATCCACGACCGATGTACCTCTACTGCGGCATGAACGCAGCCCGGCGAGGTCGATAACAGTACCAAGTATGTGAAATCACAAATCAGTAAATGAAATCATAATAGCTTAAAAAGGGGAGACATGTATGATAACCAAATACAAGACGCAACATAAAAATACCAAGTCGTGGACTCACGCCTCAAAGTCACCACTCAAATATAACTATGGGTCTCACGCCCATACATCCATCATGTTCGCATCGTGGCGCGTGCCGGAATCTCGCCTCGGTGTAGACATGTCCATGATGCAACAATAATAACAAGGCCGCATGGCCACATGCCCGGAATCGTGCGACGGTAGACATGCCCATGTAACCTCAATAACAATATCTGGTGGTCAACCCCGCCGCGTGGCCATATGCCCCGAATATCAGACGGTAGACACGCCCATGTTGCGAATAACCATATATCGGGTAATCAACCCGCCGCATGGCCGCATGCCCCTAATCTGCGACGGTGTAGACATGTCCATGTGATATCAACAACAAGACAAGAATCAAAATGGAAACATACCCGTGGAATTCTCCATCACCGCCAAAGACGCCCCAAGAAGTTCTCAACAAGTCAACCGCCTCTATCGAGACGCGGTAACACAGAAATACCACACTTGTACAACAAAGGCTATCATCACAAGCATAGGCAAGTTTCACAACAACAAGCATAGGCAAGTTTCACAACAACTCAAAGTACTTCCATTTATACCAAAGTCGGGTTTTAACCCCAAAGTACTACATACGTTAAGTTCTTTTAAAAGAGATCCATTACTTTTATAAAAGTCACCCGATACAGTAGTATTAGAATGACCAACCCACATTCCTTTTCAAAATCAAATAACAACATTCTTTTCCTAAGTTCCAGTTTGCCTAGTTTCAATTACTCAAGCTTCTCATTTTCAAATGGTTTCATAGTTCCCAAACTTAATCACTTGATTCCTTTTAGAACAATTGAGTAATATATGTCTCACGTGAGAGTAGGTTATTCTTGTTTACAACATTCTTATTACAAGACCATGATCTAGAAAATGTAATATCATTTTGTCTCATCTTAGTTTCTATGCAGATGGAGGTTTCTCCGGTTTTAATACGATACATCATTATTCAATACATTTTCCTTTATTAACGCCGCAGTTGGTCCTGTCGATACACATTCTGATTTCCAAAATCAGTAAAACATTATCCCTTTAAATAAAACCAAGTACTCATTACTCACGAATGAGGTTTCACACAAACATTCACATTAGAACAAATAAGTTAAGTCTCTTATCTTATAAGATCAAGTCTCTTAACTTCTAACATCAGTAAACCATTTTCTTTACCTCTCTTAAGACATTATACCTAACTCCCCATAAAGCTTAGTATAACTCTTTTTAAAACCTTTTAAAACCAAGTGTTACTCTCCCTTCAAAACGATTTATAAATCTTTTGAAATACATCAAGTCCTATATTATAACAAGCCAGTTATAATTCTCATCAGTTACCTTTTTTAAAACCACAAAGTATTTTCTTACCTACATAAAGCTGTTATAACCAACTTCCCATAAAGCCGTTATAACACTTTATGTTTTAAGAACAATCAAACACGATTAACACATGACGTCTACCGCATTTACATAGTTCACACATATCATGCTAGAAGAGATAGGAAGAGGTTCACATACCGCGACGATTGTCGACTAATAGCAAAACGCCCAAGTACCTCAAACCGCCGCTACTCCTTAAGCCAGTGGATCACTCCACACGTAGTACTTCAACCTATAAGGCCACAAGGCGCTTATTAACATCTAGATCTCAACGTTCCATAATCTACGAAAATTGGCAAAGACTCTCCCCGCCAGCGCAAATCTCCTTCTCTATCGAGGCCGCTACCAAGCCAACGTGGGGGTTTTACACGCCTAACCGGACGTGTACAATTCTACTACACAAGAATACTACACAAGTCTACATCTGAATACACCCTATGTAATTACTGATCGATCGATTCTTAATTCTTCAGCTTAAGTCAAAAGACATTGCCACACAAGATTAAGTATAGTTCTATATATAGTATACTTCAACTATATATTCAAACATGTAATTTCCAATTACAATAGAAGGACGATAGTGTTTACCTCGATAAGCCCAAAATTATCCAAGTATAAAGTCGATCCCGAGCAACGCTTAGCTCCTACTCCGAGCGCCCAAACAACCCTTAGAAGTTCTAACCAACTTCTACTTACAATTTCAACAACGGTGAAGATTTCCTTAGGTTTCGTTTTGTGGCTAAAGGAAGTATAATCGTATTTTCCGGCTTTTGTATAAGTGTAACCTCGGGAATACTACAAGGTATTTGGGCCAAGGTATTTGGACATAATAACAATATTAGGAGAGTATTTCTATACCACAACAAGGGTATTATACGAAACAACTAGCTAGTGGGTACCCCACGCCAAGGCACCACAAAGGGGGAGGTGGCCTCTCGCCAAAGCCAAACTTTAAGGGAGAGGGCTCTGACGAGTCAACAAGAGGAGGGGAGGGTTTCAAGACTTGGAAGATTTTGATGAATGACGTCTTCAAAGAGAGGGGGGTATTTAGAGCAAAACCAAAAGCCAACCAATGGCCAAGATCCTTCCAAGTGTATAGCAAGTGTAAGGCCAAGATCAAGCCAAGTGCACCCTAACCCCTACTCCACAAAGCATGGCACAAAACAAGCCACAAAACAAGGCACAAAACCATGAACCAATCGCCAAGGCCAAGCTCCTCTGTTGCCCAACGAGGGTGACAAGTGTCACCCTCCCGTTGGTCCAAAAATGTTCCGTCGCTCGGAAAAATCCGCAAAAATACTAAATGACATAGCCGGAATTTTTCCAACGTAGTCGTGGAAACGCTTTCGTCGTAAAACGACTTATTCGCACTTGTGCCCAAATTTCAACCAAAGCCAATTTAAGGCAAAAAAATTTAATACGCACGCCTCACGTATATACTGCGGAAATACGGTATAACATTCTTCCTTAGAAACATTCGTCCCGAATGTTCCTTCAAGGTCTCAAACAACAAAGCGCCAAGATAGTCTTCACCGCTATACGCATTTAAAAACAATCATGCCACACCCGCCACAAAACACACGCTCACTTCTCCCCTTACTGTAGATTGCCACGAACACTCGAACTCGTTCTAGTGTCCGCACCACACTTCCAACGCTTCGTTTCCAACCTCGAGTCACTACCTCCAAACTTGGTCATCTCACTATCCTCAATTTCCCTAAGGCCATTCCCGCCTTCACGAATCGATTTCGATCGAACGTATCCACGAACTCACGCGATGGTCATCTAAACTGGGCCTAGCACTCGTGACCGCCACTGGCGGACCACCCAGAGCTGACCCTTCCTCAAAACGGACGCGGTTGGCCCGCAACACGGCCCCAACCCACCCATCGTAGCGCCAACTCTCTAGTTTCTTGATCCGAACAATCTTATTTTACAGTCGCGAAAGCTACCACTTCCATTTCACACTACCCAGGGACTTACCATTTTCACTAACCAGGTTTCTAAATCACATTTTAGCACAAAGCTATCCAAACATATCATTAAACACATCAATACACACAAAACTCTAGAGGGTTAAGGATATACCTGAAACTAGGCGGTTCAAGGACCGCTAAAATCGAACTTCCACCGCGACCTCTACCGTGGCCCGCAATCGCTTCTAGTAGTTCGTGCTATCCTACCGCTACCGCCTCGGACAGTCTCGTCATATGGCCCCGTTGGCCGCAAGAATAACAAGCTCCTCGGTACTACGACACTCTCGAAATGCGGTCTACTACATCGACCACACCGAGGTAGGGTGATCGCATCCGCCAACACCCCTACTCCCCGAACATCTGAAATTGGAGCCCCGACCGCTTCCTCAATATCCTGGGTCCCGGCGTCGCGAGGACCACTCGCAATGGCGGAGGTACATAACTAGTCTGCACGAGGCGGTCCGCCTCAAAGTCGCCAAAATATCCGCCGCTCGCCTTCTTCTCGCTGAAAGCCGTCCACCTGCCGACCGCGCCTCGCACTCCAAGTGCATGAGCTCGAATGCGGCAATGTCCATGCCCTACAAGAGAAACACCAACAACTTCTCGCTAGGTAATCATCGAGCCTCGTAACATATCGGTGCACTCGATCCTCCATACTAGCTACTAATGCGGAACATACCGCCAATGAGTCGAACTCCACATTGTACTCCCGAATCAGACGCTCGCTTCGCCTCAACATCAAAAATGTTTACCGAGCCTCCTCATTTGTGAGGCAAGAAATGTGCCGGAAGGCCCCAAAACTCGCCCCAAACGGCCGGAAGGCATGCTCTCCCGAAAGCTCCCACGAGTCAAACCAATCGATCGCGGTATCACGCACCGACGCGAACAAATGTCACTGCATCTCAAGCCTTGATCACCCGCATGATCCTTCTCAGAATCGACGGATGAACTCCTGCGATCATCCTCCGCCTCGACCAGAAACTCAAAGCGGCTACAACTAAGGAAATCCAGTAGCCTCAAATCGCTCGCCGCGCACTACATGCTGGCCGCTGAATCGAATCGCCAAGGCCCACCCTATCTCATATTCGCCACAACTCGCCAATAATCGCCATCTCTTGTGACCCATCTCCCGCCTGCATCGTGGATCGAGGCTCGTGTATCAGAGTCTCGCAGCCATCGCTGCGCTCTAAATCCGGCCGGGCGGCGTCGCAAAACTCGCCGTCAAGCACTACTCGTATCGACCGCTCGCGCTCGCACTCTCAATCCCACTAGCAGCCTCCTACGCTTTGCCCTTCGGGCCCCTGGTTGCCTTTCGCAGAGGCATAACTGGTAAAAACGAAACACGTCAGAGGGGTCCAACTTACAACCCAGCTCTAAGGCACGATCTCAGAATGAGAAGAATGGAAACCAATCCTAAATGTCCTATAGCCTCCTGATTATAGATGTGGTGCACAACACACCGATAATCAAGACTCTACTAGACACGGTCAGACACTTTCCGAGACTAATCGCTCGATACCACTTTGTAACGCCCAACCCGTTCGCATCGTGCCTTACCCGCACCCTAGTGATACAACATCGAGAAAACCAGGAAAATAAAACATGAATCATGAAACAAGAGATATAATAAATAAACAGCCAACCAAAACAGCTTGCCTTCAGATATACATAAAACCCGAACAGCTTTAATCCTTTTACAACTCCCGCCACAACAGCTTCTGCACTTAAGATTTACAATGATCGTGACGACAGGCTCCCGCCATACCTCGAATGTACAAGAACCTACAACTCAGTGGAACACATACTAAAAGATAAGCCTCGGAGAAACGAGCTTCCCAAAACGCTGAACCGAGATCCTAAGAGCGAGGATCCACGATCGATGTACTTACCGCAGATGAACGCACTTCAAGGAGGTCGATAACAGTACCAAGTATGTGAAATCACAACATCAGAATGAAATCATAATAGCTTAAAAAGTGAGACATGTATGATAACCAAATACAGTACGCAACATAAAAACAGTCAAGTCAGGGACTCACGCCCTCAAAGTCACCACTCAAATATAACTATGGGTCTCACGCCCATACATCCATCATGTTCGCATCATGGCCGCATGCCCCCGGAATACTGCCTCGGTGTAGACATGTCCATGATGCAACAATAATAACAAGGCCGCATGGCCACATGCCCCCGGAATCGTGACGGCAGACATGCCCATGTAACCTCAATAACAATATATCGGGTGGTCAACCCCGCCGCATGGCCATATGCCCCTAATATCGTGACGGCAGACACGCCCATGTTGCGAATAACCATATATCGGTAATCAACGCCGCACGGCCGCATGCCCGAATCTGCAGACGGTAGACATGTCCATGTGATATCAACAACAAGACAAGAATCAAAATGGAAACATACCTGGAATTCTCCATCACCGCCAAAGACGCCCCAAGAAGTTCTCAACAAGTCAACCGGCCCTCTATCGAGAGACGCGGTATCACAGAAATACCACACTTGTACAACAAAGGCTATCATCACAAGCATAGGCAAGTTTCACAACAACAAGCATAGGCAAGTTTCACAACAACTCAAAGTACTTCCATTTATACCAAAGTCCGGGTTTTTAACCCCAAAGTACTACATACGTTAAGTTCTTTTAAAAGAGATCCATTACTTTTATAAAAGTCACCCGATACCCGTAGTATTAGAATGACCAACCCACATTCCTTTTCAAAAATCAAATAACAACATTCTTTTCCTAAGTTCCAGTTTGCCTAGTTTCAATTACTCAAGCTTCTCATTTTCAAATGGTTTCATAGTTCCCAAACTTAATCACTTGATTCCTTTTTAGAACAATTGAGTAATATATGTCTCACGTGAGAGTAGGTTATTCTTGTTTACAACATTCTTATTACAGCAGCCATGATCTAGAAAATGTAATATCATTTTGTCTCATCTTAGTTTCTATGCAGATGGAGGTTTCTACTGGTTTTAATACGATACATCATTATTCAATACATTTTCCTTTATTAACGCTGCAGTGGTCTGTCGATACACATTCTGATTTCCAAAATCAGTAAAACATTATCCCTTTAAATAAAACCAAGTACTCATTACTCACGAATGAGGTTTCACACAAACATTCACATTAGAACAAATAAGTTAAGTCTCTTATCTTATAAGATCAAGTCTCTTAACTTCTAAAATAAGTAAACCATTTTCTTTACCTCTTAAGACATTATACCTAACTCCCATAAAGCTTAGTATAACTCTTTTAAAACCTTTTAAAACCAAGTGTTACTCTCCTTCAAAACGATTTATAAATCTTTTGAAATACATCAAGTCCTATATTATAACAAGCCGCTTATAATTCTCACCGCTACCTTTTTAAAACCACAAAGTATTTTCTTACCTACATAAAGTCGTTATAACCAACTTCCCATAAAGCCGTTATAACACTTTATGTTTTAAGAACAATCAAACACGCTAACACATGTACGCTCACCGCATTTACATAGTTCACACATATCATGCTAGAAGAGATAGGAAGAGGTTCACATACCTCGCGACGATTGTCGACTAATAGCAAAACGCCCAAGTACCTCAAACCGCGGCTACTTTAAGCCAAGTGGATCACTCCACACGTAGTACTTCAACCTATAAGGCCACAAGGCGCTTATTAACATCTAGATCTCAACGCTCCATAATCTACGTAAAATTCGGCAAAGACTCTCCCGCCACAACAGAAATCTCCTTCTCTATCGAGGCCGGCCACTAAGCCAACCAGTGGGGGTTTACACGCCTAACCTGGACGTGTACAATTCTACTACACAAGAATAATACTACACAAGTCTACTGTAATACACCCTATGTAATTACAGCTCGATTGATTCTTAATTCTTCAGCTTAAGTCAAAAGACATTGCACAAAGATTAAGTATAGTTCTATATATAGTATACTTCAACTATATATTCAAACACGTAATTTCCAATTACAATAGAAGGACAGTAGTGTTTACCTCGATAAGCCCAAAATTATCCAAGTATAAAGTCGATCCTGAGCAACGCTTAGCTCCTACTCCGAGCGCTCCAAACAACCCTTAGAAGTTCTAACCAACTTCTACTTACAACTTCAACAACGGGTGAAGATTTCCTTAGTGGTTTCGTTTGTGGCTAAAGGAAGTATAATCGTATTTTCTGGGCTTTTGTATAAGTGTAACCTTGGGAATACTACAAGGTATTTGGGCCAAGGTATTTGGACATAATAACAATATTAGGAGAGTATTTCTATACCACAACAAGGGGTATTATACGAAAACAACTAGGCTAGGGGGGGGGGGTACCCCACGGCCAAGGCACCACAAAGGGGGGAGGGGTGGCCTCGGCCAAAGCCAAACTTTAAGGGGAGAGGGCTCTGACGAGAGTCAACAAGAGGAGGGGAGGGTTTCCAAGACTTGGAAGATTTTGATGAATGAAGTCTTCAAAGAGATGGTGGTATTTATAGCAAAACCAAAAGCCAACCAATGGCCAAGATCCTTCCAAGTGTATAGCAAGTGTAAGGCCAAGATCAAGCCAAGTGCACCCTAACCCCTACTCCACAAAACATGGCACAAAACAAGCCACAAAACAAGGCACAAAACCATGAACCAATCGGCCAAGGCCAAGCTCCTCTTGTTGCTCCAACGAGGGTGACAAGTGTCACCCTCCCGTTGGTCCAAAAATGTTCCGCCGCTTCTAAAAATCCGCAAAAATACTAAATGACATAGCCGAATTTTTCCAACGTAGTCGTGGAAACGTTTCGTCATAAAACGACTCTATTCGGCACTTGTGCCCAAATTTCGAACCAAAGCCAATTCTTAAGGCAAAAAAAAATTTAATACGTACGCCCTCACGTATATACTCTGGAAATACGGGGTATAACATACGGGGTATAACATTCTCCCCTCCTTAGAAACATTCGTCCCGAATGTTCCTTCTAAGTCTCAAAACATACCTGCGCCAGTATAGTCTTCACTACTATGCTTCCGAAAAACAATCATGCCACACCTGGCCATAAAATAACACACGCGCAAATACTTAATTCAAGTCCACGAGGAATCACCTGTAACATCACAAAAACTCCCACCCAAGGGCTAAAAGATACTCTCTTCGCACGTTCACTTTACAAAAGAATGATCACATCTATGTCCTTAACACATGCTCGCTTCTTCCCTTACTCGTCGTACCCTTCTCGTACACTCGAACTCTTTCTCATAACTTATCACATTTCATATCGCTTCGCTGACTCGGCCGCTAAAACCTCCTCTGGATAAGTCTCGCCTTATCCACCTTCTGCTGAAACAAGTAGGGACCAACTATCTGAACTTTGCCAACATCGAACAAATCGACCGGCAATCAATACTTCCGCCCATACAAGGCTTCTTAAGGTGACATCCGAATACCAAAATGGTAGCTAGTATAATACTCACTCAACAAGAGGCAAATAATCCTCACAGCTACCCCTAAAATCAAAACGCCGGCCCGTAACCTATCCTCAAACTCTTTTAAGGCCATTCCCGGCCTTCACGATCTGATTCTAGTCGAACACATCCGCGAACTCGTACGATGGTCATCTAAACTTGGGCCTAGCACCCTTGTGACCCTACCAATCAAGGGACCACCTCGAATCGACCCCACCACCAAACAGCCGCGGGTTGACGTGAATGGTCCTCAACCCGACCCGCTATCGTGCCAAACACTTGTTCCCCGATCCGATCAATCTCACAATCAAGTCACGAAACCTAGTGGTCTTCTTAGCTCGACTACCCTCTCATTTTATACCACTCGTGACTTATCACGCAAATATATCCCACGATACAATGCACTCGACAAAGGTCAACATAACATAAATCTTTTACTCAAGATGGCCTCGCATCTAAGGTCTCTACGTATAAAACTCTAAGGCTCACAATTTCTAGGTACTCAACCTTACCCTTTATTAACCAGGCCTTTAAATCACAATTTAACATAATGCTTAGCACATCATCATATCACTAACGCATACTAGTCTCTAGAGGGGTAAGAATATACCAGATCAACCGCCATTTTCCTTCGCCGCTTCTAACCATAATCCTCGCCTGCAGGCGCATAGCTATAGAAGGCGATGAACTCGCATCGACGGTAGCCGAGTCATTCTCGCCGCATCCTTCCTATTAGACAGCTGTCATACATGGACTGACGGCCGCAAAGAAAAACAAGCACCGCAAAAAGACGACATTCCCGATGACGTCACACATCGCACACCGAGGGAAACATGAATCCGGCCAAGAACCCATGTATACCGTGAACCGAAGCCTCGAGCTCCCGACTCCCCGAATACCCGAACATCATGAAGATCGCGGAGGGCCACTGTGACCGTGGCGAGGTACATAACTAGTTCACGCCGAGGCGCCCGCCGAAAGTTACCAAAGGACCTGCTGCTCGCCCTCTTCGCCGATCCCGGCCATTCCGTCGACCTCTCCGTGCCTCACATCCTAGCGCATGAGCTTGCATGCGGCAATGTCCATGCCCGCCAAGAGCTACACCTGCACAAGCCTCTCGCCAAGTAATCATCTAGCCCGGTGACATAGCGGTGTACTCGCCCTCCATATCGCCTACGCAATGGGACATACCGAGCTAATGAGTCGAACTCCACATTGTACTCTCTAACCGTCCGCCCGCCCCGCTCAACGTCAAAAATTGCTTACCGAGCCCTCCTCATCCGCGGGCAAGAAATGTGCAAGAAAAGCCTTGAGAACTCGCCCCATACGGCCGGAAGTGCATGCTCTCCCGACAGCCTCCCACGAATCAAACTGGGCCGATCGCAGATCACGCAGCTGATGCGAACTCAATACCACCGACTTCGCTCGAGGCTCGATCACTTATGATCCGTCAGAGCCGCTTGATAAACTCCCCGAGGGTCATCTCGCCTCGATCCAAAGAACATCGGCGGCTACAACTCGTAAAGTCCCGTAGTCTCAAATCCGCTCGCCGGGGTGAACTACGGTGCTACTGGACTGCATCACTGCATTCAAATTATCCTCATATTCGCCACTACTCGCCAAGAATCGGGCCATCTCCTTGTACCCCATCTCATCCGCTTCCGTGTGTGGACCGAGGCTCAGTATCAGAGTCTCAGCAGCCCACCGCCGCGTTTCTAAACTTTGCTGCGCCGGGCGGCGCGCAAAATTCGGGCTCAAGCACTATCTCGTGTAACGACCGCCTTCGCTCGTAACCTCCGTGCTTACTTCGCAGCTCCCTCGGCTGCCTTGCCCTTCTGGGCCCGGGTTGCCTTACGCGGAGGCATAACTGGTAAAGGAAAGGAATACGTCAGAGGGGTCCAACTTATCACACAGCTCTAAGGCACGATCTCAGAATGAAAAGAATGGAAACCAATCCTAAATATCTTATAGCCTCCTGATTATTGGTGTGGTGCACAACACACCGATAATCAAGACTCTACTAGTTACGGTCTGTAGACACTTTCCGAGGATTAACTGCTCTGATACCACTTTTGTCACGACTCGAACCCGGGCCCGAGACTGGTGCCTTACCCCGGGCACTCTAGTGATACAACATCAGAGAAAATCAGCGGAAATAAAACATAAACATGAAACAAGAGATATGATAAATAAACAAAGCAACTAAAAAAAATGCCTTCAGATATATACATAAAAACCCAACAGCTTATCCTTTACAAACTCGCCACAACAGCATTACATGCACTTCTAAGAAAGTGACAACAACTATGACGGACAGTGGCCCCGCCATACTCCCGAATGTACAAGCACTGCTGCACTGTGGTAACATACCAAAAGATAAGCCTCCAAGAAGCGGGCTTCCTAACACGCTGAATCGTGATCCTATGAGCGAGGATCCACAACCGATGTACCTCTACCGCGGCAGATGAACGCAGCCCCGGCGAGGTCAAGATAACAGTACCAAGTATGTGAAATCAGAAATATCAGAATGAAATCATAATAGTCTATATAAAGCAGGAGACATGTATGATAACCAAACTACAGTTCACAACATAAAAGCAGTCATGTCAAGTCAGGGACTCACGCCCTCAAGTCATCCCTCATGCCCGTGGAACTCTTTCCTCACTGCCGGCAGTCTAGGTACAAATCGTGTGGAATACGTGTCCCGGCCCATCCCATGGGACTCGGTAAAGAATCATGTAGAATACGTGTCCCGACCCATCCTATGGGACTCGGTAAAGAATTAGGTGGAATACGTGTCCCGGCCCATCCCATGAGACTCGGTGAAGAATCATGTGGAATACGTGTCCCGACCCATCTCATGGGACTCGGTGAAGAATCAGATGGAATACGTGTCCCGGCCCATCTCATGGGACTCGGTGAAGAATCAGATGGAATACGTGTCCCGGCCCATCTCATGGGACTCGGTGGCATAGAAATACAACATTTGCACAACAAAGGCTATCACCACAAGCATAGGCAAGTTACACGCAACTCAAGGTTATTTTATGCCAACGTCCAGGTTCTGACCCCAAAGTATTTCGTACGTTAAATTCTTTTTAAAAGATCCATTTCTTTTATAAAGGTCACCCGATACCCGTAGTATTAAAATAGAGTGACTCACATTTTTAGGTAAACCAAAATACTTTCCTTTTCAACATCAAGTAACAACATTCTTTTCCATAAGTTCAAGTTTGCCTAATTTCAAGTACTTAAGTCTCTTATTTTAGAAAGGTTTTCGTAGTTCATAGTCTTAATCACTTAAGAATATAATTCTCTTTTAAACAATTTGAGAAACATATGCCTTATATGTGAGTAGGTTATTCTTGTTCAAAATCAATCTTATTAAAGCAGCCATGATCTAGGAAATGTAATATCATTTTGTCTCATCTTAGCTTCTATGCAGATGGAGGTTTCTACTGGTTTTAATAATACTTAATTAGTCAAAACATTTCCCTTTATTAACGCTGCAGTGGTTTGTCGATACTCATTCTGATTCCCGAAATCAGTAAAACATTATTCCTTTTTAAAAACCAAGTACTCATTACTCGCGAATGAGGTTTCACACAAAATTCATATTAATTCATTTAAGTCAAGTATCTTCTCTTTTAAGATCAAGTCTCTTAACTTCAAACATTAATAAACCATTCTTTTTATCTTCCTTAAGTCGTTATACCTAACTTCCCATAAAGCTAGTATAACTCTTAAGCTTTTAAAACCAAGCATTACTCTTCTTTCAAACAGGTTTCTTAATTCTTTGGAATACTTCAAGATTCTTATTATTCAGGCTTAAGTCAAAAGACATTGCCGTACAACCACGCTCGCTTAACACACGACGCTCACCGCACTATATATATATTCTTTAAAATATCATGCTCAAGAGGATAGGAAGAATCACATACATCGCGACGATTGTCGACTAATAGCAAAATGCTCCACGGCTATAACCCGGCTAGCCTTGTCCACCTTTTAAGTAACACATGCTACTCACAGAACATTCAACCTATAAAGGTTATACCAGTCTATCAAAGTCTAGACTACTCTGTAGAATATTCTACGGAAAATCGGGCAAAGACTTCCTACCCGTTAAACTACCCAAGTTCATCAGAATACACCCATGTAAGTACGCTTTAATCTTCTTCTTTAATAATCTTCACGTGACCTCGCTCAATTCTTTCTCAGAATATCCTTCTATTACGCTTCAATTCTCTTCTATGAATCTTATATTCATTTCTATATAACTACAGTATGTAATTTCCAATTACAATAGAAGGATAGGATTATTTACCTCGGTAAGCCCAAAATTATCCAAGTTTAATGTCGATCCTGAGCAAGGTTTAGCTCCTACTCCGGGTGCTCCAACCCGCTCCAAACAACCCTTAGAAGTTCTAACCAACTTCTACTTAAATACTTCAACCAACTATGAAGATTTCCTTAGGGTTTCGTTTTGTGGCTAAAGGAAAGTATAGTAGTATTTTCCGGGCTTTTCGTATAGAGGGTACTTGGAAATACTACAAAGGTTTTTGGGCTAGAGTATTTTGGCATAACAACAATACTTGGAGAAGTATTTCTCAACCAAGGGGGGGTAGTATTTCGACTAGAACAACTAGAGGGGGGGGGGGGGGTATTTCTCGGCCAAGGGCCTCTCAAAGGGGGAGGGGGACTTGGACGAAACTACACTAAGGAGGTAGAGGTATTTTTAGACTTGGAAAATGTCTAAGTGTGGATGAAATAACTCATCAACTAAAGGGGTATTTATAGGACTACCAATGGCCAAGATGAAGCCAAGTGGTAGGCAAGTGTAGGGCTAGGATTTACCCATGTGTACCTTATCCATCTACCACACCAACTATCACAAATATCCTACCTAACCCAAGACTCCATTTCGTCCAATTGCCGCCCCAAATAACGCCCAATATGAGGGTGACACATGTCACCCTCCCGTTGGTCCAAGATGTTTCATCTCTCGGAAATATCCGCAAAAAATAGAAATGACATAGCCGTAATTTTCCCTTCGCAAGTCTTGTAAAACGTTTCGTCGAAAAACGATTATTTTCGGTACTTGTGAACAAAATTTTCGGCCCTTGCCTACTTTAAGGCTCAAACTTTTATACGTACGCCCTCACGTACATACTCAGGAAATACGGGGTATAACAGAATGCAATACTGAGACTCACCTGAGTTCCTAACCCCGCCTAGTAAGACCTCCCGAAAAAGAAATAACCATAAACTGGGCTCCACTGCCTGCCATAAGATAAAAGTAGGAACTCCGTGCAGCCTTACCACCTTCCTGATATACAACATCTCGCATAACCTTCCGCCGAGTAAACAGTCCTGACTAAAAGACAAGATGGGCTGACCCCATCGGCCCTACTACTGATCGAACGCATCCACGAATTCGTACGATGGTTACCTAACTTGGGATTAACACCCTCGTGACCCTATCATCTAGCGGGACCACCTCAATCGACTTACCACATTTCGGCCGCGGTTGACTCACTGTATGGCCTCAACCCGACCCACTTCAGACTAAACTCGCTCCCGATCCGGAACAATCTTACCAATTCACGTCATGAAAGCTACCACTTCCATCTCACACTACCCATGGAATTATCCCACAATATATATCACGCATACCAAGTACTTCGACAAAGCCAACCGTAAAATCATCCACTCAAGACGACCTTGCATCCAAGGTCCCAACTGTTATAAATTCTAAGGCTCCCCATTTTCTCGTCCCCAGACTTACCCTTTCAACTACCCATGTTTTCTAATCCACGCCTAACACAATGCTATCCGCATAGCACTCACATGTATCCACACAACGACTTAGACCGCTTCTGGCGGTCAAGATATCTCTCAGAACATCGCCTTCACTTTCCTTTGTCACTCTAATCGATCCGCTCTCGGGCGCATAACTACGCATGGTGATGAACCACCCATCGATCCCGGTCGAGTCGTAACATCCGCGCCACCTCGTTCGGACAATTTCTCGCAAAATGGCCCGCCGGGCAAGCCTAACAAGCTATCTAAGTAGTACGACACTCCCCATAAGAACACCTACCACAACGGCCATACCGAGGTGGGGGCGGCCTCCTCTGGCTAACACCCCTTCCTCTCCGACCCACTGAATCCGTAATTGACTTGGTAGGTTGAGTCCTCCTACTTGCATCCCTCCTACTAGGACATCCGCTCACATGGCTCGACGCCGCAGTAAAACAAGCACTAGCAAATAGACGACATTCCCGACGACGCGCTGCATCGTGAACACCGAGGAAATCGAATCTGGCCGCTAGAACCTAAGCAAATCGTGAACTGTAAACCCCGAGTTGACCAACTCCTAAATACCCCGAACGCCCCAAGTCCGGAGGACCACTATGTATCGGGCGGAGGCGCATAACCGGGCCGGCCGGAAGGTCCGCCGAAAGTTACCAAAAGACCTCGCTGCTCGCCCTTCGCCGATCTTGTTAATCCGCCGATCTCTACGTTCCTCGGTCCGCGCTGTAAGCTCAGCGGGCAATGTCCATGTCTCGATCAAGAGCTACTTCTTGTACAACTCTTCGCTAGATAATCGCCATGTCGCCCCGTGACATATCGGTGCACTCTATCCTCCATGTCCGCCACTAATGCGGGGACATAACGAGCCAATAAGTCAAACTCTATATCAGATTCCCGAACCGCCCGCCTGCTTCGCCTCAACATCATAAATCTATCTCGCCCGAGCTCTCCTCATCCGCGAGGCGCAAGGTGTAAGAAATGCCTTTGAGGTCTTGATCACTTTCATAATCCGCCGCGATCGCCGAATAACTCCCGATGATCTTCTCGCTTCTCTCACACGACTGCTCGGCCCGGATCGTGCCTTACCGGCACCCAAGTAGTCATACATCGTAGTAATCGGAAACATAAAGCAAGACATGAAACAGCTTTATAAAACAAGACATAGATTATGTGAGAAAACATCGCTTTTCTAAGATATATATATAATCATGTTTTAGCGCTACATCCGACATCGCATAAACATGACTACATGCACTTCTAAGGAAATATATAACTATGGCGACAGGCCCGCCATACCTCGATCGCACAAAAACTATCTACAACAGTGAGATCATACCAAAAAGTAGAGCCTCCAAGAGACGGAGCTCTCGACACCAACGTAGAGATCCTAAGGACGCGGATCTAGCACTGCTTGCCCTTACCGCGGCATGAACGCAGCCCCAAGGAGGTCAAGACAACAGTACTAAGTATGCGAAATCAGAAAGTACTTAAATGAAAACATATCAAAACCAGCTTTACAAATATGTGTGAAACAACCAAGAAACCGCACATAGTGCCACATCACAAACAAGAGCAACAATAGGTAATCGTAATACGCCTTGTCTAGGCCGCGAATGATCAAACAGGCCACTCGCCACATCCTCATTCTGCAAGCCTAATCTCGACTCCCGAGTCCGTGATAGGCCACTCGCACGGGCCCGCATGAGGCATAACCCCGCATCGAGGGTAGCTACTCCTGCATCGCCCCGACTCATTGTCCGCATGGCCACATAGACCGCATGAGGCATAACCCCGCATACTAACCTCGAACTCGTAGCCCGCATAGGCCCCCGACCCGCATGAGGTATTCTCGAATCACGGTCCTGCATCGCCGAAGTCTACCCCAGACGGAGGGCGCCTTAACCCCTGCACCATCTCAAGAGGTGAGTGATAGTATACTAACATAACAACTTATCTTTTAAGTAACATAAGCACAACAAGGATACTCACCTATACAAACGTTACAAGATACTAACACACATAGCATCATATCATGTCTACTTATCAAACCATCTTATTATTCTTTTCACAATATAAGTCTGTTATAAACACATAGGCAAACTTGTTTCTTTTATCAATCTTAAGTGGTTATACTTACTTCCCATAAAGCTAGTATAACTCTTAAGCTTCGCTTCAAAACCAATTAGTTCTCTTCTCATTTAATAAATGGTTCAAGAGTCCTTTGAAATGTTTTCGCTTCTTATTATTCAGCTTAAGTGAGGCATTCACAGACGTATTATTCAGGCTTAAGCCGTGAGGCATTGCCGTAAGTATTATTCAGTTAACACATGTACGTCTACCGTACTATATACATATTGTAAAATATCATGCTTTAGGAAGAATCACATACCTTCTCGGCGAAATCCACCTGCCAAGTCGAGTATGTCGCGCGCAGAGAATCACCTATAATAGTCACAGATATCTATCAAAGTCTAGACTATTCAGAGGTCATTCTAAACAGAGGGTCCTCAATTCTACGGAAAGTCGGGCAGCACAACCCTACCCTGAGCTATATAAGTTCATCAGTGAAAACAGTCCTATGTAAGTACAACAGATATTCTTCTTTATACCCTTCTAAGGTGTTACATACCAATTCTATTCCTTAACAACCTTCTAAGTATTTATACTTATTCTTATTCTACAACAAAGAAGTATTCTCTAATTACAAAAGAGGGTTAGGATTATATACCTCGATAAGCCCAATAATATCCAAGTAAAAAGTCGATCCTGAGCGAGGTTTAGCTCCTAATCCAAAGCTCCAAGGCGCTCCAAGAATCCTTAGAAGTTTCCCACAACTTCTACTAAGTACTAAGGAATTTGGGCTAGGTTAAATTGGGCATTATAACAATACTAGAAGGCAACTTTCCTACCAAGGGAGGGGGTGAAGGTTTCGCCAGGCTAGAGGGGAAGGGCCTCGGCCAAAACTTCACTCAACGGGGGAGGGGTGTTTGGACGAATTGCTCACAAGGGAGAGGGGAGGGTTTTTCAAGACTTGAAAGCTTTAGTGGATGAAGAACTCTTCATCTCAAGAGGGGTATTTATAGGTCAAGACATGGCCAACCAATGGCCAAGATTTAGCCAAGTGCTAGGCAAGTGTAAGGTCAAGATTAGGGCAAGTGTACCTAGCCAACTTGCACACAAAATATCTATCCAACTTTATGACAAGGATTGTCATCCAATCGCCCTATTGCCGTGACAAGTCCACCAACGGAGGGTGGAAAGTGTCGCCTCTCATTGGTCCAAAGTGTTACGCCTCTAAAAATCCGCAAAAATAAGAAATGACATAGCCGAATTTATCCTATGAAAGCCGTGGAAACGCTTTCGTCGAAAACTATTCGCTTGTGAGTCAGGCCTAAAAATCGCCCAAGGCCTAACTTTAAGACCAAACTTTTGACGTATTCCTTTACGCACATACTGGAAATACGGTATAACATTCTCCTCTCCTTAGAAACATTCGTCGAATGTTCCTTCCCAAGACAGATAACGATAAGGTTCTCAAAACTTAAACAATTTGCAAAAGCCACACACGCCATAAACAACACTTAGGCATAAACGATAATGAAGATTTACAAGTAGGAAAGTGAATTACCCGGAGGGGGGAACAGTGAGGATACTTCGCCTCATGTCCTCCTCGGCTTCCCACGCCATCTCTTCCCCGAGCTCGTTCCGCCACAAGACTTTGACGAAGCCACGCCCCGTCCGCAGACGCCTAACTCCGACGATCGACATCGCATGGGAATCTCTCATACGATAACCTCACACCGACATCGTCAATCGGATGTACCCTAGATGGATCCCCGATACATCTCCTCAAAGATAGAAACGTGAAACACCGGATGCACCGCTTCCAGATCGGACGGCAGATCCAACTCATAGGCAACCTTGCCTACCTCGCGACAATCAAACGCCCAATGTACCTTGGGCCGAAGTTTCCTTCTTCCCGAATCTCATCACACCCTTCATGGGTGACACCTTCAGAAAACCCAATCATCAATCGCAAACTCGGATGTCGACGACGATGATCCGTGATACGACTTGCCGACTCGAGTCATTAATAGCCGCCTCGGATAAGCTTCACCTTATCCATCGCCTTTGTATCAAATCGTCCCACTAGCTGCACTCGCCCACCTCGAACCAACCTATAGGCGACCGCACTTCTCCCATACAAGGCCTCATAAGGCGCCATCCGAATACCGAGTGGTAGCTATTATTATACGCGAACTCAACTAGAGGCAAATGATCCTCCCAACTACCATCGAATAACACAAAGGCTCGCAGATATCCTCGCAGTCCGGATAGTGCGCGCTCGCTCGTCCGTCTGCGTGGATGAAATGCAGACTGTGCTCACCGCCCCTAAACCCTCTCGAAGGACCTCCGAAGTTGGCGTAAACCGGGCTCTCTGCGTCGATATGATCGGTAGGGACTCCATGCACCGACGATCTCTGATGTAAAGTTCGCATAATCCTCACCAAAAAGTCGCCCCGACGGAAGAAAGTGGCTGATTTCGCACTGTCGACGATAACCCATATAGAATCATGTTCCTCCGAGTGCGAGGTAATCCCGTGATGAAGTCCATGTTGATTACCTCCCACTTCCGTGTCGGGATCTCTATCGTCAGAATAAACCACCGTGTCTCTCGTGCTCTACCTTCACCGCCGACAACACGCACCGAGCTACGAACTCGCAACGCCCCTCTTCAAGCCATCCCACCAATACACGTATCTAAGGTCGTGGTACATCTTGGTCGACCCGGATGGATAGAGTAACGCTACCGTGGTGCTTCCCCAAGAACTCCGCCAAGTCTCAAACATCCGAACACATACCGCTTCGAACCTTAGCACCCCATCGTGCTACCTCAAAAGGACCCTTGCCTCTCAAGAGTCAGATCACGATATCGAATCAAAGCCGGGTCCTCGAATCGTTGCCTCTTCACCTCTCGACGATGGAAGACTCGCAACCTCACGAACTCTAACCCCATCGCTATTAGAATCAATCAAACGGACACCAAGGCTCGCTAATCGATGCAAATCACGAACCATGTCCTCCTCTCTACCGCACATCCGATAGGCTCCCATCGACCTACGACTAAGAGCATCCGCCACAACATCGCCTTCCCGTGGTACAGATATCAACATCGTAATCCTTAAGCAACTCTAACCACCGCCTCGCCGAAGTTCGGCCTCCTCCGAAGATATACCGAGGCTCTGTGGTCTGAAAATATCCACGTGAACCCCATACAAATAGTGCCTCCGCATCTTCAAAGCGTGAATCACACCGCCAACTCCAAATCACGGGCGGGTAGTTCCTCTCGTGTTTCTTCACCGCCGACGATATGCTATAACTCGCCATGCCGCATCAACACACATCCCAACCCGATGCGCCGACGATCACAATACACGACATAACCATCCGACCTCCGGAAGAGTAAGAACGGGGCGGCCGCCGCCTCTTTCAAAGAATCGGAAACCTCGCCACAAGCATCACCATCAAACTTGTCGCCTTCTCGAGTCACCCTAGTCAATGGTGCGTAGATAAGCAAACTTCCACGAACGCCGATAATACCTGCAAGGCCTAAAATCGCGAACTCTGCCGAGTAAGAGGTCAGGCCAAGTCTCGATCGCCGATTCGCCAGATCAACTCGAATGCCATCACCGATAATATGCCCAAGAAACGCCATCAAGTCAACCAAAACTCACATTTGGAAAACTTGGCGCATAAACAATCGTCCCGAGAATCACAAGACAGCCTCAAATGCTCCGCATGCTCCCGCTTCGAGCGAGAATAAACCAAGATATCATCAATGAACACTATCACAAACGTGTCCAAAATGGTTTGAACACTCGGTTCATCAAATCCATGAATACCACGAGCATCGGTCAACCCAAAAGACATGACCAACTCATAATGCTCCGCACGTCCGAATGCACCCTAGGGACATCCACCTCTCTCGACTGCACTGATGATAGCCCACCGTAGATCAATCTTCGAGAAACACTCGCGCTCGCAATCGGTCGAACAAATCATCAATCTCGGGAAGGGTATTCGTTTTAATGGTCACCTTGTTCACCGTCAGATCGACACACGCGCAGCTGGCCCCGCCCTTCTTCTTCACGAACAATACCGCGCCTCGTGAGAAACACTAGGCCTAATGAAGCCCTTCTCTAGCAAATCCCTGCCGATCCTTCAACTCTCTCAACTCGGCAGTGCCATTCAGATGGCGGAATGGAAATAGGCCGAGTATCCGCAACACATCTATACAAAACTCGATCTCCTCTCGTGAGGGATACCCGAGGTCATCCGAAACACGCCTGGGAACTCGTGACCATCGAATCGACGAAAATCTGTACCGCAGCCTTCAGATCAAACACCCGAACGAGATGGTAGATATAACCCTTCGCACCATCTTCCTAGCCTTGAGGTAGGAAATAAACCTACCTCTGCGATACTGCGTGCTCTCCCACTCAACAACCGGCCTCAGAAACCGAACCGCACTACTTTCTCTCAGCCTACATTGGCATAGCAAGAAGCTAGCCAATCCATCCCCATAATCACGTCGAAGTCAATCATCTCCAACTCTATCAAGTCGGCGTGGTCCGACGATCAGAATGGTCACAGACAAGCTCCTATATACCCGCCGAGCTACCACCGAATCACCCATCGCGTAGCTACCTCGAAGCGGTCTATGGACTCGTGCTCTATCCCTATCCTACTAGCAACAAGGGGATATATAGACAGAGTAGAACCCGATCTATCAAAGCATACACATCAAACCCAGAACCGATAAGGTACCGTGGACGACATCGCGAGGCCTCCGATCCCGCTTACCGACAAAGCATAAATGCGCTCGAGGACCGCTAGAATCGACCCGAGCCACGACCGCCGCGACCTGGCCGACCCACGCACTCGCCCGGCGAGTAATCAGGGAGATGACGGCCGCAACAGAACTCGCGCCGAGCCCTACCACTGGCCACGCCGGCTTCTGACACTCGCAAAGTGACCACGCCACAATCGTAATAAGATCCAAAAGTAGTACCACACTTCCGTAATGGGATCTACCGACGGCCACACCGGGTGGTCCCGACGCCACACCGGGGTGGTCCCGACGCCGCACTCGCTACTCGACGCTCAAGCCCCGGGCCCCGGTCCGCCAAAATCGTGGGCCAGGCCGAGGACGCGCAGAGTGCTCAGGCCGGGCCGTGGTGCGACCCAGATCGCCGCCGAGGCCGCCACCACGATAACCACCGTAGACCTCCCGCCCCGGCCTTCTTCTCGCCGCCGTCGCCCACTCGCCGACCTCGCGCCTCGCATCCGGGCGTGAGCTCGCATGCGGTAATGTCCATACCCTACCGAGAGAAACCCCGCATATGTCCATTCCCATAGCGATAATCGATCGTCGTGTTAGGCGTCTGACGGCAAGGACGTGGCTTCCACAAAGTCTTGTGGCGGAACGAGCTCGGAGGAGATGACGGGAAGCCGGTGAGGACATGAGGCGTAAGTATCTCACTGCTCCCCACCCTCCGTAATTCACTTTCCTACTTGTAAATCTTCATTATCGCTTATGCCTAAGTGTTGTTTATGGCCGTGTGTGGCTTTTGCAAACCGCTTAAGTTTTGAAGAACCTTATCGTTATTCTGCTTTGGGAGGAACATTCGGACGAATGTTTCTGGCGAGGAGAATGTTATACCTCAGATTTGCAGTATGTACGTAAAGGAATACGCACAAAAAGTTTGGTCTTAAAGTTAGGCCTCGACGATTTTTAGGCACAACTCACAAATAACAGCTTTTCCGACTAAACGTTTCCACTTTCGTAGGATAAATTCCGCTATGTCATTTCTAATTTTTGGCGGATTTTTCCGAGAGACGAACACTTTGGACCAACGAGAGGCGACATTTGCCACCCTCTCATTGGTGGACTTGTCACGCAATAGGCCGAATGGATGACCATCCTTGTCATAAAGTTGGTTAGATATTTTGTGCAAGTTGGCTAGGTACACTTGCCCTAATCTTGACCTTACACTTGCCTAGCACTTGGCTAAATCTTGGCCATTGGTTGGCCATGTCTTGACCTATAAATACCCTCTTGAGATGAAGAGTTCTTCATCCACAAAAGCTTTCCAAGTCTAAAAATCCTTCCTCTCCCTTTGTAAGCAATTCGTCCAACACACCCTCCCTCGAGAAGCTTGGCCGAGGCTACCCCACCCCTAGCCTAGCCTAAACCTACCCCCTCCCTTGGTAGAAAAGTTGCCTTCTTGTATTGTTATAATGCCCAAAATACCCTAGCCCAAATACCTTAGTACTTAGTAGAAGTTGTGAAGAACTTCTAAGGTTTCCTGAGCATACAACTTAGAGCAAAACCTTGCTCAGCGCGACTTTTCTAGGATATTATTGGGCTTACCGAGGTAACTAATCCTAACCTCTTTTGAATTAGAGAATACTTACTGTTGTAGAATAAGAATAAGTATAAATACTTAGAAGAATATCACAAGAAGGGTTTAAAAGAAGGATATACGAATCGCATTTACATAGATCTGCTTTCACGAGACTTATATAGCTCACCGTAGGGTTGTACGCCCGACTTTCCGTAGAATTGAGGACCCTCTGCTTAGAATGACCTACGTAATAGTCTAGACTTTGATAGATATCTGTGACTATTATAGGTCGATTCTCTCGCGACATACTCGACTTGGCGGTGGATTTCACGGAAGGTATGTGATTCTTCCTAAAGCATGATATTTTACAATATGTATATAGTACGGTAGACGCATACGTGTTAATCGAATAATACTTACGAATGCCTCACGGCTTAAGCTCGAATAATACGACGGCAATGCCTCACGCTTAAGCCCAATAATAAAGAATCAAAACATTTCAAAAGGACTCTCAATCATTTTTACGTAAGAGAACTAATTGGTTTCTTAAATGAAGCTTAAGAGTTATACTAGCTTTATGGGAAGTTAAGTATAACCACTTAAGATTGATAAAAGAAACAAGTTGCCTATGTATTTCTAACAGACTTATATGAAATTGTGAAAAGAATAAAAAGATGGTTTGATAAGTAGACATGACATGTTGCTATGTGTGTTAGTACCTTGTAACGTTTGTATAAGTGAGTATCCTTGTTGTACTTATGTTGTTTAAAGATAAGTCGTTATGTTAGTGTACTATCACTCACCTCTTGAGATGATACCGGAGGTTAAGCTGCCCTCCGATGCGGGGTAGACTCAGGCGGTCTGGGAGCATGATTCGAGAATACCTCATGCGGGTCCAGGGGGCCTATGCGGAGCTACGAGAGTTCCAGGTTAGTATGCGGGGTTATGCCTCATGCGGTCTGTGTGGCCACGCGACAATGAGTCCAGATGATGCCGAGGAGTAGCTACCCGACGCGGGTTATACCTCATGCGCCCACGCGAGTGGCCCATGCGACTCAGAGTCCGTGATTAGGCTCAGAATGAGGATGTGGGCGAGTGGCCCTGCTTTCGATCATTCGCAGCCTAGACAAGACGTGACGCTTACCTATTGTTGCTCTTGTTTGTGATGTGGCACTATGTGCGTTTCGGTTGTTTCACACATATTTGTAAACCGGTTTTAAAAATGATATGTTTTCATTTAAGTACTTTACGCTTTCGCATACTTAGTACTTGTAATCGACCTCTTCGGGGCTGCGCTCATGCCGCAGGTGGCAAGCAGTGCTAGATCCGCATCCTTAGGATCTCTACGTTGGTGTCGTGAGCTCCATCTCTTCCGAGGCTCTACTTTTGGTATGATCTCCCGTTGTAGATAGTTTTGTACAGTAGGTATGGCGGCCCCGTCCCGCCATAGTTGTATATTTCAGAGGTTCTGTAGTCATGTTGTACATGTTGTCGGATGTAATCGCTAAAACATGATTATATATATATGCCGAAGGCGATGTTTTCTCACATAACTGTGTCTTGTTTTATAAATCGTTTCATGTCTTGCTTTATGTTTCACGATTACTCGATGTATGACTACTTGGGTGCCCTGAAGACACGACCACGCCCCGAACGGGTCGTGACAAAAGTGGTATCGAGCGCTTAATCCTCTGAAAGTGTCTACGCATCGTATCTAGTAGTCTTGATTATCGTGTTGTGCACCACACCAATAATCGTGAGGCTATAGGATATTTAGGATTGGTTTCGCTCTTCTCATTCCGAGATCGTGCTTTAGAGTCGTGTTATAGGTTGGACCTCTAACGTATTCCTTTCCCGTAATGCTTATGCCTCCACGTAAGGCGGCCCGCCCGGCGGCAAGGCAGCGGAGGAGTCGCTAGCAGACACCCAGAGTCACGAGGGCTCGTGCCCGCCTATACCGAGACGGCGAGTTCTATGACGCCGCCCCAAAGAGAGACCACAAGACCCACACCTCCCGTCCCACACCGGGCGGAGGAGTTAGGTACAAGGAGACGGCCCACTTTTGGCTAAAGTCAGGCCCGATACGAGGAGAGGCCGACGCGGCGCAGCCTAGCCCAAAGGCTTGGCCGCACCCGCTGTTCACCCGAGGGCAGAGTTTGAGGCTACGAGACTTCGAGCCAGAGTTCACGGAGTTTTATGGATCGAGGCCGAGGATGATCCGCAGGAGTTCATCCGTCGCCTTCAGAGGATTTTGAGAGTGATCGCATGCCGGAGACCGAGTCCGTGATCTTTGGTTCACATAGGCCGCGTGATACCGCAATGATTGGTTTGATTCACGGAGTTATCCCGGAGAGCACGCCCCAGCCTACTGGGATGAGTTCTCGAGGCTTTCTCACTCACTTCTTGCCTCCACAGATGGCGAGGGCGGGCCGATAGATTTTTACCATCGAGGCAGAGAGGACGACCGCCGTGAGTACAATGTCGAGTTTGATTCATTGGCTCGATATGTCCCAAAGATTGGTAGCAGATATGGAGGATAGGTGCACCGCTATGTCACCGCCAGACGACTATATGGCCGAGTCATGCGGGGTTTCTCCACCGTATGGACATTACCCGCATGCAGTGCTCACGCCTGATGCGAGCGAGCGCAGGTCGACGAGTGGGCGACAGCAGCAGAAGGCCAGACGGAGGGTCTTCGTGGTTATCGTGGTGCGGCGGCCGCAGCAGCCTAGATTCGCACCACGCCAAAGACAGAGCACTCGCACCGCCCTCAAGACAGGCCACGCTTTCGAGGGCGCACTGGCCCTGTGGCTTCAGGACGCCCGTGTAGCAGAGGTATCGCCGATCGGGACCACCCCAGGTGGCCGATGCGGTAGATCCCATTACGGAAGTGTGGTACTACTTTTGATCTTGTTACGCCAGTGGCCGCAGGTCACTTTGCGGATCGCCCGACCGGCGCTACGGTGGTAGGGCTCACCTTCGTGTTCGCTGCCGCTCATCATCTCCTACGCTTACTCGCCCCGAGGCGTGGTGCTCGGGTCGCCAGGTCGCGCAGGCCGTGGCTCGTCGAGCCTAGCGGTCCTCGTAACCGCATTTATGCTTTGTCCACCGACAGATCGTGAGGCCTCACCGATGTCGCTGCTGTACCTTATCGCTCGGTTTGATATGTATGCTTTGATAGATCCGGTTCTACTGGCCCTATATATCTCCCTTGTTGCTAGTAGGATAGGGATAGAGCCCGAGTCCATAGACCCTTTCGAGGTAGCTACGCCAGATGGTGATTCGGTAGCTCTACGGTATATAGAGCTTGTCTGTGATCATTTACGCCGTCGACCGCCGACTTGATAGAGTTGAGATGATTGACTTCGATGTGATCACGGGATGGATTGGCTAGCTCGCTACGCCAATGTAGACCGCAGAGAGAGAATAGTACGGTTCCGCTTTCGGCGAGCCGTTGTTGAGTGGGAGGAGCACCAGATCGCCGGTGGTAGGTTTATTTCCTACCTCAAGGCTAGGAAGATGGTGCGCAGGGGTATATCTACCATCTCGCTCGGTGTTTGATAATCGCCGCTGCACCAGATTTTCCGTCGATTCCAGAGTCGCCGAGTTCCCGCACGTGTTTCGGATGACCTCGGGTATCCTCCCGAGAGGAGATCGAGTTTTGTATAGATGTGTTGCGGATACTTACTATTTCCATTCCGCCATACGAATGGCACCGCCGAGTTGAGAGAGTCAAGGATCACCTAGGGATTTGCTGAGAAGGCGGCTTCATTAGGCCTAGTGTTTCTCCCTCGGGAGCGCCAGATTGTTCGTGAAGAAGAAGGACGGACGCCGCGCATGTTGATTAGCGGTGAACAAGGTGACCATTAAGAATGATACCCTTCCTAGGATTGATGATTTGTTCGACCCAGCAGGTGCGAGATGTTTCTCCAAGATTGATCTGCGATCGCTATCATCAAAGTAGTCGAGAGGTGGATGTCCCTAGGATCGCATTCCGACCAGACGCATTATGAGTTCAGTGGTCATGTCTTTTGTTGACCAATGCTCCTACGGTATTCATGGATTTGATGAACCGAGTGTTCAAACCATTTTGGACACGCTTGTGATAGTGTTCATTGATGATATCTTGGTTTATTCTCGCCAGAGCAGCGAGCACGCGGAGCATTTGGCGACTGTGGTCGATAGCTTCTCCAGACCAGCAGATTGTACGCCAAGTTTTCCAAATGTGAGTTTTGCTGACTTGATGGCGTTCTTGGGCATATTGTCGGGCCGATGGCATTCGAGTTGATACGCCAAGATCGGCGCAGACTTGGCCTGCACCTACTACTCCGGCAGAGGTTCGCAGCTCGGGCCTTGCAGGTATTATCTCGGTTCGTAGAGAAGTTTGCTTCTATCTTCGCACCATTGACTAGGCCGACTCGTAAGGCGCCAAGTTTCATGGATCGATGCTTGGAGCGTGGTTTCCGATTCTTGAAGAGACCGACGACCGCCCGCTTCTTACTTTCCGCAGGTCCAGATGGTTATGTCGTGTATTGTGACGCGTCGTGCATCGGGTTGGGATGTGTGTTGATGCAGCATGGCGAGTTATAGCATATGCATCCCGACACCAAGAAACACGAGGAACTACCCCACCCATGATTTGAGTTGGCACCGTGATTCACGCCAAGATCCGAGGCACTATTTGTATGGGGTTCACGTGGATATTTTTACGGACCACAAGAGCCTCCAAGATATCTTCACCAGAGGAACCGAACTTACGGCTGAGACGGTGGTTAGAGTTGCTTAAGGATTACGATGTGGACATCTCGTACCACCGGCAAGGCCAATGTTGTGGCGTATGCCTTAGTCGTAGTCGATGGGAGCCTATCGATGTGCGCTAGAGAGAAGGGACATGGTTCGTAATTTGCACCGATTAGCGAGCCTTGTGTCCGCTTGATTGATTACGATAGCAATGGGTTAGAGTTCGTGAGGTTGCCGAGTCTTCCATCGCTGGCGAGGTGAAGAGGCAACAGCTCGAGGATCCACTTTGATTCGATATCGTGATACGACTCTTCGTGAGGGCAAGCGGTCCTGAGGTAGCACCGATGGGTGCTAAGGTTTGAGGGCGTGTTGTGTGTTCCAGATGTTTCGTGACTTCGGTGAGTTCTTGGGAAGCACACGGTAGCGTTACTCTATCCATCCGGGTCGACCAAGATGTACCACGACCTTAGATCTGTATTGGTGGGATGGCTTGAAGAGGACGCTGCAGAGTTCGTAGCTCGCCCGTGTTGTCGCAGTGAAGGTAGAGCACCGAGACCGTGGTTTGTTACAGCGATAGAGATCCCGACCGGAAGTGGAGGTAATCAACATGGACTTCATCACAGGATTACCTCGCACTCGGAGGAGACATGATTCTATATGGGTTATCGTCGACAGTCGACGAAATCAGCCCACTTTCTTCCCGTCAGACGACTTTTTCTACCGAGGATTATGCCGACTTTACATCCGAGATCGTCGATCGCATGGAGTCCCTACTCGATCATATCGCATGCAGGAGCCCGGTTACGCCAACTTCGAGGTCCTTCCGCAGGGGTTTAGTGGACGCAGTGAGCTCGAGTACGCATTTCATCCACGCATGCACTGACAGCAGAGCGCACTATCCGCACTTCGAGGATATGCCGCGAGCCCGTTATTGACTTCGGTAGTTGGGAGGATCATTTGCCTCTAGTTGAGTTCGCGATAATAATAGCTACCACTCCAGATTCGATGGCGCCATGAGGCCTTGTATGGGAGGAAGTGCAGATCGCCTATAGGTTGGTTCGAGGTGGGCGAGGTGCGGCTAGTGGGACCAGATTTGGTGCAGCAAAGCAGTGATAAGGTGAAGCTTATCCGAGAGCGCTATCGACACCGTAGTCGCATGTGTCGATGATATCATCGCCGCCGACATCCGAGTTTGCGATTGATGATTGGGTTTTCTGGTGTCACCCATGGCGGTGTGATGAGATTCGAAGAAGGAAACTCACCAAGGTACATCGGGCCGCTTCAGATTGTCCGCAGGTAGGCAAGGTTGCCTATGAGTTGGATCCGCCGTCCGACCGGAGGCAAGGCATCCGTGTTTCACGCTTTATGCCGGCGAGATGTATCGGGATCCATCTAGGTACATCCGATTGACGATGTCCAGTGATCGAGGGGTTATCGATGAGGAGATTCCCATAGCGATAATCGATCGTCGTTAGCGCTCATGACGGGACGCGTGGCTTCCACAAAGTCTTGTGGCGAACGAGCTCGTGGAGGAGATGACGTGGGAAGCCGAGGAGGACATGAGGCGTAAGTATCCTCACCGCTCCCACCCTCCGTAATTCACTTTCCTACTTGTAAATCTTCATTATCGCTTATGCCTAAGTGTTGTTTATGGTAGTGTGTGGCTTTTGCAAACCGCTTAAGTTTTGAAGAACCTTATCGTTATCCTGCTCAGGGGAGGAACATTCGGACGAATGTTTCTGGCGAGGAGAATGTTATACCGTATTTCCAGTATGTACGTAAAGGAATACGACAAAAGTTTGGTCTTAAAGTTAGGCCTTGACGATTTTTAGGCACAACTCACAAAGCAACAGCTTTTCCGACGTAAACGTTTCCACACTTTCGTAGGATAAATTCGGCTATGTCATTTCTAATTTTATGGATTTTTCCGAGAGACGAACACTTTGGACCAAAGAGAGGCGACATTTGCCACCCTCTCATTGGTGGACTTGTCACGCAATAGGCCGAATGGATGACCATCCTTGTCATAAAGTTGGTTAGATATTTTGTGTGCAAGTTGGCTAGCTACACTTGCCCTAATCTTGACCTTACACTTGCCTAGCACTTGGCTAAATCTTGGCCATTGGTTGGCCATGTCTTGACCTATAAATACCCTCTTGAGATGAAGAGTTCTTCATCCACAAAAGCTTTCCAAGTCTAAAAATCCTTCCTCTCCCTTTGTAAGCAATTCCCAACACACCCCCTCCTCGAGAAGCTTGGCCGAGGCTACCCCACCCCTAGCCTAGCCGAAACCTACCCCTCCCTTGGTAGAAAAGTTGCCTTCTTGTATTGTTATAATGCCCAAAATACCCTAGCCCAAATACCTTAGTACTTAGTAGAAGTTGTGAAGAACTTCTAAGGTTTCTGAGCATACAACTTAGTGAGCAAAACCTTGCTCAGCGACTTTTCTAGGATATTATTGGGCTTACCGAGGTAACTAATCCTAACCCTCTTTTGAATTAGAGAATACTTATCGTTGTAGAATAAGAATAAGTATAAATACTTAGAAGAATATCACAAAGAGAGAAGGGTTTAAAAGAAGGATATACGAATCTGCATTACATAGACTGTTTTCACTGAGACTTATATAGCTCACCGTGGGTTGTGCTGCCCGACTTTCCGTAGAATTGAGGACCCTGCTTAGAATGACCTGCTAATAGTCTAGACTTTGATAGATATCGTGACTATTATAGTCGATTCTTCGCGCGACATACTCGACTTGGCGGTGGATTTCGCGAGAAGGTATGTGATTCTTCCTAAAGCATGATATTTTACAATATGTATATAGTACTTGAGACGCATACGTGTTAATCGAATAATACTTACGGAATGCCTCACGCTTAAGCTCGAATAATACGTGACGAATGCCTCACGCTTAAGCCCGAATAATAAAGAATCAAAACATTTCAAAAGGATCATCAATCATTTTTACGTAAGAGAACTAATTGGTTTCTTAAATGAAGCTTAAGAGTTATACTAGCTTTATGGGAAGTTAAGTATAACCACTTAAGATTGATAAAAGAAACAAGTTGCCTATGTATTTCTAACAGACTTATATGAAATTGTGAAAAGAATAAAAAGATGGTTTGATAAGTAGACATGACATGTTGCTATGTGTGTTAGTACCTTTGTAACGCTTGTATAAGTGAGTATCCTTGTTGTACTTATGTTGTTTAAAGATAAGTCGTTATGTTAGTGTACTATCACTCACCTCTTGAGATGATACCGAGGTTGCCGCCTCCGACGCGGGTAGACTCAGTGATGCGGGACCATGATTCGAGAATACCTCATGCGGTCCAGGGGCCTATGCGAGCTACGAGAGTTCCGGTTAGTATGCGGGGTTATGCCTCACGCGGTCTATGCGCCATGCGCGACAATGAGTCCGTGACGACGCCGAGGAGTAGCTACCTCGATGCGGGTTATACCTCACGCGCCCACGCGAGTGGCTCATGTGGACTCAGTGAGTCCGGATTAGGCTTGCAGAACGAGGATGGGCGAGTGGCCTGCTTTCGATCATTCGCAGCCAGACAAGACGACACGCTTACCTATTGTTGCTCTTGTTTGTGATGTGGCACTATGTGCGGTTGCTCGTTGTTTCACACATATTTGTAAACCGGTTTTAAAATGATATGTTTTCATTTAAGTACTTTACGATTCGCATACTTAGTACTGTTGTATCGACCTCGCGGGGCCGCTCATGCCGCAGTAAGGGCAAGCAGTGCTAGATCCGCATCTTAGGATCTCTACGTTGGTGTCGTGAGCTCCATCTCTTCCGAGGCTCTACTTTTGCATGATCTCCTGTCAGAGATAGTTTTTGTGATAGGGGTATGGCGGCCCCGTCCCGCCATAGTTGTATATTTCAGAGGTCAGTAGTCATGTTGTATGTTCGATGTAATCGCTAAAACATGATTATATATATATGCCGAAAGGCGATGTTTTCTCACATAACTGTCTTGTTTTATAAACTGTTTCATGTCTTGCTTTATGTTTCCGCCGATTACTCGATGTATGACTACTGGGTGCCGGTAAGGCACTACCACGCCCGAACGGTCGTGACACAGTATCGTGGTTCTCGCAGCTACCGCCATCGCTTCTAAACTCTCTCCGGGGCTAGCGCCGCAGTAACTCCCGAATGAAGATCGCTCGTATAATGATCGCCTGCGTTCTCGTAACCCTTTGTACTTACTCGCAGCCTCATCGCTTTGCCCTTATGGGCTCGGTTGCCATGAGAGGCATAACGGTGAAAAGAATACGTCGAGGAGTCCAACTTATAACACACTCTAATGCACGATCTCGAGTGAGAAGAATGGAAACCAATCCTAAATATCCTGCAGCCCTCGATTATAGGTGTGGTGCACAACACACCGATAATCAAGACTCTACTAGATACGGTCAGAGACACTTTCCGAGGATTAATCGCTCGATACCACTTTTGTCACGACGACCCCGGCCTCGCGATCGTGCCGCACTCGCACCCTAGTGATACAACATCGAGAAAATCAATGAAATAAAAACATACACATGAAACAAGATATACAATAATGAAATAAGAAAACAAAGCAACCAAAACGGTTACCTTTCGAATATATAAATAAAACTTGAACCCAACAGCATATCCCTTTTACAAACTCGCCCACAACATTACTATGCACTTACGAATGTTATAACAACAATGACGGACAGTGGTTCCCGCCATACCCTCGAATGTAAGTACCTACAACGATGTGGGACTATACCAAAGATAAGCCTACGAGAAACGGAGCTTCCCAAAACGCCGAATCGTGATCCTAAGAGAGAATCGACGATCGTGTACTTCTACCGCGGATGAACGCACTTCGGCGAGGTCAAGATAACAGTACTAAGTATGTGAAATCGTAAGGTACAAATATATACATATATAAAACCTTAACATTTTATAAAACCAATTCACAAGTATGTATGAAAACAACCGAGTTAATCGCATATAGTGCCACATCACAAACAAGAGCAATAATAGGTAAATCGTAATGTGTCTTTTCTAGGCCGCGAATGATCGGGCAAGGCCAATCGCCCATAGTATCATTATGCATGCCTAATCTCGACTCCCGCACCCGCATAGCCACCTAGGCCCGCATGAGGTATTCCCGCATCGAGGGTAGCTACTCTCGCATCGCCCCGACTCGTAGTCCGCATGGCCACATGCATCGCATGAGGTATTCTCGCACACTAACTCGAACTCGTAGAGTTCGCATAGGTCCTCGACCCGCATTTAGGCATCCTCGACGGGGCGCTTAACCCCTGTATAACATGTCAAGAGGTGAGTGGTGCAATACTAACATAACGCTTATCGTTAAACAACATAAGCACAATAAGAATAACCTCTTTATACAAACGTTATAAAGACACTAACACACGTAGCATCATAATATGTCTACTCATCAAACCATCTTACTATACTTTCCAGAAATCAATACAAGTCTTTCATAAACACATAAGTAAACCGTTCCTTCTATCTTCCTTAAGTCGTTATACCTAACTTCCCATAAAGCGAGTATAACACTTAAGCTTTTAAAACCAAGTATTTCTTTTCTTCCAAAAATGATTCATAACTCTTTTGAAATACTTCAAGATTCTTATTTTTTTAAAACTCAAATCAAAAGAGATCAAAGTAAAACCAAAACAATTTCCATACCTTCTTTTTAAATCAGCCTTAAGACAAAAGCATGCCTTCCTTTTTAAAACCAAGGCACTTTTTCCTTTAAAAGCCAAGTAGCAATATACTTTTTAAACCAAGTGTCTCACTCTTTTAAAAACAAGTAACCTATACCTTTAAATCAAGTTACTTCTCTTTTCCCAAAATCAAGTTGTTTATAAGTCAAGTTATCATTTTAAATCCAATGATAAAACCATTCTTATTTTCGAAATCCAGATAACTTTAATCTTTAAAAGACCACACACTCATTACTCATGAGTGAGGTTTTACAACTTTTTAACATAATTCAAGTCCTTAATATTTCATAACAAGTCACTTAACTTTGGAATCAAGTCAAGGAAACAAAAGGAAAATCAAATTCCTTTAAACACACATGCGTCTATCGCACTAAATATATTTCACAAATATCATGCTAGAAAGGATAGGAAGAGGTTCACATACCTCGCGACGATTATCGACAATTAGCAAAATGCTCCACCGTACTATAACCTTGCTCGCCTTTTCCACCCTCCAAGTAGAATACGCTACTCGTAGTACTTCAACCTATAAAGGCCACAAAATGTCTATCAACCTCTAGATCTCTTCGTAGAATAATTCTAGATACAAGATTCCTTATGCTACGGAAAATTTGGCAAAGACCTCCCCGCAACCACATAAATCTCCTCCTCTAACGAGGCCCGCTACCAAACCAACAATCCTGCGGTTACATGCCTAACCTGACGTGTACAATTCTACTCCACAATAATACTACTACCATCAGAATACACCCTATGTAAATAGCTTCAATTCTTATCCATATTCATTCTGCATATAGTATACTCAACTATACATTACTACAACATGTAATTTCCAATTACAATAGGGGGATAAAGATCATTACCTCGATAAGCCCAAAATTATCCAAGATTATAAGTCGATCCTGAGCAACGTTTAGCTCCAAATTCTTACGCTCCAACCCGCTCCAAGCAACCCTTAGAAGTTTCTAAACAACTTCTTTTAACACTTCATCTAAGCTATGAAGATTTTTCTTGGGCTTCGTTTTACGACTATTGGAATAAAGTAGTATTTCCGGGCTCTTATGTTGGGATTTCTTTGGAATACCACAAGGGATTTAGGCTAAAGTATTTGGAATAACAACAATACTTGAAGAATTCTACTCAAGGTGGGGGGGGTGTTTGGACGAGAACTCACTAAGGGATGGAGGGGAATTTTTGCCTTGAAACTTTCTAATGTGGATGAAATAAAGTCTTGCACACAAGCGGGTATTTATAGGAAAACAATGGCCAAGATCTAGGCAAGTGGATGGTGAAGATTGGGTACATGTGTGTGGTAGTTGGCCAACCATTTGTTCACCACAAAATGGGACAAGTGGCCACCACAAAATGGGCCACTTGTCCACCTAAAAACGCCTCACTTGGTTCTTCTCCAC
Organism: Przewalskia tangutica; assembly: GCA_029844215.1. NCBI lineage: Eukaryota > Viridiplantae > Streptophyta > Magnoliopsida > Solanales > Solanaceae > Przewalskia > Przewalskia tangutica. The sequence continues at coordinate 87,258,791 of CM056726.1, read as the reverse complement.
CCGCCAACATGGCCACACGGGGTGAAACGTGTCGCCTACTCGCCCAAAATATTTCATCTTTCAAAATATCCGTAAAGCCAAAAATCCAAAAATAAAGTGGCCCCACAAATCAGAATTTCTCCCGTGGCCCCACGTGACCAATTCCTAAATAAAATTCTATAATTCTTAAATATTCCAAAAAGTCTGAATACCAAATCTGGGAATCCAATTCCCTTTAACGAACATTTTTCCTTCACAAAATCCGGAAACTTTTTCGTCGAAAAATCACATTTTTCTTCCTTTCCAATTTAAATGTCGTATTCTCGAACGCACGCCCTCGTATACATACTCCGGAACTACGGGTGTAACATTCTTCCTTAGAAACATTCGCCCGAATGTTCCTTCTAAGTCTCCAAGCACACTGCGTTTGTGATAGTCTTCCCTACTATGCTTATTTAAACCATTTATGCCACACATGGCCATAATACAACATACTCGCAAAAACGCACATCCAAGCCAACGAAGAATCATCTCTAAAGCGTATATCAATACCATTAGCTCCACCCATGGTCTAAAGGATACTTTCTTCACATCTTAGCCTCTTTTCTTACTCGTCGTACCTTCCTCGTACACTCGAACTCTTCCTACTATACGCACTACATTTCGCATCGCTTCGCTTCAAAATCTCGGGGTTACTATCTCTAACTTGGTCATCATTAACTGGGAACACTCTGGATGGATCTCCGATACTCTTTCGAAACATAGCAACCTGGGAGACCGGACGTACTTTCTCCTAAGTCGGACGACAGTGCTAACTTATAGGCAACCTGTCCTATTCTACAACGATCTGAAAATGCCCAAAGTACCTCGGGCTAAGTTTCCCCTGCTTTCCAAATCTCGTCACACCCTTTCCGGGGTGGTACCTTCAAGAAGACCCACCGTCAACCTGAACTCCAAGTGTCGATGTCGATACCTACACGACTCTTGTTGACTCTGAGCTGCTAAAACCCTTTTCTGGATAAGCTTCACCTTACCCACATCCTGCTGAATCAAGTAGGGACCAATTATCTGAACCTTGCCAACATCGAACCAATCGACCGGCAACCTACACTCCCGCCCATACAAGGCTTCATAAGGCACCATCCGAATACTGAAATGGTAGTTATATAATACTCACTCAACAAGAGGCAAATAATCCTCACAGCTACCCCTGAAATCAAAACACCGGCCCGTAACCTATCCTCAAATGTCTGGATAAAATGCGATGTTCGTCCGTCGGCCCGAGGGTGAATGCAATACTGAGACTCACCTGAGTTCCTAACCCCGCCTGGTAAGACCTCCCGAAAAAGAAATAGCCATAAACTGGGCTCCACTGCCTGCCATAAGATAAAAGTAGGAACTCCGTGCAGCCTTACCACCTTCCTGATATACAACATCTCGCATAACCTTCCGCCGAGTAAACAGTCCTGACTAAAAGACAAGATGGGCTGACCCCATCGGCCCTACTACTGATCGAACGCATCCACGAATTCGTACGATGGTTACCTAACTTGGGATTAACACCCTCGTGACTTATCATCTAATGACCACCTCAACCGACCCCACCACATTCGGGTCGCGTTGACTCACCAGATGGCCTCAACCCGACCCACTTCAGACTAAACTCGCTCCCGATCCGAACAATATTACCAATTCACGTCATGAAAGCTACCACTTCCATCTCACACTACCCATGGAATTATCCCACAATATATATCACGCATACCAAGTACTTCGACAAAGCCAACCGTAAAATCATCCACTCAAGACGGCCTTGCATCCAAGGTCCCAACTGTTATAAATTCCAAGGCTCCCATTTTCTCGCCCCGCACTTACCCTTTCAACTACCCATGTTTTCTAATCCACGCCTAACACAATGCTATCCGTACATAGCACTCCACATGTATCCACCATAACGACTTAGACCGCCTTCTGGGGTCAAGATATCTCTCAGAACTCATCGCCTCACTTTCCCTTTGTCGATCTAATCGATCCCGCTCATTGGCGCATAACTACGCATGATGAACCACCATCGATCCCGGCGTCGAGTCGTAACATCCGCGCCACCTGCTCGACAATTTCTCGCAAAATGGCCCGCCGCCGCAAGCCTAACAAGCTATCTAAGTAGTACGACACTCTCCATAAGAACACCTACCACAACGGCCATACCGAGGTGGGGGCGGCCTCCTCTGGCTAACACCACTTCCTCTCCGACCCACTGAATCAAGAATCGACTTGGTAGGCCGAGTCCTCCTACTTGCATCCTCCTACTAGGACATCCTCTCTCACATGGCCCCTCGACGACCGCAGTAAAACAAGCACTAGCAAAAGACGACATTCCGGGATGACGCTGTTACATCGTGAACACCGAGGAAAATCAACTGATGGCTAGAACCTAAGCAAATCGTGAACTAAACCCCGAGTTCGACCAACTCCTAAATACCCCGAACGCCCCAAGTCCGTGGAGGACCACTATGTATCGGGCGGAGGCGCATAACCAGCCACGCCGGTAAGGTCCGCCGAAAGTTACCAAAATACCTCGCCGTTTGCCTCTTCTCGCGATCTTGGTTAATCCGCCGATCTCTACGTTTAGTTCTGCTGCGCCAGAAGCTCAGATGCGGACAATGTCCATGTCCGATCAAGAGCTACTCTTGTACAACTCTCTCGCTAGATAATCGTCATGTCCCGTGACATATCGGCACTCTATCCTCCATGTCCGCCACTAACGCGGGACATAACGAGCCAATAAGTCAAACTCTATATCAGATTCCCGAACCGCCCGCCTGCTCGCTCAACATCATAAATCTATCTTCCCGAAGCTCTCTCATCCGCGAGGGCAAGAAGTGTAAGAAATGCCTTTGAGGTCTTGATCACTTTCATAATCCGCCGCGATCGCCGAATAACTCGACGATCTTCCTCGATTCTCCATCCATAGGACTCGTGGATCGCAACTCAAGAAGTCCCAAGTCTCAAAACTATCGGATCTAGGGTGAACCATCGATCGCCGGAACCACCGGCTCCCGCCCGTTCTCATTCCCACCACGGACTAGCTAGTAATCGCCATCTCCTTGTAACTCATATCCTTTGTTCTCGCCGCGACTAGAGGCTCAGTATCGTGGTCTCGAGCTACCGCCATCGCTTCTAAACTCTCCGGGGCTAGCGGCGCCGCAGAACTCCCCGAATGAAGCAATCGTCTCGGATAATGACCGCCCGTGCCTCGTAACCCTCAGATTTACTCGCAGCCTCCTCGCCGCTTGCCCTTCGGGCTCGTTGCACGCGTGAGGCATAACGGGTGAAAAGAATACGTCGGAGGAGTCCAACTTATAACATGCCTCTAAGGCACGATCTCAGAGTGAGAATAATGGAAACCAATCCTAAATATCCTGCAGCCTCACGATTATAGGTGGTTCACAACACACCGATAATCAAGACTCTACTAGATACGGTCAGACACTTTCCGAGGATTAATCGCTCGATACCACTTTTGTCACGACCCGATCGTGCCTTACCCCGCACCCTAGTGATACAACATCGAGAAAATCAGCGGAAATAAAAACATACACATGAAACAAGATATACAATAATGAAATAAGAAAACAAAGCAACCAAAACGGTTACCTTTACGAATATATAAATAAAACTTGAACCCAATAGCTACATCCCTTTTACAAACTCGCCACAACAAGATTACATACCTCTACGAATGTTATAACAACAATGAAGGACAGTGGTTCCCGCCATACCCCGAATGTAAGTACCTACAACGATGTGGACTATACCAAAGATAAGCCTCCGGAGAAACGGAGCTTCCCAAAACGCTGAACTGTGATCCTAAGTGCGAGGATCGACGACTGGTGTACCTCTACCTGCGGCATGAACGCAGCCCGGCGAGGTCAAGAACTGAACTCGTAGCTCGCATAGGTCCTGGACCCGCATGAGGCATCCCTCGCATCGGGGGGCAGCTTAACCCCCGGTATAAGATGTCAAGAGGTGAGTGGTACAATACTAACATAACGGCTTATCGTTAAACAACATAAGCACAATAAGAATAACCTCTTTATACAAACGTTACAAGACACTAACACACGTAGCATCATAATATGTCTACTCATCAAACCATCTTACTATACTTTCCAGAAATCAATACAAGTCTTTCATAAACACATAAGTAAACCGTTCCTTCTATCTTCCTTAAGTCGTTATATCTAACTTCCCATAAAGCTAGTATAACACTTAAGCTTTTAAAACCAAGTATTTCTTTTCTTTCAAAAATGATTCATAACTCTTTTGAAATACTTCAAGATTCTTATTTTTTTAAAACTCAAGTCAAAAGAGATCAAAGTAAAACCAAAACAATTTCCATACCTTCTTTTTAAATCAGCCTTAAGACAAAAGCATGCCTTCCTTTTTAAAACCAAGACACTTTTTCCTTTAAAAGCCAAGTAGCAATATACTTTTTAAACCAAGTGTCTCACTCTTTTAAAAACAAGTAACCTATACCTTTAAATCAATTTACTTCTCCTTTCCCAAAATCAAGTTGTTTATAAGTCAAGTTATCATTTTAAATCCAATGATAAAACCATTCTTATTTTCGAAATCCAGATAACTTTATTCTTTAAAAGACCACACACCTATTACTCATGAGTGAGGTTTTACAACTTTTTAACATAATTCAAGTCCTTAATATTTCATAACAAGTCACTTAACTTTGGAATCAAGTCAAGGACACAAAAGGAAAATCAAATTCCTTTAAACACACGCTGCCTATCGCACTAAATATATTTCACAAATATCATGCTAGAAAGGATAGGAAGAGGTTCACATACCTCGCGACGATTATCGACAATTAGCAAAACGCTCCACCGTACTATAACCTTGCTCGCCTTTTCCACCCTCCAAGTAGAATACACTACTCGTAGTACTTCAACCTATAAAGGCCACAAAACGTCTATCAACCTCTAGATCTCTTCAGAGAATAATTCTAGATACAAGATTCCTTATTCTACGGAAAATTTGGCAGACTCTCCCCGCAACCACATAAATCTCCTCATCTAACGAGGCCTGCTACCAAACCAACAATCCCTGGGGTTACACGCCTAACCTGACGTGTACAATTCTACTCCACAATAATACTACCATCAGAATACAAATTCTATGTAAATACATTCAATTCTTATCCATATTCATTCTACATATAGTATACTCAACTATACATTACAACATGTAATTTCCAATTACAATAGGGGGATAAAGATCATTACCTCGATAAGCCCAAAATTATCCAAGATTATAAGTCGATCCTGAGCAACGTTTAGCTCCAAATCCTTACGCTTCAACCCGCTCCAAGCAACCCTTAGAAGTTTCTAAACAACTTCTCTTAACACTTCATCTAAGCTATGAAGATTTTTCTAGGGCTGCGTTTTACGACTATTGGAATAAAGTAGTATGTCCTGGCTCTTATGTTGGGATTTCTTTGGAATACCACAAGGGATTTAGGCTAAAGTATTTGGAATAACAACAATACTTGAAGAATTCTACTCAGGTGGGGTGTTTGGACGAGAACTCACTAAGGGAGAGGGGAATTTTTGCCTTGGAAACTTTCTAATGTGGATGAAATAAAGTCTTGCACACAAGGGGTAGTTATAGGGAAATCAATGGCCAAGATCTAGGCAAGTGGATGGTGAAGATTGGGTACATGTGTGTGGTAGTTGGCCAACCATTTGTTCACCACAAAACGGGACAAGTGGCCACCACAAAACGGGTCACTTGTCCACCTAAACACGCCCCACTTGTCCTTCTCCACTGCCAACACGGCCGCCACGACCTGCTCGGCCCGTGGATCGTGCCTTACCGGGCCACCCAAGTAGCCATACATCAGAGTAACCAGCGGCAATATAAACCAAGACAGAAATGCTTTATAAAATAAGACATACGCCTTATGTAAGAAAACGTCGCTTTCGCATATATAAATAATCAAGTTTTGCGCTACATCCCAACCGCATAATAGTACTACGCACTCTGGAAGTAAACAACTATGGCGACGTGGCCCGCCATACCCTCGATCGCATAAAACTATCTACAATACAGGAGATCATACCCAAAAGTAGAGCCTCCTAGAAGATGGAGCTCGACACCAACGCAAAAGATCCTAAGGATGCGGATCTAGCACTGCTTGCCTTTACTCGCGCAGATGAACGCAGCTCGGGCGAGGTCAAGATAACAGTACCAAGTATGTGAAACTATAAAGACCTGAAATAAAATCAAAGTATTTAAAACCTTTTCACAAATACAATCAGTTCAATTGCACATAGTGCCACATCACAAACAACGACAGTAATAGGAAAATCAGAATGTGTCTATTCTAGGCCGCGAATGATCAAGCAAGGCTAATCGCCATAGTATCATTCTGCGGCCTAGTCCTCGACTTCCGCACTCGCATAGTCACACCTGCACTGCACGAGGTATTCCCGCATCGGGGCAGCCAACCCCAGATCCGCCTAGGCTCCCGCAGCCCGCATAGCCTCAAAAGACCGCATAGTCTCAACAGACCGCATAGTGGAATCCGCGTCGGGCTAAACACCCGAATGATCAATCTCGAGCATACCGCCGCCCGCATAGTCTCATAGACCGCATAGCCGTATAGACCCGCATCAAGGGGCAAGTCGTTATACCCGTAGTTCCTGTGGTATGTATGCGAGGACGCACGCACGAGAATACGGTAAAGATTGGAAAGGAAGAAAGAGGCGATTTTTCCACGGAAAAGTTTCCGCTTTTTTGTGAAGGAAAAAGGTTCGTTAATGGGAATTGATTCCCGTGATTTGGTATTCGGACTTCGGAATATTAGAGAATTATGGAATTTTATTTTCGAATGGTCACGTGGGCCCACGGAGAAATTTACTGCTTTTGGGGCCCGCTTTGATTTTGAGATTTTTGGCGTTTTGGATATTTTCAAGACGAAATATTTTGGATTTAATCGGGGCGACACGTGTCACCCCACGTGGCACCTTTGGGCGAAATATGTTTGTGCACAACACCCTAGAGTCGTTCGACTAAACGCTTTCACGCCTTCGTAGGGAATTTCCGCTATGTCATTTAGTATTTTTATGGATTTTTCAGAGAGACGGAACATTTTGGACCAACGAGAGGGCGGCACTAGGCACCCTCTCAGTGGTGGGCAAAGTGGGCGGCATGGACGATTTGGGGAAGGCAAGTGGGAGATATTTTTTGTAGATATTTTGTGTGCAAGTCACAGACACATGGGTGAATCTCGCCCTACACTTGCTAGGCACTTGGCTTGATCTTGGCCATTGGTTGCCTTGGCTTGTGCTATAAATACCCTCTAAGGTTGATGAACTTCTTCATCCATTCCAAATATTTCCTAAGTGTTAAAGTCCCTCCTCTCCTCTTGTTTGACTCTCGCCCAAGAGCCCCCTCCCTAGATAGGCCTTTGTGGCGAGAGCCTCCCTCTCCCCTTTGTGGTGTGGCCGTGGGTACCCCTAGCCTAGTGTTTTCGTATAAATACCCCTCTTGGTAGAAATACTCTCAAAAGTATTGTTGTTATGCCCAAATTACCTTAGCCTTATACCTTGTTGTATTCTAAGGTTATACCTTTACGAAAAGCCCAGAAATACTATTATACTTCCCGTCAGTCACAAAACCGAAACCCTAGGAAAATCTCCATAGTCCGTTGGAGTATTGTGTAGAAGTTGGTTAGAACTTCGGGTGGTTTAGAGCGGGTTGAGCGCCGAGTCGAGCTAAAACTTTGCTAAGGATCGACATTAAACTCGGATAATTATGGGCTTATCGAGGTAATTATCTTGTCCCCCTATTGTAATTGGAAATTACATGTTGTTAGGTTATATAGTAGAAGTATACTATATATAGTACTGAACTGTAATTACATAGGACTGTATTACAGTAGACTTGTGTAGTAGTACCGTGGAGTAGAATTGTACCCGTAAGGGTTAGATGTATAACCCCCCCCTGGTTGGCTTAGCAGCCTCGTTAGAGAGGAGGTTTACGCTTGTCATGGGGGAGGTGCTGTCGAATTTTCGGTAGAATGTTCTACGATAAGATCTAGATGTTAATAAGCGCCTTGTGGCCTTATAGGTTGAAGTACTACGTGTGGCGCGTTCTACTTGGCTTAAGGAGTAGCCGACGGCTTGAGGTACTCGGAGCATTTTGCTATTAGTCGATAATCGTCGCGAGGTATGTGAACCTCTTCCTATCTCTTCTAGCATGATATGTGTGAACTATGTAGTACGGTAGACGTACATGTGCTAAATGTATTCGATTGGTTTAAACATAAAGTGTTATAACGGCTTTATGGGAAGTTGGTTATAACAGCTTTATGTAGATAAGAAAACACTTTGTGGTTTTTAAAAGGTAAATGATTTGTTTATAAGCGCTTGATGTGTGATCATAAAGAACTTGAAGTATTTCAAAGATTTCAAATCGTTTTGAAAGAGAAGTAATACTTGGTTTTGAGAACTTAAGAGTTATACTAGCTTTATGGGAAGTTAGGTATAACGCTTAAGAACGCTTTTCTCGATTTTGGAAATCGGGATGTGTATCGACAAACCATCGCAGCGTTAATAAAAGGAAATGTTTTGAATAATTAAGTATTATTAAAACCAGAGAAACTTCCATCTGCATAGAAGCTAAGATGAGACAAAATGATATTTCCTAGATCATGGTCATTGTAATAAGATTGTTATAAACAAGAATATCCTACTCACATATAAGGCTTATGTTTCTCCGATTGTTTAAAAGAGAATTATATTCTTAATTGAATAAGACTATGAACTACTAAACCTTTCTAAAATGAGAAACTTGAACATTGGAAATTAGGCAAACTTGATCATTGGAAAAGAATGTTGCTACTTGATTTTACAAAGAGAAGTAATTGATTTACTTTAAAAGGATAGTCACTCTATTTTATACTACGTATTGTGTGACATTGTGAAAGTAACGTATCTTTTAAAGAGTTGATGTATGAAGTACTTTGGGGATAAAACCCGATTTTGTTAATCATATAGTAGAAGGTACCTTGTGTGAACAACTTGATTGTATTGGTTTGTGATAGCCTTGTAATACTTTCTTGATTGCGTTGATAAGTAAACGTGTTGGGACGCTACGTGTGTTAGTATCTTGTGATGTTTGTGTGAAGGGTTTCTTGATTGTGCTTATTAACTATCATCGTTATGATAGTATTGTGGCATTCATCTCTTGAGATGATTCCGGGTTAAGCCGCCTCCGACGCGGGTAGACTCAGCGGGTCGATGGACCTATGATTCGAGAATACCTCTACGCAGTCCCGGGGGCTATGCGGAACTACGAGTTCCGTGTTAGTGTACGTCCTTTATGGGCATGCGGTCCTTGTGGCCATGCGCGATCGCGAAGTCGGGGCGATGCCGGGAGTAGCTACCGACGCGGGGGATGCCTGCGCGGCCGATGAGATTGGCCTACGCGAGTCGCGGAAGTTCGAGGACTAGACGCGCGACATTAGATATCTGCGGGCAAGTGGCCGCCTTTGATCATGTGACGGCCTAGACAGATCTTATGATACGATTCATGACCTTGTTGGTACTGCGTAGGTGTTAGTAGTCGGCTATGCCTTCGCACTTACCCCGCACGGTGTTATTATGGCACAGTGGGACTCGGTGTTCATGTGTGTTCCTTGAACTTTTATATCATAAATCGCCGGTGAGGAATGTGTCCCACGCACGATTGATGTTGTGGCGTGAGACCCATCGTTATGTTCTTTGGTGATGACTTGAGGCGTGAGTCACGACTTGATATGACCGCTTAGTTATTTGTAAATCGTAGTTTGGTTATCATACATGTCTCCCGCTTTATAGACTATTATGATTTCATTTGCGATTTTTAGTTTCACATACTTGCACTGTTAGATCGACTCCTTCGGGCCGAGCGTATAAAGAGGCGAGCCTCTACCACGAACAGCACCAACCGTGGCTCTCGTATGGCACATCACGAGAAGGGCCGTAGGCATGCCTCGAGGATCGCAAGCAGCCCGGTACCATTTGTTGGGTCGTCGAGCAAGGCTCGCGACAAAGTGACAAAAGTGGTATCGAGCGCTTAATCCTCGGAAAGTGTCTACGCATCGTATCGAGAGTCTTGATTATCGGGTGTTGTGCACCACACCAATAATCGTGAGGCTATAGGATATTTAGGATTGGTTTCTATTCTTCTCACTCGAGATCGTGCCTTAGAGCGTGTTGTAAGTTGGACCTCCGACGAAATTATTTCTTATCGTTATGCCTCCGCGTAGGCACCCTGCCCAGGGAGGCAAGGCAGCCAGAGAGCGAGTAGAGTTCAGAGGGTGGCGAGGCACAGCCCAATCATTACCTAGGTAGTCGCTATCGGGAGTTTTGCGACGTCACTAGCCGCTGCAGAGTTTAGTACGTCGGCAGCAGTGCTTACTGCGGCCATTTTATATGAACCTTCAGTTCCACGACCTGGAACAGAGAATATAGATTGCCAAGGTACAACCTCACATTAGCTATAGATTTGGCTACCGAGAGTATACCGATGTACCGCGAGTCTTGAGGACTATCTAAAAGAGGTTGTGCAAGAGTAATTCTTGATTAGGCTTCGAGCATGGCCTCGGTACGCTTATGCGCAGCAGCCGAGAAACGTAGAGATCGACCAGGTTAACCGGCGGCGCAGAAGAGGGCAGAGCAAGGTCCTTCGGTAACTTTCAAGGTGAGTATACCTTGAGTGCTACGCTCGATAGCAGTGTGAGTTGTGATTAGGAATCATGGTGGGTTAACCGAGTAAGATTTTGGGGGATAGAGAAGGTGTGAGCTTTAGAGTGTTATACGTAAAGACCTTAGTGGTAAGGCCATCTCGAGTACGGTGTAGTGTTATGTTTGACCCTTATAGGAGTGCATAGTGCACGCGAGCTATGTTCGTGGGATAAGTCCCCGAGTAGCGTGATTTGAAAGAAGGTAGTCGAGCTAAGACACCGCCGTGTTTTCGTAACGTGTTTAGTAAGATTGTTCCTTCGGGAGATGGTATTTCGCGCCACGGTCGTGGTTGAGGCTACGCTGGTCAACCCGCGGTAGGTTTGGTGGTGGGCCGTTGTGGTGGTCCTCTTTGTGTTAGGGTCGCGAGGTGTTAGGCCCATGTTTAGTTAGCCGTGCAAGTTCGTGGATGCTCGACCAATGGTCGGGCCGATGGGGCAGCTATCGTGTTCTTCGGCCGTGTCGCTCTCGGCATGTTGATGTTATCGAAAAGGTTGTGAGGTTGCACGGGTGCCTACCTTCACCTTATGACGACAGTGGAGCCAGTGGTACGGCTGTTTTCTTCGGGAGTTTGTACGTGCGGGCTAGGAACTCGTGAGTCTCCAGATCGCATTCGCCGCCGCCGGTGTTTTGATTTCGCGGCCGTGAGGATCGTTGTCTCCGGTTGGGGGAGTGTTTAAGCTACCATTTCAGTGTTCGGATGTCGTCTTGCGACGCCAGGAAGCGTAATGCAAGTTGCGGTCGATTGGTTCGATGTTGGCGTGGTTCAGATAGTTGGTTCAGCTTGTTCCACAGACGGTGGATAGTGCGGCTTGTCTAGAAAGTTCGCAGCTCGGAGAAATCGCGGCGATAATCGCACGACGCTTAGAGTTCGTGCCGACGGTCGGTCTTCTTGAAAGTACCACCCCGGTTAGGGTGTGACGAGTTTTGGAAACAAAGGGAACTTAGCCCGAGTTACTTGGGGCCCTTTTTGAGTTCATGTGAAGAATAGGCCAGGTTGCCTATATGTTAGCTTTTGCCGTCCGACTTAGGAGGCATGACGTCCGGTCTTTTCGTATTGTTATGTTCGGAAAGTATCAAGATCCATCCGAATGTTCCCGCTAATGATGACCACGTTAGAGATAGTAACCCGAGTTTTGGATACTAAAGCGAGATCGTAAATGTGATAAGAATCCGAGTACAACAGCCTTGTGATCGACGCAGCGGTACCATTTGTTGGGTCGTCGGAGCAAGCCTCGCGACAAAGTGACAAAAGTAGTATTATTTGTGGTGATGTAGAGGTGTTTCCTCGTGGACTTAGATGTAAGTTTTGCGCAGTGTTTCGGGCCACCGTGGCAGGATTGTTTCGTAAGTATAGTAGTGAAGACTATACTGGCACGTGTTCGTTTTGAGACTTAGAAGGAACATTCGGGACGAATGTTTCTAAGGGGGGGAGAATGTTATACCCCGTAGTTCCAGGGTATGTATGCGAGGACGTACGTACGAGAATACGACAGAAAGATTGGAAAGGAAGAAAGAGGCGATTTTTCCACGGAAAAGTTTCCGCTTTTGTGAAGGAAAAGGTTCGTTAATGGGAATTGATTCATTTGGTATTCGGACTTCCCGAATATTAGAGAATTATGGAATTTTATTTTCTGAATGGTCACGTGGGCCCACGGAGAAATTTACTGCTTTTGTGGGGCCCGCTTGATTTTGAGATTTTTGGCGTTTTGGATATTTTCTAAGACGAAATATTTTGATTTAATCGGGGCGACACGTGTCACCCCATGTGGCACCTTTGGGCCGACATATGTTTGTGCACAACACCCGGTTAGAGTCGTTGTTCGACGAAACGTTTTCACAGCTTTCGTAGGGGAATTTCCGGCTATGTCATTTAGTATTTTTGCGGATTTTTCCGAGAGACGGAACATTTTGGACCAACGAGAGGGCGGCACTCGCACCCTCTCATTGCGGGCAAAGTGGGCGTGCATGGACGATTGGGAAGGCAAGTGGAGATATTTTTGGTAGATATTTTGTGTGCAAGTTGGCACAGACACATGGGTGAATCTCGCCCTACACTTGCTAGGCACTTGGCTTGATCTCGCCATTGGTCGCCTTGGCTTGTGCTATAAATACCCTCTAAGGTTGATGAACTTCTTCATCCATTCCAAATATTTCCTAAGTGTTAAAGTCCCTCCTCTCCTCTTGTTTGACTCTCGCCCAAGAGCCCCCTCCCTAGATAGGCCTTTGTGGCCGAGAGCCTCCCCTCTCCCTCAGGTGTGGCCGGGTACCCCTAGCCTAGTGTTTTCGTATAAATACCCCTCTTGGTAGAAATACTCTCAAAAGTATTGTTGTTATGCCCAAATTACCTTAGCCTTATACCTTGTTGTATTCTAAGGTTATACCTTTACGAAAGCCCGTAAATACTATTATACTTCCGTCACTACAAAACCGAAACCCTAGGAAAATCTCCATAGTCCGTTGGAGTATTGTGTGAAGTTGGTTAGAACTTCTAAGGGTGGTTTAGAGCGGTGGAGCGCCTGAGTTGGAGCTAAAACTTTGCTAAGGATCGACATTAAACTCGGATAATTATGGGCTTATCGAGGTAATTATCTTGTCTCTATTGTAATTGGAAATTACATGTTGTTAGGTTATATAGTAGAAGTATACTATATATAGTATCGAATCAGTAATTACATAGGATCAGACATGAGACTTGTGTAGAGTACCGTGAGTAGAATTGTACGTAAGGTTAGATGTATAACCCCGGTTGGCTTGTAGCGGCCTCGTTAGAGAGGAGAGGTTTACGCTGTCATGGGGAGGCCGTCAATTTTCGTAGAATGTTCTACGATAAGATCTAGATGTTAATAAGCGCGTGGCCTTATAGGTCAAGTACTCACGTGTGGCGCTCTACTTGGCTTAAGGAGTAGCGACGGCTTGAGGTACTCTGAGCATTTTGCTATTAGTCGATAATCGCCGCGAGGTATGTGAACCTCTTCCTATCTCTTCTAGCATGATATGTGTGAACTATGTAGTACGGTAGACGCATACGTGCTAAATGTATTCGATTGGTTTAAACATAAAGTGTTATAACGGCTTTATGGGAAGTTGGTTATAATGACTTTATGTAGATAAGAAAACACTTTGTGGTTTTTAAAAAGGTAAATGATTTGTTTATAATCGCTTGATGTGTGATCATAAAGAACTTGAAGTATTTCAAAAGATTTAAATCGCTTTTGAAAGAGAAGTAATACTTGGTTTTGAGAACTTAAGAGTTATACTAGCTTTATGGGAAGTTAGGTATAACGGCTTAAGAACGCTTTCTCGATTTTGGAAATCAGGATGTGTATCGACAAACCATCGCAATGCGTTAATAAAAGGAAATGTTTTGAATAATTAAGTATTATTAAAACCAAGAGAAACTTCCATCCGCATGAAGCTAAGATGAGACAAAATGATATTTCCTAGATCATGGTCTGTAATAAGATTGTTATAAACAAGAATATCCTACTCATATAAGGCTTATGTTTCTCCGATTGTTTAAAAGAGAATTATATTCTTAATTGAATAAGACTATGAACTACGAAACCTTTCTAAAATGAGAAACTTGAACATTGGAAATTAGGCAAACTTGATCATTGGAAAAGAATGTTGCTACTTGATTTTACAAAGAGAAGTAATTGATTTACTTTAAAAGGATAGTCACTCTATTTTATACTACGTATTGTGTGACATTGTGAAAGTAACGTATCTTTTAAAGAGTTGATGTATGAAGTACTTTGGGGATAAAACCCGATTTTGTTAATCATATAGTAGAAGGTACCTTGTGTGAACAACTTGATTGTATTGGTTTGTGATAGCCTTGTAATACTTTCTTGATTGCGCTGATAAGTAAACGCGTGTTGGGACGCTACGTGTTAGTATCTTGTGATGTTTGTGGCGGGTTTCCTTGATTGCGCTTATTAACTATCGGTCGTTATGATAGTATTGTGGCATTCATCTCGAGATGATTCCGGTTAAGCCGCCCCGACGCGGGTAGACTCAAAGGGTCGATGGACCTATGATTCGAGAATACCTCATGCAGTCCCGGCCTATGCGGAACTACGAGTTCCGTGTTAGTGACGCCCTTACGGGCACGCGTCCTTGTGGGCTATGCGGATCGCAAGTCGGTGACGATGCCGGGAGTAGCTACCCTCGACGCGGACGCCATGCGGGCCGATGAGATTGGCCTATCGCGAGTCGCGGAGTTCCGTGACTAGACGCGCGACATTAGATATCGCGGGCAAGTGGCCGCTTTGATCATGCGACGGTGCAGACAGATCTTATGATACGCTTCATGACCTTGTTGGTACCGCTGGTGTTAGTAGTCGGCTATGCCTTCGCATTACCTGCACGTGTTATTATGGCACGCGTGGGACTGGTGTTCATGTGTGTTCCTTGAACTTTTATATCATAAACCGCCAAGAATGAGGAATGTGTCCCACGGCACGATTGATGTTGTGGGCGTGAGACCCATCGTTATGTTCTTTGGTGATGACTTGAGGCGTGAGTCCCGACTTGATATGATCGCTTAGTTATTTGTAAAACTGTAGTTTGGTTATCATACATGTCTCCTGCTTTATAGACTATTATGATTTCATTTGCAGTATTTTTTAGTTTCACATACTCTGCACTGTTATCGACTTCTCGGGCCGCGTTCATGCCGCAGTTGAGGTACACCGCCGTTGATCCTAGCTCGTGGTCACGGTCAGTTGGGAAGCTCCGCTCTCCGAGGCTTATCACGGTGTAGTCCCCGTCGTAAGTGTTTACATTCGTGGTTTGGCGGGCCCGCCCCGCCATTGTTGTCATATCATTCTGTGAGGTCTGTAGTATCGCAAGTGTGGTTTGTAAAAAGGATTAAACTGTTCATGTTAAAAGTTGTCATTTATATATATGCCGAAAGGCAAGTTTTCACAGATTATTGTTTTAAACTTCTTTTATCTCATATTGTTGTGTTTTTTCCGCTGACACTGATGTATGTCTACTGGTGCCCGGTAAGGCACGACCACGCCCTGCCTGGTCGTGACACAAGCCCCCAGATAACAATCGGGTAGGTGATACAATAACAGTACAACGGACTTACCGGTTAGCAACGTAAGCACAGCAAGAATGACCCCTTTACACAGCATTTCAAGACAATAACCCAGGTAGCATCATAATAGTCTACTTATCACACAAATCTTACTACAATTAACAGAAATCAATACAAGGCTTTTATAAACAAACAAGTAAACAGTTCCTTTTTATCTTTCTTAAGTTGTTATACCTAACTTCCCATAAAGCTAGTATAACTCTTAAGCTTTTGTTTTTAAAAACCAAATATTTATCTTCTGTTAAAAATGATTCAGTATTCTTTTGAAATGCTTTCAGTTCTTTGTTATTCAGGCTTAAGCCGTGAGGCATTGCCGTAATTATTATTCAGGCTTAAGCCGTGAGGCATTGCCATAAGTATTATTCAGGCTTAAGTCAAAGACATTGCCGTAGTTATTATTCGCTTAACACGTACGCCTCACCGTACTATATATTGTAAAATATCATGCTTTAGGAGGAATCACATACCTTCTCAAATAAAAACCACCGCCAAGTCAATATGTCGCGCGCAGAGTCACCTATAATAGTCACAGACATCTATCAAAGACTACTCAAGGTCATTCTAAACAGAGGGTTCACAATTCTATGGAAAGTCACAAGACTTCCCTACCGGTGAGCTATATAAGTTCATCGTGAAAACAAATTCCCATGAGTACAGCTTTGATTATTCTTCTTTAAACCCTTCTACTGTGGTAACAGCTCAATTCTATTCTGTGATATTCTTCTAAGTATTTAATACTTATTCTAATACTACTACAAAGAAGTATTCTCTAATTCAAAAGAGGGTTAGGATTAGTTACTCTGTAAGCCCAATAATATCCTAGATAAAGTCGCTACTGAGCAAGGTTTAGCTCCTAAGTTGTACGCTCAGAGCTCCAAGAAACCTTAGAAGTTCTTTACAACTTCTACAAAGGACTAAGGGATTTGGGCTAGGTATTTTGGGCATTATAACAATACTAGAAGACAACTTTTCTACCAAGGGAGGGGGTAGATTTCGCCAGGCTAGTGGGTAGCCTCGCCAAACTCACTCATGGGGGGAGGTGTTGGACGAAAGGCTAAGGGAGAGGAGAGGATTTTTAGACTTGAAGATAACTTTGTGGATGAAGAACTCTTCATCTTGGCGGGTATTTATAGGTCAAGTTGGCCAACCAATGGCCAAGATTAAGACAAGTGCAAGGCAAGTGTAGGGTGAAGATTTACTCCACACAAATATCCTACCAACTCCTTGACTTGTGCACAAGGCACAAAAACGCACTTCCTCTCCAATTTCGTCCAATGGACGATCTGTTCATCAATGGGAGGGTGCCAAGTGTCGCCTCCCGCTGGTCCAAAATGTTTCGCCTCTAAAAATCCGCAAAATTAGTAATGGCATAGCCGGAATTTTCCTACGAAGTCGTGGAAACGCTTCGTCGAAAACGATTCTTTTAGTGAGTTGTGTACAAAAACGCCCAAGGCTAACTTTAAGGCCAAACTTTTGACGTATTCCTCACGCACATACTCCGAAATATGGGTATAACATTCTCCTCCTTAGAAACATTCGTCCCAATGTTCCTTCTCAAGCCGATTCTGAAGAAGCTTAAACAGTTTGTGTTGCCACACATGGCCACAAAATAACACTTAGGCATAAATGATAATGGAAATTTACAAGTAGGAAAGTGAATTACCCGAGGTGTGGGAATAGGTGAGGATACTTGCCTCATGTCCTCCTCGGCTTCCCACGTCATCTCCTCCTCGAGCTCGTTCGCCACAAGACTTTGACGGAAGCCACGCCCTTCGTCCGCAGACGCCTAACCCGACGATCGACTATCGCCATGGGAATCTCCTCATACGATAACCCCTGGCACACCGACATCGCCAATTGGTGTACCTAGATGGATCCCCGATACATCTCCTCAAAGATAGATACGTGAAAACCGGATGCATCGCCTCCAGATCGGACGCAGATCCAACTCATAGGCAACCTTTCCTACCTCGCGACAATCAAACGACCCAATGTACCTAGGGCCGAGTTTCTTCTTCCCAAATCTCATCACACCCTTCATGGGTGACACCTTTAGGAAAACCCAATCATGAACCTCGAACTCAAGATGCCGACGACGATGATCCGCATACGACTTGCCGACTCGAGTCATTAATAGCCGCCTCGATAAGCTTCACCTTATCCATCGCACTGCACCAAATCTGGTCCCACTAGCCGCACTCTCGCCCACATCGAACCAACCTATAGGCGACCGCACTTCCTCCCATACAAGGCCTCATAAGGCGCCATCCGAATACCGGAGTGGTAGCTATTATTATAAGCGAACTCAACTAGAGGCAAATGATCCTCCCAACTACCATCGGTCAATAACACAGCTCGCAAAGATATCCTCAAGAGTCCGGATAGTGCGCTCGCTGTCGTCCGTCATGCGTGGATGAAATGCGCACTCGTGCTCACCGCCCCTAAACCCTCCGAAGGACTCCGTAAGTTAGTAAATCGGGCTCTCGTCTGCGATATGATCAAGTAGGGACTCCATGCACCGACGATCTCTGATGTAAAGTCCGCATAATCCTCACTAAAAGTCGCCCCGACGGAAGAAAGTGGCTGATTTCACACCGCCGATTTATAACCCATATAGAATCATGTCTCCTCCGAGCGAGGTAATCCCGTGAAGTCCATGTTGATTACCTCCCACTTCCGTGTCGGATCTCAATCGTCAGAATAAAACCACCGTGCCTCTCGTGCTCTACCTTCACTGGCCGACAACACGCACCGAGCTACGAACTCGCAACGCCCTCTTCAAGCCATCCCACCAATACACGATCTAAGGTCGTGGTACATCTTGGTCGACCGGATGGATAGAGTAACGCTACGCGTGCTTCCCAAGAACTCACAAGTCCTCAAACATCCGAACACATACCGCTTCTCAAACCTTAGCACCCCATCGTGCTACCTCAAGGACCCTTGCCCTCACGAAGAGTCAGATCACGATATCGAATCAAAGCCGGATCTCGAATCGCCGCTTCTTCACCTCTCGACGATGGAAGACTCGGCAACCTCACGAACTCTAACCCCACCGCTATCGTAATCAATCAAACGGACACCAAGGCTCGCTAATCGATGCAAATCACGAACCATGTCCCTCCTCTCTAGCCGCACATCCGATAGGCTCCCATCGACCTACGACTCAAGAGCATACGCCACAACATTGCCTTCCCGTGGTACAGATATCAACATCGTAATCCTTAAGCAACTCTAACCACCGCTCGCCGTAAGTTCAGCTCCTCCGTGAAGATATACCGAGGCTCTTGTGGTCTGTATAAATATCCACGTGAACCCCATACAAATAGTGCCTCCAGATCTTCAAAGCGTGAATCACTACCGCCAACTCCAAATCATGGGGGTAGTTCTCTCGTGTTTCTTCATTGCCGGGATGCATATGCTATAACCCCGCCATGCCGCATCAACACACATCCCAACCCGATGCCCGACGCATCACAATACACGACATAACCATCCGACCTCCGAAGAGTAAGAACGGGCGCCGTCGCCTCTTTTCAAAGAATCGGAAACCCCGCCACAAACATCACCATCCGAAACTTGGTCGCTTCTCGAGTCACCTAGTCAATGGTGCGTAGATAGAAGCAAACTTCTACGAACCGCCGATAATATCCTCGCAAGGCCCGAAAATCGCGAACCTGGCCGGAGTAAGAGGTCAGGCCAAGTCCCGATCGCCGATCTTGGCGTATCCACTCGAATGCCATCACCGATAATATGCCCAAGAAACGCCATCAAGTCAACCAAAACTCACATTTGGAAAACTTGGCGCATAATCTGCTGGTCTCCGAGAATCACAAGACAAATTTCAACGCTCCGCATGCTCTCGCCCGAGCGAGAATAAACCAAGATATCATCAATGAACACTATCACAAACGTGTCCAAAAATGGTTTGAACACTCGGTTCATCAAATCCATGAATCACGAGCATTGGTCAACCCAAAAGACATGACTCGAACTCATAATGCCTGCACGTCCCGAATGCAAATCCTAGGGACATCCACCTCTCGACTCGCACTGATGATAGCCCGATCGCAGATCAATCTTGAGAAACATCTCGCACTTCGCAATCGGGTCGAACAAATCATCAATCCCGGGAAGGGGTATTCGTTTAATGGTCACCTTGTTCACCGTCAGATCAACACACATGCGCAGCGCCCCGCCCTTCTTCTTCACGAACAATACCGCGCTTCCCGGGGAGAAACACTAGGCCCGATGAAGCCCTTCTCCAAAGAAATCTCTAAGCGATCCTTCAACTCTCTCAACTCGGCAGTGCCATTCTCGTATGGCGGAATGGAAATAGGCCGTTGTCCGCAATATGTCAATACAAAACTCAATCTCCTCTCGTGAGGATACAGGAGGTCATCCGAAACACGCCCGGGAACTTCGACCATCGAATCGATCAAAATCTGGTACCGCAGCTTCAGTATCAAACACCCGAACGAGATGGTAGATATACCCCTTCTGCACCATCTTCCTAGCCTTGAGGTAGGAAATAAACCTACCTCTCGGCGATACCGCGCTCCCCTCCCACTCAACAACCGGCTCCTCAGGAAACTGGAACTGCATTACTTTCTCTGCGTCTACATTGGCGTAGTGAAGCTAGCCAATCCATCCCCATAATCACGCCGGTCAATCATCTCCAACTCTATCAAGTCGGCCAGGTCCGACGATCAGAATGGTCACAGACAAGCTCTATATACCCGCCGAGCTACCACCGAATCACCCATCGCGTAGCTACCTCGAAAGTGGTCATGGACTCGTGCTCTATCCCTATCCTACTAGCAACAAGGGAGATATATGGGATGAGTAGAACCCGATCTATCAACTCATACTCATCAAACCCAGAACCGATAAAGTACTGCGACGACATCGGTGAGGCCTCCCGATCCTCGCTTACCGGACAAAGCATAAATGCGTTCGAGGACCGCTAGAATCGACCCGCGCCACGACTCGCCGCGACCCGCTGGTCCACGAGTACCTTGCCTCCGAGCGAGTAATCGCCGGGATGAAGCAATGCACTCGCAGATCGGGCCCTACTACCGCCGCCCGGCCGGACAAACTCGCGAAATGACCTCGCCGCCACAAGTATAGCGAGCTCCCGAGTACGCCCTGAATGGTATCTACCACAACGGCACACCGAGCGGACTCAACGGTTAGCACTCGCTACCTCGAAATCAAGTCCCGGGCCCCGACCGCCCCGATCGCTCGCTGTACCGAAAATGAGGTAGAGCGCTCATACCGGCCGTGGTGCACCGACTTCACGATGCCGCCCACCCGAGGACCACCAAAAGAACCGCCGTCTCGCCTTCTTCTGCTGCTGATATCGCTCTACCCGCGGTCTCTACGCCTCGCATCCCAGTGCATGAGCTCGCATACGGGTTATGTCCATGCTCGGGTGAAGGACACACCGCACAAGACTCGGCCATGTAATCATCTAGCCCGATGACATAGCGATGCACCCGGTCCTCCATCTCGCTACTCAGCGCAGTGGACATATCGAGCCAAAGAATCAAACTCGACATTGTACTCCTCACCGCAAGGCCCTCCTGTCTCAAAGAACAAGAATCTATCACCGTGCCCTCCTCTCATCCGCGGAGGCAAGAAGTGTGTGAGAAAAGCCTCAAAACTCATCCCATACTGCTGGAGTGCATGCTCTCCCGAAAGCTCCCATGAATCAAACCAATCGATCGCGGTATCACGCAGCGACGCGAACCGAATGTCACAGCCTCGCCTTCAAGCCCCGATCACCCGTGATAATCCTTCGCGGTGACGGATGAACTCCCGCGATCATCCTCCGCCTCGACCAGTAAAACTCAAGCGGCTACAACTCAAGAAATCTCGTAGCCTCAAACTATCTCGCCTCGTGCACTACGGGTGCGATCGAGCAAGCCGAACTGAACCGCCAGATCCAGCCTTCTCTCGTATCGGGCCACAACTTTAGCCAATAGCGGGCTATCTCTCAGTACCCTAACTCCTCCGCCCAGCCGTGGGGCGGAGGTGTGGTACCGTGTGGTCTCGCTGGGCCGGGCGGCGTCATAGAACTCGCCGCCTCGTATAGACTGGCACGAGCCTCGTGACTGGGTGTCTCGCTAGCGCTCCTCGCCGCTTGCCCTTCTCGCCCGGTTGCCTTACGTGGAGGCATAATCACATAGAAAGGAATACGTTAGAGGGTCCAACCTATAACATGCCTCTAAAGCACGATCTCGTAATGAGAAGAATGGAAACCAATCCTAAATATCCTATAGCCTCACGATTATTGGTGTGGTGCACAACACACCGATAATCAAGACTTACTAGATACGGTCGTAGACACTTTCCGAGGATTAATCGCTCGATACCACTTTTGTCACGACTGCCTGGCCCGTGATCGTGCTCAATGGCACCCAAGTAGTCATACATCGAGTAACCAATGGAAATATAAACCAAGACAGAAATGCTTTATAAAATAAGACACACTTATGTAAGAAAACGCCGCTTTCGCATATATAAATAATCAAGTTTTGCGATTACATCCCAACGCATAATAGTACTGCACCTCTAAGGAAGTAAACAACTATGGCGACAGGCCCGCCATACCCCGATCGCATAAAACTATCTACAATACAGGAGATCATACCCAAAAGTAGAGCCTCGGAGAAGATGGAGCTCCCGACACCAACGCAAAAGATCCTAAGGATGCGGATCTAGCACTGCTTGCCTTTACTGCAGATTTAACGCACTCGGGCGAGGTCGATAACAGTACCAAGTATGTGAAACTATAAAGAACTGAAATAAAATCAAAGTATTTAAAACCTTTTCACAAATACAATCAGTTCAATTGCACATAGTGCCACATCACAAACAACGCAAGAATAGGAAAATCAGAATGTGTCTATTCTAGGCCGCGAATGATCGGGCAAGGCCAATCGCCCATAGTATCATTCTGCGTGCCTAGTCCTCGACTTTCGCACCCGCATAGTCACACCTGCACTGCATGAGGTATTCCCCGCATCGGGGGCAGCCAACCCCCGGCATCCGCCTAGGCTCCCGCAGCCCGCATAGCCTCAAAAGACCGCATAGTCTCAACAAACCGCATAGGGAATCCCCCGCATCAGGCTAAACACCCGGAATGATCAATCCTGGAGCATACCGCTGCTCCGCATAGTCTCACAGACCGCATAGCCGTATAGACCGCGTCGAGGGCAAGCCCTCGGTATAACGATCGGGTAGGTGATACAATAACAGTACAACGGACTTACCGGTTAGCAACGTAAGCACAGCAAGAATGACCCCCTTACACAGCATTTCAAGACAATAACCCAGGTAGCATCATAATAGTCTACTTATCACACAAATCTTACTACAATTAACAGAAATCAATACAAGGCTTTTATAAGCAAACAAGTAAACAGTTCCTTTTTATCTTTCTTAAGTTGTTATACCTAACTTCCCATAAAGCTAGTATAACTCTTAAGCTTTTGTTTTAAAAACCAAATATTTATCTTCTGTTAAAAATGATTCAGTATTCTTTTGAAATGCTTTCAGTTCTTTGTTATTCAGGCTTAAGCCGTGAGGCATTGTCGTAATTATTATTCAGGCTTAAGCCGTGAGGCATTGCCATAAGTATTATTCAGGCTTAAGTCAAAGACATTGCCGTAGTTATTATTCAGTTAACACACGACGCTCACCGTACTATATATTGTAAAATATCATGCTTTAGAGGAATCACATACCTTCTCAAATAAAACCACCGCCAAGTCAATATGTCGCGCAGAGAGTCACCTATAATAGTCACGGACATCTATCAAAGACTACTCAAGGTCATTCTAAACAGAGGGTTCACAATTCTATGGAAAGTCAGCACTTCCCTACCCGGTGAGCTATATAAGTTCATCAGTGAAAACAATCTATGTGAGTACGCTTTGATTATTCTTCTTTAAACCCTTCATCGTGGTAACAGTTCAATTCTATTCGTGATATTCTTCTAAGTATTTAATACTTATTCTAATACTACTACAGAAGTATTCTCTAATTCAAAAGAGGTTAGGATTAGTTACCCGGTAAGCCCAATAATATCCTAGATAAAGTCGCGCTGAGCAAGGTTTAGCTCCTAAGTTGTACGCTCCAGAGTCTAAGAAACCTTAGAAGTTCTTTACAACTTCTACAAAGGACTAAGGGATTTGGGCTAGGTATTTTGGGCATTATAACAATACTAGAAGACAACTTTTCTACCAAGGATGGGGTAGATTTCGGCAGGCTAGTGGGTAGCCCTCGCCAAACTCACTCGAGGGGAGGTGTTGGACGAAAGGCTAAGGGAGAGGAGAGGATTTTTAGACTTGGAAGATAACTTTGTGGATGAAGAACTCTTCATCTTGGGGGTATTTATAGGTCAAGTGGCCAACCAACGGCCAAGATTAAGACAAGTGCAAGGCAAGTGTAGGGTGAAGATTTACTCCACACAAATATCCTACCAACTCCTTGACTTGTGCACAAGGCACAAAAACGTGCACTTCCTCTCCAATTTCGTCCAATGGACGATTCAAGTCCATCAATGGGAGGGTGCAAGTGTCGCCTCCCGTTGTCCAAAATGTTTCGCCTCTAAAAATCCGCAAAAATTAGTAATGGCATAGCCGGAATTTTCCCTACGAAAGCTGTGGAAACGTTTCGTCGGAAAACGATTCTTTTAGTGAGTTGTGTACAAAAAAACGTCCAAGGCTAACTTTAAGGCCAAACTTTTTGTACGTATTCCCTTACGTACATACTCTGGAAATATGGGGTATAACAATGGCCACACGGGGGTGACACGTGTCGCCCCCCTACTCATCCAAAATATTTCATCTTTCGAAAATATCCGTAAAGCCAAAAATCCGAAAATAAAGTGGGCCCCACAAAACCGTAAATTTCCTCCCGTGGGCCCCACGTGACCAATTCCGGAAATAAAATTCCATAATTCTTAAATATTCCAAAAAGTCCGAATACCAAATCTGGGAATCCAATTCCCTTTAACGAACATTTTTCCTTCACAAAATCCGGAAACTTTTCCGTCGAAAAATCACATCTTTCTTCCTTTCCAATTTAAATGTCGTATTCTCGAACGTACCTCCTCGTATACATACTCTGGAACTACGGGGTGTAACACGAATGACATCATCAGTAAAGCCATTGTATTTGAATGTGGCACAAAGCTCCAAGAAATTCGCAATGTGCATATGTGGCTCTTCAGATGGCGATCCTCCAAAATGGAATGTGTTATGAACCATACCCAGAATAGCAGGTTTGATCTCAAAATTGTTGACTCCTATCGCTGGGATTCTGATGCAAGTCTGCACCCCTATAACTGTAGGCAATACATAAGCCCCCAAGCTCCTTTCTGCAGGGACTTGTCTTAAGACATGCGGTAACTCACCATCCACCAAATTATTGTTTTGTTGAGTTCCCATTGTCAAAGGATCAACAATTGCCTTGTCCTTCCTGCAAGTGATAAAAAACAAGCAAACAGATCACGACAAAATGTTCTAAAATAAAAAGACAGACAAATAAAAAACCAAATTAGAAATAAGGATAGATAGTTCGATATTGATTATACGCCAGTCCCCAGCAACGACGCCAAAAACTTGTTAGCGATTTTACAAATGCTCACGCAAGTGTACGTATCGTTACAAGTAATATAGTCTGTAAGACTGAATATCGTCCACAGAGACTGATTATCAAGTACCGAACTTCTAAACTTTGGTTTCTATTTGGCAATCGATAAATTGTTTTTGTTTTATAACTAAGAACTATAATTAAAGTAAAGTGCAGGAATTTTAACTAAGGTAGATAATACTTTGGGTTTATAACAGTTATGAAGGGAATAGGGCTCCCAATCTCTTCAACTATCCATTATTTCACTTGTTAATGCAATGCTAATGAGTCTTCTTCTTATTAAGATAGAGGATTAAGTTCAGTAATCTTAAACACTACATAAGTATCGGGGTACTTTCGTCCACGATTTTAACCTATGTCTGAACAACTACAACATATTCAAATCTCTCATCTCGATTCTCGATTCGAAATCATATAAGTAATGATAATTAGTAGCTAATTAATTATCAAGCAATCATAACAATATTGAATAGATCTTAATATACTGAAGAAGAAACCAATTAACTAATGCATTAACTGTATGAAAGAGTTTCAAGAAGATTCGATGGAAAACCCTAGTAAAGTATTTAGCTCATAAACATTGTCATGTCAGGAACTAAATTACAATCCAACATGAACTGAAATAAATAAAAGAGAAAATAAAATACTTAGAACTAGGTCTCCAATCCTTGCCTTGTGATGTGTGTTATGATGGATGATCCCCCACAGGGCTTAAATATGCTGCAAAAATCGTGTGCCCTGGACTCATCTGCCCCTGGCCAATTTTGCCTCGGATCTGGAAAAATGCGTCTTGGCACCGCGGTGCTGCAGGCTGGCACCGCGGTGCCGGAAGTCCTGTAGCCAACCTGAACTCGCGGATCTTTTGGCACCGGGGTGCCGAAAACTGCAACAAATATTTTTCGAAACCTTGTCATTTTCTCGTCCGGACTTCGTATGATTTCTTCTATACTTCCCGGAGCTTCTTAGGCTTCATTTCTTGGCCCTTTTAGTGTGCAATTCCATCTCAAATAAGCTTATTTCATCTTCTTTTTAACGTTTCTCCATTTATGATCGTTGTGACTCAAAAGAAAGAAAAACAACCACAATACTATACTAAACACAAACGAAATGAGTAAAATACTAACTAAAAATGACTCAAAAAGTGTATACAAAATACACCTAACAATATTCAAGAAGAAGAAGATACAAGAGAATGAGTCACTTCACAAAATGACTAAAGAAGAACCAATTTGGGGTTATTTGTGCAAAGACTACTTTTGGATCTTTGTTGTAATAGGCATATTTATAAATAGTTGTCTTAGTTTCATTTGACAGTTTTTTGAGTTTTTGGATGACAATTAATATTTTCATTAGAATTCTATTTTGACATATAATTATTGGTAATTAGTAATAAGTTTAGTTAGAGTGTAATTTTTTTGTTGTTGTAGAACACTTCCATAATTTCTCACATGAACATGTTTCCTTGTGGAAATTATCTATAGTGTAGGTTCTTTAGTTGAATTTAATTAAAGGAGTGTCACGCCCCAAATCTTGGGCCCGTGACTGGTGCCCCTACCTGGGCACCCTTCTACCCATACAACATAAATAAATCGCGGAAGATAAATAACACCCATTTTTTTTTAAAACAAAGGCAAAGCCGGAAATGCTTCCGTATAAATATAAATCACCCGAAAGGATCTACGCTGTACAACAATGTAAATACAACTTACACCAAATTACATATGAATACATGCACCTCTAAGAAGGTGACAACAACTATGACGGACAAGGCCCCGTGCACTGAATATACCTAGCCATAATGACAAACTCCGGAACTTGGAGCCATCTCAAAATGCTGAACAAGGATCCTAAGCTCGCGGATCCACAACTGTGTACCTAGACCTGCGGACATGAACGCAGCCCCCCCTAAGGGGGTCAGTACAACAAGTACTAAGTATGGAACAAAAATAAAGTACATTAAACAAGATCATAACAATACAAAAGAATGACAGAGGCAAGTATAAAAATTAAAATACCAGATCCTACCATGCCATTTTAACTCATGAAATCAATCCTACATTAATCATTCTTTTCCTTCTTTCAATAAGAATTAACATCATATTCTTACATACATACTTAAGAATTCGATCAAGTTTTTCCACATAACTTACATATCTTACATAACATAATCCGGCCCTTTATGGAGGGACTTCTTATTTGGGAGCTTACTTTGATTACCCATACGTGATAACGTAACCCGACCCATTTGCGGGACACGGTGTACTGATGAATCATGTAGCATAATCCGGCCCACCTGTGGGGCTCGATGTACTATGGAATCATGTAGCATAATCCGGCCCGCCTGTGGGGCTCGGTGTAATGTGGAATCATGTAGCATAATCCGCCCGCTGTGGCCTTGTCTTGTGGAATCATGTAGCATAATCCGACCGCCCGCGGGCTCTGCATCGTGGAATCATGTAACATAATCCGGCCCGCCTGTGGGGCTCAGTGTACTGTCGAATCATGTAGCATAATCCGGCCCGCCTGTGGGGCTTGGTGTACTGTGGAATTATGTAGCATAATCCGGCCCGCCTGTGGGGCTCGGTGTACTGTGGAATCATGTAGCATAATCCGGCCCGCCTGTGGGGCTCGATGTGATTTTCCTTACATAACATTTTAAACCACCCTTGCACTTCTTCTTAAGTCGTTATAACAACTTCCCATAAAGCTATTATAACAACCTTTCATTTTAGAAAACTTACGACACTTTTATTTCTTATCACATTGGGGAAACTAAACCCAAAAGTACTACGTACATACATACTTAAAAAGAATCATAAAACTCATTCTCTTTAAATCAATAACGTATACTTTTAAAACTCAAGTCACATACTCTTTCGAAATCAAGCCTCTTAACTTTAAAAGTAAATCAAGTAACCCATATCTTGAAAAATAAAGTCTCATAACTTGTAAAGAAATCAAGTCTCATAACTTTAAATCAAATCTCTTAACTTTAGAAATCAAGTCCCATATCTTGAAAAATAAAGTCTCATAACTTGTAAAGAAATCAAGTCTCATAACTTTAAATCAAATCTCTTAACTTTAGAAATCAAGTCCCATATCTTGAAAAATAAAGTCTCATAACTTGTAAAGAAATCAAGTCTCATAACTTTAAATCAAATCTCTTAACTTTAGAAATCAAGTCCCATATCTTGAAAAATAAAGTCTCATAACTTGTAAAGAAATCAAGTCTCTTAACCTTAAATCAAATCTCTTAACTTTAGAAATCAAGTCTCATATCTTGAAAAATAAAGTCTCATAACTTGTAAAGAAATCAAGTCTCTTAACCTTAAATCAAATCTCTTAACTTTAAAGTACTTCACGTAACTTATACAATTTTGACTAAGTCACTCATACTTTCATAATCAAGACTCATATATTTCCAAAATCGACTTACTTACTTCAAATGAATTAAGTCGCATAGACTTACCAAATCAAGTCACATAGACTCACTAAAATTTAGTCACATAGACTTACCAAATAATCATGTCAAAGGAAGGAAGAAGTTCACATACCTCGTTGGCGACTAACCCAAACGACAAGTAGCAATACGCTCTAATGTACTTCAACCTTATTGGCTATTCCACAAGCCAAGTAGAATGTGCTACACGTAGTACTTCAACCTAAAATGACAATAGCACTTCTATCAACTACAAGCTATCAAGTGTAGGACTTATACCAAATAATGACCCTCTAATTCTACGGAAAATTGGGCAACACTTCCTTGATTTCTACGTACTTTTCCACCTTTTCCAAGGCCCATATTCATCAACCAACAAACCACATTTAAGGCACAATCAACAGTTAGCCAAAGGGGATTACACGCCTAACTGGACGTGTAAAATTCTGGCCTACAGTTATACAAAACAGTCCACAAATCAGCCCATAAAAACAGTCCACAATCCAACCATAACGAGGGTAAAATGTGAGGCCTTTTAATGCCTTTCCACACCCTTATTCCCTTAGGACTTTCATTAGCAACTACTACACTTAAACATGCATAACAATAACTAAATTTCCAGCATTTAATACCTCAAAACAGTCCACTAAACGACACAACAACGTCTAACGCTTTGGCGGCCTACCACAACAACTACAACCCGATAACTCGTTCCTTAATTCATTTTATTCCAATTCGAGTTCCAAAACTTCTACATAAGTTATACCAAATTATTAACAACAATATTAATCCATTATAACATGCAATAGGTGAAGATAAAAACGACAATAACCAACGAATTCTATTTGCACCAAATCTGTCCCAAATCGGTTTTAGCCCCTAAAATGGCTCAAACGCTTTTTATTCTTCATTCTTTTCTAACACAAGTTCATCCATACATAATAATAATAAGTAATATCCAATTACTTTAAAAGAAGGACTTTTACCTCATTGTTTTGCCCAAAAACGCCCCAAAATAGTCCGGTCTTTATTGGTGCACAATTTTCGTTTCGCTCCACTTCTTCAAGTTCCAATCACATATATGTACCCCCTACAACCTTAGGAGCAACTTCTATATGAATCTCACTTCCAAAAAGTCGACGGAACCCCTAGGGTTTTGGCATCAACTTTCGGCCAAGACAAATAAAAACGTGTAGAATATTAATCTAGGCTTAGCACTTGGTTTAATGCCTTAATCTTGGAGAAATAAATTGATCAACAATGGTTGTTCTTATCCAAGGGGCTCTCGAAATTATGGAGCTAAAGGGGAGAAGATGAGAGCTTATTTTTTGGTCTAAGTGTAAAGTGATCCAAGTCCAAGACTTGGATATGTATAGCCAAGTGGAGTGGGACCCATTTCCACTTGTCCCCTCTCAAAATATCTAATTTGTTGTCATCTTAGCAAGACAAGTGGAGGGGTGCCACGTGTCGCCCTCCGATTGATCCAAAATATTATAATTTTTCGAAGGTCCCCGCGAAATTGTGAAATTTTTGGCGGACCCCATATTATCAATTCCAACACCTTATAATCCAATACTAAGTCCATAAATCCAATTAGAAGTATTATACTCCGAGTTAATAATTTTTCCGTCGTCATATTTTTCTGAAATTTTCCTTAAGAAAATGTAATTATTCTTTCCTTTCAAAATTCAAATCTTAAATCCTTAATCACGTTCTCAATTAGTAGCCCTGGTATTACAGGGTGTAACATCCTTCCCCCCTTAGAAACATTCGTCCTCGAATGTTCATCTAAGGTCTCAATAGTTAGCTAGTATTCCACGATTCTCGATTATTCCATGTCCCAATCTTACATTATCTCTCTCCTCATACATGTAAGATAGTTTCTCATTATCTCAATATCATGTTGTCCTAATCACAACAACCATATTTACTCCATAAAAATATTATTCGTGCATCTCACTTAAGCATACAACACAACTTAATCTAATAACATGGTATGTCCATAAGTCAATTATACATGATCTTTCAAGAGTCTATCACAATCTTAGTCAGTTCATTACCTCTTGAGTATTCCAAATAAGTACATATATAAAGCCTAGGTGTGGATTCAATAAACTGTTTCACACCTTCCAAGTAATTATTAAGGCTTAACTAACTCATGGTAACTCATAATCATTCTAGGCAACACACATATGACCCCAAATAAATACGCTCGTACATATACACATCATCATTATACCAACTGTACAATAGTTTTACCAACCTGGATACGAAGTCCATATAATCCTTTCTGGGTCACTGTTGTCTTTCTCATATCTGCAATCAAAATAACACGTTAGGGAGAGACTACCCTAACAACACAGCTCTATCGCACGATCTCAGAGTGAGAAGAAGGGAAACCAATCCTAAATGTACTATAGCCTCCTGTTTATAGATGTGGTGCACAACATATCGATAAACAAGACTTTACTATACACGGTCTGTAGACATGCCGAGGACTAACTACTCTAATACCACTCTGCCACGCCCCAAATCCCGGGCCCGTGACTGGTGCCCCTACCTGGGCAGCCTTCTACCCATACAACATAAATAAACCGCGGAAGATAAATAACACTCATTTTTTTTAAAACAAAGGCAAAGATGGAAAGGCTTCCGTATAAATATAAATCACCCGAAAGGGTCTACGCTGTACAACAATGTAACTACAACTTACACCAGTCCATCCCACATATGAATACAGACCTCTAAGAAGGTGACAACAACTATGACGGGACAAGGCCCCGCCGTACCTGTTATACCCCGTAGTTGCAGGGTATGTATGTGAGGACGACGCGTCTGGAGTAATGTAAATTTTGAAAAGAAAGAAAGATGTGAGTTTTTGACGGAAAAGTTTCCGGTAATTTGTGAAGAAAAATGTTCGTTGATGGGATTTGGGTTCCCAGATTTGGAATATGGGCTTCTTAAATTATATTAGAATTTTGAGATTTTATTTTCGGAAATGGTCACGTGGGGCCCACGGGAGAAATTTACGGTTTTGTGGGGCCCGCTTTGTTTTTGAGATTTCCGGTATTTTGGATATTTTCGTAAGACGAAATATTCAGGCGAATCGGGCGACACGTGTCACCCCCATGTGGCACCCTTGGCCGAATTTACCTTTGTGCACAACACCCGGTTAGAGTCGTTTTTCGACGAAACGTTTTGCGTAACTTGCGAAGGGAAAATTCCGGCTATGTCGTTTTGTATTTTTGCGGATTTTTACGAGCGGCGGAACATTTTGGACCAACGGGAGGGTGACATGTGTCACCCTCACAATGGAAGCAAGTGGGGCGGCACTTGGCCGATTGAAGGGGCAAGTTGGTGGTTGATATTTGTGTAGATATTTGTGAGGGTTTTAAGGAGTAGGGACTAGGGTGCACTTGGCTTGATCTTGGCCATTGGTTGGCCTTTGGTTTTGCTATAAATACCCCCCTAAGCTTGAAGACTTCATCCATTCCTAAAATCTTCCAAGTCTTGAGTCCCTCACCCTCCCTTTGATTGTGTTCTCGTCCTAAGCCTTCCCCCTCCCCCCCCCCTTGAGTGGCCTTGTGGCCGAGAGCCTCCACTCCCCTGTGGTGCTAGCCGTAGGGTACCCACTAGCCTAGTTGTTTCGTATAATACACCCCTCTTGGTAGAAATACTCTCCAGTATTGTTATAATGCGATATACCTTAGCCTTTACCTTGTAGTATTCCAAAAGTTACCTCTATCGTAGAGCAGGAAATACTACCTTTTGTCCTTTTTGTCTCAAACCGAAACCCTAAGGAAATCTTCATAGTTGGTTGAAGGATTTAAGTAGAAGTTGGTTAGAACTTCTAAGGGTTGTTTGGAGCGGATTGGAGCGCACGGAGTAGGAGCTAAACCTTGCTCAGGATCGACATTATAACTTGGATAATTTTGGGCTTGTCGAGGTAGATATTCTTGTCCCCTTGTTGTAATTGGAGATTACATGTTGTCGGAATATATAGTTGAAGTATACTATATATAATCGAACATTATTGTGCTGCAATGTCTTTTGACTTAAGCTGAATTTAAAGAAAAGAAGAATGTATTTACATGGGTGTATTCTGATAGACTGGTGTAGCATTGGTGTGTAGTAGAATGGTACTCGTCCGTGTAGACGTGTAAACCCCTGGTTGGCTTGGTAGCGGCCTCGATAGAGGAGAGATTCTGTTGTTGCGGGGAGAGTCTTGCCGAATGTTCTGTAGAGAAATGGAACCTTGTGTTTTGAAGTTAATGTAGATGTTTGTGACCTTTTTAGGTGAAAGTACTAAGAGTAGCGCATTCTACTTGAGGAGTGGAAAGGGCTAGCAAGGGTGTAGTACTTGGAGCATTTTGCTTATTGTCGATACTCGTCGCGAGGTATGTGAACCTCTTCCTACCTTTCGAGCATGATGTTTTGTAAACTATGTAGTACGGTAGACGTACATGTGCTAAATGAGTTGGTTGGTTTAAAACATAGGGTGTTATAATAGCTTTATGGGAAGTTAGTTATAACGACCTTATGTAGGTGAAAATGGTTTACTGATGTTAGAAGTTAAGAGACTTGATCTTATAAGATAAGAGACTTAACTTATTTGTTTTAATGTGGATGTTTGTGTGAAACCTCATTCGTGAGTAATGAGTACTTGGTATTTATAGGGATAATGTTTTACTGATTTCGGAAATCAGAATGTGTATCGACAGACCACGGCAGCGTTAATAAAGGAAAATGTATTGAATAATGATGTGTTGTATTAAAACCAGTAGAAACCTCCATCTGCATAGAAGCTAAGATGAGACAAAATGATATTACATTTTCTAGATCATGGCTGCCGTAATAAGATCGTCATAAACAAGAATAAACTACTCACATATATGACATATGTTACTCAATTGTTTTAAAAGAGATTAAGACTATGAATTATGAAACCTTTCTAAAAATAGTGACTTGAGCATTTGAAATTAGGCAAACTTGAACGTTTGGAAAATAATGTTGTTACTTGATTTTACAAAAGGGGAAGTGTCTTGTTTACTTAAAAAGATAGTCACGATTTTTATACTACGGGTGGTGTGACTTATGTGAAAGTACTTTGAGTTGTGTGAAACTTGCCTATGCTTGTGATGATAGCCTTTGTTGTACAAGTGTTGTATTTACGTTACCGCGTCTCGATGGCAGGTTGACTTATGAGAACTTACTTGGACGTCTTTGGCGCAGGAGAATTCCACGTATGTTTCCATTTTAATTCTTGTCTTGTTGTCGATGTTACATAGACATGTCTACACCGAGGTAGAATTAGGGGCATGTGGCGTGCGGCGCAGGTTGATCACCCAAGATATTATTGATGATGTCACGTGGGCGTGTCACACCGAGGTAGAATTCCGGGGCATGTGGCCATGGGGCATTGGTATTATTGTTGTATCATGGACATGTCTACACAGAGGGAGTATTCCGGTGGCATGCGGCCTTGATGCGAACATGATTGATGTTGTGGGCGTGAGACCCATAGTTACATTTGAGTGATGACTTGAGGCGTGAGTCCCCGATCGACATGATCGCTTTTATGTTGTGAATCGTAGTTTGGTTATCATACATGTCTCACGCTTATATAGACTAGTATGATTTCATTTACGATTTTTCGATTCACATACTTGGTACTGTTATCGACCTCCTTCGAGGCTGCGTTCACGCCGCAGGTAGGTACATCGGTCGTGGATCCTCGCTCTTAGGATCACGCCAAAGCATATTGGAAGCTCCGTTTCTCCCGAGGCTTATCTTTTGGTATGTGTTCCCGAGTTGTAGGTTCTTGAACATTCGGGGTATGGCGGCCCCTGTCCGTCATAGTCGTTGTAAATCTTAAGTGCGTAGAATCGTTGTGGCGTGGTTGTAAAGGATTAAACTGCTCGAGTTTTATGTATATCTGAAGGCAACCGCTTGGTTGGCCTGCTTTATTATTATATCTCTTGTTTCATGACTCATGTTTTATTTTCCGCCGTTTTCTCGATGTTGTATCACTAGGGTGCAGGGTAAGGCACGATCACGGCCCCGAACGTCGTTCTGATGCACGAATATACCAAGCCATAATGACAAACTCCGGAACTTGGAGCCATCTCAAAATGCTGAACAAGGATCCTAAGCTCGCGGATCCACAACTGTGTACCTAGACCTGCAGACATGAACGCAGCCCCCCTAAGGGGGTCAGTACAACAAGTACTAAGTATGGAACGAAAATAAAGTACATTAAACAAGATCATAACTGTACAAAAGAATGACATGGGCAAGTATAAAAATTAAAATACCAGATCCTACCGTGCCATTTTAACTCATGAAATCAATCCTACATTAATCATTCTTTTCCTTCTTTCAATAAGAATTAACATCATATTCTTACATACATACTTAAGAATTCGATCAAGTTTTTCCACATAACTTACATATCTTACATAACATAATCCTACTTTATGGAGGGACTTCTTATTTGGGAGCTTACTTTGATTACCCATACGTGATAACGTAACCCGGCCCATTTGCGGGACACGGTGTACTGATGAATCATGTAGCATAATCCGGCCCGCCTGTGGGGCTCGGTGTACTGTGGAATCATGTAGCATAATCCGACCCGCCTGTGGGGCTCGGTGTACAGTGGAATCATGTAGCATAATTCAGCCCGCCTGTGGGGCTCGGTGTACTGTGGAATCATGTAGCATAATCCGGCCCGCCTGTGGGGCTCAGTGTACTGTGGAATTATGTAGCATAATCCGGCCCGCCTGTGGGGCTCGGTGTGATTTTCCTTACATAACATTTTAAACCACCCTTTCACTTCTTCTTAAGTCGTTATAACAACTTTCCATAAAGCTATTATAACAACCTTTCATTTTAGAGAACTTAAGACACTTTTATTTCTTATCACATTGGGGAAACTAAACCCAAAAGTACTACGTACATATACTTAAAAAGAATTATAAAACTCATTCTCTTTAAATCAATAAACGTATACTTTTAAAACTCAAGTCACATACTCTTTCGAAATCAAGCCTCTTAACTTTAGAAGTAAATCAAGTAACCCATATCTTGAAAAATAAAGTCTCATAACTTGTAAAGAAATCAAGTCTCATAACTTTATATCAAATCTCTTAACTTTAGAAATCAAGTCCATATCTTGAAAAATAAAGTCTCATAACTTGTAAAGAAATCAAGTCTCATAACTTTAAATCAAATCTCTTAACTTTAGAAATCAAGTCTCATATCTTGAAAAATAAAGTCTCATAACTTGTAAAGAAATCAAGTCTCATAACTTTAAATCAAATCTCTTAACTTTAGAAATCAAGTCCCATATCTTGAAAAATAAAGTCTCATAACTTGTAAAGAAATCAAGTCTCTTAACCTTAAATCAAATCTCTTAACTTTAAAGTACTTCACGTAACTTATACAATTTTGACTAAGCCACTCATACTTTCATAATCAAGACTCATATATTTCCAAAATCGACTTACTTACTTCAAATGAATTAAGTCGCATAGACTTACCAAATCAAGTCACATAGACTCACTAAAATTTAGTCACATAGACTTACCAAATAATCATGTCAAAGGAAGGAAGAAGTTCACATACCTCGTTGGCCACTAACCCAAACGACAAGTAGCAATACGCTCCAATGTACTTCAACCTTATTGGCTATTCCACAAACCAAGTAGAATGTGCTACACGTAGTACTTCAACCTAAAATGACAATAGCACTTCTATCAACTACAAGCTATCAAGTGTAGGACTTATACCAAATAATGGCCCTCTAATTCTACGGAAAATTGGGCAGCACTTCCTTTATTTCTACGTACTTTTCCACCTTTTTCAAGGCCTGTATTCATCAACCAACAAGCCACATTTAAGGCACAACCAACAGTTAGCCAAAGGGGATTACACGCCTAACTGGAAGTGTAAAATTCTGCCCCACAGTTATGCAAAACAGTCCACAAATCAGCCCATAAAAACAGTCCACAATCCAACCATAACGAGGGTAAAATGTGAGGCCTTTTAATGCCTTTCCACACCCTTATTCCCTTAGGACTTTCATTAGCAACTACTACACTTAAACATGCATAACAATAACTAAATTTCCAGCATTTAATACCTCAAAACAGTCCACTAAACGACACAACAACGTCTACGCTTTTGGCGGTTTCTACCACAACAACTACAACCCGATAACTCGTTCCTTAATCCATTTTATTCCAATTCGAGTTCCAAAACTTCTACATAAGTTATAACAACTTATTAACAACAATATGAATCCATTATAACATGCAATAGGTGAAGATAAAAACGACAATAACCAACAAATTCCATTTGCACCAAATCTGTCCCAAATCGGTTTTAGCCCCAAAAATGGCTCAAATGCTTTTTATTCTTCATTATTTTCTAACACAAGTTTATCCATACATAATAACAATAAGTAATATCCAACTACTTTAAAATAAGAATGACTTTTACCTCATTATTTTGCCCAAAAACGTCCCAAAATAGTCCGGTCTTTATTGGTGCGCAGTTTTCGTTTCGCTCCACTTCTTCAAGTTTCAATCACATATATGTACCCCCTACAACCTTAAGAGCAACTTCTCTTTGAATCTCACTTCCAAAAAGTTGACGGAACCCCTAGGGTTTTGGCATCAACTTTCGGCCAAGACAAGTAAAAACGTGTAGAATATTAATCTAGGCTTAGCACTTGGTTTAAGGGCTTAATCTTGGAGAAATAAATTGATCAACAATTGTTGTTCTTATCCAAGGGGCTCTCGAAATTATGGAGCTAAAGGGGAGAAGATGAGAGCTTATTTTTTGGTCTAAG
Organism: Przewalskia tangutica; assembly: GCA_029844215.1. NCBI lineage: Eukaryota > Viridiplantae > Streptophyta > Magnoliopsida > Solanales > Solanaceae > Przewalskia > Przewalskia tangutica. The sequence continues at coordinate 87,220,941 of CM056726.1, read as the reverse complement.
TGTAAAGTGATCCAAGTCTTGCAAGACTTGGATATGTATAGCCAAGTGGAGTGGGACCCATGTCCACTCTCAAAATATCTAATTTGTTGTCATCTTAGCAAGACAAGTGGAGGGGTGCCACGTGTCGCCCTCCGATTGGTCCAAAATATTATAATTTTTCGAAGGTCCCCGCAAAATTGTGAAATTTTTGGCAGACCCCATATTATCAATTCCAGCACCTTATAATCCAATACTAAGTCCATAAATCCAACTAGAAGTATTATACTCCAAGTTAATAATTTTTCCGTCGTCACATTTTTCCGAAATTTTCCTTAAGAAAATGTAATTATTCTTTCCTTCTTAAATCCTTAATCACGTTCTCAATTAGTAGCCCTGGTATTACGGGGTGTAACAAGGAGGTCTTGGGTTTAATATACCCTTGGTTGTCTTTGATTTCAATTATTGTGTCTCACTTTTATCTTTCTTTCCTTGCAATTTTAATTTCAATTCTATCATTATTCTTGTGTTTCTTAGAGTTTCCAATTAGGATTCTATATGTCCTACATCATCAAATGGGACTCGGTGTTGTTTGATTAAAATCTAGCATTTGAGGAAGAGCTTGTGGACATTTTGGACAAACTGGTTAGGAAGTTGAGGTCCAAAGATATTGCTTCAGTGAAGGGCCAATGAAAGCATCGTCTGGTCAAAGAGGTCATATGGGAGACTGATGCGAATATGCGAAGTAGATATCCTTAGTTGTTCGACAGTACAGGTACCCTTTCCCATCCTTTCCTTTTTTGTTCGAGGATGAATGATTGTTTGATTGTTATCTAATTTAACAACCTGTTTAATCGTTTAGCACTTTAAAGCAAAATATCCATAAAACACTCTTCACGTGGTCTTATTTTGGTGTCTATAGCTTGAAGGGATGGGTGGCGTGCTTTCCGATGCAATTCGGTCAGTATCGGAGAAGAATTAGTGAAATTGAAAATTCTTAAGTTAAGAAAATGGAAATTTTGAGCTATCACTTGAACTACTGTTATTTAATTGACGAGTAATTTTTAAAATATAATTAGTTAATATATGTGAATAGTTTATTCATGGGAATATTATTTGTACTCATATAAGATATAAGTTGAAAAAAATATAATTCATTAATTGAGTCAATTTTTACCTTTAGTTGGTGGTTAATGGGTCAAATCCATAATTTATTTAGTACCCATGTCACATGGCCCATATACAAGAATAAATTAAAGTTGGTAGGGTTTGACACCTTTGATTCATAACACTTTACTCCATCCGTTCTACAATAAGTAGTTGTTTAGACGTTTCGATTTTTTTTCAAAATAAGTGGTTCTTTAGAATTTCAAGAATACTCTGAGCATGGTCTTTCAAAATTACCCTTGTTACCATTCTCTTAATCATACCACGTAAGAGTTAGAGAGATGTTTCTCTCACTAGGCGAAAATGCTCTCAACATTTTCCTCTAGTTGCTCTTCTACGTCTCCCTTCTTCTATGATTTTCATCAACTGAATTATTACGGATTGTTTTTTGATCAATCCCATCCTACGGAGAAGTTTGTGTGTTCATTTCATGTTCACTTTAATCGATTTGTTATAGAGTGAGTTATCTTCCTTCTTGCCATGAGGAAGAATATAAAGATTTCAGCCAAAAGAAAGAAAGAGATTAGTTTGATTGTTCAAGATTTGAATTTGACGAGTACTTTTCCGGTGGGGGCAGCTTCCGGTGGTGGCCAGTTATCTTCTCTGAACATTGTGGAGAAATCGGGTCAGGCGGGTGTTGCCGGGTTGTTAGCAGGTTAGGAGGGTGGTCTTGGAGTGCAAGAGGGTCATGATGGTGGCCTTGGGTCGAGGATGCAGCTCATTGAATCTCCCAACTTTCCGGTGGCAACCTCAGGTGGTGTTCCGGTTGGAACCCTTGACACTGGAAGAATAATGGGTCTTGAAGGAGATCCCGGGTCAAAAGCGGGTATAGTGGGTGGTCCCGGGTTGCAGGAGGGTCGTGATTGTTATACCCCGTATTTCCCGAGTATGTACGTAAGGACGTACGTAGAAAATTTGAACTTGAGAATTAGGCTTGGCCGAATTAACTTTGTTCACAACACCCGAATTGAGTCGTTTTCGTAAAGCGTTTCCACAGCTTTCGTAGGGGAATTTCCGAATATGTCATTTTTAATTTTTGCGGATTTTTCCGAGACGAAACATTTTGGACAACAAGAGGCGACACTTGTCACCCTCTCATTGAACACCAGGCGGAAATGTGGTGGCGAAGTGTGGTGCAAATGGTCGGGTTGGTAGGATATTTTGTGTGCAAGTTGGCTAGGTACACATGGGTGAATCTTGGCCCTACACTTGCCTAACACTTGTGTAATCTTGGCCATTGGTTGGCTTTCACTTGACTATAAATACCCCTTTGAAGACTAATTCATCCACAAAATTGCCTAAGTCTTGAAAGCTTCTTCCTTCCCCTTAGTGTAGTGTCTTGGCCGAGAGCCCTCTCTCCCCTTGGCCGAGTCCCCACAGTGGGGTAGGCCGAGGGTAGACACCCTCCTCGGGGTGCTGGGGTACCCCCACTACTTGTTGCTTTCGTATAATACCCCTTTGTGGTGTAGAAATACTCTCAAAAGTATTGTTATAATGCCCAAATTACCTTAGCCGTATACCTTGTAGTATTCTAAGGTTATACCTATCTGAAAAGCCCGAAATACTATTATACTTCCCGGTCCACAAAACCGAAACCCTAGGAAAATCTCCATAGTCAGTTGGAGTATTGTGTAGAAGTTGGTTAGAACTTCTAAGGGTGGTTTAGAGCGGGTTGGGCGCTCGGAGTTGGAGCTAAACCTTGCTAAGGATCGACATTAAACTCGGATAATTATGGGCTTATCGAGGTAATTATCTTGCCTCTATTGTAATTGGAAATTACATGTTGTTAGATTATATAGTTGAAGTATACTATATATAGTCGAACGTAGTTATCGGCAATGTCTTTTGACTTAAGCTGAATTTAAAGAAGAATCTTGAATGTAATTACATAGGGTGTATTACATGAGACTTGTGTAGTAGTACCGTGGAGTAGAATTGTACAGTTAGGGTTAAATTATAACCCCACTGGTTGGCTTGGTAGCGGCCTCGATAGAGAGGAGATTTCTGTTGCGGGGAGAGTCTTTGCCAATTTTACGTAGAATGTTCTACGAAGGGATCTAAATGTTAATAAAGCGCTTGTGGCCTTATAGGTTGAAGTACTACGTGTGGCGCGATCTACTTGGCTTAAGGAGTAGCGGTTGGAAGTACTTGGGCGTTTTGCTTTTAGTCGATACTGCCGCGAGGTATGTGAACCTCTTCCTATCTCTTCTAGCATGATATGTGTGAACTATGTATGCAAGACGTCATGTGTTAATTATATTTGATTGGTTTAAAACATAAAGTGTTATAACGGCTTTATGGGAAGTTGGTTATAACAGCTTTATGTTGGTAAGGAAATACTTGTGGTTTTTAAAAAAGGTAACTGATTTGAACTATAACTGGCTTGTTATATGTTAATAATGAACTTGAAGTATTTCAAAAGATTTTTGAATCATTTTGAAAGAAGAAGTAATAAAAGGTTTTAAAAAGAGTTATACTAGCTTTATGGGAAGTTAGGTATAACGGCTTAAGAATAGTTTCTTGATGTTAGAAGTTAAGAGACTTGATCTTATAAGATAAGAGACTTAACTTATTTGTTTTAATGTGAATGTTTGTGTGAAACCTCATTCGTGAGTAATGAGTACTTGGTTTTATTTAAAGGGATAATGTTTTACTGATTTCGGAAATCAGAATGTGTATCGGCAGGACCATCGCAGCGGCGTTAATAAAGGAAAATGTATTAAATAATGATGAATTGTATTAAAACCGGTAGAAACCTCCATCCGCATAGAAACTAAGATGAGACAAAATGATATTACATTTTCTAGATCATGGTTGCTTTACTAAGAATGTTGTAAACAAGAATAACCTACTCTCACGTGAGACATATATTACTCAAATTTTCTAAAAAGGAATCAAGTGATTAAGTTTATGAACTATGAAACCATTTGAAAATGAGAAGCTTGAGTAATTGAAACTAGGCAAACTGGAACTTAGGAAAAGAATGTTGTTACTTGATTTTGAAAAGGAATGTGGGTTGGTCATTCTAATACTACGGGTATCGGGTGACTTTTATAAAAGTAATGGATCTCTTTTAAAAGAACTTAACGTATGTAGTACTTTGGGGTTAAAACCCGGACTTTGGCATAAAATGAAAGTACCTTGAGTTGTGTATAACTTGCCTATGTTTGTTGTTGTGTAACTTGCTTATATGTGTTGTTGTGTAACTTGCTTACGTGTTGTTGTGAAACTTGCCTATGCTTATTGTGATAGCCTTTGTTGTGCAAGGAATGTATCTCACTTGATTACCGGTTCATCCGGGAATGTATCTCACTTGATTACCGGTTCATCCGGGAATGTATCTCACTCGATTACCGGTTCATCCGGGAATGTATCTCACTTGATTACCGGTTCATCCGGGAATGTATCTCACTCGACACGGTTCATCAGAATGTATTTCACTTGACTACCAGGTTCATCCGAATGTGTTCACTCGATGCACGGTCATCCGGAATGTATTTCACTTGACTACCGGTTCATTCAGGAATGTATTTCACTCGACTACGGCCATCCGAATGTATTCCACTCGACTTGGCATGACTGCTTTTATGTTGTGAACTGTAGTTTGGTTATCATACATGTCTCCTGCTTTATATAGACCATTATGATTTCATTTACAGTATTTATATTTTAGCTTCACATACATTTTTGTTATCGACCTCATGCCGAAGCTGCGTTCATGCCGCGAGTTGAGGTACACCGCGATCGTTGATCCTAGCTCTCGTGGTCATGATTCAGCGTTGGGAAGCTCCGTTTCTCGGAGGCTTATCAGTGGTATAGTCCATCGTAGTAAGTGTTTACATTCGGGGTTTGGCCCCTGTCCCGCCATTGTTGTCGATCATTCTTAGAAGTCTGTACTGTTGTGGCGTGGTTTGTAAAAGGATTAAACTGTTCATGTTAAAAGTTGTCATTTATATATATGCCGAAAGGCAAGTTTTCTCGATTACCGTTTGTACTTCATTGTTTCATGTATGTGTTTTATGTTCCGCTGATTACTCTGATGTTGTATCACTAGGGTGCCCGGGGTAAGGCACCAGTCACGGGCCCCGGAACGGGTCGTGACAAAAGTGGTATCAGAGCAGTTAATCCTCGGAAAGTGTCTGCATCGTATCGATGAGTCTTGATTATCGGTGTGTTGTGCACCACATCAATAATCAGGAGGCTATAGGATATTTAGGATTGGTTTCTATTCTTCTCACTCTGAGATCGTGCCTTAGAGCTGTGTTGTAAGTTGGACCCTCTGACGAAATTCTTTCCCTTATCGTTATGCCTCCGCGGTCAAACCCGGGCCAGGAGGCAAGGCGTAGGAGGCGCGAGTAGAGTTCAGAGAGTCACGAGGGCTCAGGCCCAAATCATTACCTAGGGTAGTGCTTCACTCGGGGAGTTCTGCGACGTCACTAGCCCCAGCAGAGTTTAGCACGGCGGCGGCAGTTCCTACTGCGGCCATGATATTTGAACCTTCAGTTCCGCGACCGGGAACAGTAAGTATAGAGTATACCGATGTACCGCAAGTCTTGATGACTATCTAAGAGAAGGGTTGTGCAAGAGTAATTCTTCAGTTAGGCTTGAGCATGGCCTGTGGTCGGGCTTATGCGCAGCAGGCCGAGAAACGTAGAGATCGACGGGTTAACAAAGGGCGAGAAGAGGGCGAGCAAAGAAGGTCCTTTAGTAACTTTCAAGGCGAGTCGCCTCACCGAATTAGATATGCACCTCCGCCAGTGCAGAGTGGTCTTCCACGGATATCAGGACGTTCGGAGTATGCAGGAGTTGGTCAGAACTCCAGGGCTTCCGGTTCACAGTGTGACAGACGTCATCCCGGGGAATGTCGTCTTTTAGTTGGTACTTGTTGTACCTACGACCGTCAGGGTCTGATGTCGATAGAGTGTCCTTGTAGGAGGACTTAGCCTTCAGGATCGGTGGGTAGTTCGTCATCTTCCCTAGCTATCGCCTCTACGGCGAGTTTGATTAGAACGACTAAGGAGTGAAGCGAAGAGATATAGATATATCTTTAACCTCAGAGATCGGTATGTGTGATAAGGTGAGTATACCTTAAGTGCTATGTTACGATAGCGGTGTGTTAGTTGTGTTTAGAAATCATGGTGGGTTAGCCGAGTAAGATTTTGGGGATAGATAAGGTGTGAGCCTTAGAATGTTTTACCTAAAGACCTTAGAGGTCAGGCCCTCTCGAGTAAAGGTGTAGTGTTATGTTTGATCCTTATCGGAAGTGCATAGTGCACGTGAGTTATGTTTGGGATAGGTCCCTAGTAAGTGTGGAATGAAAGGGGGTAGTTGAGCTAAGAAGACCGCTAGGTTTTCGTAACGTGATTAGTGAGGCTGCTCGGATCGGAACTAGTGTTGTGCTCGTTGACGGTCGGATTGAGGCCATGATGCGGTCAACCCGCGGCCTTTTTGGTGAGGTCAGTTTGTGGTGGTCCCGCCTTGTGGTAGGATCACGAGGGTGTTAGGCCCAAGTTTAGTTAACCGTCAGACGAGTTCGTGGACGTTCGACCGATGGTCGGGCGATGGGGCAGCCCATCGTGTTCTTGATCGACCGTTTACTCGACTGTGTTGAGTTATCTGAAAGGTTGTAAGGCTGCACGGGGTGCCTACCTTCACCTTATGACAGACAGTGGAGCCCAGGGTACGGCTGTTTTTGTTTCTGGAAGTTTTTACCAAGCTGGTGTTAAGAACTCAGGTGAGTCTCAGAATCGCATTTGCCCACGGGCCAGTGTTTGGATTTCAGGGATAGTTGTGGGGATTGTTGTCTCCTGTGGAGGTAGCGTTTAAGCTACCATTTTAGTGTTCGGATGTCGCCTTATGAAGCCTTGTAGGGGCGGAAGTGTAAGTTGCTTGGTCGATTGGTTCGATGTTGGCGTTGGATAGTTGGTTCAGGCTTGTTCCAGCAGACTGTGGATAGTGAGAAGCTTGTCTAGAAGAGGTTCTGGCAGCTCAGAGATATTGTGCGGATAATCGGCGACGACGCTTAGAGTTCAGGTTGACGGTCGGTCTTCTTGAAAGTACCACCCCGAGTTGGGTGTGACGAGTTTGGAATCTGAGGAACTTAGCCCGAGTTACTTTGGGCCCTTTTGAGTTCATATGGAGAATAGGCGGGTTGCCTATATATGTTAGCATTTGCCGTCCGACTTAGGAGGCGGGGCGTCCGATCTTTCGTATTGTTATGATTCGGGAAAGTATCGAAGATCCATCGAATGTTCCGATTAATGATGACCACGTTAGAGATAGTAACCGAGTTTTGGAAAGCGTAGCGATGTCGAAATATGGTAAGAGTTCGAGTGTACGTCGACCTCGAGGATCGCACGCAGCGGTACCATTTGTTGGGTCGCGGAGTGAACCTCGCGGCAAAGTGACAAAAGTGCTTTATGATGTTAGGTGTTTCGTGGACTTGGATATAAATAGTTTGCGGTGATTGTGCGTGGCCATTGTGGCGAGATTGTTTCGTAAGTATGGTAGTGAAGACTATCTTGGCGCACGTTTGTTTGAGACTTAGAAGGAACATTCGACGAATGTTTCTAAGAGGAGAATGTTATACCGTATTTCCGAGTATGCGTGGGGCGTGCGTAGAAAATTTGAACTTGAGAATTAGGCTTGGCCGAATTAACTTTGTTCACAACACGAATTGAGTCGTTTTTCGAAAACGTTTCCACTTTTCGTAGGGGAATTTCGAATATGTCATTTTTAATTTTTATGGATTTTTCCGAGAGGCGAAACATTTTGGACCAACAAGAGGCGACACTTGTCACCTCTCATTGGAACACCTTGGGCGGAAATGTGGTGGCGAAAGTGTGGTGCAAATGGTCAAGGGTTGGTAGGATATTTTGTGTGCAAGTTGGCTAGGTACACATGGGTGAATCTTGGCCCTACACTTGCCTAACACTTGGTGTAATCTTGGCCATTGGTTGGCTTTCACTTGACCTATAAATACCCCCCCCTTTGAAGACTAATTCATCCACAAAATTGCCTAAGTCTTGAAAGCTTCTTCCTTCCCTTAGTGTAGTGTCTTGGCCGAGAGCCCTCTCTCCTCGCCGAGAGAGTCCCCACAGTGGGGTAGGCCGAGGGTAGACACCCCTCTGGGTGCTAGCCGTGGGTACCACTGCCTTGTTGCTTTCGTATAATACCCCCTTTGTGGTGTAGAAATACTCTCAAAAGTATTGTTATAATGCCCAAATTACCTTAGTAGTATACCTTGTAGTATTCTAAGGTTATACCTATCTGAAAAGCCAGAAATACTATTATACTTCCGTCACTACAAAACCGAAACCCTAGGAAAATCTCCATACCGTTGGAGTATTGTGTAGAAGTTGGTTAGAACTTCTAAGGGTGGTTTAGAGCGGGTTGGAGCGCTCGGAGTTGGAGCTAAACCTTGCTAAGGATCGACATTAAACTCGGATAATTATGGGCTTATCGAGGTAATTATCTTGCCCCTCTATTGTAATTGGAAATTACATGTTGTTAGATTATATAGTTGAAGTATACTATATATAGTACTGAACGTAGTTATCGGCAATGTCTTTTGACTTAAGCCTGAATTTAAAGAAGAATCTTGAATCAGAATTACATAGGGCAGACATGAGACTTGTGTAGTAGTAGTGGAGTAGAATTGTACCGTTAGGTTAAGGTATAACCCCACTGGTTGGCTTGGTAGCCACCGATAGAGAGGAGATTTACGCATTGCGGGGAGAGTCACGAATTTTCTGTAGAATGTTCTACGAAGGGATCTAAATGTTAATAAGCGCCTTGTGGCCTTATAGGTTGAAGTACTACGTGTGGCGCGATCTACTTGGCTTAAGGAGTAGCCGACGGTTGGAAGTACTTGGAGCGTTTTGCTTTTAGTCGATACTCGTCGCGAGGTATGTGAACCTCTTCCTATCTTTTCTAGCATGATATGTGTGAACTATGTAGTACGGTAGACGTACATGTGTTAATTATATTTGATTGGTTTAAAACATAAAGTGTTATAACGGCTTTATGGGAAGTTGGTTATAACAGCTTTATGTTGGTAAGGAAATACTTGTGGTTTTTAAAAAAGGTAACTGATTTGAACTATAACTGGCTTGTTATATGTTAATAATGAACTTGAAGTATTTCAAAAGATTTTTGAATCATTTTGAAAGAAGAAGTAATAAAAGGTTTTAAAAAGAGTTATACTAGCTTTATGGGAAGTTAGGTATAACGGCTTAAGAATGGTTTACTGATGTTAGAAGTTAAGAGACTTGATCTTATAAGATAAGAGACTTAACTTATTTGTTTTAATGTGAATGTTTGTGTGAAACCTCATTCGTGAGTAATGAGTACTTGGTTTTATTTAAAGGGATAATGTTTCCGATTTGAAATCGAATGTGTATCGATGCACCATCGCGGCGTTAATAAAGGAAAATGTATTAAATAATGATGAATTGTATTAAAACCAGTAGAAACCTCCATCCGCATAGAAACTAAGATGAGACAAAATGATATACATTTTCTAGATCATGGTCTTTGTAATAAGAATGTTGTAAACAAGAATAACCTACTCACGTGAGACATATATTACTCAATTGTTCTAAAAAGGAATCAGTGATTAAGTTTATGAACTATGAAACCATTTGAAAATGAGAAGCTTGAGTAATTGAAACTAGGCAAACTGGAACTTAGGAAAAGAATGTTGTTACTTGATTTTGAAAAGGAATGTGGGTTGGTCATTCTAATACTACGGGTATCGGGTGACTTTTATAAAAGTAATGGATCTCTTTTAAAAGAACTTAACGTATGTAGTACTTTGGGGTTAAAACCGGACTTTGGCATAAAATGAAAGTACCTTGAGTTGTGTATAACTTGCCTATGTTTGTTGTTGTGTAACTTGCTTATGCATGTTGTTGTGTAACTTGCTTATGCATGTTGTTGTGAAACTTGCCTATGCTTATTGTGATAGCCTTTGTTGTGCAAGGAATGTATCTCACTTGATTACCGGTTCATCCGGGAATGTATCTCACTTGATTACCGGTTCATCCGGGAATGTATCTCACTCGACACGGTTCATCCGGAATGTATCTCACTTGATTACCGGTTCATCCGGGAATGTATCTCACTCGATTACCGGTTCATCCGGGAATGTATTTCACTTGACTACCGGTTCATCCGGGAATGTGTTCACTCGATTACCGGTTCATCCGGGAATGTATTTCACTTGACTACCGGTTCATTCCGGGAATGTATTTCACTCGACTACCGGCTCATCCGGGAATGTATTCCACTCGACTTGGCATGACTGCTTTTATGTTGTGAACTGTAGTTTGGTTATCATACATGTCTCCTGCTTTATATAGACCATTATGATTTCATTTACAGTATTTATATTTTAGCTTCACATACCTGCACTGTTATGCGACTCCTTCGGGGCTGCGTTCATGCCGCAGTTGAGGTACACGATCGTTGATCCTAGCTCGTGGTCACGATTCAGCGTTTGGAAGCTCCGTTTCTCGAGGCTTATCGGTGGTATAGTCCCATCGTAGTAAGTGTTTACATTCGTGGTTTGGCCCCGCCCCGCCATTGTTGTCGTATCATTCTTAGAGGTCCGTAGTAATGTGTGGCGTGGTTTGTAAAAAGGATTAAACTGTTCATGTTAAAAGTTGTCATTTATATATATGCCGAAAGGCAAGTTTTTCTCAGATTACCGTTTGTACTTCAGTTGTTTCATGTATGTGTTTTATGTTCCGCTGATTACTCTGATGTTGTATCACTAGGGTGCCCGGGGTAAGGCACCAGTCACGGGCCCCGGAACGGGTCGTGACAGTGATGGTCGTCATGGGTTGTGGATGAAACCCATGGGTCACCGTACTATGGTTTTTAAGTCCAAAGGGACTTTTCCGACAGACACCTTGGAAGTCGAGGAGGAAGCTGGAGTTCCGGTAGGTACACTTGACTCTGGGGGAAAATGGGTCATGAGGGAGATCCCGGGTCGAAAGAGGGTATGGAGGGTGGTCTCGGGTTGCAGAAGGGTAGTGTTGATGGTCATGGGTTGTGGATTAAACCCTTGGGTCACCGATCCTTGGTTTCTGAGTCCAAAGGGACTTTTCCGGCAGACACTTTGGATGCCGAGGTGAAAGCGGGTCACGTGGTTAGTCTCGGGTTGATAACGGGTCAGGTGGGTGGGCATGGGTCTTGGGGGAAGTCCATGGGTCACCAGTCAATGGTTGTTGAGTCCGAGAATACTTCTATTCCAATAGGCCTTGGAAATACAAAGGTTGCGGAAGCCGAAGGGTTTTTTATTCAAAAGAGATCTAGTAATTTGAAGCATTCAATTGTTGCGGATGTCAATGGAACGCCTCATTCATTGGGTGTTACATCCAAAGTTGCTCCTAATCCCATGGTTCTTGGTAAGGCTAATGTTGCGGAAGCCGAGGGGTTTTCTCTCCTAAAGATGCCTAATAACTCGACGCATTTAATTGGCATAGGGAATGTAGAAACATCTCATTTAAGGGGAATTCGAAACTCTATTTGGGTGGGAACCGATTTTGACAATGGCACGCCTCATTCAATGGGTGCTACATCCGAAGTTGCTCATAATCCCACGAATCTTGGTAAGGCAAAAGTTGCGGAAGCCGAGGGGTTTTCTCTCCAAAAGATGCCTATTAACTCGACACATTTAATTGGCATAGGGAATGTAGAGACATCTCATTTAAGGGGACTTCAAAACTCGATTTGGGGGGGAAACGATGTTGACAAAAACGAGAGCCCTAGGAACTCTAATACATTAATTGATAGTGCATTATTACAACAAAAGACTTCTGGGACACCAAATCCCAATGATGCACGTTTTTTGACTTCAATTGCGGGAACCAACAATGTACTTATGGACCCTCAACCCTTCACTTCACCCGAAACTGTAAATGCACCTAAGGATAAGCCTATTCCAAGGAAGAAGACTTATGCGGGGGTGTTTGCGGAGTCACGTTTGGAAGCGAAGGGTATGAAATTGCAATTTATTGAACAAGAAGGAGATATTGTAGAACTTGATGCGAATGATGAAGTTCCATTCGTTGAGACTTGGGGCTATTGTCTTATTGGATGTTTCACGGGCCCTTTCCCGGGACGTGAGGCACTGAATTCAATTGTTAAGGGATGGAATGTGAAGTGTCGAATCATTCCCTATGGAAATAGATGGACCGTCTTCCGTTTCATGTCAGAGGATGATCGCATTAAGGTGTTTCATGGTGGCCCCTATATGACATTCGACAAAACATTGATGTTAAAACTAGTTGATAAGGACGTGATACTTTCAGATGATCTTTTTATGAAAATCCCCGTTTGGGTGTTGCTACGTGACATCCCCTTATCGGTTTGGAGTGAAACCGGTTTGAGTAAAATAGCATCGCGTGTTGGAATGCCTCTATACACGGATCAGTTTACTAAAGAGAGGTCCAAAATGAACTATGCACGAGTATTGATCGAAGTCGATGTTAGTAAGGAGCCAGTCACGGAATTTAAAGTAAAGCTGCCGAGTAACATCATGTATGTTCAAAAAGTGGAATATGAACATTATCCGAATTTTTGTTTTCTTTGCCAAATATTTGGACATAGCCATTTAAAGTGTAAGAAGTTGAAGAAACAAGTGAAGCCTATGGAGACTTCCCAACCTCAAAATTCGATTTCTTTGCCTCAAAATGGCAAGGATACGAGTTTGCTCTCTATGCCCGGAAGTGTCGATACAGCTTGGAATCTTGATCGAACTTCGGGTGTAAATCAATTTGATGAACACCGTTTGCGGGATGCACATGATGTTCCCAATACAACAAAGGTGGGAAATAGAGATTTTAATCAAGTCAGGACCTTTGCCGAGGTAGCACGAAGGGGGTCTAAAACTCCTTTCGTCCCGGGGTCCTTTAGAAGTGCTATGGGTATCGAGAATTCGCCGAGTGTGTACATGCAAGCACCTCTTTGTGCGGATAATGATGGATGACAAGAGGTTACTTCAAGGAAGAATTTTATCAAGAACAAAGCCAAGCAGCAAGTTTGAGAAGTGAAAAGAGTATTTCAACCTTCCAAGATTAAGTTTATGATTTAATCCCCTCTTGTAACGTCACCTATGAGTGAACGCCCCATCCCTCCTCTCTTTCATTTCTTGTTTATGCTTACGTTGAGGATTGCGAACCCTCAACGACTGATTGTAGCTCCCTGTTTTTCTTTTTAGTAATAATATTTGCATTTACCCGAAAAAAAAACATTCATTAACTACATTTTCTTTTTCTAGGCATTGACTAGGGGTATATTAGTGAAATCACTCTTAATGTTTTTAGGAGTAAACACTTTTTTAATGGGTTGTGAAGCGGAGGGAGTAATTCCTAAAGGAAAATAATGGTGTTGACAAGAGTGACAACCGAGAGCTTTAGGGGACAAGAAATTTTGGATCAATAGTCATAATGATCAGCTAACTACATGTGGTGGGACAAGAAAATAATGATCAAGAGGTTAATTTTTAAACAGGTTCAGGAGGCCACTCTTATCTGCTGGAACCAATGTGGTGGGCTGAGATGTTAACTAGGAAGAGTCATAACTCAAACTTGAATGTATGTTAGTGTTATATGATTTTTTTTTTAACTTTAAGCAGAGATCTCCGTCAGTAACAATTATCAAGCTCTTATTAGCTAAAACTCATTCCTTGTGATGCTCATGGAAAATGCATATTCTTTGACATAGATGGAGGTGCTAGAACTCTCATGGAGGTCTTGTTATAACTTACAACGACGACAAGCTTTAAGATTTCAATGATGGAAAAACATTTCAGTTTCAGACATTAAAATGTGGAAGATGCTACAAATCAAATTTGAGAAATTTATAACGATGAGCTTAAACTAACATATCTTAGTTGAGGGACATTTTTTTTTGAAATAGAAAAGCATTCTTCATAACTTGCACAGCAAACTCTTAGTTATCTGTATTATGTAATTCATGGCTATCAAGTTAAACCTGAATGGATAGCCCATTTGCCATTTCTTACTCGTTTTAAAAAATATTTATGGACTATTACAATTTTACGTATTCCTGAACTTTTGTATGCTTGCAGTGATTGTTGAAGAGGGAGCTAACTTTGCTGCTTATGCATATGCTCCGGCAATTCTTGTTATTCCTTTAGGGGCTTTAAGTATAACTGTGAGGTATGTAATCATGCTGCATTATTGGGGTAGAATTTTACTTGGAAATGGCGCTTTTTAGTTTCAAAACTCTTAGTTTTCCTTAGCGCAGTGTTAGCACATTTTATTTTGAAGGAGAGATTGCATGTATTTGGTATTAGAAGTTCAATTACTTTTATCAATTTCTTTGGGTATGAAATACGTGTGAGTTCTTCTATCATTGCTTTTGCTACTACTATGCTTTTACTTTCGTTTACTCTCATTGCTGATAGCATTTGTTCTTGTGGGCAAAGCATGAAAGATGTTGTGACTGGGTGTATCTTGTTTGCACTTGCTGCTGAGATGGAAGAAACTGAAGCTAGTGGAAAGTTCCTGTCCATTATGCTTGTTCTTGTAAGGGAATTGTTTGAAGTTTACATTTGTACATGCTACAATATAGTTAGGATATACGAATTGGGATGCTTTATTTCTATTGTAATTAACTATCAAGTTTATATAGAAATTGATTATTTTGCATATCTTTTGATATATTATATGTGAATGACTGAATGCATTTGAAAAGCTGAGTTAGCATTTGGTTCCTATATTTAATGACGGGATCTTTAACGACGGGAATGCCAAAAAAATAAATGGGAATTAGCAGGAAAATTGACAATTAGAGAAGGAAAAACCCGTCGCTAAAAAGAAATATAACAGTTTTAGTCGTCACTGAAGTATCTTTAACGACCGGTTTACAAATCTGGTCGTTAACTTTTAATGTCGAGGCTTTCAACGACCGGTGACGACCAAATTTTGTCCGTCGTTATACACTTAACGATTGTATTTAGACTTTTAATGACTTGATTTTCTCTCGTTAAAGCTCATTTTTCTTGTAGTGTTACTCACTGACGGCTGAACTCGACAACTCCTACTGAGGTGGCTTAGCAGAGCCCCTATCAGAACCTGTGGCATAAACATACAGCGCCCCCGACAAAAGGGATGTCAGTACGAAATAAATGTACCTGTATGTAAAGCATAAATAGCAATATGAAAATGTAAACTGTAAGGAAAGGCATAAAAGCAATATGATACTTTGATAACTTACGTGCCCTATGGGGCAAACAATGAAACTCTGAAACTGTAATGAACTTTGTGTATAGCAACTATGGTTTGTAATCTGCCATCAGCTTATAACCCGAGGTGTAATATGTCACTTCCCTCAGGTATACTCTGAGGTGTATGTATGGATGCACATATAAGTGTCTAGCCCGACCGACTATAGCGTGGCGCGATGTGTATAATGTACATGTATAACTTCCCATCGGCTGGTCGCACAGTGGTGTAAATACTGTATATATATTTATATAACTTCCCACCGGCATAGGTTCGGTAGGGTGGATACTGTGCTGTGACAACAATGACACTTATGGTCTTTTTGAAATTCAAAACTTTCGACTTTACTCTATTTGGCCGACTCGACGATTATCTCTTTGCACATTCCTTTTTGGAGGCTTATGATATTGTGGACAACCAACCAACCAACCAATCAATGTGTATGAATACAACAATAACAATGAACAACTCCCGATAAGGGACAAACGATACACGAATATAATGATGCTTTCGTCATTTCTTTTTAAAACGGTAAATACTTTGGATTTCATGCTTTTGAATGAAAGTGATAGCCTCACATACCTTATCGAAGAAGTTAGTTACGTCCCGTGAAGCCTCATACGCGTTATGGATGATTATCTACATCATATAAAGGACTTGTATCAATATTAAGATCAATCTTATAAAAGTTCTCATTTAGACAATTCGTCGAACAACTTGGGTGCAATACTTCATAGGCTTGTTTTGTCACACTCCAACCTTGGGGGGATGGGGGTGTGGTCAGCACCCGAAGACCCAAGGCCCAAGCGTACAAACTCTGATACATGTGACATTCTCTACAACATATAGGCTGACAAGACCTATGATAGAGATTATCTGAACAAAGACATAACTCCCTCCATACAGAAAAGGCCCAACCAATACATAGATGTACAACAAGGCCGACATGAATGCAACAACTCTACTGAAGAGACTGACAAAGCCACACATATTTATAAGACACAAAATGATTGTCTACAAGCCTCTAAAAGTAAACTAATAACAACTGGTCGGGACAGGGCTCCGCCATACCCAACTATATGCATTTGCATATCTGCCATACGTATCCGCTCACTACACATCTCCGGAAGAAAGAAGCGTGACAACCTCCAGTTGAATCGAGTCCTACCGTGAGAAAATCATCTGCAACTCTATCTGTTCCTGCGGTCATGAGCGCAGTGTCCACAGAAAGGGAAATCGGTACGAAAGAGAGTCAATTTTTAGTTAGTATTTCACTCATTTCGTTGTGTTTAGTAAAGTATTATGGTCATTTTTCTTTCTTTGAGTCACAACGGTCATAAAGGGATAAATGACAAAACAAAAGATGAAATGAGCTTAATTGAGGTGGAATTGCACACTAAAAGGACCAAGATATGAAGCCTAAGAAGTCCCGGGAAGTATAGAAGAAAATCAGACGAAGTCCAGACGAAAAAAGGACGAAGAACACGAAAGCCGAAAATCAACGCCGCCGGCGCCGCGACACTAATTCCCCTGAAAGTCTGAAACGTTGCAGTATTTTCGGCACCGTGGCGCCCAGCAGCGCCGCGGCGCCGACGTGGGATTTTTTCGATTCTGGGCCGAATTTGACACGTTTTCAGGGTAAAAAAGGACAACTTTTCCCAACTATATAATCCCTAAAACCCTGACCTAGAGGGACATCCTTCATTCTGCAATCTTCCATAATCCATCTTGTACATAATTCTACATTCTACTTTGGGGAGACAAGGCTTGGAGGCTAGTTCTAAGTATTTTCTTTCTCTTTTCTTTGTTTTTATTTCAGTTTATGTTGGTTTGTATTAGTTCTTGACATGACAATGAATTTGAGCTAATTAATTCGGCCCAGACCGCCTGAGTCTACCTCGCATCGGAGGGCAGCTTAACCCCCGGTATCATGTCAAGAGGTGAGTGATATAATACTAACATAACAGCTTATCGTTAAACAACATAAGCACAACAAGGGAAACCCCTTTACACAAACATCACAAGATACTAACACACGTAGCATCCTAACATGTTTACTTATCAAAGCAACAAGAAAGTATTACAAGGCTATCACAAACCAACACAATCAAGTTATTCACACAAGGTACTTTCTACTTTATGTTAACAAGTTCAGATTTTTATCCCCAAAGTACTTCATACATTAACTCTTTAAAAGATCCGTTTCTTTCACAAAAGTCACACAATACCCGTAGTATATAAAAAAAATAGAGTGACTATATTTTTAAGTAAACCAAAACGCTTTCCTTTGTAAAATCAAGTAACAACATTATTTTCCAAACGTTCAAGTTTGCCTAATTTCAAATGCTCAAGTTTCTCATTTTCGAAAGGTTTCGTAGTTCATAGTTTTAATCACTTAATAATATAATTCTCCTTTAAAACAATTTGAGAAACATATGCCTTATGTGTGAGTAGGTTATTCTTGTTTATAACAATCTTATTAAAGCAGCCATGATCTAGGAAATGTAATATCATTTTGTCTCATCTTAGCTTCTATGCAGATGGAGGTTTCTACTGGTTTTCATAATACTTTATTTGTCAATACATTTCCCTTTATTAGCGCTGCTGTGGTTTGTTCGATACTTATTCTCATTTCCGAAATCAGTAAAACATTATTCCTTTACAAACCAAGTACTCATTACTCACGAATGAGGTTTCACACTTTTTAACAAAATTCATATTAATTCAATTAAGTCAAGTCTCTTATCTTTTAAGATCAAGTCTCTTAACTTCTAACATCAATAACCCATTCTTTTTATCTCTCTTAAGTCGTTATACCTAACTTTCCATAAAGCTAGTATAACTCTTAAGCTTTTAAAACCAAGTATTACTCTTCTTTCAAAAACGGTTCTTAATTCTTTTGAAATACTTCAAGATTCTTATTATTAGACTCAAGTCAAAAGACATCGCAAAGAAAAAACCACGTTCAGTTAACACACGTACGTCTACCGTACTATATATATTCTTTTAAATATCATGCTCAAGAGGATAGGAAGAATCACATACCTCGCGACGATTATCGACTATTAGCAAAACGCTCCACGGCTATAACCCGGCTAGCCTTGTTCACCTTTCAAGTAGAACATGCTACTCGCAGAACTTTCAACCTATAAAGGCCATATACGTCTATCAACGTCTAGACTACTCTGCAGAAAATTCTAAGCAGTAGGTTCTCTATTTTACGGAAAATCAGGCAGCACTTCCCTACCCGTTAAGCTACACAAGTTCATCAGAATACAGTCCTATGTAAGTACAGTTCAATCTTCTTCTGTAATATCCTTCTATTACAGTTCAATTCTCTTCTGTAATATCCTTCTCTGTGTCTTATATTCATTTCTATACTACTACAGTATGTAATTTCCAATTACAATAGAAGGACACAAGTATTTACCTCGATAAGCCCAAAATTATCCAAGTTTAAATGTCGATCCTGAGCAACGTTTAGCTCCTACTCTGAGCGCTCCAACCCGCTCCAAACAACCCTTAGAAGTTCTACGCAACTTCTTCTTAATACTTCAACCAACTATGAAGATTTTCCTAAGGGTTTCGTTTTGTGACTGAAGGAGAGTATAATAGTATTTCTGGGCTTTTAGTATAGGGGTAACCTTGGAATACTACAAGGTATTTGGGCCAAGGTATTTTGGAATAGTAACAACGCTTGGAGAATACTTTTCTACCAAGGGGGGGGGGGAGTGTATTTCACGAGAACAACTCAAGGTAGGGGGGGGGGGTACTTTCGGCTAGCACCACAAAGGAAGGGGGGGAGGTACTCTCGGCCAAGGGCCTCACAAAGGGGGAGGGGGATTTCAAGACTTAGAAAAGTGTGGAGTGGATGAAGAAGTCTTCAACTAAGGGGGGTATTTATAGGGAAACCAATGGCCAAGATCAAGACAAGTGGTGGGCAAGTGGAGGGTGAGGATTTGCCCAAGTGCCCCCTAGCCATCTACTCCTCAATTCACTCCAAACATTGACCCATGGTTTAGGCAACAAAACATGGCACAAAACGTGCCCCCCTTTCGGCCACCAATCCGCCAACTTGAGGGTGACAAGTGTCGCCCTCTCGTTGGTCCAAAATATTTCATCTCTCGGAAAAATCCGCAAAAATTATTAAAGTCGCAACCGTAATTTTCCCCTCGCAAAGTTTGGAAAACGTTTCGTCGGAAAACAATTCTTTTCGTGGGTTGTGAACAAAATTTTCGTCCCTTGCCTAACTTAAGGCTTAAACTTTTATACGTACGCCCTCACGTACGTATACTCTGAAAATACGGGGTATAACATTCTCCCCTCCTTAGAAACATTCGTCTCGAATGTTCCTTCTAAGTCTCAAAACACACATGCGCCCGCATAGTCTTCACTACTATACTTACGAAAACAATCATGCCGTACCTGACCATAACATAACACATGCGCCATTACTCAACTTCAAGTCCACGAGGAATCACCTCCATCACTACAAAAGCTCCCACCCAAGGTCTAAAAGATACTCTCTTCGCACCTTTTCTTTACAAACGAAATGATCACTTCTATACTATTACTCGTCGTACCCTTCTTGTATACTAGAACTCTTTCCCATAACTTACCACATTTCTGTTACTGCTTCAGTTTCCAAAATCTCTGGGTTACTACCTCCAACTCGGTCATCATTAACTGGGAACACTCTGGATGGATCTCCGATACTTTTCCGAACATAACAACATGAAAGACCGGACGTACTGCCTCCTAAGTCGGACGGTAAATGCTAACCTATAGGCAACCTGGCCTATTCTTCACATGATCTGAAAAGGCCCAAAGTAACTGTTATACCCCGTATTTCCAGAGTATGTACGTGAGGGCGTACGTATAAGAGTTTGAGCCTTAAGATTAGGCAAGGTTCGAAATTTGGGCACAAGTGCCGAAAAGAGTCGTTTTCCGACGAAACGTTTCCACAGCTTATGTAGGGAAAATTCCGGCTATGTCATTAATAATTTTTGCGGATTTTTCCGAGAGACGAAACATTTTGGACCAACGGGAGGGTGACAAGTGTCACCCTCACATTGGATGGAGTGGGACGGCAATTGGACGAGAAAGGTGGCATGTAGTAGGTAGGATATTTTTGTGCAAGTTGTGTGGTAGATGGATAAGGTACACATGGTTGAAATCTAGCCCTACACTTTCCTTACACTTGGATGAATCTTGGCCATTGGTTGGCCATTTCTTGACCTATAAATACCCCTCTAAGTTGATGAACTTATTCATCCAAAATTGTTCCAAGTCTTGAAATCCCCCCCCCCCCCCCTTGTTCTTGTGGTTCTCGTCCAACCCTTGGCCGAAACCCCTCCCCCGTTGTGAGCTAGCCGCGTGCCTCCTCCCCCTTTGTGGTGTCCAGCCGTGGTACCCCAGCCTAGTTGTGATAGTGAAATACACCCCTTGCCTTGTTATTTTCGTATAAATACCCCCCTTTTGTGGTATAGAAATACTCTCCTAGTATTGTTATAATGTCCAAATACCTTGGCCCAAATACCTTGTAGTTTTCCCAAGGTTACACTTATACAAAAGCCCAGAAAATACTATTATACTTCCTTTAGCCACTAAACGAAACCCTAAGGAAATCTTCATTGATAGTTGAAGTAATTGAGTAGAAGTTGGTTAGAACTTCTAAGGGTTGTTTGGAGCGGGTTGGAGCGCACGGAGTAGGAGCTAAACCTTGCTCAGGATCGACATATAAACTCGGATAATTTTGGGCTTATCGAGGTAAACACTCTTGACCTTCTATTGTAATTGGAAATTACATGTTGTAGGAATATATAGTTGAAGTATACTATATATAGAACTGAACATTATAATTGTGCGGCAATGTCTTGCGACTTAAGCCTGAATTTAAAGAAGAGAACTGAACTGTAATTACATAGGACTGTATTACAGTAGACTTGTGTAGCATTACTGTGAGTAGAATTGTACACGTCCGGTTAGACGTGCAAACCCCCCCTGGTTGGCTTGGTAGCCGGCCTCGATAGAGGAGGAGATTTACGCTGTTGCGGGGGGGGAGAGGTGCTGCCGAATTTTCTGTAGAATATTCTACATTGAGATCTAAGATGTTAATAGGCGCCTTGTGGCCTCTATAGGTTGAAATACTGCGTGTGGCGTGGTCTACTTGGCTTAAGGTGTAGCCGACGGTTTGAGGTACTTGGAGCGTTTTGCTATTAGTCGATAATCGTCGCGAGGTATGTGAACCTCTCCCTATCTTTTCTAGCATGATATGTGTGTAACTATGTAGTGCGGTGAGCGTCATGTGCTAAATGTATTTGATTGGTTTAAAACATAAAGTGTTATGGCGACTTTATGGCAAATTGGTTATAACGACTTTATGTAGGTAAGGAAATGCTTTGTGGTTTTAAAAGTAAGCGATTTGACGTATAAGCGACTTGTTGTGTAATAGTAAAGAATCTTGAAGTATTTCAAAGAATCTGAATCATCTTTATGAAGAGTAATACTTGGTTTTGAAAACATAAGAGTTATACTAGCTTTATGGGAAGTTAGGTATAACGTCTTAAGAGAGAATGGTTTCTTGATTTCTAGAAGTTAAGACTTAATCTTAAAAGATAAGAGACTTGACTTGATATGGATGTTAGTGTGAAACCTCATTCGTGAGTAATGAGTACACAGTTGTAAAAGGAATAATGTTTCTTGATTCGGAAATCGAGAATAAGTATCGAACAAACCAACTGCGCGCTAATAAAGTAAAATGTAAAGACTAATGAAGTATTAATAAAAAAAGTAGAAACCTCCATATGCATAGAAGCTAAGATGATACAAAATGAGATTACATTTTCTAGATCATGGTCGCTTAATAAGATTGATTATGAACAAGAATAACCTACTACTTTAGGGCATATATTACTCAATTGTTTTAAAAGAGATTAAGACATTGAACTATGAAACTTTTCTAAAAAGAGACTGGCGTAATTGAAATTAGGCAAACTGGAACTTTAGGGTAAAGAAAGGCATTGTGTTGTCTTAAAATGGTTTAAAACATAAAGTGTTATAACAGCCTTATGGGAAGTTGGTTATAACGACTTTATGAAAACAAAAGAAGGGTTTTTATCACTGGTTTTAATGTGGTAACTTGACTTTAAAATGTGAAGTGTTTTGGTCTAAAAAGAAGGCATGGTATTGCCTTAATTTGGTTTTAAAAAGGATAGTATGGAAGTTGTTTTGGTTTACTTAAAAGATATAAGTCACTCTATTTTATGCTACGGGTATCGGGTGACTTTTATAAAAAGGGAATGGATCTTTAAAAGGAATTTAACGTACGTAGTACTTTAGGATTAAAACCCGGACTTTGACATAAAATGAAAGTACCTTGAGTTGTGGATAACTTGCCTATGCTTGTTGTTGTGTAACTTGCCTATGCTTGTTGTTGTGTAACTTGCCTATGCTTGTTGTGATAGCCTTTGTTATGCAAGAATTGTGTTCTATATTATCGCGTCTCTCAATGGAGGGCCGGTTGACTCGTTGAGGACTTACTTGGACGTACCGGCAGTGACGGAAAATTCCACGGGTATGCTCCTGATGATAGTGTTATTCCATGGACTAGCTCTCCATGAGGTTTCTTACTGTTCGGCCTTGGTACCCGGTGGTCGGCTTTCGTACTTGCCGTCTCGTGGTGATTCGGCCTTGGTACACGGTAGTTAGCCCTCGCACTTGCCCGTTCGGTGTAGTGGCGAAGTCTCGTGATCTGACCTTGGTACGGTGGTCGACCCTCGTACTTGCCGGTCGACTCGTGACCGACCTTGGTATCTGGTAGTCGGCTCTCGCGCTTGCCGTGTCGGCCGTGGTTTGGTTGTATTGTATTGTTATTATGGCTTTGGCATCGGTAGGACTTGGTGTTGGTGTACTTCTTGATGTTATCATATCATAAATGCCGTGATGAGGAAGGTATTCCACGGGCATGGTGATGTTGTGGCGTGAGACCCGTAATTATATTTGAGTAAATGACCGGAGGCGTGAGACCACGACTTGATATAAGCGTTATATGTGTGTCTTGTAGTTTGGTTATCATACATGTCTCACCTTTATATAGACTATTATGATTTCATTTCTGATATTCTGATTTCACATACTTAGTACTGTTATCGACCTCGCTTGGGCTGCGTTAAATCTGCGGTAGAAGTACATCATTGTCGATCCATTTTAGGATCACCTTTCAGCGTATTGGGAAGCTCCGTTCCTTGGAGGCTTATCTTTGGTATGTTACCACGATGTCAGTAGGTTCTTGTACATTCGAGGGGTATGGCGAGCCACTGTCCGTCATAGTTGTTGTAAAAATCTTAAGTGCATGCTTTATTGTGGGCAAGGTTGTAAGGATTGTAACTGTTCAGACGTTTATATATATATATGTTGAAAGGCAACTGTTTTGGTTGGCCTGTTTATTTATAATATCTCTCATTTCATGTTCATGTTTTATTTTCGCTGATTTTCTCTGATGTTGTATCACTAGGGTGCCCGGGGTAAGGCACCAGTCACGGGCAGTTCGGGTCGTGACAAAGTGGTATCGAGCGATTAGTCTCGGAAAGTGTCTGAGACCGTGTCTAGTAGAGTCTTGATTATCGGTGTGTTGTGCACCACATCTATAATCAGGAGGCTGCAGGACATTTAGGGTTGATTTCCATTCTTCTCATTCTGAGATCGTGCCTTAGAGCTGTGTAATAAGGTGGACCCTCGACATACCGTTTTACGATTATGCCTCGCGTAAAACGGCCGGGCCCGAAGGGCAAAGCGGCGAGAGAGGCTGCGAGTAAAGCGTGGCGAGAGACCACGATACACGAGCCTCGATCCGCGATGCAGGCGAGAGAGATGAGTCACGAGTGGGCCCGATTAATGGCGGGGTTGTGGCGGACTTGAGATAAGTGGGCCGGCGGTTCGATGCACCGATGGTTCACCTAGATCGGATAGTTCGAGGCTACGGGATTTTTACGAGTTGTAGGCGCGAGTTTTATGGGTCGAGGCACGAGGATGATCGCGAGGAGTTCATCCGCGATTCTGACGGATCGTGAGTGATCAAGGCATCGGAGACCGAGTCGGTGGTCCTAGGTTCGCAATTGCGTGATACCGCATGATCGGTAGTTTTGGTCGTGGGAGCTGTCGGGAGAGCATGCACATCCATCTTTATGGGACGAGTTCTCGAGGCCTTTCTTGTACATTTCTTGCCTCGCGGATGAGGAGGGCTCGGGTAAACAAATTTTTGGTGTTGCGGCGAGCAGGCGTGCGGTTCGGGAGTACAATGTGGAGTTCGACTCATTGGCGATGCGTCCGCGTTGGTAGCTAGTATGGAGGATCGAGTGCACCGATATATTCTGAGGCTCGATGATCACCTGGCGAAGTTGTTCGGTGTAGCTCTTGGTGGGCATGGACATTGCCGCGTGCAGCGTATGCACTTGGATGTGAGGCGGATAAATCGGCGGAATGACGAGTCGTGAAGAGGTCGAGAACAGCGAGGTCCTTTGGTGACTTTCGAGGCGGACCGCCAGTGGCGATCGATTATGCGCCTCCGCGATTGAGTGGTCTCGCGACGCCGGGACCTTTGGGATATTCGGGAGCGGTCGGGGCTCCTGTGTTTCAGATTTTGGGGAGTAAGTGCTCGCGGATGAGGTTGCCCTTGTCTCGGTGTGGCGTTGTGGAAAACTTCATAAGGGAGAGTGTAAATCGACTTGGGAGGTTGTTATTCTTGCGGCCAGCGAGGCCATCTGGCGAGGCTGTCCGACTGGGGTAGCGCTGGTAGGATAGCCTGACTACTAAGCGATTCTGGGTTCTACACCTTCCATAGCGAGCGGGATGTTCGTACAGCGAGGCCCGGTAGAAGTCGCGGTGGGAGTTCGATTTTAGCGGTCCTTTGAACCACCTATTTTGGTATATCCTTAACCTACAGAATTTTGTATGTATTGATGTTATGATGATGTGTTTAGTGTTATGTTCTGATAGCCTTGTGCTAAAATGTGATTTAGAAACCTGGTTGGTAAAAAGGGTAAGCCTGGGGGTGGGAAAGTGATGAACCTTAGAATATTACAGTTGAGACCTTGGATGTAAGGCCATCTTGAGTACAAGATTTTGCGGGGGATCTTTGTCAGAATGTGTAAGTATGCATGGTGTAATTGTGGGAAAATTTCCTTGGGTGGTGTAAATGGAAGTGGTAGCTTTCATGACCTGTATAGGTAAGATTGTTCCGGATCGAGAAACGAGAGAGTCGGCGTGACAGAGGCTCGGGTTGAGGACGTGTTGCGTGTCAACCCGTAGCCCGGAATGAGGTGGGGTCAGATCGAGGTGGTCCCGCTAGGTGGTAGGGTCACGAGGGTGCTAGGCCCAAGTTTAGATGACCGTCGTATGAGTTCGTGGTTATGTTCGACCAGAAGCGGATCGTGAAGGCCGGGAATGGCCTTAGAGAGAGTGAAGCTAGTAAGATGACCAAGTTTGGAGGTGGTGACTCCAAAGTTTTGGGAAGCTATGCGATGATGAAGTAAGGTACGTATACTAGAAGAGTTCGGATGTTCGAGAAGGCACGACGAGTAAGGAAGGAAGAGAGCGTGTGTTATTTCGTGGCGGTGTGGCGTTGGCAACCTGTTAGAAGAACTTCATCGTTATCCGTCTTGAGAAGGAACATTCGGGACGAATGTTTCTAAGGAGGGGAGAATGTTATACCCCGTATTTCCAGAGTATGTACGTGAGGGCGTACGTATAAGAATTTGAGCCTTAAGATTAGGCAAGGTTCGAAATTTGGGCACAAGTGCCGAAAAGAGTCGTTTTCCGACGAAACGTTTCCACAGCTTACGTAGGGAAAATTCCGGCTATGTCATTAATAATTTTTGCGGATTTTTCCGAGAGACGAAACATTTTGGACCAACGGGAGGGTGACAAGTGTCACCCTCACATTGGATGGAGTGGGACGACAATTGGACGAGAAAGGTGGCATGTAGTAGGTAGGATATTTTTGTGCAAGTTGTGTGGTAGATGGATAAGGTACACATGGTTGAAATCTAGCCCTACACTTGCCTTACACTTGGATGAATCTTGGCCATTGGTTGGCCATTTCTTGACCTATAAATACCCCTCTAAGTTGATGAACTTATTCATCCAAAATTGTTCCAAGTCTTGAAATCCCCCCCCCCCCCCTTGTTCTTGTGGTTCTCGTCCAACCCTTGGCGAAACCCCTCCCCTTTGTGAGCTAGCCGAGCCTCCTCCCCTTTGTGGTGTCTAGCCGTAGGGTACCCACTAGCCTAGTTGTGATAGTCGAAATACACCCATGCCTTGTTATTTTCGTATAAATACCCCTTTTGTGGTATAGAAATACTCTCTAGTATTGTTATAATGTCCAAATACCTTGGCCCAAATACCTTGTAGTTTTCCCAGGTTACACTTATACAAAAGCCAGAAAATACTATTATACTTCCTTTAGCCACTAAACGAAACCACTAAGGAAATCTTCATTGATAGTTGAAGTAATTGAGTAGAAGTTGGTTAGAACTTCTAAGGGTTGTTTGGAGGCGGGTTGGGCGCACGGAGTAGGAGCTAAACCTTGCTCGGGATCGACATATACACTCGGATAATTTTGGGCTTATCGAGGTAAACACTCTTGACCTTATTGTAATTGGAAATTACATGTTGTAGGAATATATAGTTGAAGTATACTATATATAGAAATGAACATTATAATTGTGCGGCAATGTCTTGCGACTTAAGCTGAATTTAAAGAAGAGAAGCGAATCTGTAATTACATAGGTGTATTCTGATGAGACTTGTGTAGCATTCTTGTGAGTAGAATTGTACGTCAGGTTAGGCGTGCAAACCCCTACGGTTGGCTTGGTAGCGGCCTCGATAAAGGAGGAGATTTCTGTTTATTGCGGGGAGAGGTCTTTGCGAATTTTACGTAGAATATTCTACATTGAGATCTAAGATGTTAATAGGCGCCTTGTGGCCTCTATAGGTTGAAATCTGCGTGTGGCGTGGTCTACTTGGCTTAAGGTGTAGCCAGCGGTTTGAGGTACTTGGGCGTTTTGCTATTAGTCGATAATCGTCGCGAGGTATGTGAACCTCTCCTATCTTTTCTAGCATGATATGTGTGTAACTATGTAGTACGGTGAGCGTCATGTGCTAAATGTATTTGATTGGTTTAAAACATAAAGTGTTATGTGACTTTATGGCAAGTTAGTTATAACGACTTTATGTAGGTAAGGAAATGCTTTGTGGTTTTAAAAAATGCGATTTGACGTATAAGCGACTTGTTGTGTAATAGTAAAGAATCTTGAAGTATTTCAAAGAATCTTGAATCATCTTTATGAAGAGTAATACTTGGTTTTGAAAACATAAGAGTTATACTAGCTTTATGGGAAGTTAGGTATAACGTCTTAAGAAGAATGGTTTCTTGATTTCTAGAAGTTAAGAGACTTAATCTTAAAAGATAAGAGACTTGACTTGATATGGATGTTAGTGTGAAACCTCATTCGTGAGTAATGAGTACACAGTTGTAAAAGGAATAATGTTTCTTGATTGAAATCGAATAAGTATCGAACAAACCACTGCAGCGCTAATAAAGGAAAATGTAATGACTAATGAAGTATTATTAAAACCAGTAGAAACCTCCATCTGCATAGAAGCTAAGATGAGACAAAATGAGATTACATTTTCTAGATCATGGCTGCTTAATAAGATTGATTATGAACAAGAATAACCTACTACTTTAGGGCATATATTACTCAATTGTTTTAAAAAGAGATTAAGACATTGAACTATGAAACTTTTCTAAAAAGAGACTGGCGTAATTGAAATTAGGCAAACTGGAACTTTAGGGTAAAGAAAGGCATTGTGTTGTCTTAAAATGGTTTAAAACATAAAGTGTTATAACAGCCTTATGGGATGTTGGTTATAACGACTTTATGAAAACAAAAGAAGGGTTTTTATCACTGGTTTTAATGTGGTAACTTGACTTTAAAAAGAGAAGTGTTTTGGTCTAAAAAGAAGGCATGGTATTTCCTTAATTTGGTTTTAAAAAAGGATAGTATGGAAGTTGTTTTGGTTTACTTAAAAGATATAAGTCACTCTATTTTATGCTACGGGTATCGGGTGACTTTTATAAAAAGGGAATGGATCTTTAAAAAGGAATTTAACGTACGTAGTACTTTAGGATTAAAACCCGGACTTTGACATAAAATGAAAGTACCTTGAGTTGTGGATAACTTGTCTATGCTTGTTGTTGTGTAACTTGCCTATGCTTGTTGTTGTGTAACTTGCCTATGCTTGTTGTGATAGCCTTTGTTATGCAAGAATTGTGTTCTATATTACCGCGTCTCTCAATGGAGGGTCGGTTGACTCGTTGAGGACTTACTTGGACGTACCGGCAGTGACGGAAAATTCCGCGGGTATGCTCCTGATGATAGTGTTATTCAATGGACTAGCTCTCCATGAGGTTTCTTCGTTCGGCCTTGGTACGGTGGTCGGCTTCGTACTTGCCGTCTGTGGCTGATTCGGCCTTAGTACACAGTAGTTAGCCCTCGCGCTTGCCGTTCGGTGTAGTGGCGAAGTCTCGTGATCTGACGCTTGGTACCGGTGGTCGACCTCGTACTTGCCGGTCGACTCGTGACCGGCCTTGGTATCGGTAGTCGGCTCTCGCACTTGCCCGTGTCGACCGTGGTTTGGTTGTATTGTATTGTTATTACGGCTTTGGCATCGGTAGGACTTGGTGTTGGTGTACTTCTTGATGTTATCATATCATAGGCTGCCGTGATGAGGAAGGTATTCCACGGGCATGGTGATGTTGTGGCGTGAGACCCATAATTATATTTGAGTAAATGACCGGAGGCGTGAGACCACGACTTGATATAAGCGTTATATGTGTGTCTTGTAGTTTGGTTATCATACATGTCTCTGCTTTATATAGACTATTATGATTTCATTTCTGATATTCTGATTTCACATACTTAGTACTGTTATCTTGACCTCCTTGAGGCTGCGTTCATGCCGCAGTAGAAGTACATCATTGTCGATCCCCTTTTAGGATCACCTTTCGTATTGGGAAGCTCCGTTCCTTGAGGCTTATCTTTGGTATGTTACCACGATGCATGAGGTTGGGGTATGGCGGGCCTGTCCGTCATAGTTGTTGTAAAAATCTTAAGTGCATGCAGCTTTGTTGTGGGCAAGGTTGTAAGGATTATGCTATTGAGACGTTTATATATATATATGTTGAAAGGCAATTTTTTGGTTGCTTTGTTTATTTATAATATCTCTCATTTCATGTTCATGTTTTATTTCCGTGATTTTCTCGATGTTGTATCACTAGGGTGCGGGGTAAGGCACGATCCACGGGCGGATTCGGTCGTGTGATAACTCGAGCTAAGTTTCCTCTGTTTTCCAAAACTCGTCACACGCTTTTAGGGTGGTACCTTCAAGAAAACCCACCGTCAATCCACGAACTCTAAGTGTCGGCGTTGATTATACGCACGACTTCGGTGACTCTGTCGCTAATAACCTCTTACGGATAAGCTTCACCCTATCCACATCCTGCTGAAACAAGTATGAACCAACTATCCGAACGCGCCAACATCGAACCAATCGATCGGACTTACACTTCCGCCCCTACAAGGCGTCATAAGCGATATCCGAATCGAAATGGTAGCTATAAAACACTCCTCAGCGGAGGCAACAATCCTCACGGCCCCTGAAGTCCAAACAACGGCCCGAGGCGAATGCAATCTTGAGACTCACCGAGTTCCTAACCTGCTCGTAAAACTTCGAGAAAAAGAAATAGCCATAACACGGGTTTCTTATGCATCATAAGGTGAAAGTAGGCACCTCGTGCAACCTTACAACCTTCCCGATTGTCACGACCCGTTCCGGGGCCAGTGACTGGTGCCTTACCCGGGCACCCGAGTAGTCATACATCCGAGAAAATCAGCGGAATATAAAAACAAGACATGAAACAATGTAAATTGAGGCACATTTTATCTGAGAAAAATCGCCTTTCGGCATATATAAATAAACCAAAATCTGGCAGTTACATCCCAACTGTACAATAGGACTCTGGACCTCAGAAGTAAACAACTATGGCGGGACAGGGCCCCGCCATACCCTGAATGTACATATATCTACAACATCAGGGAGAACCATACCAAGAGTCGAGCCTCCGGAGAAGATGGAGCTCCTGACACCAAAGCAAAAGATCCTAAGGATGCAGATCTAGTACCTGCTTTCCCTTACCTGCGGCATGAACGCAACCCCCCGAAGGAGGTCGATAACAGTACCAAGTATGTGAAGCGTAAAAATCTTGAATGAAATTATAACATTTTAAAACAAGTTCACAGATATGTACAAAACAACCCAACTTAACTGCACATAGTGCCACGACATAAACAAGAGTAAAATACATGTAACATAACAGGTCTTTTCTAGGCTGCTAATGATCGAAGCAAGGCCAATCGCCCATAGTATCATTATGCGAGCCTAATCTCGGACTCAGTAGTCGCATAGGTCCTCGGACCCGCGTGAGTACTCGCCGCGACGGGGGTAGCTAACCCGCGGCATCATCCTGGACTCCCGCAGTCCGCATAGTCGCCTGGACCACATGAGGTATTCCTCGCATCGGCGTAATACACCCGGAGTGATCAATCCTGGAACTCCCGCAGCTCCGCATAGGTCGCATGGACCCGCATGAGGTATTCCTCGCATCGGGGGTAGCTAACCCGCGGCTCATAACAGGTCAAAAAGGGGGGTAAGTGATATAGTACTAGCACAACGGGCTTATCGTTAAACAACGTAAGCTCAACAGAGTAACCCCCTTATACAACATCACAAGACACTAACACACGTAGTATCATAACATGTTTACTTATCAAACCAACTACTACACCTTCAGAAATTAATACAACGCTTTTATAAACAAATAAGTAAACCGTCCCTTTTTATCTTTCTTAAGTCGTTATACCTAACTTCCCATAAAGCTAGTATAACACTTAAGCCTTTTAAAAACCAATAACTCTTTTCGAAATATTTCAAGGTTCTTATTATTTTAAAACTCAAGTCAAATGACATTAAAGTAAAACCAAGTTTAGTCAACATATGTACGTCTACCGTACTATATATATATTACAAATATCATGCTTAAGAGGATAGGAAGAATCACATACCTCCTTGGCTAAATCCACTTGCCAAGTCGGATATGCCGCGCGTAGAGTGGTCAACCTATAATAGTCAAGATACGACTATTAGCTTCTAGTTGACGTAGAATTCGTCTAAGTAGGATATCTTTATTCTATGGAAAATTGGGCAGCACTTCCCCTGCCTCTACTCACTTTTCCATCTTTTCCAAGGCCCAAGTAACCGTAGTATATATATACCATATATAAGGCGTAATAATTAAACAACATAAAGAAGGGGATTACACGCCCAAACGGTAACGCGATTTACTATCACGCCTTCATAACAACAATAAGTAAAAGAAGGGGATTACGCGCCCAAACGGTAACGCGGTTTACTATCACGCCTTCATAACAACAATAAGTAAAAGAAGGGGATTACGCGCCCAAACGGTAACGCGGTTTACTATCACGCCTTCATAACAACAATAAGTAAAAGAAGGGGATTACACGCCCAAACGGTAACGCGGTTTACTATCACGCCTTCATAACAACAATAATTAAAAAGGGGATCACACGCCCAAACGTAACGCGATTTAAAAATCTTCCCCTTAACAGAAATGTAAATACAGTCCAAAGTAAATACAGTCCTTAAGTTGGGGTCCTTGGCCAACTTTGTTCATTTTACTTATCCAAATTACTCATTAGTCATCCAACTTATATTTCCATTCTTAATATAAGTTATAGTTACTTGTTAAATACTTCTTCACAAGTAAGATACGTTGGATACGTTTTTACCATTTTAACGGCTAACGGCCAATCCTTTCTTTTAACAAGTTAACAAGATCCAACTCTTCCAAACCTTACTCCATATATATATATTCATAATATACTTATAATATATGTATAATGACCAAATCACAAAGAGGTTTAAGATTCACTACCTCAAATAGCCCAAAATCTATCCAAGAACTGTCACGACCCGAACCCGGGCCCGTGACTGGTGCCTTACCCCGGGCACCCTAGTGATACAACATCAGAGAAAATCAGCGGAAATAAAATAAAAAAAAAAAAAAAAACATGAACATGAATTAAGAGACAAGATAAATAAGCAGGCCAACCAAAACAGTTGCCTTCATCATATATATACATAAATACCCGAACAGTTATCCTTTTTACAAACCACACTTGGCGATTACTCTGGACCTCTAAGATTTTTACAATGGCTATGACGGGATAGGGCCCGCCATACCACGAATGTATAAGAATCTGGACTCGAGTAACATACCAAAAGATAAGCCTCCGAAGAAATGGGGCTTCCCGACACGCTGAACTGTGATCCTAAGAGCGAGGATCCACGGCCGATGTACTTCCACTGCGGCGTGAACGCGGCCCAGAAGGAGGTCGATCTAACAGTACCAAGTATGTGAAGCGTAAAATCAGTAAATGAAATCATAATAGTCTATATAAAGCGGGAGACATGTATGATAACCCGGATGAAATACGTGACTTCGCCCGTCTCGGGACTCGGTGTAATATCGGATGAAATCGTGACCACGCCCGTCTCGTGGGACTCGGTGTAAATCGGATGAAATCGTGACCTGCCCATCTCGTGGGACTCGGTGTAAATCGGATGAAATCGTGACCACGCCCATCGTGGGACTCGGTGTAAATCGGATGAAATCGTGACCACGCCCGTCTCGTGGGACTCGGTGTATAATCGTTCATAACAAATCAACCGCCCTCCATCGAGAGGCGAAGTGCGAAATACAACAAAGGCTATCACAACAAGCATGGCGGTTTCACAACAAGCATAGGCAAGCACAACAACAAGCATAGGCAAGCTTCACAACAACAAGCATAGGCAAGCTTCACAACAACAAGCATAGGCAAGCTTCACAACAACAAGCATAGGCAAGTTATACACAACTCAAAGTACTTTCATTTTATGCCAAATGCGGGTTTTAACCTAAAGTACTACGTCGTTAAATTCCTTTTAAAGATCCATTTCTTTACGAAGGTCACCCGATACCCGTAGTATAAAAATAGAGTGACTAACATTGTTAAGTAAACCAAAATGCTTTCCTTTGTAAAATCAAGTAACAACCTTATTTTCCAAACGTTCAAGTTTGCCTAATTTCAAATTCTCAAGTTCCTCATTTTAGAAAAGGTTTCGTAGTTCATAGTTTTAAATCCTTTAAAACATAATTCTCCTTTAAGCGTTTTGAGAAACATATGTCTTATATGTGAGTAGGTTATTCTTGTTTATAATCAATCTTATTAAGCGACCATGATCTAGGAAATGTAATATCATTTTGTCTTATCTTAGCTTACATGCGGATGGAGGTTTCTACTGGTTTTAATACCATACTTCATTATTCAATACATTTTCCTTTATTAACGCTGCAGTGGTTTGTCGATACTTATTCTGATTTCCGAAATCAGTAAAACATTATTCCTTTTAAAACCAGACTCATTACTCACGAATGAGGTTTCACACTTTAACAAAATTCATATCAATACCATTAAGTCAAGTCTCTTATCTTTAAAAAAATCAAGAAGTTTTTTTATCACTCTTAAGACGTTATACCTAACTTCCCATAAAGCTAGTACAACTCTTATGTTTTCAAAGCCAAGTATTACTTTTCTTTCAAAAAGGTCTTTTGAAACACTTCAAGTTCTTTATTACTACACATCAAATCCGTTATAAGTCAAATCGGTTACCACTTTGAAACCACAAAGCATTTTCTTACCTACATAAAGTCGTATAACCAACTTCCCATAAAGCCGTTATAACACTTTATGTTTCAAACCAATCAAATACATTAAACACGTACGCGTCACCGTACTACATAGTTATACACATATCATGCTAGAACAGATAGGAAGAGCTTCACATACCTCGACGATTAACGACTAATAGCAAAGCGCCAAGTACCTCAAACCGTCGGCTACACCTTAAGCCAAGTAGACCACGCCACACGTAGTATTTCAACCTATAGAGGCCACTGGCGCCTATTAACATCTTAGATCTCAATGTAGAATATTCTCAGAAAATTCGACACCTCCCACAACAGCGTAAATCTCTCTCTCTATCGGTAGGCTGGCTTGACCAAGGGGGTTTTACGCCTAATCGGACGTGTACAATTCTACTCACGGTAATACTACACAAGTCTCATGTAATGATCCTATGTAATTCTGATTGATTCACTTCTTAAAATTCAGCTTAAGTCGCAAGACATTCGTAAGTATTATTCGAGCTTAAGTCAAAAGACATTGCCGCACAACTATGTTCGATTCTATATATAGTATACTTAACTATATACTCTACAACATGTAATTTCCAATTACAATGAGAAGGTCAAGAATGTTTACCTCGATAAGCCCAAAATTATCCGAGTTTATATGTCGATCTGAGCAAGGTTTAGCTCCTACTCCATGCGCTCAGGCCGCTCCACCAACCCTTAGAAGTTCTAACCAACTTCTACTTATAACTTCAACCGACTATGAAGGTTTTCCTTAGGGTTTCGTTTTGTGGCTAAAGGAAAGTATAATCGTATTTTTAGGGTTTTTCGTATAAAGGTACTTTGGAAAGTACTACAAGGTATTTGGCTAAAGTATTTTGGGCATTATAACAATACTTGTAGAATACATTTCTACCAAGGGTAGTATTTCGACTAGCACAACTAGGCTAGGGGAGGGGTTCTCGGCTAGAACCACTAGGCAAGGGGGTTGCTCGTGAGGGCTTGAGGGAGAGGGGTGGTGTTTGGGCGAGAACAAGGTTGAGGAGAGGAGGGATTTTTAACACTTAGAGAAATTTTGGATGAAGAAGTTCATCAACTTAGAGGGTATTTATAGGTCAAGCAAAGGCCAACCAAGGGCGAGATTCATCCAAGTGTTAGGCAAGTGTAGGGCTAGGATTAAGCCATGTGCACCTTATCCATCTACCACACCAACTTGCACAAATATCCTACCAACTCCTCGACCCTTTGCCGTCCACCACTTCCAATTAGAGGGTGACAAGTGTCGCCCTCTCGTTGGTCCAAAATGTTTCGTCTCTCGGAAAAATCCGCAAAAATAATAAATGACATAGCCGGAATTTTCCCTTCGCAAGTTTAGAAAAACGTTTCGTCGAAAAACGACTCTTTTCGGCACTTGTGCCCAAATTTTCGAATCTTGCCAACTTTAAGGCTCAAATTATAATACGTACGCCCTTACGTACATACTCTGGAAATACGGGGTATAACAAGAACTTAATGTCGTTCCAAGCAAGTCTTAGCTCCAATCTTTGTATACAAACCCACCACAAATCACCCTAAGAAGCTCCTAACCATCATCTCTTCAAGAATGAACTCAAACAAGTGAAGAACACTAAGGTTCTTGTTCCTAGAGCTCTCGGCCAAGGGTGGCTTTTGTGGCTAGGGAGGTGAAATATTTTCTAACTTTTGGTTAAAAGTCTTCCTAATACACTAGGGAAGAACACTTAAGAGTTTAGCAATTATTGGACAAAGTTTGGTTAGGGGGAGGGTGTGTTCGAAGAGAACCACAAGTGAAGGAGGGAGAGGGAAAATATTTTTCAAGGCTTGAATTAACTAAGTGTGGAAGATTTCATCAACTAAGGGTGCATATATAGGACAACCAAGGGCTAGGATGAAGGCAAGTGTGTGGTTGAGATTGGGGACAAGTGTGTGGGGGTCCCACAAGCCACTTGTCCACACAAAATATCTTGCAAGACTTGGCCACTTGTCTTGGCCACTTGTCAATGAATTTCGGCCAACCTAGCCCACCTAGGGGTGACACATGTCGCCCTCCCATTGGTCCAAAATATTTCATCTCTCGGAAAAATTCGTAATTGGTTAAAATATTAAAAACGTAGAATTTCCTTCCCAAGGTTCGAAATCTTTTTCGTTGGAAATTCACAATTTCACCCTTAACGTAATTAGGGTTTAAACATTTGTACGTACGTCCTCACATACATACTCCGGAAATACGGGGTATAACATTCTCCCCTCCTTAGAAACATTCGTCCCGAATGTTCCTTTCTAAGATAGATAATGATAAGGTCCCCCATAACTTAAACAGTTTACAAATGCCACACATGGCCACAAAACAATACTTAAGCATATAAGTCAATTTAATCAACAAGTAGGAAAGTGAGTTACCTGGAGGTGTGGGGAATAAGTGAGGATACCTCTGCCTCATGTCCTCCTCTGATTCCCACGTCATCTCCTCTCTGTTCTCGTTCCGCCATAGGACCTTGACGGAAGCCACATCCTTCGTCCGCAACCTCCTAACCTGACGATCGAGTATCGCTATGGGACTCTCCTCATACGATAACCCCCCGGTCACCTGGACACCGTCAATCGGGTGTACTCTAGATGGATACCCGACACATCTCCGGCGTAGAAACATGAAAATGGATGCCGCCTCCGGATCGGACGGCAGATCAACTCATAGGCAACCTTGCCTACCTGCGGACAATCGATAGGGCCCAATGTACCTTGGTGAGTTTCCCTTTCTTTCCGAATCTCATCACACCGCCATGGGTGACACGCGAGAAAACCCAATCATTAACCTCGAACTCGGATGTCGACGGCGATGATCTGCATATGACTTACATCGACTACGAGCTGTCGAAGAATCGCTCTGGATAAGCTTCACCTTATCCACAGCCTGCTGCACCAAGTCTGGTCCCACTAACTGCATCTCGCCCACATCGAACCAGCCTATCGGCGATCGCACTTCCTCATACAAGGCCTCATAAGGCGTCATCTGAATACTGGAGTGGTAGCTATTATTATACGCAAACTCAACTAGAGGCAAATGATCCTCCCAGCTACCTCTGAAGTCAATAACACAGGCTCGCAGCATATCCTCAAGAGTCTGGATAGTGCGCTCTGCCTGTCCGTCGATCACGAGGATGGAATGCGATTACTCGAGCTCACTGCGTCCTAAACCCTTCGGAAAGACCTCCGAAGTTAGCCGAAATAACCGGGCTCCTGCATGCGATATGATAGAAGTAGGGACCCCATGCAATCTCACGACCTCTCGGATGTAAAGTCTGGCATAATCCTCAGCCGAAAAGGTCGTTCTGACGGGAAGAAAGTGGGCTGATTTCGTCAGCCTGTCGACGATAACCCATATAGAATCATGTTTCCTCGGAGTGCGAGGTAACCCTGTGATAAAGTCCATGTTGATTACCTCCCACTTCCAGGTCGGGATCTCTATCGCCTGCAATAACCCACCAGGCCTCTGGTGCTCTACCTTCACCTGCTGACAACATGGGCACTGAGCCACGAACTCTGCAACGTCCCTCTTCAAGCCATCCCACCAATACACAGATCTGAGGTCATGGTACATTTTGGTCGACCCCGGATGGATAGAGTAACGCGCGCTGTGTGCTTCCCCTAGAACCTGCTGCCGAAGTCCTGAAATGTCTTGAACACACAACCTGCCCTCAAACCTTAGCACCCCATCAGATGCTATCTCAAAAGGACCCTTCCCTTCACGAAGAGCCGTATCACGGTACCGTGCCAAAATAGGATCCTCAAACTGTTGCCTCTTCACCTCCTCGACGATGGAAGATTCGGCAACCTCTCGAACTCGAACCCCACTGCTATAAGAATCAATCAATCGGACTCCAAGGCTCGCTAGCTGATGCAACTCGCGAACCATGCCCCTCCTCTCTGGTTGTACATCTGATAGACTCCCCATCGACCTACGACTAAGGGCATCTGCCACAACATTGGCCTTCCCTGGGTGGTACAGAATGTCGACATCGTAATCCTTGAGCAGCTCTAACCACCGTCTCTGTCGTAAGTTCAGCTCCCTCTGGCTGAAGATATACTGGAGGCTCTTGTGGTCTGTATAAATATCCATATGAACCCCATACAAATAGTGCCTCCAGATCTTCAAGGCGTGAATCACGGCGCGACTCCAATCATGGGTGGGGTAGTTCCTCTGCTTCTTAAGGCTGTCGGGATCGTCGCTATAACCTTGCCTGCTGCATCAACACACATCCCGGCCCGATGCCCGACGATCACAATACACGACATAGCCGTCTGGACCTGCGGAAGAGTAAGAAGCGGGCGATCGTCGATCTCTCCTTCAAGAATCGGAAACCCCGCTCCAAGCATCGATCCATTGAAACTTAGTGCGCCACGAGTCGGCCTAGTCAATGGTGCGAGATAAGCAAACTTCTCCACGAACCGCCGATAATAACCTGCGAGGCCCAGAAAGTTGCGCACCTCTGTCGGAGTAGTAGGTCTAGGCCAACTCCTGACTGCCTCGATCTTGGCCGTATCCACCCGAATACCATCGGCCCCGACAATATGCCCAAGAAAAGCCACCGAAGCCAACCAAAACTCACATTTGGAAAACTTGGCGTATAACTGCTGGTCCTGGAGAACTCTCAGCACAGTCCTCAAATGCTCCGCATGCTCCTGCTCTGAGCGGGAATAAACCAAGATGTCATCAATGAACACTATCACAAATGTGTCCAAAAATGGCTTGAACACTCGGTTCATCAAATCCATGAATACCGCCGGAGCATTGGTCAAACCGAAAGACATAACCCTGAACTCATAGTGCCCGTACCGGGTCCGGAATGCAGTCCTAGGGATATCCGCCTCTCTAACTCGCACCTGATGATAGCCCGATCGCAGATCAATCTTGGAGAAACATCTCGCACCCTGCAACTGGTCGAACAAATCATCAATCCTGGGAAGGGGGTATCTGTTCTTAATGGTCACCTTGTTCACCGCGATAATCAACACACATGCGCAGCGTCCCGTCATTCTTCTTCACGAACAATACCGGCGCTCCCCAGGGAGAAACACTAGGCCTTATGAAGCCTTTCTCCAGCAAATCTCTCAGCTGGTCCTTCAACTCTCTCAACTCGGCAGGTGCCATTCTGTATGGTGGAATGGAAATAGGTCGAGTGTCTGGAAGCACATCGATACAAAACTCTATCTCCTCTCGGGAGGATACGGAGGTCGTGCTGAAACACATCCGAACTCTCGACTCTGGGCGGCGAAAATCTGGTACGCGACCTCGATTATCAAACACCCGAATGAGATGGTAGATATACCCTTCGCACCATCTTCCGACCTTGAGGTAAGAAATAAACCTACCCGCCGGCGACACGGTGTTCTCCCACTCAATAACGGCTCCCAGAAATCGAACTGCAGCCGTACTACTCTCTTCCTGCGGTCTACATTGGCGTAGCAGAAGCTAACCAATCCATACCCATGATCACATCAAAATCGGTCATTTCAACTCTATCAAGTCGGCTAGTGACGGCATCGCATAAAGACACTGGGCAAGCCCTATATACCCGCCGAGCTACCACCGAATCACCCACTGGCGTAGCTACCTCGAAAGGGTCTATGGACTCAGGCTCTATCCCTATCCTACTAGCAATAAGGGGAGATATATAGGACAGAGTAGAACCCGGATCTATCAAGGCATACGTCACAACAAGCCCGATAAAGTACTTGTGACGACATCCGGTGATGCCTCCTGGTCCTGGCGGCTGGACAAGGCATAAATGCGGTTCTGAGGACCGCTGGAACTGGCACCCCTGCCACGACCTCTGCCGCGACCTGCTGGCCCATGAGCACCCTGCCCTCCGGGGCGAGTAACTGCAGTAGATGAAGACCCGGCAAAAGACACTGTAGGCTGAGCCCTACCACCTGCCACGGCGGGCGACGGTTCCTCGAAATATGACCCTGCTGGCCACAAGTAAAACAAGCTCCTGAGGTATCACCGCATCTCCCGAAATGGGATCTACCACATCAGCCACACTGAGTGGAGTGTGGTCTCGATCGGCTAGTATCCCTGCTGCCCTGGAAGTCAAAGCCACAGGGCCTCGACACGCCCAGAATACCTGGCTGTCCCGAAGGCGGTGTAGGAGTGCTCAGGTGTTGTGGTGCAAATCTAGGCTACGAGGCCGTCCACCGAGAGCTACCAAAGATTGCCGTCTGGCCTTAACCTGCTGATATCTGTCGACCGTCGGCCTCTCTACGCTCGCATCCAGTGCATGAGCCTGCATGCGGGCAATGTCCATGCCCGGCTGAAGAGCCACACCTGAGCAAGACTCTGCCAAGTAGTCATCTAGTCCCGTAACGTAGCGGTGCACTCGGTCCTCCATATCTGCTACTAACGCAGGGACATATCGAGCCAACAAATCGAATTCAACGTTGTACTCGAGCGTGCGCCCTCTGTCTCGGCGTCAAAAATCTGCCGGCGT
This sequence comes from Przewalskia tangutica, assembly GCA_029844215.1. Lineage (NCBI taxonomy): Eukaryota > Viridiplantae > Streptophyta > Magnoliopsida > Solanales > Solanaceae > Przewalskia > Przewalskia tangutica. The sequence goes on along the minus strand of CM056726.1, from coordinate 87,180,157 downwards.
GCCTCCTCATGTGGAGGCAAGAAGTGAGTGAGAAATGCCTCGAGAACTCGTCCCATACAAATGGGCGCATGCTCTCCCGGGATAGCTCGCGAATCAAACCGATCATGCGGTATCACGGCCGTCTGAATCGAAGATCACGGACTCGGTCTCCGAAGCCTTGATCACTCTCATGATCCGCTGTAACTGCCGGATGAACTCCTGTGGATCATCCTCAGGCCTCGACCCGTAGAACTCTGGCGGACTGCAACTCAAGAAATCCCGTAGTCTCAAACTATCCGACCTCGGGTGAACCACGGCTACTACCGGGCCAGGCTGAACGGCGCGTCGGCCTATCCTCGTATGCGGCCACGATCACGGCGATGGCGGGACATCTCCTTGTACCCCATCTCCTCCGCTCCAGGCTGTGGGACTGGAGGCGCAGGTACTGTAGTCTCGGTAGCCTCTGCTGCGGCTCTAAACTCTGTTGTGGCTGGTGGCGTTATGGAACTCGCCGTCTGTAGGTAAGGACTGGGCCTGTGCCCTCGTGGCCCTCTGTGTCATACTAGCAGCTCCCTCAGCTGCCTTTCCCTTCTGGGCCCGGGTTGCCTTGCGTGGAGGCATAGCTGGTACAAAGAGAAATACGTCAGAGGGGGTCTAACTTAATACACAGCTCTAAGGCACGATCTCAGAGTGAGAAGAATGGAAACCAATCCTAAATATCCTGTAGCCTCCTGATTATTTGTGAGGTGCACAACACACCGATAATCAAGACTCTACTAGATACGGTCTGTAGACACTTTCCGAGGATTAACTGCTCTGATACCACTTTTGTCACGACTGTTCGGGGCGATGGATCGTGCCTTACCCGGACACCCGAGTAGTCATACATCAGAGAAAATCAGCGGAATATAAAAACAAGACATGAAACAATGTAAATTGAGGCACAGTTTATCTGAGAAAAATCGCCTTTCGGCATATATAAATAAACCAAAATCTGGCAGTTACATCCCAACTGTACAATAGGACTACAGACCTCTAAGGAAGTAAACAACTATGGCGGGACAGGGCCCCGCCATACCCTGAATGTACATATATCTACAACATCAGGGAGAACCATACCAAGAGTCGAGCCTCCGGAGAAGATGGAGCTCCTGACACCAAAGCAAAAGATCCTAAGGATGCGGATCTAGCACGTGCTTTCCCTTACCTGCGACATGAACGCAGCCCCCCGAAGGAGGTCAGTACAACATGTACCAAGTATGTGAAACTGTAAAGTACTGAATGAAATTATAACATTTTAAAACAAGTTCACAGATATGTACAAAACAACCCAACTTAACTGCACATAGTGCCACGGCATAAACAAGAGTAAAATACATGTAACATAACAGGTCTTTTCTAGGCTGCTAATGATCGAAGCAAGGCCAATCGCCCATAGTATCATTATGCGAGCCTAATCCTGGACTACCGTAGTCCGCATAGGTCCCTCGGACCCGCATGAGGTACTCGCCGATCGGGGTAGCTAACCCGGCATCATCCTCGACTCCGCATCGCATAGTCGCCTGGACCGCATGAGGTATTCCTCGCATCGGCGTAACACACCCGGAGTGATCAATCCTGGAACTCCCGCAGCTCCGCATAGGTCGCATGGACCCGCATGAGGTATTCCTCGCATCGGGGGTAGCTAACCCGCGGCTCATAACAAGTCAAAAAGGGGGGTAAGTGATATAGTACTAGCACAACGGGCTTATTGTTAAACAACGTAAGCTCAACAGAGTAACCCCCTTATACAACATCACAAGACACTAACACACGTAGTATCATAACATGTTTACTTATCAAACCAACTACTACACTAACACACCGATAATCAAGACTCTACTAGATACGGTCTGTAGACACTTTCCGAGGATTAACTGCTCTGATACCACTTTTGTCACGACCCGTTCCGGGGCCAGTGACTGGTGCCTTACCCGGACACCCGAGTAGTCATACATCAGAGAAAATCAGCGGAATATAAAAACAAGACATGAAACAATGTAAATTGAGGTACGCTTTATTCGAGAAAATCGCTTTCGCATATATAAATAAACCAAAATCGCGATTACATCCCAACTGCATAATAGACTCTGCACTTCAGGAAGTAAACAACTATGGCGGGACAGGGCCCCGCCATACCCTGAATGTACATATATCTACAACATCAGGGAGAACCATACCAAGAGTCGAGCCTCCGGAGAAGATGGAGCTCCTGACACCAAAGCAAAAGATCCTAAGGATGCGGATCTAGCACCTGCTTTCCCTTACCTGCGACATGAACGCAGCCCGGCGAGGTCGATAACATGTACCAAGTATGTGAAAGCAGAAAGATCGAATGAAATTATAACATTTTAAAACAAGTTCACAGATATGTACAAAACAACCCAACTTAATCGCATATAGTGCCACAGATAAACAAGAGTAAAATACATGTAACATAACAGTCTTTTCTAGCCGCTAATGATCAAGCAAGGCCAATCGCCCATAAGATCATTATGCGAGCCTAATCTCGACTACCAGAGTCCGCATAGGTCCTCGACCCGCATGAGGTACTCGTGACGGGGTAGCTAACCCGGCATCATCCTCGACTCCCGCGATCCGCATAGTCGCTGACCGCATGAGGTATTCCTCGACGGCCAGAACACACCCGAGTGATCAACTCGAACTCCGCAGACTCGCATAGGTCGCGTGGACCGCATGAGGTATTCCTCGATCGGTAGCTAACCCGCGCTCATAACAAGTCAAAAGGGTAAGTGATATAGTACTAGCACAACGCTTATTGTTAAACAACGTAAGCTCAACAGAGTAACCCCTTATACAACATCACAAGACACTAACACACGTAGTATCATAACATGTTTACTTATCAAACCAACTACTACACTAACACACCGATAATCAAGACTTACTAGATACGGTCAGACACTTTCCGAGGATTAATCGCTCGATACCACTTTTGTCACGACTCGCCCGGCTGATCGTGCCTTACCCGACACCCGAGTAGTCATACATCGAGAAAATCAGCGGAATATAAAACAAGACATGAAACAATGTAAATTGAGGCACGCTTATTCGAGAAAATCGCTTTCGCATATATAAATAAACCAAAATCGCGCTACATCCCAACCGCATAATAGACTACGCACTTCTGGAAGTAAACAACTATGGCGGGACAGGGCCCCGCCATACCCTGAATGTACATATATCTACAACATCAGAGAGAACCATACCAAGAGTCGAGCCTCCGGAGAAGATGGAGCTCCTGACACCAAAGCAAAAGATCCTAAGGATGCGGATCTAGCACGCGGCTTTCCTTACTGCGACATGAACGCAGCCAAGGAGGTCAAGATAACATGTACCAAGTATGTGAAATCAGAAATCTTGAATGAAATTATAACATTTTAAAACAAGTTCACGATATGTACAAAACAACCCAACTTAACTGCACATAGTGCCACGGCATAAACAAGAGTAAAATACATGTAACATAACAGGTCTTTTCTAGGCTGCTAATGATCGAAGCAAGGCCAATCGCCCATAGTATCATTATGCGAGCCTAATCTCGACTACCAGAGTCCGTGATAGTCCGCCGGACCGCGTGAGGTACTCACCGACGGGGTAGCTAACCCGCGGCATCATCCTCGACTCCCGCACCGCATAGTCGCTGGACCGCATGAGGTATTCTCGATCGGCGTAACACCCGAGTGATCAATCTCGAACTCCCGCAGCCCGCATAGGTCGCGTGGACCCGCATGAGGTATTCCTCGTGACGGTAGCTAACCCGCGGCTCATAACAAGTCAAAAAGGGGGGTAAGTGATATAGTACTAGCACAACGGGCTTATTGTTAAACAACGTAAGCTCAACAGAGTAACCCCCTTATACAACATCACAAGACACTAACACACGTAGTATCATAACATGTTTACTTATCAAACCAACTACTACACCTTCAGAAATTAATACAAGGCTTTTATAAACAAATAAGTAAACCGTCCCTTTTTATCTTTCTTAAGTCGTTATACCTAACTTCCCATAAAGCTAGTATAACACTTAAGCCTTTTAAAAACCAATAACTCTTTTCGAAATATTTCAAGGTTCTTATTATTTTAAAACTCAAGTCAAAGGACATTAAAGTAAAACCAAGTTTAGTCAACATATGTACGTCTACCGTACTATATATATATTACAAATATCATGCTTAAGAGGATAGGAAGAATCACATACCTCCTCGGCTAAATACACTTGCCAAGTCGGATATGCCGCGCGTAGAATGGTCAACCTATAATAGTCAAGATACGACTATTAGCTTCTAGTTGACGTAGAATTCGTCTAAGTAGGATCTCTTTATTCTATGGAAAATTGGGCAGCACTTCCCCTGCCTCTACTCACTTTTCCATCTTTTCCAAGGCCCAAGTAACCGTAGTATATATATACCATATATAAGGCGTAATAATTAAACAGCATAAAGAAGGGGATTACACGCCCAAACGGTAACGCGGTTTACTATCACGCCTTCATAACAACAATAAGTAAAAGAAGGGGATTACGCGCCCAAACGGTAACGCGGTTTACTATCACGCCTTCATTACAACAATAAGTAAAAGAAGGGGATTACGCGCCCAAACGGTAACGCGGTTTACTATCACGCCTTCATAACAACAATAAGTAAAAGAAGGGGATTACGCGCCCAAACGGTAACACGGTTTACTATCACGCCTTCATAACAACAATAATTAAAAAGGGGATCACACGCCCAAACGGAACGCGATTTAAAAATCTTCCCCTTAACAGAAATGTAAATACAGTCCAAAGTAAATACATTCCTTAAGTTGGGGTCCTTGGCCAACTTTGTTCATTTTACTTATCCAAATTACTCATTAGTCATCCAACTTATATTTCCATTCTTAATATAAATTATAGTTACTTGTTAAATACTTCTTCACAAGTAAGATACGTTGGATATGTTTTTACCATTTTAATGGCTAACGACCAATCCTTTCTTTTAACAAGTTAACAAGATCCAACTCTTCCAAACCTTACTCCATATATATATATTCATAATATACTTATAATATATGTATAATGACCAAATCACAAAGAGGTTTAAGATTCACTACCTCAAATAGCCCAAAATCTATCCAAGAACTTAATGTCATTCCAAGCAAGTCTTAGCTCCAATATTTGTATACAAACCCACCACAAATCACCCTAAGAAGCTCCTAACCATCATCTCTTCAAGAATGAACTCAAACAAGTGAAGAACACTAAGGTTCTTGTTCCTAGAGCTCTCGGCCAAGGGTGGCTTTTGTGGCTAGGGAGGTGAAATCTTTTCTAACTTTTGGTTAAAAGTCTTCCTAATACACTAGGGAAGAACACTTAAGAGTTTAGCAATTATTGGACAAAGTTTGGTTAGGGGGAGGGTGTGTTCGAAGAGAACCACAAGTGAAGGAGGGAGAGGGAAAATATTTTTCAAGGCTTGAATTAACTAAGTGTGGAAGATTTCATCAACTAAGGGTGCATATATAGGACAACCAAGGGCTAGGATGAAGGCAAGTGTGTGGTTGAGATTGGGGACAAGTGTCTGGGGGTCCCACAAGCCACTTGTCCACACAAAATATCTTGCAAGACTTGGCCACTTGTCTTGGCCACTTGTCAATGAATTTCGGCCAACCTAGCCCACCTAGGGGTGACACATGTCGCCCTCCCATTGGTCCAAAATATTTCATCTCTCGGAAAAATCCGTAATTGGTTAAAATATTAAAAACGTAGAATTTCCTTCACAAGGTTCGGAATCTTTTTCGTTGGAAATTCACAATTTCACCCTTAACCTAATTAGGGTTTAAACATTTGTACGTACGTCCTCACATACATACTCTGGAAATACAGGGTATAACACTGATATAACAACTCGCATAACCCTCTGCCGAGTACACGGTCCTGACTGAAAGATAAGATGGGCTGACCTTATCGGCCGACTACTGGTCGAACGCATCCACGAACTCGTATGATGGTTAACTAAACTTGGGCCTAACATCCTCATGACTCTATCACAAAGCGGGACCACCACAACCGACCCACCATTAATACAGCCGCGGTTGACCCGCGATCGATCCTCAACCCGACCCGCTATCGCGCAAAAACTCTTGTTCCCCGATCCGAAACAATCTCACCATCGAGTCACGAAAACCTAGTGGTCTTCTTAGCTCAACTACCCTCTTTCATATCATACCACTCAGGGACTTATCACACAAACATATCTCACGAGTACTAAGCACTCCGATAAGGGTCTAAAATAAATCTTTTACTCGAGATGGCCTTGCCTCTAAGGTCTCCATGTATAATATTCTAAGGCTCACACTTTCCCTAACCCCAATCTTACCCTTTTTACTAACCATGATTTCTAATCATAATTAACACAATGCTGTCTGAACACAACACTTATGATATACTCGTATTAACACACATACAAATCTCTAGAGGGTTAAGGATATACATGTATCTACTGCTTCACTACCCTTTATCGTTCTAATCAATCCTGCCCTGTTGGGCCCATAGCTAGGGAAGATGACGAACTAGCCACAGATCCTGAAGGCTGAGTCTTTACATCCGCGCCACATCTGGTCGGACAATTTCTCGCAAAATGGCCCTGCTGGCCGCAAGCATAACAAGTTGTCGAAGAAGTACGACACTCCCCACAATGACACTTACCACAACGTCCACACCTAGGTGAGGGTGGCCTCCTCTGGCTAACACCCCTTCCTCTCCGAGCCACTGAATCCGCAACTGATCTGGTAGGCTGAGTCCTCCTACTTGCATCCACAAAAAGACGACATTCCCCGGGATGACGCCTGCCACACTGTGAATACTGAGGGAATCAATCACTGGCCGGAACCTACGCAGATTCGGAATCAAGCTCGAGCTCACCAACTCCGCATACCTCGAACGCCCCGTCTCGCGAGGACCACTCAGATCGGCGGAGGCGCATATCCGCCGCTCACGAGGCGATTCGCCGAAAGTTACCAAAGGATCCCGCCGACGGGCCCTCTTCTGCTGATTTTGGTTAACCCGTTGATCCCTACGTTTCTCGGCCTGCTGCGCATAAGCCCGTACACAGGCCATGCTCAAGCCTGACTGAAGAGCTATTCTTGCACAACCCTCTCTGGTTGCTAAATCCATAGCTAGTAACAGGGTCGTCTCTTTGCAATCCATACTTTCTGCTACTGGTCGTGGAACTGAAGGTTCGAATATCATGGCCGCAGTAGGAACTGCTGCCGCTGTGCTAGACTCTGCTGGGACTGGCGGCGTCGCCGAACTCCCCGAATGAAGCACCACCGTGTGATGATTGGGCTGTGCCCTAGTAACCCTTCAGGTTTCTACTCGCAGCCTCCTTGGTCGCCTTGCCCTTCGCCCGGGTTGCCTTTACGCGAGGCATAACGGTGGAAAGAAATACGTTAGAGGGGTCCAACTTATAACACATCTCTAAGCACGATCTCAGAGTGAGAAGAATGGAAACCAATCCTAAATATCCTATAGCCTCCTGATTATTGGTGTGGTGCACAACCCACCGATAATCAAGACTCTACTAGATACGGCTCATAGACACTTTCCGAGGATTAATCGCTCGATACCACTTTTGTCACGACCAACCGGGCTCGTGGATCGGTGCCTACCTCGGCACCCAAGTAGACATACATCGAGTAATCGGAACATAAAATAAGACATGAAATAATATGAAGTGTAAAGCTTTTTCATAAAAGTTGCCTTACGGCATATATATATATATATAACTTGAATCCAACAGTTACATCCCTTTTACAAACTCGCCACAACAAGATTACTGCACTTCTAAGAATGATATAACAACAATGGCGGATGTGGCCCCGCCATACCTCGAATGTAAGTACTACAACGACAGGGAACTATACCACCGATAAGCCTCCGAGAAACGGAGCTTCCCAAAACGTCAACTGTGATCCTAAGAGCGAGGATCGACGATCGTGTACTCTACCGCGGCATGAACGCACTTCAAGGAGGTCGATAACAGTACCAAGTATGTGAAATCAAAATACCGCAAATGAAATCATAGTAGTCTATATAAAGCAGAGACATGTATGATAACCAAACTACAGTTCACAATAAATAAGCAGTCATGTCAAGTCAGGGACTCACGCCCTCAAAGTCATCACTCAAATATAACTATGGGTCTCACGCCCACAACATCAATCATACCCGTGGAATACCTTCCTCACTGCCGGCAGTCTATGATATAAAAGCACCAAGAAATACACATGAACACCAGGTCCCACCTGTGTCATAATAAAACCATACGGGGTAAGTACGAAGGCATAGCCGACTACTAAAACCCACAGTACCAACAAAGTCATAAACTGTATCACGAGGTATGTCTAGACCGCCACATGATCGAAGCTGGCCACTCGCCCGCAGTATCAAATGTGCGCGTCTAATCCTGGAACTTCCCGCAGCTCCACATAGGCCACTCACATAGGCCCGCATGAGGTATTCCCCGCATCGAGGGTAGATACTCCCCGGCATCGTCTTGGACTCGCAGTCCGCATGGCCATATAGACCGCATGACCACAAAGGCCGCACACTAACCTGGAACTCTCGTAGCTCCACATAGGTCCCCTGGACCCGCATGAGGTATTCTCGAATCATGGTCCTGCATCACCGAGTCTACCTCGCATCGGAGGCGCACTTTAACCCCTGTGATCATGTCAAGAGGTGAGTGATATAATACTAACATAACAGCTTATCGTTAAACAACATAAGCACAACAAGGGAAACCCCTTTACACAAACATCACAAGATACTAACACACGTAGCATCCTAACATGTTTACTTATCAAAGCAACAAGAAAGTATTACAAGGCTATCACAAACCAACACAATCAAGTTATTCACACAAGGTACTTTCTACTTTATTGTCACGACCCGACCCCGGGACCGCGACTGGTGCCCTACCTGGGCACTCTTACAGGTATACATCAGAGATAATCAGCGGAACATACATGAACCTTATAAAATAAAACAATGTAAAACAACAAAGTTAGCCGACAGGCTACCTTTCCTGACATAAATATATACAACCAGCGGTTGCCTCATTTCTTTACAAATCGACCCACAAATGTGACTACGCACTTCTAAGAGTTTTAACGAACAATCGTGGGCGGACAGGCCCCGCCATACCCCTGAATATACATGAATCTACTACCTCAGGGAACACCGTACCAAGAGCTAAGCCTCCGGAGCAAATGGAGCTTTCTCTCAAAAACTGAACCGAGATCCTAAGAGCAAGGATCGCCAACTGGTACCTAAACTGCGGCATTTAACGCAACTGACGGGGCCGCATAACAAATTTAATATGGAATGTAAATAACGCATAAGAAATGATCATAATCAGATAAAAGAATGACAAGGACAAGTATAAAAATACATACTGATCCTCGCCGTGTCATTACCACTTATGAACTTAATCGCACCTTATTATCTTTTTCATTCTCAATAAAAGCTATAGCCACATTCTTACGCATACGATTAGGAAAAATCATTAAGTTCATTATCAGATAACTTACTTATCTTTCATAAGTATAATCCGCCCTTTTGTGAGGGGCACCTACACTACCCGCCCAAATCGACGCGATCAAGCGTCACATAGTCCGCCTGCAGGTATACCGTCCGCCCAACTCGGTCGATAATGTCATATAGTCCGCTCAGAAGGTATCTCGCCCGCCATTCTCGGTCGATAATGTCATATAGTGCGCCTGAAGGTATCTCGCCCGCCCATTCTCGGTCGATAATGTCATATAGTTCCGCCTGCAGGTATACGCCTGCCCATTCTCGGTCGATAATGTCATATAGTCCGCCTGAAGGTATCTCGCCGGCCCATTCTCGGTCGATAATGTCATATAGTGCGCTCAGAAGGTATCTCGCCCGCCCATTCTCGGTCGATAATGTCATATAGTGCGCCTGCAGGTATCGCCCGCCATTCCTGGGTCGATAATGTCATATAGTCTGCCCGTAAAGGTATACTGCCCGGCCCATTCCTGGGTCGATAATGTCATATAGTCTGCCCGTAAAGGTATACTGCCCGGATACTAACAACTATAGTATCAAGTCCTATCCACCTTTCAGGACAAGTCACAATACCTTTTTAGAAATACAATTACCGGCTTCTAAAACAAGTGACTTCTTTCTTAAAAACCCTAAGCAACTGGTACCTTAAAAACAGTTTGCCCTTCTTTATTACAAATCATCTCATTACTTACATTACTGAAGAAAACCATTCTTTTAACTTTCCATAAAGCCGTTATAACCAACTTCCCATAAAGTCGTTATAACCCTTTATGGTTTTAGACCAACTCATTCCTTTTATAACCAAGAGACTTCTACTTTTTGAAACCAAGTATTAAATACTTTCAAATCAATTCTCTTAACTTTCAAAAATACAATTAGTCTCTTAACCTTTTGAACTCAAGTGACTCCTTTTATTATAAAACCTTAGGCAATTGATGCCTTAAAATCAAGTTGCCTTTTTATTAAAAACAAGTCATTTATCTTTCCATAAAACAAATATAACTAACTTCCCATAAAGCCGTTATATTCACTTTATGCCTTAGTCAAAAACAATTTCCTATCCAAGGGACTTATACGTTTAAAACGGAACAAGTATCACATACTTCAAAACTCTTCAAGTCCCTTAACTTTACTAAGACTTAAGACATCCTTAATATTTTCAAAGTGAGTTAACTTCCTAACTCACCCGACTTGGCATTTTATAAGGCTAGCAAAGAAAGTCAAAGTCTCAGACGCTCACCGTACTACATACGTGCAACTAGTCATGCTTAAAGATAGGAAAAGTTCTACATAGAGTAGATCACACAACTACCTCTTAACTTCTAAGAGTAACAGGAAACATGAAATGATACCACAGGTATATTCCATACATAGAATCATGCCAAAGGAAGGAAGAGGTTCACATACCTCGCGACGATTGTCGACAAGTAGCAAAATGCTCCAAAGTACTTCAACCTTGAGCTATCCCATTCTTCAAGTAGGATACACTATACTTAGTTCTTCAACCTATCATGGTCACAATACGTCCATTAACCCCTTACTTCAACGTAGAATATTCTATGTGCTAAGTCGCCAAATTCTACGGAAAATCGGACAACACCTCCTTTGTTTCTACTACAATGCCACCTTTTTCAAGGCCGAATACAATAACCAAACACGCCACATTTAAGGCCCAAACAATGAAATCAACACAGGGATTACACGCCTACTAGACGTGTAAAATTCCGCCCCACAAAAGATAACAAACTACAACAACTACTAGCCCATTTTCGGCCAACTTGAAGTACTACAACATCAATTCTTATTCAAATTCCATCTCAAACCAAGTTATTAGCCTAACATGATATCAAGTCGCAATTGATTATAACCACTATAATCCTCAAGTAAACAACATGCGACGATTTCTAATAAACGACCAATAAGTAATCCAACTTCAAGTGGCTAATATAACATTTCGGATTTAGGCTACAAGCAATCCATAATACTTACGAACTTCAACATATCAACTTCATGCTAGCAACACGTAAAGCTAACAACAACAACATATATATAATCTTGTAACACTAATTAAGAGACAAGATTATACCTCAACGAATCTCAATTCAATTCCAACCAAGTCGCTTCCTTAGCAACTTAGAGACTCTTCAAGACACTTCAATCCGCTACTGAGACCCTTAGAACCATACCAACAACTTTCCTTCAACTTCCAATCCAAAACCTAGAAAAGCAACTAGGTTTTCGCCATGACTAACCCGAAAACTATCTTTTCCGAGATTTTTCTATTGAGATATGCTTACAATACACTTAGGAACCTTGGTTTAAAATGGGGAGCTAAAAGAACAAGGAACAAAGATTTTTCTTTTCTATGGACATGGAACCCGAGAGCACTCCTTAGTGTTCTTCAAATTTTCATGAATTTTTCTAAGTGTTGGACACACTCTTGCTACTAGTAGTGTTATATAGCACATTGGAGGGTCATGATATGAACAATTGGGTGGTTAGGATGAAGTCTTACTAAATATCAAGGCTTTGTGGGTCCATTGACCAAGTCAATTATGTCAAGCTCACTACATTGCAAGACTTGTCTTCCTAACAAGGGTCAAATGACCCTTGTGTCCATGTTGAAATCGTCCAAGCTCACTTAAGGGGGGGTGACACGTGTCGCCCTCCCATTCGTCACAATATTACGTTTTCCGACAATTTCATAATTCCGATAAATTTTTACAAGTCTCAAATCTTAACACTTGTGAGTTCTTACTTACGTTCTTAAAACATGTCCTGCAAATACGGGGTGTAACATTCTTCCCCCCTTAGAAACATTCGTCCCCGAATGTTCTTTCGGAGTCAAACTTATAATTAGCAACATAGTTTCCTTTCACAATCCCGACATACCAATAATACCACACATGGCCCTAATACCTCGTACACGCATATCCGTCCATTCATAAGCCCAAACGAGATAATCTTTTCGTACTTCCAACTCCTTCTAACATATACATAGTCTCAATACAATCTGTTCATGAAACTTAAACATACCACAACTTTATCATGCATACAAGTTTCTAAAGGGCCAAGGACATACCTGAAACCATATAGGCGGTTCAAAGGACCGCTAAAGCTGGGAACTTCCACCATGACCTCTGCCACTACCGGTGCATGGACATCTGCCTAGCTATCAAGGCGAAGAACCCGCAATCGATCCAGAGATCGTGTTGTCCCACCAGACCTCTATAAGGACATTCTTCTAACATATGGCCTAGACGACCACAAGAAAAACAAGCACCTGCATCGCCGCGACATACCCCGTAACGTAACCTACCACATCGGGCGACGAGGCAAAGATGGCCTCGATCGCCTGGAACCCCATCTCCCGAGACTCGAAGCTCTAGAGACTGACCGCCTCGTATTCCCGTGGTCGTGGAAAACCTCGCCGAAATCGTGGAGGAGCACTTTGCCGGGCCGCAATGTAGACCTAGTCCGCCAGACCGCCCGCCTAAGATCGCCTGAGACTGATGTCTCGCCCTTCGGGCCGGGCTCGAGTCAAATTGATCCTCCTCTCTATCCTCTATCCTCGCGCATAGGCTCGCATCCTAGCAATGTCCATACCGGCCAAGAGCTACCCCAAGCATGCAAGAATCATACGACTGCCTAGCCCCATCACATAACGATGAACTCTATCCGCCATGTTAGCTACAATGGTGTGCGCATGCCTGGCCAAGGAGTCAAACTCCAGGCTATACTCCCTGATAGTCCTTCTATTCTGCCTTAAGGTCAAAAATCTATCTACGCGGGCCCTCCTCATCTCGTGAGGCAAAAGTGATCCATAAAGGCCTCGTGAACTCCTCCCAAACACCGGAAGAGCATCATCCCTCTCGCCAAGACTCCATGACTCAAACCGTTCAACGCAATATCGCAGAACCCAGAAGAGGCTAGTATAATGCACTGCCTCCAAGCCTTAAGAACTCGCATAGTCCGTCAGAGTCGAACGAACTCCTGCGATCCTCCTCGCACTAACCATAAAACTCGGGCGGATGACAACCTAAAAATCCCGAATCCGCAAATCGCCGGCCAGTGGTTAGCTACTCGCTCCGCTTGCCACGCCTAACACTATGTCACCAATAGCCCGACCGCTTCCATAATCTCTAAACTCGCCCGGCCGCTGGATCGAGGCTCTGCACGAACCTCGAGCTACCGCCGCCTTCCTCTAATATTGCTTGCTGGTTGAACTCGCCGCCCCACCTACTACCTCGTGCATAGTCCGTGCCCGAGTCCCGTAACCCTCTGTACCTCTAGCAGCCTCGCCGCCGCTTTGCCCTTCTGGGCCCTGGTCGCCTTCCGAGGAGGCATAACTGTTTCATAAGAATAGGTCAGAGAGGATTCAACCTAATAAGACAGCTCTACTGCACGATCTTAGAAAGAGAAGAATGGAAACCAATCCTAAATGTCCTGCAGCCTCCTGATTATAGATGTGGTGCACAACACACCGATAATCAAGACTCTACTAGACACGGTCTGTAGACACTTTCCGAGGACTAACTGCTCTGATACCACTTTTGTCACGACCCGACCCCGGGACCGCGACTGGTGCCCTACCTGGGCACCCTTACAGGTATACATCAGAGATAATCAGCGGAACATACATGAACCTTATAAAATAAAACAACAGAAGTAAAACAACAGGTTAGCCGATAGGGCTACCTTCCTGGACATAAATATATACAACCGAAGCAGTTGCCTCATTTCTTTACAAACTGACCCACAAAATGTGACTACAGACCTCTAAGAGTTTTAACGTAACAACTGTGGCGGGACAGGGCCCCGCCATACCCCTGAATATACATGAATCTACTACCTCAGGGAACACCGTACCAAGAGCTAAGCCTCCGGAGCAAATGGAGCTTTCTCTCAAAATCAACCGAGATCCTAAGAGCAAGGATCGCCAACCTGGTACCTAAACTCGCGGCATTTAACGCAGCCACTGACGGGTCGATAACAAAGTGCGAATATGGAACAGAAATAACGTGAAGAAATGATCATAATCAGATAAAAGACTGACAAGGACAAGTATAAAAATACATACCAGATCCTGCCGTGTCATTACCACTTATGAACTTAATCGCACCTTATTATCTTTTTCATTCTCAATAAAAAGCTATAGCCACATTCTTACGTACATGATTAGGAAAAAATCATTAAGTTCATTACTGTATAACTTACTTATCTTTCATAAGTATAATCCGGCCCTTTTAGGAGGGGAACCTACACTACCCGGCCCAAACTGGGACGCGATCAAGGTCACATAGTGCGCCTGAAGGTATACCGTCCGCCCAACTCGGTCGATAATGTCATATAGTCCGCGTGAAGGTATACCGCCTGCCCATTCTCGGTCGATAATGTCATATAGTGCGCGTAAAGGTATCTCGCCCGCCCATTCCTCGGTCGATAATGTCATATAGTCCGCCTGCAGGTATACCGCCCGCCCATTCTCGGTCGATAATGTCATATAGTCCGCGTGCAGAAGGTATATCGCCCGCCCATTCTCGGTCGATAATGTCATATAGTGCGCCTGCAAAGGTATCTCGCCGCCCATTCTCGGTCGATAATGTCATATAGTCCGCCTGCAGAAGGTATACGCCCGCCCATTCTCGGTCGATAATGTCATATAGTGCGCCTGCAAGGTATACGCCCGCCCATTCTCGGTCGATAATGTCATATACCGCCTGCAAAAGTATACCGCCCGCCCATTCTCGGTCGATAATGTCATATAGTCCGCCTGCAAAGGTATACCGCCCGCCCATTCTCGGTCGATAATGTCATATAGTCCGCGTGAAAGGTATCGCCGGATACTAACAACTATAGTATCAAGTCCTATCCACCTTTCAGACAAGTCACAATACCTTTTAGAAATACAATTACCACTTCTAAAACAAATGACTTCTTTCTTAAAAACCCTAAGCAACTGGTACCTTAAAAACAGTTTGCCCTTCTTTATTACAAATCATCTCATTACTTGCATTACTGAAGAAAACCATTCTTTTAACTTTCCATAAAGCCGTTATAACCAACTTCCCATAAAGTCGTTATAACCCTTTATGGTTTTAGACCAACTCATTCCTTTTATAACCAAGAGACTTCTACTTTTTGAAACCAAGTATTAAATACTTTCAAATCAATTCTCTTAACTTTCAAAAATACAATTAGTCTCTTAACCTTTTGAACTCAAGTGACTCCTTTTATTATAAAACCTTAGGCAATTGATGTCTTAAAATCAAGTTGCCTTTTTATTAAAAACAAGTCATTTATCTTTCCATAAAACAAATATAACTAACTTCCCATAAAGCCGTTATATTCACTTTATGCCTTAGTCAAAAACAATTTCCTATCCAAGGGACTTATACGTTTAAAACGGAACAAGTATCACATACTTCAAAACTCTTCAAGTCCCTTAACTTTACTAAGACTTAAGACATCCTTAATATTTTCAAAGAAGTGAGTTAACTTCCTAACTCACCCGACTTGGCATTTTATAAGGCTAGCAAAGAAAGTCAAAGTCTTGTACGTCTACCGTACTACATACGTGCAACTAGTCATGCTTAAAGATAGGAAAAGTTCTACATAGAGTAGATCACACAACTACCTCTTAACTTCTAAGAGTAACAGGAAACATGAAATGATACCACAGGTATATTCCATACATAGAATCATGCCAAAGGAAGGAAGAGGTTCACATACCTCGCGACGATTGTCGACAAGTAGCAAAATGCTCCAAAGTACTTCAACCTTGAGCTATCCCATTCTTCAAGTAGGATACACTATACTTAGTTCTTCAACCTATCATGGTCACAATACGTCCATTAACCCCTTACTTCAACGTAGAATATTCTAAGTGCTAAGTCGCCAAATTCTACGGAAAATCTGACAAAGACCTCCTTTGTTTCTACTACAATGCCACCTTTTTCAAGGCCGAATACAATAACCAAACACGCCACATTTAAGGCCCAAACAATGAAATCAACAATAGGGGATTACACGCCTACTAGACGTGTAAAATTCCGCCCCACAAAAGATAACAAACTACAACAACTACTAGCCCATTTTCGGCCAACTTGAAGTACTACAACATCAATTCTTATTCAAATTCCATCTCAAACCAAGTTATTAGCCTAACATGATATCAAGTCGCAATTGATTATAACCACTATAATCCTCAAGTAAACAACATGCGACGATTTCTAATAAACGACCAATAAGTAATCCAACTTCAAGTGGCTAATATAACATTTCGGATTTAGGCTACAAGCAATCCATAATACTTACGAACTTCAACATATCAACTTCATGCTAGCAACCCGTAAAGCTAACAACAACAACATATATATAATCTTGTAACACTAATTAAGAGACAAGATTATACCTCAACGAATCTCAATCCAATTCCAAATCCGAAGTCGCTCCTTAGCAACTTAGAGACTCTTCAAGACACTTCAATCCGCTACTTGAGACCCTTAGAACCATACCAACAACTTTCCTTCAACTTCCAATCCAAAACCTAGAAAAGCAACTAGGTTTTCGCTTTGCGACTAACCCGAAAACTATCTTTTTCCGAGATTTTTCTATTGAGATATGCTTACAATACACTTAGGAACCTTGGTTTAAAATGGGGAGCTAAAAGAACAAGGAACAAAGATTTTTCTTTTCTATGGACATGGAACCCGAGAGCACTCCTTAGTGTTCTTCAAATTTTCATGAATTTTTCTAAGTGTTGGACACACTCTTGCTACTAGTAGTGTTATATAGCACATTGGAGGGTCATGATATGAACAATTGGGTGGTTAGGATGAAGTCTTACTAAATATCAAGGCTTTGTGGGTCCATTGACCAAGTCAATTATGTCAAGCTCACTACATTGCAAGACTTGTCTTCCTAACAAGGGTCAAATGACCCTTGTGTCCATGTTGAAATCGTCCAAGCTCACTTAAGGGGTTGACACGTGTCGCCCTCCCATTCGTCACAATATTACGTTTTCCGACAATTTCATAATTCCGATAAATTTTTACAAGTCTCAAATCTTAACACTTGTGAGTTCTTACTTACGTTCTTAAAACATGTCCTGCAAATACGGGGTGTAACATTTATGTTAACAAGTTCGGGTTTTTATCCCAAAGTAATTCATACATTAACTCTTTAAAAGATCCGTTTCTTTCACAAAAGTCACACAATACCCGTAGTATATAAAAAAAATAGAGTGACTATCTTTTTAAGTAAACCAAAACGCTTTCCTTTGTAAAATCAAGTAACAACATTATTTTCCAAACGTTCAAGTTTGCCTAATTTCAAATGCTCAAGTTTCTCATTTTCGAAAGGTTTCGTAGTTCATAGTTTTAATCACTTAATAATATAATTCTCCTTTAAAACAATTTGAGAAACATATGCCTTATGTGTGAGTAGGTTATTCTTGTTTATAACAATCTTATTAAAGCAGCCATGATCTAGGAAATGTAATATCATTTTGTCTCATCTTAGCTTCTATGCAGATGGAGGTTTCTACTGGTTTTCATAATACTTTATTTGTCAATACATTTCTTTATTAGCGCTTTGTGGTTTGTTCGATACTTATTCTCATTTCCAAATCAAGAAACATTATTCCTTTACAAACCAAGTACTCATTACTCACGAATGAGGTTTCACACTTTTTAACAAAATTCATATTAATTCAATTAAGTCAAGTCTCTTATCTTTTAAGATCAAGTCTCTTAACTTCTAACTTCAATAACCCATTCTTTTTATCTCTCTTAAGTCGTTATACCTAACTTTCCATAAAGCTAGTATAACTCTTAAGCTTTTAAAACCAAGTATTACTCTTCTTTCAAAAACGGTTCTTAATTCTTTTGAAATACTTCAAGATTCTTATTATTAGACTCAAGTCAAAAGACATCGCAGTAAAAACCACGTTCAGTTAACACACGTACGTCTACCGTACTATATATATTCTTTTAAATATCATGCTCAAGAGGATAGGAAGAATCACATACCTCGCGACGATTATCGACTATTAGCAAACGCCCACGCTATAACCCGGCTAGCCTTGTTCACCTTTCAAGTAGAACATGCTACTCGCAGAACTTTCAACCTATAAAGGCCATATACGTCTATCAACGTCTAGACTACTCTGCAGAAAATTCTAAGCAGTAGGTTCTCTATTTTACGGAAAATCGGGCAGCACTTCCCTACCCGTTAAGCTATACAAGTTCATCAGAAATACAGTCTATGTAAGTACTGATTCAATCTTCTTCAGAATATCCTTCTATTACGCTTCAATTCTCTTCTGTAATATCCTTCTCTGTGTCTTATATTCATTTATATACTACTACAGTATGTAATTTCCAATTACAATAGAAGGACAAGAGTATTTACCTCGATAAGCCCAAAATTATCCAAGTTTAAATGTCGATCCTGAGCAACGTTTAGCTCCTACTCTGAGCGCTCCAACCCGCTCCAAACAACCCTTAGAAGTTCTACGCAACTTCTTCTTAATACTTCAACCAACTATGAAGATTTTCCTAAGGGTTTCGTTTTGTGACTGAAGGAGAGTATAATAGTATTTCTGGGCTTTTAGTATAGGGGTAACCTTGGAATAATACAAGGTATTTGGGCCAAGGTATTTTGGAATAGTAACAACGCTTGGAGAATACTTTTCTACCAAGGGGGGGTGTATTTCACGAGAACAACTCAAGGTAGGGGGGGGGGTACGTTCGGCTAGCACCACAAAGGAAGGGGGGGAGGTACTCTCGTCCAAGGGCCTCACAAAGGGGGAGGGGGATTTCAAGACTTAGAAAGGTGTGGAGTGGATGAAGAAGTCTTCAACTAAGGGGGGTATTTATAGGGAAACCAATGGCCAAGATCAAGACAAGTGGTGGGCAAGTGGAGGGTGAGGATTTTCCCAAGTGCCCCCTAGCCATCTACTCCTCAATTCACTCCAAACATTGACCCATGGTTTAGGCAACAAAACATGGCACAAAACGTGCCCCCTTTCGGCCACCAATCCGCCAACTTGAGGGTGACAAGTGTCGCCCTCTCGTTGGTCCAAAATATTTCATCTCTCGGAAAAATCCACAAAAATTATTAAAGTCGCAACCGTAATTTTCCCCTCGCAAAGTTTGGAAAACATTTCGTCGGAAAACAATTCTTTTCGTGGGTTGTGAACAAAATTTTCGTCCCTTGCCTAACTTAAGGCTTAAACTTTTATACGTACGCCCTCACGTACATACTCTGAAAATACGGGGTATAACAATAAGTACTTTGGCTTGATTAATTGAGAATTATTCTATGTGTGCCTTGATAAGTACTTTGGCTTGATTAATTGAGAATTGCCTATATGTGCTGGTGATAGCCTTTGAGTGCAAGTATTATGTTTTATTACGTTGCCGCGACTCGGTTGGAGATTGGCTCACGCCTTGTTGTAAGTTTACTTGGACGCATCGACAGCGAGGTGGATTCCACGGGTATGCTTCCATTATTTGTGTTACCTTACGGTCACGCTTATACGACGTGGGACGCCGGCACGCGACCACGCAGAATACTCTCGACATGCTTATACGATGTGGGATTCCGGGGCATGTGACCAGGAGTCGGGTTAGATTCCCTGATTTGTTTGTGTTACCCTACGGTCATGCTTATACGATGTGGGATGCCGGGGCATGCGACCGCGAGGGATACCCTATGGTCATGCTTATACGATGTGGGATGCCCGGGCATGCGACCACGAGGGATACTCATTGGACATGTTTATACGATGTGGGATTCCGGGGCATGTTGTTATACCCCGTAGTTCCAGGGTATATAGGTGAGGATGTACGTGCGAGAATACGACAAAAATTTTGGAAAGAAAGAAAGATGTGATTTTTCGACGGAAAAGTTTCCGGGTTTTGTGAAGGAAAAAGGTTCGTTGATGGGAATTGGATTCACAGATTTGGTATTTGGGCTTCTTGAATTATATTAGAATTATGGAATTTTATTTCCGGAATTGGTCACGTGGGGCCCACGGGAGAAATTTACGGTTTTGTGGGGCCCACTTTGTTTTCGAGATTTTTGCCTTTATGGATATTTCTAAGATGAAATATTTTGATTTAGTAGGAGGCGACACGTGTCACCCCCTAGGTGGCCTCATGGCCGAAATTTGCTAACAAGTGGCAAGACAAGTGGCCTTGTCTTGCTAGATATTTTGTGGACAAGTGGCCAAGTCTTGCTAGATATTTTGTGTGGACAAGTGGCTGGGACCCACACACACTTGTCCCCAATCTCAACCACACACTTGCCTTCATCCTAGCCCTTGGTTGTCCTATATATTCACCCTTAGTTGATGAAAACTTACACACTTAACCATTTCAAGACAAGAAATTCCCTCCCTTCTCCCTTGACCTTGCTCCTGCTTTTGAGCCCATTTCTTGACCTAAATTTGTCCAACAATTCTTAAACTCTCAAGTGTTCTTCCCTAAGGTGTTAGGAAGATTGTGTACCAAGAGTTGGAAAAGATTTCACACCCCTAACCTATTGTTCATGCCTTGGCCGAAACTTACTAGTTGGAAACCCTAAGTGTTCTTCATTTTTTTGAGTTGGTTCTTGAAGAGAAGTTGGTTAGGAGCTTCTATGGGTTGCTTGTAGCGGATTGGAACGGAAAGATTTGGAGCTAAGACTTGCTTGGAGCGACATTAAGTACTTGGATAATTTTGGGCTATTTGAGGTAGTAAACCTTAACCTCTTTGTGAATTGGTCATTATACATATATTATAAGTATATTATGGAGTATATAAAATATGGAGTAAAGTTTGGAAAAGTTGGATCTTGTTAACTTGTTAAAAGAAAGGATTGGCCGTTTGCCATTAAAATGGTAAAAATGTATCTTACTTGTGAAGAAGTAATTAACAAAGTAACTATAACTTATATTAAGATGGAATATAAGTTGGATGACTAATGAAGTAATTGGATAAGTAAAATGGACAAAGTTGCAAGGACCCCAACTTAAGGATCAGTATTTACTTTGGATCAGATTTACTTTGGATGATTTACTTTGGACCGTATTTACTTTGGATCAGATTTACATTTACATAAGGGAAGATTGTTCAATCGCATTCCGTTTGGGCGTGTGATCCTTTTTAATTATTGTATTATGAAGGCGTGATAGTAAACCGCTACCGTTTGGCGCGTAATCCCCTTCTTTTACTTGTTGTTATTATGAGGCGTGATAGTAAACCGCGTTACCGTTGGCGTGTAATCCCCTTCTTTATGTTGTTTAATTATTACGCCTTATATATATATATGGTATATATATTACGGTTATTCGGCCTTGAGAAAGATGGAAAAGTGAGTAAAACGGGGAAGTCACGCTAATTTTCCGTAGAATTAGAGGGCTTTTATTGGTATAAGTCTTCAATGCTAAGAAAGGTTTGATAGAAGTACTATGACCATTTTAGGAGTGGAGTACTACATGTGGCGTGATCTACTTGGCTTAAGGAGTAGCCGACGGGTTGAAGTACTTGAGCGCTTTTGCTATTTGTCGATAATCGCCGCGAGGTATGTGAACCTCTTCCTATCCTTTCTAGCATGATTGTTGTGGAACTATGTAGTACGAGACGATACATGTGCTAAGTGATTTGGTTGGTTTAAAACATAGGGTGTTATAATAGCTTTATGGGAAGTTAGTTATAACGACTTTATGTAGGTAAAAGAATGGTTTATTGATTGTAGAAAGATAAGAGACTTGACTTATACACGACTTGATTTTGAAAGTTAAGAGACTTGATCTTGAAAGATAAGAGACTTGACTTATACACGACTTGATTTTAAAAGTTAAGAGACTTGATCTTGAAAGATAAGAGACTTGACTTAGTTTGACTTGTTATGAATTTTGTTAAAATGTTGTAAAAACCTCATTCGCGAGTAATGAGTAGTTGGTTTTAAAAGAATAATGTTTCTTGATTTGAAATGAGATTAAGTATCGAACAAACCATTGCAGCGTTAATAAAGGAAATGTATTGACTAATTGTTATTAAAACCAAGAGAAACCTCCATCCGCATGAAGCTAAGATGAGACAAAATGATATTACATTTCCTAGATCATGGCTGCTTTTATAAGATTGTAATAGACAAGAACAACCTACTCACACATAAGGCATATGTTTCTCAAATTTGTTTTAAAGGAGAATTATATTCTTAAGTGATTAAAACTATGAACTACGAAACCTTTCGAAAATGAGAAACTTGAGCATTTGAAATCAGGCAAACTTGAACGTTTGGAAAATAATGTGTTACTTGATTTTACAAGGGAAGTGTTTTGGTTTACTTAAAAGATAGTCACTCTATTTTATACTACGAACATTGTGTGACTTTTGTGAAAGAAACGTATCTTTTTAAAAGAGTTAATGTATGTAATACTTTAGGGTCAGAACCGGGATGTTGACATAAAATGATAGTACCTTAAGTTGTGTGTAACTTGCCTATGTTTGCGTGTGATAGCCTTGTTGTGCAAGTACTGTATTTTACTCGACTACCGGTTCATGGGATGAACCGGGAATGTATTTCACTCGACTACCGCGTTCATGGGATGAACCGGGAATGTATTTCACTCGACTACCGCGTTCATGGGATGAACCGGGAATGTATTTCACTCGACTACCGCGTCCATGGGATGGACCGGGAATGTATTCCATCCGACTACCGAGTTCATGAGATGAACCGGGAATGTATTTCACACGTTTCTATCGGGTCCATGACGGGCCGAGACATGTTATACGTATCACATGGTTTGTACCTAGATCACGGCAGTGGAAGGAGTTCCACGTACGGAGGATGACTTTGAGGCGTGAGTCACGACTTGACATGATCGCTTTATGTTATGAAATGTAGTTTGGTTATCATACATGTCTCATGTTTTATATAGATCGTTATGATTTCATTTATGATTTTTTTCGCCACATACTTGGTACTGTTATCGACCTCCTTCGGCCGAGCGTATAAAGAGGCGAGCCTCTACCACGGAATGCACCAACCGTGGCTCTCCGTATGGCACGTCCGTGTATGGATCGCAAGCAGCCGGTACCATTTGTTGGGTCTCGAGTGAGA
Source organism: Przewalskia tangutica (assembly GCA_029844215.1). Lineage (NCBI taxonomy): Eukaryota > Viridiplantae > Streptophyta > Magnoliopsida > Solanales > Solanaceae > Przewalskia > Przewalskia tangutica. The sequence goes on along the minus strand of CM056726.1, from coordinate 87,156,426 downwards.
CTCGCGCAAAGTGACAAAAGTGGTATCAGAGCGATTAGTCCTCGGAAAGTGTCTACGCACTGTCTAGCAGTAGTCTTGATTATCGGTGTGTTGTGCACCACATCTATAATCAGGAGGCTGCAGGACATTTAGGATTGGTTTCTATTCTTCTCACTCTGAGATCGTGCCTTAGAGCTGTGTTATAAGTTGGACTCCCTCTGACGTATTCTTATGTGCCAGTTATGCCTCCACGCAAGGCAATCGGGGCCCAGAAGGGCAAGGCAGTCGAGGGAGCTGTGAGTAGAGCACAGAGGGTTACCGGGGCAGAGGCCCAGTCGTTACCTGAGATAGTGCTTCCGACGGCGAGTTTTGCGATACGCCACACGGCAGAGTTTAGAGTCGCAGCGATGGGCCGAGACTACAAGACTGAGCCTCCACCCACACCGGAGCAGATGAGACGGGTACAAGGAGATGGCGCCATCGGCGTGGTCGTGGCCGATATGAGAGAGGCTGGATGCAGCAGTTCAGCCCCAGTAGCACCGTAGTTCACCCCGACTGCATTTGAGACTACGGACATTTCGAGTCAGAGCCCGCCGTTTCTATGGATCGAGCGAGGATGACCTCGAGTTTATCCGACAAACACGGATCATGAGAGTGATCGAGTCTCGAGGCGAGTCGGTGGTATTGGTTCGCATCACCGCGTGATACCGCAGCCGATCGTTTGATTCACGGGAATCGCCCCGAGGGGAACATGCGCCCCAGCAGATTGGGGCGAAGTTCTCGGGCATTTCTTGCACATTTCTTGCCTCCACAGATGGCGAGGGCTTGGGCCGAAGGTGTTTTGACGTTAAGGCGCATCGGGCGCACGTTAGAGAGTACAACGTGGAGTTTGACTCGTTGGCTCGGTATGTCCCCGCCTTAGTGACCGGATATGGAGGGCGAGTGCACCGCTACGCCACCGGCTCGATAATTACTTGGCAGAGGCTTGTTCGGTGTAGCTCTTCACCGCATGGACATTGCCCGCACGCAGCTCATGCACTTGGATGTGAGGCACGAGAGGTCGGCGAAATGACCGGATCAGCAGGAAGACCGTAACAGCAGGTCCTTTGGTAACTTGCGAGGCGGACGCCTCGCCGCAAAGAAGTTATGCACCTTCGCCAAGACAGAGTGGTCCTCCGCGATCTTCACGACGTTCGGGTATTCGAGCCGGTCGTGGCTCCGTGGCTTCGGTTCACGATATACGTGAGTTCTAGCCGCCAGGATTCATGTCCCTCGGTGCACGATGTGGCGTGCGCCATCCCGGGAATGTCGTCTTTTATCGGGTGCTTGTTTCACTCGCGCCGTCAGGGCCATGTGTCGAGAGAATGTGCTTATAGGAGAGGTACCGCAAAGATGACGCAGCCTCACGGATCGATGGCGTGTTCATCGCCTTCGGATATGCCTGCAGGCGTGCCTATGATTAGAGTGAAGCGGTAGATACAGGTATATCCTTAACCCTCTAGAGTTTTGTTTGCGCGATATGATGATCTTATTATTGTGTGCTATGTACAGATAGCATTGTGTTAAGTATAACTTAGAGAACATGACTAGTTGAAGAGGTAAGTTTGGGGTCATGGAAGGTGTGAACCTTAGAATATTATAAGTGGAGACCTTAGATGCGAGGCCGTCTTGAGTAAAATATTTGTTTACGATTGACCTTTGTCGGAGTGCATAGTATACGAGGGGTAAAAAAAAAAAAAAAAAATTGTGTGATAAGTCCCCGTGGTGGTGAATTATATAAGGATAGTTATGATAAGAAGACCACTAGGTTTGGCGTAACTTGATTAGTGAGATTGTTTGGATCGGGAACAAGAGTTTGGCGCGCAAATGGGTCGGGTTGAGGCAAGGTTGCGTGTCAACCCGCAGCCCGGTGGGGTGGGGTCGGTTCGAGGTGGTCCCGCCGTGGTAGGTCACGAGGGTGCTAGGCGAGTTTAGGTAACCATCGACGTTCGTGGACGTTCGACCAGAATCGGATCGTGAAGGCCGGAATGGCCTTAGAGTAAATTGAAGCTAGTGGAGCCGTTGTGAGATTAGAAATGATTCTCGTTGGCTTGGATTTGAGTTTTGCGCACATGTTATATTCTCGCCATTGGTGGCGTGATCGGTTTTGTAAGTATAGTAGTGAAGACTATACAGACGCAAGTACGTTTGGAGACTTAGAAGGAACATTCGGGACGAATGTTTCTAAGGGGGGAATAATGTTATACCCCGTAGTTCCAGGGTATATAGGTGAGAATGTACGTGCGAGAATACGCATGTAAATTTTGGAAAGAAAGAAAGATGTGATTTTTCACGGAAAAAGTTTAGGGTTTTGTGAAGGAAAAGGTTCGTTGATGGGAATTGGATTCCCGATTTGGTATTTGGGCTTCTTGAATTATATTAGAATTATGGAATTTTATTTCCGAATTGGTCACGTGGGCCCACGGGAGAAATTTACTGGCTTTGTGGGGCCCACTTTGTTTTGAGATTTTTGCCTTTATGGATATTTTCTAAGATGAAATATTTTGACGAGTAGGAGGCGACACGTGTCACCCCCTAGTGGCCTCATGGCCGAAATTTGCTAACAAGTGGCGCAAGACAAGTGGCCTTGTCTTGCTAGATATTTTGTGGACAAGTGGCCAAGTCTTGCTAGATATTTTGTGTGGACAAGTGGCTTGTGGGACCCACACACACTTGTCCCCAATCTCAACCACACACTTGCCTTCATCCTAGCCCTTGGTTGTCCTATATATTCACCCTTAGTTGATGAAAACTTCCACACTTAACCATTTCAAGACAAGAAATTCCCTCCCTTCTCCCTTGACCTTGCTCTCGTTTTTGAGCCCATTTCTTGACCTAAATTTGTCCAACAATTCTTAAACTCTCAAGTGTTCTTCCCAAGGTGTTAGGAAGATTGTGTACCAAGAGTTGGAAAAGATTTCACACCCCTAACCTATTGTTCATGCCTTGGCCGAAACTTACTAGTTGGAAACCCTAAGTGTTCTTCACTTTTTGGAGTTGGTTCTTGAAGAGAAGTTGGTTAGGAGCTTCTATGGGTTGCTTGTAGCTGATTGGAACGGAAAGATTTGGAGCTAAGACTTGCTTGGAGCGACATTAAGTTCTTGGATAATTTTGGGCTATTTGAGGTAGTAAACCTTAACCTCTTTGTGAATTGGTCATTATACATATATTATAAGTATATTATGGAGTATATAAAATATGGAGTAAAGTTTGGAAAAGTTGGATCTTGTTAACTTGTTAAAAGAAAGGATTGGCCGTTTGCCATTAAAATGGTAAAAACGTATCTTACTTGTGAAGAAGTAATTAACAAAGTAACTATAACTTATATTAAGATGGAATATAAGTTGGATGACTAATGAAGTAATTGGATAAGTAAAATGGACAAAGTTGGCCAAGGACCCCAACTTAAGGATTGTATTTACTTTGGATCAGATTTACTTTGGACAAGATTTACTTTGGATCGTATTTACTTTGACATGATTTACTTTGACCGTATTTACTTTGGATCAGATTTACATTTCATTAAGGGGAAGATTGTTCAATCGCATTCCGTTTGGGCGTGTGATCCCCTTTTTAATTATTGTATTATGAAGGCGTGATAGTAAACCGCGTACCGTTTGGCGCGTAATCCCTTCTTTTACTTGTTGTTATTATGGAGGCGTGATAGTAAACCGCGTTACCGTTGGGCGTGTAATCCCCTTCTTTATGTTGTTTAATTATTACGCCTTATATATATATACGGTATATATATTACGGTTATTCGCCTTGGAGAAAGATGGAAAAGTGAGTAAAACGGGAAGTCTTTGCCGAATTTTCCGTAGAATTAGAGGGCTTTTTATTGGTATAAGTCTTCAATGGTAAGAAAGGTTTGATAGAAGTACTATGACCATTTTAGAGTGGAGTACTACGTGTGGCGTGATCTACTTGGCTTAAGGAGTAGCCGACGTCAAGTACTTGAGCGCTTTTGCTATTTGTCGATAATCGTCGTGAAGTATGTGAACCTCTTCCTATCTTTTCTAGCATGATTGTTGTGAACTATGTAAGACGAGAGGCGTACGTGCTAAGTGATTTGGTTGGTTTAAAACATAGGGTGTTATAATAGCTTTATGGGAAGTTAGTTATAACGACTTTATGTAGGTAAAAGAATGGTTTATTGATTGTAGAAAGATAAGAGACTTGACTTATACACGACTTGATTTTGAAAGTTAAGAGACTTGATCTTGAAAGATAAGAGACTTGACTTATACGACTTGATTTTGAAAGTTAAGAGACTTGATCTTGAAAGATAAGAGACTTGACTTAGTTTGACTTGTTATGAATTTTGTTAAAATGTTGTAAAACCTCATTCGCGAGTAATGAGTAGTTGGTTTTAAAAGAATAATGTTTTATGATTTGAAATGAAATTAAGTATCGAACAAACCATTGCAGCGTTAATAAAGGAAATGTATTGACTAATTGTTATTAAAACCAAGAGAAACCTCCATCCGCATAAGCTAAGATGAGACAAAATGATATTACATTTCCTAGATCATGGTTGCTTTTATAAGATTGTAATAGACAAGAACAACCTACTCACACATAAGGCATATGTTTCTCAAATTTGTTTTAAAGGAGAATTATATTCTTAAGTGATTAAAACTATGAACTCTAAACCTTTGAAAATGAGAAACTTGAGCATTTGAAATCGTGCAAACTTGAGCGTTTGGAAAATAATGTGTTACTTGATTTTACAAGGGAAGTGTTTTGGTTTACTTAAAAGATAGTCACTCTATTTTATACTACGAACATTGTGTGACTTTTGTGAAAGAAACGTATCTTTTAAAAGAGTTAATGTATGTAATACTTTAGGTCGAACCGGATTTTGACATAAAATGATAGTACCTTAAGTTGTGTGTAACTTGCCTATGTTTGCGTGTGATAGCCTTGTTGTGCAAGCATCAGATTTTACTCGACTACGGCTCATGGGATGAACCGAATGTATTTCACTCGACTACCGCGTCATGGGATGAACCGAAATGTATTTCACTCGACTACCGCGTTCACGGGATGAACCGAATGTATTTCACTCGACCATCAAGGCCCACGTGGATGGACCGAATGTATTCCATCCGACTACCGATTTCATGAGATGAACCGGAATGTATTTCACACGCTTTCTATCCGGGTCCATGAGATGGGCCGAGACATGTTATACGTATCACATGGTTTGTACCTAGATCACGGCAGCTGGCGGGAAGGAGTTCCACGTACGGAGGATGACTTTGAGGCGTGAGTCCACGACTTGACATGACCGCTTTTATGTTATGAAATGTAGTTTGGTATCATACATGTCTCTGCTTTATATAGATCGTTATGATTTCATTTACGATATTTTTGATTTCACATACTTGGTACTGTTATCTTGACCTCTTCGGGGCCGCGTTCATGCCGCAGTAGAGGTACATCGGTTGTGGATCCTCGCCATAGGATCACAGTCAACAGATTGGGAAGCCCCGTTTCTCCGAGGCTTATCTTTTGGTATGTTACCACAGTCCAGAGGTTATTGTACATTCAGGGGTATGGCGGGGCCCTGTCCCGTCATAGTTATTGTCACTTCTTAGAGGTCTGTAGTACTGTTGTGGGCTGAGTTTGTAAAAAGGATAACTGTTCGGGTTTTATGAATATATACAGAAGGCAACTGTTTTGGTTGGCCTGTTTATTTATCATGTCTCTTGTTTCATGTTTATGTTTTTATTTCCGCTGATTCTCTCTGATGTTGTATCACGAGGGTGCCCGGGGTAAGGCACCAGTCACGGGCCCCGGTTCGGGTCGTGACACATATGACCAGGAGCGGGTTTGATTCCCGGATTTGTTTGTATACCCCATGGTCATGCTTATACGATGTGGGATTCCGGGGCATGTGAACACGAGGGATACTCCTTGGATATGCTTATTGGTGTTATATTATATTATGGACTGCCGACAGTGAGAAAGGATTCCACGGGCATGATTGATGTTATGGGTGTGAGACCCATGGTTATATTTGAGTAGTGACTTTGAGGGCATGCGTCCCTGACTTGATATAACTGCTTATGTATGGTGTACTGTAGGTTGACTATCATACATGTCTCCTGTTTTGTTTAGACTGTTATGATTTCATTACGATTTCATCGCTCACATACTTGGTACATTCTTTGTAATCGACCTCCTCGGGGCCGCGTCATGCCGCAGTTTAGGTACGCTGTTTGGTGATCGGCAGTGTAGGACCGCTCGAGTTTTGGATAGCTCCTCTGCTCGGGAGTTTATCTTTTGGTATAATTTCTTTCAAGACATGCTTTTGTACGATTATGGGTACCGGGGCCTTGTCCCGTCATAGTTCAGTATAACTCTTAGAGGTCTGTATTCATATGTGGGATTGGACTCATGTACAGTGTAGTGTCTTTTGTTTATATATATTATGGCAGCCTTGTCGGCTTTGCCCTTGTACGTATGTTGGTTTAAAAAAAAAAAAAGGTGTTATTTAATTTCCGCAGTTTACTTAGTTGTTAAGGTAGGCGGTGCCTGGAAGGGCACCACCACGCCCGGTTCGGCGTGATGCACAAGCTCCGAACATCGAGCCATCTCAAAATGCTGAACCAGATCCTAAGCTCGCGGATCCACAATCGTACCTAAACTGCGACATGAACGCAGCCCGAAGGGTCGATAACAGTATCGAATATGGAACGGAAAATAAGGTACAATAACAAATTATAACTGTACAAAATAATGACAGGGGCAAGTATAAAGAAAGGGTAAATACCAGATCCTACCGTGTCATTTCCATCTCGCGAACTTAATCGTACCTTATTATCTTTTCCCATTTTTCCATAAGAGTATAGTCAAATTCTTACGTACATACTTAAGAAAACTCATCAAGTTCATAAACATATAACTTACGTACCTTGCATAACCTAATCCGTCCCTTTATGGAGGAACGCCTATACTGTCGGCCCAATCTGGGACGCGATAGAGTCACATAAGTCTCCCCATAAAGGTATACTGCCCGGCCAAATCTGGGACACGATAAAATCACATAAGTCTGCCTATAAAGGTATACTGCATAAAAATAGGAGGCTCATGATCACAGCAGGGTCCCTCGCCCATAGTATGGATAAGAAATCCTACTCCTGGGACTATTTCACCCGCATAGGTCCTGTGGACCCGCATGAGGTATTCCTCGCATAGGATGTACCCGTCCGCATGGGACTATTTCACCCGCATAAGCCCATAAGGACTCGAATGAGGTATTCCTCGCATCATGGGTAGCAAATCCACGGAACATGTGGTATAACGTCTTGGGGGTTTACCCCTCATTTATACTCTTACCCTGAAGAAGGTGGTATAACGTCTTGGGGGTTTAACCCTCATTTATACTCTTACCCTGAAGCAGGTGGTATAACGTCTTGGGGGTTTACCCCTCATTTATACTCTTACCCTGAAGCAGGTGGTATAACGTTTTGGGGGTTTACCCCTCATTTATACTCTTACCCTGACTCAACCGGCCATCATACATAACATAAGCCCTACCGGTTTATCATACATAACATAAGCACTATCGACTTATCATACATAACATAAGTACCACCGGCTTATCATACATTACATAAGCAAGTTAAGAAATCCCCTAACTTCTTATTAGCTTGTTCATATACACTATCATTTTTGTTTACTTAAGGCACTAACATGTCATTATAAAATCCGGGAATTTAACCCAACGTACTACGTGCCTCTACTCCTTTAAAATGATTCTCTTTCAAATAAAACTTCCAAGATACTAATAACCGTAGTATCAAGTCATATCTACTTTTCAAGACAAGTCACAATACCTTTTAGAAATACATTTATAGGCTTCTAAATCAAGTGACTTCTTTCTTTAAAACCTTAAGCAATTGGTACCTTTAAAACAATTTGCCCTTCTTTATTTCAAATCATTTCTTTGCTTACATTACTGAAGAAAACCATTCTTTTAATCTTCCATAAAGTTGTTATAACCAACTTCCCATAAAGCCGTTATAACTCCTTATGTCTTAGACAAATTCATTCATTTTATGACCAAGAAACTTACTTTCAATTCAAATCACATAGCTTTCAAAATAGGTACACAGTTATTATAATTCCGGAACATTGGAGCCATCTCAAAATGCTGAACCAGGATCCTAAGTTCGGGATCACCAACTGTGTACCTAAACCTGCGGACATGAACGCATCCCCCCGAAGGGGGTTAGTACAACAGGAACCGAATATGGAACGGAAAATAAGGTACAATAACAAATCATAACTGTACAAAAGAATGACAGGGGCAAATATAAAGAAAGGGTAAATACCAGATCCTACCGTGTCATTTCCATCTCGCGAACTTAATCGTACCTTATTATCTTTTCCCATTTTTCCATAAGAGTATAGTCAAATTCTTACGTACATACTTAAGAAAACTCATCAAGTTCATAAACATATAACTTACGTATCTTGCATAACCTAATCCGCCCCTTTATGGAGGAACGCCTATACTGTCGGCCCAATCTGGGACGCGATAGAGTCACATAAGTCTGCCCATAAAGGTATACTGCCCGGCCCAATCTGGGACGCGATAAAATCACATAAGTCTGCCCATAAAGGTATACTGCATAAAAATAGGAGGCTCATGATCAAAACAGGGTCCCTCGCCCGTAGTATCAATAAGCAATCCTACTCCTGGGACTATTTCACCCGCATAGGTCCTGTGGACCCGCATGAGGTATTCCTCGCATAGGCTGTACCCGCCCGCATGAGACTATTTCACCCGCATAAGCCCATAAGGACTCGCATGAGGTATTCCTCGCATCATGGGTAGCAAATCCACGGAACAGGTGGTATAACGTCTTGGGGGTTTACCCCTCATTTATACTCTTACCCTGAAGCAGGTGGTATAACGTCTTGGGGGTTTACCCCTCATTTATACTCTTACCCTGAAGCAGGTGGTATAACGTCTTGGGGGTTTACCCCTCATTTATACTCTTACCCTGAAGCAGGTGGTTTAACGTCTTGGGGGTTTACCCCTCATTTATACTCTTACCCTGACTCAACCAGCCATCATACATAACATAAGCCCTACCGGCTTATCATACATAACATAAGCACTATCGACTTATCATACATAACATAAGCACCACCGGCTTATCATACATTACATAAGCAAGTTAAGAAATCCCCTACTTCTTATTAGCTTGTTCATATACACTCTCATTTTTGTTTACTTAAGGCACTAACATGTCATTATAAAATCCGGGAATTTAACACAACGTACTACGTGCCCCTACTCCTTTAAAATGATTCTCTTTCAAATAAAATTTCCAAGATACTCATAACCGTAGTATCAAGTCATATCTACTTTTCAAGACAAGTCACAATACCTTTTAGAAATACATTTATAGGCTTCTAAATCAAGTGACTTCTTTCTTTAAAACCTTAAGCAATAGGTACCTTTAAACCAATTTGCCCTTCTTTATTTCAAATCATTTCTTTGCTTACATTACTGAAGAAAACCATTCTTTTAATCTTCCATAAAGTTGTTATAACCAACTTCCCATAAAGCCGTTATAACTCCTTTTGTCTTAGACAAATTCATTCCTTTTATGACCAAGAAACTTATACTTTCAATTCAAATCACATAGCTTTCAAAATACTTCAAGTCTCTTAACTTTTAAGAAAACAAGTTTCTTAACTTTAGAATGGCAAGAAATCAATACTTTCCAAATCAAGTATTCTATACTTTTAAATCAATTCATTTCTTCCTTTAAGAATCAAGTCCCATAACTTGAAAAATAAAGTCCCTTAACCCTTTAAAAATTTGAGGTTCATAGTCTTAAAACTTCATACGTAAATTCTTATAAATTAAGTAACATATACTTTGGTGCGTTGTGAATAAGTTATACTTATTTATAACGATCTTAATCAAGTAGCCATGATCTAGAAAATGTAATACAATTTTGTCTTATCTTAGCTTCTATGCAGATGGAGAATTCTACTCATTTTAACTTAATTGATTGTCATTACATTTTCCTTTATTAACGCTGCAGTTGCTTGTTCGATACTTATTCTCATTTGTGCAGTAAAATTAGCCAAGTCAACTTGGCTCCAAATACCTCCTAACGACTCTTACCAACATCCCCCATAAGACTTGGTAAGAACTTAGGATAACCTAGACATAACCTTTACGTAGAGTAAATCAACATACATACCTCTTAACTTCTAAGAGTAGAAGGAATCATGAAATAGTACTACATGTATATTCCATACATAGAATCATGTCAAAATAAGGAAGAGGTTCACATACCTCGCGACGATTATCGACAAATAGCAAAATGCTCCGAAGTACTTCAACCTTGATAGCTATTCCATCCTTCAAGTAGAATATGCTATTCTTAGTACTTCAACCTATAATGGCCATAATACGTCCATTAACCTTTAGCTTCTGTCACGACCCGAACCCGGGCCCGTGACTGGTGCCTTACCCCGGGCACCCTAGTGATACAACATCAGAGAAAATCAGCGGAAATAAAAACATGAACATGAATTAAGAGACAAGATAAATAAACAGGCCAACCAAAAGCGATTTGCCATCATATATACATAAATACGACAGTTATCCTTTTTTTACAAACCACGCGCCACAAAGCTCTGCACCTCTAAGATTTATACAACAACTATGACGGGGCCAGGCCATACCCCGAGCATACAGAACTTACGGACTCGGTAACATACCAAAGATAAGCCTCGACGAAGCGGAGCTTCCCAAAACGCTGAAATGAGATCCTAAACGCGGGGATCGGCGGTAGATGTACTTACTGCGGCATGAACGGCCCGAAGGAGGTCGATCAACAGTACCAAGTATGTGAAATCGTAAAATCATCGTAAATGAAATCATAATAGTCTATAAAAGCGGGAGACATGTATGATAACCAAACTACAATACACATAATGATTATATCAATTCGTGGTCTCACGCCCACAACATCAATCCCGCCTGAGTACCTTCTCACCGCCGATGCATGATATGATAACAACAAGACAGCAATCCAAATGGGAGTATACCCGTGCGCTACGCATCATGTCAGTATGTCCAAAGCGAACAAATAAGAAAACATTCCAAATGGAAGCATACCCGCAGCGCCACGATCGTGTCGATGAGTCCAAAGGAAACAAGAAGACAGCATTCCAAATGGAAGCATACCCGTGCGCTACGCATCGTGTCAGTATGTCCAAAGCGAATCAATAAGACAGGTAATCAAAGTGGAAGCATACCCGTGCGCTACGATCGATCGTGATGTCCAAAGCGATTAACAAAAGTAACATCAGCGAACGTGCGCAGTGGAATTTATCCGTCACTGCCGGTCACGTCCAAGTAAGTTCTCAACAAGTCAACCAACCCTCCATCGAGAGACGCGATAGTATAGAAACACAATTCTTGCACAACAAAGGCTATCACAACAAGCATAGGCAAGTTTCACAACAACAAGCATAGGCAAGTTTCACAACAACAAGCATAGGCAAGTTTCACAACAACAAGCATAGGCAAGTTTCACAACAACAAGCATAGACAAGTTTATACACAACTCGAAGTACTTTCATTTTATGCCCAAGTTCGGGTTTTAACCCTAAAGTACTACGTACGTTAAATTCCTTTTAAAGAGATCTATTCCTTTTATCAAAGTCACCCGATACCCGTAGTATAAAAATAGAGTGACTTATATCTTTTAAGTAAACCAAATTAAGGCAACACCATGCCTTCTTTTTTTGACCAAAACACTTCTCTTTTTAAAGTCAAGTTACCACATTAAAACCAATGATAAAACCCTCCTTTTTGTTTTCATAAAGTCGTTATAGCTAACTTCCTATAAAGCTGTTATAATACTTTATGTTTTAAACCAATTTAAGACAACACAATGCCTTTCTTTTCCCTAAAGTTCCAGTTTGCCTAATTTCAATTACGCAAGTCTCTTTTTAGAAAAGTTTCATAGTTCAATGTCTTAATCTCTTTTAAAACAATTGAGTAACATATGCCATAGGCGAGTAGGTTATTCTTGTTCATAATCAGTCTTATTAAGCAGCCATGATCTAGAAAATGTAATATCATTTTGTCTCATCTTAGCTTCTATGCAGATGGAGGTTTCTACTGGTTTTAATAATACTTAATTATTCAATACATTTTCCTTTATTAACGCTGCAGTGGTTTGTCGATACACATTCTGATTTCCGAAATCAGTAAAACATTATCCCTTTCAAAAACCAAGTACTCATTACTCACGAATGAGGTTTCACACAAACATCCATATTAAGTCAAGTCTCTTATCTTTTAAGAATAAGTCTCTTAACTTCTAAACCATTAAACCGTTCTTTTTATCTCTCTTAAGACGTTACACCTAACTTCTCATAAAGCTCTCTTATGTTTTCAAGCCAAGTATACACTTCTTTCAAAAAGGTTTCTTAATCTTTTAGAATACTTCAAGGTTCTTTATTATCACACATCAAGTCGGTTATAAGTCAAATCAGTTATCTTTTAAAAAACCACAAAGCATTTCTCATTTACATGAAATTCGTTATAACCAACTTCCAATAAAGCCGTTATAACACTTTATGTTTAAAAACAATCAAATACATTTAACACGTACGTCTCTAGTACTACATAGTTATACACATATCATGCTAGAACAGATAAGAATAGGTTCACATACCTCGCGACGATTATCGACTAATAGCAAAACGCTCCAAGTACCTCAAACCGTCGGCTACACCTTAAGCCAAGCAGATCACTCCACACGTAGTACTTCAACCTATAGAGGCCACAAGGCGCCTATTAATATCTTTAGATCCCGACTTAGAAAATTCTACAGAAAATTCGGCAGCACCTCCCCCCCCCCCGCAACAGCGTAAATCTCCTCCTCTATCGAGGTCGGCTACCAAGCCAACCAGAGGGGGGGGGGGGTTAACACGTCTAACCGGACGTGTACAATTCTACTACACAGTAATGCTACAAGTCTCATCAGAATACACCTATGTAATTACAGTTCAGTTCTCTTCTTAAAGTTCAGGCTTAAGTCGCAAGACATTGCCGTAAGTATTATGCAGGCTTAAGTCAAAAGACATTGCCGCACAGTGTTGTTCAGTTCTATATATATAGTATACTTAACTATATACTCCTACAACATGTAATTTCCAATTACAACAGAAGGTCAAGAATGTTTACCTCGATAAGCCCAAAATTATCCGAGTTTATATGTCGATCCTGAGCAAGGTTTAGCTCCTACTCGTGCGCTCAACCGCTCCAAACAACCCTTAGAAGTTCTAACCAACTTCTACTTAAAACTTCAACTACGGATGAAGATTTACTTAGGGTTTCGTTTTTGTGACTGAGGGAAGTATAATAGTATTTTCTGGGCTTTTGTATAAGTGTAACCTTGGGAATACTACAAGGTATTTGGCTAAAGTATTTTGGGCATTAAAACAATACTAGGAGAGTATTTCTATACCACAACAAGGGGTATTATACGAAAACAACTAGGCTGGGGTACCCACGGCTAGCACCTTAAGGAGGGGATACTTTCGGCTAGGCTAGGGAGGGGGCCTCGGCCGAACCACTTAGGCTAGAGGGGGGGGGGGAGAGGGTGTTGGACGAAAAGCTCAAGGGAGAGGGGAGGATTTTTCAAGACTTAGAACAATTTAGGATGAAGAAGTTCATCAACTTAGAGGGGTATTTATAGGTCAAGAAATGGCCAACCAATGGCCAAGATTCATCCAAGTGTTAGGCAAGTGTAGGGCTAGGATTAAGCCATGTGCACCTTATCCATCTACCACACCAACTTGCACAAAATATCCTACCAACTACATGCCACCTTTCTCGTCCAAATTGCCGTCCAAGCCTTCCAATGTGAGGGTGACACATGTCACCCTCCCGTTGGTCCAAAATGTTTCGTCTCTCGGAAAAATCCGCAAAAATTATTAATGAAATAGCCGTAATTTTCCCTACGAAAGCTGTGGAAACGTTTCGTCGAAAAACGACTCAAATCGGGTGTTGTGTACATATTTCGAAACTAGCCAACCTTAAGGCTCAAATTGTATACGTACGCCCTCACGTACATACTCTGGAAATACGGGGTATAACAGCTTCGAACGTAGAATATTCTAAGTGCAAAGTCACTAAATTCTACGGAAAATCGGACAACACTTCCTTTGTTTCTACATACTTTGCCACCTTTTTCAAGGCCGAATTCAATAACCAAACACGCCATATTTAAGGCCCAACAATTCAGCTAACCAAATGGGATTACACGCCTTAACAGGACGTGTAAAATTCCGCCCCACAAATTAATACGAAACTAGTTCCATATTTAAAGCCATTCTCGGCTAAACATATACAACAACCCAAAGTCCTTTTCCAATTCTTTTTCAATCCAACTTCTTAGGCCTAACATGTTATATAGTCATAAACAACTTAACAATTATAATTCCTTCTTTATATAACATGTGACGATTAAACTAATAATCCAATTGAATTGAAATCTCATGGCTAAACATACTAGTTTTCGGATTAGGGTTCCAATATCCATAACACTTATCAACTTCATAATATATATCTCATACTTGCTAATATCCATAGCTACAACAATAAGTAATCTTAATTACTAAAACGACAAGAATTTTACCTTTACAAGCCCTTATAATTTCCAAGATTCAATATCGCTCCTTAGAAATTCTTAGCTCCTTTCCTTTACACTCCAATCCTCTATTTGAAGCCTTTAGAAGCTCACAACCAACTTCTCTTCCATTTCCAAACAAAACCTATGAAAATTCCTTAGGTTTTCGCCTTGCGACTAACGTGAAAATGCCGTTTTTCCGAAATCTTTCTATTGAGATATCCTTACAATACCCTTAGGGACCTTTGGTTAAAGTCTTGTGAATATTGGACAACAATTGAAATTTTTTTTTGTGGGAAAGCTCACAATGCCGAGAGCTTCTAAGCCTCACTCAAGTTCTTGCAATTTTTTTCTAAGTGTGGAAAGCTTATCTTGCTACTAGGATGACTATATAAAACATTGGAGGGTCAAGATTATAACACATGTTAGATTTGGATGGAAGAGATCAAGCCAAGTGGCCCTTGGACTTAGTCAACAATATCAAGCTCTCTAATTAACAAGACTTGGTCTTCTATCATGGTCAATGACCATAGTACCCTTGCATAATTTCATCCAAGACCAATTTGGGGGGGGGGGTGGGTGCCACGTGTCGCCCTCCCATTCGTCCATAAAATTCCGTAACCCTCGTGGGTCCCACAAAACGTAAAATTCCCCGGGTGGGCCCCACATGACCAAATTCGTAAAAATAAATTTTCATAATGATAATAAATTCCATACTCTTCAATTAATTCATTTTGAGAATCTAATTCTCACCAACGAACATTTTTCCTTTCCGACGTTCGGAAGATTTTCCGTCGGAAAAACAATTCTTCCCTTCGTACCCTTTTCAAGTTTTGTGTTCCTTACTGTTATACCCCGTAATTCTAGGGTATGTACGTGAGGGCGTATGTATATAAATTTGAGCCTTAAAGATTAGGCAAGAATGAAATTTTGTGCACAAGTACCGAAAGGAGTCGTTTTTTAAACGCGTTTCCACAACTTTCGTAGGGAAAATTCCGGCTATGTCATTAATAATTTTTGCGGATTTTTCCGAGAGACGAAACATTTTGGACCAACGGGAGGGTGACATGTGTCACCCTCACATTGGAAGGAAGTGGACGGCCAAAGGGGAAAAGTTGGCACGTTTTTTGTGCTAAAATTGTGGTCAAGGGTTAGGTAGGATATTTTGTGTAGTTGATGAGCAAGTGGGACCCACAAACACATGGCTTCATCTTGACCTTACACTTGCCTTACACTTGGATAGATCTTGGCCATTGGTTGGCCATTTCTTGACCTATAAATACCCCTCTAAGTTGATGAACTTATTCATCCAAAAATTGTCTAAGTCTTGAAAAATCCCTCCCTCTCCCTCTTGTTGTTTTCGTCCACCACCCACACGACCCTTTGAGAGCTCTACACGAGAGCAACCCCCCCTAGCCTAGTTGTGCTAGTCGAAATACTACCCCCCCCCCTTGGTAGAAATGTATTCTACAAGTATTGTTATAATGCCCAAAATACTTTAGCCAAATACCTTGTAGTACTTTCCAAAGTACCCTTTATACGAAAAGCCCGGAAAATACTATTATACTTTCCTTTAGCCACTAAACGAAACCCTAAGGAAAACCTTCATAGTCGGTTGAAGTGTTTAGTAGAAGTTGCGTAGAACTTCTAAGGGTTGTTTGGAGCGGATTGGAGCACTCGGAGTAGAGCTAAACGTTGCTCGGGAGCGACTTTTACTTAGATAATTTTGGGCTCATCGAGGTAAATACTCTCGTCCTTCTAGTGTAATTGGAAATTACATCGTAGTAGTATAGTAATGAATATAAGATTCATAGAAGAGAATTGAATCGTAATAGAAGGATATTACGAAAAGACTTGAATCAAATCACTTGAGAAGAATATAAGTAGAAGTTCAATCTGTATTTACATAGAATTTGTATATCTGATGGTGATAACCTTTATTGGTTGAATGTTCTGCAAGTAGCATGGGCTACTTAGAAGGTGGACCAGGCTAGCCGGGTTATAGCCGTGGAGCGTTTTGCTTATAGTCGATAAATCGTCGCGAGGTATGTGATTCTTCCTATACTCTTGAGCATGATATTTTAAAAGGAAGATATATATAGTACGGCGATGTCTTTTGACTTAAGCCTGAATAATATATAGTACGGTAGACGTACGTGTGCTAATTGAACGTAGTTGTACGGCAATGTCTTTTGACTTAAGTCTGAATAATAAGAATTTTGAAGTATTTCAAAATTGTTAAGAAACCATTTTTGAAAGAAGAGTAACACTTGGTTTTAAAGGTTTTAAAAAGAGTTATACTAGCTTTATAGGGTGTTAGGTATAACGTCTTAAGAGAGGTAAAGAAGATGGTTTACTGATTTTAGAAGTTAAGAGACTTGATCTTATAAGATAAGAGACTTAACTTAAATGAATTAATATGGATTTTGTGTGAAACCTCATTCGTGAGTAATGAGTACTTGGTTTTTAAAAGGAATAATGTTTTACTGATTTCGGAAATCAGAATGTGTATCGATAAACCACTGCAGCGTTAATAAAGGAAAATGTATTGAATAATTAAGTATTATTAAAACCAGTAGAAACCTCCATCTGCATAGAAGCTAAGATGAGACAAAATGATATTACATTTTCTAGATCATGGCTGCTTAATAAGATTGATTATGAACAAGATTAACCTACTCACCTATGGCATATGTTACTCTATTGTTTTAAAAAGAGATTAAGACATTGAACTATGAAACTTTTCTAAAAAGAGACTTGCGTAATTGAAATTAGGCAAACTGGAACTTTTAGGGAAAAGAAAGGCATTGTGTTGTCTTAAAATGGTTTAAAACATAAAGTGTTATAACAGCTTTATGGGAAGTTGGTTATAACGACTTTATGAAAACAAAAGAAGGGTTTTATCATTTGTTTTAATGTGGTAACTTGACTTTTAAAGAGAAGTATTTTGGTCCAAAAGGAAGGCATGGTATTGCCTTAATTTGGTCTTAAAAAGGAAAGTATGAAAGTTGTTTTGGTTTACTTAAAAGATATAAGTCACACATTTTTATATACTACGGGTATCGGGTGACTTTTAGAAAAGGAATGAATCTCTTAAAAGGAATTTAACGTACGTAGTACTTTAGGGTTAAAATCCGGACTTTGACATAAAATGAAAGTACCTTGAGTTGTGTATAACTTGCCTATGCTTGTTGTTATGAAACTTGACCATGTTACGTGTGATAGCCTTGTTGTGCAAGTACTGTGTTCTACTCGACTACCGGTTCATCCGGGAATGTATTTCACTCGACTACCGGTTCATCCGGGAATGTATTTCACTCGACTACCGGTTCATCCGGGAATGTATTTCACTCGACTACCGGTTCATCCGGGAATGTATTTCACTCGACTCGCGGGTAATCCTGGAATGTATTTCACTCGACTAGGTTCATCCGGAATGTATTTCACTCGACTACCGGCTCATCCGGAATGTATTTCACTCGACTCACGGTTCATCCGGGAATGTATTTCACTCGACTACCGGTTCATGGGATGAACCGGGAATGTATCCCACACGTTTCTATACTGGGTCCATGAGATGGGCCGAGACATGTTATACGTATCACATAATTTGTACCTAGACTGCCGGCAGTGAGGAAAAAGTTCCACGGGCGTGAGGATGACTTTGAGGCGTGAGTCACGACTTGACATAATCGCTTATGTTGTGAGCGTAGTTTGGTTATCATACATGTATCCCGCTTTATATAGACTATTATGATTTCATTTCTGATATTTTTACGGTTTCACATACTTGGTACTTGTTGTACTGACCTCCTTCGGGGGGCTGCGTTCATGTTGCAGGTAGAAGTACACCGGCTGTCGATCCCCGCGTTTAGGATCTCATTTCAGCGTCTTGGGAAGCTCCGTCCCTTCAAGGCTTATCTTTGGTATGTTACCACAGTGCAGTAGGTCCTTGTACATTCGGGGTATGGCGGGGCCCCTGTCCGTCATAGTTGTTGTATAAATCTTAGAGTGCAAGCCTTTGTTGTGGCGGGGTTGTAAGGATTGTAACTGTTCAAATGTTTATATATATATATGTTGAAAGGAAACCGTTTTGGTTGGCCTATTTTCTTTCATCTTAATCCATGTCTATTTACATGTTTAAGTTTTATTTCCGCTGGTTTTCTCTGATGTTGTATCACTAGGGTGCCCGGGGTAAGGCACGATCCACGGGCCGAGGTTGGTCGTGACAAAAGTGGTATCGAGCGATTAGTCCTCGGAAAGTGTCTCTGCATCGTGTCTAGTAGAGTCTTGATTATCGGTGTGTTGTGCACCACATCTATAATAAGGAGGCTATAGGACATTTAGGATTGGTTTCCATTCTTCTCATTCTGAGATCGTGCCTTAGAGTTGTGTGATAAGTTGGACCCCTCTGACGTATTCCTTTTCTTTACGATTATGCCTCGCGTAAAACCCAGCCTGAGATGGGCAAGCGATCGAGAGTCGTAGTGAGATCTGAGGAGTACGCAGCGCGAGCGTCGAGACAAGAGCGATGCCAGCCGGCGGGTTTAGCGACGCCACAAGGCCAAAGAGTTTAGAGCGCAGCGATGGCTGCTGAGACTCTGATACACGAGCCTCGGTCCCACAACCCGGCGGATGAGATGGGGTACAAGGAGATGGCGATCGGCGGTCGTGGCGAGATATGAGATAAATTTGATCTGGCGATTCCGATCAGAGCACCGTAGTTCACCCCGGCGAGCGATTTGAGACTACGGGATTTTCTCGAGTGTAACCCGCGAGTTTTATGGGTCGAGGCACGAGGATGATCCGCAGGAGTTCATCCGGCGATTCTGATGGTCATGAGAGTGATCAAGGCATCGGATACCGAGTCGGTGGTCTAGGTTCGCATCGGTGCGTGATACCGCAATGATCGTGGTTTGATTCGTGGAGCTGTCCCGGGAGAGAATGCACTTCCGGTATATGGGACGAGTTCTCAAAGGCATTTCTTGCACAATTCTTGCCTCCACAGATGAGAGGGCTCGGGCAGATTTTTGACGTTAAGCGGGGCGGGCGGGCGGTTAGAGAGTACAATGTGAGTTCGACTCGTTAGCTCGGTATGTCCCACTGTAGTAGCGATATGGAGGATGAGTACACCGCCACGTCAGGGCTAGATGATTACTTCGCAGAGGCTTATGCAGGTGTAGCTCTTCACCGGGCATGGACATTGCCCGCATGCAAGCTCATGCACTAGGATGCGAGGCACGGAGAGGTCGGCGAAACGACCGAGATCGTGAGAAGAGGTCGTGACAGCGAGGTCCTTTGGTAACTTTCGAGGCGGACCGCCTCAACAAAGAGTTAGTTATGTACCTCCGCCAAGATGCAGTGGTCCTCCGCGATCTTGGGGCGTTCGGGGTATTCGAGGCTGGTCGAGCTCGGGGCTTCGTTCCGCGGTATACGTGAGTGCTAGCCGCCAGGATTCATGTCCCCTCGGTGTGCGATGTGGCAAACATCATCCCGGGAATGTCGTCTTTTTCTGGTGCTTGTTTCACTCGCGCCGTCGAGGGCCATGTGACGAGGCGTGCTTATAGGAGAGGTACGGCGGCAGCGCGACCTAGGATCGATGTGTGTTCATCGCCTACGGTATGCGCACTGCAGGCAGCCTATGATTAGAGTGGAGCGGTAGGTTCAGGTATATCCCTAACCCTCTAGAGTTTTGCATGCTTGATATGATGATCTTATTGTTGTGTGCTATGTACGGATAGCGTTGTGTTATATTATGAGTTAGAAAACATGGTTAGTTGGAAGAGTAAGTATGGGGGCATGGAAGGTGTGAACCTTAGATTATTTCACGATTGAGACCTTACAGATAAGGTCGTCTTGAGTAAAAGATTCATTTTATGTTTGACTTTTATCAGAGTGCGTAGTATACGTGGGATAAGTCCATGGGTAGTGTAAAATGGAAGTGGTAGCTTTCATGATGTGAGTTAGTAAGAATTGTTCCGTATCGGGGAGCAAGGGTTTAGCGCGATTGTGGGTCGGGTTGAGGATGTGTTGCGGGTCAACCCGTAGCCCGGATTAAGGTGGTCGGTTAGGTGGTCCCGCCAGATGGTAGGGTCACGAGGGTGCTAGGCCCAAGTTTAGATGACCATCGTATGAGTTCGTGGATATGTTCGACCAAAATCAGTTCGTGAAGGCCGAGAATGGCCCTAGAAGAAATCGAGGTTAGTAAGATGACCAAGTTTGGAGGTAGTGACTCCAAGGGTTGGAAACAGAAGCGTTGACTGAAGTGTGGTACGTATACTAGAAGAGTTCAAGTGTTCGAGAAGAGTACGACGAGTAAGGGTAGAGGCGAGCATGTATTGCGAGCATAGATATGATCATTTCTTGTGAAGAAGGTGCGAAGGATGTATATTTTAGACCTCGTATCGCATGCGATCGGCACCATTTGTTGGGTCGCCAGAGTGACACCAGAACCTCGTGGCAAAGTGACAAAAGTTTGTGATGTTAGAGGTGTTTCCTCGTGGACTTGGATTTGGGTTTTCGCGCGCATGTTATTTTTGTGGCCAGGTGTGGCATGTTTGGTTTCGTAAGTATAGTAGTGAAGGCTATACCGACACGTGTTTGTTTTGAGACTGAGAAGGAACATTCGGGACGAATGTTTCTAAGGGGGGAAGAATGTTATACCCCGTATTTCCAGAGTATGTACGTGAGGCGACGATAATAATTTGAGCATTAAGTTAGTCAAGTTTCTAAATTTGTACACAACACCCGATAGGAGTCGTTTTTCGACGAAAAGTTTCCACAGCTTTCGTAGGGAAAATTCCGGCTATGGCATTTTTAATTTTTGCGGATTTTTCCGAGAGACGAAACATTTTGGACCAACGGGAGGGTGACATGTGTCACCCTCACATTGGGAGCAAGTGGACGGCAAGGGCAAGTCAAGGGCACGTTTTTTGTGCCTTTGGTTAGGTAGGATATTTGTGCAAGTTGGTGTGGTAGATGGATAAGGTCCACATGGTTGAAATCTAGCCCTACACTTGCACCACACTTGTCTTCATCTTGGCCATTGGTTGGCCTTTACTTGACCTATAAATACCCCTCTAAGTTGAAGACTTTCTTCATCCAAAAACTTGAGCAATCTTTCTAAGTCTCAAATACTCCCTCCCTCTTGTTTGATCTCGTCCAAAAGCCCCCCCTCCCCCTTTGAGAAGGCCCTTTGGCCGAGAGCTTCCCCCTCCCCCTTTGTAGTGGTTAGCCGTGGGGTACCCCCCCCCCCTAGCCTAGTTGTTTTCGTATAATACCCCCCTTTTTGTGGTATAGAAATACTCTCCTAGTATTGTTGTAATGCCCAAATACCTTGGCCCAAATACCTTGTAGTATTCCCAAGGTTACACTTTTACAAAAGCCCAGAAAATACTATTATACTTCCCTCAGTCACAAAAACAAAACCCTAAGTAAATCTTCACCCGTAGTTGAAGTTATAAGTAGAAGTTGGTTAGAACTTCTAAGGGTTGGTTGGAGCGGGTCGGAGCGCACGGAGTAGGAGCTAAACCTTGCTCAGGAGCGACATATAAACTCGGATAATTTTGGGCTTATCGAGGTAAACATTCTTAACTCAGCCCAAGGTACATTGGGCCATTTCAGATTGTCCGCAGGGTAGGCAAGGTTGCCTATGAGTTGGATCTGCCGTCCGATCTGGAGGCAGTGCATCCGGTTTTTCACGTATCTATGCTGAGGAGATGTATCGGGGATCCATCTAGGGTACACCCGATTGACGATGTCCAGGTGACCGAGGGGTTATCGTATGAGAGATTCCATAGCGATAGTCGATCGTCGAGTTAGGCGTCTGCAGACCAGGGCGTGGCTTCCACAAAGTCTTGTGGCGGAACGAGCTCAGGGAGGAGATGACTTGGGAAGCCGAGGAGGACATGAGGCGGAGGTATCCTCACCTATTCCCCACACCTCCAGGTAATTCACTTTTCCTACTTGTAAATCTTCATTATCGTTTATGCCTAAGTGTTGTTCTGTGGCCGTGTGTGGCATTTACAACTGTTTAAGCTATGAAGAATCTTATCGTTAACTGTCTTGGGAAGGAACATTCGGGACGAATGTTTCTAAGGAGGGGAGAATGTTATACCCCGTATTTCCAGAGTATGTACGTAAGGGAATACGTACAAAAAGTTTAGCCTCAAAGTTTAGGCTTGGACGATTTTTTTTTGGGCACAACTCACCAAAAGAATCGTTTTCCGACGAAACGTTTCCACAGCTTTCGTAGGGTAAATTCCGGCTATGTCATTTCTAATTTTTGCGGATTTTTCCGAGAGACGAAACATTTTGGACCAACGGGAGGGCGACACTTGGCACCCTCCAATTTGTGGACTTGAAATCGTCCATTTGGACGAATTGGACTTGAAGTGCACGTTTTTTGTGCCTTGTGCACAAGTCAAGGAGTTGGTAGGATATTTGTGTGGAGTAAATCTTCACCCTACACTTGCCTTGCACTTGTCTTAATCTTGGCCATTGGTTGGCCACTTCTTGACCTATAAATACCCCCCTTAAGATGAAGAGTTCTTCATCCACAAATCTTCCAAGTCTTGAAAATCCTCTCCTCTCCCTTTGTAGCCTCTTTCGTCCAACACTCCCCCCTCCCCTTGTGAAGTTTGGCCGAGGGCCTACCCCCCCTAGCCTAGCCGAAATCTACCCCCTCCCTTGGTAGAAAAAGTTGCCTTCTAGTATCGTTATAATGCCCAAAATACCCTAGCCCATATCCCTTAATCCTTAGTAGAAGTTGTGAAGAACTTCTAAGGTTCTTGGAGCTACCGGAGCGTACAACTTAGGAGCTAAACCTTGCTCAGGCGCGACTTTATCTAGGATATTATTGGGCTTACCGAGGTAACTAATCCTAACCCTCTTTTGAATTAGAGAATACTTACTGTTGTAGTATAAGAATAAGTATAAATACTTAGAAGAATATTGCAGAATAGAATTGAACTGTTATCACAGTAGAAGGGTTTAAAAGAAGAATAATTGAACTATGCTTATATAGGACTGTTTTCACAGTAGACTTATATAGCTCACCGGGTAGGGAAGTGCTGCCCGACTTTCCGTAGAATTGTGAACCCTCTGTTTAGAATGACCTTCAGAGTAGTCTTTGATAGATGTCTGTGACTATTATAGGCTGACTCTCTGCGCGCGACATATTCAACTTGGCAGGTGGTTTTCGCTGAGAAGGTATGTGATTCTTCCTAAAGCATGATATTTTATAATATATATGTAGTACGGTAGACGTACATGTGTTAACTGAATAATAACTACGGCAATGTCTTTGACTTAAGCCTGAATAACACTTACGGCAATGCCTCACGGCTTAAGCCTGAATAATAAGAATCGAAAGCATTTCAAAAGAATCTTGAGTCATTCTTATGTAAGAGAATTAATTGGTTTTTAAAACAGAAGCTTAAGAGTTATACTAGCTTTATGGGAAGTTAGGTATAACCACTTAAGAATGATAAAAGAAACAGTTTGCCTATGTGTTTATAACAGACTTATATCGAATTGTGAAAAGAATAAAATGGTTTGATAAGTAGACATGATATGATGCTATGTGTGTTAGTGTCTTGTAACGTTTGTGTATTGTTGTGCTTATGTTGTTTAACGATAAGCTGTTAGGTTAGTGTAACATCACTCACCTCTTGACATATTACCGGGGGTTAAGCTTCCTCCGTCGGGGTAGACTCGGTGATGCAGGACCATGATTCGAGAATACCTCATGCGGGTCCAGGACCTATCGGAGCTACGGGAGTTCGTGTTAGTGTGCGGGGTTATACCTCACGCGATTACATGTGGCCATGCGGACTACGAGTCCAGGACGATGCCGAGGAGTAGCTACCCTCGATGCGGGGTTATATACCCTATGCGGGCCTATGTGATTGGCCTATGCGGACTACGAGAGTCCAGGATTAGGCTTGCATGGTGATACTACGGGCAATTGGCCCTGCTTCGATCATTCGCAGCCTAGAAAAGACCGATTCTGATTTACCTATTCTGCTCTTGTTTGTGATGTACTATGTGCGGTTTCCTGGTTGTTTCATACATACTTGCAAAACTGATTTTAAAATGATATGTTTTCATTTAAGTATTTCTGATTTCATATACTTAGTACTGTTGTCTTGACCTCCTTGGGCTGCGTTCATCTGCGAGTAAGGCGGCAGTGCTAGATCCACATTCTTAGGATCTACGTTGGTGTCGGGAGCTCCATCTTTTCGGAGGCTCTACTTTTGGGTATGATCTCCTGTTGTAGATAGTTTTATACAGATCAGGTATGGCGGGCCCTGTCCGCCATAGTTGTATATTTCCTTAGAGTGCATGTAGTCATGTTATGCGATGTCGGATGTAACTGCTAAACCATGTTTTTATATATATGCCGAAAGGCGATGTTTTCTCACATAAACTGTGTCTTATTTTATAAAACTGTTTCATGTCTTGTTTTATATTTCCGCTGATTACTCTGATGTATGACTACTTGGGTGCCCCGGTAAGGCACCAGTCACGGGCCCCGGAATGGGTCGTGACAACATTTTCCTTTATTAACTCTGCAGTTGCTTGTTCGATAATTATTCTCATTTGTGCAGTAAAATTAGCCAAGTCAACTTGGCTCCAAATACCTCCTAACGACTCTTACCAACATCCCCCATAAGACTTGGTAAGAACTTAGGATAACCTAGACATAACCTTTACGTAGAGTAAATCAACATACATACCTCTTAACTTCTAAGAGTAGAAGGAATCATGAAATAGTACTACATGTATATTCCATACATAGAATCATGTCAAAATAAGGAAGAGGTTCACATACCTCGCGACGATTATCGACAAATAGCAAAATGCTCTGAAGTACTTCAACCTTGATAGCTATTCCATCCTTCAAGTAGAATACACTATTCTTAGTACTTCAACCTCTAATGGCTATATTACGTCCATTAACCTTTAGTTTCGAACGTAGAATATTCTAAGTGCAAAGTCACTAAATTCTACGGAAAATCGGACAACACTTCATTTCTTTCTACATACTTTGCCACCTTTTTCAAGGCCGAATTCAATAACCAAACACGCCATATTTAAGGCCCAACAATTCAGCTAACCAAAGGGGATTACACGTCTTAACAGGACGTGTAAAAGTCCGCCCCACAAATTAATACGAAACTAGTTCCATATTTAAAGCCATTCTCGGCTAAACATATACAACAACACAAAGTCCTTTTCCAATTCTTTTTCAATCCAACTTCTTAGGCCTAACATGTTATATAGTCATAAACAACTTAACAATTATAATTCCTTCTTTATATAACATGTGACGATTAAACTAATAATCCAATTGAATTGAAATCTCATGGCTAAACATACTAGTTTACGGATTAGGGTTCCAATATCCATAAGACTTATCAACTTCATAATATATATCTCATACTTGCTAATATCCATAGCCACAACAATAAGGAATCTTAATTACTAAAACGACAAGAATTTTACCTTTACAAGCCCTTATAATTTCCAAGATTCAATGTCGCTCCTTAGAAATTCTTAGCTCCTTTCCTTTACGCTCCAATCCGCTATTTGAATCCTTTAGAAGCTCACAACCAACTTCTCTTCCATTTCCAAACAAAACCTATGAAAATTCCTTAGGTTTTCGCCTTGCGACTAACGTGAAAATGCCGTTTTTCCGAAATCTTTTTATTGATATATCCTTACAATACCCTTAGGGACCTTGGGTTAAAGTCTTGTGAATATTGGACAACAATTGAAAATTTTTTGTGTGGGAAAGCTCACAAAGCCGAGAGCTTCTAAGCCTCACTCAAGTTCTTTCAATTTTTTTCTAAGTGTGGGAAGCTTATCTTGCTACTAGGATGACTATATAAAACATTGGAGGGTCAAGATTATAACACATGTTAGATTTGGATGGAAGAGATCAAGCCAAATGGCCCTTGGACTTAGTCAACAATATCAAGCTCTCTAATTAGCAAGACTTGGTCTTCTATCATGGTCAATGACCATACTACCCTTGCATAATTTCGTCCAAGACCAATGTGGGGGGGTGCCACGTGTCGCCCTCCCATTCGTCCATAAAATTCTGTAACCCTCGTGGGTCCCACAAAACGTAAAATTCCCCGGGTGGGCCCCACATGACCAAATCCGTAAAAATAAATTTCCATAATGATAATAAGTTACATACTCTTCAATTAATGCATTTTGAGAATCTAATTCTCACTAACGAATATTTTTCCTTTCCGACGTTCGGAAGATTTTCCGTCGGAAAAACAATTCTTCCCTTCGTACCCTTTTCAAGTTTTGTGTTCCTTACATACATTCTCTTAAACATGTCCTTGAATTACGGGGTGTAACAAAACCAAGGATATCAAATGGACTAGATTCGTCAAAAACTCGTACGTCTACCGTACTATACATTTACAACTTATTCATGCTCAAGAGATAAGAAAGTTCCACATACCTCTTCGGTTTAATCCACTTGCCAAGTCCAATATGCCGTACGTAGTATGTCAACTTATAATGACCATAGTACGTCTATTAACTTCTTACTTCAAACGTAGAATATTCCAAGTGCAAAGTCACTAAATTCTACGGAAAATCGGACAGCACTTCCTTTGTTTCTACCTACTTTGCCACCTTTTTCAAGGCCAAATTCAATAACCAAACACGCCACATTTAAGGCTCAACAAAGTAGTTAACAATAGGGGATTACACGCTTAATCAAGACGTGTAAAATTCCGCCCCACAATTGACATTAAACTAGTCCAAAAATACAATGTCCATTCGTGATTAGGAATGACAATAATAATTTTTTCCAATTTGTATTCAATCCAAATTGTTTAGTATAACATGTTATAAAGCCTCAATTGATTATAACAACTATAATCTTCAAGTAGATAACATGCGATGATTCTAGTTAACGACCAAATTGTAATTCAATTTCAAATGACTCAACATGTCATTTTCGGATTTGAGCTTCCAAATTTCCATAACACTTATCAACCTTCATAATACATATCACATGATCATTTCTAACTTATAATAACCTGGAATCTTTAATTACAAAAGTAAGACGAAGATTATACCTCATTTATGCTACACCCCGGAAATTCCAGGATATGTTTATAAGAATGTACGTAAGAACTAAAAAATGTTAAGATTTGAGACGAGTAAAAATTTATCAGAATTTTGGAATTTGTCGGAAAACGAAATATTGCGACGAACGGGAGGGCGACATGTGTCACCCCCCCTTAGTGGTCTTGGACGAAAATGGCATAGATAGAATGGTAAAATTGATAAAATTGACTAAGTCAAATGCCACTTGGCTTGATCCTTGTGAAAAGCATCCAAACCACCCATTTGTTATAATCTTGACCCTCCATCTTGTTATATATGTATACTAGTGCAAGACAAGCTTCTACACTTAGACAAATTTTTCAAAAATCTTGAAGAACACTAAGAGGTGATCTCGGCTTTCACAAGGGTTTCAAGAATTTTTTTTTGTTTGTTGTCCAATAATCTCCCCACTTTAAACCAAGGTTCCTAAGAGTATTGTAAGGGTATCTCAATAGAAATATCCCGGAAAAATGGCGTTTTCGTATTAGTCGCAAGGCGGAAAGTTAAGGAGTTCTTCAACTTTGAAGTTGGAACTTGAAGATAAGTTCTTCATAAGCTTCTAAGGGTTGCTTGGAGTGGATTGGAACGTCGAAAAGAGGAGCTAAAGTTGCTAAGTATCGACTTGTAATATTGGATCATTTTTTGCTAAATGAGGTATAATCTTCGTCTTACTTTTGTAATTGAAGATTCCATGTTATTATAAGTTAGAAATGATCATGTGATATGTGTTATGAAGATTGATAAGTGTTATGGAAATTTGGAAGCTCAAATCCGAAAATGACATGTTAAGACATTTGAAATTGAAATACAATTTGGTCGATAATTAGAATCGTCGCATGTTTACCTACTTGAGGATTGTAGTAGTTATAATCAATTGTGGCTAGATAACATGTTATATTAAACTACTTGGATTGAAAAGGGATTGGAAACAAATTTGTATTGTTGTCCCTATTTTGCCGAATGGACATTATATGTTGGACTAGTTTGATATTTATTGTGGGGCGGAATTTTACATGTCTTGATTAAGCGTGTAAACCCCTATTGTTAACTACTTTTTTTTAGCCTTAAATGTGGCGTGTTTGGTTATTGAATTCGGCCTTGAAAAAGGTGGCAAAGTATGTAGAAACAAAGGAAGTGCTGTCCGATTTTCCGTAGAATTTAGTGACTTTGCACTTGGAATATTCTACGTTTGAAGTAAGAAGTTAATAGACGTACTATGGTCATTATAGGTTGACATACTACGTACGGCGTATTGGACTTAGCAAGTGGATTAAACCGAAGAGGTATGTGGAACTTTCTTATCTCTTGAGCATGAATAAGTTGTAATTGTATAGTACGGTAGACGTACGAGGTTTTGAAGAATCTAGTCCATTTGATATCCTTGGTTTATTTTAAGAATGTTCAAGTTGGTTGAGTTAGGGAATTAACTCACTTGTTTAAAAAATAATAAGGATATCTTGGTTTTTAAAAGTTAAGAGACTTTAAGTATTTCGAAAGTATATGATACTTGTTTTGTTTGGAAAGTCTAAGTCTCTCGGTTATAAAGAAGAATGTAAGTTTCTAAAGTATAAGGCTAGTATAACGACTTTATGGGAAGTTGGTTATAGTAGCTTTATGAAAAGTTAAAAATAGTGGTTTACTCTAAGTAATATAAGTATGATAAATGACTTGATAATGAAAGACAAATTGATTTAAAGACATCAATTGCTTAAGGTTTTAAAAGAAAGATGTTATACCCCGTATTTCCAGAGTATGTACGTGAGGGCGTACATACAAAAGATTTTAGCCTTAAGTAGGCATTAGGGATGAAATTTGGGCACAACTAGCGAAAAGAATCGTTTTCCGACGAAACGTTTTCCGGACTTTGCGAAGGGAAAAATACGGTTGCAACATTTATAATTTTTGCGGATTTTTCCGAGAGATGAAATATTTTGGACCAATGAGAGGGTGACAAGTGTCACCTCAGTGTGAAATTGATGGACGAACTTGGCACGTTTTTGGCCTTTTTTTTTTGGTCAAGGATTAGGTAGGATATTTTGTGATATTTGTGTGGTAGATTGATAAGGTGGGACCCACACAACACTTGTCCAAATCCTCACCCTACACTTGCCCACCACTTGTTTTAATCTTGGCCATTGATTGGCCTATAAATACCCCTCAAATGCAAGACTTATTCTTCATCCACAAATCATTTTTCCAAGTCTAAAAATCCCTCCCCTCTTAGCAAAGCTCTCATCCAAAGAGCTCACCCTCTCCCTTTGTGAGGCCTTGGCCGAAACCCCCCCCCCCCCACTTTGCCTAAGTTGTTTTCGTAAAATACCCCCCCTTGGTAGAAAAGTATTCTCCAAGTATTGTTACTATTCCAAAATACCTTGGCCCAAATACCTTGTAGTATTCCAAGGTTACACCTATACTAAAAGCCCAGAAATACTATTATACTTCCCTTCAGTCACAAAACGAAACCCTAAGGAAAATCTTCATACCGGGTTGAAGTATTAAGAAGAAGTTGCGTAGAACTTCTAAGGGTTGTTTGGAGCGGGTTGGAGCGTTCAGAATAGGAGCTAAACGTTGCTCAGGATCGACATTAAAACATTGGATAATTTTGGGCTTATCGAGGTAAATACTCTTGTCCTTCTATTGTAATTGGGAATAGTATAAGATACATATAAGGATATTACAGAAGAGAATTGAACTGTAATAGAAGGATATTACAGAAAAGAATTTAACTGAAATCACATCAGAAGAATATTAAAGAAGAAGACTGAACTGTACTTACATAGGATTTGTATTCTGATAGAATTGTGTAGTTTGTGGTAGGGAGGTCTGCCCAATTTTCCGTAGAATAAGGAATCTGTATCTAGAATTATTCTCTGAGTAGTCTAGACGTTGATAGACTTGTATGACCGTTATAGGTTGAAATCGCAAGTAGCGTATTCTACTCGAGAAGGGTG
Source organism: Przewalskia tangutica (assembly GCA_029844215.1). NCBI lineage: Eukaryota > Viridiplantae > Streptophyta > Magnoliopsida > Solanales > Solanaceae > Przewalskia > Przewalskia tangutica. Next base: position 87,125,630 of record CM056726.1, on the reverse strand, counting down.
GAAAGGGCTAGCCGGATTCTGATGCTTTGGAGCTATTTGCTAATAGTCGATAATCGTCGCGGTATGTGATTCTTCCTATCCTCTTGAGCATGATTTTTAAAAGAATATATATATAAATGCGGTAGGCGACGTGTGTTAACTGAACGTGGTTTTACTTCGATGACTTTTGACTTGAGTTTTAAATAATAAGAGTCTTGAAGTATTTCAAAAGAATTAAGAATCGCTTTTGAAAGAAGAGTAATACTTTTTGAAAGAGTTATACTAGCTTTATGGGAAGTTAGGTATAACAACTTAAGAGAGATAAAAAGAATGGTTTATTGACTTTAGAAGTTAAGAGACTTGATCTTAAAAGATAAGCGACTTGACTTAATTGAATTGATATGAATTTTGTTAAAAAGTGTGAAACCTCATTCATGAGTAATGAGTACTTGGTTTTTAAAGAATAATGTTTCTTGATTTGGAAATGAGAATAAGTATCGAACGAACCACTGCAGCGTTAATAAAGGAAAATGTATTGACAAGTAAATAATTATATTAAAACCAGTAGAAACCTCCATCTGCATAGAAGCTAAGATAAGACAAAATTGTATTACATTTCCTAGATCATGGCTGCTTTAATAAGGATTGTTATAAACAAGAATAACCTACTCACACATAAGACATATGTTACTCAAATTGTTTTAAAAGAGAATTATGTTATTAAGTGATTAAGACTATGAACTACGAAACCTTTCGAAAATGAGAAACTTGGGTATTTGAAATTAGGCAAACTTGAACTTTTGGAAAAGAATGTTGTTACTTGACTTTAAGAAGGAAAGTGTTTTGGTTTAAAAGAAGGACATAATATTGCCTTAGTTGATTTTAAAAAGAAAAACATGGTATTATCTTAATCTGTCTTAAAAGAGCGTTTAAATGTTATGGTCAATTCTATACCGCGTTCATGGGATGAACCGGGAATGTATTTCACACGATACCGCGTTCATGGGATGAACCGGGAATTTATTCCATACGATTCCACCTCGAGTCCTATGAGATGGGCCGAGACATGTACGATTCCTATCGAGTCCCATGAGATGGGCCGAGACATGTGCGATACCTATCGAGTCCCATGAGATGGGCCGAGACATGTGCGATACCTATCGAGTCCCATGAGATGGGTCGAGACATGTGCGATACCTATCGAGTCCCATGAGATGGGCCGAGAAATGTGCGATACCTATAGAGTCCCATGAGATGGGCCGAGACATGTGCGATACCTATCGAGTCCCATGAGATGGGCCGAGACATGTGCGATACCTATCGAGTCCCATGAGATGGGCGAGACATGTCGCGATTCCTATCGAGTACCACGAGATGGGCGAGACATGTATTCCATACGATTCCTATCGAGTCCCATGAGATGGGCGAGACATGTATTCCACGATTCCACCTCGAGTCCCGTGGGATGGGCGAGACATGTTATACGTATCACACGATTTATACCTAGGCTGAAGCGGTGAGAATGAGTTCCACGGGCATGAGGATGACTTTGAGGCGTGAGTCACGACTTGACATATTTGTTTTTATGTTGCGAATCGTAGTTTTGTTATCATACATGTCTCTGTTTTATTTTAGATTATGATTTCATTTACAATATTTTTGATTTCACATATTTGGTACTGTTGTGCGACCTCCTTGGAGGGCTGCGTTCATCTGCGCGGTAAGTACACGGTTGTTGATCCTCGCTCATAGGATCACAATTCAGCGTATTGGGAAGCTCCGTTTCTCCGGAGGCTTATCTTTTGGTATGTTTCCATGAGTTGTAGGTTCTTGTACATTCAGGGGTATGGCGGGGCCTGTCCGTCATAGGTGTTACATTCTTAAGTGCAGTAATCTTGTTGTGGCAGGTTTGTAAATGGGGATATGCTTGTTCAAAGTTTTATTATATATACGCCAGAAAGCGATATTTTCATGGATAAAGCGTTCTCATTTTATAATTGTTTCATGTCTTATTTTATATTCCGCTGATTACTCTGATGTATGACTACTTGGGTGCCCGGGTAAGGCACGATCCGAGGCGAGTTCGGTCGTGACAAAAGTGGTATCGAGCGATTAATCCTCGGAAAGTGTCTGAGCAGGTGTCTAGTAGAGTCTTGATTATCGGTGTGTTGTGCACCACATCTATAATCAAGAGGCCGCAAGACATTTAGGATTAGTTTCATTCTTCTCATTCCGAGATCGTGCCTTAGAGGCGTGTTATAAGTTAGACCCTGCAGCGTATCTCGTTTTACGATTATGCCTCGCGCAAGCAACCCGGCCCAGATGGGCAAGGCAGCCGAGAGCCGCTAGTAGGATCTGAGAGAATGCGGGCGCATGCCCGGTCATTACACGAGATAGTGCTTCAGACGGCAAGTTTTGCGGCGCCGCCCGGCCAGCGAGTTTAGGGTCGCAGCAGTGGCTGCTGAGACCACTGTACATGAGCCTCGATCCACGGCACAGGCGAGAGGTTGGGGTACAAAGAGATGGCCCGATTCTTGGCGGGATCGTGGCGAACATGAGGATAAGTGGGCCGCGGCGGTTCGATAGTACCATGGTTCACGAGATCGGATAGTTTGAGGCTACGGGACTTTCGAGTTGTAGCCCGCGAGTTCTACCGGCCGAGGCACGAGGATGATCCGGGGAGTTCATTCGGCGATTCTGACGGATCATGAGAGTGATCAGGGCTTCGGAGACCGAGTCAGTGGTCTTAGGTTCGCATCGGCTGCGTGATACTGCAGTCGACTGGTTTGATTCGTGGGAGCTGTCCCGGGGAAAGTATGCACTTCCAGCCGTATGGGACGAGTTCTCAGGGGCATTTCTTGCACATTTCTTGCCTCCACAGATGAGAAGGGCTCGGGCGACAAATTTTTAGCGTTGAGCGGGCCGGGCGTGCGGTTGAAGTACAATGTGGAGTTTGACTCATTAGCTCGATGCGTCCCGCATTGGTAGCGACATGGAGGGCGAGTGCACCGCCACGTCACCGGGCTTGTTGTCTACTTGGCAGATGCTTGTTCGGTGTAGCTCTTCACGAGCATGGACATTGCGCATGCGAGCTTATACACTTGGATGTGAGGCGGAGAGGTCGGCGGAATGGCCGAGATCGTGAGAAGGCGGGACAGCGAGGTCCTTTGGTAACTTTCGAGGCGGACCGCCTCGGTGTGAGTAGTTATGTACCTCCGCCAAGACAGAGTGGTCCTCCGATCTTGGGGCGTTCAGGTATTCGGGGCTGGTCGAGCTCGTGGCTTCAGTTCGCGGTATACATGGGTTCTAGCGATCGGGTTCATGCTTTCCTCGGTGTGTGCACGATGCGGCAAACGTCATCGGGAATGTCGTCTTCTGCGGTGCTTGTTTCACTGCGGCCGTCGAGGGCCATGTGACGAGGTGTCACAAAGGAGGATACACGTAGAATGACGCAGACTACAGGGTCGATGCAGGATCATCGCGCCTACGGTATGCGCCCTACAGGCCAGGCCTATGATTAGAGTGGAGCAGATGGTACAGGTATATTCTTACCCCTCTAGAGACTAGTATGCATTGATGATGTGATGAAATGCTAAGTATTATGTTCTGATAGCATTATGTTAAAATTGTGTTTAGAAACATGGTTAGTTAGAAGGGTAAGTTTGGGGACAGGGAAAGTGTGAGCCTTAGAGTTTTATACGTAGAGACCTTAGATGCGAGGCCATCTTGAGTAAAAGATTTATGTTTGTGTTGACCTTTATCAGAGTGCATAGTATACGTGGGATATATTTTTTTGTGATAAGTCCCTGGGAGGTATGAAATGAAAGAGGGTAGTTGAGCTAAGAAGACCACTAGGTTTTCGTGACTTGATTTGTGAGATTGTTCCGGATCGGGGGAACAAGTGTTTAGCGCGATAGCGGGTCGGGTTGAGGACCAATCGCGGGTCAACCCGCGACCTAAAATGTGGTGGGGTCAGTTCGAGGTGGTCCCTTGGTGGCGAGTCACGAGGTGCTAGGCCCAGGTTTAGGTAACCATCGTATGAGTTCGTGGATATGTTCGACCAGAATCGGATCGTTAAGGCCGGGAATGGCCTTAAAGGAGATTGAGGCTAGTAAGATGACCAAGTTTGGAGGTTTTGACTCCAGAGATTTTGGAAACTGAAGCGATAACTGAAGTATGGTACGTATACTAGAAAGAGTTCAAGTGTTCGAGAAGAGTACGACGAGTGAGGAAAGAAGTGAACGTGTGTTAGCAGAATAAAGAGATCATTTTGTTGTGAAGTGCAGATGCGAAGGGAGTATCCTTTAGACCAGGGTGGGAGCTTTTGTAATGCTAGAGGTGATTTATCGTGGACTTGGGTTAAGTATTTTTCGCGTATGTTATTTTGTGGCCAGGTGTGGCGTTGGCAACTTGTTAGAGGAACTTTATCGTTATCCGTCTTGAGAAGGAACATTCGGGACGAATGTTTCTAAGGAGGGGAGAATCTTATACTCCGTATTTCCAGAGTATGTACGTGAGGGCGTACGTACAAAAGTTTTTAGCCTTAAGTAGGCATTAGGGACGAAATTTGGGCACAACTAGCGAAAAGAATCGTTTTCCGACGAAACGTTTTCCGGACTTTGCGAAGGGAAAAATACGGTTGCAACATTTATAATTTTTGCGGATTTTTCCGAGAGATGAAATATTTTGGACCAACGAGAGGGTGACAAGTGTCACCTCAGTGGCGGAAATTGATGGACGAACTTGCACGTTTTGTCCTTTTTTGGTCAAGGATTAGGTAGGATACTTTGTGATATTTGTGTGGTAGATTGATAAGGTGGGACCCACACAACACTTGTCCAAATCCTCACCCTACACTTGCCCACCACTTGTCTTAATCTTGGCCATTGATTGGCCTATAAATACCCCTCAAATGCAAGACTTATTCTTCATCCACAAATCATTTTTCCAAGTCTAAAAATCCCTCCCCTCTTAGCAAAGCTCTCGTCCAAAGAGCTCCCCCCCCCCCTTTTTGAGGCCTTGGACGAACCCCCCCCCCCCCCCTTTGCCTAAGTTGTTTTCGTAAAATACCCCCCCTTGGTAGAAAAGTATTCTCCAAGTATTATTACTATTCCAAAATACCTTGGCCCAAATACCTTGTAGTATTCCAAGGTTACACCTATACTAAAAGCCCAGAAATACTATTATACTTCCCTTCAGTCACAAAACGAAACCCTAAGGAAAATCTTCATAGCGGGTTGAAGTATTAAGAAGAAGTTGCGTAGAACTTCTAAGGGTTGTTTGGAGCGGGTTGGAGCGTTCAGAATAGGAGCTAAACGTTGCTCAGGATCGACATTAAAACTTGGATAATTTTGGGCTTATCGAGGTAAATACTCTTGTCCTTCTATTGTAATTGGGAATTACATACTGTAGTAGTATAGAATGAGTATAAGATACATATAAGGATATTACAGAAGAGAATTGAACTGTAATAGAAGGATATTACAGAAAAGAATTTAACTGAAATCACATCAGAAGAATATTAAAGAAGAAGACTGAACTGTACTTACATAGGACTGTATTTACAGTAGAATTGTGTAGTTTGACGGGTAGGGAGGTGCTGCCCAATTTTCCGTAGAATAAGGAATCTGTATCTAGAATTATTCTACAGAGTAGTCTAGACGTTGATAGACTTGTATGACCGTTATAGGTTGAAATCGCAAGTAGCGTATTACTCGAAGGGTGGAAAGGGCTAGCGGATTCTGATGCTTTGGAACTATTTGCTAATAGTCGATAATCGTCGCGAGGTATGTGATTCTTCCTATCCTCTTGAGCATGATATTTTAAAAGAATATATATATAGTACGGTGAGCGTGCGTGTGTTAAGCGAGCGTGGTTTTACTTCGATGTCTTTTGACTTGAGTTTTAAATAATAAGAGTCTTGAAGTATTTCAAAAGAATTAAGAATCGCTTTTGAAAGAAGAGTAATACTTTTTGAAAGAGTTATACTAGCTTTATGAGAAGTTAGGTATAACAACTTAAGAGAGATTAAAAGAATGGTTTATTGACTTTAGAAGTTAAGAGACTTGATCTTAAAAGATAAGCGACTTGACTTAATTGAATTGATATGAATTTTGTTAAACAGTGTGAAACCTCATTCATGAGTAATGAGTACTTGGTTTTTAAAGAATAATGTTTCTTGATTTGGAAATGAGAATAAGTATCGAACGAACCACTGCAGCGTTAATAAAGGAAAATGTATTGACAAGTAAGTAATTATATTAAAACCAGTAGAAACCTCCATCTGCATAGAAGCTAAGATAAGACAAAATTGTATTACATTTCCTAGATCATGGCTATTTTAATAAGGATTGTTATAAACAAGAATAACCTACTCACACATAAGACATATGTTACTCAAATTGTTTTAAAAGAGAATTATGTTATTAAGTGATTAAGACTATGAACTACGAAACCTTTCGAAAATGAGAAACTTGGGTATTTGAAATTAGGCAAACTTGAACTTTTGGAAAAGAATGTTGTTACTGGACTTTAAGAAGGAAAGTGTTTTGGTTTAAAAAGAAGGGAATAATATTGCCTTAGTTGATTTTAAAAAGGAAAACATGGTATTATCTTAATCTGTCTTAAAAGAGCGTTTAAATGTTATGGTCAATTCTATACCGCGTTCATGGGATGAACCAGGAATGTATTTCACACGACACCACGTTCATGGGATGAACCGGGAATGTATTCCATACGATTCCACCACGAGTCCCATGAGATGGGCCGAGACATGTACGATTCCTATCGAGTCCCATGAGATGGACCGAGATATGTGCGATACCTATCGAGTCCCATGAGATGGGCCGAGACATGTACGATACCTATCGAGTCCCATGAGATGGGCCGAGACATGTGCGATACCTATCGAGTCCCATGAGATAGGCCGAGACATGTGCGATACCTATCGAGTCCCATGAGATGGGCCGAGACATGTGCGATACCTATCGAGTCCCATGAGATGGGTCGAGACATGTGCGATTCCTATCGAGTCCCACGAGATGGGCCGAGACATGTATTCCATACGATTCCTATCGATTCCCTTGAGATGGGCCGAGACATGTATTCCACACGATTACACCTCGAGTCCCATGGGATTGGCCGAGACATGTTATACGTATCACACGATTTATACCTAGACTGCCGGCAGTGAGGAAGGAGTTCCACGGCGTGAGGATGACTTTGAGGCGTGAGTCCATGACTTGACATGATTGTTTTTATGTTGCGACGTAGTTTTGTTATCATACATGTCTCTGTTTTATTTTAGATTATGATTTCATTCTGATATTTTTCAGTTTCACATACTTGGTACTGTTGTCTTGACCTCCGAGTGCGTTCATGCCGCGGTAAGTACACCGGTTGTTGATCCTCGCTCATAGGATCACAGTTCAGCGTATTGGGAAGCTCCGTTTCTCCGGAGGCTTATCTTTTGGTATGTTTCCCTGAGTTGTAAGTTCTTGTACATTCAGGGGTATGGCGGGGCCCTGTCCCGTCATAGGTGTTGTTACATTCTTAGAGGTATGTAGTACTGTTGTGGGCAGGTTTGTAAATGGGGATGTAACTGTTCAAAGTTTTATTATATATACATGCCGAAAGGCGATATTTTCATGGATAAACTGTTCTCATTTTATAATTGTTTCATGTCTTATTTTATATTCCGCTGATTACTCTGATGTATGACTACTTGGGTGCCCGGGTAAGACACCAGTCACGGGCCCGGGTTCGGGTCGTGACAAAAGAAGTCACTTGATTTAGAAGCCTGAAAATGTATTTTCTAAAAGGTATTGTGACTTGTCTTAAAATGTAGTTATGACTTGATACTACGGTTATTAGTATCTTGGATGTTTTATATGAAAAGGAGTCATTTTAAAAGAATAGAAGCACGTAGTACTTTGAGTTAAATTCCCGGATTTTATAATGACATGTTAGTGCCTTAAGTAAACTAAAATGAGAGTGTATATGAATAAGACTAATAAGAAGTTAGGGGGATTTCTTAACTTGCTTATTTATTGTTGTTATACCCCGTATTTCCAGAGTATGTACGTAAGGACGTACGTAGAAAAGTTTGAACTTTAAAGTTGGCTTGGACGAATTATTTTTGTGCACAACACCCGATTAGAGTCATTTTTCGACGAAACGTTTTACACAACTTGCGAAGGGAAAATTCCGGCTATGTCATTTCTAATTTTTGCGGATATTTCCGAGAGACGAAACATTTTGGACCAACGGGAGGGTGACAAGTGTCACCCTCATAGTGGGCGTTGTGGTGGGCGGCACATGGGACGATTTCAAGATAAGTTTGGGCAAGATATTTGTGAGGGTTTTAAGGAGTAGGGTCTAGGGGGCACTTGGGCATATCTTGGCCCTCCACTTGCCCCCCACTTGGCTAGATCTTGACCCTTGGTCTTAATATAAATACCCCCCCCCCCCCCCTTTGAAGACTTCTTCATCCATTCCTAAACTTTCCTAAGTCTTGAGAGCTCTTCCCCCCCTTTTGAGTAGTGTCTCGTCCTAGCCTCCCCCTCCCCCTTTGAGAAGGCCCCTTAGTCGAGAGCCCCTCCCCCCTTGGCCGAGAGTAACCCCCCTCCTAGTGGGGTTGGCCGAGGGGTATACAACCCCCCTTGTGGTGTTTTCTCGTATAAATACCCCCCCTCTTGGTAGAAATACTCTCCAAAGTATTGTTACTATACCCAAAATACCTTAGCCGTATACCTTGTAGTATTCCAAAGATACCTCTATACGTAGAGCCCGGAAATACTACCGTATGTCCTTTTTGTCTCAAACCGAAACCCTAAGGAAAACCTTCATAGTTGGTTGAAGTGTTAAGAAGAAGTTGCGTAGAACTTCTAAGGGTTGTTTGGAGCGGGTTGGAGCACCCGGAGTTGGAGCTAAGCGTTGCTCAGGATCGACATTAAACTTGGATAATTTTGGGCTTATCGAGGTAAATAATCTTGTCCCCTATTGTAATTGGAAATTACTTGTTGCTGTAATATATAGTTGAAGTATACTATATATAGAACTGAACATAGTCTTGCGGCAATGTCTTTTGACTTAAGCCTGAATTTAAAGAAAGAGAACTGAACTGTAATTACATAGGACTGTATTACAGTAGACTTGTGTAGCATTACTGTGAAGTAGAAGCGTACGTCAGGTTAAGCGTATAAGCCCCGGTTGGCTTGGTGGCGGCCTCGATAGAGGAAGAGATTTCTGTGATTTGCGGGAGAGTCTTGCGAATTTTACGTAGAATATTCTACGTTGAGATCTAGATGTTAATAGGCGCCTTGTGGCCTCTATAGGTTGAAGTACTACGTATGGCGTGATCTACTTGACTTAAGGAGTAGCCGACGGTTTGAGGTACTTGGAGCGTTTTGCTTATAGTCGATAAATCGTCACGAGGTATGTGAACCTCTTCCTATCCTTTCTAGCATGATGTTTTGTAAACTATGTAGTGCGGTGAGCGACGTGTGTTAAATGAGTTTGGTTGGTTTAAAACATAGGGTGTTATAATAGCTTTATGGGAAGTTAGTTATAACGACTCTATGTAGGTAAAAGAATGGTTTATTGATTGTAGAAGTTAAGAGACTTGATCTTGAAAGATAAGAGACTTAACTTGTTTCTTGGGTAATTAACATTTTGATAAAAATGTTGTAAAAACCTCATTCGTAAGTAATGAGTATTTTGGCCTTTAAAAGGAATAATGTTTCTTGATTTGAAATCGAATAAGTATCGAACAAACCACAAATGGCTAATAAAGGAAATGTTTTGACTAATAAAGTATTATTAAAACCAGTAGAAACTTCCATCTACATAGAAGCTAAGATGAGACAAAATGATATTACATTTCCTAGATCATGGCTGCTGTAATAAGATTGTTATGAACAAGAATAAACTACTCACACATAGGGTATATGTTTCTCAAATTGTTTTAAAGGATTAAAACTATGAACTACGAAACCTTTCGAAAAATGAGAAACTTGAACATTTGAAATTAGGCAAACTTGAACGTTTGGAAAAGAATGTGGTTAGTTGATTTTACAAAGAAAAGTGTTTTGATTTACTTCAAAAGATAATCACTCTATTTTTATATACTACGGGTATTGTGTGACTTTTGTGAAAATAACGTATCTTTTAAAGAGTTAATGTATGAAGTACTTTGGGGATAAAAACCCGATCTTGTTAATCATATAGTAGAAAGTACCTTGTGTGAATAATTTGATTGTGTTGGTTTGTGATAGCCTTGTAATACTTCTTGTTGATTTGATAAGGAAACATGCTAGGATGCTACGTGTGTTAGTGTCTTGTGATGTTTGTGTAAAGGGGTTTCCCTTGTTGTGCTTATGTTGTCTAGCAGTGGCCGTTATGCTAGTATTACATCACTCACCTCTTGACATAATTAGGGGTTAAGGCGCCCTCCGTCTGGGGGTAGACTCGAGTGATGCAGGACCGTGATTCGAGAATACCTCATGCGGGTCCCGAGGATCTATGCGAGCTACGAGAGTTCGTGTTAGTGTGCGAGGTTATACCTCATGCGATGCATGTGGCCATGCGGACGGCGAGTCGGGGCGGCTGCAGAGTAGCTACCCTCGATGCGGGGAATACCTCATGCGGGCCATTGGAGTGGCCTATGCGAGTGCGGGAAGTACGGGGCTAGCGCGACATTAGATCTGCGAGCGAGTGGCGGCTTTGATCATGTGACGGTGCAGACAGGTCTCATGATCTGATTTATGACCTTGCTTGTCTGTGGGTTTTAGTAGTCGGCTATGCCTTCGTCTTACCGTGCGGTGTTATGATGACACAGTGGGACACGGTGTTCATGTGTATTCCTTGGTGCTTTTATATCATGCATTGGCAGTGAGGAAGGTATTCCACGGGCCTGATTGATGTTGTGGGCGTGAGACCCATTGTTATATTTGAGTGATAACTTTGAGGGCGTAAGTCCCTGACGTGACATGACTGCTTATTTATTGTGAACTGTAGTTTGGTTATCATACATGTCTCCTGCTTTATATAGTATTATGATTTCATTCTGATATTTTGATTTCACATACTTGGTACTGTTATCGACCTCGCCCGAAGTGCGTTAAATCTTAGAAGGTTGAGGTACACGATCGTTGATCCTAGTTCTCGGTCCGCGATTCGGCGTTTGGGAAGCTCCGTTTCTCGGAGGCTTATCGGTGGTATAGTCCTGTCGTAGTAAGTGCTTACATTCGGGGTATGGCGGGCCTGTTCGCCATTGTTGTCATGTCACTCTTAGAAGTGCAGTAATCTTGTTGTGGGCAGAGTTGTAAGTGGGATGTAACTGTTCGGATTTAAGTTTTCATATATACATGCCGAAAGACAATTTTTCTCAGATTATTATTTCATACTTCATGCTATTTCATGTTATTGTTTTATATTTCCGCTGATTACTCTGATGTTGTATCACTAGGGTGCCCGGGGTAAGGCACCAGTCACGGGCCCGGGTTCGGGTCCTGACAATTGTATGATAAGCCGGTAGTGCTTATGTTATGTATGATAAGCCGGTAGGGCTTATGTTATGTATAATGGCCGGTTGAGCTAGGGTAAGAGTATAAATGATGGGTAAACCCCCAAGACGTTATACCACTTTCTCCAGGGTAAGAGTATAAATGAGGGGTAAACCCCCAAGACGTTATACCACCTGTTCCGTGGATTTGCTACCCATGATGCGAGGAATACCTCATGCGAGTCGTTATGGGCTTATGCGGGTGAAATAGTCCCATGCGGGCGGGTACAACCTATGCGAGGAATACCTCATGCGGGTCCACAGGACCCATGCAGGTGAAATAGTCCCAGGAGTAGGATTGCTTATTGATACTACGGGCGAGGGACCCTGTTTTGATCATGAGCCTCCTATTTTTATGCAGTAAAGTATATACTTGTTTACTCTCATTGTTAGTAAGGCACAGTGTACTGTTGTTTGAGTTATCATATGTGTCTCCAGCTTTATTTTAGACTTATGATTTCCTCTGATGCTTTCGGTTTCACATATTTGGTACATGTTGTCTTGACCTCATGAGGATGCGTTCATGCGCGGTAGAGTATACAAGTTGCTTGATCTTCACTCTTAGGATCCTTTGTTGTTGTTGGGAATCTCCATTACTCGAGGCCTATCCACAGGTATGGTTGGTTGTTGTATATTCGAGGGTATGGCGGGGCCTGTCGTCACGGTTGTTATTCTTAAGTGCAGAGTCACAGTGTGGATTGGGTTGTAAAGAAAAAAAAAGATGTACTGTTCGATTTCTAGATTGTGTATATTTTACGGGAGGTGGCCTTATCGGCTAGCCTGTTGTTGTTTACTGTCTAAGTTTTTATGTGTGTTGTGTATGTTCATTGCTATTCTCGATATATATACAGCAGGGTGCGGGTAGGGCACGATCACGAGCTTGAGTGGTCGTGACAAAAGTGGTATCAGAGCAGTTAGTCCCCGGAAAGTGTCTACAGACCGTGTCGAGTAGTGTCTTGATTATCGGTGTGTTGTGCACCACATCTATAATCAGGAGGCTGCAGGACATTTAGGATTGATTTCATTCTTCTCACTCTAATATTGTGCGATAGAGCTGTGTGGTTAGCGTCGTCTCTCCCTAACAAGTTATGTTGTTTGCATTCTGAGAAAAGCGTGATGACCGGAAAGATTATGTGGATTGCGTATCCAGGTTGGTAATATTAGTAGTATAGTTGGTATTGTGACATACATCTATATGTATTTATGTATGAGGGTAATATATGTGTTGCCTAGAATGATTATGGATTACCAGGAATTGGTAAGGACTAAAAATACCGGGAAGGTATGAACAGTTAATGGACTCTCAGCAATGTTTTACGTGCTAATTTAAGATAATTAGGAGATGATGAGATGTCTGAGAAGGAAATTGACCCTTAAGAAGTTTAATTAAGGGACTTAATGGAAGACTATGTTAATAGATTAAGCTACGTGGTATGATTAAAAAATGGTACGGGTGAGATCCATATGGAGTAAGTATGGTTGTTGTGGTCAAGACAACACGGTTATGATATTATGAAAAGTTATTGTACCCGTTTACGGGGTGACTGATAAGGCAGGCTAGGAGCCTGGAAATTGTGAGCCTAAGAATGTTGATAACCGTCGATACCTTAGGTATATAAGGCCTTCTCGGGTGGTAAAAAGTTAAGTCAGACCAAGGGTAAGAGTTAAGTACGACGCCGAGTCGGATTAAAGACCTATTAAGGGTCTCCCATGCTTTATGCGGAATGAGATCGGTTGTTAATAGTCCTCTACGTAGCGAGGTCACGAGGGTGCAAGGCCCAAGTCTAGTTAATCATTTTACGGGTTCGTGGGCGATTCCACGGAACCGGTTGTGAGCCGGAAATGGCCTTATGTTGTTTAGAATAGTAACTCCAAGATAGGAGGCCGAATCGATTATGAAGGCTATGTACGTGCGCTAGAATAAGTTTGGAAATGCGGGAAGAAATGCGACCAAGTAGGAAAGAGCAACCAAGTGTAAAGAAATGGAGCCTGAATCCATGAGGACCTTTCGAGGTGACTACACCCGTGAGTGTTGGGTGGTAGCTGAGCGGGTAGATGATTGCCAGTAAGGATACAGTCGTTGGACCCTAGCAGACCTAGCAGAGCTATTATGACAGACTTTGAGGATATTATGGGTACGGGCTAGTTGGCCTCTTGTTATGCCAACGTTGACTGCAGAAAGTAAGTAATACTTGAATTTGAAGAAGTTTATGTTAAGTGCCCTTGGAGGTACTTGGAGTCGGTTTGGTGTGGCGGTCAGGGCCACGACCTTCCGGATAAGTTCAGGATAGCGCGTAAGAAAGAATAAGATAAGTACGAGTGCTGTCTACGGAAAACAGAAGACATCTTTGGTAGGTTTTGAAAATCTACACGACTTTAAGGCGGTGCGTGATGATTAGATATTTACTGGACCGCAAGAGGACCCTGTGATTAGGGTTGTGACTCCAAGGAAAGTTTATTTAATGGAGATAAGTTCTCTCCCCCATGTAAAGGATAGTTTTACGTATTATGGGGTTACGTGTACCCATGTCATTAGACGAAGGATAGTAGACGGGTAAGGTCTTCGGTATCGTCATGCCATAGGTTACAGTTGTAGATAACTGTGGGAAAAGTGTTGTGATGGGGTAATTAAGAACGACGTACAAATTGGTTGAGGAAATATCGTAAAGATATAAGTGCAGGTTGTACACTTGCATGAAACGGTACGATTATGAATCAAGATAGAAATACTTTTGCTAATAATAAGCATAAGGTAAGGTTATGACCATAATGATAAAAGAGAATACGACTATGGTTATGAAAATTGCACGAGATATGATTACCCCAGACTAGTGTAAAGACTATTAGTAAATAATGGGAAGTAAGAACATTTCGAGGAAATGTGGTAACACCTAGCTATAGGCTCTACAAACTGGGAAAGGAAAATCGGGTTACTACTTGACGAGATCAAGGAAATCTCCCCCCCTAAATTGTGATTGACAGAAAGTCTTAGCCAGGAGGCAAGCAAAAGAATCAAATCTAAGTTAATGACCAAGTTTGGTTGCAGCAGAGAAAAGGAAACAGGAACCATAATTGAGATTAAGGACACCCGAATATTTTGCAAGAATGAGAAAGGTTTCCAGTTATTGGAAGATAAGTTGACTCGACTACAATTCTAACTCCTCCTGAGAGACTAGAGGGTTAGGTTATTATGGTAACACGTTGGGTGTTGGGCTAGGTTGTGTGCTGACGCAACCCAATAAGGATAGAGCTTATGTTTTCCCGGTAGTTAGGGAAGCAGGAAAGGAAATTACGCCACTCATGATTTAGAGCTGGCGGTAGTTAAATCATGCCTTGAAGATTTGGGGGCATGACGTATTATAGACTTCATGTGGATATTTGTGCAGACCACAAGAGCCTCCGGTATATCTTCAGACAGAGGCAGTTGAATTTGCGACAGAGACGGTGGTTAGAGTTACCCAAGGATTGTGATATCGATATCCTATACCATCTGGGGAAAGCCAAAACAGTTATGTTACACCCCAGAAATTTCAGGATATGTTTCTAAGAACGTACATAAGAACTTAAAAATGTTAAGGTTTGAGACGAGTAAAAATTTATCGGAATTTTGGAATTTGTCGGAAAACGAAATATTGCAACGAACGGGAGGGCGACACGTGTCACCCCCTTAATGGTCTTGGACGAAAATGACATGGAGGAAATGGTCATTTGACCACAATTTAAAAGACCAAGTCTTGCAAAGACAATTAGCTTGACATTGTTGACTAAGTCAATGCCACTTGGCTTGATCCTTGTGAAATGCATCCAAACCACCCATTTGTTCTAATCTTGACCCTCCATATATTTATATAAGCTCCTTAGTAGCAAGACAAGGCTAAACACTTAGAAAATTTTCAAGAATATTTGATGAACTTGAAGGGGTGCTCTCGGCCAACCTAGGGTTTCAAAGGAAAAATTTTGCAATTTTTGTCCAATAATTCTCATACTTTAAACCAAGGTACCTAAGGGTATTGTAAGTGTTTCTCAATAGAAAGATTAGGAAAAATGGTGTTTCGTATTAGTATGGCGAAAACCTAAAGGGTTATTCAACTTTGAAGTTGAAACTTGAAGATGAGTTTTTCATAAGCTTCTAAGGGTGGCTTGGGGTGGATTGGAATGTCGAAAGGAGGAGCAAAAGGTGCTAGAGATCGACTTGTACTCTTGGATCATATTTGGGCTAATTGAGGTATAATCTTCGTTTTACTTTTATAATTGAAGATTTCATGTTATGATAAGTTATAAGTGGTCATGTGATATGTGTTTTGAAGTTTGATAAGTGTTATGGAATTGGAAGCTCAAAATCCGAAAATGACATATTTAGCCATTTGAAATTGAAATCCAATTTGATCGATAAATTGAATTGTCGCATGTTACCTACTTGGAAAATGTAGTAGCTATAATTAATGGCGTCTTGATATCATATTATGCTACCAATTTGGATTGAATTGGAAATTGAATAAGAATTGGTATTGTTATATACATTGTGGCCGAAATTGGACTAGTAGTTGTATTAGTTTGTTATCGTTTGTGGGGCGGAATTTTACACGTCTAGTAGGCGTGTAATCCTGATGATTAATTGCTTGGATTGTGCCTTAAATGTGGCGTGTTTGGTTATTGTATTCGGCCTTGAAAAGGTGGCAAAGTGAGTAGAAACAAAGGAAGTCTTTGTCCGATTTTCCGTAGAATTTAGTGACTTGCACTTGGAATATTCTACGTTTGAAACTAGAAGTTAATAGACGTACTATGGTCATTATAGGTTGACATACTACGTACGTCAATTGGACTTAGCAAGTGGATTAAACCGAAGAGGTATGTGGAACTTTCTTATCTCTTGAGCATGATCAAGTGTAAATGTATAGTACGGTGAGCGTCTGAGATTTTGACAATCTAGTTTATTTGATATCCTTGGCTTATTTTAAGAATGCCCAAGTTGTTTGAGTTAGGGAATTAACTCACTTGTTTAAATATTAAGGATATCTTGGTTTTCAAAAGCTAAGAGACTTTAAGTATGTTGAAAGTATCTTGATACTTGTTGTTATGGAAAGTTTAAAGAGTGGTTTACTCTAAGTAATTTAAGCATGTTAAGGGACTTGAAGAGTTTTAAAGTATTGTGATACTTGTTTCGTTTTAAACGTATAAGTCCCTTGGATAGGAAATTGTACTTGACTAAGGTATAAAGTGAATATAACGACTTTATGGGGAGTTGGTTATATTGGCTTTATGGAAAGATAAATGGCTTGATTTAATGGAAGACAATTCGATTTTAAGGCATCAATTGCCTAAAGTTTTATAAGAAAAGGAGTCACTTGATTTAGAAACCTAACTTTATTTCTAAGAGTATTGTGACTTGTCTTGAAAAGAAATTGTAACTTGATACTACGGTTATTAGTGTCTTGAAAGGTTTATAATGAAATGAGTCATTTTAAAAAAGAATAGAAGTACGTAGTACTTTGGGTTAAATTCCCGGATTTTTATAAAAGACATGATAGTGCCTTAGGTAAACTAAAATGAGAGTGTATATATGTATAACAAGAATAATAAGAAGTTAGGGGATTTCTTAACTTGCTTATGTATTGTATGATAAGCCGGTAGTGCTTATGTTATGTGTGATAGCCGGATTTGTGCTAGTAATATATTATTCGTTGCGGGGTCATTCCCCGGGTTTGTGGCATTGCATATTTCCGTGGATTTGCTACCCACGATGCGAGGAATACCTCATGCGAGTCCGTAGGTCTTATGCGGGTGAAATAGTCCCATGCGGGCGGGTCCAGCCTATGCGAGGAATACCTCATGCGAGTCCGTAAGGGCTTATGCGGGTGAAATAGTCCCATGCGAGGAATACCTCACGCGGGTCCACTGGATCTATGCGGGTGAAATAGTCCCAGGAATAGGATTGCTTAATGACACTGCGGGCGGGTGGTCCTGCTTTGATCGTGAGCTTTCCTACTTTATATTGTAAGTATACCTATTTACTCTCATTGTTAGTAAGGCACGATTATCTTTATTAATTGAGTTATCATACATGTCTCGATTTTATTTTAGACTTATGATTTCATTACTGTACTGATTTCACATATTTGGTACATGTTGTCTTGACCTCGCCGAAGTGCGTTCAATCTGCGCGTGTAAAGTACGTATTCTTGATCCTCGCTCTTAGGATCCTTTGTTGTTTGTTGAGAAGCTCCTTTATTAGGAGGCTTATCCACAGTATTGTCGGTTATTGTACATTCGGGGGTATGGCGGGGCCTGTCTCGCGAGTTGTTATTCTTAGAGTGCGTAGTCACATTGTGGATTGGGTTGTAAAGAAAAAAATGTCTTGTTCTATTTACGGATTGAGTATATTTTTACGGAAGGTGGCCTATCGGCTTCTTTGTTGTTAATTTATGTTTAAGTATTTTTTTTAGTTGTGTATGTTCCGCTGCTATTCTCTGATGTTTACCAAAAGGGGTGCCCAGGTAGGGCACCAGTCGCGGGCCCGGGGTCGGGTCGTGACAAAGTGGTATCAGAGCAGTTAGTCCTCGGAAAGTGTCTACAGACCGTGTCTAGTAGAGTCTTGATTATCGGTGTGTTGTGCACCACATCTATAATCAGGAGGCTGCAGGACATTTAGGATTGGTTTCCATTCTTCTCACTCTAAGATCGTGCGATAGAGCTGTATGGTTAGGGTCGTCTCTCCCTAACAACTTATGATTGTTTGCAGCTACGAGAAAGGCAACAGTGACCCAGGTTGGTAATGTTTGTAGTATAGTTGGTATTGTGATATACAACTATACGGATTTATGTTTGGGGGTCACATGTGTGTTGCCTAGGATGATTTTAGATTACCAGGATTGGGTAAGGACTAAATAAATATCGGGGAGGTATGGCGATTAAGGAACTCTCATCAGTTTTACGTGCTAATTTGAGATAATTAGGTGATGATGAGTTGTGTGAGTATGTAATGGACCCTTAAGAAGTTAATTAAGAGACTAAGTGGAAGACTATGTTAGCAACTTAAGCTACGTGGTATGATTAAGGGAATTATGCAGGCGAGATCGGACGAAGAAAGTATGGTTGTTGTGGTCAAGACAACACGACTATGATTTCGAGAAGTTTTGTACGGTTACGGGGTTGATAAGTTAGGCTTGGAGCATGGAAATTGCGAGCCTGAGACTGTGATAACCGTCGAGAACTTAGGTATATAAGGCCTTCTCGGGTAGTAAAGTTAAGTCAGACCAAGGGTAAGAGTTAAGTGCGACGCCGAGTCGAGTTGAGGACCTATTAAGGGTCGCCCAGCTTGAAATGAAATGGGATCACTTGGTAGTAGTCGCCACGTGGCGAGTCACGAGGTGTAAGGCAAGTCTAGTTAATCGTTTCTGGGTTCGTGGGCGCATTCCACGGAACCAGTTGTGAGCCAGCGGCCTTATGTTGTTTAATTTTGTAACTCCAAAGTGGAGGCGAGTTAGTATGGAATTTATGTATGGTGGAATAAGTTTGGAAATGCAGAAAGAGTGCGACCGTGAAAAGAGAGCAACCAAGTGTAAAGAGATAAAACACGAATCCATGAGAACCTTTGGGTGACTACACGTAAGTGTTGGGTGGTAGCTGAGCGGGTAGATAATTGCCGGTAACGGTACAGTCGTTGGACCCAGCAAAGCTGTTATGACAGACAGTGAGGTCATTATGTGTTCGGGCTAGTTGGCATCTTGTTATGCCAACGTTGACTGCAGAGAGAGATTGGCTCGATTCGGTTTTAGTAGTGATTTTCGGTGAAAAGGAGAGAAGTGGTAGTAACGATGAATTATCCTTCCTTCTTTGGCATCGTTGTTTTCTTTTTAAGTCCGTGTGACTTGTTCACCAGGGTAAATTGGCCAGGAAGTATGTGATAATTGAATTTGGAGGAAGTTATGTTAAGTGCCACAGGAGGTACTTGGAGTTGGGTTAGTGTGGCCAGTCGGGGCCACGACCTTAGGATGATTCGGGGAGAATGTACAAGGCAAGAATAAAAATAAATACGGATCTCGCCGTGGAAAATTGAGGGCAACTCTGGTAGGTTTTGAAAATCTATATAACTTTAAGGCGGTGCGTGATGATTAGATATTTACTGGACCGCGAGGGGACCCTGTGATTAGGGTTGTGACTCGAGGAAAGTTTAAGAAAGGAGATAAGTTCTCTTCCCCGTAAAAGGGCAGTTTACGTATTATGGGGTTGCGTGTACCCATGTTGTTAGGCGAAGGATATAGGGTAGTAAGGTCTTGGTATCGTCATGCCATAGGTTCTGATTGTAGATAACCGTGGGAAAAGTGTTGTGTTGGGGTAATTAAGCACGACGTGCGAATTGGTCGAAGTATTGTAAAGATATAAATGTAAGTTGCACGAGTCATGATTACCAGGGCGAGTGTAAAGACCATTAGTAGATAATGGCGATAAAACGCTTCGAGGAAATGTGGTAACACTGTCTTGACAAGAAAGATAGTAAGAAGTTACGGAGGATAGGGGATCGGGACAACGTGAAATAACTACGGGAGAGGCGAGTAGACACTCGAGCGATAAGAAATCTTGACAAGTCATTGGAGTATGCAATTAGTGAATTGAGGTTGAATACTGACTATAAGCTCTGCGGTGGGAGAAAATAATCGGGTTACTACTTGTGAAATCAGAAATCTCCCCTAAATTGTGTTTGACTGTAAGTCTTAGCCATGAGGCAAGCAAAGGAATTAAGTCTAAGTTAATGACCAAGTTTGGTTGCAACAGAGAAAAGGAAACAAGAACCATATTTGAAATTAAGGACACCCGAATATTTCGCAAGAATGAGAAAGGTTTCCAGTTATGGGAAGATAAGTTGAATCGACTATAGTTATAACCCCTCCTGTGAGACTAGAGGGTTAAATTATTATGATAACACGTTGGGTGTTGGGCTAGGTTGTGTCTTGTATGACGGATCAGGATATAGCCTATGTTTTCCAGGTAGTTAGGGAAGCAGGAAAGGAAATTGCGCCACTCACGATTTAGAGCTGGCGGCAGTTAAATCATGCCTTGAAGATTTGGGGGCCTGACGTATATACATACTTCATTGGATACTTGTGCAGACCACAAAAGCCTCCGGTATATCTGCAGACTGAGGCAGTAGAATTTGCGACACCGATGGTGGTTAGAGTTACTCAAGGATTATGTTATTGATATCCTATACCATCCGGGGAAAGCCAAGACAGTTACATATACTCTTTGTGGTTGACCTAAGGGTAGTACGCGGATGGGCAGCGGATAGGCGAGGATGTAGTCTGTAAGATTCTTGATTACCAAGCCTAGGGTTCGATTATTTGTTTCCAAGGTTAATGAAGTTACGATCCGAGGGTTGCGAGTCTTCCATCGTTGAGGAAGTAAAGAGGCGGCGATAAGAGGATCGATTATGATCTGATATCGAATCGGCTCTCGGGAAGAGAAGAGCATGTTTGAGTAGCGCGGATGAGGTCTTTGTGAGATGAGATAGATTGCGTGTACGGTACTACTGAGGACTAGTCGGCGAGTTTTAGGGAGGCATACGGTGCTTATTGCTCGCCTTGTTCGAGTCGACTAAGTTGTGTCGTGACCTCGGATGTATGTATGGGTAAGATGACCAGGAAAAAGGGACGAGCGATTTGTTGCTTAATATCCGAATTAGTAGCAGGTCATGGTTGTGTACCAGAAGCCCAGTGGGCTATTGCAGGCGATTGAAATCCCAACCTAGATATGAGAGGTAATTAATATAGATCTTGTTAGAGGGTGGCATCGTACTCGGAGGAAGTGCGACTCCAGTCATAGTAATTAGTGGCGAAACCAGTAGTGTTCTTCAGTTGGGACCACTTACTGGTGAGGTTTATGCTAGCATGTTTAGCGAGGATTGTGAGGCGCACGGGGTCCTACGTTTATGATGTCAACAGATGAGCTCGATTACATATAACCGGAGGTTTTTGAAGGGTTTTAGGGACATGTGAGTCTCGATGGTGCATTACACCCTCGGGCCAAGCCAGACGGCGAGGCGTACTATCGCACTTGAAGATAGGTTGCGGGCTGTGTTCTTGATTCGAGATATAGCGGGAGGTTAAGCGCCTCTTGTTGTGTTTAAATGCGATAACAGATACCCTTCGATTTTTAGATTGCCTGCAGGAGGCCTTGTATGTAAGTGTAGATCGCCGGTTGGATGGTTCGACATAGGCGAGTTGATTATTTGGTCGGACTTGATTCGTGAGTGTGGATAAGCGAAGCTTATCAGGAAAGATTATTAGTAAGCTTAGAGTCGTGAAGCTTTATGCAGATAATCGACATTGACACATGGGGTTCAGCTTGACATTTTAGTATGAGTATTGTTATGAGGCCTCGTGTGGTATTATTGGTATGTAGGGGTTGTAAAAGAAGACTATGTCGCTATCTTTAAGTTGACTCCCGAAAGAACATTCGGGGACGAATGTTTCTAAGGGGGGAAGAATGTTACACCCCAGAAATTTCAGGATATGTTTCTAAGAACGTACATAAGAACTTAAAAATGTTAAGGTTTGAGACGAGTAAAAATTTATCGGAATTTTGGAATTTGTCGGAAAACAAAATATTGCAACGAACGGGAGGGCGACACGTGTCACCCCCTTAATGGTCTTGGACGAAAATGACATGGAGGAAATGGTCATTTGACCACAATTTAAAAGACCAAGTCTTGCAAAGACAATTAGCTTGACATTGTTGACTAAGTCAATGCCACTTGGCTTGATCCTTGTGAAATGCATCCAAACCACCCATTTGTTCTAATCTTGACCCTCCATATATTTATATAAGCTCCTTAGTAGCAAGACAAGGCTAAACACTTAGAATATTTTCAAGAATATTTGATGAACTTGAAGGGGTGCTCTCGGCCAACCTAGGGTTTCAAAGGAAAAATTTTGCAATTTTTGTCCAATAATTCCCATACTTTAAACCAAGGTACCTAAGGGTATTGTAAGTGTTTCTCAATAGAAAGATTCCGGAAAAATGGTGTTTTATTATTAGTCATGGCGAAAACCTAAAGGGTTATTCAACTTTGAAGTTGAAACTTGAAGATGAGTTTTCATAAGCTTCAAGGGTGGCTTGGGTGGATTGGAATGTCGAAAGGAGGAGCAAAAGGTGCTAGAGATCGACTTGTACTCTTGGATCATATTTGGGCTAATTGAGGTATAATCTTCGTTTTACTTTTGTAATTGAAGATTTCATGTTATGATAAGTTATAAGTGGTCATGTGATATGTGTTTTGAAGTTTGATAAGTGTTATGGAATTGGAAGCTCAAAATCCGAAAATGACATATTTAGCCATTTGAAATTGAAATCCAATTTGATCGATAAATTGAATTGTCGCATGTTACCTACTTGGAAAATGTAGTAGCTATAATTAATGGCGGCTTGATATCATATTATGCTACCAATTTGGATTGAATTGGAAATTGAATAAGAATTGGTATTGTTATATACATTGTGGCCGAAATTGGACTAGTAGTTGTATTAGTTTGTTATCGTTTGTGGGGCGGAATTTTACACGTCTAGTAGGCGTGTAATCCCCTATTGATTAATTGCTTGGATTGTGCCTTAAATGTGGCGTGTTTGGTTATTGTATTCGGCCTTGAAAAGGTGGCAAAGTGAGTAGAAACAAAGGAAGTCTTTGTCAGATTTTCGTAGAATTTAGTGACTTGCACTTGGAATATTCGTTTGAAACTAGAAGTTAATAGACGTACTATGGTCATTATAGGTTGACATACTACGTACGGCGATTGGACTTAGCAAGTGGATTAAACCGAAGAGGTATGTGGAACTTTCTTATCTCTTGAGCATGATCAAGTGTAAATGTATAGTACGGTGAGCGTCAAGATTTTGACAATCTAGTTTATTTGATATCCTTGGCTTATTTTAAGAATTCCCAAGTTGTTTGAGTTAGGGAATTAACTCACTTGTTTAAATATTAAGGATATCTTGGTTTTCAAAAGCTAAGAGACTTTAAGTATGTTGAAAGTATCTTGATACTTGTTGTTATGGAAAGTTTAAAGAGTGGTTTACTCTAAGTAATTTAAGCATGTTAAGGGACTTGAAGAGTTTTAAAGTATTGTGATACTTGTTTCGTTTTAAACGTATAAGTCCCTTGGATAGGAAATTGTACTTGACTAAGGTATAAAGTGAATATAACGACTTTATGGGGAGTTGGTTATATTAGCTTTATGGAAAGATAAATGGCTTGATTTAATGGAAGGCAATTCGATTTTAAGGCATCAATTGCCTAAAGTTTTATAAGAAAAGGAGTCACTTGATTTAGAAACCTAACTTTATTTCTAAGAGTATTGTGACTTGTCTTGAAAAGAAATTGTAACTTGATACTACGGTTATTAGTGTCTTGGAAAGTTTATAATGAAATGAGTCATTTTAAAAAAGAATAGAAGTACGTAGTACTTTGGGTTAAATTCCCGGATTTTTTATAAAAGACATGATAGTGCCTTAGGTAAACTAAAATGAGAGTGTATATATGTATAACAAGAATAATAAGAAGTTAGGGGATTTCTTAACTTGCTTATGTATTGTATGATAAGCGGTAGTGCTTATGTTATGTGTGATAGCGGTTGTGCTAGTAATATATTATTCGTTGCGGGGTCATTCCCCGGGTTTGTGGCATTGCATATTTCTGTGGATTTGCTACCCACGATGCGAGGAATACCTCATGCGAGTCTGTAGGGCTTATGCGGGTGAAATAATCCCATGCGGGCGGGTCCAGCCTATGCGAGGAATACCTCATGCGAGTCCGTAAGGGCTTATGCGGGTGAAATAGTCTCATGCGAGAATACCTCACGGGTCCACTTTGGATCTATGCGGGTGAAATAGTCCGGGAATAGGATTGCTTAATGACACCTGCGGGCGGGTGGTCTGCTTTGATCGTGAGCTTTCTACTTTATATTGTAAGTATACCTATTTACTCTCATTGTTAGTAAGGCACGATTAATCTGTTAATTGAGTTATCATACATGTCTCGGTTTATTTTAGACTTATGATTTCATTCTGATACTTTCAGTTTCACATATTTGGTACATGTTATCGACCTCGCCCGAGCTGCGTTCATCTGCAGTAAAGTACATGTTCTTGATCCTCGCTCTTAGGATCCTTTGTCATTGTTGAGAAGCTCCTTTATTAGGAGGCTTATCCACAGTATTGTCGGTTATTGTACATTCGGGGTATGGCGGGGCCGTCACTTGAGTTGTTATTCTTAGAGGTCTGTAGTCACATTGTGGATTGGGTTGTAAAGAAAAAAATGTACTGTTCTATTTCTGGATTGGGTATATTTTTACGGAAGGTGGCCTTATCGGCTAGCCTGTTGTTAATTTATGTTAAAGTATTTTTTTTAGTTGTGTATGTTCCGCTGCTATTCTCTGATGTTTACCAAAAGGGATGCCCAGGTAGGGCACCAGTCGCGGGCCCGGGGTCGGGTCGTGACAAGTTATATGTACTCTTAGTCGTGGATCTATGGGTAGTGCAGCCGGATGGGCAGCGGATAAGCGGGGCGTGGTCAGTGAGATTCATCACCAGGAGCCTAGGGGTTCGATTATTTGTTTCCCAGTTAATGAAGTTTGGATCAGAGAGGTTCCGAGTCTTCCGTCGTTGAGGAGGTAAAGGCGGCCGTATGAGGATCGATTATGATTCTGATATCGAGATCTGACTTTTGAAGAGGAGAGCCTGTTTGAATAACACCGGATGGGGTGCTGTGATATGAGGATAGCTTATGTGTATCCGGTGCTGCAGGACTAGTCAACAGGTCTTAGGGGAGGCACGCAGTGCTTATTGCTCTAATTGTTCGGGGTCGACTATGTCACGACCTGAACCCGGGCCCGTGACTGGTGCCTTACCCCGGGCACCCTAGTGATACAACATCAGAGAAAAACCAGCGGAAATAAAAAAACTCATGAAAGAAAACAGTGAAATAAGAAAACAGGCTAACCCAAACGGTTACCTTTTTGCCCATAAATGAAAATTTGAACAGTTACATCCCTTACAAACCTGCCCACAACAGTGCTACAGACCTCTAAGGATTTTGAAACCATAATGACGGGACAGGGCCCCGCCATGCCCCTGAATATACAAAAGTCTACCACTTCAGGGAACCGTACCACAAGACAAGCTTCCGGAGATATGGAGCTTTCCGAGAACCGAACAGCGATCCTAAGAGTGCGGATCAGCAAGCTATGTACCTCAACCTGCGGCATGAACGCAGCCCCCCGAAGGAGGTCGATAACAGTACCAAGTATGTGGCCCGAAAAATCTGTAAATGAAATCATAATAGTCTATATAAAGCGAGACATGTATGATAACCAAACTACTGACACATGACATATAAGCGGTCATATCAAGATAGGGACTCATGCGTGAAATCATCACTCAAATACAACGGGAATTTAACCCCTGATAGCGCGTGCCGGCATCTCACTCGGTATAAGCATGGCCTGGAGCGTCTAGTGGGCCCGTACGTGGACCATCCAGCGTGTCGGTATGCCCAAAGGAGATAACAAGATAACAATCCTGTGGAAGCATACAGTGGGCTACCCAGCGTGTCGGTATGTCCAAAAACTAACAAAACAATACTCATTGTGGAAAGCATACGTGGGCTACCGGCGTGTCGGTATGTCAATCAAATAACAAGATACTACTCATTGTGAAGCATACGGTGGCTACCCAAGCGTGTCGGTATGTCCAAACAAATACAAGGTAATACTCGCGTGGGCATGCCGTGGGCCCCAACGTGTCGAAGATGTCCAAACAACTACAAGATAACACTCACAATGGAAGCATGCGTGGGCTACCCAGCGTGTCGGTATGTCCAAGAGGATCGATATAGTGGAAGCATACGTGGGCTACCCAGCGTGTCGGTATGTCCATGAATCAACGGATAAGCGGCCCTCATCGAGGCTCGGTAGCACACAATCAAACACTTGCACAACAAGGCTATCACAACAAGCATAGGGCAAGTTACACACAACCCAAGGTACTTTACACTTCTTAACACAACGTCAAGTATACGAAGAAACCCAAGTATCTAACCCCTTTAAGATCAAGGTACTCCTACCTTTTATAACCAAGCCACTTATGTTTTTCTATCACAAATAGTTCAATATTTGAAAACAAGTTACTTCTCTATTTTCAAAAAATCAAGTTACCATTCTAAATCCAATAATGAATCCATTTCTTTATTTTCCATAAAGTCGTTATAACTAACTTCCCATAAAGCTATTATAACACTTTATGTTTTAAAACAATACAAGAAAAAACCATGCCTTTCTTTTAAAACAAAACACTTCCAATTCTTAAGTCTCTTTTCTTTTAGAAATCGAGTTCCTTACCTTGGGATTTTTTAAGAAGATCAAAACTTGATTACAATAATTCTTATTAGAGCAGCAATGATCTAGGAAATGTAATACAATTTTGTCTTATCTTAGCTTCTATGCAGATGGAGGTTTCTACTGGTTTTAACATGATAAATTGTCATTACTTCTTTCCTTTATTAACGCTGCATTGGCTTGTTCGATTCTTATTCCCATTTCCGAAATTTATGCAACATTATTCTTTTAACAACCAAGTACTCATTTCTCACGAATGAGGTTTCACACTTTTCAACACCATTTAGGTCAATAATACGTCGAGCCTCTTATCTTTTGAAATCAACAAACCATCCTTTTACCTACATAAAGTGGTTATAACAAACTTTCCATAAAGCCGTTATAACACTTTATGTTTTTAAACCAACCAATTACAACTATAAGCCCTTATGAGACCAAGAGGGCTTATTCTTTAACCACCGAGTACTTATTACTAACGAATAAGATTTTCCTACTCTTTCAACAATCAAGACCTTTACACTTCATATCAAGTCAAGGCACAACAAGGGAAATCAAATTTCTTTAACACACGTGCATCTACTGCACTATATATTTCACAAATAATCATCTTTGAAGAGGATAGGAAGAATCACTGAACCTCGCGACGATTGTCGACAATAAGCAAAATGCTCCATGACTTTCCCCCTTAAGTAGAATATGCTACCGTAGTATACATTATACCCGTAGTTCCGGTATGTATGCGAGGGCGTCACGTGCGAATCTGACATTGAAATTGGAAAGGAAGAAAGAGGTGATTTTTCCACGGAAAAGTTTCCGGTTTTTGTGAAGGAAAAAGGTTCGTTAATGGGAATTGGATTCCCAGATTTGGTATTCGGACTTCTTGGAATATATGAGAATTATGGAATTTTATTTTCGGAAATGGTCACGTGGGGCCAGGAGAAATTCTGATTTTGTGGAGCCACTTTGTTTTGAGATTTTGGCCATTGTGGATATTTTGGAAGATGAAATATTTTGGGCGAGTAGGAGGCGACACGTGTCACCCCAGGTGGCTTGGCGAATTTCACTTTGTGTGGCACCCGATTAAGTCGTTTTTGGCGAAGCGTTTTACTAAACTCGCGTAGGGTAAATTCGGCTATGTCATTTCTAATTTTTGCGGATTTTTCAGAGGCGAAACACTTTGGACCAGCGAGAGGCGACACTTGTCACCTCTCGCGAGTGGATGTGTGGGCGGCATTAAGGCCGATTGGAGTGCCAACTTTGTCAAGTAGTTGGTAGGATATTTTGTGTGCAAGTTGGCTATGTACACTTGCCCAAATCTTGGCCTTACACTTGCCTTGCACTTGGCATAATCTTGGCCATTGGTTGGCCATCCCTTGACCTATAAATACCCCTCTTGTGATGAAGAGTTCTTTATCCACAAACAAGCCTTCAAGTCTTGAAATCCTCTCCTCTCCCTTAAGCCTTTTAGTCAACACACCTCCACTTTTGGAGAAGCTTAGCCGAGGCTACCCCTAGCCTAGCCGAAATCTACTCCCCCTCCCTTGGTAGAAAAGTTGCCTTCTAGTATTGTTATAATGCCCAAAATACCCTAGCCCAAATCCCTTAGTACTTAGTAGAAGTTTTGAAGAACTTCTAAGGTTTCCTTGGAGCTATCGGGCGTCTGACTTAGGAGCTAAGCCTTGCTCAGGATCGACTTTTATCTAGGATATTATTGGGCTTCCCAGGGTAAATAATCCTAACCCTATTTTGTATTAGAGAATACATCGTAGTAGTATAAGAATAAGTATTAAATACTTAGAAGAATATTAGAATAGAATTGGTATTATCACGGTAGAAGGGTTTAAAGAAGAATAATCAAAGCGTACTTACTTAGAATTTGTTTTCACGATGAACTTGAGTAGCTCAGGGTAGGGATGTGCTGCCCAAATGTC
Source organism: Przewalskia tangutica (assembly GCA_029844215.1). Lineage (NCBI taxonomy): Eukaryota > Viridiplantae > Streptophyta > Magnoliopsida > Solanales > Solanaceae > Przewalskia > Przewalskia tangutica. Next base: position 87,096,774 of record CM056726.1, on the reverse strand, counting down.
CATAGAATAACGAACCCTGCTTAGAATTGTTTTACGGAATAGTGCGAGCGTTGATAGGCGTGTCGACTATTATAAATTTGATTCTCTGCGCGCGACATATTCAACTTGGCAGGTGGATTTCGCCGAGAAGGTATGTGATTCTTCCTATCCTCTTGAGCATGATATTTTAAAGAATATGTATATAGTACGGTAGACGTACGTGTGTTAACTGAATAATAATTACGGCAATGTCTTCGGACTTAAGCCTGAATAATAAGTACGACAATGTCTTTTGACTTAAGCCTAAATAAAAAGAATCTGAAGTAGTTCAAAAGAATTAAGAAACCTTTTTAAGAGTAACACTTGGTTTTAAAAGCTTAAGAGTTATACTAGCCTTATGGGAAGTTAGGTATAACGGCTTAAGAGTGATAAAAAGAATGATTTAATGATTTAAGAAAATAAGAGACTTGACTTAAATATTACTAATATGAATTTTGTTAAAAAGTGTGTAACCTCATTCGTGAGTAAATAGTATTTTTGGTTTTCAAAAGGAATGATGTTTCTGCGTCAGAATGAATGTCGAACAAACCACATGGCGCTAATAAAGGGAAATGTTTTGACTAATAAAGTATTATTAAAACCAGTAGAAACTTCCATCTGCATAGGAGCTAAGATGAGACAAAATGATATTACATTTCCTAGATCATGGTTGCTGTAATAAGATTGTTATGAACAATAATAACCTACTCACACATAAGGTATATGTTTCTCAAATTGTTTTAAAGGATTAAAACTATGAACTACGAAACCTTTCGAAAATGAGAAACTTGAGTAATTGAAATTAGGCAAACTTGAGCGTTGGGAAAAGAATGTTGTTACTTGATTTTACAAAGAGAAGTGTTCTGATTTACTTCAAAAGATAATCACTCTATTTTTTTATACTACGGGTATTGTGTGACTTTTGTGAAAGAAACGGATCTTTTAAAAGAGTAATACATGAAGTACTTTGGGGCTAAAAACTCGAACTGGTTAACATAATGTAGAAAGTACCTTGTGCGAATAACTTGATTGTATTGATTTGTGATAGTCTTGTAATACTTTCTTGTTGACTTGATAAGTAAACATGTTAGGATGCTACGTGAGTTAGTATCTTGTGATGTTTGTGTAAAGGGGTTTTTCCCTTGTTGTGCTTAGGTTGTTTAACGATAAGCTGTCATGTTGATATTATATCACTCATGATTCCGGGGGTTAAGCTGCCCTCCGATGCGGGGTAGACTCAGGCGGGTCTAGTGACCTATGATTCGAGAATACCTTATGCAGTGCAGATGGCCTATGCGGAACTACGGGAGTTCGAGTTAGTATCGGCCCTTGTGGTCATGCGGTCTTTGTGGCCATGCGGACGGCGAGTCGGGGCGGCTGCGGGAGTAGCTACCCTCGATGCGGGAATACCTCATGCGGGCCATTAGGTGGCCCGTGCGAGCTACGGGAAGTTCGAGGCTGAGCGCGCATTAGATCTGCGGCGAGTGGCGGCGATCATGTGACGGTCTGAAGCAGATCTCATGATCTGATTTACGACCTTGTTATCGTGGGTTTTAGTAGTCGGCTATGCCCTCGTACTTACCCGTGCGGTTTTATGATGACTTTGGCGTGAGTCCACGACTTGACATGTTGCTTATTTATTGTGAGCTGTAGTTTTGGTTATCATACATGTCTCTGCTTTATATAGACTACTATGATTTCATTTGCAGTATTTTGATTTCACATACTTGGTACTGTTATCGACCTCCTTGGCTGCGTTCATGCCGCAGTAAAGGTACTCCTCTGTTGATCCGTTCTTAGGATCACCGTTTCGGCGTTGGAAAGCTCCGTTTCTCGGAGGCTTAGCATTTTGGTATGGTCCTGTCGTTGTAAATATTGGCATTGAGGTATGGCGGGGCCTGTCCGCCATTGTTGTTTTAAACTCTTAGAGTGCATGGAGCACTGTTGTAAGGTTGGGATATCGCTATTCATTTTGGGGTATTTATATACATATATGCCGAAGGCAACTTTTTCCAGCGTGTCTTATTTATCTTGTTTCATATCTTGGTTGTTTTATATTCCACGATTTCTCGATGTATGACTACTTGGGTGCGGGTAAGGCACGATCCACGAACCGAGGCAGTCGTGACAACGATGGTATCGAGCGATTAATCCTCGGAAAGTGTCTACGACCGTATCTAGTAGAGTCTTGATTATCGGTGTGTTGTGCACCACACCAATAATCGAAGGCTATAGGATATTTAGGATTGGTTTCCATTCTTCTCACTCGAGATCGTGCTTTAGAGTTGTGTTATAAGTTGGACCCTCTAACGTATTCCTTTCCTTTACGGTGATGCCTCGCGCCGTAACTCGGGCCCAAAGGCAAAGCGGCGGAGAGGCTGAGTGGAGCTCGAGAGAGTTAGAAGAGCACAGCCCAATCATCACTGGGGTGATGCTTCGTGCGAGGAGTTACGAGGCGTCGCGGCCAGCAGAGTTTGTACGGCGGCGATTCCCTCTGCGGCCATGACATCTGGACTTTCGGTTCCACGACTTGGAGCGAAAATATGGATTGGAAGAGACGACCACATTACTAGCGAGGACTTGGCAGCGAGTATTTTATGTACGGTATACCAAGGATATTGATGTTTATCTAAAGAAGGGTTGTGAGAAGTAGCTCTTGATCGAGAGCGAGCGGGCTTGCGTTCGAGATTATGTCGGTAGTGAGAGAGAGGTAGAGATCGGCGGTTAAACAAGATCGATGAAGAGGGCCCGATTGGTAGGATCATTTGGTAACTCTCGGCGAACCGCCTCGGCGGCATATTAGACATGCGCCTCCGCCCGGTCTGAGTGTCCCTCCACGAGTTGATTTTTCCTCGGTGTTCACGGTGTGTGGCGTCGTCGGAAATGCGTCTTTGCGGTGCTTGTTTTACTTGCGTGTCGAGCCATATGGCGAGGAATGTTCTATGAGAAGGATGCAAGTAGGAAGACTCGGCCTACGGATCGATTGTGGATGCGATGGTTGGAGAGGAGGGTGTTAGCGAGAGGCCACCCCACCCCGGTGTGGCGTTGTGGTCGATGCCATCGTGGGAGTGTCGTGCCTGCGTCGACTTGTTATGTTTGCGGCCAGCGGGCCATTTGCGAGAAATTGTCCAACGAGTTGGCGGGGATGTAGGGACTCGGCCTTGGGATCGGTGGATAGTTCATCACCTTCCCGGTATGCCCGAGCGGGTTTGATTAGAACGACCTAAGGAAGTGGCGTAGATCTGGTATATCCTTAACCCTTTAGAGATTTATATGTGTAGTAAGATGTGAATATCTTAAGTATTGTTTCGGTTAGCATGGTGTTAGGGTGATTAGAATTATTTTTAGTTAACCGGGTAAGATTGGGGATAGAGAGTGGGAGCCTTAGAATATTATACGTAGAGACCTTAGGCGAGGCCGTCTTTGGTAAAGAATTATTTCATGTTTGACCCTTATCGAGGTGCATAGTATCGTGAGATATTTTTGTGGGATGAATCCACGAGTGATGTGAAATGAAGAGGGTAGTTGAGCTTAGAAGACCGCTAGGTTTTCGTAGCGTGATTAGTGAGATTGTTCGGATCGGGAGCTAGTGTTTTGCGGCGTTGCGGGTCGGGTTGAGGCGTGTTGCGGGTCGACCACGCCTGTTTGGTGATGGGGTCGGTTTGTGGTGGTCCCGCTTTGTGTTAGGATCACGAGTGTTAGGCTCGAGTTTAGTTAACCATTATGCGAGTTCGTGGATGTGTTCGACCGATGGTCGGGCGATGGGGTCAACCCGTCTTATCTTTTAGTCAAACCGTGTACTCGGTAGTAAGTTGCGAGATGATTATTTGGAAGGTTGTAAGGCTGCACGGTGCCTACCTTCACCTTATGGTGACGAGGAGTCAGTTACGGCTGTTTCTTTTCTGGAAGAGTTACCAGGCAAGGTTAGGAACTCAGGTGAATCTCAGTGTCGCATTCACCCTCGGGCAAGCGGTTGGATTTCGGGAGTAGCTGTAAGGACTCTTCGCCTCTTGTTGAGTATGTATTTTATAGCTACCGTTTCAGTATTCGGGTGTCGCCGTTTGGAGCCTTTTTATAAGCGCTAGTGTAAGATTGCCGATCGATTGATTCGATGTAAGCAAGGTGCAGATAATTGGTTCGTACTTGTTCAGTAGGGCGTGAATAGGGTGAAGCTTATCCAGAAGAGGTCATTGGCAGCTCAGAGTCAGTGGGAAGCAGTACCAGAAACATGGTAAGTTATGAGAAAGAGTTCGAGTGTACGAGAAGGGTACGACGAGTAAGGGAAGAAGCGAGCATGTATTACAGGCATAGGTGTGATCATTTCGTTTGTAAAGAGTAGGTGCGAAGGGAGTATCTTTTTAGACCTCGAGTAGGAGCTTTTGTGATTGAGGTGATTCCTCGTGGACTTGGAGATAAGTATGTGCGCTTGTTGTGTTGTGGCCAGGTGTGGCATGGTTGTTTCCGTAAGTATAGCAGTAAGGACTATACTGGCGCCTGTTTGTTTTGAGACCTAGAAGGAACATTCGGGACGAATGTTTCTAAGGAGGAGAATGTTATACCGTAGTTCCGAGGTATGTATGCGAGGGCGTGCGTGCGAGAATCGACATTGAAATGGAAAGGAAGAAAGAGGTGATTTTTCCACGGAAAAGTTTCGGTTTTGTGCAGGAAAAAGGTTCGTTAAGGGGAATTGGATTCTCGATTTGGTATTCGGACTTCTTGGAATATTAGAGAATTATGGAATTTTATTTTGGAAATGGTCACGTGGGGCCACGGGAGAAATTCTGATTTTGTAGGGCCACTTTGTTTTGAGATTTTGGCCATTGTGGATATTTTGGAAGATGAAATATTTTGGGCGAGTAGGAGGCGACACGTGTCACCCCCAGGTGGCTTGGCGAATTTCACTTTGTGCACAACACGGATTAAGTCGTTTTCGCGAAGCGTTTTACTAAACTCGCGTAGGGTAAATTCCGGCTATGTCATTTCTAATTTTTGCGGATTTTTCCGAGAGAGGCGAAACACTTTGGACCAGCGAGAGGCGACACTTGTCACGCTCTCGTTGGTGGATGTGTGGGCGGCATTAGGGCGATTGGAGTGCCAACTTTGTCAAGTAGTTGGTAGGATATTTTGTGTGCAAGTTGGCTAGGTACACTTGCCCAAATCTTGGCCTTACACTTGCCTTGCACTTGGCATAATCTTGGCCATTGGTTGGCCATCCCTTGACCTATAAATACCCCTCTTGTGATGAAGAGTTCTTCATCCACAAACAAGCCTTCCAAGTCTTGAAATCCTCTCCTCTCCCTTAAGCCTTTTCGTCCAACACCCCCCCCTTTTGGAGAAGCTTAGCCGAGGCTACCCCCCCCTAGCCTAGCCGAAATCTACCCCCCCTCCCTTGGTAGAAAAGTTGCCTTCTAGTATTGTTATAATGTGTAAAATCCGGAAAAAAAAAATAATAATATATAGTTGTGATTGAGTTAATAAATATATATATATATATAAGAAAACAAAGAATAAATTGCATGGGATGAAGTTTGTATTAAAGTTAGATAAATAGATAAATAAAATGAAACAAAAAAACATTTAAAGACAAAAAATGTGTGCAATAACATTAAGATGCAAAAAAAAAAAAAAAAAAAGAAGAGAAACATGCAGCATTGCTGCACGTCCCAAGCTTTCCCCCTCCCCCCCTTTTCATTTCCCCTTCAATCTTTTGGTTTTTCACCTCCCATAGGTTATAGAAAACTCTCCATTTATACATTGTATTTACACACAAACAAAGTACATAACATAAAGGTTAGAAAATCAGAAAAAAAACAAGTGAAAAGAAGAGGAAAAAAAATACCAAGAGGGCAAGAAGAACAAGAAGCAAAATACTAAAGAGTAATGATAATTTTAGCAACCACACAACAATAATCTTCACACTTACAAGGTGAGTTTTCTCACTCAGAAATTCTTGGTAACATCCTTTATTTTTAGTTCAATACATGTTGGAATAAGAATTGAGTGTTGAAAAGAAATATTGAACTTTTGATGGTTTAGATAACTAGTTGCGTCATGAACTTTACGAACTGTTCTCACTGAGTTATAATTGTTAGAATTTGATGAAATTCGGAATAATTGTACACCTCTCTAATATGATCATATAGAACCAAAAATGAGGTAAAATGGACGTACGGTTTGAAAGTTATCATAGTTCAAAGTTCCTGCCTTAGATTTGGTCGAAATTCGGAAAGGCATAATTACGGACTATTTTTATTGAGTTTTACTTATTAGAATTATATGAAAATTTACATGGTTGTAAGTCTCTCTGTTACGGACAGATATATATAAAGATTTATTAAAACGGACTTACGAGTTGAGAGTTATTGTAGTTTGCAGTTGCTGCCTCGGATTCGTCAGAATCCAGAAGGGCAGGACGTTGAAACGTAAAACTGTACTAATATGTGGGGAATATGAAAATTGTTTCTAAATGAAAGTTCTAGATCTCTTTGTTGTGGACATTTTGAGACCTTACGGGGGTCTATCCGACTTACGGATTGAGAGTTATCGCTGTTTAAAGTTTCTGCCTCGGATCTATCGAGATTCAGGAAGGGCAGCGAATAAAAGTGTAAAACTGTACCAAATGGTACAGAATATGAAAGGATGGTTCACATGGAGACGTGTAGCTCTCTGTTCTCGTCGTTTTGAGATTTTATGGGGCTTGAACGGGTTTACAGATTAGGAGTTATGACTATTCTAAGATTGGGTGTTGTTTAATAAATATTCTGCCGAAATAAATTTCATGTGGCTGTTTTGAGGATAAATTTGTGTTAGTTACCCAAAGTAGTTTTAAATGAAATTTGGTACAGTGAAAGATCTCCGTCTTACCTTAGTTTTCGCTTGAGAAAAACCTTAGTTGGAGTTATGGTTAAAGAGTTATAATCGTTACAAGTATGAATGACAGAATGTTAGAAAAGAGAATAGTATTTATTTGATCTTCTGAAAAATATGAAAAGTGAATACGTGTTCACATAAATATATAAATATATAATGGATCGGGTTGCGCGCAACAAAGCGTAAAGTGAATACGCGTTCACAAATACGTAAACATAATGGATCGGGTTGCGCGCAACAAAGCGTAAAGTGAATATATGTTCACAAATACGTAAATATAATGGATCGGGTTGCGCGCAACAAAGCGTAAAGTGAATATATGTTCACAAATACGTAAATATAATGGATCGGGTTGCACGCGCAACAAAGCGTAAAGTGAATACACATTCACAAATACGTAAACATAATGGATCGGGTTGCGCGCAACAAAGCGTAAAGTGAATACGTGTTCACAAATACGTAAATATAATGGATCGGGTTGCGCGCAACAAATATGAAAGATGAATATGTGTTCACCTATATATAAATATGAAAAGTGAATACGCGTTCACAAATATAAAAATGTAATAAACATGTGGAAATGCAGGGGAATGTCTTAACGTATAATACGAGATAAAATGAAGTGTTAGTTAAGCGAGAATTTCCTATGAGGAGTTGTTGCATATTTAAAGATGTTGTAACCTGATATGTTTTTGCAATATGCTTATTACGTTATAATGTGATTGCACTTGGAATATTGTGGTGTTACTTTGAATTGCAGGGTAAGGGTCTCACTCAAATTGGATGGTAGTGAATCTTTATTTAACATGTTTCAGAAAGCGTGATAGAGGAAGGCTCCACGCCAAGGCTAGCGATCGTCCATGACCTCTTGTCATACCAAGTCCATTGCTTGGGCTTGGTACTCGTCGAGTTGAATGTCGGTTCGGTGTCTCGGGAAATGCGGTGTGGAATGGTCTCCTTCCAACTTAGAATAATATTTGTCGGTATGTCTATGTAGAAACAATATTTGCAGTATGGGCTCGCGTTATATTTTTAATAAAGTCATAAACAAATTTCTTTATTGTTATTTTTATTAATAGTTCCGTATTTGAATATAAGTTTAAATTTCTAAATAAAGAGAATTAAATGGTGCTCCCGGTGGAAAATAATTGTCAGTGTCATCACGCCTAAGTAAAGACTTAGGAAAATTTGGGCGTGACAAGTTGGTATCAAAGCTAAACGGGTTAAGAGATTCTAGGAAGTTTCCTTGAATTGGGTGTTTGAGCGGTTACTTATTGCGGCGGTGTGCGCGCCACCTTAGTAATAAGTGAGCGGAATAACATCTAAAGTTTCCTTCTTTCGTACTCTTACCGTGCCTACCTTGAGTCTTTTCAAAGACTTGATTTCTCGTACTACCTCCTTCACACGGGTTAGAAAAGGGGATTGTACAACGTTATACTGACTAATATGATTTGTGTAGATGGCGATTATAAGGCGGGTTCCAACAAAAGGGAAATCGATGGAACATGCAAAGGAAATGAGAGCTCAGAGGGAGTTCATGCGTCGCAAGATGGACTCAGAAGGTGATTTTGATGAGTACATTGATGACACAATCGTACTATGTACATATTTGCTTAGGACTAGAAGTAAAAGGCGTTCATACGACCCGACCTTCTTCAACTTTCCAATTGGAGTCATACTACAGATAATTGTCAATTCCGTCCCAGAAAAGTTTCATTCCGCATTCAGAAAGGCAAGGATGCTAAGAGAAGATATTACAGAAAATTCATTGCACCAATTTCTGAATCATGTAAGAGGAGTAAGGTATAAAATGAACTATATGGAAAGAGAAGCAAAAAGGAAGGTTCACAGGGAGTTGAATGTCGACTGCGAGAATAGACGAATCATGCGGTTAAGCCGCTTTAGAACGCGTGATAGTAGGTGTCTGTTCCAGTACAAGGGCTATAGCGGGTTGCACAATGGCAGAGTTGACCTGATGTGATGTATTGTAGTCATGACATTGTTATTTTAAAATATGATGAATGAAGTACTATGAATACAAGAAAGAAAGGATATGTTTTATTAAATTATTTTCCTTGTTGGCATATTGTGGTGTTGCATGCTTATGAACTATAAGAAAATTTAGGAGCTAGAATAGACATTCCGTCTTCTAAAATATGAGTGTGTTTGTCTTCGAGAAAATGGTGAATTCACAAATCCCGGGGCTCAAGAGGAGGTTCATCACGAAGCTCATGTACCTCGATTGGCGTAGTGGTGTCGAAGGAGGCGGAGAAAATGTCGGAGAAAATGTTGGAGAACGAGAGTCAAATGGCCCAAGAACGGTGGGACAAAAACTAGATAGACTCATAGAGTTAATGGCAGTGCAGATTCCACATGGTTCCGCCACACCTAGTGTCTCTATCATAGCCCCGAACCAGAACTAGACGGCCCAGGGGACCGGTGCATTGCAGGCGGGGAGTGTAGAATCCCAGCGATGCACGATAGGCTATGGGCAAATTTTATGAGGAGAAGAGAACCATCAGTACTCGGGGAAGGACCCCAAGGCAGATGGTATTCCTCGATGAAGTTGAAGACTTAATGTTCACATTGGGATGCGTGGAGGCAGGCGTCAACTTGATAGGCGCACAACTAGTGGATGATGCAGGAGTGTGGTGGAGGAATTTTAGGAAAAATCGTCCGCCGATGTCACCACCAATGACTTGGTGATGGTTCAGAGCGGCATTCATTGAGAAGTTTATTACTAATACGATAACGGATGCGCTCAGACGGGAGTTTGAACAATTGAAGCAAGGTGACCGCGGTGTACAAGAATATGATACGATTCGTGAGGTTATCGGCATACAACACACATGTCGTCCCTACGAAATGGATAGAGTCAGCGATTTGTAGAGGTTTAAACCGAACATAGCGAAGAAGGTGGTGGCGTTAGCCAACGATCGAACTTATCTTGATTGTCGATATGGCTTTGAGGTAGAAGGTTTCGCTAAAGCAAAAGAGAATATTCGCAGAAGAGATTTGGACGTCAGGATCATTTAACTGAGTCAAAATCGAAGCGGGGAGTTTAGTAAGGGATCTTCAGGACCGAACCAATCTGTGGGTCAGTCTTATTTCAAGCCTAAGGGGAACAGTTGGTCTAATTACCAAGGTAGCAAGGACAAGGCCACCAACCCTAACACAGGAGGCGACAAACCGATTTGTAAGATTTGTCAAAGAAAACACACTGGAGAATGTCGGCTCTTAAAGAAGACATGTTATAACTGTGGAGTCAGGACACTATGCCAAGGATTGCAAGAAGAGGACCAAAACTAAATATAGTCAGGGGAGGTCAGAAGCAACCACAGCTGCCTACAGGGGAAATCAGGGAAACCAACCCTTGAGTCGGGAGGTCAACAACCCAACAATTCTAATCGGCTCACGCTTTGCCCGGAGGTATGAGGCAGAAGCATCTAATTCGGTGGTCACAGGTATTTTGCTAGTCTCGAGTATTCCTGCATTTGTATTATACGATCCCGTCTCTACATTTTCATATGTGTCAATGAGCTTTGCTAATAATTTACATGTAGAACCTTCTTATTTAAGTGAACTGTTGAGGTTATGACACGATGGGGCCTCGATTTGGGCCTCTCGGGTGGTAAATAATTTTCCATTAGAAGTGAATGGCGGGGAACAATGGTGAACCTAGTACTACTTGATATGGTAGACTTGACGTCATTTTGGGTATGGATTGGTTGTCGGCATGTTATGCCATGTTGGATTGTCGACGAAAGATAGTGAGATTAACTTTTCGGAGAACCGAGAAGTTGTTATAAGGGTAGGGTTGGAATATCCTCGGTCGGTTTATTTCCTACCTTGGGGCTCAAAAGTTATTGAGAAGTCACAGAGTGGAGTATGCATATCGGCTAATATAGTGGATACCCAAAAGAATCCTCGTGGTGAATGATGTTCCTATTGTTCAGAAATTTTCGGAGGTTTTCTGAAGATCTTCGGGCCTTCCTAGGATAGAAGTGGAGTTTGCTATAGAGTTAATTCCGGTACAAGACCCATTTCTATTCCTCCATATCGAATGGCCCGGTGAAATGAGGAGTTAAAAGAACAATTGAAGGATCTTACGGATAAAGGCTTTATAAGGCCTAGTGTTTCCCCTTGGGTGCACGATCTGTTTGTGAAAAAGAAAGACGGATCGCTCCGAATATGCATCGATTATCGGCAGCTCAATAAGGTCACGATCAAGAACCGATACCCATTACCAAGAATCGATGATCTTTTTGACCAACTTCAGGAAGCTAGCTATTTTTCCAAGATTGATCTCCGTTCGGGATATCACCAGCTGAAAATAAATCCAGATGATATATCCAAAACAGCCTACCGATACGGCCATTATGAATTCTTGGTCATGTCTTTTGGGTTAACCAATGCCCCAGCAGCTTTTATGGATTTAATGAACAGAATCTTCAAACCATTTCTAGATTTGTTCGTGATTGTGTTCATAGATGATATCCTAATCTCTGAAGAGTGTTGAGGAACATGAAGAGCATCTGAGGGTAGTGCTTCAAGTCTTGAAACAGGAGAAACTATATGCTAAATTTTCAAAGTGTGAATTTTGGTTGGAAAAGGTAGCCTTTTTGGGCCATGTTGTGTCAAGTGATGGAATTATGGTAGACCCCCAGAAGATAGAAGCAGTGAAGAACTGGCCAAAACCGACCACTCCGACAGAGGTTAGAAGTTTCTTGGGTTTGGCTGGGTATTATAGAAGATTCGTAAAAGGTTTTTCTAGTCTTGCTGCTCCCTTGACCCGATTGACTCAAAAAGCGGTTAAGTACCAGTGGTCAGAAGCATGTGAAGCAAGTTTTCAGAAACTGAAGGAATTGTTGACTACTGCACCAGTCCTAACCTTACCATCGGGACAAGAAGGGTTCACAGTCTATTGCGATGCCTCCAGAGTTGGGTTAGGATGTGTCTTGATGCAGTTTGGAAAAGTTATTGCGTATGCATCTAGGCGATTGAAGATACATGAGAAGAATTATCCAACTCATGACTTGGAATTAGGCTGCGGTGGTGTTTGCCTTACGAATATGGAGATATTATTTGTATGGTGTGCATGTGGACATATTCTGAGATCATAAGAGTTTGCGATACATAACCACAGAAGGATCTGAATATCAGACAAAGTAGATTGTTAGATGTGCGTAAGGATGATGACCTTAGTATTCTTGACCATCCTCGGAAAGCCAATGTGGTGGCTGATGCAATCAGTAGGAGATCAATGGGGAGCTTGGCCCATTTTGCAATACAAAGAGGGTATTGTTCGTGAGGTACAAAGATTGGAAACCTCGGGGTTAGCTTAGCGAGATCGGTGAAGGTAGGGTGGTGGTACATGATACCTCATGATCTGCCTTAGCTTGAGAAATAAAAGAAAGTCGGTTTGAGGATACGGAGTTTGTTGGATTTGGGAGAGGATCAACAGGGAAAACCTTCACGATTTACATTGGGAGATAATGACGGAACCTTCCGGTATAAGGGTAGGTTATGTGTTCTAAGGTAAAGGATCTAAGGAGGAAGATCTTAGATGAGGGTCACAACACAAGATATTCCATTCATCCAGTCAACAAAATGTATCGGGACCTCAAGGCAAATTGCTTGGTGGGACGGGATGAAGAAGGGCGTTGCGGAATTTGTCGGAGATGTCTTATATGTCGTGGTGAAAGCTGAACATCAAAAACCTGGCGGATTACGTCAGGATATTGGATTCCCCGTGTGGAAATGGGAGGCGATTCATATGAATTTCGTAACTGGTCTACCGAAAACTCGAGAAGGGTATGATTCTATTTGGGTGATTGTTGATCGGCTTACAAAGTCAGCCCTTTTCTTACGTCGAAGACTACGATCGCGCACCACAGTACACAGATTTATTTGAGGAGATTGTGCGGTTACAGGATTCCCTTACAAATTATTTGAGATAGGGTTCGATTCACCTCACACTTTTGGCAAAGTTTCAGTGGTCTCGGGACAAAAGTTAAGTTAAGCACGACTTTCCACCCGCAAAGCAGATGGGCAAGCCGGCGAACAATTCAAACACTTGAGGACATGTTGCGATCTTGTGTGTTAGATTTTCGGGAAGCTGGTTGGACCATCTATGTCTAATTGAGTTCGCCTACAACAATAGTTTTCACTCTAGCATACAAATGGCCGTTTGAAGCATTATATGGACGAAAATGTAGATCTCCACTTGGATGGTTCGAGGTGGGTGAGGCAGCCAGTTCGGACCTGAAGTCATTCAAGAAACAAATGATAAGGTACAAATGATTCGGGAGCGGATCAAAACAGCTCATAGTCGTCATAAGTCCTATGCGGATCATCGGAAAAGAGATCTTGAATTCCAAGAGGGGGAGAAAGTATTTTTAAAAGTGTCCCCAATGAAGGGAGTGATGCGCTTTGGTAAGAAAGGGAAATTGAGCCCAAGGTTTATTGGGCCATATGAGATCTTGCGAAGAGTAGGGAATGTGGCTTACAATTAGCACTTCCACGAAATGGAAGCAGTGCATCCGGTATTTCATGTGTCAATGTTACGAAAATACTTGCACGATCCAAGTCACGTCATCCTTCCCCAGGAGATAATTCTTAATGAGGAGCTTCAATATGAAGAAGTTTCGGTGGAAATACTTGATAGGAAGGTTAAGCGCCTTAAGAATAAAGATATTGCTTCCGTGAAGGTCCTATGGATGAACCACTCCACCGAGGAAGCCACCTGGGAAGCGGAAGAGGCGATGAAAGTCAAATATCCGTTCCTATTTGACTAAGGTAATAAAAAAAATGCATTACATAGTACTTCATATGCGTGTCATTTGCGTGTCTTTATGCATGTGTTACAACCTTATTCTCATTCGAGGACGAATGCTTCTTAAGGAAGGGAGAATGTGAAGCCCCAAATTTGTTACAATAACAATAAACATTATTGTGTCTATGTGATTATGTTATTATTGTGTCTATGTGATTATGTTACGACCTTATTCACATTCGAGGACGAATGTTGCTTAAGGAGGAGAGAATGTAAAATCCGGAAAAAAATAAAATAATATATAGTTGTGATTGAGTTAATAAATATATATATATATATATAAGAAAACAAAGAATAAATTGCATGGGATGAAGTTTGTATTAAAGTTAGATAAATAGATAAATAAAATGGAAAAAAAAAAAACATTTAAAGACATGATTATGTTATTATTGTGTCTATGTGATTATGTTACGACCTTATTCACATTCGAGGACGAATGTTGCTTAAGGAGGAGAGAATGTAAAATCCGGAAAAAAATAATAATAATATATAGTTGTGATTGAGTTAATAAATATATATATATATAAGAAAACAAAGAATAAATTGCATGGGATGAAGTTTGTATTAAAGTTAGATAAATAGATAAATAAAATGGAAAAAAAACATTTAAAGACAAAAAATGTGTGCAATAACATTAAGATGCAAAAAAAAAAAAAAAAAAAAAAAAAAAAGAAGAGAAACATGCAGCATTGCTGCACGTCCCAAGCTTTCCCCCTCCCCCCCTTTTCATTTTCCCTTCAATCTTTTGGTTTTTCACCTCCCATAGGTTATAGAAAACTCTCCATTTATACATTGTATTTACACACAAACAAAGTACATAACATAAAGGTTAGAAAATCAGAAAAAAACAAGTGAAAAGAAGAGGAAAAAAAATACCAAGAGGGCAAGAAGAACAAGAAGCAAAATACTAAAGAGTAAGGATAATTTTAGCAACCACACAACAATAATCTTCACACTTACAAGGTGAGTTTTCTCACTCAGAAATTCTTGGTAACATCCTTTATTTTTAGTTCAATACATGTTGGAATAAGAATTGAGTGTTGAAAAGAAATATTGAACTTTTGATGGTTTAGATAACTAGTTGCGTCATGAACTTTACGAACTGTTCTCACTGAGTTATAATTGTTAGAATTTGATGAAATTCGGAATAATTGTACACCTCTCTAATATGATCATATAGAACCAAAAATGAGGTAAAATGGACGTACGGTTTGAAAGTTATCATAGTTCAAAGTTCCTGCCTTAGATTTGGTCGAAATTCGGAAAGGCATAATTACGGACTGTTTTTATTGAGTTTTACTTATTAGAATTATATGAAAATTTACATGGTTGTAAGTCTCTCTGTTACGGACAGATATATATAAAGATTTATTAAAACGGACTTACGAGTTGAGAGTTATTGTAGTTTGAAGTTGCTGCCTCGGATTCGTCAGAATCCAGAAGGGCAGGACGTTGAAACGTAAAACTGTACTAATATGTGGGGAATATGAAAATTGTTTCTAAATGAAAGTTCTAGATCTCTTTGTTGTGGACATTTTGAGACCTTACGGGGGTCTATCCGACTTACGGATTGAGAGTTATCGCTGTTTAAAGTTTCTGCCTCGGATCTATCAAGATTCAGGAAGGGCAGCGAATAAAAGTGTAAAACTGTACCAAATGGTACAGAATATGAAAGGATGGTTCACATGGAGACGTGTAGCTCTCTGTTCTCGTCGTTTTGAGATTTTATGGGGCTTGAACGGGTTTACAGATTAGGAGTTATGACTATTCTAAGATTGGGTGTTGTTTAATAAATATTCTGCCGAAATAAATTTCATGTGGCTGTTTTGAGGATAAATTTGTGTTAGTTACCCAAAGTAGTTTTAAATGAAATTTGGTACAGTGAAAGATCCTCGTCTTACCTTAGTTTTCGCTTGAGAAACACCTTAGTTGGAGTTATGGTTAAAGAGTTATAATCGTTACAAGTATGAATGACAGAATGTTAGAAAAGAGAATAGTATTTATTTGATCTTCTGAAAAATATGAAAAGTGAATACGTGTTCACATAAATATATAAATATATAATGGATCGGGTTGCACGCCGCAACAAAACGTAAAGTGAATACGGCGTTCACAAATACGTAAACATAATGGATCGGGTTGCGCGCAACAAAGCGTAAAGTGAATATATGTTCACAAATACGTAAATATAATGGATCGGGTTGCGCGCGCAACAAAGCGTAAAGTGAATACGCGTTCACAAATACGTAAACATAATGGATCGGGTTGCGCGCAACAAAGCGTAAAGTGAATATATGTTCACAAATACGTAAATATAATGGATCGGGTTGCGCGCAACAAAGCGTAAAGTGAATACACATTCACAAATACGTAAACATAATGGATCGGGTTGCGCGCAACAAAGCGTAAAGTGAATACGTGTTCACAAATACGTAAATATAATGGATCGGGTTGCACGCGCAACAAATATGAAAGATGAATATGTGTTCACCTATATATAAATATGAAAAGTGAATACGCGTTCACAAATATATAAATGTAATAAACATGTGGAAATGCAGGGGAATGTCTTAACGTATAATACGAGATAAAATGAAGTGTTAGTTAAACCGAGAATTTCCTATGAGGAGTTGTTGCATATTTAAAGATGTTGTAACCTGATATGTTTTTGCAATATGCTTATTACGTTATAATGTGATTGCACTTGGAATATTGTGGTGTTACTTTGAATTGCGAGTAAGGTTCTCACTCGGCCCGGATGGTAGGTGACTCTTTATTTAACATGTTTCAGAAAGCGTGATAGAGGAAAGGCTCCACGCCAAGGCTAGCGATCGTCCGACCTCTTGTCATACCAAGTCCATTGCTTGGGCTTGGTACTCGTCGAGTTGAGAATGTCGGTTCGGTGTCTCGAAATGCGTGTGGAATGGTCTCCCTTCAACTTAGAATAATATTTGTCAGTATGTCTATGTAGAAACAATATTTGCACGAGTATGGGCTCGCGTTATATTTTCAATAAAGTCATAAACAAATTTCTTTATTGTTATTTTTATTAATAGTTCCGTATTTGAATATAAGTTTAAATTTCTAAATAAAGAGAATTAAATGGTGCTCCTGGTGGAAAATAATTGTCCAGGTGTCATCACGCCCTAAGTAAAGACTTAGGAAAATTTGGGGCGTGACATAATGCCCAAAATACCCTAGCCCAAATCCCTTAGTACTTAGTAGAAGTTGTGAAGAACTTCTAAGGTTTCCTTGGAGCTATCGGAGCGTACAACTTAGGAGCTAAGCCTTGCTCCGGATCGACTTTTATCTAGGATATTATTGGGCTTACCGAGGTAAATAATCCTAACCCTCTTTTGTATTAGAGAATACATACTGTAGTAGTATAAGAATAAGTATTAAATACTTAGAAGAATATTCTGAGAATAGAATTGAGCTGTTATCACGATGAAGGGTTTAAAGAAGAATAATCAAATCGTACTTACTTAGAATTTGTTTTCACGATGAACTTGAGTAGCTCACCGGGTAGGGAAGTGCTGCCCAAATGTCCATAGAATAACGAACCCTCTGCTTAGAACTGTTTACAGAATAGTCTGAACGTTGATAGACGTGTCTGACTATTATAGGCTGATTCTCTGCGCGCGACATATTCAACTTGGCAGGTGGATTTCGCCGAGAAGGTATGTGATTCTTCCTATCCTCTTGAGCATGATATTTTAAAGAATATGTATATAGTACGGTAGACGTACGTGTGTTAACTGAATAATAATTACGGCAATGTCTTCGGACTTAAGCCTGAATAATAAGTACGGCAATGTCTTTTGACTTAAGCCTAAATAAAAAGAATCTGAAGTAGTTCAAAAGAATTAAGAAACCTTTTTAAGAGTAACACTTGGTTTTAAAAGCTTAAGAGTTATACTAGCCTTATGGGAAGTTAGGTATAACGGCTTAAGAGTGATAAAAAGAATGATTTAATGATTTAAGAAAATAAGAGACTTGACTTAAATATTACTAATATGAATTTTGTTAAAAAGTGTGAAACCTCATTCGTGAGTAAATAGTATTTTTGGTTTTCAAAAGGAATGATGTTTTACCGATCAGAATGAATGTCGAACAAACCACAGCAGCGCTAATAAAGGGAAATGTTTTGACTAATAAAGTATTATTAAAACCAGTAGAAACTTCCATCTGCATAGGAGCTAAGATGAGACAAAATGATATTACATTTCCTAGATCATGGCTGCTGTAATAAGATTGTTATGAACAATAATAACCTACTCACACATAAGGTATATGTTTCTCAAATTGTTTTAAAGGATTAAAACTATGATCTACGAAACCTTTCGAAAATGAGAAACTTGAGTAATTGAAATTAGGCAAACTTGAGCGTTGGGAAAAGAATGTTGTTACTTGATTTTACAAAGAGAAGTGTTCTGATTTACTTCAAAAGATAATCACTCTATTTTTTATACTACGGGTATTGTGTGACTTTTGTGAAAGAAACGGATCTTTTAAAAGAGTAATACATGAAGTACTTTGGGGCTAAAAACCCGAACTGGTTAACATAGTGTAGAAAGTACCTTATGCGAATAACTTGATTGTATTGATTTGTGATAGTCTTGTAATACTTTCTTGTTGACTTGATAAGTAAACACGTTAGGATGCTACGTGAGTTAGTATCTTGTGATGTTTGTGTAAAGGGGTTTTTCCCTTGTTGTACTTAGGCTGTTTAACGATAAGCTGTCATGTTGATATTATATCACTCATGATTCCGGGGGTTAAGATGCCCTCCGATGCGGGGTAGACTCAGGCGGGTCTAGTGACCTATGATTCGAGAATACCTTATGCAGTGCAGATGGCCTATGCGAACTACGGAGTTCGAGTTAGTACGCGCCCTTGTGGTCATGCGGTCTTTGTGGCCATGCGGACGGCGAGTCCAGGACGCTGCCGGGGAGTAGCTACCCTCGATGCGGGGAATACCTCATGCGGGCCATTAGAGTGGCCCATGCGGAGCTACGGGAAGTTCCAGGGCTAGACGCGCACATTAGATACTGCGGGCGAGTGGCCAGCTTTGATCATGCGACGATGCAGACAGATCTCATGATCTGATTTACGACCTTGTTATCGTGGGTTTTAGTAGTCGGCTATGCCCTCGCATTACCCCGCACGGTTTTATGATGACTTTGAGGGCGTGAGTCACGACTTGACATGATCGCTATTTATTGTGAATCGTAGTTTTGGTTATCATACATGTCTCTCGCTTTATATAGACTACTATGATTTCATTTGCGATTTTCGTTTCACATACTTGGTACTGTCAGATCGACCTCCTTCGGGGGGCTGCGTTCATGCCGCAGGTAAAGGTACTCCTACTGTTGATCCCCGTTCTTAGGATCACCGTTTCAGCGTTGGGAAAGCTCCGTTTCTCCGGAGGCTTAGCATTTTGGTATGGTCCCCTGTCGTTGTAGATATTTGCATTCAGGGGTATGGCGGGGCCCTGTCCCGCCATTATTGTTTTAAACTCTTAGAGGTCTGTAGACCTGTTGTAAGGTTGGGATGTAACTGTTCATTTTGGGGTACTTATATACATATATGCCGAAAGGCAACTTTTTCCCAGAAACTGTGTCTTATTTATACTGTTTCATATCTTGGTTGTTTTATATTCCGCTGATTTCTCTGATGTATGACTACTTGGGTGCCCGGGTAAGGCACCAGTCACGGGCCCCGGAACGGGTCGTGACAACTTCAATCCTATAAGGGTCATAAAACGTCTATCAAACTCTAGCTTCGAACGTAGAATAACTAAGTGCAAGGTCCCTACATTCTACGGAAAGTCGGACAGCACTTCCTTTGTTTCTACTTACTATGCCACCTCTTTCAAGGCCGAATTTCAATAACCAACGCCACATTTAAGGCTCAATTAATTCAGCAAATACAAGGGGATTACACGCCTACTAATACGTGTAAAATTCCGCCCCACAACAACACAAAATAAACCAATAATTTCCATGCCATTCTTGGCCAACAATAAACCAATCCTAAACCCCTTTCCAACTCTTTTCCAATCCAAGTTCTTAGGTCTAACATGATATCTAGCCCTAGACATCTTCAACGACTACAATCCCCCTTTACAACATGCGACGACCAAATTAGTAACCAAATTGAAGTTAAAATCTTAAGGCTAACATGCCCATTTTCGGTTTCAACAAGACAACAAGATCCAAATCTATTCAAATATAACAGCCTCAGGCTCAATTCTAAACTACTAAAATATAACAGCCTCAGGCTCATTTCTAAACTACTATAACAAGTATAACTCATAACCAAGAGAAGGGGAAACTTTTACCTTTGGAGAAACCCACAAAAGCCCCTTTCTTCCACTTCTTTCCACAAACTCGTCTACAGCTTCCCACAAGTTTACCCACACTTTTCCTTCTTGCCGCCGCTCCAACAGTTTCCTCTTAAGCTAGGTTTTCATCAAAAAACTAGAGAGAAGGGAGAGGGTTTTCCTTGGGAGGGTTTTGAAATGAAATGGCCAAGTCTTCCAAGACTTGGCCCTAAAATAGGACCACTTTCTGGTAAAAAGGATGGGAGGGGACACTTGTCACCCTCCCATAGGTTTTAAACAAAATATCCCCTGTTTTTCGCCCCTTTCTGCGCAAAAATCCCGCCTCGGCGCCGCGGCGCTTCCACTTCAGAGAATAATCACCCGCATTCCGGCGCCGCGGCCCTGCATTCCGGCGCCGCGGCGCTGAAACCCCTGCGAACCCCCAGTACAACCGGCGCCGCGGCCCTGCATTCCGGCGCCGCGGCGCTGTACCCCTGAACCGAAAACTGCTGCTTTGCCTGACTGCGCACCTAACTTGTAACTTCCATAACTTTTGACTCCGATGTCCTATCGACGAACGGTTTGTTGCGTTGGGAACTAGATTTAACGAACTACACACTAGGCTCTTTAAACACCTTGAAATTCTTAACAACTGGGGTACAACACTCCAAGGTAAACTCAAAATCCGTCCAACACATGTTTGTCAACTTATCTATCAACTTTCAAATCTTATATTCCTTGGTATGTTCTTATCTTAAATCCTTGAATTTACGGGGTGTAACAGACTATGTCGTGTAGTGACCTCAGTTGTATGTATTGGTAAGGTGGCCTGAAGAGGGACGTAGCAGAGTTGTTGCTTAATATTCGAATTAGTAGCAGGTCATGGTTGAACACTAGAAGCCCAGTGGGCTATTACAGGCGATTGAGACCCCGACTTAGATATGAGAGGTAATTAAAATGGATCTTGTTACAGGGTGGCATCGTACTCAGAGGAAGTGCGACCCCTTGGGGGTCATGGTAAATAGGCTGACGAAACCAGCCGTGTTCTTCTGGTTAGGACCACTTGCTCAGCTGAGATTCATGCTAGCTTTTATAGCAGGGGGATTGTGAGACTGCACGGGGTTCCTACGTTTATGATGTCAGACAGATGAGCTCGATTATAGACAACTTCTGGAGGTTTTTCAGAAGGGTTTTAGGGACACAGGTGAGTCTCAGTGTTGTATTACACACTCAGACCAACGGACATGCAGAGCGTACTATCCAGGCACTTGAGGATAGGTTGCGGGCCTGTGTTCTTGATTTCAGAAATAGCCGGGAGGGTTAATTGCCTCTTTTTGAGTTACGTACGATAACAGATACCCTTCCAGTATTCAGATGGCCCTGTATGAGGCCTTGTATGTAAGAAAGTGTAGATCGCCGGTTGGATGGTTCGACATAGGCGAGGTTCAGTTATTTGGTCCAGACTTGATTCAGCGGGCTGTGGATAAGGCGAAGCTTATCCGGGAAAGATTATTAGTAAGCTTAGAGTCAGCAGAAGCTTTATGCAGATAACCGACGTTGACACATGGGGTTCAGCTTGACATTTTAGTATGAGTATTGTTATGTGGCCTCGTGTGGTATTATTGGTATGTAGGGGTTGTAAAAGAAGATTATGTCGCTATTTTTAAGTTTGACTCCCAAAAGAACATTCGGGGACGAATGTTTCTAAGGGGGGAAGAGTGTTACACCCCGGAAATTCCAGGATATGTTTATAAGAACGTACGTAAGAACTAAAATATGTTAAGATTTGAGACGAGTAAAAAATTATCGGAATTTTGGAATTTGTCGAAAAAAGAAATATTGCGACGAACGGGAGGGCGACACGTGTCACCCCCCCCCCCCTTTATGGTCATGGACGAAATGTGCATGGGTGGAAGGGTCATTTGACCATATTTTAAATGTCCAAGTCTTGCTAAAGCTAGAGCTTGATAAAATTGACTAAGTCAAATGCCACTTGGCTTGATCCTTGTGAAAAGCATCCAAACCACCCATTTGTTCTAATCTTGACCCTCCATCTTGTTATATATGTATACTAGTGCAAGACAAGCTTCTACACTTAGACAAATTTTTCAAAAATCTTGAAGAACACTAAGAGGTGCTCTCGGCTTTCACAAGGGTTTCAAGAATTTTTTTTTTGTTTGTTGTCCAATAATCTCCCCACTTTAAACAAAGGTTCCTAAGAGTATTGTAAGGGTATCTCAATAGAAAGATCCCGGAAAAATAGCGTTTTCGTATTAGTCGCAAGGCGGAAAGTTAAGGAGTTCTTCAACTTTGAAGTTGGAACTTGAAGATAAGTTCTTCATAAGCTTCTAAGGGTTGCTTGGAGTGGATTGAAACGTCGAAAATAGGAGCTAAAGTTGCTAAGGATCGACTTGTAATCTTGGATCATTTTTTTGCTAAATGAGGTATAATCTTCGGCTTACTTTTGTAATTGAAGATTCCATGTTATTATAAGTTAGAAATGATCATGTGATATGTGTTATGAAGATTGATAAGTGTTATGGAAATTTGGAAGCTCAAATCCGAAAATGACATGTTAAGCCATTTGAAATTGAAATACAATTTGGTCGATAATTAGAATCGTCGCATGTTTACCTACTTGAGGATTGTAGTAGTTATAATCAATTGTGGCTAGATAACATGTTATATGTTACACCCCGTAGTTCCAGAGTATGTATGTGAGGACGTACGTACGAGAATACGACAGTAAATTTGGAAAGGAAGAAAGATGTGATTTTTCGACGGAAAAGTTTCCGGTTTTTGTAAAGTAAAAAGGTTCGTTAATGGGAATTGGATTCCCAGATTTGGTATTCGGACTTTTTGGAATATTTTAGAAGTATTGAAATTTTAATTTCCGGAATTGGTCACGTGGGTCCCACGAGAGAATTTACGGTTTTGTGAGGCCCACTTTATTTTCGGATTTTTGGCATTACGGATATTTTCGGAAAATGAATATTTTGGACCAATAGGGGGGCGACATGTGTCACCCCACTTAGACCCATGTTGGACGATTTGTATGGCCAAGTGGAAATGGTCAAGTGGTCAAGTCTTGGAAGATATTTTCTTTTGGTGAGTGGGGGTAGGTATTTGGACGGTTTTGTGAGCCATGTGGATGGCCACATGGCTCATTGTTGTGGGGGACATATGTCCCAAGGTTGTGGTGGACATATGTCCCAACATTGTGGTGGACACTTGGTTGGAAGACCTCATTCTTCACATGGATCCAAATCTTCACCCTCCATTTGTTTTAATCTTGGCCCTTGGTGGTTCTATAAATACCCTCTCATGCAAGACTTCTTCATCACTTGAACAATTTCCAAGTCTCAAAATCCTCTCCCCCTTTGAGAAGCTCGCCCAAACACGCCCCTTCCTAGTAGCTCTCGCCGAAACTTCCCCCCTCTTGATAGTTCTCGTCCCACACCCCTCTCCCTTAACCAAACTTTGTCCAAAAATTCCTAAACTCTTAAGTGTTCTTCCTTAGTGTATTAGGAAGATTGTTAACCAAAATTTAGAAAAGATTTCACACCCTAGCCCCTAAAGCCTCACCTTGGCCGAGAGTTGTGAGGACAAGAACCTTAGTGTCCTTCACTTGTTTAGGTTGGTTCTTAAAGAGGAGTTGGTTAGGAGCGTATAAGGGTTGCTTGGAGCAGGTTGGAGTGCACGGAGTAGGAGCTAAACGTTGCTCAGGATCAACATTAAAACTTGGATAATTTTGGGCTTATCGAGGTAAATATCTTTGTCCTTCTATTGTAATTGGAAATTACATACTGTAGTAGTATAGAAATGAGTATAAGATATATAGAAGGATGGTATAAGAGAAGAGAATTGAACTGTACTTACATAGGACTGTATTTACAGTAGACGTGAGTAGTTTGACGGGTAGGGAAGTGCTGCCCATTTTTCCGTAGAATAGAGAACCCTCTGCTTAGAATATTCTACAGAGTAGTCTAGACGTTGATAAACGTATTTGACTATTATAGGTTGATACTCTGCGCGCGACATATTCGACTTGGCAGGTGGATTTCGCCGAGGAGGTATGTGATTCTTCCTATCCTCTTGAGCATGATATTTTAAAATATATATAGTATGGTAGACGTACGTGTGTTAACTGAACGTGGTTTTACTTCGATGTCTTTTGACTTGAGTTTTAAATAATAAGAATCTTGAAGTATTTCAAAAGAATTAAGAATCGTTTTTGAAAGAAGAGTAATACTTGGTTTTAAAAGCTTAAGAGTTATACTAGCTTTATGGGAAGTTAGGTATAACGACTTAAGAGAGATAAAAGGAACGGTTTACTTAATTGTTTATGAAAGCCTTGTATTGATTTCGGAAATGAGAATAAGTATCGAACAAACCACTGCAGCGCTAATAAAGGAAAATGTATTGACTAATTAAGTATTATTAAAACCAATAGAAACCTCCATCTGCATAGAAGCTAAGATAAGACAAAATTGTATTACATTTCCTAGATCATGGCTGCTTTAATAAGATCATTAATAAACAAGTTTTGATTTTCTTAAAATTTCAAAGTAAGGACTTGATTTATAAAAGACAAAGACTTGAAAATTTGAAGTGTTTTCGTTTAAAAAGGAAGGCATGCTTTTGTCTTAAGTTGGTTCAAAAAGAAGGTAGGGAAATTGTTTTGGTTTACTTAAAAAGATAGTCACTCTATTTTGATACTACGGGTATCGTGTGACTCTTGTGAAAGAAATGAATCTTTTTAAAGAGTTAATGTATGAAGTACTTTGGGGATAAAAACCCGAACTTGTTGGCATAAAATAGAAAGTACCTTGTGTGAATAACTTGACTATGTTGGTTTGTGATAACCTTGTAATACTTTCTTGTTGGTTTGATAAGTAAACATGTTAGGATGCTACGTGTGTTAGTGTCTTGTGATGTTTGTGTAAAGGGGTTTCCCTTGTTGTGCTTATGTTGTTTAACGATAAGCCGTTATGTTAGTATTGTACCACTCACCTCTTGACATGTTATACCGGGGTTGCTGCCCCGATGCGAGGATGCCTCATGCGGGTCCAGGGACCTATGCGGAGCTACGAGAGTTCCAGGTTAGTGTGCGAGGAATACCTCATGCGGTCTATGTGGCCATGCGGACTACGAGAGTCCAGGACGATGCCGAGGAGTAGCTACCCTCGATGCGGGGAATACCTCATGCGGGCCTAGGTGGCCTATGCGGAGCTGCGGTAAGTTCCAGGATTAGACGCGCGCATTGATACTGAGGGCAAGTAGCCAGATTCGATCATGTGGTGCGGTCTAGAAAGACCTCGTGATACAGTTTTATAGCATTGTTGGTACTGTGGGTTTTAGTAGTCGGCTATGCGTTCGTACTTACCCCGTACGGTTTTATTATGACACAGGTGGGACCTGGTGTTCATGTGTATTCCTTGGTGCTTTTATATCATAGACTGCCGGCAGTGAGGAAGGAATTCCACGGGCATGATTGATATTGTGGGCATGAGACCCATGGTTGTATATGAGTGATGACTTTAAGGGCGTGAGTCCCTGACTTGACATGACTGCTTACATATTGTGTATCGTAAATTGGTTATCATATATGTCTTCTGTTTTATATAGACTATTATGATTTCATTTACTGATTTTCGATTCACATACTTGGTACTGGCCGATCGACTCCTTCGCGCTGCGTTCATGCCGCAGGTAGAGGTACACCAGTTGTTGATCCTCGCTCATAGGACCACATTTCAGCGTTTTGGGAAGCTCCGTTTCTCCGGAGGCTTATCTTTGGTATAGTCCCCTGTCGTTGTAGGTACTTACATTCAGGGGTATGGCGGGGCCCTGTCCCGTCATTGTTGTTATAGCATTCTTAAGTGCAGAGTAATCTTGTTGTGGGCAGGGTTTGTAAAAAGGGATGTAACTGTTCAAACTTTTATATATATATATGCTGAAAGGCAACTTTTCTCAGATAAACTGTTTCTCACTTCATATTGTTTCATGTCTTGTTTTATATTCCGCTGGTTACTCTGATGTATGTCTACTTGGGTGCCCGGGTAAGACACCAGTCACGGGCCCGGGTTCGGGTCGTGACATTATATTAAACCACTTGGATTGAAAAGGGATTGGAAACGAATTTGTATTGTTGTCCCTATTTTGCCGAATGGACATTATGTCACGACCCGATCCCGGGCCCGTGACTGGTGCCTTACCCCGGGCACCCTAGTGATACAACATCAGAGAAAACCAGCGGAAAATAAAACATAAACATGAAAAAAGATATATGATCATAAACAAAGCAACCAAAAACAGCTTGCCTTCAGATATATACATAAAACCCAACAGTTTAATCCTTTTTACAAACCCCGCCTACAACAGATTGCACTTCTAAGAGTTTTTATACAACATGACGGACAGGCCCCGTCATACCTCGAATGTACAAGAACCTACAACTGTGGTAACATACCAAAAGATAAGCCTCCGGAGAACGGAGCTTCCCAATACGCTGAATTGTGATCCTAAGAGCGGGGATCCACTACCGATGTACTCCTACCTGCGGCATGAACGCACCCCAAGGAGGTCGATAACAGTACCAAGTATGTGAAATCGTAAAAATATCAGAAATGAAATCATAATACTATATAAAAACAGAGACATGTATGATAACAAAACTACGATTCACAACATAAAAGCGAATATGTCAAGTCAGGGACTCACGCCCTCAAGTCATCACTCAAATATAACTATGGGTCTCACGCCCACAACATCAATCGTGTTCGCATTATGGCCGCATGCCCCCGGAATTCTGCATCGGTGTAGACATGTCCATGATGCAACACTAATAACAATGCCCCATGGCCACATGCCCCCGGAATTCTGCATCGGTGTAGACACGTCCATGTGACATTAACAACAATAATAACAACAATGCCCCATGGCCACATGCCCCCGGAATTCTGCATCGGTGTAGACACGTCCAAGTGACATTATCAACAATAATACTGGGTGATTAACCCCGCCGCATGGCCACACGCCCCCGGAATTCTGCATCGGTGTAGACATGTCCATGTGACATCAACAACAATATACCGCACAACCAGGCTATCACAAACAAGCTCAAGCAAATTACCATACTTCTAGACTTTTATAAAAAGATCCACTCCTTCCCAAGAAGTCACCTGATATCAACACTTGCACAACAAAGGCTATCACAACAAGCATAGGCGAGTTACACAACAACAGGCATAGGCAAGTTACACACAACTCAAGGTACTTCCATTTTATATCAAAGTCCGGGTTTTAACCCTAAAGTACTACGTACATTAAAATCCTCTTTAAGAGATCCATTCCTTTCACAAAAGTCACATAATACCCGTAGTATAGAGTGACTATCTTTTTAAGTAAACCAAAATACTTCCCTTTGTAAAATCGAGTAACAACATTATTTTCCAAACGTTCAAGTTTGCCTAATTTCAAATGCTCCCGTTTCTTATTTAAAAAGGTTTCATAACTCATAGTTTTAATCTCTTTTAAAACAATTGAGTAACATAAGTCTTGTACGTGAGCCGTTTATTCTTGTTTACAACAATCTTGTTACAGCAGCCATGATCTAGGAAATGTAATACAATTTTGTCTTATCTTAGCTTCTATGCAGATGGAGGTTTCTACTTGTTTTAATAACAATTAGTTATTTGTCAATACACTTTCCTTTATTAGCGCTGCTGTGGTTTGTTCGACACTTATTCTCATTTCCGAAATCAATAAAACATTATTCTTTTTAAAACCAAGTACTCATTACTCGCGAATGAGGTTTCACAACTCATTTAACAAAATGTTAATAACCAAGTAAAACAAGTTAAGTCTCTTATCTTTCAAGATCAAGTCTCTTAACTTCTACAATCAATAAACCAATCTTTTACCTACATAGAGTCGTTATAACTAACTTCCCATAAAGCTATTATAACACCCTATGTTTTAAACCAACCAACTCATTTAACACAAGTACGTCTACCGTACTACATAGTTTACAAAGCATCATGCTAGAAGGATAGGAAGAGGTTCACATACCTCGCGACGATTATCGATAATAAGCAAAACGCCCACAAGATCAGAATCTGCTAGCCGTTCCACTCTTCAAGTAGAATACGCTACTCGTAGTACTTCCACCTATAAGGCCACAAACGTCTATTAACTTCTAACCGCACGGTTCCATATTCTACGTAAAATTGGCAAAGACTCTCCCCGCAACAACAGTAAATCTCCTCCTCTATCGAGGCCGGCTACCAAGCCAACCAGGGGGGGGGTTTATACGTCTAACCAGATGTATACAATTCTACTATACAGTAATACCCCAAGTCTACTGTAATACAGTCCTATGTAATTATGTCGATTTCTTCTTTATATTCAGGCTTAAGTCAAAAGACATTGCCGCAAAGCTATGTTCAGTTCTATATATAGTATACTTCAACTATATAATCCTACAACATGTAATTTCCAATTACAATAAGGGGACAAGATTATTTACCTCGATAAGCCCAAAATTATCCGAGATAAAAGTCGATCCTGAGCAAGGTTTAACTCCAACTCCGTGCGCTCCAATCCGCTCCAAACAACCCTTAGAAGTTCTAACCAACTTCTACTTAAATACTTCAACCAACTATGAAGATTTCCTTAGGGTTTCGGTTTGAGACTAAAAGGACAAAAGGTAGTATTTCCGGACTCTACGTATAGAGGTAACTTTTGGAATACAACAAGGTAAGGGCTAAGGTATTTTTGGGCATTATAACAATACTTGGAGAATACTTCTACCACGAGGGGGTGTATTATGCGAAACAACTAGGCTAGGGGGGGGGTACCCCTCGGCCAACACTACTAAGGGGGGAGGGGGAAGCTCTCGGCCACAAGGCCACTCAAAGGGGGGAGGGGGAAGGCTTAGGACGAGAACAACTCAAGAGGGGAGGGAGAGGGACTCAAGACTTGGAAGATTTTGGATGATGAAGTCTTCAAGCTTAGGGGGGTATTTATAGGAAAACCAAAAGCCAACCAATGGCCAAGATCAAGCCATGTGCAAGGCAAGTGTAAGGCCTTGATCAAGCCAAGTGCACCCTATCCCTACTCCACCAAACATGGCACAAAACAAGGCACCAAACAAGCCACAAAACAAGGCCAAAACAAGGAGCCAATTGGCCCCAAACCCGTGACCCAACCGGCCATCCACATCGCCCACTTGAGGGTGACAAGTGTCACCCTCTCGTTGGCCCAAAAATGTTCCGTCGCTCGGAAAAATCCGCAAAAATACAAAACGACATAGCCGGAATTTTCCCTTCGCAAGTTCTGTAAAACGTTTCGCCGAAAAACGATTCTATACGGGGGTTGTGCACAAAATTTCGAAACTAGCCAAACTTTAAGTCTCAAATTTTCGTACGTACGTCTCCACGTACATACTCTGGAAATACGGGGTATAACATTCTCCCCTCCTTAGAAACATTCGTCCCGAATGTTCCTTCTCAAGACGGGTATCGATAAAGTTCCTCTAACAAGTTGCCAACGCCACAGCTTGGCCACGAAAATAACACACGTTCCCTTCCTTCCTTACTCGTCGTGCGATACCACTTTTGTCACTTTGCCGCGAGGTTCTAGTGTCACTCCGGCGACCCAACAAATGGTACCGAACTGCATGCGATCCCTGAGGTTCTAGTGTCACTCAGGACGTGCCATACTTCAGTCATTGCTTCAGTTCTCAAAACTGTGGAGTCACTACCTCCAAACTTGGTCATCTTACTAACCTCAATCTTCTTTAAGGCCATTCCCGGCCTTCACGAACCGCTCGTCGAACATATCCACGAACTCATACGATGGTCAACTAAATCGGGCCTAGCACCTCGTGACTTACCACTGGCGGGACCACCTAATCGACCACCTAAACCGGCGGGTCGACCCGCGAGCGGCAATCAACCCGACCCACAATCGCGCCAACTTGCTCCTCGAAACGGAACAATCTTACCTAATCAAGTCATGAAAGCTACCACTTCCATCTCACACTACCCATGGACTTATCACACAAATAATTCCCACGTATACTACGGACTCTGATAAAGATCAAACATGAAATAAATCTTTTACTCAAGACGACCTTACCTCTAAGGTCTCAATCGTGAAATAGTCTAAGGTTCACACTACCATGCCCCCATACTTATCCTTCCAACAAACCATGTTTTCTAACTTACACTAACACAACGCTATCCGCACATAGCTCACAATAACAAGATCATAATAACAAGCATACCAAAACTCTAGAGGGTTAAGGATATACCGCTCTACCGCTTAATCACACCCCGCCTGCAGGCGCATACTAGTGAAGGTGATGAACCACCATCGATCCTCGGGGTGAGTCGTAACATCCGTGCTACCCTTGGTCGGACAGCCTTCGCAAATGGCCCCGCTGCCGCAAAGTAACAAGCTCCTGGCACCACGACACTCCAAATGCGGTCTACCACATCGACCACACCGAGGTAGGGTGACCGCATCCGCCAACACTTACTTCCTCGGAAACTCAACCTCGAGCCACGACTGCCACCGAATACTGGATGCTCAAGGTTGTGAGGACCACTGCGACCGCCGGAGGTACAAAACTAGTAGGCCGAGGCGGTCCGCCTCGAAAGTCACCAAAGGACCTCGTTGTTCGCCTCTTCGCTGATTCGTCATTCCGCGACCTCTCCGTGCCTCACATCCTAGTGCATGAGCTCGCATGCGGCAATGTCCATGCCCTACCAAGAGCTACACTCGAACAAGCCTCTCGCAAGTAATCATCTAGCCCTGACGTGGCGGTGCACTCTATCCTCCATGGTTGCCACTAAAGCGGGACATATCGAGCCAACGAGTCAAACTCCACGTTGTACTCCCGAACCGCACGCCACTCTGTCTCAAAGATCATAAACTGTCGCCCGCGCCTCCTCATCCGCGAGGTAAGAAGTGAGTGAGGAATGCCTCGAGAACTCGTCCCATATCGGAAGCGCATGCTCTCCCGACAACTCCCACGAATCAAACCGGGCCGATCGCGGTATCACGCACGATGCGAACCTAAGACCACCGACTCGGTCTCCGCCTTGATCACTCTCACGACCAGAATCGCCGGATGAACTCTCGCGATCATCCTCGTGCCTCGACCCATAAAACATCGGGCTACACTCGTAAAGTCCCGTAGCCTCAAACTATCTCGCCGGGTGTACCATGGTGCTATCGAACTGAATCGCTGATTCAAACTATCCTCATATCTGCCACGACTTCGCCAAGAATCGCCATCTCCTTGTACTTATCTCATCTCGCTTCCAGCCGCTGGACCGAGGCTCGTCACGGTGGTCTCGGCAGCCATCGCTGCGCTTCTAAATCTCTGGGCCGGGCGGCGCTGCAAAACCCGCCGTCAAGCATAATCTCGCATCAACGCTTGCGCTCAGATTTCCTCTCAGATCTCACTAGCGGCACTTCTCTTGCCCTTCTGGGCTCTGGTTGCCTTGCGCGGAGGCATAACTGGTAAAAACGAGATACGTCAGAGGGGTCCAACTTACAACACAGCTCTAAGGCACGATCTCAGAACGAGAAGAATGAAAACCAATCCTAAATGTCCTATAGCCTCCTGATTATAGATGTGGTGCACAACACATCGATAATCAAGACTCTACTAGACACGGTCTGTAGACACCTTCCGAGGATTAACTGCTCTGATACCACTTTTGTCACGACCCGATCCCGGGCCCGTGACTGGTGCCTTACCCCGGGCACCCTAGTGATACAACATCAGAAAAAACCAGCGGAAAATAAAATATAAACATGAAACAAGATATATGATCATAAACAAAGCAACCAAAAGCGGTTGCCTTCTCAGATATATACATAAAACCCAACGCTTTAATCCTTTTACAAACCCCGCCTACAACAAGATTACATGCACTTAAGAGTTTTTATACAACATGACGGGACAGGGCCCCGTCATACCCCTGAATGTACAAGAACCTACAACTCAGGGTAACATACCAAAAGATAAGCCTCCGGAGAACGGAGCTTCCCAATACGCTGAATTGTGATCCTAAGAGCGGGGATCCACTACCGATGTACTCCTACCTGTGGCATGAACGCAGCCCCCCGAAGGAGGTCAGTACAACAGGTACCAAGTATGTGAAATCAGAAAATATCAGAAATGAAATCATAACAGTCTATATAAAAACAGGAGACATGTATGATAACAAAACTACAGTTCACAACATAAAATCAGTCATGTCAAGTCAGGGATTCACGCCCTCAAGTCATCACTCAAATATAACTATGGGTCTCACGCCCACAACATCAATCGTGTTCGCATTATGGCCGCATGCCCCCGGAATTCTGCATAGGTGTAGACATGTCCATGATGCAACACTAATAACAATGCCCCATGGCCACATGCCCCCAGAATTCTGCATCGGTGTAGACACGTCCATGTGACATTAACAACAATAATAACAACAATGCCCCATGGCCACATGCCCCCGGAATTCTGCATCGGTGTAGACACGTCCAAGTGACATTATCAACAATAATACTGGGTGATTAACCCCGCCACACGCCACACGCCCGAATTCTCGTGATCGGTGTAGACATGTCCATGTGACATCAACAACAATATACCGCACAACCAGGCTATCACAAACAAGCTCAAGCAAATTACCATACTTCTAGACTTTTATAAAAATATCCACTCCTTCCCAAGAAGTCACCTGATATCAACACTTGCACAACAAAGGCTATCACAACAAGCATAGGCGAGTTACACAACAACATGCATAGGCAAGTTACACACAACTCAAGGTACTTCCATTTTATATCAAAGTCCGGGTTTTAACCCTAAAGTACTACGTACATTAAAATCCTCTTTAAGAGATCCATTCCTTTCACAAAAGTCACATAATACCCGTAGTATAGAGTGACTATCTTTTTAAGTAAACCAAAATACTTCCCTTTGTAAAATCGAGTAACAACATTATTTTCCAAACGTTCAAGTTTGCCTAATTTCAAATGCTCCAGTTTCTTATTTTAAAAGGTTTCATAACTCATAGTTTTAATCTCTTTAAAACAATCGAGTAACATAAGTCTCAGACGTGAGCCGTTTATTCTTGTTTACAACAATCTTGTTACAGCAGCCATGATCTAGGAAATGTAATACAATTTTGTCTTATCTTAGCTTCTATGCAGATGGAGGTTTCTACTTGTTTTAATAACAATTAGTTATTTGTCAATACACTTTCCTTTATTAGCGCTGCTGTGGTTTGTTCGACACTTATTCTCATTTCCGAAATCAATAAAACATTATTCTTTTAAAATCAAGTACTCATTACTCGAATGAGGTTTCACAACACATTTAACAAAATGTTAATAACTAAGTAAAACAAGTTAAGTCTCTTATCTTTCAAGATCAAGTCTCTTAACTTCTACAATCAATAAACCAATCTTTACCTACATGTAGTCGTTATAACTAACTTCCCATAAAGCTATTATAACACCCTATGTTTTAAACCAACCAACTCATTTAACACATGTACGTCTACCGTACTACATAGTTTACAAAGCATCATGTTAGAAGGATAGGAAGAGGTTCACATACCTCGCGACGATTATCGACAATAAGCAAAACGCTCCACAGTACTGTAACCTGGCTAGCCGTTCCACTCTTCAAGTAGAATACGCTACTCGTAGTACTTCCACCTATAAGGCCACAAACGTCTATTAACTTCTAACCGCACGGTTCCATATTCTACATAAAATTAAGAAGACCTCCCCGCAACAGCGTAAATCTCCTCCTCTATCGAGGCCGGCTACCAAGCCAACCAGGGGGGGGGGGTTTATACGTCTAACCGGACGTATACAATTCTACTATACAGTAATACCACAAGTCTACTTTAATACAGTCCTATGTAATTACAGTTCAGTTCTCTTCTTTATATTCAGGCTTAAGTCAAAAGACATTGCCGCAAAGCTATGTTCAGTTCTATATATAGTATACTTCAACTATATAATCCTACAACATGTAATTTCCAATTACAATAAGGGGACAAGATTATTTACCTCGATAAGCCCAAAATTATCCGAGATAAAAGTCGATCCTGAGCAAGGTTTAGCTCCAACTCCGGCGCCCAATCCGCCTCCAAACAACCCTTAGAAGTTCTAACCAACTTCTACTTAAATACTTCAACCAACTATGAAGATTTCCTTAGGGTTTCGGTTTGAGACTAAAAGGACAAAAGGTAGTATTTAGGACTCTACGATAGAGGTAACTTTTGGAATACAACAAGGTAAGGGCTAAGGTATTTTGGGCATTATAACAATACTTGGAGAATACTTCTACCACGAGGGTGTATTATGCGAAACAACTAGGCTAGGGGTACCCTCGCCAACACTACACAGGGGGAGGGGGAAGCTCTCGGCCACAAGGCCACTCAAAGGGGGGAGGGGGAAGGCTTAGGACGAGAACAACTCAAGAGGGGAGGGAGAGGGACTCAAGACTTGGAAGATTTTGGATGATGAAGTCTTCAAGCTTAGGGGGGGTATTTATAGGAAAACCAAAAGCCAACCAATGGCCAAGATCAAGCCATGTGCAAGGCAAGTGTAAGGCCTTGATCAAGCCAAGTGCACCCTATCCCTACTCCACCAAACATGGCACAAAACAAGGCACCAAACAAGCCACAAAACAAGGCCAAAACAAGGAGCCAATTGGCCCCAAACCCGTGACCCAACCGGCCATCCACATCGCCCACTTGAGGGTGACAAGTGTCACCCTCTCGTTGGCCCAAAAATGTTCCGTCGCTCGGAAAAATCCGCAAAAATACAAAACGACATAGCCGGAATTTTCCCTTCGCAAGTTCTGTAAAACGTTTCGCCGAAAAACGATTCTATACGGGGGTTGTGCACAAAATTTCGAAACTAGCCAAACTTTAAGTCTCAAATTTTCGTACGTACGTCTCCACGTACATACTCTGGAAATACGGGGTATAACACATTATATGTTGGACTAGTTTGATATTTATTGTGGGGCGGAATTTTACATGTCTTGATTAAGCGTGTATTACCCTATTGTTAACTACTTTGTTGAGCCTTAAATGTGGCGTGTTTGGTTATTGAATTCGGCCTTGAAAAAGGTGGCAAAGTATGTAGAAACAAAGGAAGTGCCGTCCGATTTTCCGTAGAATTTAGTGACTTTGCACTTGGAATATTCTACGTTTGAAGTAAGAAGTTAATAGACGTACTATGGTCATTATAGGTTGACATACTACGTACGGCGTATTGGACTTAGCAAGTGGATTAAACCGAAGAGGTATGTGGAACTTTATTATCTCTTGAGCATGAATAAGTTGTAATTGTATAGTACGGTAGACGTACGAGGTTTTGACGAATCTAGTCCATTTGATATCCTTGGTTTATTTTAAGAATGTTCAAGTTGGTTGAGTTAGGGAATTAACTCACTTGTTTAAAAATAATAAGGATATCTTGGTTTTTAAAAGTTAAGAGACTTTAAGTATTTCGAAAGTATATGATACTTGTTTTGTTTGGAAAGTCTAAGTCTCTTGGTTATAAAGAAGAATGTAAGTTTCTAAAGTATAAAGCTAGTATAACGGCTTTATGGGAAGTTGGTTATAATAGCTTTATGAAAAGTTAAAAAGAGTGGTTTACTCTAAGTAATATAAGTATGATAAATGACTTGATAATGAAAGGCAAATTGATTTAAGGGCATCAATTTCTTAAGGTTTTAAACTAATTCATTCTTTCTATAACCAAGAGACTTATACTTTCAAATCAAATCACATAGCTTTCAAAATACTTCAAGTCTCTTAACTTTTAAGAAAACAAGTTTCAAAGTCTTAAAAACTTCATACGTAAACTCTTTTAAATTAAGTAACATATACTTTGGTGCGTTGTGAATAAGTTATACTTATTTATAACGATCTTATTCAAGTAGTCATGATCTAGAAAATGTAATACAATTTTGTCTTTTCTTAGCTTCTATGCAGATGGAGAATTCTACTTGTTTTAACATAATTAATTGTCATTACATTTTCCTTTATTAACGCTGCAATGGCTTGTTCAATACTTATTCTCATTCGTGCCGTAAATTAGCCAAGTCAACTCGACTCCAAATACTTCCTAACGACTCTTACCAACATCCCCCATAAGACTTGGTAAGGACTTAGGATTTCTTAGACGTAGCTTTTACATAGAGTAAATCAACATAACTACCTCTTAACTTCTAAGAGTAGACGGAATCATGAAATACTACTACATGTATATTTCATACATAGAATCATGCCAAAGGAAGGAAGAGGTTCACATACCTCGCGACGATTATCGACAAGTAGCAAAATGCTCCAAAGTACTCCAACCTTGATAGCTACTCCACTCTCCAAGTAGGATACGCTATACTTAGTACTTCAACCTATTATGGTCACAAAATGTCCATTAACCTTTCACTTCTAACGTAGAATTATTCTAAGTGCTAAGTCACTAATTCTACGGAAAATCGGACAGCACATCCTTTGTTTCTACTAACTTTGCCACCTTTTTCAAGGCCGAATACAATAACCAAACACGCCACATTTAAGGCCCAATCAAAGTAATCAACAATAGGGGATTACACGCCTACTAGACGTGTAAAATTCCGCCCCACAAACGATATCAACTTAAAACAACTTACTAGGCCAATTCGGCTAACTTGAAGTACTACAACATCAATTCTTATCCAATGTCCATTTCAATCCAAGTTATTAGCCTAACATGATATCAAGTCGCAAACGATTATAACTACTATAATCTCCAAGTAATTAACATGCGACGATTCTAATAAACGACCAAATTGTAATCCAACTTAACATGACTTACATAACATTTCGGATTTAAGCTACAAGTAATCCATAATACTTATAAACTTCAACTTAACAACTTCATGCTAGCCACATGTAAAGCTAACAACAACAATATAAAAATAATCTTGTAACACTTTCAAAGAACAAGATTATACCTCAACGATTCTTAATCCAAATTCCAATCCGAAGTCGCTCCTTAGTAGTTTAGAACCCCTCCAAGACACTTCAAACCGCTTGTTGAGACCCTTAGAACAACACCAACAATTATCCTTCAAATCCCCAAACAAAACCTAGAAAGACCATTAGGTTTTCGTTTTGCGACTAACCCGAAAACTACCTTTTTCCAAGATTTTTCTATTGAGATATGCTTACACTACCCTCAAGAACCTTGGTTTAAAGTGTGGAGTTGAATGGACAAGAAACAAAAATCTTTCTTCTTTCTCCTTCATGAACCCGAGAGCACTAGCTCTTGTTCTCCAATTTTTCTTCAATTTTTTTCTAAGTGTTGGACTAAGTCTCACTACTAGTAGTATAATAAAGGGACATGGAGGGTTAAGATTAGCACAATTGTGTGGTTTGGATGAAGTCTTAGTAAATATCAAGTAAGTGGTCCCATTGACCAAGTCAACATTGTCAAGCTACTACTTGCAAGGCTTGTCTTGCTAACCAAGGTCCATTGACCCTCTTGCCCATGGCATTTTCGTCCATGTTCACTAAAGGGGGGGGGGGGTGACACGTGTCGCCCTCCCATTCGTCACAATAATACGTTTTCCGACAATTTCATAATTCCGATAAATTTTTACAAGTCTCAAATCTTAACACTTATGAGTTCTTACGTACGTTCTTAAAACATATCCTGTAAATACGGGGTGTAACATTCTTCCCCCCTTAGAAACATTCGTCCCCGAATGTTCTTTCGGAGTCAAACTTATAAATAGCGACATAGTTTCCTTTCACAACCCCGACATGCTAACAATTCCACACATGGCCCTAATACCTCGCACACGCATACTTGTCCATCATACGCCCAAAAGAGATTATCTTTTCGTACTTCCAACTCATACTAGTATACATAACTTCCATGCCGATGCTGGCCTCCAATCTTTTGGAGTCACTCTTTTAAACAACATAAGGCCATTTCCGACTCCCACGACCTGGTTCCGGTGGAACACGTCAACGAACCCGTAAAACAATTAACTAGACTTGGGCCTTGCACCTCGTGACTCGCCACGAGCGAACTACTACCAACTAATCCCACTCCATTCCAGGCCATGAGAAGACCCGTAACAGGTCCTCAACCCGTCTCAGCGTCGCACTTAACTCTTATTCTTGGTCTATAATAAATCTTTCTACCCGAGAAGACCTTGTACATCTAAGGTCTCAGCGGTCAGCGATATTCTTAGGCTCGCAATTTCCATGCTCCAAGCCTACCTTATCAGTCCCCCCGTAAACGGGTACAAAAACTTCTCATAATACCATAACCATGTTGTCTCGATCACAACAACCACTGCTTACTCTATACAGACTTCATCTGTACAATTCTCTTAAGCTTACTACGCAGCTTAATCTATTAACATGACATTCCGTTAGGTTCCTTAACATGGCTTCTTAAGGGTTCACTACCCTATCAGACAGCTCATCCTTTCCCAATTATCTCAAAATAAAACACAAAACCTTGTCGAGAATTCATTAACTATTCCATACCTTCCCGGTATCTAGTTAGTCTTTACCAATCCCTGGAAATCTAAAATCATTCTAGGCAACACGATCCGACTTCATACATAACTCCGTATAGATGTATGTCACAATACCAACTATACTATAATCATTACCAACCCGATACGCAATCCACATAGTCCTTCCCGGTCATCACGCTTTCTCGTAATCGCAATCAACAGCACTCGTTAGGGAGGGACGACCCTCACAACACCCCTCTATCGCACGATCTCAGAGTGAGAATAAAGGAAAACAATCCTAACTGTCCTGCAGCCTCCTGATTATAGATGTGGTGCACAACACACCGATAATCAAGACTCTACTAGACACGGTCAGACACTTTCCGAGGACTAATCGCTCGATACCACTTTTGTCACGACCCGACTCGGACATGATCGGTGCCCTACACGGCACCCTTAAAACATACAATATAATAAACTGCTGCGGAAAAAATACGTAACACATTTTTTTTTAAAAAACCAAGGCAAAGCCGATAAGGCTGCCGTAATATAAATCACCCAAAAAGGGCTTACACTATCCAAAAATGTAATTACAATTCTAACCACCCAAATTACACGTGAATACTGCACCTCTAAGATTTGAACACCTACTATGACGACAAGGCCCCACCGCACTTCGAATATACATAGCCATGACAACTCGGAACATTGGAGCCATCTCAAAATCTGAACCAGATCCTAAGCTCGCGGATCCATAATCGTGTACCTAAACTCGCGGACATGAACGCACGGGCGGGGTCGATAACAAAAATTTAATATGGAATGTAAATAAAGTACAAGAAACAGATCATAATCAGATAAAAGAATGACAGAGCAAGTATAAAAGTACATACGGATCCTGCCGTGTCATTACCACTTATGAACTTAATTGCATATCATTATCTTTTCCATTCCATTAAGAGTTATAGCCATATCTTACGTACATACTTAGGAGAAGTCATTAATTTTATTACCATCTAACTTACTTATCTTTCATAACCTAATCCGACTCTTTTACGGAGGAC
The DNA here is from genome assembly GCA_029844215.1 of Przewalskia tangutica. Classification (NCBI taxonomy): domain Eukaryota; kingdom Viridiplantae; phylum Streptophyta; class Magnoliopsida; order Solanales; family Solanaceae; genus Przewalskia; species Przewalskia tangutica. The sequence continues at coordinate 87,057,094 of CM056726.1, read as the reverse complement.
GCTTATATCGCCTGCCAAACCGACGCGATAAAGTCACATAGTCTGCCCCTAAAGGTATACTGTCCGGCCCATCTCTGGGTCGATAATGTCATATAGTCTGCCCGTAAAGGTATACTTCTCGGCCCATCTCTGGGTCGATAATGTCATATAGTCTGCCCGTGAAGGTATACTGCCCGGCCCATCTCTGGGTCGATAATGTCATATAGTCTGCCCGTAAAGGTATACTGCCCGGCCCATCTCTGGGTCGATAATGTCATATAAAACCCGGGAATTTAACCCAACGTACTTCGCACCTCTACTCCTTTAGAAAGACTCTTTTTCAAATAAAACTTCCCAGATACTAACAACCGTAGTATCAAGTCATCTCTACCTTTCAGGACAAGTCACAATACCTTCTTAGAAATACAATTACCGGCTTCTAAATCAAGTGACTTCTTTCTTAAAAACCTTAAGCAATTGGTACCTTTAAAACAATTTGCCCTTCTTTATTTCAAATCATTTCTTGTTTATGTTACTGAAGAAAACCATTCTCTTAACCTCCCATAAAGTTATTATAACCAACTTCCCATAAAGCCGTCATACTAACCTTATGCCTTAAACTAATTCATTCTTTCTATAACCAAGAGACTTATACTTTCAAATCAAATCACATAGCTTTCAAAATACTTCAAGTCTCTTAACTTTTAAGAAAACAAGTTTCAAAGTCTTAAAAACTTCATACGTGAACTCTTTTAAATTAAGTAACATATACTTTGGTGCGTTGTGAATAAGTTATACTTATTTATAACGATCTTATTCAAGTAGTCATGATCTAGAAAATGTAATACAATTTTGTCTTATCTTAGCTTCTATGCAGATGGAGAATTCTACTTGTTTTAACATAATTAATTGTCATTACATTTTCCTTTATTAACGCTGCAATGGCTTGTTCGATACTTATTCTCATTCGTGCCGTAAATTAGCCAAGTCAACTCGACTCCAAATACTTCTTAACAACTCTTACCAACATCCCCCATAAGACTTGGTAAGGACTTAGGATTTCTTAGACGTAGCTTTTACATAGAGTAAATCAACATAACTACCTCTTAACTTCTAAGAGTAGACGGAAGCATGAAATACTACTACATGTATATTTCATACATAGAATCATGCCAAAGGAAGGAAGAGGTTCACATACCTCGCGACGATTATCGACAAGTAGAAAAATGCTCCAAAGTACTCCAACCTTGATAGCTACTCCACTCTCCAAGTAGGATACGCTATACTTAGTACTTCAACCTATTATGGTCACAAAATGTCCGTTAACCTTTCACTTCTAACGTAGAATTATTCTAAGTGCTAAGTCACTAATTCTACGGAAAATCGGACAGCACCTCCTTTGTTTCTACTAACTTTACCACCTTTTTCAAGGCCGAATACAATAACCAAACACACCACATTTAAGGCCCAATCAAAGTAATCAACAATAGGGGATTACACGCCTACTAGACGTGTAAAATTCCGCCCCACAAACGATATCAACTTAAAACAACTTACTAGGCTAATTCGGCTAACTTGAAGTACTACAACATCAATTCTTATCCAATGTCCATTTCAATCCAAGTTATTAGCCTAACATGATATCAAGTCGCAAACGATTATAACTACTATAATCTCCAAGTAATTAACATGCGACGATTCTAATAAACGACCAAATTGTAATCCAACTTAACATGACTTACATAACATTTCGGATTTAAGCTACAAGTAATCCATAATACTTATAAACTTCAACTTAACAACTTCATGCTAGCCACATGTAAAGCTAACAACAACAATATAAAAATAATCTTGTAACACTTTCAAAGAACAAGATTATACCTCAACGATTCTTAATCCAAATTCCAATCCGAAGTCGCTCCTTAGTAGTTTAGAACCCCTCCAAGACACTTCAAACCTCTTGTTGAGACCCTTAGAACAACACCAACAATTATCCTTCAAATCCCCAAACAAAACCTAGAAAGACCATTAGGTTTTCGTTTTGCGACTAACCCGAAAACTACCTTTTTCCAAGATTTTTCTATTGAGATATGCTTACACTACCCTCAAGAACCTTGGTTTAAAGTGTGGAGTTGAATGGACAAGAAACAAAATTTTTTCTTCTTTCTCCTTCATGAACCCGAGAGCACTAGCTCTTGTTCTCCAATTTTTCTTCAATTTTTTTCTAAGTGTTGGACTAAGTCTCACTACTAGTAGTATAATAAAGGGACATGGAGGGTTAAGATTAGCACAATTGTGTGGTTTGGATGAAGTCTTAGTAAATATCAAGTAAGTGGTCCCATTGACCAAGTCAACATTGTCAAGCTACTACTTGCAAGGCGTGTCTTGCTAACCAAGGTCCAATGACCCTCTTGCCCATGGCATTTTCGTACATGCTCACTAAAGGGGGGGTGACACGTGTCACCCTCCCATTCGTCACAATAATACGTTTTCCGACAATTTCATAATTCCGATAAATTTTTACAAGTCTCAAATCTTAACACTTATGAGTTCTTACGTACGTTCTTAAAACATATCCTGTAAATACGGGGTGTAATAGTTATACTAGCTTTATGGGAAGTTAGGTATAACGACTTAAGAGAGATAAAAAGAATGGTTTATTGATTTTAAGAAGTTAAGAGACTTGATCTTAAAAGATAAGAGACTTGACTTAATCGAATTAATATGAATTTTGTTAAAAAGTGTGAAACCTCATTCGTGAGTAATGAGTACTTGGTTTTTAAAAGGAATAATGTTTTACTGATTTCGGAAATCAGAATAAGTATCGAACAAACCACTGCAGCGCTAATAAAGGGAAATGTATTGAATAATTAAGTATTATTAAAACCAGTAGAAACCTCCATCTGCATAGAAGCTAAGATGAGACAAAATGATATTACATTTCCTAGATCATGGCTGCTTTTATAAGATTGTTATAAACAAAGAATAACCTACTCACACATAAGGCTTATGGTTTTAAAGGGGAGTACGTTATTTGATTAAGACTATAAACTATGAAATCTTTCCAAACTAAAAGACGTGAGTATCTGAAATTAGGCAAACTTGAACTTTTGGAAAAGAATTTTGTTACTTGACGTTGTTCTAGAAAGTGTAAGCCACTTGGTTAAAACAGTGTAAAGTACTTGATTTTAAGACATGAACGTATTTGGCACTACGGATAATAGTATCGAGTTGTTTTTACGTAAAAAGAGGTCTTTTTGAAAGGATTTGGGGTTAAAACCCGGATTTGTTGTAATAAAATAAGAGTCTATAAGTATGTTGAACTTGCCTATGTTTGTGGCAATAGCCTTTGTTGTGCAAGTGTTGTATTTACGTACCGCGCTCTCGCCGAGGGCGGCTATCGATGATTGATGGACATACTGACACGATGGGTGGCCCACGGGTATGCTTCCATTAGGAGTGTGATGTTGTTACATGGACATGTCTGCACCGATGCAGAATTCCGGGGGCATGCGGCCATGCGGCGGGTTAATCACCCGATATATTGTTATTGTTGTTACATGGACATGTCTGTACCGATGCAGAATTCCGGGGGCATGTGGCCATACGACAGGGTTGATCACCCGGTGTATTGGTATTATTGTTACATGGACATGTCTGCACCGATGCAGAATTCCGGCATGCGCTACGCGGCAGGTTGATTACCCGGTACCTTGTTATTATTGTTGCATCCTGGACATGTCTGCACCGATGGAGAATTCCAGGGGCATGTGGCCAAGATGCGAACATGATTGATGTTGTGGGCATGAGACCCATAGTTATATTTGAGTGATGACCTTGAGGGCGTGAGTCCCTGACTTAACTGCGTTTATGATTGCGTACTGTATTTTGGTTATCATATATGTCTCCTGCTTTATATAGACTGTTATGATTTAACTACGATTTTCAGGCCACATACTTGGTACTGTTATCGACCTCCTTCGGGGGGCTGCGTTCATGCCGCAGGTAGAGGTACATCGGTTGTTGATCCTCGCTCTTAGGATCGCAGTTCAGCGTTGGGAAGCTCCGTTCCTCCGGAGGCTTATCTTTTTGTATGTTACCCTGAGTTGTAGGTTCTTGTACATTCAGGGGTATGGCGGGGCCCTGTCCCGTCATGTTGTATAAAAACTCTTAGAGGTCTGTAGTACTGTTGTGGGCAGAGTTGTAAAAAAGGATAACTGTTCGGGTTTTTATGTATATATTACAGAAGGCAACTGTTTTGGTTACCCTGTTTATTTATCATATCTCTTGTTTCATGTTTATGTTTTATTTCCGCTGATTTTCTTTGATGTTGTATCACTAGGGTGCCCGGGATAAGACACCAGTCACGGGCCCGGGTTCGGGTCGTGACATCAATCTTGGAGAAACATCTCGCACCCTGCAACTGGTCGAACAAATCATCAATCCTGGGAAGGGGGTATCTGTTCTTAATGGTCACCTTGTTCAGCTGCCTGTAATCAACACACATGCGCAGCGTCCCGTCCTTCTTCTTCACGAACAATACCGACGCTCCCCAGGGAGAAACACTAGGTCTGATGAAGCCCTTCTCCAGCAAATCTCTAAGCTGATCCTTCAACTCTCTCAACTCGGCAGGTGCCATTCTGTATGGCGGAATGGAAATAGGCCGAGTGTCTGGCAGTACATCGATACAAAACTCTATCTCCCTCTCTGGAGGGATACCCGGGAGGTCGTCTGGAAACACGTCTGGGAACTCTCTGACCATCGAATCGATGAAAATCTGGTACCGCAGCCTCAGTATCAAACACCCGAACGAGATGGTAGATATACCCCTTCTGCACCATCTTCCTAGCCTTGAGGTAAGAAATAAACCTACCCCTCGGCGATACAGTGTTCCCCTCCCACTCAACAACCGGCTCCCCAGGAAAATGGAACCGTACCACTCTCTCTCTGCAGTCTACATTGGCATAGCAGGAAGCTAACCAATCCATACCCATGATCACGTCGAAATCAGTCATGTCCAACTCTATCAAGTCGGCTAGGGTCTGACGACTGCATAAAGTCACTGGGCAAGCCCTAAATACCCGCCGAGCTACCACCGAATCACCCACCGGCGTAGCTACCTCGAAAGGGTCTATGGACTCAGGCTCTATCCCTATCCTACTAGCAACAAGGGGAGATATATAGGACAGAGTAGAACCCGGATCTATCAAGGCATACACATCATAATCGGAGACTGATAAGGTACCTGTGACGACATCAGGTGAGGCCTCCTGGTCCTGCCGGCTGGACAAGGCATAAATGCGGTTCTGAGGACCGCTAGAACTGGGACCCGCGCCACGACCTCTGCCGCGACCTGCTGGCCCATGAGTACCCTGCCCTCCGGGGCGAGTAACTGTAGGAGATGATGAACCGGCAATGACTCGTAGGTGAGCCCTACCACCGCGCCGCTTCGGCCGACAGGCCTCGCAAATGACCTGGCCGCCACAAGTATAGCAAGCTCCTGGAGTAGTACTACAGCTCCCTGAATGGAATCTACCACAACGGACACACTGAGCAGACCTCGATCGGTTAGCACCCTTGCTACCCTGGAAGTCCGAAGTCCTGGGGCCCTGACCTGCCCCCGAATGCTCTGGCTGTACCGAAAACGATGTAGGAGTGCTCTGAGCTGGCTGTGGTGCAAACCTAGACGTCTGCTGAGGCCGTCCTCCCCGAGAACTACCAAAAAATCCGGTCGTCTTGGCCTTCTTCTGATGCTGATATCTGTCGACCCGACGGTCTCTACGCTCCTCGCATCCCAGTGCATGAGCCTGCATGCGGGTAATATCCATGCCTGGCTGAAGAGCCACACCCGCACAAGACTCGGCCATATAATCATCTAGCCCGGTGACGTAGCGATGCACCCGGTCCTCCATATCTGCTACCAATGCAGGGACATATCGAGCCAACGAATCAAACTCAACGTTGTACTCCCTAACTGTGCGTCCTCTCTGTCTCAGCAACAAAAACTTGTCGGCCCGTGCCCTCCTCATCTGTGGAGGCAAGAAGTGAGTGAGAAAAGCCTCCAAGAACTCATCCCAAGTAGCTGGGGACGCGTGCTCTCCCCGGGATAACTCCCATGAATCAAACCAATCGACTGCGGTATCACGCAGCCGATGCGAACCGAAGATCACGGACTCGGTCTCTGAAGCTTTGACTACTCGCATGATCTCTTCAGAATCGACGGATGAACTCCTGCGGATCATCCTCGTGTCTCGACCAGAACTCGCGGGCTACTCGAGAAAATCTCGTAGCGCAAACCGCTCGATCTCGGGTGAACTACAGTCGCTTTGGATTCGAACCGCAAAGATCCAGCCTATCTCATGTTCGCCACGATCTCGGCCAAGAATCGGGCCATCTCTCAGAACCCATCTCATCCGCTCCAAAGCCGGGATCGAGGTTGTGCATCGTGGCCTTCGCTGGGCCGGCGGCGTCATGGAACTCGCCGTCTCGTATAGATCGGGCTCGAGCCTCGTGAATCTCGGTGTCCTACTAGCCTCTCCGCTTTGCCTTCTCGGGCTCGGGTTTTACGTGGAGGCATAATCAGCATGTAAAAGGAATACGTTAGAGGGTCCAACTTATAACACAACTCTAAGGCACGATCTCGAGTGAGAAGAATGGAAACCAATCCTAAATATCCTATAGCCTCACGATTATTGGTGTGGTGCACAACACACCGATAATCAAGACTCTACTAGATACGGTCTCAGACACTTTCCGAGGATTAATCGCTCGATACCACTTTTGTCACGACTGCCCGGGCCGTGGATCGTGCCTTACCCGCACCCAAGTAGTCATACATCGAGTAATCTGGAATATAAAAATAAGACATGAAACAGCTTGTAAATGAGACACGCTTTATGTGAGAAAATGTCGCTTTCGGCATATCTATATATAAACATAGTTTTGCAGTTACATCCCAACTGTACAATAGGACTATAGACCTCTAAGAAGATAAACAACTATGGCGGGACAGGGCCCCGCCATACCGTGAATGTACAAAACTATATACAACAACAGGGAGATCATACCCAAAAGTCGAGCCTCCGGAGAAGATGGAGCTCCTGACACCAAAGCAAAAAGATCCTAAGGATGTGGATCTAGCACCTGCTGCCCTTACCGCGCAGATGAACGCACCCAAGGAGGTCAGTACAACAGGTACTAAGTATGTGAAACTGTAAAGTACTGAAGTAAAATCAAAGTATTTGCAAATACAACCAGTTTAACTGCACATAGTGCCACGACATAAACAAGAGCAAAATAGATATAATGTAACTGGTCTTTCCTAGGCCGCGAATGATCAAAGCAAGGCCGATCGCCCATAGTATCATTATGCGTGCCTAGTCCTGGACTTCCGCGATCCGCATAAAGTCACACACGCACCCGCATGAGGTATTCCTCGCATCGGTAGCTAACCCTGCACTCCCCGACTCCGCATCCGCATAGTCTCAATAGACCGCATAGTCACATTGCACCGCATGGGCATCCTCGCGATCGGGCTAAAACACCGGAATGATCAATCTCGAACTCCGCGACTCGCATAGTCTCACAGAACCGCATAGCCGTATAGACCGCATCAAGGGTGGCAAGCCCTGGTATAACAAGTCGAGGGGTAGGTGATATAATAACGATAAATGACTTACCGCTTAGCAACGTAAGCACAACAAGAATGACCCTTTCACAACATCACAAGACACTAACACACGTAGCATCATAATATGTCTATTTATCAATCAATCTTACTACACCTTACGTAAATCAATACAAGGTTTTTATAAACAAATAAGTATGATTCTTTTATCTTTCTTAAGTTGTTATACCTAACTTCCCATAAAGCTAGTATAACTCTTAAGCTTTTGTTTAAAAACCAAGCTTTCTCTTACGTTAAAAATGATTCAGTATTCTTTTGAAATGCTTCAAGATCTTTATTATTCAGGCTTAAGTCAAAAGACATTGCCGTAATTATTATTCAGTTAACACACGTACGTCTACCGTACTATATATATATATATATATTTAAAATATCATGCTCAAGAGTATAGGAAGAATCACATACCTTCTCGGCGAAAACCACCTGCCAAGTCGAATATGTAGTGCGCAGAGAATCAACCTATAATAGTCAGACACGTCTATCAACGTCTAGACTACTCTGTAAACAGTTCTAAGCAGAGGGTTCTCTATTCTACGGAAAATTGGGCAGCACTTCCCTACCCGCCAAGCTACTCAAGTCTACTGTGAAAACAGTCCTATGTAAGTACAGTTCAATTATTCTTCTTTTATACCCTTCTACTGTGATATCAGTTCAATTCTATTCTTTAATACCCTTCAGTGTATCTTATACTCATGTCTATACTATTCTTAAATGTAATATCCAATTACAATAGAAGGACAAGTGTATTTACCTCGATAAGCCCAAAATTATCCAAGTATAAACGTCGATCCTGAGCGAGGTTTAGCTCCTAATTTGTACGCTCCGATAGCTCCAAGAAACCCTTAGAAGTTCTACACAACTTCTACTAAAATACTATAAGGGATTTGGGCTAGGGTATTTTGGAGTAGTGACTATACTTGGAAGACAACTTTCTACCAAGGGGGGGGGGGGGTTTCGGCTAGGGCTACTAGGCTAGGGGGGGAGAGGTGTTTCGGCCAAGGCCTTCACAAGGGGGAGGGGGAGTGTTGGACGAAAACACTACAAGAGAGGGGAGGGAATTTTGAGACTTGGAAGACAATTTGTGGATGAAGAAAACCTTCAAGTTAGGGGAGTATTTATAGGCCAACCAATGGCCAACCAATGGCCAAGATGAAGCCAAGTGCTATGCAAGTGTAGGGTGAGGATTTAGGCAAGTGTCCTTATCCATCTACTACACAAAAATATCCTACCAACTCCTTGACAAAACAAGCCCTTAAATCGTCCAAAGGGACGTCTCACGTCACTTGACTAGAGGGTGACAAGTGTCGCCCTCTCGTTGGTCCAAAATGTTTCGTCTCTCGGAAAAATCCGCAAAAATAATAAATGTCATAGCCGGAATTTTCCCTTCGCAAGTTTGGTAAAACGTTTCGTCGGAAAACGATTCTTTTAGTGAGTTGTGCACAAGTTTTTCGTCCAATGCCTAACTTTAAGGCTAAACTTTTGTACGTACGCCCTCACGTACATACTCTGGAAATACGGGGTATAACATTGAGGGTGACAAGTGTCGCCCTCTCGTTGGTCCAAAATATTTCATCTCTCGGAAAAATCCGCAAAAATAATCAATGTTACAACCGTAATTTTCACTTCGCAAAGTTTGGAAAACGTTTCGTCGGAAAACAACTCTTTTCGGGGGTTGTGCACAAATTTCGACCCTTGCCTATCTTAAGGCTTAAACTTTCGTACGTACGTCCTTACGTACCTACTCTGGAAATACGGGGTATAACACTTTTAAAACCCCGTAAATTACTCTTTTCAAAACAAGTAACCCATACTTAAATCAAGTTACTTCTCCTTTTCCAAAATCAAGCCGTTTATAAGTAAAATCTCTTATTTTAACTTCATAAAGTCGTTATAACTAACTTCCCATAAAGCTATTATAACACTTTATGTTTTAAATAAACCAAATTCATTTCACACTCGTACGTCTACCGTACTATATAGTTTACAACAAATCAAGCTCAAGAGTATAGGAAGAATCACATACCTCTTTGGCTTAATCCACAAGCCAAGTCGAGTATGCCGCGCGTAGAAAATCCACCTATAATAACCACAATATATCTATCAACCTCTAGTTCTCTTCGTAGCATATTCTAAGTAAATAGTTCCTTATTCTACGAAAATTCGGCAGCACCTCCCCCCCGCAATCAAATAAATAACCCCCCCCCTAACAAGGCTTGTTACCAAGCCAACAACTCGAGGATTACACGTCTAACTGGCGTGTGCAATCCGCCACATAATAATACTACACAAGTCTCATCAGAATACGGTCCAAATGTAAATCTGATTCGGTTCTTTTATAAACATCCTTCCAATATATCTTATACACAGTTCTAAATTACTACAATATGTAATATCCAATTACAATAGGGGGACATAGATCATTACCTCGACAAGCCCAAAATTATCCAAGTTTTTAAGTCGATCCTGAGCAACGTTTAGCTCCAATGCCTTACGCTCCAACCCGCTCCAAGCAACCCTTAGAAGTTTCTAAACAACTTCTCTTAACACTTCAACTCCAAAAAGTGAAGAACACTTAGGCTTTAAATGTGGCTAGTTTCGGCCAAGGGGAGGTTCTTAGGCTAGGGGTGTGAAATATTTTCTAACTCTTGGTTACTAATCTTCCTAATACACTAAGGAAGAACACTTAGAAGTTTAAGGATTTTTGGACAATAGTTGGGTCAAAAGAGAGGCTCAAAGCCGAGAGCACAAGGAGAAGGAAGGGAGGGAATTTTCAAGCTTGGAAATCTCTAAGTGTGGATGAATAAAGTCTTGCATTAAGGGGGGTATTTATAGAGAAATCAAGGGCTAGGATTAAAGAAAGTGTGTGGTCTAGATTGGGCCATTTGTTGTGTGGGTCCCACTTATCTATCTACTCCACAAATATCTTGCAAGACTTTGACCAAATGTTTTAAGCCTTTTTCATGAAAAAAATGTGTAAACCATGTCCTCCAATTCTTCCACCAAGTGTCACCTAGGGGTGACACATGTCTCCCTCCTATTGGTCCAAAATATTTCATTTTCCGAGAATATCCGTAATGCGAAAAATCCGAAAACAAAGTGGGCCTCACAAAACCGTCAATTCTCCCGTGGGCCCCACGTGACCAATTCCGGAAATAAAATTCCAAAATTCTCAAAATAATCCCAGAAGTCTGAATACCGAATCTGGGAATCCAATTCCCATAATCGAACCTTTTTCCTTCACAAACTCCGGAAACTTTTCCGTCGAAAAATCACATCTTTCTTCCTTTCTAATTTTTAATGTCGTATTCTCGTACGTACGTCTTCACACACATACCCTGGAACTACGGGGTGTAACATTCTTCCCCCCTTAGAAACATTCGTCCCGAATGTTCCTTCTAAGTCTCCAAACACGCTTGCTCCGGTATAGTCTTCACTACTATACTTACCTAACCAATTATGCCGCACCTGACCATAATATAACACACGCGCAAAAATTCACATCCAAACCAACGAGAAATCACCTCTAACATTACAAAAGATCCCACTCATGGTCTAAGGATACTCCCTTCGCATCTTTACTTCTCAAAAGAAATGGTCACTTCCGATCTCTTAACACATGTTCACTTCTTTCCTTACTCGTCGTACCCTTCTCGTACACCCGAACTCTTTCTAGTACACATACCATACTCCAGTCATCCCTTCAGTTTCCAAAACCTTGGAGACACTACCTCCAAACTTGGTCATGTTTCTAGCCTCACATTCCTCTACGGCCATTCCCGGCCTTCACGATTCGATTCTGGTCGGACACATCCGCGAACTCGTACGATGGTTAACTAAACTTGGGCCTAACACCCTCGTGACCCTATCACCTGGCGGGACCACCCCAAACTGACCCCACCCCATTCCGGGCTGCGGGTTGACCCGCAATCTGGCCTCAACCCGACCCATTATCGCGCCAAACTCTCTCGTTCCTCGATCCGGAACAATCTTACCAATTCACGTCATGGAAGCTACCACTTCTATCTCAAACTACCCATGGAATTATCACGCTAATACTCCACGTATACCAAGTACTTCGACAAAGACTAACTGTAAAATCTTTCACTTAGGATGGCCTCGCATCTGAGATCTCAACTGTTATCAAAATTCTAAGGCTCTCAACCTCTATGTACCCAACTTCCCCTTTACTAACCAGGCCTCTAAATCACAATTTTTCACAGTGCTATCCAAACATAACACTTAACCTAAAATCATCATATCACGAATAAAAATCTCTAGAGGGTTAAGGATATACCTGAAATCAAATAGGCGGTTCCAAGGACCGCTAGGCTGGAACCTCTACCATGACCTTCGCCATGGCGCTGCGTGTATGAACATCCTGCCTAGCTATCGAAGGCGAAGAACCCGCAACTGATCCCGAAAGCCGAGTCTCTACATCCGCGCTACCTCCGGTCGGACAATTTCTCGCAAAATGGCCCTGCTGGCCACATGTAAAACAAGCCCTCTGAATACCGTGGCACTCCCCCACATGGGGTTTACCACACTGGCCACACCGAGGTCGGGGTGTCTTCATCCCAGCTGACTCCCCGAAAACTCGAACCCTTGGAGCCACGACTGCTCCCCGAATACCTGAAGCCACGAAGGCGTGAGGACCACTCTGTACTGGCGGAGGCGTATAACTAGTCTGCTGCTGTGGCGGTCCGCCCTGAAAGTCACCAAAGGACCCTGCTGTCCTGGCCTTCTTCTGCTGGTATTGGTCAATACGTCGGCCTCGTCGTTCCTCACACCCAAGTGCATAAGCCTGTATGCGGGCAATGTCCATGCCCGGCTGAAGAGCTACACCCGAGCAAGCCTCTGCCAAGTAGTCATCGAGCCCCGTGACGTAGCGGTGCACTCTGTCCTCCATATCTGCCACTAACGCCGGGACATATCGAGCCAACGAGTCGAACTCCACGTTGTACTCCCGAACCGTACGCCCTCTCTGTCTCAGCATCAGAAATCTGTCGGCCCGTGCTCTCCTCATCTGTGGAGGCAAGAAATGGCTGAGAAATGCCTCCGAGAACTCGTCCCAAACTGCTGGAAGTGCATGCTCACCCCGGGACAGCTCCCATGAATCAAACCAGTCGACTGCAGTATCACGCAGCCGATGCGAACCTAGGACCACTGACTCGGTCTCCGAAGCCTTGATCACTCTCATGATCCGCTGTAACTGTCGGATGAACTCCTGCGGATCATCCTCAGGCCTCGACCCGTAGAACTCTGGCGGGCTGCAACTCAGAAAGTCCCGTAGCCTCAAACTATCCGATCTCGGGTGAACCACGGGTGCTACTGGAACTGCTGCATCCAGCCTATCCTCGTATGCAGCCCACGATCACGGCTAATCGGGCCATCTCCCTGTAACCCATCTCCTTTGCTCCAGGATGTGGGACTGGAGGCTCAGGTACCGTGGTCTCAGTAGCCTCTTCTGCGGCTCTAAACTCTGATGGGGCTGGCGTATAAAACTCGCGATCAAGCACTATCTCAGGTAATGACCGGGCCTGTGCCCTCGTACTCCTTTGTGTCCTACTAGCAGCTCCCTCGACTGCCTTGCCCTTCTGGGCCCGGGTTGCCTTGCGTGGAGGCATAACTGGTAAAAAACGAAATACGTCAGAGGGGTCCAACTTATAACACAGCTCTAAGGCACGATCTCAGAGTGAGAAGAATGGAAACCAATCCTAAATATCCTATAGCCTCCTGATTATTGATGTGGTGCACAACACACCGATAATCAAGACTCTACTAGATCTGATGCAGACACTTTCCGAGGACTAACTGCTCTGATACCACTTTTGTCACGACCCGACCTCGGGCCCGCGACTGGTGCCTTACCCCGGGCACCCTAGTGATACAACATCAGAGAAAATCAGCGGAAATAAAAACTCATAAAAGATAAACAGTGAAACAAGAAAACAGGCTAACCAAAACGGTTACCTTTCTGTATATATAAATAAAAACTTGAACAGTTACAATCCTTTACAAACCCTGCCCACAACAGTACTACAGACCTCTAAGAATGTAACAACAACTATGACGGGACAGGGCCCCGCCATACCCCTGAATGTACAAGTACCTACAGTGACAGGGGACTATACCAAAAGATAAGCCTCCGGAGAAACGAAGCTTCCCAAACGTTGAACTGCGATCCTATGAATGAGGATCAACAACTGGTGTATCTCTACCTGCGGCATGAACGCGGCCCGAGAAGTCGATACAACAGTACCAAGTATGTGAAATCGAAAATCGTAATGAAATCACATTTCATCATTTTATAAAATCATTTCGCAATAAGTAGCTGATTATGTCAAGTAAGGGCGCGTATCCTCAAAATAATCATTCACACATAACTATGGGTCTCATGCCCATAATATCAATCATGCGTGGAACTCATTCTCACATCGGCGATACATGATGTAAAACAACACCCATATGTGAACTGAACACTAGATCTGCTGCGTCATTAAACCGACGGGCAAGTAGAGTAGCCAACTACGGATCCGAAGGCTAGTCATAAAACTTCACGGGCAAGTAAGGAAGCCAACTACGGATCAAACCAGCCACGAATGGCCGAGGAGGCAAGTATCTTAAGCTAGCGTGCGAGCCTACCGTCTCACGAGATATGACCGTGGCAAGTATCTTAAGCTATCTACGAGCTGCGATACGATAAATGACCAGGACAAGTATCTAAAGTGTGCCTGTAACCACATGTACAAATCAAGCCCGTGATTGTTCGTCACCGCGGCAAGCTTCATGGATTAGCGGTCCATGGACTAATAACATAACCCGGGGATTTCACCCCTCACAATGACCGCATGCCCCGACATCTTACCTCGGTATAAGCATGGCCATGAAACCATCCTCGGGCGCATACGTGGGCACATCGTGTCAGTATGTCCAAAGGAAATAACAAGATAATACTCAAAGTGGACGCATACTCGTGGACCATCCAACGCGTCAGTATGTCTAACAATCAATCAAATAGCCGGCCCTCCACCGAGAGACACGGTAGCACAAAATCAAACACTTGCACAACAAACAAGCTATCACCACAAGCATAGGCAAGTTTAACGTACTTTTATTTTATGTCAACAATCCGGGTTTCAACCCCAAACTACTACATACCTTCATTCTTTCAAAAAGACCTCTTTTTACGTAAAAGCCATACGATACTATCACTCGTAGTATCCAACACATTTTCTTTTCAAACCAAATTACTACACCTTTCAGAAAATCCTTACAAGACTTTTAAAATCAAGTACTCTATACTTTTTAAACCAAGTGCTTTATAGTTTTAAGACAATATCAAGTATACTTTTAAAACCCCGTAAATTACTTTTTTCAAAACAAGTAACCCATACTTAAATCAAGTTACTTCTCCTTTTCCAAAATCAAGTCGTTTATAAGTAAAGTCTCTTATTTTAACTTCATAAAGTCGTTATAACTAACTTCCCATAAAGCTATTATAACACTTTATGTTTTAAATAAACCAAATTCATTTCACAATCGTACGTCTACCGTACTATATAGTTTACAACAAATCATGCTCAAGAGTATAGGAACAATCACATACCTCTTCGGATTAATCCACAAGCCAAGTCGAGTATGCCGCGCGTAGAAAATCCACCTATAATAACCACAATATATCTATCAACCTCTAGTTCTCTTCGTAGCATATTCTAAGTAAATAGTTCCTTATTCTACGGAAAATTCGGCAGCACCTCCCCCCCCCGCAAACACATAAATAACCTCCCCTAACAAGGCTTGTTACCAAGCCAACAACTCGAGGATTACGTCTAACTGGCGTGTGAAATTCTGCCACATAATAATACTACACAAGTCTACTGTAAATACAGTCCAAATGTAAATACAGTTCAGTTCTTTTATAAACATCCTTCCAATATATCTTATACTCAGTTCTAAATTACTACAATATGTAATATCCAATTCTGATAGGGGACATAGATCATTACCTCGACAAGCCCAAAATTATCCAAGTTTTTAAGTCGATCACGAGCAACGTTTAGCTCGATTCCTTACGCTCCAACCCGCTCCAAGCAACCCTTAGAAGTTTCTAAACAACTTCTCTTAACACTTCAATTCCAAAAAGTGAAGAACACTTAGGCTTTAAATGTGGCTAGTTTCGGCCAAGGGGAGGTTCTTAGTCTAGGGGTGTGAAATCTTTTCTAACTCTTGGTTACTAATCTTCCTAATACACTAAGGAAGAACACTTAGAAGTTTAAGGATTTTTGGACAATATTTGGGTCAAAAGAGAGGCTCAAAGCCGAGAGCACAAGGAGAGGGAAGGGAGGGAATTTTCAAGCCTGGAAATCTCTAAGTGTGGATGAATAAAGTCTTGCATTCTGGGGGGTATTTATAGAGAAATCAAGGGCTAGGATTAAAGCAAGTGTGTGGTCTAGATTGGGCCATGTGTTGTGTGGGTCCCACTTATCTATCTACTCCACAAATATCTTGCAAGACTTTGACCAAATGTTTTGAGCCTTTTTCATGAAAAAAACGTGTAAACCATGTCCTCCAATTCGTCCACCAAGTTCCACCTAGGGGTGACACATGTCGCCCTCCTATTGGTCCAAAATATTTCATTTTCCGAGAATATCCGTAATGCCAAAAATCCGAAAACAAAGTGGGCCTCACAAAACCGTAAATTCTCCCGCGGGCCCCACGTGACCAATTCCGGAAATAAAATTTTCAAAATAATCCCAGAAGTCTGAATACCGAATCTGGGAATCCAATTCCCATAATCGAACCTTTTTCCTTCACAAACTCCGGAAACTTTTCCGTCGAAAAATAACATCTTTCTTCCTTTCTAATTTTTAATGTCGTATTCTCGTACGTACGTCTTCACACACATACCCTGGAATTACGGGGTGTAACAATCTTGTTATACCCCGTACTTCCAGAGTATGTATGCGAGGACGTACGTACGATTATTCAAGCCCTAATTAGGTTAAGAATGAACTTGTGAACTTTCAACGGAAAAGATTCCGAACCTTGTGAAGGAAATTCTACGTTTTTAATATTTTAACCGATTATGGATTTTTCCGAGAGATGAAATATTTTGGACCAATAGGAGGGCGACATGTGTCACCCTTAGGTGGCAAGGTTGGACGAAAATGGTGGCCTAGTGGACAAGTCAAATGGTCAAGTCTTGCAAGATATTTTTGGGTTAGTGAGGGTAGGTATGTTGGACGGTTTCTTGAGCAAGTGGAGGGCCACATGGCTCATTGTTGTGGGGGACATATGTCCCAATGTTGTGGTGGACATATGTCCCAAGGTTGTGGTGGACACTTGGTGGAAGACTCCACTCACACAAGTTATCTAATCTACACCCTCCATTTGTTTTAATCTTGGCCCTTGGTGGTTCTATAAATACCCCCCTCTTGTGCAAGACTTCTTCATCCACAAACACAACTTCCAAGTCTCAAAATCCTTTCCTCTAGTAGTGTTCTCGTCCAAGTCCTCTCCCCCCCCCCTTGGTAGAAAAATATTCTCCAAGTATTGTTACTATCCCAAAATACCTTAGCCAAATACCTTGTAGTATTACAAAGTCATCTCTATACTAAAAGCCCGGAAATACTACTTTATATCCATTAGTCACAAAATGAAACCCTAAGGAAAATCTTCATAGTTGGTTGAAGTATTAAGTAGAAGTTGTTTGGGAACTTCTAAGGGTTTCTTGGAGCTATCGGAGCGTGCAGAATAGGAGCTAAACCTTGCTCAGGATCGACATTTATCTTGGATAATTTTGGGCTTGTCGAGGTAAATATCTTATCCTTCTATTGTAATTGGAAATTACATATTGTAGTTGTATAGAAATAAGTATAAGATTTATAGAAGGAGGGTATAAAAGAAGAGAATTGAACTGTACTTACATAGGAATTGTATTCTGATGAGACTTGAGTAGTTTGACGGGTAGGGAAGTGCTGCCCAATTTTCCGTAGCATTAAGAACCTTCTTCTTAGAATATTCTACAGAGTAGTCTAGACGTTGATAGACGTATTTGACTATTATAGGTTGATACTCTGCGCGCGACATATTCGACTTGGCAGATGGATTTCGCCGAGGAGGTATGTGATTCTTCTTATCCTCTTGAGCATGATATTTTAATATATATATATAGTACGGTAGACGTACGTGTGTTAACTGAACATGGTTTTACTTGGCGTCTTTTGACTTGAGTCTAAATAATAAGAACCTTGAAGTACTTCAAAAGAATTATGAATCATTTTTGAAAGAAGAGTAATACTTGGTTTTTAAACAAAAAGCTTAAGAGTTATACTAGCTTTATGGGAAGTTAGGTATAGCGACTTAAGAAAGATAAAAGGAACGGTTTACTTATGTGTTTATGAAAGACTTGTATTGATTTCTGGAAAGTATAGTAAGATGGTTTGATGAGTAGACATATTATGATGCTACGGGTGTTAGTGTCTTCTAACGTTTGTATAAAGAGGTTATTCTTATTGTGCTTATGTTGTTTAACGATAAGCCGTTATGTTAGTATTGTACCACTCACCTCTTGACATGTTATACCGGGGGTTAAGCTGCCCCCCGATGCGAGGGATGCCTCATGCGGGTCCAGGGGACCTATGAGGAGCTACGAGAGTTCCAGGTTAGTGTGCGAGGAATACCTCATGCCGTCTATGTGGCCATGTGGACTACGAGAGTCCAGGACGATGCCGAGGAGTAGCTACCCTCGATGCGGGGAATACCTCATGCGGGCCTAGGTGGCCTATGCGGTGCGGAGTCGTGATTAGGCATGCATAATGATACTATGGGCGATTGGCCTTGCTTCGATCATTCGCGGCCTAGAAAAGACCTGTTACAGTTTACCTATTATTGCTCTTGTTTGTGATGTGGCACTATGTGCAGTTAACTCGGTTGTTTTCATACATACTTGTGAATTGATTTTATAAAATGTTAAGGTTTTATATAGGTATATATCTGTACCTTACAGTTTCACATACTTGGTACTTGTTGTACTGACCTCCTTCGGGGGGCTACGTTCATGCCGCAGGTAAAGGGAATCAGGTAGCAGATCCTCAGTCTTAGGATCTTTACTCTGGTGTCAGGAGCTGCATTTCTCCGGAGGCTCGACTTTTGGGTATGATCTCCCTGTCATTGTAGATTTATGTACATTCAGGGTATGGCGGGGCCCTGTCCCGCCATAGTTGTTTACTTCCTTAGAGGTCTGTAGTCCTATTATAAAGTTGGGATGTAATCGCGGACTTGATGTATATATATGCGAAAGGCAACTTTTTCTCGAGATAAAGCTTTCACATTTCATATTGTTTCATGTCTTGTTTTATATTCCGATTACTCGATGTATGACTACTTGGGTGCCGGTTAAGGCACGATCCACGATCCGAACGGTCGTGACAAAAGTGGTATCGAGCGATTAATCCTCGGAAAGTGTCTACGTGTATCTAGTAGAGTCTTGATTATCGGTGTGTTGTGCACCACACCAATAATCGAGAGAGGCTATAGGATATTTAGGATTGGTTTCCATTCTTCTCACTCGAGATCGTGCCATAGAGTTGTGTTATAAGTTGGACCTCTAACGTATTCCTTTTACTGCGATTATGCCTCGCGCAAGGCAACCGGGCCCGAGAAGGGCAAGGCGGCCGAGGCGCTAGTAGGACACAGAGGTCACGAGGCCTGTGCCCGATCTACACCGGCGATACCTCGGGCGGCGAGTTCCACGACGCCGCCGGCCCAGCGAGTTTAGAGCGCAGCGATGGCGATGAGACCACGATACTGCGCCTCGGTCCCACGGCTGGAAGCGAGAGAGATGGGTTCTGAAGAGATGACCCGATTGCTAGCGAGATTGTGGCGAACATGAGATAGTGGATCGGCAGATTCGATTCAGCGATGCAGTGGTTCACGAGTCGGATAGTTTGAGGCTACGGGATTTTCGAGTTGTAGCCCGCGAGTTCTGGTCGAGGCACGAGGATGATCGCAGAGTTCATCCGACTCTACGGATCGTCACGAGTGATCAAGGCTTGAGACCGAGTCCGTGATCTTGGTTCGCATCGGTGCGTGATACCACGATCGGTTTGATTCGTGGGAGCTATCTCGGGGAGAGCATGCGCCTCCAGCAGTATGAGACGAGTTCTCTGAGGCATTTCTCACTCATTTTTTTGCAGCCACAGATGAGAAACGCGGACCAAGCGATTTTTGATCTTTGGCGAGAGGCGCCTGATTCGGGAAGTACAATGTGAGTTCGACTCGTTGGCTCGATATGTCCCTGCGTTGGTAGCGAATATGGAGGGCGGTGCACCGCCACGGGCTAGATAATTATATGGCGTAGTCTTGCGGGTGTAGCTCTTCAGCCGGGCATGGACATTGCCCGCATGCAGGCTCATGCACTTGGATGCGAGGAGCGTAGAGGCCGACGGGTTGACAGATATCAGTAGAAGAAGGCTAGGACGACAGGATCTTTTGGTAGCTCTCGGGGTGGACGGCCTCAGCCTAGATCTAGATTTGCACCACGGCTCGAGCACTCCTACACCGCCTTGGGACATCCAGGTATTCGGCGGGCGGGGCCCAGGACTTCAGACTTCCAGGGTAGCAGGGGTGCTAACCGATCGAAGTCCTCTCAGTGTTTCCGATGTGGTAGATTCCATTCTGGGAGTTGTGGTACTGCTATGGGAGTTTGTTTCACTTGCGGCCACAGGTCACTGCGGCCGTCCGAGCCGAAGCGGCGATGGTAGGGTCACCTACGTGGTCTTTGCTTGGTCTTCATCTCCTCTGATTACTCGCCGGAGGCGTGGTACTCATGGACCAGCATGTCGCGGCAGAGGTCGTGGCGCGGGTCCCAGTTCCAGCGGTCCTCAGAACCGCATTTATGCCCTGTCCAGCCGCCAGGACCAGGAGGCATCGCCGGATGTCGTCACAGGTACTTTATCAGTTTCTTGTTGTGACGTATACGCCTTGATAGATCCGGGTTCTACTCTGTCCTATATATCTCCCCTTATTGCTAGTAGGATAGGGATAGAGCCTGAGTCCATAGACCCTTTCGAGGTAGCTACGCCAGTGGGTGATTCAGTGGTAGCTCGGCGGGTATATAGGGCTTGCCCAGTGACTTTATGCAGTCGTCAGACCCTAGCCGACTTGATAGAGTTGGATATGACCTATTTCGATGTGATTATAGGTATGGATTGGCTAGCTTCTTGCTACGCCAATGTGGACTGCAGGGCGAGGTTGGTACGGTTCCAGTTTCCTGGGGAGCCGGTTATTGAGTGGGAGGGGAACACTGTGTCGCCGAGGGGTAGGTTTATTTCCTACCTCAAGGCTAGGAAGATGGTGCAGAAGGGGTATATCTACCATCTCATTCGGGTGTTTGATACTGAGGTTGCGGTACCAGATTTTCATCGGCCGATGAGTCGTGAGTTCCCGGATGTGTTTCGATGACCTCCGGTATCCTCCCGAGAGGAGATAGAGTTTTGTATCGTTGTCTTTGCGGACACTCGGCCTATTTCCATTCCGCCATACGTAATGGCACTGCCGAAGTTGAGAGAGTCAAGGACCACCGAGAGATTTCTTTGGATAAGGGCTTCATCAGGCCTAGCGTGTCTCCCTGGGGAGCGTCAGTATTGTTCGTGAAGAAGAAGGACGGGACGCTGCGCATGTGTGTTGATTACAGGCAGCTGAACAAGGTGACTATTAAGAACAGATACCCCTTTCCCAGGATTGATGATTTGTTCGACCAGTTGCAGGGTGCGAGATGCTTCTCCAAGATTGATCTGTGATCGGGCTATCATCAGGTGCGAGTTAGAGAGGCGGATGTCCCTAGGACTGCATTCCGGACCCGGTACGGGCACTATGAGTTCAGGGTTATGTCTTTCGGTTTGACCAATGCCCTGGCGGTATTTATGGATTTGATGAACCGAGTGTTCAAGCCATTTTTGGATACATTTGTGATAGTATTCATTGATGACATCTTGGTTTATTCCCGCTCAGAGCAGGAGCATTTGAGGACTGTGCTGAGAGTTCTCCAGGACCAGCGGTTGTACGCCAAGTTTTCGAAGTGTGAGTTTTGGTTGGCTTCGGTGGCATTTCTTGGGCACATCAGGGGTGATGGTATTCGGGTGGATACGGCCAAGATCGAGGCAGTCAGGAGTTGGCCTAGACCTACTACTCCGACAGAGGTGCGCAGCTTTCTGGGCCTTGCAGGTTACTATCAGAGGTTCGTGGAGAAGTTTGCTTCTATTTCGGCACCTTTGACCAAGCTGACTCAGAAGGGAACTAAGTTTCAGTGGACTGATGCTTGTGAGTAGGGTTTCCAGTTACTAAAGGAGAGGCTGATGACCGCCCCAGTTCTTTCTCTTCCAGAGGGTCTAGACGGCTATATGGTGTATTGTGATGCGTCAGGCATCGGGCTTGGATGTGTGTTGATGCAGCAGGGCAAAGTTATAGCATACACATCCCGACAGCTTAAGAAGCATGAGAGGAACTACCCCACCCATGATTTGGAGTTGGCAGCGGTGATTCACGCCTTGAAGATCTGGAGGCACTATTTGTATGGGGTTCATGTGGATATTTACACAGACCACAAGAGCCTTCAGTATATCTTCAGCCAGAGGGAGCTGAACTTACGACAGAGACGGTGGTTAGAGTTACTCAAGGATTATGATGTCGATATCCTGTACCACCCAGGGAAGGCCAATGTTGTGGCAGATGCCCTTAGTTGTAGGTCGATGGAGAGTCTATCAGATGTGCAGCCAGAGAGGAGGGGCATGGTCCGCGAGTTGCATCAGCTAGCGAGCCTTGGAGTCCGATTGATTGATTCTGATAATAGTGAGTTCGAGTTCGAGAGGTTGCCGAGTCTTCCATCGTCGAGGAGGTGAAGAGGCAACAGTTCGAGGATCTAATTTTGACACGGTATCGTGATACGGCTCTTCGTGAGGAGAAGGGTCCTTTTGAGGTAGCACCTGATGGGGTGCTAAGGTTTGAGGGCAGGTTGTGTGTTCCAGATATCACAGGACTTGGCGGCGAGTTCTAGGGAAGCACACAAGACGTTACTCTATCCATCCGGGGTCGACCAAGATGTACCACGACCTCAGATATGTGTATTGGTGGAATGGCTTGAAGAGGGACGTTGCAGAGTTTGTGGCTCAGTGCCCGTGTTGTCAGCAGGTGAAGGTAGAGTATCAGAGGCCTGGTGGATTATTGCAGACGATAGAGATCCCGACGTGGAAGTGGGAGGTGATCAACATGGACTTTATCACATGATTACCTCGCACTCAGAGGAAGAATGATTCTATCTGGGTTATCGTCGACAGACTGACGAAATCAGTCCACTTTCTTCCAGTCAGGACGACTTTTTCGGCCGAGGATTATGCCAGACTTTACATCCGAGAGATCGTGAGACTGCATGGGGTCCCTATTTCTATCATATCGCATGCAGGAGCCCGATTCGCTAACTTCGGAGGTCTTTCCGAAGGGTTTAGGACGCAGTGAGCTCGAGCATCGCATTTCATCCTCGCAGCACGGACAGCAGAGCGCACTATCCGCACTCTCGAGGATATCTGCGAGCTTTGTGTTATTGACTTCGTGGGTAGCCGAGGATCATTTGCCTCTAGTAGAGTTTGCGTATAATAATAGCTACCACTCCAGTATTCAGATGGCGCCTTATGAGGCCTTGTATGGGAGGAAGTGCAGATCGCCGATAGGCTGGTTTGATGTGGGCGAGGTTCAGTTGGTTGGGCCGGACTTGATACAGCAGGCGGTGGATAAGGTGAGGCTTATCCAGACGCCAGTTATTGATGACCGAGTCGACAAAGTCGTATGAAGATCATCGTCGTCGCATCCGAGTTTGAGGTTGATAATTGGGTTTTCCTGAAGGTGTCACCCATGAAGGGTGTGATGAGGTTTGGGAAGAAAGAGAAGCTCAACCCAAGGTACATTGGGCCTTATCAGATTGTCCGCAGGGTAGGCAAGGTTGCCTATGAGTTGGATCTGCCGTCCGATCTGGAGGCGCGCATCCGATTTTTCATGTTTCTATCTTTGAGGAGATGTATCGGATCCATCTAGGGTACACCCGATTGACGATGTCCAGTGTGACCGAGGGTTATCGTATGAGGAGAGTCCCATAGCGATACTCGATCGTCGAGTTAGCGTCTGACGGCGAAGGATGTGGCTTCCGTCAAGGTCTTATGG
Organism: Przewalskia tangutica; assembly: GCA_029844215.1. Lineage (NCBI taxonomy): Eukaryota > Viridiplantae > Streptophyta > Magnoliopsida > Solanales > Solanaceae > Przewalskia > Przewalskia tangutica. The sequence goes on along the minus strand of CM056726.1, from coordinate 87,033,216 downwards.
CGAACGAGAACAGGGAAGAGATGACGTGGAAGCGAGAGGAGGACATGAGGCGAGGTATCTCACTTATTCCCCACACCTCCAGGTAACTCACTTTCCTACTTGTAAATTTTCTTTGACATATATGCTTAAGTGTTGTATTGTGGCCATGTGTGGCATTTGCAAACTGTTTACGTTATGAGGAACTTTATCGTTATCTGTCTTGAGAAGGAACATTCGGGACGAATGTTTCTAAGGAGGGGAGAATGTTATACCCCGTACTTCCAGAGTATGTATGAGAGGACGTACGTACGATTATTCAAGCGCTAATTAGGTTAAGAATGAACTTGTGAACTTTCAACGGAAAAGATTCCGAACCTTGTGAAGGAAATTCTACGTTTTTAATATTTTAACCGATTACGGATTTTTCTTAGAGATGAAATATTTTGGACCAATAGGAGGGCGACATGTGTCACCCTTAGGTGGCAAGGTTGGACGAAAATGGTGGCCTAGTGGACAAGTCAAATGGTCAAGTCTTGCAAGATATTTTTGGGTTAGTGGGGGTAGGTATGTTGGACGGTTTCTTGAGCAAGTGGAGGGCCACATGGCTCATTGTTGTGGGGGACATATGTCCCAATGTTGTGGTGGACATATGTCCCAAGGTTGTGGTGGACACTTGGTGGAAGACTCCACTCACACAAGTTATCTAATCTACACCCTCCATTTGTTTTAATCTTGGCCCTTGGTGGTTCTATAAATACCCCCCTCTTGTGCAAGACTTCTTCATCCACAACCACAACTTACAAGTCTCAAAATCCTTCCCTCTAGTAGTGTTCTCGTCCAAGTCCTCTCCCCCCCCCCTTGGTAGAAAAATATTCTCCAAGTATTGTTACTATCCCAAAATACCTTCGCCAAATACCTTGTAGTATTCCAAAGTCACCTCTATACTAAAAGCCCGAAAATACTACTTTATATCCATTAGTCACAAAACGAAACCTAAGGAAAATCTTCATAGTTGGTTGAAGTATTAAGTAGAAGTTGTTTGGGAACTTCTAAGGGTTTCTTGGAGCTATCGGAGCGTGCAAAATAGGAGCTAAACCTTGCTCAGGATCGACATTTATCTTGGATAATTTTGGGCTTGTCGAGGTAAATATCTTGTCCTTCTATTGTAATTGGAAATTACATACTGTAGTTGTATAGAAATAAGTATAAGATTTATAGAAGGAGGGTATAAAAGAAGAGAATTGAATCAGATTTACATAGATTGTATTCTGATGAGACTTGAGTAGTTTGACGGGTAGGGAAGTGCTGCCCAATTTTCCGTAGCATTAAGAACCTTCTTCTTAGAATATTCTACAGAGTAGTCTAGACGTTGATAGACTTATTTGACTATTATAGGTTGATACTCTGCGCGCGACATATTCGACTTGGCAGGTGGATTTCGCCGAGGAGGTATGTGATTCTTCCTATCCTCTTGAGCATGATATTTTAAAATATATATATAGTACGGTAGACGTACGTGTGTTAACTGAACATGGTTTTACTTGGCGTCTTTTGACTTGAGTCTAAATAATAAGAACCTTGAAGTACTTCAAAAGAATTATGAATCATTTTTGAAAGAAGAGTAACACTTGGTTTTTAAACAAAAAGCTTAAGAGTTATACTAGCTTTATGGGAAGTTAGGTATAACGACTTAAGAAAGATAAAAGGAACGGTTTACTTATGTGTTTATGAAAGACTTGTATTGATTTCTAGAAAGTATATTAAGATGGTTTGATGAGTAGACATATTATGATGCTACGGGTGTTAGTGTCCTGTAACATTTGTATAAAGAGGTTATTCTTATTGTGCTTATGTTGTTTAACGATAAGCCGTTGTGTTAGTATTGTACCACTCACCTCTTGACATGTTATACCGGGGGTTAAGCCCGACGCGAGGATGCCTACGCGGGTCCAGGGACCTATGCGCGAGCTACGAGAGTTCCGGTGTTAGTGTGCGAGGAATACCTCATGCGCGTCTATGGTACGGACTACGAGAGTCGGGGCGATGCCGGGAGTAGCTACCCTCGCGCGGAATACCTCATGCGCCTAGGTGGCCTATGCGATGCGAGTCGAGATTAGGCATGCATAATGATACTATGGGCGATTGGCCTTGCTTCGATCATTCGCGGCCTAGAAAAGACCTGTTACAGTTTACATATTATTGCTCTTGTTTGTGATGTGGCACTATGTGCAGTTAACTCGGTTGTTTTCATACATACTTGTGAATTGATTTTATAAAATGTTAAGGTTTTATATAGGTATATATATGTACCTTACAGTTTCACATACTTGGTACTTGTTGTACTGACCTCCTTCGGGGGGCTGCGTTCATGCCGCAGGTAAAGGGAAGCAGGTAGCAGATCCTCAGTCTTAGGATCTTTATTCTGGTGTCAGGAGCTCCATTTCTCCGGAGGCTCGACTTTTGGGTATGATCTCCCTGTCATTGTAGATTTATGTACATTCAGGGTATGGCGGCCCCGTCCGCCATAGTTGTTATTCTCAGAGGTCTGTAGTCCTATTGTAAAGTTGGGATGTAATCGCGGACTTGATGTATATATATGCGAAAGACAATTTTTTCGAGATAAAGCTTTCACATTTCATATTGTTTCATGTCTTGTCTTTATATTCCGGATTACTCGATGTATGACTACTTGCGACCGGTAAGGCACGATCCACAGTTCGAACGGGTCGTGTCACGACCGAACCTGGCCCGGATCGTGCCTTACCCCGCACCCTAGTGATACAACATCGTAGAAATCGTGAACATAACACAACAACATGAAATAACAAGAAGCGCATAACAATTATCATTAGAAAACTTGCTCTTCGATAAATAATAATAACAACTCTTTCAAAATGAATGCTTTAATCCTTTCTTTACAAACCCCGCCACAACAAGATTACATGCACCTCTAAGAAAGATACGGCAAGAATGGCGGACAGGCCCCGCCAAACCACGAATGTAAACACCTATTACGACAGGACTATACCACTGATAAGCCTCCGAGAAACGGGCTTCCTATATGCCGAATCGTGACCAAAGCTAGGATCAACGATGGTGTACCTCAACTGCGGCATGAACGCGGCCGAAGGAGGTCGCATAACAGTACCAAGTATGTGAAACCGAAAATGCGTAAATGGAATCATAGTAGTCTATAAAGCAGGAGACATGTATGATAACAAAACTACGATTCCTGATAAACAAGCATATATCAAGTCGGGACTCACGCCTCAAAGTCATTACTCAAATATAATAATGGGTCTCACGCCCACAACATCAATCATGCCCGTGGAATACCTTCCTCACCGCCATGGCGGTTATGATATAAAAGCACCAAGGAACACACATGAACACTGTGTCCCACGTGCCATAATAACACCGCACGGTAAGTGCGAAGGCATAGCCGACTACTAACACCCACAGTACCAACAAGGTCATGAACTGTATCATAAGATCTGTCTAGACCGTCACATGATCAAAGCTGGCCACTTGCCTGCAGTATCTAATGTGCGCGTCAAGCCCTGGAACTTCCCGCAGCTCCGCATAGGCCAATCTCATCGGCCCGCATGAGGTATTCCCCGCATCGTGGGTAGCTACTACCCGGCATCGTCCCGACTTCGCACCGCATGGCCACATGGACCGCATGCCCATAAAGGACGACACTAACACGGAACTCTCGTAGCTCCGCGATAGGCCCCAGGACTGCATGAGGTATTCTCGAATCATAGGTCCATCGACCCGCCTGAGTCTACCCCGCATCGGAGGGCAGCTTAACCCCCGGAATCATCTCAAGAGATGAGTGATGTAAAATACTAACATAACAACTTATCGTTAAACAACATAAGCACAACAAAGGAAAAACCCCTTTACACAAACATCACAAGATACTAACACACGTAGCATCCTAGCATGTTTACTTATCAATCAACAAGAAAGTATTACAAGACTATCACAAACCAACACAATCAAGTTATACACACGAGGTACTTTCTACTATATGCCAACAAGTTCGGGGTTTTATCCCCAAAGTACTTCATACATTAACTCTTTAAAAGATACGTTACTTTCACAATGTCACGCAATATCCGTAGTATAAAAATAGAGTGACTATCTTTTTAAAGTAAATCAATTACTCCTCTTTGTAAAATCAAGTAGCAACATTCTTTTCCACTGTTCAAGTTTGCCTAATTTCCAATGTTCAAGTTTGCCTAATTTCCAATGTTCACGGTTCTTATTTTAGAAAGGTTTCGTAGTTCATAGTCTTATTCATTTAAGAATATAATTCTCCTTTAAACAATCTGAGAAACATAAGACTTATATGTGAGTAGGATATTCTTGTTTATAACAATCTTATTACAGCAGCCATGATCTAGGAAATATCATTTTGTCTCATCTTAGCTTCTATGCAGATGGAAGTTTCTACTGGTTTTAATAATACTTAATTAGTCAAAACATTTCCTTTTATTAACGCTGCAGTGGTTTGTCGATACATTACGATTTCGAAATCAAGAAAACATTCTTAAGCCGTTATACCTAACTTCCCATAAAGCTAGTATAACTCTTAAGTTTTCAAAAACCAAGTATTACTTCAAGTTCTTTATTAACACATAACAAGCCAGTTATAGTTCAAATCAGTTACCTTTTAAAAACCACAAGTATTTTCTTACCAACATAAAGCTGTTATAACCAACTTCCCATAAAGCCGTTATAACACTTTATGTTTTAAACCAATCAAATACATTTAGCACGTATGCGTCTCACCGCACTACATAGTTCACACATATCATGCTAGAAGAGATAGGAAGAGGTTCACATACCTCGCGACGAGTATCGACTAATAGCAAAACGCTCAAGTACTTCAAACCGTCGGCTACTCCTTAGCGATGGATCGCGCCACGTAGTACTTCAACCTATAAGGCCACAAGGCGCTTATTAACATTTAGATCCGCCGTAGAACATTCTACGAAAATTCGCACCTTCCCCCGCACAGCGTAAATCTCTCTCTACATCGGGGCGGCTATCAAGCCAACGAGGGGTTCATACATCTAACCGGACGTGCACAATTCTACCTCACGTAAAAGCTACACAAGGTCTCTGTAATCTGATCTATGTAAAAACGATTCGATACTCTTCTTTCGAAAAGGTTTCTTATTATTCAGCTTAAGTCCAAAGACATTGCCGACAACAACGTTGATTCTATATATAGTATACTTCAACTATATAGTCTAACAATCATGTAATTTCCAATTACAATAGAGGACAAGATATTTACCTCGATAAGCCCATAATTATCCAAGTATAAAGTCGATCTGGGCAATCGTTTAGCTCCACTCAGCGCTCCAACCCGCTCTAAACCACCCTTAGAAGTTCTAACCAACTTCTACACAATACTCACGGACTATGGAGATTTTCCTAGGGTTTCGGTTTTGTGATGAGACGGGAAGTATAATAGTATTTACGGGCTTTTAGTATAGGTATAACCTTAGAATACTACAAGGTATATGGCTAAGGTAATTTGGGCATTATAACAATACTTTTGAGTATTTCTACACCACAAAGGGGTATTATCTGAAAGCAACTAGGCTAGGGGGGGTACACTCTCGGCTAGCACCCCTAGAGGGGGTGCTCTCGGCCTGAGGGGAGGCCTCGGCGAACTCAACACAAAGGGAGGAGGAGAAGGAGAGCTTTCAAGACTTAGGCAAATTTGTGGATGAATTTGTCTTCCAAAGGTGGGTATTTATAGGTCAAGTGAAGGCCAACCAATGGCCAAGATCATGCCAAGTGCAAGGCAAGTGTAGGGCCAAGATCTTGCCAAGTGCCCCTTAACCAACTAACACACAAATATCCTACCTACTCCATGACAAAATGGCCAACTTTCGGCCAAGCTTGACCGCCCAAGGTGTTCAATGAGAGGGTGACAAGTGTAAGCCCTCTTGTTGTCCAAAATGTTTCGTCTCTCGGAAAAATCCGCAAAAATAAAATATGGCATAGCGGAAATTCCCTACGAAAGTGTGAAAACGTTTAGCACTAAAAACGTGTCTAACCGTGTCGCACAAAATTAAATCGGCCAAGCCTACTTGAAGTTCGAAATTTCCTCGTGCGTCCTGCGTACATACTCGGAAATACGGTATAACATTCTCCTCGCTAGAAACATTCGTCGAATGTTCCTTCTAAGTCTCAAAACAAACGCGCGCCGGTATAGTCCTCACTGCTATACTTACGAAAATAATCCTGCCACGCATGGCCACGGAACCAACTTGCGCAAAGTACTTACCTCGAAGTCCACGAGGACACACCTCTAACATCACAAACGCTCCCATCCAAGGGTCTAAAATATAATTCCTTCGCACTTTCTCCACACAAAAGAAATGATCACATCTACGCTCGCCATACACGCTCGCTTCTTCCCTTACGTGTCGTACCCTTCTCGTACACTCGAATTCTTACCATATGATACCACTTTTGTCACTTTGCCCGAGGCATAAAGCTTCTCAGGCGACCCAACAAATGGTGGGATGCGTCACGATCAGCACTGCGGTACACCCAAACTCTTGATCTCGCTTGGTTTAGAAACTCGGGTTACTATCTCTAAGGTCATCATTAACGGGAACACTCTGGATGGATCTCGATACTTTCCGAACATAACAATACGAAAGACGGACATCTCGCCTCCTAAGTCGGACGGCAAAAGCTAACATATAGGCAACTGGCCTATTCTTCACATGAACTCAAAGGGCCAAACAACTCGGGATAAGTTCCTCTGTTTCCAAAACTCGTCACACCCAACCCGGGTGGTACCTTCAAGAAGACCGACCGTCGCACAACTCTAGCGTCGTCGCCGATTATCCGTCACGATTTCCTCGAGCCGTGCGAACTTCTTCTAGACAAGCTTCACTAACCACGATCTGCTGGAACAAGCTGAACTAGTATGCGAACCTTGCCAACATCGAACCAATCGACCGGCAACTTACACTTCCGCCCTTACAAGGCTTCATAAGGCGACATCCGAACACTGAAATGGTAGTTAAAAACATTTCCCTCTCCAGGAGACTACAATCCCCACAACTACCCCTGAAATCCAAACACCGGCGAGGCGAATGCGGTCGAGACTGCTGAGTTCTTAACCTTGCCTGGTAAAACTTTCCAGAAACAAAAACAGCCGTACCCTGGGCTCCACTGTCTGTCATAAGGTGAAGGTAGGCACCCCGTGCAGCCTTACAACCTTTCTGATAAAATCAACACTGCCGAGTAAACTGTCTTTGCTAGAAGACAAGACGGCTGACCTCCTCGGCCCGACCACTGGTCGAACGCATCCATGAACTCGTATGCTGGTTAACTAAACCTGGGCCTAACACCCTCACAACCCTAACACAAGGCGGGACCACCACAACCTGACCCCACCACCAAACCTACAGCGGGTTGACCCGCAACGTGGCCTCAACCCGACCCGGCAACGCGCACAATACTAGCTCCCCGATCCGGAACAATCTCACTAATCACGTTTCGAAAACCTAGCGGTCTTCTAGCTCGACTACCCTCTTTCAAATCACGCTACTCAGGGACTTATCCCACAAACATAGCTCACGTGCACTATGCACTCCGATAAGGATCAAACATAACACTACACCTTTACTCGAGACGGCCTTACCTCTAAGGTTTCTACGTATAAAACTCTAAGGCTCACACTTTCTCTATCCCCCAATCTTCCCCGGTTACTAACCATGATTTCTAATCACAAATATTAACACACTGCTATCAAAACATAGCACTTATGATATACCCATCTTATCACACATACTGAACTCTAGAGGGTTAAGGATATGCACGAATCGCTTCACTCCCAGTCGTTCTAATCAAACTCGCCCGTAGAGGCGCAGCTAAGGAAGGTGACGAACTACCCACCGATCCTGAAGGCTAAGTCCTCCTACCAGGACACTCTTTCGACATCAGACCCTGACGGTCATAGGTACAACAAGTACCAACTAAAAGACGACATTCCGGGATGGCGTGCGCAGCTAATGAGCGGAAGCCACGGAGTTCTAACCAACCCTGCGTACCGAACGCCCCGAAATCCGTGGAAGACCACTCTGCATTGTGGATGTGCATAATCAAATCTCTTTGGTGAGGTGACTCGCCTCGAAAGTTACCAAAGGACATTCTTTGCTCGGCCTCTTCCTGCGTCGGGTTAACTCGTCGATCTCTACGTTTCTCGGCCTGCTGTGTATAAGCTCGTACACAGGCCATGCTCAAGCCTAACTGAAGAACTACTCTTGCACAATCCTCTCGTTGATATTCATCAAGACTCGCGGTACATCGGTATACTCTCGGTAGTTAAATCCATAGCTAGTGCGTGGTCGCCTCTTTGCAATCCATATTCTGTTCTGGTCGTGGAACTTAAGGTTCAAATATCATGGCAGCAGTAGGAGCGCGCGCCGTGCTAAACTTTCTGGGGCTAGTGATGTCGCGAAATCCCGAATGAAGCACCTAACTCGGGTGATGATTGGGCTGTGCCCTCGTAACCCTCACGAACTCTACTCGCGGCTCCGCCGCTGCCTTGCCTCTGGGCGGGTTTGCCCTACGGAGGCATAACGATAAGGAAATAATTTCGTCGGAGGTCCAACTTACAACACGACTCTAAGGCACGATCTCGAGTGAGAAGAATAGAAACCAATCCTAAATACCCTATAGCCTCACGATTATTGATGTGGTGCACAACACGATAATCAAGACTCTGGATCTGATGCGTAGACACTTTCAGAGATTAATCGCTCCGATACCACTTTTGTCACGACCGAACGGGCCCGTGGTCGTGCCTTACCGGGCACCCTAGTGATACAACATCGAGAAATCAGCGGAACATAACACAACAACATGAAATAACAAAGCGTATAACAATTATCATTAGAAAACTTGCCGCCCGGCATAAATAATAATAACAACTCTTTCAAAATGAACAGTTTAATCCTTTCTTTACAAACCACGCCACAGCGATTACTACTGGACCTCTAAGAAAAGATCGGCGAAGCAATGGCGGGACGGGGCCCACCAGCCACGAATGTAAACACCTATTACGACAGGGACTATACGTGATAAGCCTCGAGAAACGGGGCTTCCACGCGGCTGTGACCAAAGCTAGGATCAACGGCGGTGTACCTCAACTGCGGCATGAGCGGCCCCGAAGGAGGTCGATAACGGTACCAATTATGTGGCGAAAATCGTAAATGGAATCATAGTAGTGCGTATAAAGCGGGAGACATGTATGATAACAAAACTACGATTCCTGATAAACAAGCAATCATATCAAGTCGAGGACTCACTCCTCAAAGTCATTACTCAAATATAATAATGGGTCTCACGCCACAACATCAATCATGCGTGGAATACCTTTCACCGCCGGCGGTTTATGATATAAAAGCACCAAGGAACACACATGAACACGGGTCCCACGTGCCATAATAACACCGTGCGGGGTAAGTGCGAAGGCATAGCCGACTACTAACACCAGCAGTACCAACAAGGTCATGAAGCGTATCATAAGATCTGTCTAGGCGTCCATGATCAAAGGCGGCCACTTGCGCGATATCTAATGTGCGCGTCAAGCCACGAACTTCCGCGACTCCGCGTTGGCCAATCTCATCGGCCGCATGAGGTATTCCCGCATCGGTAGCTACTCCGGCATCGCCACGGACTGCGATCCGCGTAGCCACATGGACCGCATGCCCATAAAGGCGCGCTAACACGGAACTCGTAGCTCCGCATAGGCCTCGGGACTGCGTGAGGTATTCTCGAATCATAGGTCCATCGACCGCTGAGTCTACCCGCGTCGGAGGCGACAACCGGAATCATCTCAAGAGATGAGTGATGTAAAATACTAACATAACGACTTATCGTTAAACAACATAAGCACAACAAAGGAAAAACCCCTTTACACAAACATCACAAGATACTAACACACGTAGCATCCTAGCATGTTTACTTATCAATCAACAAGAAAGTATTACAAGGCTATCACAAACCAACACAATCAAGTTATACACACGAGGTACTTTCTACTATATGCCAACAAGTTCGGGTTTTATCCCCAAAGTACTTCATACATTAACTCTTTAAAAGATACGTTACTTTCACAATGCACAATACGTAGTATAAAAATAGAGTGACTATCTTTTTAAAGTAAATCAATTACTCCTCTTTGTAAAATCAAGTAGCAACATTCTTTTCCCTGTTCAAGTTTGCCTAATTGCCAATGTTCAAGTTTGCCTAATTTCCACTGTTCACGGTTCTTATTTTAGAAAGGTTTCGTAGTTCATAGTCTTATTCATTTAAGAATATAATTCTCCTTTAAACAACTGAGAAACATAAGCCTTATATGTGAGTAGGATATTCTTGTTTATAACAATCTTATTACAAAGAACCATGATCTAGGAAATATCATTTTGTCTCATCTTAGCTTCATGCAGATGGAAGTTTCTCTGGTTTTAATAATACTTAATTAGTCAAAACATTTCCTTTTAACGCCGCAGATGGTTTGTCGATACACATTCGATTTCGAAATCAAGAAAACATTCTTAAGCCGTTATACCTAACTTCCCATAAAGCTAGTATAACTCTTAAGTTTTCAAAACCAAGTATTACTTCAAGTTCTTTATTAACACATAACAAGCCGCTTATAGTTCAAATCGATTTACCTTTTAAAAACCACAAGTATTTTCTTACCAACATAAAGTCGTTATAACCAACTTCCCATAAAGCCGTTATAACACTTTATGTTTTAAACCAATCAAATACATTTAGCACATGACGTCACCGTACTACATAGTTCACACATATCATGCTAGAAGAGATAGGAAGAGGTTCACATACCTCGCGACGAGTATCGACTAATAGCAAAACGCTCAAGTACTTCAAACCGTCGGCTACTCCTTAGCCATGGATCGCGCCACGTAGTACTTCAACCTATAAGGCCACAAGGCGCTTATTAACATTTAGATCCCTTCGTAGAACATTCTACGAGAAAATTCGGCAAACTTTCCCCGCATGACAGCGTAAATCTCCTCCTCTATCTAGGCTATCAAGCCAACCAGGGGTTCATACATCTAACGGACGTGCACAATTCTACCTCACGTAAAAGCTACACAAGGTCTCATCAGATCCTATGTAAAAACGATTCGATTACTCTTCTTCGAAAAGGTTTCTTATTATTGGGCTTAAGTCCAAAGACATTGCGACAACAACGCTCGATTCTATATATAGTATACTTCAACTATATAGTCTAACAATCATGTAATTTCCAATTACAATAGAGGACAAGATATTTACCTCGATAAGCCCATAATTATCCAAGTATAAAGTCGATCTGGGCAATCGTTTAGCTCAACTGAAGCGCCCAACCCGCTCTAAACCACCCTTAGAAGTTCTAACCAACTTCTACACAATACTCCAACGGACTATGGAGATTTTCCTAGGGTTTCGGTTTTGTGTGACGGGAAGTATAATAGTATTTACGGGCTTTTCAGATAGGTATAACCTTAGAATACTACAAGGTATACGGCAAAGGGAATGTGGGCATTTTAACAATACGTGTGAGAGTATTTCTAAACCACACAGGGGGTATTATACGAAAGCAACTAGGCTAGGGGTACACTCGGCTAGCACCCCAGAGGGGGTGCTCTCGGCCACAGGGAGGCCTCGGCGAACTCAACACAAAGGATGGAGAAGGAGAGCTTTCAAGACTTAGGCAAATTTGTGGATGAATTTGTCTTCCAAAGGGGTGGGTATTTATAGGTCAAGTGAAGGCCAACCAATGGCCAAGATCATGCCAAGTGCAAGGCAAGTGTAGGGCCAAGATCTTGCCAAGTGCCCCTTAACCAACTAACACACAAATATCCTACCTACTCCATGACAAAAATGGCCAACTTTCGGCCAAGCTTGACCGCCCAAGGTGTTCCAATGAGAGGGTGACAAGTGTCGCCCTCTTGTTGGTCCAAAATGTTTCGTCTCTCGGAAAAATCCGCAAAAATAAAATATGGCATAGCCGGAAATTCCCCTACGAAAGCTGTGAAAACGTTTCGCCGAAAAACGACTCTAACCGGGTGTCGTGCACAAAATTAAATCGGCCAAGCCTACTTGAAGTTCGAAATTTCCTACGTACGTCCCTGCGTACATACTCTGGAAATACGGGGTATAACATTGTGACAAGTCTTGGGGGTTTACCCCACATTTATACTCAGGAGGTGTATAACATCTTGTGGGTTTACCCCGCATTTATACTCAGGAGGTGTATAACGTCTTGGGGGTTTACCCCGCATTTATACTCGTAACACTAGCACCAATGGCTATCATACATAACATAAGCACTACCGGCTTATCATATATAACATAAGCGCTACCGGCTTATCATACATAACATAAGCACTACCGGCTTATCATACATAACATAAGCAAGTTAAGAAATCCCCTAACTTCTTATTAACCTTATTTATATACACTCTCATTTTAGTTTACTTAAGGCACTGACATGTCATTATAAAATCCGGGAATTTAACCCAAAGTACTACGTACTTCTATTATTTTAAAACGACTCTTTTTCATATAAAACTTCCAAGATACTAATAATCGTAGTATCAAGTCATATCTACTTTTCAAGACAAGTCACAATACCTTTTAGAAATACATTTATAGGCTTCTAAATCAAGTGACTTCTTTCTTTAAAACCTTAAGCAATTGGTACCCTTAAAACAATTTGCCCTTCTTTATTTCAAGTCATTTCTTTGCTTACATTACTTGGAGAAAACCATTCTTGTAATCTTTCATAAAGTTGTTATAACCAACTTCCCATAAAGCCGTTATAATTGTTACACCCCGTAGTTCCAGTGTATGTATATGAGGACGTACGTACGTAAATACGACATTAAAATTGGAAAGGAAGAAAGATGTGATTTTTCGACGGAAAAGTTTCCGAATTTTGAGAAGGAAAAATGTTCGTTAATGGGAATTGGATTCCTAGATTTGGTATTTCGGACTTTTTGGAATATTTGAGAATTATGGAATTTTATTTCCGAAATTGGTCACGTGGGGCCCACGGGAGAATTTACGGTTTTGTGGGGCCCACTTTATTTTCGGATTTTTGGCATTGCGGATATTTTCGGAAGATGAAATATTTTGGACGAGTAGGGGGGCGACACGTGTCACCCCGTGTGGCCATGTTGGACGAATTGGAGAAGGCCAAGTGGGACGTTTTTAGGTGGACAAGTGGCCCATTTTTGTGGTGGCCACTTGTCCCATTTTTGTGGTAGCCAAATGGTTGGCCAACTACCCACACACATGTACCCCATCCTCACCACACACTTGCCTAGATCTTGGCCATTGATTTTCCTATAAATACCCCATTGTTTCAAGACTTATTTCATCCACACTTTGAGATTCTAAGTCACAAAATACTCCCCCTTTGTTGAGGTTCTCGTCCTACTCTCCCCCTTGGTGTAGGAAAAATTCTTCAAGTATTGATATAGTCCCAAATACCTTAGCCTAGTATCCCTAGTTGTATTCCAAGTTATTTCAATACTAGGAGCCCGGAAATTCTACTTTATTCCTTTAGTCGCAAAAAACGAAGCCCTAGAAAAATCTTCATAGCTTAGATGAAGTGTTAAGAGAAGTTATTTGGAAACTTCTAAGGGTTTCTTGGAGCGGGTTGGAGCGTCAGGAATTGGAGCTAAACGTTGCTCAGGATCGACTTATAATCTTGGATAATTTTGGGCTTATCGAGGTAATGATCTATGTCCCCCTATTGTAATTGGAAATTACATGTTGTAGTAGTTAATCATTGAGTATAAGATATATTGGAAGTATAATTATAAGGAATTGAACTGTATTTACATTGACTGTATTTGCGGTAGACTTGTAGTATTATTGTGGAGTAGAATTGTACACGTCAGGTTAGACGTGTAACCCCGGAATTGTTGGTTTGGTAGCAGCCTCGTTTGAGGAGGAGTTTTATGTGGTTGCGGGGAGGTCGCTGAATTTTCCGTAGAATAAGGAATCTTGGATCTAGAATTATTCTACGAAGAGAGCTAGAGGTTGATAGGCGTGTTGTGGCCTTTATAGGTTGAAGTACTACGAGTAGCGTATTCTACTTGAAGGGTGGAAAAGGAGAGCAAGGTTAGAGTACTTGGAGCGTTTTGCTAATTGTCGATAATCGTCGCGAGGTATGTGAATCTCTTCCTATCCTTTCTAGCATGATATTTGTGAAATATATTTAGTGCGGTAGACGCGTGTGTTTAAAGGAAGTTGATTTTCCTTTTGTGTCCTTGACTTGATTCCAAAGTTAAGTGACTTGTTATGAAACATTAAGGACTTGAATTATGTTAAAAGTTGTAAAATCTCACCATGATTAATGGGTGTGGTCTTTAAAGAATAAAGTTATCTTGATTTGAAAATAAGAATGGTTTTATCATTGGATTTAAAATGATAACTTGACTTATAAACAACTTGATTTTGGGAAAGGAGAAGTAATTTGATTTAAAGGTATAGGTTACTTGTTTTTAAAAGAGTAAGACACTTGGTTTAAAAAGTATATTGCTACTTGACTTTTAAAGGAAAAGTGCCTTTGTTTTAAAAGAAGGTATGGAAATTGTTTTGGTTTTACTTTGATGTCTTTTGACTTGAGTTTAAATAATAAGAATGGAAGTATTTCAAAAGAGTTATTAACCATTTTTGAAAGAAAAGAAATACTTGGTTTTAAAAGCTTAAGTGTTATACTAGCTTTATGGGAAGTTAGGTATAACGACTTAAGAGAGATAAAAGGAACGGTTTACTTAATTTTTTATGAAAGTCTTGTATTGATTCGAAAGTGTAGTAAGATGGTTTGATAAGTAGACATGTTAGGATGCTACGTGTGTTAGTGTCTTGTGATGTTTGTATAAAGCGGTTTCCTTGTTGTGCTTATGTTGTTTAACGATAAGTCGTTATGTTAGTATTATATCACCACCTCTTGACATGATTCCGGTTGTCGCCTCCGACGCGGGGTAGATCAAAGGGTCCGTGTGACCTATGATTCGAGAATACCTCATGCGGTTTGTGTGACCTATGCGCGAGCTACGAGAGTTCCGTGTTAGTGTGCGCCTTTATGGTCATGCGGTTCATGTGGCTACGCGATCGCGAGTCCGTGACGCCACGGGGTAGCTACCCTCGACGCGGGAATACCTCACGCGGCCATCGGAGTGGCTTACGCGAGTCGCGGAAGTTCCAGACTAGACGCGCACATTAGATACATCGCGCGAGTGGCCGCTTCGATCATGTGGCGGTCTAGACAGATCTCATGATACGCTTTATGACCTTGTTGGTACCGTGGGTTTTAGTAGTCGGTTATGCCTTCGCATTTACCCTCAGACGGTTTTATTATGACACGGTAGGACTCGTGTTCATGTGTATTCCTTGGTGCTTTTATATCATAGATCGCCAGTGAGGAAGATATTCCACGCATGATTGATGTTGTGGGCGTGAGACCCATAGTTGTATTTGAGTGATGACTTTGAGGCGTGAGTCCTCGACTTGACATGATCGCTTATTTATCAGGAATCGTAGTTTGGTTATCATACATGTCTCCCGCTTTATATAGACTACTATGATTTCATTTACGATTTTCGGGCCACATACTTGGTACTAATCGACCTCCTTCTGGGCCGCTCATGCCGCAGTAGAGGTACACCGTTGTTGATCCTCGCCTTAGGGTCACAATTCAGCTTTGGGAAGCTCCGCTTCTCGAGGCTTATCGTATAGTCCTCGCCGCTGTAAGTGCTTACATTCAGGGTATGGCGGCCCCGCCCGCCATTGTTGTCATATCATTCTTAGAGGTCTGTAGTATCGCTGTGGCGTAATTGTAAAAAGAGATGTAATCGTCTAGTTGTTATATATTTATGCCGAAAGGCAACTTTTCTCGTATAATTGTTTTACACTTCACTTTATTCATGTCTTGTTTTATATTCCGCTGACACTCGATGTATGGCTACTGGGTGCCTGGTAAGGCACCGCCATGGGCCGTGGTTCGGTCGTGACAAAAGTGGTATCGAGCGCTTAATCCTCGGAAAGTGTCTACGCATCGTATCTAGTAGAGTCTTGATTATCGCAGGTGTCAGGCACCACACCTATAATCGTGAGGCTGCAGGATATTTAGGATTGGTTTCCATTCTTCTCACTCTGAGATCGTGCCTTAGAGCTGTGTTATAAGTTGGACTCCCTCTGACGTATTCTTTTTCACCCATTATGCCTCTACGCAAGGCAACCAGAGCCCGTGGCGGCAAGGCGCAGAGGAGTCGCGAGCAGAGCACGTATGTTACCAGGCACGCCCATTCATTATCCGAGACGCTTCATTCGGGAGTTCTCGACGCCGCTAGCCCTGTGGAGAGTTTAGAGCAAGAATGTAGCTATCGAGACCACGATACCTGAGCCTCTAGTCCCACGACCAGGAACAAAGGATATGAGTTACAAGGAGATGGCCCAGTTACTAGCTAGTCTGGTGGCTGGGAATGAGGACGGACGGAGCCGTGGTTCCGAGCAGATCGAGTTCACCCTAGATCCGATAGTTTCGAGGCATCGGGGCTTCTTGAGTTGTAGTCCACCCGAGTTCTATGGATTGAGGACTGAGGAAGATCATCAGGAGTTTATTCGATCGCATAAATGGATCATGAAAGTGATCGAGACCTCGAGGCATTTCTTACACTTTTGCCCTCGCCACGGCGAGAGCTCGCAGATAGATTTATGAGGTTGAGGCGAGCCGCGAACGGTTCGGGAATACAAAGATAGAGTTTGACTTATCGCTCGTTATGTCCCCGCTTTAGTGGCGCATGGAGGATAGAGTGCACCGATATGTCACAGACATGACGATTATCTAGCGTAGAGTTGTACAAGTAGCTCTTGATGACGGACATTGCCCGTACATGCTTACACGCAGCAGATCGAGGAACGAGAGATCGACGGACTAACCAAGATCAGCCAAGAGGCCGAATAGCAGGTCCTTTGGTAACTTTCGAGGCGGACCTTCTCCAGCAGATCGTTATGCGCTCCGCCAAGACTGAGTGGTCCTCCGCGCACTTCGTGACGCTCGGGTATTTAGGAGTTGGTCGAACTCCGTGGTTTCGGTTCACGATTTATATAGGTTCCAACACGCATTCGATTTTCCCTCTATGTTCACTATGTGGTAGACGCCATCCCAGAAATGTCGTCTTTTACTAACGCTTGTTTTACCGCTGTGGCCGTGGCCATGAGGAGAGAATGTCCTAGTAGGAGGGATACGGTGGGATGACTTAGCCTACTGTCGGGCCATGATTCATGGTTCGCAGAGGAAGGGGTGTTAGCTGAGGAGGCCACCCCACCTCGATGTGGCCATCAGTGGTAAGTGACATTGTGGAGAGTGTCGCATTTCTTCGACAAATTTGTTTTGCTCTCATCCACAGGCCATCTTGCAGAAATTGTCCACCAGATGTGGCGCGATGTAGAGACTCATCCTTCAGATCGTGGCTAATTCATCATCTTCCTAGCTATGCGCCAACAGGCGTGATTGATTAGAACGACAAAGGGAAGTGAAGTAGACGGTATATCCTTAACCTCTAGAGATTTGTATGTGATAAGATGAGTATACCTTAAGTGTTATATTCTGATAGCATTGTGTTAATTGTGATTAGAAAACATGGGTAGTTGTAAAGGGTAAGTCCGGGACGAGAAAATGGGGAGCCTTAGAATTTATAATACTGGGACTCGATGCAAGGCCGTCTGAGTGGATGATTTTACGGTTGGTCTTTGTCAAGTACTCGGTATACGTGGTGTATTTATGGGATAATTCCATGGTAGTGTGAGATGAAAGTGGTAGCTTTCATGACGGAATTGGTAATATTGTTCGGATCGGGAACGAGTTTAGTACGAAGTGGGTCGGGTTGAGGCCATATCGCGAGTCAACCCACAGCCCGGAAAGTGGTGGGGTCAGGTTGAGGTGGTCCCGCTAGATGATAGGGTCACGAGGGTGTTAGGCCCAAGTTTAGTTAACCATCGACGAAGTTCGTGGAAGCGTTCGACCGCAGTCGGGCCGATGAGGTCACCATCTGTCTTTCACCGTGACCGTTTACTCGGCAGAGGGTTATGCGAGATGTTATATCAGGAAGGTTGTAAGGTTGCACGAGGTGCCTACTTTCACCTTATGACAGGCAGTGGAGCCTAGTTTACAACTGTTTCTTTTCTGGAGGTTTTACCAGGCAGGGTTAGGAACTCAGGTGAGTCTTAGTATCGCATTCGCCTGGCCGTTGTTTGATTTCAGGGGTAGCTATGAGGATTGTTTCCTCCTGTTGAGGGAGTGTTTTATAGCTACCATTTCAGTATTCGAGTATCGCCTTATGACGCCTTGTAGGGGCGGAAGTGTAAGTTGCCGGTCGATTGGTTCGATGTTGGCAAAGTTCAGATAATTGGTTCATACTTATTTCAGCATGATGTGGATAAGGTGAAGCTTATCCAGAAGAGATTTTTGGCAGCTCAGAGTCAACGGTCGATGCGGATAGTCGGCGACGACACTTAGAGTTCAGGTTGACGTGGGCCTTCTTGAAGGTACCACCGGAAAGCGGTATGACGAGATTTGGAACCGGAGCGAGCGTAAATGTGGTAAGTTGTGAGAAAGAGTTCGAGTGTGCGAGCGGTACGACGAGTAAGGAAGAAGCGAGCATGTGTTAAGAACATAGTTGTGATCATTTCGCTTTGTAAAGTGAAGGTGCGAAGGAGTATCTTTTAGCCCTTGGGTGGGATTTTTGTGATGTTAGAGGTGATTCCTCGTGGACTTTGATGTAAGTATTTGCGGTGTTTTCGCTACGTGTGGCATTTGCAAACCGGTTAAGCAATGAAGAAATTGATCGTTATCTGTTTGAGAAGGAACATTCGGACGAATGTTTCTGGCGAGGGGAGAATGTTACACCGTAGTTCCAGCAGTATGTATATGAGGACGCACGACGTAAATACGACATTAAAATTGGAAAGGAAGAAAGATGTGATTTTTCGACGGAAAAGTTTCCAATTTTGAGAAGGAAAATGTTCGTTAATGGGAATTGGATTCCCGATTTGGTATTCGACTTTTGGAATATTTGAGAATTATGGAATTTTATTTCGAAATTGGTCACGTGGGCCCACGGAGAATTTACGGTTTTGTGGGGCCCACTTTATTTTCGGATTTTTGGCATTGCGGATATTTTCGAAGATGAAATATTTTGACGAGTAGGGGCGACACGTGTCACCCCGTGGCCATGTTGACGACTGGAGAAGGCCGTTGGGACGTTTTTAGCGGACAAGTGGCCCATT
Organism: Przewalskia tangutica; assembly: GCA_029844215.1. Classification (NCBI taxonomy): domain Eukaryota; kingdom Viridiplantae; phylum Streptophyta; class Magnoliopsida; order Solanales; family Solanaceae; genus Przewalskia; species Przewalskia tangutica. The sequence goes on along the minus strand of CM056726.1, from coordinate 87,013,869 downwards.
TTGCGCGCCACTTGTCCCATTTTTGTGGTAGCCAAATGGTTGGCCAACTACCCACACACATGTACCCCATCCTCACCACACACTTGCCTAGATCTTGGCCATTGATTTTCCTATAAATACCCCATTGTTTCAAGACTTATTTCATCCACACTTTGAGATTCTAAGTCACAAAATACTCCCTTTGTTGAGGTTCTCGTCCTACTCTCCCTTGGTGTAGGAAAATTCTTCAAGTATTGATATAGTCCCAAATACCTTAGCCTAGTATCCCTAGTTGTATTCCAAGTTATTTCAATACTAGAGTCCAAAATTCTACTTTATTCCTTTAGTCGCAAAACGAAGCTCTAGAAAAATCTTCATAGCTTAGATGAAGTGTTAAGAGAAGTTATTTGGAAACTTCTAAGGGTTTCTTGGAGCGGGTTGAGCGTCAGAATTGAGCTAAACGTTGCTCAGATCGACTTATAATCTTGGATAATTTTGGGCTTATCGAGGTAATGATCTATGTCCCCTATTGTAATTGGAAATTACATGTTGTAGTAGTTAATCATTGAGTATAAGATATATTGGAAGTATAATTATAAGGAATTGAATCAGATTTACATTGATGTATTTGCAGTAGACTTGTAGTATTATTGTGGAGTAGAATTGTACACGCCCGTTAGACGTGTAACCCCGGAATTGTTGGTTTGGTAGCAGCCTCGCTTGAGGAGGAGTTTTATGTGGTTGCGGGGGGGAGGTGCTGCTGAATGTTCCGTAGAATAAGGAATCTTGTATCTAGAATTATTCTACGAAGAGAGCTAGAGGTTGATAGACGTTTTGGGGCCTTTATAGGTTGAAGTACTACGAGTAGCGTATTCTACTTGAAGGGTGGAAAAGGCGAGCAAGGTTAGAGTACTTTGGAGCGTTTTGCTAATTGTCGATAATCGTCGCGAGGTATGTGAACCTCTTCCTATCCTTTCTAGCATGATATTTGTGAAATATATTTAGTGCGGTAGACGCACGTGTGTTTAAAGGAAGTTGATTTTCCTTTTGTGTCCTTGACTTGATTCCAAAGTTAAGTGACTTGTTATGAAACATTTAGGACTTGAATTATGTTAAAAGTTGTAAAATCTCACTCATGATTAATGGGTGTGGTCTTTTAAAGAATAAAGTTATCTTGATTTCAAAATAAGAATGGTTTTATCATTGGATTTAAAATGATAACTTGACTTATAAACAACTTGATTTTGGGAAAGGAGAAGTAATTTGATTTAAAGGTATAGGTTACTTGTTTTTAAAAGAGTAAGACACTTGGTTTAAAAAGTATATTGCTACTTGACTTTTAAAGGAGAAGTGCCTTTGTTTTAAAAGAAGGTATGGAAATTGTTTTGGTTTTACTTTGATGTCTTTTGACTTGAGTTTAAATAATAAGAATCGAAGTATTTCAAAAGAGTTATTAACCATTTTGAAAGAAAAGAAATACTTGGTTTTAAAAGCTTAAGTGTTATACTAGCTTTATGGGAAGTTAGGTATAACGACTTAAGGAAGATAGAAGGAACGGTTTACTTATTTTTTTATGAAAGTCTTGTATTGATTCGAAAGTGTAGTAAGATGGTTTGATAAGTAGACATGTTAGGATGCTACGTGTGTTAGTGTCTTGTGATGTTTGTATAAAGGGTTTCCTTTGTTGTGCTTATGTTGTTTAACGATAAGTCGTTATGTTAGTATTATATCACTCACCTCTTGACATGATTCCGGTTAAGCCGCCTCCGACGCGGGTAGATCAAAGTGTCTGTGACCTATGATTCGAGAATACCTCATGCGGGTTTGTGTGACCTATGCGGAGCTACGAGTTCCGGTGTTAGTGCGCGCCTTTATGGTCACGCGGTCCATGTGGCCTACGCGATCGCGAGTCCAGACGTTGCCGGGGTAGCTACCTCGATGCGGAATACCTCACGGGCCATCTGAGTGGCTTATGCGCGAGTCGCGGAAGTTCAGGACTAGACGCGACATTAGATATCGCGCGAGTGGCGGCCGATCATGGCGGCTTCAGACAGATCTCATGATACGCTTTATGACCTTGTTGGTACTGTGGGTTTTAGTAGTCGGCTATGCCTTCAGACTTACCCCGACGGTTTTATTATGACACGTGTAGGACACGTGTTCATGTGTATTCCTTGGTGCTTTTATATCATAGATCGGCGGTGAGGAAGATATTCCACGCATGATTGATGTTGTGGGCGTGAGACCCATAGTTGTATTTGAGTGATGACTTTGAGGCGTGAGTCCCCGACTTGACATGATCGCTTATTTATCAGGAATCGTAGTTTGGTTATCATACATGTCTCCGCTTTATATAGACTACTATGATTTCATTTACGTATTTTCGGGCCACATACTTGGTACTTGTAATCGACCTCCTTCGGGCCGCGTTCATGCCGCAGTAGGTACACCGTTGTTGATCCTCGCTCTTAGGGTCACAATTCAGCGTTTGGGAAGCTCCGTTTCTCCGGAGGCTTATCAGAGGTATAGTCCCCTGTCGTTGTAAGTGCTTACATTCAGGGGTATGGCGGGGCCCTGTCCCGCCATTGTTGTCATATCATTCTTAGAGGTCTGTAGTACTGTTGTGGGCAGAATTGTAAAAAGAGATGTAAATGTTCTAGTTGTTATATATTTATGCCGAAAGGCAACTTTTCTCAGATAACTGTTTTACACTTCACTTTATTCATGTCTTGTTTTATATTCCGCTGATTACTCTGATGTATGGCTACTTGGGTGCCCAGGGTAAGGCACCAGTCACGGGCCCGGGTTCGGGTCGTGACAATAACTCTTTATGTCTTAGACAAATTCATTCCTTTTATAACCAAGAGACCTATACTTTCAAATCAAATTACATAGCTTTCAAAATACTTCAAGTCTCTTAACTTTTAAGAAAACAAGTTTCTTAACTTAGAATATCAGGTCTCTTTAACTTAGAGTGTCAAGAAGCCAATACTTTCCAAATCAAGTATTCTATAATTTTTTAAATCAAGTCATTTCTTCCTTTAAGAATCAAGTCCCATAACTTGAAAAATAAAGTCTCTTAACCTTTTAAGAATTTAAGGTTCATAGTCTTAAAAATTCATACGTAAACTCTTCAAATTAAATAACATATACTTTTATGCGTGTGAATAGGTTATACTAGTTTATAACGATCTTATTAAAGCAGCCATGATCTAGAAAATGTAATACAATTTTGTCTTATCTTAGCTTCTATGCAGATTGAGAATTCTACTCATTTTAATTTAATTGATTGTCGATACATTTTCTTTTATTAACGCTGCAGTGGCTTGTTCGATACTTATTCTCATTCGTGCAGTAACTTAGCAAAGTCAACTTGACTCCAAATACTTCCTAACGACTGTTACCAACATCCCCCATAAGACTTGGTAAGAACTTAGGATAACTTAGACATAACTTTTACATAGAGTAAATCAACATACATACCTCTTAACTTCTAAGAGTAGAAGGAATCATGAAATAGTACCACATGTATACTTCATACATAGAATCATGTCAAAATAATGAAGAGGTTCACATACCTCGCGACGATTATCGAGAAGTAGAAAAATGCTCCAAAGTACTTCAACCTTGATAGCTACTCCATCCTTAAGTAGAATACGCTATACGTAGTACTTCAATCCTATAACGGCCATAATACGTCTATTAACTTCTAACTTCAAACGTAGAATATTCTAAGTGCAAAGTCACTAAATTCTACGAAAAATCGGACAACACTTCCTTTGTTTCTACATACTTTTCCACCTTTTTCAAGGCCCGAATTCAATAACCAAACGCCACATTTAAGGATCAACGATTCAGAAAATACAAAGGGGATTACACGCCTTAACAGGACGTGTAAAATTCTGCCCCACAATTAATATAAAACTGTCCAATTAATAAGTGCAATTCTTGGCTACAATCCAAGCCTACAACAATGTCAATTTCTGTTCGATTCCTTTTCACTCCAAGTTGTTATTCCAACATGTTATATACATAATAACAATTACAACAAATATATTCCCTTCTCTCAATAACATACGACGTTCGTAATTAATAATTAACTTGAATAATAATCTTAACGACTAACATGCCATTTTCGGTTTTTGAGCTTCTAAAATTCCATAACACTTATCCAACTTCATAACATATATCACATGCTCATTTCTAACTTATCATAACATGGAAACTTCAATTACAATAGTAAGACGAAGATTATTACCTCATTTAGCCCAAATAATGTCCAAGCGTAAAAGTCGATCCTTAGCAACTTTTAGATCCTCTTCTTATGTTCCAATCCACTCCAAGCACTCCTTAGAAGCTCATGAAGGACTCCTCTTCAAATTCCATCTTCAAAGTTGAAGAACACCCTAGGGTTTCGCCTTGCGACTAACGTAAAAACGTCGTTTTTCCGGGATCTTTCTATTGAGATATCCTTACAATACCCCTAGGAACCTTGGGTTAAAGTCTTGTGAATTATGAACCACAATTGCAAAATTTTCTTGTTCTCCATTGCACAAAGCCGAGAGCTTTTTATTGTCAAGACAAGGTCTTGAAATTTTTTCTAAGTGTTAAAGGAAATTCTTGCTACTTAGGATGATTATATAACACAATGGAGGGTCTAGATCATAACACTTGTTAGGGTTGGATGGAAGAGATCAAGCCAAATGGCCCTTGGACTTAGGCAACAATATCAAGCTCTTTAATTAGCAAGACTTGGTCATCTTAACATTGGCCAAATGACCATTTTACCCTTGTATTAAATCGAGCAAGCCATGTGGGGGGTGCCATGTGTCGCCCTCCCATTCGTCCATAAAATTTCGTAGCCCTCGTGGGCCCCACAAAACGTAAAATTCCTCGGGTGGACCCCACGTGACCAAATCCGTAAAAAATAAATTTCCATAATGAAAATACATTCCATACTCTTCAAAAGAATCTAATTCTCACCAACGAACATTTTTCCTTTCCGACGTTCGGAAGATTTTTCCTTCGGAAAAACAATTCCTTCTTTCCGTACCAATTTCAAGTCTTGTGTTTCTTACGTACATTCTCTTAAACATGTCCTTGAATTACGGGGTGTAACATTCTTTCCCCCTTAGAAACATTCGTCCCCGAATGTTCTTTCGGAGTCCAATCTAATTAGATAGCGACATAGTCTCCTTTTACTGCACCCTTCATACAACATATGCCACCCATGGCCACATAACAATACTTATACTAAAATGTCAACCTTGGCACTCACGAAGCCAACTAGTCCATACTCATAATGACCTCAAAGTTTGTCGTAATCATCTCTACTTGGTCTACTAGGGTCTGAAGACTGTATCATCACCGGGCAAATCTCATATACCCGCTCAGCTACCACCCTAAACACTCACGGGTGTAGTTACCTCGAAAGGTTATTATGGATTCATGCTCTATTCTTCTACACTTGGTTGCTATCTTTCTTACTGGTCGTACTCTTTCCGTACTTCCAGCTCATACTAACATACATACATAACCTCCATCCCGATTCTGGCCTCCAATATTTGGAGTCACTCTATTAAACAATATAAGGCCATTTTTGGCTCTCACGACCTGCTTCCGGTGGAACGAGTCCACGAACCCGTAAAACAATTAACTAGACTTGAGCCTTGCACCCTCGTGACCCTGTTACGTAGTTGAACTACTACCAACTGATCCCACTCCATTTCAAACTATGAGGCGACCCGTAATAGGTCCTCAACCCGACTCAGCGTCGCACTTAACTCTTATCCTTGGTCTGAATAAAATCTTATTGACCGAGAAGGCCATATATATCTAAGGTCTCGGCAGTTATCAATATTCTTAGGCTCGCAATTTCCATGCTCCAAGCCTACCTTACCAGTCCCCATGAAAACGAGTACCATAAGTTCTCAATATACCATAATCGTGTCGTCTTGATCACAACAACCATTACTTACTCCATACAGACCTCATCCGTACAATTCTCTTAAGCCTACCACGTAGCTTAATCTATTAACATGGCATTCCATTAAGTTCCTTAACATGACTTCTTAAGGGTTTACTACCCTATCAGATAGCTCATCATTTCCCAATAATCTCAAAATAAAACATAAGACCTTGGCGAGAATTCATTAAATGTTCCATACCGACCCGGTATCTAGTTAGTCCTTACCAACTCTTGGTAATCGAAAACCATTCTAGGCAACCCATAAATGACCCTCATACATAACTCCATATAGTTGTATGTCATAATACCAACTATACTACAATCATTACCAACCTGGATACGCAATCCACATAGCCCTTCCTGGGTCACTGCTGCCTTTCTCATAGCTGCAACCAACATAACTCGTTAGGGAGAGACGACCCTAACAACACAGCTCTATCGCACGATCTCAGGGTGAGAAGAATGGAAACCAATCCTAAATATCCTGCAGCCTCCTGATTATAGATGTGGTGCACAACACACCGATAATCAAGACTCTACTAGACACGGTCTGTAGACACTTTTCGAGGACTAACTTGTTACACCCCGTATTTACAGGACATGTTTTAAGAACGTAAGTAAGAACTCACAAGTGTTAAGATTTGAGACTTGTAAAAATTTAGCGGAATTATGAAATTGTCGGAAAACGTACTATTGTGACGAATGGGAGGGCGACACGTGTCACCCCCTTATTTGATCCCTTGGTCGAATTAGGCATGGCTAAAATGGTCATTGACCATAGTCTTGGATGACCAAGTCTTGCAAGTAGCAAGCTTGACAATCTTGACCAAGTCAAAGGACCCACAAGGTCTTGATATTTAGTAAGAGCTTATCCTAGCCACCCAAATGTTTGCATCATGACCCTCCAATGTGCTTTATATTACTACTAGTAGCAAGAGAGAGCTAACACTTAGCCAAATTTCACACAAAATTGATGAACATTGAAGCTTAGCTCTCGGGTTCACCTTGGAAAAAAAAGAAAAATCTTTGTTCCTTGTTCTTTTAGCTCCCCACTTTAAACCAAGGTTCTTATGTGTATTGTAAACATATCTCAATAGAAAAATCTTGGAAAAAGATAGTTTACGGGTTAGTCGCAAAACGAAAACCTAGTTGTCTTTCTAGGTTTTGTTGGAGATTTGAAGGATTTTGTTGGTGTTGTTCTAAGGGTCTCAACAAGCGAATTGAAGTGTCTTGGAGAGGCTCTAAACTACTAAGGAGCGACTTCGGATTGGAGTTGGATTAAGGTTCATTGAGGTATAATCTTGTCTTTTAAAGGTGTTACAAGATTATATAATTATATTGTTGTTGTTAGCTTTACATGTTGCTAGCATGAAGTTGATATGTTGAAGTTTATAAGTATTATGGATTGCTTGTAGCTTAAATCCGAAATGTTATACAAGCCACTTGAAATTGGATTACTATTTGGTCGTTTATTAGAAATCGTCGCATGTTACTTACTTGAAGATTATGGTAGTTATAATCAAATGCGACTTGATATCATGTTATGCTACCAACTTGGATTGAAATGGAAATTGGATAAGAATTGGTATTGTTGAACTCAATGTGGCCGAATTTGGACTTATAGTTGTACTAGTTTGTTATCGTTTGTGGGGCGGAATTTTACACGTCTAGTAGGCGTGTAATCCCCTATTGATTAATTGTTTTGATTGTGCCTTAAATGTGGCGTGTTTGGTTATTGTATTCGGCCTTGAAAAAGGTGGCAAAGTTAGTAAAAACAAAGGAGGTGCTGTCCGATTTTCCGTAGAATTTAGCGACTTGACACTTATAATATTCTACGTTTGAAGTAAGGCTTTAATAGACGTATTGTGAATATTATAGGTTGACATACTACGGGCGGGACTTTGTACTTGGCAAGTGGTTGACCCGGCGAGGTATGTAGAACTTTTCCTATCTTTTGAGCATGACTAGTTGTACGTATATAGTACGGTAGACGTACATGACCTTGATATCCTTTACTAGTTTTATGAATAGCCAAGCCGGGTGAGTTAGTAGATTAACTCACTTCTTGAAAGTATTAAGGATGTCAAATGTTTTATTAAAGTAAAGGGACTTGAAGAGTTTTAAAGTATGAGGTACTTGTTCCATTTTAAACGTATAAGTCCCTTGGATAGGAAATTGTATATGACTAAGGTATAAAGTGAATATAACGACTTTATGGGGAGTTGGTTATATTGGCTTTATGGAAAGATAAATGGCTTGATTTAATGGAAGGCAATTCGATTTTAAGGCATCAATTGCCTAAGGTTTTATAAGAAAAGGAGTCACTTGATTTAGAAACCTAACTTTACTTCTAACGGTGTTGTGACTTGCCTTGAAAATGTAATTTGGACTTGATACTAGGATTAATAGTATCTTGGAAGTTTTCTACTAAAAAGAGTCATTTGTTTTAAAGAGTAGAAGTACGTAGTACTTTGGGTAATTCCCGGATTTTTTTTTTATAAAAGACATGTTAGTGCCTTAAGTAAACTAAAATGAGAGTGTAGACGAATAAGACTAATAAGAAGTTAGGGGGATTTCTAACTTGCTTATTTATTGTATGATGGCCGGTTGAGATAGGGTAAGAGTATAAGTGAGGGGCAAACCCCCAAGACGCTATACCACCTTCTCCAGGATAAGAGTATAAATGAGGGGTAAACCCCCAAGACGTTATACCACCTGTATTATTACCTTCTTCAGGGTAAGAGTATAAATGAGGGGCAAACCCCCAAGACGTTATACCACCTGCTTCAGGGTAAGAGTATAAATGAGGGGTAAGAACCCTAAGACGTTATACCACCTGTTTCTATGGGTTCGCTACCCATGATTTGATCGGGAGTCTCCTATTGTGATGTTGTACGTATTCCCTTGATTTTACTCTCATTGTTAGTAAGGCACTGTGTACTGTAATTTTTGTTATCATACATGTCTCCGGCTTTGTTTTAAACTTATGTTGTAATTACAGTACTTTCCAGTTTTACATACTTAGTACATATTATGTAATCGACTTTCTTCCTGGCCGCTCACGCCGCAGAAAGTGGTAAGAGTGGTGGATCCACATTCTTAGGATCACTTATCAGACGTCAGAAGCTCCATTTATTCGGAGGCTTGTCTCATTTTGGTACAGTCTTATCCCTGGTGTTGTAGATTTATGTACATTCAGGGGTATGGCGGGGCCCTGTCCCGCCACAGTTGTTATTCCTAGAGGTCTGTATTCACATTTGTGGTTGAGCTGTAAGAACTGATGTTGTACAGTTGTACTTTTGATTATGTTATATATTGGAAGGCGACCTTATCAGCTAGCCTGGGATGTTTTATTGTTACACACGTGTTTATGTTGTGTATGTTCTGCTGCTATTCTCTGATGTATACCTGGACAGGGTGCCTGGTAGGCACCGCCGCGCCCGTGTCGTCGTGACAAAAGTGGTATCGAGCGATTAGTCCTCGGAAAGTGTCTACGCATCGTGTCAGTAGAGTCTTGATTATCGTGTCAGGCACCACATCTATAATCGTGAGGTCGCAGACATTTAGGATTGATTTCCATTCTTCTCTCTCTGAGATCGTGCAGTAGATCTGTCTTATTAGGATGAATCCTCTCTGACCTAGTCTTATGAAACAGATATGCCTCCACGGAAGGCGACCAGGCCTGAAGGCAAGGCAGCAGGAGGCGCTAGCGGTACTCGAGGTTACACGGACTGGCACGTGCTATGCACGAGGTAGTAAGCGGTCGGCGAGTTCACCACGCCGACAAGACAGAGGAGCCGAGAGCGGCAGAGCTCCAGAGGTTCCGTACGAGCCTCGAGCCCGCACCGAGGCCGAGTATAGAGACTACGGGGAGCAGATCCGGTTATTGACAAGTATAGTAGTCTGACAAATACGACAGAGCAGCAAACACCCTAGGGCCGACGCTTATGAGTTAGGGATTTTTTGGGTTGTCATCCACCTGAGTTTTATGGTTCGAGGTCGGATGAGGATCCGCAGGAGTTCATTCGGCACTACAATGACCATGCGAGTTCTTAGGGCTTCAGAGACGAGTTCATTACGCTAGCCACCTACCCGTAGCGCGATATTGCGATGAACTTGTATGAGTAATGGATGTTTTCGAGAGGTGATGATGCTCTTCCAGCAGTTTGGGAGTAGTTAACAGAGGCCTTCATGGTTCACTTTTGCCTCCCGAGATGAGAGCCCTGCAGACAGATTCTTGACCTCGAGGCGTAACGAGGACTATCGCGAGTATAGCTTGAGTTTGACTCCTTGGCCAGACATGCGCAGACTATTGTAGCTGACATGGCGGATAGGGTTCATCGTTTTGTGATGGGGCTTGACCGTCATATGATTACTGCGTGCTTAGGTGTGGCTCTTCAGCCCGGTATGGACATCGCCGGATGCAGCTCATGCGAGGGATAGAGGATAGAGAGGAGGACTATATTGACTCAGCCACCAAGAGGCCGTGACATCGTGGTCTCAGGCGCTTCGAGGCTGACCTTTCGCAGAAGCATCAGTCCACTTTCCACCAAAGACAGAGTGCTCCTTCACGGTTTTATGGCAAGAGGTCTGAGCAGCCAGGTCATTCAGGAACAGTCGTGGCCCGGACTTCGGATTTCGCGAGGCGTGAATCACACCGATCGGGACCACCCACACCTCAGTGTGCTCGATGCGGTAGGTTCCACCAGGGTGAGTGTCGCAGAGCTTTGGGAGCTTTTTACTCATGTGGCCAACAGGGCCATTTGAGGAGAGATTGTCCGTCTAGAGGCGGCATGGGTGGTACGGCGGCGTGATCCGCTGGCTGGTCTTCTTCCTTCAGGTTATGCGCCCGAGGCGTGGTACTCACGATCGCAGCCGCGGTAGAGGTCGTGGTGGTGGTTCCAGTTCTAGCGATCCACAGAATCGCATATATTCTCTAGCCAGCCGCCAGGATCAGGAGGCTTCCCCTGACGTCGTCATAGGTACATTATTGATTTCATGCTGTGACGTTTATGCTTTGATAGATCCAGGTTCTACCTTGTCCTATGTGTCCCCTCTTATTGCGGGTAGAATCGGGATAGAGCCGGAGTCGATAGAGCCTTTTGAGGTAGCTACGCCAATGGGAGATTCGGTGTTAGCTGAGCGGGTGTACAGAGGTTGTCCGGTTTATATTTACATCGCCGACTTGCAGACTTGATAGAGCCGAGATGATGATTTTGATGTCATTATGGTATGGATGGTTGGCTTCTTGTTATGCCAACGTTGATCGTAGGGACAGTTGGTTCGGTTCCAGCTTCGCGAACCGCTTATCGAGTGGAAGCGGCAACACAAATACGCCGGCGGGTAGGTTTATTTCTTACCTCAAGGCTAGGAAGATGGTGCGAAAGGGTACATCTATCATCCGGTTCGGTATTTGATACGCAGGCCGAGGTGCCGATTCTTGATCGCACGATGGTTAGGAGTTTCGGATGTGTTCCTGATGATCTTCCGTATCCTCCCGAGAGGAGATTGAGTTTTGTGTTGACACGTTGCCAGACACTCGACCTATTTCCATTCCGCCATACAGGATGACACCTGCTGAGTTGAGGGAGCTAAAGGACCAGCTGAAAGATTTGGTGGAGAAAGGCTTTATCAGGCCTAGTGTATCTCCCTGGGGAGCGCCGGTGTTGTTCGTGAAGAAGAAGGATGGGACGCTGCGTATGTGTGTTGATTACAGACAGCTGAATAAGGTAACCATTAAGAATAGGTACCCCTTCCCCAGGATTGATGATTTATTTGACCAGCTGTAGGGTGCGAGGTATTTCTCAAAGATAGACATGCGGTCTGGTTATCATCAGGTTCGAGTTCGAGAGGCAGACATCCCAAAGACTGCATTCAGGACCCGGTATGGGCACTATGAGTTTAGGGTTATGTCTTTCGGTTTGACCAATGCTCCAGCGGTATTTATGGATTTGATAAACCGGGTGTTCAAGTCATTTTTGGATACATTTGTGATTGTATTCATTGATGACATCCTGGTTTATTCGCCACGAGCAGAGAGCATGCAGATCACTTGAGGATCAGATTGGGTCCTCCGAGCGGCAGCTTATTCGCCAAGTTCTCCAAGTGTGAGTTTTGGTTGGCCTCTGGCATTCCCGGGCATATTATTGGGGCTGATGGTGTTCGCGTGGATACGGCAAAGATTGCGGCAGTCAAGTCTTGGCCGAGACCTACTACTCCGACCGAGGTGCGCAGTTTCTTAGGGCTGGCAGGGTATTATCATAGGTTTGTGGAACATTTTGCTTCGATTTCAGCACCGTTGACTAGGCTGACTCAGAAGGCAGCCAAGTTCCGATGGACGAGAGCTTGCGGCGTGGTTTCCGATTCTTTGAAGAGAGGTTGACTACAGCCCCAGTTCTTACTCTTCCTGAGGGGTTAGACGGGTACGTGATCTATTGTGATGCCTCGGGTATCGGGCTATGGGGTTCATGTGGATATCTATACAGACCACAAGAGCCTCCAGTATATCTTCAGGCAGAGGAGTCGGGCAGAGCGAGGCGGTGGTTAGAGTTCTTTGAAAGACTATGATGTTGATATTCTATACCATCCGGGGAAAGCCAACGTAGTTGCTGATGCCTTGAGTCGTAGATCGATGGGGAGCCTGTCAGAGGTACAGCCAGAGAGACAGGACATGGTCCGTCAGATCCACCAGTTAGCGAGCCTTGGGGTTCGATTGATCGATACCGACGATAGTGGGTGTCCCGACCCGTTCCCGGGCACGTGACTGGTGTCTTACCCCGGGCACCCTAGTGATACAACATCAGAGAAAAACCAGCGGAAATAAAACATAAACATGAAACAAGAGATATGATAAATAAACAGGCCAACCAAAACGATTGCCTCCTTGCATATATACAGAAATTTTGAACAGTTACATCCTTTTTTACAAACCAAGTACTCATTGCTCACGAATGAAGTTTCACACTTTTTAACAAAATTCATATCGATTCAATTAGGTCAAGTCTCTTACCTTTTAAGATCAAGTCTCTTAACTTCTAAAATCAATAAACCATTCTTTTTATCTTTCTTAAGTCGTTATACCTAGCTTCACATAAAGCTAGTATAACTCTTAAGCTTTTAAAACCAAGTGTTACTCTTCTTTCAAAAAGGTTTCTTAATTCTTTTGAAATACTTCAAGATTCTTATTATTCAGGCTTAAGTCAAAAGACATTGCCGTACAACTACGTTCAGTTAACACACGTACGTCTACCGTACTATATATATATATTCTTTTAAAAATATCATGCTCAAGAGTATAGGAAGAATCACATACCTCGCGATGATTATCGACTATTAGCAAATAGCTCCAAAGTACTGTAATCCTGCTAGCCTCTTCCACCCTTCGAGTAGAATACGCTACTCGCAGTACTTCAACCTATAACGGTCATTCAAGTCTATCAATGTCTAGACTACACTGTAGAATAATTCTACGGAAAATTGGGCAGCACTTCCCTACCCGCCAACTACACAAGTTTACTGTGAATACAGTCCTATGTAAGTACAGTTCAAACTTCTTCTGTAATATCCTTCTATTACAGTTCAATTCTCTTCTATGTATCTTATATACATTTCTATACTACTACAGTATGTAATTTCCAATTACAATAGAAGGTCAAGAGTATTTACCTCGATAAGCCCAAAATTATCCGAGATAAAAGTCGATCCTGAGCAAGGTTTAGCTCCTACTCCGTGCGCTCCAATTCGCTCCAAGAAACCCTTAGAAGTTCTACACACTTCTACTAAGTACTCCAACCAATTATGGAGATTTTTCCATAGGGTTTCGTTTAGTGGCTAAAGGAAAGTATAGTAGTATTTTCCGGGCTTTTCAGAAAGAGGTACTTGGAAATTCTACAAAGGTTTTGGGCTAGAGTATTTTGGCATTAAAACAATACTTGAGAAGTATTTCTCAACCAATGGGGGTGGTATTTTACGAGAACAACTAGGCAGGGGATACTTCGCCAAGGCCTCTCAGGGGAGGGGACCTTGACGAAAACTACACTAAGGGGAGAAGGGGGCTCTCGGCTAGAGCTCTCAAGAGGGGGGAAAGGGATTTCAAGACTTAGAAATCATTTGAGGGAAGAAGAAACCTTCAAGTTAGGGGAGTATTTATAGGCCAACCAATGGCCAACCAATGGCCAAGATGAAGCCAAGTGCTAGGCAAGTGTAAGGCCAAGATTTGGGCAAGTGTACCTTATCCATCTACCACCAAAATATCCTACCAACTCCTTGACCACAAACAAGGCAAAAAACGTGCCAATGTTCTCGCCCAAACCGTCCACTTGAGGGTGACAAGTGTCACCCTCTCGTTGGTCCAAAATATTTCATCTCTCGGAAAAATCCGCAAAAATAATAAATGACATAGCCGTATTTTTCCCTTCGCAAAGTTTGGAAAACGTTTCGTCGGAAAACGATTCTTTTCGTGTGTTGTGCACAAAATTTCGTCCTTGCCTAACCTTAAGGCTTAGACTTTTATACGTACGCCCTTACGTACATACTCTGGAAATACGGGGTATAACATTCTCCCCTCCTTAGAAACATTCGTCCCGAATGTTCCTTCTCAAGACAGATAACGATAAAGTTCCTCTTAACTTAAACAAGTTGCCAATGCCACACATGGCCACGAAATAACACACGCGTAAATACTTAAATCCAAGTCCACGAGGAATCACCTCGATCATTACAAAACTCCCACCCAAGGTCTAAAAGATATTCCCCTCGCATCTTCACTTCACAAAAGAAATGATCGCTTCCGTTCTCATAGCACATGCTCGCTTCCTTCCTTTCTCGTCGTACCCTTCTTGAACACTTGAACTCTTCCTAGTATACGTACCATACCTCAGTCGTCACTTCAGTTCCCAAAATTTCTGGAGCCACTACTTCCAAACTTGGTCATCTTACTAGCCTCTATCTTCTTTAAGGCCATTTCCGGCCTTCACGATCCGATTCTGGTCGAACATATCCACGAACTCATACGATGGTCACCTAAACCTGGGCCTAGCACCCTCGTGACCCTGCCCCCTGGCGGGACCACCTCGAACTGACCCCACCACATTTCAGGTCGCGGGTTGACCCGCGATTGGTCCTCAACCCGACCCGCTATCGCGCTAAACACTTGTTCCCCCGATCCGGAATAATCTCACAACTCAAGTCAGGAAAACCTAGTGGTCTTCTTAGCTCAACTACCCTCTTTCATTTCAAACCACTCAGGGACTTATCACACAAATATATCCCACGTATACTATGCACCCCGACAAGGGTCAACACAAACATAAATCTTTTACTCAAGATGGCCTCGCATCTAAGGTCTCTACGTGTAATATTCTAAGGTTCACAATTTCCCTGTCCCCAAACTTACCCTTCTAACTAACCATGTTTTCTAATCACCATTTTAACATAATGTTATCTGAACATAATACTTAACACTTCACCATAACATCAACGCATACTAGTCTCTAGAGGGGTAAGAATATACCTGTAACATCTGCTCCACTCTAATCGTAGGCACACTGCAGGCGTAGCATAGGTATGAAGCGATGAACACATCGACCGTAGATCGTGTCATTCTACCTGAATCCCTCCTTCTAGGACAGTCCCTCGTCACATGGCCCTGACGGCCGCAGGTGAAACAAGCACCAGTAAGAAGACGACACTCCCCGGGATGACGTTTGCCGCATCGTGCACACTGAGGAAAGCATGAACCCGACTGGCTAGAACCCATGTATACCTGTGAACCAGAAGCCCTGGAGCTCTGACCAGCTCCCGAATACCCTGAACGTCCTGAAGACTGTGGAGGACCACTCTGTACTGGCGGAGGTACATAACTAACCTGCTGCTGAGGCGGTCCGCCTCGAAAGTTACCAAAGGACCCTGCTGTCCTGGCCCTCTTCTGCTGATCTCGGTCATTCCGTCGACCTCTCCGCTCCTCACACCCCAGTGCATAAGCCTGCATGCGGGCAATGTCCATGCCCGGCTGAAGAGCTACACCCGAACAAGCCAAAGACAAGTCGTCATCGAGCCCAGTGACGTAGCGGTGCACTCTGTCCTCCATGTCGGCTACTAATGCGGGGACGTACCGAGCTAATGAGTCGAACTCCACATTGTACTCCCGAACCGTACGCCCGCTCTGCCTCAACACCAAAAATCTGTCGGCCCGAGCCCTCCTCATCTGTGGAGGCAAGAAATGTGCAAGAAATGCCTCTGAGAACTCGTTCCAAATAGCTGGAGGCGCATGCTCCCCCCGGGACAGCTCCCACGAATCAAACCAGTCGACTGCGGTATCACGCAGCCGATGTGAACCTAAGACCACTGACTCGGTCTCCGAAGCCTTGATCACTCTCATGATCCGCTGTAACTGTCGGATGAACTCCTGCGGATCGTCCTCAGGCCTCGATCCATAAAACACTGGCGGGCTGCAACTCAGAAAGTCCCGCAGTCTCAAACTATCCGCTCTCGGGTGAACTACGGGTACTACCGGTACCGGAATCGCTGGGTCCAGCTTATCCTCGTGCCTTGCCACTATCCTGGCCAAAAGCTGGGCCATCTCCTTGTAACCCATCTCCTCTGCTCCAGGCTGTGGGACTGGAGGCTCAGGTATTGTGGCCTCAGCAGCCACTGCTGCGGCTCTAAACTCTGCCGGGGCTGACGGCGTCGCAAAACTCATCGTCTGAAGCGCTATCTCAGGTAAAGACCGGGCCTGCGCCCTCGTACTCCTCTGTACTCTATTCGCAGCTCTCTCTGCTGCCTTGCCCTTCTGGGCCCTGGTTGCCTTGCGTGGAGGCATAACTGGTAAAAACGAGAATACGTCAGAGGGGTCCAACTTATCACACAACTCTAAGGCACGATCTCAGAATGAGAAGAATGGAAACCAATCCTAAATGTCCTGCAGCCTCCTGATTATAGATGTGGTGCACAACACACCGATAATCAAGACTCTGCTAGACACGGTCTGTAGACACTTTCCGAGGATTAACTGCTCTGATACCACTTTTGTCACGACCCGTTCCCGGGCACGTGACTGGTGCCTTACCCCGGGCACCCTAGTGATACAACATCAGAGAAAAACCAGCGGAAATAAAACATAAACATGAAACAAGAGATATGATAAATAAACAGGCCAACCAAAACGGTTGCCTCCTTGCATATATACAGAAATTTTGAACAGTTACATCCTTTTTTACAAACCAAGTACTCATTGCTCACGAATGAGGTTTCACACTTTTTAACAAAATTCATATCGATTCAATTAGGTCAAGTCTCTTACCTTTTAAGATCAAGTCTCTTAACTTCTAAAATCAATAAACCATTCTTTTTATCTTTCTTAAGTCGTTATACCTAACTTCCCATAAAGCTAGTATAACTCTTAAGCTTTTAAAACCAAGTGTTACTCTTCTTTCAAAAAGGTTTCTTAATTCTTTTGAAATACTTCAAGATTCTTATTATTCAGGCTTAAGTCAAAAGACATTGCCGTACAACTATGTTCAGTTAACACACGTACGTCTACTGTACTATATATATATATATTCTTTTAAAAATATCATGCTCAAGAGTATAGGAAGAATCACATACCTCGCGACGATTATCGACTATTAGCAAATAGCTCCAAAGTACTGTAATCCTGCTAGCCTCTTCCACCCTTCGAGTAGAATACGCTACTCGCAGTACTTCAACCTATAACGGTCATTCAAGTCTATCAATGTCTAGACTACACTGTAGAATAATTCTACGGAAAATTGGGCAGCACTTCCCTACCCGCCAACTACACAAGTTTACTGTGAATACAGTCCTATGTAAGTACAGTTCAAACTTCTTCTGTAATATCCTTCTATTACAGTTCAATTCTCTTCTATGTATCTTATATACATTTCTATACTACTACAGTATGTAATTTCCAATTACAATAGAAGGTCAAGAGTATTTACCTCGATAAGCCCAAAATTATCCGAGATAAAAGTCGATCCTGAGCAAGGTTTAGCTCCTACTCCGTGCGCTCCAATTCGCTCCAAGAAACCCTTAGAAGTTCTACACACTTCTACTAAGTACTCCAACCAATTATGGAGATTTTTCCATAGGGTTTCATTTAGTGGCTAAAGGAAAGTATAGTAGTATTTTCCGGGCTTTTCGTAAAGAGGGTACTTGGAAACTCTACAAAGGTTTTGGGCTAGAGTATTTTGGCATTAAAACAATACTTGGAGAAGTATTTCTCAACCAATGGGGGGTGGTATTTTACGAGAACAACTAGGCAAGGGGGGGATACTTCTCGGCCAAGGCCTCTCAAAGGGGGAGGGGGACCTTGGACGAAAACTACACTAAGAGGGGAGAGAAGGGGGCTCTCGGCTAGAGCTCTCAAGAGGGGGGGGGGAAAGGGATTTCAAGACTTAGAAATCATTTGAGGGATGAAGAAACCTTCAAGTTAGGGGAGTATTTATAGGCCAACCAATGGCCAACCAATGGCCAACCAATGGCCAAGATGAAGCCAAGTGCTAGGCAAGTGTAAGGCCAAGATTTGGGCAACTGTACCTTATCCATCTACCACCAAAATATCCTACCAACTCCTTGACCATAAACAAGGCAAAAAATGTGCCAATGTTCTCGCCCAAACCGTCCACTTGAGGGTGACAAGTGTCACCCTCTCGTTGGTCCAAAATATTTCATCTCTCGGAAAAATCCGCAAAAATAATAAATGACATAGCCGTATTTTTCCCTTCGCAAAGTTTGGAAAACGTTTCATCGGAAAACGATTCTTTTTGTGTGTTGTGCACAAAATTTCGTCCTTGCCTAACCTTAAGGCTTAGACTTTTATACGTACGCCCTTACGTACATACTCTGGAAATACGGGGTATAACAGTGGGGTACGGGTTCGTGAGGTTGCCGAGTCTTCCATCGTTGATGAGGTGAAGAGGCGACAGTTTGAGGACCCAGTGTTGGTACAGTATCGTGATGCAGCTCTTCGGGAGGAGAAGAGTCTATTCGAGGTAGCGCCTGATGGGTCTTGAGATTTGGTGGTGTGTGTTCCCGATGTGTCGAGACTTCGTCGGCCAGATTCGGGAGGCATACGATGCTCGTTATTCTATTCATCCGGTCGACCAAGATGTACCATGACCTCGGATGTTTGTATTGGTGGGGCGGCACGAAGAGGACGTGGCGAGTTTTGTTACCTGATGTCCTAATTGCCGCAGTCAAGGTCGAGCACGAGGCCCGTGGATTATTGCGATCTATCGAGATTCCGACTTGGAAGTGGGAGGCGATCAACATGGACTTTGTTACGGGGTTACCACGCACTCGGAGGAAGTACGACTCCATTTGGGTTATTGTTGTGGTGACGAAAATCAGCCCATTTCCTTCCAATCGGGGCAGACGTTTTGGTGAGGACTATGCCAGATTGTACATCAGAGAGATTGTGAGGCTGCACGGTGTCTCGGTGTCAATTATATCCGATAGGGGAGCCCAGTTTACGGCTAACTTCTGGAGGTCTTTCCAGAAGGGTTTAGGGACACATGTGAGTCTCAGTACAACATTTCATCCTCAGACTGATGGGCAGGAAGAGCGTACTATCCAGACACTTGAGGATATGCTGCGAGCCTGCGTGATTGATTTCAGGGGTAGCTGGGAGGATCATTTACCTCTCGTAGAGTTTTCTTATAACAACAGCTACCATTCCAGTATACAGATGGCGCCATACGAGGCTTTATATGGGTGGAAATGCAGGTCGCCGATTGGTTGGTTCGACGTGGGCGAGGTACAGTTAGTTGGCCCAGACTTGGTTCAGCAGGTTGTGGATAAAGTAAAGCTTATCCAGGAGAGACTGTTAGCAGCTCAGAGTCGACAGAAGTCATATGCGGATAATCGGCGTCGGCATTTGGAGTTTCAGGTAGACGATTGGGTCTTCTTGAAGGTGTCACCCATGAAGGGTGTGATGAGATTCGGTAAGAAGGGGAAACTCAGCCCAAGGTACATTGGGCCCTACCAGATCATCCGTAGAGTGGGCAAGGTTGCCTACGAGTTGGATCTGCCATCAGAGTTAGAGGCAGTACATCCGGTCTTCCATGTTTCTATGTTGCGGAAGTGTATCGGTGATCCAGCGAGAGTTTTCCCTACTAGTGAGCTCCAGGTGACAGAGGGGTTATCGTATGAAGAGTGTCCCATAGCGATACTCGATCGCCAGGTCAGGCGACTGCGGACCAAGGATGTAGCTTCCGTCAAAGTCCTGTGGAGAAATGAAAACCGGGAGGAAATGACTTGGGAAGCGGAGGAGGACATGTTGAAGTATCCTCACTTATTTCCTATGCCTTCAGGTAAATTCATCTTCCCTTACTTGTCAAGTTTTTATTAAAGCATTTGTTTTGTGTAAATGCTATTATGTGGCCATGTGTGGCAGTATTGGTATGTCGGGTTGTGTAATGGAAACTATGTCGCTAATTATAAGTTTGACTCCGAAAGAACATTCGGGGACGAATGTTTCTAAGGGGGGGAAGAATTTTACACCCCGTATTTACAGGACATGTTTTAAGAACGTAAGTAAGAACTCACAAGTGTTAAGATTTGAGACTTATAAAAATTTAGCGGAATTATGAAATTATCGGAAAACGTACTATTGTGACGAATGGGAGGGCGACACGTGTCACCCCCTTATTTGATGCCTTGGTCGAATTAGGCATGGCTAAAATGGTCATTGACCATAGTCTTGGATGACCAAGTCTTGCAAGTAGCAAGCTTGACAATCTTGACCAAGTCAAAGGACCCACAAGGTCTTGATATTTAGTAAGAGCTTATCCTAGCCACCCAAATGTTTGCATCATGACCCTCCAATGTGCTTTATATTACTACTAGTAGCAAGAGAGAGCTAACACTTAGCCAAATTTCACACAAAATTGATGAACATTGAAGCTTAGCTCTCGGGTTCACCTTGGAAAAAAAAGAAAAATCTTTGTTCCTTGTTCTTTTAGCTCCCCACTTTAAACCAAGGTTCTTATGTGTATTGTAAACATATCTCAATAGAAAAATCTTGGAAAAAGATAGTTTACGGGTTAGTCGCAAAACGAAAACCTAGTTGTCTTTCTAGGTTTTGTTGGAGATTTGAAGGATTTTGTTGGTGTTGTTCTAAGGGTCTCAACAAGCGGATTGAAGTGTCTTGGAGAGGCTCTAAACTACTAAGGAGCGACTTCGGATTGGAGTTGGATTAAGGTTCATTGAGGTATAATCTTGTCTTTTAAAGGTGTTACAAGATTATATAATTATATTGTTGTTGTTAGCTTTAC
Organism: Przewalskia tangutica; assembly: GCA_029844215.1. Lineage (NCBI taxonomy): Eukaryota > Viridiplantae > Streptophyta > Magnoliopsida > Solanales > Solanaceae > Przewalskia > Przewalskia tangutica. Next base: position 86,992,629 of record CM056726.1, on the reverse strand, counting down.
ATGTTGCTAGCATGAAGTTGATATGTTGAAGTTTATAAGTATTATGGATTGCTTGTAGCTTAAATCCGAAATGTTAGACAAGCCACTTGAAATTGGATTACTATTTGGTCGTTTATTAGAAATCGTCGCATGTTACTTACTTGAAGATTATGGTAGTTATAATCAAATGCGACTTGATATCATGTTATGCTACCAACTTGGATTGAAATGGAAATTGGATAAGAATTGGTATTGTTGAACTCAATGTGGCCGAATTTGGACTTATAGTTGTACTAGTTTGTTATCGTTTGTGGGGCGGAAGTTTACACGTCTAGTAGGCGTGTAATCCCCTATTGATTAATTGTTTTGATTGTGCCTTAAATGTGGCGTGTTTGGTTATTGTATTCGGCCTTGAAAAAGGTGGCAAAGTTAGTAAAAACAAAGGAGGTGCTGTCCGATTTTCCGTAGAATTTAGCGACTTGACACTTATAATATTCTACGTTTGAAGTAAGGCTTTAATAGACGTATTGTGAATATTATAGGTTGACATACTACGGGCGGGACTTTGTACTTGGCAAGTGGTTGACCCGGCGAGGTATGTAGAACTTTTCCTATCTTTTGAGCATGACTAGTTATGCGTATATAGTACGGTGAGCGTCATGACCTTGATATCCTTTACTAGTTTTATGAATTGCCAAGCCGGGTGAGTTAGTAGATTAACTCACTTCTTGAAAGTATTAAGGATGTCAAATGTTTTATTAAAGTAAAGGGACTTGAAGAGTTTTAAAGTATGAGGTACTTGTTCCATTTTAAACGTATAAGTCCCTTGGATAGGAAATTGTATATGACTAAGGTATAAAGTGAATATAACGACTTTATGGGGAGTTGGTTATATTGGCTTTATGGAAAGATAAATGGCTTGATTTAATGGAAGGCAATTCGATTTTAAGGCATCAATTGCCTAAGGTTTTATAAGAAAAGGAGTCACTTGATTTAGAAACCTAACTTTACTTCTAACGGTGTTGTGACTTGCCTTGAAAATGTAATTTGGACTTGATACTAGGATTTATAGTATCTTGGAAGTTTTCTACTAAAAAGAGTCATTTGTTTTAAAGAGTAGAAGTACGTAGTACTTTGGGTAATTCCCGGATTTTTTTTTTATAAAAGACATGTTAGTGCCTTAAGTAAACTAAAATGAGAGTGTAGACGAATAAGACTAATAAGAAGTTAGGGGGATTTCTAACTTGCTTATTTATTGTATGATGGCCGGTTGAGATAGGGTAAGAGTATAAGTGAGGGGCAAACCTGTTACACCCCGTATTTACAAGACATGTTTTAAGAACGTACGTAAGAACTCAAAGGTTAAGGTTTGAGACGAGTAAAAATTTATCAGAATTTTGGAATTTGTCGGAAAACGAAATATTGCGACGAGCGGGAGGGCGACATGTGTCACCCCCCTTAATGGTCTTGGACGAAAATGTGATGGAGAAAATGGTCATTTGACCCTAATTTAAAAGACCAAGTCTTGCTAGCCTTAGAGCTTGACAACATTGACCAAGTCAATGACCCCACTTAGTCTTGATATTTAGAAAGACTTCATCCAAGCCACCCAATTGGTTACATCTTGACCCTCCATGTCCCTATATAATACTAGTAGTAGTGAGACAAGTCCACACTTAGAAAAAAATTTCAAGAGAATTGGAAGAGCTAGAGCTTAGCTCTCGGCTTCATCAAGAAAAAGGAAGAAAAATTTTCGTTGCTTGTCCATTAAGCTCCAAACTTTAACCCAAGGTTCTTGAGTGTATAGTAAGCATATCTCAATAGAAAAACCCCGGAAAAAGAGAGTTTTCGTATTAGTCGCAAAGTGAAAACCTAGTGGCTTTCTAGGTTTTGGATTGGAAGCTTGAAGGAAAGTTGTTGGTGTGGTTCTAAGGGTCTCAACAAGCGGATTGAAGTGTCTTGGAGAGGCTCTAAACTACTAAGGAGCGACTTCGGATTGGAATTGGATTAAGACTCGTTAAGGTATAATCTTGTCTTTTAAAGGTGTTACAAGATTATATATTTATATTGTTGTTGTTAGCTTTACTTGTTGCTAGCATGAAGTTGATATGTTGAAGTTATAAATATTATGGAGTGCTTGTAGCTAAATCCGAAATGTTATATAAGCCACTTGAAAATTTGATTACTAATTGGTCGTTTATTAGAAATCGTCGCATGTCACTTACTTAAAGATTATGGTTGTTATAATCAAATGCGACTTGATATCATGTTATGCTACCAATTTGGATTGAAATGGAAATTGGATAAGAATTGGTATTGTTGAACTCAAGGTGGCCGAATTTGTACTTGTGGTTTGTAATAGTTTGTTATTATTTGTATTGGACTACCTTATAGATTGTGGTGAGCTAATTGGGGCTGTTTGGTTATTGTATTCGGCCTTGAAAAAGGTGGCAAAGTAAGTAAAAACAAAGGAGGTGCTGTCCGATTTTCCGTAGAATTTAGCGACTTAGCACCTAGAATATTCTACGTTTGAAATAAGAGGTTAATGGACGTATGGTGACCATTATAGGTTGAAGTACTAAGTATAGCGTATCCTACTTGAAGAATGGAATAGCTCAAGGTTGAAGTACTTTGGAGCATTTTGCTACTTGTCGACAATCGTCGCGAGGTATGTGAACCTCTTCCTTCCTTTGGCATGATTCTATGTATGGAATATACTTGTAGTATCATTTCATGTTTCCTTCTACTCTTAGAAGTTAAGAGGTAGTTGGGTGATTTACTCTATGTAGAACTTTTCCTATCTTTGAGCATGACTAGTTGCACGTGTGTAGTACGGTAGACGTACAACACCTTGATATCCTTTACTAGTTTATTGAATGGCCAAGTCGGGTGAGTTAGGAGATTAACTCGCTTCTTTGAAAGTATAAAGGATGTCTTAAGTTTTATTTAAAGTTAAGGGACTTGAAGAGTTTTAAAGTATGTGATACTTGTTCCGTTTTAGACGTATAAGTCCCTTGGATAGGAAATTATATTTTTGGCTAAGGCATAAAGTGAATATAACGACTTTATGGGGAGTTAGTTATATTTGCTTTATGGAAAGATAAATGACTTGATTTTAGTGAAAAGGCCACTTGTTTTTAAGGCATTAATTGCCTAAGGTTTTATAACAAAAGGAGTCACTTGTTTTCTAAAGGTTAAGAGACTAATTGTATTTTTGAAAGTTATGAGAATTGATTTGAAAGTATTTAATACTTGGTTTCAAAAAGTAGAAGTCTCTTGGTTATAAAAGGAACGGTTGGTCTAAACCATAAAGGGTTATAACGGCTTTATGGGAAGTTGGTTATAACGGCTTTATGGAAGGTTAAGAGAATGGTTTTCCCTAATAAAGTAATCAAAGAAATAACTTGTGTTAAGGAAGGGCAAATTGTTTTAAAGGTACCAATTGCTTAAGGTTTTTAATAAAGAAGTCACTTGATTTAGAAGCCGGTAATTGTATTTCTAAAAAGGTATTGTGACTTGTCTTGAAAGGTGGATAGGACTTGATACTACGGTTGTTAGTATCGGGGAAGTTTTATTTGGAAAAGAGTCTTTTGAAAAGAATGTACGTACGTAGTACTTTGGCCTGTTTAATTGAGAATAATTCTATGTGATGCCTTGAGTAGTACTTTGGCTTGATTAATTGAGAATTAGTCTAAGTGTGCCTTGATAAGTACTTTGGCTTGTTAAATGAGAATTATTCTATTTGTGCCCCGATAAGTACTTTGGCTTGTTAAATGAGAATTATTCTATTTGTGCCCCGATAAGTACTTTGGCTTGTTAAATGAGAATTATTCTATTTGTGCCCCGATAAGTACTTTGGCTTGATTAATTGAGAATTAGTCTAAATGTGCCTTGATAAGTACTTTGGCTTGTTAATTGAGAATAATTCTATGTGATGCCTTGATTAGTACTTTGGCTTGATTAATTGAGAATTAGCCTATGTGTGCTGGTGATAGCCTTTGAGTGCAAGTATTATGTTTTATTACGATGCCGCGACTCTCGGTTGGGAAGTGTCTTGTTGTAAGTACTTGGACGTACCGACAGTGATGTGGGATTCCACGGGTATGCTTCCGTTATTTGTAGTACTTGGGTTAAATTCCCGGATTTTTATAAAAGACATGGTAGTGCTTATGTCTTGTTTGATGGTCGGTCGAGATAGGGTAAGAGTATAAATGAGGGGCAAGCCCCAAGACGTTATACCACCTTCTCCAGGGTAAGAGTATAAGTGAGGGGTAAATCCCCAAGACGCTGTACCACCTGCTTTATGTGTTGTTTGACGACCGGTCGAGATAGGGTAAGAGTATAAATGAGGGGCAAGCCCCAAGACGTTATACCACCTTCTCCAGGGTAAGAGTATAAATGAGGGGCAAGCCCCAAGACGTTATACCCCCTGCTTTACCACCTTCTCCAGGGTAAGAGTATAAATGAGGGGTAACCCCCAAGACGTTATACCACCTGCTTTGATTGATATTATGGGCGTGAGACCCATGGTTATATTTTACACCTATAGCTATCGACAGTGATGTGGGATTCCACGGGCAGGAGATATATATATGTATTGTGTATGTGTACGCCGACAGTGAGGTGGGATGCCACGGGCGCGTCACATGGTTATATTTGACACTTATAGCTGTCGGCAGTGATGTGGGATTCCACGGGCAGGAGATATATATATGTATTGTGTATGTGTACGCCGACAGTGAGGTGGGATGCCACGGGCGCGTCACATGGTTATATTTGACACTTATAGCTGTCGGCAGTGATGGGGGATTCCACGGCCACACTTTGCTATTTTGTGTGACTTGATCGCGTCCTGAATTGGGCCGGGTAGTATATGCGTCCCTCCATAAAGGGCCGGATTGTGTTATGAAAGATAAGTAAGTTATATGGTAATGAACTTAATGATTTTCCTAATCATGTACATAAGAATGTGACTATAACTTTTATTGAAAATGGGAAAAGATAATAAGCTACGATTAAGTTCATAAGTGGTAATGACACGGCAGGATCTGGTATGTACTTTTTATACTTGTCCCTGTCATTCTTTTATTCTGTTATGATCTGTTTCTTGCGTTATTTACATTCCATATTAAATTTTTGTTATGCGACCCGCCGAAGTGCGTTAAATGCGCGAGTTTAGGTACCCATGTTGGTGATCCTTGCTCATAGGATCTCGGTTCAGTTTTGAGAAAAGCTCCATTTGCTCCGGAGGCTTATCTCTTGTACGGTTTCCCTGAGGTAGTAGATTCATGTATATTCAGGGGTATGGCGGGGCCCTGTCCCGCGATTGTTCGATTGTTATTCCTAAGTGCGTATTCACATATGTGGTTGACCGTAAGAAGCCCGAGTTATGCAGTTGTACTTTTGATTATGTTTATAGTATGTGTCACGACCCGACCCCGGGCCCGCGACTGGTGCCCTACCTGGGCACCCTATTCAAGTATACATCAGAGAATAGCAGCAGAACATACATGAAACTTATAAAATAAAATAACGAGAAATTAAACCACAGGTTAGCCGATAAGGCTACCTTCCTGGACACATATACATATACATAACAACAGCAGTCACATCCCTTTCCTTTTACAAACCAACCCACAATATGTAACTACAGACCTCTAAGAATTACAACTGCGGCGGGACAGGGCCCCGCCATACCCCTGAATGTACATAAGTCTACCACATCAGGGAAACCGTACCAAAAGATAAGCCTCCGGAGTGAAAGAGGCTTCTTTCCAAAAACTGAACAGAGATCCTAAGAGCAAGGATCACCAACCTGCGTACCTATCACCTGCGGGCATGAACGCACCCGAAAGTCGATAACAAAATTTGCAAGTATGGAACAGAAATAAAATGCAATAACCAAATCATATATGTATAAAAGAATGTCCTTTTTAACTCCTGAAATCAATCATATATTAACCGTTCCTTTCCTTCTTTCAATAAAATTTAACAACATATTCTTACATACATACTTAAGAGTTTAATCCAGTCTTTTTCACATAACTTACATATCTTACATAACATAATCCGGCCCATTTGCGGGGCACGGTGTACTGATGAATCATGTGACATAACCCGGCCCGCCTGTGGGGCTCGGTGTACTGTGGAATCATGTAGCATAATCCGGCCCGCCTGTGGGGCTCGGTGTAAGATGACGTAACCCGGCCTATGTGTAGGCTCGGGGTAATATGGCGTAATCCGGCCTATGTGTAGGCTCGGTGTATCTCATAACGTAATCCGGCCTATTTGTAGGCTCGGTGTATCTCATAACGTAATCCGGCCTATTTGTAGGCTCGGTGTATCTCATAACGTAATCCGGCCTATTTGTAGGCTCGGTGTGATTTTTCCTTACGTAACATTTTTAAACCATCTTTTCACTTCTTCTTAAGTCGTCATAACAACTTCCCATAAAGCTATTATAACAACCATTCATTTTAGAGAACTTATGTCACTTTTATTCTTACAACATTTAGGAAAACGGGATCCAAAGATACTACGTACATACATACTTAAAAAGAATCGTATCGCTTAAAACTTCATAACCCTTAAAAGACAATCAAAGTTCTTAGTCTTCAAACTTCATAACATACTTCCTTTAAAGCTCAATTTCTTATACAAAAACATATAAAGTTCCATACCTTCCAAAACCAAGTAATTCATTCCCTTAAAATCATATAACTTCCACTTTTAAAATCAATCCCCTTTTCACATATAAATTCAAGTAATTTTCGAACATAAAATCCACTTACTTACTTTAAACAAATCAAGACACATAGCCTTTAAATCAAATCTCATAACTTCCTAACCGTTCTTACCAACGTCTCCCATAAGACCTAGTAAGGACTTAGGACAATTTAAACATACTCTTAACTTAGATTCAACAATGTAAATACTTCTTAACTTCTAAGAGTAGAAGAAATCTTGAAATACTATCACATGGAGATTTCATACGTAGGATCATGCCAAGGAAAGAAGAGGTTCACATACCTCGCGACGATTGTCGACAAGTAGCAAAATACTCCAAAGTACTTCAACCTTGAGCTATTCCATTCTTCAAGTAGGATACACTATACTTAGTACTTCAACCTATAATGGTCACAGTACGTCCATTAACCTCTTATTTCAAACGTAGAATATTCTAGGTGCTAAGTCGCTAAATTCTACGGAAAATCGGACAGCACCTCCTTTGTTTCTACTCACTTTGCCACCTTTTTCAAGGCCGAAATACAATAACCAAACAGACCCAATTGGCTCACAACAATAAAGAAGGTAGTCCAATACAAATGAATAACTAAACAGCCCCAATTGGCTCACAATTTAGAAAGTAGTCAAATGCAAATGAATAACAAACTAAAAGTCCAAATTCGACCACCTAGAGTTCAACCATACCAATACTTATCAAATTTCCATTTCAATCCAAATTGTTAATCATAACATGATATCAAGTCGCATTTGATTAAAACTACCACAATCTTCAAATCAATAACATGCGACGATTCTAATAACGACTAAATTGAAATCCAACTTAACATGGCTTACATTACATTCCGGATTTCCAAGGCTACAATCAATCCACAATCCTTATAAACTTCTACATATCAACTTCATGCTAGCAACACATAAAGCTAACAACAACAATATAAATATATAATCTTGTAACACATTAAAGGACAAGATTATACCTCAACGAATCTTAATCCAATTCCAATCCGAAGTCGTTCCTAGTAGTTTAGAACCTCTCCAAGACACTTCAATCCGCTCGTTGAGACCCTTAGAACCATACCAACAACTTTCCTTCAACTTCCAATCCAAAACCTAGAAAGACCCTTAGGTTTTCGTTTTGCGACTAACCCATAAACTATTGTTTTCCAAGATTTTTCTATTGAGATATGCTTACAATACACATAGGAACCTTGGTTTAAAGTGTGGAGCTTAAAGAACAAGAAACAAAAAAATTTTCTTCTTGGAAGTGAGCTTGGCCGAGAGCACCTCAAGGTGTAGCACAATATTTGTGGAAATTTTTCTAAGTATGGAACTAGTCTTGCAATGTGAATGAATATATAAAACATTGGAGGGGGTAGATTAGAACACTTGTGAGGTTTGGATGAGTTTCTACTAAATATCAAGTCTATGTGGGGTCATTGACTTAGTCAATGTTGTCAAGCTCTAAGGCTAGCAAGACTTGTCTTCCTAACAAGGGTCAAACGACCCTTGTGCCTATGTAAAATTCGTCCAAGACATCACTAAGGGGTGACACGTGTCGCCTCCCATTAAATCCTGATATTACATTTTTCCGACAATTCCATAATTAGATAATTTTTTACAAGTCTCAAATCTTAACACTTGTGAGCTCTTACGTACTACCTTAAAACATGTCTTGTAAATACGGGGTGTAACATTCTTCCCCCCTTATAAACATTCGTCCCCGAATGTTCTTTCGGAGCTCAATCTATCATTCCTTGGCATAGTCTCATAAACTTGCACTTAGCAAAACCTAATTATGCCACATATGGCCCTAATATACCGCACTTGCATATTTATCGATCACATAGCAACCGATGAAACTATCCATAGTGTGCATCATCACTATTTACTCACATTAAAGGCATATAATGATTATCTTTTCGTACTTCCAACTTACTTCTAGCATCGTACATAATAATTTCAATATTATCCGTTCTTGATACTTAAACATAAAATAACCTTATCATGCATACAGATCGTAAAGGGCGAAGATATACTGAATTCATATAGGCGGTTCAAAGGACCGCTAAAATCGAAACTTCCACCACGACCGCCGCGGCTGCCGTGGATGAACATCCTGCCTAGCTACTGAAGGCGAAGAACCCGCAACTGATCAGGTAGACTTTTCTATCCCTCATGCAACTCTCCTACTAGGACAATCCCTCAACATATGGCCCTGACGGCCACAGGCAAAAGCAGGCACGATGCGGCGACATTCCCGTGGTGATGCGGCCACACCGTGAACATCGAGGAAGAGGGCCCATCTAGAACCCGTGTGCGATATCTGAATCCGAAGCCTGGAGCTCGACCGGCTCCCGAATTACCGGTGATCTAACCTTCGCGGAAATCGGGAAGGAGCACTCTGTCTTGGTGAATCAGACCTAGCCTGCTGCTGAGGCTCTCCGCCTTGAAAATCACCCTGAACCCCTGTCGTCCTGGCCCTCTTGGGCTGGCCTTGGCCTGGTCGGTCCTCTCTCTCCCTGTCCTCGATCCCCTGTGCATAAGTCTGCATCCTGGCAATATCCATTCCTGGCTGAAGGGCTACTCCCAGGCAAGCAGTGATCATATAACGGTCTAGCCCCATAACATAGCGATGAACTCTATCAGCCATGTTAGCCACAATAGTATGCGCATGTCTGGCCAAGGAGTCAAACTCCAAGCTATACTCTCTGATAGTCCTCCCGTTCTGCCTCAAGGTCAAGAATCTGTCTACCCGGGCTCTCCTCATCTCAGGAGGCAAAAAGTGATCCATGAAGGCCTCTGTAAACTCCTCCCAAACAGCTGGAAGAGCATCATCACCTCTTGAAAGCAACCACGACTCAAACCAGTTCAACGCGATATCGCGTAACCGGTAGGAGGCTAGCGTAACAGACTCTGTCTCTGAAGCCCTAAGAACCTGCGTGGTCCGCTGTAGCTGCCGAATGAACTCCTGCGGATCCTCATCAGACCTCGAACCATAAAACTCAGGTGGATGACATCCTAGAAAATCCCTAATCCGCAAACCGGCTGCAGGGTGCTGCTCACTTGTCATTTGCCCGACTACTATCTTGGTCAATAATCGGATCGCTCCCGTAGTCTCTATACTCGGCCTGCGGGCCCGGAGGCTCTGCGTGCGGAACCTCTGGAGCTCTGCGCCTCGGCTCCTCTAATCTGCCGGCGTGGTGAACTCGCCGACCCGCTACTACCTCGGGCATATTGCGTGCGACTCACGGTAACTCTGCGCCTTCTTGGCGGCTCTGCTGCTGCGCTTTGCCTTCTCGGCCTGGTCGCTTCCCGTGGAGGCATAGGCTGATTCACATACATAAGAATACGTCGAGGCGGATCAACCTATTAATACTGACTCTACCGCACGATCTCGAGTGAGAAGAATGAAACCAATCCTAAATGTCCTGCGGCCTCACGATTATAGATGTGGTGCACACACCGATAATCAAGACTCTACTAGACACGATGCGTAGACACTTTCGAGGACTAATCGCTCGATACCACTTTTGTCACGACCGACCGGGCGCGGTGGTGCCCTACAGGCACCTGCTCAATATACATCGAGAGAATAGCAGCGGAACATACATGAAACTTATAAAATAAAATAACGAGAAATTAAACCACAGGTTAGCCGATAAGGCTACCTTCCTGGACACATATACATATACATAACAACAGCAGTCACATCCCTTTCCTTTTACAAACCAACCCACAATATGTAACTACAGACCTCTAAGAATTACAATTGCGGCGGGACAGGGCCCCGCCATACCCCTGAATGTACATAAGTCTACCACATCGTGAAACCGTACCAAAGATAAGCCTCGGAGTGAAAGGGCTTCTTTCCAAAAAGCGACAGAGATCCTAAGAGCAAGGATCACCAACCTGCGTACCTATCACCTGCGGGCATGAACGCAGCCCCCCGAAGGGGGTCAGTACAACAGGTACCGAGTATGGAACAGAAATAAAATGCAATAACCAAATCGTATCTGTATAAAAGAATGTCCTTTTTAACTCCTGAAATCAATCATATATTAACCGTTCCTTTCCTTCTTTCAATAAAATTTAACAACATATTCTTACATACATACTTAAGAGTTTAATCCAGTCTTTTTCACATAACTTACATATCTTACATAACATAATCCGGCCCATTTGCGGGGCACGGTGTACTGATGAATCATGTGACATAACCCGGCCCGCCTGTGGGGCTCGGTGTACTGTGGAATCATGTAGCATAATCCGGCCCGCCTGTGGGGCTCGGTGTAGATAGCGTAACCCGCTATGTGTAGGCTCGGGGTAATATGGCGTGTCCGGCCTATGTGTAGGCTCGGTGTATCTCATAACGTAATCCGGCCTATTTGTAGGCTCAGTGTATCTCATAACGTAATCCGGCCTATTTGTAGGCTCGGTGTATCTCATAACGTAATCCGGCCTATTTGTATGCTCGGTGTATCTCATAACGTAATCCGGCCTATTTGTAGGCTCGGTGTATCTCATAACGTAATCCGGCCTATTTGTAGGCTCGGTGTGATTTTTCCTTACGTAACATTTTTAAACCATCTTTTCACTTCTTCTTAAGTCGTCATAACAACTTCCCATAAAGCTATTATAACAACCATTCATTTTAGAGAACTTATGTCACTTTTATTCTTACAACATTTAGGAAAACGGGATCCAAAGATACTACGTACATACATACTTAAAAAGAATCGTATCGCTTAAAACTTCATAACCCTTAAAAGACAATCAAAGTTCTTAGTCTTCAAACTTCATAACATACTTCCTTTAAAGCTCAATTTCTTATACAAAAACATATAAAGTTCCATACCTTCCAAAACCAAGTAATTCATTCCCTTAAAATCATATAACTTCCACTTTTAAAATCAATCCCCTTTTCACATATAAATTCAAGTCGTTTTCGAACATAAAATCCACTTACTTACTTTAAACAAATCAAGACACATAGCCTTTAAATCAAATCTCAAAACTTCCTAACCGTTCTTACCAACGTCTCCCATAAGACCTAGTAAGGACTTAGGACAATTTAAACATACTCTTAACTTAGATTCAACAATGTAAATACTTCTTAACTTCTAAGAGTAGAAGAAATCTTGAAATACTATCACATGGAGATTTCATACGTAGGTTCATGCCAAGGAAAGAAGAGGTTCACATACCTCGCGACGATTGTCGACAAGTAGCAAAATGCTCCAAAGTACTTCAACCTTGAGCTATTCCATTCTTCAAGTAGGATACACTATACTTAGTACTTCAACCTATAATGGTCACAGTACGTCCATTAACCTCTTATTTCAAACGTAGAATATTCTAGGTGCTAAGTCGCTAAATTCTACGGAAAATCGGACAACACCTCCTTTGTTTCTACTCACTTTGCCACCCTTTTCAAGGCCGAAATACAATAACCAAACAGCCCCAATTGGCTCACAACAATAAATAAGGTAGTCCAATACAAATGAATAACTAAACAGCCCCAATTGGCTCACAATTTAGAAAGTAGTCCAATGCAAATGAATAACAAACTAAAAGTCCAAATTCGACCACCTAGAGTTCAACCATACCAATACTTATCAAATTTCCATTTCAATCCAAATTGTTAATCATAACATGATATCAAGTCGCATTTGATTAAAACTACCACAATCTTCAAATCAATAACATGCGACGATTCTAATAACGACTAAATTGAAATCGAACTTAACATGGCTTACATTACATTCCGGATTTCCAAGGCTACAATCAATCCACAATCCTTATAAACTTCTACATATCAACTTCATGCTAGCAACACGTAAAGCTAACAACAACAATATAAATATATAATCTTGTAACACATTAAAGGACAAGATTATACCTCAACGAATCTTAATCCAATTCCAATCCGAAGTCGCTCCTAGTAGTTTAGAACCTCTCCAAGACACTTCAATCCGCTCGTTGAGACCCTTAGAACCATACCAACAACTTTCCTTCAACTTCCAATCCAAAACCTAGAAAGACCCTTAGGTTTTCGTTTTGCGACTAACCCGTAAACTATTTTTTTCCAAGATTTTTCTATTGAGATATGCTTACAATACACATAGGAACCTTGGTTTAAAGTGTGGAGCTTAAAGAACAAGAAACGGAATTTTTTTCTTCTTGGAAGTGAGCTTGGCCGAGAGCACCTCAAGGTGTAGCACAATATTTGTGGAAATTTTTCTAAGTATGGAACTAGTCTTGCAATGTGAATGAATATATAAAACATTGGAGGGGGTAGATTAGAACACTTGTGAGGTTTGGATGAGTTTCTACTAAATATCAAGTCTATGTGGGGTCATTGACTTAGTCAATGTTGTCAAGCTCTAAGGCTAGCAAGACTTGTCTTCCTAACAAGGGTCAAATGACCCTTGTGCCCATGTAAAATTCGTCCAAGACATCACTAAGGGGGGGTGACACGTGTCGCCCTCCCATTCGTCACAATATTACATTTTTCCGACAATTCCATAATTCCGATAATTTTTTACAAGTCTCAAATCTTAACACTTGTGAGCTCTTACGTACTACCTTAAAACATGTCTTGTAAATACGGGGTGTAACAGTATGGAAGGCGGCCTTATCGGCCAGCCTGTGTTGTCTTTTGTTTACACATATGTTTATGTTGTGTATGTTCCGCTGCTATTCTCTGATGTATACCTGAACAGGGTGCCTAGGTAGGGCACCAATCGCGGCCCGGGGTCGGGTCGTGACAAAACCCCCAAGACGCTATACCACCTTCTCCAGGATAAGAGTATAAATGAGGGGTAAACCCCCAAGACGTTATACCACCTGTATTATTACCTTGTTCAGGGTAAGAGTATAAATGAGGGGCAAACCCCCAAGACGTTATACCACCTGCTTCAGGGTAAGAGTATAAATGAGGGGTAAGAACCCTAAGACGTTATACCACCTGTTTCTATGGGTTCGCTACCCATGATTTGATCGGGAGTCTCCTATTGTGATGTTGTACGTATTCCCTTGATTTTACTCTCATTGTTAGTAAGGCACTGTGTACTGTAATTTTTGTTATCATACATGTCTCCGGCTTTGTTTTAAACTTATGTTGTAATTACAGTACTTTCCAGTTTTACATACTTAGTACATATTGTGATCGACCCCTTCCTCGAAATTTGCGTTCAATCTGCAGGAAAGGGTAAGCAGGTGGTGGATCCACATTCTTAGGATCACTTATCAGACGTCCGAAACTCCATTTATTCGGAGGCTTGTCTCATTTTGGTACAGTCTTCTCCCTGGTGTTGTAGATTTATGTACATTCAGGGGTATGGCGGGCCATCATACGATTATTATTCCAGAGTCTATATTCACATTTGTGGTTGAAATTTGTAGAAGCGATGTTGTACAGTTGTACTTTTGATTATGTTATATATTGGAAGGCGGCCTTATCGGCTAGCCTGAGATGTTTTATTGTTACACACGTGTTTATGTTGTGTATGTTCCGCTGCTATTCTCTGATGTATACCTAGACAGGGTGCCCAGGTAGGGCACCAGTCGCGGCCCGGGGTCGGGTCGTGACATAAATGCTCTGATACCACGTTTGTCACGACCCGACCCCGGGCCCGCTATTGGTGCCCTACCGGGGCACCCTTACAGGTATACATCAGAGAATAGTAGCGGAACATACATACATAAACTTAACAAGAAATAAATAATAGGTTAGCCGATAAGGCTACCTTCCTGGATACAAATAAATATATAAAACCAAAAGCAGTTACCTCCCTTTTTTTTCTTACAAAGCGACCCACAAGATATGACTACAGACCTCTAAGAGTTTGGACAAATAATATGACGGGACAAGGCCACACCGTACCCCTGAATATACATAACGATGATGACAAGTTCTAGAACATTGGAGCCATCTCAAAATGCTGAACCAGGATCCTAAGCCCACGGATCCACAACTGTGTACCTAAACCTGCGGACATGAACGCAGCCCCAAAATTGGTCGCATACAGTACCAAATATGGAGCGAAATAAGGTACATTAACAAATCATAATCATGCGAGAAGAATGGCGAGGCAAGTATAAAAAAAGTAAATACCAGATCCTGCCGTGCCATTACCACTCATGAACTTAATTGTACATCATTATCTTTTCCTGTTTCTCAATAAGAGTTATTGTCAAGTTCTTACGTACATACTTAGGAGAAATCATTAAGTTCATTACCATATAACTTACTTATCTTTCATAACATAAACCGGCCCTTTGTGGAGGGACGCCTATACTGCCCGGCCCAATCTAAGACGCGATAAAGTCACATAATTCTGCCCATAAAGGTATACTGCATAAAAATAGAAAGCTTATGATCAACTTAGGGTCATCTGCCCATAGTATCATTTAGCAATCCTACTCCTGGGACTATTTCACCCGCAAGGGCCGTATGGACCCGCATGAGGTATTCCTCGCATAGACTGTATCCGCCTGCATAGGTCGTGTGGACCTGCATGAGGTATTCCTCGCATAGGACTATTTCACCCGCACAGGACTATTTCACCCGCTTAGGCCCTACGGGCCCGCAATGAGCAAATACGTCATGCTCGCATCATGGGTAGCAAATCCATGGAGAGGTATAATGTATTGGGGGTTTACCCCGCAATTATACTCAGAATGTGTATAACGTCTTGGGGGTTTACCCCGCATTTATACTCAGGAGGTGTATAACGTCTTGGGGGTTTACCCCGCATTTATACTCAGGAGGTGTATAACGTCTTGGGGGTTTACCCCACATTTATACTCAGGAGGTGTATAACGTCTTGGGGGTTTACCCCGTATTTATACTAATAACACTAGCACCAATGACTATCATACATAACATAAGCACTACCAGCTTATCATACATAACATAAGCGCTACCGGCTTATCATACATAACATAAGCGTTACCGACTTATCATACATAACATAAGCACTACCGGCTTATCATACATAACATAAGCACTACCGGCTTATCATACATAACATAAGCACTACCGGCTTATCATACATAACATAAGCAAGTTAAGAAATCCCCTAACTTCTTATTAACCTTATTTATATACACTCTCATTTTAGTTTACTTAAGGCACTAACATGTCATTATAAAATCCGGGAATTTAACCCAAAGTACTACGTACTTCTATTCTTTTAAAACGACTCTTTTTCATATAAAACATCCAAGATACTAATAACCGTAGTATCAAGTCATATCTACTTTTCAAGACAAGTCACAATACCTTTTAGAAATACATTTATAGGCTTCTAAATCAAGTAACTTCTTTCTTTAAAACCTTAAGCAATTGGTACCCTTTAAACAATTTGCCCTTCTTTATTTCAAGTCATTTCTTTGCTTACATTACTTGGAGAAAACCATTCTTGTAATCTTCCATAAAATTGTTATAACCAACTTCCCATAAATCCGTTATAACTTTTTATGTCTTAGACAAATTCATTCCTTTTATAACCAAGAGACCTATACTTTCAAATCAAATTACATAGCTTTCAAAATACTTCAAGTCTCTTAACTTTTAATAAAACAAGTTTCTTAACTTAGAATATCAAGTCTCTTTAACTTAGAGTGTTAAGAAGCCAATACTTTCCAAATCAAGTATTCTATACCTTTTTAAATCAAGTCATTTCTTCCTTTAATAATCAAGTCCCATAATTTGTAAAAAAAAGTCTCTTAAGTAACATATACTTTTATGCACGTGAATAGGTTCATAGTCTTAAAACTTCATACGTAAACTCATCAAATTAAGTAACATATACTTTTATGCACGTGAATAGGTTATACTAGTTTATAACGATCTTATTAAAGCAGCCATGATCTAGAAAATGTAATACAATTTTGTCTTATCTTAGCTTCTATGCAGATGGAGAATTCTACTCATTTTAATTTAATTGACTGTCGATACATTTTCTTTTATTAACGCTGCAGTGGCTTGTTCGATACTTATTCTCATTCGTGCAGTAACTTAGCAAAGTCAACTTGACTCCAAATACTTCCTAACGACTGTTACCAACATCCCCCATAAGACTTGGTAAGAACTTAGGATAACTTAGACGTATCTTTTACATAGAGTAAATCAACATACATACCTCTTAACTTCTAAGAGTAGAAGGAATCATGAAATAGTACCACATGTATACTTCATACATAGAATTATGTCAAAAGAAGGAAGAGGTTCACATACCTCGCGACGATTATCGACAAGTAGCAAAATGCTCCAAAGTACTTCAACCTTGATAGCTACTCCATCCTTAAGTAGAATACGCTATACGTAGTACTTCAATCCTATAATGGCCATAATACGTCTATTAACTTCTAACTTCAAACGTAGAATATTCTAAGTGCAAAGTCACTAAATTCTACGGAAAATCGGACAACACTTCCTTTGTTTCTACATACTTTTCCACCTTTTTCAAGGTCCGAATTAAATAACCAAACGCCGTAATTAAGGCTCAACAATTCAGCAAATACAAAGGGGATTACATGCCTTAACAGGACGTGTAAAATTCTGCCCCACAATTAATATAAAACTGTCCAATTAATAAGTGCAATTCTCGGCTACAATCCAAGCCTACAACAATGTCAATTTCCGTTCGATTCTTTTTCACTCCAAGTTGTTATTCCAACATGTTATATACATAATAACAATTACAACAACTATATTCCCTTCTCTCAATAACATACGATGTTCGTAGTTAATAATTAACTTGAATAATAATCTTAACGGCTAACATGCCATTTTCGGTTTTTGAGCTTCTAAAATTCCATAACACTTATCCAACATCATAACATATATCACATGTTCATTTCTAACTTATCATAACATGAAAACTTCAATTACAATAGTAAGACGAAGATTATTACCTCATTTAGCCCAAATAATGTCCAAGCGTAAAAGTCGATCCTTAGCAACTTTTAGCTCCTCTTCTTATGTTCCAATCCACTCCAAGCACTCCTTAGAAGCTCATGAAGGACTCCTCTTCAAATTCCATCTTCAAAGTTGAAGAACACCCTAGGGTTTCGCCTTGCGACTAACGTAAAAACGTCGTTTTTCTGGGATCTTTCTATTGAGATATCCTTACAATACCCGTAGGACCCTTGGGTTAAAGTCTTGTGAATTATGGACCACAATTGCAAAATTTTCTTGTTCTCCATTGCACAAAGCCGAGAGCTCTTTATTGTCAAGACAAGGTCTTGAAATTTTTTCTAAGTGTTAAAGGCAATTCTTGCTACTTAGGATGATTATATAACACAATGGAGGGTCTAGATCTGTTATACCCCGTAGTTCCGGAGTATGTATGTGAGGACGTACGTACGATTGTATACGCCCTAATTAGGGTAAGAATGAAAGAATTGTTTTTCGACGGAAATTATTCCGAACCTTGTGAAGGAAATTTTGCGTTTTCAATATTTTTACGGCTATGGAATTTTTCCGAGAGATAAAATATTTTGGACCAATAGGATGGCGACAAGTGTCACCCCTAGATTGGGCAATGTGGGACGAAATTGAGTGGACAAGTAGGCAAGACATGTGGCCAAAAGTCTTGCATGGCTAGTCTTGGCTTGGATGAATTTGGCTAAGTTTAGTGGGCAAGTCTTGCATGGTCAAGGTCTTGCATGGCTTTAGTAAGACAAGTGTGGGAAGGAACCTTCACATATGATCTCTACCTTACACATGTGTTAATCTCAACCCTTGGTTGTGCTATATAAACTCCCTTAGTGGATGAAAATCAGCCACACTTAACATATTACAAGACTTGAAAAACATTTCCTCTCCCTCCTTCTCTATCTTGATTTCGTCCAACCCCCCTCCCCTAACCAAATGTTGTCCAAAAATTCTTAAACTTATAAGTGTTCTTCCTTAATGTGTTAGGAAGATTATTAACCAAGAGTTAGACAAGATTTCACACCCCTAGCCTCAAAAACCTCCCCTTGGCCGAGAGTAGGCAGATTTTCGAAACTGTTTTGGGCAGATTCTTAGTCAAGTTTGGAAGGGAATATCTCCTAGCATATAAGGAGTTTTTGGGTGTTTCAAAAGCCTAAAATGAATTTCGTCGAGTCTAGTTTCCAACGCAACCAACCACTCGTCGATAGGACACTAGAGTAGATAGTTATCGACGTTGCAAGTTCAGCTGACGAAGCAGTAGCTAAAAATCTGGACAGTCACGTTTTTTGGACTATCTTGAGGTAATGAACCTTAACCTCTTTGTGAATTTGATTATTATGTATATATGGATATTATACATATATTGGAAGTATATTATGGACTATAAGATATAAAGAAAGATTTGGATCTTGTTAAGATATTAAAAAGAGAATTGGCATGTTAGCCATTAAAATGGTAAAATGTATCCATTACTTGCTAAGAAGTTAACAACAAGGAAACTATAACTTATATAAAGATTGGAATATAAGTTGAAGGACTAATGAAGTAATTGGATAAGTATTATTGTAAAAGTTGGCCAAGGACCCCAACTTAAGGACCGTATCTACTTTGAACTTTTTACTTTGGACTTCTTTACTTATTGTTATTATGAAGGGAGATAGTAAACCGCGTTACCGTTTGGGCGTGTTATCCCCTTCTTTTACTTATTGTTATTATGAAGGGAGATAGTAAACCGCTTTACCGTTTGGGCGTGTTATCCCCTTCTTTACTTATTATTATTATGAAGGAGAGATTGTTAATCGCGTTCCGTTTGGGCGTGTTATCCCCTTCTTTACTTATTATTATTATGAAGGAGAGATTGTTAATCGCGTTCCGTTTGGGCGTGTTATCCCCTTCTTTACTTATTATTGTTATGAATGAGAGATTGTTAATCGCGTTCCGTTTGGGCGTGTTATCCCATTCTTTAAATTTCGGTATTATTGCACCTTAATTATAGTATGTTAATTACGGTTATCGGGCCTTGGAAAAGGTGGAAAATTGAGTAGAAACGGGGGAAGTGCTGCCGAATTTTCCGTAGAATATGGAACCTTGTACATAGAAATATTCTACGAAGAGATCTAGAAGTTAATAGACGTTCTATGGCCATTATAGGTTGAAGTACTACGAGTAGTGTATTCTACTTGAAGGGTGGAAAAGGCTAGAAAGATTATAGTACTTTGGAGCGTTTTGCTAATTGTCGATAATCGTCGCGAGGTATGTGAACCTCTTCCTATCCTTTCTAGCATGATTATTTTAAACTATGTAGTACGGTAGACGTACGTGTGCTAAACGAATTTGGTTGGTTTAAAACATAAAGTGTTATAATGGCTTTATGGGAAGTTAATTATAACAACTTTATGTAGGTAAAGGAATGGTTTATTGATTTTTAAAAAAGATAAGAGACTTGACTTATACTTGACTTGATTTGATATGTGAAGAACTTGAATTGTGTGGAAAGTTGTGAAACCTCATTCGTGAGTAATGAGTACTTGGTTTCGAATAATAATGTTATATTGATTTCGGAAATGAGAATAAGTATCGAACAAACCACTGCAGCGTTAATAAAGGAAAAAGTAACGACAATTAATTATATTGAGTAATGAGTACTTGGTTTCGAATAATAATGTTATATTGATTTTGGAAATGAGAATAAGTATCGAACAACCCACTGCAACGTTAATAAAGGAAAATATATTGACAAATAATTAATATTATTAAAACAAGTAGAAACCTCCATCTGCATAGAAGCTAAGATAAGACAAAATTGTATTACATTTCCTAGATCATGGTTGCTTTAATAAAGTCATTAATAACAAGTATTGATTTTTATTAAATTCCAAAGTAAGGAACTTGATTTCTAAAAGAAAAGAGACTTGAGGAATTGAAGTGTTTTTGGTTTAAAAGAAAGGCATGGTTTTGTCTTAAATGGGTTTAAAAAGAAGGTATGGAAATTGTTTTGGTTTACTTAAAGATGATAGTTACTTTATGTTGATACTACGAGTATCGTGTGACCTTCGTAAAAGAAATAGATCTTTTTGAAAGAATTAAAGTACGTAGTACCTTGGGGTTAAAACCCGGTTTTGTTGTAATAAAATGAAAGTCTATGAGTACGTTGAACTTGCTTATGATTGTTGTGATAGCCTTTGTTGTGCAAGTGTTTTGATTCTGTGCTACCGAGTCTCTCGATGGAGGGTGGGCTATCTGGTTGATTGATGGACATACTGACACGATGGGTGGCCCACGGGTATGCTTCCACTATATCGATCCTTTTGGACATACTGACACGATGGGTGGCCCACGGGTATGCTTCCACTAGGAGTGTTATCTTGTTATTTGCTTTGGACATACTGACACGATGGGTGGCCCACGGGTATGCTTCCACTATGAGTGTTATCTTGTTATTTCCTTTTGGACATACTGACACGATGGGTGGCCCACGGGTATGCTTCCACTAGGAGTGTTATCTTGTTATTTTCTTTGGACATACTGACACGATGGGTGGCCCACGGGTATGCTTCCACTATGAGTGTTATCTTGTTATTTCCTTTTGGACATACTGACACGATGGGTGGCCCACGGGTATGCTTCCACTAGGAGTGTTATCTTGTTATTTGCTTTGGACATACTGACACGATGGGTGGCCCACGGGTATGCTTCCACTATGAGTGTTATCTTGTTATTTCCTTTTGGACATACTGACACGATGGGTGGCCCACGGGTATGCTTCCACTAGGAGTGTTATCTTGTTATTTGCTTTGGACATACTGACACGTTGGGTGGCCCACGGGTATGCTTCCATTATGGGTGTTGTTTTACATCATGTACTGCCGGCAGTGAGGAAGGAATTCCACGGGCATGATTGATATTGTGGGCATGAGACCCATGGTTATATTTGAGTGATGACTTTGAGGGCGTGAGTCCCTGACTTGACATGACTGTTTACATATTGTATATCGTAAATTGGTTATCATATATGTCTCTGTTTATATAGACTATTATGATTTCACTTACGTATGATTTCACATACTCAAATTTTTGTTATGCGGCCCCGAGCTGCGTTCATCGCGCGAGTTGAGAATGCGTAGCTTGATCCGCACTCTTAGGATCACCGTCGATTCTTGAAAGCTCCATTTCTCGGAGGCTTTGTCTTTGGTATAGTCCCGGCATTGTAGGTACTTGTACATTCGGGGTATGGCGGCCCCTGTCCCGTCATAGTTGTGGTTACATTCTTAGAGTGCAGTAATCGTTGTGGCGTGGTTCGTAAAGGATGTAGCTTCAAGTTTTAGTTTATATATACGTCGAAAGCGACATTTTCTTGGTTAGACTGTTCTTACTCTTTATTGTTCATGTCTTTGTTTTTATATTCCGCTGGTTACTCTGATGTATATCTACTTAGGTGCCCGGGTAAGGCACCAGTCACGGGCCCGGGATCGGGTCGTGACAAAAGTGGTATCAGAGCAGTTAATCCTCGGAAAATGTCTACAGACCGTGTCTAGTAGAGTCTTGATTATCGATGTGTTGTGCACCACATCTATAATCAGGAGGCTGCAGGACATTTAGGATTGGTTTCCGTTCTTCTCACTCTGAGATCGTGCCTTAGAGCTATGTTATAAGTTCAACCCCTCTGACGAGTCTCTTTCGTTACGATTATGCCTCGCGTAAGAAACCCGCCCGAGAAGGGCAAAGCGGTAGGAGCTGCGAGTAGAACACAGAGGAGTACGAGGGCACAGGCCCAACCTTTACCCGAGGTGATACCCCAGACGGCGAGTTCCACGACGTCGCCGGCCCCAGCAGAGTTTAGTACAGCGGCAGCAGTTCCTACTGCGGCCATGATATATGAGCCTTCAGTTCCACGACCGGGAACAGGGAATATGGATTACAAAGGGATGGCTCAGTTACTAGCTAGGATTTTAGCAAACAGAGAGTATATAGTGCGCCGATATATCACGGGTCTAGACGATTATCTAGTAAAGGGGTGTACAAGAGTAGCTCTTCAGTCAGGCATGGACATTGCCCGCGTACAGGCTTATGCGCGTGATCGAGGAACGTAAAGATCGACGAATTAAGCAAGACCAGCAGAAGAGGCGGGACAAGCGGTCGCTTTGGTGACTTTCGAGGCAGCGGCCTCGTGAACTAGTTATGCCCCTCCGCCAGTTCAGAGTAGTCCTCCACAGGCTTCAGGACGTTCGGAGTATGCAGGAGTTGGTCAGAGCTCCAGGGTTTTTGGTTCACAGATTTACATAGGTTCTAGCCAGCCAGATTCAGTTTTCCCTCAGTGTTCACTATGTGGTAGGCGTCATTCCGGGAAATGTCGTCTTTTTACCAATGCTTGTTTTACCTGCGGCCGGCAGGGCCATGTGAGGAGAGAATGTCCTAGTAGGAGGGATACAGGTGGGATGACTCAGCCTACCAGGTCGGTTGCGGATTCAGTGGTTCGGAGAGAAAGGGGTGTTAGCCAGAGGAGGCCACCCCCACCTCGGTGTGGCCGATGTGGTAGGTGTCATTGTGGGGAGTGTCGTGCTACTTCGACAGTTTGTTATGCTTGCGGACAGCAGGGCCATTTTGCGAGAAATTGTCCAACCAGAGGTGGCGCGGATGTTACGACTCAGCCTTCGGGATCAGTGGCTGGTTCATCACCTTCTATAACTATGCGCCCAGCAGAGCAGGATTTTGATTAAGAGCGACAAAGGGAAGTGAAGCAGTAGTTGCAGGTATATCCTTAACCCTCTAGAGACTAGTATGCGTAATAGGAAGATTATATTTTAAGTGTTATGTTCGGAGAACATGGTGTTAATTGTGATTGGAAAACACAGGTGGTTAAAAAGGTAAGTTTGAGGACAAGTAAATTGCAAACCTTAGAAATTATAACATGTGAGACTTTAGATGTAAGGCCGACTTAAGTAAAAGATTTTACGTTTTGATCCTTGTCGAGATACATTGTATACGTGGGGTGTATTGTAGGATAATTCCATGGGTAGTTTGAGATAGAAGTGGTAGCTGTCATGACGAGAATAAGTAAGATTGTTCCGGATCGGGGAACGAGAGAGTTTGGCGCGATAATGGGTCGGGTTGAGGCAAGGTCGCGGGTCAACCCGCAGCCCGGAATGAGGTGGGGTCAGTTTAAGGTTGTCACGACCCGATCCCGAGCCCGTGACTGGTGCCTTACCCGGGCACCCAAGTAGACATACATCAGAGTAACCAGCGGAATATAAAACAAGACATGAACAATAGATATGATAATAAAACAGGCCAACCAAAACGGTTGCCTTCTTGCATATATACAGAAATTGAACAGCTACATCCTTTACAACCCTGCCCACAACAGTACTACAGACCTCTAAGAATGTTATAACAACAATGGCGGGACAGGGCCCCGCCATACCCCTGAATGTAAGTACCTACAACGACAGGGGACTATACCAAAGATAAGCCTCCGGAGACACAGAGCTTCCCAAAACGCTGAACTGTGACCCTATGAGCGAGGATCAACAACTGGTGTACCTCTACCTGCGGCATGAACGCAGCCCCCCGAAGGAGGTCAGTACAACAGGTACCAAGTATGTGAAACTGGAAAATACTGTAAATGAAATCATAACAGTTTATATAAAACAGGAGACATGTATGATAATCAAACTACAGTTTACAACATAAAAGTAGTCATGTCAAGGCAGGGACTCACTCCCTCAAAGTCATCCCGCATGCCCGTGGAACTCGTTCCTCACTGTCGGCAGTCTAGGTATAAATCGTATGATACGTATAACATGTCTCGGCCCATCCCATGGTACTCGAGGTGGAATCGTGTGGAATACATATCTCGGCCCATCTCATGGGACTCAATAAAGAATCGTATGGAATACATGTCTCGGCCCATCTCATGGGACTCGATAAAGAATCGTATGGAATACATGTCTCGGCCCATCTCATGGGACTCGATAAAAAATCGTATGGAATACATGTCTCGGCCCATCTCATGGGACTCGATAAAGAATCGTATGGAATACATGTCTCGGCCCATCTCATGGGACTCGATAAAGAATCGTCCATAACATTTAAACCCTTTTTTAAGACAGATTAAGACAATACCATGCCTTCATTTTAAACCAACACATTTTCCCCTTTTAAGGTCAGTAACAACATTCTTTTCCAAAAGTTCAAGTTGCATATTTAAAAATACTTAAGTCTCTTATTTTCGAAAGATTTCATAGTTCATAGTCCTAATCACTTAACAACGTAATTTCTTCTTTTAACAAAATTGAGTAACATATATCTTATGTGTGATTAGTTTATTCTTGTTTATAACAAGCTTATTAAAGCAGCCATGATCTAGGAAATGTAATACAATTTTGTCTTATCTTAGCTTCTATGCAGATGGAGGTTTCTACTGGTTTTAATATAATCAATTATTTGTCAATACATTTTCCTTTATTAACGCTGCAGTGGTTTGTTCGATACTTATTCTCATTTCCGAAATCAATACAAGGCTTTCATAAATAATTAAGTAAATCGTTCCTTTTATCTTTCTTAAGTCGTTATACCTAACTTCCCATAAAGCTAGTATAACTCTTAAGCTTTTAAAACCAAGTATTACTCTTCTTTCAAAAACGATTCATTCTTCTTTTGAAATACTTCAAGATTCTTTTATTTAAAACTCAAGTCAAAAGATATCGAAGTAAAACCACGTTCAGTTAACACACGTACGTCTACCGTACTAGATATATTTTAAAATATCATGCTCAAGAGGATAGGAAGAATCACATACCTCCTCGGCGAAATCCACCTGCCAAGTCGAATATGTCGCGCGCAGAGTATCAACCTATAATAGTCAAATACGTCTATCAACGTCTAGACTACTCTGTAGAATATTCTAAGCAGAAGGTTCTAAATTCTACGGAAAATTGGGCAGCACTTCCCTACCCGTCAAACTACACAAGTCTACTGTAAATACAGTCCTATGTAAGTACAGTTCAATTCTCTTCTTTCATATCCTTCTATATCTTATACTCAAATCTAAACTACTCTTATATGTAATCTCCAATTACAATAGAAGGACAAGAGTATTTACCTCGATAAGCCCAAAATTATCCAAGTTTTAAATGTCGATCCTGAACAATGTTTAACTCCTAATTTGCACGCTCCAAGAAACCCTTAGAAGTTTCTAAACAACTTCTACTTAATACTCCAACCAACTATGAAGATTTCCCCAGGGTTTCGTTTTGTGACTAAAGAAAGTATAGTAGTATTTCCGGGCTCTTAGTATTGAAATAACTTTGGAATACTACAAGGTATTTGGGCTAATGTATTTTGGAATTATAACAATACTTGGAGAATACTTTTCTACCAAGGGGGTGGGGGGTATTTCACGAGAACTATCAAGAGGGTACTTGGTAGGGCCTTCTCGAGGAGGGTGGTTTGGACGTGTCACGACCCGAACCCGGGCCCGTGACTGGTGCCTTACCCCGGGCACCCAAGTAGACATACATCAGAGTAATCAGCGGAACATACAACAAGACATGAAATAGTATGAAGTGTAAAACAGTTTTCTGCGAAAAGTTGCCTTTCGGCATAATATAAAACTTGAATCCGAACAGTTACATCCCTTTTACAGACTCTGCCCACAACAGTACTACAGACCTCTATGAATGATATAACAACAATGGCGGGACAGGGCCCCGCCATACCCCTGAATGTAAGTACCTACAACGACAGGGAACTATACCACTGATAAGCCTCCGGAGAAACGGAGCTTCCCAAAACGCTGAACTGTGATCCTAAGAGCGAGGATCGACGACTGGTGTACCTCTACCTGCGGCATGAACGCAGCCCTCCGAAGGAGGTCAGTACAACAGGTACCAAGTATGTGAAACTGAAAATACTGTAAATGAAATCATAGTAGTCTATATAAAGAAGGAGACATGTATGATAACCAAACTACAGTTCACAATAAATAAGCAGTCATGTCAAGTCAGGGACTCACGCCCTCAAAGTCAACACTCAAATATAACTATGGGTCTCACGCCCACAACATCAATCATGCCCGTGGAATACCTTCCTCACTGCCGGCAGTCTATGATATAAAAGCACCAAGGAATACACATGAACACCAGGTCCCACCTATGTCATACTAAAACCGTACGGGGTAAGTACGAAGGCATAGCCGACTACTAAAACCCACAGTACCAACAAGGTCATAAACTGTATCATGAGGTCTGTCTAGACCGCCATATGATCGAAGCTGGCCACGCGCCCGCAATATCTAATGTGCGCGTCTAGTCCTGGAACTTCCCGCAGCTCCGCATAGGCCACTCACGTAGGCCCGCATGAGGTATTCCCCGCATTGAGGGTAGCTACTCCCCGGCATCGTCTTGGACTCGCAGTCCGCATGGCCACATAGACCGCATGACCACAAAGGCCGCACACTAACCTGGAACTCTCGTAGCTCCGCATAGGCCACCTGGACCCGCATGAGGTATCTCGAATCATAGTCACACTGCGCTCGAGGTATACCCGTATCGGAGGCGCCTTAACCCCGATCATGTCAAGAGGTGAGTGATATAATACTAGCACAACGACTTATCGTTAAACAACATAAGCACAATCAAGGGAAACCCCTTTACACAAATATCACAAAATACTAACACACGTAGCATCCTAAACATGTTTACTTATCAAATCAACAAGAAAGTATTACAAGGCTATCACAAACCAACACAATCAAGTTATTCACACAAGGTACTTTCTACTTTATGTTAACAAGTTCGGGTTTTTATCCCCAAAGTACTTCATACATTAACTCTTTAAAAGATCCGTTTCTTTCACAAAAGTCACACAATACCCGTAGTATAAAAATAGAGTGACTATCTTTTTAAGTAAACCAAAACACTTCCCTTTGTAAAATCAAGTAACAACATTATTTTCCAAACGTTCAAGTTTGCCTAATTTCAAATGCTCAAGTTTCTCATTTTCGAAAGGTTTCGTAGTTCATCGTCTTAATCATTTAATAATATAATTCTCTTTTAAAACAATCTGAGAAACATATACCTTATGTGTGAGTAGGTTATTCTTGTTAATAACAATCTTTTTAATGCAGCCATGATCTAGGAAATGTAATATCGTTTTGTCTCATCTTAGCTTCTATGCAGATGGAGGTTTCTACTGGTTTTAATAATACTTAATTAGTCAATACATTTCCTTTTATTAGCGCTGCAGTGGTTTGTTCGATACTCATTCTCATTTCCGAAATCAATATAAGGCGTTCATAAACAATTAAGTAAACCGTTCCTTTTATCTCTCTTAAGTCGGTATACCTAACTTCCCATAAAGCTAGTATAACTCTTAAGTTTTTAAAACCAAGTATTATCCTTCTTTAAAAAGGGTTTCTTAATTCTTTCGAAATACTTCCAGATTCTTATTATTTAAAACTCAAGTCACAAGACATCGGAGTAAAACCACGTTCAGTTAACACACGTACGTCTACCGTACTATATATATTCTTTTAAAATATCATGCTCAAGAGGATAGGAAGAATCACATACCTCGCGACGATTATCGACTATTATCAAAACGCTCCACCGCTATAACCCGGCTAGCCTTGTCCACCTTCCAAGTAGAACACGCTACTCGCAGTACTTTCAACCTATAAAGGCCATATACGTCTATCAACGTCTAGACTACTCTGTAGAATATTCTAAGCAGAGGGTTCTCTATTCTACGGAAAATCGGGCAACACTTCCCTACCCGTTAAACTACACAAGTCTACTGTAAATACAGTCCTATGTAAGTACAGTTCAATCTTCTTCTTTAATAACCTTCTGACGTGATTTCAGTTTAATTCTCTTATGTAATATCCTTCTATTACAGTTCAATTCTACTACAGTATGTAATTTCCAATTACAATAGGAGGACAAGAGTATTTACCTCGATAAGCCCAAAATTATCCAAGTTTTAATGTCGATCCTGAGCAACGTTTAGCTCCCACTCTGGGCACTCCAACCCGCTCCAAACAACCCTTAGAAGTTCTACGCAACTTCTTCTTAATACTTCAACCGGCTATGAAGATTTTCCTTAGGGTTTCGTTTTTGTGACTGAAGGGAAGTATAATAGTATTTCTGGGCTTTTAGTATAGGTGTAACCTTGGAATACTACAAGGTATTAGGGCCAAGGTATTTTGGAATAGTAACAATACTTGGAGAATACTTTTCTACCAAGGGGGGGGGGGGGGGTATTTTACGAGAACAACTAGGAAAAGGGGGTACTAGGCTAGCACCACTAGGAAGGGGGGGGGGGGGAGTACTTCTCAGCCAAAAGGCCTCACAAAGGGGGAGGGGTGCTCTATGGATGAGAGCCTCTCCAAAGGGGGGAAAGGGTTTTCAAGACTTAGGGAATGTTTTTGGGATGGAGAAGTCTTGCACTAAGGGGGGGTATTTATAGGGAATTCAATGGCCATGATCAAGACAAGTGGGGGGCAAGTGGAAGGTGAGGATTTTCCCAAGTGCCCCCTAGCTATCTACTCCACAATTCACTCCAAACAATGACCCATGGTTTAGGCCATAAAACATGCCACGAAAAGAGCACCCAATCGGCCACCACAAACCGCCAACTTGAGGGTGACAAGTGTCGCCCTCTCGTTGGTCCAAAATATTCCATCTCTCAGAAAAATCCACAAAAACTATAAATGTTGCAACCGTATTTTTCCCTTCGCAAAGTCCGGAAAACGTTTCGTCGGAAAACGATTCTTTTCGCTAGTTGTGAACAAATTTCGCCCATTTACCTACTTAAGGCTTAAAATTTCGTACGTACGTCCTCACGTACATACTCTGGAAATACGGGGTATAACATTCTCCCCTCCTTAGAAACATTCGTCCCGAATGTTCCTTCTCGATGCATATAACGGTAAGTTCCTCTTAACATAACAAGTTGCCAATGCCACACCTGGCCACAAAATAACACACGCGCAAATATTTAATCCAAGTCCACGAGGAATCACCTCTAACATCACAAAAGCTCCCACCCGAGGTCTAAAATATACTCCCTTCGCACCCTTACTTCACAAAAGTAATGATCACATCTATGTTCTTAACACATGCTTGCTTCTTCCCTTACTCGTCGTACCCTTCTCGTACACTCGAACTCTTTCTCAACTTACCACATTTCTGTTGCTGCTTCAGTTTCCAAATCTTGGGGTTACTACCTCCAACTTGGTCATCATTACTGGGAACAATCTGGATGGATCTCATATACTTTTTCCGAACATAACAACATGAAATACTGGATGCACTGCCTCCCACGTTGGATGGCAAAGCTAACTTATAGGCAACCTGGCCTATCCTCCAAAGGATCTGAAAACGCTCCAAGTATCTCAGGCTAAGTTTCCTCTGTTTTCCAAAACTTGTCACACCCTTCCCGGGGTGGTACCTTCAAGAAGACCCACCGTCAACCTGAACTCCAAGCGTCGTCGCCGATTACCCGCACGACTTTTGTTGACTCTGAGCTGCCAATAACCCCTTCTGGATAAGCTTCATCCTATCCACATCCTGCTGAAATAAGTATGAACCAACTATCTGAACCTTGCCAACATCGAACCAATCGACCGGCAACTTACACTTCCGCCCCTACAAGGCGTCATAAGGCGACATCCGATTACTGAAATGGTAGCTATAAAACACTCCCTCAACAGGAGACAACAATCCTCACAACTACCTCTGAAATCCAAACACTGGCCGGAGGGCGAATGCGATACTGAGACTCACCTGGTTTTCTAACCCTTCCTGGTAATACTTCCAGAAAATGAAATAGCCGTAACATGGGCTCCACTGCCTGTCATAAGGTGAAAGTAGGCACCTCGTGCAGCCTTACAACCTTCCCGATAAATAACATCTCGCAAAACCCTCTGCCGAGTAAACGGTCCTGACTGAAAGACAAGATGTGTTGACCTCATCGGCCAACTACTGGTCGAAGGCATTCACGAACTCGTACGATGGTTAACTAAACTTGGGCCTAACACCCTCGTGACCCTATCACAAAGCGGGACCACCACAAACTGACCCCACCACAATACAGGCCGCGGGTTGACCCGCGATCGGTCCCCAACCCGACCCGCTATCGCGCCAAACACTTGTTCCCCGATCCGGAACAATCTCACGTGTACTATGCACTCTGATAAAGGTTAACATAACAATAAATCTTTTACTCAAGATGGCCTCGCCTCTAAGGTCTCCACGTATAAAATTCTAAGGCTCACACTTTCCCTTATCCCCAATCTTACCCTTTTAACTAACCATGATTTCTAATCACATTTAACACAATGCTATCTGAACACAACACTTATGATATACTCGTCTTATGACACATACAAAATCTCTAGAGGGTTAAGGATATACCTGTATCTACTGCTTCACTCCCCTTTGTCGTTCTAATCCATCCTGCCCTATTGGGCGCATAGCTAGGGGAGGTGATGAACTAGCCACTGATCCTGAAGGCTGAGTCTCTACATCCGCGCCACCTCTGGTCGGACAATTCCCCGCAAAATGGCCCTGATGGCCACAAGCATAACAAGTTGTCGTAGAAGTATGACACTCCCCACAATGACATCTTCCACAACGGCCACACCGAGGTGGGGGTGGCCTCCTCGGGCTAGCACCCCTTCCTCTCCGAACTACTGAATCCGTAAATGATCTGGTAGGCTGAGTCCTCCTACTTGCATCCTTCCTACTAGGACATCCTTTCGACACATGGCCCTGACGGCCGCAGGTAAAACAAGCACCAACAAAAAGACGACATTCCCCGAGGTGGCGCGCCCGCTGTGAACACCGAGGAAAATCGGGCG
Organism: Przewalskia tangutica; assembly: GCA_029844215.1. NCBI lineage: Eukaryota > Viridiplantae > Streptophyta > Magnoliopsida > Solanales > Solanaceae > Przewalskia > Przewalskia tangutica. The sequence continues at coordinate 86,961,097 of CM056726.1, read as the reverse complement.
GTGGCTAGAACCTATGTATAGCTGTGAATCAAGCCCCGAGCTCGACCAACTCGACATACTCGAACGCCCCGAACCCCTGGAGGACCACTCTGCACTGGCGGAGGCGCATATCTAGTCTGCTGGTGAGGCGATTCGCCTCAAAAGTTACCAAAGGACCCTGCCGATCTGGCCCTCTTCTGCTGATTTTGGTTAACCCGTTGATCCCTACGTTTCTCGGCCTGCTGCGCATAAGCCCGTACACAGGCCATGCTCAATCCTGACTGAAGCGCTACTCTTGCACAACCCTCTCTTAGATAATCATCAAGACCCGCGATAAATCGATACATAATATACTCTCTGGTTGCTAAATCCATAGCTAGTAACAGGGTCGTCTCTTTGCAATCCATACTTTACGCTCTCGGTCGTGGGCGAAGGTTCGAATATCATGGCGCGATGAGGCGCTCATTGTGCTAAACTCTGCGGTGGCGACGATGCGTAACTCCCCGAATGAAGCACCACCCCAGGTGATGATTGGGCATGTGCCCTAGTAACCCTCTGTGCTTTACTCGCAGCTCCCTCGACTGCCTTGCCCTTCTGGGCCCGGGTTGCCTTACGCGGAGGCATAACGGTAAGGGAAAGAAATACGTTAGGGGGGTCTGACTTGTAACACAACTCTAAGGCACGATCTCAGAGTGAGAAGAATGGAAACCAATCCTAAATATCCTATAGCCTCCTGATTATTGGTGTGGTGCACAACACACCGATAATCAAGACTCTACTAGATACGGCAGCGTAGACACTTTCCGAGGATTAACTGCTCTGATACCACTTTTGTCATGACCCGAACCCGGGCCCGTGACTGGTGCCTTACCCCGGGCACCCAAGTAGACATACATCAGAGTAATCAGCGGAACATACAACAAGACATGAAATAGTATGAAGTGTAAAACAGTTTTTCTGCGAAAAGTTGCCTTTCGGCATAATATAAAACTTGAATCCGAACAGTTACATCCCTTTTACAGACTCGCCACAGCGATACTACAGACCTAAGAATGATATAACAACAATGGCGGGACAGGGCCGCCATACCCCGAATGTAAGTACCTACAACGACAGGACTATACCACGATAAGCCTCGGAGAAACGGAGCTTCCCAAAACGCTGAATCGTGATCCTAAGGCGAGGATCGACGATCGTGTATCTCTACTGCGGCATGAACGCAGCCCGAAGGAGTCGATAACAGTACCAAGTATGTGGCCCGAAAATCGTAAATGAAATCATAGTAGTCTATATAAAGAAGGAGACATGTATGATAACCAAACTACGATTCCTGATAAATAAGCGATCATGTCAAGTCGTGGACTCGCCTCAAAGTCAACACTCAAATATAACTATGGGTCTCACGCCACAACATCAATCATGCCCGTGGAATACCTTCCTCACCGCGATCTATGATATAAAAGCACCAAGGAATACACATGAACATCAGGTCCCACCTGTGTCATACTAAAATCGTACGGGGTAAGTATGAAGGCATAGCCGACTACTAAAACCCACAGTACCAACAAGGTCATAAACTATATCATGAGGTATGTCTAGACCGCCACATGATCGAAGCTGGCCACGCGCCCGCAGTATCTAATGTGCGCGTCTAGTCCTAGAACTTCCCGCAACTCCGCATAGGCCACTCACGTAGGCCCGCATGAGGTATTCCCCGCATCAAGGGTAGCTACTCCCCGGCATCGTCCTGGACTCGCAGTCCGCATGGCCACATAGACCGCATGACCACAAAGGCCGCACTAACACGGAACTCGTAGCTCCGCGAGCCACTGGACTGCATGAGGTATCTCGAATCATAGTCACACATCGCTCGAGGTATACCCGCATCGGAGGCGACAACCCCTGTATCATGTCAAGAGGTGAGTGATATAATACTAGCACAACGACTTATCGTTAAACAACATAAGCACAATCAAGGGAAACCCCTTTACACAAACATCACAAAATACTAACACACGTAGCATCCTAAACATGTTTACTTATCAAATCAACAAGAAAGTATTACAAGGCTATCACAAACCAACACAATCAAGTTATTCACACAAGGTACTTTCTATTTTATGTTAACAAGTTCGGGTTTTTATCCCCAAAGTACTTCATACATTAACTCTTTAAAAGATCCGTTTCTTTCACAAAAGTCACACAATACCCGTAGTATAAAAATAGAGTGACTATCTTTTTAAGTAAACCAAAACACTTCCCTTTGTAAAATCAAGTAACAACATTATTTTCCAAACGTTCAAGTTTGCCTAATTTCAAATGCTCAAGTTTCTCATTTTCGAAAGGTTTCGTAGTTCATCGTCGTAATCATTTAATAATATAATTCTCTTTTAAAATAATCTGAGAAACATATACCTTATGTGTGAGTAGGTTATTCTTGTTCATAATAATCTTATTAATGCAGCCATGATCTAGGAAATGTAATATCGTTTTGTCTCATCTTAGCTTCTATGCAGATGGAGGTTTCTACTGGTTTTAATAATACATAATTAGTCAATACATTTCCTTTTATTAGCGCTGCAGTGGTTTGTTCGATACTCATTCTCATTTCCGAAATAAATATAAGGCGTTCATAAACAATTAAGTAAACCGTTCCTTTTATCTCTCTTAAGTCGTTATACCTAACTTCCCATAAAGCTAGTATAACTCTTAAGCTTTTAAAACCAAGTATTATCCTTCTTTAAAAAGGGTTTCTTAATTCTTTTGAAATACTTCCAGATTCTTATTATTTAAAACTCAAGTCACAAGACATCGGAGTAAAACCACGTTCAGTTAACACACGTACGTCTACCGTACTATATATATTCTTTTAAAATATCATGCTCAAGAGGATAGGAAGAATCACATACCTCGCGACGATTATCGACTATTAGCAAAATGCTCCACCGCTATAACCCGGCTAGCCTTGTCCACCTTCCAAGTAGAACACGCTACTCGCAGTACTTTCAACCTATAAAGGCCATATACGTCTATCAACGTCTAGACTACTCTGTAGAATATTCTAAGCAGAGGGTTCTCTATTCTACGGAAAATCGGGCAGCACTTCCCTACCCGTTAAACTACACAAGTCTACTGTAAATACAGTCCTATGTAAGTACAATTCAATCTTCTTCTTTAATAACCTTCTGACGTGATTTCAGTTTAATTCTCTTCTGTAATATCCTTCTATTACAGTTCAATTCTACTACGGTATGTAATTTCCAATTACAATAGGAGGACAACAGTATTTACCTCGATAAGCCCAAAATTATCCAAGTTTTAATGTCGATCCTGAGCAACGTTTAGCTCCCACTCTGGGCGCTCCAACCCGCTCCAAACAACCCTTAGAAGTTCTACGCAACTTCTTCTTAATACTTCAACCGGCTATGAAGATTTTCCTTAGGGTTTCATTTTTGTGACTGAAGGGAAGTATAATAGTATTTCTAGGCTTTTAGTATAGGTGTAACCTTGGAATACTACAAGGTATTAGGGCCAAGGTATTTTGGAATAGTAACAATACTTGGAGAATACTTTTCTACCAAGGGGGGGGGGGTATTTTACGAGAACAACTAGGAAAAAAAGGGGGGGGTACTCTCGGCTAGCACCACTAGGAAGGGGGCGGAGTACTTCTCGGCCAAAAGGCCTCACAAAGGGGGAGGGGTGCTCTATGGAGGAGAGCCTGTTATACCCCGTATTTCCAGAGTATGTACGTGAGCGCGTACGTATTATAATTTGAGCCTTAAAGTTGGCTAGTTTCGAAATTTGTGCACAACACCCGATTAGAGTCGTTTTTCGACGAAACGTTTCCACAGCTTTCGTAGGGAAAATTCCGGCTATGGCATTTTTAATTTTTACGGATTTTTCCGAGAGACGAAACATTTTGGACCAACGAGAGGGCGACACTTGTCACCCTCTAATTGGAAGGAGTGGACGGCAAAAGCTAGCCTTTTTCACGTTTTTGGTGTTGAATTTTTGGTCAAGGGTTAGGTAGGATATTTTGTGTAGATGGATAAGGTAGCACATGGCTAAATCTTGGCCTTACACTTGCTATGCACTTGTCTTCATCTTGGCCATTGGTTGGCCTTCACTTGACCTATAAATACCCCTCTAAGTTGAAGACTTTCTTCATCCAAAACTTGAGCAATCTATCTAAGTCTCAAATACTCCTCCTCTTGTCTTGCTATCGTCCAAAGTCCTCCCCCTTTGAGCAAGGCCCTTGGCGAGAGCCTCCTCCCCTTTGTGGTGCCACTGGCCAGAAGTACACCCCCTAGCCTTGTTGTCTCGTATAAATACCCCTTTTTGTGGTATATAAATACTCTCCTAGTATTGTTATAAAGCCCAAATACCTTGTCCCAAATACCTTATAGTATTACAAAGGTTACACTTTTCAAAAGCCGGAAAATACTATTATACTTCCTCACCACAAAAACGAAACCCTAAGTAAATCTTCACCCGTAGTTGAAGTGTTAAGTAGAAGTTGGTTAGAACTTCTAAGGATTGTTTGGAGCGGGTTGGAGCGCACGGAGTAGGAGCTAAACCTTGCTCAGGATCGACATTTAAACTTGGATAATTTTGGGCTTATCGAGGTAAACATTCTTGACCTCCTGTTGTAATTGGAAATTACATGTTGTAGGAGTATATAGTTAAGTATACTATATATAGAACTGAACATAGTTGTGCGGCAATGTCTTTTGACTTAAGCTCGAATAATACTTACTGCAATGTCTTGCGACTTAAGCTGAATTTTAAAAGTGAATCGTAATTACATAGTGTATCAGATGAGACTTGTGTAGCATTCTTGTGTAGTAGAATTGTACACGTCCGGTTAGCCGTGTTAACCCCGGTTGGCTTGGTGGCGGCCTCGATAGAGAGAGGAGATTTCTGTTGTTGCGGGGGAGTCTGCGAATTTTCGTAGAATATTCTACATTGAGATCTAAAGATATTAATAGGCTTTGTGGCCTCTATAGGTTGTAGTACTACGTGTGGCGTGATCTACTTAGCTTAAGGAGTAGCCGAGCGGTTTGAGGTACTTGGAGCATTTTGCTATTAGTCGATAATCGTCGCGAGGTATGTGAACCTCTTCCTATCTTTTCTAGCATGATATGTGTGAGCTATGTAGTACGGTGAGCGTACGTGTGTTAAGCGTATTTGGTTGTTTTAAAACATAAGTGTTATACTAGCTTTATGGGAAGTTAGGTATAACGTCTTAAGGGTGGTAAAATGAATGGTTTATTAATTTCAAAAGTTAAGAGATTGGATCTTATAAATAAGAGACTTAACTTAAATGAATTAATATGGATTTTGTGTGAAACCTCATTCGTGAGTAATGAGTACTTGGTTTTTAAAAGGAATAACGTTTTACTGATTTCGGAAATCAGAATGTGTATCAATAAACCACTGCAGCGTTAATAAAGGAAAATGTAATGAATAACTAAGTATTATTAAAACCAGTAGAAACTTCCATCTGCATAGAAGCTAAGATGAGACAAAATGATATTACATTTTCTAGATCATGACTGCTTAATAAGATTGATTATGAACAAGATTAACCTACTCACCTATGGCATATGTTACTCTATTGTTTTAAAAGAGGTTAAGACATTGAACTATGAAACTTTTCTAAAAAGAGACTTGCGTAATTGAAATTAGGCAAACTGGAACTTTTAGGGAAAAGAAAGGCATTGTGTTGTCTTAAAATGGTTTAAAACATAAAGTGTTATAACAGCTTTGTGGGAAGTTGGTTATAACGACTTTATGAAAACAAAAGAAGGGTTTTATCATTTGTTTTAATGCGGTAACTTGACTTTTAAAGAGAAGTATTTTGGTCCAAAGGAAGGCATGGTATTGCCTTAATTTGATCTTAAAAGGAAAGTATGAAAGTTGTTTTGGTTTACTTAAATGATATAAGTCACACATTTTTTTACTACGGTATCGGGTGACTTTTAGAAAAGGAATGAATCTCTTAAAAGGAATTTACGTCGTAGTACTTTAGGGTTAAAATCGGACTTTGACATAAAATGAAAGTACCTTGAGTTGTGTGTAACTTGCTTATGCTTGTTGTTATGAAACTTGACCATATTACGTGTGATAGCCTTGTTATGCAAATCGTGTTCTACTCGACTAGGTTCATCAGGAATGTATTTCACTCGACTCAGGTTCATCCGAATGTATTTCACTTGATTAGGTTCATCCGGAATGTATTTCACTTGATTACCGGTTCATCCGGAATGTATTTCACTCGACTACGGTTCATCCGGAATGTATTTCACTTGATTACGGTTCATCCGGAATGTATTTCACTTGACTAGGTTCATCCGAATGTATTCCACTCGACTAGGTTCATAGGATGAACAGGAAATGTATTCCACGTTGCTATATTAGATCCATAAGATGGGCGAGACACATTATGCGTATCACATGATTTGTACCTAGGCTGCGGCGGTGAGGAAGGAGTTCCACGGCGTGAGGATGACTTTTAGGGCGTGAGTCACGACTTGACATGACCGCTCTTATGTTGTGAATCGTAGTTTGGTTATCATACATGTCTCTGCTTTATATAGACTATTATGATTTCATTTCTGATATTTCTGATTTCACATACTTGGTACTGTTATCGACCTCCTTCGGGGCTGCGTTCATGCCGCAGTAAAGGTACATCGATCGCCGATCCCCGCTTATAGGATCACATTCGCGTGTTGGGAAGCTCCGTTCCTTGGAGGCTTATCTTTGGTATGTTACCACAGTGCAGTAGGTTCTTGTACATTGTGGGTATGGCGGGGCCTCCGTCATAGTTGTTGTCACTTCTTAGAGTGCATGAAATCTTGTTGTGGGCAGTGCGTAAAAGGATAAGCTGTCGGGTATTTATGTATATATCAAGGCAAATTTTGGTTGCTTTGTTTATTTATCATGTCTCTTAATTCATGTTCATGTTTTTATTTCCGCTGATTTTCTCGATGATGTATCACTAGGGTGCCCGGTAAGGCACGATCCACGGGCCGGTTCGGTCGTGACAAAAGTGGTATCGAGCGATTAGTCCTCGGAAAGTGTCTGCACCGTGTCTAGTAGAGTCTTGATTATCGGTGTGTTGTGCACCACATCTATAATCGAGGAGGCTATAGGACATTTAGGATTTGTTTGCATTCTTCTCATTACGAGATCGTGCCTTAGAGTTTGTGTGATAAGTTGGACCCTCCGACGTATTCCTTTCCTTTACGATTATGCCTCGCGTAAGGCAACCTGAGCCCGGATGGGCAAGCGATCGAGGAGGCTGTTAGTGAGATCTGAGAGAAATGCAGCGCGAGCAAGTCGATACACGAGTTCTGCCGGCGGGTTTCGCGGCCGCCCGGACCAGAGATTTAGAGCGCAGCGGTGGGCTGCTGAGACTCTGAGACTGAGCCTCGGTCCCACGGCTGAGCGAGATGAGATAGTACAAGAGATGGCGATTCTGGCGAAGTCGTGGCAGATATGAGATAAATTTGGATCTGACGCAGTTCGGCCAAGTAGCACCGTAGTTCACCGGCGAGCGGTTTGAGGCTACGTGACTTTACGAGTTGTAGCCCTCCGGTGTTCTATGGATCGAGAGCCGAGGCGACCCTCGGGAGTTTATCAAGCGACTCTGACGGATCATGAGTGATTAGAGCCTCGAGGCGAGTCGGTGGTATTGGGTTCGCATCACCGCGTGATCTGCGATTGGCCGGTTTGATTCGTGAGCTGTCGGGAAGAGCATGCACTTCCAGCGATTTGGGACGAGTTCTCGAGGGCATTTCTTGCACATTTCTTGCCTCGCAGATGAGAGGCTCGGGCCGACAGATTTTTGACATTAAGGCGGGGCGGGCGGGCGGTTAGAAGTACAATGTGGAGTTCGACTCATTAGCTCGGTATGTGCGCTGTGGTAGCCGATATGGAGGATGAGTACACCGCCACGCCACGGGCTGGATGATTACTTGGCGAGAGGCTTGTGCAGGTGTAGCTCTTCAGGGCATGGACATTGCCGCACGCAAGCTCATGCACTAGGATGCGAGGCACGGAGAGGTCGACGGAATGACCGAGATCGGCGAGAAGAGGGCGAGCAAAGAGGTCCTTTGGTAACTTTCGGCGGACCGCCTCGGCCGATCTAGTTATGTACCTCCACCAAGATGCAGTGGTCCTCCACGATCTTGGTCGTTCGGGGTATTCGGAGCTGGTCGAGCTCCGGGCTTCGGTTCCGCGAGTTTACGTGAGTGCTAGCCATCATGATTCATGTCCCACTCAGTGTGCAAGATGTGTCAAACATCATCCCGGGGAATGTCGTCTTTTTACTTGTGCTTGTTTCACCTGCGGCCGTCAGGGCCATGTGACGAGGCGTGCTTATAGGAGAGGTACGGCGGCATGACGCACTACCGGATCGATGGCGGAGTTCATCGCGCCTACGGTATGCGCCTGCAGTGGACTTATGATTAAAGTGGAGCGGTAGCTTGGTATATCCTTAACCTCAGAGGCTTGTATGTTTTGATGTTATGTTAATGTGTTAAGTGTTATGTTCGAATAGCTTTGTGCTAAAATGTGATTTAGGAACCTGGTTGGGGAAAAAGGGTAAGCCTGGGGGTGAGAAAATGATGAACCTTAGAATATTACAGTTGAGACCTTAGATGTAAGGCCGTCTTGAGTACAAGATTTTGCGAGTGATCCTGGTCAGAGTGCATTTTATGCCTGGAATGTATTGTGTGATAAGTCCCTGGGTTGGGTAAATGAAAGTGGTATCTTTCATGATGTGATTTAGCAAGATTGTTCCGTGTCGAGGAGCAAGAGTTGGCGCGACAGTGGGTCGGGTTGGGGCCATGTTGCGGGCCAACCCGCAGCCTGTTTCGAGGTGGGGTCAGCTCTGGGTGGTCCCGCCAGGTGGTAGGGTCACGAGGGTGCTGGGCCCAAGTTTAGTTGACCATCGTATGAGTTCGTGGGTGTGTCCGACCAGAAGCAGATCGTGAAGGCCGGGAATGGCCTTAAGGAAGATTGAGGCTAGTAAGATAACCAAGTTGGAGGTGGTGACTCCAAGGTTTTGAAAACTGAAGCGATGACTGAAGTGTAGTACGTATATGAGAAGAGTTCAAGTGTTCGGGAAGGGCACGACGAGTAAGGCAGGGAGAGTACGTGTGTTACTTTGTTGCCATGTGTGGCATTGGAAATTTGTTTAAAGTTAAGAGGAACTTTATCGTTATCCGTCTTGAGAAGGAACATTCGGGACGAATGTTTCTAAGGAGGGGAGAATGTTATACCCCGTATTTCCAGAGTATGTACGTGAGCGCGTACGTATTATAATTTGAGCCTTAAAGTTGGCTAGTTTCGAAATTTGTACACAACACCCGATTAGAGTCGTTTTTCGACGAAACGTTTCCACAGCTTTCGTAGGGAAAATTCCGGCTATGGCATTTTTAATTTTTACGGATTTTTCCGAGAGACGAAACATTTTGGACCAACGAGAGGGCGACACTTGTCACCCTCTAATTGGAAGGAGTGGACGGCAAAAGCTAGCCTTTTTCACGTTTTTGGTGTTGAATTTTTGGTCAAGGGTTAGGTAGGATATTTTGTGTAGATGGATAAGGTAGCACATGGCTAAATCTTGGCCTTACACTTGCTATGCACTTGTCTTCATCTTGGCCATTGGTTGGCCTTCACTTGACCTATAAATACCCCTCTAAGTTGAAGACTTTCTTCATCCAAAACTTGAGCAATCTATCTAAGTCTCAAATACTCCCTCCCTCTTGTCTTGCTATCGTCCAAAGTCCCCCTCCCCCCCTTTGAGCAAGGCCCTTGGCGAGAGCCTCCCCCTCCCCCTTTCTGGTGCCCGCGCCGAGGGGTACACCCCCTAGCCTTGTTGTATCGTATAAATACCCCCTTTTTGTGGTATAGAAATACTCTCTAGTATTGTTATAATGCCCAAATACCTTGCCCAAATACCTTATAGTATTCCCAGGTTACACTTTTCAAAAGCCAGAAAATACTATTATACTTCCTCACCACAAAAACGAAACCCTAAGTAAATCTTCACCCGTAGTTGAAGTGTTAAGTAGAAGTTGGTTAGAACTTCTAAGGGTTGTTTGGAGCGGGTTGAGCGCGGAGTAGGAGCTAAACCTTGCTCGGGATCGACATTTAAACTTGGATAATTTTGGGCTTATCGAGGTAAACATTCTTGACCTCTGTTGTAATTGGAAATTACATGTTGTAGGAGTATATAGTTAAGTATACTATATATAGAACTGAACATAGTTGTGCGGCAATGTCTTTTGACTTAAGCACGAATAATACTTACGGCGATGTCTTGCGACTTAAGCTGAATTTTAAAAAGTGGAATTGTAATTACATGGGGTGTATTCAGATAGACTTGTGTAGCATTCTTGTGTAGTAGAATTGTACGTCCAGGTTAGGCGTGTTAACCCCTGGTTGGCTTGGTGGCCGGCCTCGATAGAGGAGGAGATTTACTGTTGTTGCGGGAGGTCTTGCGAATTTTCTGTAGAATATTCTACATTGAGATCTAAAGATATTAATAGGCGCTTTGTGGCCTCTATAGGTTGTAGTACTACGTGTGGCGTGATCTACTTAGCTTAAGGAGTAGCCGACGGTTTGAGGTACTTGGAGCATTTTGCTATTAGTCGATAATCGTCGCGAGGTATGTGAACCTCTTCCTATATTTTCTAGCATGATATGTGTGAGCTATGTAGTACGGTAGACGTACATGTGTTAACTGTATTTGGTTGTTTTAAAACATAAGTGTTATACTAGCTTTATGGGAAGTTAGGTATAACGTCTTAAGGGTGGTAAAATGAATGGTTTATTAATTTCAAAAGTTAAGAGATTGGATCTTATAAATAAGAGACTTAACTTAAATGAATTAATATGGATTTTGTGTGAAACCTCATTCGTGAGTAATGAGTACTTGGTTTTAAAAGGAATAACGTTTCTTGATTTGGAAATCGAATGTGTATCAATAAACCACTGCAGCGTTAATAAAGGAAAATGTAATGAATAACTAAGTATTATTAAAACCAGTAGAAACCTCCATCTGCATAGAAGCTAAGATGAGACAAAATGATATTACATTTTCTAGATCATGGCTGCTTAATAAGATTGATTATGAACAAGATTAACCTACTCACCTATGGCATATGTTACTCTATTGTTTTAAAAAGAGGTTAAGACATTGAACTATGAAACTTTTCTAAAAAGAGACTTGCGTAATTGAAATTAGGCAAACTGGAACTTTTAGGGAAAAGAAAGGCATTGAGTTGTCTTAAAATGGTTTAAAACATAAAGTGTTATAACAGCTTTGTGGGAAGTTGGTTATAACGACTTTATGAAAACAAAAGAAGGGTTTTATCATTTGTTTTAATGCGGTAACTTGACTTTTAAAGAAGTATTTTGGTCAAAGGAAGGCATGGTATTGCCTTAATTTGATCTTAAAAGGAAAGTATGAAAGTTGTTTTGGTTTACTTAAATGATATAAGTCACACATTTTTTTACTACGGTATCGGGTGACTTTTAGAAAAGGAATGAATCTCTTAAAAGGAATTTACGTACGTAGTACTTTAGGGTTAAAATCCGGACTTTGACATAAAATGAAAGTACCTTGAGTTGTGTGTAACTTGATTATGCTTGTTGTTATGAAACTTGACCATATTACGTGTGATAGCCTTGTTATGCAAATCGTGTTCTACTCGACTAGGTTCATCCGGAATGTATTTCACTCGACTCCGGTTCATCCGGAATGTATTTCACTTGATTCGGCTCATCCGAATGTATTTCACTTGATTACGGTTCATCCGGGAATGTATTTCACTTGACTACCGGTTCATCCGGGAATGTATTTCACTTGATTACCGGTTCATCCGGGAATGTATTTCACTTGACTACCGGTTCATCCGGGAATGTATTCCACTCGACTACCGATTCATGGGATGAACCGGAAATGTATTCCACACGTTGCTATATTAGGTCCATAAGATGGGCGAGATGCATTATGCGTATCACATGATTTGTACCTAGGCTGGCGGTGAGGAAGGAGTTCCACGGGCATGAGGATGACTTTTAGGCGTGAGTCACGACTTGACATATTTGCTCTTATGTTGTGAATCGTAGTTTGGTTATCATACATGTCTCTGCTTTATATAGACTATTATGATTTCATTTCTGATATTTCTGATTTCACATACTTGGTACTGTTATCGACCTCGCCGGGGCTGCGTTCATGCCGCGAGTAAAGGTACATCGACCGTCGATCCGCTTATAGGATCACATTCGCGTGTTGGGAAGCTCCGTTCCTTGGAGGCTTATCTTTGGTATGTTACCACAGTGCAGCAGGTTCTTGTACATTCGGGGTATGGCGGGGCCTGTCCGTCATAGTTGTTGTCACTTCTTAGAGTGCAGTAATCTTGTTGTGGCGTAGTGCGTAAAAAGGATAATCGTCGGGTATTTATGTATATATACTGAAGGCAACTGTTTTGGTTGGCCTGTTTATTTATCATGTCTCTTAATTCATGTTCATGTTTTTATTTCCGCTGATTTTCTCTGATGATGTATCACTAGGGTGCCCGGGGTAAGGCACCAGTCACGGGCCCGGGTTCGGGTCGTGACAGAGCCTCTCCAAAGGGGGGAAAGGGTTTTCAAGACTTAGGGAATGTTTTTGGGATGGAGAAGTCTTGCACTAAGGGGGGTATTTATAGGGAATTCAATGGCCATGATCAAGACAAGTAGGGGGCAAGTGGAAGGTGAGGATTTGCCCAAGTGTCCCCTAGCCATCTACTCCACAATTCACTCCAAACAATGACCCATGGTTTAGGCCATAAAACATGCCACGAAAAGAGCACCCAATCGGCCACCACAAACCGCCAACTTGAGGGTGACAAGTGTCGCCCTCTCGTTGGTCCAAAATATTCCATCTCTCGGAAAAATCCGCAAAAATTATAAATGTTGCAACCGTATTTGTAACGACCCGTTCCGGGGCCCGTTACTGGTGCCTTACCCCGGGCACCCTAGCGATACATACATCAGAGAAAAATCAGCGGAACATAAAACATGAGTCATTATACAAGAGATATAATAAATAAACAGGCCAACCAAAACGGTTGCCTTCAGTATATACATAAAACCTGAACAGTTTAATCCTTTACAACCCTGCCCACAACAGGACTACAGACCTCTAAGATATACAATGACTATGACGGGACAGGGCCCCGCCACACCCCTGAATGTACAAGAACCTACAACTCAGGGAACACCTACCAAAGATAAGCCTCCGGAGAAACGGAGCTTCAAATGCGCTGAACTGTGATCCTATGAGCGAGGATCCACGACCGATGTACCTCTACCTGCGGCATGAACGCAGCCCCCCGAAGGAGGTCAGTACAACAGGTACCAAGTATGTGAAACTGTACAATACTGTAAATGAAATCATACTAGTCTATATAAAGCAGGAGACATGTATGATAACCAAACTACAGTTCACAACATAAAACAGTCATCACTCCAATATAACTATGGGTCTCACGCCCACAACATCAATCAGGTTCGCATTATGGCCGCATGCCCCCGGAATACTGCATCGGTGTAGACATGTCCATGATGCAACAATAATACCAATGTCCCATGGCCACATGCCCCCGGAATTCTGTGCCGGTGTAGACATGTCCGTGTGACCTCAACAACAAGACAAAGAATCCAAATGGAAGCATACGTGCGCTACGCATCGTGTCGGTATGTCCAAAGGGAAACAATAAGACAACTTTCCAAATGGACGATACGTGCGCTACGCATCGTGTCGATATGTCCAAAAGAAATCACAAGGCGATAATCGAAATGGAAACATACGTGCGCTACGCATCGTGTATGCATGCGCCGAATCGGCCCGCATCGTGCCTTACCGGGCACCTAGCGATCCAACATCGAGAAAACCGGAAATAAAAACTTTAAACATGAAATGAGAGACATGATAAATAAACAGCCAACCAAAACAGTTGCCTTGGTATATATACATAAAACCCGACAGTTATCCTTTTTACAAACCACGCCACAACATACTCTGCACTTAAGATTTATAACAACTATGACGGACAGGGCCCGCCATACCACGAATGTACAAGAACCTACAACTCAGGGAAACATACCAAAGATAAGCCTCCAAGGAACGGAGCTTTCAACACGTGAAATGAGATCCTAGGCGAGGATCCACGAGCGATGTACCTCACTGCGGCATTTAACGCAGCCCCGAAGGAGGTCGATCTGCAAGTACTAAGTATGTGAAATCAGAATATCAGAATGAAATCATAATAGTCTATAAAGCAGAGACATGTATGATGACCAAACTATGATATATAACATATAACCAGTTACATCAAGGCAGGGACTCACGCCCTCCAAATTATCACTCGTGCCCGTGGAATTTCTTCCTCACTGCCGGCAGTTTATGATATAACAATACCAAGGATTATACATGAACACCATGTCCCACCTGTGTTATAAAAACCGTACAGGACAAGTATAACTACCAGATCCGACCGTACCAATAATACAATGCAACCAAAACACGAAGCCGATACGGGGCAAGTGCGACTCATCGGATACAAGGCGGTCACGCGCGGTGACCGGGGCAAGTACGGTGACCACCAGGGACCAAGGCCGTATCACGAAACTTCGTCACTATACTGAACGGGGCAAGTGCGAGGGCTGACTACCAGATACCAAGGCCGAATCAGTCACGAGACGGGGCAAGTACGAGAGCCGACCACCAGATACCCAGGCCGAACAGTAAGAAACCTCATGGAGAGCTAGTCCATGGAATAACACTATCAACAGGAGCATACCCGTGGAATTCTCCATCACTGCCAGCATGTCCAAGTAAGTTCTCAACAAGTCGACCGGCCCTCAGTCGATAGACGCGGTAATACAGAAATACCACACTTGCACAACAAAGGCTATCATCACAAGCATAGGCAAGTTTCACAACAACAAGCATAGGCAAGTTTCACACAACTCAAAGTACTTTCATTTTATGCCAAAGTCCGGGTTTTTAACTCCAAAGTACTATATACGTTAAGTTCTTTTAAAAGAGATCCATTACTTTTATAAAAGTCACCCGATACCCGTAGTATTAGAATGACCAACCCACATTCCTTTTCAAAATCAAGTAACAACATTCTTTTCCTAAGTTCCAGTTTGCCTAGTTTCAATTACTCAAGCTTCTCATTTTCAAATGGTTTCATAGTTCATAAACTTAATCATTTGATTCCTTTTTAGAACAATTGAGTAATATATGTTTCACGTAAGAGTAGGTTATTCTTGTTTACAACATTCTTATTACAGCAGCCATGATCTAGAAAATGTAATGTCATTTTGTCTCATCTTAGTTTCTATGCAGATGGAGGTTTCTCTTGGTTTTAATACAATTCATCATTATTCAATACATTTTCCTTTATTAACGCTGCGGTGGTGCGTCGATACACATTCGATTTCCAAAATCAAGAAACATTATCCCTTTAAATAAAACCAAGTACTCATTACTCACGAATGAGGTTTCACAAACATTCACATTAAACAAATAAGTTAAGTCTCTTATCTTATAAGATCAAGTCTCTTAACTTCAAACATTAGTAAACCATTTCTTTACCTCTCTTAAGACATTATACCTAACTCCCATAAAGCTAGTATAACTCTTTTTTAAAACCTTTAAAACCAAGTGTTACTTTCCCTTCAAAACGATTTATAAATCTTTTGAAATACCTCAAGTTCTTTATTATAACAAGCGATTATAATTCACATGATTACCTTTTAAAACCACAAAGTATTTTCTTATCTACATAAAGTCGTTATAACCAACTTCCCATAAAGCCGTTATAACACTTTATGTTTTAAGAACAATCAAACACGTTAACACGTACGCGTCACCGTACCACATAGTTTACATATCATGCTAGAAGAGATAGGAAGAGGTTCACATACCTCGCGACGAGTATCGACTAATAGCAAAACGCTCCAACGATCGGCTACTCCTTAAGCCAAGTAAATCGCGCCACACGTAGGTACTTCAACCTAAAAGGCCACAAGCGCTTATTATCATCTAGACCACAACGTAGAATATTCTGAGAAAATTGGCGACATCTCCCCCCACAACGTAAATCTCCTTCTCTATCGAGGCTACCAAGCCAACGGAGTGGGTTTCACACGCCTAACCGGACGTGTACAATTCTACTACAGTAATACTACACAAGTTCATGTCTGATTCGATTCGATTCTTAATTCTTCAGCTTAAGTCAAAAGACATTGCCACGATTACTAAGTATAGTTCTATATATAGTATACTTCAACTATATATTCTTACAACATGTAATTTCCAATTACAATAGAAGAAGATAGTGTTTACCTCGATAAGCCCAAAATTATCCGAGTAAAATGTCGCGCTGAGCAAGGTTTAGCTCCTACTCGAGTGCTCCAAACAACCCTTAGAAGTTCTATCCAACACTCCAAAACTTCAACCAACAGTGAAGGTTTCCTTAGGGTTCGGTTTGAGACTAAAAGGACAATCGGTAGCATGTCCGGACTCTACGTATAGAGGTACCTGTGGAATACTACAAGGTATAAGGGGAAGGTATTTTGGGCAGTATCACACTACTTGGAGGCGTATGTGAATACCACACAGGGGTACCACGAGAACAACACCACAAGGGAGGGGGTGTTCTCGGCTTTGGCTCATAAGGGGAAGGTTTCGGCCAAAGGCCTTCACAAGGAGAGGGCTCTTGGACGAGTCAACAAGAGGAGGAGGGTTCTCAAGACTTAGGCAAGTGAAGAGTGGATGAAGAAGTCTTCAAAGAGAGGGTATTTATAGCAAAACCAAAGGCCAACCAATGGCCAAGATCAAGCCATGTGCAAGGCAAGTGTAAGGCCAAGATCAAGCCAAGTGCACCCACAAAACACTCACAAAACACTCCACAAAACAAGCCACAAAGCAAGGCACAAAAGAGGAGCCAATCGGCCAGGCCAAGCCCTCACTTTGCCGTCAATGAGGTGACAAGTGTCACCTCCGTTGATCCAAAAATGTTCCGTCGCTCGGAAAAATCATAAAAATACTAAATGACATAGCGAATTTTCCCAACGTAGTCTGGAAACGTTTCGTCGAAAAACGACTCCTTTCGGCACTTGTGTACAAATTTCGAAACTATGCCTACTTAAGGCTCAAATTGTACACGTACGCCCTCACGTACATACCCTGGAAACACGGGGTATAACAATTTCTTCCTTAGAAACATTCGTCCGAATGTTCCTTCTAGGTCTCAAAACAACAGCGTCGATTATAGTCTTCACCGCTATACGTCGAAAACAATCATGCCACACCGCCAAAACACACGCTCACTTCTCCTTTCGTAGTACTCGTCACGAACACTCGAACTCGTTCTAGTATCCGTACCATACTTCTGTCAACGCTTCTGTTACCAACCCTTGGAGTCACTACCTCCAAACTTGGTCATCTCACTAACCTCGATTTCCCCTAAGGCCATTCCCGGCCTTCCCGAACTGATTCAGTCGAACACACCCACAAACTCATACGATGGTCAACTAAACTTGGGCTAGCACCCTCGTGACCCTACCACTGGCGGGACCACCTGTGAACCCACCCCAAACCGGGTTCTGGGTTGACCGTAAATGGTCCTCAACCCGACCAATCGCCCAACTCTTGTTCCCGATCGGAACAATCTTACTATTTCACATCATGAAAGCTACCACTTCCATCTCACACTACCGAGGACTTACCCTTTTCACTAACGAGGTTTCTAAATCACATTTTAGCACAAAGCTATCCAAACATAACATTAAACATATCAAGAACATCAATACAAACAAAACTCTAGAGGTTAAGGATATACGAAACTAGGCGGTTCAGGACCGCTAAAATCGAACTCCCATCGCGACCTCCGGGGCCTTACGGTGTACAAACATCTGCTGGCTACGGAAGGTGAAGAACCAATCGCTCTAGTAGTCCATGCTATCCTACCAGTGCTACCCTGGTGGACGATCTCTTGCGGATGGCCTGTTGGCGCAAAAATAACAATCTCCCGAGTTAGTACGACACTCTCCCTTATGAAGCTTTCCTGTGGCGGCCTGAGACAAGGGCATCTCATCCGGCGAGCTCCCGCTCTCCCGAAAATCTGAAACACAGGAGCCCCGACTGCTCACGAATATCACGAAGGTCCGAAATCGTGGAGGACCACTCAGACGCGGAGGTACATAACTAGTCTCGGCGAGGCGGTCGCCTCGAAAGTCACCAAAGGACCTGCTGCTCGGCCTCTTCTGCGACTTTGGTCATTCGTCGATTTATCCGCTCTCACATCCAAGTGTATACGCTGCGTCGAGCGATGTCCATGCGGTGAAGAGCTACACGAACAACTCTCTGCAAGGCAATCATCGAGCCCTGTAACATATCGGTGCACTCGATCCTCCATACTGGCTACTAATGCGGGGACGTACCGGGCCAATGAGTCGAACTCCACATTGTACTCCCGAAATGCGCGGATTCTGCGTAACACCAAAAATCTGTCGGCGAGCCCTCCTCATCCGGGAGGCAAGAAATGTGCAAGAAAAGCCTCGAGAACTCGTTCCATACCGCTGGAAGTGCATGCTCGCCCCTGGACAGCTCACAATAATCAAACGAGTCGACTGCGGTATCTCGCAGTTGATGTGACCCTAGGGCCACCGACTCGATCTCCGATGGCTTGATCACTCTCATGATCCAGAATCGTCGGATGAACTCGCGGATCATCCTCGGGCCTCGACCCATAAAACTCGCGGCCTACAACTCGAGAAAATCCGTAGCCTCGAACTATCGATCTAGGGTGAACCATGGTGCTCTTTAGAACCGCGTCGGCCCACTTATCCTCAAGTTCGCCACAACGGCCATTAATCGGGCCACTCCTTGTAACTCATCTCTCTGCTCGGTGCGGGGCTGGAGGCTCAGTCTTGTGGTCTCTGCCACGTTTACTCGCGCAGATCCTCTCGCTTTGCCTTGCCCGGGCGGGTTGCCTTCGCAGAGGCATAACGGTAAAAACGAAACACGCCGGAGGGTCCATCTTATCACTCGGCTCAAGGCACGATCTCGTAATGAGAAGAATGGAAACCAATCCTAAATGTCCTATAGCCTCTCGATTATAGATGTGGTGCACAACACATCGATAATCAAGACTACTAGACACGATGCGTAGACACTTTCCGAGGATTAATCGCTTCGATACCACTTTGTAACGCCGAATCGGGCGTTCATCGTGCCTTACCCCGCACCCTAGCGATCCAACATCGTGAGAAAACCAATGGAAATAAAAACTTTAAACATGAAATGAGAGACATGATAAATAAACAAAGCCAAACAGCGTTGCCTTCGATATATACATAAAACCAACAGCTTATCCTTTTTACAAACCCCGCCACAACAGTGCTGCACTTAAGATTTATAATAACTATGACGGGACGGGGCCGCCATACCCCGAATGTACAAGAACCTACAACTCAGAAACATACCAAAGATAAGCCTCGAAGAACGGAGCTTTCAACACGCTGAAATGAGATCCTAAGAGCGAGGATCCACGAACGATGTACCTCTACCTGCGGCATGAACGCAGCCCGAAGGAGTCGAGACAACAGTATGTGAAATCAGAAATCAGTAAATGAAATCATAATAGTCTATAAAGCAGGAGACATGTATGATGACCAAACTACAGTATATAACATATAACCCGATTCATCAAGGCGAGGACTCACGCCTCCAAATTATCACTGCGTGCGTGGAATTTCTTCCTCACCGCCAGCTTTATGATATAACAATACCAAGGATTATACATGAACACCATGTCCCACTGTGTTATAAAAACCGCATGAGACAAGTATAACTACCAGATCCGACCGTACAATAATACAATGCAACCAAAACACGGCGTCTGGGGCAAGTGCGAGCCGACATCGGATACCAAGGCGGCCACGCACCTGACCGGGCAAGTACGAGGGTGACCACCGTGGACCAAGGCGTATCACGAAACCGTCACTATCTCGAACTGGGCAAGTCGAGGGTCGACTACCGATACCAAGGCCGAATCAGTCACGAGACGGGGCAAGTACGAGAGCCGACCACCAGATACCCAGGCCGAACAGTAAGAAACCTCATGGAGAGCTAGTCCATGGAATAACACTATCAACATGAGCATACCCGTGGAATTCTCCATCACGGCCAGCATGTCCAAGTAAGTTCTCAACAAGTCGACCGGCCCTCTATCGAGAGACGCGGTAATACAGAAATACCACACTTGCACAACAAAGGCTATCATCACAAGCATAGGCAAGTTTCACAACAACAAGCATAGGCAAGTTTCACACAACTCAAAGTACTTTCATTTTATGCCAAAGTCCGGGTTTTTAACTCCAAAGTACTACATACGTTAAGTTCTTTTAAAAGAGATCCATTACTTTTATAAAAGTCACCCGATACCCGTAGTATTAGAATGACCAACCCACATTCCTTTTCAAAATCAAGTAACAACATTCTTTTCCTAAGTTCCAGTTTGCCTAGTTTCAATTACTCAAGCTTCTCATTTTCAAATGGTTTCATAGTTCATAAACTTAATCATTTGATTCCTTCTTAGACCACTTGAGTAATATCTGTTTCACGTAAGTAGGTTATTCTTGTTTACAACATTCTTATTACGTGACCATGATCTAGAAAATGTAATGTCATTTTGTCTCATCTTAGTTTCTATGCAGATGGAGGTTTCTCTTGGTTTTAATACAATTCATCATTATTCAATACATTTTCCTTTATTAACGCTTTGCAATGGTCCTGTCGATACACATTCGATTTCCAAAATCATGAAACATTATCCCTTTAAATAAAACCAAGTACTCATTACTCACGAATGAGGTTTCACACAAACATTCACATTAAACAAATAAGTTAAGTCTCTTATCTTATAAGATCAAGTCTCTTAACTTCAAACATTAGTAAACCATTTCTTTACCTCTCTTAAGACATTATACCTAACTCCCATAAAGCTAGTATAACTCTTTTTTAAAACCTTTAAAACTAAGTGTTACTTTCCTTCAAAACGATTTATAAATCTTTTGAAATACCTCAAGTTCTTTATTATAACAAGCCGCTTATAATTCACATCAGTTACCTTTTAAAACCACAAAGTATTTTCTTATCTACATAAAGTTGTTATAACCAACTTCCCATAAAGCCGTTATAACACTTTATGTTTTAAGAACAATCAAACACAGTTAACACATGTACGTCTACCGTACCACATAGTTTACACATATCATGCTAGAAGAGATAGGAAGAGGTTCACATACCTCGCGACGAGTATCGACTAATAGCAAAACGCTCCAAACAGTCGGCTACTCCTTAAGCCAAGTAAATCGCGCCACACGTAGGTACTTCAACCTAAAAGGCCACAAGGCGCTTATTATCATCTAGACCACAACGTAGAATATTCTACAGAAAATTCGGCAGCATCTCCCCCCCCCGCCACAGCGTAAATCTCCTTCTCTATCGAGGCCGGCTACCAAGCCAAACAGAGGGGGGGGTTTCACACGCCTAACCGGACGTGTACAATTCTACTACACAGTAATACTACACAAGTCTACTGTAATACAGTTCAGTTCTTACTTCTTCAGGCTTAAGTCAAAAGACATTGCCACAGTACTAAGTATAGTTCTATATATAGTATACTTCAACTATATATTCTTACAACATGTAATTTCCAATTACAATAGAAGGACAGTAGTGTTTACCTCGATAAGCCCAAAATTATCCGAGTAAAATGTCGCGCCTGAGCAAGGTTTAGCTCCTACTCCGAGTGCTCCAAACAACCCTTAGAAGTTCTATCCAACTTCTACTCCAAAACTTCAACCAACAGTGAAGGTTTCCTTAGGGTTTCGGTTTGAGACTAAAAGGACAAAAGGTAGTATTTCTGGACTCTACGACAGAGGTAACTTTGGAATACTACAAGGTCTAAGGCTAAGGTCTTTTTGGGCATTATAACAATACTTGGAGGAGTCTTTTAATACCACAAAGGGGGGGTCCCACACGAGACCAACACGCTAAGGGAGGGGGGGGGGTGTTCTCGGCTTTGGCGCACCAATGGGGAAGGTTTCCGCCCAAAGGCCTTCACACGGGGTCGAGGGGCTCTTGTACGAGAGTCAACAAGAGGAGGAGGGTTCTCAAGACTTAGGCAAGTGAAGAGTGGATGAAGAAGTCTTCAAAGAGAGGGGGTATTTATAGCAAAACCAAAGGCCAACCAATGGCCAAGATCAAGCCATGTGCAAGGCAAGTGTAAGGCCAAGATCAAGCCAAGTGCACCCACAAAACACTCCACAAAACACTCCACAAAACAAGCCACAAAGCAAGGCACAAAAGAGGGAGCCAATCGGCCAAGGCCAAGCCCTCACTTTGCCGTCAACGAGGTGACAAGTGTCACCCTCCCGTTGGTCCAAAAATGTTCCGTCGCTTCGGAAAAATCCGCAAAAATACTAAATGACATAGCCGGAATTTTCCCAACGTAGTCGTGGAAACGCTTCGCCGAAAACGACTTTTTCGCACTTGTGTACAAATTTCAAACTATGCCTACTTAAGGCTCAAATTGTACACGCACGCCCTCACGCATACCGGAAACACGGTATAACGGTGTCGGTATATCCAAAGCGATTAACCACAAGACCTTAACCAAATGGAAGCATACCCGCGCGCCACGATCGTGTCGTGATGTCCAAAGTGATTAACAACAATAATACTATCAACATGAACGCATCTGCGGAATTTCTCCACACGCCGCAGACGCTCCAAGTAAGTTCTCAACAAGTCAACCGACCTCCATCGAGACGCCAGAATACGTAAATACAACGCTTTGCACAACAAAGGTTATCACAATAAGCATAGCCAAGCTTCACAACAACAAGCATAGGCAAGTTTCACAACAACACAAAGTACTTTCATTTTATACCAAAGTCCGGTTTTTAACCCCAAAGTACTACATACGTAAGTTCTTTAAAAGAGATCCATTTCTTTTATAAAAGTCACCCGATACCCGTAGTATTAGAATGACCAACCCACCTTCCTTTTCAAAACCAAGTAACAACATTCTTTTCCTAAGTTCCGCTTGCCTAGTTTCAATTACTCAAGCTTCTCATTTTCAAATGGTTTCATAGTTCCCAAACTTAATCACTGATTCCTTTTAGAACAATTAAGTAACATATGTCATATATGTGAGTAGTTTATTCTTGTTTATAACGATCTTATTACAAAGAAACATGATCTAGAAAATGTAATATCATTTTGTCTTATCTTAGCTTCTATGCAGATGGAGGTTTCACCGGTTTTAATACAACACATCATTATTCAATACATTTTCCTTTATTAACGCCGCAGTGGTCCTGTCGATACACATTCGATTCCCAAATCAAGAAACATTATCCCTTTAAAACCAAGTACTCATTACTCACGAATGAGGTTTCACACAAACATCCACATTAAAACAAATAAGTTAAGTCTCGTATCTTATAAGATCAAGTCTCTTAACTTCTAACATCAAGAAACCATTTTCACTTACATAAGGTCGTTATAACTAACTTCCCATAAAGCTATTATAACACCCTATGTTTTAAACCAACCAAATCACTTAGCACATGACGCCTACCGCACTACATAGTTCACAACAATCATGCTAGAAAAGATAGGAAGAGGTTCACATACCTCGCGACGATTTATCGACAATCAGGAAACTGCTCCAAGTACTACAACCTTGATAGCCCTTTCCACTCATAGAGTATAATACGCTATTCTTAGTACTTTCACCTATAAAGGTCACAAAAGTCTATTAACCCCAAAACACAAGTTTCTATCTTTCTATAGAAAATTCGCAAAGACTCTCCCCGCAACAGAAATCTCCTCCTCTATCGAGGCCGCTACCAAGCCAACCAGTGTGGTATACACGCCTAACCTGACGTACAATTCTACTCAGTAATACTACACAAGTCTACTGCAATACAGTCCTATGTAAATACAGTTCAGTTCAGTTCTTTATTCTTCAGGCTTAAGTCAAAAGACATTGCCGAATACTAAGTAGTTCCATATATAGCATACTTCAACCAAACATGTAATTTCTAATTACAATAGAGGGACAAGATAATTACCTCGATAAGCCCAAAATTATCCGAGTTTAATGTCGCTCCTGAGCAAGGTTTAGCTCCACTCCGTGCGCTCCAAACCACTCCAAACAACCCTTAGAAGTTCTAACCAACTTCTACTCACATACTTCAACCAACTATGAAGATTTCCTTAGGGTTTCGGTTTGAGACTAAAAGGACAAAAGGTAGTATTTCCGACTCTACGAAAGAGGTATCTTTGGAATACTACAAGGTACAAGGCTAAGGTATTTTGGGCATTATAACAATACTAGGGGAGTATTTCTATACCCCAACAAGGGGTTTTATACGAAAACAACTAGGCTAGTGGGTACTACGGCTAGACCTCACAAGTGGGAGTGGAGACCTCACCCGCCAAAGGCCACTTTCTGCTGGGAGAGAGGAGCTCTGGACGAGAGTCACCAAGACGGAGGGGAGGGTTTCAAGACTTGGAAACATTTGTGGATGAATGAAGTCTTCACAAAGGGGTATTTATAAGAAACCCAAATGCCAACCAACGGCCAAGATCAAGCCATGTGCAAGGCAAGTGTAAGGCCTTGATCAAGCCAAGTGAACCCTAACCCCTACTCCACAAAACATGGCACAAGACAAGCCACAAAACCCGGCCCAACCAAGGCACAAAACAAGGAACCATTAGGGCCAAAAACGCGAGCCACAAAGACAATCCACGTGAACCAATCGCCCACTGACGCCACAAGCTTCAATGTGGGTGACACATGTCACCCTCCCGTTGGTCCAAAATGTTTCGCCTCTCGGAAAAATCCGCAAAAATTAAAAAGGACATAGCCGAATTTTCCCTACGAAAGTCGTGGAAACGCTTTCGTCTAAAAACGACTTAGCAGACTGTGCCCAAATGTAACTTCGCCAAGCCACCTAGGCGGGGTGACACGTGTCACCCTCCTATCGGCCCTCAAAACGTCTTCAAAAATATCCACAATGGCCAAAATCTCAAAACAAAGTGGGCCCACAAAATCAGAATTTCTCCCGGGCCCCACGTGACCATTTCCAAAATAAAATTCCATAATTCTAATATAATCTATGAAGTCCAAATACCAAACTGGGAATCCAATTCCCATTAACGAACCTTTTCTTCACAAATGACCGGAAACTTTTCCGTGAAAAACTCACATCTTTCTTTCTTTTCAAAATTTCACAGACGCCGCACGCACGCCCTCACATACATACCCCGCAACTACGGTATAACATTCTCCTCCTTAGAAACATTCGTCCCGAATGTTCCTTCAAGACGGATATCGATGAAGTTCCTCTAACAAGTTGTCAACGCCACACCGCCACGAAATAACACACGTTCTCTTCCTTCCTTACTCGTCGTGCCTTCTCGAACACTTGAACTCTCCCAAGACGCACCATACTTCAGTCATTACTCCGCTCGAAAATCTCCGAGTCACTACCTCCAAACTTGGTCATCTTACTAACCTCAAACTTCCTTAAGGCCATTCCCGGCCTTTACGAACCGCTTCTGGTCGAACGCGTCCACGAACTCATACGATGATCATACAAACTTGGGCCTAGCATCCTCGTGACCCTACCACCTGGCGGGACCACCCAGAACTGACCCCACCCCAAACCGGGTTACGGGTTGACCCGCAAATGGTCCTCAACCCGACCCCAAACCGCGCCAAACTCTTGTTCCCCGATCCGTAACAATCTTACTAATTCACATCATGAAAGCTACCACTTCCATCTCACACTACCCACGGACTTATCACACAAATAAATCCCACGCACTACTACTCTGATAAGGGTCAAAAATAAATCTTTAACTCAAGACGACCTTACCCCTAAGGTCTCAGTCGTGACATAGTCTAAGGTTCACACTTACCATGCCCCCATACGTATCCTTCCAACTAACCATGCATTTTAACTCACACATATCACAATGCTATCCGTACATAGCACACAATAATGAGATCATCATAACAAGCATACCAAAACTCTAGAGGGTTAAGTATATACCACAAGCTACCCCTCCACTCAAATCATAGGCACTCTGCAGGCGCATACCAGTAGGGTGATGAACCACCACGAGATCCCGGCGTCGAGTCGTAACATCCGCGCTGCCCTTGGTAGGACAGTTCCTCTCGAAATGGCCCTGCTGGCCGCATGCAAAACAAACTCCCAATCTAGCACGACACTCTCCAAAATGGAGTCTACCACAATGGTCACAACGAGGTTGTGGTGGCTTCACCGTTAACACCCCGCTGCTGTAAAAATCAACCTCGAGCCCCGACCGCTTCCTCAAGACGGTGGAGGACCACTGCATCCAGGTGGGGTATATAACTAGCTCGCCGAGGCGGTCCGCCTCGAAAGCCACCAAAGGACCTCGCCCCGGCCCTCTTCTCGCGATCCAGTCATTCCGTCGACCCTCCGTGCCTCACATCCTAGTGCATGAGCTCGCATGCGGCAATGTCCATGCCGGTGAAGAGAAACACCGCACAAGATTCGCCATATAATCATCAAGCCCGTGACGTAGCGATGCACTCCTATCCTCCATATCCGCAACTAGCGCAGGACATATCGAGCTAAAGAATCGAACTCGACATTGTACTTCCCGACGGTCGCCTCTCGCCTCAAGAACAAAAATCTGTTTACCGCGCCCTCCTCATCCGCGGAGGCAAGAAGTGCGTGAGAAAAGCCCCAAAAACTCATCCCATACTGCTGGAGGTGCATGCTCTCCCGAAAGCTCCCATGAATCAAACCAATCGATCGCGGTATCACGCACCGATGCGAACCAAAGGTCACAGACTGCGGTCAAGCCTTGATCACCCGCATGATCCAGAATCGCCGGATGAACTCCTCGCGATCATCCTCGTGCCTCGACCCGTAAAACTCGCGCTACAACTCGAAAGTCCCGTAGCCTCAAACTATCTCGCCGGTGAACCATGGTGCATCGAATCGAATCGCCAGATCCAAATTTATCCTCATATCTCGCCACGACTCGCCAAAGAATCGGGCCATCTCTTGTAACCCATCTCCTTCGCCTGCATCGTGGACCGAGGCTCGTGTATCGCGGTCTCGGCAGCCATTGCCGCGCTCTAACTCTCGCTGGGCCGGGCGGGCGCTACAAAACCCGCTGTCAAGCACAACTCAGTATCGCTCGCTCTCGCATTCTCTCAGATCTCACTAGCAAAGACTCTCGGCCGCCTTGCCCTTCGGGCTCGTTGCTTGCGCGAGGCATAATCGTAAAAACGAGATACGCGGAGGGTCCAACTTACAACATGTTTCTAAGGCACGATCTCGGGATGAGAAGAATGGAAACTAATCCTAAATGTCTCAGCCTCCGATTATAGATGTGGTGCACAACACATCGATAATCAAGACTCTACTAGACACGGTCTAGACACTTTCCGAGGATTAATCGCTCGATACCACTTTTGTAACGACTCGCCCGGTTCGCATCGTGCCTTACCCCGCACCCTAGCGATACATACATCGAGAGAAAATCAGCGAACATAAAACATGAGTCATTATACAAGAGATATAATAAATAAACAGCAACCAAAACGGTTGCCTTCAGATATACATAAAACCCGAGCAGCTTTAATCCTTTACAACCCCGCCCACAACAGACTACGCACTTCTAAGATATACAATGACTATGACGGGACAGGGCCCCGCCACACCCCTGAATGTACAAGAACCTACAACTCAGGGAACACCTACCAAAGATAAGCCTCCGGAGAAACGGAGCTTCAAATGCGCTGAACTGTGATCCTATGAGCGAGGATCCACGACCGATGTACCTCTACTCGCAGATGAACGCAGCCCGGGCGAGGTCAAGACAACAGTACCAAGTATGTGAAACTGTACAATACTGTAAATGAAATCATACTA
The DNA here is from genome assembly GCA_029844215.1 of Przewalskia tangutica. Lineage (NCBI taxonomy): Eukaryota > Viridiplantae > Streptophyta > Magnoliopsida > Solanales > Solanaceae > Przewalskia > Przewalskia tangutica. Next base: position 86,933,023 of record CM056726.1, on the reverse strand, counting down.
GTCTATATAAAGCAGGAGACATGTATGATAACCAAACTACAGTTCACAACATAAAACAGTCATCACTCCAATATAACTATGGGTCTCACGCCCACAACATCAATCAGGTTCGCATCATGGCCGCATGCCCGAACATCGTGACGGCAGACATGTCCATGATGCAACAATAATACCAATGTCCCATGGCCACATGCCGGAATTCTGATCGGTGTAGACATGTCCGTGTGACCTCAACAACAAGACAAAGAATCCAAATGGAAGCATACCCGCGCGCTACGCATCGTGGTCGATGTCCAAAGGGAAACAATAAGACAACTTTCCAAATGGACGATACCCGCGCGCTACGATCGTGTCAAGATGTCCAAAAGGAAATCACAAGGCGATAATCGAAATGGAAACATACCCGCGCGCTACGATCGCGGTCAAGATATCCAAAGCGATTAACCACAAGACCTTAACCAAAATGGAAGCATACCCGCAGCGCCACGATCGTGTCGTGATGTCCAAAGTGATTAACAACAATAATACTATCAGCGAACGCACTGCGGAATTTCTCCGCCACGCCGCAAGACGCCCAAGTAAGTTCTCAACAAGTCAACCGACCCTCCATCGAGACGCCAGAATACGTAAATACAACGCTTTGCACAACAAAGGTTATCACAATAAGCATAGCCAAGCTTCACAACAACAAGCATAGGCAAGTTTCACAACAACACAAAGTACTTTCATTTTATACCAAAGTCCGGGTTTTTAACCCCAAAGTACTACATACGTAAGTTCTTTTAAAAGAGATCCATTTCTTTTATAAAAGTCACCCGATACCCGTAGTATTAGAATGACCAACCCACCTTCCTTTTCAAAACCAAGTAACAACATTCTTGTCCTAAGTTCCGCTTGCCTAGTTTCAATTACTCAAGCTTCTCATTTTCAAATGGTTTCATAGTTCCCAAACTTAATCACTTGATTCCTTTTTAGAACAATTGAGTAACATATGTCATATATGTGAGTAGTTTATTATTGTTTATAACGATCTTATTACAGCAGCCATGATCTAGAAAATGTAATATCATTTTGTCTTATCTTAGCTTCTATGCAGATGGAGGTTTCTACTGGTTTTAATACAACACATCATTATTCAATACATTTTCCTTTATTAACGCTGCAGTGGTCTGTCGATACACATTCTGATTCCCGAAATCAGTAAAACATTATCCCTTTAAAAACCAAGTACTCATTACTCACGAATGAGGTTTCACACAAACATCCACATTAAAACAAATAAGTTAAGTCTCGTATCTTATAAGATCAAGTCTCTTAACTTCTAACATCAGTAAACCATTTTCACTTACATAAGGTCGTTATAACTAACTTCCCATAAAGCTATTATAACACCCTATGTTTTAAACCAACCAAATCACTTAGCACATGTACGTCTACCGTACTACATAGTTCACAACAATCATGCTAGAAAAGATAGGAAGAGGTTCACATACCTCGCGACGATTTATCGACAATAAGCAAAATGCTCCAAGTACTACAACCTTGCTAGCCCTTTCCACTCCTCGAGTAGAATACGCTATTCTTAGTACTTTCACCTATAAAGGTCACAAACGTCTATTAACCCCAAAACACAAGTTTCTATCTTTCTATAGAAAATTCGGCAGCACCTCCCCCCCCGCAACAGCGTAAATCTCCTCCTCTATCGAGGCCGGCTACCAAGCCAACCAGGGGGGGGGGGGGTATACACGTCTAACCGGACGTGTACAATTCTACTCAGTAATACTACACAAGTCTACTGCAATACAGTCCTATGTAAATACAGTTCAGTTCAGTTCTTTATTCTTCAGGCTTAAGTCAAAAGACATTGCCGAATACTAAGTAGTTCCATATATAGCATACTTCAACCAAACATGTAATTTCTAATTACAATAGAGGGACAAGATAATTACCTCGATAAGCCCAAAATTATCCGAGTTTAATGTCGCTCCTGAGCAAGGTTTAGCTCCACTCCGTGCGCTCCAAACCACTCCAAACAACCCTTAGAAGTTCTAACCAACTTCTACTCACATACTTCAACCAACTATGAAGATTTCCTTAGGGTTTCGGTTTGAGACTAAAAGGACAAAAGGTAGTATTTCCGGACTCTACGTAAAGAGGTATCTTTGGAATACTACAAGGTACAAGGCTAAGGTATTTTGGGCATTATAACAATACTAGGGAGTATTTCTATACCACAACAAGGGTATTATACGAAAACAACTAGCAGTGGTACCTACCACTAGACCTCACATGAGGGGAGACCTCACCGCCAAAGGCCACTTTCGAGGGGAGAGGAGCTCTGACGAGAGTCAACAAGAGGGAGGAGGGATTCAATACTTGGAAACATTTGTGGATGAATGAAGTCTTCACAAAGGGGTATTTATAGCAAACCCAAATGCCAACCAACGGCCAAGATCAAGCCATGTGCAAGGCAAGTGTAAGGCCTTGACTGCCAAGTGCACCCTAACCCCTACTCCACAAAACATGGCACAAGACAAGCCACAAAACAAGGCCAAAACAAGGCACAAAACAAGGAACCAATAGGGCCAAAAACGCGAGCCACAAAGACAATCCAATTCGTGAACCAATCGCCCACTGACGCCACAAGTTTCCAATGCAGGGTGACATGTCACCCTCCCGTTGGTCCAAAATGTTTCGCCTCTCTAAAAATCCGCAAAAATTAAAAAGGACATAGCCGGAATTTTCCTACGAAAGCTATGGAAACGCTTCGCCTGAAAAACGACTCTCAGTCAGACTGTGCCCAAATGTAACCGCCAAGCCTCAGCGGGGTGACACGTGTCACCCTCCTATCGCCCTCAAAAACGTCTTCAAAAAAATATCCACAATGGCCAAAATCTCAAAACAAAGTGGGCTCTACAAACCGTAAATTTCTCCCGTGGGCCCCACGTGACCATTTCCGAAAATAAAATTCCATAATTCTAATATAATCTATGAAGTCCAAATACCAAATCTGGGAATCCAATTCCCATTAACGAACCTTTTTCTTCACAAATGACCGGAAACTTTTCCGTCGAAAACTCACATCTTTCTTTCTTTTCAAAATTTTTTGCCGTACGCTCGCACGTACGTCCTCACATACATACCCTGCAACTACGGGGTATAACAATATTTTTCCCTTCGCAAAGTACGGAAAACGTTTCGTCGAAAAACGATTCTTTTCGCTAGTTGTGAACAAATTTCGCCCCTTTGCCTACTTAAGGCTTAAACTTTCGTACGTACGTCCTCACGTACATACTCTGGAAATACGGGGTATAACAGGACGAGAGCTTTAAGAGGGAGGGGGAAGGATTTTAAGGCTTGGAAATTGTTTTGTGGATGAAGAAATCCTTCAACTAAAGGGGGGTATTTATAGGGCCTTCAATGGTCAAGATTCAAGCAAGTGTGTGGATGAGATTTGGACAAGTGTTGTGTGGGTCCCACCTTATCTATCTACCCATAAAATATCTAGCCAACATTGACCAAATGTTTAAGGCATTTTACATTAAAAAAACGTGCCACATCGCTTCCCATTAAATGTCAAATTTTGCCACCTAAGGGTGACACATGTCGCCCTCTCGTTGGTCCAAAATATTTCATCTCTCGAAAAAATCCAAAATAAATAAATTCCTGAAAACGTAAAATTCCTTTACAAGGTTGGGAAAATTTTCCGTCGGAAAAACAAATCTTTCTCGTGGATGCACAATTTCGTCCTTAACATTATTCGGCTTACACAATTGTACGTACGTCCTCACATACATACTCTGGAAATACGGGGTATAACATTCTCCCCTCCTTAGAAACATTCGTCCCGAATGTTCCTTCTCAAGACAGATAACGATAACGTTCCTCATAGCTTAACCAGTTGCCAATGCCACACATGGCCACAAAATAACACACGCGCAAATACTTAAATCCAATTCCACGAGGAATCACCTCTAACATCACAAAAGCTGCCACCCAAGGTCTAAAAGATATTCCCTTCGCACCTTTATTTCACAAAAGTAATGATCACTTCTATTCTCTTAGTCGTCGTACCCTCCTCGTACACTCGAACACTTCCTAGCTAAACTTACCACCTTTCTGTTATTGCTTCAGTTTCCGAAATCTCGGGGTTACTATCTCCAACTTGGTCATCATTAACTGGGAACACTCTGGATGGACCTCCGATACTTTTCCGAACATAGCAACATGAAAGACCGGACGTACTGCCTCCTACGTCGGACGACAAAGCTAACTTATAGGCAACCTGGCCTATTCTCCAAATGATCTGAAAACTCTCAAAGTACCTCGGGCTAAGTTTCCCCTGCTTTCCAAATCTCGTCACGCCCTTCCGGGGTGGTACCTTCAAGAAAAACCCACCGTCAACCTGAACTCCGAGTGTCGATGCCGATTTTCCGCACGACTTCTGTCGACTCTGAGCTGCCAATAACCTCTCCTGGATAAGCTCCACCTTATCCACATCCTTCTGGATCAAGTATGGACCAACTATCTGAACCTTGCCAACATCGAACCAATCGACCGGCAACCTACACTTCCGCCCATACAAGGCTTCATAAGGCGATATCCGAATACTGAAATGGTGGCTATTATAATACTCACTCAACAAGAGGCAAATAATCCTTACAGCTACCTCTGAAAATCAAAAAAACTGGCCCGAGTGTGAATGCAATACTGAGACTCCCCTGAGTTCCTAACCCCGCCTGGTAAAACCTCCAGGAAAAAGAAATAGTCATAAACTGGGCTCCACTGCCTGTCATAAAGTAAGAGTAGGAACCCCGTGCAGTCTTACAACCTTCCTGATATATAACATCTCGCATAACCCTCTGCCGAGTAAATACCCCGATCGAAAGACAAGATGGGTTGATCTCCTCGGCCCGGCTGTTGGTCGAACGCATCCACGAACTCGTACAACGGTCATCTAAACTTGGGCCTAGCGCCCTCGTGACCCTACCACCTGGCGGGACCACCTCGAACCGACTTACCACATCACAAAGTCGCTGGTTGACCCGCGACGGTCCTCAATCCGACCATTATCGCGCCAAACTCTTATTCCCCCGATCCGGAACAATCTTACTAATCAAGTCACGAAAACCTAGTGGTCTCCTTAGCTCAACTACCCTCTTTCATTTCATACCACTCAGGGACTTTTCACACAAATATATCCCACGTATACTATGCACTCCGATAAAGGTCAACATAAAAAAAAAATCTTTTACTCAAGATGGCCTCGCATCTAAGGTCTCTACGTATAATATTCTAAGGCTCACAATTTACCTGTCCCCAATCTTACCTTTCTAACTAACCATGTTTTCTAAACACAATTAACACAATGCTATCTGAACATAATACTTAGCACTTCATCATATCATCAACGCATACTAGTCTCTAGAGGGTAAGAATATACTGTATCATCCGCTTCATTTTTGCTTCGCTGCTTTAATCATAATCGTACTTCGTCGCGCATAGCTATAAGGCGATGAACCCGCCATCGACCGTAGGGTCGCGCCATTCTACCGTATCCTCCTTCTAGGATCCCTCACATGGCCTCGATGGCCGCAGTGAAACAAGCACCGCGAAAGACGACACTCCCGATGACGCTTTGCCGCATCGCGCACACCGAGGAAAGCATGAACCCGATCGCTAGAACCTATGTATACCGTGAACGAAGCCCCGAGCTCGACCAGCTCGAATACCCCGAACGCCCCGAAATCGTGGAGGACCACTCAGACCGGGCAGAGGTGCATAACTAACTTTCTGGCGAGGCGGTTCGCCTCGAAAGTTACCAGGACCTCGCTCGCCCTCTCGCCGATCTCGGCCATTCCGCCGACTCCTCTCCTCACATCCTAGTGCATAAGCTCGTGCGGCAATGTCCATGCGGTGAAGGGCTACACCCGAACAAGCCTCTGCCAAGTAGTCATCGAGCCCGGTGACGTAGCGGTGTACTCTGCCCTCTATATCAGCTACTAACGCGGGGACATACCGAGCAAATGAGTCGAACTCCACGTTGTACTCGAACCGCACGCCTCTGTCTCAAAGATTAGAAATTGTTTACCGCGTCTCCTCATCCGCGGAGGCAAGAAGTGGCCGAGAAATGCCTCGAGAACTCGCCCCAAATACCGAGGCGCATGCTCCCCGACGCCTCCCACGAATAAAACCACGATCGCAAAGATCACGCAGCACCGATGCGAACCTAAGACCACCGACTCGGTCTCCAAGCCTTGATCACTCACGATCCGTCAGAATCGCTTGGATGAACTCCTGCGATCATCCTCGTGCCTCGATCCATAAAACATCGGCGGGTCGCAACTCGTAAAGTCCTACGCCTCAAACTATCCGCCTCCGGGTGAACTACGGTACTACTGCAGACGGAATCGCCAGATCCAGCCTTATCCTCGTGCCTTGCCACTATCTCCGCCAATAATCGCCATCTCCTTCTAACCCATCTCCTCTCGCTTCCAGCCGCGATCGAGGCTCAGTATCGTGGTCTCGTGAGAGACCGCATTTCTACTCGCAGCCTCCTTCGCCGCTTTGCCTTCGGGCCACGATTGCCTGCGCGAGGCATAACTGGCATAAAAGAATACGTTAGAGGGGTCCAACTTATAACACAGCTCTAAGGCACGATCTCAGAATGAGAAGAATGGAAACCAATCCTAAATATCCTGTAGCCTCCTGATTATTGGTGTGGTGCACAACACACCGATAATCAAGACTCTACTAGATACGGTCTGTAGACACTTTCCGAGGATTAACTGCTCTGATACCACTTTTGTCACGACCCGATCCCGGGCCCGTGACTGGTGCCTTACCCGGGCACCCAAGTAGAAATACATCAGTGTAACCAGCGGAATATAAAACAAGACATGAACAATAGATATGATAATAAAACAGGCCAACCAAAACGGTTGCCTTCTTGCATATATACAGAAATTGAACAGCTACATCCTTTACAACCCTGCCCACAATAGTACTACAGACCTCTAAGAATGTTATAACAACAATGGCGGGACAGGGCCCCGCCATACCCCTGAATGTAAGTACCTACAACGACAGGGGACTATACCAAAGATAAGCCTCCGGAGACACGGAGCTTCCCAAAACGTTGAACTGTGACCCTACGGCGAGATCAACAATCGATGTACTTACCGCGCAGATGAACGCAGCCCCGGCGAGGTCGATAACAGTACCAAGTATGTGAAATCGAAAATATCAGAATGAAATCATAGCTTTATATAAAACAGAGACATGTATGATAATCAAACTACGATTTACAACATAAAAGTAGTCATGTCGGCGTGGACTCACTCTCAAAGTCATCCTCACGCCCGTGGAACTGCTCTCACCGCCAGCGATCAGGTATAAATCATATGATACGTATAACATGTCTCGCCCATCCCATGGTACTCGAGGTGGAATCGTGGAATACATGTCTCGCCCATCTCTACGGGACTCGATAAAGAATCGTATGGAATACATGTCTCACCATCTCATGGGACTCGATAAAGAATCGTATGAAACACATGTCTCGCCCATCTCACGGACTCGATAAAGAATCGTATGGAATACATGTCTCGCCCATCTCATGGGACTCGATAAAGAATCGTATGGAATACATGTCTCGCCCATCTGTCACGACCGAACTCGCCCGTGGATCGTGCCTTACCCCGCACCCTAGTGATACAATCATCGAGAAAATCAGCGGAAATAAAAACATGAACATGAATTAAGAGACAAAATAAATAAACAGCCAACCAAACAGTTGCCTTCATCATATATACATAAATACGAACAGCTTATCCTTTTTACAAACCCCGCCACAACAAAGGTTACTGCACTTAAGATTTATACAACAACTATGACTCGACGGGGCCCGCCATACCTCGAATGTACAAGGACCTGCACTGTGGTAACATACCAAAGATAAGCCTCGAAGGAACGGAGCTTCCCAATACTGTGAAAGGTAATCCTAAAATGGATCGATACCGATGTACTTACCGCTGCAGATGAACGCACCCGGGGAGGTCGATAACAGTACCAAGTATGTGAAATCAGAAATATCAGAAATGAAATCATAGCGATATATAAAGCAGAGACATGTATGATAACCAAACTACAAGACACAACATATAAATAGTCATATCAAGTCGTGAACCACGCCTCCAAATCATCACTGTGTCTGGAGTTCCTTCCTCACCGCCGGGCCTATGATATGATAACAATAAGACAAAGAATCCAAAAGGGAGCATACCCGTGCGCTTAAGCATCGTGGTCGGTATGTCCAAAGGAAACACTAAGACAACATTCCAAATGGAAGCATACCCGCGCCACGATCGTGTCAAGATGTCCAAAGGAAAACAATAAGACAAAGATTCCAAATAGAAGCATACCCGTGCGCTACGATCGTGTCAAGATGTCCAAAAGGAAACAACAAAGCGGCAATCAAAATGGAAGCATACCCGCGCTACGATCGTGTCGGTATGTCCAAAGCGATTAGCAAAAGTAACACTATCAGCGAACGCGTCTGCGGAATTTCTCCGCCATCGCCAGACGCCCAAGTAAGTTCTCAACAAGTCAACCGACCCTCCATCGAGAGACGCGGTAGTATAGAAACACAATTTTTGCACAACAAAGTCTATCACAACAAGCATAGGCAAGTTTCACAACAACAAGCATAGGCAAGTTTCACATCAACAAACATAGGCAAGTTTCACAACAACAAGCATAGGCAAGTTATACACAACTCAAAGTACTTTCATTTTATGCCAAAGTCCGGGTTTTAACCCTAAAGTGCTACGTACGTTAATTTCCTTTTTAAGAGATCTGTTCCTTTTATAAAAGTCACCCGTTACCCGTAGTATAAAAATAGAGTGACTTACATCTTTTAAGTAAACCAATACAACTTCCATACTTTTCCTTTTTAAAACCAAAATTAAGGCAATGTCATGCCTTCTTTGTTGGACCAAAATATTTCTCTTTTTAAAGTCAATTTACCACCAATGATAAAAATCCTTCTTTTGTTCTCATAAAGTCGTTATAACTAACTTCCCATAAAGCTGTTATAACACTTTATGTTTTAAACCAATTTAAGACAAAACAATGCCTTTCTTTTCCCTAGAGTTCTAGTTTGCCTAATTTCAATTACTCAAGTCTCTTTACTTTAGAAAAGTTTCATAGTTCGATGTCTTAATTTCCTTTAAACCAATTGAGTAACATATGCCATAGTAGTAGGTTATTCTTGTTGATAAATCTTATTTAAGCGACCATGATCTAGGAAATGTAATATCATTTTGTCTCATCTTAGCTTCTATGCAGATGGAGGTTTCTCTTGGTTTTAATAATACTTCTTTATTCAATACATTTCCTTTATTAACGCCGCAGTTGGTTTGTCGATACTCATTACGATTTCCAAATCAAGAAACATTATTCCCTTTAAAACCAAGTACTCATTACTCACGAATGAGGTTTCACACAAACATCCATATTAAGTCAAGTCTCTTATCTTTTAAGAATAAGTCTCTTAACTTCTAAACCATTAAACCATTCTTTTATCTTTCTTAAGACGTTACACCTAACTTCTCATAAAGCTGGTATAACTCTTATGTTTTCAAACCAAGTATACACTTCTTTCAACAAGGTTTCTTAATCTCTTAGAATACTTCAAGGTTCTTTTACATCAAGTCGGTTATAAGTCAAATCGGTTATCTTTAAAACCACAAAGCATTTCTCATTTACATGAGTTGTTATAACTAACTTTCCATAAAGCCGTTATAACACTTTATGTTTAAAGACAATCAAATACATTTAACACATGACGTCTACCGTACTACATAGTTATACACATATCATGCTAGAACAGATAGGAAGAGGTTCACATACCGCGACGATTATCGACTAATAGCAAAACGCTCAAGTTCCTCAAACCGCTCGGCTACACTTTAAGCCGCCAGATCACTCCACACGTAGTACTTCAACCTATAGAGGCCAAAAGGCGCCTATTAACATCTTTAGATCCCGACGTAGAATATTCTACGTAAAAATTCGCAAAGACCTCCCCAACCCCATGGCAGCGTAATTCTCCTCCTCTATCGAGGCCGGCTACCAATCCAACCAGTGGCTTTTTACACGTCTAACCGGACGTGTACAATTCTACTTCACAGTAATGCTATACAAGTCTACTGTAATACAGTCCTATGTAATTACAGTTCAGTTCTCTTCTTTTAATTCAGGCTTAAGTCAAAAGACATTGCCGCACAATTATAATCAGTTCTATATATAGTATACTTCAACCATATATTCCTACAACATGTAATTTCCAATTACAACAGGAGGTCAAGAGTGTTTACCTCGATAAGCCCAAAATTATCCGAGTTTAAATGTCGATCCTGAGCAAGGTTTAGCTCCTACACCGGGCGCTCCAATCCGCTTCAAACAACCCTTAGAACTAGGGGGGGTGTACCCCACGGCCAAGCCTCTACAAAGGGGGAGGGGGAGGCCCTCTCGGCCAAAGCTTCACAAGGGAGGGGGGAGGGGCTTTGGACGAAGCAAACAAGAGGGAGGGAGTAGTGTGAGACTTAGAGAGATTGCTCAAGTTTGGATGAAGAAAGTCTTCAACTTAGAGGGGTATTTATAGGTCAAGTAAAGGCCAACCAATGGCCAAGATGAAGACAAGTGTGGTGCAAGTGTAGGGCTAGATTTCAACCATGTGGACCTTATCCATCTACCACACCAACTTGCACAAATATCCTACCTAACCAAAGGCACAAAAAACGTGCCCTTGACTTGCCCTTGCCGTCCACTTGCTCCCAATGTGAGGGTGACACATGTCACCCTCCCGTTGATCCAAAATGTTTCGTCTCTAAAAAAATCCGAAAATTATTAATGACATAGCCGGAATTTTCCTACGAAAGTCTGGAAACGTTTCGTCGAAAAACGACTCTTTTGGCACTTGTGTACAAATTTCGAAACTATGCTTACTTTAAGGCTCAAATTATAATACGCACGCCTCACGCATACTCCGGAAATACGGTATAACATTCTCCTCCTTAGAAACATTCGTCCCAATGTTCCTTCTAAGCCTCAAAACAAACACGCGCCAAGATAGTCTTCACTACTATACTTACGAGAACAATCTCGCCACACCGCCACGTAAACACCCGCGCAAATACTTACATCCAAGTCCACGAGGAAACACCTCTAACATCACAAACTTTTGTCACTTTGCCGCGAGGTTCTAGTGTCACTCCTGACCCAACCAATGGTACCGATCGCATGCGATCCACAAGTCTAAAATATACATCCTTCGCACCTTCTCCCTTCACAAGAAATGATCAAATCTATGCTTGCAATACATGCTCGCCTCTACCCTTACTCGTCGTACTCTTCTCGAACACTTAAACTCTTCTAGTATACGTACCACACTTCAGTCATCGCTTCAGTTCTCCAAACCTTGGAGTCACCACGTCCAACTTGATTATCTTACTAGCCTCAATCTTCCTTAAGGCCATTCCCGGCCTTCACGATCTGCTTCTGGTCGAACACACCCACGAACTCATACGATGGTCAACTAAACTTGGGCCTAGCACCCTCGTGACCCTACCACCGGCGACCACCCAGAGTGACCCCACCGAACAGCCGCGGGTTGGCCCGCAACATGGCCCCAACCCGACCCACTTAAAGCGTCAAGTTCTTGTTTCACGATCGGAACAATCTTACCTCTACAGTCATGAAAGCTACCACTTCCATTTCACACTACCGGACTTATCACACAACACATTCTAGGCATAAAATGCACCGACAAGGATCACTTGCAAAAACTTGTACTCAAGACGGCGCTTACATCTAAGGTCTCAACTGTAATATTCTAAGGTTCATCATTTTCACCCTGGCTTACCTTTTCACTAAGCATGTTTCTAAGTCACATTTTAGCACCAAGCTATCCGAACATAACACTTAACACCTTATGATAACATACAAAACTCTAGCTGGTTAAGGATCTAGCGGAAAATAGGCGGTTCTATGGACCGCTACATCTGGAACTTCCACCGTCCTCTACAGTGGCCCGCTCGCATGAACATCTGCTCGCTATGGAAGGTGAAGAACCCGCAATCGACCGTAGTGCATGCTATCTAACGCTACCCACAGTCGGACAGTTTCTCCCAAAATGGCCCTGCTGGCAGCATGTAAAACAAACGCCCGGACTATCACGATACTCCCACCGTGGAGTCTACCACACGGTCACAACGAGGTAGGGTGGCTTCACCGCTAACACCCCGCTTCTCCCGAAATCTGAACCTCGAGCCCCGACCGCTTCCCGAATACTCGATGCCTTGAAGATTGTGGAGGACCATCGTAGATCGGGCGAGGCGCATAACTAGTCTCTGGCCGAGGCGGTCCGCCTCGAAAGTCACCAAAGGACCTCGCTGCTCGCCTCTTCACGACTCGTCATTCCGCCGATTTCTCCGCCTCACCCCTAGTGCATAAGCTCGCATGCGGGCAATGTCCATGCCCTACCAAGAGCTACACCAACAACTCTCGCTAGGTAATCATCGAGCCTCAGAACATATCGGTGCACTTGATCCTCCATACTAGCCACTAATGCGGGACGCATCGCCAATGAGTCGAACTCCACATTGTACTCCCGAACCGCACGCCTGCTCGCCGCAACACCAAAAATCTGCGGCCCGAGCCCTCTCATCTGTGAGGAAAGAAATGTGCAAGAAATGCCCTGCGAACTCGTCCCAAATAGCCGAAGTGCATTCTCTCCCGACGGCTCCCACGAATCAAACGATCGGCTGGTATCACGCGGCGATGCGAACCTAGACCACCGACTCGGTCTCGAAGCCTTGATCACTCATGATCCGTGCAGAATCGGATGAACTCTTGCGGATCATCCTCGTGCCTCGACCGTAGAACTCAAGCGGCTACATCTCGGGAAGTCCTGTAGCCTCAAACTATCCGATCTAGGGTGAACCATCGGTGCATCGAATCGCTGCTGGCCCACTTATCCTCATATCTCGCCACGACTCGGCGAATCGCCATCTCTTGTACTTATCTCATCCGCTTCCAGTGGGACCGAGGCTCGTATCAGAGTCTCAGCAGCCCATCGCCGCTCTAAACTCACTTGGCCTTTGGCGTGTCGCAAAACTCGCCGTCTCAAGTACTATCTCGTGTATCGACTGTGCTCGCGCTCGCATTTCTCAGTATCTCACTAGCAGCTCTCTCGGCTGCCTTGCCCGTCTGGGCCTGGGTTGCCTTACGCGGAGGCATAACTGGTAAAGGAAAGGAATACGTCAGAGGGGTTCAACTCATCACACAGCTCTAAGGCACGATCTCAGAATGAGAAGAATGGAAACCAATCCTAAATGTCCTATAGCCTCCTGATTATAGATGTGGTGCACAACATACCGATAATCAAGACTCTACTAGACACGGTTCAGACACTTTCCGAGGATTAATCGCTCGATACCACTTTTGTCACGACCAACTCGGGCGTGGATCGTGCCTACCCGCACCTGGTGATACAATCATCGAGAAAATCAGCGGAAATAAAAACATGAACATGAATTAAGAGACAAGATAAATAAACAGGCCAACCAAAACAGTTGCCTTCATCATATATACATAAATACCTGAACAGTTATCCTTTTTACAAACCCTGCCCACAACAGTGCTACAGGCCTCTAAGATTTATACAACAACTATGACGGGACAGGGCCCCGCCATACCCCTGAATGTACAAGGACCTACATACTCAGGGTAACATACCAAAGATAAGCCTCCGAAGGAACGGAGCTTCCAATACGCTGAAAGGTGATCCTAAAAGCGGGATCGACGGCCGATGTACTTACTGCAGATTGAACGCACTCAAGGAGGTCGATAACAGTACCAAGTATGTGAAATCAGAAATATCAGAAATGAAATCATAGCGATCTATATAAAGCGTAAGACATGTATGATAACCAAACTACAAGACACAACATATAAATAGTCATATCAAGTCGTGAACCACGCCTCCAAATCATCACTGCACTGGAGTTCCTTCTCACCGGCAGTCTATGATATGATAACAATAAGACAAAGAATCCAAAGGAGCATACCCGCGCTTACGATCGTGTCGAGATGTCCAAAGGAAACACTAAGACAACATTCCAAATGGAAGCATACCCGCGCTACGATCGTGTCAAGATGTCCAAAGGAAAACAATAAGACAACATTCCAAATAGAAGCATACCCGCACTACGATCGCGGTCGATGTCCAAAAGGAAACAACAAAGCGCAATCAAAATGGAAGCATACCCGCGCTACACATCGTGTCGGTATGTCCAAAGCGATTAGCAAAAGTAACACTATCAGCGAACGCATCTGCGGAATTTCTCCGCCACACGCAGACGCCCAAGTAAGTTCTCAACAAGTCAACCGACCTCCATCGAGACGCGGAGTATAGAAACACAATTTTTGCACAACAAAGGCTATCACAACAAGCATAGGCAAGTTTCACAACAACAAGCATAGGCAAGTTTCACAACAACAAGCATAGGCAAGTTTCACAACAACAAGCATAGGCAAGTTATACACAACTCAAAGTACTTTCATTTTATGCCAAAGTCAGGTTTTAACCCTAAAGTGCTACGACGTTAATTTCCTTTTAAGAGATCTGCTCTTTATAAAAGTCACCTGCATTCGTAGTATAAAAATAGAGTGACTTACATCTTTTAAGTAAACCAATACAACTTCCATACTTTTCCTTTTTAAAACTAAAATTAAGGCAATGCCATGCCTTCTTTGTTGGACCAAAATATTTCTCTTTTTAAAGTCAATTTACCACCAATGATAAAAATCCTTCTTTTGTTCTCATAAAGTCGTTATAACTAACTTCCCATAAAGCTGTTATAACACTTTATGTTTTAAACCAATTTAAGACAAAACAATGCCTTTCTTTTCCCTAGAGTTCCAGTTTGCCTAATTTCAATTACTCAAGTCTCTTTACTTTAGAAAAGTTTCATAGTTCGATGTCTTAATTTCCTTTAAACCAATTGAGTAACATATGCCATAGGCGAGTAGGTTATTCTTGTTCATAAATCTTATTTAAGCAGCCATGATCTAGGAAATGTAATATCATTTTGTCTCATCTTAGCTTCTATGCAGATGGAGGTTTCTACTGGTTTTAATAATACTTCTTTATTCAATACATTTCCTTTATTAACGCTGCAGTGGTTTGTCGATACTCATTCTGATTTCCGAAATCAGTAAAACATTATTCCCTTTTAAAACCAAGTACTCATTACTCACGAATGAGGTTTCACACAAACATCCATATTAAGTCAAGTCTCTTATCTTTTAAGAATAAGTCTCTTAACTTCTAAACAATTAAACCATTCTTTTTATCTTTCTTAAGACGTTACACCTAACTTCTCATAAAGCTGGTATAACTCTTATGTTTTCAAACCAAGTATACACTTCTTTCAAAAAGGTTTCTTAATCTATTAGAATACTTCAAGGTTCTTTTACATCAAGTCGGTTATAAGTCAAATCAGTTATCTTTTAAAACCACAAAGCATTTCTCATTTACATGAAATGTTATAACCAACTTTCCATAAAGCCGTTATAACA
The DNA here is from genome assembly GCA_029844215.1 of Przewalskia tangutica. Classification (NCBI taxonomy): domain Eukaryota; kingdom Viridiplantae; phylum Streptophyta; class Magnoliopsida; order Solanales; family Solanaceae; genus Przewalskia; species Przewalskia tangutica. Next base: position 86,917,378 of record CM056726.1, on the reverse strand, counting down.
CTTTATGTTTAAAGACAATCAAATACATTTAACACACGACGTCACCGACTACATAGTTATACACATATCATGCTAGAACAGATAGGAAGAGGTTCACATACCTCGCGACAATTATCGACTAATAGCAAAACGCCCAAGTTCCTCAAACCGCTTGGCTACACTTTAAGCCAAGCATCACTCCACACGTAGTACTTCAACCTATAGAGGCCAAAGGTGCCTATTAACATCTTTAGATCCCGACGTAGAATATTCTACAGAAAATTCGGCAGCACCTCCCCCCCCGCAACAGCGTAATTCTCCTCCTCTATCGAGGCCGCTACCACCAAGCCAACGGGGTTTTACACGCCTAACCGACGTGTACAATTCTACTTCACAAGAATGCTATACAAGTCTCATGTAATACACCCTATGTAATTACTGTCGCTTCTCTTTAAATTCAGGCTTAAGTCAAAAGACATTGCCGCACAATTATAATCAGTTCTATATATAGTATACTTCAACCATATATTCCTACAACATGTAATTTCCAATTACAACAGGAGGTCAAGAGTGTTTACCTCGATAAGCCCAAAATTATCCGAGTTTAAATGTCGATCCCGAGCAAGGTTTAGCTCTACACCAGGCGCTCAATCCGCTCCAAACAACCCTTAGAAGTTCTAACCAACTTCTACCTAAATACTTCAACTAACAATGAAGATTTCCTTAGGGTTTCTTTAGAGGCTAAGAGGAAGTATAAAGGTATTTTCTGGCTTTTGTATAAGTGTAACCTTGGGAATACTACAAGGTATTTGGGCCAAGGTTTTGGGCATTATAACAATACTAGAGAGTATTTCTATACCACAAAAAGGGGTATTATACGAAACAACTAGGCTAGGGGTGTACAACACGGCCAAGCCTCTACAGGAGGGAGGAGGCCTCTCGGCCAAAGCTTCACAAGGGAGGGGGGAGGGGCTTTGGACGAAGCAAACAAGAGGGAGGGAGTAGTGTGAGACTTAGAAAGATTGCTCAAGTTTGGATGAAGAAAGTCTTCAACTTAGAGGGGTATTTATAGGTCAAGTAAAGGCCAACCAATGGCCAAGATGAAGACAAGTGTGGTGCAAGTGTAGGGCTAGATTTCAACCATGTGGACCTTATCCATCTACCACACCAACTTGCACAAATATCCTACCTAACCAAAGGCACAAAAAACGTGCCCTTGACTTGCCCTTGTCGTCCACTTGCTCCCAATGTGAGGGTGACACATGTCACCCTCCCGTTGGTCCAAAATGTTTCGTCTCTCGGAAAAATCCGTAAAAATTATTAATGACATAGCCGGAATTTTCCCTACGAAAGCTGTGGAAACGTTTCGTCGAAAAACGACTCTTTTTGGCACTTGTGTACAAATTTCGAAACTATGCTTACTTTAAGGCTCAAATTATAATACGTACGCCCTCACGTACATACTCTGGAAATACGGGGTATAACACCATCTCATGGGACTCGATAAAGAATCGTATGGAATACATGTCTCGGCCCATCTCATGGGACTCGATAAAGAATCGTATGGAATACATGTCTCGGCCCATCTCATGGGACTCGATAAAGAATCGTATGGAATACATGTCTCGGCCCATCTCATGGGACTCGATAAAGAATCGTCCATAACATTTAAACCCACTTTTAAGACAGATTAAGAAAATACCATGCCTTCATTTTAAACGAACACATTTCCCTTTTTAAGGTCAGTAACAACATTCTTTTCCAAAAGTTCAAGTTGCATATTTAAAAATACTTAAGTCTCTTATTTTCCAAAGATTTCATAGTTCATAGTCCTAATCACTTAACAACGTAATTTCTTCTTTTAACAAAATTGAGTAACATATATCTTATGTGTGAGTAGTTTATTCTTGTTTATAACAACCTTATTAAAGCAGCCATGATCTAGAAAATGTAATACAATTTTGTCTTATCTTAGCTTCTATGCAGATGGAGGTTTCTACTGGTTTTAATATAATCAATTATTTGTCAATACATTTTCCTTTATTAACGCTGCAGTGGTTTGTTCGATACTTATTCTCATTTCCGAAATCAATACAAGGCTTTCATAAACAATTACGTAAACCGTTCCTTTTATCTTTGTTAAGTCGTTATACCTAACTTCCCATAAAGCTAGTATAACTCTTAAGCTTTTAAAACCAAGTATTACTCTTCTTTCAAAAACGATTCATTTTCTTTTGAAATACTTCAAGATTCTTTTATTTAAAACTCAAGTCAAAAGACATAGAAGTAAAACCACATTCAGTTAACACACGTACGTCTACCGTACTAGATATATTTTAAAATATCATGCTCAAGAGGATAGGAAGAATCACATACCTCCTCGGCGAAATCCACCTGCCAAGTCGAATATGTCGCGCGCAGAGTATCAACCTATAATAGTCAAATACGTCTATCAACGTCTAGACTAATCTGTAGAATATTCTAAGCAGAAGGTTCTAAATTCTACGGAAAATTGGGCAGCACTTCCCTACCCGTCAAACTACACAAGTCTACTGTAAATACAGTCCTATGTAAGTACAGTTCAATTCTCTTCATTCATATCCTTCTTGTTATACCCCGTATTTCCAGAGTATGTACGTGAGGGCATACGTACAAAAGTTTAGCCTTAAGGTTAGGCATTGGACGAAAAAGAAATTGTGCACACCTATCAAAAAGAATCGTTTTCCGACGAAACGTTTTCCAAACTTTGCGTAGGGAAAATTCCGGCTATGTCATTTATTATTTTTGCGGATTTTTCCGAGAGATGAAACATTTTGGACCAACGGGAGGGTGACACTTGTCACCCTCATATGGACGGCAATGGGCAAGGGTTGGACGATTTTGTGGCTTTGTTTTAGTCAAGGTTAGGTAGGATATTTTTGTGTAGTAGATGGATAAAGATACTTGCCTAAATCCTCACCCTACACTTGCATAGCACTTGGCTTCATCTTGGCCATTGGTTGGCCTATAAATACCCCCCTAACTTGAAGGTTTTCTTCATCCACAAATTGTCTTCCAAGTCTCAAAATTTCCTCCCCTCTCTTGTAGTGTTTTCGTCCAACACTCCCCCTCCCCCTTGTGAAGGCCCTTGGCCAAAACACCCCCCCCTCTAGCCTAGTAGCTCTAGCCGAAACCCCCCCCCCCCTTTGGTAGAAAGTTGTCTTCCAAAGTATAGTTACTATTCCAAAATACCCTAGCCCAAATCCCTTATAGTATTTTAGTAGAAGTTGTGTAGAACTTCTAAGGGCTTCTTGGAGCTATCGGAGCGTGCAAATTAGGAGCTAAGCCTTGCTCAGGATCGACATTTTTACTTGGATAATTTTGGGCTTATCGAGGTAAATACTCTTGTCCTTCTATTGTAATTGGATATTACACATAAGAATAGTTAAGACTTGAGTATAAGAATAGAATTGAACTGTAATCACATGAAGGATATTACGTAATAGAATTGAATGAAAATTACCTTTGAAGGATAGTATGTAAGAGTATTAAACAAATCACATCGTAAGTTTAATAAGGAAGAATTGAACTATACTTACATGTGACCTGTATTTACTGAGACTTGTGTAGCTTGACGTAGGGAAGTCTTGCCCAAATTTCCGTAGAATAAAGAACCCTCTCGCTTAGAATAGTCTATGAGTAGTCTAGACATTGATAGGCGTGCTCGACTATTATAGGTTGATTCTCTGCGCGACATATTCGACTTGGCAGGTGGATTTCGCCGAGGAGGTATGTGATTCTCCCTATACTCTTGAGCATGATATTTTAAATATATATATAGTACGGTAGACGTACGTGTGTTAACTGGACGTAGTTTTACGGCAATGTCTTTTGACTTAAGCCTGAATAATAAGAATCTTAAAGTCTTTTCAAAAGAATTATAAATCATTTTTGAAAGAAGAAGAATAATTGTTTTTAAAACAAAAAGCTTAAGAGTTATACTAGCTTTATGGGAAGTTAGGTATAACGACTTAAGAAAGATAAAAGAAACAGTTTACTTATGTGTTTATGAAAGACTTGTATTGATTCTGGAAAGTATAATAAGATGGTTTGTTGAGTAGATATATTGTGATGCTGTGAGTGTTAGTATCTTGTAAACATTTGTGTAATGAGGTTATTCTTATTGTGCTTATGTTGTTTAACGATAAGCTGTTACGTTAGTATTATATCACTCACCTCTTGACATGATACCGGGGGTTAAGTCGCCTCCGATGCGGGTATAGCTCGAGCGATGCGTGTGACTATGATTCGAGAATACCTCATGCGGGTCCCGGGGGCCTATGCGGAGCTACGAGAGTTCCAGGTTAGTGTGCGGTCCTTGTGGCCATGCGGTCTATGTGGCCATGCGGACTACGAGTCCAGGACGATGTCGAGGAGTAGCTACCCTCGATGCGGGGAATAACCTATGCGGGCCTATGTGAATGGCCTATGCGGACTGCGGGAGTCCAGGATTAGGCATGCATAATGATACTATGGGCGATTGGCCTTGCTTCGATCATTCGCGGCCTAGAAAAGACCTGTTACAGTTTACCTATTGTTGCTCTTGTTTATGATGTGGCACCATGTGCGGTTACCTTGGTTGTTTCATACATATTTGTAAAAACTGGTTTTAAATTGATATGATTTCATTTAAGTACTTTACAGTTTCACATACTTGGTACCTGTTAGATCGACTCCTTCGGGCCGCGTTCATGCCGCGGTAAAGGCAAGGTGTGCTAGATCCGCATCCTTAGGATCTTTGCTTTGGTGTCGTGAGCTCCATCTTCTCGGAGGCTCGACTTTTGGTATGGTTCTCACGATGTTGTAGATATATGTACATTCAGGTATGGCGGCCCCGTCGCCATAGTTGTTTACATTCTAAGTGCGTAGTCATGTTGTAAAGTTGGGATGTAACTGTTCACTCTTTATATATATATGCCGAAAGGCGACATTTTCTCAGATATAAATTGTGTCTCAATTTACATTTGGCTCATGTCTTGTTTATATTCCGCTGATTACTCTGATGTATGACTACTTGGGTGCCCGGGTAAGGCACCAGTCACGGGCCCCGGAATGGGTCGTGACAAAGTGGTATCAGAGCAGTTAATCCTCGGAAAGTGTCTACAGACCGTATCTAGTAGAGTCTTGATTATCGGTGTGTTGTGCACCACACCAATAATCAGGAGGCTATAGGATATTTAGGATTGGTTTCCATTCTTCTCATTCTGAGATCGTGCCTTAGAGCTGTGTTGTAAGTTAGACCCTTCTAACGTATCCCTTTTTCTGTAACAGTTATGCCTCCACGTAAGGAAACCCGGGCCCAGAAGGGAAAGGCAGCCGAGGGAGCTGTTAGTGGGACACCTAGAGTCACGACGGCACAGGCCCAGTCTATACCCGAGACGGCGAGTTCCACGACGCCGCCGTCCCAGCGAGGTTTAGGTCGCAGCGGTGGGTGATGAGACCACAAGACCTACACCTCGATCCCCACACCGGAAGCATTTAGATGGGTTCTGAGAGATGGCCGATTATTGGCCGTGATTGTGGCGCATACGAGGATAGGCCGATGCAGCAGATTCGGTTCCAAGAAGACTGCGTTCACCCGAGATCGCAATTTGAGGCTACGGATTTTACGAGTTGTAGCCCGCGAGTTCTACGGTCGAGGCACGAGGATGATCCGCAGGAGTTCATCCGTCGATTCTGAAGGATCATGCGGGTGATCAAGGCTTCAGAGACCGAGTCCGTGATCTTCGGTTCGCATCGGCTGCGTGATACCGCAGTCGATTGGTTTGATTCGTGGGAGTTATCACGGGGAGAGCACGCGTCCCCAGCTACTTGGGACGAGTTCTCGGAGGCCTTTCTCACTCACTTCTTGCCTCCACAGATGAGGAGGGCACGGGCCGACAGATTTTTGTTGCTAAGACATAGAGGACGCACAGTTAGGGAGTACAACGTTGAGTTCGATTCATTGGCTCGATATGTCCCTGCGTTGGTAGCAGATATGGAGGACAGGGTGCATCGCTACGTCACCGGGCTAGATGATTATATGGCCGAGTCTTGTGCGGGTGTGGCTCTTCAACCAGGCATGGACATTACCCGCATGCAGGCTCACGACTGACGCGGCGAGCGTAGAGGCCGACGGGTTGACAGACAGCAGCAGAAGAAGGCCAGGACGGCAGGATCTTTTGGTAGCTATCAGGGTGGACGGCCTCAGCAGCAGTGTAGATTTGCACCACAGCCAGAGCAGAGCACTCCTACACCGTCCTCGGGGCCAGTGATATTCGAGGGCGCACCGTGGCCCCGTGACTTCGCACGCCCGTGGTAGCCGAGGTGTTAGCCGATCGGGACCACCCCCTCAGTGTGGCCGATGCGGTAGATCCCAGTACGGGAATTGTGGTACTGCTCTGAGAGTTTGATACGATTGCGCCGCAGGTCACTTTGCGAGCTGTTCGACGAGGCGCCGCAGGTAGGGTCACCTACGGTCTTTCACTGGTCTTCATCTCCTACAGATTACTCGCCGAGGGCGTGGTAATCGGGCCAGCAGTCGCGCAGAGGTCGTGGTGCGGGTCCCAGCCTAGCGGTCCTCGAACCGCATATATGCCTTGTCCACCGGCAGACCGGAGGCTCACCGATGTCGCCACAGGTACTTTATCGATTCGTGTTGACGCGTATGCCTTGATAGATCCGGTTCTACTGCCCCATATATCTCCCTTGTTGCTAGTAGGATAGGGATAGAGCACGAGTCCATAGACCCTTTCGAGGTAGCTACGCCATGGGTGATTTGGTAGCTCGGCGGGTATATAGGGCTTGTCCGTGACCTTATGCGCCGTCGACCCTAGCCGACTTGGTAGAGCCGACATGACCGATTTCGACGTGATCATGGGCATGGATTGGCTAGCTTTGCTATGCCAATGTAGATCGCAGGAGAGAGTGGTACAGTTCGCTTCCTAGGAGCCGTTATTGAGTGGGAGGAACAACGTGCCGTAGAGGTAGGTTTAATTCTTACCTCAAGGCTGGGGCGATGGTGCGAAGGGGTATATCTACCATCTCGTTCGGGTGTTTGATCACGAGGTCGCGATACAGATTTTCACCAATTCCAGAGTCGAGTTCCCAAATGTGTTTCCAGATGACCTCCCGGGTATCCCTCCTGAGAGGGAGATAGAGTTTTGTATCGATGTGCTGCCAGACACTCGGCCTATTTCCATTCCGCCATACAGAATGGAACCTGCCGAGTTGAGAGAGTTGAAGGACCAGCTGAGAGATTTGCTGGAGAAGGGCTTCATCAGGCCTAGTGTTTCTCCCTGGGGAGCGTCGGTATTGTTCGTGAAGAAGAAGGACGGGACGCTGCGCATGTGTGTTGATTACAGGCAGCTGAACAAGGTGACCATTAAGAACAGATACCCCCTTCTCAGGATTGATGATTTATTCGATCAGTTGCAGGGCACGAGATGTTTTTCCAAGATTGATCTGCGATCGGGCTATCATCAGGTGCGAGTCAGAGAGTCGGACATCCCTAGATCGCATTCCGACCCAGACGGCACTACGAGTTTAGGGTTATGTCGTTCGGTTTGACCAATGCTCCGGCGGTATTCATGGATTTGATGAACCGAGTGTTCAAGCCATTTTTGGACACGTTTGTGATTGTGTTCATCAATGACATCTTGGTTTATTCCCGCTCAGAGCGAGTACGCGAGCATTTGGCGATCGTGGCCGAGAGTTCTCCAGACCAGCTTATACGCCAAGTTTTCAAATGTGAGTTCGTTGACTTCGTGGCTTTTCTTGGGCATATTGTCGGGTGATGGTATTCGGTGGATACGCCAAGATCGAGGCGATCGAGTTGACCTCGACCTACTACTCCGGCAGAGTGCGCAGCTCGGGCCTTGCAGTTACTATCGGTTCGTAGAAGTTTGCTTCTATCTCTCGCACCATTGACTAGGCCGACTCGGAAGGCGCTAAGTTTGATGGTGATGCTTGTGGCGTGGTTTCCGATCGGCGAGATCGACGACCGCCCGTTCTTACTTCCGCAGGTCCAGACGGCTATGTCGTATTGTGACGCGTCAGCATCGGGTTGGGATGTGTATTGACGCAGCAGGCAAGGTTATAGCGACGCATCCCGACTTAAGAAGCATGAAAGGAACTACCCCACCCATGATTTGGAGTCGGCGGTGATTCACGCCAAGATCCGAGGCACTATTTGTATGGGTTCATGTGGATATTTATACGCACCACAAGAGCCTCCAGATATCTTCACCAGCAGGAGCCGAACTTACGGCAGACGGTGGTTAGAGCCGCTCAAGGATTATGATGTTGACATCCCGTACCACCCGGAAGGCCAATGTTGTGGCGGATGCTCTTAGTCGTAGGTCGATGGGAGTCTATCGATGTGCGGAGAGAGGCCTGGTTCGCGATTTGCATCGCTTAGCTAGCCTTGGTGTCCGCTTGATTGATTACGATAGATGGGTTCGAGTTCGAGAGGTTGCCGAGTCTTCCATCGTCGGCGAGGTGAAGAGGCAACATTGAGGATCCGCTTTGACACTGCATCGCGATACGGCTCTTCGTGAGGAAGCGGTCCTTTCGAGGTAGCACCTGACGGGTGCTAAGGTTTGAGGGCGTGTGTGTTCCATATATTGCAGACTTGTAAGGTGTTCTGGGGAAGCACACAAATACGCGTTACTCTATCCATCCGTGGTCGACCAAGATGTACCACGACCTTAGATCCGTGTATTGGTGGGATGGATTGAAGAGGACGTTGCAGAGTTCGTTTCAAGCCGTGTTGTCGGCAGTGAAGGTAGAGCACCGCAGGCACGGTGGTTTGTTGCGACGATAGATATCCCGACCTGGAAGTGGGAGGTGATCAACATGGACTTTATCACAGGATTACCTCGCACTCAGAGGAGACATGATTCTATATGGGTTATCGTCGACAGGCTGAAGAAATCAGCCCACTTCCTTCCCGTCGGGGCGACTTTTCTGAGGATTATGCCGACTTTACATCCGAGAGATCGCCGATCGCATAGAGTCCATATTTCGATCATATCGCACAAAGGAGCCCGGCCACGCTAACTTCGAGGTCTTTCCGAAGGGTTTAGGGACACAGTGAGCACAGATCGCATTCCATCCACGCATGACGGACAGTCGAGCGCACTATCCGCACTCTTGAGGATATTCGCGAGCCCGTGTTATTGACTTTAGGGGTAGTGGGAGGATCATTTGCCTCTAGTTGAGTTTGCGTATAATAATAGCTACCACAACAGTATTCAGATGGCGCCTTATGAGGCCTTGTATGGGAGGAAGTGCAGATCGCCGATAGGCTAGTTTGATGTGGGCGAGGTGCAGTTAGTGGGACCAGATTTGGTGCAGCAGGCAGTGGATAAGGTGAAGCTTATCCAGGAGCGGTTACTGACATCTCAGAGTCGACAGAAGTCATATGCAGATCATCGTCGTCGGCATCTGGAGTTCGAGGTTGATGATTGGGTTTTCCTGAAGGTGTCACCCGGCGGGTGTGATGAGATTCGGAAGAGGGGAAACTCACCAAGGTACATTGGGCGTGACGATTGTCCGCATGAGTAGGCGAGGTTGTCTATGAGTTGGATCTGCCGTCCGATCTGGAGGCAGTGCATCCGGTGTTTCATGTTTCTATGCTGAGGAGATGTATCGGGGATCCATCTAGAGTGCACCCGATTGACGATGTCCAGGTGACTGAGGGGTTATCGTATGAGGAGATTCACATAGCGATAATCGATCGTCAGGTTAGGCGTCTGCGGACCAAGGACGTGGCTTCCGTCAAAGTTCTGTGGCGGAACGAGCTCAGGGAGGAGATGACGTGGAAGTCGGCGAGGACATGAGGCAGAAGTATCCTCACCTATTCCCCACACCTCCAGGTAACTCACTTTCCTACTTGTAAATTTTCATTGTCATATTTGCTTAAGTGTTGTATTGTGGCCATGTGTGGCAAACTGTTTAAGTTATGAAGAACCTTATCATTATCTGTCTTGGGAAGGAACATTCGGGACGAATGTTTCTAAGGAGGGGAGAATGTTATACCCCATATTTCCAGAGTATGTACGCGAGGGCATAGGTACAAAAGTTTAGCCTTAAGGTTAGGCATTGGACGAAAAAAAAATTGTGCACACCTATCAAAAAGAATCGTTTTCCGACGAAACGTTTTCCAAACTTTGCGTAGGGAAAATTCCGGCTATGTCATTTATTATTTTTGCGGATTTTTTCGAGAGATGAAACATTTTGGACCAACGGGAGGGTGACACTTGTCACCCTCATATGGACGGCAATGGGCAAGGGTTGGACGATTTTGTGGCTTTGTTTTAGTCAAGGTTAGGTAGGATATTTTTGTGTAGTATATGGATAAGGACACTTGCCTAAATCCTCACCCTACACTTGCATAGCACTTGCCTTCATCTTGGCCATTGGTTGGCCTATAAATACCCCCCATAACTTGAAGGTTTTCTTCATCCACAAATTGTCTTCCAAGTCTCAAAATTTCCTCCCCTCTCTTGTAGTGTTTTCGTCCAACACTCCCCCTCCCCCTTGTGAAGGCCCTTGGCCGAAACACCCCCCCCTCTAGCCTAGTAGCTCTAGCCGAAACCCCCCCCCCCCCCCCTTTGGTAGAAAGTTGTCTTCCAAAGTATAGTTACTATTCCAAAATACCCTAGCCCAAATCCCTTATAGTATTTTAGTAGAAGTTATGTAGAACTTCTAAGGGCTTCGAGCTATCTGAGCGCAAATTAGAGCTAAGCCTTGCTCAGGATCGACATTTTTACTTGGATAATTTTGGGCTTATCGAGGTAAATACTCTTGTCATTCTATTGTAATTGGATATTACACATAAGAATAGTTAAGACTTGAGTATAAGAATAGAATTGAACTGTAATCACAGTAGAAGGATATTACAGAATAGAATTGAACTGAAAATTACACTGAAGGATAGTACAGAAGAGTATTAAACTGAAATCACATCAGAAGTTTAATAAGGAAGAATTGAACTATACTTACATAGGACTGTATTTACAGTAGACTTGTGTAGCTTGACGGGTAGGGAAGTGCTGCCCAAATTTCCGTAGAATAAAGAACCATCTGCTTAGAATAGTCTACAGAGTAGTCTAGACATTGATAGACGCATGCGACTATTATAGGTTGATTCTCTGCATGACATATTCGACTTGGGTGGATTTCACGGCGAGGTATGTGATTCTCCCTATACTCTTGAGCATGATATTTTAAATATATATATAGTACGGTAGACGTACGTGTGTTAACTGGACGTAGTTTTACGGCAATGTCTTTTGACTTAAGCCTGAATAATAAGAATCTTAAAGTCTTTTCAAAAGAATTATAAATCATTTTTGAAAGAAGAAGAATAATTGTTTTTAAACAAAAGCTTAAGAGTTATACTAGCTTTATGGGAAGTTAGGTATAACGACTTAAGAAAGATAAAAGGAAGCTTTACTTATGTGTTTATGAAAGACTTGTATTGATTCTGGAAAGTATAATAAGATGGTTTGTTGAGTAGATATATTGTGATGTTGTGAGTGTTAGTATCTTGTAAACATTTGTGTAATGAGGTTATTCTTATTGTGCTTATGTTGTTTAACGATAAGCTGTTACGTTAGTATTATATCACTCACCTCTTGACATGATACCGGGGGTTAAGCTGCCCTCCGATGCGGGGTATAGCTCAGGCAGTCTGTGTGACTATGATTCGAGAATACCTACGCGGTCCCGGGCCTATGCGAGCTACGAGTTCGAGTTAGTATGCGGTCCTTGTGGCCACGCGGTCTATGTGGCCATGCGATCACGAGTCGGGGCGATCTTCGAGGAGTAGCTACCCTCGATGCGGGGAATACCCCATGCGGGCCTATGTGAGTGGCCTATGCGGACTGCGGGAGTCCAGGATTAGGCATGTTGTTATACCCCGTATTTCCAGAGTATGTACGTGAGGACGTACGTAGAAAAGTTTGAGCCTTAAAGTTAGGCAAGGACGAAAATTTTGTGCACAACACACGAAAAGAATCGTTTTCCGACGAAACGTCTTCCAAAACTTGCGAAGGGAAAATTCCGGCTATGTCATTTATAATTTTTGCGGATTTTTCCGAGAGATGAAATATTTTGGACCAACGAGAGGGCGACACTTGTCACCCTCTAATTGGCGGACTTGTGGGCGTCTATGGGACGAATTGGAGCCATGGAGTTGGGAGGATATTTTGTGTAGTTGTTGAGCAAGTGGGACCCACAAACACTTGTCCAAATCTTGACCTTACACTTGCCCACCACTTGTCTTGATCTTGGCCATTGGTTGGCCTATAAATACCCCCCTTTGTTGAAGACTTTTTCATCCCAAAAATGTTTTCTAAGTCTTGCAAATCCTCCCCTCTTGAATGACTCTCCCCGTTAAGCCTCCTCCCCTTTGAGTGGCCCTTGGCCGAGACACACACCCCCCTACCTTGAGTGGTCTCGTAAATACTACCCCCCCCCCCTTGGTATAAAATACTCTCCAAGTATATTTACTATTCCAAAATACCTTGGCCCAAATACCTTGTAGTATTCCAAGGTTACACCTATACTAAAAGCCCAGAAATACTATTATACTTCCTTCACCACAAAACGAAACCCTAAGGAAAATCTTCACGCTTGGTTGAAGTATTAAGAAGAAGTTGCGTAGAACTTCTAAGGTTGTTTGGAGCGGGTTGAGCACCGAGTAGGAGCTAAACGTTGCTCGGGATCGACATTAAACTTGGATAATTTTGGGCTTATCGAGGTAAATACTTTTGTCCTTATATTGTAATTGGAAATTACATCTCGTTGTAACATAGAAATGAATATAAGATTCATAGAAGAGAATTGAACCGTAATAGAAGGATATTACGTAAAAGACCGAATCAAATCGCATCAGTAGAATATTAAAGTAGAAGTTGATAGACTTATATAACCTTTATAGGTTGAATGTTCTGCGAGTAGCATGTACTACTTGAAAGGTGGACAAGGCTAGCCGGGTTATAGCCGTGGAGCGTTTTGCTAATAGTCGATAATCGTCGCGAGGTATGTGATTCTTTCTATCCTCTTGAGCATGATATTTTAAAAGAATATATATATAGTACGGTAGACGTACGTGTGTTAACTGAACGTAGTTGTACGGCAATGTCTTTTGACTTAAGCCTGAATAATAAGAATCTTGAAGTATTTCAAAAGAATTAAGAATCCTTTTTGAAAGAAGAGAAATACTTGGTTTTAAAAGCTTAAGAGTTATACTAGCTTTATGGGAAGTTAGGTATAACGACTTAAGAGTGATAAAAATAATGGTTTATTGATTTTAGAAGTTAAGAGACTTGATCTTAAAAGATAAGAGACTTGACTTAAATAAATTAAATATGAATTTTGTGTGAAACCTCATTCGTGAGTAATGAGTACTTGGTTTTTAAAAGGAATAATGTTTTACTGATTTCGGAAATCAGAATAAGTATCGAACAAACCACAGCAGCGCTAATAAAGGGAAATGTATTGACTAATAAAGTATTATTAAAACCAGTAGAAACCTCCATCTGCATAGAAGCTAAGATGAGACAAAATGATGTTACATTTCCTAGATCATGACTGCTTTAATAAGATTGTTATAAACAAGAATAACCTACTCACATATAAGGCATATGTTTCTCAAATTGTTTTAAAGGAGAATTATTTCATTAAGTGATTAAAACTATGAACTACGAAACCTTTCGAAAATGAGAAACTTGAGCAATTGAAATTAGGCAAACTTGAACGTTTGGAAAATAATGTTGTTACGTGATTTTACAAAAGGAAGTGTTTTGGTTTACTTAAAAAAGATAGTCACTCTATTTTTATACTACGAGTATTGTGTGAGTTTTGTGAAAGAAACGGATCTTTTAAAGAGTTAATGTATGAAGTACTTTGGGGATAAATTCCCGAACTTGTTAACATAAAGTAGAAAGTACCTTGTGTGAAGAACTTGATTGTATTGGTTTGTGATAGCCTTGTAATACTTTCTTGTTGATTTGATAAGTAAACATGTTAGGATGCTACGTGTGTTAGTATCTTGTGATGTTGTGAAAGGGGGTTATTCTTGTTGTGCTTACGTTGTTAAACTTTAAGCCTGTTGTACTGTTATTATATCACATACCCCCTTGACTTGTTATACCGAGGGATTGTCACCCTTGATGCGGGTCTATACGGCCTATGCGGTCTATGTGACTATGCGGAGCAGCGGTATGCTCCAGGATTGATCATTCCGGGTGTTTTATCCCGATGCGGGGGATTCCCTATGCGGTCTGTGAGACTATGCGGTCTATTGAGACTATGCGGACTGCGGGAGTCTAGGAGGGTACCGGGGTTAGCTACCCCCGATGCGGGTCTATACGACCTATGCGGGTCTATGTGTGACCTATGCGGGCTGCGGGAAGTCCAGAATTAGGCACGCATAATGATACTATGGGCGATTGGCCTTGCTTCGATCATTAGCGGCCTAGTAAAAGACCAGTTACATTATATCTATTTAGCTCTTGTTTATGTTGTGGGCGTGAGACCCATAGTTATATTTGAGTGATGGCTTTAAGGGCGTGAGTCCCTGACTTGACATGACTGCTTATTTATTGTGAACTGTAGTTTGGTTATCATACATGTCTCCTGCTTTATATAGACTACTATGATTTCATTTACTGATTTTCAGTTTCACATACTTGGTACTGTTGTAATCGACCTCTTCGGGGCTGCTCATGCCGCAGTAGAGGTACACCATGTTGATCCTCGCCATGTGGTCACGGCGTTTGGGAAGCTCCATTTCTCGGAGGCTTATCGGTGGTATAGTCCGCCGTTGTAGGTACTTACATTCGTGGTATGGTATCACGACTGCCCGGCCCGTGGATCGTGCCTTACCGACACCCAAGTAGTCATACATCGAGTAATCGCGGAAATATAAAGCAAGACATGAAACGCTTTATAAAATAAGACACAGCTTTATGTGATAAAACATCGCTTTCGGCATATATATATAAACATGGTTTAGCGAGCTACATCCGACATCGCATAACATGACTCTGCACTTAAGGAAATATACAACTATGGCGGACAGGCCCGCCATACCGATGGCATAAAACTATCTACAACAGGAGATCATACCTAAAAGTAGAGCCTCCTAAAAGATGGAGCTCCCGACACCAACGTAGAGATCCTAAGAATGTGGATCTAGCACTGCTTCCCTTACTGCGGCATGAACGCACCCAAGGAGGTCAAGACAACAGTACTAAGTATATGAAATCAGAAATACTTAAATGAAACATATCATTTTAAAAACAGTTTTGCAAGTATGTATAAAACAACGAAGGAAACCGCACATAGTGCCACATCACAAACAAGAGCGAATAGGTAAATCGTAATGTGTCTTTTCTAGGCTGCGAATGATCGAAGCAGGGCCAATTGCCCGTAGTATCACCATGCAAGCCTAATCCTGGACTCCCGTAGTCCGCATAGGCCAATCACATAGGCCCGCATAGGGTATATAACCCGCATCGAGGGTAGCTACTCCTCGGCATCGTCCTGGACTCGTCGTCCGCATGGCCACATAGACCGCATGAGGTATAACCCCGCACACTAACCTGGAACTCCCGTAGCTCCGCATAGGTCCCTTGGACCCGCATGAGGTATTCTCGAATCACGGTCCTGCATCGCCTGAGTCTACCCCGCATCGGAGGGCAGCTTAACCCCCGGTAATATGTCAAGAGGTGAGTGATGTTACACTAACCTAACAGCTTATCGTTAACAACATAAGCACAACAAGAATACTCTTTTACACAAACGTTACAAGACACTAACACACATAGCATCATATCATGTCTACTTATCAAACCATCTTATTATTCTTTTATCAATCTTAAGTGGTTATACTTAACTTCCCATAAAGCTAGTATAACTCTTAAGCTTCTGTTTAAAAACCAATTAGTTCTCTTCTGTTAAAAATGATTCAGTATTCTTATGAAATGCTTTCAGATCTTTATTATTCAGGCTTAAGCCGTGAGGCATTGCCGTAAGTGTTATTCAGGCTTAAGCCGTGAGGCATTGCCGTAAGTATTATTCAGGCTTAAGCCGTGAGGCATTGCCGTAAGTATTATTCGCTTAACACACGACGTCTACCGTACTATATATATATTGTAAAATATCATGCTTTAGGAAGAATCACATACCTTCTCAGCGAAAACCACCTGCCAAGTTTAATATGTCGCGCGAAGAGATTCAGCCTATAATAGTCTCATACTTCTATCATAGAATACTCTGTATGTCATTCTAAACAGAGGGTTCACTATTCTATGGAAAGTTGGGCACTTCCTACCCATGAGCTATATAAGTTCATCAGGAAAACAGTCCTATGTAAGTACAGCTTTGATTATTCTTCTTTAAACCCTTCTACTATGGTAATAGCCAATTCTATTCGTGATATTCTTCTAAGTATTTAATACTTATTCTAATACTACTACGATGCATTCTCTAATTCAAAAGAGGGTTAGGATTAGTTACCTCGGTAAGCCCAAAAATATCCTAGATAAAGTCGCGCCTGAGCAAGGTTTAGCTCCTAAGTTGTACGCTCCGGTAGCTCCAAGAAACCTTAGAAGTTCTTCACAACTTCTACTAAGTACTAAGGGATTTGGGCTAGGTATTTTGGGCATTATAACAATACTAGAAGACAACTTTTCTACCAAGGGAGGGGGTAGGTTTTGGCTAGGCTAGGGGGTAGGCCTCGCCAAACTTCACTGAGTGGGGGAGTGTTGACGAAAGAGCTACAAAGGGAGAGGAGAGGATTTTTCAAGACTTGGAAAGATTTGTGGATGAAGAACTCTTCATCTCTAAGGGGGTATTTATAGGTCAAGAAGTGGCCAACCAATGACCAAGATTAAGACAAGTGCAAGGCAAGTGTAGGGTGAAGATTTACTCCACACAAATATCCTACCAACTCCTTGACTTGTGCACAAGGCACAAAAAACGTGCTCACCTTGTCCAATTCGTCCCAAATGGACGATTTCAAGTCCATCAATTGGAGGGTGACAAGTGTCGCCTCCCGCTGGTCCAAAATGTTTCGCCTCTGAAAAATCCGCAAAAATTAGAAATGGCATAGCCGAATTTACCCTACGAAAGTCGTGGAAACGCTTTCGTCGGAAAAACTATTCGTTTTGTGAGTTGTGCCCAAAAAAAACGTTTTGCCTAAACTTTAAGGCTAGACTTTTTGTACGTATTCCCTTACGTACATACTCTGGAAATACGGGGTATAACATTCTCCCCTCCTTAGAAACATTCGTCCCGAATGTTCCTTCCCAAGACAGTTAACGATAAGATTCTTCATAACTAAAACAGTTGCAAATGCCACACACGGCCACAGAACAACACTTAGGAAGAAACGATAACGAAAATTTACAAGTAGGAAAGTGAATTACCTGGAGGTGTGGGGAATAGGTGAGGATACTTCTGCCTCATGTCCTCCTCGGCTTCCCACGTCATCTCCTCCCTGAGCTCGTTCCGCCACAAGACTTTGACGGAAGCCACGCCTCGTCCGCAGACGCCTAACGACGATCGACTATCGCGCATGGAATCTCTCATACGATAACCCCTGGTCACCGGACATCGCCAATCGGGTGTACCCTAGATGGATCCCGATACATCTCTCAAAGATAGATACGTGAAAACCGGATGCACCGCCTCCAGATCGGACGGCAGATCCAACTCATAGGCAACCTTGCCTACCTCGCGGACAACTAAACGCCCAATGTACCTAGGGCCGAAGTTTCCTTCTTCCCGAATCTCATCACACCCTTCATGGGTGACACCTTTAGGAAAACCCAATCATGAACCTCGAACTCAAGATGCCGACGACGATGATCTGATACGACTGGCCGACTCCGTCAATAGCCGCCTTCGGATAAGCTTCACCTTATCAATCGCTCATTGTACCAAATCTGGTCCCACTAGCCGCACTCGCCCACATCGAACCAACCTATAGGCGACCGCACTTCCTCCCATACAAGGCCTCATAAGGCGTCATCCAATACCGGAGTGGTAGCTATTATTATACGCGAACTCAACTAGAGGCAAATGATCCTCCCAACTACCATCGGTCAAACACAAAGCTCGCAACATATCCTCAAGAGTTCGATAGTGCGCTCGCCTCGCCCGTCTGCTCGTGGATGAAATGCGCACTCGTGCTCACTGCGCCCCTAAACCTCTCGAAGGACCTCGAGTTAGCCGTAAATCGGGCTCCATGTCCGATATGATCAAGTAGGACTCCATGCACCGACGATCTCTGATGTAAAGTCCGCATAATCCTCACTGAAAAGTCGCCCCGACGGAAGAAAGTGGGCTGATTTCGTCCACCGTCGACGATAACCCATATAGAATCATGTCTCCTCCGAAAGCGAGGTAATCCCGTGATGAAGTCCATGTTGATTACCTCCCACTTCCGTGTCGGGATCTCAATTGTTCAGAATAAAACCACCGTGCCTCCGTGCTCTACCTTCACTGGCCGACAACACGCATCGAGCTACGAACTCGCAACGTCCTCTTCAAGCCATCCCACCAATACACGTATCTAAGGTCGTGGTACATCTTGGTCGACTCGATGGATAGAGTAACGCGCGCCGTGTGCTTCCCAAGAACTCTGCCAAGTCCTCAAACATCCGAACACACACCGCTCAAACCTTAGCACCCCATCGTGCTACCTCAAAGGACCCTTGCCTCACGAAGAGATGTATCACGATATCGAATCAAAGCCGATCTCGAATCTGTTGCCTCTTCACCTCTCGACGATGGAAGACTCGCAACCTCACGAACTCTAACCCCATCGCTATCGAATCAATCAAACGGACACCAAGGCTCGCTAATCGATGCAAATCACGAACCATGTCCCTCCTCTCTAGCTGCACATCCGATAGGCTCCCATCGACCTACGACTAAGAGCATCCGCCACAACATCGCCTTCCCGTGGTACAGATATCAACATCGTAATCCTTAAGCAACTCTAACCACCGCCTCTCGCCGTAAGTTCAGCCTCCTCCGTGAAGATATACCGAGGCTCTTGTGGTCCGTAAAAATATCCACGTGAACCCCATACAAATAGTGCCTCCAGATCTTGGCGTGAATCACACCGCTAACTCCAAATCATGGTAGGGTAGTTCCTCTCGTGTTTCTTCACCGTCGGGATGCATATGCTATAACCCCGCCATGCTGCATCAACACACATCCCAACCCGATGCCCGACGATCACAATACACGACATAACCATCCGACCTCCGGAAGAGTAAGAACGGGGCGGTCGCCTCTCTTTCAAAGAATGGAAGCCACGCCACAAGCATCACCCATCAAACTTGGCCGCTTTCCGAGTCACCCTAGTCAATGGTGCGTAGATAGAAGCAAACTTCTACGAACCGATAATATCCTCGCAAGGCCCGTAAAATCGCGAACCTCAGCCGGAGTAGTAGGTCTAGGCCAAGTCCCGATCGCCGATCTTGGCGTATCCACTCGAATGCCATCACCCAGCAATATGCCCAAGAAACGCCACGGAAGTCAACCAAAACTCACATTTGGAAAACTTGGCGCATAACCGCTGTCTGGAGAATCACAAGACAGCCTGCGTTCGCATGCTCCCGCTCGAGCGAGAATAAACCAAGATATCATCAATGAACACTATCACAAACGTGTCCAAAATGGTTTGAACACTCGGTTCATCAAATCCATGAATACCACGAGCATTGGTCAACCCAAAAGACATGACCGAACTCATAATGCCCGCATCGTCCGAATGCGATCTAGGGACATCCACCTCTCTCGACTCGCACTGATGATAGCCCGATCGCAGATCAATCTTGAGAAACATCTCGCACTCGCAATCGTCGAACAAATCATCAATCCCGGAAGCGGGTATCTCGTTTAATGGTCACCTTGTTCACCTGCTCAGATCAACACACATGCGCAGCGTCCCGTCCTTCTTCTTCACGAACAATACCGGCGCTCCCCAGGGAGAAACACTAGGCCTGATGAAGCCCTTCTCCAGCAAATCTCTAAGCTGATCCTTCAACTCTCTCAACTCGGCAGGTGCCATTCTGTATGGCTGAATGGAAATAGGCCGAGTGTCTGGCAATATGTCAATACAAAACTCAATCTCCCTCTCAGGAGGGATACCCGGGAGGTCGTCTGGAAACACGTCTGGGAACTCTCTGACCACTGGAATCGGAAAAATCTGGTACCGCAGCCTTGAGATCAAACACCCGAACGAGATGGTAGATATACCCTTCTCGCACCATCTTCCTAGCCTTGAGGTAGGAAATAAACCTACCCTCGGCGATACCGTGCTCTCCCACTCAACAACCGGCCTCAGAAATCGGAACCGCATTACTTTCTCTCTCTAGCCTACATTGGCGTAGCAAGAAGCTAGCCAATCCATCCCCATGATCACATCAAGTCAATCATCTCTAACTCTATCAAGTCGCCAGGGTCCGACGATCGTAAATGGTCACAGACAAGCTCTATATACCCGCCGAGCTACCATCGAATCACCCATCGCGTAGCTACCTCGAAAGGATCTATGGACTCGTGCTCTATCCCTATCCTACTAGCAACAAGGGAGATATATAGGACAGTAGAACCGGATCTATCAAGGCATAAACATCAAACCTAAACCGATAAGGTACTGTGACGACATCGTGAGACCTCCCGATCTTACCGGTGGACAAAGCATAAATGCGGTTCGAGGACCGCTAGAATCGGGACCCGCGCCACGACCTGCCAAGAACTCCGCCGTCCATGAGTACCTTGCCCTCTGGGCAGTAAATCGTCGGGGATGAAGAAGACCGGCGAAAGAACTCGTAGTCGACCCTACCATCAAGATCGCCTTGGTCTGACAGCCGTGATAGTGACTCGGCCGCCACAATCAAACAAACTCCGTAGCACCACAACTCCCGGTGGATCTACCGACGCCACACCGGCGGGTTGTCGATCGCCGCATTCCGCCGCCTCGACGTCTCAAGTCCCGGGCCCCGGTTCGCCTCGAATATCTCGGGCCGGCTGAGGACGCGCAGAGTGCTCGGGCTGGCTGGTGCAAATCTAGATCGCCGAGGCCGCCACCACGATAGCCACCAAAATACCCCCGCCCCGGTCTTCTTCGCTGCTCACAACCCGCGGTCTCTACGCCTCACATCCAAGAGCATGAGCTCGCATGCGGTAATGTCCATACCCCTGAGAGAAACACCCGCACATGACTTCGGCCATATAGTCGTTTAGCCCGTGACATAGCGGTGCACCCTATCCTCCATATTCGCTACCAATCCGGGACATATCGAGCCAATGAATTAAACTCGACATTGTACTCACGACAAGGTCGTCCTCTCGCCTCGAGTAAAATCTATCACCCGCGCCTCCTCATCCGTGGGGCAAGAAGTGAGTGAGGAAAGCCTCGAGAACTCATCCCAAGTAGGCGGGACGCGTGCTCTCCCGGATAACTCCCATGAATCAAACCAATCGATTGCGGTATCACGCAGCCGACGCGAACCAAAGGTCACAGACTCGCCTCGAGGCCTTGATCACCTCATGATTCTTCTCAGAGCCGACGGATGAACTCTCGCGATCATCCTCCGCCACCAGTAAAACTCGCGGCTACAACTCAAGAAATCTCGTAGTCTCAAACTATTCGCCTCGGGTGCACCACGGGTGCGATCGAGCCGAGCTGAACTGAATCGCCGCATCCAGCCTTCTCCTCAGACGGGCCACAACTTTAGCCAATAGTCGGGCTATCTCTTGTACTCCTAACCTCCGCCCCAGCCGTGGGACGGAGGTGTGGTACTGCGTGGTCTCGCTGGGCTGGCGGCGTCATAGAACTCGCCGTCTCGTATAGATCGGGCCCGAGCCTCGTGACTGGGTGTCTCGCTAGCGCCTCCTCGGCCGCCTTGCTTCTTCGCCCGCTGCCTTTACGTGAGGCATAATCACATAGAAAGGAATACGTTAGAGGGTCCAACCTATAACATGCCTCTAAAGCACGATCTCGTAATGAGAAGAATGGAAACCAATCCTAAATATCCTATAGCCTCTCGATTATTGGTGTGGTGCACAACACACCGATAATCAAGACTCTACTAGATACGATCGTAGACACTTTCCGAGGATTAATCGCTCGATACCACTTTTTGTCACGACTGCTCGGGCCGTGGATCGTGCCTTATCGGCACCCAAGTAGTCATACATCGAGTAATCGGCGAAATATAAAGCAAGACATGAAATAGTTTATAAAATAAGACACGCTTTATGTGATAAAACATCGCCTTCGCATATATATATAAACATGGTTTAGCGATTACATCCGACAATCGCATAACATGACTACGCACTTAAGGAAATATACAACTATGGCGACAGGCCCCGCCATACCCCGATCGCATAAAACTATCTACAACAGGAGATCATACCCAAAAGTAGAGCCTCCGAAAAGATGGAGCTCCGACACCAACGTAGAGATCCTAAGAATGTGGATCTAGCACTGCCGCCCTTACAGGGCATGAACGCACTTCAAGGAGGTCGAGACAACAGTACTAAGTATATGAAATCAGAAATACTTAAATGAAACATATCATTTTAAAAACAGTTTTGCAAGTATGTATAAAACAACCAAGGAAACCGCATAGTGCCACATCACAAACAAGAGCAGAATAGGTAAATCAGAACAGTCTTTTCTAGGTGCGAATGATCAAGCAGGCCAATTGCCCGTAGTATCACCATGCAAGCCTAATCTCGACTCCGTAGTCCGCATAGGCCAATCACATAGGCCCGCATAGGTATATAACCCCGCATGTAGGTAGCTACTCCTCGGCATCGCCCCGACTCGTCGTCCGCATGGCCACATAGACCGCATGAGGTATAACCCCGCACACTAACCTGGAACTCCCGTAGCTCCGCATAGGTCCCTTGGACCCGCATGAGGTATTCTCGAATCATGGTCCCAGACCGCCTGAGTCTACCCCGCATCGGAGGGCAGCTTAACCCCCGGTAATATGTCAAGAGGTGAGTGATGTTACACTAACCTAACAGCTTATCGTTAACAACATAAGCACAACAAGAATACTCTTTTACACAAACGTTACAAGACACTAACACACATAGCATCATATCATGTCTACTTATCAAACCATCTTATTATTCTTTTATCAATCTTAAGTGGTTATACTTAACTTCCCATAAAGCTAGTATAACTCTTAAGCTTCTGTTTAAAAACCAATTAGTTCTCTTCTGTTAAAAATGATTCAGTATTCTTATGAAATGCTTTCAGATCTTTATTATTCAGGCTTAAGCCGTGAGGCATTGCCGTAAGTGTTATTCAGGCTTAAGCCGTGAGGCATTGCCGTAAGTATTATTCAGGCTTAAGCCGTGAGGCATTGCCGTATGTATTATTCAGTTAACACATGTACGTCTACCGTACTATATATATTGTAAAATATCATGCTTTAGGAAGAATCACATACCTTCTCAGCGAAAACCACCTGCCAAGTTGAATATGTCGCGCGCAGAGAGTCAGCCTATAATAGTCACAGACATCTATCAAAGACTACTCTGAAGGTCATTCTAAACAGAGGGTTCACAATTCTATGGAAAGTTGGGCAAGACTTTCCCTACCCGTGAGCTATATAAGTTCATCAGGAAAACAAATTCTATGTAAGTACAGTTTGATTATTCTTCTTTTAAACCCTTCTACTGTGGTAACAGTTCAATTCTATTCTGTGATATTCTTCTAAGTATTTAATACTTATTCTAATACTACTACAGTATGCATTCTCTAATTCAAAAGAGGGTTAGGATTAGTTACCTCGGTAAGCCCAAAAATATCCTAGATAAAGTCGCGCCTGAGCAAGGTTTAACTCCTAAGTTGTACGCTCCGGTAGCTCCAAGAAACCTTAGAAGTTCTTCAAAACTTCTACTAAGTACTAAGAGATTTGGGCTAGGGTATTTTGGGCATTATAACAATACTAGAAGACAACTTTTCTACCAAGGGAGGGGGGGTAGGTTTTGGCTAGGCTAGGGGGGGTAGGCCCTCGGCCAAACTTCACAAGGGGAGGGGGGAGTGTTGGACGAAAGAGCTACAAAGGGAGAGGAGAGGATTTTTCAAGACTTGGAAAGATTTGTGGATGAAGAACTCTTCATCTCTAAGGGGGTATTTATAGGTCAAGAAGTGGTCAACCAATGGCCAAGATTAAGACAAGTGCAAGGCAAGTGTAGGGTGAAGATTTACTCCACACAAATATCCTACCAACTCCTTGACTTGTGCACAAGGCACAAAAAACGTGCTCACCTTGTCCAATTCGGCCCAAATGGGCGATTTCAAGTCCATCAATTGGAGGGTGACAAGTGTCGCCTCCCGCTGGTCCAAAATGTTTCGCCTCTGAAAAATCCGCAAAATTAGAAATGGCATAGCCGAATTTACCCTACGAAAGCCGTGGAAACGCTTTCGGAAAACTATTCGTTTTGTGAGTTGTGCCCAAAAAAAACGTTTTGCCTAAACTTTAAGGCTAGACTTTTTGTACGTATTCCCTTACGTACATACTCTGGAAATACGGGGTATAACAATGGCGGGGCCCTGTCCCGTCATTGTTGTCATATCATTCTTAGAGGTCTGTAGTACTGTTGTGGGCAGAGTTGTAAAAAGGGATGTAACTGTTCTAGTTGTTATATATATATGCCGAACGACAATTTTCCTCAGACAAACTGTTTCGCACTTCTTATTATTTCATGTCTTGTTTTATATTCCGCTGATTACTCTGATGTATGTCTACTTGGGTGCCCGGGTAAGGCACCAGTCACGGGCCCGGGTTCGGGTCGTGACACATGCATAATGATACTATGGGCGATTGGCCTTGCTTCGATCATTCGCGGCCTAGAAAAGACCTGTTATAGTTTACCTATTGTTGCTCTTGTTTATGATGTGGCACCATGTGCGGTTACCTTGGTTGTTTTATACATATTTGTAAAAACTGGTTTTAAATTGATATGATTTCATTTAAGTACTTTACAGTATCACATACTTGGTACATGTTGTACTGACCTCCTTCGGGGGGCTGCGTTCATGTCGCAGGTAAGGGCAAGCAGGTGCTAGATCCGCATCCTTAGGATCTTTGCTTTGGTGTCAGGAGCTCCATCTTCTCCGGAGGCTCGACTTTTGGTATGGTTCTCCCTGATGTTGTAGATATATGTACATTCAGGGTATGGCGGGGCCCTGTCCCGCCATAGTTGTTTACATTCCTAGAGGTCTGTAGTCATGTTGTAAAGTTGGGATGTAATCGCTCACTCTTTATATATATATGCTAAAGGCTTACATTTTCTCAGATATAAACTGTGTCTCAATTTACATTTGGCTCATGTCTTGTTTATATTCCGCTGATTACTCTGATGTATGACTACTTGGGTGCCCGGGTAAGGCACCAGTCACGGGCCCCGGAATGGGTCGTGGCACTTCTATATCTTATACTCAAATCTAAACTTGTTACACCCCGGAATTTCAGGATATGTTTATAAGAACGTACGTAAGAACTCAACAATGTTAAGGTTTGACGAGTAAAAACTTATCGGAATTTTGGAATTTGTCGGAAAACGAAATATTACGACGAACGGGAGGGCGACACGTGTCACCCCCCCTTAATGGTCTTGGACGAAATTATGATGGAGGAAATGGTCATTTGACCATAATTTAAAAGACCAAGTCTTGCAAATGGCTTAGGTTGACATTGTTGACTAAAAGTCCAAGGGCCACTTGGCTAGGATCCATGTGAAACTCATCTAGGCCAACCAATTGTGTAGATCTTGACCCTCCATAGTATTAAATATGTGTGCTAGTAGCAAGACAAGGCTTTTTAACACTTAGTTAAATTTTCAAGAAAACCTTGAACATCACAAGGAAGCTCTCGGCTTTGAGGGTATTTTCAAGATGAAAATTTTCAATTGTTGTCCAATAATTCCCCCACTTTAAACCAAGGTACCTAAGGGTATAGTAATTGTTTCTCAATAAAAAGATCCCGGAAATGTGGTGTTTTCGTATTAGTCGCAAGGCGAAAACCTAAAGGGTTATTCAACTTTGAAGTTGAAACTTGAAGATGAGTCTTTTATAAGCTTCTAAGGGTTTCTTGGAGTGGATTGGAACGTCGAAAGGAGGAGCTAAAGTTTCTAAGGAGCGACTTGTGATCTTGGATCATAATTGGGCTAATTGAGGTATAATCTTCGTTTTACTTTTGTAATTGAAGATTTCATGTTATGATAAGTTATAAGTGATCATGTGATTTGTGTTATGAAGTTTGATAAGTGACATGGATTGTAGAAGCCTAGAACCGAAAAGGACATGATTAGCCTTTTGAAATTGAAATACAATTTTGGTCGTTTATTAGAATCGTCGCATGTTTACCTACTTGAGGATTGTAGTAGTTGTAATCGATTGCGTCTTGATATCATGTTATACTAAACCACTTGGATTAAAAAAGGAATTGGAAACGATTTGTATTGTTGCCTAATCGAATTGACATTATAGTTTAGACTAGTTTGTTATCGTTTGTGGTGAGCCAATTGGGGCTGTTTGATTATTCATTTGTATTGAACTACCTTATAAATTGTGGTGAGCCAATTGGGGCTGTTTGGTTATTGTATTCGGCCTTGAAAAAGGTGGCAAAGTTAGTAAAAACAAAGGAAGTGCTGTCCGATTTTCCGTAGAATTTAGTGACTTGCACTTGGAATATTCTACGTTTGAAACTAGAAGTTAATAGACGTACTATGGTCATTATAGGTTGGCATACTACGTACGGCGATTGGACTTAGCAAGTGGATTAAACCGAAGAGGTATGTGGAACTTTCTTATCTCTTGAGCATGATTAAGTTGTAAATGTATAGTACGGTAGACGTACAAGATTTTGACAATCTAGTCTATTTGATATCCTTGGCTTATTGTAAGAATGCCCAAGTTTTTTGAGTTAGGGAATTAACTCACTTGTTTAATTATTAAGGATATCTTGGTTTTCAAAAGTTAAGAGACTTTAAGTATGTTGAAAGTATTTTGATACTTGTTTATGTGGAAAGTTTAAGTCTCTTGGTTAAAAAGAAGTATGTAAGTTGCTAATGTATAAAGCTAGTATAACGGCTTTATGGGAAGTTGGTTATATTGGCTTTATGGAAAGTTAATAAGAAAATGGTTTACTCTTAAGTAATTTAAGCATGTTAAGGGACTTGAAGAGTTTTAAATAATGTGACACTTGTTTCGTTTTAAACGTATAAGTCCCTTGGATAGGAAATTGTACTTGACTTAGGTATAAAGTGAATATAACGACTTTATGGGGAGTTGGTTATATTGGCTTTATGGAAAGATAAATGGCTTGATTTATTTGAAAGGCAATTTGATTTAAAGGCATCAATTGCCTAAGGCTTTTACGAGAGAAGAAGTCACTTGATTTAGAAGCCTAATTTTATTTCTAAAAGTATTGTGACTTGTCTTGAAAAAGAAATTGTAACTTGATACTACGGTTATTAGTATCTTGGAAGTTTTATAATGAAATGAGTCATTTTGAAAGAATAGAAGTACGTAGTACTTTGGGTTAAATTCTGATTTTTATAAAGAACATGTTAGTGCCTTAAGTAAACTAAAATGAGAGTGTATATGAAATAGAATAATAAGAAGTTGTGGGATTGCTTAACTTGCTTATATATTGTATGATAAGCGGTAGTGCTTATGTTATGGGTGATAGCCGGATTTGGCGCTAGTAGTTCAAGAATAATTGCGGTCATTTCGGGTTTGTGGCATTGCATTTTCCGTGGATTTGCTACCCACGATGCGAGGAATACCTCACGCGAGTCCGTAGGGCTTATGCGGGTGAAATAGTCCCACGCGGGCGGGTCCAACCTACGCGAGAATACCTCACGTGAGTCCGTAGGGCTTACGCGGGTGAAATAGTCCCATGCGAGGAACACCTCACGCGGTCCACGCGATCTACGCGGTGAAATAGTCCCGTGAATAGGATTGCTTAATGACATCGCGACAGCGGTCCTGTTTTGATCGTGAGCTTCCTACTTTATATTGTAAGATACGCCTATTTACTCTCATTGTTAGTAAGGCACGATAATCGTTAATCGAGTATCATACATGTGTCCGCTTTATTATTAGACTTATGATTTCATTACGATTTCGGGCCACATATTTGGTACATGTTGCATCGACTTTCGGGGCCGCTCACGCCGCAGTAAAGTACAGTTGATGATCCTCGCCTTAGGATCATCGTCACCGATGAGAAGCTCCTTTATTCCGGAGGCTTATCCCTGGTATTGTCGGTTATTGTACATTCAGGGGTATGGCGGGGCCCTGTCCCGCCAAAGTTGTTATTCTTAGAGGTCTGTAGTCACATTGTGGATGGGTTGTAAAGAAAAAATGTCTCGTTCTATTTCGATCGAGTATATTTTTACGGCGTGGCCTTATCGCCAGCCGTTGTTAAGTTATGTTTAAGTATTTTTTAGTTGTGTATGTTCCGCCGCTATTCTCCGATGTTTATCGAAAGCGCCTGTGTAGGGCACCGCGCCCGGGTCGGGTCGTGACAAAGTGGTATCGAGCGATTAGTCCTCGTAAAGTGTCTACGCATCGTGTCTAGTAGAGTTTTGATTATCGGTGTGTTGTGCACCACATCTATAATCGGAGGTCGCAGGACATTTAGTATTGGTTTCATTCTTCTCACTATAAGATCGTGCGATAGAAATGTATGGTTAGGGTCGTCTTTCCCTAACAAGTTATGATTGTTTGCACTACGAAAGGCAAAGAGTGATCAGAATGATTATGTGGATTGCGTATCCGTTGGTAATGTTTGTAGTATAGTTGGTATTGTGACATACAACTATACGGATTTATGTCGGGGTCACATGTGTGTTGCCTAGGATGATTTTAGATTACCGTGATCGGGTAAGGACTAAATAAATACCGGAAGGTATGAGAAGCTTAAGGAACTCTCATCAAGGTTTTACGTGCTAATTTGAGATAATTAGGTGATGATGAGATGTGTGAGAATGTAATGGACCCTTAAGAAGTTAATTAAGAGACTAAGTGGAAGACTATGTTAGCAACTTAAGCTACGTGGTATGCTTAAGGGAATTGTACGGGCGAGATCCGGACGAAGAAAGTATGGTTGTTGTGGTCAAGACAACACGACTATGATTTTACAAGAAGTTTTTGTACCCGGTTATGGGGGGCTGATAAGTTAGGCTTGGAGCATGGAAATTGCGATCCTGAGAATGTGATAACCGTCGAGACCTTAGGTATATAGGGCCTTCTCGGGTAGTAAAGTTAAGTCAGACCAAGGGTAAGAGTTAAGTGCGACGCCGAGTCGAGTTGAGGACCTATTAAGGGTCGCCCCATAGCTTGAAATGAAATGGGATTAGTTGGTAGTAGTCCCGCTACGTGACAGGGTCACGAGGGTGTAAGGCCCAAGTTTAGTTAATCGTTTTATGGGTTCGTGGATGCATTCCACCGGAACCAGGTTGCGAGAGCCGGAATGGGCCTTGTATTGTTTAATTTAGTAACTCCAAAGATTGGAGACCCGGATTAGTATGAAGGCTATGTACGTACGCTAAAATAAGTTTGGGAGTACGGGAAAAGTACGACCAGTGAAAAAGAGAGAAACCAAGTGTAAAGAAATAAAGCCTGAATCCATGAGAACCTTTCGGGGTGATCACACCCGTGAGTGATGGGTGGTAGCTGAGCGAGTAGATAATAATTACCGGTAACGATACAGTCGTTGGACCTTATCAGACCTAGCAGAGCTGTTATGACAGACGTTGAGGTCATTATGAGTACGGACTAGTTGGCCTCTTGTGATGCCAACGTGGACTACAGAGAGAGATTGATTTCTGTACGCTTTTCCGATAAGTTTGCTATCGAGTGGAAAGGAAGAGAAGTGGTGGTAACCAGTGAATTATTCTTCCTTCTTTGACATAATTGTTTTTAATAAGTCTGTGTGATTTGTTCATTTGAGGTGGATTGAGGCAGAAAGTAGTAATAATTGAATTTGAAGGAATTTATGTTAAATGCCTCGAGGTACTGAGTTTGTTTGGTGTGGAGGTCATGGCCACGACCTTCCAGATAATTTCAGGAAAATATGCAAGGCATGAATAAATAAGTACGGGTGCTGCCGGCGGAAAGCTGAGGGAATCTTTGGTAGGTTTTGAAAATCTACATGACTTTAAGGCGCGCGTGATGATTAGATGTTTATCGACCGCGAGAGACCCCGTGATTGGGTTGCGACTCCAGGAAGGTTTATTAAGGAGATAAGTTCCTCCCCATGTAAAGCGACAGCTTTATGATTATGGGGTTACGTGTACCCATGTTGTTAGACGGGATATAAGACTGGTAAGGTCTTCGGTATCGTCATGCCATAGGTTACAGTTGTGGATAACCGTGGAAAAAGTGTTGGGTTGGAGTAATAAAGAGCGACGTACGAATTGGTCGAGGAAGTATCGTAAAGATATAAATGTAAGTTGCACGAGTCATGATTACCCCAGACGAGTGTAAAGACCATTAGTTGATAATGGGCAGTAAGAACATTTCAAGAAAATGTGATTGACAGTAAGTCTTAGCCGTGAGGCAAGCAAAGGAATCAAATCTAAGTTTAGTGACCAAGTTTGGTTGCATCAGAGAAAGGGAAACAGGAACCATAAGTGAGATTAAGGATACCCGAATATTTCGCAGGAATGAGAAAGACTTTCAGTTATTGGAAGACAAGTTGACCATGACTACAGTTCTAACTCCTCCTGAAAGACTAGAGGGTTAGGCTTCTATGATAACACGTTGGGTATTGGGCTAGTTGTGTGCTGACGCAACCCGATAAGGATAGAACCTATGTTTTCCCGGTAGTTAGGGAAGCAGAGAAGGAAATTGCGCCACTCACGATTTAAAGTTGGCGGCAGTTAAATCATGCCTTGAAGATTTGGGGGCATGACGTATATACAGACTTCATGTGGATACTTGTGCAGACCACAAAGCCTCGGATATCCGCAGACCGAGGCAAGAGAATTTGCGACACCGATGGTGGTTAGAGTTACTCAAGGATTGTGTTATTGATATCCTATACCATCCGGGGAAAGCCAAGACGATGTATACTCTTTGTGGTGGACTGGGGTAGTGCGGATGGGCAGCCAGATAGACAGGATGTAGTCTGTAAGATTCTTCAGTTACCAAGCCTAGGGGTTCGATTATTTGTTTCCAAGGTTAATGAAGTTCTGATCCGGGAGGTTGCCGAGTCTTCCATCGTTGGGGAAGTAAAGAGGCGACAGTAAGAGGATCCAGTTATGATACGGTATCGAGTTACGACTCTCCGAGGAGAGAAGAGACTGTTTGAGTAGCACCAGATGGGGTGCTATGAGATGAGGATAGATTGCGTGTACCCGGTGCTGCAGGACTAGTCAGCAGGTTCTAGGGGAGGCACACAGTGCTTATTGCTCTGATTGTTTGGGGCCGACTAAGTCGTGTCGTGGCCTCAGATGTATGTATGGGTAAGATGACCGGAAGAGAGACATAACGGAGTTTACTGCTTAGTGTCCGAGTTAGTAGCAGGTCATGGTTGTGTACCAGAAGCCCAGTGGGCTATTGCAGGCGATTGAAATCCCAACCTAGGTATGACAGGTAATTATTATGGATCTTGTTACAGGGTGGCATCGTACTCGGAGGAAGTGCGACTCCCTGGGGGTCATGGTAATTAGGCTGGCGAAACCAGCTGTGTTCTTTCGGATTGGGACCACTTACTCGGCTGAGGTTTATACTAGCTTGTATAGCAGAGAGATTATGAGACTGCACGAGGTTCCTACGTTTATGATTACAGATAGATGAGCTCAGTTGCGGATAACTTCTGGAGGTTTTTTTCAGAAAGGATTAGGGACACAGGTGAGTCTCAGTGTTGCATTACACCCTCGGACCGACGGTCAGGCAGAGCGTACTATCCAGGCACTTGAGGATAGGTTGCGGGCCTGTGTTTTTGATTTCAGGAATAGCCGGGAAGGTTAATTGCCTCTTGTCTTGTTACGAATGATAACAGATACCCTTCCAGTTTTCAGGTGGCCCGGTACGAGGCCTTGTATGTAAGGAAGTGTAGATCGCCGGTCGGATGGTTCGACATAGGCGAGGTTCAGTTATTTGGTCCAGACTTGATTCAGCGGGCTATGGATAAGGCGAAGCTTATCCGGGGAAGATTGTAGTAAGCTTAGAGTCCGCAGGCTTTATGCGAATAACCGATGATTGACACGCGTTCGGGTTTGATATTTTGGTATGAGTATTGTTATGTGGCCAAGTGTGGCATTATTGGCACGTAGGGGTTGTAAGGAGACTATGTCGCTATCTTAAGTTTGACTCCCGAGAGAACATTCGGGGACGAATGTTTCTAAGGGGGGAATAATGTTACACCCTAATTTCGTGATATGTTTATAAGAACGTACGTAAGAACTCAACAATGTTAAGGTTTGACGAGTAAAAACTTATCGGAATTTTGGAATTTGTCGGAAAACGAAATATTGTGACGAACGGAGAGGCGACACGTGTCACCCTCTTAATGGTCTTGACGAAATTATGATGGAGGAAATGGTCATTTGACCATAATTTAAAAGACCAAGTCTTGCAAATGGGTTAGCTTGACATTGTTGACTAAAAGTCCAAGGGCCACTTGGCTAGGATCCATGTGAAACTCATCTAGGCCAACCAATTGTGTAGATCTTGACCCTCCATAGTATTATATATGTGTGCTAGTAGCAAGACAAGGCTTTTTAACACTTAGTTAAATTTTCAAGAAAACCTTGAAGAGCACAAGGAAGCTCTCGGCTTTGAGGGTATTTTCAAGATGAAAATTTTCAATTGTTGTCCAATAATTCCCCCACTTTAAACCAAGGTACCTAAGGGTATAGTAAGTGTTTATCAATAAAACGATCCCGGAAATGTGGTGTTTTCGTATTAGTCGCAAGGCGAAAACCTAAAGGGTTATTCAACTTTGAAGTTGAAACTTGAAGATGAGTCTTTTATAAGCTTCTAATGGTTGCTTGGAGTGGATTGGAACGTCGAAAGGAGGAGCTAAAGTTACTAAGGAGCGACTTGTGATCTTGGATCATAATTGGGCTAATTGAGGTATAATCTTCGTTTTACTTTTGTAATTGAAGATTTCATGTTATGATAAGTTATAAGTGATCATGTGATTTGTGTTATGAAGTTTGATAAGTGACATGGATTGTAGAAGCCTAGAACCGAAAAGGACATGATTAGCCTTTTGAAATTGAAATACAATTTTGGTCGTTTATTAGAATCGTCGCATGTTTACCTACTTGAGGATTGTAGTAGTTGTAATCGATTGCGGCTTGATATCATGTTATACTAAACCACTTGGATTAAAAGGAATTGGAAACGATTTGTATTGTTGCCTAATTGCCGAATTGACATTATAGTTTAGACTAGTTTGTTATCGTTTGTGGTGAGCCAATCGGGTTGTTTGGTTATTCATTTGTATTGAACTACCTTATAAATTGTGGTGAGCCAATTGGGCTGTTTGGTTATTGTATTCGGCCTTGAAAAGGTGGCAAAGTTAGTAAAAACAAAGGAAGTCTTTGTCCGATTTTCCGTAGAATTTAGTGACTTGCACTTGGAATATTCTACGCTTGAAACTAGAAGTTAATAGACGATTTATGGTCATTATAGGTTGGCATACTACGCACGCGATTGACTTAGCAAGTGGATTAAACCGAAGAGGTATGTGGAACTTTCTTATCTCTTGAGCATGATTAAGTTGTAAATGTATAGTACGGTAGACGTACAAGATTTTGACAATCTAGTCTATTTGATATCCTTGGCTTATTGTAAGAATGCCCAAGTTTTTTGAGTTAGGGAATTAACTCACTTGTTTAATTATTAAGGATATCTTGGTTTTCAAAAGTTAAGAGACTTTAAGTATGTTGAAAGTATTTTGATACTTGTTTATGTGGAAAGTTTAAGTCTCTTGGTTAAAAAGAAGTATGTAAGTTGCTAATGTATAAAGCTAGTATAACGGCTTTATGGGAAGTTGGTTATATTGGCTTTATGGAAAGTTAATAAGAGAATGGTTTACTCTTAAGTAATTTAAGCATGTTAAGGGACTTGAAGAGTTTTAAAGAATGTGACACTTGTTTCGTTTTAAACGTATAAGTCCCTTGGATAGGAAATTGTACTTGACTTAGGTATAAAGTGAATATAACGACTTTATGGGGAGTTGGTTATATTGGCTTTATGGAAAGATAAATGGCTTGATTTATTTGAAAGGCAATTTGATTTAAAGGCATCAATTGCCTAAGGCTTTTACGAGAGAAGAAGTCACTTGATTTAGAAGCCTAATTTTATTTCTATAAGTATTGTGACTTGTCTTGAAAAAAGAAATTGTAACTTGATACTACGGTTATTAGTATCTTGGAAGTTTTATAATGAAATGAGTCATTTTGAAAGAATAGAAGTACGTAGTACTTTGGGTTAAATTCCCGGATTTTTATAAAGAACATGTTAGTGCCTTAAGTAAACTAAAATGAGTGTATATGAAATGCAATAATAAGGTTGGGGATTGCTTAACTTGCTTATATATTGTATGATAAGCCGGTAGTGCTTATGTTATGGGTGATAGCCGGATTTGTGCTAGTAGTTCAGTAATAATTGCGGGGTCATTTCCCGGGTTTGTGGCATTGCATTTTCCGTGGATTTGCTACCCACGATGCGAGGAATACCTCATGCGAGTCCGTAGGGCTTATGCGGTGAAATAGTCCCACGCGGGCGTCCAAATTATGCGAGGAATACCTCACGCGAGTCCGCAGGGCTTACGCGGGTGAAATAGTCCCATGCGCGAACACCTCACGCGGTCCACGCGATCTACGCGGTGAAATAGTCCCAGAATAGGATTGCTTAATGACATCGCGACACGTGGTCTGCTTTGATCGTGAGCTTCCTACTTTATATTGTAAGTATACACCTATTTACTCTCATTGTTAGTAAGGCACAGTGTACTGTTAATTGAGTATCATACATGTCTCCAGTTTTATTATTAGACTTATGATTTCATTACAGTACTTTCAGTTTCACATATTTGGTACATGTTGTACTGACCTCCTTCGGGGGGCTGCGTTCATGCCGCAGGTAAAGTACAGGTTGCTGATCCTCGCTCTTAGGATCACTGTTCAGCTGATGAGAAGCTCCTTTATTCCGGAGGCTTATCCCTGGTATTGTCGGTTATTGTACATTCAGGGGTATGGCGGGGCCCTGTCCCGCCAGAGTTGTTATTCTTAGAGGTCTGTAGTCACATTGTGGATGGGTTGTAAAGAAAAAAAAATGTACTGTTCTATTTCTGGATTGAGTATATTTTTACGGAAGGTGGCCTTATCGGCTAGCCTGTTGTTAATTTATGTTTAAGTATTTTTTTTAGTTGTGTATGTTCCGCTGCTATTCTCTGATGTTTACCGAAAGGGGTGCCCAGGTAGGGCACCAGTCGCGGGCCCGGGGTCGGGTCGTGACAAAACTACTCTTATATGTAATCTCCAATTACAATAGAAGGACAAGAGTATTTACCTCGATAAGCCCAAAATTATCCAAGTTTTAAATGTCGATCCTGAACAACGTTTAGCTCCTAATTTGCACGCTCCGATAGCTCCAAGAAACCGTTAGAAGTTTCTAAACAACTTCTACTTAATACTTCAACCAACTATGAAGATTTCCCCAGGGTTTCGTTTTGTGACTAAAGAAAGTATAGTAGTATTTTCGGGCTCTTAGTATTGAAATAACTTTGGAATACTACAAGGTATTTGGGCTAAGGTATTTTGGAATTGTAACAATACTTGGAGAATACTTTTCTACCAAGGGGGGTATTTCACGAGAACTATCAAGAGGGGGGGGTACTTCGGCCGAGGGCCTCCTCAAGGGGGAGGGGTGGTTTGAACGAGAGCTTCAAGAGGGAGGGGGAAGGATTTTAAGGCTTGGAAATTGTTTTGTGGATGAAGAAATCCTTCAACTAAGGGGGGGGGGGTATTTATAGGGCCTTCAATGGTCAAGATTCAAGCAAGTGTGTGAATGAGATTTGGACAAGTGTTGTGTGGGTCCCACCTTATCTATCTACCCACAAAATATCTAGCCAACATTGACCAAATGTTTAAGGCATTTTACATTAAAAAAACGTGCCACACTCCCTCCACCAAACCGTCCAACTTTTGCCACCTAAGGGTGACACATGTCGCCCTCTCGTTGGTCCAAAATATTTCATCTCTCGGAAAAATCCAAAATAAATAAATTCCTGAAAACGTAAAATTCCTTTACAAGGTTCGGAAAATTTTTCGTCGGAAAAACAAATCTTTCTAGTGGATGCACAATTTCGTCCTTAACATTATTCGGCTTACACAATTGTACGTACGTCCTCACATACATACTCTGGAAATACGGGGTATAACAAAGGTAGTCCCGCTAGGTGATAGGATCACAAGGGTGTTAGGCCCAGGTTTAGGTAACCATCGTACGAGTTCGTGGATGCGTTCGACTAGTAGTCGGGCCGATGGGGTCAGCCCATCTTGTCTTTCGCCAGATCGCATTTTTCGGCAGAGGGTTATGCAAGATGTTTTGTATCAGGAAAGTTGTAAGGCTGCACGGGGTTCCTACTTTTATTTTATGACAGGCAGTGGAGCCCAGTTTACGGCTATTTTCTTTTTCTGGAGGTTTTATGTCACGACCCGACTTCGCCGCGATCGTGCCCTACACGGCACCTGTCAGTATACATCAGAGAATAGCAATGAACATACACAACATAAACACAGGTGTAAACAATATATCAACACAGGCTAGCCGATAAGGCCGCCTTCCATAATATAAACAAAGACAAAAGTACAACTTTACAACTTAGTTCTTACAGCCCAACCACATATGTGAATACTGCACTTAGAACAACAATCGTATGGACAGGCCCCGCCATACCCCGAATGTACATAATCTACAACATCGTGGAAAGATCGTACTAAAAGAAAGTCAAGCCTCCTGAGAATGGAGCTCCGACCGATAAGTGATCCTAAGAGTGTGGATCCGCAACACATTACTCTTTCTGTGCATGAACGCAGCCCGAGGAAGGGGTCGACACAATATGTACTAAGTATGCAAACCTGAAAGTACGTAATTACAACATAAGTTTAAAAGAAAGCCGAGACATGTATGCTAACAAAATTACAAAGACAAAGGCCTTACTAACAATGAGAGTATAAATAGGTGTATACTTACAACGAAAAATAGGATTGGAATCCTACTCCTGGGACTATTTCACCCGCATAGGTCCAGTGGACCTGCATGAGGTATTCCTCGCATGAGACTATTTCACCCGCATAAGCCCTTACGGACTCGCATGAGGTATTCCTCGCATAGGCTGGACCCGCCCGCATGGGACTATTTCACGCGCATAAGCCCTTACGGACTCGCATGAGGTATTCCTCGCATCGTGGTTAGCAAATCCACAGAAATATACAATGCCACAATCCCGGGGAATGACCCCGCAACGAATAATATATCACTAGCCCAAATCCGGCTATCACACATAACATAAGCTCTATCGGCTTATCATACAATATATAAGCAAGTTAAGAAATCCCCTAACTTCTTACTATTCTTGTTCATATACACTCTCATTTTAGTTTACTTAAGGCACTAACATGTCTTTATGAAATTCCGGGAATTTAACCCAAAGTACTACGTACTTCTATTCTTTTAAAATGACTCATTTCATTATAAAACTTCCAAGATACTAATAGCCGTAGTATCAAGTGACAATTTCTTTTCAAGACAAGTCACAATACTTTTAGAAATAAAATATGGCTTCTAAATCAAGTGACTCGTGTCTTATAAAACCTTAGGCAATTGATGCCTTAAAATCGAATTGCCTTCCATTAAATCAAGTCATTTATCTTTCCATAAAGTCAATATAACCAACTCCCCATAAAGTCGTTATATTCACTTTATACCTTAGTCATGTACAATTTCCTATCCAAGGGACTTATACGTTTTTAAAACGACACAAGTATTACATACTTTAAAAAAAATTCAAGTCCCTTATCTTTAACAAGACTTAAGACATCTTTAATATTGTCACGACCCATTCCGGGGCCCGTGACTGGTGCCTTACCGGGGCACCCAAGTAGTCATACATCAGAGTAATCAGCGGAAATATAAAACAAGACATGAAACAGTTTATAAAATAAGACACAGTTTATGTGAGAAAACGTCGCCTTTCGGCATATATATATAAACATGGTTTAGCAGTTACATCCGATCTCGCATAAATACATGACTACTGCACTTAAGGAAATATACAACTATGGCGGACAGGGGCCCCGCCATACCCGATCAGACAAAACTATCTACAACAGGGAGATCATACCCAAAAGTAGAGCCTCGGAAAAGATGGAGCTCAGACACCAACGTAGAGATCCTATGAATGTGGATCTAGCACTGCCGCCTTACCGCAGATGAACGCAGCTTCGAGGAGGTCAAGACAACAGTAATAAGTATATGAAACAGTAAAATACTTAAATGAAAACATATCATTTTAAAATCAGTTTTGCAAGTATGTATGAAACAACCAAGGGGACCGCACATAGTGCCACATCATAAACAAGAGCAACAATAGGTAAACTGTAACAGGTCTTTTCTAGGCTGCGAATGATCGAAGCAGGGCCAATTGCCCGTAGTATCACCATGCATGCCTAATCCTGGACTCCCGTAGCCCGCATAGGCCACTCACATAGGACCGCATAGGGTACATAACCCCGCATCGAGGGTAGCTACTCCTCGGCATCGTCCTGGACTCGTAGTCCGCATGGCCACATAGACCGCATGAGGTATAACCCCGCATCACTAACACCGAACTCCGTAGCTCCGCATAGGTCCTCGACCCGCATGAGGTATTCTCGAATCACGGTCCTGCATCGCTGAGTCTACCCCGCATCGGAGGGCAGCTTAACCCCCGGTAATATGTCAAGAGGTGAGTGATATTATACTAACATAACAACTTATCGTTAAACAACATAAGCACAACAAGAATACTCTCTTATACTAACGTTACAAGACACTAACACACATAGCATCATATCATGTCTACTTATCAAAACATCTTATTATTCTTTTCACAATTCAATATAAGTCTGTTATAAACACATAGGCAAACTGTTTCTTTTATCATTCTTAAGTGGTTATACTTAACTTCCCATAAAGCTAGTATAACTCTTAAGCTTCTGTTTTAAAAACCAATTAGTTCTCTTGTTAAAAATGATTCAGTATTCTTTTGAAATGCTTTCAGTTCTTTATTATTCAGGCTTAAGCCGTGAGGCATTGCCGTAAGTATTATTCAGGCTTAAGCCGTGAGGCATTGCCGTAAGTATTATTCAGTTAACACATGTACGTCTATCGTACTACATATATATTGTAAAATATCATGCTTTAGGAAGAATCACATACCTTCTCAAATAAAACCACCGCCAAGTTGAATATGTCGCTCAGAGAATCAAATTTATAATAGCGACACGCCTATCAACGTTCGACTACTTTGTAAAATGGGCTTCTAAACAGAGGGTTCTATATCCTACGGAAAATTGGGCAAGACTTCCTACCGGTGAGCTACTTAAGTTCATCGTGAAAACAAATTCATGTAAGTACAATTTGATTATTCTTCTTTAAACCCTTCTATCGTGATAATACCAATTCTATTCGTGATATTCTTCTAAGTATTTATACTTATTCTTATACTACTACAGTATGTATTCTCTAATTCAAAGGAGGGTTAGGATTAGTTACCTCGGTAAGCCCAATAATATCCTAGATAAAGTCGCGCCTGAGTAAGGTTTAGCTCCTAGGTTGTACGCTCCAGAGTCTAAGAAACCTTAGAAGTTCTTCACAACTTCTACTAAGGACTAAGGATTTGGGCTAGGTATTTTGGGCATAACAACAATACAAGAAGGCAACTTTTCTACCAAGGGAGGGGGTAGGTTTCTGCCAGGCAAGGGGGAGGTTGCCTCGCCAAACTTCAAAAGGGGGTGTTGGACGAAAAGGCTACAAGTGGAGAGGAGAGGATTTT
Source organism: Przewalskia tangutica (assembly GCA_029844215.1). NCBI lineage: Eukaryota > Viridiplantae > Streptophyta > Magnoliopsida > Solanales > Solanaceae > Przewalskia > Przewalskia tangutica. Next base: position 86,877,248 of record CM056726.1, on the reverse strand, counting down.
CAAGACTTGAAAGGAATTTGTGGATGAAGAACTCTTCACCTTAAGGGGTATTTATAGGTCAAGACATGGCCAACCAATGGCCAATATTTAGCCAAGTGCTAGGCAAGTGTAAGGCCAAGATTAGGCAAGTGTCCTGGCCAACTTGCACACAAAATATCCTACCTAATCCTTGACTTCTGCAAAGGCACAAAAAACGTGCAAATCCTTGTCCAATTCGTCCAATGGACAATTTCAAGTCCACCAATTGGAGGGTGCCAAGTGTCTCCCTCCCGTTGGTCCAAAATGTTTCGTCTCTCGGAAAAATCCGCAAAAATACTTAATTACATAGCAGGAATTTTCCCTACGAAAGTCGTGGAAACGTTTCGCTTAAAACGATTCTTTTAGTGAGTTGTGCACAAATAAAACGCCCAAGGCTTAAACTTTTAAGGCCAAACTTTCAGACGCACGCCTACGTACATATACGGAAATACGGTATAACATTCTCCCTTAGAAACATTCGTCCCGAATGTTCCTTCCCGCATGCTTAACGATAAGATTCTTCATAACTTAAACGATTGCAAATGCCACACACGCCACGTAACAACACTTAGGCATAAACGATAATGAAGATTTACAAGTAGGAAAGTGAATTACCCGAGGTGTGGGAATAGGTGAGGATACTTCGCCTCATGTCTTCTCGGCTTCCCAAGTCATCTCTCCTCGAGCTCGCTCCGCCACAAGACTTTGACGAAGCCACGCCCTGGTCCGCAGACGCTAACCCGACGATCGATTATCGCTATGGAACCTCTCATACGATAACCCTCACACCGGACATCGCCAATCGGGTGTACCTAGATGGATCCCCGATACATCTCTCAAAGATAGATACGTGAAACACCGGATGCACCGCCTCCAGATCGGACGGCAGATCCAACTCATAGGCAACCTTGCCTACCTGCGACAATCAAACGGCCCAATGTACTGGGCCGAAGTTTCTTCTTCCCGAATCTCATCACACCCTTCATGGGTGACACCTTCAGAAAACCCAATCATCAATCGTGAACTCGGATGCCGACGACGATGATCTCGTGATACGACTGGCCGACTCGAGCCGCCAATAGCCGCCTCGATAAGCTTCACCTTATCCATCGCCACTGCACCAACCTGGTCCCACTAGCCGCACTCGCCCACATCGAACCAACCTATAGGCGATCTGCACTTCTCCCATACAAGGCCTCATAAGGCGCCATCCGAATACCGAGTGGTAGTTATTGTACGCGAACTCAACTAGAGGCAAATGATCCTCCCACTACCTCGGTCGATAACACAGCTCGCAAAGATATCCTCAAGAGTCCGGATAGTGCGCCCGTCCGTCCGCTTCTATGGATGGAATGCAGACTCGTGCTCACCACGCCCCTAAACCTCTCGAAAGACCTCCAAGTTAGCCAGAACCGGGCTCTCTGCATGCGATATGATCAGTAGGGACTCCATGTAGTCCGACGATCTCTGATGTAAAGTCCGCATAATCCTCACCGAAAAAGTCGCCCCGACGGAAGAAAGTGGGCTGATTTCGTCACCGTCGACGATAACCCAAATAGAATCATGTCTCCTCCGAGTGCGAGGTAATCCCGTGATGAAGTCCATGTTGATTACCTCCCACTTCCGTGTCGATCTCTATCGCCGCAACAAACCACCGTGCCTCCGGTGCTCTACCTTCACCGCCGACAACACGCATCGAGCTACGAACTCGCAACGCCCTCTTCAAGCCATCCCACCAATACACGATCTAAGGTCGTGGTACATCTTGGTCGCCCCCGAACGGATAGAGTAACGCGCTACCGTGCTTCCCCAAGAACTCGCCAAGTCCTCAAACATCCGAACACACACCGCCTCAAACCTTAGCACCCCATCGTGCTACCTCAAAAGGACCCTTGCCCTCTCAAGAGTCAGATCACGATAACGTGTCGAATCCGGATCCTCAAATCGCTGCTCTTCACCTCGACGATGGAAGACTGAAACCTCGTGAACTCGAACCCCACCGCTATCGTAATCAATCAAACGGACACCAAGGCTCGCTAATCGATGCAAATCACGAACCATGTCCTCCTCTCTAGCCGCACATCCGATAGGCTCCCATCGACCTACGACTAAGAGCATCCGCCACAACATTGGCTTTCCCGGTGGTACAGATATCAACATCGTAATCCTAAGCAACTCTAACCACCGCCTCGTCGTAAAGTTCACTCCTCTGGTGAAGATATACCTGAGGCTCTTGTGGTCCGTAAAAATATCCACGTGAACCCCATACAAATAGTGCTCCAGATCTTCAAAGCGTGAATCACATCCGCCAACTCCAAATCATGGCGGGTAGTTCCTCGTGTTTCTTCACCGTCGACGATATGCTATAACTCGCCATGTGTCACGACCCAACCTCGGCCGCTGATCGTACTTACCGGTACCCTCGTATATGTCAGAGAATAGCAGCGGAACATACATAAAACAAATCTGTATAAGGTAAACATCACTAGCAAGCCGATAAGGCCGCCTTTCATAAAATAACTTAACCGATAGTGAAACAGTACAACTTATTCTTACAGCCCAATCTACAAACGTGACTACAGACCTCTAGGAATAACAACTGTGGCGGGACAGGGCCCCGCCATACCCCCTGAATGTACAAAATTCCATAACCTCAGGGAAACATACCAAAAGACAAAGCCTCCGGAGGGATGGAGCTTTCCAGGAAATGAACAGTGATCCTAAGAGTGCGGACCAGCAAGCTACGTATCTCGACTGCAAGATGAACGCAGCCGGCGAGGTCAGTACAACAGGTACCAAGTATGTGAAACTGAAAATACTGTAATGAAATCATAAGTCTGAAAATAAGCTGGGGTCATGGATGAAATCAACTTACCTTTTACTGTGCCTTACTAACAATGAGAGTAACAAGCATATGTATATAATACAGCATAAAAATAGGAGGCTCGTGATCAAAACAGGGTCTCTCGCCCGTAGTATCAATAAGCAATCCTACTCCTGGGACTATTTCACCCGCATGGGTCTCAGACCGCATGAGGTATTCCTCGCATAGGTCAGACTACCGCACGGGACTATTTCACCCGCATAAGCCCATAAGGACTCGCATGAGGTATTCCTCGCATCGTGGTAGCAAGTCCACTAATGGTGGTATAACGATCTTGGGGACTTACCCTCGATATACTCTACCAAGCGGATGGTATAACGATCTTGGGATCGTACTCTCGATATACTCTTATCTCGAGCAGATGGTATAACGATCTTGGGCTTGCCCTCGATATACTCTTATCAAAAGTGCAGATGGTATAACGATCTCTGATTCGCCTCGATATACTCTTACACCGGCGGATGGTATAACGATCTTGGGGATCAGACTTCGATATACTCTTATACCGAGCAGATGTGTTATACCCCGTAGTTGCGTGGTATGTATGTGAGGACGACGCATTTAGAGTACTGCACAGAAATTTTGAAAAGAAAGAAAGATGAGTTTTCGACGGAAAAGTTTCCTGCTATTTGTGAAGAAAAGGTTCGTTAATGGGAATTGGATTCCCAGATTTGGTATTTGGACTTCATAGATTATATTAGAATTTTGAGATTTTATTTTCTGAATGGTCACGTGGGCCCACGGAGAAATTTACTGATTTTGGGCCCGCTTTGTTTTTGAGATTTCGGTAATTTGGATATTTTCTAAGACGAAATATTCGGGCGAATCGGCGACACGTGTCACCCCATGTGGCACCCTTGGCCGATTTTACATTTGGGCACAACACCGGTTAGAGTCGTTTCGACTAAACGCTTTACATAACTTGGGCGGAAAATTCCGCTATGTCGCTTTTGTATTTTTGCGGATTTTTCCGAGAGACGAAACATTCGGACCAACGGAGGGTGACATGTGTCACCCTCACAATGGAAGATGTGGCGCACTTGGCCGACCGGGCAAGTGGTGCTAGATATTTGTGTAGATATTTGTGAGGGTTTTACGAGTAGGTCTAGGTGCACTTGGCTTGATCTTGGCCTTACACTTGCCTTGCACATGGCTTGATCTCGCCATTGGTTGGCTTTTGGTTTTGCTATAAATACCCCCCTTATGTTGATGAACTCTTCATCCACAAATGAAACCTTCCAAGCCTAAAATCCCTCCCTCCTCTAGTGTTGAGTTGGCCCAACCCATCCCCTCTGAGAGCCTTGCCGAGGCCTCCTCCCTCCCCTCAGGTGCCTCGCCGTGGGTACCCCTAGCCTAGTTGTTTTCAGATAATACCCTTGTTGTGGTATAGAAATACTCCTAGTATTGTTATAATGCCCAAAATACCTTAGCCCCAGACCTTGTAGTATTCCAAAGATACCTCTTTACGTAGAGTCCTAAATACTACCTTTTGTCCTTTAGTCTCAAACCGAAACTCGAGGAAATCTTCATAGTTGGTCAAGTATTTGAGTAGAAGTTGGTTAGAACTTCTAAGGGTTGTTTGGAGTGGTTTGGAGCGCACTTGAGCGAGAGCTAAACCTTGCTCAGATCGACATTATAACTTGGATAATTTTGGGCTTATCGAGGTAATTATCTTGTCCTCTATTGTAATTGGAAATTACATGTTTGTTAGAATATATAGTTGAAGTATACTATATATGGAACTATACTTAGTAGTATTCGCAAATGTCTTTGACTTAAGCTGAAGAATAAAGAATCGAATCGAATCAGATTTACATAGGATCAGACAAAGAGACTTGTGTAGTATTATCGAGTAGAATTGTACACGCCCGGTAGACGTAAACCCCCGTTGGCTTGGTAGCCGCCGATAGAGAGGAGATTTACGCCATGGGTGAGGTTGCCGAATTTTCTATAGAAAGATAGAAACTTGTGTTTTGGGGTTAATAGACGTTTGACCTTTTAGGTGAAAGTACTAAGAGTAGCGTATTCTACTCGAGGAGGAAAGGGCTAGCAAGGTTGTAGTACTTGAGCATTTGCTTATTGTCGATAAATCGTCGCGAGGTATGTGAACCTCTTCCTATCTTTTCTAGCATGATTGTTGTGAACTATGTAGTACGGTAGACGCATACGTGCTAAGTGATTTGGTTGGTTTAAAACATAGGGTGTTATAATAGCTTTATGGGAAGTTAGTTATAACGACCTTATGTAAGTGAAAATGGTTTACTGATGTTAGAAGTTAAGAGACTTGATCTTATAAGATAAGAGACTTAACTTATTTGTTTTAATGTGGATGTTTGTGTGAAACCTCATTCGTGAGTAATGAGTACTTGGTTTTAAAGGGATAATGTTTCACCGATTTCGAATCGAATGTATCGACAGCACCAACGCAGCGTTAATAAAAGGAAAATGTATTGAATAATGATGTGTTGTATTAAAACCAAGAGAAACCTCCATCCGCATAGAAGCTAAGATAAGACAAAATGATATTACATTTTCTAGATCATGGTCATTGTAATAAGATCGTTATAAACAAGAATAAACTACTCACATATTGACATATGATACTCAATTGTTCTAAAAAGGAATCAAGTGATTAAGTTTGGGAACTATGAAACCATTTGAAAATGAGAAGCTTGAGTAATCAAACTAGGCAAACCGAACTTAGGAAAAGAATGTTGTTACTTGGTTTTGAAAAGGAAGGTGGTTGGTCATTCTAATACTACGGTATCGGGTGACTTTTATAAAAGAAATGGATCTCTTTAAAAGAACTTAACGATGTAGTACTTTGGGGTTAAAACCCGACTTTGGCATAAAATGAAAGTACTTTGAGTTGTGTGAAACTTGCCTATGCTTGTTGTTGTGAAACTTGCCTATGCTTGTTGTTGTGAAACTTGCCTATGCTTGTGATGATAGCCTTGTTGTGCAAGTGTGGTATTTCGTTACCGCTCTCGATAGAGCCTGGCCGACTTGTCGAGAACTTACTCGACGGCCGGGCGTGATGGAGAATTCCACGGCATGTTTCCATTTTGATTATCGTCTTGTTGTTGATGTCACATGGACATGTCTACACCGATGCAGACCGGCACGCGGCTACGCGGTCGTTGATTACCCGATATATTGTTATTGTGGTTACATGGACATGTCTACACCGAGGTAGAATTCGGCACGGCGCTACGCGAGGTTGATCACCCAAAGATATTATTGTTGATGTCACATGGACGCGTCTACACCGAGGTAGAATTCCGGTACGCGCCGGGCATTGGTATTATTGTTGCATCACGGACATGTCTACACCGGCGCACTCCGGGCACGCGCCATGACGCGAACATGATTGATGTTGTGGGCGTGAGACCCATAGTTATATTTGAGTGATGACTTGAGGGCGAGTCCTCGATCGACATGATCGCTTTATGTCAGGAATCGTAGTTGTTATCATACATGCTCCCGCTTTATATAGACTAGTATGATTTCATTACGATCTTTTACGATTTCACATACTTGGTACTGCAGATCGACCTCTTCGGGGCCGCGTTCATGCCGCAGTAGAGGTACATCGGCCGGATCCCCGCTCTTAGGATCACACCAACAGATTGGGAAGCTCCGCTTCTTCGAGGCTTATCTTTTGCATGTGTTCCCGAGTCAGGTTCTTGTACATCTGTGGTATGGCGTGGCCCCGTCCCGCCATAGTCATTGTAAATCTTAGAGGTCCGTAGTACCGCTGTGTGGTTGTAAAGGATTAAACTGCTCGTGTTTTATGTATATATCAAGGCAACCGCTTTGGTTGGCCTGCTTATTATTATATCTCTTGTTTCATGACTCATGTTTTATTTTCCGCTGGTTTTCTCGATGTTGTATCACCAGGGTGCCCGGATAAGGCACGAACGCCCCGAACGGTCGTTACAAAAGTGGTATCGAGCGCTTAATCCTCGGAAAGTGTCTACGACCGTGTCAGTAGAGTCTTGATTATCGGTGTTGTGCACCACATCTATAATCGTGAGGCTATAGGACATTTAGGATTGGTTTCCATTCTTCTCATTCCGAGATCGTGCCTTAGAGTCAGAGAAGTTGTACCCTCCGACGTATCTCGCTTTTTACCGCTATGCCTCCGCTAGGCAACCAGAGAGCCCGAAGGGCAAGGCAGCCGAGGGTGCCGCTAGTGAGATACGAGGAGTACGAGGCGCAGCCCTGACAGTACTGAGGTCAGGCTTCGACGGGCGGGTTTTGTGGACGCCGCCACCAAAGAGAGCTTAGAGCCGCACTGGCCGATGAGACTACAAGACTGAGCCTCCAGCCCCACACCGGGGCAGGAGATGGGTTACAAGGAGATGGCCCGGCTTGCTGGCCGTGGTCGTGGGCCGACATGAGGATAGGCCGGACGCAGCAGCCCAGGCCCAGAGCACCAGCCGTTCACCCCGAGCAGATAGTTTGAGGCTACGGACTTTCCGAGTCAGAGCCCGCCGAGTTTTATGGGTCGAGGCTCGAGGATGATCCGCAGGAGTTCATCCGGCAGCTAGCCGATCACGCGGTGATCAAGGCTTCAGAGACCGAGTCCGTGACCTTTGTTCGACGGCCGCGTGATACCGCAATCGATTGGTTTGATTCACGGAGCTTTCGGGAGACATGCACCTCAGCAGATGGGATGAGTTTTCGTGGGCTTTCTCACGCACTTCTTGCCTCCGCAGATGAGGAGGCACGCCGGCGCATTTTTGATGCTTAGACAGAGCGCGACGGTTCGGGAGTACAATGTGAGTTCGACTCATCGCCCGTGACGTCCCAGCATGGTAGCTAGTATGGAGGATCGAGTGCACCGATATGTTACAGGCTCGATGATTACATGTCGAGGCATGTTCGTGAGTAGCCCTTCACCGCATGGACATTGCCCGCACGCAGCTCATGACCGACGCGAGGCACGGAGAGGTCGACGGAATGACCAAGATCAGCGTAAGAGGCCGAACAACAGGTCCTTTGTGACTTTCGAGGCGGACCGCCTCAGAAAGATACTAGTTTTGTACCTCCGCCGGGCAGAGTGGTCCTCCACAACCTTCAGAGTATTCGGAGCGGTCGTGGCTCCAAGGGTTCGTTTCGAGTGGAAGCGGTGTTGGCGCGTCACCCCTACCTCGGTGGTCGATGTGGTAGACCGCATTTCGGGAGTGTCGTGGTGCCAGTGGAGCTTGTTATTTTTGGCACAGCAGGCCATTTTGCGAGGAACTGTCCGACCAAGGGTAGCACGGATGTTACGACTCACCTACCGGATCGATGGTGGTTCATCGCTTTCATAGATGCATACTGCAGGCGTGTGCCTATGATTAGAGTGAGCGGTAGCTTCGTGTATATCCTTAACCTCTAGAGTTTTGGTATGCTTGTTATGATGGTCTCATTATTATGTACATGTATTACGAATAGCGTTGTGTTAATTGTGAGTTAGAAACATGCTTAGTTGGGAGGATACGATGGGGCAATGGTAAGTAACCTTAGACTATGTCACGATCGAGACCTTAGGGGTAAGGTCGTCTTGAGTTAAAGATTTATTTTGACCACTTATCGAGTAGTAGTATACGTGGGATTTATTTGTGTGATAAGTCCGTGGGTAGTGTGAGATGGAAGTGGTAGCTTTCATGATGTGAATTAGTAAGATTGTTCGAATCGGGAACAAGAGTTTGGCGCGTGGGGGTCGGGTTGAGGACCATTTGCGGTCAACCAGAACCCGGTTTGGGGTGGGGTTCAGGTGGTCCCGCCAGTGGTAGGGTCACGAGGATGCTAGGCCCAAGTTTGTGCGACCAACGATGAGTTCGTGGACGTTCGACCAGCCGGTTCGTAAAGGCCGGAATGGCCTTAAGGAAGTTTGAGGTTAGTAAGATGACCAAGTTCGAGGTAGTGACTCGCAGATTTTCGAACTAAGTAATGATCAAGTATGGTACATACCGAGAGTTCAAGTGTTCGAGAAGGGCACGACGAGTAAGGAAGGAAGATAACGTGTGTTATTTCGTGGCTGCCGTGGCGTTGACAACTTGTTAGAGGAACTTCATCGATATCCGTTTGAGAAGGAACATTCGGACGAATGTTTCTAAGGAGGAGAATGTTATACCGTAGTTGCGGTATGTATGTGAGGACGACGCATTTGAGTGCGCAGAAATTTTGAAAAGAAAGAAAGATGTGAGTTTTCACGGAAAAGTTTCCTGTTATTTGTGAAGAAAAAGGTTCGTTAATGGGAATTGATTCCCAGATTTGGTATTTGGACTTCATAGATTATATTAGAATTTTGAGATTTTATTTTCTAAATGGTCACGCTGGGCCCACGAGAAATTTACTTGCCAAGGCCCGCTTTGTTTTTGAGATTTCGTAATTTGGATATTTTCTAAGACGAAATATTCTGGCGACCGGGGCGACACGTGTCACCCCATGTGGCACCCTTGGCCGATTTTACATTTGGGCACAACACCCTGTTAGAGTCGTTTTCGACTAAACGCTTTACATAACTGCGGGCGGAAAATTCCGCTATGTCGCTTTTGTATTTTTGCGGATTTTTCCGAGAGACGAAACATTCGGACCAACGGAGGGTGATACGTGTCACCTCACAATGGAAGATGTGGCGCACTTGGCCGAACTGGCGTGGTGCCAGATATTTGTGTAGATATTTGTGAGGGTTTGGGCGAGTAGGTCTAGGGTGCACTTGGCTTGATCTTGCCTTACACTTGCCTTGCACATGGCTTGATCTTGCCATTGGTTGGCTTTTGGTTTTGCTATAAATACCCCCTTATGTTGATGAACTCTTCATCCACAAATGAAACCTTCCAAGCCTAAAATCCCTCCTCCTCTAGTGTTGAGTTCGCCCAACCCATCCCCTCTTTGAGAGCCTCGCCGAGGGCCTCCTCCCTCCCCTTTGTGGTGCCTGGGTACCCCAGCCTAGTTGTTTCGTGATAATACCCCTTTGTGGTATAGAAATACTCCCTAGTATTGTTATAATGCCCAAAATACCTTAGCCTTGTACCTTGTAGTATTCCAAAGATACCTCTTTACGTAGAGTCCGAAATACTACCTTTTGTCCTTTTAGTCTCAAACCGAAACCCCGAGGAAATCTTCATAGTTGGTTGAAGTATTTGAGTAGAAGTTGGTTAGAACTTCTAGGGTTGTTTGGAGTGGTTTGAGCGCACGAGTGAGCTAAACCTTGCTCAGGATCGACATTATAACTTGGATAATTTTGGGCTTATCGAGGTAATTATCTTGTTCTCTATTGTAATTGGAAATTACATGTTTGTTAGAATATATAGTTGAAGTATACTATATATGGAACTATACTTAGTATTCGCAATGTCTTTTGACTTAAGCCTGAAGAATAAAGAATCGAATCAATCAGATTTACATAGATCAGACAGTAGACTTGTGTAGTATCGAGTAGAATTGTACACGCCCGGTAGGCGTGTAAACCCCCTAGTTGGCTTGGTAGCCTACCGATAGAGAGGAGATTTACGCTGTCATGTGTGGGAGTCTGAATTTTCTATAGAAAGATAGAAACTTGTGTTTGTGGGTTAGTAGTCGGTTGTGACGTTTTTAGGTGAAAGTAGTAAGAGTAGCGTATTCTACTCGGCGAGTGGAAAGGGCTAGGTTGTAGTACTTGGAGCATTTTGCTTATTGTCGATAAATCGTCGCGAGGTATGAACCTCTTCCTATCTTTTCTAGCATGATTGTTGTGAACTATGTAGTACGGTAGACGCATACGTGCTAAGTGATTTGGTTGGTTTAAAACATAGGGTGTTATAATAGCTTTATGGGAAGTTAGTTATAACGACCTTATGTAAGTGAAAATGGTTTACTGATGTTAGAAGTTAAGAGACTTGATCTTATAAGATAAGAGACTTAACTTATTTGTTTTAATGTGGATGTTTGTGTGAAACCTCATTCGTGAGTAATGAGTACTGGTTTTTAAAGGGATAATGTTTTACCGATTTCGGAATCGTAACGTGTATCGATGCACCACCGCAGCGTTAATAAAAGGAAAATGTATTGAATAATGATGTTGTATTAAAACCAAGAGAAACCTCCATCCGCATAAGCTAAGATAAGACAAAATGATATTACATTTTCTAGATCATGGTCTTTGTAATAAGATCGTTATAAACAAGAATAAACTACTCACATATTGACATATGATACTCAATTGTTCTAAAAAAGGAATCAAGTGATTAAGTTTGGGAACTATGAAACCATTTGAAAATGAGAAGCTTGAGTAATTGAAACTAGGCAAACTGGAACTTAGGAAAAGAATGTTGTTACTTGGTTTTGAAAAGGAAGGTGGGTTGGTCATTCTAATACTACGTATCGGTGACTTTTATAAAAGAAATGGATCTCTTTAAAAGAACTTAACGATGTAGTACTGGGGTTAAAACCCGACTTTGGCATAAAATGAAAGTACTTTGAGTTGTGTGAAACTTGCCTATGCTTGTTGTTGTGAAACTTGCCTATGCTTGTTGTTGTGAAACTTGCCTATGCTTGTTGTTGTGAAACTTGCCTATGCTTGTGATGATAGCCTTGTTGTGCAAGTGTGGTATTTCGTTACCGCGCGTCTCGATAGAGGGCCTGGCCGACTTGTCGAGAACTTACTTGGACGTCTTTGGCGGTGATGGAGAATTCCACGTATGTTTCCATTTTGATTATCGTCTTGTTGTTGATGTCACATGGACATGTCTACACCGACGCAGATTCCGGCACGCGGCCACGCGGTCGGGTTGATTACCCGATATATTGTTATTGTGGTTACATGGACATGTCTACACCGAGGTAGAATTCCGGCGTGGCGCGCGGCAGGTTGATCACCCAAGATATTATTGTTGATGTCACATACGGACGGTTCACACCGAGGTAGAATTCCGGGCATGTGGCCTGGGGCATTGGTATTATTTGCATCATGGACATGTCTACACCGACGCACCGGGCACGCGCGATGCGAACATGATTGATGTTGTGGCGTGAGACCCATAGTTATATTCGAGTGATGACTTGAGGCGTGAGTCCTCGATCGACATGATCGCTTTATGTTGTGAATCAGAATGGGTTATCATACATGTCTCCGCTTTATATAGACTAGTATGATTTCATTACAAGATCTTTTACGCTTTCACATACTTGGTACCGTTGCATCGACCTTTCGGCCGCGCTCATGCCGCAGTAGAGGTACATCGGTCGTGGATCCCCGCCTTAGATCACAACAACAGATTGGGAAGCTCCGCTTTCTTGGAGGCTTATCTTTTGCATGTGTTCCCGAGTCAGAGGTTCTTGTACATTCGGGTATGGCGGCCCCGCCCGTCATAGTCATCAGAAATCTTAAGTCCGTAGTATCGCAAGTGTGGTTGTAAAGGATTAAACTGCTCGTGTTTTATGATATATCGAAGGCAACCGCTTTGGTTGGCCTGCTTATTATTATATCTCTTGTTTCATGACTCATGTTTTATTTTCCGCTGTTTTCTCGATGTTGTATCACTAGGGTGCCCGATAAGGCACGAACCCGCCCCGAACGTCGTTACAAGATGGTATAACGATCTTGGGCTTGCCTCGATATACTCTTATATCGTGCAGATGGTATAACGATCTCGGATCCGCCTCGATATACTCTTACATCGGCGGATGGTATGACGATCTTGGGGCTGGCCCTCGGACATACTCTTACACCGGGCGAGGTGGTATGACGATCTTGGGGCTTGCCTCGACATACTCTACCCCGAGTAGTGGTATAACGATCTGGGCTTGCCCTCGATATACTCTTACCCTAGCTCAAATCAAGTATCATATCATAATCATAAATAAGTTAAGAAACTTATAACTTCTTATTAGTCTTGTTCATATACCCTCTCATTTTAGTTAAGGCACTTAATCATATCTTTAATAAAAGAAAACCGGGAATTTAACCCAAAGTACTACATACTTCAACTCTTTCAAAAGTGACTCTTTTTCATGTATAAAACCTTTGGGCAATTGATGTCTTAAAATCAATTTGCCTTTCATAAATCAAATCATTTGTCCTTGCTTATCTTACTTAGAGTAAATCTCTTCTTGTTATCCTTTCATAAAGCTAATATAACTAACTTCCCATAAAGCCGTTATACTATCTTTATACTTTAGAAATTAAGACCTTCTTATCCTTTCACAAGGCCGTTATAACTAACTTCCCATAAAGCCGTTATAACTCCTTATAAACCATTTTGTTCTTTTACAAACCAAGAGACTTATACTTCGAACAATTCTACACAACTTCCAAAAATACTTCAAGCCACTTATCTTTAGAATAATTCAATATTCAATACTTTCACACCAAGTACTCTATACTTTTGTAAAATCATACTTTTCCCTTAACCAAGGGACTTATACTTCTCAAAACGAAACAAGTCTTTATATATACTTAAACAAGTAAGAATACTAAATCTTGTACGCTCACCGTACTACATAGATACAAATACTCATGCTCAAAGGATAGGAAAGCTTCACATACCTTTTGATCAATCCACTTGCTAAGTCCAAACTACCGCAAGTAATATGTCAACCTAAAATAACCATGATACGTTTATTAACCTCTAATTTCAATGTAGAATAATCTAAACTCAAAGCCACTAAATTCTATGGAAAATTGGGCAGCATTTCCTTTGTTTCTACTCACTTTGCCACCTTTCTCAAGGCCGAATTTATCATCCCAACACCACATTTAAGGTTCAACAATCCAACATTTTAAAGGGGATTACACACCCAAATACCAATTCTGCCCCATAAGTTTACAACAATTCACTTAACAATTCTAAGGTAGTTTTTAGGCTACAACATGCTCATAATCTCCTCTTAACCCATTTTTCATATCCAAACCACATTTCTAGCATGCAATGATTCTAAGAGCATTATTCACTACCACAAGTTATTTCTTCTTAACATGCAACACTATAAACTAAATCTAAAGGAAGAATCATTACCTTAAAGTTTTAGCCAAGCTTATTCCAACACCTTGCTAGCCTTTCCTCCAAGAATACCACCACAATAACACTTTTAAGTTAGCCACCAACTTCCTTCTTGCCCTTAATTTCAGATTTTCCTTAGGCTAAGAATTTCTCTAGGGGTTCTAGAGAGTAATGGAAGTTTAGGAGAAGGGGGAGCAATTTGAGAGAGAGAGAGAGAAGATGAAAGATAGAAAATGACCAAGTCTTGGTCAATATATGGCATGCAACAGAAAATCAGATGGGGGGGGGACACTTGTCACCCTCCCATGGTCTCTTTTAAAACAAAAATCAGACTTTTCTAAGTTTTTCCGCCCAAAAATCCCGCCTGCGGCCATGGCACAAACCTCCGCAGCTCTTCGATCTTTCGCGCCGCGTTCGCTTATTCGGCGCGCGCTGCAACTTCAGCGACTTCAGAACTTTAGGCGCCGCCCTCGCATCCGCGCCATGCCTCGCCGCTTCGCTCAAACACATTTCTGTCCGATCACAAGACCGAACTTGTAACCTCATAACTTTCTACCCCGACGCCCTATCGATTTAACGGTTGGTTGCGCTTGGAATCTAGACTCAACGAACTACGCCCCAGGCCTTTGAAACACTTATGAACTCTCAATGTACCGGTCATAACCCGCCTTAAAGTTGACTAAAACCCGTCCGAACAATCACAACCTATCTTCTCAAAATTTTAAGTCTTACTCCTTTCAGACGCCTCATGCGCATGACCTGAACTACGGGTGTAACATTCTCCTCTTAGAAACATTCGCCCCGAATGTTCTTTAGAGCCAATCTACTATTCCTGCACATCCTCGCACTATATACTAATGGAACTTCATTATGCCACCTATGACCCTAAGATATCGCACACGCATACCCATTCACCGTAAGTCAAATGTAAAATGAACCCAAAATATGAACCATTACTATTACCCGCTCACGCCTAACAGACTGCCCGCTCAGATCTACCAACTTATTCTAACACATGTACATAGTCTCAATATCCTCGCTCATGATACTAAATCTACAACAATCCCATCACTTACTCCACCCTGATCTCATCTCAGATTTATCCCCTTAAGCATACCACGTAGCTTAATTTACAACCATAGTCTCCCATTAGGTCCCTTAATTAAACTTCTTAAGGGTCTATTACCTTCTCAGACAACTCATCACCTCCTAACTATCTCAAATCAGTACGTAAAACCTTGATGAGAGTTTATTAAACCGTTTCATACCTTCCCGGTATCTAATTAGCCCTTACCAATCCTTGGTATTCCAATATCATTCTAGGCAACACGTGTCTGACCCTTATACATAATTATGTATAGCTGAATGTCACTATACCCACTATACTACCATCATAACTAACCTGGATACGCAATCCACATAATCTTTTCTGGGTCATCACGCTTTCTCAGAATGCAAACAACATAACTCGTTAGTGAGAGACGACCCTAACCACACACTCTATCGCACGATCTTAGAGTGAGAAGAATGGAAACCAATCCTAAATGTCCCGCAGCCTCCGATTATAGATGTGGTGCACAACACACCGATAATCAAGACTCTACTAGACACGGCCTCAGACACTTTCCGAGGACTAATCGCTCGATACCACTTTTGTCACGACTCCAACCTCGGCCGCGATCGTACTTACCGGGTACCGTCGTATATATGTCGAGAATAGCAATGAACATACATAAAACAAATCAGATAAGGTAAACATCACTAGCAAGCCGATAAGGCCGCTTTCATAAAATAACTTAACCGAAAGTGAAACAAGACAACTTATTCTTACAACCAATCTACAAACGTGACTACTGCACTTAGGAATAACAATCGTGGCGGACAGGTGTAATACCCGTATTTCCAGAGTATGTACGTAAGGGAATACGCATAAAAAGTTTGGCCTTAGTTAGCCTCGACGTTTTCTTTTGTACACAACTCACTAAAAGAATCGCTTTCCGACTAAACGCTTCCACGCCTTTAAGAGTAAATTCCGCCATGCCATTTCTTATTTTTATGGATTTTTCCGAGAGACGAAACATTTTGGACCAACGGGAGGGTGATACGTGTCACCTCACATTGGAAGCAAGTGGGGTGGCTTGGACGATCAAGGCCCAAGAGGGCGCTGGCCTCGCCGATTGGTTCCTTGCTTAGGCCTTGTTTTGTGCCATGTTTTGTGGAGTGTTTTGTGGAGTGTTTTGTGGAGTAGGGTTTAGGTGCACTTGGCTTGATCTTGGCCTTACACTTGCCTTGCACTTGTCTTCATCTTGGCCATTGGTTGCCAAGGCTTGAGCTATAAATACCCTCTTGAGATGAAGAGTTCTTCATCCACAAAAGCTTTCCAAGTCTAAAAATCCTTCCCTCTCCCTTTGTAGCAATTCGCCCAACACCCTCCCTCGAGAAGCTTGGCCGAGGCTACCCCACCCCTAGCCTAGCCGAAACCTACCCCCTCCCTTGGTAGAAAAGTTGCCTTCTTGTTTTGTTATAATGCCCAAAATACCCTAGCCCAAATACCTTAGTACTTAGTGAAGTTGTGAAGAACTTCTAAGGTTTCTCGAGCATACAACTTAGAGCAAAACCTTGCTCAGCGCGACTTTTCTAGGATATTATTGGGCTTACCGAGGTAACTAATCCTAACCTCTTTTGAATTAGAGAATACTTACTGTAGAATAAGAATAAGTATAAATACTTAGAAGAATAATCAAATCAGATTTACATAGGACTGCTTTCACAAGAGACTTATATAGCTCACTGTAGGGAAGTCACGCTCGACTTACCGTAGAATTATGAACCCTCTGCTTAGAATGACCTTGAGTAGTCTTTGATAGATATATGTGACTATTATAGTCGACTCTCGCTGACATATTCAACTTGGGTGTGGTTTTCATTTGAAGGTATGTGATTCTTCCTAAAGCATGATATTTTACAATATATAGTACTAGACGCATACGTGTTAATCGAATAATAACTACGCAATGTCTTTGACTTAAGCTCGAATAATACTTACGCTTAAGCTCAATAACAAAGAACCAAAACATTTCAAAAGAATATCGAATCATTTTTAATGTAAGATAAATATTTGGTTTTAAACAAAAGCTTAAGAGTTATACTAGCTTTATGGGAAGTTAGGTATAACAACTTAAGAAGATAAAATGAATCGCTTACTTGTTTGTTTATAAAAGCCTTGTATTGATTTCTAAGTGTAGTAAGATTTGTGTGATAAGTAGACATATTATGATGCTACCCGGTTAGTGTCTTGAATTGCCGTAAAAGGGTCATTCTCATTGGCTTACGTTGCTAACCTAAGTCCGTTGTATCGTTATTGTATCACCTACCCTCGATCGTTATATCGGTGGCTTGCTCGACGCGGGTCTATACGGCCATGCGTTCGCGAGACTACGCGAGCGCGGTATGCTCCGTGATTGATCATTCCGGTGTTTAGCCCGACGCGGGATTCCTACGCGTCCGCTGAGACTACGCGGCTTTCGAGGCTATGCGGCCGCGGAGCTCAGGCGGACGCCGGGGTTGGCTGCCCCGACGCGGGAATACCTCACGCGTCCGTGCGTGACTCCATGCGGCCGCGGAAGTCCAGACTAGGCACGCACGATACTATGGGCGATCGCCTTGCTTCGATCATTCGCGCCTAGAATAGACTGCTACGCTTTTCCTATTATCGTTGTTGTTTGTGATGTGACACTATGTGCAATTGAATCGATTGTATTTGTGAAAAGGTTTTAAATACTTTGATTTTATTTCGCTTTATAGTTTCACATACTTGGTACTGTTGTATTGACCTCTTCTGGGCCGCTCATGCCGCAGGTGGGCAAGCAGTGCTAGATCCACATTCCTAGGATCTCTACGTTGGTGTCGAGCTCCATCCTTTCCGAGGCTCTACTTTGGGTATGATCTCCTCGTTGTAGATAGTTTTGTACAGTCCAGGTATGGCGGCCCCGTCCCGCCATAGTTGTATATTTCCTGAGGTCTGTAGTCTGTTGTACAAGATTTGATGTAATCGCTAAACCATGTTTTTATATATATGCCAAAGGCGATGTTTTCTCACTTAAAGCGTGTTCTATTTTATAAATCGTTTCATGTCTTGCTTTATATTTCCGCCGATTACTCGATGTATGACTACTGGGTGCCTTGCAGGCACGATCCACGCCCCGAACGGGTCGTGACAAAAGTGGTATCGAGCGCTTAATCCTCGGAAAGTGTCTACTGCATCGTATCTAGTAGAGTTCGATTATCTGTGTTGTGCACCACACCAATAATCGTGAGGCTATAGGATATTTAGGATTGGTTTCCATTCTTCTCATTCCGAGATCGTGCTTTAGAGTGTGTTATAGGTCGACCTCTAACGTATTCCTTTCCGTAATGCTTATGCCTCCACGTAAGGCAACCCGCCCGAGGCAAGGCAAATGAGGAGTCGCTAGCAGACACCCAGAGTCAC
Organism: Przewalskia tangutica; assembly: GCA_029844215.1. Classification (NCBI taxonomy): domain Eukaryota; kingdom Viridiplantae; phylum Streptophyta; class Magnoliopsida; order Solanales; family Solanaceae; genus Przewalskia; species Przewalskia tangutica. The sequence goes on along the minus strand of CM056726.1, from coordinate 86,858,884 downwards.
GAGGGCTCGTGCCCGCCTATACCGAGACGGCGAGTTCTATGACGCCGCCACAAAGAGACCACAGCACTTCCCACCTCCCGTCCCACACCGGGCGGAGGAGTTAGGGCAAGGAGACGGCCCGCCTTTGGCAAAGTTGTGGCCCGACACGAGAGAGGCCGGACGCGCAGCCTGGGGCCCGGCCCAGCCTGGCCGCACCGTAGGCACCCGAGGCGTATAGTTTGAGACTACGGATTTCTTAGTTGTAGCCTCCGCAGTTTTACGTCGAGGCCAAGATGATCCGTAGGAGTTCATCCGTCACCGCAGAGGATTACGCGGTGATCGTGGCTTCGTAGACCGAGTTCGTGATATTCGGTTCAGACGGCCGCGTGATACCGCAATGATTGGTTTGATTCACGGAGCTTTCCGGGAGAGCATGCACTCCGGCAGTATGGGATGAGTTTTGAGGCTTTTCACACACTTCGCCTCCGCAGATGGCGAGGGCACGAGCCGATAGATTCTTGTTGCCGAGACAGGAGGACGCATGAGAGGAGTACAATGTCGAGTTTGATTCTTTGGCTCGATATGTCCCCGCGACCGTAGCAGTAGATGGAGGACAGGTGCATCGCTATGTCACCGGGCTAGATGATTACATGGCCGAAGTCTCGCGGTGTGTCCTTCACCAGTAATGGACATAACCCGATGCAGCTCATGACCGGATGTGAGGAGCGTAGACCGCCGTAGAGCGATATCGAAGCAGGTTAAGGCCAAGACGGCCGGTTCTTTGTGGTCCTCGTGGTGGGCGCATCGCCAGGTCCAGATTTGCACCACACCAGCCAGAGCGCCCTACCTCATTTTCAAGATACCAGAGCAGCGGCGTGTCGTGGCCCCAGACTTGATTTCCGTAGCGGGTGCTAACTGCTCGAGGTTCGCTGCAGTTCGCTGTGGCAGATACCATTCTCGAGTCAGACCGAGCTCGCTATACTTGTGGCCGCAGGTCATTTCGCGAGAGTTTGTCCGACCGGAGCGGCGCCGTAGTAGGCCTGGGCCTACAGGTGGTCTGCCGCTTCATCCCCGACAGCTACTCGCCCGGAGGCAAGGTACACATGGATCGGGTCGCGGCAGAGGTCGTGGGCGCAGTCCAGCTTCTAGCGGTCCTCGTAACCGCATATATGCTTTGGTCCACCGACAGATCGTGAGGCCTCACCGATGTCGCCATGTACCTTATCGCTCGGGTTTGATGTGTATGCTTTGATAGATCCGGTTCTACTGGCCCCATATATCTCCCTTGTTGCTAGTAGGATAGGGATAGAGCCCGAGTCCATAGACCCTTTCGAGGTAGCTACGCCAGCTGGTGATTTGGTAGCTCGGCGTATATAGAGCTTGTCCCGTGACTATTTACGATGCCGTGACCTCAGCCGACTTGATAGAGTTGAGATGATTGACTTCGACGTGATTATGGGACGGATGGATTGGCTAGCTTCGCTACGCCAATGTAGACCGCAGAGAGAGTAGCACGGTTCCGCTTTCCGGCGAGCCATTGTTGAGAGGAGCACTCAGACGCCGGTGGTAGGTTTATTTCCTACCTCAAGGCTAGGAAGATGGTACGGCGGGTATATCTATCATCTCGCTCGTGTTTGATATCAAGCCGCGGTACCAGATTTTCGGGCCCAGAGTCACGAAGTTCCTGCACGTGTTTGCATGACCTCGTATCCTCCGCAGAGGAGATCGAGTTTTGTATAGATGTGTTGCGATACTCTACTTATTTCCATTCCGCCATACGTAATGGCACCGCCGAGTTGAGAGAGTCAAGGATCAGCTTAGGGATTTGCTAGAGAAGCGGCTTCATTAGGCCCGTGTTTCTCCCTCGGGAGCGCAGATTGTTCGTGAAGAAGACGGACGCCGCGCACGTGTTGATTACAAAATGAACAAGGTGACCATTAAGAATGTATACCCTTCCTGTGATTGATGATTTGTTCGACGGTTGCGTGGTGCGAGATGTTTCTCCAAGATTGATCCGCGATCGCTATCATCAAAGTAGTCGAGAGAGGCGGATGTCCTAGATCGCATTCCGACCTGACGCATTATGAGTTCGTGGTCATGTCTTGGTTGACCAATGCTCCGCCAGATTCATGGATTTGATGAACCGAGTGTTCAAACCATTTTGGACACGCTTGTGATAGTGTTCATTGATGATATCTTGGTTTATTCTCGCCAGAGCAGGAGCACGCGAGCATTTCGGCGATCAGGCCGACAGCTTCTCCAGACCAGCAGCTTGTACGCCAAGTTTTCCAAATGTGAGTTTTGCTGACTTCGGCATGCTTTGGGCATATTGTCGGGCCGATGGCATTCGAGTTGATACGCCAAGATCGGCAGCAGACTTGGCCTGCACCTACTACTCCGGCAGAGGTTCGCAGTCGGGCCTCAGATATTATCGCGTTCGTAGAGAAGTTTGCTTTATCTTCGCACCATTGACTAGGCCGACTCAGGCGGCCAAGTTCCATGGATCGATGCTCAGGAGCGTGGTTTCCAGCTGTCGGCGAGAGATTGACGATCGCCTGCTCTACTCTTCCGCAGGTCCAGACGGTTATGTCGTATTGTGACGCGCCGGCATCGGGTTGGGATGTGTTGATGCAGCATGGCGGGTTATAGCATATGCATCCCGACACCAAGAAACACGAGGAACTACCCCACCCATGATTTGGAGTCGCACCGTAATTCACGCCAAGATCCGAGGCACTATTTGTATGGGTTCACGTGATATTTATACGCACCACAAGAGCCTCCAAGATATCTTCACCAGAGGAGCCGAACTTACGCGAGACGGTGGTTAGAGTTGCTTAAGGATTACGATGTTGATATCCCGCACCACCCGGAAGGCCAATGTCAGGCGTATGCTCTAGTCGTAGGTCGACGGGAGCCTATCGACGCGGCTAGAGAGAGGGGCATGGTTCGTGATTTGCATCGCTTAGCGAGCCTTGGTGTCCGCTTGATTGATTCCGATAGCAGTGGGTTAGAGTTCGTGAGGTTGCCGAGTCTTCCATCATCGGCGAGGTGAAGAGGCAACAGCCGAGGATCCGATTGATTCGATATCGCGATACGCCTCTTCGTGAGGGCAAGGGTCCTTTGAGGTAGCACCACGGGTGCTAAGGTTTGAGGGCGCATCAGGTGTTCCAGATGTTTCGTGACTTGGCAGCAGGTGTTCTGGGGAAGCACATACAAGCGTTTCTATCCATCCGGTCGACCAAGATGTACCACGACCTTAGATCTGTATCGTGGACGGCTCAAGAGAGACGCTGCAGAGTTCGTAGCTCGCCCGTGTTGTCGCAGTGAAGGTAGAGCACCGTGAGGCCCGTGGTTTGTTACGCATTTATCGAGATCCCGACCGGAAGTGGAGGTAATCAACATGGACTTCATCACGCGATTACCTCGCACTCGCAGGAGACATGATTCTATATGGGTTATCGCCGACAGTCGATTTAAATCAGCCCACTTTCTTCCCGTCCGACGACTTTTTCTACCGAGGATTATGCCGACTTTTACATCCGAGAGATCGCCGATCGCATGGAGTCCCTACTGATCATATCGCATGCAGGAGCCCGCCACGCTAACTTCCTGAGGTCCTTCCAGAGGGGTTTAGGGACGCAGTGAGCCCGAGCATCGCATTTCATCCACGCATGCACGGACAGCAGAGCGCACTATCCGCACTTCGAGGATATGTCGCGAGCCCGTGTTATTGACTTCAGTGGTAGTTGGGAGGATCATTTGCCTCTAGTTGAGTTTCATGATAATAATAGCTACCACCCAAAGATTCGGATGGCGCCTTATGAGGCCTTGTATGGGAGGAAGTGCAGATCGCCTATAGGTTGGTTCGATGTGGCGAGGTGCGCTAGTGGGACCAGATTTGGTGCAGCAGAAATGGATAAGGTGAAGCTTATCCGAGCGCTATCGACACTCGTAGTCGCATGTAAGTCGATGCAGATCATCGCGTCGGCATCTTGAGTTCGAGGTTCATGATTGGGTTTTCCTAAAGGTGTCACCCATGGCGGTGTGATGAGATTTGGGAAGAAGGGGAAACTCACCAGGTACATCGGGCCGCTTCAGATTGTCCGCAGGTAGGCAAGGTTGCCATGAGTTGATCCGCCGTCCGATCCGGAGGCGCAGCATCCGGTTTTTCACGATCTACGCCGAGAGATGTATCGGATCCATCTAGGGTACACCCGATTGACGATGTCCAGTGATCGAGGGGTTATCGTATGAGGAGATTCCCATAGCGATAGTCGATCGCCGTTAGCGCTCATGACGAAGGACGTGGCTTCCGCCAAAGTCTTGTGCGAACGAGCTCGAGAGGAGATGACGGGAAGCCGAGGAGGACATGAGGCAGAAGTATCCCCACCTATTCCCACACCTCCGTAATTCACTTTCCTACTTGTAAATTTTCGTTATCGCTTATGCCTAAGTGTTGTTTTCAGGCCGCGTGTGGCATTTGCAAACCGCTTAAGTTATGAAGAATCTTATCGTTAATCGTTTTGAGAAGGAACATTCGACGAATGTTTCGGCGAGGAGAATGTAATACCCAGATTTCGCAGTATGTACGTAAGGGAATACGCATAAAAAGTTTGGCCTTAGTTAGCCTCGACGCTTTTTGTACACAACTCACTAAAAGAATCGCTTTCCACTAAACGCTTCCACGCCTTTCAGAGTAAATTCCGCTATGGCATTTCTTTTTTTTGCGGATTTTTCGGAGATAAGAAACATTTTGTACCAACGGGAGGGTGATACGTGTCACCTCACATCGAAGCAAGTGGGTGGCTTTGGACAATCAAGGCCCAAGAGGGTGTTGGCCTTGGCCGATTGGTTCCTTGCTTAGGCCTTGTTTTGTGCCATGTTTTGTGAGTGTTTTGTGAGTGTTTTGTGGAGTAGGGTTTAGGTGCACTTGGCTTGATCTTGGCCTTACACTTGCCTTGCACTTGTCTTCATCTTGGCCATTGGGTCCAAGGCTCGAGCTATAAATACCTCTTGAGATGAAGAGTTCTTCATCCACAAAAGCTTTCCAAGTCTAAAAATCCTTCCTCTCCCTTTGTAGCAATTGCCCAACACCCCTCCTCGAGAAGCTCGCCGAGGCTACCCCACCCCTAGCCTAGCCGAAACCTACCCCCTCCCTTGGTAGAAAAGTTGCCTTCTTGTTTTGTTATAATGCCCAAAATACCCTAGCCCAAATACCTTAGTACTTAGTAGAAGTTGTGAAGAACTTCTAAGGTTTCTCGAGCATACAACTTAGAGCAAAACCTGCTCAGCGCGACTTTTCTAGGATATTATTGGGCTTACCGAGGTAACTAATCCTAACCCTCTTTTGAATTAGAGAATACTTCTGTTGTAGAATAAGAATAAGTATAAATACTTAGAAGAATAATCAAATCAGATTACATAGGACTGCTTTCACAAGAGACTTATATAGCTCACTGCAGTGAAGTCGCCCGACTTACCGTAGAATTATGAACCTCTGCTTAGAATGACCTTGAGTAGTCTTTGATAGATATCTCGTGACTATTATAGGTCGACTCTCTCGCGACATATTCAACTTCAAGGTGGTTTTCTTGAGAAGGTATGTGATTCTTCCTAAAGCATGATATTTTACAATATATAGTACGAGACGCATACGTGTTAATCAATAATAACTACGCAATGTCTTTGACTTAAGCTCAATAATACTTACGATAATGCCTCACGGCTTAAGCTGAATAACAAAGAACAAAACATTTCAAAAGAATATCGATCATTTTTAATGTAAGATAAATATTTGGTTTTAAAACAAAAGCTAAGAGTTATACTAGCTTTACGGGAAGTTAGGTATAACAACTTAAGAAGATAAAAGGAACTGCTTACTTGTTTGTTTATAAAAGCCTTGTATTGATTTCTGTTGTAGTAAGATTTGTGTGATAAGTAGACATATTATGATGCTACCGGTTAGTGTCTTGAATTGCCGTAAAAGGGTCATTCTTGCCAGGCTTACGTTGCTAACCTAAGTCCGTTGTATCGTTATTGTATCACCTACCCTCGATCGTTATACCGAGGGCTTGCCCCTCGACGCGGTCTATACGGCCTATGCGGTTCGTGAGACTATGCGCGAGCAGCGGTATGCTCCGTGATTGATCATTCGGTGTTTAGCCCGACGCGGATTCCTATGCGCGTCCGCTGAGACTACGCGTCTTTGAGGCGCGCGGCCGCGGAGCCTAGGCGGACGCCGGTTGGCTGCCCCGATGCGGGAATACCTACGCGGTTGTGTGTGACCTATGCGGCTGCGGAAGTCCGTGACTAGGCACGCAGAATGATACTATGGGCGATCGCCTTGCTTCGATCATTCGCGCCTAGAATGCACTGCTACGCTTTTCCTATTATCTGTTGTTTGTGATGTGACACTATGTGCAATTGAACCGATTGTATTTGTGAAAAGGTTTTAAATATTTTGATTTTATTTCGCTTTATAGTTTCACATACTTGGTACGCTGTAATCGACCTCCTTCGGGGCCGTTCATGGCGCAGGTGGCAAGCAGTGCTAGATCCACATTCCTAGGATCTCTACGTTGCGCCGTGAGCTCCATCCTTTCCGAGGCTCTACTTTTGGGTATGATCTCCTGTTGTAGATAGTTTTGTAGCCAGGTATGGCGGCCCCGTCCCGCCATAGTTGTATATTTCTTAGAGGTCTGTAGTCCCGTTGTACAAGATTTGATGTAATCGCTAAACCATGTTTTTATATATATGCCAAAGGCGATGTTTTCACTTAAACCGTGTTCTATTTTATAAATCGTTTCATGTCTTGCTTTATATTTCCGCGATTACTCGATGTATGACTACTGGGTGCCTTGAAGGCACCGCCACTGCTCGAACGGTCGTGACACAGGGCCCCGCCATACCCCCTGAATGTACAAAATTCCATAACCTCAGGGAAACATACCAAAAGACAAAGCCTCCGGAGGGATGGAGCTTTCAGAAATGAACATGATCCTAAGAGCGCGACCAAAGAAGTTACGATCTCGACTGCGGATGAACGCACTTCGGGCGAGGTCGATAACAGTACCAAGTATGTGAAATCAAAATATCAGAATGAAATCATAAGTCCAAAATAAGCCGGGTCATGGATGAAATCAACTTACCTTTTATCAGGCCTTACTAACAATGAGAGTAACAAGCATATGATATAATACAAAGATAAAAATAAGAGGCTCGTGATCAAAACAGGTCCTCGCCTGCAGTATCAATAAGCAATCCTACTCCGGGACTATTTCACCCGCACGGGTCTCGTAGACCCGCACGAGGTATTCCTCGTGATAGGTCAGACTACCCGCACGGGACTATTTCACCCGCATAAGCCCATAAGGACTCGCATGAGGTATTCCTCGCATCGTGGGTAGCAAGTCCACGGAATGTGGTATAACGATCTGGGGACTTACCCTCGATATACTCTTACCCCAGGCGATGGTATAACGATCTTGGGATCAGATTCTCGATATACTCTTATCTGGAGCAGATGGTATAACGATCTTGGGGCTTGCCTCGATATACTCTTATATCGGGTGCAGATGGTATAACGATCTCTGATCCGCCTCGGATATACTCTTACACCGGGCGTATGGTATAACGATCTTGGGATCAGATTTCGTGATATACTCTTATATCGGAGCAGATGGTATAACGATCTGGGGCTTGCCTCGATATACTCTTATATCGTGCAGATGGTATAACGATCTCTGATTCGCCTCGATATACTCTTACACCGGCAGATGGTATGACGATCTTGGCTGGCCCTCGCACATACTCTACACCGAAGGAGGTGGTATGACGATCTTGGGGCTTGCCTCGGACATACTCTACCCCGAGTAGGTGGTATAACGATCTGGGGCTTGCCTCGGATATACTCTTACCCTAGCTCAAATCAAGTATCATATCATAATCATAAATAAGTTAAGAAACTTATAACTTCTTATTAGTCTTGTTCATATACCCTCTCATTTTAGTTAAGGCACTTAATCATATCTTTAATAAAAGAAAACCGAATTTAACCCAAAGTACTACATACTTCAACTCTTTCAAAAGTGACTCTTTTCATGTATAAAACCTTTGGGCAATTGATGCCTTAAAATCAATTTGCCTTTCATAAATCAAATCATTTGTCCTCGCTTATCTTACTTAGAGTAAATCTCTTCTTGTTATCCTTTCATAAAGCTAATATAACTAACTTCCCATAAAGCCGTTATACTATCTTTATACTTTAGAAATTAAGACCTTCTTATCCTTTCACAAGGCCGTTATAACTAACTTCCCATAAAGCCGTTATAACTCCTTATAAACCATTTTGTTCTTTTACAAACCAAGAGACTTATACTTCGAACAATTCTACACAACTTCCAAAAATACTTCAAGCCACTTATCTTTAGAATAATTCAATACTCAATACTTTCACACCAAGTACTCTATACTTTTGTAAAATCATACTTTTCCCTTAACCAAGGGACTTATACTTCTCAAAACGAAACAAGTCTTTATATATACTTAAACAAGTAAGAATACTAAATCTCAGACGCTCACCGTACTACATAGATACAAATACTCATGCTCAAAGGATAGGAAAGCTTCACATACCTTTTGATCAATCCACTTGCTAAGTCCAAACTACCGCAAGTAATATGTCAACCTAAAATAACCATGATACGTTTATTAACCTCTAATTTCAATGTAGAATAATCTAAACTCAAAGCCACTAAATTCTATGGAAAATTGGGCAGCATTTCCTTTGTTTCTACTCACTTTGCCACCTTTCTCAAGGCCGAATTTATCATCCCAACACCACATTTAAGGTTCAACAATCCAACATTTTAAAGGGGATTACACACCCAAATACCAATTCTCGCCCCATAAGTTTACAACAATTCACTTAACAATTCTAAGGTAGTTTTTAGGCTACAACATGCTCATAATCTCCTCTTAACCCATTTTTCATATCCAAACCACATTTCTAGCATGCAATGATTCTAAGAGCATTATTCACTACCACAAGTTCTTTCTTCTTAACATGCAACACTATAAACTAAATCTAAAGGAAGAATCATTACCTTAAAGTTTTAGCCAAGCTTATTCCAACACCTTGCTAGCCTTTCCTCCAAGAATACCACCACAATAACACTTTTAAGTTAGCCACCAACTTCCTTCTTGCCCTTAATTTCAGATTTTCCTTAGGCTAAGAATTTCTCTAGGGTTCTAGAGAGGGTTTGGAAGTTTAGGGAGAATGGAGCAATTTGAGAGAGAGAGAGAGAAGATGAAAGATAGAAATGACCAAGTCTTGGTCAATATATGGCATGCAATGTAAAATCAGATGGGGACACTTGTCACCCTCCCATGGTCTCTTTAAAACAAAAATCGACTTTTCTAAGTTTTTCCGCCCGCCGCCGCCATGTTCACGGCCACGGGCGCTGAAACCTCCGCAGTTTCTCGATCTTTCGGCCGCGCCTCTATTCGGCCGCGCGCTGCAACTTCAGCGACCCTTCAGAACTTAGGCGCCGCGTTCGCATCCGGCGCCATGCCCCGCCGCCGCTCAAACACATTTCGTCCGATCGCGACCGAACTTGTAACCCTCATAACTTTCTACCCCGACGTCCTATCGACGAACGGTTGGTTGCGTTGGAATCTAGACTCAACGAACTACGCCCCAGGCCTTTGAAACACTTATGAACTCTCAATGTACCGGGTCATAACCCGCCTTAAAGTTGACTAAAACCCGTCCGGAACAATCCGTCAACCTATCTTCTGAAAATTTTAAGTCTTACTCCCTTTCGTACGCCCTCATGCGCATGACCTGAACTACGGGGTGTAACACCATGCTGCATCAACACACATCCCAACCCGATGTCTGACGCATCACAATACACGACATAACCATCTGGACCCTCTGGAAGAGTAAGAACGGGCGCCGCCGCTCTCTTTCAAAGAATCGAAACCCCGCCACAAGCATCACCATCAAACTTGGCTGCCTTATGAGTCAGCCTAGTCAATGGTGCAGAGATAGAAGCAAACTTCTCCACGAACCGCCGATAATATCCTCGCAAGGCCCGTAAAATCGCGAACCTTTGTCGGAGTAAGAGTTCAGGCCAACTCCTCGATCGCCTCGATCTTGGCCGATTCTACCGAATACCATCAGCCCCGACAATATGCCCAAGAAAAGCCACCGAAGTTAACCAAAACTCACATTTGGAAAACTTGGCGACATACCGCCGTCCCGAGAATCACAAGATACCCGCAAATGCCCGTGACGCCCCGCCTCGAGCGAATAAACCAAGATATCATCGATGAACACTATCACAAACGTGTCCAAAATGGTTTGAACACTCGGTTCATCAAATCCATGAATACCGCCGAGCATTGGTCAACCCAAAGGACATGACCAACTCATAATGCCCGCACGTCCGAATGCGATCCTGGACATCCACATCTCTCGACTCGCACTGATGATAGCCCAATCGCAGATCAATCTTGAGAAACATCTCGCACTCGCAATCGGTCGAACAAATCATCAATCCCGGGAAGCGGGTATTCGTTCTTAATGGTCACCTTGTTCACCGTCAGAATCAACACATGCGCGCTGGCCCCGCCCTTCTTCTTCTTAACAATACCGCGCTTCCTGGGGAGAAACACTAGGCCGATGAAGCCCTTCTCCAAAGAAATCCCTAAGCCGATCCTTCAACTCTCTCAACTCGCAGTGCCATTCTCGTATGGCGGAATGGAAATAGGCCGAGTGTCTGGCAATATGTCAATACAAAACTCAATCTCCCTCTCATGAGGGATACCCGGGAGGTCATCTGGAAACACGTCTGGGAACTCTCTGACCACTGGAACTGACGGAAAATCTGGTACCGCAGCTTCCGTATCAAACACCCGAACGAGATGGTAGATATACCCTTCTCGCACCATCTTCCTAGCCTTCGAGGTAGGAAATAAACCTACCTCTACGATACCGCGTCTCTCCCACTCAACAACCGCCATCAGAACCGGAACTGCATTTACTTCTCTCTCAGCCTACATTGGCGTAGCAAGAAGCTAGCCAATCCATCCCCATGATCACGTCGAAGTCAATCATCTCCAACTCTATCAAGTCGGCAGTGGTCCGACGATCGTAAATGGTCACAGACAAGCTCTATATACCCGCCGAGCTACCACCGAATCACCCATCGGCGTAGCTACCTCGAAAGTGGTCTATGGACTCGTGCTCTATCCATATCCTACTAGCAACAAGGGAGATATATAGACAGAGTAGAACCCGGATCTATCAAAGCATACACATCAAACCCGAACCGATAAGGTACCGTGGCGACATCGGTGAGGCCTCACGATCCCGCTTACCGGACAAAGCATAAATGCGTTCGAGGACCGCTAGAATCGGGACCGCGCCACGACCTCGCCACACTGGCCGTCCATGAGTACCTTGCCCTCCGTGGCGAGTAGCCGGGGATGAAGAAGACCGGCGAAAGAACTCAGAGGTGACTTACCATCAAGATCGCCTTGCTCTGACAAGCCGCATAGTGACCTCGCCGCTACAATCAAACAAGCTCCGTAGCACCACAACTCCCGGTGGGATCTACCGACGGCCACACCGGCGGGGTGGTCCCGATCGCCGCACTTCTCGCCGCTCGACGTCAAGTCCCGGGCCCCGGTTCGCCTCGAATATCTCCGGCTGGCCGAGGACGGCAGGAGTGCTCGCGCTGGCCGTGGTGCAAATCTAGATCGCCGCCGAGGCCGCCACCACGATAGCCACCAAAAGACCTCGCCGTCCGGCCTTCTTCGCCGCCGTCACAACCCGCCGGTCTCTACGCCTCACATCCAAGAGCATGAGCTCGCATGCGGTAATGTCCATACCCGAAGAGAAACACCCGCATACGACTCGCCATATAATCATCTAGCCGGTGACGTAGCGGTGCACCCTATCCTCCATATTCGCTACCAACGCCGGGACATATCGAGCCAATGAATCAAACTCGACATTGTACTCCCGACAAGGCCCGTCCTCTCGCCTCGCAGCAAAAATCTATCACCGCGCCTCCTCATCCGCGAGGCAAGAAGTGAGTGAGGAAAGCCTCTGAGAACTCATCCCAAGTAGCTGGGGACGCGTGCTCTCCCCGGGATAACTCCCATGAATCAAACCAATCGACTGCGGTATCACGCAGCCTATGTGAACCAAGGATCACGGACTCGGTCTCCGACGCCCTGATCACTCTCAGAATCCTCTCAGAGGCGACGGATGAACTCCTGCGGATCATCCTCCGGCCTCGACCCGTAAAACTCTGGCGGGCTACAACTCAGGAAGTCTCGTAGCCTCAAACTCTCTGCCCTCGGGTGAACCACGGGTACAACAATAAAAATAATCTTGTAATACTTTCAAAGAACAAGATTATACCTCAACGATTCTTAATCCAACTCCAATCCGAAGTCGTTCCTTACTAGTTTAGAGCCTCTCCAAGACACTTCAATCTGCTTGTTGAGACCCTTAGAACAACACCAACAATTATCCTTCAAAACTCCAAACAAAACCTAGAAAGACCATTAGGTTTTCGTTTGCGACTAACCCGAAAACAATCTTTTTCCAAGATTTTTCTATAGAGATATGCTTACACTACCCTCAAGAACCTTGGTTTAATGTGTGGAATCAAATGGACAAGAAACAAAAAAAATTCTTTCTTTTTTTCTTGGTGAACCCGAGAGCTTGCTCTATGTTCATCCAAATTTTGTGTAAAATCTTCTAAGTGTTAAGTCCTCACTTGCTACTAGTATTATATAAAGGGTCATGGAGGGTTAAGATGCATCCAAATGGTTGGCTTGGATAATCTCTTAGCAAAATATCAAGACTTATTGACCATTTGACTTAGTCAAGATTGTCAAGCCACAACTTGCAAGACTTTAGTCATAGAAGACTTATGGTCAATGACCATATTGGCCATGCCATTTCGTCCAAGGAATTGCTAATGGGGGGGTGACACGTGTCGCCCTCCCTTTCGTCACAACACTTACGTTTTCCGACAATTTCCATAATTTCCGATAAATTTACAAGTCTCAAATCTTAACACTTGTGAGTTCTTACTTATGTTATTAAAACATGTCCTGCAATTACGGGGTGTAACATTCTTCCCCCCTTAGAAACATTCGTCCCCGAATGTTCTTTCGGAGTCACACTTACAATTAGCGACATAGTTTCCTTTCACAGCCCCGACATACCAAAAATGCCACTCATGGCCACATAAAAGCATTTAAGCAAAAGAAACACTTCAATTATAACCTGACAAGTAAGGGAAAATGAATTACCTGAAGGTATAGGAAATAAGTGAGGATACCTCCTCAACATGTCCTCCTCCGCTTCCCAAGTCATCTCCTCCCGGTTATCATTTCTCCACAGGACTTTGACGGAAGCTACATCATTGGTCCGCAGTCGCCTGACCTGGCGATCGAGTATCGCTATGGGACTCTCCTCATACGATAATCCCTCTGTCACCTGGACCTCACTAGTAGGGAAAACTCTCGCTGGATCACCGATACACTTCCGCAACATAGAAACATGGAAGACCGGATGTACCGCCTCTAACTCTGATGGCAGATCCAACTCGTAGGCAACCTTGCCCACTCTACGAACGATTTGGTAGGGCCCAATGTACCTTGGGCTGAGTTTCCCCTTCTTACCGAATCTCATCACTCCCTTCATGGGTGACACCTTCAAGAAGACCCAATCGCTCACCGAAACTCCAAATGCCGACGCCGATTATCCGCATATGACTTCGCCGACTACAGCCGCTACGCCTCTCTGGATAAGCTTCACCTTATCCACGCTGTACCATGTCCGGGCCAACCATCGTACTCGCCCACGCCGAACCAACCGATCGGCGACTGCATTTCCGCCATATAAAGCCTCGTATGGCGCCATCTCAGATACATCGGAATGGTAGCCGTTGTTGTAAGCAAACTCCACAAGAAGCAAATGATCCTCCCACTACCATCGAAATCAATCACGCAGCTCGCAAAGATATCCTCGCCGTTCGATAGTGCGCTCGCCCGCCTGGCTACCGAGGATGAAATGATGTGCTGAGACTCACCTGTGTCCCCAAACCCTTCTGGAAAGACCTCCAGAAGTTATCCGTAAACTAGGCTCCTCTATCAGATATAATCGACACCGGAACACCGTGCAGCCTCACTATCTCTCGGATGTACAACTGCATAGTCCTCACCAAAACGTCGTCCCGACCGGAAGGAAATGGGCTGATTTCGTCACCACAACAATAACCCAAATGGAGTCGTACTTCCTCTGAGTACGAGGTAACCCTGTAACAAAGTCCATGTTGATCATCTCCCACTTCCACGTCGGAATCTCAATAGACTGCAATAATCCACTTGGCCTCTGGTGCTCGACCTTAACCTGCTGGCAATTAGGACTCTGTGCAACAAAACTTGCCACGTCCCTCTTCAGGCCATCCCACCAATACAAACATCTGAGGTCATGGTACATCTTGGTCGACCCCGGATGAATAGAATATCGAGCGATGTGTGCCTCTCTGACCTGGCCGACGAAGTCTGATACATCGGAACACACAACCGCCTCAAATCTCAAGACTTCATCAGCGCTACTCGAATAGACTCTTCTCCTCCGAAGAGTCAGACACGCATCGCATCAACATTGGGTCCTCAAATCGCCGCTTCTTCACCTCATCAACGATGGAAGACTCGCAACCTCACGAACCCGCACTCTACTATCGTCGGTATCGATCAATCGAACCCCAAGGCTCGCTAATCGGTGGATCCGACGGACCATGTCCCGCTCTCCGCTGTACCTGCGATAGGCTCCCATCGATCTACGACTCAAGGCGCCAACAACTACGCTGGCTTTCCCGATGGTATAGAATATCAACATCATAGTCTTTCAAAGAACTCTAACCACCGCCTCTGCCTCAAATTCACCTCTCGCTCGAAGATATACCTGAGGCTCTTGTGGTCTCAGATAAATATCCACATGAACCCCGCACAAATAGTGTCTCCAAATCTTCAAGGCATGAATAACCGCGCCAACTCTAAGTCATGGGTAGGTAATTCTCTCATGCTTCCGCAATCGCCGAAGCGTAGGCTATAACCTTGTCGCGGCCGCATCAAACACACCCTAGCCCGATACCCGAGGCATCACAATAGATCACGCACTGCCTAATCCTCGGAAGAGTAAGAACCGGGTTGTAGTCAACCTCTCCTTCAAAGAATCAAAACCCCGCCGCAAGCCTCGCCCACCGGAACTTGGTCGCTCGAGTCACCTAGTCAATCTGCAAATCGAAGCAACCGCTTCCACAAACCTACGATAATAACTCGCTAGTCCTAAGAAATCGCTGCACTCGGTCGGAGTAGTAGGCCTCGCCAAGACTTGATCGCCTCAATCTTTGTCGTATCCACGAACACCATCAGCCCCAATAATATGCCCCGAATGCCATCGAGGCCAACCAAAACTCACACTTGGAGAACTTGGCGAATAACCGCGGCCCGAGAATCCTAAGTACAACCTCAAGTGATCTGCATGCCCCGCTCGTCCGTGAATACACCAGATGTCATCAATGAATACAATCACAAATGTATCCAAAAAGGCTTTAACACCCGCTCATCAAATCCATAAATACCGCTGAGCGCTGGTCGTGCCGAAGACATAACTCGAACTCATAGTGCCCATACGGTCCCGAATGCGCTTTGGGATGCCGCTCGAACTCGAACTCGATGATAACTGCATCGCAGTCAATCTTTGAGAAACACCTCGCACTCCTACAACCGGTCAAACAAATCATCAATCCCGGGAGGGTACTATTCTTAATGGTTACCTTATTCACCGCCGTAGTCAACACACATACGCAGCTGGCCCCATCCTTCTTCTTCACAAACAACACCGGCGCTCCCCATGGAGATACACTAGGCCTGATAAAGCCTTTCTCCAGCAAATCTTTCAGCTGGTCTTTCAGCTCCCTCAACTCAGCAGGTGCCATCCTGTATGGCGGAATGGAAATAGGTCGAGTGTCCGCAACGTGTCAATACAAAACTCGATCTCCCTCTCAGGAGGGATACCCAGAAGATCATCTGGGAACACATCCGGAAACTCCCTAACCATCGCATCGATCAAGAATCGCCCTCAGCCCTGTGACGAATACCCAACCAGATGATAGATGTACTTCTCGCACCATCTTCCTAGCCTTGAGGTAAGAAATAAACCTACCCTGGCGACGTGTTGCTTCTCCACTCGATAATCGCTCGCCAGAAATCGAACCGAACCAACTCGCTCCTACCAACGTTGACATAACAAGAAGCCAACCACCATACCCATAATGATATCAAAATCTGCCATCTCCACTCTATCAAGTTCGCATGGTCCGACGATCAGAATGAATACCGGACAACCTCTATACACCCGCCGGCTAACACCGAATCACCCATCGCGTAGCTACCTCAAACGGCTCTATCGACACCGCTATCCCGATTCTACCCGCACAAGAGGGGACACATAGGACAAGGTAGAACTCGATCTATCAAAGCATAAACATCACACCAAATCGTGAATGTACCCGTGACGACGCCGTGGAAGCCTCCCGATCCCGGGCGGCCGCTAGAGAATATATGCGGTTCGGGGACCGCTAGAATCGAACCACCACCACGACTCTACCGCGCCGCCGTTCGCGAGTACCACACCCGGGCGCATAACCACAGAAGGAGAAGAAGACCCAGCTGTTATACCCCGTATTTCCAGGGTATGTACGTGAGGACGTACGTAGAAATTTGAGCCTTAAAGTTAGGCAAGGTTCGAAATTGTACATAACTACCAAAAGGAGTCGTTGACTAAACGCTTTACAGCTTTCGTAGGAAAATTCGCTATGTCAATAATATTTTTATGGATTTTTCCGAGAGACGTAACATTTTGGACCAACGGGAGGGTGACAAGTGTCACCCTCACATTGGGCTTGAGTTGGACGGCAAAGGGACGAAAGGGGTCAAGGGGTTAGGTAGGATATTTTTGTGCAAATGGTGTGGTAGATGGATAAGGTATACATGGTGGAATCCTAGCCCTACACTTGCCTAACACTTGGATTAATCTTGGCCATTGGTTGGCCATTTCTTGACCTATAAATACCCCTCTAAGTGATGAACTTTCTTCATCCAAAAATCATTTGCTAAGTGTTAAAAATCCCTCCCCCTTTAGTGTTGAGTTCGTCCAACTCCTCCCCCCCTCTTTTGAGAGTCTTGGCCGAGGGCCTCCTCCCTCCCCTTTGTAGTGCCCTAGCCGTGGGGTACACCCCCCCTAGCCTTGTTGCCTCGTATAAATACCCATTTTGTGGTATAGAAATACTCTCCTAGTATTGTTATAATGCCCAAATACTTTAGCCCATATACCTTGTAGTACTTTCCAAAGTACCCTTTTATACAAAAGCCCAGAAAATACTATTATACTTCCCTCAGTCACAAAAACGAAACCCTAAGGAAAAACCTTCATATTCGGTTGAAGTGTTAAGTAGAAGATTGGTTAGAACTTCTAAGGGTTGGTTGGAGCGGGTTGGAGCGCACGGAGTAGGAGCTAAACCTTGCTCAGGATCGACATATAAACTCAGATAATTTTGGGCTTATCGAGGTAAACATTCTTGACCTTCTGTTGTAATTGGAAATTACATGTTGTAGGAGTATATAGTTAAGTATACTATATATAGAATCGAACATAGTTATGCGGCAATGTCTTTTGACTTAAGCTCGAATAATACTTACTGCAATGTCTTCGACTTAAGCCCTAATTTTAAGAAGTGAATCAATCAGAATTACATAGGATCAGACAAGAGACTTGTGTAGTATTATCGTGAGTAGAATTGTACACGCCCGGTTAGACGTGCAAACCCCCCCCCGGTTGGCTTGGTAGCCGGCCTCGATAGAGGAGGAGATTTACGCTGTTGCGGGGGGGGAGGTGCCGATTATTCGGTCACATATTCTACATTGCGATCTACGATGTTAAGAGGCGCCTTGGGGCCTCTATAGGTTGAAATCCTACGTGTGGCGTGGTCTGCTTGGCTTAAGATGTAGCCGACGGTTTGAGGTACTTGGAGCGCTTTGCTATTAGTCAGAATCGTCGCGAGGTATGTGAACCTCTTCCTATCTGTTCTAGCATGATATGTGTATAACTATGTAGTACGGTAGACGTACACGTGTTTAATGTATTTGATTGGTTTGAAACATAAAGTGTTATAACGGCTTTATGGGAAGTTGGTTATAACAGCTTTATGTAGGTAAGAAAATGCTTTGTGGTTTCAAAGGGTAACTGATTTGACTTATAACGGATTTGATGTGTAGTAACAAAGAACTTGAAGTGTTTCAAAAAGACCTTTTGAAAGAAGAGTAATACTTGGCTTTGAAAACATAAGAGTTGTACTAGCTTTATGGGAAGTTAGGTATAACGTCTTAAGAGTGATAAAAAGAATGGTTTACTGATTTTAGAAGATAAGAGACTTGACTTAATGGTATTGATATGAATTTTGTTAAAAGTGTGAAACCTCATTCGTGAGTAATGAGTACTTGGTTTTAAAAGGGATAATGTTTTACTGATTTCGGAAATCAGAATGAGTATCGACAAACCACTGCAGCGTTAATAAAGGAAAATGTATTGAATAATGAAGTATGGTATTAAAACCAGTAGAAACCTCCATCTGCATAGAAGCTAAGATGAGACAAAATGATATTACTTTTCCTAGATCATGGCTGCTTAATAAGATTGATTATAAACAAGAACAACCTACTCACATATAAGACATATGTTTCTCAAAACGCTTTAAAGGAGAATTATGTTTTAAAGGATTAAAACTATGAACTACTTAAACCTTTTCTAAAATGAGAAACTTGAGCATTTGAAATTAGGCAAACTCAACGCTTGGAAAATAAGGTTGTTACTTGATTTTACAAAGGAAAGCATTTTGGTTTACTTAACAATGTTAGTCACTCTATTTTTATACTACGTATCGGGTGACCTTTGTAAAAGAAATGGATCTTTAAAAGGAATTTAACGTACGTAGTACTCTAGGGTTAAAACCCGGACTTTGGCATAAAAATGAAAGTACTTTGAGTTGTGTATAACTTGCCTATGCTTGTTGTTGTGAAGCTTGCCTATGCTTGTTGTTGTGAAACTTGCCTATGCTTGTTGTGATAGCCTTTGTTGTATTTATGTACTCGCCGCCTCTCGATGGAGGCCGTTGATTTGTTATGAACGATTCTACACCGAGTCCCACGAGATGGGCAGGACACGATTCCATTTGATTATACACCGTGTCCCACGATATGGGCAGGGACACGTATTCCATCTGATTATACACCGAGTCCCACGAGATGGGAAGGGACACGTATTCCATCTGATTATACACCGAGTCCCACGAGATGGGCAGGGACACGTATTTCATCTTATTATACACCGAGTCCCACGAGATGGGCAGAGACACGTATTCCATCTGATTATTCACCGAGTCCCACGGGATGGGCCGGGACACGTATTTCATCGGGTTATCATACATGTCTCCTGCTTTATATAGACTATTATGATTTCATTTACGCCTTTACAGCCACATACTTGGTACTGCCAGATCGACTCTTCGGGGCCGCGTTCATGCCGCAGTGGAAGTACATCGGTTGTGGATCGTCGCTCATAGGATCACGATCGTGGTCGGGAAGCCCCATTTCTTCTGGAGGCTTATCTTTTGGTATGTTACCCTCACCAGAGATTCTTATACATTCGTGGTATGGAGGCCCCGTCCCGTCATAGCCGTTGTAAAATCTTAGAGGTGCAGAGTAATCACAAGTGTGGTTTGTAAAAGGATAAATCGTCGTATTTATGTATATATATGATGAAGGCAACTGTTTTGGTTGGCCTATTTATTTATCTTGTCTCTTAATTCATGTTCATGTTTTTATTTCCGCTGATTTTCTCTGATGTTGTATCACTTGGGTGCCCGGTAGGCACGACCACGCCCGGTTCGGTCGTGACAAAAGTGGTATCGTGAGCGCTTAGTCCTCGGAAAGTGTCTACATGCATCGTGTCTAGTAGAGTCTTGATTATCGTGTGTTGTGCACCACATCTATAATCGTGAGGCTATAGGATATTTAGGATTGGTTTCCATTCTTCTCATTCCGAGATCGTGCCCTGTAGTCGCAGTGATAAGTTGGGCCCTCCGACGTATTCCTTTCCTTTACCGCTTATGCCTCCGCGTAAGGCAACCTGTGCCCAGATGGGCAAGGCACCGAGGAGCCTGGTGAGATACGTAAGAGTACGAGGGTGCAGCCCTGGCTGCTCGAGACAAGCTCCGACGGCGAGTTTCGCGACGCCGCCAAAGACCAAAGAGAGTTTAGAGCCGCAGCAGATGGTCGCCGAGACTACAAGACTGAGCCTCCATCCCACACCGGAGCAGATGAGATGGGGTACAAGGAGATGGCCCGCCATCGCCGTGGTCGTGGCCGATATGAGGATAGGTCGGATGCAGCAGCCCAAATTTGAGCACCCGTAGTTCACCCCGAGCGCATGGGCTGAGGCTACGTGACTTTCTCGAGTCAGAGCCCGCCGATGTTCTATGGATCGAGCCGAGGATGACCTCGGAGTTTATCCGACAGCACACGGATCATGAGAGTGATCGAGTCTCGCAGGCGTAGTCGGTGGTATTGGTCGCATCACCGCGTGATACCGCAGCTTGATCGGGTTTGATTCGTGGAGTTGTCGGGAAGAGCATGCACTTCCACCGTATGGGACGAGTTCTCAAGGGCTTTTCTTGCACATTTCTTGCCCCCACAAACGGCGAGGGCTCGGGCCGACAGATTTTTGACGCTGAGGCGTGATCGAGGACGGTTAGAGAGTACAATGTGGAGTTCGACTCATTAGCTCGGTATGTCCCGCTGTGGTAGATGATATGGAGGACAGAGTACACCGCTACGTCACCGGCCTGGATGATTACTTGGAAGAGGCTTGTACGGGTGTAGCTCAACAGCCGGGCATGGACATTGCCCGCACGCAAGCTCATGCACTAGGATGCGAGGCACGAGAGGTCGACGGAATGACCGAGATCGCAGAAGAGGGCGCAACAGCAGGTCCTTTGGTAACTTTCGAGGTGGACCGCCTCAAGACGCCTAGTTATGTACCTCCACCAAGATGCAGTGGTCCCCACGATCGCCGACGCTCAGGTATTCGAGCCGGTCGAGCTCCGTGGCTTCGTTCACAAATATACATGGTTTCTAGCCACCGGTTCGTGTTTTCTCGGGCAAGACGATGCGCACGCCATCCCGGGAATGTCATCTTTTATCGGTGCTTGTTTTACTCGCGGCCATGCGGATTTGACGAGGAACCGTCCTAATAGGAAGGATGCAGCAACATGACTCACCACCGGATCGCAAGTGTGTTCATCGCATTCTACATGCATACTGGCAGGCGTGCCTTTGATTAGAATGGAGCGGTAGATTCAGGTATATCCTTAACCCTTTAGAGATTTGTATGCATGATATGATGACCTTATTTTTGTGTGCTACGGTCGGATAGCGTTATGTTGGTTATGAGTTAGAAAGCGTGGCTTGTTGAAAGGATTTGTATGGGGGCATGGAAAGTGTGAACTTTAGAAGATTTCATGTTGAGACCTTAGATGTAAGGTCATCTTGAATAAAAGATTTTACTGTTAGTCTTTGTTGAAATACTTGGTTTGCGATAAATGTGTTGTGGGATAAGTCCATGGGTAGTGTGAAATGGAAGTGGTAGCTTTCATGACCAGATAGGTAAGATTGTTCGGATCGGGAACAAGAGCTTGACGTGTTGCTGGTCGGTTGGGGCCATGCGCCAACCCGCGCCCGCTTGGCGCTGGGTCACCTGGGTGGTCCCGCCAGTGGTAGGGTCACGAGGGTGCTAGGCCCAAGTTTAGTTGACCATCGTATGAGTTCGTGCGTGTTCGACCGTAAGATCATGAAGGCGGGAATGGCCTTAAGGAAGATTGAGGCTAGTAAGATAACCAAGTCGAGGTGGTGACTCCAAGGTTTTGAAGATCAAGCGATGATCAAGTGTGGTACGATACTAGAAGAGTTCAAGTGATCGAGAAGAGTACGACGAGTAAGGGTAGAGGCGAGCATGTATTGCGAGCATAGATATGATCATTTCTTGTAAAGGAGAAGGTGCGAAGGATGTATATTTTTGACCTCGTGGATCGACGCATCCGGTACCATTTGTTGGGTCGCCGAGTGACACTAGAACCTCGCGCAAAGTGGCAAAAGTTTGTGATGTTAGAGGTGTTTCCTCGTGGACTTGGATGTAAGTATTTGCGCGGGTGTTTCGTGGACAGTTGTGGCGTTGGCAACTTATTAGAAGAACTTTATCGTTATCCGTCTTGAGAAGGAACATTCGACGAATGTTTCTAAGAGAGGGAGAATGTTATACCGTATTTCCGTGGTATGTACGTGAGGACGACGTAGAAATTTGAGCCTTAAAGTTAGGCAAGGTTCGAAATTGTACATAACTACCAAAAGGAGTCGTTTCGACTAAACGCTTTCCACGCTTCGTAGGGAAAATTCGGCTATGTCAATAATATTTTTTATGGATTTTTCCGAGAGACGTAACATTTTGGACCAACGGGAGGTGACAAGTGTCACCTCACATTGGGCTTGAGTTGACTACAAAGGGACGAAAGGGGTCAAGGGGTTAGGTAGGATATTTTTGTGCAAATGGTGTGGTAGATGGATAAGGTACACATGGTGGAATCCTAGCCCTACACTTGCCTAACACTTGGATTAATCTTGGCCATTGGTTGGCCATTTCTTGACCTATAAATACCCCTCTAAGTGATGAACTTTCTTCATCCAAAAATCATTTGCTAAGTGTTAAAATCCTCCCTTTAGTGTTGAGTTCGTCCAACTCCTCCCCCCCTCTTTTGAGAGTCTTGGCCGAGGGCCTCCTCCCTCCCCTTTGTAGTGCCCTAGCCGTGGGGTACACCCCCCCCTAGCCTTGTTGCCTCGTATAAATACCCATTTTGTGGTATAGAAATACTCTCCTAGTATTGTTATAATGCCCAAATACTTTAGCCCATATACCTTGTAGTACTTTCCAAAGTACCCTTTTATACAAAAGCCCAGAAAATACTATTATACTTCCCTCAGTCACAAAAACGAAACCCTAAGGAAAAACCTTCATAGTCGGTTGAAGTGTTAAGTAGAAGATTGGTTAGAACTTCTAAGGGTTGGTTGGAGCGGGTTGGAGCGCACGGAGTAGGAGCTAAACCTTGCTCAGGATCGACATATAAACTCGGATAATTTTGGGCTTATCGAGGTAAACATTCTTGACCTTCTGTTGTAATTGGAAATTACATGTTGTAGGAGTATATAGTTAAGTATACTATATATAGAACTGAACATAGTTGTGCGGCAATGTCTTTTGACTTAAGCCTGAATAATACTTACGGCAATGTCTTGCGACTTAAGCCTGAATTTTAAGAAGTGAATCAATCGTAATTACATAGATTTGTATTAAGAGACTTGTGTAGTATTATTGTGAGTAGAATTGTACACGCCCGCTAGACGCAAACCCCTGGTTGGCTTGCAGGCCTCGATAGAGGAGAGATTTACGCTGTTGCGGGAGGTGCCGATTTTTACGTAAGATATTCTACATTGAGATCTAAGATGTTAATAGGCGCCTTGTGGCCTCTATAGGTTGAAATACTACGTGTGGCGTGGTCCGCAGCTTAAGGTGTAGCCGACGGTTTGAGGTACTTGAGCGCTTTGCTATTAGTCGGTAATCGTCGCGAGGTATGTGAACCTCTTCCTATCCGTTTCTAGCATGATATGTGTATAACTATGTAGTACGGTAGACGCATACGTGTTTAATGTATTTGATTGGTTTGAAACATAAAGTGTTATAACGGCTTTATGGGAAGTTGGTTATAACACTTTATGTAGGTAAGAAAATGCTTTGTGGTTTCAAAGTGGTAAATCGATTTGACTTATAACGGATTTGATGTGTAGTAACAAAGAACTTGAAGTGTTTCAAAAGACCTTTTGAAAGAAGAGTAATACTTGGCTTTGAAAACATAAGAGTTGTACTAGCTTTATGGGAAGTTAGGTATAACGTCTTAAGAGTGATAAAAAGAATGGTTTACTGATTTTAGAAGATAAGAGACTTGACTTAATGGTATTGATATGAATTTTGTTAAAAGTGTGAAACCTCATTCGTGAGTAATGAGTACTTGGTTTTAAAAGGATAATGTTTTATCGATTTGGAAATCGAATGAGTATCGACAAACCACTGCAGCGTTAATAAAGGAAAATGTATTGAATAATGAAGTATGGTATTAAAACCAGTAGAAACCTCCATCTGCATAGAAGCTAAGATGAGACAAAATGATATTACTTTTCCTAGATCATGGCTGCTTAATAAGATTGATTATAAACAAGAACAACCTACTCACATATAAGACATATGTTTCTCAAAACGTTTAAAGGAGAATTATGTTTTAAAGGATTAAAACTATGAACTACGAAACCTTTTCTAAAATGAGAAACTTGAGCATTTGAAATTAGGCAAACTTGAACGTTTGGAAAATAAGGTTGTTACTTGATTTTACAAAGGAAAGCATTTTGGTTTACTTAACAATGTTAGTCACTCTATTTTTATACTACGGGTATCGGGTGACCTTTGTAAAAGAAATGGATCTTTAAAAGGAATTTAACGTACGTAGTACTTTAGGGTTAACACCCGGACTTTGGCATAAAAATGAAAGTACTTTGAGTTGTGTATAACTTGCCTATGCTTGTTGTTGTGAAGCTTGCCTATGCTTGTTGTTGTGAAACTTGCCTATGCTTGTTGTGATAGCCTTTGTTGTATTTGCACTTCGCCTCTCGATGGAGGGCCGGTTGATTTGTTATGAACGATTCTACACCGAGTCCCACGAGATGGGCAGGGACACGTATTCCATTTGATTATACACCGAGTCCCACGAGATGGGCAGGGACACGTATTCCATCTGATTATACACCGAGTCCCACGAGATGGGCAGGGACACGTATTCCATCTGATTATACACCGAGTCCCACGAGATGGGCAGGGACACGTATTTCATCTGATTATACACCGAGTCCCACGAGATGGGCAGGGACACGTATTCCATCTGATTATTCACCGAGTCCCACGGGATGGGCCGGGACACGTATTTCATCTGGTTATCATACATGTCTCCTGCTTTATATAGACTATTATGATTTCATTTACAGTCTTTTACAGTTTCACATACTTGGTACCTGTTGTACTGACCTCCTTCGGGGGGCTGCGTTCATGCCGCAGGTGGAAGTACATCGGTTGTGGATCCTCGCTCATAGGATCACAGTTCAGCGTGTCGGGAAGCCCCATTTCTTCGGAGGCTTATCTTTTGGTATGTTACCCTGAGTCTGTAGATTCTTATACATTCAGGGGTATGGCGGGGCCCTCCCCCTATAGTGTTGAGTTCGTCCAACTCCTCCCCCCCTCTTTTGAGAGTCTTGGCCGAGGGCCTCCTCCCTCCCATTTGTAGTGCCCTAGCCGTGGGGTACACCCCCCCCCCTAGCCTTGTTGCCTCGTATAAATACCCATTTTGTGGTATAGAAATACTCTCCTAGTATTGTTATAATGCCCAAATACTTTAGCCCATATACCTTGTAGTACTTTCCAAAGTACCCTTTTATACAAAAGCCCAGAAAATACTATTATACTTCCCTCAGTCACAAAAACGAAACCCTAAGGAAAAACCTTCATAGTCGGTTGAAGAGTTAAGTAGAAGATTGGTTAGAACTTCTAAGGGTTGATTGGAGCGGGTTGGAGCGCACGGAGTAGGAGCTAAACCTTGCTCAGGATCGACATATAAACTCGGATAATTTTGGGCTTATCGAGGTAAACATTCTTGACCTTCTGTTGTAATTGGAAATTACATGTTGTAGGAGTATATAGTTAAGTATACTATATATAGAACTGAACATAGTTGTGCGGCAATGTCTTTTGACTTAAGCTCGAATAATACTTACGCAATGTCTTGCGACTTAAGCTGAATTTTAAGAGGAATCGAATGTAATTACATAGGAATGTATTACGAGACTTGTGTAGTATTATCGTGAGTAGAATTGTACACGTCCGGTTAGACGTGCAAACCCCACACTGGTTGGCTTGGTAGCCTACCGATAGAGAGGAGATTTACGCTGCGGGGAGGTGCCGATTTTTCCGTAAGATATTCTACATTGAGATCTAAGATGTTAATAGGCGCCTTGTGGCCTCTATAGGTTGAAATACTACGTGTGGCGTGGTCCGCTGGCTTAAGATGTAGCCGACGGTTTGAGGTACTTGGAGCGCTTTGCTATTAGTCGAGAATCGTCTCGAGGTATGTGAACCTCTTCCTATCTGTTCTAGCATGATATGTGTATAACTATGTAGTACGGTAGACGCATACGTGTTTAATGTATTTGATTGGTTTGAAACATAAAGTGTTATAACGCTTTATGGGAAGTTGGTTATAACGACTTTATGTAGGTAAGAAAATGCTTTGTGGTTTCAAAGGGTAATCGATTTGACTTATAACGGATTTGATGTGTAGTAACAAAGAACTTGAAGTGTTTCAAAAGACCTTTTGAAAGAAGAGTAATACTTGGCTTTGAAAACATAAGAGTTGTACTAGCTTTATGGGAAGTTAGGTATAACGTCTTAAGAGTGATAAAAGAATGGTTTATCGATTTTAGAAGATAAGAGACTTGACTTAATGGTATTGATATGAATTTTGTTAAAGTGTGAAACCTCATTCGTGAGTAATGAGTACTTGGTTTTAAAAGGATAATGTTTCTTGATTTGAAATCGAATGAGTATCGACAAACCACCGCAGCGTTAATAAAGGAAAATGTATTGAATAATGAAGTATGGTATTAAAACCAAGAGAAACCTCCATCCGCATGTAAGCTAAGATGAGACAAAATGATATTACTTTTCCTAGATCATGGCTGCTTAATAAGATTGATTATAAACAAGAACAACCTACTCACATATAAGACATATGTTTCTCAAAACGTTTAAAGGAGAATTATGTTTTAAAGGATTAAAACTATGAACTACGAAACCTTTTCTAAAATGAGAAACTTGAGCATTTGAAATTAGGCAAACTTGAACGTTTGGAAAATAAGGTTGTTACTTGATTTTACAAAGGAAAGCATTTTGGTTTACTTAACAATGTTAGTCACTCTATTTTTATACTACGGGTATCGGGTGACCTTTGTAAAAGAAATGGATCTTTAAAAGGAATTTAACGTACGTAGTACTTTAGGGTTAAAACCCGGACTTTGGCATAAAAATGAAAGTACTTTGAGTTGTGTATAACTTGCCTATGCTTGTTGTTGTGAAGCTTGCCTATGCTTGTTGTTGTGAAACTTGCCTATGCTTGTTGTGATAGCCTTTGTTGTATTTCTGTACTCGCGTCTCGATGGAGGGCCGGTTGATTTGTTATGAACGATTCTACACCGAGTCCCACGAGATGGGCAGGGACACGTATTCCATTTGATTATACACCGAGTCCCACGAGATGGGCAGGGACACGTATTCCATCTGATTATACACCGAGTCCCACGAGATGGGCAGGGACACGTATTCCATCTGATTATACACCGAGTCCCACGAGATGGGCAGGGACACGTATTTCATCTGATTATACACCGAGTCCCACGAGATGGGCAGGGACACGTATTCCATCTGATTATTCACCGAGTCCCACGGACGGGCCGACACGATTTCATATGGTTATCATACATGTCTCCCGCTTTATATAGACTATTATGATTTCATTTACGCCTTTACGATTCACATACTTGGTACTGTCAGATCGACCTCCTTCGGCCTGCGTTCACGCCGCAGTGTAAGTACATCGGTTGTGGATCCTCGCCATAGATCACAATTCGCGTGTCGGGAAGCCCCATTTCTTCTGAGGCTTATCTTTTGGTATGTTACCACAGTCAGAGATTCTTATACATTCGTGGTATGGCGCCCTCCCCATAGTGTTGAGTTCGCCCAACCTCCCCTCTTTTGAGAGTCTTGCCGAGGCCTCCTCCTCCCATTTGTAGTGTTCCTAGCTGGGTACACCCCTAGCCTTGTTGCCTCGTATAAATACCCATTTTGTGGTATAGAAATACTCTCCTAGTATTGTTATAATGCCCAAATACTTTAGCCCATATACCTTGTAGTACTTTCCAAAGTACCCTTTATACAAAAGCCAGAAAATACTATTATACTTCCTCACCACAAAACGAAACCCTAAGGAAAACCTTCATAGTCGGTTGAAGAGTTAAGTAGAAGATTGGTTAGAACTTCTAAGGGTTGATTGGAGCGGTTGGAGCGCACGAGTGAGCTAAACCTTGCTCAGGATCGACATATAAACTCGGATAATTTTGGGCTTATCGAGGTAAACATTCTTGACCTTCTGTTGTAATTGGAAATTACATGTTGTAGGAGTATATAGTTAAGTATACTATATATAGAACTGAACATAGTTGTGCGGCAATGTCTTTTGACTTAAGCCTGAATAATACTTACGGCAATGTCTTGCGACTTAAGCCTGAATTTTAAGAAGTGAACTGAACTGTAATTACATAGGACTGTATTACAGTAGACTTGTGTAGTATTACTGTGAGTAGAATTGTACACGTCCGGTTAGACGTGCAAACCCCCCCCCTGGTTGGCTTGGTAGCCGGCCTCGATAGAGGAGGAGATTTACGCTGTTGCGGGGGGGGAGGTGCTGCCGAATTTTCTGTAAGATATTCTACATTGAGATCTAAGATGTTAATAGGCGCCTTGTGGCCTCTATAGGTTGAAATACTACGTGTGGCGTGGTCTGCTTGGCTTAAGATGTAGCCGACGGTTTGAGGTACTTGGAGCGCTTTGCTATTAGTCGGTAATCGTCTCGAGGTATGTGAACCTCTTCCTATCTGTTCTAGCATGATATGTGTATAACTATGTAGTACGCAGACGCATACGTGTTTAATGTATTTGATTGGTTTGAAACATAAAGTGTTATAACGGCTTTATGGGAAGTTGGTTATAACAGCTTTATGTAGGTAAGAAAATGCTTTGTGGTTTCAAAGGGTAACTGATTTGACTTATAACGGATTTGATGTGTAGTAACAAAGAACTTGAAGTGTTTCAAAAAGACCTTTTTGAAAGAAGAGTAATACTTGGCTTTGAAAACATAAGAGTTGTACTAGCTTTATGGGAAGTTAGGTATAACGTCTTAAGAGTGATAAAAAGAATGGTTTACTGATTTTAGAAGATAAGAGACTTGACTTAATGGTATTGATATGAATTTTGTTAAAAGTGTGAAACCTCATTCGTGAGTAATGAGTACTTGGTTTTAAAAGGGATAATGTTTCCGATTTGAAATCGAATGAGTATCGACAAACCATCGCAGCGTTAATAAAGGAAAATGTATTGAATAATGAAGTATGGTATTAAAACCAAGAGAAACCTCCATCTGCATAGAAGCTAAGATGAGACAAAATGATATTACTTTTCCTAGATCATGGCTGCTTAATAAGATTGATTATAAACAAGAACAACCTACTCACATATAAGACATATGTTTCTCAAAACGTTTAAAGGAGAATTATGTTTTAAAGGATTAAAACTATGAACTACGAAACCTTTTCTAAAATGAGAAACTTGAGCATTTGAAATTAGGCAAACTTGACGTTTGGAAAATAAGGTTGTTACTTGATTTTACAAAGGAAAGCATTTTGGTTTACTTAACAATGTTAGTCACTCTATTTTTATACTACGGTATCGGGTGACCTTTGTAAAAGAAATGGATCTTTAAAAGGAATTTAACGTACGTAGTACTTTAGGGTTAACACCCGGACTTTGGCATAAAAATGAAAGTACTTTGAGTTGTGTATAACTTGCCTATGCTTGTTGTTGAAGCTTGCTATGCTTGTTGTGAAACTTGCCTATGCTTGTTGTGATAGCCTTTGTTGTATTTGTACTCGCGTCTAGATGGAGGGCCGGTTGATTTGTTATGAACGATTCTACACCGAGTCCCACGAGATGGGCAGGGACACGTATTCCATCTGATTATACACCGAGTCCCACGAGATGGGCAGTGACACGTATTCCATCTGATTATACACCGAGTCCCACGAGATGGGCAGGGACACGTATTCCATCTGATTATACACCGAGTCCCACGAGATGGGCAGGGACACGTATTTCATCTGATTATACACCGAGTCCCACGAGATGGGCAGTGACACGTATTCCATCTGATTATTCACCTATACCCACTGGAGTGGCAGGGACACGTATATCATATGGTTATCATACATCTCTCCTGCTTTATATAGACTATTATGATTTCATTTACGCCTTTTACGCCACATACTTGGTACTCAGATCGACCTCCTTCGGGCCGCGTCACGCCGCAGTGTAAGTACATCGGTTGTGGATCCTCGCTCATAGGATCACAATTCAGCGTGTCGGGAAGCCCCATTTCTTCGGAGGCTTATCTTTTGGTATGTTACCACGAGTGCAGATTCTTATACATCTGAGGTATGGTGGGCCTGTCCTGTTATATTTGTAAAAATCTTAGAGGCCTGTGAGTATTGTGGCGGGTTTGTAAAAAGGATAATTGTTCGGTATTTATGTATATATATGATGAAGGCAATCGCTTTGGTTGGCTGCTTATTTATCTTGTCTCTTAATTCATGTTCATGTTTTTATTTCCGATTTTCTCTCGATGTTGTATCACTAGGGTGCCCGGTAAGGCACCGCCACGGCCCGGTTCGTCGTGACACCAAAGAATCGATCCCGCTTACCGTGTTGTACCACCCATGCTGCCTCTAGACGGACAATCCCTCTTCAAGTGGCCCAGCTGGCCACAAGAGTAACAACCTCCTGCAGGAACACGACACTCGCCTGGGTGAGACCTACCGCATCGAGCACACCGAGGTGTGGGTGGTCTCGATCGGCGAGATCTCTCGCCTCCTCAAACCTCAAGTCCCGGAGCCACGACCGCTCCTGAATGACCTTGCTGATCAGATCTCCTACCAGAAAACCGTGACGGAGCACTCTGTGCTGGCTGGAAAGTGGACCCAGTCTGCTGCTGAGGCTGTCCGCCTCGAAAACCGCCCCGAGACCCTGATGTCCTGGCCCTCTTGGGCTGGCCTGCGTCAATCTGGTCTTCCTTCTCTCTATTCTCTATCCCCTGCGCAAAGGCCTGCATCCGGGCGATGTCCATACCGGGCTGAAGAGCCACACCCAAACATGCTGTAATCATATGACGGTCTAGCCCCATCACATATCGATGAACTCTATCCGCCATGTCAGCTACAATAATATGAGCATGCCTGGCCAAGGAGTCAAACTCAGTGTCAGACTCCTAACGCCCTCCCGCTCGCCTCAAGGTCAAGAATCTGTCTACCCGGCTCTCTCATCTCGGGAGGCAAAAGTGATCCATGAAGGCCTCAGAACTCCTCCCAAACACCGGAAGAGCATCGTCACCTCTCGAAACCAACCACGACTCAAACCGGTTCAACGCAATATCGCAGAATCCAGAAGAGGCTAGTGTAACGGACTGTCTCAAGCCCTAAGAACTCGCATGGTCCGTCAGAGTCGCCGAATGAACTCCTCGCGATCCTCATCGCACCTCGAACCATAAAACTCGGTGGATGACATCCCGTAAAATCCCTAATCCGCAAACCGCCGACTACAGGGTGGTCGCCGCTTCGCTTGCCGCCCGACTACTATCTCGGTCAATAATCGACCGCTTCCCGTAGTCTCTATACTCGCACTGGTTGGGGAACCTGAGGGTGCAGTATCGGGACCTCTGAGCTACCGCCGCCTCGGCCTTCTAAAATCGCAGCGTGGCTGAACTTGCCGACCCGCCTACCACCTCGTGCATAATCAGGCTCGAGCCCGTAACACTCCTCAGATCGCTAGCGCCTCCGCCGCCGCTTTGCCCTTCGGGCTCGTCGCCTTTGTGGAGGCATAGTTGTTTCATAAGAAGAGGTCGGAGAGGATTCAACCTAATAAGACACTCTCTAATGCACGATCTCGCAGAGAGAAGAATGGAAACTAATCATAAATGTCCCGCAGCCTCCCGATTATAGATGTGGTGCACAACACACCAATAATCAAGACTCTACTAGACACTGCGTAGACACTTTCCGAGGACTAACTGCTCTGATACCACTTATGTCACGACCCGACCCCGGGCCGCGACTGGTGCCCTACCCGGGCACCCCTGTCTGTATACATCAGGGAATAGCAGCGGAACATACACAACATAAACACAGTGTAAACAATATATCAACACAAAGCAGCCGATAAGGCCGCTTTCCATAATATAAACAAAGACAAAAGTACAACTTTACAACTCGCTTCTTACCCAACCACATATGTGAATACGCACTTAGAACAATAACAATCGTATGGACAGTGGCTCGCCATACCCCGAATGTACATAATCTACAACATCAGGGAAAGACTGTACCAAAAGACAGTCAAGACTCCGGAGAATGGAGCTTAAGACGTCTGTTAATTGATCCTAAGAGTGTGGATCCGCAACTCGCTACCCTTTCTCGCAGATGAACGCAGCCCCGAAGGGGGTCGACACAATATGTACTAAGTATGCAAATCGAAAGTACTCAGAATTACAACATAAGTTTAAAAGAAAGCCGAGACATGTATGCTAACAAAATTACAAGACTCGCCTTTACTAACAATGAGAGTATAAATAGGTGTATACTTACAACGAAAAATAGGATTGGAATCCTACTCCGGACTATTTCACCCGATAGGTCCAGTGGACCTGCATGAGGTATTCCTCGCATGGGACTATTTCACCCGCATAAGCCCTTACGGACTCGCATGAGGTATTCCTCGCATAGGCTGGACCCGCCCGCATGGGACTATTTCACCCGCATAAGCCCTTACGGACTCACATGAGGTATTCCTCGCATCGTGGTTAGCAAATCCACGGAAATATACAATGCCACAATCCCGGGGAATGACCCCGCAACGAATAATATATCACTAGCCCAAATCCGGCTATCACACATAACATAAGCTCTATCGGCTTATCATACAATATATAAGCAAGTTAAGAAATCCCCTAACTTCTTACTATTCTTGTTCATATGCACTCTCATTTTAGTTTACTTAAGGCACTAACATGTCTTTATGAAATTCCGGGAATTTAACCCAAAGTACTACGTACTTCTATTCTTTTAAAATGACTCATTTCATTATAAAACTTCCAAGATACTAATAGCCGTAGTATCAAGTGACAATTTCTTTTCAAGACAAGTCACAATACTTTTAGAAATAAAATATGGATTCTAAATCAAGTGACTCGTGTCTTATAAAACCTTAGGCAATTGATGCCTTAAAATCGAATTGCCTTCCATTAAATCAAGTCATTTATCTTTCCATAAAGTCAATATAACCAACTCCCCATAAAGTCGTTATATTCACTTTATACCTTAGTCGTGTACAATTTCCTATCCAAGGGACTTATACGTTTTTAAAACGACACAAGTATTACATACTTTAAAAAAAATTCAAGTCCCTTATCTTTACCAAGACTTAAGACATCTTTAATATTCTCAAAGAAGTGAGTTAATCTCCTAACTCACCCGACTTGGCATTTCATAAAACAAGTAAAGAATGTCAAAGTCTTGTACGTCTACCGTACTATATACGTGAAACTAGTCATGCTCAAAGGATAGGAAAAGTTCTACATACCTTGTCGGGTCAAACCACTTGCCAAGTACAAAGTCCCGCCCGTAGTATATCAACCTATAATATTCACAATACGTCTATTAACGCCTTACTCCAAAGGTAGAATACTATAAGTGTAAAGTCTCCATTTTCTACGGAAAATCGGACAGCACCTCCTTTGTATTTACTCACTTTGCCACCTTTTTCAAGGCCGAAATACAATAACCAAACAGCCCCAATTGGCTCACGAATATATAGAAGGTAGTCCAATACAAATGAATAACTAAACAGCCCCAATTGGCTCACAATTATATAGAAGGTAGTCCAATACAAATGAATAACTAAACAGCCCCAATTGGCTCACAATTATATAGAAGGTAGTCAATACAAATGAATAACTAAACAACCCCAATTGGCTCACAATTATATAGAAGGTAGTCCAATACAAATGAATAACAAACTAATACAAACTACAAGTCCAAATTTGGCCACCTTGAGTTCAACAATACCAATTCTTATCCAATTTCCATTCAATCCAAATTGGTAGCATAGTATGATATCAAGTCGCATTTGGTTATAACTACCATAATCTTCAAGTCAATAACATGCGACGATTCTAACAACGATTAAATTGTAATTCCACTTAGTCATGGCTTACATTACATTTCGGATTTCCAAGGCTATAATCAATCCATAATCCTTATAACTTCAATATAACAACTTCATGCTCGCAACATACAAAGCTAACAACAACAATAAAAATAATCTTGTAATACTTTCAAAGAACAAGATTATACCTCAACGATTCTTAATCCAACTCCAATCCGAAGTCACTCCTTAGTAGTTTAGAGCCTCTCCAAGACACTTCAATCCGCTTGTTGAGACCCTTAGAACAACACCAACAATTATCCTTCAAAACTCCAAACAAAACCTAGAAAGACCATTAGGTTTTCGTTTGCGACTAACCCGAAAACAATCTTTTTCCAAGATTTTTCTATAGAGATATGCTTACACTACCCTCAAGAACCTTGGTTTAAAGTGTGGAATCAAATGGACAAGAAACGAAAATTTTTCTTTCTTTTTTTCTTGGTGAACCCGAGAGCTTGCTCTATGTTCATCCAAATTTTGTGTAAAATCTTCTAAGTGTTAAGTACTCACTTGCTACTAGTATTATATAAAGGGTCATGGAGGGTTAAGATGCATCCAAATGGTTGGCTTGGATAATCTCTTAGCAAAATATCAAGACTTATTGACCATTTGACTTAGTCAAGATTGTCAAGCCACAACTTGCAAGACTTTAGTCATAGAAGACTTATGGTCAATGACCATATTGGCCATGCCATTTCGTCCAAGGCATTGCTAAGGGGGGGTGACACGTGTCGCCCTCCCTTTCGTCACAACACTTACGTTTTCCGACAATTTCCATAATTTCCGATAAATTTACAAGTCTCAAATCTTAACACTTGTGAGTTATTACTTATGTTCTTAAAACATGTCCTGCAATTACGAGGTGTAACATTTTACCAGGCAGGGATAGGAACCCAGGTGAGTCTCAGTATTGCATTCACCCTCGGGCCGACGGACAAACAGCGCGTTGTACCCAGATATTTGAGGATAGGTTACGGGCCGGTGTTTTGATTTCAAGGGAGTGGTGAGGATTATTTGCCTCGTGTTGAGTAGGTATTATAATAGCTACCATTTCAGTTTTCGAATGGCGCCTTACGAAGCCTTGTATGGGCGGAAGTATAGGTTGCCGGTCGATTGGTTCGATGTTGGCAAGGTTCAGATAGTTGGTCCATACTTGATTCAGCAGAATGAGGATAAGGCGAAGCTTATCCAGAGGAGGTTATTAGCAGCTCAGAGTCAATAGAAGTCTGGCAGATAATCGGCATCAACACTTGGAATTCGTGTTGACGTGGCCTTCAAGGTACCACCTGGCGGTGTGACGAGATTTGGAAAGCAAGGGAAACTTAACCCGAGGTACTTTGGGCCTTTTCAGATCGTTTGTAGAATAGGCCAGGTTGCCTATAAGTTAGCACTGTCGTCCGACTTAGGAGGCAGTACGTCCGGTCTTTCATGTTGCTACGATTCGGAAGAGTATCGAAAATTCATCCAGAGTGTTCCCAATTAATGACGACCAAGTTGAGGATAGTAACCCCGAGATGTTAAAAACTGAAGCAATGATAGAAATGTGACACGTATATTAGGAACAGTTCGAGTGTACGAGGAGAGTACGATGAGTAAGAAAAGAGGCGAAGATGTGTTAAGAAGATGGAAGTGTCCTTTTTATAAGTAAAGATGTGAAGAAAGTATCCTTTGGACCATGGGTGGAGCTAATGGAATTGATATACGCTTTAGAGATGATTCTTCGTTGGCTCGGATGTGCGTTTTCGCGCGTATGTTGTATTATGGCCATGTGTGTCAGAATTGGTTTCGTAAGTATAAGAGGGAAGACTATACCGGCACAGAATTAATCTCAACCCTTGGTTGTGCTATATAAACCCCCTTAGTGGATGAAAATCAGCCACACTTAACATATTACAAGACTTGAAAAACATTTCCTCTCCCTCCTTCTCTATCTTGATTTCGCCCAACCCCTCCCCTAACCAAATGTTGTCCAAAAATTCTTAAACTTATAAGTGTTCTTCCTTAATGTGTTAGGAAGATTATTAACCAAGAGTTAGACAAGATTTCACACCCCTAGCCTCAAAAACCTCCCCTTGGCCGAGAGTAGGCAGATTTTCGAAACTGTTTTGGGCAGATTCTTAGTCAAGTTTGGAAAGGAATATCTCCTAGCATATAAGGAGTTTTTGGGTGTTTCAAAAGCCTAAAATGAAGTTCGTCGAGTCTAGTTTCTAACGCAACCAACCACTTGTCGATAGGACACTGGAGTAGAGAGTTATCGACGTTTCAAGTTCAGATGACGAAGCAGTAGCTAAAAATCTGGACAGTCACGTTTTTTGGACTATCTTGAGGTAATGAACCTTAACCTCTTTGTGAATTTGATTATTATGTATATATGGATATTATACATATATTGGAAGTATATTATGGACTATAAGATATAAAGAAAGATTTGGATCTTGTTAATATATTAAAAAGAGAATTGGCATGTTAGCCATTAAAATGGTAAAATGTATCCATTACTTGCTAAGAAGTTAACAACAAGGAAACTATAACTTATATAAAGATTGGAATATAAGTTGAAGGACTAATGAAGTAATTGGATAAGTATTATTGTAAAAGTTGGCCAAGGACCCCAACTTAAGGACCGTATCTACTTTGGACTTTTTACTTTGGACTTCTTTACTTATTGTTATTATGAAGGGAGATAGTAAACCGCGTTATCGTTTGGGCGTGTTATCCCCTTCTTTTACTTATTGTTATTATGAAGGGAGATAGTAAACCGCGTTACCGTTTGGGCGTGTTATCCCCTTCTTTACTTATTATTATTATGAAGGAGATATTGTTAATCGCGTTCCGTTTGGGTGTGTTATCCCCTTCTTTACTTATTATTATTATGAAGGAGAGATTGTTAATCGCGTTCCGTTTGGGCGTGTTATCCCCTTCTTTACTTATTATTGTTATGAAGGAGAGATTGTTAATCGCGTTCCGTTTGGGCGTGTTATCCCCTTCTTTAAATTTCGGTATTATTGCACCTTAATTATAGTATGTTAATTACGGTTATCGGGCCTTGGAAAAGGTGGAAAATTGAGTAGAAACGGGGGAAGTGCTGCCGAATTTTCCGTAGAATATGGAACCTTGTACTTAGAAATATTCTACGAAGAGATCTAGAAGTTAATAGACGTTCTATGGCCATTATAGGTTGAAGTACTACGAGTAGTGTATTCTACTTGAAGGGTGGAAAAGGCTAGAAAGGTTATAGTACTTTGGAGCGTTTTGCTAATTGTCGATAATCGTCGCGAGGTATGTGAACCTCTTC
Source organism: Przewalskia tangutica (assembly GCA_029844215.1). Taxonomy (NCBI): domain Eukaryota; kingdom Viridiplantae; phylum Streptophyta; class Magnoliopsida; order Solanales; family Solanaceae; genus Przewalskia; species Przewalskia tangutica. The sequence continues at coordinate 86,821,172 of CM056726.1, read as the reverse complement.
CTATCCTTTCTAGCATGATTATTTTAAACTATGTAGTACGGTAGACGTACGTGTGCTAAACGAATTTGGTTGGTTTAAAACATAAAGTGTTATAATGGCTTTATGGGAAGTTAATTATAACAACTTTATGTAGGTAAAGGAATGGTTTATAATCCTCGGAAAGTGTCTACAGACCGTGTCTAGTAGAGTCTTGATTATCGATGTGTTGTGCACCACATCTATAATCAGGAGGCTGCAGGACATTTAGGATTGGTTTCCATTCTTCTCATCCTGAGATCGTGCCTTAGAGCTGTGTTGTAAGTTGGACCCCTCTGACGTATCTCGTTTTTACCAGTTATGCCTCCGCGCAAGGCAACCAGAGCCTGGCAAGGCAGCCGAGGTGCCGCTAGTGAGATACAGAGGAGAGCACGAGGGCGCAGCCCGCACAAGACTGAGGTTGTGCTTGACGGCGGGTTTCGCGACGCCGCCAAAGACCAAAGAGAGTTTAGAGCCGCAGCAGATGGCTGATGAGACTACAAGACTGAGCCTCCAGCCCCACACCGAGCGGAGATGGGTCGCGAGATGGCCCGATTATCGCCGTGGTCGTGGCCGATATGAGGATAGGCCGACGCAGCAGCTCAGCCCAGAGCACCGCGGTTCACCCCGAGCGTATAGTTTGAGGCTACGGACTTTCCGAGTTGTAGCCCGCGAGTTTTACGGTCGAGGCTCGAGGATGATCCGCAGGAGTTCATCCGGCAGCTTCTGCGATCACGCGGTGATCAAGGCTTCAGAGACCGAGTTCGTGACCTTTGGTTCGTGATCGGCCGCGTGATACCGCAGCCGATTGGTTTGATTCACGGAGCTTTCCCGGGAGAGCATGCACTCCAGCAGTATGGGATGAGTTTTCGGGGCTTTTCTCACGCACTTCTTGCCTCCGCATGGCGAGGGCACGGCCGGCTGATTTTTGTTATCGAGACAGCAGGGCGACCGTCAGGAGTACAATGTCGAGTTCGATTCTTTGGCTCGAGCATGTCCCTCGCGCTTAGTTGCAGATATGGAGGATAGGGTGCATCGCCACGCCACCGGGCTTGATGATTATATGGCGAATCTTGTGCGGGTGTTTCTCTTCAACCCGCGCCCGTTTGGTGGCGGGATCGGTGGTGGTCCTCCGTGGTAGGTCACGAGGGTGTTAGGCCCATGTTTAGTTAACCATCGCACGAGTTCGTGGATGCGTCGACCGAGGTCGGGCCGATGGGTCACCCATCGTGTTTTTAGTCGTGACCGTTGCGCAGCCGTGATATATCGTAAAGGTTGTAAGGTCGCACGGTGCCTACCTTCACCTTATGACATGATGGAGCCTGTGGTATGGCCGCTTTTTTTCCGGAGGTTTTACCAGCAGGTTAGGAACTCAAAGTGAGTCTCGTATCGCGCTCATCCTCGGCCAAGATTTGGATTTCAGGGGTAGCGGTGAGGATCGTTGCCTCCTGTTAGGAAGTGTTTTATAGCTACCATTTCAGTATTGGATATCGCCGTATGATGCCTTGTAGGGGCGGAAGTATAAGTTGCCGGTCGATTGGTTCGATGTTGGCAAGGTTCAGATAGACGGTTCATACTTGTTTCAGCAGGATGTGGATAGGGTGAAGCTTATCCAGAAGAGGTTATTGGCACTCGTAGTCAGCGTAAGTCGTGCGACGACGCTTAGAGTTCATATTGACGGTGAGTCTTCTTGAAGGTGCCACCCCGGAAAGGGTGTGACGAGTTTTGGAAAACAGAGGGAACTTAGCCCGAGTTACTTTGGGCCTTTTCAGATCAGGTGAAGATTAGGCCAGGTTGCCTATATGTTAGCTTTGCCGTCCGACGTAGGAAGCAGTACGTCCGGTCTTTCATGTTGTTGTGTACGGAAAAGTATCGGAGGTCCATCCAGAGTGTTCCCAGTTAATGATGACCAAGTTGGAGATAATAACCCCGAGATTCGGAGACGGAAGCAGTAACAGAAATGTGGTAAGTTATGAGAAAGAGTTCGAGTGTACGAGAAGGGTACGACGAGAAAAGGAAGAAGCGAGCATGTGTTGAGATCATAGATGTGATCATTTCTTTTGAAAAGAGAAGGTGCGAAGGGAGCATATTTTAGCCCTTGGATAGAAGCTTTTGTGATGTTAGAGGTGATTCCTCGTGGACTTGAATTAAGTATTTGCGCGTGTGTTATTTTATGGCCAGGTGTGGCTTGATCGTTTTCGTAAGTATAGTAGTGAAGACTATACTGACGCATGTTTGTTTTGAGACTTGAGAAGGAACATTCGGGACGAATGTTTCTAAGGAGGGGAGAATGTTATACCCCGTAGTTCCGGAGTACGTATGTGGGGACGTATATACGAGTGTATACACCCTAATTAGGGTAAGATTGATAGAATTGTTTTCCGACGGAAGTTATTTCGAACCTTGTGAAGAAAATTTACGTTTTCGATATTTTTTCGACTATGGAATTCTTCCGAGAGATAAAATATTTTAGATCAATAGGAGGGCGACAAGTGTCACCCCTAGATTGGGCCAAGTGGACGAAATGGAATAAACGTGTAATGTGCTAAGTGATCCTAAGGTGACTAATCCAACCAGCAAATAAAGTAGATAAGTATTGAGGGGACAACATTATTAATAAGTCATTATTATGTAACCAAGGGGTTACACGTATATAAGAGGAAGCCAACTAGTGATGAATTGATTAGAAAATTCATATCAGTAAGAAAACATTCTTAGTTGGCCATTTTAGTACTTTGTCCATTTTCCTTGACGAAGTAGTTTATGTGGTTCATTATTTCGTGTGTAGTCTACATCGAAAACTACTCATATTGCTGTTATACTATGAGTAAGGTAGGAATTAAAATAGATCCATGTTTTTATGAAAATCCTCCAACCTTTCTTATTTTGAAGCAAGAAAGGCGTATATTTTAGTTTTGGGTTAAAAGGGTTGATAACGAAAGGTTGTTCAATCCTGGGGATATTTTTCATCGAATGAGCGCTCCAATCGTTGAACCGAAAAGACTAAGTATATTGTTATTTGGAACACAAGAAATTGGAGCTAAAAGCACAAAGGTTTGGAGCTAAGACTTGCTTTGGAAAGACTTTAAAATCTTGGATATTGTTGGGCTAGTACTGAGGTGGAAGGCTAGCCGGGTTAGCGGTGGAGCTATTTGCTAATAGTCGATAATCGTCGCGAGGTATGTGAACCTCTTCCTATCTCTTCTAGCATGATATGTGAACTATGTAGTACCAGACGCATGGATGCTAAATGTATTGATTGGTTTTAAAACATAAAGTGTTATAACGGCTTTATGGGAAGTTGGTTATAACAGCTTTATGTAAGTAAGAAAATACTTTGTGGTTTTAAAAAGGTAACTGATTTGAACTATAACTGGCTTGTTATGTGATAATAAAGAACTTGAAGTATTTCAAAAGATTTCTGAATCATTTAGAAAGAAGAGTAATACTTGGTTTTTGAAAACTTAAGAGTTGTACTAGCTTTATGGGAAGTTAGGTATAACGGCTTAAGAATGTTTTACTGATTTCGGAAATCAGAATGTGTATCGACAAACCACTGCAGCGTTAATAAGAGGAAATGTTTTGACTAATTAAGTATTATTAAAACCAGTAGAAACCTCTATCTGCATAGAAGCTAAGATGAGACAAAATGATATTACATTTCCTAGATCATGGCTGCTTTAATAAGATTGATTATGAACAAGAATAACCTACTCACATATAAGGCCTATGTTTCTCAGATTGTTTTAAAAGAGAATTATATTATTAAGTAGTTAATAATATGAATTACGAAACCTTTCGAAAATGAGAAACTTGAACATTTGAAATTAGGCAAACTTGAACGTTTGGAAAATAATGTTGTTACTTGATTTTACAAAGTAAGTGTTTTGGTTTACTTGAAAGATAGTAACCCTATACTGATACGGCGATTACTGCGTGACTTTATGTGAGTAACTTAACTTGATTGTATTAGTTTGTGATAGCCTTGTAATGCTTTCTTGTTGATTCGATAAGTAAACATGTTAGGATGCTACGTGTGTTAGTATCTTGTGGTTGTTGTGGAAGGGGGTCACTCTTGATTGTGCTTACGTTGTTAAACGTTAAGCCCGTTGTACTATTATTGTATCACATACCCCCTTGACTTATTATACCGAGGGCTTGCCACCCTTGATGCGGGTCTATACGGCCTATGCAAATTTGTGACTATGCGAGTTGCGAGCTCCGTGATTGATCATTCCGGTGTTTAGCCTGACGCGGATGCCCTATGCGGTCCTCGAGGGACTATGCGGTCCTTGAGGGCTATGCGCGGGTCGCGAAGTCCAGCGGATACCGAGGGTTAAGTCGCCGACGCGGGTATACCTCGGGTGGTTCAGGACCATGATTCGAGGAATACCTCACGCAGTGCGCGTGTGACCTATGCGAGCTGCGGTAAGTTCCAGGATAGACGCGACGCGATATCGCGCGAGTGGCCGCCTTCGATCATGTGGTGCGGTTTAGAAAGACCTCGTGATACGCTTTATGGTATTTTTGGCATCGCTGGTCTTAGTAGTCGGCTATGCCTTCGCATTACCCCGCACGGCTCTATTGTGATGACTTTGGGCGTGAGTCCTCGACTTGACACGATCGCTTATTTATTATGAATCGTAGTTGGTTATCATACATGTCTCCCGCTTTGTATAGACTACTATGATTTCATTTACGATTTTCGCCACATACTTGGTACTGTTATCGACCTTCGGGCCGCGTCATGCCGCAGTTGAGGTACTCCTATTGTTGATCCCCGCTCTTAGGATCACAGCGCGGGGAAGCTCCGCTTTCCGGAGGCTTATCGGTGGTATAGTCCCCGTCGTTGTAGGTACTTACATTCGTGGTATGGCGGGGCCCCGTCCCGCCATTGTTGTCATATCATTCTTAGGTGCAGTAGTACTATTGTGGCGAGTTGTAAGAGGATGAATCGCTCGGATTTAAGTTTTTATATATATATACGCCGAAGGCAAGTTTTCTCAGATAAACCGGTTTACACTTCATATTATTTCATGTCATGTTTTATATTCCACTGATTACTCGATGTATGTATCACTAGGTGCCCGGTAAGGCACTACCACGCCCCTGCCTGGTCGTGATGATTAATTATAACAACTTTATGTAGGTAAAGGAATGGTTTATTGATTTTTAAAAAAGATAAGAGACTTGACTTATACTTGACTTGATTTGATATGTGAAGAACTTGAATTGTGTGGAAAGTTGTGAAACCTCATTCGTGAGTAATGAGTACTTGTTTTCGAATAATAATGTTATATTGATTTCGGAAATGAGAATAAGTATCGAACAAACCATCGCAAATAATAAAGGAAAAAGTAACGACAATTAATTATATTGAGTAATGAGTACTTGGTTTCGAATAATAATGTTATATTGATTTCGAAAATGAGAATAAGTATCGAACAACCCACTGTAGCGTTAATAAAGGAAAATATATTGACAAATAATTAATATTATTAAAACAAGTAGAAACCTCCATCTGCATAGAAGCTAAGATAAGACAAAATTGTATTACATTTCCTAGATCATGGTTGCTTTAATAAAGTCATTAATAACAAGTATTGATTTTTCTTAAATTCCAAAGTAAGGAACTTGATTTCTAAAAGAAAAGAGACTTGAGGAATTGAAGTGTTTTTGGTTTAAAAGAAAGGCATGGTTTTGTCTTAAATGGGTTTAAAAAGAAGGTATGGAAATTGTTTTGGTTTACTTAAAGATGATAGTTACTCTATGTTGATACTACGAGTATCGTGTGACCTTCGTAAAAGAAATGGATCTTTTTGAAAGAATTAAAGTACGTAGTACCTTGGGGTTAAAACCCGGTTTTGTTGTAATAAAATGAAAGTCTATAAGTACGTTGAACTTGCTTATGATTGTTGTGATAGCCTTTGTTGTGCAAGTGTTTTGATTCTGTGCTACCGAGTCTCTCGATTGAGGGCCGGCTGTGTGGTTGATTGATGGACATACTGACACGATGGGTGGCCCACGGGTATGCTTCCACTATATCGATCCTTTTGGACATACTGACACGATGGGTGGCCCATGGGTATGCTTCCACTAGGAGTGTTATCTTGTTATTTGCTTTGGACATACTGACACGATGGGTGGCCCACGGGTATGCTTCCACTATGAGTGTTATCTTGTTATTTCCTTTTGGACATACTGACACGATGGGTGGCCCACGGGTATGCTTCCACTAGGAGTGTTATCTTGTTATTTGCTTTGGACATACTGACACGATGGGTGGCCCACGGGTATGCTTCCACTATGAGTGTTATCTTGTTATTTCCTTTTGGACATACTGACACGATGGGTGGCCCACGGGTATGCTTCCACTAGGAGTGTTATCTTGTTATTTGCTTTGGACATACTGACACGATGGGTGGCCCACGGTATGCTTCCACCATGAGTGTTATCTTGTTATTTCCTTCGACATACCGACACGACGAGTGCCCACGGTACGCCCACTGTGAGTGTTATCTTGTTATTTGCTTTGACATACCGACACGTTGGGTGGCCCACGTATGCTTCCATTACGGGTGTTGTTTTACATCATGTATCGCCGGTGAGGAAGGAATTCCACCGCATGATTGATATTGTGGGCACGAGAACCATGGTTATATTTGAGTGATGACTTTAAGGCGTGAGTCACGACTTGACACGATCGCTACATATTGTATATCGTAAATTGGTTATCATATATGTCTCTGCTTTATATAGACTATTATGATTTCACTTACGTATTTTGGCTTCACATACTCTGCACCAATCGACTTCTATTTCGGGTCGCTCATGTCGCACGTTGAGGTACGTAGCTGGCGATCCGCACTCTGGATCACCGCTCGATTCTTGAAAGCTTCATTTCTCGGAGGCTTTGTCTTTGGTATACCCCGGCATTGTAGGTACTTGTACATTCGTGGGTATGGCGGGGCCCCGTCCCGTCATAGTTGTGTTACATTCTAGAGTCCTGTAGCATCTTGTGGCGGTGGTTCATAAAGGATGTAATCGCTCAAGTTTTGTTTATATATACATGCCGAAAGACGACATTTTCTTGGTTAGACTGTTCTTACTCTTTATTGTTCATGTCTTTGTTTTTATATTCCGCTGGTTACTCTGATGTATGTCTACTTAGGTGCCCGGGTAAGGCACCGCCACGGTGGCCGCATAATTCCGGTCGACCGGACAACCGACCGAGAAATTCGTCCCGGTCTTCGTCCGTGTTTTTAATAATTCGGTTTCCGGTCGGCCCGGTCCTGTGTTCGGTCCGGTCGAGTTCGGTCCATTCCGACCAAAATATTTTTATTTTTTTTTATTTTTTTTATAATATATATATATAATATATATTGAATTATATAATTCCTAATATATATAATATATATAATTTATAATTTTCTAAATTCTAATATATATAATTCCTAATTTTCTAAATTTCTAATATATAACATTATATAATTCCGTTAAGTTCCGGCCTGCTTTATTTTTAAAATTGAATTACCAATACCGAAATTGACATTCTGACGGTGCCACGAAATTTTTACGTTGAAATCTATTGTACATCGCAAGATATTTTGATTTGAAAATGGGAAAACGTAACGATTTGGGGAAAAGAGAAATTGAGGGCAAGATGGACGCTTTTTGGAGAAATCGGACGAATCAAACCGCTTATGCAGTTTGCCACCCCGTGACGAAAAATACGCGAAGTCAAAAAATAAATTAGGTAAAACGGACGTCCGAGCGCAAAGTTATGACCAGTATAAAGTTTGATCAATTTACAACCTATATTTCATATGCCAATACGTCCGTGGCGGAGGATCGGGCACTCGTGGGGTTGGTTGGGGGGGGAAATCACCCGGTCCAATCGGTCGAAACCCGATCGGACCGAATTGATCGATCGACCGACCGACCGAGAAATTCGGTCCGGTCTTCGTCCGATAATCCCGTTGGCGTCCGGCCCGGTCCGGTTCGTTCCGGTCCGGTCCGGTCCTGATCCTTTGTGCACCCCTAGTCACGGGCCCGGGATCGGGTCGTGACAAGATCATAACACTTGTTAGGGTTGGATGGAAGAGATCAAGCCAAGTGGCCCTTGGACTTAGTCAACAATATCAAGCTCTTTAATTAGCAAGACTTGGTCATCTTAACATTGGCCAAATGACCATTTTACCCTTGTATTAAATCGAGCAAGCCATGTGGGGGTGCCATGTGTCGCCCTCTCATTCGTCCATAAAATTTCGTAGCCCTCGTGGGCCCCACAAAACGTAAAATTCCTCGGGTGGGCCCCACGTGACCAAATCCGTAAAAAATAAATTTCCATAATGAAAATAAATTCCATACTCTTCAAATAATGTATTTTGAGAATCTAATTCTCACCAACGAACATTTTTCCTTTCCGACGTTCGGAAGATTTTTCCTTCGGAAAAACAATTCCTTCTTTCCGTACCAATTTCAAGTATTGTGTTTCTTATGTACATTCTCTTAAACATGTTCTTGAATTACGGGGTGTAACATTCTTTCCCCCTTAGAAACATTCGTTCCCGAATGTTCTTTCGGAGTCCAATCTAATTAGATAGCGACATAGTCTCCTTTATCGCACTTTCATACAACATATGCCACCCATGGCCACATAACAATACTTATACTAAAATATCAACCTTGGCACTCACGAAGCCAACTATTCCATACTCATAATGACCTCAAAGTCTGTCGTAATCATCTCTACTAGGTCTACTAGGGTCTGAAGACTGTATCATCACCGGGCAAATCTCATATACCCGCTCAGCTACCACCCCAAACACTCACGGGTGTAGTTACCTCGAAAGGTTCTTATGGATTCATGCTCTATTCTTCTACACTTGGTTGCTATCTTTCTTCGGTCGCATTTCTTCCGTACTTCCAACTCATACTAACATACATACATAACCTCCATCCCGATTCTGCCCTCCAATATTTGGAGTCATTCTATTAAACAATATAAGGCCATTTCCGGCTCTCACGACCTGGTTCCGGTGGAACGCGTCCACGAACCCGTAAAACAATTAACTAGACTTGAGTCTTGCACCCTCGTTACCCTGTTACGTAGCAGAACTACTACCAACTGATCCCACTCCATTTCAAACTGTCACGACCCGAACCCGGGCCCGTGACTGGTGCCTTACCCCGGGCACCCTAGTGATACAACATCAGAGAAAACCTGTCACGACCCGAACCCGGGCCCGTGACTGGTGCCTTACCCCGGGCACCCTAGTGATACAACATCAGAGAAAAACCAGCGGAAATAAAAACTCAAGAATGAAAACAGTGAAATAAGAAAGTAGGCTAACCCAAACGGTTACCTTTTTTATACATAATTTAAAACTTGAACGATATCCCATACAACCCCGCCACAACAAAGGTTACTGCACTTAAGAATTTGAAACCATAATGACGGACAGGCCCCGCCATGCCCCGAATATACAAAAGTCAACTACTTGTGGAACCGTATCACGTGACAAGCTTCCGAGATATGGAGCCTTTCGAGAACCGAACAATGATCCTAAGAGAGTGGATCGCCAGTTATGTACCTCAACTCGCGACATGAACGCAGCCGGGCGAGGTCAAGACAACAGTACCAAGTGAATCAAAAATACCGTAAATGAAATCATAATAGTCTATATAAAGCAGAGACATGTATTATAACCAAATTACAAAGACCACAACATATAAGCGGTCATATCAAGATAGGACTCATGCCCGTGAAATCATCACTCAAATACAACCCGAATTTAACCCGCACAAAGCGCCGCACGCCCGACATCTTACCTCGGTATAAGCATGGCCTCGAACCGCCCTAGTGGCCCATACCCGTGGACCATCCAACGTGTCGGTATGCCCAAAGGAGATAACAAGATAACAACTCGTGGAAGCATACCCGTGGGCTACCCAACGGCTCGGTATGTCCAAACAACTAACAAGAGAATACTCACCGTGGAAGCATACCCGTGGGCTACCCAACGTGTCAGTATGTCCAATCAAATAACAATAATAACACCCCTAATGGAAGCATACCCGTGGGCTACCCAACGTGTCGGTATGTCCATCAATCAACCAGATAGCCGGCCCCCCAACGAGAGACGCGGTAGCACAGAAATACAACACTTGCACACAAAAGCTATCACTACAAGCATAGGCCCGTTACACACAACTCAAGGTGCTATAAATACTTCTTAACACAACGTCAAGTATACCATTTAAAACCCAAGTACTTAACCCCTTTAGGATCAAGGTACTCCTACCTTTTATAAACAAGTCACTTATGTTTTTCCATCACAAGGAGTTCAATATTTGAAAACGAGTTACTTCCCTTTTCCCAAAATCGAATTACCATTTTAAATCTAATAATGAAACCATTTCTTTATTTATAAAGTCGTTATAACTAACCTCCCATAAAGCTATTACAACATTTTATGATTAATAAAACAAGTCAAGACAAAATCATGCCTTTCTTTTAAACCAAATACTTCAAATTCTTAAGTCTCTTTTCCTTTAGAAAATCGAATTCCTTACTTTGAAATTTATAAGAAGATCAAAACTTGATTTCAATAGTTCTTATTAGAGCAACCATGATCTAGGAAATGTAATACAATTTTGTCTTATCTTAGCTTCTATGCAGATGGAGGTTTCTACTGGTTTTAACATGATTAATGTCATTACTTCTTTCCTTTATCGACGCATCGCTTGTTCGATCCTTATTCCCATTTCCGAAATTGTAACGTTATTCTTTTAAAAACCAAGTATTCATATCTCACGAATTAGGTGTTATACTTTTCAACACCATTTGGGTCAATTACAAGTCACGTCTCTTATCTTTTGAAAACAACAAACCATTCTTTTAGTTACATAAAGCGGTTATAACAAACTTCCCATAAAGCCGTTATAACACTTTATGTTTTAAACCAACCAATTACCACTATAAACATTTATGAGACCAATAGGGCTCATTCTTTAACCACCGAAAAGTTCGCATTAACGGATAAGACTTTACTACTATTTTCACACAATGAAGCCCTTAACACTTCATATCAAGTCAAGGCACAAAAGGGAAATCAAATTCCTTTAACACTCAAGGTCTACCGTGACTATATATTTTACAAATAGTCATGTCAAGAGGATAGGAAGAATCACATACCTCGCGACGATTGTCGCATAATAAGCAAAATGCTCCACAAGACTATCGCCTCTTAAGTAGAATATGCTACCGTAGTACTTCAATCCTATAAGGTCATAAAACGCCTATCAAACTCTAGCTTCAACGTAGAATAACTAAGTGCAAAGTCCCCAAATTCTACGACAATTGACGGCACTTCCTTTGTCTTTACTAACTTGCCACCTTTGCTAAGGTCGAATTCAATAACCCAACGCCCCACACTAAACCAACCTTAAACCCTTTCAAATCTTTCAAATCCAAGTCCTTAGGTCTAACAGACATCTAGCCCTGCACCTCTTCAACAATTACAATCTTAAGGCTAACATGCCCATTTCGCTTTTAACAAGACAACAAGATCCAAATCTATACAATATAAAACAGCCTCGTGCTCAATTCTATACTACCACAATATAACAAACTTTAGGCTCAACTCTAAACTACTAAAATAAAATTTAAGGCTCACATCTATACTACTAAAATAAAATGCCTTAGGCTCATAACCAAGAGAAAGGGAAACTTTTACCTTAAGGAATAGCCCACAAAGCCCCTTTTTCTTCCACCTCTTCCGTCAAAATCTCCCACCAAGTACTCCACAAGTTTACCCACACTTTTTCTTCTTGCCGCCTCCAACAATCTCTCTAAAGCTAGGTTTTCTTCCAAAAACTAGAGAGAAGGGAGAGGGTTTTTCTTATGAGGGTTTGGAAATGAAATGAAATGGAATGGCCAAGTCTTCCAAGACTTGGCCCTAAAATAGACCACTTATCGATAAAAGGATGGGAGGGACACTTGTCACCCTCCCATAGGTTATGTTTAAATATCCCCTTTTTCGTCACTTATCGCAAAATTCGCCTTAGCCGCGGGCGCTTCTACTTCCAAAAATAAATCTTCCGTATGCCGCGCGCCCTCGCATTCGGCCGCGGCCAGCAACCCTGTGACTTCAAGATAATCGGCGCCGGCTCAGTAGTCGGCCATGCTGCACTTCAGACGAGAATCTGCACTGATCACGCACCAAACTTGAAACTTCCTTAACTTTTGACTCGATGTCCAAACGATTTAACGGTTTGTTGCGTTGGGATCTAGATTTAACGGACTACACATTAGGCCTTTTAAACACCTCGAAATTCTTAACAACTGGGGTACAACACTCCAAGGTAAACTCAAAATCCGTCCAACACATGTTGTCAACTTATCTATCAACTTTTCACATCTTAAATTCCTTGGTATGTTCTTATCTAACTCCTTGAATTTACGGGGTGTAACATTCTCCCCCGCTTAGAAACATTCGTCCCGAATGTTCCTTCTAAGTCTCCAAAACGCAGACGCCGGTATAGTCTTCACTACTCCACTCACACAAGAATCAGTTATGCCACTCAGGGACTTATCACTAGAAAAAAATACTCCCCACATACTATGTACTTCCGACAAAGATCACTGTAAAATCTTTTACTCTAGCCGGCCTTACCTCTAAGGTCTCGATTGTTATAATTTCTAAGGTTCAAAGTTTTTCTCATCCCCAGACTTACCCTCTTCACTAATCAGGCTTCTAAATCACACATTTTTAACACAAAGTTATCCGAACATAACACTTAACACATCACCCTACCATCAATGCATACAAGTCTCTAGAGGTTTAAGAATATACCTGTAACTACTGCTTTACTTTTCCCTTTTTGTCGTTCTACTCATGTTCCTTCCCTGCACGGCGCACAAAAGGAGGAGATGAATCAGCCACTGATCCCGGTCGAGTCTCTACATCCGCGCTTATCTCCGTGGACAATTCCTCGCAAATGGCCTCGCCGCCGCATACAAAACAAACCCCATTCCAAAGACGACACTCCCACCACGAGCCTACCACAACGACCACAACGAGTGGTGGTCCCATCCGACTAACGCCCCCGCTTCCCAAAAACTCAAACACAGGAGCCCCGACTTGCTCCTCGAATTCCCGAACGCCCGAAGATCGTGATAGAGCACTGCATCGGGCCGAGGTAAATAACTAGCTCGCCGCCGAGGTCGCCGCCGGCGTCACCAGAGGACTCTACCGCCCCGCCCTCTTCTCGATCTTGGTTATTCCGCCGACCTCACGCTTCATCACCGCCGCAGATAGTTCGACGCGCAATGTCCATGCCGGCCAAGAGCTACTGGCATCCTCCGCTAAATAATCATCGAGTCCGGTGACATAACTGCACTCTATACTCCATATTGGCCACCAAAGCGGACATACCGCCAATGAGTCAAACTCTACATTGTACTCGAATCAGGCGCCTCTTTGTCTTAGCATCAACAAACTGTCGGCCCGTGCCATCCTCATCTGTGGAGGCAAGAAAGGGCCAAGGAAAGCCTCGGAGAACTCACCCCAACCAGCTGGAGGTGCATGTTCCCCCCGGGACAGCTCCCACGAATCAAACCGATCCGATCGCAGATCACGCACCGGCGATGTGAACCCAAAACCACCGACTCGGTCCTCCAAGCTTGATCACTCATGATCCGTCAGAATCGCTTCGGATGAACTCCTGCGGATCATCCTCGTGCCTCGACCAGTAACTCAAAGTGGCTACAACTCGTAAAATCCCGTAGCCTCAAACTATCTCGACTCGGGTGAACTATGGGTGCTCGAACTGAACTGCATCAGATCTATCTCGTGCTCGCCACGATCCCGCCAATAATCGGGCCATCTCCTTGTAACCCATCTCCTTCGCCTGTGCCGCGGATCGAGGCTCGTGCCGTAGTCTCGTGAGAGAGACCGCCGCCGCTCTACTCGCAGCCTCCTCTCGCTTGCCCTCTTCCGGCTCGTTGTTTCGCGCGAGGCATCACCGTATACAAAGAACACGTCAGAGGGAGTCCAACTTATAACACCGCTCTAAGGCACGATCTCAGAGTGAGAAGAATGGAAACCAATCCTAAATATCCTATAGCCTCCTGATTATAGATGTGGTGCACAACACATCGATAATCAAGACTCTACTAGATACGGTCTGTAGACACTTTCCGAGGATTAACTGCTCTGATACCACTGTCACGACCAACCGGCCCGTGGATCGTGTCTTACCCCGGGCACCCTAGTGATACAACATCAGAGAAAAACCAGCGGAAATAAAAACTCAAGAATGAAAACAGTGAAATAAGAAAGTAGGCTAACCCAAACGGTTACCTTTTTATACATAATTTAAAACTTGAATGCATATCCCATACAAACTCGCCACAACAAAGGCATGCACTTCTAAGAATTTGAAACCATAATGACGGGACAGGGCCCCGCCATGCCCCTGAATATACAAAAGTCAACTACTTCAGGGAACCGTACCACAGGACAAGCTTCCGGAGATATGGAGCCTTTCGAGAACCGAACAGCGATCCTAAGAGAGTGGATCAGCAAGCTATGTACCTCAACCTGCGGCATGAACGCAACCCCCCCGAAGGAGGTCAGTACAACATGTACCAAGTATGTGAAACTGAAAAATATTGTAAATGAAATCATAATAGTCTATATAAAGCAGGAGACATGTATGATAACCAAATTACAGCACCACAACATATAAGCAGTCATATCAAGATAGGGACTCATGCCCGTGAAATCATCACTCAAATACAACCCGGGAATTTAACCCGCACAAAGGCCGCATGCCCCGACATCTTACCTCGGTATAAGCATAGCCCTGGAACCGTCCTAGTGGGCCCATACCCATGGACCATCCAACGTGTCGGTATGCCCAAAGGAGATAACAAGATAACAATCCTCGCGAAGCATACCCGGGCTACCCAACGTGTCGGTATGTCCAAACAACTAACAAGAGAATACTCACTGTGGAAGCATACCCGGGCTACCCAACGTGTCGGTATGTCCAATCAAATAACAATAATAACACCCTAATGGAAGCATACCCGGTTACCTAACGTGTCGGTATGTCCATCAATCAACCAGATAGCCACTTCAACGAGACGCCAGAGTACGTAAATACAACACTTGCACACAAAAGCTATCACTACAAGCATAGGCCCGTTACACACAACTCAAGGTGCTATAAATATTTCTTAACACAACGTCAAGTATACCATTTAAAACCCAAGTACTTAACCCTTTAGGATCAAGGTACTCTACCTTTTATAAACAATTCACTTATGTTTTTCCATCACAAGGAGTTCAATATTTGAAAACGAGTTACTTCCCTTTTCCCAAAATCGAATTACCATTTTAAATCTAATAATGAAACCATTTCTTTATTTATAAAGTCATTATAACTAACCTCCCATAAAGCTATTACAACACTTTATGATTAATAAAACAAGTCAAGACAAAATCATGCCTTTCTTTTAAACCAAATACTTCAAATTCTTAAGTCTCTTTTCCTTTAGAAAATCGAATTCCTTACTTTGAAATTTATAAGAAGATCAAAACTTGATTTCAATAGTTCTTATTAGAGCAGCCATGATCTAGGAAATGTAATACAATTTTGTCTTATCTTAGCTTCTATGCAGATGGAGGTTTCACCGGTTTTAACATGATTAATGTCATTACTTCTTTCCTTTATCGACGCTGCATTGGCTTGTTCGATCCTTATTCCCATTTCCGAAATTGTAACGTTATTCTTTTAAAAACCAAGTATTCATATCTCACGAATTAGGTGTTATACTTTTCAACACCATTTGGGTCAATTACAAGTCACGTCTCTTATCTTTTGAAAACAACAAACCATTCTTTTAGTTACAAAAAGCGGTTATAACAAACTTCCCATAAAGCCGTTATAACACTTTATGTGTTAAACCAACCAATTACCACTATAAACATTTACGAGACCAATAGGCTCATTCTTTAACCACCGAAAATTCGTTACTAACGGATAAGACTTTACTACTATTTTCACACAACGAAGCCCTTAACACTTCATATCAAGTCAAGGCACAAAAGGGAAATCAAATTCCTTTAACACTCAAGGCCTACCGCACTATATATTTTACAAATAGTCATGTCAAGAGGATAGAAGAATCACATACCTCGCGACGATTGTCGATAATAAGCAAAATGCTCCACAAGACTATCGCCTTAAGTAGAATATGCTACCGTAGTACTTCAATCCTATAAGGGTCATAAAACGTCTATCAAACTCTAGCTTCGAACGTAGAATAACTAAGTGCAAAGTCCCCAAATTCTACGACAATTTGGACGGCACTTCCTTTGTCTTTACTAACTTGCCACCTTTGCTAAGGTCGAATTCAATAACCCAACGCCCCACACTAAACCAACCTTAAACCCCTTTCAAATCTTTCAAATCCAAGTCCTTAGGTCTAACAGGACATCTAGCCCTAGACCTCTTCAACAATTACAATCTTAAGGCTAACATGCCCATTTCAGTTTTTAACAAGACAACAAGATCCAAATCTATACAATATAAAACAGCCTCAGGCTCAATTCTATACTACCACAATATAACAGCCTTAGGCTCAACTCTAAACTACTAAAATAAAACAGCCTAAGGCTCACATCTATACTACTAAAATAAAACAGCCTTAGGCTCATAACCAAGAGAAAGGGGAAACTTTTACCTTAAGGAATAGCCCACAAAAAGCCCCTTTTTCTTCCACCTCTTTCCGTCAAAATCGCCCACCAGCGTTACCCACAAGTTTACCCACACTTTTTCTTCTTGCCGCCGCTCCAACAATCTCCTCTAAAGCTAGGTTTTCTTCCAAAAACTAGAGAGAAGGGAGAGGGTTTTTCTTATGAGGGTTTGGAAATGAAATGAAATGGAATGGCCAAGTCTTCCAAGACTTGGCCCTAAAATAGGACCACTTACTGATAAAAAGGATGGGAGGGACACTTGTCACCCTCCCATAGGTTATGTTTAAATATCCCCTGCTTTTTCGTCACTTCATCGCGCAAAATTCCCGCTTGGCGCCATGCCACGTGGCCGCGCGCTTCTACTTCCAAAAATAAATCTTCCGCATGTCGCGCCATGCCTCAGATTCAGCCACGCTGCAACCCCGTGACCCTCAAGATAATCGGCGCCAGCTCAGAGTCCGGGCCGCGCTGCACTTCGCATCGAGAATCTGCACTGATCGCGCACCAAACTTGAAACTTCCTTAACTTTTGACTCGATGTCCAAACGATTTAACGGTTTGTTGCGTTGGGATCTAGATTTAACGGACTACACATTAGGCCTTTTAAACACCTCGAAATTCTTAACAACTGGGGTACAACACTCCAAGGTAAACTCAAAACTGGCCCAACACATGTTGTCAACTTATCTATCAACTTTTCACATCTTAAATTCCTTGGTATGTTCTTATCTAACTCCTTGAATTTACTGGTGTAACATTCTCTCGCTTAGAAACATTCGTCCCGAATGTTCCTTCTAAGTCTCCAAAACGCAGACGTATAGTCTTCACTACTCCACTCACACAAGAATCGTTATGCCACTCGGACTTATCACTAGAAAAATACTCCCACATACTATGTACTTGACAAAGATCATCAGAAAATCTTTTACTCTAGCCGGCCTTACCTCTAAGGTCTCGATTGTTATAATTTCTAAGGTTCAAAGTTTTTCTCATCCCCAGACTTACCCTCTTCACTAATCAGGCTTCTAAATCACACATTTTTAACACAAAGTTATCCGAACATAACACTTAACACATCACCCTACCATCAATGCATACAAGTCTCTAGAGGTTTAAGAATATACCTGTAACTACTGCTTTAATTTTACCTTTTTGTCGTTCTACTCATGTTCCTTCCCTGCACGGCGCACAAAAGGAGGAGATGAATCAGCCACTGATCCCGAAGGCTGAGTCTCTACATCCGCGCTATCTCTGGTTGGACAATTCCTCGCAAAATGGCCTGGCCGTCGCATACAAAACAAACCCCATTCCAAAGACGACACTCCCACCATGGAGCCTACCACAACGCCACAACGAGCAGGTGGTCCCATCCGACTAACGCCCCGCTTCCCCAAAAACTCAAACTCAGGAGCCCGACTTGCTCCCGAATTCCTGAACGCCCCAAGATCGTGATGGAGCACTGCATCGGGCCGAGGTAAATAACTAGCTCGCCGAGGCCGCTCGCTCGGCGTCACCGAGGACTCTACCGTCCCGCCTCTTCGCTGATCTTGGTTATTCCGTCGACTTACGTTCTCACCGCTGGCATAGTTCGGACGCGGCAATGTCCATGCCGTGAAGAGCTACACTGTGCATCCTCCGCTAAATAATCATCGAGTCCGTGACATAACTGCACTCTATACTCCATATTGCCACCAAAGCGGGACATACCGCCAATGAGTCAAACTCTACATTGTACTCCAGAACTGTGCGCCCTCTTTGTCTTATCATCAGTAATCTGGCGGCCCGTGCCCTCCTCATCTGTGGAGGCAAGAAATGGCCAAGGAACGCCTCTGAGAACTCACCCCAACCAGCTGGAGGTGCATGTTCCCCCCGGGACAGCTCCCACAAATCAAACCAGTCGACTGCAGTATCACGCAGCCGATGTGAACCCAAAACCACTGACTCGGTCTCCGAAGCCTTGATCACTCACGATCCAGAATCGCTTGATGAACTCTTGCGGATCATCCTCGTGCCTCGACCGTAACTCGTGGGCTACAACTCGTAAAAATCCCGCACTCAAACTATCTCGACCTCGGGTGAACTATGGGTGCTATCGAATCGAACCGCCAGATCCGGGTCTATCTCGTGCTCGCCACGATCACGCCAATAACTGGTCATCTCCTTGTAACCCATCTCCTTCGCCTGTGCCGCGGATCGAGGCTCAGTGCCGTAGTCTCGTGAGAGACCGGCCGCTTCTACTCGCAGCCTCCTTCATTGCCTTGCCTTCCGGCTCGTTGCTCGCGGAGGCATCATCGGTATACAAAGAACACGCCGAGAGGAGTCCAACTTATAACACCGCTCTAAGGCACGATCTCAGAGTGAGAAGAATGGAAACCAATCCTAAATATCCTATAGCCTCCTGATTATAGATGTGGTGCACAACACATCGATAATCAATACTCTACTAGATACGGTCTGTAGACACTTTCCGAGGATTAACTGCTCTGATACCACTTCTATCACGACCCGAACCCGGGCCCGTGACTGGTGCCTTACCCCGGGCACCCTAGTGATACAACATCAGAGAAAAACCAGCGGAAATAAAAACTCAAGAATGAAAACAGTGAAATAAGAAAGTAGGCTAACCCAAACGGTTACCTTTTTTATACATAATTTAAAACTTGAACAAGCATATCCCATACAAACTCGCCACAATCGTACATGCACTCTAAGAATTTGAAACCATAATGACGGGACAGGGCCCCGCCATGCCCCTGAATATACAAAAGTCAACTACTTCAGGGAACCGTACCACAGGACAAGCTTCCGGAGATATGGAGCTTTTCGAGAACCGAACAGCGATCCTAAGAGAGTGGATCAGCAAGCTATGTACCTCAACCTGCGGCATGAACGCAGCCCCCCGAAGGAGGTCAGTACAACAGGTACCAAGTATGTGAAACTGTAAAATACTGTAAATGAAATCATAATAGTCTATATAAAGCAGGAGACATGTATGATAACCAAATTACAGCACCACAACATATAAGCAGTCATATCAAGATAGGGACTCATGCCCGTGAAATCATCACTCAAATACAACCCGGGAATTTAACCCGCACAAAGGCCGCATGCCCCGACATCTTACCTCGGTATAAGCATGGCCCTGGAACCGTCCTAGTGGGCCCATACCCGTGGACCATCCAACGTGTCGGTATGCCCAAAGGAGATAACAAGATAACAATCCCTGTGGAAGCATACCCGTGGGCTACCCAACGTGTCGGTATGTCCAAACAACTAACAAGAGAATACTCACCGTGGAAGCATACCCGGCTACCCAACGTGTCAGTATGTCCAATCAAATAACAATAATAACACCCCTAATGGAAGCATACCCGTGGGCTACCCAACGTGTCGGTATGTCCATCAATCAACCAGATAGCCGGCCCCCCAACGAGAGACGCGGTAGCACAGAAATACAACACTTGCACACAAAAGCTATCACTACAAGCATAGGCCCGTTACACACAACTCAAGGTGCTATAAATACTTCTTAACACAACGTCAAGTATACCATTTAAAACCCAAGTACTTAACCCCTTTAGGATCAAGGTACTCCTACCTTTTATAAACAAGTCACTTATGTTTTTCCATCACAAGGAGTTCAATATTTGAAAACGAGTTACTTCCCTTTTCCCAAAATCGAATTACCATTTTAAATCTAATAATGAAACCATTTCTTTATTTATAAAGTCGTTATAACTAACCTCCCATAAAGCTATTACAACACTTTATGATTAATAAAACAAGTCAAGACAAAATCATGCCTTTCTTTTAAACCAAATACTTCAAATTCTTAAGTCTCTTTTCCTTTAGAAAATCGAATTCCTTACTTTGAAATTTTTAAGAAGATCAAAACTTGATTTCAATAGTTCTTATTAGAGCAGCCATGATCTAGGAAATGTAATACAATTTTGTCTTATCTTAGCTTCTATGCAGATGGAGGTTTCTACTGGTTTTAACATGATTAATGTCATTACTTCTTTCCTTTATCGACGCTGCATTGGCTTGTTCGATCCTTATTCCCATTTCCGAAATTGTAACGTTATTCTTTTAAAAACCAAGTATTCATATCTCACGAATTAGGTGTTATACTTTTCAACACCATTTGGGTCAATTACAAGTCACGTCTCTTATCTTTTGAAAACAACAAACCATTCTTTTAGTTACATAAAGCGGTTATAACAAACTTCCCATAAAGCCGTTATAACACTTTATGTTTTAAACCAACCAATTACCACTATAAACATTTATGAGACCAATAGGGCTCATTCTTTAACCACCGAAAAGTACAATTACTAACGGATAAGACTTTACTACTATTTTCACACAATGAAGCCCTTAACACTTCATATCAAGTCAAGGCACAAAAGGGAAATCAAATTCCTTTAACACTCGTGCGTCTACCGCACTATATATTTTACAAATAGTCATGCTGAAGAGGATAGGAAGAATCACATACCTCGCGACGATTGTCGACAATAAGCAAAATGTTCCACAGTAGTATCGCCCTTAAGTAGAATATGCTACCGTAGTACTTCAATCCTATAAGGGTCATAAAACGTCTATCAAACTCTAGCTTCGAACGTAGACTAACTAAGTGCAAAGTCCCCAAATTCTACGACAATTTGGACGGCACTTCCTTTGTCTTTACTAACTTGCCACCTTTGCTAAGGTCGAATTCAATAACCCAACGCCCCACACTAAACCAACCTTAAACCCCTTTCAAATCTTTCAAATCCAAGTCCTTAGGTCTAACAGGACATCTAGCCCTAGACCTCTTCAACAATTACAATCTTAAGGCTAACATGCCCATTTCAGTTTTTAACAAGACAACAAGATCCAAATCTATACAATATAAAACAGCCTCAGGCTCAATTCTATACTACCACAATATAACAGCCTTAGGCTCAACTCTAAACTACTAAAATAAAACAGCCTCAGGCTCACATCTATACTACTAAAATAAAACAGCCTTAGGCTCATAACCAAGAGAAAGGGGAAACTTTTACCTTAAGGAATAGCCCACAAAAGCCCCTTTTTCTTCCACCTCTTTCCGTCAAAATCGCCCACCAGCGTTACCCACAAGTTTACCCACACTTTTTCTTCTTGCCGCCGCTCCAACAATCTCCTCTAAAGCTAGGTTTTCTTCCAAAAACTAGAGAGAAGGGAGAGGGTTTTTCTTATGAGGGTTTGGAAATGAAATGAAATGGAATGGCCAAGTCTTCCAAGACTGCCCTAAAATAGACCACTTATCGATAAAAGGATGGGAGGGACACTTGTCACCCTCCCATAGGTTATGTTTAAATATCCCTGCTTTTTCGTCACTTCATCGCAAGAAATTCCGCCTTGGCGCCGCTGCCTTGCCACGGGGGCCAAGCGGCTTCTACTTCCAAAAATAAATCTTCCGCATGTCGCGCCGCGCCAGATTCGGGCCATGCGCTGCAGAACTGTGACTTCAAGATAATCGCGCCGCCTCAGAGTCCGGCCGCGCGCTGCACTGCATCGAGAATCGCCACTGATCACGCACCAAACTTGAAACTTCCTTAACTTTTGACTCTGATGTCCAAACGACGAACGGTTTGTTGCGTTGGGATCTAGATTTAACGGACTACACATTAGGCCTTTTAAACACCTCGAAATTCTTAACAACTGGGGTACAACACTCCAAGGTAAACTCAAAATCCGTCCAACACATGTTGTCAACTTATCTATCAACTTTTCACATCTTAAATTCCTTGGTATGTTCTTATCTAACTCCTTGAATTTACGGGGTGTAACAAAACCAGCGGAAATAAAAACATAAACATGCAAATAGACATGGATCAAGATGAAAGAAAATAGGTCAACGAAAACGGTTGCCTTTCAGCAAAAATATATACGTAGACATTTGAACAGTTACAATCCTTACAACCCTGCCCACAACAGTGCTACAGACCTCTAATATTTTTACAACAACTATGACGGGACAGGGCCCCGCCATACCCCTGAATGTACAAGAACCTACAAACTCAGGGTAACATACCAAAGATAAGCCTCCGAAGGAACGGAGCTTCCCAAGACGCTGAAAGGTGATCCTAAAAGCGGGGATCGACAGCCGATGTACCTCTACCTGCAGATTTAACGCAGCCCCGGGCGAGGTCAAGACAACAGTACCAAGTATGTGAAATCAGAAATATCAGAAATGAAATCATAGCAGTCTATATAAAGCAGGAGACATGTATGATAACCAAACTACAGTACACACATATAACAGTTATATCAAGTCAGGGTCTCACGCCCTCCACATCAATCATGCCCGTGGAATACCTTCCTCACTGCCGGCAGTCTATGATATGATAACACCAAGAAGTACACCTGCACACCAAGTCCTACCTGATGCCAAAGCCGTACTAACAATGCAATACAACCAAACCCCGAAGCTGACACGGGGCAAGTATGAAAGCCGACTACCAGATACCAAGGCCGAACAGTAAAACCTCATGGAGAGCTAGTCCATGGAACAACAATCCCAATGGAACCATACCCGTGCGCTACGCATCGTGTCAGTATGTCCAAAAGGAAACAACAAGACAACAATCAAAATGGAACCATACCCGTGCGCTACGCATCGTGTCAGTATGTCCAAAAGGAACAACAAGACAGCAATCAAAATGGAACCATACCCGTGCGCTACGTATCATGTCAGTATGTCCAAAAGGTACAACAAGACAGCAATCAAAATGGAACCATACCCGTGCGCTACGCATCGTGTCAGTATGTCCAAAACGATTAGCAAAATTAACACTATCAGCGAGCGCACTGCGGAATTTCTCCACCGCCGCAGACGCCCCAAGAAGTTCTCAACAAGTCAATCGGCCCTCCATCGAGAGACGCGGTAGTATAGAAACACAATTCTTGCATAACAAAGGCTATCACAACACGTATAGGCAAGTTTCACAACAACAAGCATAGGCAAGTTATACTTAACTCATGGTACTTTCATTTTATATCAAAGTCCGGGTTTTAACCCTAAAGTACTATGTACGTTAAATTCCTTTTAAGAGATCCATTCCTTTTATGAAAATCACCCGATAAAAATAGAGTGACTTACATCTTTTAAGTAAACCAAAACAACTTCTCTTTTTAAAGCCAAGTTCTACATTAAAACCAATGATAAAAACCCTTCTTTTGTTTTCATAAAGTCGTTATAACCAACTTCCCATAAAGCTGTTATAACACTTTAAGTTTTAAACCATTTTAAGACAACACAATGCCTTTCTTTTCCCTAAAGTTCCAGTTTGCCTAATTTCAATTACTCAAGTCTCTTTTTAGAAAAGTTTCATAGTTCAATGTCTTAATCTTTTTTTAAAACAATTGAGTAACATATGCCATAAAGTAGTAGGTTATTCTTGTTCATAAATCTTATTAAGAAGCCATGATCTAGGAAATGTAATGTCATTTTGTCTCATCTTAGCTTCTATGCAGATGGAGGTTTCTACTGGTTTTAATAATACTTCATTATTCAATACATTTTCCTTTATTAACGTTGCAGTGGTTTGTCGATACACATTCTGATTTCCGAAATCAGTAAAACATTATTCCTTTTAAAAACCACGTACTCATTACTCACGAATGAGGTTTCACACAAAACTCATATTAATTCATTTAAGTTAAGTCTCTTATCTTATAAGATCAAGTCTCTTAACTTCTAAAATCAGTAAACCATTCTTTTTATCTCTCTTAAGACGTTATACCTAACTTCCCATAAAGCTAGTATAACTCTTATGTTTTCAAAACCAAGTATTACTTTTCTTTCAAAAAGGTTTCTTAATTCTTTTGAAATACTTCAAGATTCTTTATTATTCAGGCTTAAGTCAAAAGACATTGCCATAACACTACATTCAGTTAACACACGTACGTCTACCGTACTATATATATGTTCCTTTAAAATATTTCAAGGTTCTTATTATTCAGGCTTAAGTCAAAAGACATTGCCGTACAATTATATTCAGTTAGCACACATACGTCTACCGTACTATATATATATATTATTCAGGCTTAAGTCAAAAGACATTGCCACACGTACGTCTACCGTACTATATATATATACTAAAACACTTCATGCTCAAGAGTATAGGAAGAATCACATACCTCGCGACGATTATCGACTATAAGCAAAACGCTCCACGGCTATAACCCGGCTAGCCTTGACCACCTTCTAAGTAGCACATGCTACTTGAAAAACATTCAACCAATAAAGGTTATCACCATCAGAATATGTCCCTATGTAAGTACGCTTTAACTTCTACTTATATTCTTCTCAAGTGATTTCGATTCAACTTTTCTCGTAATATCCTTCTATTACAGTTCAAATCTCTTCTATGAATCTTATATTCATTTCTATACTACTACAGTATGTAATTTCCAATTACAATAGAAGGACAGTAGTATTTACCTCGATGAGCCCAAAAATTATCCAAGTATAATGTCGGTCCTGAGCAACGTTAAGCTCCTACTCCGAGTGCTCCAATCCGCTCCAATCAACCCTTAGAAGTTCTACGCAACTTCTACTTAACACTTCAACCGACTATGAAGGTTTTTCTTAGGGTTTCGTTTAGTGGCTAAAGAAAGTATAATAGTATTTTCTGGGCTTTTGTATAAGTGTAACTGGGAATACTACAAGGTATTTGGGCCAAGGTATTTGGGCATTATAACAATACTAGAGAGTATTTCTATACCACAACAAGGGTATTATACGAAAACAACTAGGCTAGTGGGGTATTCTCGGCCGAGGGCCTCCAAGAGGGGGAGGGGTGTTTCGGCTAGGCTACCACAAAGGGGGAGGGGGTGTGGCGGACGAGATCATAAGAGGGAGAGGGAGGGTTTTTGCCTTAGAAGTTTTCAAGTGAGGATGAAGAAAGTCTTCAACTTATGGGAGTATTTATAGGCTAACCAAAGGCCAACCAATGGCCAAGATGAAGACAAGTGTGGTGCAAGTGTAGGGCTAGATTTTAACCATGTGGACCTTATCCATCTACCACACAACTTGCACAAAATATCCTACCAACTAAAGTGCTCTCTTTTCGTCCCTTAGCCGCCCCACTTCTTCCTATGTGAGGGTGACACATGTCACCCTCCCGTTGGTCCAAAATGTTTCGCCTCTCGGAAAAATCCGCAAAAATTAAAAATGACATAGCCGGAATTTTCCCTTCGCAAGTCTAGTAAAACGTTTCGTCGAAAAACGATTCTTTTCGCACTGTGCCCAAATTTCGAACCTAGCCAAACTTTAAGGCTCAATTATATACGACGCCCGCGTACATACTCTGGAAATACTGGTATAACATTCTCCTCCTTAGAAACATTCGTCCGAATGTTCCTTCTCAAGACGGATAACGATGAAGATCTTCTAACAAGTTGCCAACGCCACACCGCCACGAAATAACACACATTCTCTTCCTCCTTACTCAGTGCCGCTTCTCGAACACTTGAACTCTTCTAGCATACGCACCACACTTCGCCATCGCTTAGTCCCCAAAACTTTGGAGTCACCACCTCCAAATTTGGTCATCTACAAGCCTCAACCTCCCTTAAGGCCATCCCTCGGCCTTCACGAACCGATTCTGGTCGAACGCATCCACGAACTCATACGATGGTCATCTAAACTTGGGCCTAACACCCTCGTGACCCTACCACCTAGCGGGACCACCCAGAGCTGACCCAACCTCGAAACAGGCCGCGGGTTGGCCCTCAACATGGCCCCAACCCGACCCACTTAACGCATCACGCTCTTGTTCCCCGATCCGGAACAATCTTACCTCTACAGGTCATGAAAGCTACCACTTCCATTTCACACTACCCAGGGACTTATCACACAATTACACCACGTATACCTATACGTTCTGACAAAGATCACTCACAAAAACTTGTACTCAAGACGGCCTTACATCTAAGGTCTCAACTGTAAAATTCTAAGGTTCATCATTTTCTCACCCCCAGGCTTACCATTTCTCACTAACCAGGTTTCTAAATCACATCTTAGCACAAAGCTATCCGAACATAACACTTAACACATTATCATATCATCAATACATACAAGTCTCTAGAGGGTTAAGGATATACTGAAGTAGGCGGTCCAAAGGACCGCTTAAAATCGAACTTCCACCGCGACCTCTACCGTGGCTCTTTGGTGTATGAAAATCCCGCCTAGTGTGGAAGGTGAAGAACCCGCAATCGATCTCAGAGTCAGTGCTATCCTACCAGCTACCTCGGCCTGACAGTCTCCCAAAATGGCCCGCTGGCCGCATGTAAACAAACTCCCGAACCAAAGACGACACTCCCACTATGGAGTCTACCACACGCCACAACGAGGTAGGGTGGCTTCACCGCTAACACCCCGCTTCTCCCAAAAATATGAACCCTGAGCCACGACCGCCCCGAATATTCCGGCGCGTGGAGGACCACTCAGTCGGGCGGAGGCGCATAACTAGTTCGCTGCCGAGGCGGTCCGCCTCGAAAGTTACCAAAGGACCTGCTGCTCGCCTCTTCGCCGACTGGTCATTCCGCCGATTTCTCCGCCTCACCTCCAAGTGCATAAGCTGCATACGGCAATGTCCATGCCCGATCAAGAGCTACACCAACAACTCTCTCGCTAGGTAATCATCGAACCAGAACATATCGGTGCACTCGATCCTCCATACTAGCTACTAATGCGGGGACGCATCGCCAATGAGTCGAACTCCACATTGTACTCCCGAACCAGACGCCTGCTCGCCGCAACACCAAAATCTGTTTACCGAGCCCTCCTCATCCGCGAGGCAAGAAATGTGCAAGAAATGCCTCGAGAACTCGTCCCCAAGTAGCTGGAAGTGCATGCTCTCCCGACGCCTCCCACGATCAAAACCACGATCATGCGGTATCACGCACCGATGCGAACCTAGGACCACCGACTCGGTCTCCGATGCCTTGATCACTCATGATCCGTCAGAATCGCCGATGAACTCCCGCAGATCATCCTCGTGCCTCGACCCATAAAACTCGCGTTACATCTCATAAAATCTCGTAGCCTCCAACTATCCGATCTGGTGAACCATGGTGCTCGGAACCGCCTGGCCCGGCCTATCCTCAAGTCTGCCACAACCCCGCCATTAATCGCCTACCTTTGTAACTCATCTCTCTCGCTTCCATACTGCGGATCGAGGCTCAGTATCGTGGGTCTTCAGAGATCGCCACGCTTTACTCGCAGCCTCCTCTCGCCGCTTTGCCTTCGGGCCCGGTTGCCTTACGCGAGGCATAATCGTAAAAACGGCACGTCGGAGGGAGTCCAACTTATAACACAGCTCTAAGGCACGATCTCAGAATGAGAAGAAGGGAAACCAACCCTAAATGTCCTATAGCCTCCTGATTATAGATGTGGTGCACAACACATCGATAATCAAGACTCTACTAGACACGGTCTGTAGACACTTTCCGAGGACTAACTGCTCTGATACCACTTTTGTCACGACCCGAACCCGGGCCCGTGACTGGTGCCTTACCCCGGGAACCCTAGTGATACAACATCAGAGAAAACCAGCGGAAATAAAAACTTAAACATGCAAATAGACATGGATCAAGATGAAAGAAAATAGGCCAACCAAAATGGTTGCCTTTCAGCATAAATATATATGTAGACATTTGAACAGTTACAATCCTTACAACCCCGCCACAACAAGGCATGCACTCTAAGATTTTTACAACAACTATGACGGGACAGGGCCCCGCCATACCCCTGAATGTACAAGAACCTACAAACTCAGGGTAACATACCAAAGATAAGCCTCCGAAGGAACGGAGCTTCCCAAGACGCTGAAAGGTGATCCTAAAATCGGGGATCGACAACCGATGTACTCTACTGCGCAGATGAACGCAGCCCCAAGGGCGAGGTCAAGCATAACAGTACCAAGTATGTGAAATCAGAAATATCAGAAATGAAATCATAGCGCTATATAAAGGGGAGACATGTATGATAACCAAACTACAGTACACACATATAACAGTTATATCAAGTCAGGGTCTCACGCCCTCCACATCAATCATGCCCGTGGAATACCTTCCTCACTGCCGGCAATCTATGATATGATAACACCAAGAAGTACACCTGCACACCAAGTCCTACCTGATGCCAAAGCCGTACTAACAATGCAATACAACCAAACCCCGAAGCTGACACGGGGCAAGTATGAAAGCCGACTACCAGATACCAAGGCCGAACAGTAAAACCTCATGGAGAGCTAGTCCATGGAACAACAATCCCAATGGAACCATACCCGTGCGCTACGCATCGTGTCAGTATGTCCAAAAGGAAACAACAAGATAACAATCAAAATGGAACCATACCCGCGGCGCTTACGATCGCGGTCAAGATGTCCAAAAGGAACAACAAGACAGCAATCAAAATAGAACCATACCCGTGCGCTACGCATCGTGTCAGTATGTCCAAAAGGAACAACAAAACAGCAATCAAAATGGAACCATACCCGTGCGCTACGCATCGTGTCAGTATGTCCAAAACGATTAGCAAAATTAACACTATCAACGTGAGCGCACTGCGGAATTTCTCCACATCACGCAAGACGCCCCAAGAAGTTCTCAATTCTTACTCGCGGTAGTATAGAAACACAATTCTTGCACAACAAAGGCTATCACAACACGTATAGACAAGTTTCACAACAACAAGCATAGGCAAGTTAAACTTAACTCATGGTACTTTCATTTTATATCAAAGTCCGGGTTTTAACCCTAAAGTACTACGTACGTTAAATTCCTTTTAAGAGATCCATTCCTTTTATGAAAATCACCCGATAAAAATAGAGTGACTTACATCTTTTAAGTAAACCAAAACAACTTCTCTTTTTAAAGCCAAGTTCCCACATTAAAACCAATGATAAAAACCCTTCTTTTGTTTTCATAAAGTCGTTATAACCAACTTCCCATAAAGCTGTTATAACACTTTAAGTTTTAGACCATTTTAAGACAACACAATGCCTTTCTTTTCCCTAAAGTTCCAGTTTGCCTAATTTCAATTACTCAAGTCTCTTTTTAGAAAAGTTTCATAGTTCAATGTCTTAATCTCTTTTTAAAACAATTGAGTAACATATGCCATAGGCGAGTAGGTTATTCTTGTTCATAAATCTTATTAAGCAGCCATGATCTAGGAAATGTAATGTCATTTTGTCTCATCTTAGCTTCTATGCAGATGGAGGTTTCTACTGGTTTTAATAATACTTCATTATTCAATACATTTTCCTTTATTAACGCTGCAGTGGTTTGTCGATACACATTCTGATTTCAAATCAAGAAACATTATTCCTTTTAAAAACCACGTACTCATTACTCACGAATGAGGTTTCACACAAAACTCATATTAATTCATTTAAGTTAAGTCTCTTATCTTATAAGATCAAGTCTCTTAACTTCTAAAATCAGTAAACCATTCTTTTTATCTCTCTTAAGACGTTATACCTAACTTCCCATAAAGCTAGTATAACTCTTATGTTTTCAAAACCAAGTATTACTTTTCTTTCAAAAAGGTTTCTTAATTCTTTTGAAATACTTCAAGATTCTTTATTATTCAGGCTTAAGTCAAAAGACATTGCCATAACACTACATTCAGTTAACACACGTACGTCTACCGTACTATATATATGTTCCTTTAAAATATTTCAAGGTTCTTATTATTCAGGCTTAAGTCAAAAGACATTGCCGTACAATTATATTCAGTTAGCACACATACGTCTACCGTACTATATATATATATATTATTCAGGCTTAAGTCAAAAGACATTGCCACACGTACGTCTACCGTACTATATATATATACTAAAACACTTCATGCTCAAGAGTATAGGAATAATCACATACCTCGCGACGATTATCGACTATAAGCAAAACGCTCCACGGTTATAACCCGGCTAGCCTTGACCACCTTCTAAGTAGCACATGCTACTTGCAAAACATTCAACCAATAAAGGTTATCACCATCAGAATACGCCCCATGTAAGTACGCTTTAACTTCTACTTATATTCTTCAAGTGATTTGATTCAATCCTTTTCTGTAATATCCTTCTATTACAGTTCAAATCTCTTCTATGAATCTTATATTCATTTCTATACTACTACAGTATGTAATTTCCAATTACAATAGAAGGACAGTAGTATTTACCTCGATGAGCCCAAAAATTATCCAAGTATAATGTCGCTCCTGAGCAATGTTAAGCTCCTACTCCGAGTGCTCCAATCTGCTCCAATCAACCCTTAGAAGTTCTACGCAACTTCTACTTAACACTTCAACCGACTATGAAGGTTTTTCTTAGGGTTTCGTTTAGTGGCTAAAGAAAGTATAATAGTATTTTCTGGGATTTTGTATAAGTGTAACCTTGGGAATACTACAAGGTATTTGGGCCAAGGTATTTGGGCATTATAACAATACTAGGAGAGTATTTCTATACCACAACAAGGGGTATTATACGAAAACAACTAGGCAGTGGGGTATTCTCACGA
This sequence comes from Przewalskia tangutica, assembly GCA_029844215.1. NCBI lineage: Eukaryota > Viridiplantae > Streptophyta > Magnoliopsida > Solanales > Solanaceae > Przewalskia > Przewalskia tangutica. The sequence continues at coordinate 86,789,830 of CM056726.1, read as the reverse complement.
GGGCCTCCAAGAGGGAGGGTGTTTCGCTAGGCTACCACAAAGGGGAGTGGTGACGAGAGCACAAGAGGGAGAGAGAGGGTTTTTGCCTTAGAAGTTTTCAAGTGAGGATGAAGAAAGTCTTCAACTTATGGGAGTATTTATAGGCTAACCAAAGGCCAACCAATGGCCAAGATGAAGACAAGTGTGGTGCAAGTGTAGGGCTAGATTTTAACCATGTGGACCTTATCCATCTACCACACAACTTGCACAAAATATCCTACCAACTAAAGTGCTCTCTTTTCGTCCCTTAGCCGCCCCACTTCTTCCAATGTGAGGGTGACACATGTCACCCTCCCGTTGGTCCAAAATGTTTCGCCTCTCGGAAAAATCCGCAAAAATTAAAAATGACATAGCCGGAATTTTCCCTTCGCAAGTCTAGTAAAACGTTTCGTCGAAAAACGATTCTTTTCGGCACTTGTGCCCAAATTTCGAACCTAGCCAAACTTTAAGGCTCAAATTATATATGTACGCCCTCACGTACATACTCTGGAAATACGGGGTATAACACAAACTATGAGGCGACCCGTAATAGGTCCTCAACCCGACTCAGCGTCGCACTTAACTCTTATCCTTGGTCTGAATAAAATCTTATTGCCCGAGAAGGCCATATATATCTAAGGTCTCGGCAGTTATCAATATTCTTAGGCTCGCAATTTCCATGCTCCAAGCCTACCTTACCAGTCCCCCCGAAAACGAGTACCATAACTTCTCAATATACCATAATCGTGTCGTCTTGATCACAACAACCATTACTTACTCCATACGGACCTCATCCGTACAATTATCTTAAGCCTACCACGTAGCTTAATCTATTAACATGACATTCCATTAAGTTTCTTAACATGACTTCTTAAGGGTTTACTACCCTATCAGATAGCTCATCATTTCCCAATTATCTCAAAATAAAACATAAGACCTTGGCGAGAATTCATTAACTGTTCCATACCTACCTGGTATCTAGATAGTCCTTACCAACTCTTGGTAATCGAAAACCATTCTAGGCAACCCATAAATGACCCTCATACATAACTCTGTATAGCTGTATGTCATAATACCAACTATACTACAATCATTACCAACCTGGATACGCAATCCACATAGCCCTTCCTGGGTAACTGCTGCCTTTCTTATAGCTGCAACCAACATAACTCGTTAGGGAGAGACGACCCTAACAACACAACTCTATCGCACGATCTCAGAGTGAGAAGAATGGAAACCAATCCTAAATATCCTGCAGCCTTCTGATTATAGATGTGGTGCACAACACACCGATAATCAAGACTCTACTAGACACGGTCTGTAGACACTTTCTGAGGACTAACTGCTCTGATACCACGTTTGTCACGACCGACCGCTCGCTTATCGTATTCTACCGGCACCCTTACATGTATACATCAGAGAATAGTAGCGGAACATACATACATAAACTTAATAAGAAATAAATAATAGGTTAGCCGATAAGGCTACCTTCCTGGATACATATAAATATATAAAACCAAAAGCAGTTACCTCCCTTTTTTTCTTACAAAGCGACCCACAAGATATGACTACAGACCTCTAAGAGTTTGGAGAAATACTATGACGGGAAAAGGCCCCGCCGTACCCCTGAACATATATAACCATGATGACAAGCTCCAGAGCATTGGAGCCATCTCAAAATGATGAACCATGATCCTAAGCTCGCGGATCCACAATCGTACCTAAACTCGCGACATGAACGCACCGAAAGTGGGTCGATAACAAAAATTTAATATGGAACATAAATAAGGTATAGTAACAAATCATAACTGTACAAAAGAATGACAGGGGCAAGTATAAAAAAAGTAAATACCAGATCCTGTCGTGCCATTACCACTCATGAACTTAATTGTACATCATTATCTTTTCCCGTTTCTCAATAAGAGTTATAGTCAAGTTCTTACGTACATACTTAGGATAAATCATTAAGTTCATTACCATATAACTTACTTATCTTTCATAACATAAACCGGCCCTTTGTGGAGGGACGTCTATACTGCCCGGCCCAATCTGGGACGCGATAAAGTCACATAAGTCTGCCCATAAAGGTATACTGCATAAAAATAGAAAGCTTATGATCAACTTAGGGTCATCTGCCCATAGTATCATTTAGCAATCCTACTCCTTGGACTATTTTACCCGCAAGGGCCGTATGGACCCGCATGAGGTATTCCTCGCATAGACTGTATCCGCCCGCATAGGTCGTGTGGACCCACATGAGGTATTCCTCGCATAGGACTATTTCACCCGCGCAGGACTATTTCACCCGCTTAGGCCCTACGGGCGCGCAATGAGCAAATACGTCATGCTCACATCATGGGTAGCAAATCCATGGAGAGGTATAATGTCTTGAGGGTTTACCCACAATTATACTCAGAATGTGTATAACGTCTTGGGGGTTTACCCCGCATTTATACTCAGGAGGTGTATAACGTCTTGGGGGTTTACCCCGCATTTATACTCAGGAGGTGTATAACGTCTTGAGGGTTTACCCCACATTTATACTCAGGAGGTGTATAACGTCTTGAGGGTTTACCCCGCATTTATACTCATAACACTAGCACCAATGGCTATCGTACATAACATAAGCACTACCGGCTTATCATACATAACATAAGCGCTACCGGCTTATCATACATAACATAAGTACTACCGTCTTATCATACATAACATAAGCAAGTTAAGAAATCCCCTAACTTCTTATTAACCTTATTTATATACACTCTCATTTTAGTTTACTTAAGGCACTGACATGTCATTATAAAATCCGGGAATTTAACCCAAAGTACTACGTACTTCTATTCTTTTAAAACGACTCTTTTTCATATAAAACTTCCAAGATACTAATAACCGTAGAATCAAGTCATATCTACTTTTCAAGACAAGTCACAATACCTTTTAGAAATACATTTATAGGCTTCTAAATCAAGTGACTTCTTTCTTTAAAACCTTAAGCAATTGGTACCCTTAAAACAATTTGCCCTTCTTTATTTCAAGTCATTTCTTTGCTTACATTACTTGGAGAAAACCATTCTTGTAATCTTCCATAAAGTTGTTATAACCAACTTCCCATAAAGCCGTTATAACTCTTTATGTCTTAGACGAATTCATTCCTTTTATAACCAAGAGACCTATACTTTCAAATCAAATTACATAGCTTTCAAAATACTTCAAGTCTCTTAACTTTTAAGAAAACAAGTTTCTTAACTTAGAATATCAAGTCTCTTTAACTTAGAGTGTTAAGAAGCCAATACTTTCCAAATCAAGTATTCTATACTTTTTTAAATCAAGTCATTTCTTCCTTTAAGAATCAAGTCCCATAACTTGAAAAATAAAGTCTCTTAACCTTTTAAGAATTTAAGGTTCGTAGTCTTAAAACTTCATACGTAAACTCTTCAAATTAAGTAACATATACTTTTATGCGTGTGAATAGGTTATACTAGTTTATAACGATCTTATTGAAGCAGCCATGATCTAGAAAATGTAATACACTTTTGTCTTATCTTAGCTTCTATGCAGATGTAGAATTATACTCATTTTAATTTAATTGATTGTCGATACATTTTCTTTTATTAACGCTGCAGTGGCTTGTTCGATACTTATTCTCATTCGTGCAATAACTTAGCAAAGTCAACTTGACTCCAAATACTTCCTAACGACTGTTACCAACATCCCCCATAAGACTTGGTAAGAACTTAGGATAACTTAGACGTATCTTTTACATAGAGTAAATCAACATACATACCTCTTAAATTCTAAGAGTATAAGGAATCATGAAATAGTACCACATGTATACTTCATACATAGAATTATGTCAAAAGAAGGAAGAGGTTCACATACCTCGCGACGATTATCGACAAGTAGCAAAATGCTCCAAAGTACTTCAACATTGATAGCTACTCCATCCTTAAGTAGAATACTGTTACACCCCGTAGTTCCAGAGTATGTATGTGAGGACGTACGTACGAGAATACGACAGTAATTTTGGAAAGGAAGAAAGATGTGATTTTTCGACGGAAAAGTTTCCGGTTTTTGTGAAGTAAAAAGGTTCGTTAATGGGAATTGGATTCCCAGATTTGGTATTCGGACTTTTTGGAATATTTTAGAAGTATTGAAATTTTAATTTCCGGAATTGGTCACGTGGGGCCCACGAGAAAATTTACGGTTTTGTGAGGCCCACTTTATTTTCGGATTTTTGGCATTACGGATATTTTCGGAAAATGAATATTTTGGACCAACGAGAGGGCGACATGTTTCACCCTCAAGTGGACGGTTTAGGTGGGGAAATGTTTGGCACGTTTTTTGTGTTTTAAAGGCCAAAAATGTTTGGTCAAAGTCTTGAAGATATTTATGTAGTAGATAGATAAGGTAGCACATGTCCTAATCTACACCATCCATTTGCTTGAATCTTGACCCTTGAGTGTTCTATAAATACCCCCCCTGATAGCAAGACTTCTTCATCACTTGAACAATTTCCAAGTCTCAAAATCCCTCTCCCCCTTTAGTTGAAGTTCTAGTCCAAACTTCCCCTCCCCCTTCCTTGAAAGCCTTCGTCCGAAACACCCCTCTCCCTTAACCAAACTTTGTCCAAAAAATTCCTAAACTCTTAAGTGTTCTTCCTTAGTGTATTAGGAAGATTTTTAAGCAAAGGTTAGAAAAGATTTCACACCCTAGCCCCTAAAGCCTCACCTTGGCCGAGAGTTGTGAGGACAAGAACCTTAGTGTTCTTCCCTTGTTTAGGTTGGTTCTTAAAGAGGAGTTGGTTAGGAGCGTATAAGGGTTGCTTGGAGCGGGTTGGAGCGCACAGAGTAGGAGCTAAACATTGCTCAGGATCGACATTAAAACTTGGATAATTTTGGGCTTATCGAGGTAATTAATCTCGTCCTTCTATTGTAATTGGAAATTACATATAGTAGTTTAGAAGTGAGTATAAGATATAGAAGGTTATTAAAGAAGAGAATTGAACTGTAATTACATAGGACTGTATTTACAGTAGACTTGAGTAGTTTGACGGGTAGGGAAGTGCTGCCCAATTTTCCGTAGAATAGAGAACTCTCTGCTTAGAATATTCTACAGAGTAGTCTAGATGTTGATAGACGTATTTGACTATTATATATTGAAACTCTGCGTGCGACATATTCGACTTGGCAGGTGGATTTCGCCGAGGAGGTATGTGATTCTTCCTATCCTTTTGAGCATGATATTTTAAAAGAATATATATATGCGGTGTACGTGACGTGTGTTAGCGAACGTGGTTTTACTTGATGTCTTTTGACTTGAGTTTTAAATAATAAGAATCTTGAAGTATTTCAAAAGAGTTATGAATCGTTTTGAAAGAAGAGTAATACTTGTTTTAAAAGCTTAAGAGTTATACTAGCTTTATGGGAAGTTAGGTATAACGACTTAAGAGAGATAAAAGGCAGTTTACTTAATTGTTTATGAAAGCCTTGTATTGATTTGGAAAGGGAAAGAACATCGAACAAACCATCATGCGCTAATAAAGGAAAATGTATTGACTAATTAATTATTATTAAAACCAGTAGAAACCTCCATCTGCATAGAAGCTAAGATAAGACAAAATTGTATTACATTTCCTAGATCATGGCTGCTTTAATAAGATCATTAATAAACAAGTTTTGATTTTCTTAAAATTTCAAAGTAAGAACTTGATTTATAAAAGACAAAGACTTGAAAATTTGAAGTGTTTTCGTTTAAAAGGGAAGGCATGCTTTTGTCTTAAGTTGGTTCAAAAAGAAGGTAGGGAAATTGTTTGGGATTACTTAAAAAGATAGTCACTCTACTTTTGATACTACGGGTACCGTGTGCCTTTTGTGAAAGAAACGGATCTTTTTAAAGAGTCAATGTATGAAGTACTTTGGGGATAAAAACCCGAACTTGTTGACATAAAATAGAAAGTACCTTGTGTGAATAACTTGACTATGTTGGTTTGTGATAGCCTTGTAATACTTTCTTGTTGGTTTGATAAGTAAACATGTTATGATGCTACGTGTGTTAGTATCTTGTAACGTTTGTGTAAAGGGGGTTCCCTTGTTGTGCTTATGTTGTTTAACGATAAGCCGTTGTACTGCTATTATATCACTTACACCCCTGACTTGAAATTTCGAGGGTTAGCCGCTCGATGCACGAGAATACCTCACGCGGTCTGTATGACTACGCGAGTCGCGGAGTTCCAGATTGATCCTCCGGGTGGGTTACCCCGATGCGGGCTGTGGCCTATGCGGTCTGTGACTACGCGGATCGCGGAGTCCAGTGGATGTCGCGGGTTAGCTGCCGATGCGCGAGGAATACCTCACGCGCCTCTGGTGGCCTATGCAGAGTAAGTTCGAGATTAGACGCGCATTGATACCGAGGGCGAGTGGCCGCCGATCATGTGGCGGTCTAGAACGATCTCGTGATACAGATTTATAGCATTGTTGGTACGGTGGGTTCTAGTAGTCAGTTATGCCTTCATACTTACCCCGTACGGTTTTATTATGACACAGGTGGGACCTGGTGTTCATGTGTATCCTTTGGTGATGTTATATCATGGACTGCCGGCAGTGAGGAAGGAATTCCACGGGTATGACTGATATTGTGGGCATGAGACCCATAGTTATATTTGAGTGATGACTTTGGCGGCGAGTCACGACTTGACATACGATCACATATTGTGTATCGTAAATTGGTTATCATATATGTCTTCGCTTATATAGACTATTATGATTTCATTTACGATTTTCGGGCCACATACTTGGTACTGTTATCGACCTCCTTCGGGCCGCTCATGCCGCAGTAGAGGTACACCGCTTGTTGATCCTCGCCATGTGGGTCACGTCAGCTTGGGAAGCTCCGTGTCTCGGAGGCTTATTCGTATAGTCCGTCGTTGTAGGTACTTACATTCGTGGTATGGCGGCCCCGTCCCGCCATTGTTGTTATAACATTCTTAGAGGTGCAGAGTAATGCAAGTGTGGTTTGTAAAATGGGATGTAAATGTTCAAGTTTTTATATATATATGCCGAAGGGCAACTTTTCTCAGAAAAACTGTTTCTCACTTCATATTGTTTCATGTCTTGTTTTATTTTCCGCCGGTTACTCTGATGTATGTCTACTTGGGTGCCCGGGTAAGGCACCAGTCATGGGCTCGGGTTCGGGTCGTGACAAAAGTGGTATCAGAGCAGTTAATCCTCGGAAAGTGTCTACAGACCGTATCTAGTAGTTCTTGATTATCGGTGTGTTGCACCACACCAATAATCGTGAGGCTATAGGATATTTAGGATTGGTTTCCATTCTTCTCACTCGAGATCGTGCCTTAGAGCCGTGTTATAAGTTGGACCTCTAACGTATTTCTTTCCTTACCGCTTATGCCTCCGCGCAAGGCAACCCGCCCAGTGGCAAGGCAATTGAGGAGCCGCGAGCAGTGAGCAGCAGGGTTACGAGGGCAAAGGCCCAATCATCACCTGGGGTGGTGCTTCTTTCGGGGAGTTCTGCGACGCCAAAATTTCAAAGAGAGTCTAGCACAGCAGCGTTCCTACTGCGCCATGATATTTGAACCTTCGCCCACGACGATGGCGGAAAGTATGGATTGCAAAGAGACGACCCTGTTACTAGCCAGGAATTTAGCAACCAGAGAGTATATTATGTACCGATTTATCACGGGTCTTGATGATTATCTTAAAGAGGGTTGTGCAAGAGTAGCTCTTCAGTCAGGCTTGAGCATGGCCTGCGTACGGGCGTATGCGCAGCAAGCCGAGAAACGTAGGGATCGACGGGTTAACCAAGATCAGCAGAAGAGGCCGACGGCAGATCGCCCTTTGGTAACTTTCGAGGCGAATCGCCTCGGCAGATCGATATACACCTCCGCCAGTGCAAAGTGGTCCTCCACGTGGTTCGTGGACGTTCGGTATGCAGGATTTGGTCGAGCTCGTGGCTTCCGTTCACAGATACACGTAGGTTCGGCCACCGATTCGATTTTCCTCGGTGTTCACAGGCGTGCGTCATTCCGGGGAATGTCGTCTTTTTGTTGGTGCTTGTTTTACCTGCGGCCGTCAGGGCCATGTGACGAAAAAATGTTCAAGTAGGAGGGATGCAAGTAGGAGGACTCAACCTACCAGATCAGTTGCGGATTCAGTGGTTCGGAGAGGAAGGAGTGTTAGCCAGAGGCCACCCCACCTCGGTGGCCATTGTGGTAGGTGTCATTGTGGGGAGTGTCGACTTCTTCGACACTTGTTATGCTCATGACGCAGGCCATTTTGCGAGAAATCGTCCACCAGAAGTGGCGCGGATGTAGACTCACCTTCAGGATCGGTGGCTAGTCCATCACCTTCCCTAGCTATGCGCCCAACAGGGCAGGATTGATTAGAACGACAAAGGGGAGTGAAGCAGTAGATACAGGTATATCCTTAACCCTCTAGAGATTAGTATGTGTGATAAGATGAGTATATTTTAAGTGTTATGTTCAGATAGCATTGTGTTAATTGTGATTAGAAATCATGGTTAGGTAAAAGGGTAAGATTGGGGATAGGGAAAGTGTGAGCCTTATAGTTTTATACGTGGAGACCTTAGAGGCAAGGCCATCTTGAGTAAAAGATTTATTTTTATGTTTGACCCTTATCGGAGTGCATAGTATACGTGAGATATGTTTGTGTGATAAGTCCCTGAGTAGTGTGAAATGAAAGAGGGTAGTTGAGCTAAGAAGACCACTAGGTTTTCGTGACTTGATTAGTGAGATTGTTCCGGATCGGGGAACAAGAGCTTGGCGCGATAGATGGGTCGGGTTGAGGCCAGATTGCGGGTCAACCCGCAGCCCGGTTTGAAGTAAGGAAAATTTGTGGTGGTCCCGCTATGTGTTAGGGTCACGAGGGTGTTAGGACCAAGTTTAGTTGACCATCGTACGAGTTCGTGGATACGTTCGACCAATAGTCGGGCCGATGAGGTCAGCCAATCTTGTCTTTCAGTCAGGACTGTTTACTCGGCAGAGGGTTATGCGAGATGTTATATATCAGGAAGGTTGTAAGACTGCACGGGGTTCCTACTCTTACTTTATGACAGGAAGTGGAGCCCAGGTTTACGGCTATTTCTTTTTATGGAGGTTTTACCAGGCGAGGTTAAGAACTCAGGTGAGTCTCAGTATTGCATTCACCCTCGGGCCGGTGTTTTTGATTTCAGAGGTAGTTGTAAGGATTATTCGCCTCTTGTTGAGTGAGTATTATAATAGCTACCATTTCAGTATTCGGATGTCGCCTTATGAAGCCGGGTATGGGCGTAAGGGTAGGTTGCCAGTCGATTGGTTCGATGTTGGCAAGGTTCAGATAGTTGGTCCAGACTTGATACAGCAGGAAGCGGATACGGTGAAGCTTATCCAGGAGCAGTTATTGACAGCTCAGAGTCAACAGAAGTCGTGCGGATAATCGGCGTCGACACTTGGAGTTTGGGTACGAGAAGGGTACGACGAGTAAGGGAAGAAGCGAGCATGTGTTAAGAGGATAGAAGTGATCATTTCTTTTGTGAAGTGAAGGTGCAAGGGGAGTATCTTTTAGACCTTGGGTGGGAGATTTTGTGATGCTAGAGGTGTTTCCTTGTGAACTTGGATTTAAGTATTTGCGCGTGTGTTATTATGGCCAGGTGTGGCATAATTGGTTTCGTAAGTATAGTAGTGAAGACTATACCGGCGCATGTATGTTTTGAGACTTAGAAGGAACATTCGGGACGAATGTTTCTAAGGAGGGGAGAATGTTACACCCCGTAGTTCCAGAGTATGTATGTGAGGACGTACGTACGAGAATACGACAGTAATTTTGGAAAGGAAGAAAGATGTGATTTTTCGACGGAAAAGTTTTCGGTTTTTGTGAAGTAAAAAGGTTCGTTAATGGGAATTGGATTCCCAGATTTGGTATTCGGACTTTTTGGAATATTTTAGAAGTATTGAAATTTTAATTTCCGGAATTGGTCACGTGGGGCCCACGAGAGAATTTACGGTTTTGTGAGGCCCACTTTATTTTCGGATTTTTGGCATTACGGATATTTTCGGAAAATGAATATTTTGGACCAACGAGAGGGCGACATGTGTCACCCTCAAGTGGACGGTTTAGGTGGGGAAATGTTTGGCACGTTTTTTGTGTTTTAAAGGCCAAAAATGTTTGGTCAAAGTCTTGAAGATATTTATGTAGTAGATAGATAAGGTAGAACATGTCCTAATCTACACCATCCATTTGCTTGAATCTTGACCCTTGAGTGTTCTATAAATACCCCCCTTGATAGGAAGACTTCTTCATCACTTGAACAATTTCCAAGTCTCAAAATCCCTCTCCCCCTTTAGTTGAAGTTCTCGTCCAAACTTCCCCTCCCCCTTCCTTGAAAGCCTTCGTCTGAAACACCCCTCTCCCTTAACCAAACTTTGTCCAAAAAATTCCTAAACTCTTAAGTGTTCTTCCTTAGTGTATTAGGAAGATTGTTAACCAAAGGTTAGAAAAGATTTCACACCCTAGCCCCTAAAGCCTCACCTTGGCCGAGAGTTGTGAGGACAAGAACCTTAGTGTTCTTCACTTGTTTAGGTTGGTTCTTAAAGAGGAGTTGGTTAGGAGCGTATAAGGGTTGCTTGGAGCGGGTTGGAGCGCACGGAGTATGTCACGACCCATTCCGGGGCCCGTGACTGGTGCCATACCGGGGCACCCAAGTAGTCATACATCAGAGTAATCAGCGGAAATATAAAACAAGACATGAAACAGTTTATAAAATAAGACACAGTTTATGTGAGAAAACATCGCCTTTCGGCATATATATATAAACATGGTTTAGCAGTTACATCCGATACTGCATAACATGACTACGCACTTAAGGAAATATACAACTATGGCGACAGGGCCCCACCATACCGATCAGACAAAACTATCTACAACAGGGAGATCATACCCAAAAGTAGAGCCTCCGGAAAAGATGGAGCTCCCGACACCAACGTAGAGATCCTAAGAATGTGGATCTAGCACCTGCGGCATGAACGCAGCCCCCCGAAGGAGGTCAGTACAACAGGTACTAAGTATATGAAATCAGAAATACTTAAATGAAAACATATCATTTTAAAATCGGTTTTGAAAGTATGTATGAAACAACCAAGGGACCGCATATAGTGCCATATCATAAACAAGAGCAACAATAGGTAAATCAGTAATGTGTCTTTTCTAGGCTGCGAATGATCGGGCAGGCCAATTGCCCGTAGTATCACCATGCAAGCCTAATCTCGACTCGTAGTCCGCATAGGCCACTCACATAGGCCCGCATAGGGTACATAACCCCGCATCGAGGGTAGCTACTCCTCGGCATCGTCCTGGACTCGTAGTCCGCATGGCCACATAGACCGCATGAGGTATAACCCCGCATCACTAACCTGGAACTCCCGTAGCTTCGCATAGGTCCCTTGGACCCGCATGAGGTATTCTCGAATCATGGTCCCAGACCGCCTGAGTCTACCCCGCATCGGAGGGCAGCTTAACCCCCGGTAATATGTCAAGAGGTGAGTGATAGTACACTAACATAACAGCTTATCTTTAAACAACATAAGCACAACAAGAATACTCTCTTATACAAACGTTACAAGACACTAACACACATAGCATCATATCATGTCTACTTATCAAACCATCTTATTATTCTTTTCACAATTCAATATAAGTTTGTTATAAACACATAGGCAAACTGTTTCTTTTATCATTCTTAAGTGGTTATACTTAACTTCCCATAAAGCTAGTATAACTCTTAAGCTTCTATCTTAAAAACCAATTAGTTCTCTTCTGTTAAAAATGATTCAGTATTTTTTTGAAATGCTTTCAGTTCTTTATTATTCAGGCTTAAGCCGTGAGGCATTGCCGTAAGTGTTATTCAGGCTTAAGTCAAAGACATTGCCGTAGTTATTATTCAGTTAACACATGTACGTCTACCGTACTACATATATATTGTAAAATATCATGCTTTAGGAAGAATCACATACCTTCTCAGCGAAAAGCCACCTGCCAAGTTGAATATGTCGCGCGCAGAGAATCAGCCTATAATAGTCACAGACATCTATCAAAGACTACTCTGAAGGTCATTCTAAACAGAGGGTTCACAATTCTATGGAAAGTCGGGCAGCACTTCCCTACCCGGTGAGCTATATAAGTTCATCGTGAAAACAGTCCTATGTAAGTACTGCTTGATTATTCTTCTTTAAACCCTTCTATCGTGATAATGATTCAATTCTATTCTGTAATATTCTTCTAAGTATTTTATACTTATTCTTATACTACTACAGTAAGTATTCTCTAATTCAAAAGAGGGTTATGATTAGTTACCTCGGTAAGCCCAATAATATCCTAGATAAAGTCGCGCCTGAGCAAGGTTTTGCTCCTAAGTTGTATGCTCCAAGGAAACCTTAGAAGTTCTTCACAACTTCTACTAAGTACTAAGGGATTTGGGCTAGGGTATTTTGGGCATTATAACAATACAAGAAGGCAACTTTTCTACCAAGGAGGGGGTAGATTTGCCAGGCTAGGGAGGGTTGCCTCGGCCAAGCTCACTAAAAAGGGGGGGGGGGTGTTGGACGAAAAAGGCTACAAGGGAGAGGAGAGGATTTTTAAGACTTGGAAAGGAATTTGTGGATGAAGAACTCTTCATCTTAAGGGGGTATTTATAGGTCAAGACATGGCCAACCAAGGGCCAAGATTTAGCCAAGTGCTAGGCAAGTGTAAGGTCAAGATTAGGGCAAGTGTCCTTGGCCAACTTGCACACAAAATATCCTACCAACTCCTTGACTTGTGCCAAGGCACAAAAAACGTGCAAATCTTTCCCCAATTCGTCCAATGGACGATTTCAAGTCCACCAATTGGAGGGTGCCAAGTGTCTCCCTCCCGTTGGTCCAAAATGTTTCGTCTCTCGGAAAAATCCGCAAAAATTAGAAATGGCATAGCCGGAATTTACCCTACGAAAGCTGTGGAAACGTTTCGTCGGAAAACTATTCGTTTTGTGAGTTGTGCCAAAAACGCGTCTTGTGCCTAAACTTTAAGGCTAGACTTTTGACGTATTCCCCACGTACATACTCCGGAAATACGGGGTATAACATTCTCCCCCCCTTAGAAACATTCGTCCCGAATGTTCCTTCCCAAGACAGTTAACGATAAGATTCTTCATAACTTAAACAGTTGCAAATGCCACACACGGCCACAGAACAACACTTAGGCATAAACGATAATGAAGATTTACAAGTAGGAAAGTGAATTACCTGGAGGTGTGGGGAATAGGTGAGGATACTTCTGCCTCATGTCTTCCTCGGCTTCCCAAGTCATCTCCTCCCTGAGCTCGTTCCGCCACAAGACTTTGACGGAAGCCACGTCCTTGGTCCGCAGACGCCTAACCTGACGATCGATTATCGCTATGGGAACCTCCTCATACGATAACCCCTCGGTCACCTGGACATCGTCAATCGGGTGCACCCTAGATGGATCCCCGATACATCTCCTCAGCATAGATACGTGAAAAACCGGATGCACTGCCTCCAGATCGGACGGCAGATCCAACTCATAGGCAACCTTGCCTACCTCGCGACAATCAAACGCCCAATGTACCTTTGGCCGAAGTTTCCTTCTTCCCGAATCTCATCACACCTTCATGGGTGACACCTTCAGAAAACCCAATCATCAATCGCGAACTCCGATGCCGACGACGATGATCTGCATACGACTTGCCGACTCGAAGCCGTCAATAGCCGCCTCGATAAGCTTCACCTTATCCATCGCCGCCGCACCAAATCGTCCCACTAGCCGCACTCGCCCACATCGAACCAACCTATAGGCGATCTGCACTTCCTCCCATACAAGGCCTCATAAGGCGCCATCCGAATACCGAGTGGTAGCTATTATTGTACGCGAACTCAACTAGAGGCAAATGATCCTCCTACCACCGGTCGATAACACAGCTCGCAGATATCCTCAAGAGTCCGGATAGTGCGGCTTTGTCCGTCTGCTCTCGTGGATGGAATGCACGATCGGGCTCACTGCCCCTAAACCTCTTCGAAAGACCTCCAGTTAGCCAGAACCGGGCTCCTCATGCGATATGATCGAAATAGGGACTCCATGCGATCGGCGATCTCGGATGTAAAGTTCGCATAATCCTCACCAAAAAGTCGCCCCGACGGAAGAAAGTGGGCTGATTTCGTCACCACAACGATAACCCATAGAGAATCATGTCTCCTCCGAGTGCGAGGTAATCTGTGATAAAGTCCATGTTGATTACCTCCCACTTCCGTGTCGGGATCTCAATCGTCAGAACAAACCACCGTGCCTCTGGTGCTCTATCTTCACCTGCTGACAACACGGGCACTGAGCTACGAACTCTGCAACGTCCCTCTTCAAGCTATCCCACCAATATACAGATCTAAGGTCGTGGTACATCTTGGTCGACCCTGGATGGATAGAGTAACGCGCGCTATGTGCTTCCCCAAGAACTCTGCCAAGTCTCAAACATCCGAACACACAACACGCCTCAAACCTTAGCACCCCATCGTGCTACCTCAAAAGGACCCTTGCCCTCACGAAGAGTCAGATCACGATATCGAATCAAAGCCGATCCTCGAATCGTTGCTCTTCACCTCGCCGACGATGGAAGACTCGCAACCTCACGAACTCTAACCCCATCGCTATCGTAATCAATCAAACGACACCAAGGCTCGCTAATCGATGCAAATCACGAACCATGTCCCTCCTCTCTAGCCGCACATCCGATAGGCTCCCATCGACCTACGACTAAGAGCATACGCCACAACATCGCCTTCCCGTGGTACAGATATCAACATCGTAATCCTTAAGCAACTCTAACCACCGCCTCTCGTCAGAAGTTCGGCTCCTCTGGTGAAGATATACCGGAGGCTCTTGTGGTGCGTAAAAATATCCACGTGAACCCCATACAAATAGTGCCTCCAGATCTTCAAAGCGTGAATCACAGCCGCCAACTCTAAATCATGGGTGGGGTAGTTCCTCTCGTGTTTCTTCAACTGTCAGGATGCATATGCTCTAACCCTGACATGATGCATCAACACACATCCCAACCCGATGCCCGACGATCACAATACACGACATAACCATCCGACCCTCCGAAGAGTAAGAACGGGCGGTCGTCGATCTTCTTTCAAAGAATCGAAACCCCGCCACAAGCATCACCATCAAACTTGGTCGCTTTCCGAGTCACCCTAGTCAATGGTGCGTAGATAGAAGCAAACTTCTCCACGAACCGCCGATAATATCTCGCAAGGCCCGTAAAATCGCGAACCTCTCGCCGAGTAGTAGGTCAGGCCAAGTCCCGATCGCTTCGATCTTGGCCGTATCCACTCGAATGCCATCACCCGACAATATGCCCAAGAAACGCCATCAAGTCAACCAAAACTCACATTTGGAAAACTTGGCGCATAACCGCTGGTCTGGAGAATCACAAGACAGCCTCAAATGCTCGCATGCTCTCGCTCCGGCGAGAATAAACCAAGATATCATCAATGAACACTATCACAAACGTGTCCAAAAATGGTTTGAACACTCGGTCATCAAATCCATGAATACCGCCGAGCATTGGTCAACCCAAAAGACATGACCACGAACTCATAATGCCCGCATCGGTCCGAATGCGATCTAGGGACATCCACCTCTCTCGACTCGCACTGATGATAGCCCGATCGCAGATCAATCTTGAGAAACATCTCGCACTCGCAATCGGGTCGAACAAATCATCAATCCCAGGAAGGGGGTATTCGTTTTAATGGTCACTTTGTTCACCGTCAGAATCAACACGTGCGCAGCTGGCCCCGCCCTTCTTCTTTACGAACAATACCGGCGCTCCCGGGAGAAACACTAGGCACGATGAAGCCCTTCTCCAAAGAAATCCCTAAGCCGATCCTTCAACTCTCTCAACTCGCAGTGCCATTCTCAGATGGCGGAATGGAAATAGCCGAGTGTCCGCAATATGTCTATACAAAACTCAATCTCCTCTCGGGAGGATACCCGAGGTCGTCTGAAACACGTCTGGGAACTCTCGACCACCGAATCGACGGAAAATCTGGTACCGCAGCCTTGAAGATCAAACACCCGAACGAGATGGTAGATATACCCTTCGCACCATCTTCCTAGCCTTGAGGTAGGAAATAAACCTACCCCTCGATACGGTGCTCTCCCACTCAACAACCGGCCTTAGGAAACCGAACTGCATTACTCTCTCTCAGCCAACATTGGCGTAGCAAGAAGCTAGTCAATCCATCCCCATGATCACGTCGAAGTCAATCATCTCCAACTCTATCAAGTCGCCAGGTCCGACGATCAGAAATGGTCACAGGACAAGCTCTATATACCCGCCGAGCTACCACCGAATCACCCACTGGCATAGCTACCTCGAAAGGGTCTATGGACTCAGGCTCTATCCCTATCCTACTAGCAACAAGGGGAGATATATAGGACAAAGAAGAACCCGGATCTATCAAAGCATAAACATCAAACCTGAACCGATAAGGTACTTGGCGACATCGTGAGGCCTCCGATCTGCTTACCGACAAAGCATAAATGCGCTTCGAGGACCGCTAGAATCGACCCGCGCCACGACTCGCCGCGACTGCTGGTCCATGAGTACCTTGCCCTCCGTGGCGAGTAAATCGTCGGGATAAAGAAGACCGTGAAAGAACTCGTAGCCGACTCCTACCATCAAGATCGCCTCGTCTGACAAGCCGCATAGTGACCTGCCGCCACAATCAAACAAGCTCCCGTAGCACCACAACTCCCGAAGTGGGATCTGCCGCATCGGCCACACTGAGGGGGGGTGGTCCCGATCGGCCATAACCTCTGCCGCTCGATGTCTCAAGTCTCGGGCCTCGTCCGCCTCGAATATCTCGGCTGTCCTGAGGACGGTGCAGGAGTGCTCTGAGCTGGCTGTGGTGCAAATCCCAGATCGCCGAGGCCGCCACCACGATAGCCACCAAAAGACCGCTGCCCCGGTCTTCTTGCACGTCACAACCCGCTTGCCTCTACGCTCCTCACATCCAAGAGCATGAGCCTGCATGCGGGTAATGTCCATACCCGGCTGAAGAGAAACACCCGCACATGACTCGGCCATATAGTCATCTAGCCCGGTGACGTAGCGGTGCACCCTATCCTCCATAACTGCTACCAACGCTGGGACATATCGAGCCAATGAATCAAACTCGACATTGTACTCCCTGACAGTGCGTCCTCTCTGCCTCAGCAGTAAAAATCTATCAGCCCGCGCCCTCCTCATCTGTGGAGGCAAGAAGTGAGTGAGGAAAGCCTCTGAGAACTCATCCCAAGTAGCTGGGGACGCGTGCTCTCCCCGGGATAACTCCCATGAATCAAACCAATCGACTGCGGTATCACGCAGCCTATGCGAACCAAAGATCACGGACTCGGTCTCCGACGCCCTGATCACTCTCAGAATCCTCAGAGCCGACGGATGAACTCGCGATCATCCTCCGCCTCGACGTAAAACTCGGTGGCTACAACTCAGGAAGTCTCGTAGCCTCAAACTCTCTGCCCTCGGGTGAACCACGGGTACGACTGGGGCTGGGACTGGAACTGCTGCATCCAGCCTGTCCTCGTGTCTGGCCACAATCCTAGCCAATAGCTGGGCCATCTCCTTGTACCCTATCTCCTCCGCCCCAGCCGTGGGACGGGAGGTGCGGCATCGTAGTCTCGGCTGAATCGGCGGCGTCGTAGAACTCGCCGCTCGTATAGACCGGGCCCGAGCCTCGTGACTCTAGGTGTCCCACTAGCGCCTCCTGGCCGCTTGCCCTTCTCAGGGCCCGGTTGCCTTACGTGGAGGCATAATCTGCATGTAAAAGGAATACGTTAGAGGGGTCCAACTTTAACACACTCTAAAGCACGATCTCGGAGTAAGAAGAGTGGAAACCAATCCTAAATATCCTATAGCCTCACGATTATTGGTGTGCACAACACACCGATAATCAAGACTCTACTAGATACGGTCAGAGACACTTTCCGAGGATTAATCGCTCGATACCACTTTTGTCACGACCCATTCCGGTTCGTGGATCGTGCCTTACCGGGCACCCAAGTAGTCATACATCGTAGTAATCGGAAATATAAAACAAGACATGAAACAGCTTTATAAAATAAGACACGCTTTATGTGAGAAAACATCGCCTTTCGGATATATATATAAACATGGTTTAGCTTACATCCGATATCGCATAACATGACTACGCACTTAAGGAAATATACAACTATGGCGGTGTGGCCCCGCCATACCCCGATCATACAAAACTATCTACAACAGGAGATCATACCCAAAAGTAGAGCCTCGGAAAAGATGGAGCTCCCGACACCAACGTAGATCCTAAGAATGTGGATCTAGCACTGCCGCTTTACCGCGCAGATGAACGCAGCCCCGAAGGAGGTCAAGACAACAGTACTAAGTATATGAAATCAGAAATACTTAAATGAAAACATATCATTTTAAAATCAGTTTTGCAAGTATGTATGAAACAACCAAGGGACCGCATATGCCATATCATAAATAAGAGCAACAATAGGTAAATCGTAATGTGTCTTTTCTAGGTGCGAATGATCAAGCAGGCCAATTGCCCGTAGTATCACCATGCAAGCCTAATCTCGACTCTCGTAGTCCGCATAGACCACTCACATAGGCCCGCATAGGGTATATAACCCCGCGTTGAGGGTAGCTACTCCTGCATCGCCCCGACTCGTAGTCCGCATGGCCACATAGACCGCATGAGGTATAACCCCGCATCACTAACCGGAACTCCGTAGCTCCGCATAGGTCCTTGGACCCACATGAGGTATTCTCGAATCATGGTCCTGCATCGCTCGAGTCTACCCCGCATCGGAGGGCGCAACCCCTAATATGTCAAGAGGTGAGTGATAGTACACTAACATAATGCTTATCTTTAAACAACATAAGCACAACAAGAATACTCTTATACAAACGTTACAAGACACTAACACACATAGCATCATATCATGTCTACTTATCAAACCATCTTATTATTCTTTTCACAATTCAATATAAGTCTGTTATAAACACATAGGCAAACTGCTTCTTTTATCATTCTTAAGTGGTTATACTTAACTTCCCATAAAGCTAGTATAACTCTTAAGCTTCGCCTTAAAACCAATTAGTTCTCTTCATAAAAATGATTCAAGATTCTTTGAAATGCTTTCGCTTCTTTATTATTCAAAGCTTAAGCGTGAGGCATTCGTAAGTGTTATTCGTGCTTAAGTCAAAGACATTGCCGTAGTTATTATTCAGTTAACACATGTACGCGTCACCGCACTACATATATATTGTAAAATATCATGCTTTAGGAAGAATCACATACCTTCTCAAATAAAAACCACCGCCAAGTCAATATGTCGCGCAGAGAATCAGCCTATAATAGTCACGACATCTATCAAAGACTACTCAAGGTCATTCTAAACAGAGGGTTCACAATTCTATGGAAAGTCGGGCAGACTTCCCTACTCGGTGAACTATATAAGTTCATCAGTGAAAACAAATTCCTATGTAAGTACGCTTTGATTATTCTTCTTTAAACCCTTCTTTGTGATAACATTTCAATTCTATTCTGAATATTCTTCTAAGTATTTTATACTTATTCTTATACTACTACAAGAGGTATTCTCTAATTCAAAAGAGGGTTAGGATTAGTTACCTCGGTAAGCCCAATAATATCCTAGATAAAGTCGCGCCTGAGCAAGGTTTTGCTCCTAAGTTGTATGCTCCAAGGAAACCTTAGAAGTTCTTCACAACTTCTACTAAGTACTAAGGAATTTGGGCTATGGTATTTTGGGCATTATAACAATACTAGGAGGCAACTTTTCTACCAAGGGATGGTGGGTAGATTTCGGCTAGGCTAGGGGGAGGGGTTGCCTCTGCCAAGATCACTAAAAAGGGGGTGTTGACTAAAAGGCTACAAGGGAGAGGAGAGGATTTTCAAGACTTGAAAAGGAATTTGTGGATGAAGAACTCTTCATCTTAAGGGGGTATTTATAGGTCAAGACATGGCCAACCAAGGGCCAAGATTTAGCCAAGTGCTAGGCAAGTGTATGGTCAAGATTAGGTCAAGTGTACTTTGCCAACTTGCACACAAAATATCGTACCTACTCCTTGACTTGTGCAAAGGCACTAATAACGTGCCAAACTATCCCCAATTCGTCCAATGGACGATTTCAAGTCCACCAATTGGAGGGTGCCAAGTGTCGCCCTCCCGTTGGTCCAAAATGTTTCGTCTCTCGGAAAAATCCGCAAAAATTAGAAATGGCATAGCCGGAATTTACCCTACGAAAGCTGTGGAAACGTTTCGTCGGAAAACTATTCGTTTTGTGAGTTGTGCCCAAAAAAAACGTCTTGTGCCTAAACTTTAAGGCTAGACTTTTGTACGTATTCCCTTACGTACATACTCTGGAAATACGGGGTATAACAGAGTAGGAGCTAAACGTTGCTCAGGATCGACATTAAAACTTGGATAATTTTGGGCTTATCGAGGTAATTAATCTTGTCCTTCTATTGTAATTGGAAATTACATATAGTAGTTTAGAAGTGAGTATAACATATAGAAGGTTATTAAAGAAGAGAATTGAACTGTAATTACATAGGACTGTATTTACAGTAGACTTGAGTAGTCTGACGGGTAGGGAAGTGCTGCCCAATTTTCCGTAGAATAGAGAACCCTCTGCTTAGAATATTCTACAGAGTAGTCAAGACGTTGATAGACGTATTTGACTATTATAGGTTGAAACTCTGCGCACGACATATTCGACTTGGCAGGTGGATTTCGCCGAGGAGGTATGTGATTCTTCCTATCCTTTTGAGCATGATATTTTAAAAGAATATATATAGTATGGTAGACGTACATGTGTTAACTGAACGTGGTTTTACTTCGATGTCTTTTGACTTGAGTTTTAAATAATAAGAATCTTGAAGTATTTCAAAAGAGTTATGAATCGTTTTTGAAAGAAGAGTAATACTTGGTTTTAAAAGCTTAAGAGTTATACTAGCTTTATGGGAAGTTAGGTATAACGACTTAAGAGAGATAAAAGGAATGGTTTACTTAATTGTTTATGAAAGCCTTGTATTGATTTCGGAAAGGGGAAAGAACATCGAACAAACCACTGCAGCGCTAATAAAGGAAAATGTATTGACTAATTAATTATTATTAAAACCAGTAGAAACCTCCATCTGCATAGAAGCTAAGATAAAACAAAATTGTATTACATTTCCTAGATCATGGCTGCTTTAATAAGATCATTAATAAACAAGTTTTGATTTTCTTAAAATTTCAAAGTAAGAACTTGATTTATAAAAGACAAAGACTTGAAAATTTGAAGTGTTTTCGTTTAAAAAGGAAGGCATGCTTTTGTCTTAAGTTGGTTCAAAAAGAAGGTAGGGAAGTTGTTTGGGCTTACTTAAAAAGATAGTCACTCTACTTTTGATACTACGGGTACCGTGTGCCTTTTGTGAAAGAAACGAATCTTTTTAAAGAGTCAATGTATGAAGTACTTTGGGGATAAAAACCCGAACTTGTTGACATAAAATAGAAAGTACCTTGTGTGAATAACTTGACTATGTTGGTTTGTGATAGCCTTGTAATACTTTCTTGTTTGTTTGATAAGTAAACATGTTATGATGCTACGTGTGTTAGTATCTTGTAACGTTTGTGTAAAGGGGGTTCCCTTGTTGTGCTTATGTTGTTTAACGATAAGCCGTTGTACTGCTATTATATCACTTACACCCCTGACTTGAAATTCCGAGGGTTATCCGCCCCCGATGTGAGGAATACCTCATGCGGTCTGTGTGACTATGCGGAGCTGCGGGAGTTCCAGGATTGATACCTCCGGGTGGGTTACCCCGATGCGGGCCTGTGTGGCCTATGCGGTCTGTGTGACTATGCGGACTGCGGGAGTCCAGGTGGATGCCGCGGGTTAGCTGCCCCCTGTTATACCCCGTATTTCCAGAGTATGTACGTGTGGGCGTACGTAGAAAAGTTTGAGCCTTAAAGTTAGGCAAGATTCGAAATTTAGTGCACAACCCCCGTAAAGAATCGTTTTTCGACGAAACGTTTTCCGAACTTTGCGTAGGGAAAATTCCGGCTATGTCATTTATTATTTTTGCGGATTTTTCCGAGAGACGGAATATTTTGGACCAACGAGAGGGCGACACTTGTCACCCTCAAGTTGGCGGTTTGCTTGGCCGAAAGTGGGCGGTTCTTGGCTTGTTTCTTGGCATGTTTTGTGCCATGTTTTGTGGCCTAATCCATGGGTCAATGTTTGTGAGGGTTTTGAGGAGTAGGATAGGGTGCACTTGTACCAATCTTGGCCATCCACTTGCCCCCCACTTGGCTTGATCATAGCCATTGGTTTCCCTATAAATACCCATCCCTTGTTGAAGACTTCTTCATCCAAAAATTGTTTCTAAGTCTTGAAAGCCCTCTCCCCCTCTTATTGTAGTGTTCTCGTCCAAGAACACCCCCTCCCCTTTCGTGAGGCCCCCTTGGCCGAGAGTTTTTTCCCCCCCTCCTAGTGGTGCTAGCCGAGGGGTACCCCTCCCCCTACCTTGAGTTGTTCTCGTAAAATACACCCCCCCCTTGGTAGAAAGTATTCTCCAAGTATTGTTACAATACCTTAGCCTTATACCTTGTAGTATTCCAAAAGTTACCTCTATACGTAGAAACCGGAAATACTACCTTATGTTCTTTTTGTCTCAAAACGAAACCCTAAGGAAATCTTCATAGTTGGTTGAAGTGCTAAGTAGAAGTTGTTTGGGAACTTCTATGGGTTTTTTGGAGCGGGTTGGAGCGCCCAGAGTAGGAGCTAAACGTTGCTCAAGATCGACATTTAAACTTGGATAATTTTGGGTTTATCGAGGTAAATATCTTGTCCCCCTATTGTAATTGGAAATTACATGTTGTAGTAATATATAGTTGAGTATACTATATATAGAATGTTTAAAGATAAGAATTGAACTGTATTTACATAGGGCTGTATTTACAGTAGACTGTTGTATTATTGTGGAGTAGAATTGTACACGTCCGATTAGACGTGTAAACCCCCCCCTGGTTGGCTTGGTAGCCGGCCTCGATAGAGGAGGAGATTTACGCGGTTGCGGGAGGTGCCGAATTTTACAGAGATTATGGAACCGTGTGTTTTGAAGTTAATAGACGTTTGTGGCCTATATTAGGTGGAAATACTACGAGTAGCGTATTCTACTTGAATAGTGGAAAAGGCTAGCAGGGTTACAGTACTGTGGAGCGTATTGCTAACTGTCGATAATCATCGCGAGGTATGTGATTCTTCCTATACTCTTGAGCATGATATTTTAAAGGAATATATATAGTACGGTAGACGTACGTGTGTTAACTGAACGTAGTTTTACGGCAATGTCTTTTGACTTAAGCCTAAATAATAAGAATCTTGAAGTATTTCAAAAGATTTAAGAACCGTTTTTTTTAAGAGGAGTAATACTTGGTTTTGAAGGCTAAAAAGTTATACTAGCTTTATGGGAGGTTAGGTATAACGACTTAAGAAGATAAAAGAATGGATATTGATTTTAGAAGTTAAGAGACTTAATCTTATAAGATAAGAGACTTGACTTAATTGAATTGACATGAAGTTTGTGAAACCTCATTCTTGAGTAATGAGTACTTGGTTTTTTTAAAAGGAATAACGTTTTACTGATTTCGGAAATGAGAATAAGTAAGGGACTTGATTTCTAAAAGAGACTTGACTTATAAACGACTTGATTTTGAAAGTTAAGAGACTTGATCTTGAAAGATAAGAGACTTGACTTACAACGACTTGTTTTCGGAAAAAGAGAAGTAACTTGATTTTAAGTATAGGTTACTTGTTTTGAAAACGAAAGAATGGTTTTATCATTGGTTTTAAAGTGGTAACTTGACTTTAAAAAGGAGAAGTGTTTTGGTCAAAAAAGAAGGCATGGTATTGCCTTAGTTTGGTTTTAAAAGGAAAGTATGGAAGTTGTTTTGATTTACTTAAAAGATGTTAGTCACTCTATACTGCGGGTATCGGGTGACCTTTGTAAAAGAAATGGATCCTTTAAAAAGAGTTTAACATACGTAGTACTTTGGGGTTAAAAACCTGGACTTTGGCATAAAATGAAAGTACCTTGAGTTGTGTGTAACTTGCCTATGTTTGCGTGTGATAGCCTGATTGTGCAAGTGTTGTATTCTTATGTTACCGCTGCCTCGAATGGAGGGCGGTCGTGTTATTCTTGATCATTTTGGACATACCGACACGATGGGGCCCACGGTATGCTTCCACTATGATAGTCCATGGGCATAGTGACTCGATGGATGGTTCACGGGTATGCGGCCATGATGAGGGTTCGTTTCCCTGTTGATAGTGTTATTCCATGGACTAGCTCTCCATGAGGTTTTTCCTGATCGGCCTTGGTATCTGGTGGTCGGCTTTCATACTTGCCCCGTCTCGTGGCTGATTCGGCCTTGGTACCTGGTAGTTAGCCCTCGCACTTGCCCCGTTCAGTGTAGTGACGAAGTCTCGTGACACGGCCTTGGTACCTGGTAGTTAACCCTCGTACTTTCCCCGGTCAGCTACGTGACACGGCCTTGGTATCTGGTAGTCGGCCAGATTGCCCCATGTCGCCGTGGTTTGGTTGTATAGTATTGTTGAAATGCAGTTGTTGGCGACAGGTGGGACCTAGTGTTCATGTGTACTTCTTGGTGTGATTATATCATAGACTGCCGGCAGTGAGGAAGGTATTCCACGGGCATGATTGATGTTGCGGGCGTGAGACCCATAGTTATATTTGAGTGATGACTCTGAGGGCGTGAGTCCCTGACTTACATGATTGCTTATTTATTGTGAACTGTAGTTTGGTTATCATACATATCTCCTGCTTTATATATAGATTGTTATGATTTCATTTACAGTATTTTCAGTTTCATATACTTGGTACCTGTTGTACTGACCTCCTTCGGGAGGCTGCGTTCATGCCGCAGGTAGAGGTACATCGGTTGCTGATCCTCGCTCTTAGGATCACAGTTCAGCGTTGGGAAGCTCCGTTTCTCCGGAGGCTTATCTTTGGTATGTTACCCTGAGTTGTAGGTTCTTGTACCTTCAGGGGTATGGTGGGGCCCTGTCCCGTCATGTTGTATAAAAACTCTTAGAGGTCTGTAGTACTGTTGTGGGCAGGGTTTGTAAAAAGGATTAAACTGTTCGGTTTGTAAGATTTGTTTACATATATTTTTATTGGAAGGTAACCGTTTGGTTGGCCTGTTTTATGATCTTATCTCTTGTTTCATGTTTAAGTTTTATTTCCGCTGATTTTCTCTGATGTTGTATCACTAGGGTGCCCGGGGTAAGGCACGATCCACGCCCGGATCGGTCGTGACACCCCGATGCGAGGAATACCTCGCGCGGCCTATGTGTGGCTTATGCGAGTGCGGTAAGTTCCAAGATTAGACGCGCACATTGATACTGAGGGCGAGTGGCCAGCTTCGATCATGTGGCGGTCTAGAACGACCTCGTGATACAGATTTATAGCATTGTTGGTACGGTGGGTTCTAGTAGTCGGCTATGCCTTCATACTTACCCCGTACGGTTTTATTACACACAGGGACACTGGTGTTCATGTATCCTCGTGTCGTTATATCATGGATCGGCGGTGAAGGAATTCCACGAGCATGACTGATATTGTGGGCATGATGTCACGACCCGTTCTGGGGCCCGTGACTGGTGCCTTACCCGGGCACCCAAGTAGTCATACATCAGAGAAAATCAGCGGAATATAAAAACAATACATGAAACAATGTAAATTGAGACACAATTTATTCGAGAAAGTCGCTTTCGCATATATAAATAAACTAAAATCGCGCTTACATCCCAACTGCATAATATGACTACGCACTTAAGGAAGTAAACAACTATGGCGGACAGGCCTCGCCATACCGAATGTACAAAACTATCTACACAACAGGAGATCATACCCAAAAGTCGAGCCTCCGGAGAACTGGAGCTCCTGACACCAAAGCAAAAGATCCTAAGGATGCGGATCTAGCACTCGCTTCCTTACTCGCATGAACGGCCCCCGAAGGAGGTCAGACAACAGTACTAAGTATGTGAAATCAGAAGTACTCAAATGAAATCATATCATTTTAAAACCAATTTTACAAATATGCACGACACAACCAATATAACCGCATAGTGCCACATCATAAACAAGAGCAACAATAGGTAAATCAGAATGTGTCTTTTCTAAGCCGCGAATGATCGGGCAGGCCAATCGCCCATAGTATCATTATGCATGCCTAACTCGACTCGTAGTCCGCATAGCCACCTAGGCCCGCATGAGGTATTCCTCGCATCGAGGGTAGCTACTCCCGCATCGCCCCGACTCGTAGTCCGCACGGCCACATAGATCGCATGAGGTATAACCCCGCACACTAACACGAACTCGTAGCTCGCATAGGTCCCCTGGACCCGCATGAGGTATTCTAGAATCATGGTCCCAGACCGCCTGAGTCTACCCCGCATCGGAGGGCAGCTTAACCCCCGGTATCATGTCAAGAGGTGAGTGATATAATACTAACGTAATAGCTTATCGTTAACAACATAAGCACAACAAGAATACCCTCTTATACACACGTTACAAGACACTAACACACATAACATCATAATATGTCTACTCATCAAACCATCTTATTATACTTTCCAGAAATCAATACAAGTCTTTTATAAACGCATAAGTAAACTATTCCTTTTATCTGTCTTAAGTAGTTATACCTAACTTCCCATAAAGCTAGTATAACTCTTAAGCTTTTTGTTTTAAAAACAATATCCTTCTTCTTTCAAAAATGATTTATAATTCTTTTGAAAGACTTCAAGATTCTTATTATTCAGGCTTAAGTCAAAAGACATTGCGGAAACTACGTTCGCTAACACACGTACGTCTACCGTACTATATATATATTTTTAAAATATCATGCTCAGGAGTATAGGAAGAATCACATACCTTCTCGGCGAAATCCACCTGCCAAGTCGAATATGTCGCGCACAGAGTATCGACCTATAATAGTCAAATACGTCTATCAACGCCTAGACTACTCGTAGGATGTTCTAAGCGAGGGTTCTTTATTCTACGGAAAATTGGGCAAGACTTCCCTACCCGTCAAGTTACCCAAGTTCATCAGAATACAGTCCATGTAAGTACGATTTAATTCTTCTTCTGTTATACTTCTTGTTATACCTCGTAGTTCCGTGGTATATAGGTGAGGATGTACGCATGAGAATACGACATAAATTTTGGAAAGAAAGAAAGATGTGATTTTTCGACTAAAAGTTTCGGGTTTTGTGAAGGAAAAGGTTCGTTGATGGGAATTGATTCCCAGATTTGGTATTTGGGCTTCTTGAATTATATTAGAATTATGGAATTTTATTTCCGAATTGGTCACGTGGGCCCACGGAGAAATTTACTGCTTTGTGGGGCCCACTTTGTTTTGAGATTTTTGCCTTTATGGATATTTTCTAAGATGAAATATTTTGGATTTAGCAGGAGGGCGACACGTGTCACCCCCCTAGGTGGCCTCATGGCCGAAATTTGCTAACAAGTGGCCTTGTCTTGCTAGATATTTTGTGTGGACAAGTGGCCAAGTCTTGCTAGATATTTTGTGTGGACAAGTGGCTTGTGGGACCCACACACACTTGTCCCCAATCTCAACCACACACTTGCCTTCATCCTAGCCCTTTGTTGTCCTATATATGCACCCTTAGTTGATGAAAACTTCCACACTTAACCATTTCAAGACAAGAAATTCCCTCCCTTCTCCCTTGACCTTGCTCTCGTTTTTGAGCCCATTTCTTGACCTAAATTTGTCCAACAATTCTTAAACTCTCAAGTGTTCTTCCCTAAGGTGTTAGGAAGATTGTGTACCAAGAGTTGGAAAAGATTTCACACCCCTAACCTATTGTTCATGCCTTGGCCGAAACTTACTAGTTGGAAACCCTAAGTGTTCTTCACTTTTTGGAGTTGGTTCTTGAAGAGAAGTTGGTTAGGAGCTTCTATGGGTTGCTTGTAGTGGATTGGAACGGAAAGATTTGGAGCTAAGACTTGCTTGGAGCGACATTAAGTTCTTGGATAATTTTGGGCTATTTGAGGTAGTAAACCTTAACCTCTTTGTGAATTGGTCATTATACATATATTATAAGTATATTATGGAGTATATAAAATATGGAGTAAAGTTTGGAAAAGTTGGATCTTGTTAACTTGTTAAAAGAAAGGATTGGCCGTTTGCCATTAAAATGGTAAAACGTATCTTACTTGTGAAGAAGTAATTAACAAAGTAACTATAACTTATATTAAGATGGAATATAAGTTGGATGACTAATGAAGTAATTGGATAAGTAAATGGACAAAGTTGGCCAAGGACACCAACTTAAGGATCAGATTTACTTTGGATGTATTTACTTTGGACAAGATTTACTTTGGATCAGATTTACTTTGGATGTATTTACTTTGGATCAGATTTACATTTCGTTAAGGGAATATTGTTCAATCGCGTTCGCTTGGCGTGTGATCCCCTTTTAATTATTGTATTGTTATGAAGGCGTGATAGTAAACCGCGTTACCGTTTGGGCGCGTAATCCCCTTCTTTTACTTGTTGTTATTATGGAGGCGTGATAGTAAACCGCGTTACCGTTTGGGCGTGTAATCCTCTTCTTTATGTTGTTTAATTATTACGCCTTATATATATATATGGTATATATATTACGGTTATTCGGGCCTTGGAGAAAGATGGAAAAGTGAGTAAAAACGGGGGAAGTGCTGCCGAATTTTCCGTAGAATTAGAGGGCTTTTATTGGTATAAGTCTTCAATGGTAAGAAAGGTTTGATAGAAGTACTATGACCATTTT
The DNA here is from genome assembly GCA_029844215.1 of Przewalskia tangutica. Classification (NCBI taxonomy): domain Eukaryota; kingdom Viridiplantae; phylum Streptophyta; class Magnoliopsida; order Solanales; family Solanaceae; genus Przewalskia; species Przewalskia tangutica. The sequence continues at coordinate 86,760,839 of CM056726.1, read as the reverse complement.
AGGAGTGGAGTACTACGTGTGGCGTGATCTACTTGGCTTAAGGAGTAGCCGACGGGTTGAAGTACTTGGAGCGTTTTGCTATTTGTCGATAATCGTCGCGAGGTATGCGAACCTCTTCCTATCTTTTCTAGCATGATTGTTGTGAACTATGTAGTACGGTAGACGCATACGTGCTAAGTGATTTGGTTGGTTTAAAACATAGGTGTTATAATAGCTTTATGGGAAGTTAGTTATAACGACTTTATGTAGGTAAAAGAATGGTTTATTGATTGTAGAAAGATAAGAGACTTGACTTATACACGACTTGATTTTGAAAGTTAAGAGACTTGATCTTGAAAGATAAGAGACTTGACTTATACACGACTTGATTTTAAAAGTTAAGAGACTTGATCTTGAAAGATAAGAGACTTGACTTAGTTTGACTTGTTATGAATTTTGTTAAAATGTTGTAAAAACCTCATTCGCGAGTGATGAGTAGTTGGTTTTAAAAGAATAATGTTTTACTGATTTCGGAAATGAGATTAAGTATCGAACAAACCATTGCAGCGTTAATAAAGGAAATGTATTGACTAATTGTTATTAAAACCAAGAGAACCTCCATCCGCATGAAGCTAAGATGAGACAAAGTGATATTACATTTCCTAGATCATGGCTGCTTTTATAAGATTGTAATAGACAAGAACAACCTACTCACACATAAGGCATATGTTTCTCAAATTTGTTTTAAAGGAGAATTATATTCTTAAGTGATTAAAACTATGAACTACTAAACCTTTCAAAATGAGAAACTTGAGCATTTGAAATTAGGCAAACTTGAACGTTTGGAAAATAATGTGTTACTTGATTTTACAAGGGAAGTGTTTTGGTTTACTTAAAAGATAGTCACTTTATTTTATACTACGAACATTGTGTGACTTTTGTGAAAGAAACGTATCTTTTTAAAAGAGTTAATGTATGTAATACTTTAGGGTCAGAACCGGGATTTTTGCATAAAATGATAGTACCTTAAGTTGTGTGTAACTTGCCTATGTTTGTGTGTGATAGCCTTGTTGTGCAAGCATCAGATTTTACTGACTACCGGTTCATGGGATGAACCGAATGTATTTCACTCGACTACCGCGTTCACGGATGAACCGAATGTATTTCACTCGACTACCGCTGGCCCATGATGGACCGAATGTATTCCATCCGACTACCGAGTTCATGAGATGAACCGGAATGTATTTCACACGCTTTCTATCGGGTCCATGAGATGGGCCGAGACATGTTATACGTATCACATGGTTTGTACCTAGACTGTCGGCAGTGAGGAAGGAGTTCCACGGGCATGAGGGATGACTTTGAGGGCGTGAGTCCCTGACTTGACATGACTGCTTTTATGTTATGAGCTGTAGTTTGGTTATCATACATGTCTCCTGTTTTATATAGACTGTTATGATTTCATTTACGATTTTTCGCCACATACTTGGTACCACAGATCGACCTCCTTCGGGGCTGCGTTCAAGACGCACGTAGACGTACATCGGTTGTGGATACTCTCATAGGATCACAGTTCAGCGTATTGGGAAGCCCCGTTTCTCCGGAGGCTTATCTTTTGGTATGTTACCCTGAGTCTGTAGGTTCTTGTACATTCAGGGGTATGGCGGGGCCCTGTCCCGTCATAGTTATTGTCACTTCTTAGAGGTCTGTAGTACTGTTGTGGGCAGAGTTTGTAAAAAGGATAACTGTTCGGGTTTTATGAATATATACAGAAGGCAACTGTTTTGGTTGGCCTGTTTATTTATCATGTCTCTTGTTTCATGTTTATGTTTTTATTTCCGCTGATTCTCTCTGATGTTGTATCACGAGGGTGCCCGGGGTAAGGCACGACCACGGCCCCGGTCGGTCGTGACAAAAGTGGTATCAGAGCAGTTAGTCCTCGGAAAGTGTCTACAGACCGTGTCTAGTAGAGTCTTGATTATCGGTGTGTTGTGCACCACATCTATAATCAGGAGGCTGCAGGACATTTAGGATTGGTTTCTATTCTTCTCACTCTGAGATCGTGCCTTAGAGCTGTGTTATAAGTTGGACTCCCTCTGACGTATTCTTATGTGCCAGTTATGCCTCCACGCAGTGCAACGGGGCCTGGCGGCAAGGCAACCGAGAGCCGTGAGTAGAGCACGGAGGTTACCGGCAGGCCCGATCGTTACGAGATAGTGCTTCCGACGGCGAAGCGACGCCGCCACACGGCAGAGTTTAGAGCCGCAGCAGTGGTCGCCGAGACTACAAGACTGAGCCTCCACCCCACACCGGAGCAGATGAGACGGGTACAAGGAGATGGCGCCATCGCCGTGGTCGTGGCAGATATGAGGAGAGGCCGACGCAGCCTGGGCCCCAAGAGCACCGTAGTTCACCCCGAGCGCATGGTTTGAGACTACGGACTTTCGAGTCAGAGCCCGCCAGCTTCTATGGATCGAGCCGAGGATGACTCGTGAGTTTATCCGAGCCTACACAATGATCGCGAGAGTGATCGAGTCTCGCAGGCGTAGTCGGTGGTATTGGTTCGGATCACCGCGTGATACCGCAGCCGATCGGTTTGATTCACGGAATCGCCCCGAGGGGAACATGCGCCCCAGCAGTTGGGGCGAAGTTCTCGGCGGCATTTCTTGCACATTTTTTGCCTCCACGATGAGGAGGACTCGCCGACAGATTTTTGACGTTAAGGCGCATCGGCGCATTTGCCAGGAGTACAACGTGGAGTTTGACTCGTTGGCTCGGTATGTCCCCGCCTTAGTGACCGATATGGAGGACGAGTGCACCGCCACGCCACCGGCTCGATGATTACTTGCGCAGGCTTGTTCGGTGTAGCTCTTCACCGGCATGGGCATTGCCCGCACGCAGCTCATGCACTTGGATGTGAGGCACGGAGAGGTCGACGGAATGACCGGATCAGCAAGAAAGCCGTAACAGCAGGTCCTTTGGTAACTTGCGAGGCGGACGCCTCGTGGCAGCTAGTTATGCACCTTCTCCAAGATGCAGTGGTCCTCCGCGCTTTCGGGACGTTCGGGTATTCGAGCCGGTCGTGGCTCCGTGGCTTCAGTTCACGATATACGTGAGTTCTAGCCGCCAGGATTCATGTCCCTCGGTGCACGATGTGGCGTGCGCCATCCCGGAATGTCGATTTTTATCGTGCTTGTTTCACTGCGCCGCCGGCCATACGTGACGAGAATGTGCTTATAGGAGGGTACCGCAAAGATGACGCAGCCTACCGGATCGATGGCGGGTTCATCGCCTTTCATACGCATACGCTGCAGGCAGTGCCTATGATTAGAGTGAAGCGGTAGATACAGGTATATCCTTAACCCTCTAGAGTTTTGTTTGCGCGATATGATGATCTTATTAGTGTATGCTATGTATAGATAGCATTGTGTTAAGTATAACTTAGAGAACATGACTAGTTTAAGAGGTAAGTTTGGGGTCATGGAAGGTGTGAACCTTAGAATATTATAAGTGGAGACCTTAGATACGAGGCCGTCTTGAGTAAAAGATTTGTTTACGATTGACCTTTGTCGGAGTGCATAGTATACGAGGGGTAAAAAAAATTGTGTGATAAGTCCCCGAGTGGTGTGAATTATATAAGGATAGTTATGATAAGAAGACCACTAGGTTTGCGTAACTTGATTAGTGAGATTGTTCCGGATCGGGGAACAAGAGTTTGGCGCGGCAAATGGGTCGGGTTGAGGCAAGGTTGCGTGTCAACCCGCAGCCCGGTTTGGGGTGGGGTTATTTCGAGGTGGTCTCGCCAGGTGGTAGGGTCACGAGGGTGCTAGACCCAGGTTTAGGTAACCATCGTACGGGTTCGTGGATGCGTTCGACCAGAATCGGATCGTGAAGGCCGGGAATGGCCTTAGAGTAAATTGAAGCTAGTGGGAGCTGTTGTGAGATTAGAAATGATTCCTCGTTGGCTTGGATTTGAGTTTTGCGCACATGTTATATTCTGGCCATTGGTGGCATGATCGGTTTTGTAAGTATAGTAGTGAAGACTATACCGACGCAAGTACGTTTGGAGACTTAGAAGGAACATTCGGACGAATGTTTCTAAGGGGAAGAATGTTATACCCGTAGTTCCGTGGTATATAGGTGAGGATGTACGCGAGAATACGACATAAATTTTGGAAAGAAAGAAAGATGTGATTTTTCACGGAAAAGTTTCCGGTTTTGTGAAGGAAAAGGTTCGTTGATGGGAATTGGATTCCCAGATTTGGTATTTGGGCTTCTTGAATTATATTAGAATTATGGAATTTTATTTCGAATTGGTCACGTGGGCCCACTGAGAAATTTACTGATTTTGTGGGGCCCACTTTGTTTTAGATTTTTGCCTTTATGGATATTTTCTAAGATGAAATATTTTGACGAGCAGGAGGCGACACGTGTCACCCCTAGGTGGCCTCATGGCCGAAATTTGCTAACAAGTGGCAAGACAAGTGGCCTTGTCTTGCTAGATATTTTGTGGACAAGTGGCCAAGTCTTGCTAGATATTTTGTGTGGACAAGTGGCTTGTGGACCCATACACACTTGTCCCCAATCTCAACCACACACTTGCCTTCATCCTAGCCCTCGTTGTCCTATATATGCACCCTTAGTTGATGAAAACTTCCACACTTAACCATTTCAAGACAAGAAATTCCCTCCTTCTCCCTTGACCTTGCTCTCGCTTTTGAGCCCATTTCTTGACCTAAATTTGTCTAACAATTCTTAAACTCTCAAGTGTTCTTCCCTAAGGTGTTAGGAAGATTGTGTACCAAGAGTTGGAAAAGATTTCACACCCTAACCTATTGTTCATGCCTTGGCCGAAACTTACTAGTTGGAAACCCTAAGTGTTCTTCACTTTTTGGAGTTAGTTCTTGAAGAGAAGTTGGTTAGGAGCTTCTATGGGTTGCTTGTAGCGGATTGGAACGAAAGATTTGGAGCTAAGACTTGCTTGGAGCGACATTAAGTTCTTGGATAATTTTGGGCTATTTGAGGTAGTAAACCTTAACCTCTTTGTGAATTGGTCATTATACATATATTATAAGTATATTATGGAGTATATAAAATATGGAGTAAAGTTTGGAAAAGTTGGATCTTGTTAACTTGTTAAAAGAAAGGATTGGCCGCTTGCCATTAAAATGGTAAAACGTATCTTACTTGTGAAGAAGTAATTAACAAAGTAACTATAACTTATATTAAGATGGAATATAAGTTGGATGACTAATGAAGTAATTGGATAAGTAAATGGACAAAGTTGCCAAGGACCCCAACTTAAGGATCAGATTTACTTTGGATCGTATTTACTTTGGACATGATTTACTTTGGATCGTATTTACTTTGGACATGATTTACTTTGACCGTATTTACTTTGGATCAGATTTACATTTCGTTAAGGGAAGATTGTTCAATCGCGTCCGTTTGGGCGTGTGATCCCCTTTAATTATTGTATACATGGCGTGATAGTAAACCGCTACCGTTTGGGCGCGTAATCCCCTTCTTTTTATTGGTGTTATTATGGAGGCGTGATAGTAAACCGCGTTACCGTTTGGGCGTGTAATCCCCTTCTTTATGTTGTTTAATTATTACGCCTTATATATATATATATGGTATATATATTACGGTTATTCGGGCCTTGGAGAAAGATGGAAAAGTGAGTAAAACGGGGAAGTACGCTAATTTTCCGTAGAATTAGAGGGCTTTTTATTGGTATAAGTCTTCAATGGTAAGAAAGGTTTGATAGAAGTACTATGACCATTTTAGAGTGGAGTACTACGTGTGGCGTGATCTACTTGGCTTAAGGAGTAGCCGACGGTCAAGTACTGAGCGCTTTGCTATTTGTCGATAATCGTCGCGAGGTATGCGAACCTCTTCCTATCTTTTCTAGCATGATTGTTGTGAACTATGTAGTACGGTAGACGCATACGTGCTAAGTGATTTGGTTGGTTTAAAACATAGGGTGTTATAATAGCTTTATGGGAAGTTAGTTATAACGACTTTATGTAGGTAAAAGAATGGTTTATTGATTGTAGAAAGATAAGAGACTTGACTTATACACGACTTGATTTTGAAAGTTAAGAGACTTGATCTTGAAAGATAAGAGACTTGACTTATACACGACTTGATTTTGAAAGTTAAGAGACTTGATCTTGAAAGATAAGAGACTTGACTTAGTTTGACTTGTTATGAATTTTGTTAAAATGTTGTAAAACCTCATTCGCGAGTGATGAGTAGTTGGTTTTAAAAGAATAATGTTTCTGATTTGAAATGAGATTAAGTATCGAACAAACCATTGCAGCGTTAATAAAGGAAATGTATTGACTAATTGTTATTAAAACCAAGAGAAACCTCCATCTGCATAGAAGCTAAGATGAGACAAAGTGATATTACATTTCCTAGATCATGGCTGCTTTTATAAGATTGTAATAGACAAGAACAACCTACTCACACATAAGGCATATGTTTCTCAAATTTGTTTTAAAGGAGAATTATATTCTTAAGTGATTAAAACTATGAACTACGAAACCTTTCGAAAATGAGAAACTTGAGCATTTGAAATTAGGCAAACTTGAACGTTTGGAAAATAATGTGTTACTTGATTTTACAATGGAAGGGGTTTGGTTTACTTAAAAGATAGTCACTCTATTTTATACTACGAACATTGTGTGACTTTTGTGAAAGAAACGTATCTTTTTAAAAGAGTTAATGTATGTAATACTTTAGGGTCAGAACCGGGATTTTGGCATAAAATGATAGTACCTTAAGTTGTGTGTAACTTGCCTATGTTTGTGTGTGATAGCCTTGTTGTGCAAGTACTGTATTTTACTCGACTACCGGTTCATGGGATGAACCGGGAATGTATTTCACTCGACTACCGCGTTCATGGGATGAACCGGGAATGTATTTCACTCGACCATCGCTGGCCCATGATGGACCGAATGTATTCCATCCGACTACCGAAGTTCATGACGAACCGGAATGTATTTCACACGCTTTCTATCGGGTCCATGAGATGGGCCGAGACATGTTATACGTATCACATGGTTTGTACCTAGATCGCCAAGTGAGGAAGGAGTTCCACGCATGAGGGATGACTTTGAGGCGTGAGTCACGACTTGACATGATCGCTTATGTTATGAAATGTAGTTTGGTTATCATACATGTCTCTGCTTTATATAGATCGTTATGATTTCATTTACGATTTTTCGCCACATACTTGGTACTGTTATCGACTCTTCGGGGCCGCGTTCATGCCGCAGTAGAGGTACATCGGTCAGGATCCTCGCCATAGGATCACGTCAACAGATTGGAAGCCCCGCTTCTCCGAGGCTTATCTTTTGGTATGTTACCACGAGTCAGAGGTTCTTGTACATCTGTGGTATGGCGGCCCTGTCCCGTCATAGTTATTGTCACTTCTTAGAGGTTTGTAGTACTGTTGTGGGCAGAGTTTGTAAAAAGGATAACTGTTCGGGTTTTATGAATATATACGTATGTAAATCGCTTTGGTTGGCCTGTTTATTTATCATGTCTCTTGTTTCATGTTTATGTTTTTATTTCCGCTGATTCTCTCTGATGTTGTATCACGAGGGTGCCCGGGGTAAGGCACCAGTCACGGGCCCCGGTTCGGGTCGTGACACTTCTACTGTGATTACAGTTCAATTCTATTCTTTAATATCCTTCTATATCTTATACTCAAGTCTTAACTATTCTTATATGTAATATCCAATTACAATAGAAGGACAAGAGTATTTACCTCGATAAGCCCAAAATTATCCAAGTTAAATGTCGATCCTGAGCAAGGTTTAACTCCTAATTTGCACGCTCCGATAGCTCCAAGAAACCCTTAGAAGTTCTTAACAACTTCTACTTAAATACTAAAAGGGATTTGGGGCTAGGGTATTTTGGAATAGTAACTATACTTGGAATACAACTTTCACCTGTGGGGTACTCCGACGCCACTAGGCTGTAGGGGAGACGGGTGGTGCGGCTAGGGCTTCCAAGAGGGGGGAGGGGGAGAAGGCTTTTGGACGAGAGAGCAACTAAGGGGGAGAGAGTTTTGAGACTTGGAAGAATGATTTGTGGATGAAGAGTTCATCAACTCAAGGGGGGTATTTATAGGTCTTTCAAGGGCTAAGATGAGGGCAAGTGGAGGGCAAGTGGATGGTGGGGATTTGCACAAGTGCACCCTAACCTACTCTACAAATCCCTCACAAAACATTGACCCAAGATTTAAGCCCCAAAACCATGGCAATCGTCCAAGGTGCCGCCCCACTTGGCCGTCCACTTGAGGGTGACATATAAATGACATAGCCGGAATTTTCCCTTCGCAAGTTTTGAAAAACGTTTCGTCGGAAAACCATTCGTTTTCTGAGTTGTGCCCAAATTCGTCCTATGCCTAATCTTTAAGGCTTAACGTTTGTACGTACGCCCTTACGTACATACTCTGGAAAAACGGGGTATCATATTCTCCCCTCCTTAGAAACATTCGTCCCGAATGTTCCTTCCCAAGACAGATAACGATAAGGTTTCTCATAACTTAAACAGTTTGCAAACGCCACACATGGCCACAATACAGCACTTAAGCAAATATGACAATGAAAATTTACAAGTAGGAAAGTGAGTGTCACGACCCGAACCAAGGCCCGTGACTGGTGCCTTACCCCGGGCACCCTAGTGATATAACATCAGAGAAAATCAGCGGAAATAAAACATAAACATGAAACAAGAGAAATGATAAATAAACAGGCCAACCAAAACAGTTTCCTTCTGTATACATACATAAAAACCCGAACAGTTATCCTTTTTACAAACTCGCCACAACAAGATTACATGCACTTAAGAATGTAACAACATCTATGACGGGACAGGGCCCCGCCATACTCCTGAATGTACAAGTACCTACAATGACAGGGGACTATACCAAAAGATAAGCCTCCGGAGGAACGGAGCTCCCCAACGCTGAACTGCCATCCTATGAGCGAGGATCAACAACTGGTGTACCTCTACCTGCGGCATGAACGCAGCCCCCCGAAGGAGGTCAGTACAACAGGTACCAAGTATGTGAAACTACCAGTCCAAAAGCTAGCCACGCAACTGGCCGAGGCAAGTATCTTAAGCTAACGTACAATAGCCTACCGTCTCACAAGATATGACCGAGGCAAGTATCTTAAGCTATCTACCAGAGGCTACCGGTACACGAGAAAATGACCAAAACAAGTATCTAAAGTGTGCCTGAACCACACGTACAAATCAAGCCCCTGATCGCTCGTCACCGCGACAAGCTTCATGGATTAGCGGTCCATATACTAACAATCTGAACCTCACAATGACCGCATGCCCCGGCATCTCACCTCGGAAGTCATGGCCATGAAACCATCCTACTGGACGCATGCCCGTGGACCATCCATCGTGTCAGCATGTCCAAAGGAAATAAATCAGATAGCCCTCCTGCAGTCACCGCAGCATGCAAACAACCAGTCAATACTCAAAGTGGACACATACTCGTGGACCACCCAACGTCAGTATGTCCAATCAATCAATCGATAGCCTACTCCTGCAGTCACGACAGATATCAACAAAACACTTGCACATCAAAGACTATCACAACAAGACAAAAAGTTCAACATACATTCATTTTAATCAACAATCCGGGTTTCAAACCCAAAATACTACATACTTTCATTCTTTCAAAAAGACCTTTTTTTTACGTAAAAGCCACATGATACTAATACTCGTAGTATTAAAACACGTTTTCCTTTCAAACCAAATTACTACACCTTCCGAAAATATTTATAAGACTTTTAAAATCAAGTACTCTATACTTTTTAAACCAAGTGCTTTTCTTTTAAAACAACAACAAGTGTTCTTTTAAAACCCAAATAACTTTACTCTTTTCAAAACAAGTAACCTATACTTAAATCAAGTTACTTCTCTTTTTCCAAAAACAAGTCATTATAAGTCAAGTCTCTTATCTTTCAAGATCAAGTCTCTTAACTTTCAAAATCAAGTCGTTTCACTGTCAAAATCAAACCTTTCTTTTATCCTCATAAAGTCGTTATAACTAACTTCCCATAAAACCATTATAACACTTTATGTTTTAAACAAACAAAATTCATTCCACACACGTACGTCTACCGTACTATATAGTTCACAACAATCATGCTCAAGAGTATAGGAAGAATCACATACCTTTTTAGCTTAAACCACAAGCCAAGTCAAGTATGCTGCGCGTAGAAGATCCACCTATAAAGGCCACAATATATCTATCAATCTCTAGTTCTCTTCGTAGAATATTCTAAATACAAGATTCCTTATTCTATAGAAAATTCGGCAGCACCTCCGCCCCCGCTATCACATAAATCTCCTCCCCTATCAAGGCCCGCTACCAGGCCAACAACTCCCAGGGGATTACACGTCTAACCGGACGTGTTCAACTCTACTCCACAATAATACAACAGTATACTGTAAATACAGCCCTATGTAAATATAGTTCAATTCTTTTCAATACTCAATCTATATATAGTATACTCAACTATATATTACTACAACATGTAATTTCCAATTACAATAGGGGGACAAGATTATTTACCTCGATAAGCCCAAAATTATCCAAGTTTATAAGTCGATCCTGAGCAACGTTTAGCTCCAATTCCTTACGCTCCAACCCGCTCCAAGCGACCCTTAGAAGTTTCTAAACAACTTCTCTTAAAACTTCAACCAAGCTAGGAAGATTTTTCTAGGGTTTCACTTTACGGCTATTGGGATAAAGTAGCATTTCCGGGCTCCTAGTATTAAAACAACTTTGGAATACTACTAGGGATACTAGGCCAAGGTATTTGAGATTATACAAGAATACACCAAGTATTTCTACACAAGTGGGGGAGGGGAACGGAAAAGCACTACAAAGGGAGGGAAATATTTTGCCTTGGAAAGTTTTCAAGTGAGGGATGAATTACTCTTCAACTTAAGGGGGTTTATATAGAGGATTCAAGGGCCAAGATCAAGGTAAGTGTAGGGTCAAGATTGGGCCATGTGTGTGTGGGTCCCACCACACCACATGGCCAACGATTTCAAGCTCCAAGTGTTGTGCCATTTCGGCCAAGGGGACAAGTGGCTAGCCACTTGTCCCACCAATTTCGGCCAAGTGTGCCACATGGGGGTGACACGTGTCGCCCCTCGATTCGTCCAAAATATTTCGTCTTCCGAAAATATCCGTAATACCGAAAACCTCAAAAATAAAGTGGGCCCCACAAAACCGTAAATTCCTCTCGTGGGCCCCACGTGACCATTTCCGAAAATAAAATTCCATAATTCTAATATAATTCAAGAAGCCCAAATACCAAATCTGGGAATCCAATTCTCATCAACGAACCTTTTTCTTCACAAAAACCGGAAACTTTTCCGTCGAAAATTCACATCTTTCTTTCTTTCCAATATTCCTGTCGTGTTCTCGTACGTACGCCCTCACATACATACCCTGGAACTACGGGGTATAACATTCTTCCCCCCTTAGAAACATTCGTCCCGAATGTTCCTTCTACGTCTCTAAACATACATGCGCCGGTGTAGTCTTCACTACTACACTTACAAAACCGATCATGCCACAAATGGCCAGAATATAACACGTGCGCAAAACTCGATCCAAGCTAAAGAGGAAATCATTTCAAATCTCCCAACAGCTCCCACTAGCTTCAATTTACCCTAAGGCCATTCCCGGCCTTCACGAACCGATTCTGGTCGAACGCATCCACAAACCTGTACGATGGTTACCTAAACTTGGGCCTAGCACCCTCGTGACCCTATATCAAAGCGGGATCACCACAAATTGACCCTACCCCAACCGCCACGGTTGACACGCAACCTTGCCTCAACCCGACCCATTTACCGCGCCAAGCTCTTGTTCCCCGATCCGGAACAATCTCACTAATGAAGTCACGAAAACCTAGTGGTCTTCTTAGCTCAACTACCCTCTTATAACTAACCATGTTTTCTAATCACAACAACATAATGTTATCAAAACATACCAATTAAAACATACTCATCTTAACACAAATGCATACTAGTCTCTAGAGGGTCAAGGATATACCTGATATCAAAAGAATAGGCGGTTTCAACGACCGCTAGAACTGGGAACTTCCACCACGACCCTCGCTCGCTCGCCCGCAGATATGAACACCCCGCCTAACTATCGGCGCGAAGAACCCGCAATGCATCCGAAGGCCGAGTCTCAACAACCGCGCTACCTCGTAGGACAATTTCGCAAAATGGCCTGCCGCCACATGTAAAACAAGTCTTCGACACTTCGAATGGGTTTACCACATCGCTACACTTAGTCGGGGTGGCTTCATCCGCCAGACCCCAACTCCCCAAAACTCAACCCTTGAGCCACGACCGCTCCGAATACTCGAGGCCTCAAGATCAGAGGACCACTGCAGTCGGGCGACGGCGCATAACTAGACTCCTGCTGCGGCGGTCCGCTCTGAAAGTTACCAGCGACCGCCGCCCCGGCCTTCTTCTGCCGGTATCGTCAATCCGTCGGTCTCTCCTTGCCTCACACCCTAGTGCATGAGCCTGCATGCGGGTAATGTCCATGCCCGGCTAAAGCGATACACCCGAACAAGACTCTGCCAAGTAGTCATCAAGCCCTGTGACGTAGCGGTGCACTCTGTCCTCCATATTAGCTACTAACGCAGGGACATATCGACCCAACGAGTCGAACTCTACGTTGTACTCGAATCAGGCGTCCTCCTTGTCTCAAAGATCGTAAACCCGCTTACCATGCCTCTCATCTGCGGAGGCAAGAAATGGCTGAGAAATGCCTCCGAGAACTCGTCCCAAACAGCTGGGGGCCCATGCTCCCCCCGGGACAACTCCCATGAATCAAACCAGTCGACTGCGGTATCACGCAGCCGATGCGAACCGAAAATCACGGACTCGGTCTCCGAAGCCTTGATCACTCGCATGATCCTCTCAGAATCGACGGATGAACTCTGCGATCATCCTCGTGCCTCGACCGTAGAACTCAAGGGATACAACTCAGAAATCTCGTAGCCTCAAACTATCCGATCTGGGGTGAACTACGGGGCTCTGAACTGAATCGCAGATCCACCTATCTCGTGTTCTGCCACGATCCCGCCGAATCGCCATCTCTTTGTAACCCATCTCCTCCGCTTCCAGCCGTGGACTGGAGGCTCGTGTACCGTGGGCTCAGAGCCACCGCCGCGCTCTAAATCGCTGGGCCGGGCGGCCACAAAACTCGCCGTCAAGCACTATCTCGTGTAATCGATCGGCTCGCGCCTCGTACTTCCTCAGATCCTACTAGCAGCTCCCTCGGCTGCCTTGCCCTTCTGGGCCTGGGTTGCCTTGCGCGGAGACATAGCTGGTAAAAATGAAATACGTCAGAGAGGTCCAACTTATAACATAGCTCTAAGGCACGATCTCAGAATGAGAAGAATGGAAACCAATCCTAAATGTCCTGCAGCCTCCTGATTATAGATGTGGTGCACAACACACCGATAATCAAGACTCTACTAGACACGGTCTGTAGACACCTTCCGAGGATTAACTGCTCTGATACCACTTTTGTCACGACCCGAACCAGGGCCCGTGACAGGTGTCTTACCCCGGGCACCCTAGTGATATAACATCAGAGAAAATCAGCGAAAATAAAACATTAACATGAAACAAGAGACATGATAAATAAACAGGCCAACCAAAACAGTTGCCTTCTGTATACATACATAAAAACCCGAACAGTTATCCTTTTTACAAACTCTGCCCACAACAAGATTACTGCACTTCTAAGAATGTAACAACATCTATGACGGACAGTGGCCCCGCCATTGTCACGACCCATTCCGGCCCGTGATCGTACTCACCGGCACCCAAGTAGTCATACATCGAGTAATCGGAAATATAAAACAAGACATGAAACAGCTTTATAAAATAAGACATACGCTTTAAGTGAGAAACATCGCTTTGGCATATATATATATACATGGTTTAGCGCTACATCCGATCTTGCATAACATGACTACTGCACCTCTAAGGAAATATACAACTATGGCGACAGGGCCCCGCCATACCCCGATCGCATAAAACTATCTACAACAGGGAGATCATACCCAAAAGTAGAGCCTCGGAAAGGATGGAGCTCACGACACCAACGTAGATCCTAAGAATGTGGATCTAGCACCGCCGCCTTTCCTCGCGCATGAACGCAGCCCAGAAGGAGGTCGATAACAGTACTAAGTATATGAAATCAGAAATACTTAAATGAAAACATATCATTTTAAAAATCAGTTTTTGCAAGTATGTATGAAACAACCAAGGGACCGCATATAGTGCCACATCATAAACAAGAGCAACAATAGGTAACCGCAATGTGCCTTTTCTAGGCTGCGAATGATCGGCGGGCCAATTGCCCGTAGTATCACCATGCAAGCCTAATCACGGACTCGTAGTCCGCATAGGCCACTCACATAGGCCCGCATAGGTACATAACCCCGCATCGAGGGTAGCTACTCTCGCATCGCCCCGACTCGTAGTCCGCATGGCCACATAGACCGCATGAGGTATAACCCCGCATCACTAACCTCGAACTCCGTAGCTCGCATAGGTCCTCGACCCGCATGAGGTATTCTCGAATCATGGTCCTGCATCGCCGAGTCTACCCCGTCGGAGGGCTTAACCCCTTAATATGTCAAGAGGTGAGTGATAGTACACTAACATAACAGCTTATTTTTAAACAACATAAGCACAACAAGAATACTCTCCTATACAAACGTTACAAGACACTAACACACATAGCATCATATCATGTCTACTTGTCAAACCATCTTATTATTCTTTTCACAGTTCAATATAAGTCTGTTATAAACACATAGGCAACCTGTTTCTTTTATCACTCTTAAGCCGTGAGGCATTGCCGTAAGTATTATTCAGGCTTAAGTCAAAGACATTGCCGTAGTTATTATTCAGTTAACACATGTACGTCTACCGTACTACATATATATATTATAAAATATCATGCTTTTAGGAAGAATCACATACCTTCTCAGCGAAAACCACCTGCCAAGTTGAATATGTCGCGCGCAGAGAATCAGCCTATAATAGTCAGACACGTCTATCAACGTTCAGACTACTTTGTAAACAGTTCTAAACAGAGGGTTCTATATCCTACGGAAAATTGGGCAGTACTTCCCTACCCTGAGCTACTCAAGTTCATCGTGAAAACAAATTCTATGTAAATGCTTGATTATTCTTCTTTAAACCCTTCATCGTGATAATTCAATTCTATTCGCAATATTCTTCTAAGTATTTATACTTATTCTTATACTACTACAGAAGTATTCTCTAATTCAAAAGAGGGTTAGGATTAGTTACCTCGGTAAGCCCAATAATATCCTAGATAAAGTCGCTACCGAGCAAGGTTTTGCTCCTAAGTTGTATGCTCCAAGGAAACCTTAGAAGTTCTTCACAACTTCTACTAAGTACTAAGGGATTTGGGCTAGGGTATTTTGGGCATTATAACAATACAAGAAGGCAACTTTTCTACCAAGGGAGGGGGGGTATTCAGCCAAGGGCCTTCACAAGGGGAGGGGGAGGTGTTTGGACGAAAAGGCTACAAAGGGAGAGGAGAGGATTTTTAGACTTGGAAGCTTTTGTGGATGAAGAACTCTTCATCTCAAGAGGGGTATTTATAGGTCAAGAAGTGGCCAACCAATGGCCAAGATTAAGCCAAGTGCTAGGCAAGTGTAAGGCCAAGATTAGGGCAAGTGTCCTTGGCCAACTTGCACACAAAATATCCTACCTAATCCTTGACTTGTGCCAAGGCACAAAAAACGTGCAACACCAAGTCCAATTCGTCCAAATGGACGATTTCAAGTCCATCAATTGGAGGGTGACAAGTGTCGCCCTCCCGTTGGTCCAAAATGTTTCGTCTCTCGGAAAAATCCGCAAAAATTAGAAATGGCATAGCCGTAATTTACCCTACGAAAGCTGTGGAAACGTTTCGTCGGAAAACTATTCGTTTTGTGAGTTGTGCCCAAAAAAATCGTCCAAGGCCTAAACTTTAAGGCCAAACTTTTGACGTATTCCTTACGCATACTGGAAATACGGGTATAACATTCTCCTCCTTAGAAACATTCGTCCGAATGTTCCTTCCCAAGACAGATAACGATAAGGTTCTTCATAACTTAAAGCTTGCAAAAGCCACACACGCCACAAAACAACACTTAGGCAAAAACGATAACGAAAATTTACAAGTAGGAAAGTGAATTATCCGGAGGTGTGGGAATAGGTGAGGATACTTCGCCTCATGTCCTCGCTTCCCACGCCATCTCCTCCACGAGCTCGTTCCGCCACAAGACTTTGACGGAAGCCACGCCCTGGTCCGCAGACGCATAACTCGACGATCGACTATCGCTATGGAATCTCCTCATACGATAACCCCTCACACTGGACATCGTCAATCGGGTGTACCTAGATGGATCCGATACATCTCCTCAAAGATAGATCGTGAAAACCGGATGACCGCCTCCAGATCGGACGGCAGATCCAACTCATAGGCAACCTTGCCTACCTGCGACAATCCAAACGCCCGATGTACTTGGGCCGAGTTTCCTTCCTCCCGAATCTCATCACACCTTCATGGGTGACACCTTCAGAAAACCCAATCATCAATCGCGAACTCCGGATGTCGACGGCGATGATCTGCATCGACTGCCGACTCGAGCCGTCAATAGCCGCTCTGATAAGCTTCACCTTATCCATCGCTGCTGCACCAAATCGTCCCACTAGCCGCACTCGCCCACATCAAACCAACCTATAGGCGATCTGCACTTCCTCCCATACAAGGCCTCATAAGGCGCCATCGAATCTTTGGAGTGGTAGCTATTATTATACGCGAACTCAACTAGAGGCAAATGATCCTCCCAACTACCATCAAGTCAATAACACAGCTCGCAGATATCCTCAAGAGTCCGGATAGTGCGTTCGCCTGTCCGTCTGGCTCTGTGGATGAAATGCGACTGTGCTCACTGCGTCCCCTAAACCCTCTGGAAGGACCTCAGTTAGCCGTAACCGGGCTCCTCTGTCGATATGATCGAGTAGGGACTCCATGCACCGACGATCTCTGATGTAAAGTCCGCATAATCCTCACCAAAAAGTCGTCCCGACGGAAGAAAATGGGCTGATTTCACACTGTCGACGATAACCCATATAGAATCATGTCTCCTCCGAGTGCGAGGTAATCCCGTGATGAAGTCCATGTTGATTACCTCCCACTTCCGTGTCGGATCTCAATCGTCAGAATAAAACCACCGGCCTCGTGCTCTACCTTCACCGCCGACAACACGCACCGAGCTACGAACTCGCAACGCCCCTCTTCAAGCCATCCCACCAATACACGATCTAAGGTCGTGGTACATCTTGGTCGACCGGATGGATAGAGTAACGCGCCGTGTGCTTCCCCAAGAACTGCTGCCAAGTCTCAAACATCCGAACACACAACTCGCCTCAAACCTTAGCACCCCATCGTGCTACCTCAAAAGGACCCGCCCTCACGAAGAGTCGTATCACGATAACGTGTCAAAATCGATCCTCGAATCGTTGCCTCTTCACCTCTCGACGATGGAAGACTCGCAACCTCACGAACTCTAACCCCACCGCTATCGGAATCAATCAAGCGGACACCAAGGCTCGCTAATCGATGCAAATCACGAACCATGTCCTCCTCTCTAGCCGCACATCGATAGGCTCCCATCGACTACGACTAAGAGCATCCGCCACAACATCGCCTTCCCGTGGTACAGGATATCAACATCGTAATCCTTAAGCAACTCTAACCACCGTCTCGCCGTAAGTTCAGCTCCTCCGGTGAAGATATCTTGGAGGCTCTTGTGGTCTGTAAAAATATCCACGTGAACCCCATACAAATAGTGCCTCCAGATCTTCAAAGCGTGAATCACACCGCTAACTCCAAATCATGGGTGGGGTAGTTCTCGTGTTTCTTCAGCCGGGATGCATATGCTATAACCCCGCCATGCTGCATCAGCACACATCCCAACCCGATGCCCGACGATCACAATACACGACATAACCATCCGACCTCCGGAAGAGTAAGAACGGGCGATGTCGATCTCTTTCAAGAATCGAAACCCCGCCACAAGAATCACCCATCAAACTTGGCTGCCTTCGAGTCAGCCTAGTCAATGGTGCGAGATAGAAGCAAACTTCTCCACGAACCGATAATATCTCGCAAGGCCCGTAAAATCGCGAACCTCGCCGGAGTAGTAGGTTCAGGCCAAGTCTCGATCGCCGATCTTGGCGTATCCACTCGAATGCCATCGGCCCGACAATATGCCCAAGAAACGCCATCAAGTCAACCAAAACTCACATTTGGAAAACTTGGCGCATAATCGTTGGTCCCGAGAATCGCAAGACAGCCTCTCAAATGCTCCGCATGCTCTCGCCTGAGCGAGAATAAACCAAGATATCATCAATGAACACTATCACAAACGTGTCCAAAAATGGTTTGAACACTCTGTTCATCAAATCCATGAATACCGCCGGAGCATTGGTCAACCCAATAGACATGACCCTGAACTCATAATGCCCGCACGTCCGAATGCGATCTAGGGACATCCACCTCTCGACTCGCACTGATGATAGCCCGATCGCAGATCAATCTTGGAGAAACATCTCGCACTTCGCAATCGGTCGAACAAATCATCAATCCCGGGAAGGGGTATTCGTTCTTAATGGTCACCTTGTTCACCGTCAGAATCAACACACATGCGCAGCTGGCCCCGCCCTTCTTCTTCACGAACAATACCGCGCCTCAAATGAGAAACACTAGGCCCGATGAAGCCCTTCTCCAAAGAAATCTCTAAGTTGATCCTTCAACTCTCAACTCGGCAGTGCCATTACGTATGGCGGAATGGAAATAGCCGAGTGTCCGCAATATGTCAATACAAAACTCAATCTCCTCTCGGGAGGGATACCCGGAGGTCGTCTGAAACACGTCGAGAACTCTCTCGACCATCGAATCGATGGAAAATCTGGTACCGCAGCCTTGAGATCAAACACGAACGAGATGGTAGATATACCCTTCCGCACCATCTTCCTAGCCTTGAGGTAGGAAATAAACCTACCTCTGGCGATACCGTGCTCCTCCCACTCAACAACCGGCCTCAGAAATCGGAACTGCATTACTTTCTCTCTGCGGTCTACATTGGCGTAGCAAGAAGCTAGCCAATCCATCCCCATGATCACGTCGAAGTCAATCATCTCCAACTCTATCAAGTCGGCTAGGTCCAAGATCGTAAATGGTCACAGACAAGCTCTATATACCCGCCGAGCTACCACCGAATCACCCATCGGCGTAGCTACCTCGAAGTGGTCTATGGACTCGTGCTCTATCCCTATCCTACTAGCAACAAGGGGAGATATATAGATGAGTAGAACCGGATCTATCAAAGCATACACATCAAACCTAAACCGATAAGGTACTGCGACGACATCAAAGTGAGGCCTCACGATCCCGCTTACCGACAAAGCATAAATGCGGTTACGAGGACCGCTAGAATCGGGACCCGCGCCACGACCTGCGCGCGCTGGTCCGTGAGTACCTTGCCCTCCAGGCGAGTAATCGCTGGGATGAAGAAGACCGGCGAAAGAACTCAGAGTGACCCTACCATCAAGATCGCCTTGGCTCTGACAGCCGTATAGTGACCTCGCTGCCACAATGAAACAAACTCCGTAGCACCACAACTCCCGGTGGGATCTACCGACCGCCACACCGGCGGGTGGTCCCGACGGCGTAACCTCGCCGCTCAATGTCTCAAGTCACGGGCCCCGGTTCGCCTCGAATATCCGGGCCGGCTGAGGACGGCGCAGAGTGCTCGAGCCGCCGGTGCAAATCTAGATCGCTGCTGAGGCCGCCACCACGATAGCCACGAAAGACCGCCGCCCCGTTCGCCGCCGCTGTCGCCAACCCGGCGTCTCTACGCCTCACATCCTGCAGAGCATGAGCTGCACGCGGTAATGTCCATACCGGTGAAGAGAAACACCCGCACACGACTTCGCCATATAGTCATCTAGCCGGTGACGTAGCGGTGCACCCTATCCTCCATATTAGCTACTAACGCTTGGAACATATCGAGCCAATGAATCAAACTCGACATTGTACTTCGACAAAGGCCCTCTCTCGCCTCGGCGGAAAAATCTATCACCCGCGCTCTCATCCGCGAGGCAAGAAGTGAGTGAGGAAAGCCTCGAGAACTCATCCCAAGTAGCCGGGACGCGTGCTCTCCCCGGATAACTCCCATGAATCAAACCAATCGACCGCAGATCACGCAGCCTATGCGAATCGAAGGTCGCAGCACTGCCTCTCGAGGCCTTGATCACCCGCATGATCCTTCAGAGGCGACGGATGAACTCCTGCGGATCATCCTCCGCCGACCAGTAAAACTCGCGGCTACAACTCAAGAAATCTCGTAGCCTCAAACTATTCGCCTCGGTGCACCACGGTGCGACCGAGCCGAGCTGAATCGAATCGCCAGATTCCGGCCTATCCTCGTGTCTGCCACAACTCAGCCAATAGCCGGGCATCTCCTTGTACCCTAACTCTCCGCCAGGTGTGGGACGAGGTGTGGTGCTGTGGTCTCGCTGGGCCGGGCGGCATCATAGAACTCGCCGTCTGCGGTATAGATCGGGCCCGAGCCTCATAACTCGGTGTCGATCGCGGCTCTCACGCTTTGCCCTTCTCGGGCCCGGTTGCTTTACGTGGAGGCATAATCGCATGTAAAAGGAATACGTTAGAGGGTCCAACTTTAACACTTTCTAAAGCACGATCTCAGAGTGAGAAGAATGGAAACCAATCCTAAATATCTTATAGCCTCACGATTATTGGTGTGGTGCACAACACACCGATAATCAAGACTCTACTAGATACGGTCAGACACTTTCCGAGGATTAATCGCTCGATACCACTTTTGTCACGACCCATTCCGGTTCGTGGATCGTGCCTTACCGGCACCCAAGTAGTCATACATCGAGTAATCAACGGAAATATAAAACAAGACATGAAACGCTTTATAAAATAAGACATACGCTTTAAGTGAGAAAACATCGCTTTTCGATATATATATATACATGGTTTAGCGATACATCCGATACTGCATAACATGACTCTGCACTTCTAAGGAAATATACAACTATGGCGGGACAGGGCCCGCCATACCCTCGATCAGACAAAACTATCTACAACAGGAGATCATACCCAAAAGTAGAGCATCGGAAAGGATGGAGCTCCCGACACCAACGTAGAGATCCTAAGAATGTGGATCTAGCACTGCTTGCCCTTTCTGCGGCATGAACGCAGCTTCAAGGAGGTCAAGATAACAGTACTAAGTATATGAAATCAGAAAATACTTAAATGAAAACATATCATTTTAAAAATCGGTTTGCAAGTATGTATGAAACAACCAAGGGACCGCACATAGTGCCACATCATAAACAAGAGCAACAATAGGTAAATCGCAATGTGCCTTTTCTAGGTTGCGAATGATCAAGCGGGCCAATTGCCCGTAGTATCACCATGCAAGCCTAATCTCGGACTCGTAGTCCGCATAGGCCACTCACATAGGCCCGCATAGGTACATAACCCCGCGTCGAGGGTAGCTACTCCTCGCATCGCCCCGACTCGTAGTCCGCATGGCCACATAGACCGCATGAGGTATAACCCCGCATCACTAACACGGAACTCCGTAGCTCCGCATAGGTCCCTGGACCCGCAAGAGGTATTCTCGAATCATGGTCCTGCATCACCGAGTCTACCCCGCATCGGAGGCACTTAACCCCTAATATGTCAAGAGTGAGTGATAGTACACTAACATAACTTATTTTTAAACAACATAAGCACAACAAGAATACTCTCCTATACAAACGTTATGACACTAACACACATAGCATCATATCATGTCTACTTGTCAAACCATCTTATTATTCTTTTCACGATTCAATATAAATGCATTATAAACACATAGACAACCTTGTTTCTTTTATCTCTTAAGTGGTTATACTTAACTTCCCATAAAGCTAGTATAACTCTTAAGCTTCGCTTTAAAACCAATTAGTTCTCTTCATTAAAAATGATTCAAGATTCTTTTGAAATGTTTTGATTCTTTATTATTCAGCTTAAGCGTGAGGCATCAGTAAGTGTTATTCGAGCTTAAGCGTGAGGCATTGCCGTAAGTATTATTCGAGCTTAAGTCAAAGACATTGCCGTAGTTATTATTCGATTAACACATGTACGCTCACCGTACTACATATATATATTATAAAATATCATGCTTTAGGAAGAATCACATACCTTCTCAAATCCATCCGCCAAGTCAATATATGTCGCGCAGAGAATCAACCTATAATAGTCGACACGCCTATCAACGCTCGCACTACTTTGTAAACAGATTCTAAGCAGAGGGTTCTATATCCTACGGAAAATTGGGCGACTTCCCTACCCTGAGCTACTCAAGTCTCATCAGAAAACAGTCATGTAAGTACGATTTGATTATTCTTCTTTAAACCCTTCTACCGTGATAATTCCAATTCTATTCTGCAATATTCTTCTAAGTATTTATACTTATTCTTATACTACTACTGAAGTATTCTCTAATTCAAAAGAGGGTTAGGATTAGTTACCTCGGTAAGCCCAATAATATCCTAGATAAAGTCGCTACCGAGCAAGGTTTTGCTCCTAAGTTGTATGCTCCAGAAACCTTAAGTTCTTCACAACTTCTACTAAGTACTAAGGGATTTGGGCTAGGGTATTTTGGGCATTATAACAATACAAGAAGGCAACTTTTCTACCAAGGGAGGGGGGGTATTCGGCCAAGGGCCTTCACAAGGGGAGGGGGAGGTATTTGGACGAAAAGGCTACAAAGGGAGAGGAGAGGATTTTTAGACTTGGAAGCTTTTGTGGATGAAGAACTCTTCATCTCAAGAGGGGTATTTATAGGTCAAGAAGTGGCCAACCAATGGCCAAGATTAAGCCAAGTGCTAGGCAAGTGTAAGGCCAAGATTAGGGCAAGTGTCCTTGGCCAACTTGCACACAAAATATCCTACCTAATCCTTGACTTGTGCCAAGGCACAAAAACGCAACAACACAAGTCCAATTCGTCCAAATGGGCGATTTCAAATCCATCAATTGGAGGTGACAAGTGTCGCCCTCCCGTTGGTCCAAAATGTTTCGTCTCTCGGAAAAATCCGCAAAAATTAGAAATGGCATAGCCGGAATTTACCCTACGAAAGCTGTGGAAACGTTTCGTCGGAAAACTATTCGTTTTGTGAGTTGTGCCCAAAAAAATCGTCCAAGGCCTAAACTTTAAGGCCAAACTTTTTGTACGTATTCCCTTACGTACATACTCTGGAAATACGGGGTATAACAGCCATACCCCTGAATGTACAAGTACCTACAATGACAGGGGACTATACCAAAAGATAATCCTCCGGAGGAACGGAGCTTCCCAATGCTGAACTGCGATCCTATGAGCGAGGATCAACAACTGGTGTACCTCTACCTGTGGCATGAACGCAGCCCCCCGAAGGAGGTCAGTACAACAGGTACCAAGTATGTGAAGCTGAAAAATACTGTAATGAAATCACATTTCATCATTTTATAAAACATTTCGCAATAAGTAAACAGTTATGTCAAGTAAGGGGACGCATATCCCCAGGATAATCACTCACACATAACTATGGGTCTCACGCCCATAATATCACTCATGCCCGTGGAACTCATTCCTCACTGCCGGCAGTACATGATGTAAAACAACACCCATATGTGAACCTGAACACTAGATCATGCCTGCGTCATCAAAACCGATCGGGCCAAGTAGAATAGCCAACTACTACCCAAAAGCTAGTCATATCCCATCACTGCAAGGTACGGCCAACTACTACCCAAAAGCTAGCCACGCAACTGGCCGAGGCAAGTATCTTAAGCTAACGTACAATAGCCTACCGTCTCACAAGATATGACCGAGGCAAGTATCTTAAGCTATCTACCAGAGGCTACCGGTACACGAGAAAATGACCAGAACAAGTATCTAAAGTGTGCCTGAACCACACGCATAAATCAAGCCACGATCGCGTTCACCGCGACAAGCTTCATGGATTAGCGGTCCATATACTAACAATCTGAACCTCACAATGACCGCATGCCCCGGCATCTCACCTCGGAAGTCATGGCCATGAAACCATCCTACTGGACGCATGCCCGTGGACCATCCATCGTGTCAGCATGTCCAAAGGAAATAAATCAGATAGCCGGCCCTCCCAGAGAGTCACGGCAGTACAGAAACAACCAGTCAATACTCAAAGTGGACACATACTCGTGGACCACCCAACGTCAGTATGTCCAATCAATCAATCAGATAGCCGGCCCTCCCAGAGAGTCACGGCAGCATATCAACAAAACACTTGCACATCAAAGACTATCACAACAAGCACAGGCAAGTTCAACATACATTCATTTTAATCAACAATCCGGGTTTCAAACCCAAAATACTACATACTTTCATTCTTTCAAAAAGACCTCTTTTTTACGTAAAAGCCACATGATACTAATACTCGTAGTATTAAAACACGTTTTCCTTTCAAACCAAATTACTACACCTTCCGAAAATCTTTATAAGACTTTTAAAATCAAGTACTCTATACTTTTTAAACCAAGTGCTTTTCTTTTAAAACAACAACAAGTGTTCTTTTAAAACCCAAGTAACTTTACTCTTTTCAAAACAATTAACCTATACTTAAATCAAGTTACTTCTCTTTTTCCAAAAACAAGTCGTTATAAGTCAAGTCTCTTATCTTTCAAGATCAAGTCTCTTAACTTTCAAAATCAAGTCGTTTCACTGTCAAAATCAAACCTTTCTTTTATCCTCATAAAGTCGTTATAACTAACTTCCCATAAAGCCATTATAACACTTTATGTTTTAAACAAACAAAATTCATTTCACACACGTACGTCTACCGTACTATATAGTTCACAACAATCATGCTCAAGAGTATAGGAAGAATCACATACCTTTTTAGCTTAAACCACAAGCCAAGTCAAGTATGCTGCGCGTAGAAGATCCACCTATAAAGGCCACAATATATCTATCAATCTCTAGTTCTCTTCGTAGAATATTCTAAATACAAGATTCCTTATTCTACAGAAAATTCAAAGACCTCCCCCGCTATCACATAAATCTCCTCCCCTATCAAGGCCCGCTACCAGGCCAACAACTCCCAGGGGATTACACGTCTAACCGGACGTGTTCAACTCTACTCTACAATAATACAACAGTATACTGTAAATACAGCCCTATGTAAATACAGTTCAATTCTTTTCAATACTAAATCTATATATAGTATACTCAACTATATATTACTACAACATGTAATTTCCAATTACAATAGGGGGACAAGATTATTTACCTCGATAAGACCAAAATTATCCAAGTTTATAAGTCGATCCTGAGCAACGTTTAGCTCCAATTCCATACGCTCCAACCCGCTCCAAGAGACCCTTAGAAGTTTCTAAACAACTTCTCTTAAAACTTCAACCAAGCTAGGAAGATTTTTCTAGGGTTTCACTTTACGGCTATTGGGATAAAGTAGCATTTCCGGGCTCCTAGTATTAAAACAACTTTGGAATACTACTAGGGATACTAGGCCAAGGTATTTGGGATTATACAAGAATACACCAAGTATTTCTACACAAGTGGGGGAGGGGGACGGAAAAGCACTACAAAGGGAGGGAAATATTTTGCCTTGGAAAGTTTTCAAGTGAGGGATGAATTACTCTTCAACTTAAGGGGGTTTATATAGAGGATTCAAGGGCCAAGATCAAGGTAAGTGTAGGGTCAAGATTGGGCCATGTGTGTGTGGGTCCCACCACACCACATGGCCAATGATTTCAAGCTCCAAGTGTTGTGCCATTTCGGCCAAGGGGACAAGTGGCTAGCCACTTGTCCCACCAATTTCGGCCAAGTGTGCCACATGGGGGTGACACGTGTCGCCCCCCGATTCGTCCAAAATATTTCGTCTTTCGAAAATATCCGTAATACCGAAAACCTCAAAAACAAAGTGGGCCCCACAAAACCGTAAATTCCTCTCGTGGTCCCCACGTGACCATTTCCGAAAATAAAATCCCATAATTCTAATATAATTCAAGAAGCCCAAAATACCAAATCTGGGAATCCAATTCTCATCAACGAACCTTTTTCTTCACAAAAACCAGAAACTTTTCCGTCGAAAATTCACATCTTTCTTTCTTTCCAATATTCATGTCGTGTTCTCGTACGTATGCCCTCACATCCATACCCTGGAACTATGGGGTATAACAGTGAGTTACCTGGAGGTGTGGGGAATAGGTGAGGATACTTCTGTTTCATGTCCTCCTCAGCTTCCCACGTCATCTCCTCCCTGAGCTCGTTCCACCACAAGACTTTGACGGAAGCCACGTCCTTGGTCCGCAGACGCCTAACCTGACGATCGATTATCGCTATGGGAATCTCCTCATACGATAACCCCTCGGTCACCTGGACATCATCAATCGGGTGCACTCTAGATGGATTCCCGATACATCTCCTCAGCATAGAAACATGAAACACCGGATGCACTGCCTCCAGGTCGGACGGCAGATCCAACTCATAGGCAACCTTGCCTACCCTGCGGACAATCTGATACTGCCCAATGTACCTTGGGCTGAGTTTCCCTTTCTTCCCGAATCAAATCACACCCTTCATGGGTGACACCTTCAGGAAAACCCAATCATCAACCTCAAACTCCAGATGTCGACGACGATGATCTGCATATGACTTCTGTCGACTCGAGTCGCAAGAATCGCTCCGGATAAGCTTCACCTTATCCACTGCCTGCTGCACCAAATCTGGTCCCACTAACTGCACCTTGTCCACATCAAACCAGCCTATCGGCGATCTGCACTTCCTCTCATACAAGGCCTCATAAGGCGCCATCTAAATACTGGAGTGGTAGCTATTATTATATGCAAACTCAACTAGAGGCAAATGATCCTCCCAGCTACCCCTGAAGTCAATAACACAGGCTCGCAGCATATCCTCAAGAGTCTGGATAGTGCGCCACTGTCCGTCTGCGTGGATGGAATGCGACTGAGCTCACTGCGTCCCCTAAACCCTTACGGAAAGACCTCGGAAGTTAGCCATAACCGGGCTCTGCATGCGATATGATCGAAATAGGGACTCCATGCGATGACGATCTCTCGGATGTAAAGTCCGCATAATCCTCGGTAGAAAAGTCGCCCCGACGGAAGAAAGTGGGCTGATTTTGTCAGCCTGTCGACGATAACCCATATAGAATCATGTCTCCTCTGAGTGCGAGGTAATCCTGTGATAAAGTCCATGTTGATCACCTCCCACTTCCAGGTCGGGATCTCAATCGTCTGTAGCAAACCACCAGGCCTCTGGTGCTCTATCTTCACCTGCTGACGACACGGGCACTGAGCTACAAACTCTGCAACGTCCCTCTTCAAGTCATCCCACCAATACACAGATCTAAGGTCGTGGTACATCTTGGTCTACCCTGGATGGATAGAGTAACGCGCGCTGTGTGCTTCCCCTAGAACACGCCATCAAGTCCCGCAATATCCGGAACACACAACACGCCTCAAACTTTAGCACCCCATCGTGCTACCTCAAAAGGACCCTTCCTCACGAAGAGCCGTATCACGATGCAGTGTCAAAACTGGATCCTCAAACTGTTGCCTCTTCACCTCCTCGACGATGGAAGACTCGGCAACCTCTCGAACTCGAACCCCACTGCTATCAGAATCAATCAGTCGGACTCCAAGGCTCGCTAACTGGTGTACCTCGCGGACCATGGCCCTCCTCTCTGTCTGCACATCTGATAGACTCCCCATCTGTTATACCCCGTATTTCCAGAGTATGTACGTAAGGACGTACGTAGAAAAGTTTGGACTTTAAAGTGGCTTGGCCGAAATATTTTTGTGCACAACACCCGGTTAGAGTCGTTTTTCGACGAAACGTTTTACACTTCTGCGAAGGGAAAATTCGGCTATGTCATTTTTAATTTTTGCGGATTTTTCCGAGAGGCGAAACGTGTTGGACCAACAAGAGGGCGCCACTTGGCACCCTCTCATTTGACGCGTGAGGGCGGACTTGGGACGATTTGGAGAGTGGGGTTGGTAGGATATTTTGTGTGTTGATTGATAAAGTGGGACCCACACACACTTGTCCAAATCTTGACCCTACACTTGCCTTGCACTTGGCATGATCTTGGCCATTGATTGGCCTTTGCTTGACCTATAAATACCCCTCCCCTTTGAAGACTTATTCATCCTAAAATGTTTTAAGTCTTAGAAATCCTCCCCCCCTCCCTTGTGGTGTTCTCGTCCCTCCCCCTTGTGAGGCTTTAGCCGAGAGCCCCTCTCCCCCCCCCCCTTGGCCGAGAGTACCCCCCCCCTAGTGGGGTTGGCCGAGGGGTATACACCCCCCCCTTGTGGTGTTGTCTCGTATAAATACACCCCCACCTTGGTAGAAATACTCTCAAAAGTATTGTTACTATACCCAAAATACCTTGGCCCTTATACCTTGTAGTATTCCAAGGTTATACTTATACGAAAAGCCCATAAATACTATTATACTTCCCTTCAGTCACAAAATCGAAACCCTAAGGAAAATCTCCATAGTTAGTTGGAGTATTAAGTAGAAGTTGGTTAGAACTTCTAAGGGTGGTTTGGAGCGGGTTGGAGCGCACGGAGTTGGAGCTAAACGTTGCCCAGGATCGACTTTATACTTGGATAATTATGGGTTTATCGAGGTAATATCTTGTCCCCTTATTGTAATTGGAAATTACATGTTGTAAGATTATATAGTTGAAGTATACTATATATAGAACTGAACCTAGCTTTGCGGCAATGTCTTTTGACTTAAGCCTGAATATAAAGAAATGAATCGAATCGTAATTACATAGGATCAGACATGAGACTTGTGTAGCATTACAAAGGAAGTAGAATTGTACACGTCCGGTTAGATGTATAAACCCCCTGGTTGGCTTGATGATAGCCTCGATAGAGAGGAGATTTACGCGTTGCGGGGGAGTCGCCGAATTTTCTGTAGAATGTTCTACGATATGATCTAGATGTTAATAAGCGCCTTGTGGCCTTATAGGTTGAAGTACCCTGCGTGGCGCGATCTACTTGGCTTAAGGAGTAGCCGACGGTTTGAGGTACTTGGAGCGTTTTGCTATTGGTTGATAATCGTCGCGAGGTATGTGAACCTCTTCCTACCTTTTCTAGCATGATATGTGTATAACTTTGTAGTACGGTAGACGTACATGTGTAAAATGCTTTGTGGTTTTAAAAGGTAACTGACTTGATGTGTGATAATAAAGAAGAGTTATACTAGCTTTATGGGAAGTTAGGTATAACGTTTTAAGAGAGGTAAAGAGAATGGTTTACTGATTTTAAAAGTTAAGAGGCTTAATCTTAAACATAAGAGACTTAACTTGTTTTACTTAGTAATTAACATTTTGTTAAAAATGTTGTAAAACCTCATTCATGTAGTAATGAGTACTTGATTTTAAAAGCAATAATGTTTCTTCGATTTGAAATCAGAATAAGTATCGAACAAACCACAAAGAGCGCTTAATAAAGGGAAATGTTTTGACTAATAATGTATTAGTAAAACCAGAGAAACTTCCATCCGCATAGAAACTAAGATGAGACAAAATGATGTTACATTTCCTAGATCATGGTCTAAATAAGATTGTTATAAACAAGAATAACCTACTCACGTATCTGACATATGTTTCTCAAATTGCTTTTAAAGGAGAATTATATCATTAAGTGATTAAAATTATGAACTACTAAACCTTTCAAAATGAGAAACTTGAGTAATTGAAATTAGGCAAACTCAAACATTTGGAAAAGAATGTCACATTTGATTTCTGAAGAGAAGTGTTTTGATTTACTTCAAAAGATAATCACTCTATTTTTCATATACTACGGGTATTGTGTAACTTTTGTAAACGTAACGTATCTTTTAAAAGATAATGTATGAAGTACTTTGGGAATAGATACCCGACCTGGTTAATCATATATTAGAATGTACCTTGTGTGTATAACTTGATTGTGTTGGTTTGTGATATCCTTGTAATACTTTCTTGTTGATTTGATAAGTAAACATGCTAGGATGCTACGTGTGTTAGTATCTTGTGATGTTTTGTGTAAAGGGGGTTTTCCCTCGATTGCGCTTAAAAGTTGTTTAACGATCACCGCTCTGGTATTATACCACTCACCTTGACTTGTTTAGGAGGTTGGCGCCTCCGATGTGGGTAGACTCAGCGGTCTAGTGACCTATGATTCGAGAATACCTTATGCAGTGCAGTATGGCCTATGCGAGCCACGAGAGTTCGAGTTAGTTTGCGCCCTTGTGGTCATGCGGTCTTTGTGGCTACGCGACGGCGAGTCGGTGACGCCGCCGGGGAGTAGCTACCCTCGATGCGGGAATACCTCATGCGGGCCATTGGGTGGCCCATGCAGAGCTATGGGAAGTTCGTGGCTAGACGCGCACATTAGATATCGCTGCGAGTGTCCAGCTTTGATCATGTGACGGTCTAGACAGATCTCATGATACAGTTTACAACCTTGTTTGTACGGTGGGTTTTAGTAGTCGGCTATTCCTTCGTACTTACCCCGTACGGTTTTTATGATGACACAGTGGGACACGTGTTCATGTGTACTTCTTGGTGTGATTATATCATGCATCGCCAAGAAGCAGAAGGTATGCCACGCATGATTGATGTCATGGGCGTGAGACCCATTGTTATATTTGAGTGATGACTTGAGGCGTGAGTCACGACTTGACATGATCGCTATTTATTGTGAATCGTAGTTTGGTTATCATACATGTCTCCCGCTTTATAGACTATTATGATTTCATTTACGTGATTTTCGCCACATACTTGGTACTGTTATCGACTCCTTCGGGGCCGCGTCACGCCGCAGTTGAGGTACACGATCGTTGATCCTAGCTCTCGTGGTCACGGCGTTTGGGAAGCTCCGTTTCTCGAGGCTTATCTCCGTATAGTCCCCGTCGTAGTAGGTGTTTGCATTCGGGGTTTGGCGGGGCCCGCCCGCCACCGTTGTCGTATCATTCTTAGAAGTGCAGTAATCGCTGTGGGCGAGTTGTAATGGGATGTAATCGTCGGGTTTTAAATTGATTTATATATATATGCCGTAAGGCAAGTTTTCTCGCACTATTGTTTCATACTTTGTTATTTCATGTTATCGTCTTACGTTCGTTGATTACTCGATGTTGTATCACTAGGGTGCGGGTAAGGCACGATCACGCCCGGTTCGGTCGTGACAAAAGTGGTATCGAGCGATTAATCCTCGGAAAATGTCTACGCATCAGATCCAGTAGTGTCTTGATTATCGGTGTGTTGTGCACCACACCAATAATCGTGAGGCTATAGGATATTTAGGATTGGTTTCTATTCTTCTCACTCGAGATCGTGCCTTAGAGTCAGGTTGTAAGTTGACCCTCTCACGTATTTCTTTCCTTACTGCTATGCCTCCGTAGGCAGGCAACCCGCCCAGAGGAAAGGCGTGAGGAGTGCGAGTAGAGTACAGAGGGTTACGAGGGCACAGGCCCAACCATCACCTGAGTTAGGTGCTTCGTTCGGGGAGTTATGCTACGTCACCACTTCACAGAGTTTAGCACGGCGACAAGAATTCCCTCTGCGCCATGACATTTGAACCTTCAGTTCCACGACCGGAAACAGAGAATATAGATTGCAAAGAGACAACCCTATTACTAGCTATGGATTTGGCTACCAGAGAGTATACCGATGTACCGCGAGTCTTGATGAATATCTTAAAAAGGGTTGTGCGATAGTAATTCTTGATTGAAGCTTGAGCATGGCACGTATGCGGCTTGTGCGCGGCAGGCCAAGAAACGTAGAGATCGACGGGTTAACGAAGGACAACAGAAGAGGGCCAGGACAGAAAGGTCCTTTGGAAACTTTCGAGTCGAGTCACCTCACCAGCAGATTAGATTATGCACATCCACCAGTGCAGAAAGGTCCTCCACAGGTTTCAGGACGTTCGGGGTATGCAGGAGTTGGTGAGCTCCGAGCTTCCGGTTCACACCACACGTAGGTTCCAGCCGGATTGATTTTTCCCCGTTGTTCACAGCGATGCGACGCCATCCCGAGAACGTCGTCTTTTGTTGGTGCTCAGATACCGGCCGCCGTGGCCGTGTGTCGAATGGGTGTCCTAGTAGGAGGACTCAGCCTTTAGGATCGGTGGGTAGTTCGTCACCTCCCTTAGCTATGCGCCCTACGGGGCAGGTTTGATTAGAACGACTAAGGGGAGTGAAGCAGTAAATGCAGATAGATTTTTAACCCTCTAGGGATTAGTATGTGTGATAGGGTGAGTATACCTTAAGTGTTATATTCTGATAGCATTGTGTAAATTGTAATTAGAAATCTTGGTTAGTTAACCAAGTAAGATTTGGGGGATAGAGAAGGTGTGAGCCT
Source organism: Przewalskia tangutica (assembly GCA_029844215.1). Lineage (NCBI taxonomy): Eukaryota > Viridiplantae > Streptophyta > Magnoliopsida > Solanales > Solanaceae > Przewalskia > Przewalskia tangutica. Next base: position 86,728,241 of record CM056726.1, on the reverse strand, counting down.
TAGAGCTTTATACGTAGAGACCTTAGAGGAAAGACCATCTCGAGTAAAGAAGTATTTTATGTTTGACCCTTGTCGGAGTGCATAGTGCACGTAAGCTATGTTTGTGGGATAAGTCCCTGAGTAGTGTGGAATGAAAGAGGGTAGTTGAGCTAAGAAGACCGCTAGGTTTTCGTAACGTGATTAGTGAGAGTCTTAGGTTCGGGAGCTAGTGTCTGCGGCGTGCGGGTCGGGTTGAGGCCACGTTGCGGGTCAACCCGCGGCCTGTATGGTGGTGGGGTTAGTTTGTGGTGGTCCCGCTTTGGGTTGGGGTTATGAGGGTGTTAGGCCCAAGTTTAGTTAACCAACAGACGAGTTCGTGGACGTTCGACCGATGGTCGGGCCCGGGAGGTCACCGCCTTGTCTTCAGCAAAGACCGTTTACTCGGCGGTGTTGATTTATCGTAAAGGTTGTAAGGTCGCACGGGTGCCTACCTTCACCTTATGACGCAGTGGAGCCAGTGCTACTGTTTTGTTTCTGGAAGTTTTACCAAGCAGGGTTAAGAACTCAGGTGAGTCTCAGAATCGCATTCGCCCTCGGGCCAGTGTGTGGATTCCAGGGGTAGTTGTGGGGATTGTTGTCTCCTGTGGAGGGAGTGTTTAAGCTACCATTTCAGTGTTCGGATGTCGCCTTATGAAGCCTTGTAGGGGCGGATGTGTAAGTCGCCGGTCGATTGGTTCGATGTTGGCAAGATTCAGATAGTTGGTTCAGGCTTGTTCTAGCAGACTGTGGATAGGGTAAAGCTTGTCTAGAATAAGGTTCTGGCAGCTCAGAGAAATCGTGCGGATAATCGGCGACGACGCTTAGAGTTCAGGTTGACGGTCAGTCTTCTTGAAAGTACCACCCCGGGTTGGGTGTGACGAGTTTTGGAAAACAGAGGAAACTTAGCCCGAGTTACTTTGGGCCCTTTTGAGTTCATGTGAAGAATAGGCCAGGTTGCCTATATGTTAGCATTTGTCGTCCGACTTAGGAGGCAGTATGTCCGGTCTTTCGTGTTGCTATGTGCAGAAAAGTATCGGAGATCCATCCAGAGTGTTCCCAGTTAATGATGACCACGTTAGAGATAGTAACCCCGAGTTTTGGAAACTGAAGCAGTATCAGAAATGTGGTAAGAGTTCGAGTGTACGACAGCCTCAGGGATCGCATGCAGCCCGGTACCATTTGTTAGGTCGCCGGAGTGACACTAGAACCTCGCGGCAAAGTGACAAAAGTGGTATCACGACGAGTAAAGGAAGAAGCGAGCATGTATTACGAGCATAGATGTGATCATTACTTTGGTGATGTTAGAGGTGTTTCCTCGTGGACTTGAATGGAGGTATTTGCGCGGGTGTTTCTGTGGCCATGTGGGCAGGATTGTTCTCGTAAGTATAGTAGTGAAGACTATACTGGCGCGCGTTTGTGTTGAGACTTAGAAGGAACATTCGGGACGAATGTTTCTAAGGAGGGGAGAATGTTATACCCCGTATTTCCAGAGTATGTACGTGGGGCACGTAGAAAAGTTTGGACTTTAAAGTGGCTTGGCCGAAATATTTTTGTGCACAACACCCGGTTAGAGTCGTGTTTAGACGAAAAGGTTTACACAACATGCGAAGGGCAAAATCCGGCGCTGTCATTTTTAATTTTTTGGGATTTTTACGAGAGAAGAAACGTGTTGACCAACAAGAGGCACCACTTGGCACCCTCTCATTCATGGATGTGAGGCGGACTTGGGACGATTTGGAGAGTGGGGTTGGTAGTATATTTTGTGTGTTGATTGATAAAGTGGGACCCACACACTTGTCCAAATCTTGACCCTACACTTGCCTTGCACTTGGCATGATCTTGGCCATTGATTGCCTTTGCTTGACCTATAAATACCTCCCTTTGAAGACTTATTCATCCTAAAATGTTTTAAGTCTTAGAAATCCTCCCTCCCTTGTGGTGTTCTCGTCCCTCCCTTGTGAGGCTTTAGCCGAGAGCCCTCTCCCCTTGGCCGAGTACCCCCAGTGGGGTGGAGAGGTATACACCCCCTTGTGGTGTTGTCTCGTATAAATACACCCCACCTTGGTAGAAATAATCTCAAAAGTATTGTTACTATACCCAAAATACCTTGCCCTTATACCTTGTAGTATTCCAAGGTTATACTTATCTGAAAGCCTGAAATACTATTATACTTCCTTCAATACAAAACCGAAACCCTAAGGAAAATCTCCATAGTTAGTTGGAGTATTAAGTAGAAGTTGGTTAGAACTTCTAAGGGTGGTTTGGAGCGCACGGAGTTGGAGCTAAACGTTGCCCAGGATCGACTTTATACTTGGATAATTATGGGCTTATCGAGGTAATATCTTGTCCCCTTATTGTAATTGGAAATTACATGTTGTAAGATTATATAGTTGAAGTATACTATATATAGAACTGAACCTAGCTTTGCGGCAATGTCTTTTGACTTAAGCCTGAATATAAAGAAAGAGAATCGAATCAGAATTACATAGGATCAGACATGAGACTTGTGTAGCATTACTGTGAAGTAGAATTGTACACGTCCGGTTAGATGTATAAACCCCCCCCTGGTTGGCTTGATAGCCGGCCTCGATAGAGGAGGAGATTTACGCGGTTGCGGGGGGGGAGGTGCTGCCGAATTTTCTGTAGAATGTTCTACGATATGATCTAGATGTTAATAAGCGCCTTGTGGCCTTATAGGTTGAAGTACCCTGCGTGGCGCGATCTACTTGGCTTAAGGAGTAGCCGACGGTTTGAGGTACTTGGAGCGTTTTGCTATTAGTCGATAATCGTCGCGAGGTATGTGAACCTCTTCCTACCTTTTCTAGCATGATATGTGTATAACTATGTAGTACGGTGACGCATCGTGTAAAATGCTTTGTGGTTTTAAAAGGTAACTGACTTGATGTGTGATAATAAAGAAGAGTTATACTAGCTTTATGGGAAGTTAGGTATAACGTTTTAAGAGAGGTAAAGAGAATGGTTTACTGATTTTAAAAGTTAAGAGGCTTAATCTTAAACATAAGAGACTTAACTTGTTTTACTTGGTAATTAACATTTTGTTAAAAATGTTGTAAAACCTCATTCGCGAGTAATGAGTACTTGATTTTAAAAGCAATAATGTTTCTTGATTTGAAATCGAATAAGTATCGAACAAACCACGAAATGCTTAATAAAGGGAAATGTTTTGACTAATAATGTATTAGTAAAACCGAGAAACTTCCATCTGCATAGAAACTAAGATGAGACAAAATGATGTTACATTTCCTAGATCATGGCTGCTTAAATAAGATTGTTATAAACAAGAATAACCTACTCACGTATCAGACATATGTTTCTCAAATTGCTTTTAAAGGAGAATTATATAATTAAGTGATTAAAATTATGAACTACGAAACCTTTCGAAAATGAGAAACTTGAGTAATTGAAATTAGGCAAACCTGAAACATTTGGAAAAGAATGTTGTTACTTGATTTTACGAAGAGAAGTGTTTTGATTTACTTCAAAAGATAATCACTCTATTTTTCATATACTACGGGTATTGTGTGACTTTTGTAAACGTAACGTATCTTTTAAAAGATAATGTATGTTGTACTTTGGGAATAGATACCCGACCTGGTTAATCATATATTGGAATGTACCTTGTGTGTATAACTTGATTGTGTTGGTTTGTGATAGCCTTGTAATACTTTCTTGTTGATTTGATAAGTAAACATGCTAGGATGCTACGTGTGTTAGTATCTTGTGATGTTTTGTGTAAAGGGGGGTTTTCCCTCGATTGCGCTTAAAAGTTGTTTAACGATCAACCGTTATGTTGGTATTATACCACTCACCTTGACTTGTTTCCGGAGGTTAAGCTGCCCTCCGATGCGGGGTAGACTCAGGCGGGTCTAGTGACCTATGATTCGAGAATACCTTATGCAGTGCAGTATGGCCTATGCGAGCCACGAGAGTTCCGTGTTAGTTTGCGGCCCTTGTGGTCATGCGCGGTCTTTGTGGCTACGCGACGGCGAGTCCAGACGCCGGGGAGTAGCTACCGATGCGGGAATACCTCACGCGGGCCATTGGAGTGGCCCATGCGCGAGCTATGGGAAGTTCCGTGGCTAGACGCGCACATTAGATCTTGCGGCGAGTGGCCAGCTTTGATCATGTGACGGTCTAGACAGATCTCATGATACAGTTTACAACCTTGTTTGTACGGTGGGTTTTAGTAGTCGGCTATGCCTTCGTACTTACCCCGTACGGTTTTTATGATGACACAGGTGGGACCTGGTGTTCATGTGTACTTCTTGGTGTGATTATATCATAGACTGTCGGCAGTGCAGAAGGTATGCCACGGGCATGATTGATGTTGTGGGCGTGAGACCCATTGTTATATTTGAGTGATGACTTGAGGCGAGTCCCCGACTTGACATATCGCTATTTATTGTGAATCGTAGTTTGGTTATCATACATGTCTCTGCTTTATAGACTATTATGATTTCATTTACGATTTTCGTTCCACATACTTGGTACTGTTATCGACCTTCCTGGGCCGTTCACGCCGCAGTTGAGGTACACGCCGTTGATCCTAGCTCTCGTGGTCACAGCCAGTTGGGAAGCTCCGTTTCTCGGAGGCTTATCGGTGGTATAGTCCCCGTCGTAGTAGGTGTTTGCATTCGTGGGTTTGGCGGGGCCCGCCCCGCCATCGTTGTCGTATCATTCTTGAGGTGCGTAGTAATCTTGTTGGCAGAGTTGTAATGGGATATAATCGTCGGTTTTAAATTGATTTATATATATATGCCGTAAGGCAAGTTTTCTCAGACTATTGTTTCATACTTCTTGTTATTTCATGTTATCGTCTTACGTTCCGCTGATTACTCTGATGTTGTATCACTAGGGTGCCCGGGGTAAGGCACCAGTCACGGGCCCGGGTTCGGGTCGTGACACCATCGACCTACGACTAAGAGTATCTGCCACAACGTTGGCCTTCCCCGGGTGGTACAGGATATCAACATCGTAATCCTTGAGCAGCTCTAACCACCGTCTCTGTCGTAAGTTCAGCTCCCTCTGGCTGAAGATATACTGGAGGCTCTTGTGGTCTGTATAAATATCCACATGAACCCCATACAAATAGTGCCTCCAGATCTTCAAGGCGTGAATCACCGCTGCCAACTCCAAATCATGGGTGGGGTAGTTCCTCTCATGCTTCTTAAGCTGTCGGGATGCGTACGCTATAACCTTGCCCTGCTGCATCAACACATATCCCAACCCGATGCCTGACGCATCACAATACACGACATAGCCGTCTGGACCCTCTGGAAGAGTAAGAACGGGGGCGGTCGTCAGTCTCTCCTTCAGTAACTGGAAACCCTGCTCACACGCATCAGTCCATCGAAACTTAGCCGCATACGAGTCACCTAGTCAATGGTGCAGAGATAGAAGCAAACTTCTCCACGAACCGCCGATAATAACCTGCAAGGCCCGAAAAGCTGCGCGCACTGCCGGAGTAGTAGGTCTAGGCCAAGTCTCGATCGCCTCGATCTTGGCGTATCCACGAATGCCATCAGCCCCGAAAATATGCCCAAGAAAAGCCACTGAAGTTAACCAAAACTCACATTTGGAAAACTTGGCGTATCGCTTGTTCTGGAGAACTCTCAAGACGCCTCAAATGCTCCGCATGCTCCTGCTCTGAGCGAGAATAAACCAAGATGTCATCGATGAACACTATCATAAACGTGTCCAAAAATGGCTTGAACACTCGGTTCATCAAATCCATGAATACCTCCGGAGCATTGGTCAACCCGAAAGACATGACCCTGAACTCATAATGCGTCACGTCGAATGCGATCTGGGACATCCGTCTCTCTGACTCGTACCTGATGATAGCCCGATCGCAGATCAATCTTGGAGAAACATCTCGCACCCTGCAACTGGTCGAACAAATCATCAATCCTGGGGAGGGGGTATCTGTTCTTAATAGTCACCTTGTTCAGCTTCCTGTAGTCAACAGACATGCGCAGCGTCCCGTCCTTCTTCTTCACGAACAATACCGGCGCTCCCCAGGGAGAAACACTAGGCCTGATGAAGCCCTTTTCCAGCAAATCTCTCAGATGGTCCTTCAACTCTCTCAACTCGGCAGGTGCCATTCTGTATGGCGGAATGGAAATAGGCCGAGTGTCTGGCAACACATCGATACAAAACTCTATCTCCCTCTCAGGAGGGATACCCGGGAGGTCATCTGGAAACACATCTGGGAACTCTCTGACTACTGGAACTGACTGAAAATCTGGTACCGCAGCCTCAGTATCAAACACCCGAATGAGATGGTAGATATACCCCTTTTGCACCGTCTTTCTAGCCTTGAGATAGGAAATAAACCTACCCCTCGGCGATACAGTGTTCCCCTCCCACTCAACAACCGGCTCCTCTGGAAACTGGAACCGTACCACTCTCTCCCTGCAGTCTACATTGGCATAGCAAGACGCTAGCCAATCCATACCCATGATCACATCGAAATCAGTCATGTCCAACTCTATCAAGTCGGCTAGGGTCTGACGACTGCATATGGTCACTGGACAAGCCCTATATACCCGCCGAGCTACCACCGAATCACTCACTGGCGTAGCTACCTCGAAAGGGTCTATGGACTCAGGCTCTATCCCTATCCTACTAGCAATAAGGGGAGATATATAGGACAGAGTAAAACCCTGATCTATCAAGGCATACACATCACAACCAGAAATTGATAAAGTACCTGTGACGACATCAGGTGAGGCCTCCTGGTCCTGCCGGCTGGACAAGGCATAAATGCGGTTCTGAGGACCGCTAAAACTGGGACCCGCGCCACGACCTCCGCGCGACTCATCGCCCATGAGTACCTTGCCTCCGGGAGAGTAATGTAGGAGACGGCACCCGCGAAAGAACACAGATCGACCTACCACTAGCGATGCTCCTAGTCGGACAGCCGCAAAGTGGCCCCCGCTGGCCACAAGTGTAGCAACCTCCGAAGTAGGACCACAACTCCGAGATGGGATCTACCGTCGACCACTCGGCGGGGTGGTCTCGATCGGTTAGCACCTCTACTCGAAGTCCAAGTCACGGGCCCCGACACGCCTCAATACTCTGGTTGTCTTTGAAGACGAGCAGAGTGCTCGAGCCGGCTGTGGTGCAAATCTAGATCGGCCGAGGCCGTCCACCCGATAGCTACCAAAAGACCTGCTGCCCTGGTTTTCTTCGCTGCTCGTCAACCCGCCGCCTCTACGCCTCGCATCCAAGTGCGTGAGCTCGCATACGGTAATGTCCATGCTCGTGAAGATCCACACCCGCACAAGACTCGCCATATAATCATCTAGCCCGGTGGCGTGGCGATGCACTCGCCCTCCATATCCGCTACCAACGCAGGACGACGAGCCAACGAATCGAACTCAACGTTGTACTCCTAATCGCAAGGCCCTTCTGTCTCAAAGAACAAAAATCTGTCGGCCTGTGCCCTCCTCATCTGTAGAGGCAAGAAGTGAGTGAGAAAGGCCTTCGAGAACTCGTCCCAAGTAGCTGGGGATGCGTGCTCTCCCCGGGATAACTCCCACGAATCGAACCAATCGACTGCGGTATCACGCGACTATGTGAACCAAGATCACGGACTCGGTCTCTCGAAGCCTTGATCACCCGTGATGATCCTTCAGAATCGATGGATGAACTCGCGTGGATCATCCTCAGGCCTCGACCCGTAGAACTCTGGCGGGCTACAACTCAGAAAATCCTGTAGCCTCAAACTGTCCGATCTCGGTGAAGCTGCAGTATCGCTGAATCGGAATCGCCGTATTCAAATTTATCTCATGTTCGCCACGATCACGGCGATGGCCATATCTCTATAACCCATCTCGTCGCTTCCGGCCGTGAGGCGGAGGTGAGGTATCTTGTGGTCTCATCGACCTGCTGCGACCCTAAACCTGCTGGGACGGCGGCGTCGTGGAACTTCATTGTCTGTATAGATCGGCACGATTCTCGTGACTCTCGGTGTCCTACTAGCGGCCTCCTACGCTTTGCCCTTCAGGCGGGTTGCCTTACGTGGAGGCATAACTGTTAAAGAAAGGAAATACGTTAGAGGGGTACAACTTATAACATAGCTCTAAGGCACGATCTCAGAGTGAGAAGAATGGAAACCAATCATAAATATCCTATAGCCTCCTGATTATTGGTGTGGTGCACAACACATCGATAATCAAGACTCTACTAGATACGGTCTGTAGACACTTTCCGAGGATTAAGCGCTCACGATACCACTTTTGTCACGACCGTTCGGGCGTGGATCGTGCCTTACCCGGGCACCCAAGTAGTCATACATCAGAGAAAATCAGCGGAATATAAAAACAAGACATGAAACAATGTAAATTGAGACACAATTTATCTGAGAAAGTCGTCTTTCGGCATATATAAATAAACCAAAATCTGGCAGTTTACATCCCAACTGTACAATAGGACTACAGACCTCTAAGGAAGTAAACAACTATGGCGGGACAGGGCCCCGCCATACCCTGAATGTACAAAACTATCTACACAACAGGGAGATCATACCCAAAAGTCGAGCCTCCGGAGAAGGTGGAGCTCCTGACACCAAAGCGAAAGATCCTAAGGATGCAGATCTAGCACCTGCTTTCCCTTACCTGCGGCATGAACGCAGCCCCCCGAAGGAGGTCAGTACAACAGGTACTAAGTATGTGAAACTGTAAAGTACTCAAATGAAATCATATCATTTTTAAAACCAATTTTACAAATATGCACGACACAACCAATGTAACCGCACATAGTGCCACTTCATAAACAAGAGCAACAATAGGTAAACTGTAACAGGTCTTTTCTAGGCTGCGAATGATCGAAGCAGGGCCAATCGCCCATAGTATCATTATGCATGCCTAATCACGGACTCAGTAGTCGCGTAGGCCACCTAGGCCGCGTGAGGTATTCCTCGCGCCGGTAGCTACTCCCCGACATCGTCCTGGACTCATAGTCCGCATGGCCACATAGACCGCATGAGGTATAACCCCGCACACTAACCTGGAACTCTCGTAGCTCCGCATAGGTCCCCTGGACCCGCATGAGGTATTCTCGAATCATGGTCCCAGACCGCCTGAGTCTACCCCGCATCGGAGGGCAGCTTAACTGTTATACCCCGTATTTCCAGAGTATGTACGTAAGGACGTACGTAGAAAATTTGAACTTGAGAATTAGGCTTGGCCGAATTAACTTTGTTCACAACACCCGGTTAGAGTCGGTTTTCGATGAAACGTTTTCACAGCTTTCGTAGGGGAATTTCCGGCTATGTCATTTTTAATTTTTACGGATTTTTAGAGAGGCGAAAGCGTGTTGGGCCAACAAGAGGCGCCACTTGGCACCCTCTCATTGGCGGGAGTGGGCGGTAAAGGAGGTTGGGCGAATTGGCCTTGTTGGTCAAGGGGAGTTGGTAGGATATTTTTGTGTGTTAGTTGGTCAAGGACACATGGGTGAATCTTGGCCCTACACTTGCATAGCACTTGGCTAGATCTTGGCCATTGGTTGGCCTTGGCTTGTGCTATAAATACCCCCCTTTTGGAAGACTTCTTCATCCATTCCTAAATTGTTCTAAGTGTTAGAAATCCTCCCGTCCCCCGTGTGAGCCTTCTCGTCCTAGCCCCCTCCCCACAGAAGGCCCCTTGGCGAGAGCCCTCTCCCTCCTCGTAGTGTGGCGTGGGTACCACTAGCCTAGTTGCTTTCGTATAATACCCCCCCTCTTGTTAGAAATACTCTCAAGTATTGTTATAATGCCCAAATTACCTTAGCCATATACCTTGTAGTATTCTAAGGTTATACCTTTACAACAAGCCCAGAAATACTATTATACTTCCCTTCAGTCACAAAACCGAAACCCTAAGTAAATCTTCACCCGTAGTTGAAGTAGTAAGTAGAAGTTGGTTAGAACTTCTAAGGGTTGTTTGGAGCGGGTCGGAGCGCACGGAGTAGGAGCTAAACCTTGCTCAGGATCGACATTTAAACTCGGATAATTATGGGCTTATCGAGGTAAATATCTTGTCCCCCTATTGTAATTGGAAATTACATGTTGTTAGATTATATAGTTGAAGTATACTATATATAGTACTGAACGTTGTTATCGGCAATGTCTTTTGACTTAAGCTGAATAATAAGAAACCTTTTGAAAGAAAGTCTTGAGTATTTACATGGGTGTATTCTGATGAGACTTGTGTAGCTTTTCTGTGAGGTAGAATTGTGCACGTCCGGATTAAACGTATAACCCCCCCTGGTTGGCTTGGTAGCCGGCCCCGATAGAGGAAGAGATTTACGTTGTTGCGAGGGGGGGGGGAGGTGCTGCCGAATTTTCTGTAGAATGTTCTACGAAGGGATCTAAATGTTAATGAGCGCCTTGTGGCCTTATGTTATACCCCGTATTTCCAGAGTATGTACGTAAGGGAATACGTACAAAAAGTTTAGCCTTAAAGTTTAGGCTTGGACGATTTTTTTTGGGCACAACTCACAAAACGAATAGTTTTCCGACGAAACGTTTCCACAGCTTTCGTAGGGTAAATTCCGGCTATGCCATTTCTAATTTTGCGGATTTTTAGAGAGGCGAAACATTTTGGACCAACGGGAGGGCGACACTTGTCACCCTCCAATTGATGGACTTGAAATCGTCCATTTGGACGATTTGAACAATAGGGAGCACGTTTTTTGTGCCTTGTGCACAAGTCAAGGAGTTGGTAGGATATTTGTGTATAGTTAATCCTCACCCTACACTTGCCTTGCACTTGTCTAAATCTTGGCCATTGGTTGGCCACTTCTTGACCTATAAATACCCCCCTTAAGATGAAGAGTTCTTCATCCACAAAGCTTTCCAAGTCTTGAAAATCCTCTCCTCTCCCTTTGTAGCCCTTTTCGTCCAACACCTCCCTCCCACTTGTGAAGGCCCTTGGCGAATACCCCCTCTAGCCTAGTAGTTGGGCCGAGGCCCCCTAGCCTAGCCAAAAATCTACCCCTCCTTGGTAGAAAAGTTGTCTTCTAGTATTGTTATAATGCCCAAAATACCTAGCCCACATACCTTAGTACTTAGTAGAAGTTGTGAAGAACTTCTAAGGTTTCCTTGGAGCATACAACTTAGGAGCAAAACCTTGCTCAGGCGCGACTTTTTCTAGGATATTATTGGGCTTACCGAGGTAACTAATCCTAACCCTCTTTTGAATTAGAAAATGCATACTGTAGTAGTAATAGAATAAGTATTAAATACTTAGAAGAATATTGAGAATAGAATTGAGCTATTACCACAGTGAAGGGTTTAAAGAAGAATAATCAAATTGTACTTACATAGAATTTGTTTTCACGATGAGACTTATATAGCTCATGGGTAGGGAAGTGCTGCCCGACTTTCCGTAGAATTGTGAACCCTCTGTTTAGAATGACCTTGAGTAGTCTTTGATAGATATCTGTGACTATTATAGGTGACTCTGCGCGACATATTGAACTTGGCGGTGGTTTTATTTGAGAAGGTATGTGATTCTTCCTAAAGCATGATATTTTACAATATATATAGTGCGGTGAGCGTCATGTGTTAACTTAATATAACTACGGCAATGTCTTTGACTTAAGCCTGAATAATACTTACGGCAATGCCTCACGGCTTAAGCCTGAATAACACTTACGGCAATGCCTCACGGCTTAAGCCTGAATAATAAAAATCTGAAAACATTTCATAAGAATACTGAATCATTTTTATGAAGAGAACTAACTGGTTTTTAAAACAGAAGCTTAAGAGTTATACTAACTTTATGGGAAGTTGAGTATAACCACTTAAGATTGATAAAAGAAACAAGTTTGACTATGTGTGTATAACAGACTTATGTTGAATTGTGAAAAAGAATAATAAGATGGTTTGATAAGTAGACATGATATGATGCTATGTGTGTTAGTATCTTGTAACGTTTGTATAAGAGAGTATCCTTGTTGTGCTTATGTTGTTTAAAGATAAGCTGTTATGTTAGTGTACTATCACTCACCTCTTGAGATGATCTAGGAGGTTAAGGCGCCTCCGTGCGGGGTAGACTCGAGGTGATGCAGGACCGTGATTCGAGAATACCTCAATGCGGGTCGGGGGCCTATGCGAGCTACGAGTTCAGTCGGTATGCGGGGTTATGCCTCATGCGGTCTATGTGGCCATGCGGACAACGAGTCCAGGACGATGCCGAGGAGTAGCTACCCTCGATGCGGGGTTATACCTCATGCGGGCCCATGTGAGTGGCCTACGCGGACTCTGGGAGTCCAGGATTAGGCTTGCAGAATGATGATATGGGCGAGTGGCCCTGTTTCGATCATTCGCAGCCTAGACAAGACCTATTACAGTTACCTATTGTTGCTCATGTTTGTGATGTGGCACTATGTGCGTTTTCCTTGGTTGTTTCACACATATTTGTAAACTGGTTTTTAAAAAATGATATGTTTTCATTTAAGTACTTCTGATTTCGCATACTTAGTACTGTTATCGACCTCCTTGGGGCTGCGTTCATGCCGCGGTAAGGGCAAGCAGTGCTAGATCCACATTCCTAGGATCTACGTTGGTGTCGGGAGCTCCATCCTTTCGGAGGCTCTACTTTTAGGTATGATCTCACTGTTGTAGATAGTTTTATCTGATCGGGGTATGGCGGAATACTGTCGCCATAGTTGTATATTTCCTTAAGTGCTGTAGTCTGTTATGCGATATCGGATGTATTGCTAAACCATGTTTTTATATATATGCGAAAAGCGATGTTTTCTCACTTAAAGCTGTCTATTTTATAAACTGTTTCATGTCTTGCTTTATATTTCCTGATTACTCGATGTATGACTACTTGGGTGCCGGTAAGACACGATCCACGGGCCGGAATGGGTCGTGACAAAAGTGGTATCGAGCGATTAATCCTCGGAAAGTGTCTGCACCGTATCTAGTAGAGTCTTGATTATCGGTGTGTTGTGCACCACACCAATAATCGAGGAGGCTATAAGATATTTAGGATTGGTTTCCATTCTTCTCATTACGAGATCGTGCTTTAGAGGCGTGTTATAGGTTGGACCCTCTAACGTATTCCTTTCTATATGATTATGCCTCCACGTAAGGCAACCGGGCCCGAAGGGCAAAGCGGCGAGGCGCTAGCGAGACACCCAGTCACGAGGCTCGAGCCCGATCTATACGAGAGGCGAGTGACCCTCTAACGTATTCCTTTCTGTGATTATGCCTCCACGTAAGGCAACCGGGCCCGAAGGGCAAGCGCAGGAGGCGCTAGCGAGACACCCAGTCACGAGGCTCAGGCCCGATCTATACGAGGCGGCGAGTTCTATAGCGCCGCCCGGCCCAACCACAACCCGCAGTACCACCTCTGTCCCACGGCTGAGGCGGAGAGTTAGGCTGAAGGAGATGGCCAACTATTGGCTAAAGTTGTGGCCCGTACGAGAGAGATTAGATCGGCGATTCGGTTCAGCTCGGCGCAGTCGCGCCGTGGTACACCCGAGGCGTATAGTTTGAGGCTACGAGATTTCTTGAGTTGTAGCGCCCGAGTTTTACTGGTCGAGGCGGAGGATGATCGCGAGGAGTTTATCCGTCGGCAGAGGATCGTGAGGTGATCAAGGCCTCGAACCGCAGTCTGTGACGCCCGGTTCGCATCGGTGCGTGATACGCGATCGATTGGTTTGATTCATGGGAGTTATCCGGGAGAGCGCGTCCCGGCTACTTGGGATGAGTTCTCGAGGCTTTCCTCACTCACTTCTTGCCTCGCGGATGAGAGGCGCGGTGATAGATTTTACTCGGCGAGAGAAGGGCCTTGTCGGGAAGTACAATGTCGAGTTTGATTCATTGGCTCGATATGTCCCGGCATTGGTAGCGATATGGAGGATAGGGTGCACGCTATGTCACCGGGCTGAAGCGACTATATGGCCGAAGTCATGTGCGGGTGTTTCTCTCGGCCCGGGTATGGACATTACCGCGTGCGAGCTCACGCCCTTGGATGCGAGGCGCGCGGTCGGCGAGTGGGCGACGGCGAGAAGAAGGCGGGGCGGGAGGGTCTTACGGTGGTTATCGTGGTGGCGGCCTCGGCGATCTGGGTCGCACCACGGCCGGCTCGAGCACTCTGCACCGTCCTCGGCCTGGCCCGAGTTTTCGAGGCGGACCGGGGCCAGGGCTTGGGCGTCGAGTAGCGAAGTGCGGCGTCGGGACCACCCCCCTAGTGTGGCCGATGTGGTAGATCCCATTACGGGAAGTGTGGTACTACTTTTGGAGCTTATTCTGATTGTGGCGGCGAGGTCACTTTGTGAGGCTGTCAGGCCGGCGTGGCCCGGTGGTAGGGCTCGGCGCCCGAGTTATTGCCGCCATCATCTCCTCTGATTACTCGCCGGGCGTGGTACTCATGGGTCGCAGTCGCGGCGAGTCGTGGCTCGGGTCGATTCTAGCGGTCCTCGGAACCGCATTTATGCTGTCGGTAAGCGAGGATCGGAGGCCTCACGATGTCGTCACGGTACCTTATCGGTTCGGGTTTGATGTGTATGCTTTGATAGATCCGGGTTCTACTCTGTCCTATATATCTCCCTTGTTGCTAGTAGGATAGGGATAGAGCACGAATCCATAGACCCTTCGAGGTAGCTACGCGATGGGTGATTCGGTGGTAGCTCGGCGGGTATATAGAGCTTGTCTGTGACCATTCTGATCGTCGGACCCTGGCCGACTTGATAGAGTTGGAGATGATTGACTTGGCGTGATTATGGGGATGGATTGGCTAGCTTCTTGCTACGCCAATGTGAAGCTGAGAGAGAAAGTAATGCAGTTCCGGTTTCGGAGGAGCGGTTGTTGAGTGGGAGAGCACGGTATCGTAGGGTAGGTTTATTTCCTACCTCGAGGCTAGGAAGATGGTGCGAAGGGTATATCTACCATCTCGTTCGGGTGTTTGATCTGAAGGCTGCGGTACGGACTTTCGATCGATTCGATGGTCGTGAGTTCCCAGACGTATTTCCAGATGACCTCCCGGGTATCCCTCCTGAGAGGGAGATTGAGTTTTGTATTGACATAGTGCCAGACACTCGGCCTATTTCCATTCCTCCCATACAGAATGGCACCTGCCGAGTTGAGAGAGTTGAAGGATCAACTTAGAGATTTGCTGGAGAAGGGCTTCATCAGGCCTAGTGTTTCTCCCGAGGAGCGCGGTATTGTTCGTAAGAAGAAGGGCGGGGCCAGCTGCGCATGTGTGTTGATTCTGACGGTGAACAAGGTGACCATTAAACGAATACCCCTTCCTGTGATTGATGATTTGTTCGACCCGATTTGCGAGTGCGAGATGTTTCTCCAAGATTGATCTGCGTTCGGGCTATCATCGAGTTCGTGTCGAGAGAGGTGGATGTCCACTAGGATCGCATTCGGACCAGCACGGGCATTATGAGTTCAGTCATGTCTTTTGGGTTGACCAATGCTCGTGTATTCATGGATTTGATGAACCGAGTGTTCAAACCATTTTGGACACGTTTGTGATAGTGTTCATTGATGATATCTTGGTTTATTCTCGCCGAGCGAGAGCATGCGAGCATTGAGGCTGTCTTGTGATTCTCGAGACCAGCGATTATACGCCAAGTTTTCCAAATGTGAGTTTTGGTTGACTTGATGGCGTTTCTTGGGCATATTGTCGGTGATGGCATTAGTGGATCTGGCAAGATCGGCGATCGGGACTTGGCCTAGACTACTAGTCCGGAGAGGTTCGCGATTTTACGGGCCTTGCGAGGATATTATCGGTTCGTGGAGAAGTTTGCTTATCTACGCACCATTGACTAGGTGACTCGAGAAGCGACCAAGTTTGATGGTGATGCTTGTGGCGGGGTTTCGATTCTTGAAAGAGGCGCGACCGCCCCGTTCTTACTCTTCCGGAGGTCGGATGGTTATGTCGTGTATTGTGATCGTCGGGCATCGGGTTGGGATGTGTGTTGATGCAGCATGGCGGGGTTATAGCATATGCATCCCGGCGGTGAAGAAACACGAGAGGAACTACCCGCGTGATTTGGAGTTAGCGGTACCGTGATTCACGCCGAAGATCTGGAGGCACTATTTGTATGGGGTTCACGTGGATATTTATACAGACCACAAGAGCCTCCGGTATATCTTCACGGAGGAGGCGAACTTACGGCGAGGCGGTGGTTAGAGTTGCTTAAGGATTACGATGTTGATATCTGTACCACGGGAAGGCCAATGTTGTGGCGGATGCTCTTAGTCGTAGGTCGATGGGAGCCTATCGGATGTGCAGCTAGAGAGGAGGACATGGTTCGTGATTTGCATCGATTAGCGAGCCTTGGTATCCGTTTGATTGATTACGATAGCGATGGGGTTAGAGTTCGTGAGGTTGCGAGTCTTCCATCGTCGAGGAGGTGAAGAGCAACGATTCGAGGATCGGCTTTGATTCGATATCGTGATCTGACTCTTCGTGAGGCAAGGGTCGCTTTTGAGTAGCACCTGATGGAGTGCTAAGGTTTGAGGCGGTGTGTGTTCCGGATGTTTGAGGACTTGGCCGAGTTCTTGGGGAAGCACCGCGCGGCGTTACTCTATCCATCCGGTCGACCAAGATGTACCACGACCTTAGATCGTGTATTGGTGGGATGGCTTGAAGAGAGCGTTGCGAGTTCGTGAGCTCGGTGCGTGTTGTCGGCGGTGAAGGTAGAGCACGGAGGCACGGTGGTTTATTCTGACGATTGAGATCCGACACGGAAGTGGGAGGTAATCAACATGGACTTCATCACAGGATTACCTCACACTCAGAGGAGACATGATTCTATATGGGTTATCGTCGACAGGCTGACAAAATCAGCCCACTTTCTTCCCGTCAGGATGACTTTTTCGGCTGAGGATTATGCCAGACTTTACATCAGAGATCGTCGGTGCATGGAGTCCCTACCGATCATATCGCACGAGCCGGTTCTGGCTAAGCCGGAGGTCCTTCCAGAGGAGTTTAGGGGCAGGTGAGCACAATCTGCATTTCATCCACAGAGCAGACGGACGAGCGAGCGCCTTATCGGACTGCGAGGATATCTTTGCGAGCTGTGTTATTGACTTCGATGGTAGTTGGGAGGATCATTTGCCTCTAGTTGAGTTCGCGTATAATAATAGCTACCACTCCGGTATTCGGATGGCGCCTTATGAGGCCTTGTATGGGAGGAAGTGCAGATCGCCTATAGGTTGGTTCGATGTGGCGAGTGCGGCTAGTGGGACGGATTTGGTACAGCGACGATGGATAAGGTGAAACTTATCAGAGCGGCTATTAATGACTCGAGTCGGCAAGTCGTATCACGAGATCATCGTCGTCGGCATCTTGAGTTCGAGGTTCATGATTGGGTTTTCCTAAAGGTGTCACCCATGAAGGGTGTGATGAGATTCGGGAAGAAGGAAACTTCGGCCAGGTACATTGGGCGTTTGATTGTCGCGAGGTAGGCAAGGTTGCTACGAGTTGGATCTGCCGTCCGATCTGGAGCGGTGCATCCGGTTTTTCACGTATCTATCTTTGAGAGATGTATCGGGGATCCATCTAGGTACACCGATTGACGATGTCGGTGGCCAGGGGTTATCGTATGAGGAGATTCCATAGCGATAGTCGATCGTCGAGTTAGGCGTCTGCGGACCAGGGCGTGGCTTCCGTCAAAGTCTTGTGGCGGAGCGAGCTCGGGAGGAGATGGCGTGGGAGGCGAGGAGGACATGAGGCGAAGTATCCTCACCTATTCCCCACCTCCGGGTAATTCACTTTCCTACTTGTAAATTTTCATTATCGTTTATGCCTAAGTGTTGTTTTGTGGCGCGTGTGGCATTTGCAACTGTTTAAGTTATGAAGAATCTTATCTTTAATCGTCTTGAGAAGGAACATTCGGGACGAATGTTTCTAAGAGAGGAGAATGTTATACCGTATTTCCAGTATGCGTAAGGAATACGTCTAAAAGTTTAGCCTTAAAGTTTAGGCTTGGGCGATTTTTTTAGGCACAACTCACAAAGCGAATAGTTTTCAGGCGAAGCGTTTCCACGACTTTCGTAGGGTAAATTCGGCTATGCCATTTCTAATTTTTGCGGATTTTTCCGAGAGGCGAAACATTTTGGACCAGCGGGAGGCGACACTTGTCACCCTCGATTGATGGACTTGAAATCGTCCATTTGGACGATTTGAACAATAGAACACGTTTTTGTGCCTTGTGCACAAGTCAAGGAGTTGGTAGGATATTTGTGTATAGTTAATCCTCACCTACACTTGCCTTGCACTTGTCTAAATCTTGGCCATTGGTTGGCCACTTCGACCTATAAATACCCCCTTAAGATGAAGAGTTCTTCATCCACAAAGCTTTCAAGTCTTGAAAATCCTCTCCTCTCCCTTTGTAGCCCTTTTAGTCAACACCTCCCCTCCACTTGTGAAGGCCCTTGGCGAATACCCCCTCTAGCCTAGTAGTTGGGCGAGGCCCCCAGCCTAGCCAAAAATCTACCCCCTCCTTGGTAGAAAAGTTGTCTTCTAGTATTGTTATAATGCCCAAAATACCTAGCCCAAATACCTTAGTACTTAGTAGAAGTTGTGAAGAACTTCTAAGGTTTCCTTAGCATACAACTTAGGAGCAAAACCTTGCTCGGTAGCGACTTTCTAGGATATTATTGGGCTTAGGGTAACTAATCCTAACCTCTTTTGAATTAGAAAATGCATCTTGTAGTAGTAATAGAATAAGTATTAAATACTTAGAAGAATATTGCAGAATAGAATTGAGTATTACCACGATGAAGGGTTTAAAGAAGAATAATCAAAGCGTACTTACATAGAATTTGTTTTCTGATGAACTTATATAGCTCATGGGTAGGAAGTCTGCCCGACTTTCCGTAGAATTGTGAACCCTCTGTTTAGAATGACCTTGAGTAGTCTTTGATAGATATCTGTGACTATTATAGGTGACTCTCTGCGACATATTGACTTGGCGGTGGTTTATTTGAGAAGGTATGTGATTCTTTCTAAAGCATGATATTTTACAATATATATAGTACGGTAGACGTACATGTGTTAACTTAATATAACTACGGCAATGTCTTTGACTTAAGCCTGAATAATACTTACGGCAATGCCTGGCTTAAGCTTTGAATAACAACTACGGCAATGCCTCACGCTTAAGCTTTGAATAATAAAAATCTGAAAACATTTCATAAGAATACTGAATCATTTTTAACAGAAGAGAACTAACTAGTTTTTAAAACAGAAGCTTAAGAGTTATACTAACTTTATGGGAAGTTGAGTATAACCACTTAAGATTGATAAAAGAAACAAGTTTGACTATGTGTGAATAACAGACTTATGTTGAATTGTGAAAAGAATAATAAGATGGTTTGATAAGTAGACATGATATGATGCTATGTGTGTTAGTATCTTGTAACGTTTGTATAAGAGAGTATCCTTGTTGTGCTTATGTTGTTTAAAGATAAGTTGTTATGTTAGTGTGCTATCACTCACCTCTTGAGATGATACCGGAGGTTAAGCTGCCCTCCGTCGCGGGGGTAGACTCGGTGATGCAGGACCGTGATTCGAGAATACCTCATGCGGGTCGGGGGCCTATGCGAGCTACGAGAGTTCAGTCGGTATGCGGGGTTATGCCTCATGCGGTCTATGTGGCCATGCGGACAACGAGTCGGGGCGATGCAGGAGTAGCTACCCTCGATGCGGGGTTATACCTCATGCGGGCCCGTGTGAGTGGCCTATGCGGACTACGGAGTCGAGTTAGGCTTGCGAGAATGATGATATGGCGAGTGGCCTGTTTGATCATTCGCAGCCTAGACAAGACCTATTCTGATTACCTATTGTTGCTCATGTTTGTGATGTGGCACTATATGCGTTTTCCTTGGTTGTTTCACATATTTGTAAACCGGTTTTAAAAAATGATATGTTTTCATTTAAGTACTTCTGATTTCGCATACTTAGTACCTGTTGTACTGACCTCCTTCGGGGGGCTGCGTTCATGCCGCAGGTAAGGGCAAGCAGGTGCTAGATCCACATTCCTAGGATCTCTACGTTGGTGTCAGGAGCTCCATCCTTTCCGGAGGCTCTACTTTTAGGTATGATCTCCTGTTGTAGATAGTTTTGTCTGATCGAGGTATGGCGGGGCCTGTCCGCCATAGTTGTATATTTCCTTAGAAGTGCAGTAGTCTGTTATGCGATGTCGGATGTAGCGCTAAACCATGTTTTTATATATATGCGAAAAGCGATGTTTTCTCACTTAAAGCGTGTCTATTTTATAAACTGTTTCATGTCTTGCTTTATATTTCCGCTGATTACTCTGATGTATGACTACTTGGGTGCCCCGGTAAGGCACCAGTCACGGGCCCCGGAATGGGTCGTGACACCTTATAGGTTGAAGTACTACGTGTGGCGCGATCTACTTGGCTTAAAGGAGTAGCCGACAGTTGGAAGTACTTGGAGCGTTTTGCTATTAGTCGATACTCGTCGCGAGGTATGTGAACCTCTTCCTATCTCTTCTAGCATGATATGTGTGAACTATGTAGCTGATGAGCGTACATTTGCTAAATGTATTTGATTGGTTTAAAAAATTAAGTGTTTTAACGGGTTTATGGGAAGTTGTTTATAACGACTTTATGTTGGTATGAAAATACTTGTGGTTTTAAAAGGTAGCGATTTGAACTATAAGCGGCTTGTTATGTGTTAATAAAGAACTTGAAGTATTTCAAAGGTTTTGATTCATTTTGAAAGAAGAGGTAATACTTGATTTGTTTTGAAAACTTAAGAGTTATACTAGCTTTATGGAAAGTTAGGTATAACGTCTTAAGAATGTTTCTTGATTTTGGAAATCGAGAATGTGTATCGACAAACCATGCGGCGTTAATAAAAGGAAATGTTTTTAATAATTAAGTATTATTAAAACCGGTAGAAACTTCCATCCGCATAGAAGCTAAGATGAGACAAAATGATATTTCTAGATCATGTTTCTTTGTAATAAGATTGTTATAAGAAAGAATATCCTACTCACATATAAGGCTTATGTTTCTCAGATTGTTTAAAGGAGAATTATATTCTTAAATGAATAAGACTGTGAACTACGAAACCTTTCTACAAAGGCAAACTTGAACATGGGAAATTAGGCAAACTTGAACATGGGAAATTAGGCAAACTTGAACATTGGAAATTAGGCAAACTTGAACATTGGAAAAGAATGTTGCTACTTGATTTTACAAAGAGAAGTAATTGATTTACTTTAAAAAGATAATCACTCTATTTTCATATACTACGGGTATTGTGTGGTTTTTGTGAAGTAACGTATCTTTTAAAGATTTAATGTATGAAGTACTTTGGGGATAGGTACCCGAACTTGTTAGTAGAAAGTACCTTGTGTGAATAACTTTTTTTTTTTTTTATGTAAATGCAAATATTATAAAAGAACAAACGAAAATAACAGGGAGCTACTATCAGTCGTTGAGGGTTCTCAATCCTCAACGTAAGCATAACTTGAAATGAAAGAGAGGGTGATGGGCGTTCACACAAGGTGACGTTACGGGAGGAATTAAATCATATTGTGGCTTAGAGTATCATTTGCGCTCGGTAGGTGCAATAGATGCATTCATGGAAATCAAGACTAGTGCATCATTGGGAATGGTTGCCATTCATTAGTGACACTTAGATTCAGGGGTTGTTGTCTCATTACACGAGAGGGAGCTTTGGATCCCGCTTCATTTAAGTCCGATCCCTTGGATTCCGATTTATTAATGGTCATGTAGTTCCTAGGCTCATTGGAAATAGAATTCACTTTGTTTCCCATAACTGACTTCGATCCTTGCATTCTGGAATAATTAATGACCCGTGGGCACCCTCGACCCGTCTTAGTATTACATCCATCATAATGACCCGTTATTGAAAGAGGCACATAGGTACCCATAACGCCGCGTGAGGCGCCTCGGCTCCTCAACATTAATGTAAGGCTTCTTTCCCATGGCGACTTGAACCTCGCATGCGGGGATAATCAATGTCCCTTGAGCACCCTCCTGAACCGTCTTGGTATTCTTACCATCATAAAGACCCGTCATTGAAGGAGACTCATTGGTACCCGCAGCCTTAAAGTGTAACGCCTCGGTTCCCACAACTTTAATGCAAGGCTCCTTTCCCACATATGACTTCAATCCTTGCATAATGGGGATAATCAATGTCCCATGGACACCCTCGCAAAGCGTCTTGGTATTACATTTCATCATAATGTCCGTCATTGGAAGAGGCTCGTTGGTACCGTAGTCTTAAATGCTTGATGGTGAGACAAAATCAGAATTCTTAGGCGTCTTGGAATAAACGACCGCCGAATTCCACATTGGTTGATCTTCCAAGACTCATTTGAATAGTAGACCGCCGGTTCCGTGGCCATCAAGTTTCCATACCTTTTTGGACGAGTTACCCGCTAGTTTCCGCGTCCTTTGAATTCATAGAAGAGTTGACTCTTGGTTCCCACCCTATCAAGTTTCGATGTCCCATTGAATGAGATGTTTCCTTGGTTATCTCATAATTAAATTCCCAAGTTACCAAGTCTCGTTTGAAGAGTAGACCTTCCAACTCCGCGCGATTTGTAATCTCAAGAGCCTTTGGCAAAGAACCAACCGGACCTACACAAGGAGCGAAAACCGCGATGCGTAGCCATGACTCGTGACCACCATCATGATCAAACGGCAACCCATGAACACCCATCGACCCTCGCCCGACCGGAACCACCCTCAAGATCCGCCCGTGGCCGGAGCCCACCCATGTGACCCGTCTTCCCCTCGAGAAGGGGTTACGTTTCGGAAACCGCACCACCTTCATTCCCAAAAGCCCCAACTTCGAAAGAAGCACCTAATGAATGAGGATTAGGAGCAGCATCAGTTGTAGCACTCAAATAATGAGGCGTGTCATAGACATCCGCAACAAGAGAATGCATCAAATTACTAGACCTCTTTTGGCTAAAAAACCCCTCGGCTTCCACAACCTTAGCATTTCCAAGGCCAATTGGAAAAGACAAGTTCTCGGAGTCAACTACTAAAGGCTGGTGGACATGGACTTTCCCCAAGACCCATGCCCACCCACGACCATGATCAACCCGTGACTAACCTTGAGTCCGTTGACCCTTGGCATCAAAGTGGCGCGGAAAAAACTCTTTGCACTCGAAACCAAGGCGGATGTCCAAGGATTCAAGCCTCAAACCCTGAACATCAACACCACCCTCCTGCACCCCGGGTCCACCCTCCATACCCACTTTCGACCCGGGATCACTATCAAGATCCGCAATCTCCTCGAGCCGAGTGCTGCGGAATCGTAGCGGCCTTTCCGACTACTAATGACGGAAGGTTAGGAGAAACCAAGAGGCTTCTTCAACCCAAGACCACGGCGTGACCTCTTGCACACCAAGATCACCCTCCTTACCTGCCTGTCCCGAATATTCCGCAATATTCAGAGAAGCAAACAGGCCATCGCCGGAAGCTGCCCCCCTCGGAAATGCAAACTTCAAATTCATATCTTGTATCTTGTAATCTTGAACAATCAAAATAATCTCTTTCATTCTTTTGGCTGAAATCTTTGTATTCTTTCTCATGGCTATAAGGAAGTTACCTTACTCTATAACAAATCTGTTAGAGTGAGCATGAAAGGAACACACCAACTTCAACGTAGGATGGATTAGATCAAAGAACAATCCGTGTAGTATATCGATTGGTGAAAATCATAGAAGAAGGAAGACGTAGAAGAGCAACTAGGAAAAAATGTTGAGAGCATTTTCGCCTAGTGAGAGAAACATCTCTCTAACTCTTAGAATCCTTGTGTGAATAACTTGATTGTATTGGTTTGTGATAGCCTTGTAATACTTTCTTGTTGATTTGATAAGTAAGCATGTTAGGATGCTACGTGTGTTAGTATCTTGTGATTATTGTGTAAGGGGGTCACTCTTGTTGTGCTTACGTTGTCAAACGTTAAGCGTTATCTTGTTATTGTATCACATACCCCCTTGACTTATTATCACAGGGCTTGCCACCCTTGATGCGGTCTCTACGGCTATCACGATCCTTGTGACTATGCGAGTCGCGGTAGCCGAGATTGATCATTCGGGTGTTTAGCACGATGCGGGGATTCCTATGCGATCTGTTGAGACTATTACGTCTTTTGAGACTATGCGGGCTGCGGGAGCCTAGGCGGATACCGAGGTTATTTGCGCCCGATGCGGGGTATACCTCGGTGATGCAGGACCATGATTCGAGAATACCTCATGCGGGTGCATGGGTGACCTATGCGGAGCTGCGAGAGTTCGAGGATAGACGCGCATTGATATTGCGGGCGAGTGGCCAGCTTCGATCATGTGGTGCGGTCTAGAAAGACCTCGGGATACAGTTTGTGGTATTTTTGGTACTGTGGGTCTTAGTAGTCGGCTATGCCTTCGTACTTGCCCCCATACGGTTTTATTGTGATAACTTTGAGGGCGTGAGTCCCTGACTTGACATGACGGCTTATTTATTATGAACTGTAGTTTGGTTATCATACATGTCTCCTGCTTTATATAGACTACTATGATTTCATTTCTGATGTTATTTTGATTTCACATACTTGGTACTGTTATCTTGACCTCGCCCGGGCTGCGTTCATGCCGAGTAAAGGTACACGATCGTTGATCCTCGCTCTTAGGGTCACAGTTCAGCGTTTGGGAAAGCTCCGTTTCTCCGGAGGCTTATCTTGGTATAGTCCCCTGTCGTTGTAGGTATTTACATTCAGGGGTATGGCGGGGCCATGTCCCGTCATAGTTGTTATAGAAATTCTTAGAGGTCTGTAGTACTGTTGTGGGCAGGGTTGTAAAAAGGATTAAACTGTTCATTTGTAGGAGTTATTATTAATATATATGCCGAAAGGCAAGTTTTCCTCAGATTACTGTTTTGTACTTCATTTGTTTCATGTATGTGTTTTATGTTCCGCTGATTACTCTGATGTTGTATCACTAGGGTGCCCGGGGTAAGGCACCAGTCACGGGCCAGTTCGGTCGTGACAAAAGTTGTATCGAAGCGATTAATCCTCGGAAAGTGTCTACGCACCGTATCGATGGAAGTCTTGATTATCGGTGTGTTGTGCACCACCAATAATCAGGAGGCTATAGGATATTTAGGATTTGTTTCTATTCTTCTCACTCTGAGATCGTGCCTTAGAGCTGTGTTGTAAGTTGTACACTCTCACGTATTTATTTCCCTAACAGTTATGCCTCGCGTAGGCAACCGCCCGGGAGGCAAAGCGGCGAGGAGGCTGCGAGTAAATCTGAGAGGGTTACGTGGGCACAGGCCCAATTATCACCTTAGGTGGTGCTTCATTCGGGAGTTTTGCGGCGTCACTAGCCCAGCAGAGTTTAGCCAATGGCGGCGATTCCTCTGCGGCCATGATATTTGAACCTTCAGTTCCACGACCGAGAATAGTGATTATAGATTGCAAGGAGGCGACCCTGTTACTAACTATGGATTTGACTACCAGAGAGTATACCGATGTACCGCGAGTCTTGATTATTATCAACGAGAAGGTTGTGCAAAGTAAGTTCTTGATTGAAGCTTGAGCATGGCACGTATGCGGGCTTATGCGCGGTAGAAAGCGTAGAGATCGGCGGGTTAACGAGGGCGAGAAGGGCGAGTAGCAAGGTCCTTTGGTAACTTGCGGCGAGTCGCCTCGCGGCGGTAGATTATGCACATCCACGGTCTGAAAGGTCATCCACGTGGTTCGGGGCGTTCGGGGTATGCAGGAGTTGGTGAGAACTCGGGGTTTCAGTTCCGATGTGATGACGTCATCGAGGAATGTCGTCTTTTGTTGGTACTTGTTGTACTATGACCGTCGGTCTAGTGTCGAAGAGTGTCCTTGTAGGAGGACTTAGCCTTCGTCGGTGGGTAGTTCGTCACCTTCCAGCTATCGCCTGCAGGCGAGTTTGATTAGAACGACTAAGGGGGTGAAGCGGTGAATCTGAGATAGATCTTTAACCCTCTAGGGTTTAGTACGTGTGATAAGGTGAGTATACCTTAAGTGTTATACTTCTGATAGCATTGTGTAAATGGTGATTAGAAATCTTGGTTAGTTAACCAAGTAAGATTTGGGGGATAGAGAAGGTGTGAGCCTTAGAGTTTTATACGTAGAGACCTTAGAGGTAAGGCCATCTCGAGAAAAAGATGTATTGTTTATGTTTGACCCTTATAGGAGTGCATAGTGCACGTGAGTTATGTTTGTGGGATTAGTCCCTGAGTAGTGTGGAATGAAAGAGGGTAGTTGAGCTAAGAAGACCGCTAGGTTTTCGTAACGTGATTAGTGAGAGTTTTCCTTCAGGGAGCTAGCGTTTTGCACGTTGTCGGGTCGGGTTGAGGCCACGTTGCGGGTCAACCCGCGGCATGTATGGTGGTGGGGTCAGTTTGTGGTGGTCCCGCCTTGTGGTAGGGCCACGAGGGTGTTAGGCC
This sequence comes from Przewalskia tangutica, assembly GCA_029844215.1. NCBI lineage: Eukaryota > Viridiplantae > Streptophyta > Magnoliopsida > Solanales > Solanaceae > Przewalskia > Przewalskia tangutica. The sequence goes on along the minus strand of CM056726.1, from coordinate 86,701,768 downwards.
CAAGTTTAGTTAACCAACGTACGAATTCGTGGATGCATTCGACCAGTAGTCGGGCCGAGGAGGTCAGCCGTCTTGTCTTCTAGCAAAGACCGTTTACTCGGCAGAGGGTTATGCGAGATGATATATCAGAAAGGTTGTAAGGCTGCACGAGGTGCCTACCTTCACCTTAGGTCAGACAGTGGAGCCCAGGTTGCGGCTGTTTCTTTTCTGGAGGTTTTACCAGGCAAGGTTAGGAACTCAAGTAAGTCTCAGAATCACATTCGCCCTCGGGCGGTGTTTGGATTTCAGGGATAGTTGCGAGAATTGTTGTCTCCTGTTGAAGGAGTGTTTAAGCTACCATTTCAGTGTTCGGATGTCGCCTTATGAAGCCTTGTAGGGGCGGATGTGTGAGTCGCCGGTCGATTGGTTCGATGTTGGCAGGATTCGGATAAATGGTTCGAGCTTGTTCCGTGATTGTGGATAGAGTAAATCTTGTCTAGAAGAGGTTACGCGGCTCGGAGAAATCGTGCGGATAATCGGCGACGACGCTTAGAGTTCGAGTTGGTCGGTCTTCTTGAAAGTACCACCGGGTTGGGTGTGACGAGTTTTGGAATCTGAGAGGAACTTAGCCCGAGTTACTTTGGGCCTTTGAGTTCATGTGAAGAATAGGCGGAGTTGCCTATATGTTAGCATTTGCCGTCCGACTTAGGAAGCGGTCGTCGATCTTTGTGTTATGTTCGAGAAGGAAATTGGAGATCCATCCAGTGTTCGACTAATGATGACCAAGTTGAAGATAATAACCCGAGTTTTGAATCTTGACGATTTCGAAATGTGGTAAGAGTTCGAATGTCACGGCGACCGGTGATCGCATGCGGCGGTACCATTTGTTGGGTCGCAGAAGGTTAATGCCTCAGGCAAAGTGACAAAAGTGGTATCATTTTGGTGATGTTAGAGGTGTTTCCTCGTGGACTTGGATGTAAGCATTTTGCGCAAGTTGTTTCGTGGCGGTGTGGCGAGGATTGATTCTCGTAAGTATAGTAGTGAAGACTATCTTGGCGCCGCGTTTGTTTTGAGACTTAGAAGGAACATTCGGACGAATGTTTCTAAGGAGGAGAATTTTATACCGTATTTCAGGTATATGCGTGGGGCGTCGTAGAAAATTTGAACTTGAGAATTAGGCTTGGCGAATTAACTTTGTTCACAACACGGTTAGAGTCGGTTTTTGAAAGCGTTTTCCACGACTTCGTAGGGAATTTCGGCTATGTCATTTTTAATTTTACGGATTTTTCCGAGAGACGAAGCGTGTTGGGCCAACAAGAGGCGCCACTTGGCACCCTCTCATTAGCGGGCGTGAGTGGGCGGTAAAGGAGGTTGGACGAATTGGCCTTGTTGGTCAAGGGGAGTTGGTAGGATATTTTTGTGTGTTAGTTGGTCAAGGACACATGGGTGAATCTTGGCCCTACACTTGCATAACACTTGGCTAGATCTTGGCCATTGGTTGGCCTTGGCTTGTGCTATAAATACCCCCCTTTGGAAGACTTCTTCATCCATTCCTAAATTGTTCTAAGTGTTAGAAATCCTCCCCTCCCCCTTGTGAGCCTTCTCGTCCTAGCCCCCCTCCCCCTTTGAAAGGCCCCCTTGGCCGAGAGCCCTCTTCCCCCCCTCCTTGTAGTGTGGGTGGTACCCCTAGCCTAGTTGCTTTAGTATAATACCCCTCTTGTTAGAAATACTCTCAAAAGTATTGTTATAATGCCCAAATTACCTTAGCCATATACCTTGTAGTATTCTAAGGTTATACCTTACAAAAAGCCAGAAATACTATTATACTTCCCTTGATCCACAAAACCGAAACCCTAAGTAAATCTTCACCCATAGTTGAAGTAGTAAGTAGAAGTTGGTTAGAACTTCTAAGGGTTGTTTGGAGGCGAATTCGGAGCGCACGGAGTAGGAGCTAAACCTTGCTCGGGATCGACATTTAAACTCGGATAATTATGGGCTTATCGAGGTAAATATCTTGTCCCTATTGTAATTGGAAATTACATGTTGTTAGATTATATAGTTGAAGTATACTATATATAGTCTTGAACGTTGTTATCGCAATGTCTTTTGACTTAAGCTGAATAATAAGAAACCTTTTGAAAGAAATCTTGAATCAGTATTTACATAGGGTGTATTCTGATAGACTTGTGTAGCTTTTACGTGAGGTAGAATTGTACGTCGGATTAAGCGTATAACCCCACTGGTTGGCTTGGTAGCCGGCCGATAGAGGAAGAGATTTCTGTTGTTGCGGAGAGTCTTTGCGAATTTTACGTAGAATGTTCTCTGAAGGGATCTAAATGTTAATGGCGCCTTGTGGCCTTATAGGTTGAAGTACTACGTGTGGCGCGATCTACTTGGCTTAAAGGAGTAGCGGTTGGAAGTACTTGGAGCGTTTTGCTATTAGTCGATACTCGTCGCGAGGTATGTGAACCTCTTCCTATCTCTTTTAGCATGATATGTGTGAACTATGTAGTACGGTAGACGTACATGTGCTAAATGTATTTGATTGGTTTAAAACATAAAGTGTTATAACGGCTTTATGGGAAGTTGGTTATAACAGCTTTATGTTGGTATGAAAATACTTGTGGTTTTTAAAAGGTAACTGATTTGAACTATAACTGGCTTGTTATGTGTTAATAAAGAACTTGAAGTATTTCAAAAGGTTTTTGATTCATTTTGAAAGAAGAGGTAATACTTGATTTGTTTTGAAAACTTAAGAGTTATACTAGCTTTATGGAAAGTTAGGTATAACGTCTTAAGAATGTTTCTTGATTTTGGAAATCGAATGTGTATCGACAAACCAACTGCGGCGTTAATAAGAAATGTTTTTAATAATTAAGTATTATTAAAACCGGTAGAAACTTCCATCTGCATAGAAGCTAAGATGAGACAAAATGATATTTCCTAGATCATGGTCTTTGTAATAAGATTGTTATAAACAAGAATATCCTACTCACATATAAGGCTTATGTTTCTCAGATTGTTTAAAGGAGAATTATATTCTTAAATGAATAAGACTATGAACTACGAAACCTTTCTACAAAGGCAAACTTGAACATGGGAAATTAGGCAAACTTGAACATGGGAAATTAGGCAAACTTGAACATTGGAAATTAGGCAAACTTGAACATTGGAAAAGAATGTTGCTACTTGATTTTACAAAGAGAAGTAATTGATTTCCTTTAAAAAGATAATCACTCTATTTTCATATACTACGGGTATTGTGTGGTTTTTGTGAAGTAACGTATCTTTTAAAGATTTAATGTATGAAGTACTTTGGGGATAGGTACCCGAACTTGTTAGTAGAAAGTACCTTGTGTGAATAACTTGATTGTATTGGTTTGTGATAGCCTTGTAATACTTTCTTGTTGATTTGATAAGTAAGCATGTTAGGATGCTACGTGTTTTAGTATCTTGTGATTATTGTGTAAGGGGGTCACTCTTGTTGTGCTTATGTTGTCAAACGTTAAGCGTTATCTTGTTATTGTATCACATACCCCCTTGACTTATTATACAGGGCTTGCCACCGCGATGCGGTCTCTACGGCTATGCGATCCTTGTGACTACGCGGAGTCGCGGTAACCGTGATTGATCATTCGGGTGTTTAGCACGATGCGGGGATTCCATGCGGTCTGTTGAGACTATGCGGTCTTTTGAGACTATGCGGTGCGGGAGCCTAGGCGGATACCGAGGTTAGCTGCGCCCGATGCGGTATACCTCGGTGATGCAGGACCATGATTCGAGGAATACCTCATGCGGGTCTGTGGGTGACCTATGCGGAGCTGCGAGAGTTCCAGGGATAGACGCGCACATTGATATTGCGGGCGAGTGGCCAGCTTCGATCATGTGGTGCGGTCTAGAAAGACCTCGGGATACAGTTTGTGGTATTTTTGGTACTGTGGGTCTTAGTAGTCGGCTATGCCTTCGTACTTGCCCCGTACGGTTTTTATTGTGATAACTTTGAGGGCGTGAGTCCCTGACTTGACATGACGGCTTATTTATTATGAACTGTAGTTTGGTTATCATACATGTCTCCTGCTTTATATAGACTACTATGATTTCATTTACAGTATTTATTTTCAGTTTCACATACTTGGTACTGTTGTCTCGACCTCGCCCGGGCTGCGTTCATGCCGCAGTAAAGGTACACGATCGTTGATCCTCGCTCTTGGGTCACGATTCGGCGTTTGGGAAAGCTCCGTTTCTCGGAGGCTTATCTTAGTATAGTCCCTGCCGTTGTAGGTATTTACATTCGGGTATGGCGGGAACCTGTCCCGCCATTGTTGTCGTATCATTTCTTAGAAGTGCAGAATCTTGTTGTGGCGGGGTTGTAAAAAGGATTAAACTGCATTTGTAGGAGTTGTTATTTATATATATGCGAAAGGCAAGTTTTCCTCGATTCTTGTTTTGTACTTCATTTGTTTCATGTATGTGTTTTATGTTCCGCTGATTACTCTGATGTTGTATCACTAGGGTGCCCGGGGTAAGGCACCAGTCACGGGCCCAGATTCGGGTCGTGACATTAACCCCCGGTATCATGTCAAGAGGTGAGTGATATAATACTAACGTAATAGCTTATCGTTAACAACATAAGAACAACAAGAATACCCTATTATACACACGTTACAAGACACTAACACACATAGCATCATAATATGTCTACTCATCAAACCATCTTATTATACTTTCCAGAAATCAATACAAGTCTTTTATAAACGCATAAGTAAACTGTTCCTTTTATCTGTCTTAAGTAGTTATACCTAACTTCCCATAAAGCTAGTATAACTCTTAAGCTTTTTGTTTTAAAAACAATATCCTTCTTCTTTCAAAAATGATTTATAATTCTTTTGAAAGACTTCAAGATTCTTATTATTCAGGCTTAAGTCAAAAGACATTGCAGTAAAACTACGTTCAGTTAACACACGTACGTCTACCGTACTATATATATATTTTAAAATATCATGCTCAAGAGTATAGGAAGAATCACATACCTTCTCGGCGAAATCCACCTGCCAAGTCGAATATGTCGCGCAGAGTATCGACTATAATAGTCAAATACGCCTATCAACGCCTAGACTACTCTGTAGGAAGTTCTAAGCGGAGGGTTCTTTATTCTACGGAAAATTGGCGACACTTCCCTACAGTCAAGTTACCCAAGTCTGTAAATACGATCATGTATGTATGTCGATTTAATTCTTCTTCTGTTATACCGCCTACTGTGATTACAGTTCAATTCTATTATTTAATATCCTTCTATATCTTATACTCAAGTCTTAACTATTCTTATATGTAATATCCAATTACAATAGAAGGACAAGAGTATTTACCTCGATAAGCCCAAAATTATCCAAGTTAAATGTCGATCCTGAGCAAGATTTAGCTCCTAATTTGCACGCTCTGATAGCTCCAAGAAACCCTTAGAAGTTCTTAACAACTTCTACTTAAATACTAAAAGGGATTTGGGGCTAGGGTATTTTGGAAGACAACTTTCTACCAAGGGGGGTACTCGTGAAGCCACTAGGCTAGAGGAGAGGGTGTTTGGCTAGGGCTTCCAGAGGGAGAAGGCTTTTGGATGATAGAGTAACTAAGGGGGAGGGAGTTTTGAGACTTGGAAGAATGATTTGTGGATGAAGAGTTCATCAACTCAAGGGAGGTATTTATAGGGCTTTCAAGGGCTAAGATGAGGGCAAGTGGAGGGAAAGTGGATGGTGGGGATTTGCACAAGTGCACCCTAACCTACTCCACAAATCCCTCACAAAACATTGACCCAAGATTTAAGCCCCAAAACCATGGCAATCGTCCAGTGCCGCTTGACAGCCGTCCACTTGAGGGTGACAAGTGTCACCCTCCCGTTGGTCCAAAATATTTCATCTCTCGGAAAAATCCGCAAAAAATATAAATGACATAGCCGGAATTTTCCCTTCTCAAGTTTTGTAAAACGTTTCGTCGGAAAACCATTCATTTTGTGAGTTGTGCCCAAATTCGTCCTATGCCTAATCTTTAAGGCTTAACTTTTGTACGTACGCCCTTACATACATACTCTGGAAAAACGGGGTATAACACATGAGACCCATGGTTATATTTGAGTGATGACTTTAAGGGCGTGAGTCCCTGACTTGACATGACTGCTTACATATTGTGTATCGTAAATTGGTTATCATATATGTCTTCTGTTTATATAGATTATTATGATTTCATTCTGATATTTTGATTTCACATACTTGGTACTGTTATCGACCTCCTTGAGGCTGCGTTCATGCCGCAGTGAGGTACACGATTGTTGATCCTCGCTCATAGGGTCACAGTTCAACGTTTTGGGAAGCTCTGTGTCTCCGGAGGCTTATCTTTGGTATAGTCCCCTGTCGTTGTAGGTACTTACATTCAGGGGTATGGCGAGGCCCTGTCCCGCCATTGTTGTTATAACATTCTTAAGTGCAGTAATCTTGTTGTGGGTAGGGTTTGTAAAAGGGGATGTAACTGTTCAAGTTTTTATATATATATGCCGAAAGGCAACTTTTCTCAGATAAACTGTTTCTCACTTCATATTGTTTCATGTCTTGTTTTATTTTCCGCTGGTTACTCTGATGTATGTCTACTTGGGTGCCCGGGTAAGGCACCAGTCACAGGCCCGGGTTCGGGTCGTGACAAATACGCTATACGTAGTACTTCAATCCTATAACGGCCATAATACGTCTATTAACTTCTAACTTCAAAGGTAGTATATTCTAAGTGCAAAGTCACTAAATTCTACGGAAAATCGGACAGCACTTCCTTTGTTTCTACATACTTTTCCACCCTTTTCAAGACCCGAATTCAATAACCAAACTCCACATTTAAGGCTCAACAATTCAGCAAATACAAAGGGGATTACACGCCTTAACAGGACGTGTAAAATTCTTCCCCATAATTAATATAAAACTGTCCAATTAATAAGTGCAATTCTCGGCTACAATCCAAGCCTACAACAATGTCAATTTCCGTTCGATTCCTTTTCACTCCAAGTTGTTATTCCAACATGTTATATACATAATAACAATTACAACAACTATATTCCCTTCTCTCAATAACATACGACGTTCGTAATTAATAATTAACTTGAATAATAATCTTAACGGCTAACATGTTATTTTCGGTTTTTGAGCTTCTAAAATTCCATAACACTTATCCAACTTCATAACATATATCACATGCTCATTTCTAACTTATCATAACATGGAAACATCAATTACAATAGTAAGACGAAGATTATTACCTCATTTAGCCCAAATAATGTCCAAGCTGTTATACCCCGTATTTCCAGAGTATGTACGTAAGGACGTACGTGCAAAAGTTTGAGCCTTAAGTTAGGCAAGATTCGAAATTTGTACACAACCCCCGAAATAAATTGTTTTTCGACGAAACGTTTTCCGAACTTTGCGTAGGGAAAATTACGGCTATGTCATTTATAATTTTTGCGGATTTTTCCGAGAGACGGAATATTTTGGACCAACGAGAGGGCGACACTTGTCACCCTCAAGTTGGCGGTTTCTCTTGGCCGATTGGTGCCCATTTCGTGGCATGTTTTATGGCCTAATCCATGGGTCAATGTTTGTGAGGGAATTATGGAGTAGGGTTAGGGTGCACTTGGGCAAATCTTGGCCCTCCACTTGCCCCCCACTTGGCTTGATCTTGGCCATTGATCTCCCTATAAATACCCCTCCCCCCTTGTGAAGACTTCTTCATCCACAAAAACTTCTAAGTCTTGAAATCCCCCTCTCCCCCTTTGTAAGTTTTCGTCCAAGCCTTCTCGCCCCCTCCCCTTTGAGAAAGCCTTGGCCGAGAGGGTACCCCCACTAGTGGTGCTAGCCGAGGGTACCCCTACCTTGAGTTGTTCTCATAAAATACACCCCTTGGTAGAAAGTATTCTCCAAGTATTGTTACTATTCCAAAATACCTTAGCCTTATACCTTGTAGTATTCCAAAAGTTACCTCTATACGTAGAGCCCGGAAATACTACCTTATGTCCTTTTAGTCTCAAGACGAAACCCTAAGGAAAATCTTCATAGTTGGTTGAAGTGCTAAGTAGAAGTTGTTTGGGAACTTCTAAGGGTTGTTTGGAGCGGGTTGGAGCGCCCAGTGTAGGAGCTAAACGTTGCTCAGGATCGATATTTAACTTGGATAATTTTGGGCTTATCGAGGTAAATACTCTTGACCTTCTTTTGTAGTAAGAGTTTACATACTGTTGAAGTATAAGAATTAAGTATAAGTTATATACAAGGAAGGTATATAAGAAGGGAATTGAACTGTACTTACATAGGACTATATTTACAGTAGACTTGTGAAGTTTGACGGGTAGGGAAGTGCTGCCCAATTTTTCGCAGAATAGTCTAGACATTGATAGACTTGTATGACCGTTATAGGTTGAAGTACTGCAAGTAGCGTATTCTACTCGAAGGGTGGAAAGGGCTAGCCGGATTACAGTACTTTGGAGCTATTTGCTAATAATCGATAATCGTCGCGAGGTATGTGATTCTTCCTATCCTCTTGAGCATGATATTTTAAAAGAAATATATATAGTACGGTAGACGTACGTATGTTAACTGAACGTAGTTTTACGGCAATGTCTTTTGACTTAAGCCTGAATAATAAGAATCTTGAAGTATTTCAAAAGATTAAGAACCGTTTTTGAAATAAGAGTAATACTTGGTTTTGAAAGCTTAAGAGTTATACTAGCTTTATGGGAAGTTCGGTATAACGACTTAAGTAAGATAAAAGGAATGGTTTATTGATTTTAGAAAGTTAAGAGACTTGATCTTAAAAGATAAGAGACTTGGCTTAATTGAATTAATTTAAAGTCTGTTAAAGTGTGAAACCTCATTCGTGAGTAATGAGTACTTGAATTTTAAAAGAATAATGTTTTACTGATTTTGGAAATGAGAATAAGTTATTATATTAAAACCAGTAGAAACCTCCTTCCGCATAGAAGCTAGGATAAGACAAAATTTTATTACATTTCCTAGATCATGGCTGCTTTAATGAGAATCAGTATAAACAAGCATTAATTTTCTTAAATTTTCAAAGTAAGGAACTTGGTTTCTAAAAGAAGGAAGACTTGAGGAATTGAAGAATTTTTCTTAAAAAGAAAGACATTGTTTTGTCTTAAATTGGTTTAAAACATAAAGTGTTATAACAACTTTATGGGAAGTTAGTTATAACGACTTTATGAAAACAAAAGAGTGGTTTTATCATTGGTTTTAAAGTGGTAACTTGACTTTAAAAAGGAGAAGTGTTTTGGTCTAAAAAGAAGGCATGGTATTGCCTTAATTTGGTTTTAAAAGGAAAGTATGGAAGCTGTTTTGGTTTACTTAAAAATGTTAGTCGCTCTATTTTTATACTGCGGGTATCGGGTGACCTTTGTAAAAAGAAATGGATCCTTTAAAAAGAGTTTAACATACGTAGTACTTTGGGGTTAAAACCTGGATTTTGGCATAAAATGAAAGTACCTTGAGTTGTGTGTAACTTGCCTATGTTTGCGTGTGATAGCCTTGTCGTGCTAGTATTGTATTTCTATACCACCGCGTCTCTCAATGGAGGGTCGGCCGATTTGTTATGATATTACTTGGACGTACCGGCAGTGACGGAGAATTCCACGGGTACGCTCCTGTTGATAGTGTTATTCCATGGACTAGCTCTCCATGAGGTTTTACTGATTCGGCCTTGGTATCTGGTGGTTGGCTTTCGTACTTGCCCGTCTCGTGGCTGATTCGGCCTTGGTACACAGTAGTTAGCCCTCGCACTTGCCCGCTCAGTTTAGTGGCGAAGTCTCGTGATCTGACCTTGGTACACGTAGTTAGCCTCGTACTTGCCCTCGGCCATTCGTGACATGGCCTTGGTATCTGGTAGTCGGCTTTCGTACTTGTCCCGTGTCAGCTTCGTGGTTTGGTTGTATGGTATTGTTAGTACGGTTTCATGACTCAGGTAGGACTTGGTGTTCATGTGTACTCCGTGGTGTTATTATATCATAGATCGCCGGATGAGGAAGGTATTCCACGGGCATGATTGATGTTGAGGGCGTGAGACCCATAGTTATATTTGAGTGATGACTCTGAGGGCGTGAGTCCCTGACTTACATGACTGCTTCTTTATTATGGACTGTAGTTTGGTTATTCATGTCTTGTTTTTATGTTCCGCTGATTTTCTCTGATGTATGACTACTTGGGTGCCCGGGTAAGGCACGATCACGGCCCGAACAGTCGTGACCTGGCGTAAAGTCGATCCTTAGCAACTTTTAGCTCCTCTTCTTATGTTCCAATCCGCTCCAAGCACTCCTTAGAAGCTCATGAAGGACTCCTCTTCAAATTCCATCTTCAAAGTTGAAGAACACCCTAGGGTTTCGCCTTGCGACTAACGTAAAAACGTCATTTTTCCGGGATCTTTCTATTGAGATATCCTTACAATACCCCTAGGAACCTTGGGTTAAAGTCTTGTGAATTATGAACCACAATTACAAAATTTTCTTCTTCTCCATTGCACAAAGTCGAGAGCTCTTTATTGTCAAGACAAGGTCTTGAAATTTTTTCTAAGTGTTAAAGGCAATTCTTGCTACTTAGGATGATTATATAACACAATGGAGGGTCTAGATCATAACACTTGTTAGGGTTGGATGGAAGAGATCAAGCCAAGTGGCCTTTGGACTTAGTCAACAATATCAAGCTCTTTAATTAGCAAGACTTGGTCATCTTAACATTGTCCAAATGACCATTTTACCCTTGTATTAAATCGAGCAAGCCATGTGGGGGGTGCCACGTGTCGCCCTCCCATTCGTCCATAAAATTTCGTAGCCCTCGTGGGCCCCACAAAACGTAAAATTCCTCGGGTGGGCCCCACGTGACCAAATCCGTAAAAAATAAATTTCCATAATGAAAATAAATTCCATACTCTTCAAATAATGTATTTTGAGAATCTAATTCTCACCAACGAACATTTTTCCTTTCCGACGTTCGGAAGATTTTTCCTTCGGAAAAACAATTCCTTCTTTCCGTACCAATTTCAAGTCTTGTGTTCCTTACGTACATTCTCTTAAACATGTCCTTGAATTATGGGGTGTAACAACTACCAACTGATCCCACTCCATTTCAGGCTAAGGGGCGACCCGTAATAGGTCCTCAACCCGACCCACCGTCGCACTTAACTCTTCCCCTAAGTCTAAATTAAATCTTATTGCCCGAAAATGCCTTATATACCTAAGGTCTCGGCGGTTATCAATATTCTTAGTTTCGCAATTTCCATGCTCCAACTCTACCTTATCAGTCCCCCCGTAAACGGGTACAATAACTTTATCATAATACCATAACCATATTGTCTTGATCACAACAACCATTACTTACTCCATACGGATCTCATCCGTACAATTCCCTTAAGCCTACCACGTAGCTTAATCTATTAACATGGCATTCCATTAAGTTCCTTTACATGACTTCTTAAGGGTTCATTACCCTATCAGACATCTCATCATTTCCCAATTATCTCAAAATAAAACATAAGACCTTGGCGAGAATTCATTAATTGTTTCATACCTTTCCGGTATCTATTTAGTCCTTACCAAATACTGGTAATCTAAAATCATTCTAGGCAACACGCGTCTGATCCTCATACATAACTCTGTATAGTTGTATGTCATGATACCAACTATACAACAATCATTACCAACCTGGATACACAATCTACATAGTCCTTCCTGGGGTCACTGCTGCCTTTCTCATAGGGGGAGACGACCCAAACAACACAGCTCTATCGCACGATCTCTGAGTGAAAAGAATGGAAACCAATCCTAAATGTCCTGCAGCCTCCTGATTATAGATGTGGTGCACAACACACCGATAATCAAAACTCTACTAGACACGGTCTGTAGACACTTTCCGAGGACTAACTGCTTTGATACCAATTTTGTCAAGACCCGTCCCCGGGCCCGCGACTGGTGCCCTACCTGGGCACCCTTACAAGTATACATCAGAGATAATCAGCGAAATAACATAAACATAACAAAAAATAAATAACAGGTTAGCCGATAATGCTACCTTCCTGGATACATATAACTATGTAAATCCAAAAGCAGTTACCTCTTTTTTTTACAAAGTGACCCACAAGATATGACTACAGACCTCTAAGAGTTTTGACATAACAACTGTGACGGGACAGGGCCCCGCCATACCCCTGAATGTATGTAAATCTACAACACCAGGAAAACCGTACCAAAAGACAAGTCTCCGGAGAATGGAGCTTTCCAAGAACTGAACAGTGATCCTAAGAGTGAGGATCAACAAGCTATGTACCTCAACCTACGGCATGAACGCAGCCCCCCGAAGGAGGTCAGTACGAAATATGTACCAAGTATGTAAAACTGAAAGTACTGTAATGAAATCATAATAGTCTAAAATAAAGCTGGAGACATGTATGATAACTAAAATAACAGTACATTGTGCCTTGCCGAAGTGAAAGTAATGAAAGTCAATTTTACCTTTTAAAGACTATTTCAACACAAGAACAATAGTCACACCAGGGCTATGGACACAAGCCCTCAAATATCATCACATAGTCCAGTAAGGGTCTCAAGCCCAAAAATATCAAAGCGTGCCCATGAAATCCCCCATCACTGCCGACAGCTCTAAGTGTAAAATGTAACCATGTGACGCGCACGTGGCATCCTACCTAACTGTCGGCGTACACATATGCAATATATATATATATATATATATATCATGTCCGTGGAATCCCCCATCACTGCCGACAGCCGTAAGTGTAAAATATAACCACGTGACGCGCCCGTGGCATCCTACCTCACTGTCAGCGTACACATATGCAATATATATATATATATATATCTCATGCCCGTGGAATCCCTCATCTCGGGTACATGACTTCATGGAGAGCTAATCCATGGGGTAATAATCGTATATAACATGCCCGTGGAATCCCTCATCTCGGGTACATGTCTTCATGGGGAGCTAGTCCATGGAGTAATAGTACATAATATGGTCGGATGCCCCGGAATCCCTCATCGTATAAGCATGGCTATGGGGTAATAATAGAATCCGAGAATTTAACCCGCATCCCGGTCGCATGCCCCGGAATCCATCATCGTATAAGCATGTCCAAGGATCAATCACAATGGAAGCATACCCGTGGAATCCTCCGTCACTGTCGGTACGTCCAAGTAAATTCACAACAAGACAGTCGTCCCTCCAACTGAGAGTTATGGCATCGTAAAAATATAATACTTGCACTCAAAGGCTATCACAAGCAAGCATACGCAAGTTCATAAAATCTTTACACCTTCATTATCATACAAAAATAAATTTCATTTTATTAACCCAAGACACTTTCATATCACATAAAAATCCGAGAATTTAACCCAAAGTACTACGTACTTCCATTCTTTTCAAACGGCTACTTTTTATATAAAACCCCAAGATACTAACACCCGTAGTATCAAGGCATGTCTATTTATCAATTTAAGTTACTAAACCTTTAGAAATTCATTTCAAAACTTTGAAACCAAGTAACTTCTAATTTCACAACCTAGGCAACTCATGCCTATCAATCAAATAGACAACTCTCTTAACCTTCCAAAAAGCCGTTATAACTAACTTCCCATAAAGCCGTTATAACTCTTTATGGTTTAGACAAATTCATTCTTTTTATAACCAAGAGACTTATACTTTCAAATCAAGTTGCATAACTTTCAAAATACTTCAAGTCTTTTATCTTTAGAAATCAAGTTTCTTAACTTTAGAAATCAAGTCTCTTATCTTTAGAATATCAAGAAATCAATACTTTCCAAATCAAGTATTCTATACTTTTAAATCAAGTCATTCCTTCCTTTAAGAATCAAGTCCCATAACTTGAAAAATAAAGTCTCTTAACCTTTTAAGGATTCAAGGTTCATAATCTTAAAACTTCATAACGTAAACTCTTTAAATTAAGTAACATATACTTTTATACGTTGTGAATAGGTTATACTTGTTTATAACGATCTTATTAAAGAAGTCATGATCTAAAAAATGTAATACAATTTTGTCTTATCTTAGTTTCTATGCAGATGGAGAATTCTACTCATTTTAATATAATTGATTGTTGATACATTTTCTTTTATTAACGATGTAATGGCTTGTTCGATACTTATTCTCATTCGTGCAGTAAATTAACAAAGTCAACTCGACTCCAAATACTTCCTAACGACTCTTACCAACATCCCCCATAAGACTTGGTAAGAACTTAGGATAACTTAGACATAACTTTTACATAGAGTAAATCAACATACATACCTCTTAACTTCTAAGAGTAGAAGGAATCATGAAATAACACCACATGTATATTCCATACATAGAATCATGCCCAAAAGAAGGAAGAGGTTCACATACTTAACCTCCAGCCCAAGACTGATCGGGATGCCAAGGTAAATGACTTTAGGCCTATCGGATTGACCAATGTGGTCTACAAGATCATAACAAAGATTTTAGCTAACCGGATGGCAAAGGTTCTTCCCACTCTTGTTGATAAATCCCAATGAGCTTTTGTGAAAGAAAGAAACATGGTGGACAATGTCTTTATTGCCCAAGAACTTGTGCGAGGTTTTAACAGAGCTAGAGTCTCACCAAGGTGTATGCTTATGGTGGATCTACGGAAAGCATTTGATACGGTCTCTTGGAACTTCCTTGAATCAGTACTAAGATGACTCAAATTTCCGGACAGATTTGTAAGATGGATCATGGAATGTGTTAGCTCCACCTCTTTCTCTCTTTCAATCAATGGTGAGCTACATGGTTATTTCACGGGTAAACGCGGCTTAAGGCAAGGTGATCCTATGTCTCCTATGCTCTTTATCTTGTGCATTGAATACCTTTCAAGGTTGCTAAAGCTAAAGACTTCGGAAAAAGCATTTTCCTATCACCCTAAGTGCAAGAGGTTGGGCATCACTCATCTTGCCTTCGCAGATGACCTCATGCTGTTTTCCAAAGGGGATGTATCTTCGGTTGGTGTTCTTATGGAGTGTCTTGAAGAGTTGGAGGCTGCCTCCGGGCTAACACTTAACCCGTCTAAATCCTCCATCTACTTAGCAGGAGTGCAAGGTACAATTCGTGACTTGATCTTGACTAGAGTGGGTTTCGGCATTGGTGTCTTTCCCGTGCGGTACTTGGGGATCCCTTTGTCCCCAATTTCTATCTCGGTTGATCAGTTTGCCCAATCACTAGTGCAATCTCGGAATACATTCAGAAATAGGGGCATCACTCACTCTCTTATGCGGGTAAACTGGAACTAATCAGATCGATTATTCAGGGTGTTGAAAGCTTTTGGTTTCGGGCACTTCCTATTCCTTCTTTAGTTCTCAACAAGGTACGGTCAGCATGTATTCAATTCCTATGGGGTGGTAAGCCACCAAAAGTCTCTTGGGATGTCATTTGTGTGCCTCAATCCGAATGAGGCTTGGGTCTTATGAACATCAAAGAATGGAACCATGCCTTACTCTCCCGGACCATCTGGCAAACTCACACTAAGGCGGATACCTTATGGGTCCAATAGATTAATAGCTACTACTTGAGAGGCCAATCCTTTTGGGATTATGAGGTACGTGCTAGGGACTCCCCTTATTCAAAAAAAATTGTGGCATTCGCGACACATTCATTTCCATCTTTGGTAGTCAAGGAAACGCAATTGCCGGCTTGGAAAAGTGTTGCACCAATGGAAGATTTGATTCTAGTCTTGTGTATGAGGTCTTGCGCACACCGCGGGAAAAAAAGCTTTGGATGTCTCAAATTTGGAAAGGCTTCATTCCTCCTAAATTCTCATTCACAGTCTGGCTCACTTGTAGGAAGTGTCTAGCTACCAAAGACACTCTCTCCTACCTAAAGTTGGAAGATATGACTTGCAGGTTCTGCAAGCGGGCTAATGAGACAAGGGCTCACCTCTTCTTTTCTTGTCCCTACACCCGCATGATTTGGAAGCACACAGAGGAATGGTTGGGTATTAGAAGAGAAATGACAACTATTGAAAGCGCACTCAAGTGGATCAAGAAAGAGCATCGCGGGACAGGCATCCGATCCAAAGCCATCTTACTTGCCTTTTGCATAGTGGTATATAAGATTTGGAGAACAAAAAATGAATTGCTATTCGAGGACATAAGTATAATGACGGATGAGGTTGTTGCAAAAGTCAAAACAACAACTTATAGAGTTCTTTATGACTTAATCCCATATTGTAACATCACCCAAGAGTGAACGTCCCACTCCCCCCCCCCCTCTTTCATTTCTTGTTTATGCTTAAGTTGAGGATTGAGAACCCTCAATGACTGATTGTAGCTCCCAGTTCTTCTTTTTCTAGTAATAATATTTGCATTTACCCGGAAAAAAAATTATAAGTCTTGTGCTCTCACGTCTATTCTCGTATATATGTCCTGGAATTACGGGGTGTAACAACCTTGGCATGGTCTTTATAAAACGAGTGTACGGTGAACGTACTTGTTTTAAATGAATCTAGATTTCTTGTGGTATATGAGGTGGTAGTGACTTGATTTTAAAAGTATACTTGACTTGATTTTAAAATTGTAAGTAACTTGACTTTAAAAGTGGAAGTGCCTTGATACTACTAGTGTTAGTGTATTGGGGTTTATAAATGAAAAGAATTGTACGGCGGACGTAAATGGCTTCTACATGGTTTAAATCTTATTGATATATGTTAGGAGAAGTACCTTTGGGTTTTATAAAGGAAAGGAATGTACGACGGACATACATAGTACTTTTGGGTTCAATTCCCTAATATTGCATGATATGAGTCTTTTTTATAAAAATGGATGTACATAGTACTTTGGGTTCAATTCCCTAATATTACGTGACATGATAATGCCTTGAGTTTTTCTAAAAATGAAAGTTCATTCATTTTATTAAAATGAGAGTCAAAAATTATTTAACTAGCATATGTTTGCTCATGATAGCCATTCGTGCAAGTGTCATACTCCCACATCACCGCGTCGCTCGTTATAGGGCTGACAACATTATATTATTCATTGCGGGTTCAATTCCCGAGACATTATATATTTCATGGATTTGCTCTCCATGTTGTGGGTTCAACTCCCATGACATTACTCCGTGGACTAGCACTCCATGATGCGGGTATTGTGTATAGATACTCATTGCGGGTCCACAAGACCTATGTGAGTTCAATTCCCACGCGGGTTCAATTCCCATGATTAGGATTGTATAATGATATTATGGGCAGGTTTCCCTGAATTTGACATGACTTTCCTATTTTGAAACGGTACAGTTTACTCTCATTTTTGCAAGGCATAATTGTACTGTTATTTTGATTATCATACTTGCCTCCTATTATATTTTGGATTGTTATGATCTCATTTACAGTACTTACTGTTTCACATACTTGGTACATCTTTCGTATTGATCCCCTTTTCTCGGGGGACTGCGTTCATGTCGCAGGTATAGGTATACAATTTGGTGATCCTCGCTCTTAGGATCTCTACTCAGTTTTTGGGAAAACTCCATTATTCCGGAGGCTTGTCATTTGGTACAGATCCCGGGTATGGTAGACTTATGTACATTCAGGGGTATGGCGGGGCCCTGTCCCGTCTTTATTACTGTCAAACTCTTAGAGGTCTGTAGTCATGTATGTGGATTGGACTTTTAATAAAATTGTAGTTCTTTGGATCATGTACTTATATTCAGTGGGGCCTTATCGGCTTGCCAGTTTTATTTCATACGATTGTCTTATAACTATGAGTTATTTTAGCTTTCGTTGGTTATCTATGATGTATGGGTATAAGGGTGCCCAGATAGGGAACTAGTCGCGGGCCCGGGGTTCGGGGCATGATAAAGTGGTATCAGAGCAGTTAGTCCTCGGAAATGTCTACAGACCGTGTCTAGTAGAGTCTTGGTTATCGGTGTGTTGTGCACCACACCAATTATCCGACGACCCGGGACGCGGCGTGCCTACTGGGCACCGCACCCCTTTCAGGTATACATCAGAGAATAGCAGCGAAACATACACAACTCTTAAAATAAAAATCATACTTAGACAGTAGACATCAACCGGCTAGCCGATAAGGCCGTCTTTCATAACATATACATAATACAAAATTAAAACAGTACATCTTTGTTCTTACAAACCCAATCCACAAATGTGACCACAGACCTCTAAGAATAACAACTTTGGCGGGACAGGGCCCCGCCATACCCCTGAATGTACAACAACCGACAATACCAGGGATAAGCCTCCGAAATAAAAGAGCTTCTCAACAGCTGAACAGTGATCCTAAGAGTGAGGATCAGCAACCTGTACTCTACCTGCGGCATGAACGCAACCCCCCGAAGGAGGCCAGTACAACATGTACCAAATATGTGGCCCAGAGAAATCTTGTAGTGAAATCATAAGTCTAAAATAAAGCAGGAGACATGTATGATAACTCATATAACGACACTGCGTGCCTTACTAACAATGAGAGTAAACAAGAGTATACTTTCTTGCGTAAAAATAGGAGGCTCATGATCAGCGGGGCCACCCACCCGCGATATCATTAAGAAATCCTACTCTGGACTATTTCACCCGCAAGTCGTATGGACCCGCATGAGGTATTCCTCGCATAGACTGTATCCGCCCGCATAGGTCGTGTAGACCCGCATGAGGTATTCCTCGCATAGGACTGGTCCGCCCCGCATGGGACTATTTCACCGCATAAGCCCTTACGGACTCGCATGAGATATTCCTCGCATCATGGGTAGCAAATCCACAGAATATGCAAATGCCACAAAACCGGGGAATGGCCCCGTAATGCACAATATATCACTAACCTGATGGCTATCATACATAACATAAGCACTCTGGCTTATCATACATAACATAAGAACTACCTGGCATCATACATTACATAAGCAAGTTAAGAAATCCCCCTAACTTCTTATTAGTCTTATTCATATACACTCTCATTTTAGTTTACTTAAGGCACTAACATGTCATTATAAAATTCGGGAATTTAACCCAAAGTACTACGTACTTCATTTCTTTTAAAATGACTCTTTTTCATATAAAACTTCCAAGATACTAATAACCGTAGTATCAAGTCATAACTACTTTTCAAGACAAGTCACAATACCTTTTAGAAATACAATTATAGGCTTCTAAATCAACTGACTTATTTCTTTTAAAACTTTAAGCAATTGATGCCTTTAAATCAATTTGCCTTTCATTATTTCAAGTCATTTATCATACTTAAATTACTTAGAGTAAATCACCCTCTTTAACTTTCCATAAAGCTATTATAACCAACTTCCCATAAAGTCTTTATACTAGCTTTATGCCTTAGAAACTTACATTCTTCTTTATAACCAAGAAACTTAAACTTTCCAACCAAACAAGTATAAAAAATACTTTCAACATACTTAAAGTCTCTTAACTTTTGAAAACCAAGATATCCTTAATATTTAAACAAGTGAGTTAATTCCCTAACTCAACCAACTTGATCATTCTTAAGATAAACCAAGGATACCAAATGGACTAGATTCGTCAAAATCTCGTACGTCTACCGTACTATACATTTACACCTTAATCATGCTCAAGAGATAAGAAAGTTCCACATACCTCTTCGGTTTAATCCAATTGCTAAGTCCAATACGCCGTACGTAGTATGTAAACCTATAATGACCATAATATGTCTATTAACTTCTAGCTTCAAACGTAGAATATTCCAAGTGCAAAGTCACTAAATTCTACGGAAAATCGGACAGCACTTCCTTTGTTTCTGCATACTTTGCCACCTTTTTCAAGGCCGAATTCAATAACCAAACATGCCACATTTAAGGCTCAACAAAGTAGTTAACAATAGGGGATTACACGCTTAATCAAGACGTATAAAATTCTGCCCCACAATTGACATTAAACTAGTCCAAAAATACAATGTCCATTCGGCAATTAGGGACAACAATACCAATTCTTTTCCAATTTCTATTCAATCCAAGTTGTTTAGTATAACATGTTATAAAGCCGCAATTGATTATAACAACTATAATCTTCAAGTAGATAACATGCGACGATTCTAGTTAACGACCAAATTGTAATTTAATTTCAAATGACTCAACATGTCATTTTCGGACTTGAGCTTCCAAATTTCCATAACACTTATCAATATTCATAAAACATATCACATGATCATTTCTAACTTATAATAACATGGAATCTTCAATTACAAAAGTAAGACGAATATTATACCTCATTTAGCCCAAATATGATCCAAGATTACAAGTCGATCCTTAGCAACTTTAGCTCCTCCTTTCGACGTTCCAAACCACTCCAAGCAACCCTTAGAAGCTTATGAAGAACTCCTCTTCAAGTTCCAACTTCAAAGTTGAATAACTCCTTAGGTTTTCGCCTTGCGACTAATATGAAAACACCACTTTTCCGGGATATTTCTATTGAGATACACTTACAATACCCTTAGGTACCTTGGTTTAAAGTATGGAGCTTATTGGACAACAAACAAAAAATTTCTTCTTGCATTTTTTCTCCAAAGCCGAGAGCTCTCAAGAGTTCTTCAAGATTTTTCTCAAATTTCTCTAAGTGTTGAGAATGACAAAGTCTTGCACTACTAGTGTACATATATAACATAATGGAGGGTCAAGATTAGTACATATGGATGGCTTGGATGAGTTTCACATGGATCAAGCCCAAGTGGCCCTTTGACAAGTCAACAATGTCAAGCTCTTTGTCTTGGCAAGACTTGGTTATTTAAACTATGGTCAAATGACCATTCTAACCATGCCAAATTCGACCAAGACCACTAAGGGGGATGACACGTGTCGCCCTCCCGTTCGTCGCAATATTTCGTTTTCCGACAAATTCCAAAATTCCGATAAATTTTTACTCGTCTCAAATCTTAACATTTTTGAGTTCTTACGTACGTCCTTATAAATATATCCTGAAATTCTGGGGTGTAACATTTGCCAAACCCTTCGCCTTTCTTTTGAATCAACGTAGGTCATGACTATTGTATTTTAGTCGGTCGGGGGAAACAGTAGCTTCGTGCTCCGTTTCACTCGTGCTTGCTTGCATGAAGGCTAAGAGCATTTTTCGTTAGGTCCAAAAGCTTCCCAAAAGATCTAATCCATGGAAATCCCACATTGAGCGTAGGTGATATGCGGCTACGGCTAGCCGATCATATCATTCCAACAAAAAAATCTATATGTATAGAAAGATCCCCTAGATATATATATAGAACAAATGTTCATGGATAGACAGACATTCCATTGATTCTTTATTTTTGGGCTAAAAAGCTCGTCAATCCAAATAAATCATTTTTCTGGTCTCTCTTTGCTCCCTACCCCGAAATTGACCCACGACACAACGTCCATTCGCTTCGCACGCAGGAAGGCGACAAAGTTTAGTTCATGAGACCACAGTGGAGTGGAGCATCCACAACACTTCCTTACTTTAGCTAGATCTCGTTGGTGCCACCTAAATGATAGGGGTAGGCGGCAGTTGTGTGATGTTTGGAGTTGTCATTCATTCACCTATATCTAACAGATGAATAAGTGATCTGTTCTCCTGCAGATTATGGCCATACCACTCGATTCCTAATGGCCAGTGGGTAATTCAATATAGCAGCATAGGGTAGTTTCCACTGCGCATTCCTGCTGGACTGGACATATGTTAGTTGTAGGAAGTATGGTTCTGAAAGTGACATTGGTTCTCCAGTTCATGCTTAACTCCTCGCTTTATGTTAGCGGACCTACTGGTTGGGCCGAGGCTATACGCTCTTTCTTTCTATGTGGGATGATACCAGGGAGAGGTGAATACGTTGAGTCGGTGAACAAGACAACTATATTTTGGCGTTTCCCTCCATGAGATGAGCTAGTGCAGACAGATAAGAGAACTGAGCTGGCCTAAAAAGCGCTTGGGCGCTCTACGTACGATGTAGACTCCATCAGATACATATCGATTTCTTTCTGATGGATCAAGAATAGATAGTTGTCTCATCAATAGATAGAAATAGGAGATTTCCCCTTATTCTTGAGAGATTCCCTCTCTATCTCTTTCGATCTATCAGAACAGATCAGGCTATCTATCAATCGATTTTAAAATAGCACGCTCATCTCGCTTTTCGTTCATTTTCGCCACGAAAACATAGCCGCCATAATAAGACGTAGGAATAGCAGCTAGCATTACTCACTTCATGTCGTTGAATTATTATTCACGAATGAATTGGGAAAGCCAATAGAAAGATTTGATTCTGACTTTGTAAAGTATGTGTTGTTGTTGACTGCGCATAGGGCCATCTCCTACTCCCGTCCCGGGGTGCTAAAGGGATTTTGTTTTTGGAACATACGACAGTGTTTTGCTGACGCCTCGAATTTATGATTTTAAATTAAAATAGAATAATGATTGAATCTCAGCCAATGATAAATCGGGATGAGCAAAGAATAGGATGAAGCTTATTAATGTTTCATCCTTGTCGAGTTGGCATAGCAGAAAATGTAAGAGAGAAAAGGGAAGGGTATTACCTTGGTGGAGTATTGGTAGGGGTGGGTAAGATCAATTAATGGTGAAACAAGATTGTCGTAAAGCAATTCCCACCTAAAAAATTCCCATTTTTGGCAACTAAATGACTTCGTAAGAGAGAGATGAGAGAAAACTACAGCGGCGGCTAGGGTTTCCAATACCTTGCACGTGATTTTATTAGATGGGGGAAATATAGCAATGCCTTTTAACGAGTGATATGGGTCGGGTCTAGTCTTATACATACATGGCTAGGTCATTTGGGAGGAAAAAAGTCCCAAAAATCATTTAAATAAAAAAGGTTTGGGTATTTCAACAACATTCAGTCTTTCGAACAACTTGGTTCGAGTTTTGAGAAGTGGAGTAAATATCTGTGGAGGCTACTTTTTGAAGTTTGGATACGACAAATCATGTGTAGTCGGAGGCAGCTAGTTGTATTGAATTTGATGGTTCTGAGGTGCTTGATTAGAAGTGCATGTATTTGATAGTTTGGTCGTAGAGCTTGGTAAGTAGGTATTGATGTTTGGTAGTTTGGTTGTGGAGCTTGGTAGTCTAGAGCCAGTGTTTGATAGTTTTGTTGTGCGTAGAATACCGGGACAGAGTTGTATGGAGAGGAAATTTAATTGTTTGGTGGTGGAGTCTGATATGTGTCAAAGAAAGATTGTGATCCTTACTTTCTTGGCTTCTTAGCTAGGTGTGTGGGAAATATTTGCTACATCCTCTTTTTTCTTCATTATGCCCTAATGGCGCTCTGTTGGCTGATGATCCTACCAAACTTGAGGTCGTCTTCTATTGCCTCTTCCATTTTTACTAATTCATAGAATGTACTCCTGACCATAGAGAGCATGCGGTCATAGAAATCTTTTTTTTTCCGGGTAAATAAAAATATTATTACTAAAAAAGAAACAAGGAACTACAATCAATCATTGAGGGTTTTCAATCCTCAACGTAGCACAAAATAAGAAATGAAGGAGGGATGAGGCGTTCACTCAGAGGTGACGTTACAAGAGGGGATTAAATCATAAAGAACTCTATAGGTTGTTGTTTTAACTTTTGCAACAACCTCATCTGCCGTTGAGCTAGTGCCCGCAAATAGCAATTCATTTCTTGTTCTCCAAATCTCATATACCACTATGCAAAAGGCAAGTAAGATGGCTTTGGATCGGATGCCTGTCCCGCGATGCTCTTTCTTGATCCACTTGAGTGCGCTTTCAATTGTTGTCATTTCTCTTCTAATTCCCAACCATTCTTTTGTATGCTTCCAAATCTTGTGGGTGTAGGGGCAAGAAAAGAAGAGGTGAGCCCTTGTCTCATTAGCACGCTTGCAGAACCCGCAAGTCTTGTCTTTCAAGTTTAGGTAGGAGAGAGTGTCTTTGGTAGCAAGACGCTTCCTACAAGTGAGCCAGACTGTGAATGAGAATTTAGGAAGAATGAAGCCTTTCCAAATTTGAGACATCCAAAGCTTATGCTCCGGCGGGGTGCGCAAGACCTCATACACAAGGACAGAATCAAATCTCCCATTGGTGCAACACTTCTCCAAGCCGGCAATTGTGTTTCCTAGACTCCAAAAGATGCTTATAAAAGTGTCGCGAATGCCACAAAGTTTCTTGAATAAATGGGAATCCCTAGCACGTACCTCATAATCCCAAATTGATTGGCCTCTCAAGTAGTAGCTATTAATCCATTGTGTTACACCCCGTATTTACAGGACATGTTTTAAAGAACGTACGTGAGAATTTCTAATGTTAAGATTAGAGACTTGTAAAATTTATCGGAATTATGGAATTTCCGGAAAAACGTAATATTGTGACGAATGGGAGGGCGACACGTGTCACCCCCCCTTATAGATGTCTTGGACGAATTACATGGGCACAAGGGTCATTTGACCCTTGTTAGGAAGACAAGTCTTGCAACTTGTAGAGCTTGAGATAATTGACTTGGTCAATGGGACCACAAGACTTGATATTTAGTAGAAACTCATCCAAGCCACCCATTTGGTTACATCTTGACCCTCCATATTACTATATAATACTACTAGTAGTGAGACAAGTTCCACACTTAGCCAAATTTTCAAGAAAAATGGATGAACAAACAAATGTGCTCTCGGGTTCATCAACAAGAAGAAAGAAAAAAATTTGTTTGTTGTCCATTAAGCTCCACACTTTAAACCAAGGTTCATGAGGGTATTGTAAGGGTATCTCAATAGAAAAATCTCGGAAAAAGATAGTTTTCGTATTAGTCGCAAGGTGAAAACCTAGTTGATTCTCTAGGTTTTGGTTGGAAGATTGAAGGAAATTGTTGGTGTTGTTCTAAGGGTCTCAAGTAGTGGATTGGAGTGTCAAGGAGGGGCTCTAAGTTGCTAAGGAGCGAATTCAGATTTGGAGTTGGATTAAGATTCGTTGAGGTATAATCTTGTCTCTTAAAAGTGTTACAAGATTATATATATATATTGTTTGTTGTTAGCTTTACATGTTGCTAGCATGAGGTTTATATGTTGAAGTTTGATAAGTATTATGGATTGATTGTAGTCTTAAATCCTAAATGTCATTTAAGCCTTGTGAAGTTGGATTACAATTTGGTCGTTTATTAGAATTGTCGCATGTTAATTACTTGAAGATTATAGTGGTTATAATCGATTGCGACTTGATATCATGTTATGCTAACAACTTGGATTGAAATAGAAATTGGATAAGAATTGGTGTTATTATACTCTATGTGGCCGAATTGGACTTGTTGGTTGTATTAGTTTGATATCGTTTGTGGGGCGGAATTTTACACGTCTAGTAGGCGTGTAATCCCCTATTGATTAATTGCATTGATTGGGTCTTAAATGTGACGTGTTTGGTTATTGAATTCGGCCTTGAAAAAGGTGGCAAAGTAAGTAGAAACAAAGGAGGTGTTGTCCGATTTTCCGTAGAATTTAGTGACTTAGCACTTAGAATATTCTACGTTTGAAGTAAGAGGTTAATGGACGTATTGTGACCATTATAGGTTGAAGTACTAAGTATAGCGTATCCTACTTGAAAGATGGAATAGCTATCAAGGTTGAAATACTTTGGAGCATTTTGCTACTTGTCGATAATCGTCGCGAGGTATGTGAACCTCTTCCTTCCTTTGGCATGATTCTATGTATGGAATATACATGTGGTATTATTTCATGTTTCCTTCTACTCTTAGAAGTTAAGAGGTATGTGTGTGATTTACTCTATGTAAAGTTTATGTCAAGGTTATCCTAAGTCCTTACTAAGTCTTATGGGGGATGTGGTAAGAGTCGTTAGGAGGTACTTTGGAGCCAAGTTGACTTGGCTAATTTATGGCACGAATGAGAATAAGTATCGAGCAAGCCATTGCAGCGTTAATAAAGGAAAATGTAATGACAATCAATTATGTTAAAATGAGTAGAATTCTCCATCTGCATAGAAGCTAAGATAAGACAAAATTGTATTACATTTTCTAGATCATGGCTACTTGAATAAGATCGTTATAAATAAGTATAACTTATTCACAACGCACCAAAGTATATGTTACTTAACTTATAAGAATTTACGTATGAAGTTTTAAGGCTATGGATCTCAAATTCTTAAAAGTTAAGAGACTTTATTTTTCAAGTTAGGAGACTTGATTCTTAAAGGAAGAAATGAATTTATTTACAAGTATAAAATACTCGATTTGGAAAGACTTTATTTATAAAGTTAAGAAACTTGTTTTCTTAAAAGTTAAGGGACTTGAAGAGTTTTAAAGTATGTGATACTTGTTCCGTTTTAAACGTATAAGTCCCTTGGATAGGAAATTGTATTTGGCTAAGGTATAAAGTGAATATAACGACTTTATGGGGAGTTGGTTATATTTGCTTTATGGAAAGATAAATGACTTGATTTAATGAAAAGACAATTTGATTTAAGGCATCAATTGCCTAAGGTTTTATAAGAAAAGGAGTCACTTGATTTAGAAACCTAACTGTATTTCTAAAAAGGTATTGTTACTTGTCTTGAAAGTAGATATGACTTGATACTACGGTTGTTAGTATCTTGGATGTTTTATTTGAAAAAGAGTCTTTCTAAAGGAGTAGAGGTGCGTAGTACTTGGGGTTAAATTCCCGGATTTTTTTTTATGTGTGAAACGGAAGTGCCATGAGTTCATAAAAATGGAAGTCTAAAGGTGAAATGAACTTGCCTATGTTTGCTTGTGATAGCTTTGAGTGCAAGTATTATATGTTTACGTTGTCGTGACTCTCAGTTGGAGAAATTTGGTGTCTTGTTGTAAGTTTACTTGGGCGTGCAAGCGGTGATGTGGGATTCCACGGGTATGCTTCCATTATGATTGATCCTTGGACATGCTTATACGATGTGGGATTCCGGGGCATGTGACCAGGAGGCGGGTTAGATTCCCGGATTTGTTTTATTACCCATGGTCATGCTTATACGATGAGGGATTCCGGGGCATGGGACCATGCTATGCACGACTATTACACCATGGGCTAGATCCCCATGAAGACATGTACCCACGATGAGGGATTCCGGAGGCATGTTATATTATTACTCCATGGGCTAGCTCCCCATGAAGACCTGCACCTACGATGAGGGATGCCGATGGCACGTTATGGCCATGCTTATACGATGAGGGATTCCGGGGTATGTGACCACGTTATATATATATATATATATGTGTGTTGTGTATGTGTACGCCGACAGTGAGGTGGGATGCCACGGGCGCGTCACATGATTATATGTTACACCTACGGCTGTCGGCAGTGATGTGGGATTCCACGGGCAGGAGATATATATATGTATTGTGTATGTGTACGCTGACAGTGAGGTGGGATGCCACGGGCGCGTCACATGGTTATATTTTACACTTATAGTTGTCGGCAGTGATGGGGGATTCCGCACGCGCTTTGATATTTGTGTGATTTGATCGCGTCCCAGATTGGGCCGGGTAGTATATGCGTCCCTCCATAAAGGGCCGAATTATGTTATGAAAGATAAGTAAGTTATATGGTAATGAACTTGACGATTTTTCCCAAACATGTACGTAAGAAAGTGACTATAACTTTTATTGAAAAAGGGAAAAGATAATAAGGTACGATTAAGTTCATAAGTGGTAATGACACGGCAGGATCTAGTATGTACTTCTTTTATACTTGCCCTGTCATTCTTTTGTACAGTTATGATCTGTTTACTGTACTTTATTTCTATTCCATATTCTGTACCTGTTGTACTGACCCCTTCGGGGGGCTGCGTTCATGCCCGCAGGTTTTAGGTACACAGGTTGGTGATCCTTGCTCTTAGGATCTCGGTTCAGTTTTTGGGAAAAAGCTCCATTTGCTCCGGAGGCTTATCTCTTGGTACGGTTTTCCCTGAGGTTATAGATTCATGTATATTCAGGGGTATGGCGGGGCCCTGTCCCGCCACTGTTGTTACATTAAAACTCTTAGAGGTCTGTAGTCACATATTGTGGGTCAGTTTGTAAAGGAAAGGAGGCAACTGCTTCTTTTATGTATGTCCAGGAAGGTAGCCCTATCGGCTAACCTGTTGTTTTACTTCTGTTGTTTTATTTTGTAAGTTTCATGTATGTTCCGCTGATTTTCTCTGATGTATACCTGTAAGGGTGCCCATGTAGGGCACCAGTCGCGGGCCCGGGGTCGGGTCGTGACAAAAGTGGTATCAGAGCAGTTAGTCCTCGGAAAGTGTCTACAGATCGTGTCTAGTAGAGTCTTGGTTATCGGTGTGTTGTGCACCACATCTATAATCAGGAGGCTGCAGGACATTTAGGATTGGTTTCCATTCTTCTCTCTTTGAGATCGTGCGATGAAATTTGTCATAGTATGTTGAATCATCTCGACCCGCTTCTTATGTGATTATGCCTCGCGGAAGGCGACCGGGGCCCGAAGGGCAAAGCGGCGGAGGCGCTAGTGGTAATGAGGGTTACGAGGACTCGAGAACAGACTATGCACGAGGTAGTAGGCGGATCGGCGAGCTCAACCACGCGGCGGTATTAGAGGCCGAGGCGGCGTAGCTCAGAGGTTCCGTGCGAGCCTCGATTCATGACCGAGCGAGTTTAGAGATTATGAAGAAGCAGATAAGACTATTGACTAGCATAGTGGTAGGCGGCAAACGGGAAGCGAGTAGCTAACCCTGGAGCCGATTTGAGGATTCGGATTTTTGGGTTGTAGTCCACTGAGTTTTATGGTTCTAGATCGAGGATGATCCTCAAGAGTTCGCTCGGCCTCTACGGACTATGCAGTGCTTAGGGCTTGGAGACGAGTCGGTTGTGTTAGCTTCTTACCGGTTACGATATTGCGTTGAACTGGTTTGAGTCTTGGGAGCTGTCGAGAGGTGTGGGTGCTCGTCCGGCAGTTTGGGATGAGTTCACGGAGGCCTTTCTTGATCACTTTTTGCCCCCTGAAATGAGGAGAGCCCGTGTTGATAGGTTCTTGTCATTGAGGCAGAATGGGAGGACCATCAGGGAATACAACCTGGAGTTTGACTCGTTGTCCAGGTATGCGCACACTATTGTGGCTGATATGGCAGACAAAGTTCACCGCTATGTGATGGGGCTAGACCGTCATATTGTTACTGCATGCTTGGGGGTGGCCCTTCAGCCAGGTATGGATATTGCAAGGATGCAGACGTATGCGCAGGGGATAGAGGATAGAGAGAGGGAGGATCAGATTGACTCAGGCCAGCCCAAGAGGGCTAGGACGGCAGGGTTCCAGGTTAACTTTAGGCGGGCGGCCTCAACGCGAACAGTCTACATCTCGGCCAACAGAGTGCTCCTTCCCGGTCTTCTGGCCGGAGGTTTGGTCGTCGGGAATATTTGGGAGCAGGTCAGGGCTCCAGGGCTACAGGTTCACAGATGTCCGAGAATAGTAGCCAGTGGAAGCCACCATTGCCCCGGTGTGGTCACTGTAGTAGATTCCATTTTGGGGAGTGTCGTACTACTTCGACAGCTTGTTATGCTTGCGGCCGCCAGGCCATTCGTGAGAGGCCATCGACCCGGAGGTGGCGGTGGGATAGCGCGATCTTTGGATCGATTGCGGGTTCTTCGCCCATAGTTAGGCAGGATGTTTATGCCGTGGCCGTGTGCAGTCGTGGTGGAAGTTCTAAGTTTTAGCGGTCCTTTGAGCTTTATATGATTCAGGTATGTCTTTGGCCCTTTAGAAACTTGTATGCATGATGAAGTTGTGGTATGTTTAAGTGTCATGAACAGATTATATTGAGACTATGTATATGTTAGAAGGAGTTGGAAGTACGAAAGATAATCTCTTTTGGGCTTATGATGGACAGATATGCGTGTGCGAGGTATTAGGGCCATGTGTGACATTGTTGGTATGTCGGGGTTGTGAAAGGAAACTATGTCGCTAATTATAAGTTTGACTCCGAAAGAACATTCGGGGACGAATGTTTCTAAGAGGGGAAGAATGTTACACCCCGTATTTACAGGACATGTTTTAAAGAACGTACGTGAGAATTTCTAATGTTAAGATTAGAGACTTGTAAAATTTATCGGAATTATGGAATTTTCGGAAAAATACAATATTGTGACGAATGGGAGGGCGACACGTGTCACCCCCCTTATAGATGTCTTGGACGAATTACATGGGCACAAGGGTCATTTGACCCTTGTTAGGAAGACAAGTCTTGCAACTTGTAGAGCTTGAGATAATTGACTTGGTCAATGGGACCACAAGACTTGATATTTAGTAGAAACTCATCCAAGCCACCCATTTGGTTACATCTTGACCCTCCATGTTACTATATAATACTACTAGTAGTGAGACAAGTTCCACACTTAGCCAAAATTTCAAGAAAATTGGATGAACAAACAAATGTGCTCTCGGGTTCATCAACAAGAAGAAAGAAAAAAATTTGTTTGTTGTCCATTAAGCTCCACACTTTAAACCAAGGTTCATGAGGGTATTGTATGGGTATCTCAATAGAAAAATCTCGGGAAAAGATAGTTTTCGTATTAGTCGCAAGGTGAAAACCTAGTTGCTTCTCTAGGTTTTGGTTGGAAGATTGAAGGAAATTGTTGGTGTTGTTCTAAGGGTCTCAAGTAGTGGATTGGAGTGTCAAGGAGGGGCTCTAAGTTTCTAAGGAGCGAATTCGGATTTGGAGTTGGATTAAGATTCGTTGAGGTATAATCTTGTCTCTTAAAAGTGTTACAAGATTATATATATATATTGTTTGTTGTTAGCTTTACATGTTGCTAGCATGAGGTTTATATGTTGAAGTTTGATAAGTATTATGGATTGATTGTAGTCTTAAATCCGAAATGTCATTTAAGCCTGGTGAAGTTGGATTACAATTTGGTCGTTTATTAGAATTGTCGCATGTTAATTACTTGAAGATTATAGTGGTTATAATCGATTGCGACTTGATATCATGTTATGCTAACAACTTGGATTGAAATAGAAATTGGATAAGAATTGGTGTTATTATACTCTATGTGGCCGAATTGGACTTGTTGGTTGTATTAGTTTGATATCGTTTGTGGGGCGGAATTTTACACGTCTAGTAGGCGTGTAATCCCCTATTGATTAATTGCATTGATTGGGCCTTAAATGTGGCGTGTTTGGTTATTGAATTCGGCCTTGAAAAAGGTGGCAAAGTAAGTAGAAACAAAGGAGGTGTTGTCCGATTTTCCGTAGAATTTAGTGACTTAGCACTTAGAATATTCTACGTTTGAAGTAAGAGGTTAATGGACGTATTGTGACCATTATAGGTTGAAGTACTAAGTATAGCGTATCCTACTTGAAAGATGGAATAGCTATCAAGGTTGAAATACTTTGGAGCATTTTGCTACTTGTCGATAATCGTCGCGAGGTATGTGAACCTCTTCCTTCCTTTGGCATGATTCTATGTATGGAATATACATGTGGTATTATTTCATGTTTCCTTCTACTCTTAGAAGTTAAGAGGTATGTGTGTGATTTACTCTATGTAAAGTTTATGTCAAGGTTATCCTAAGTCCTTACTAAGTCTTATGGGGGATGTGGTAAGAGTCGTTATGAGGTACTTTGGAGCCAAGTTGACTTGGCTAATTTATGGCACGAATGAGAATAAGTATCGAGCAAGCCATTGCAGCGTTAATAAAGGAAAATGTAATGACAATCAATTATGTTAAAATGAGTAGAATTCTCCATCTGCATAGAAGCTAAGATAAGACAAAATTGTATTACATTTTCTAGATCATGGCTACTTGAATAAGATCGTTATAAATAAGTATAACTTATTCACAACACACCAAAGTATATGTTACTTAACTTATAAGAATTTACGTATGAAGTTTTAAGGCTATGAATCTCAAATTCTTAAAAGTTAAGAGACTTTATTTTTCAAGTTAGGAGACTTGATTCTTAAAGGAAGAAATGAATTGATTTACAAGTATAAAATACTCGATTTGGAAAGACTTGATTTATAAAGTTAAGAAACTTGTTTTCTTAAAAGTTAAGGGACTTGAAGAGTTTTAAAGTATGTGATACTTGTTCCGTTTTAAACGTATAAGTCCCTTGGATAGGAAATTGTATTTGGCTAAGGTATAAAGTGAATATAACGACTTTATGGGGAGTTGGTTATATTTGCTTTATGGAAAGATAAATGACTTGATTTAATGAAAAGGCAATTTGATTTAAGGCCTCAATTGCCTAAGGTTTTATAAGAAAAGGAGTCACTTGATTTAGAAACCTAACTGTATTTCTAAAAAGGTATTGTGACTTGTCTTGAAAGTAGATATGACTTGATACTACGGTTGTTAGTATCTTGGAAGTTTTATTTGAAAAAGAGTCTTTCTAAAGGAGTAGAGGTGCGTAGTACTTGGGGTTAAATTCCCGGATTTTTTTTATGTGTGAAACGGAAGTGCCATGAGTTCATAAAAATGGAAGTCTAAAGGTGAAATGAACTTGCCTATGTTTGCTTGTGATAGCTTTGAGTGCAAGTATTATATGTTTACGTTGTCGTGACTCTCAGTTGGAGGGCCGGCTGTCTTGTTGTAAGTTTACTTGGACGTACCGACAGTGATGTGTAATTCCACGGGTATGCTTCCATTATGATTGATCCTTGGACATGCTTATACGATGTGGGATTCCGGGGCATGTGACCAGGAGGCGGGTTAGATTCCCGGATTTGTTTTATTACCCATGGTCATGCTTGCTCGATGAGGATTAGGGCATGCGACCGTGCTATGCGACTATTACTCCGTGGGCTAGCTCCCGTGAAGACATATACCCACGATGAGGATTAGGGGACATGTTATATTATTACTCCATGGGCTAGCTCCGCGAAGACTGCGCCTACGATGAGGATGCCGAGGCACGTTATGGCCATCTTTATACGATGAGGATTAGGGCATGCGCCACGCGTTATATATATATATATATATATATATATATATATATATATATATATATGTGTGTTGTGTATGTGTACGCCGACAGTGAGGTGGGATGCCACGGGCGCGTCACATGATTATATGTTACACCTACGGTTGTCTGCAGTGATGTGGGATTCCACGGGCAGGAGATATATATATGTATTGTGTATGTGTACGCCGACAATGAGGTGGGATGCCACGGGCGCGTCACATGGTTATATTTTACACTTATAGCTATCGGCAGTGATGGGCGATTCCACGGGCACGCTTTGATATATGTGTGATTTGATCGCGTCCCAGATTGGGCCGGGTAGTATATGCGTCCCTCCATAAAGGGCCGAATTATGTTATGAAAGATAAGTAAGTTATATGGTAATGAACTTGACGATTTTTCCCAAACATGTACGTAAGAAAGTGACTATAACTTTTATTGAAAAAGGGAAAAGATAATAAGGTACGATTAAGTTCATAAGTGGTAATGACACGGCAGGATCTGGTATGTACTTCTTTTATACTTGCCCTGTCATTCTTTTGTCTGATTATGATGCATTTCTTGTACTTTATTTCTGTTCCATATTAAATTTTTGTTATCTTGACCCTTCAGAAGCTGCGTTCATGCCGCGAGTTTTAGGTACACAGGTTGGTGATCCTTGCTCTTAGGATCTCGGTTCAGTTTTTGGGAAAAAGCTCCATTTGCTCCGGAGGCTTATCTCTTGGTACAGTTTTCCCTGAGGTTGTAGATTCATGTATATTCAGGGGTATGACGGGGCCCTGTCCCGCCACTGTTGTTACGTTAAAACTCTTAGAGGTCTGTAGTCACATATTGTGGGTCAGTTTGTAAAGGAAAGGAGGAAACTGTTTCGTTTATGTATGTCCAGGAAGGTAGCCCTATCGGCTAACCTGTTATTTTACTTCTGTTGTTTTATTTTGTAAGTTTCATGTATGTTCCGCTGATTTTCTCTGATGTATACATGTAAGGGTGCCCAGGTAGGGCACCAGTCGCGGGCCCGGGGTCGGTTCGTGACACTCCTGATTATAGATGTGGTGCACAATACACCAATAATCAAGACTCTACTAGACACGGTCTGTAGACACTTTCCGAGGACTAACTTCTCTGATACCACTTTTGTAACGACCCGTTCCCGGGCCCGTGACTGGTGCCTTACCCGGGCACCCAAGTAGACATACATCAGAGTAACCAGCGGAATATAAAAACAAAGACGTGAAACAATAACGAGTAAGAACAGTCTAACCAAGAAAATGTCGCCTTTCGGCGTGTATATATAAACCAAAACTTGAACAGTTACATCCTTTCCAAACCCTGCCCACAACAGTACTACAGACCTCTAAGAATTTCTATAACAACTATGACGGGACATGGCCCCCCCCCCCCTCCCCTAACCAAATGTTGTCCAAAAATTCTTAAACTTATAAGTGTTCTTCCTTAATGTGTTAGGAAGATTATTAACCAAGAGTTAGACAAGATTTCACAACCCTAGCCTCAAAAAAAACCCCCTTGGCCGAGAGTGGGCAGATTTTCGGGACTGTTTTGGGCAGATTTTTAGTCAAGTTTGGAAGGGATTATCTCCTAGCATATAAGGAGTTTTTGGGTGTTTCAAAATCCTAAAATGAAGTTCGTCAAGTCTAGTTTCCAACGAAACAAACCGCTCGTCGATAGGACACTGGAGTAGAGAGTCATCGACGTTACAAGTTCAGCTGACGAAGCAGTGGCTAAAAATCTGGACAGTCACGTTTTTTGGGCTATTTTGAGGTAATGAACCTTAACCTCTTTGTGAATTTGATTATTATGTATATATGAATATTATACATATATTGGAAGTATATTATGGACTATAAGATATAAAGAAAGATTTGGATCTTGCTAAGATGTTAAAAGGAGAATTGACATATTATCCATTAAATGGTAAAAATGTATCCATTACTTACTAAGAGGTTAACAACAAAGGAACTATAACTTATAATAAGATTGGAATATAAGTTGAAGGACTAATGAAGTAATTGGATAAGTAAAATTGTAAAAGTTGGCCAAGTACCCCAACTTAAGGACCGTATCTACTTTGGACCGTATCTACTTTGGACTATATTTACTTTGGACCTTCTTTACTTATTGTTATTATGAAGGAGAGATTGTTAATCGCGTTCCGTTTGGGCGTGTTATCCCCTTCTTTACTTATTGTTATTATGAAGGAGAGATTGTTAATCGCGTTCCGTTTGGGCGTGGTATCCCCTTCTTTACTTATTGTTATTATGAAGGAGAGATTGTTAATCGCGTTCCGTTTGGGCGTGTTATCCCCTTCTTTACTTATTGTTGTTATGAAGGAGAGATTGTTAATCGCGTTCCGTTTGGGCGTGTTATCCCCTTCTTTAAATTTCGGTATTAGTGCACCTTAATTATAGTATGTTATTTACGGTTATCGGGCCTTGGAAAAGGTGGAAAATTGAGTAGAAACGGGGGAGGTGCTGCCGAATTTTCCGTAAGAAATGGAACCTTGTCCTTAGAAATATCCTACGAAGAGATCTAGAGGTTAATGGTCGTTTCATGACCATTATATGTTGAAGTACTACGAGTAGCGTATTCTACTTGAAGGGTGGAAAAGGGCTAGCAAGGTTATAGTACTTTGGAGCGTTTTGCTAATTG
The DNA here is from genome assembly GCA_029844215.1 of Przewalskia tangutica. Classification (NCBI taxonomy): domain Eukaryota; kingdom Viridiplantae; phylum Streptophyta; class Magnoliopsida; order Solanales; family Solanaceae; genus Przewalskia; species Przewalskia tangutica. Next base: position 86,666,190 of record CM056726.1, on the reverse strand, counting down.
TCGATAATCGTCGCGAGGTATGTGAACCTCTTCCTATCCTTTCTAGCATGATTATTTTAAACTATGTAGTACGGTAGACGTACGTGTGTAAAATGAATTCGGTTTATTTAAAACATAAAGTGTTATAATGGCTTTATGGGAAGTCAATTATAACAACTTTATGTAGGTAAAAGAATGGTTTATTGATTTTTTTTTTAAAAAAAAGATAAGGGACTTGACTTATATTTGACTTGATTTGATATGTGAAGAACTTGAATTGTGTGGGAAGTTGTGAAACCTCATTCGTGAGTAATGAGTACTTGGTTTTGAATAATAATGTTATGTTGATTTCGGAAATGAGAATAAATATCGAACACCCCACTGCAGCGTTAATAAAGGAAACTATATTGACAAATAATTAATATTATTAAAACAAGTAGAAAACTCCATCTGCATAGAAGCTAAGATAAGACAAAATTGTATTACATTTCCTAGATCACGGTTGCTCTAATAAGGTCATTAATAACAAGTATTGGTTTTTCTTAAAATTCCAAAGTAAGGAACTCGTCTTCTAAAAGTAAAGAGATTTGAGAACTTGAAGTGTTTTGGTTTAAAAGAAAGGCATGCTTTTGTCTTAAGTTGGTTTAAAAAGAAGGTATGAAAATTGTTTTGGCTCACTTAAAAAGATAGTTACTCTATTTTGATACTACGGGTATCGTGTGACTTTTGTGGAAAAAATAGGATCTTTTTAGAGTGTTCAAGTATGTAGTACCTTGGGGTTAAAACTCGGATTTGTTGACATGAAATGAAAGTACCTTGTGTGAGTAACTTGCCTATGTTTTGTGAGAGCCTTGTAATACTTTCTTGTTGGCTTGATAAAGTGAACATGTTATGATGCTACGTGTGTTAGTGCCTTGTGACGCTTGTGTAAGGAGGTTATTCTTTTTGTGCTTATGTTGTTTAACGATAAGCCGTTGTGTTCGATTCTTGTGATGTTTGTGTAAGGAGGTTATTCTTGTTGTGCTTATGTTGTTTAACGATAAGCCGTTGTGTTCGATTCTTGTGACGCTTGTGTAAGGAGGTTATTCTTGTTGTGCTTATGCTATTTAATGATAAGCCGTTGTGTTAGTATTACATCACTCACCCTCCTGACTTGTTTTGATACCGGGGGTTAAGCTGCCCCGTCGAGAATACCTCATGCGGGTCCATGGGACCTATGCGAGCTGCGGAGTTCGAGTTGTGTGTGAGAATACCTCACGCGTCTATGTGGCCATGCGGACTACGGAGTCGGGGCGATGCCGAGGATTAGCTACCCTCGATGCGAGAATACCTCACGCGGGCCTAGGTGGCTATGCGGTGCGGAGTCGAGATTAGCGCATGTAATCTTATGGGCGATTGGCCTTGCTTCGATCATTTGCGGCCTAGAAAAGACCAGTTACATTATATCTATTATTGCTCTTGTTTGTGATGTGGCACTATGTGCGGTTAACTTGGTTGTTTCGTACATATTTGTGAATTGGTTTTAAAAATGTTATGGTTATATTTGAGTGATGACCTTGAGGGCGTGAGTCCCTGACTTGACATGACTGCTTACCTATCGTATATCGTAAATTGGTTCTCATGTATGTCTCATGTTTTATATAGACTATTATGATTTCATTTACAGTATTTTCAGTTTCACATACTTGGTACATGTTGTACTGACCTCCTTCGGGGGGCTGCGTTCATGCCGCAGGTAGAGGTACATCAGTCGTTGATCCTCGCTCGTAGGATCACAGTTCAGCGTTTTGGGAAGCTCCGTTTCTCCGGATGCTTATCTTTTGGTATGATTCCCTGAGATTGCAGGTACTTGTACATTCAGGGGTATGGCGGGGCCATGTCCCGTCATAGTTGTTATAGAAATTCTTAGAGGTCTGTAGTACTGTTGTGGGCAGGGTTTGGAAAGGATGTAACTGTTCAAGTTTTGGTTTATATATACACGCCGAAAGGCGACATTTTCTTGGTTAGATCGTTTACTCGTTATTGTTTCACGTCTTTGTTTTTATATTCCGCTGGTTACTCTGATGTATGTCTACTTGGGTGCCCGGGTAAGGCACCAGTCACGGGCCCGGGAACGGGTCGTTACAAAAGTGGTATCAGAGAAGTTAGTCCTCGGAAAGTGTCTACAGACCGTGTCTAGTAGAGTCTTGATTATTGGTGTATTGTGCACCACATCTATAATCAGGAGTGTCACGACCCGACCCCGGGACCGCGACTGGTGCCCTACCTGGGCACCCTTACAGGTATACATCAGAGATAATAAGCGGAACATAAATGAAACTTATAAAATAAAACAACAGAAGTAAAACAACAGATTAGCCGATAGGGCTACCTTCCTGTACATAAATATATACAACCGAAGCAGTTGCCTCATTTCTTTACAAACTGACCCACAAATATGTGACTACAGACCTCTAAGAGTTTTTATCATAACAACTGTTGCGGGACAGGGCCCCGCCATACCCCTGAATATACATGAATCTACTACCTCAAGGAAAACCATACCAAGAGATAAGCCTCCGGAGCAAATGGAGCTTTTTCCCAAAAACTGAACCGAGATCCTAAGAGCAAGGATCACCAACCTGGGTACCTAAAACCTGCGGGCATGAACGCAGCCCGGGGGTCGATAACAAAAATTTAATATGGAACAGAAATAACGTCAAGAAATGGATCATAATCGTAAAAAGAATGACAGGGACAAGTATAAAAATACATACCAGATCCTGTCGTGTCATTACCACTTATGAACTTAATTTCACATCAATATCTTTTCCCATTTTTCAATAAAGGTTATAGCCACATTCTTACGCACATGATTAGGAAAAATCATTAAGTACATTTCTATATAACTTACTTATCTTCCATAAGTACATCCGCTTGGGAGGGGCGCTATACTACCCGCCCAATGGGACGCGATCAAGGTCACATAGTGCGCCCATACAATATCGCTCGCCCATTTCTGGGACGATAATATCATATAGTGCGCCCATAAAGGTATCTCGCCGGCCCATTCTCGGTCGATAATGTCATATAGTTCGCCCATAAAGGTATCTCGCCCGCCCGTTCTCGGTCGATAATGTCATATAGTGCGCCCATAGGTATCTCGCCGGCCCATTCACGGTCGATAATGTCATATAGTGCGCCCATAAAGGTATACCGCCGCCGTTCTCGGTCGATAATGTCATATAGTCCGCGTAAAGGTATCTCGCCCGCCCAACACGGTCGATAATGTCATATAGTGCGCGTGCAGGTATCTTGCCCGCCCATTCTCGGTCGATAATGTCATATAGTGCGCGTAAAGGTATATCGCCGCCCATTCTCGGTCGATAATGTCATATAGTCCGCCCATAAAGGTATACGCCGCCCATTCTCGGTCGATAATGTCATATAGTGCGCCCATAAAGGTATCTTGCCGCCCATTCTCGGTCGATAATGTCATATACCGCCCGTAAAGGTATCCGCCCGCCCATTCTCGGTCGATAATGTCATATAGTCTTCCCATAAAGATATCGCCCGACCCATTCTCGGTCGATAATGTCATATAGTGCGCCCATAAAGGTATCTCGCCGGCCCGTTCTCGGGTCGATAATGTCATATAGTACCCGAATTTAACCCAACGTCTACGCACCTCTACTCCTTTAGAAAGGCTCTTTTTCAATTAAAACTTCCCAGATACTAACAACTATAGTATCAAGTCCTATCCACCTTTCAAGACAAGTCACAATACCTTTTTAGAACTACAATTACCGGCTTCTAAATTAAGTGACTTCTTTATTAAAAACCTTAAGCAATTGGTACCTTTAAAACAATTTGCCCTTCTTTATTTCAAATCATTTCTTTTAACTTTCAAAAATACAATTAGTCTCTTAACTTTTAGAACTCAAGCGACTCCTTTTATTATAAAACCTTACGCAATTGATGCCTTAAAAATCAAGTTGCCTTTTTACTAAAATCAAGTCATTTATCTTTCCATAAAGCAAATATAACCAACTCCCCATAAAGTCGTTATATTCACTTTATGCCTTAGCCAAAAATACAATTTCCTATCCAAGGGACTTATACGTTTAAAACGGAACAAGTATCACATACTTCAAAACTCTTCAAGTCCCTTAACTTTAATAATACTTGAGACATCCTTTATTCTTTCAAAGAAATGAGTTAATCTCCTAACTCACCCGACTTGGCTATTCATAAAACTAGTAAAGGATATCAAGGTGTTGTTCGTCTACCGTACTACATACGTGCAACTAGTCGTGCTCAAAAGATAGGAAAAGTTCTACATAGAGTAAATCACCCAACTTCCTCTTAACTTCTAAGAGTAGAAAGAAACATGAAATGATACCACAGGTATATTCCATACATAGAATCATGCCAACGGAAGGAAGAAGTTCACATACCTCGTGACGATTGTCGACAAGTAGCAAAATGCTCCAAAGTACTTCAACCTTGATAGCTATTCCATACTTCAAGTAGGATACGCTATACTTAGTACTTCCACCTATAATGGTCACCATACGTCCATTAACCTCTTACTTCCAACGTAGAATATTCTAAGTGCTAAGTCATTAAATTCTACGGAAAATCGGACAACACTTCCTTTGTGTTTACTTACTTTGCCACCTTTTTCAAGGCCGAATACAATAACCAAACACACCACATTTAAGGCCCAATCAAAGCAATTAACAATAGGGGATTACACGCCTACTAGACGTGTAAAATTCCGCCCCACAAACGATATCAAATTAATGCAACTTACTAGGCCAAATCGGCTAACTCAAGTACTACAACATCAATTCTTATCCAATTTCCATTTCAATCCAAGTTATTAGCCTAACATGATATCAAGTCGCAATTGATTATAACCACTATAATCTCTAAGTAATTAACATGCGACGATTTCTAATAAACGACCAATTAGTAATCCAACTTCAAGTGGCTAATATAACATTTCGGATTTAAGCTACAAGCAATCCATAATACTTATGAACTTCAACATATCAACTTCATGCTAGCAACACGTAAAGCTAACAACAACAATATATATATAATCTTGTAACACTAATTAAGAGACAAGACTATACCTCAACGAATCTCAATCCAATTCCAAATCCGAAGTTGCTCCTTAGCAACTTAGAGACTCTTCAAGACACTTCAATCCGCTACTTGAGACCCTTAGAACCATACCAACAACTTTCCTTCAACTTCCAATCCAAAACCTAGAAAAGCAACTAGGTTTTCGCTTTGCGACTAACCCGAAAACTATCTTTTTCCGAGATTTTTCTATTGAGATATGCTTACAATATCCTCAAGAACCTTGGTTTAAAGTGTGGATTGAATGGACAAGGAACAAATTTTTTTCTTTTCTAAGGACATGAAACCCGAGAGCTTTGTGTGATGTTCATCCAATTTTTTGTAAATTTTGCTAAGTGTTGGGCTCTCTCATACTACTAGTAGTATTATAAAGGGACATGGAGGGTCAAGGTGTGGACAAATGGGTGATTTGGATGAAGTCTTATAAAATATCAAGACTTTGGACCCTTTGACTTAGTCAATTTTGTCAAGCTCTCTAATAGCAAGACTTGTCTTCCTAACAAGGGTCAAATGACCCTTGTGCCCATGCTACAATTCGCCCAAGGCACCTTAAGGGGGGGTGACACGTGTCGCCCTCCCATTCGTCACAATATTACATTTTCCGATAATTTCACAATTCCGATAAATTTTTACAAGTCTCAAATATTAACACTTGCGAGTTCTTACGTACGTTCTTAAAGCATGTCCTGCAAATACGGGGTGTAACATTCTTCCCCCCTTAGAAACATTCTTCCCCGAATGTTCTTTCGGAGTCATACTTATAATTAGCGACATAGTTCCCTTTCACAACCCCGACATACCAACAATGTCACACATGGCCCTACTACCTCGCACACACATATCTGTCCATCATAAGCCCAAAAGAGATTATCTTTTCGTACTTCCAACTCCTTCTAACATATACATAGTCTCAATATAATCTGTTCATAAAACTTAAACATACCACAACATAATCATGCATACAAGTTTCTAAAGGGGCCAAAGACATACCTGAAATCATATAGGCGGTTCAAAGGACCGCTAAAACTGGGAACTCCCACCACGACCTCTGCCACGGCCTGTCGGTGCATGAACATCCTGCCTAGCTATTGAAGGCGAAGAACCCGCAATCGATCCGATGAGACGGTGTGGTCCCACCAGACCCTCTATAAGGACACTCTCTTAACATATGGCCCAGACGACCACAAGAAAACAAGCACTGCATCGCGCGCGACATACCGAATGTAACCTACCACACTGGGCGCATTGAGGCAAAGGTGGCCTCGACTGACTGGAACCCCCATCTCCCTGAGACTCTGAAGCTCTAGAGACCTGACCGGCCCCTGCATTCCCGGGGTTGTAAAAACCCTCACCGGAAAACTGTGGAGGAGCACTCGGCCGGGCCGCATCAGACCTAGTTCGCTGCCGAGGTCGCCTCGCCAAAATTGCCTCGAGACCGCTGCCCCGGCCCTCCCGAGACCGCCGCCCCGAGTCAATCTGATCTTCCCTCTCTTTATCCTCTATCCCCTGCGCATAGGCCTGCATCCTAGCAATGTCCATACCGGGCTGAAGAGCCACCCCCAAGCATGCAGTAATCATGTGACGGTCTAGCCCCATCACATAACGATGAAATCTATCCGCCATGTTAGCTACAATGGTGTGCGCATGCATGGCCAATGAGTCAAACTCCAGGCTATACTCCCTGATAGTCCTCCCATTCTGCCTCAAGGTCAAAAATCTATCTACGCGGGCCCTCCTCATCTCAGGAGGCAAAAAGTGATCCATAAAGGCCTCGTGAACTCCTCCCAAACAATGGAAGAGCATCATCCTCTCGTCAAGACTCCATGACTCAAACAGTTCAACGCAATATCACAGAATCCCAGAAGAGGCTAGCATAATGCACTGCCTCTCAAGCCTTAAGAACCTCCATAGTCCGTCAGTCGCTGAATGAACTCCCGTGGATCCTCCTCGGACCTCGAACCATAAAACTCGGGCGGATGACAACCCGTAAAAATCCGGATCCGCAAACCGCGGCTCTGGGTTAGCTACCGCTCTGTCGCCGCCCACCACTATGTCGATCAATAGTCCGACCGTTTCTCCATAATCTTCGTACTTCGCCTGCGGAATCGGGGCCCGGCACGGAACCTTCGAGCTACCGCCTTCGGCTCCTAATATCGCCGCGTGGCTGAACTCGCCGCCGCCTACTACCCTGTGCATAGTCGTGCTCGAGTCCCGGTAACCCTCTGCACTTTAGCGCCTCGCTGCCGCTTTGCCCTTTCTAGGCCCCGGTCGCCTTCCAGGAGGCATAAGCGTTTCATAAGAATAGGTCGAGAGGATTCAACCTAATAAGACAAACTCTCGCACGATCTTAGAGAGAGAAGAATGGAAACCAATCCTAAATGTCCCGCAGCCTCACGATTATAGATGTGGTGCACAACACACCGATAATCAAGACTCTACTAGACACGGTGCAGACACTTTCCGAGGACTAATCGCTCGATACCACTTTTGTCACGACCCACCTCGATCGCGATCGTGCCCTACAGGCACCCTTACAGTATACATCGAGATAATCAATGAACATAAATGAAACTTATAAAATAAAACAACGTATAAAACAACAAAGTTAGCCAATAGGCTACCTTTCCAGACATAAATATATACAACCAAGCAGCTTGCCTCATTTCTTTACAACCGACCCACAAATATGTGACTACGGACCTCTAAGAGTTTTTATCATAACAAATGTGACGGGCCCCGCCATACCCCGAATATACATGAATCTACTACCTCGTGGGAAAACCGCATCAAGAGATAAGCCTCCGGAGCAAATGGAGCTTTTTCCCAAAAACTGAACCGAGATCCTAAGAGCAAGGATCACCAACCTGGGTACCTAAAACCTGCGGTCATGAACGCACTGGCGGGGTCGATAACAAAAATTTAATATGGAATGAAATAACGTCAAGAAATGGATCATAATCTGTACAAAAGAATGACAGGGACAAGTATAAAAATACATACCAGATCTTGCCGTGTCATTACCACTTATGAACTTAATTTCACATCAATATCTTTTTCCATTTTTCAATAAAGGTTATAGCCACATTCTTACGCACATGATTAGGAAAAATCATTAAGTACATTTCTATATAACTTACTTATCTTCCATAAGTACATCCGGCCCTTTAAGGAGGGGCGCCTATACTACCCGGCCCAATCTGGGACGCGATCAAGGTCACATAGTGCGCCATACAATATATCGCCCGCCCATTTCGGGACGATAATATCATATAGTCGCGTAAAGGTATCTTGCGGCCCATTCTCGGTCGATAATGTCATATAGTGCGCCCATAAAGGTATCTTGCCGGCCCGTTCTCGGGTAGATAATGTCATATAGTCGCCCATAAAGGTATCTTGCCGGCCCATTCTCGGGTCGATAATGTCATATAGTGCGCGTAAGGTATCTTGCCCGACCCATTCTGGTCGATAATGTCATATAGTGCGCGTAGGTATACTTCGGCCATTCTCGGTCGATAATGTCATATAGTCGCCCGTAAAGGTATCGCGGCCCGTTCTGGTCGATAATGTCATATAGTGCGCGTAAAGGTATCTTGCGGCCCGTTCTCGGTCGATAATGTCATATAGTGCGCGTAGGTATCTTGCGGCCCATTCTGGTCGATAATGTCATATAGTGCGCCATAAAGATATCTCGCGGCCCATTCTGGTCGATAATGTCATATAGTCGCCCATAAGGTATACTACGGCCCGTTCTGGTCGATAATGTCATATAGTACCCGAATTTAACCCAACGTACACGCCTCTACTCCTTTAGAAAGGCTCTTTTCAATTAAAACTTCGGATACTAACAACTATAGTATCAAGTCCTATCCACCTTTCAAGACAAGTCACAATACCTTTTTAGAACTACAATTACCGGCTTCTAAATTAAGTGACTTCTTTATTAAAAACCTTAAGCAATTGGTACCTTTAAAATAATTTGCCCTTCTTTATTTCAAATCATTTCTTTTAACTTTCAAAAATACAATTAGTCTCTTAACTTTTAGAACTCAAGCGACTCCTTTTATTATAAAACCTTAGGCAATTGATGCCTTAAAAATCAAGTTGCCTTTTTACTAAAATCAAGTCATTTATATTTCCATAAAGCAAATATAACCATCTCCCCATAAAGTCGTTATATTCACTTTATGCCTTAGCCAAAAATACAATTTCCTATCCAAGGGACTTATACGTTTAAAACGGAACAAGTATCACATACTTCAAAACTCTTCAAGTCCCTTAACTTTAATAATACTTGAGACATCCTTTATTCTTTCAAAGAAATGAGTTAATCTCCTAACTCACCCGACTTGGCTATTCATAAAACTAGTAAAGGATATCAAGGTGTTGTTCGTCTACCGTACTACATACGTGCAACTAGTCGTGCTCAAAAGATAGGAAAAGTTCTACATAGAGTAAATCACCCAACTTCCTCTTAACTTCTAAGAGTAGAAAGAAACATGAAATGATACCACAGGTATATTCCATACATAGAATCATGCCAACGGAAGGAAGAGGTTCACATACCTCGTGACGATTGTCGACAAGTAGCAAAATGCTCCAAAGTACTTCAACCTTGATAGCTATTCCATCCTTCAAGTAGGATACGCTATACTTAGTACTTCCACCTATAATGGTCACCATACGTCCATTAACCTCTTACTTCCAACGTAGAATATTCTAAGTGCTAAGTCATTAAATTCTACGGAAAATCGGACAGCACTTCCTTTGTGTTTACTTACTTTGCCACCTTTTTCAAGGCCGAATACAATAACCAAACACGCCACATTTAAGGCCCAATCAAAGCAATTAACAATAGGGGATTACACGCCTACTAGACGTGTAAAATTCCGCCCCACAAACGATATCAAATTAATGCAACTTACTAGGCCAAATCGGCTAACTTGAAGTACTACAACATCAATTCTTATCCAATTTCCATTTCAATCCAAGTTATTAGCCTAACATGATATCAAGTCGCAATTGATTATAACCACTATAATCTCTAAGTAATTAACATGCGACGATTTCTAATAAACGACCAATTAGTAATCCAACTTCAAGTGGCTAATATAACATTTCGGATTTAAGCTACAAGCAATCCATAATACTTATGAACTTCAACATATCAACTTCATGCTAGCAACACGTAAAGCTAACAACAACAATATATATATAATCTTGTAACACTAATTAAGAGACAAGATTATACCTCAACGAATCTCAATCCAATTCCAAATCCGAAGTTGCTCCTTAGCAACTTAGAGACTCTTCAAGACACTTCAATCCGCTACTTGAGACCCTTAGAACCATACCAACAACTTTCCTTCAACTGTTATATCCCGTATTTCCAGAGTATGTACGTGAGGGCGTACGTATAAAAATTTAAGCCTTAAGGTTTGGCAAGGTTCGAAAATTTGGGCACAAGTGCCGAAAAGAATCGTTTTTCGACGAAACGTTTTACTAAACTTGCGAAGGGAAAATTCCGGCTATGTCATTTATTATTTTTGCGGATTTTTCCGAGAGACGAAACATTTTGGACCAACGGGAGGGTGACATGTGTCACCCTCACATTGGAAGGAATTGTGGGCGGTGAAAGGGACGAATTGGACCACTTTAGTTGGTAGGATATTTTGTGCAAGTTGGTGTGGTAGATGGATAAGGTACACATGGTTAAATCCTAGCCCTACACTTGCCTAACACTTGGATGGATCTTGGCCATTGGTTGGCCATTGCTTGAACTATAAATACCCCCCTAAGTTGATGAACTTCTTCATCCTAAAATCATTTTCCAAGTCTTGAAATCCCTCCCCCTTTTGTGAGCCCTTGGCCGAGAGCCTCCCCCTCCCCCTCCCCCTTTGTAGTGTCTAGCCGAGGGGTACCTCCCCCCCCCTCCTAGCCTAGTTGTTTTCGTATAATACCCCCCTTTGTGGTATAGAAATACTCTCCAAGTATTGTTATAATGCCCTAAGTACTCTAGCCCATATACCTTGTAGTATTCCAAAGGTTACCTCTATACGAAAAGCCCAGAAATACTATTATACTTCCCCTCAGTCACAAAAACGAAACCCTAAGGAAATCTTCATTGATAGCTGAAGTATTTGAGTAGAAGTTGGTTAGAACTTCTAAGGGTTGTTTGGAGCGGGTTGGAGCGCTCGGAGTAGGATCTAAACGTTGCTCAGGATCGACATTAAACTTGGATAATTTTTGGGCTCATCGAGGTAAATACTATTGTCCTTCTATTGTAATTGGGAATTACATACTGTAGTAGTATAGAAATGAATTTAAATTCATAGAAGAGATTTGAACTGTAATAGAAGGATATTACAGAATAGACTTGCACTGAAATCACATCAGAAGCATTTAAGTAGAAGATTGAACTGTACTTACATAGGACTGTATTTACAGTAGACTGATAACCTTTATTGGTTGAATGTGCTGCGAGTAACATATACTACTTGGAAGGTGGACAAGGCTAGCCGGGTTATAGCCATGGAGCGTTTTGCTTATAGTCGATAATCGTCGCGAGGTATGTGATTCTTCCTATACTCTTGAGCATGAAGTATTTTAAAAGAATATATATAGTACGGTAGACGTACGTGTGGCAATGTCTTTTGACTTAAGCCTGAATAATAAGAAACTTGAAGTGTTTCAAAAGAGTTAAGAAACCTTTTTGAAAGAAGAGTAATACTTGGTTTTGAAAACATAAGAGTTATACTAGCTTTATGGGAAGTTAGGTATAACGTCTTAAGAGAGGTAAAAAGAATGGCTTACTGATTTTATAAGTTAAGAGACTTGATCTTAAAAGATAAGAGACTTGACTTAAATGAATTAATATGAATTTTGTGTGAAACCTCATTCGTGAGTAATGAGTACGTGGTTTTTAAAAGGAATAATGTTTTACTGATTTCGGAAATCAGAATGAGTATCGACAAACCACTGCAGCGCTAATAAAAGGAAATGTACTGATTAATGAAGTATTATTAAAACCAGTAGAAACCTCCATCTGCATAGAAGCTAAGATGAGACAAAATGATATTACATTTCCTAGATCATGGCTGCTTAATAAGATTTATTATGAACAAGAATAACCTACTCACATATAAGGCGTATGTTTCTCAGATTGTTTTAAAAGAGAATTATATTCTTAAGTGAATAAAACTATGAACTATGAAACCTTTCTAAAATAAGAGACTTAAGTACTTGAAATTAGGAAAACTTGAACTTAGGGAAAAGAATGTTGTTACTTGATGTTGAAAAGGAAAGTGTTTGGGTTTACCTAAAAATGTGAGTCACCCTATTTTTATACTACGGGTATCGGGTGACCTTTATAAAAGAAATGGATCTTTTAAAAAGAATCTAACGTATGTAATACTTGGGGGTCAGAACCTGGACTTTGGCCTAAAATAAACTTGGTATGTGTAACTTGCCTATGTTTGTGTTTGATAGCCTTGTTGTGCAAATACTGTATTTCCATACCACCGCGTCTCTCGATGGAGGGCCGGCTGATTTGTTATGAACGATTCTTCACCGAGTCCCACGAGATGGGCCGGGACACATATTTCATCTGATTATTCACCGAGTCCCATGAGATGGGCCGGGACACGTATTTCATCTGATTATTCACCGAGTCCCACGAGATGGGCCGGGACACGTATTTCATCTGATTCTTTACCGAGTCCCATGGGATGGGCCGGGACACGTACTCCACATGATTCTTTACCGAGTCCCACGGGATGGGCCGGGACGCGTATTCCACACGATTTATACCTAGACTGTCGGCAGTGAGGAAGGAGTTCCACGGGCATGAGGGATGACTTGAGGGCGTGAGTCCCTGGCTTGACATGACTGCTTTTATGTTGTGAACTGTAGTTTGGTTATCATACATGTCTCCTGCTTTATATAGACTATTATGATTTCATTTCTGATATTTCTGATTTCACATACTTGGTACTGTTATCGACCTCCTTGAAGTGCGTTCATGCCGGTAGAAATACATCGGTTGTAGATCCTCGCCATAGGATCAAAGTGCGTGTTGGGAAGCCGTTTCTTGAGCTTATCTTTTGGTATGTTACCACAGTCTGTAAGTTCTTGTACATTGAGGGTATGGCGGGCCCTGTCGCCATAGTTGTCATTTCATTCTTAAGTGCATGTAATCTTGTTGTGGCGGGGTTGTAAAAAGGATTAAACTGTCGTTTTATATATATGTCTGAAGGCAAATCGCTTTGATTGGCTGTTTGTTTATCATGTCTCTTGTTTCATATTTATGTTTTATGTTCCGCTGATTTTCTCGATGAATGACTACTTGGGTGCGGGTAGGCACGATCCAGTTTCCGGATCGGTCGTGACAAAAGTGGTATCGAGCGCTTAATCCTCGGAAAGTGTCTGAGACCGTGTGTAGTAGAGTCTTGATTATCGGTGTGTTGTGCACCACATCTATAATCGTGAGGCTATAGGACATTTAGGATTGGTTTCCATTCTTCTCATTCGAGATCGCACCTTAAAGCCGTGTGATAAGTTGGACCCTCCGACGTATTCCTTTCCTTTACCGATTATGCCTCGCGTAAGGCAACCCGCCCTGAAGGCAAGCGGCCAGGAGGCGTGAGTAGAGCACGGAGGTTACCGGCGCAGGCCCGGTCGTTACCGAGATAGTGCTTCGACGGCGAGTTTTGCGACGCCGCTACCGCAGAGTTTAGAGCGCAGCGATGGTCGCTGAGACTCTGATACGAGCCTCGGTCCCACGGCTGGATCGATGAGATGGGTACAAGGAGATGGCGATCGGCGGTCGTGGCGATATGAGAGAGGATCTGATTCAGTCCAGTAGCACCGTAGTTCACCCCGAGCGGTTTGAGACTACGGGACTTCCGAGTTGTAGCGCGATGTTCTATGGATCGAGAAGCGAGGATGACCTCGGGAGTTTATCCGAGCGACTACGAATCATGAGTGATCGAGTCTCGCAGGCAGTCGGTGGTATTGGGTTCGCATCACCGCATGATACCGCAATGATCGTTTGATTCGTGAGGCTGTCGGGAGAGCATGCACTTCCGGTTTGGGATGAATTCTCGAGGCTTTTCTTGCACATTTCTTTCCCCACAGATGAGAGGGCTCGGGCGACAGATTTTTGACGTTGAGGTAGGGCGGGCGGGCGGTTAGAGAGTACAATGTGAGTTCGACTCATTAGCTCGGTATGTTCATTGTAGTGGCGATATGGAGGGCCAGTACACCGCTACGCCACGGGCTAGATGATTACTTGGCGAGGCTTATGCGGGTGTAGCTCTTCAGCCGGGCATGGACATTGCCCGCATGCAAGCTCATGCACTGGGATGTGAGGCACGGAGAGGTCGACGGAATGACCGGGATCAGCAGAAGAGGGCCAGAACAGCAGGGTCCTTTGGTAACTTTCGAGGCGGGCCGCCTCAGCATCAGACTAGTTATGTACCTCCGCCAGTGCAGAGTGGTCCTCCACAGTCTTCAGGGCGTTCGGGGTATTAAGAACCTCCATAGTCTTTGGACCCTTTGACTTAGTAGTACTATAAAGGGACATGGAGGGTCAAGGTGTGGACAAATGGGTGATTTGGATGAAGTCTTATAAAATATCAAGACTTTGGACCCTTTGACTTAGTCAATTTTGTCAAGCTCTCTAATAGCAAGACTTGTCTTCCTAACAAGGGTCAAATGACCCTTGTGCCCATGCTACAATTCGCCCAAGGCACCTTAAGGGGGGTGACACGTGTCTCCCTCCCATTAAATCCTGATATTACGTTTTCCGACAATTTCACAATTCCGATAAATTTTTACAAGTCTCAAATATTAACACTTGCGAGTTCTTACGTACGTTCTTAAAGCATGTCCTGCAAATACGGGGTGTAACATTCTTCCCCCCTTAGAAACATTCGTCCCCGAATGTTCTTTCGGAGTCATACTTATAATTAGCGACATAGTTCCTTTCTCACAACACCGACATACCAACAATGCCACACATGGCCCTACTACTCGCACACGTATCCGTCCATCATAAGCCCAAAAGAGATTATCTTTCGTATTTCCAACTCCTTCTAACATATACATAGTCTCAATATAACTGCTCATAAAACTTAAACATACCACAACTTAATCATGCATACAAGTTTCTAAAGGGCCAAAGACATACCCGAAATCATATAGGTTTGCTCAAAGGACCGCTAAAGCGGGAACTCCCACCACGACCTGCCACGGCACTGTCGGTGCATGAACATCTGCCTAGCTATTGAAGGCGAAGAACCATGGCTCGATCCAGAGACGGTGTGGTCCCACCAGGACCCCCTCTATAAGGACACTCTCTTAACATATGGCCCAGACGACCACAAGAAAAACAAGCACCCGTACCGGCGCGATATACCCCGGAATGTAACCTACCACACTGGGCGCATTGAGGCAAAGGTGGCCTCGATCGTGGAACCCCATCTCCTAAGACTAAGCTCTAGAGACTGTGGCCCTGCATTCCGGGGTTGTAAAACCTCGCGGAAAAGCGTGGAGGAGCACTCGGTCGGGCCGTGTAGACCTAGTCTGCTTGAAATTTGTCCGCCTCGAAAATTGCCCTGAGACCCTGCTGTCCTGGCCCTCTTGGGCTGGCCTGAGTCAATCTGATCTTCCCTCTCTCTATCCTCTATCTCCTGCGCATATGCCTGCATCCTAGCAATGTCCATACCGGGCTGAAGAGCCACCCCCAAGCATGCAATAATCATGTGACGGTCTAGCCCCATCACATAACGATGAACTCTATCCGCCATGTTAGCTACAATGGTGTGCGCATGCCTGGCCAAGGAGTCAAACTCCAGGCTATACTCCCTGATAGTCCTCCCATTCTGCCTCAAGGTCAAAAATCTATCTACGCGGGCCCTCCTCATCTCAGGAGGCAAAAAGTGATCCATAAAGGCCTCTGTGAACTCCTCCCAAACAGCTGGAAGAGCATCATCCCCTCTCGTCAGCACCCATGACTCAAACCAGTTCAACGCAATATCGCGTAACCGGTAAGAGGCTAGCATAACAGACTCTGTCTCTGAAGCCTTAAGAACCTCCATAGTCCGCTGTAGCTGCTGAATGAACTCCTGTGAATCCTCCTCAGACCTCGAACCATAAAACTCGGGCGGATGACAACCCAGAAAATCCCGGATCCGCAAACGGCTCTGGGTTAGCTACTGCTCATGTCGCTGCCACCACTATGTCGGTCAATAGTCGATGCATTCTCCATAATCTCGTACTCGCCCTGGGCTGCGGGCCCGGCACGGAACTCTGGAGCTACCGCTCTCGGCTCTAATCGCTGGCGTGGCTGAACTCGCCGCCCGCTTACTACCCTGGCATAGTCATGCACGAGTCTGGTAACCTCTGCGTACCTTTAGCAGCTCCTGTTCTTTGCCTTGCCCCTAGGCCTGGTCTCGCCAGGAGGCATAAGCGTTTCATAAGAATAGGTCGAGAGGATTCAACCTAATAAGACGGCTCTCTTGCACGATCTTAGAGAGAGAAGAATGAAACCAATCCTAAATGTCCTGCGACCTCACGATTATAGATGTGGTGCACAACACCGATAATCAAGACTACTGAACACGATGCGTAGACACTTTACGAGGACTAATCGCTCGATACCACTTTTGTCACGACCGACCCGGGACATGGCGGTGCCCTACACAGGCACCCTTACAGTATACATCGAGAGATAATCGGAACATAAATGAAACTTATAAAATAAAACAACAGTAAAACAACGAGTTAGCCGATAGGGCTACCTTCGCGACATAAATATATACAAGCAGCTTGCCTCATTTCTTTACAAAGTGACCCACAAATATGTGACTCTGGACCTAAGAGTTTTTATCATAACAATCTGTGGCGGGCGGGGCCCGCCATACCACGAATATACATGAATCTACTACCTCGGGAAACCGTACCAAGAGATAAGCCTCCGGAGCAAATGGATCTTTTTCCCAAAAACTGAACCGAGATCCTAAGAGCAAGGATCACCAACCTGGGTATCTAAAACCTGCGGGCATGAACGGCCCAGAAGGGTCGATTAACAGTGCGAATATGGAGCGAAATAACGTCTGATGTGATCATAAGCGTACAAAAGAATGACAGGGACAAGTATAAAAATACATACCAGATCCTGACGTGTCATTACCACTTATGAACTTAATTTCACATCAATATCTTTTCCCATTTTTCAATAAAGGTTATAGCCACATTCTTACGCACATGATTAGGAAAAATCATTAAGTACATTTCTATATAACTTACTTATCTTTCATAAGTACATCGGGCCCTTTAAGGAGGGGCGCCTATACTACCCGGCCCAATCTGGGACGCGATCAAGGTCACATAGTCTGCCCATACAGGTATACTGCCCGGCCCATTTCTGGGACGATAATATCATATAGTCTGCCCATAAGGTATCTTGCCCGACCCGTTCTCGGTCGATAATGTCATATAGTCGCCCGTAAAGGTATCGCCGGCCCATTCTGGGTCGATAATGTCATATAGTGCGCCCATAAAGGTATACCGCCGGCCCATTCACGGGTCAATAATGTCATATAGTGCGCGTAAAGGTATCGCCCGGCCCATTCTCGGTCGATAATGTCATATAGTGCGCGTAAAGGTATACTGCCCGGCCCATTCCTGGGTCGATAATGTCATATAGTCTGCCCATAAAGGTATACTGCCCGGCCCATTCCTGGGTCGATAATGTCATATAGTCTGCCCGTAAAGGTATACTGCCCGGCCCATTCCTGGGTCGATAATGTCATATAGTCTGCCCATAAAGGTATACTGCCCGGCCCATTCCTGGGTCGATAATGTCATATAGTACCCGGGAATTTAACCCAACGTACTACGCACCTCTACTCCTTTAGAAAGGCTCTTTTTCAATTAAAACTTCCCAGATACTAACAACTATAGTATCAAGTCCTATCCACCTTTCAAGACAAGTCACAATACCTTTTTAGAACTACAATTACCGGCTTCTAAATTAAGTGACTTCTTTATTAAAAACCTTAAGCAATTGGTACCTTTAAAACAATTTGCCCTTCTTTATTTCAAATCATTTCTTTTAACTTTCAAAAATACAATTAGTCTCTTAACTTTTAGAACTCAAGCGACTCCTTTTATTATAAAACCTTAGGCAATTGATGCCTTAAAAATCAAGTTGCCTTTTTACTAAAATCAAGTCATTTATATTTCCATAAAGCAAATATAACCAACTCCCCATAAAGTCGTTATATTCACTTTATGCCTTAGCCAAAAATACAATTTCCTATCCAAGAGACTTATACGTTTAAAACGGAACAAGTATCACATACTTCAAAACTCTTCAAGTCCCTTAACTTTAATAATACTTGAGACATCCTTTATTCTTTCAAAGAAATGAGTTAATCTCCTAACTCACCCGACTTGGCTATTCATAAAACTAGTAAAGGATATCAAGGTGTTGTTCGTCTACCGTACTACATACGTGCAACTAGTCGTGCTCAAAAGATAGGAAAAGTTCTACATAGAGTAAATCACCCAACTTCCTCTTAACTTCTAAGAGTAGAAAGAAACATGAAATGATACCACAGGTATATTCCATACATAGAATCATGCCAACGGAAGGAAGAGGTTCACATACCTCGTGACGATTGTCGACAAGTAGCAAAATGCTCCAAAGTACTTCAACCTTGATAGCTATTCCATCCTTCAAGTAGGATACGCTATACTTAGTACTTCCACCTATAATGGTCACCATACGTCCATTAACCTCTTACTTCCAACGTAGAATATTCTAAGTGCTAAGTCATTAAATTCTACGGAAAATCGGACAGCACTTCCTTTGTGTTTACTTACTTTGCCACCTTTTTCAAGGCCGAATACAATAACCAAACACGCTACATTTAAGGCCCAATCAAAGCAATTAACAATAGGGGATTACACGCCTACTAGACGTGTAAAATTCCGCCCCACAAACGATATCAAATTAATGCAACTTACTAGGCCAAATCGGCTAACTTGAAGTACTACAACATCAATTCTTATCCAATTTCCATTTCAATCAAAGTTATTAGCCTAACATGATATCAAGTCGCAATTGATTATAACCACTATAATCTCTAAGTAATTAACATTCGACGATTTCTAATAAACGACCAATTAGTAATCCAACTTCAAGTGGCTAATATAACATTTCGGATTTAAGCTACAAGCAATCCATAATACTTATGAACTTCAACATATCAACTTCATGCTAGCAACACGTAAAGCTAACAACAATATATATATAATCTTGTAACACTAATTAAGAGACAAGATTATACCTCAACGAATCTCAATCCAATTCCAAATCCGAAGTTGCTCCTTAGCAACTTAGAGACTCTTCAAGACACTTCAATCCGCTACTTGAGACCCTTAGAACCATACCAACAACTTTCCTTCAACTTCCAATCCAAAACCTAGAAAAGCAACTAGGTTTTCGCTTTGCGACTAACCCGAAAACTATCTTTTTCCGAGATTTTTCTATTGAGATATGCTTACAATATCCTCAAGAACCTTGGTTTAAAGTGTGGAGTTGAATGGACAAGGAACAAATTTTTTTCTTTTCTAAGGACATGAAACCCGAGAGCTTTGTGTGATGTTCATCCAATTTTTTGTAAATTTTGCTAAGTGTTGGGCTCTCTCATACTACTAGTAGTATTATAAAGGGACATGGATGGTCAAGTTGTGGACAAATGGGTGATTTGGATGAAGTCTTATAAAATATCAAGACTTTGGACCCTTTGACTTAGTCAATTTTGTCAAGCTCTCTAATAGCAAGACTTGTCTTCCTAACAATGGTCAAATGACCCTTGTGCCCATGCTACAATTCGCCCAAGGCACCTTAAGGGGGGGTGACACGTGTCGCCCTCCCAATCGTCACAATATTACGTTTTCCGACAATTTCACAATTCCGATAAATTTTTACAAGTCTCAAATATTAACACTTGCGAGTTCTTACGTACGTTCTTAAAGCATGTCCTGCAAATACGGGGTGTAACAAGGAGGCTGCAGGACATTTAGGATTGGTTTCCATTATTCTCACTCTGAGATCATGCCTTAGAGATGTGTTATAAGTTGGACCCCTCTGACGTACTTCTTTTTACAAGTTATGCCTCTACGCAAGGCAACCAGAGCCCAGAAGGGCAAGGCAGCAGAGAGAGCTGCGAGTAGAGCACAGAGGGTTATGATGGCGCAGTCTCGGTCATTACCCGAGGTAATACCTCAGACGGCGAGTTCCACGACGCCGCCGGCCCCAGCAGGGTTTAGAGCCGCAGCAGTGGCTCACGAGACCACGATGCACGAGTCTCGGTTCCACGACCAGGAGCAGAGGATATGGGTTACAAGGAGATGGCCCAGTTACTAGCTAGGATTTTAGCAAACAGAGAGTATAGAGTGCACCGATATATCACGGGCCTAGATGATTATCTAGTAAAGGGATGTACAAGAGTAGTTCTTCAGTCAGGCATGGACATTGCTCGCGTCTGAGCTTATGCCTGATGGCGAGAACGTAGAGATCGGCGGATTAACCAAGATCGTGAGAAGGGCGTGACAACAGGTCCTTTGGTGACTTAGGCGGCGGCCTCGGAAGAGCTAGTTATGCCCCTCCGCTAGTTGAGTGGTCCTCCATGAGCTTGGGGCGTTCGTAGTATGCGAGAGTTGGTGAGCTCCGTGGTTTTGGTTCACAGATTTACATAGGTACTAGCCAGCCAGATTCAGTTTTCCATCAGTGTTCACTATGTGGTAGGTGTCATTCCGGGAAATGTCATCTTTTTACCAATGCTTGTTTTACCTGCGGCCGACAGGGCCATCTGAGGAGAGAATGTCCTAGTTGGAGGGATACATGTGGGATGACTCAGCCTACCAGGTCGGTTGCAGATTCAGTAGTTCGGAGAGAAAGGGGTGTTAGCCAGAGGAGGCCACTCCCACCTCGGTGTGGCCGTTGTGGTAGGTGTCATCGTGGGGAGTGTCGTACTACTTCGACAGCTTGTTATGCTTGCGGCCAGCAGGGCCATTTTGCGAGAAATTGTCCGACCAGAGGTGGCACTGGTGGGATAGCACAGACTACGGGATCAGTTGCGGGTTCTTCACAGGATGTTCATACACCGGCAGGCCACGGCAGAGGTCGCGGTGGAAGTTCCCAGTTTTAGCGGTCCTTTGAACCGCCTATTTGATTTTCAGGTATATCCTTAACCCTCTAGAGACTAGTTTGTATTGATGATATGATGATGTGTTAAGTGTTATGTTCGGATAGCTTGTGTTAAAATGTGATTTAGAAGCCTGGTTTGTGAAAAGGGTAAGTCTGGGGATGAGACAATTGTGAACCTTAGAATTTATAACAGTTGAGACCGAGACCTTAGATGTAAGGCCGTCTTGAGTAAAAGATTTTACGGTTAGTCTTTGTCGGAGTGCATAGTATACGTGGAGTATTTGTGTGATAATTCCATGGGTAGTTTGAGATAGAAGTGGTAGCTTTCATGACGTGAATTAGTAAGATTGTTCTGGATCGGGGAACGAGAGAGTTTGGCGCAATAATGGGTCGGGTTGAGGCCAGATTGCGGGTTAACCCGCAGCCCGGATTGAGGTGGGGTCAGTTTGAGGTGGTCCCGCTAGGTGATAGGATCACGAGGGTGTTAGGCCCAGGTTTAGGTAACCATCATACGAGTTCAGGCCGATGAGGTCAGCCCATCTTGTCTTTCAGTCAGGACTGTTTACTCGGCGGAGGGTTATGCAAAATGTTATATATCAGGAAGGTTGTAAGGCTGCACGGGGTTCCTACTTTTATTTTATGACAGACAATGAAGCCCAGTTTACGGCTATTTTCTTTTTCTGGAGGTTTTACCGGGCGAGGTTGGGAACTCAGGTGAGTCTCAGTATTGCATTCACCCTCGGGCCGTCGGACAAACAGCGCATTTTATCTAGATATTTGAGGATAGGTTACGGGCCGGTGTTTTGATTTCGGGGGAGCGGTGAGGATTATTTGCCTCGTGTTGAGTGGGTATTATAATAGCTATCATTTCAGTGTTCGGATGGCGCCTTATGAAGCCTTGTATGGGCGGAAGTATAGGTTGCCGGTCGATTGTTTCGATGTTGGCAAGGTTCAGATGGTTGGTCCATACTTGATTCAGCAGAATGAGGATAGGGCGAAGCTTATCCAGAGGAGGTTATTAGCAGCTCAGAGTCAACAGAAGTCTTGCGGATAATCGGCGTCGACACTTGGAGTTCAGGTTGACGGTGGGTCTTCTTGAAGGTACCACCCCGGAAGGGTGTGACGAGATTTGGAAAGCAAGGGAAACTTAGCCCGAGGTACTTTGGGCCTTTCAGATCATTTGTAGAATAGGCCAGGTTGCCTATAAGTTAGCACTGCCGTCCGACTTAGGAGGCAGTACGTCCGGTCTTTCATGTTGCTATGATTCGGAAGAGTATCAGAGATTCATCCAGAGTATTCCCAGTTAATGACAACCAAGTTGAAGATAGTAACCCCGAGATTTTGCAAACTGAAGCGATGACAGAAATGTGATACGTATACTAGAAAGAGTTCGAGTATACGAGGAGGGTACGACGAGTAAGAAAAGAGGCAAAGATGTGTTAAGAAGATAGAAGTGTTCCTTTTAGGAAGTAAAGAGGTGAATGGAGTATCCTTTGGACTATGGGTGGAGCTAATAGTATTGTAATACGCTTTAGAGATGATTCTTCGTTGGCTTGGATGTGAGTTTTTGCGCGTACGTTGTATTGTGGCCATATGTGGCATTTTGCAAATTGTTCAAGTTATGAGGGACTATGCCGTTATCTGAGTTATTTGAATCTTGAAGGAACATTCGGGACGAATGTTTCTAAGGGGGGGAGAATGTTATACCCCGTAGTTCCGGAGTATGTATGTGAGGACGTACGTACGAATGTATACGCCCTAATTAGGGTAAGAAGGATAGAATTGTTTTCCGACGGAAAGTATTCCGAACTTTGTGAAGGAATTTTTACGTTTTCAATATTTTTGCGATTATGGAATTTTTCCGAGAGACAAATATTTTGGACCAATAGGAGGGCGACAAGTGTCACCCCTAGATTGGGCCATGTTGGACGAAATTGAGTGGACAAGTGGGCAAGACAAGTGGCCAAAAGTCTTGCATGGTGTTGCATAGTGGAGTTGGACGTTTTTTTGCTAGTAGTGGGCAAGTCTTGCATGGTCAAGGTCTTGCATGGATTTTGTAAGACAAGTGTTACACCCCGTAAATTCAAGGAGTTAGATAAGAACATACCAAGGAATTTAAGATGTGAAAAGTTGATAGATAAGTTGACAGCATGTGTTGGACGGATTTTGAGTTTGCCTTGGAGTGTTGTACCCCAGTTGTTAAGAATTTTGAGGTGTTTAAAAGGCCTAATGTGTAGTCCGTTAAATCTAGATCCCAACGCAACAAACTGTTCGTCGTTTGGACATCGGAGTCAAAAGTTATGGAAGTTACAAGTTTGGTGCGTGATCAGTGCGGTTCTCGTCTGACAGTGCAGCGCGGCCCGGACTGCGAGGCTGGCGCCCGTTATCTTGAAGTCACAGGGTTGCAGCGGCCGCCGAATCTGGGGCATGGCATGCGGAAGATTTATTTTGGAAGTGGGCGCCGCGGCCGTGGCCAGGCGCGAAATTTTTGTGATAGTGACGAAAAAGCAGGGGATATTTCGTTTATAACCTATGGGAGGGTGACAAGTGTCCCTCCATCCTTTTATCGATAAGTGGTCCTATTTTAGGGCAAGTCTTGGAAGACTTGGCCATTCCATTTCATTTCATTTCCAAACCCTCCTAAGAAAAACCCTCTCCCTTCTCTCTAGTTTTGGAAGAAAACCTAGCTTTAGAGGAGATTGTTGGAGCGGCGGCAAGAAGAAAAAGTGTGGGTAAACTTGTGGGTAACGCTGGTGGGCGATTTTGACGGAAAGAGGTGGAAGAAAAAGGGCCTTTTGTGGGCTATTCCTTAAGGTAAAAGTTTCCCCTTTCTCTTGGTTATGAGCTTAAGGCTGTTTTATTTTAGTAGTATAGATGTGAGCCTGAGGCTGTTTTATTTTAGTAGTTTAGAGTTGAGCCTAAGGCTGTTATATTGTAGTAGTATAGAATTGAGCCTGAGGCTGTTTTATATTGTATAGATTTGGATCTTGTTGTCTTGTTAAAAACTGAAATGGGCATGTTAGCCTTAAGATTGTAACTTCAATTGGATTCTAATTGGGAGGTCGCATGTTGTAAAGGGAGATTGTAATTGTTGAAGATGTCTAGGGCTAGATATCATGTTAGACCTAAGAACTTGGATTGGAAAGATTTGAAAGGGGTTTAAGGTTGGTTTAGTGTGGGGCGTTGGGTTATTGAATTCGATCTTAGCAAAGGTGGCAAGTTAGTAAAGACAAAGGAAGTGTCGTCCAAATTGTCGTAGAATTTGGGGACTTTGCACTTAGTTATTCTACGTTCGAAGCTAGAGTTTGATAGACGTTTTATGACCCTTATAGGATTGAAGTACTACGGTAGCATATTCTACTTAAGGGCGATAGTACTGTGGAGCATTTTGCTTATTGTCGACAATCGTCGCGAGGTATGTGATTCTTCCTATCCTCTTCAGCATGACTATTTGTGAAATATATAGTGCGGTGACGCGTGTGTTAAAGGAATTAAATTTCCCTTTTGTGCCTTGACTTGATATGAAGTGTAAAGGTCTTGATTGTTTGAAGAAAAGTAGAAAAATCTTATTCGTTAGTAATAAGTGCTTGGTTGTTAAAGAATAAGCCCTCTTGATCTCATAAGGGCTTATAGTGTAATTGGTTGGGTTAAAACATAAAGTGTTATAACGGCTTTATGGGAAGTTGGTTATAACCACTTTATGTAAGTAAAAGAATGTTTTGTTGATTTCAAAGGACAAGTGATTTGACTTAAATGGTGTCAAAAAGTGTGAAACCTCATTCGTGAGAAATGAGTCCTTGGTTTTTAAAGGAATAATGTTACCCAAATTTGGAAATGGGAAGAAGAATCGAACAAGCGATGCAGCGTTAATAAAGGAAATAGTAATGACATTCAATCATGTTAAAACCAGAGAAACCTCCATCTGCATAGAAGCTAAGATAAGACAAAATTGTATTACATTTCCTAGATCATGGTCTCACAATAAGAACTATTGAAATCAAGTTTTGATCTTCTTAAAAATTTCAAAGTAAGGAATTCGATTTCTAAAAGAAAAGAGACCTAAGAATTGGAAGTGTTTTGTTTTAAAAGAAAGGCATGGTTTTGTCTTGTATTGTTTTAAAACATAAAGTGTTATAATAGCTTTATGAGAAGTTAATTATAACGACTTTAAGAAAATAAAGGAAGGGATTCATTATTAGATTTAAAATGGTAACTTGATTTTTGGAAAAAGGGAAGTAACTCGTTTTCAAATATTGAACTCCTTGTGATGAAAAACATAAGTGACTTGTTTATAAAAGGTAGGAGTACCTTGATCTTTAAGGGGTTAAATACTCGGGTTTTAAATGGTATACTTGATGTTGTGTTAAGAAGTGATTATAGTACCTTGAGTTGTGTGTAACTGGCCTCTGCTTGTTGTGATAGCCTTGTTGTGCAAGTGTTTGGTTGTGTGCTACCGAGTCTCTCGATGGAGGGCCGGCTATCTGGTTGATTGTTTGGACCTACTAACACGTTGGGTAGCCCACGGGTATGCGTCCACAGGGAGTATTATCTTGTTAATTGTTTGGACATACTGACACGTTGGGTAGCCCACGGGTATGCGTCCACAGTGAGTATTATCTTGTTAGTTGTTTGGACATACCGACGCGTTGGGTGGCCCACGGGTATGCTTCCACAGGGATTGTTATCTTGTTGACTCCTTTGGGCATACCGACACGCTGGATGGTCCACGGGTATGGGCCCACTAGGATGGTTCCATGGCCATGCTTATACCGAGGTGAGATGCCGGGGCATGTGGCCATTGTGCGGGTTAAATTCCCGGGTTGTATTTGAGTGATGACTTTACGGGCGTGAGTCCCTGACTTGACATGACTGTTATGTGTTGTGTACTGTAGTTTGGTTATCATACATGTCTCCTTCTTTATATAGACTATTATGATTTCATTTACAGTATTTTACAGTTTCACATACTTGGTACCTGTTGTACTGACCTCCTTCGGGGGGCTGCGTTCATGCCGCAGGTTGAGGTACATAGCTTGCTGATCCACACTCTTAGGGTCGCGGTTCAGTTCTCGGAAAGCTCCATATCTCCGGAAGCTTGTCCTGTGGTACGGTTCCCTGAAGTAGTAGATTTTTGTATATTCAGGGGCATGGCGGGGCCCTGTCCCGTCATTATGGTTTCAAAATTCTTAGAGGTCTGTAGCACTGTTGTGGGCAGGTTTGTATGGGATGTAACTGTTCAAGTTTTAAATTATGTATAAAAAAGGTAACCGTTTGGGTTAGCCTACTTTCTTATTTCACTGTTTTCATTCTTGAGTTTTTATTTCCGCTGGTTTTTCTCTGATGTTGTATCACTAGGGTGCCCGGGGTAAGGCACCAGTCACGGGCCCGGGTTCGGGTCGTGACAACAAGTGTGGAGAGGAACCTACACAAACACATCTCTACCATACACATGTTTCAATCCTAACCCTTGGTGTTATATAAACCCCTTTAGTTGATGAAAATCTTCCACACTTAGTATATTCCAAGACTTGAAAAACATTTCCCTCTCCCTCCTTCTTATATTGCTCTCGTCCAACCCCCCCCCCCCTCCCCTAACCAAATGTTGTCCAAAAATTCTTAAACTTATAAGTGTTCTTCCTTAATGTGTTAGGAAGATTATTAACCAAGATTTAGACAAGATTTCACACCCCTAGCCTCAAAAAAACCCCCCTTGGCCGAGAGTGGGCAGATTTTCGGGACTGTTTTGGGCAGATTTTTAGTCAAGTTTGGAAGGAAATATCTCCTAGCATATAAGGAGTTTTTGGGTGTTTCAAAAGCATAAAATGAAGTTCGTCGAGTCTAGTTTCCAACGCAACAAACCGCTCATCGATAGGACATTGGAGTAGAGAGTCATCGACGTTACAAGTTCAGCTGACGAAGCAGTGGCTAAAAATCTGGACAGTCACGTTTTTTGGGCTATTTTGAGGTAATGAACCTTAACCTCTTTGTGAAGTTGATTATTATGTATATATGGATATTATACATATATTGGAAGTATATTATGGACTATAAGATATAAAGAAAAATTTGGATCTTGCTAAGATGTTAAAAGTAGAATTGGCATATTATCCATTAAATGGTAAAAATGTATCCATTACTTACTAAGAGGTTAACAACAAAGGAACTATAACTTATAATAAGATTGGAATATAAGTTGAAGGACTAATGAAGTAATTGGATAAGTAAAATTGTAAAAGTTGGCCAAGGACCCCAACTTAAGGACCGTATCTACTTTGGACCGTATCTACTTTGGACCGTATCTACTTTGGACTATATTTACTTTGGACCTTCTTTACTTATTGTTATTATGAAGGAGAGATTGTTAATAGTGTTTCGTTTGGGCGTGTTATCCCCTTCTTTACTTATTGTTATTATGAAGGAGCGATTGTTAATCGCGTTCCATTTGGGCGTGTTATCCCCTTCTTTACTTATTGTTATTATGAAGGAGAGATTGTTAATCGCGTTCCGTTTGGGCGTGTTATCCCCTTCTTTACTTATTGTTGTTATGAAGGAGAGATTGTTAATCGCGTTCCGTTTGGGCGTGTTATCCCCTTCTTTAAATTTCGGTATTAGTGCACCTTAATTATAGTATGTTATTTACAGTTATCGGGCCTTGGAAAAGGTGGAAAATTGAGTAGAAACGGGGGAGGTGCTGCCGAATTTTCCGTAAGAAATGGAACCTTGTTCTTAGAAATATCCTACGAAGAGATCTAGAGGTTAATGGACGTTTCATGGCCATTATAGGTTGAAGTACTACGAGTAGAGTATTCTACTTGAAGGGTGGAAAAGGGCTAGCAAGGTTATAGTACTTTGGAGCGTTTTGCTAATTGTCGATAATCGTCGCGAGGTATGTGAACCTCTTCCTATCCTTTCTAGTATGATTATTTTAAACTATGTAGTATGGTAGATGTACGTGTGTAAAATGAATTTGGTTTATTTAAAACATAAAGTGTTATAATGGCTTTATGGGAAGTCAATTATAACAACTTTATGTAGGTAAAAGAATGGTTTATTGATTTTTTTTAAAAATAAAAAAAAGATAAGGGACTTGACTTATATTTGACTTGATTTGATATGTGAAGAACTTGAATTGTGTGCGAAGTTGTGAAACCTCATTCGTGAGTAATGAGTACTTGGTTTTGAATAATAATGTTATGT
This sequence comes from Przewalskia tangutica, assembly GCA_029844215.1. Taxonomy (NCBI): domain Eukaryota; kingdom Viridiplantae; phylum Streptophyta; class Magnoliopsida; order Solanales; family Solanaceae; genus Przewalskia; species Przewalskia tangutica. The sequence continues at coordinate 86,637,665 of CM056726.1, read as the reverse complement.
TGATTTCGGAAATGAGAATAAATATCGAACACCCCACTGCAGCGTTAATAAAGGAAACTATATTGACAAATAATTAATATTATTAAAACAAGTAGAAACTTCCATCTGCATAGAAGCTAAGATAAGACAAAATTGTATTACATTTCCTAGATCACGGTTGCTCTAATAAGGTCATTAATAACAAGTACTGATTTTTCTTAAAATTCCAAAGTAAGGAACTCGTCTTCTAAAATTAAAGAGATTTGAGAACTTGAAGTGTTTTGGTTTAAAAGAAAGGCATGCTTTTGTCTTAAGTTGGTTTAAAAAGAAGGTATGGAAATTGTTTTGGCTCACTTAAAAAGATAGTTACTCTATTTTGATACTACGGGTATCGTGTGACTTTTGTGCAAAAAAATAAGATCTTTTTAAAGAGTTAAAGTATGTAGTACCTTGGGGTTAAAACCCGGATTTGTTGACATGAAATGAAAGTACCTTGTGTGAGTAACTTGCCTATGTTTTGTGATAGCCTTGTAATACTTTCTTGTTGGCTTGATAAAGTGAACATGTTATGATGCTACGTGTGTTAGTGCCTTGTGACGCTTGTGTAAGGAGGTTATTCTTGTTGTGCTTATGTTGTTTAACGATAAGCCGTTGTGTTCGATTCTTGTGATGTTTGTGTAAGGAGGTTATTCTTGTTGTGCTTATGTTGTTTAACGATAAGCCGTTGTATTCGATTCTTGTGACGCTTGTGTAAGGAGGTTATTCTTGTTGTGCTTATGCTATTTAACGATAAGTCGTTGTGTTAGTATTACATCACTCACCCTCCTGACTTGTTTTGATACCGGGGGTTAAGCTGCCCCCCGATGCGAGGAATACCTCATGCGGGTCCATGGGACCTATGCGGGCTGAGTTCGAGTTGTGTGCGAGAATACCTCATGCGGTCTATGTGGCCACGCGGACTACGGAGTCGGGGCGATGCCGAGGATTAGCTACCCTCGATCGAGGAATACCTCATGCGAGCTAGGTGGCTATCGCGGTGCGAGTCCGTGATTAGGCACGCATAATTATACTATGGGCGATTGGCCTTGCTTCGATCATTCGCGGCCTAGAAAAGACCAGTTACATTATATCTATTATTGCTCTTGTTTGTGATGTGGCACTATATGCGGTTAACTTGGTTGTTTGCATATTTGTGAATTGGTTTTAAAATGTTATGGTTATATTTGAGTGATGACCTTGAGGGCGTGAGTCCCTGACTTGAAATGACTGCTTACCTATCGTATATCGTAAATTGGTTCTCATGTATGTCTCATGTTTTATATAGACTATTATGATTTCATTTACAGTATTTTCAGTTTCACATACTTGGTACTGTTGTCTTGACCTCCTGGGCTGCGTTCATGCCGCAGGTAGAGGTACATCAGTCGTTGATCCTCGCTCGTAGGATCATAGTTCAGCATTTTGGGAAGCTCCGTTTCTCCGGAGGCTTATCTTTTGGTATGATTCCCTGAGATTGCAGGTACTTATACATTCAGGGGTATGGCGGGGCCCTATCCCGTCATAGTTGTTATAGAAATTCTTAGAAGTGCATGTAGAAATCTTGTTGTGGCGGGGTTTGTAAAGGATGTAACTGTTCAAGTTTTGGTTTATATATACACGCCGAAAGGCGACATTTTCTTGGTTAGACTGTTCTTACTCGTTATTGTTTCACGTCTTTGTTTTTATATTCTGCTGGTTACTCTGATGTATGTCTACTTGGGTGCCCAGGTAAGGCACCAGTCACGGGCCCGGGAACGGGTCGTGACAAAACCAAAAGTTCTCGACACCCTGAATAACCGATCTGATTAGTTCCAGTTTTCTCGCATAAGAAAGTGAGTGGTGTCCCCATTTCTGAATGTATCCCGAGATTGCACTAGTGAATGGGGCAAACTGCTCTACCGAGACAGAAATTGGGGACAAAGGGACCCCCAAGTACCGCACGGTAAAAACTCCTAACGAGAAACCAACTCTTGCCAAGATCAAGTCCCGAATTGAACCTTGCATTCCTGCTATGTAAATGGAAGATTTAGACGGGTTAAGCATAAGCCCAGAAGCCGCCTCCAATTCTTCAAGACACTCCATAAGAACACCAACCGAAGATACATCCCCTTTGGCAAATAGCATGAGGTCATCTGCAAAGGCAAGGTGAGTGATGCCTAGCCTCTTGCAATTAGGGTGATAAGAAAAAGCTTTGTCCGAAGTCTTTAGTGTTACACCCCATATTTACAAGACATGTTTTAAGATCGTACGTAAGAACTCACAAGTGTTAAGATTTGAGACTTGTAAAAATTTATCGGAATTATGAAAATTGTCGGAAAACGAATATTGTGATGAATGGGAGGGCGACACGTGTCACCCCCTTATGTTTGTCTTGACGAAATGTAGCATGGGCACAAGGGTCATTTGACCCTTGTTAGGAAGACAAGTCTTGCAACTTGTAGAGCTTGAGAAAATTGACTTAGTCAATGGGTCCACAAGGCTTGATATTTAAGAGAACCTCATCCTAGCCACCCATTTGTACACATCTTGACCCTCCATGTTACTATATAATACTACTAGTAGCAAGACTAAGTCCAACACTTAGAAAAAATTTCAAGAAAATTTGAGCTTAGCCATGAATGCTCTCGGGTTTGAGCTCCCCTCCACAAGAAAAATTTGTAGTTTGATCCATTAGCCACAAGACTTTAAACCAAGGTTCATGAGTGTATTGTAAGTGTATCTCAATAGAAAAATCCCGGAAAAAGATAGTTTTCGTATTGGTCGCAAGGTGAAAACCTAGTTGCTTTTCTAGGTTTTGTTTGGAAGTTTGAAGAAAAGTTGTTGGTATTGTTCTAAGGGTCTCAAGTAGCGGGTTGAAGTGTCTTGGAGAGGCTCTAAGTTAATAAGGAGCGACTTCGGATTTGGAGTTGGATTAGGTTTCGTTGAGGTAATAATCTTGTCCCTTAAAAGTGTTACAAGATTATATATATTGTTGTTAGCTTTACATGTTGCTAGCATGAAGTTTATGTGTTGAAGTTTTATAAGTATTATGGATTGATTGTAGCCTTAAATCCGAAATGTCATTTAAGCCTTGTGAAGTTGGATTACAATTTGGTCGTTTATTAGAATCGTCGCATGTTACTTACTTGAAGATTATAGTGGTTATAATCGATTGCGACTTGATATCATGTTATGTTAACAACTTGGATTGAAATGGAAATTGGATAAGAATTGGCGTTATTGTACTCAATGTGGCCGAAATTGGACTAGTAGTTTGTATTAGTTTGATATCTTTTGTGGGGCGGAATTTTACACGTCTAGTAGGCGTGTAATCCCCTATTGTTAATTGCATTGATTGGGCCTTAAATGTGGCGTGTTTGGTTATTGAATTCGGCCTTGAAAAAGGTGGCAAAGTAAGTAGAAACAAAGGAAGTGTTGTCCTATTTTTCGTAGAATTTGGAGACTTTACACTTAGAATATTCTACGATTGAAGCTAGAGGTTAATGGACGTGTTATGACTATTATAGGTTGAAGTACTACGAGTAGTGTATTTTACTTGAAGGGTGGAAAGGCTAGCAAGGTTATAGTACTTTGGAGCATTTTGCAACTTGTCGCTAGTCGTCGCAAGGTATGTGAACCTCTTCTTTCTTTGGCATGATCCTACGTATGAAATATCCATGTGATAGTATTTCATGATTCCTTCTACTCTTAGAAGTTAAGGAGTATTCACATTGTTGACTCTAAGTTAAAAGTATGTTAAATTGTCCTAAGTCCTTACTAAGTCTTATGGGAGATGTTGGTAAGAATGGTTAGGAAATTATGAGATTTGATTTAAAGCGATGTGTCTTGATTTATTTAAAGTAAGTAAGTGGATTTTATGTTCGAAAATGAGTTGAATTTATATGTGAAAAGGGGTTTGATTTTAAAAGTGGAAGTTATATGATTTTAAGAGAATAAGTTATTTGGTTTTGGAAGTGTATGGAACTTTATATTTTTTTTTATAAGTATAAGCGACATGATTTTAAAGAATGTATGCTACGAGGTGTTAATACTATAAGCCTTGATTTTATGAGTGGAAATGACTAAACTTTAAAAAGTATGGCTTCTTAATTTATATCAAAAGTTAAGAAGATGGTTTCTAAAAGAGTATGTGACTTGAGCTTTAAAAAGAAAGAAGTTTTATGATTCTTTTAAGTATGTATGTACGTAGTATTTTTGGGTTTAGTTTCCCTAATGTTGCAAGAATAAAGTGCCTTAAGTTCTCTAAAATGAAAGGTTGTTATAATAGTTTTATGGGAAGTTGTTATAACGACTTAAGAAGAATTAATAATACGATTTAAAATGTTATGTAAGGAAAATCACACCGAGCCTAGTTTTATGGGAAGTTGTTATAACGACTTAAGAAGAAGTAATAATACGATTTAAAATGTTATGTAAGGAAAATCACACCGAGCCTACAAATAGGACGGATTAGGTTATGAAATGCACCGAGCCTACAAATAGGTCGGATTACGTTATGAGATACACCGAGCCTACACATAGGCCGAATTACGCCATATTACCCCGAGCCTACACATAGGCCGGGTTACGTCATCTTACACCGAGCTCCACAGGCGGGCGGATTATGCTACATGATTCCACAGTACACCGAGCTCCACAGGCGGGCCGAATTATGCTACATGATTCCACAGTACACCGAGCTCCACAGGCGGGCTGGATTATGCCACATGATTCCACAGTACACCGAGCTCCACAGGCGGGCCGGATTATGCTACATGATTCCACAGTACACCGAGCTCCACAGGCGGGCCGGATTATGCCACATGATTCATCAGTACACCGTGTCCTGCAAATGGGTCGGATTACGTTATCACGTATGAATAATCAAAGTTAGCTTCCAAATAAGAAGTCCCTCCATAAATGGCCGAATTATGTTATGTAAGATATGTAAGATATGTAAGTATGTGGAAAAACTTGATTAAATTCTTAAGTATGTATGTAAGAATTTGATGTTAATTATTATTGAAAGAAGGAAAGGAACGATTAATATACGAATGATTTCAGGAGTTAAAATGACATTCTTTTATATAGTTATGATTTGGTTGTTGCACCTTATTTCTGTTCCATACTAAATTTTTGTTGTCTTGTCCCGCCGAGGCTGCGTTCATGCCCGCAGGTGTTAGGTACACAGGTTGGTGATCCTTGCTCTTAGGATCTCTGTTCAGTTTTTGGGAAGAAGCTTCATTCACTCCGGAGGCTTATCTTTTTGGTACGGTTTCCCTGATGTTGTAGATTTATGTACATTCAGGGGTATGGCGGGGCCCTGTCCCGCCACAGTTGTAATTCTTAGAGGTCTGTAGTCACATGTGGTGGGTCAGTTTGTAAAAAAAAAAAAGGGATATAACTGCTGTTGTTTATGTATATGTATATGTGTCCAGGGAGGTAGCCTTATCGGCTAACCTGTTGTTTAAATTCTCGTTGTTTTATTTTATAAGTTTCATGTATGTTCCGCTGATTATCTCTGATGTATACCTGTAAGGGTGCCCAGGTAGGGCACCAGTCGCGGGCCCGGGGTCGGGTCGTGACATTTAGCTTTAGCATCCTTGAAAGGTATTCAATGCACAAGATAAAGAGCATAGGAGACATAGGATCACCTTGCCTTAAGCCACGTTTACCCTCAAAATAACCATGTAACTCACCATTGATGGAAAGAGAGAAAGAGGTTGAGCTAACACACTCCATAATCCATCTAACAAATCTGTCCGGAAACTTGAGTCCTCTTAGCACTGACTCAAGGAAATTCCAAGAGACCGTATCAAATGCTTTCCGTAGATCTACCATAAGCATACACCTTGGTGAGACTCTAGCTCTATTATAACCTCTCACAAGTTCTTGGGCAATAAAGACATTGTCCACCATGTTCCTTTCTTTCACAAAAGCTCCTTGGCATTTATCGACAAGTGTAGGAAGAAGCATTGTCATCCGGTTAGCTAAAATCTTTGTTATGATCTTGTAGACCACATTGGTCAATCCGATAGGCCTAAAGTCGCTTACCTTGGGGTCCCGATCAGTTTTGGGTAGGAGGGTAAGTATGGTATGGTTCACTTGCTTCAAAAGAACTCCGGATGAGAAGAATTCTTGTATACTCCTGACTACGTCATGTCCCACATCCCTCCATCTTTTCTTGAAGAAGGCGGCTGAAAATCCATCCGGGACAGGTGCTTTATCATTGCCAATATCAGAAAGAGCATCCCAAACCTCCTTCGGGGGGATAGGATGCAAAAGGTGTCACGACCCAACCCCGGGGCCGCGACTGGTGCCCTACCTGGGAACCCCCTTCAGGTATACATCAGAGAATAGCAGCGGAACATACACAACATACAACATGTTTAGACAATAAACATCACAGGCTAACCGATAAGGCCGCCTTCCATAAAATATATATACTCAACAGTAAAACAGTATAACTCTGTTCTTACAGCCCCAAACCACAACATGTGACTACATACATCTAGGAATAACAACTGTGGCGGGACAGGGCCCCGCCATACCCCTGAATGTACATAAATCTACAACATCAGGGAAAGACTGTACCAAAAAGACAAGCCTCCGGAGAAATGAAGCTTCTGACGTCTGATCAGTGATCCTAAGAATGAGGATCCACCACCTGCTTACCCCTACCTTGTTACACCCCGTATTTACAGGACATGTGTTAAGAACGTACGTAAAAATTCCAAATGTTAAGATTTGAGACTAGTAAAAATTTATCGGAATTATGGAATTTGTCGGAAAATGTAATATTGTGACGAATGGGAGGGCGACACGTGTCACCCCCCCCTTATTGATGTCTTGGACGAATTACATGGGCACAAGGGTCATTTGACCCTTGTTAGGAAGACAAGTCTTGCAAGTAGTAAAGATTGACATAATTGACTTGGTCAATGGGTCCACAAGCTTGATATTTAAGAGAACCTCATCCTAGCCACCCATTTGTGCACATCTTGACCCTCCATGTTACTTTATAATACTACTAGTAGTGAGACAAGTTCCACACTTAGCCAAAAATTTCAAGAAATTGGATGAACAAATAATAGTGCTCTCGGGTTCATCAACTAGAAGAAAGAAATTTTTTTGTTTCTTGTCCATTAAGCTCCACACTTTAAACCAAGGTTCATGAGTGTATTGTAAGTGTATCTCAAAAGAAAAATCTCGGAAAAAGATAGTTTCAGTATTAGTCATGAGTGAAAACCTAGTTGCTTCTCTAGGTTTTGGTTGGAAGATTGAAGGAAATTGTTGGTGTTGTTCTAAGGGTCTCAAGTAGTGGATTGGAGTGTCAAGGAGGGGCTCTAAGTTGCTAAAGAACGAATTCGGATTTGGAGTTGGATTAAGATTCGTTGAGGTATAATCTTGTCTCTTAAAAGTGTTACAAAATTATATATATATTGTTTGTTGTTAGCTTTACATGTTGCTAGCATGAGGTTTATATGTTGAAGTCTGATAAGTATTATGGATTGATTGTAGTCTTAAATCCGAAATGTCATTTAAGCCATTTGAAGTTGGATTACAATTTTGGACGTTAATTAGAATCGTCGCATATTACTGTTACACCCCGTAATTACAGGACATGTTTTAAGAACGTAAGTAAGAACTCACAAGTGTTAAGATTTGAGACTTGTAAAAAATTTATCGGAAATATGAAATTGTCGAAAAATGTATTATTGTGACGAATGGGAGGGCGACATGTGTCACCCCCCTTAGAGATGCCTTGAACGAAATGCCATGGCTAAGATGGTCATTGACCATAGTCTTGTATGACTAAAGTCTTGCAACTTGAAGCTTGAGAAATTTGACTTGGTCAAAGGACCCACAAAGTCTTGATTTTTACTAAGAGCTTATCCAAGCCACCCAATTGTTCATATCTTGACCATCCAATGTGCTATATATTACTACTAGTAGCAAGAGAGAGCTAACACTTAGCCAAATTTCACAAAAATAATTGATGAACATAGAAGCATGCTCTCGGGTTCCCTTGGAGAAAAAAAGAAAAATCCTTGTTCCTTGTTCTTTTAGCTCCCCACTTTAAACCAAGGTTCTTATGTGTATTGTAAACATATATCAATAGAAAAATCTTGGAAAAAGATAGTTTACGGGTTAGTCGCAAAACAAAAACCTAGTTGTCTTTCTAGGTTTTGTTTGGAGATTTGAAGGATAATTGTTGGTGTTGTTCTAAGGGTCTCAACAAGCGGATTGAAGTATCTTGGAGAGTCTCTAAACTACTAAGGAGCGACTTCGGATTGGAGTTGGATTAAGGTTCATTAAGGTATAATCTTGTCTTTTAAAGGTGTTACAAGATTATATAATTATATTGTTGTTGTTAGCTTTACATGTAACTAGCATGAAGTTGTTATGTTGAAGTTTATAAGTATTATGGATTGCTTGTAGCTTAAATCCGAAATGTTAAACAAGCCACTTGAAGATTGGATTACTAATTGGTCGTTTATTAGAAATCGTCGCATGTCACTTATTTGAAGATTATGGTAGTTATAATCAAATGCGACTTGATATCATGTTATGCTACCAATTTGGATTCAAATGGAAATTGGATAAGGATTGGTATTGTTTTATTCATTATGGCCGAAAATTGGACTAGTAGTTGTATTAGTTTGTTATCGTTTGTGGGGCGGAATTTTACACGTCTAGTAGACGTGTAATCCCCTATTGATCAATTGCTTTGATTGTGCCTTAAATGTGGCTTGTTTGGTTATTGTATTCGGCCTTGAAAAAGGTGGCAAAGTGAGTAGAAACAAAGGAGGTGCTGTCCGATTTTCCGTAGAATTTAGCGACTTGACTCTTATAATATTCTACGTTTGAAGAAAGGCTTTAATAGACGTATTGTGAATATTATAGGTTGACATACTACGGGCGGGACTTTGTACTTGGCAAGTGGTTGACCCGGCGAGGTATGTAGAACTTTTCCTATCTTTTGAGCATGACTAGTTGTACGTATATAGTACGGTAGAAGTACATGACCTTGATATCCTTTACTCGTTTTATGAATAGCCAAGCCGGGTGGATTAGTAGATTAACTCACTTCTTGGAAGTATTAAGGATGTCTAATGTTTTATTAAAGTTAAGGGACTTGAAGAGTTTTAAAGTATGTGATACTTGTTCCGTTTTAAACGTATAAGTCCCTAGGATAGGAAATTGCACTTGACTAAGGTATAAAGTGAATATAACAACTTTATGGGGAGTTGGTTATATTGGCTTTATGGAAAGATAAATGGCTTGATTTAATGGAAGGCAATTCGATTTTAAGGCATCAATTGCCTAAGGTTTTATAAGAAAAAGAGTCACTTGATTTAGAAACCTAACTTTATTTCTAACGGTGTCGTGACTTGCCTTGAAATGTAATTTGGACTTGATACTAGGATTAATAGTATCTTGGAAGTTTTCTACTAAAAAGAGTCATTTGTTTTAAAGAATTGAAGTACGTAGTACCTTGGGTTAAATTCCCAGATTTTTATAAAAGACATGCTAGTGCCTCAGGTAATACTAAAATGAGAGTGTAGATGAATAAGACTAATAAGAAGTTAGGGGGATTTCTAACTTGCTTATTTATTGTATGACGACCGGTTGAGATAGGGTAAGAGTATGAGTTAGGGGTAAACCCCCAAGACGCTATACCACCTTCTCCAGGGTAAGAGTATAAATGAGGGGTAAACCCCCAAGACGTTATACCACCTGTTTTATTACCTTCTCCAGGGTAAGAGTATAAATGAGGGGCAAACCCCCAAGACGTTATACCACCTGCTTCAGGGTAAGAGTATAAATGAGGGGTAAGAACCCTAAGACGTTATACCACCTGTTTCTATGGGTTCGCTACCCATGATTTGATCGGGAGTCTCCTATTGTGATGTTGTATGTATTCCCTTGATTTTACTCTCATTGTTAGTAAGGCAATCGTAGATCGTAATTTTTTATCATACATGTCTCGCTTTGTTTTAAACTTATGTTGTAATTACAGATTTTCCGCTTTACATACTTAGTACATATGTGTACCGACTTTCTTCTCGTGGCCGCGTTCACGCCGCAGGAAGCGGTAAGGTGGTGGATCCTCATACTTAGGATCACTTATCAGACGTCAGAAGCTCCATTCCTCCGGAGGCTTGTCTCTTTTGGTACAGTTTTTCCCTGATGTTGTAGATTTATGTACATTCGTGGTATGGCGGCCCGTCCCCGCCACGCTTGTTATTCCTAGGTATGTATTCACATTTGTGGGTCTGTAAGAAGCGATGTTGCAGCTTGTACTTTTGATTATGTTATATATTGGAAGGCGGCCTTATCGGCTAGCCTGAGATGTTTTAGTGTTACACATGTGTTTATGTTGTGTATGTTCCGCTGCTATTCTCTGATGTATACCTGAACAGGGTGCCCAGGTAGGGCACCATTCGCGGCCCGGGGTCGGGTCGTGACAAAAAGTGGTATCAGAGCAGTTAGTCCTCGGAAAGTGTCTGCATCGCGTTCAGCAGTAGTCTTGATTATCGGTGTGTTGTGTACCACATCTATAATCGTGAGGTCGCAGGACATTTAAGATTGGTTTCCATTCTTCTCTCTCGAGATCGCAAGAGAGTCGTCTTATTAGGTTGAATCCTCTCCGACCTAGTCTTATGAAAGCATATGCCTCACGTAAGCGACCACGGTCGAAGGGCAAGCGCAGCGGCAGGAGTCGCTAGCGGTACTGCAGGTTACACGGACTCGCACGTGCTATGCACGAGGTAGTAGGCGCGTCGGCGAGTTCAGCCACGCCGGCACTAGTAGAGGAGCCGAGAGCGGCAGTAGCTCCAGAGGTTCCGCACTGCAGCCTCCGCCCGCGGTGCTGAGTATAGAGACTATGGGGAGCAGATTCGGTTGTTGACCAGTATAGTAGTCGGACAGCGCCGACAGGAGCAGGCGGCCCACCCTAGGCCGAAGGCCATGAGTTAGGGATTTTCTGGGTTGTCATCCACCTGAGTTTTATGGTTCGAGGTCGGATGAGGATCCGCAGGAGTTCATTCGGCAGCTACAGCGGACCATGCAGGTTCTTAGGGCTTCAGAGACAGAGTCTGTTACGCTAGCCTCCTACCGGTTGCGCGATATTGCGTTGAACTGGTTTGAGTCGTGGTTGCTTTCGAGAGGTGATGATGCTCTTCCAGCTGTTTGGGAGGAGTTTACAGAGGCCTTCATGGATCACTTTTTGCCTCCTGAGATGAGGAGAGCCCGGGTAGACAGATTCTTGACCTTGAGGCAGAACGGGAGGACTATCAGGGAGTATAGCTTGGAGTTTGACTCCTTGGCCAGACATGCGCAGACTATTGTAGCTGACATGGCGGATAGGGTTCATCGTTTTGTGATGGGGCTTGACCGTCATATGATTACCGCATGCTTGGGTGTGGCTCTTCAGCCCGGTATGGACATCGCCCGGATGCAGGCCTATGCGCAGGGGATAGAGGATAGAGAGAGGGAGGACCAGATTGACTCAGGCCAGCCCAAGAGGCCGTGACATCGTGGTCTCAGGCGCTTCGAGGCGACAGCTCAAGCAGCACGAGTCCACTTTCCACCAAAGACATAGGGCTCCTTCACGATTTTCTGGCAAGAGGTCCGAGCGGCTGTGTCATTCGAAGCCGTGGCTCCGGGACTTCGGGATTTCAGGGAGGCAGGAACCGTCACCGATCGGGACCACCCACACCTCAGTGTGCTCGATGCGGTAGGTTTCACCAGGGCGAGTGTCGCAGAGCTTCGGGAGCTTGTTACTCGTGTGGCCAGCAGGGCCATTTGAGGAGAGATTGTCCGCTCAGAGGCGTGGGTGGTACGGCAAACCGGCAGTGATCTGTTCGGGTCTTCTTCTCCTTCTGTGGTTATGCGCCCCGGAGGGCAGGGTACTCACGGACCGGCAGTCCGCGGTAGAGGTCGTGGTGGTAGTTCCAGTTCTAGCGGTCCACAGAACCGCATATATTCTCTGGCCAGCCGACAGGATCAGGAGGCTTCCCCTGACGTCGTCACAGGTACATTATTGATTTCATGTTGTGACGTTTATGCTTTGATAGATCCAGGTTCTACCTTGTCCTATGGGTCCCCTCTTATTGCGGGTAGAATCAGGATAGAGCCGGAGTCGATAGAGCCTTTTGAGGTAGCTACGCCTATGGGAGATTCGGTGTTAGCCGAGCGTGTACGAGGTTGTCGGTTTATATTTATCGTCGGACCCTTGCAGACTTGATAGCCGAGATGACAGATTTTGATGTCATTATGGGTATGGACTGGTTGGTTTCTTGTTATGCCAACGTTGACTGTAGGGACAGGTTGGTTCGGTTCCAGTTTCCTGGCGAGCCAGTTATCGAGTGGAAGGGCAACACAGCGTCGCCGAGGGGTAGGTTTATTTCTTACCTCAAGGCTAGGAAGATGGTGCAGAAAGGGTACATCTATCATCTAGTTCGGGTATTTGATACAGAGGCTAGGTGCCGGTTCTTCAGTCAGTACCAGTGGTTAGGGAATTTCCAGATGTGTTTCCAGATGATCTTCCAGGTATCCCTCCTGAGAGGGAGATTGAGTTTTGTATTGACACGTTGCCAGACACTCGACCTATTTCCATTCCGCCATACAAGATGGCACCTACTGAGTTGAGGGAACTGAAGGACCAGCTGAAAGATTTGCTGGAGAAGGGCTTTATCAGGCCTAGTGTATCTCCCTGGGGAGCGCCGGTCTTGTTCGTGAAGAAGAAAGATGGGAGGTCACAGATGTGTGTTGATTACTGCGGTGAATAAGGTAACCATCAAGAATAGTACTCCCTCCGGATTGATGATTTGTTTGACCACCGCAGGTGCGAGGTGTTTTCAAAGATAGACTCGCGGTGCGGTTATCATCAGGTTCGAGTTCGAGAGGCAGACATCCCAAAGACTGCATTCAGGACCCGGTATTGGCACTATGAGTTTAGGGTTATGTCTTTCGGTTTGACCAACGCTCCAGTGGTATTTATGTATTTGATGAACCGGGTGTTCAAGTCATTTTTGGATACATTTGTGATTGTATTCATTGATGACATCCTGGTTTATTCGCGGACAGAGCAGGAGCATGCAGATCACTCGGCGGTCAGATTGGGTCCTCCGAGCCGACGCTACTCGCCAAGTTCTCCAAGTGTGAGTTTTGGTTGGCCTCAGTGGCATTCCTGGGGCATATTATTGGGGCTGATGGTGTTCGGGTGGATACGACAAAGATTGAGGCAGTCAAGTCTTGGCCGAGACCTACTACTCCGACCGAGGTGCGCAGTTTCTTAGGGCTGGCAGGTTATTATCGTAGGTTTGTGGAGCAGTTTGCTTCGATTTCAGACACCGTTGACTCAGTCGACTCGAGAAGCGGCCAAGTTCCGCGACGAGGCTTGCGGCGTGGTTTCGATTCTTGAAGGAGAGATTGACTACGACTCCGCCTTACTCTTCCCGGCGGGTCGACGGCACGTGATCTATTGTGATGCCTCTGCATCGCCAGGTGTTTTGATGAAGCACGACAATGTTATAGCCTATGCTTCCCGGCAATTACGGAAGCATGAGAGGAATTACCCTACCCATGACTTAGAGTTGGCCGCAGTTATTCATGCCTTGAAGATTTGGAGACATTATTTGTATGGGGTTCATGTGGATATTTATACAGACCACAAGAGCCTCCAGTATATCTTCAGGCAGAGGGAGTTGAACTTGAGACAGAGACGGTGGTTAGAGTTGCTGAAAGACTATGATGTTGATATTCTATACCATCCGGGGAAAGCCAACGTAGTTGCCGATGCCTTGAGTCGTAGATCGATGGGGAGCCTGTCAGAGGTACAGCCAGAGAGACAGGACATGGTCCGTCAGATCCATCAGTTAGCGAGCCTTGGGGTTCGATTGATCTATACCGACGATAGCGGGGTATGGGTTCGTGAGGTTGCCGAGTCTTCCATCATTGATGAGGTGAAGAGGCGACAATTTGAGGACCCTGTGTTGGTACGGTATAGAGATGCAGCTCTTCGGGAGGAGAAGAGTCTATTCGAGGTAGCGCCTGATGGGGTGCTGAGATTTGAGGGTCGGTTGTGTGTTCCCGATGTGTCAGGACTTCGTCAGCAGATTCTGGGGGAGGCACACATTGCTCGTTATTCTGTTCATCCGGGGTCGACCAAGATGTACCATGACCTCAGATGTTTGTATTGGTGGGATGGCCTGAAGAGGGACGTGGCGGGTTTTGTTGCGCAGTGTCCCAATTGCCAGCAGGTCAAGGTCGAGCACCAGAGGCCCAGTGGATTATTGCAGGCTATTGAGATTCCGACTTGGAAGTGGGAGGTGATCAACATGGACTTTGTTACAGGGTTACCTCGTACTCAGAGGAAGTACGACTCCATTTGGGTTATTGTCGACAGGCTGACGAAATCAGCCCATTTCCTTCGATCGGGGCAGACGACGTTACCGAGGACTATGCCAGATTGCACATCAGAGAGATTGTGAGGCTGCACGGTGTCCCGTTGTCGATTATATCCGATAGGGGAGCCCAGTTTACGGCTAACTTCTGGAGGTCTTTCCAGAAGGGTTTAGGGACACAGGTGAGTCTCAGTACAACATTTCATCCTCAGACTGACGGGCAGGCAGAGCGTACTATCCAGACACTTGAGGATATGCTGCGAGCCTGCGTGATTGATTTCAGGGGTAGCTGGGAGGATCATTTGCCTCTCGTGGAGTTTGCTTATAACAACAGCTACCATTCCAGTATACAGATGGCGCCATACGAGGCTTTATATGGGCGGAAATGCAGGTCGCCGATTGGTTGGTTCGACGTGGGCGAGGTGCAGTTAGTTGGCCCAGACTTGGTACAGCAGGATGTGGATAAGGTAAAGCTTATCCAGGAGAGATTGTTAGCAGCCCAGAGTCGGCAGAAGTCATATGCGGATAATCGGCGTCGGCACTTGGAGTTTCAGGTAGACGACTGGGTCTTCTTGAAGGTGTCACCCATGAAGGGTGTGATGAGATTCGGTAAGAAGGGGAAACTCAGCCCAAGGTACATTGGGCCCTACCAGATCGTCCGTAGAGTGGGCAAGGTTTCCTACGAGTTGGATCTGCCATCAGAGTTAGAGGTGGTACATCCGGTCTTCCATGTTTCTATGTTGCGGAAGTGTATCGGTGATCCAGCGAGATTTTTCCCTACTAGTGAGGTCCAGGTGACAGAGGGGTTATCGTATGAGGAGAGTCTCATAGCGATACTCGATCGCCAGTCAGCGATCATGGACCAATGATGTAGCTTCCGTCAAAGTCCTGTGGAGAAATGATAACCGGGAGGAGATGACTTGGGAAGCGGAGGAGGACATATTGAGGAAGTATCTGTTATACCCCGTATTTTCAGAGTATGTACGTAAGGACGTACGTAGAAAAATTTGAACTTGAGAATAGGCTTGGACGAATTATTCTTTGTGCACAACCCCCGGTTAGAGTCGTTTTTCGACGAAACGTTTCCACAGCTTTCGTAGGGAAAATTCCGGCTATGTCATTTCTAATTTTTGCGGATTTTTCCGAGAGACGAAACATTTTGGACCAACAAGAGGGCGACACTTGTCACCCTCTCATTGGATAGGCTTGGGCGGTCAAGGGTGGACGAATTGGGTGAGTTTTTGTCAAGTAGTAGGTAGGATATTTTGGTGGTAGATGGTTAAGGTGCACTTGGCATGATCTTGGCCCTACACTTGCTATGCACTTGGCATGATTCGCCATTGGTTGCCTTTGCTAGACCTATAAATACCCCCTTTGGAAGACTTCTTCATCCATTCCAAATATTTCCTAAGTGTTAAAATCCTCCTCCTCCCCTTTGTGTTGAGTTCGCCGAGAGCCCCTCTCCCTCGGGCCGAGAGCACCCTCTCCTCAGGTGCTAGTGGGTACCCCTAGCCTAGTTGTTTTTGTATAAATACCCTCCTCTTGGTAGAAATACTCTCAAAAGTATTATTATTATACCCAAATTACCTTAGCCGTATACCTTGTAGTATTCTAAGGTTATACTTATACGAAAAGCCCAGAAATACTATTATACTTTCCGTCAGTCACCAAACCGAAACCCTAAGGAAAATCTCCATGGTTAGTTGGAGTAGTATGTAGAAGTTGGTTAGAACTTCTAAGGGTAGTTTGGAGCGGGTCGAGCGCACGGAGTTGAGCTAAACGTTGCCGTGATCGACTTTATACTTGGATAATTATGGGCTTATCGAGGTAAATATCTTGTCCCTCTATTGTAATTGGAAATTACATGATTGTTAGACTATATAGTTGAAGTATACTATATATAGAACTGAACGTTGTTGTCGGCAATGTCTTTGGACTTAAGCCTGAATAATACTTACGGCAATGTCTCGCGACTTAAGCCTGAATAATAAGAAACCTTTTCGAAAGAAGAGTCTCGAATCAGAATTACATAGGATCAGACATGAAGAGACTTGTGTAGCTTTTACGTGAGGTAGAATTGTGCACGTCCGGTTTAGACGTATAACCCCCGGTTGGCTTGGTAGCCTAGTTAGAGAGGAGATTTACGCATTGCGGGGAGAGGGGAGGCGCCAATTTTCGTAGAATGTTCTACGAAGAGACCTAAATGTTAATAAGCGCCTTGTGGCCTTATAGGTGGAAGTACTATGCGTGGCGCGATCTACTTGGCTTAAGGAGTAGCCGGCGGTTTGAGGTACTTGGAGCGTTTTGCTATTAGTCGATAATCGTCGCGAAGTATGTGAACCTCCCTATCTCTTCTAGCATGATATGTGTGTAACTATGTAGTACGATAGACGTACATGTCTTAAATGTATTTGATTGGTCTAAAACATAAAGTGTTATAACGGCTTTATGGGAAGTTGGTTATAACAGCTTTATGTAGGTAAGAAAATACTTGTGGTTTTTAAAAGGTAACTGATTTGAACTATAATTGGCTGGTCATGTGATAATAAAGAACTTGAAGTATTTCAAAAGATTTTTGAATCATTTTGAAAGAAGAGTAATACTTAGTTTTTGAAAACTTAAGAGTTATACTAGCTTTATGGGAAGTTAGGTATAACGACTTAAGAATGTTTCTTCGTTTCGAAATCGTAATGTATCGACAAACCATCGCGTTAATAAAAAGGAAATGTTTTGACATTAATTATTATTAAACCTAGAGAAACTTCCATCTGCATAGAAGCTAAGATGAGACAAAATGATATTTCCTAGATCATGGCTGCTGTAATAAGATTGTTATAAACAAGAATATCCTACTCACATATAAGGCTTATGTTTCTCAGATGGTTTAAAAGAGAATTATAATCTTAAATGAATAAGACTATGAACTACGAAACCTTTCGAAAATGAGAAACTTGAGTAATTGAAATTAGGCAAACTTGAAACATTTGGAAAGAATGTTGTTACTTGATTTTACGAAGAGAAGTGTTTTGATTTACTTCAAAAGATAATCACTCTATTTTCATATATTACGGGTATTGTGTGACTTTGTAAACGTAACGTATCTTTTAAAAGATAATGTATGAAGTACTTTGGGAATAGATACCCGACCTGGTTAATCATATATTAGAATGTACCTTGTGTGTATAACTTGATTGTGCTGGTTTGTGATAGCCTTGTAATACTTTCTTGTTGATTTGATAAGTAAACATGTTAGGATGCTACGTGTGTTAGTGTCTTGTAACGTTTGTGTAAGAGAGTATTCTTGTTGTGCTTATGTTGTTTAACGATAATGTTATACCCCGTAGTTCCAGGGTATGTATGCGAGGACGTACGTACGAGAATACGACATTGAAATTGGAATGGAAGAAAGAGGTGATTTTTCCACGGAAAAGTTTCCGGTTTTTGTGAAGGAAAAAGGTTCGTTAATGGGAATTGGATTCCCAGATTTGGTATTCGGACTTCTTGGAATATTAGAGAATTATGGAATTTTATTTTTCTGAATGGTCACGTGGGCCCACCGAGAAAATTTACGGTTTTGGGGCCCACTTTGTTTTGAGATTTTGGCCATTGTGGATATTTTCAAGATGAAATATTTTGACGAGTAGGAGGGCAACACGTGTCACCCCTAGTTGGTCGGGACGAATTCCACTTTGTACACAACACCCGCTTAGAGTCGCTTTTCGACGAAACGCTTTACACAACTCGCGTAGGATAAATCCGCTATGTCATTTCTAATTTTTGCGGATTTTTCCGAGAGACGAACACGTTGGATCAACGAGAGGGCGACACTTGTCACCCTCTCATTGGTGGATGTCACACGCAATAGGGCCGATTGGGTTGGCTTATTTTGTCTTGGAGTTGGTAGGATATTTTGTGTGCAAGTCGCCAAGGACACTTGCCTAAATCCTCACCCTACACTTGCCTTGCACTTGGCATAATCTTGGCCATTGGTTGGCCATGTCTTGACCTATAAATACCCCTTGTTGAAGAGTTATTTCATCCTAAATTGAGCAATCTATCTAAGTCTCAAATCCCTCCTCTCCTCTTGTTGTTTCGTCCCAAACACACCCCTCCCTTGAGAAGCCCCAGCCGAGAGCAACCCTCTAAAGCTAGCCTAGCCAAACACTACCCCCTCCCTTGGTAGAAAAGTTGCCTTCTAGTATTGTTAGAATGCCCAAATTACCCTAGCCCAAATCCCTTAGTCCTTAGTAGAAGTTGTGAAGAACTTCTAAGGTTTTCGAGCTACCTGAGCGCACAACTTAGAGCTAAACCTTGCTCAGCGACTTTTATCTAGGATATTATTGGGCTTACCGAGGTAAATAACCTTATCCTCCTTTTGTAATTAGAATATATATACCGTAGAAGTATAGAGTAAGTATTAAATACTTAAGGATATTAAAGAATAGAATTGAATCATATCACGAGAAGGGTTTAAAAGATGAATAATAGAATCGTACTTACATAGACTGTTTTCACGAGACTTGAGTAGCTCACCTGTAGGTGGTGCTGCCCAAATGTCCATAGAATAACGAACCCTCCGCTAGAGCTTTGTACAAGATACCGACGTTGATAGACGTATTTGATCGTTATAGTCGATTCTTCCGCGACATATTCAACTTGGCGGTGGATTTCGCCATGAAGGTATGTGATTCTTCCTATCCTCTCGAGCATGATATTTTAAAGAATATGTATATAGTACGGTAGACGCGTCGTGTGTTAATCGAATAATAATTACGGCAATGTCTTCGGACTTAAGCCTGAATAATAATTACGGCAATGTCTTCGGACTTAAGCCTGAATAATACTTACGGCAATGTCTTCTGACTTAAGCCTGAATAAAAAGAATCTGAAGAAGTTCAAAAGAATTAAGAAACCTTTTTTTGAAAGAAGAGTAACACTTGGTTTTAAAAGCTTAAGAGTTATACTAGCTTTATGGGAAGTTAGGTATAACGGCCAAGAGTGATAAAAAGAACGATTTATTGATTTAAGGAAATAAGAGACTTGACTTATTATACTAATATGAGTTTTGTTAAAAAGTGTGAAACCTCATTCGTGAGTAAATAGTATTTTTGGTTTTCAAAAGGAATGATGTTTTACCGATCAGAATAAATGTCGAACAAACCACAAAGGGCTTAATAAAGGGAAATATTGGACTAATAAAGTATTATTAAAACCAGAGAAACTTCCATCCGTGATAGGAGCTAAGATGAGACAAAATGATATTACATTTACTAGGTCATGGTCATTGTAATAAGATTGTTAATAATAATAACCTACTCACACTTAGGTATATGTTTCTCAAATTGTTTTAAAGGATTAAAGCTATGAACTACTAAACCTTTCAAAATGAGAAACTTGAGTAATTGAAATTAGGCAAACTTAAGCGTTGGGAAAAGAATGTTGTTACTTGATTTTACAAATGAGAAATGTTTTGATCTACTTCAAAAGATAATCACTTTATCTTTTATACTACTGTATCAGGTGACTTTTGTGAAAGAAACGGATCTTTAAAAGAGTAATACATAAAGTACTTGGGGGCTAAAACCCGAACTTGTTAGCATAATGTAGAAAGTACCTTGTGTGAATAACTTGATTGTATTGATTTGTGATAGTCTTGTAATACTTCTTGTTGACTTGATAAGTAAACATGTTAGGATGCTACGTGAGTTGGTGTCTTGTGATGTTTGTGTAGAGGGGTTTTCCTTATCGTGCTTAGGTTGTTTAACGATAAAACCGTCATGTTGATATTATATCACCATGATTCCGGGTTGTCGCCTCCGACGCTGGTAGACTCAAAGCGGTCTAGTGACCTATGATTCGAGAATACCTTATGCAGTGCAGATGGCCTACGCGAGCTACGGAGTTCCGTGTTAGTACGCGCCCCGTGGTCACGCGGTCTTTGCGCTACGCGACGACGAGTCCAGACGCCGCCGGAGTAGCTACCTCGATGCGGGAATACCTCACGCGGGCCATCGAGTGGCCCACGCGAGCTACGAAAGTTCGAGGCTAGACGCGCACATTAGATATCGCGGCGAGTGGCCGCTTTGATCATGTGACGGCCTAGACAGATCTCATGATACGCTTTACGCCCTTGTTATCCGGGGTTTTAGTAGTCGGCTACGCTCGCACTTACTCCCGCACGGTTTTATGATGACTTTGAGGCGTGAGTCACGACTTGACATAATCGCTTATTTATTGTGAATCGTAGTTTTGGTTATCATACATGTCTCCCGCTTTATATAGACTACTATGATTTCATTTACTGATTTTCGCCACATACTTGGTACTGTTGCATCGACTCCTTCTGGGCCGCGTTCATGCCGCAGTAAAGGTACTCCTACCGTTGATCCGTTCTTAGGATCACCGCTTTCAGGTTGGGAAAGCTCGCTTCTCCTAAGCTTAGCATTTTGGTACGGTCCTCGTCGTGTAGATATTTGTATTCAGGGTACGGCGGCCCCGTCCCGCCATTGTTGTTTTAAACTCTTAGGTCCAGACCGTTATAAGGTTGGGATGAATCGCTCATTTTGGGGTACTTATATACATATATGCCGAAAGGCAACTTTTTCCGTAAACCGTGTCTTATTTATACCGCTTTCCTATTGTGGTTGTTTTATTTTCCGCTGATTTTCTACGATGTATGACTACTGGGTGCGGGTGCACCGCCACGCCCCGAACGGGTCGTGACAAAAGTGGTATCGAGCGCTTAATCCTCGGAAAGTGTCTACGCACCGTATCTAGTAGAGTCTTGATTATCGGTATGTTGTGCACCACACCAATAATCGTGAGGCTATAGGATATTTAGGATTGGTTTCCATTCTTCTCACTCGAGATCGTGCTTTAGAGTTGTGTTATAAGTTGGACCTCTAACGTATTCCTTTCCTTTACCATGATGCCCGCCCGCCAGTAACTCGGGCCCGATGGCAAGGCACCGAGGAAGTCGCGAGTGGAGTTCGAGAGTTATGGCACAGCCCAATCATCACCGGGTGATGCTTCACGCGGGAGTTTTGAGACGCCGCCAAAGCAGTAAGAGTTTGGCACGGCAGCTAGCCTCATCGCGCCATGACATCCGGACCTTCGCCCACGACTTGGAGCGTAAAATATGGATTGAAGGAGACGCCTGCTTCTAGCAAGGGATTTGGCGCCGTGCGAGTATTTTATGTACCAGATACCAAGGATATTGATGCTTATCTAAAGAAGCGGTTGTGAGGAAGTAGCTCTTCATCGTGAACGAGCCAAAGCCATGCTCAGATCACGTGCGTGGCCGAGATGTAGAGATCGACAGAGTAATCGAGATCAGCAGAAGAGGGCCCGATTGGCAGGATCATTTGGTAACTCTCGAGGCGAACCGCCTCAGCAGCAGATTAGACATGCGCCTCCGCCAGTACAGAGTGCCCCTCCACAGGGTTCAGTTTTTCCTCAGTGTTCACAGTGTGGCAAGCGTCATCCCGGGAAGTGCCGTCTTTTTACTGGTGCTTGTTTTTCTTGCGGCCGTCAGGGCCATATGGCGAGGGAATGTTCTATGAGGAAGGATGCAAGTAGGAGGACTCAGCCTACTAGACGATTGTGGACGCAGTGGTTCGGAGAGAGGGGTGTTAGCGAGAGGCCACCCCACCCTGTGGCGTTGTGGTCGATGTCATCGCTGGGAGTGTCGTCGCGCCGGCTTGTTATGTCATGGCAAGCAGGCCATTTTGCGAGAAATTGTCCAACCAGTTGGCGGGGATGTAGGACTCACCTTTGGGATCATGGATAGTTCATCACCTTCCTCACATACCAACAGTATGGTTTGATTAGAACGACCTAGGGGAAGTGCCGCGTAAATACAGGTATATCCTTAACCATTTAGAGATTTATATGTGTAGTAAGATGTGAATATTTTAAGTATTGTTTTCAGTTAGCATGGTGTTAGTGTGATTAGAATTATTTTAGTTAACCGGGTAAGATTGGGGGATAGAGAAAGTGGGAGCCTTAGAATATTATACGTAGAGACCTTAGAGGCGAGGCCATCTTTGGTAAAAGAATTATTTCGTGTTTGACCCTTATCAAGGTGCATAGTTTACGTGAGATATTTTTATGGGATGAATCCCTGAGTGTTGTGAAATGAAAGAGGGTAGTTGAGCTTAGAAGACCGCTAGGTTTTCGTAACGTGATTAGTGAGATTGTTCCTTCGGGGGGCTGAGCGTATAAAGAGGCGAGCTCTACCACGAATGCACCCAAACCGTGGCTCTCCGTATGGCACGCCCATTGTGTGTGGATCGCAAGCAGCCCGGTACCATTTGTCGGGTCCTCGAGTGGGACTCGCGTTAAAATGACAAACGTGGAGCTAGTGTTTCGCGCGTTCTTGGCCTGCCGAGGCCATGTTACGCCCACCCACGCCTCGCTTGGTGACGGGTCGTTGTGGTGGTCCCGCTTTTTGTTAGTGGTCACGAGGGTGTTAGGCCCGTGTTTAGTTAACCATCAGACGAGTTCGTGGACGTGCTCGACGCAGTCGGGCCGACGAGGTCACCGCCTTATCTTTTAGTCAAACCGTACTCGGTAGTAAGTTGCGAGATGATTATTTCAAGAAGGTTGTAAGGCTGCACGGGTGCCTACCTTCACCTTATGGCCGATGCGGGAGTCCAAGTTACTACTGCTTTTTCTCGGAAGAGTTACCAGCAAGGTTAGAACTCAGTGAATCTCGTTGTCGCATTCACCCTGCAAGTGGTTGGATTTCGAGTAGTCGTAAGGACTCTTCGCCTCTTGTTGAGTATATATTATAGCTACCATTTCAAGATTCGTGTCACCGTTTGGAGCCTTTTTATAAGCGCTAGTGTAAGATTGTCGATCGATTGATTCGATGTAAGCAAGGTGCATACAGTTGGTTCGTACTTGTTCAGCAGGGCGTGGATAGGGTGGAGCTTATCCAGAAGAGGTTATTGGCAGCTCAGAGTCAGTGGGAAGCAGTACCAGAAACATGGTAAGTGATAAGGAAGAGTTCGAGTGTACGAAGCGGTACGACGAGTAAGGCAAAGTGACAAAAGTGGTATGAAAAGAAACGCATGACATGTATTAGCATAGGTGTGATCATTTCGCTTTGTAAAGAGTAGGTGCGGCGGAGTATCTTTTAGACCTCTAGTAGGAGCTTTCGTGATAGAGGTGATTTCCTCGTGACTTGGAGATCGGTATGCGCGCTAGTTGTGTTGTGGGCCAGTGTGGTATGGATGTTTCCGTAAGTATAGCAGCAAGGGACTATACCGGCGCTGCTCGTTTTGGAGACTTAGAAGGAACATTCGGACGAATGTTTCTAAGGAGGAGAATGTTATACCCGTAGTTCCGTGGTATGTATGCGAGGACGCACGCATTTGAGAATACGACATTGAAATTGGAATGGAAGAAAGAGGTGATTTTTCCACGAAAAGTTTCCGCTTTTTGTGAAGGAAAAGGTTCGTTAACGGGAATTGGATTCCCGATTTGGTATTCGGACTTCTTGGAATATTAGAGAATTATGGAATTTTATTTTTCGAAATGGTCACGTGGGCCCACGGAGAAAATTTACTTTGTGGGCCCACTTTGTTTTCGAGATTTTGGCCATTGTGGATATTTTCTAAGATGAAATATTTTGACGAGTAGGAGGGCTTACACGTGTCACCCCCTAGTTGGCTGGACGAATTCCACTTTGTACACAACACCCGCAGAGTCGTTGACTAAACATTTTACACAACTCGCGAGGATAAATTCCGCTATGTCATTTCTAATTTTTGGATTTTTCCGAGAGACGCAACACGTTGATCAACGAGAGGGCGACACTTGTCACCCTCTCATTGGTGGATGTCACACTAATAGGGCCGATTGGGTTGGCTTATTTTGTCTGGAGTTGGTAGGATATTTTGTGTGCAAGTTGGCCAAGGACACTTGCCTAAATCCTCACC
Source organism: Przewalskia tangutica (assembly GCA_029844215.1). Classification (NCBI taxonomy): domain Eukaryota; kingdom Viridiplantae; phylum Streptophyta; class Magnoliopsida; order Solanales; family Solanaceae; genus Przewalskia; species Przewalskia tangutica. The sequence continues at coordinate 86,613,310 of CM056726.1, read as the reverse complement.
CTACACTTGCCTTGCACTTGGCATAATCTTGGCCATTGGTTGGCCATGTCTTGACCTATAAATACCCCCTTGTCAAGAGTTATTTCATCCTAAATTGAGCAATCTATCTAAGTCTCAAATCCTCCCTCTCCCTCTCTTGTTGTTTTCGTCCAAACACACCCTCCCTTTGAGAAGCCCTAGCCGAGAGCAACCCCTCTAAAGCTAGCCTAGCCAAACACTACCCCCTCCCTTGGTAGAAAAGTTGCCTTCTAGTATTGTTATAATGCCCAAATTACCCTAGCCCAAATCCCTTAGTCCTTAGTAGAAGTTTGAAGAACTTCTAAGGTTTTCGAGCTACCTGAGCGCACAACTTAGAGCTAAACCTTGCTCAGCGCGACTTTTATCTAGGATATTATTGGGCTTACTGAGGTAAATAACCTTATCCTCCTTTGTAATTAGAATATATATACCAAGAAGTATAGGAGTAAGTATTAAATACTTAGAAGGATATTAAAGAATAGAATTGAATCATATCACAAAGTAGAAGGGTTTAAAAGATGAATAATAGAATCAGATTTACATAGATGTTTTCACAAGAGACTCGAGTAGCTCACCGGTAGGGAAGTGCTGCCCAAATGTCCATGTAATAACGAACCCTCTCGCTAGAGCTTTATGCAAGATACCGACGTTGATAGACGATTTGATCGTTATAGTCGATTCTTCCGCGACATATTCAACTTGGCGGTGGATTTCGCCAAGAAGGTATGTGATTCTTCCTATCCTCTCGAGCATGATATTTTAAAGAATATGTATATAGTACGAGACGACGTGTTAATCGAATAATAATTACGGCAATGTCTTCTGACTTAAGCCCAATAATAATTACGGCAATGTCTTCTGACTTAAGCCCGAATAATACTTACGGCAATGTCTTCCGACTTAAGCCCGAATAAAAAGAATCAAGAAGTTCAAAAGAATTAAGAAACCTTTTTTGAAAGAAGAGTAACACTTGGTTTTAAAAGCTTAAGAGTTATACTAGCTTTATGGGAAGTTAGGTATAACGGCCAAGAGTGATAAAAAGAACGATTTATTGATTTAAGGAAATAAGAGACTTGACTTATTATACTAATATGAGTTTTGTTAAAAGTGTGAAACCTCATTCGTGAGTAAATAGTATTTTGGTTTTCAAAAGGAATGATGTTTTACCGATCGTAATAAATGTCGAACAAACCACAGAAATAGCTTAATAAAGGGAAATATTGTGACTAATAAAGTATTATTAAAACCAAGAAACTTCCATCCGCATAGAGCTAAGATGAGACAAAATGATATTACATTTACTAGGTCATGGTCAGTAATAAGATTGTTACGAATAATAATAACCTACTCACACTTAGGTATATGTTTCTCAAATTGTTTTAAAGGATTAAAGCTATGAACTACGAAACCTTTCAAAATGAGAAACTTGAGTAATTGAAATTAGGCAAACTTAAGCGTTGGGAAAAGAATGTTGTTACTTGATTTTACAAATGAGAAATGTTTTGATCTACTTCAAAAGATAATCACTTTATCTTTTATACTACTGTATTGTGTGACTTTTGTGAAAGAAACGGATCTTTTAAAAGAGTAATACATAAAGTACTTTGGGGCTAAAACCCGAACTTGTTAGCATAATGTAGAAAGTACCTTGTGTGAATAACTTGATTGTATTGATTTGTGATAGTCTTGTAATACTTCTTGTTGACTTGATAAGTAAACATGTTAGGACGCCACGTGAGTTGGTATCTTGTGATGTTTGTGTAGGGGTTTTCCTTATTGTGCTTAGGTTGTTTAACGATAAAACCGTCATGTTGATATTATATCACCATGATTCCGGTTGTCGCCTCCACGCGGGTAGACTCAGCGGTCTAGTGACCTATGATTCGAGAATACCTTACGCAGTGCAGTATGGCCTACGCGAGCTACGGAGTTCCGTGTTAGTATGCGCCCCGTGGTCACGCGGTCTTCAGGCTACGCGACGACGAGTCCAGACGCCGCCGGAGTAGCTACCTCGACGCGGGAATACCTCACGCGGGCCATCGAGTGGCCCACGCGAGCTACGGAAAGTTCTGTGGCTAGACGCGCACATTAGAGCATCGCGCGAGTGGCGGATTTGATCATGTGACGCCTAGACAGATCTCATGATACGCTTTACGCCCTTGTTAGATCGGGTTTTTTAGTAGTCGGCTATGCCCTCGCATTTACCCCCGCACGGTTTTATGATGACTTTGAGGCGTGAGTCCTCGACTTGACATAATCGTTATTTATTGTGAATCGTAGTTTTGGTTATCATACATGTCTCCCGCTTTATATAGACTACTATGATTTCATTTACGATTTTCGCCACATACTTGGTACTGTTGACCGACCTCCTCGGGCCGCGTTCATGCCGCAGTAAAGGTACTCCTACCGTTGATCCCCGTTCTAGGATCACCGCTTCCGTTGGGAAAGCCCGCTTCTCCTAAGCTTAGCATTTTGGTATGGTCCCCGTCAGTAGATATTTGTATTCAGGGTATGGCGGCCCCGTCCCGCCATTGTTGTTTTAAACTCTTAGAGGTCCGTAGACTGTTATAAGGTTGGGATGAATCATAATTTTGGGGTACTTATATACATATATGCCGAAAGGCAACTTTTTCCCAGAAACTGTGTCTTATTTATACTGTTTCCTATTGTGGTTGTTTTATTTTCCGCTGATTTTCTCTGATGTATGACTACTTGGGTGCCCGGGTAAGGCACTACCACGCCCCGAACGGGTCGTGATGATAAGTCATATGTTAGTATAAAATCACTCACCTCTTGACATATTACGGGGTTAAGCCGCCTCCGACGCGGGTAGACTCAGTGATGCAGGACCATGATTCGAGAATACCTCATGCGGGTCCAAGAGACCTATGCGGAGCTACGGGAGTTCCAAGTTAGTGATGCGGGGTTATACCTCATGCGGTCTATGTGGCCATGCGGACTACGAGTCCAGGACGATGCCGAGGAGTAGCTACCCTCGATGCGGGGTTACATACCCTATGCGGGCCTATATGAGTGGCCTATGCGGACTACGGAGTCCGTGATTAGGCTTGCATGGTGATACTACGCAATCGGCCCCGCTTCGATCATTCGCACTAGAAAAGACCTCGATTTACCTATTGTTGCTCTTGTTTATGATATGGCACTATGCGATTACCTGGTTGTTTCATACATACTTGCAAAACTTATTTTAAAATGATATGTTTTCATTTAAGTACTTTACGCTTCACATACTTGGTACTGTTGTAATCGACCTCTCCGGGGCCGCGCTCACGCCGCAGTCGAGGTACACCGCGCCGATCCTAGTTCTCGGGTCACAGCTCACAGTATGGAAGCTCCGCTTCCCGAGGCTTATCAGCCGTATAGTCCCCGTCGTTGTAGGTATTTACATTCGTGGTATGGCGGGTCCCCGTCCCGCCATTGTTGTCGATCATTCTGTGAGGTCAGAGTAATCTTTGTAGGCGAGTTGTAATGGGATGTAATCGTCGGTTTTAAAATTGATTTATATATATATATATATGTCGTAAGCGCGTGTTCTCCGACATCGCTTTACTTCATAATATTTTCATGTCTTGTTTTATGTTCCACGATTACTGATGTTGTATCACTAGGTGCCCGGTAGGCACCACCACGCCCGGATCGGGTCGTGACAAAAGTGGTATCAGAGCGCTTAATCCTCGGAAAGTGTCTATGCACCGTGTCCAGTAGAGTCTTGATTATCGGTGTGTTGTGCACCACACAAATAATCAGGAGGCTATAGGATATTTAGGATTGTTTTCTATTCTTCTCACTCTGAGATCGTGCCTTAGAGCTGTGTTGTATGTTGGACCCTCTCACGTATTTCTTTCCTTACCGCTATGCCTCGCGCAGGCAACCCGGCCTGTGAGGGCAAGGCGGCGAGCCGCGAGTAGAGTACAGAGGGTTACGTGGGCACAGGCCCAATCATCACCTGGGGTGGTGCTTCATTCGGGGAGTTCTGCGACGTCACTAAGCCCCAAAGCAGAGTTTAGCACGGCGGCGCAGCTCACCGCGCCATGATGTTTGAACCTTCGCCCACGATCGAACAGAGAATATAGATTGCAAAAAGGCGACCCTATTACTAGCTATGGATTTGGCTACCAGAGTATACCGATGTACCGCGAGTCTCAAGACTATCTAAGAGAGGTTGTGCAAGAGTAATTCTTCGCTTAGTTTGAGCATGGCCTCGTACGCTTATGCGCACTGTGCCAAGAAACGTAGAGATCGACGGGTTAACGGCGACGGTAAGAGGCCGAGAGCAAAGAAGGTCCTTTGGTAACTTTCGAGGCAAGTCGCCTCACCAGCAGATTAGATATGCACCTCCGCCAGTGCAGAGTGGTCTTCCACGGATTTCAGGACGTTCGGGGTATGCAGGAGTTGGTCAGAGCTCCAGAGTTTCCGGTTCACAGCCACACGTAGGTTCCAGCCAGCCGAATTCAGTTTTTCCCCAGTGTTCACAGTGTGACAGACGTCATCCCGGGGAATGTCATCTTTTAGTTGGTACTTGTTTTACCTGCGGCCGTCAGGGCCATGTGTCGAAAGGATGTCCTAGTAGGAGGACTTAACCTTCAGGATCGGTGGGTAGTTCGTCATCTCCCCTAGCTATGTGCCCTACGGGGTAGGTTTGTTTAGAACGACTAAGGAGAGTGAAGCAGTAGATACAGGTATATCCTTAACCCTCTAGAGATCAGTATGTATGATAAGATGGGTATATCATAAGTGCTATGTTCTGATAGCAGTGTGTAATTAGTGATTAGAAATCATGGTTAGTAACCGGGAAAGATTGACGGATAGGGAAGTGTGAGCCTTAGAGCTTTATACGTAGAGACCTTAGAGGTAAGGCCATCTCGAGAAAAGGTGTAGTATTTTGTTTGATCCTTATCGGAGTGCATAGTGCACGTGAGCTATGTTTGGGATAGGTCCCTTAGTAGTGTGGAATGAAAGAGGGTAGTTGAGCTAAGAATACCGCTAGGTTTTCGTAACATGATTAGAGAGATTGTTAGGATCGGAGCTAGCGTTTCGCGCGTTGCCGGGTCGGGTTGAGGCCACGTTGCGGGTCATCCCGCGACATGTATGATGGTGGGGTCAGTTTGTGGTGGTCCCGCCTTGTGGTAGGGTCATGAGGGTGTTAGGGCCAAGTTTAGTTAACCAGACTGAGTTCGTGGACGATTCGACCGATGGTCGGCCGAGGAGGTCAGCCGTCTTGTCTTCTAGCAAAGACCGTTTACTCGGCAGTGTTGATTTATCAGAAAGTTTGTAAGGCTGCACGGGGTGCCTACCTTCACCTTATGACAGTGGAGCCAGTGCACTGTTTTTGTTTCTGGAAGTTTTACCAAGCAGGGTTAAGAACTCAGGTGAGTCTCAGAATCGCATTCGCCCTCGGGCCAGTGTGTGGATTTCAGGGGTAGTTGTGGGGATTGTTGTCTCATGTGGAGGGAGTGTTTAAGCTATCATTTCAGTATTGGGATGTCGCTTTATGACGCCTTGCAGGGCGGAAGTGTAAGTCGTCGGTCGATTGGTTCGATGTTGGCAAGATTCAGATAGTTGGTTCAGGCTTGTTCCAGCAGACTGTGGATAGGATAACGCTTGTCTAGGAGAGGTTCTGGCAGCTCAGAGAAATCGTGCGGATAATCGGCGACGACGCTTAGAGTTCAGGATTGACGGTCGGTCTTCTTGAAAGTACCACCCCGGGTTGGGTGTGGCGAGTTTTGGAAAACAGAGGAAACTTAGCCCGAGTTACTTTGGGCCCTTATGAGTTCATGTGAAGAATAGGCCAGGTTGCCTATATGTTAGCATTTGCCGTCCGACTTAGGAGGCAGTACGTCCGGTCTTTCGTATTGTTATGATCGGGAAAGTATCGGAGATCCATCCAGAGTGTTCCCAGTTAATGATGACCACGTTAGAGATAGTAACCCCGAGTTTTGGAAACTGAAGCAGTATCAGAAATGTGGTAAGAGTTCGAGTGTACGACAACCTCAGGGATCGCATGCAGCCCGGTACCATTTGTTAGGTCGCCGGAGTGACACTAGAACCTCGCGGCAAAGTGACAAAAGTGGTATCACGACGAGTAAAGGGAGAAGCGAGCATGTATTGCGAGCAGAGATGTGACCATTTCTTTTGTATGGAGAAAGTGCGAAGGAATTATATTTTAGACCCTTGGATGGGAGCGTTTGTGATGTTAGAGGTGTTTCCTCGTGGACTTGGATGTAAGTATTTTGCGCAGGTGTTGTTGTGGCCAGTTGTGGCAGGATTGTTCAGGTAAGTATAGTGGTGAAGACTACTGGCGCATGTTTGTTTTGAGACTTAGAAGGAACATTCGGGACGAATGTTTCTAAGGAGGGGAGAATGTTATACCCCGTATTTTCAGAGTATGTACCTGGGGCGTGCGTGAAAAATTTGAACTTGAGAATAGGCTTGGCGAATTATTCTTTGCACAACCCCGGTTAGAGTCGTTTTTCGACTAAACGTTTCCACGACTTCGTAGGAAAATTCGGCTATGTCATTTCTAATTTTTGCGGATTTTTCCGAGAGACGAAACATTTTGGACCAACAAGAGGGCGACACTTGTCACCCTTTCATTGGATAGGCTTGGGCGATCAAGGGTGGACGAATTGGGTGAGTTTTTGTCAAGTAGTAGGTAGGATATTTTGGTGGTAGATGGATAAGGTGCACTTGGCATGATCTTGGCCCTACACTTGTTATGCACTTGGCATGATCTTGGCCATTGGTTGGCCTTTGCTGAACCTATAAATACCCCCTTTGGAAGACTTCTTCATCCATTCCAAATATTTCCTAAGTGTTAAAATCCTCCTCCCTCCCCTTTGTGTTGAGTTCGTGAGAGCCCTCCCCATGGCAGAGCACCCCCTCCTTGTGGTGCTAGCCGTGGGGTACCCCCCCCCTAGCCTAGTTGTTTTTGTATAAATACCCTCCTCTTGGTAGAAATACTCTCAAAAGTATTGTTACTATACCCAAATTACCTTAGCCGTATACCTTGTAGTATTCTAAGGTTATACTTATACGAAAAGCCCAGAAATACTATTATACTTTCCGTCAGTCACCAAACCGAAACCCTAAGGAAAATCTCCATGGTTAGTTGGAGTAGTATGTAGAAGTTGGTTAGAACTTCTAAGGGTAGTTTGGAGCGGGTTGGAGCGCACGGAGTTGGAGCTAAACGTTGCCCAGGATCGACTTTATACTTGGATAATTATGGGCTTATCGAGGTAAATATCTTGTCCCTGTATTATAATTGGAACTTACATGATTGTTAGACTATATAGTTGAAGTATACTATATATAGAACTGAACGTTGTTATCGGCAATGTCTTTGGACTTAAGCCTGAATAATAAGAAACCTTTTCGAAAGAAGAGTGCTGAACTGTAATTACATAGGAATGTATTACAGTAGACTTGTGTAGCTTTTCTGTGAGGTAGAATTGTGCACGTCCGGTTTAGACTTATAAACCCCCGGTTGGCTTAGTAGCGGCCCAGTTAGAGGAGGAGATTTCTGTTTGTTGCGGGGAGGTCTTCGAATTTTACGTAGAATGTTCTACGAAGAGACCTAAATGTTAATAAGCGCCTTGTGGCCTTATAAGTGGAAGTACTATGCGTGGCGCGATCTACTTGGCTTAAGGAGTAGCCGGCGGTTTGAGGTACTTGGAGCGTTTTGCTATTAGTCGATAATCGTCGCGAGGTATGTGAACCTCTTCCTATCTCTTCTAGCATGATATGTGTGTAACTATGTAGTACGATAGACGTACATGTCTTAAATGTATTTGATTGGTCTAAAACATAAAGTGTTATAACGGCTTTATGGGAAGTTGGTTATATGACTTTATGTAGGTAAGAAAATACTTGTGGTTTTAAAGGTAAGCGATTTGAACTATAAGCTGGTCATGTGATAATAAAGAACTTGAAGTATTTCAAAAGATTTTGAATCATTTTGAAAGAAGAGTAATACTTAGTTTTGAAAACTTAAGAGTTATACTAGCTTTATGGGAAGTTAGGTATAACGGCTTAAGAATGTTTCTTGGTTTGAAATCGAGAATGTGTATCGACAAACCACTGCAGCGTTAATAAAAGGAAATGTTTTGTGATTAATTATTATTAAAGCAGTAGAAACTTCCATCTGCATAGAAGCTAAGATGAGACAAAATGATATTTCCTAGATCATGGCTGCTGTAATAAGATTGTTATAAACAAGAATATCCTACTCACATATAAGGCTTATGTTTCTCAGATGGTTTAAAAGAGAATTATAATCTTAAATGAATAAGACTATGAACTACGAAACCTTTCGAAAATGAGAAACTTGAGTAATTGAAATTAGGCAAACTTGAAACATTTGGAAAGAATGTTGTTACTTGATTTTACGAAGAGAAGTGTTTTGATTTACTTCAAAAGATAATCACTCTATTTTCATATACTACGGGTATTGTGTGACTTTGTAAACGCAACGTATCTTTTAAAAGATAATGTATGAAGTACTTTGGGAATAGATACCCGACCTGGTTAATCATATATTAGAATGTACCTTGTGTGTATAACTTGTGTTGGTTTGTGATAGCCTTGTAATACTTTCTTGTTGATTTGATAAGTAAACATGTTAGGACGCCACGTGTGTTAGTGTCTTGTAACGTTTGTGTAAGAGAGTATTCTTGTTGTGCTTATGTTGTTTAACGATAAGTTGTTATGTTAGTATAAAATCACTCACCTCTTGACATATTACCGGGGTTAAGCGCCCTCCGTCTGGGGGTAGACTCGGTGATGCAGGACCATGATTCGAGAATACCTCATGCGGGTCAAGGACCTATGCGGAGCTAAGGGAGTTCCAGGTTAGTGATGCGGGGTTATACCTCATGCGGTCTATGTGGCCATGCGGACTACGAGTCCAGGACGATGCCGAGGAGTAGCTACCCTTGATGCGGGGTTACATACCCTATGCGGGCCTATATGAGTGGCCTATGCGGACTACGGGAGTCCAGGATTAGGCTTGCATGGTGATACTACGGACAATTGGCCCTGCTTCGATCATTCGCAGCCTAGAAAAGACACATTCTGATTTACCTATTGTTGCTTTTGTTTATGATATGGCACTATGTGCGGTTACCTTGGTTGTTTCATACATACTTGCAAAACTGATTTTAAAATGATATGTTTTCATTTAAGTACTTTACAGTTTCACATACTTGGTACCTGTTGTACTGACCTCCTTCGGGGGGCTGCGTTCATGCCGTAGGTTGAGGTACACCAGTCGTTGATCCTAGTTCTGGTCCTGATTCAGCGTATGGGAAGCTCCGTTTCTCGGAGGCTTATCGGTGGTATAGTCCGTCGTTGTAGGTATTTACATTGAGGGTATGGCGGGGCCTGTCCCGCCATTGTTGTCGTATCATTCTTAAGTGCAGAAATCTTGTGTGGCGAGTTGTAATGGGATGTAACTGTTCGGTTTTAAAATTGATTTATATATATATATATATGCCGTAAGGCAAGTGTTCTCCGATTACTGTTTCTTACTTCATAATATTTTCATGTCTTGTTTTATGTTCCGCTGATTACTCTGATGTTGTATCACTAGGGTGCCCGGGGTAAGGCACCAGTCACGGGCCCGGGATCGGGTCGTGACAGTATCCTCACTTATTTTAGCTCCCCACTTTAAACCAAGGTTCTTATATGTATTGTAAACATATCTCAATAGAAAAATCTTGGAAAAAGATAGTTTACGAGTTAGTCGCAAAACGAAAACCTATTTGTCTTTCTAGGTTTTGTTTGGAGATTTGAAGGATAATTGTTGGTGTTGTTCTAAGGGTCTCAACAAGCGGATTGAAGTATCTTGGAGAGGCTCTAAACTACTAAGGAGCGACTTCGGATTGGAGTTGGATTAAGGTTCATTAAGGTATAATCTTGTCTTTTAAAGGTGTTACAAGATTATATAATTATATTGTTGTTGTTAGCTTTACATGTAACTAGCATGAAGTTGTTATGTTGAAGTTTATAAGTATTATGGATTGCTTGTAGCTTAAATCCGAAATATTAAACAAGCCACTTGAAGATTGGATTACTAATTGGTCGTTTATTAGAAATCGTCGCATGTCACTTATTTGAAGATTATGGTAGTTATAATCAAATGCGACTTGATATCATGTTATGCTACCAATTTGGATTCAAATGGAAATTGGATAAGGATTGGTATTGTTTTATTCATTATGGCCGAAAATTGGACTAGTAGTTGTATTAGTTTGTTATCGTTTGTGGGGCGGAATTTTACACGTCTAGTAGACGTGTAATCCCCTATTGATCAATTGCTTTGATTGTGCCTTAAATGTGGCATGTTTGGTTATTGTATTCGGCCTTGAAAAAGGTGGCAAAATGAGTAGAAACAAAGGAGGTGTTGTCCGATTTTCCGTAGAATTTAGCGACTTGACTCTTATAATATTCTACGTTTGAAGAAAGGCTTTAATAGACGTATTGTGAATATTATAGGTTGACATACTACGGGCGGGACTTTGTACTTGGCAAGTAGTTGACCCGGCGAGGTATGTAGAACTTTTCCTATCTTTTGAGCATGACTAGTTGTACGATATAGTACGGTAGAAGTACATGACCTTGATATCCTTTACTAGTTTTATGAATAGCCAAGCCGGGTGGGTTAGTAGATTAACTCACTTCTTGGAAGTATTAAGGATGTCTAATGTTTTATTAAAGTTAAGGGACTTGAAGAGTTTTAAAGTATGTGATACTTGTTCCGTTTTAAACGTATAAGTTCCTAGGATAGGAAATTGCACTTGACTAAGGTATAAAGTGAATATAACGACTTTATGGGGAGTTGGTTATATTGGCTTTATGGAAAGATAAATGGCTTGATTTAATGGAAGGCAATTCGATTTTAAGGCATCAATTGCCTAAGATTTTATAAGAAAAGGAGTCACTTGATTTAGAAACCTAACTTTATTTCTAACGGTGTCGTGACTTGCCTTGAAATGTAATTTGGACTTGATACTAGGATTAATAGTATCTTGGAAGTTTTCTACTAAAAAGAGTCATTTGTTTTAAAGAATTGAAGTACGTAGTACCTTGGGTTAAATTCCCAGATTTTTATAAAAGACATGCTAGTGCCTCAGGTAATACTAAAATGAGAGTGTAGATGAATAAGACTAATAAGAAGTTAGGGGGATTTCTAACTTGCTTATTTATTGTATGACGGCCGGTTGAGATAGGGTAAGAGTATGAGTGAGGGGTAAACCCCCAAGACGCTATACCACCTTCCCCAGGGTAAGAGTATAAATGAGGGTAAACCCCCAAGACGTTATACCACCTGTTTTATTACCTTCTCCAGGGTAAGAGTATAAATGAGGGGCAAACCCCCAAGACGTTATACCACCTGCTTCAGGGTAAGAGTATAAATGAGGGGTAAGAACCCTAAGACGTTATACCACCTGTTTCTATGGGTTCGCTACCCATGATTTGATCGGGAGTCTCCTATTGTGATGTTGTACGTATTCCCTTGATTTTACTCTCATTGTTAGTAAGGCACTGTGTACTGTAATTCTGTTATCATACATGTCTCCGACTTTGTTTTAAACTTATGTTGTAATTACAGCACTTTCCAGTTTTACATACTTAGTACATATTGTGTACTGACCCCCTTCCTCGGGGGCTGCGTTCATGCCGCAGGGAAGGGTAAGCAGGTGGTGGATCCTCATACTTAGGATCACTTATCAGACGTCAGAAGCTCCATTCCTCCGGAGGCTTGTCTCTTTTGGTACAGTTTTTCCTGATGTTGTAGATTTATGTACATTCAGGGGTATGGCGGGGCCCTGTCCCGCCACAGTTGTTATTCCTAGAGGTCTGTATTCACATTTGTGGTTGGGCTGTAAGAACTGATGTTGTACAGTTGTACTTTTGATTATGTTATATATTGGAAGGCGGCCTTATCGGCTAGCCTGGGATGTTTTAGTGTTACACATGTGTTTATATTGTGTATGTTCCGCTACTATTCTCTGATGTATACCTGAACAGGGTGCCCAGGTAGAGCACCAGTCGCGGCCCGGGGTCGGGTCGTGACAATTACATACTTGAACATTGTAGTAGTTGTAATCGATTGCGACTTGATTTCATGTAATACTAAACAATTTGGATTGAAAAGGAATTGGATAAGAATTGGTAGTATTGTATCTCATTGTTGCCGAAATTGGCCTAGTAGTTTGTATTAGTTGATATCAATTGTGGGGCGGAATTTTACACGTCTAGTAGGCGTGTAATCCCCTATTGATTAATTGCATTGATTGGGCCTTAAATGTGGCATGTTTGGTTATTGAATTCGGCCTTGAAAAAGGTGGCAAAATAAGTAGAAACAAAGGAGGTGTTGTCCGATTTTCCGTAGAATTTAGTGACTTAACACTTAGAATATTCTACGTTTGAAGTAAGAGGTTAATGGACGTATTGTGACCATTATAGGTTGAAGTACTAAGTATAGCGTATCCTACTTGAAGGATGGAATAGCTATCAAGGTTGAAGTACTTTGGAGCATTTTGCTACTTGTCGATAATCGTCGCGAGATATGTGAACCTCTTCCTTCCTTTGGCATGATTCTATGTATGGAATATACATGTGGTATTGTTTCATGTTTCCTTCTACTCTTAGAAGTTAAGAGGTATGTGTGTGATTTACTCTATGTAAAGTTTATGTCAATGTTATCCTAAGTCCTTACCGAGTCTTATGGGGGATGTTGGTAAGAGTCGTTAGGAGGTACTTTGGAGCCAAGTTGACTTGGCTAATTTATGGCACGAATGATAATAAGTATCGAGCAAGCCATTGCAGCGTTAATAAAGGAAAATGTAATGACAATCAATTAAGTTAAAATGAGTAGAATTCTCCATCTGCATAGAAGCTAAGATAAGACTAAATCGTATTACATTTTCTAGATCATGGCTACTTGAATAAGATCGTTATAAATAAGTATAACTTATTCACAACGGACCAAAGTATATGTTACTTAACTTATAAGAATTTACGTATGAAGTTTTAAGGCTATGGAGCTCAAATTCTTTAAAGTTAAGAGACTTTATTTTTCAAGTTAGGAGACTTGATTCTTAAAGGAAGAAATGAATTGATTTACAAGTATAGAATACTCGATTTGGAAAGACTTGATTTCTAAAGTTAAGAAACTTGTTTTCTTAAAAGTTAAGAGACTAATTGTATTTTTAAAGGTTAAGAGAATTGATTTGAAAGTATTTAATACTTGGTTTTAAAAAGTATAAGTCTCTTGGTTATAAAAGGAATGAGTTTGTCTAAAACCATAAAGGGTTATAACGACTTTATGGGAAGTTGGTTATAACGGCTTTATGGAAGGTTAAGAGAATGATTTTCTCTAATAAGGTAAGCAAAGAAATAACTTGATTTAAGGAAGGGCAATTTGATTTAAAGGTATCACTTGTTTAAAGCTTTAAAGTAAGGGTCACTTGATTTAGAAGCCGAGAAATGTATTTCTAAAGTATAGTGACTTATGTGAAATGTACACAAGCCTTGATACTACGGGTGTTAGTATCTTGGGGTTTTATATGAAAAGGAATCTTTTGAAAAGAATGGAAGTACGTAGTACTTGGGGTTAAATTCCCGGATTTTTATGTGTGAAACGAAAGAGCCATGAGTTTATAAAAATGGAAGTCTAAAGGGTTAATGAACTTGCCTATGTTTGCTTGTGATAGCTTTGAGTGCAAGTATTATATGTTTACGTTGTCGTGACTCTCAGTTGGAGGGCCGGCTGTCTTGATGTAAGTTTACTTGGACGTACCGACAGTGATGTGGGATTCCACGGGTATGCTTCCATTATGATTGATCCTTGGACATGCTTATACGATGTGGTATTCCGGGGCATGTGACTAGGAGGCGGGTTAGATTCCCGGATTTGTTTTATTACCCATGGCCATGCTTATACGATGAGGGATTCCGGGGCATGCGACCATGCTAAGTACGATTATTACTCCATGGGCTAGCTCCCCATGAATACATGTACCCACGATGAGGGATTCCGGGGCCATGTTATATTATTACTCCATGGGCTAGCTCCCCATGAAGACCTCCACCTACGATGAGGGATGTCGAGGGCACGTTATGGCCATGCTTATACGATGAGGGATTTCGGGGCATGCGGCCACGTTATATATATATATATATATGTGTGTGTGTTGTGTATGTGTACGCCGACAGTGAGGTGGGATGCCACGGGCGCGTCACATGGTTATATGTTACACCTACGGCTGTCGGCAGTGATGTGGGATTCCACGGGCAGGAGATATATATATGTATTGTGTATGTATGCGCCCGGTGAGGTGGGATGCCACGGGCGCGTCACATGGTTATATTTTACACTTATAGCTGTCGACAGTGATGGGGGATTCCACGGGCACGCTTTGATATTTGTGTGATTTGATCGCGTCCCAGATTGGACCGGGTACTATATGCGTCCCTCCATAAAGGGTCGGATTATGTTATGAAAGATAAGTAAGTTATATGGTAATGAACTTGACGATTTTTCCCAAACATGTACGTAAGAAAGTGACTATAACTTTTATTGAAAATGGGAAAAGATAATAAGGTATGATTAAGTTCATAAGTGGTAATGACACGCCAGGATCTGGTATGTACTTCTTTTATACTTGCCATGTCATTCTTTTATCTGATTATGATCATTTCTTGTACTTTATTTCATTCCATATTCTGTACTGTTGTTATCTTCGGTGGCTGCGTTCATGCCGCAGTTTTAGGTACCAGGTTGGTGATCCTTGCTCTTAGGATCTCGGTTGATTTTGGGAAAAGCTCCATTTGCTCGGAGGCTTTTCTCTTGGTCTGTTTTTCCCGAGGTTGTAGATTCATGTATATTCAGGGTATGGCGGGGCCTGTCCAACTGTTACGTTAAAACTCTTAGAGGTCTGTAGTCACATATTGTGGGTCGATTTGTAAAAGAAAGGAGAACCGCTTGGTTGTATATATGTATGTCGGGAAGGTAGCCCTATCGGCTAACTTTGTTGTTTTACATTGTTTTATTTTGTAAGTTTCATGTATGTTCCGCTGATTTTCTCTCGATGTATACCAAGGGTGCCTGTAGGGCACGATGCGGGCTTGGTCGGGTCGTGACAACTGCGGCATGACGACCAGGAAGAAGTCGATTACCTGATATGTACTAAGTATGTAAAACTGGAAAAATATTGTAATTACATCATAAGTTTAAAACAAAGTCGGAGACATGTATGATAATCAAATTACAATACACTGCGCCTTACTAACAATGAGAGTAACTAAGAGTATACTTACAACATAAAAATAGGAAGCTCATGATCAAAGCAGGACCACTCGCCCGCAGTATCATTAAGCAATCCTACTCCTGGGACTATTTCACCCGCATAGGTCGTATGGACCTGTCACGACCCGAACCCGGGCCCGTGACTGGTGCCTTACCCCGGGCACCCTAGTGATACAACATCAGAGTAATCAGCGGAACATAAAACACATACATGAAACCAATGTAAGAAGACAGTGAAATAAGAAGACAGGCTAACCAAAAACGGTTACCGTCAGTATATATAAATAACAACTCTTTCAAAATGAACAGTTTAATCCTTTTTACAAACCCTGCCCACAACAGTACTACAGACCTCTACGAATGATATGACAACAACGACGGGACAGGGCCCCGTCATACCCCTGAATGTAAGCACCTACAACAACAGGGGACTATACCAAGATAAGCCTCCGGAGAAACGGAGCTTTCCCAAACGCTGAACTGTGACCCTAAGAGCGAGGATCAACGACTGGTGTACCTCAACCTGCGGCATGAACGCAGCCCCCCGAAGGAGGTCAGTACAACAGGTACCAAGTATGTGAAACTGAAAATACTGTAAATGAAATCATAATAGTCTATAAAGCAGGAGACATGTATGATAACCAAACTACAGTTCACAATAAATAGGCAGTCAGGGACTCACGCCCTCAAAGTCATCACTCAAATGTAACTATGGGTCTCACGCCCATAACATCAATCATGCCCGTGGAATACCTTCCTCACTGCCGGCAGTTTATGATTTTTAAGCACCAAGAAATACACATGAACACCAGGTCCCACCTGTGTCCTAATAAAACAGTACAGGGTAAGTACGAAGGCATAACCGACTACTAACCCCTTGCGATATAATGTGGTCATAAACTGTATCATGATATCTGTCTAGACTGTCACATGATCAAAGCTGGTCACTCGCCCGCAGTATCAAATGTGCGCGTCTAGCCCTGGAACTCTCCGTAGCTCCGCATAGGCCAACCTCATAGGCCCGCATGAGGTATTCCTCGCGTCGGTAGCTACTCCCGGCATCGCCCCGACTCGCGATCCGCATGGCCACAGAACCGCATGACCACAAGGGCGCAAACTAACTCGGAACTCCGTAGTTCCGCATGGATCCTTGGACCCGCATGAGGTATTCTCGAATCATGGTCCTGCATCACTCGAGTCTACCCGTCGGAGGTCAGCTTAACCTCCGGAGACAAGTCAAGGTGAGTGGTACAATACCAACATAACGGCTGAGAGTCAAACAACTTTAAGCGCAGTCGAGGGAAAACCCCCTTTACACAAAACATCACAAGATACTAACACACGTAGCATCCTAGCATGTTTACTTATCAAATCAACAAGAAAGTATTACAAGGCTATCACAAACCAACACAATCATGTTATACACACAAGGTACATTCTAATATATGATTAACAAGATCGGGTATCTATTCCCAAAGTACTTCATACATTATCTTTTAAAAGATACGTTACGTTTACAAAAGTCACACAATACCCGTAGTATATGAAAATAGAGTGATTATCTTTTGAAGTAAATCAAAACACTTACCTTTGTAAAATCAAGTAACAACATTATTTTCCAAACGTCCAAGTTTGCCTAATTTCAAATGTTCACGTTTCTTATTTTAGAAAGGTTTCGTAGTTCATAGTCTTATTCATTTAAGAATATAATTCTCTTTTAAACTATCTGAGAAAACATAAGCCTTATATGTGAGTAGGATATTCTTGTTTATAACAATCTTATTACAAAGACCATGATCTAGGAAATATCATTTTGTCTCATCTTAGCTTCTGCAGATGGAAGTTTCTCCTGGTTTTAATAATACTTAATCTGTCAAAATATTTCCTTTTATTAACGCTGCAGTGGTTTGTCGATACACATTCTGATTTCCGAAATCAGTAAAACATTCTTAAGCCGTTATACCTAACTTCCCATAAAGCTAGTATAACTCTTAAGTTTTCAAAAACCCAGTATTACTTCTTCTTTCAAAATGATTCAAAAATCTTTTGAAATACTTCAAGTTCTTTATTATTACCTAACCAGCCAGTTATAGTTCAAATCAGTTACCCTTTTAAAAACCACAAGTATTTTCTTACCTACATAAAGCTGTTATAACCAACTTCCCATAAAGCCGTTATAACACTTTATGTTTTAGACCAATCAAATACATTTAACACATGTACGTCTATCGTACTACATAGTTACACACATATCATGCTAGAAGAGATAGGAAGAGGTTCACATACCTCGCGACGAGTATCGACTAATAGCAAAACGCTCCAAGTACTTCCAACCGTCGGCTACTCCTTAAGCCAAGTAGATCGCGCCACACACAGTACTTCAACCTATAAGGCCACAAGGCGCTTATTAATATTTAGATCTCTTCGTAGAACATTCTACAGAAAATTCGGCAGCACCTCCCCCCCCCGCAACCGCGTAAATCTCCTCCTCTATCGGGGCCGGCTACCAAGCCAACCAGGGGGGGGTTATACGTCTAATCCGGACGTGCACAATTCTACCTCACAGAAAAGCTACACAAGTCTACTGTAATACAGTCCTATGTAATTACAGTTCAGTACTCTTCTTTCGAAAAGGTTTCTTATTATTCAGGCTTAAGTCAAAAGACATTGCCGCAATACTATGATCAGTTCTACGTATAGTATACTCAACTATATATTCCTACAACATGTAATTTCCAATTACAAATAGAAGGACAGTAGTGTTTACCTCGATAAGCCCAAAATTATCCAAGTTTAAATGTCGATCCTGAGCAAGGTTTAGCTCCTACTCCGTGCGCTCCAACCCGCTCCAAACAACCCTTAGAAGTTCTACGCGACCTCTACTTAATACTCCAACCAACTATGGAGATTTTCCTTAGGGTTTCGTTTAGAGGCTAAAGGAAAGTATAATAGTATTTTTCGGGCTTTTCGTATAGAGGGTACTTTGGAAATACTACAAGGTATTTGGGCTAAAGTATTTGGGTATTATAACAATACTTGAAGAGTATTTCTCTACCAAGGGGGGTAGTATTTCGACTAGCACAACTAGGCTAGGGGGGGTTTGCTCTCGGCCAAAAGGCCACTCAAAGGGGAGGGAGTTGGGCGAGACAACCATGAGGAGAGTGTTTGAGTCTTGAATTTGCTCAAGTGTGGATGAAATAACTCATCAACTAAGGGGGTATTTATAGGGCACTCAAAGGCCAAGATTGAGCCAAGTGGTAGGCAAGTGTAAGGTGAAGATTAAGCCATGTGTTGTGTGGGTCCCACTTGGTCATCCACTCCACAAAATATCTCACAAACATTGACCAAACATTTTAGGCACAAAAGATGAAAAAAACGTGCAAGCCTAGAAGCTTCCACCAGGAAATTTCGTCCAACCTTGGACACCTAAGGGTGACACATGTCGCCTCAATTGGTCCAAAATGTTTCGCCTCTCGGAAAAATCCGTAAAAATAATAAATGACATAACCGAATTTTCCTACAAAAGTCTGTGGAAACGTTTCAGGAAACGACTTTTTACACTTGTGCTAATTTCGCCACTTTGCCTACTTAAGGCTTTAAACTTTTATACGCACGCCTCACGCATATACTCGAAATCTGAGGTATAACATTCTCCCTTAGAAACATTCGTCCCGAATGTTCCTTCTAAGTCTCAAAACAAGCGGCGCAAGATAGTCTTCACTACTATACTTACGAGAACAAACTCGCCATACCGCCACGTAAAACACTGCGCAAATACTTACATCCAAGTCCACGAGGAAACACCTCTAACATCACCAAAGTAATGATCACAACTATGCTCGCAATACATGCTCGCTTCTTTCCTTACGCGTCGCACTTTCTCGCACACTCGAACTCCTTCTTACCATATTTACATTCGATTCGGTTTCAAAATCTGGGTGGATCTCCGATGCTTTCCCAGACATAACAACACGAAAGACTGGACGCACTGCCTCCTAAGTCGGACGACAAATGCTAACATATAGGCAACCTGGCCTATCCTTCACACGAACTCAAAAGGCCCAAAGTAACTCGGGCTAAGTTTCCTGCTTTTTCCAAAACTCGTCACACCTGGCCGGGGTGGTACCTTGAAGACCGACCACAACCGAACTCTAAACGTTGTCGCCGATAATCCGCACGATTTCTCCGAGCCGCCAAAACCTCTTACGGATAAGCTTCACCTATCCACATCTGCTGAACACGTATGAACCAACTATCTGAACCTTGCCAACGTCGAACCAATCGACCGGCAACTTACACTTCCGCCCCTACAAGGCGTCACAAGGCGATATCCGAACACTGAAATGGTAGCCGTAAAACGCTTCCTAACAGGAGGCAACGATCCTCACCGCTACCCCTGAAATCCAAATCGCCCGAGGCGAATATCTGGAGACTCACCAGTTCCTAATCCCGCTCGTAAAACTTCGAAAAGGAAACAGTAGTAACACTGGCTCCACTGCGACATAAGGTGAAGGTAGGCACCTCGTGCAGCCTTACAACCTTTCTGATGTAACATCTCGCATAACCCTCTGCCGAGTAAACGGTCTTGACTGAAAGACACGACGGGCTGACCCCATCGGCCCGACTCATCGGTCGAATCATCAAAACTCGTGACCGGTTAACTAAACATGGGCCTAACACCCTCATGACCCTACCACAAGGCGGGACCACCACAAACTGACCTCACCACCAAACAGGCCGCGGGTTGACCCGCAACAAGGCCTCAACCCGTCCCGGCAATGCGCAAAACACTAGCTCCCCGATCCGGAACAATTTCACTAATCACGTTACGAAAACCTAGCGGTCTTCTTAGCTCAACTACCCTCTTTCATTACACACTACTCAGGGACTTATCACCCAATATATCTTACGTGCATTATGCACTCTGATAAGGGTCAAACATAAAATAAATCTTTCTCTCAAGATTGCCTTGCCTCTAAGGTCTCCACGTAAAAAGCTCTAAGGCTTACACTTTTCCTATCCCCCAAATCTTACTTTTGTCACTTTGCCGCGAGGTAACACCTTCTCCGGCGACCCAACAAATGGTACCGGGCTGCATGCGATCCCTGAGGCATGAACCATCTCAGGATGTGCCATACGGAGAGCCACGGTTCGGGTCTGTTCCCGTGGTAGAGGCTCTGACCTCTTTATACGCGCAGCCCCCCCGAACTTACCCGGTTACTAACCATGATTCTAATCACAACTAACATACTGCGATCAGAACATAGAACTTATGATATACTCATCTCTAGAGGGTTAAGGATATATCTATATCTACTGCCTCACTCCCCTTAGTCGTTCTAATCAAACCTGCCCCGTAGGGCGAATAGCTAGGGAAGATGACGAACTACCCACCGATCCTGAAGGTTACGTCCCCCTACTTGCATCCTTCCTACTAGGACATCCTTTCGACACATGGCCCTGACGGCCGCCGGCAAAACAAGCATCAACAAAAGATAACATTCCCGACGACGCCGCACATGATGAACACGGGAAAAATCGAATCCGGTGGGCCGGAGCCTACGTGTAGTCGTGGAATCAAAACTCTGGAGTTCTGACCAACTCCTGCACACCCCGAACGTCCTGAACCCCGTGGAGGACCTCTCTGCACTGGTGGATGTGCATAATCTAATCCGCTGGTGAGGTGACTCGCCTCGAAAGTTACTAAAGGACCTTGCTGCTCTGGCCCTCTTCTGCTGTCGCCGTTAACCCGCCGATCTCTACGCTTGGCCTGATGCGCACAAGCGCATCAGCCATGCTCAGCCTAATCAAGAATTACTCTTGCACAACCCTCTCCTAGATAGTCATCAAGACTCGCGGTACATCGGTATACTCTCGGTAGCCAAATCCATAGCTAATGTGGTCGCTCTTTTCAATCTATATTCTCTGCTCTGGCCGTGGGCGAAGGTTCAAATGTCATGGCCGCAGTAGGAACTGCTGCCGCCGTGCCAAACTCTGCTGGGGCTAGTGACGTCGCAGAACTCCCCGAACGAAGCACCTAACTCAGGTGATGGTTGGGCCTGTGCCCTCGTAACCCTCTGTACTCTACTCGCAGCTCCCTCGGCTGCCTTGCCCTCCTGGGCCCGGGTTGCCCTACGCGGAGGCATAACGGTAAGGGAAAGAAATACGTGAGAGGGTCCAACTTACAACACAGCTCTAAGGCACGATCTCAGAGTGAGAAGAATAGAAACCAATCCTAAATATCCTATAGCCTCCTGATTATTGGTGTGGTGCACAACACACCGATAATCAAGACTCTGATCTGATACGTAGACACTTTCCGAGATTAATCGCTTCGATACCACTTTTGTCACGACCCGAACCCGGGCCCGTGACTGGTGCCTTACCCCGGGCACCCTAGTGATACAACATCAGAGTAATCAGCGGAACATAAAACACATACATGAAACCAATGTAAGAAGACAGTGAAATAAGAAGACAGGCTAACCAAAAACGGTTACCGTCAGTATATATAAATAACAACTCTTTCAAAATGAACAGTTTAATCCTTTTTACAAACCCTGCCCACAACAGTACTACAGACCTCTACGAATGATATGACAACAACGACGGGGCGGGGCCGCCATACCACGAATGTAAGCACCTACAACAACGAGGACTATACCAATAAGCCTCGGAGAAACGGAGCTTTCTAAATGAATTGTGACCCTAAGAGCGAGGATCAACGGCGGTGTACCTCAACTGCGGCATGAACGGCCCGAAGGAGGTCAAGACAACAGTACCAAGTATGTGAATCGAAAATCGTAAATGAAATCATAATAGTCTATAAAGCAGAGACATGTATGATAACCAAACTACAGTTCACAATAAATAGGCAGTCATGTCAAGTCAGGGACTCACTCCCTCAAAGTCATCACTCAAATGTAACTATGGGTCTCACACCTATAACATCAATCATGCCCGTGGAATACCTTCCTCACTGCCGACAGTTTATGATATAGAAGCACCAAGAAATACACATGAACACCAGGTCTCACCTGTGTCCTAATAAAACGATGCAGGTAAGTGCGAAGGCATAACCGACTACTAACCCCACATTTAACAGGTCATAAATCGTATCATGATATATGTCTAGCCGTCACATGATCAAAGCCGGTCACTCGCCCGCGAGATCAAATGTGCGTCTAGCCTCGAACTCTCGTAGCTCGCGATAGGCCAACCTCATAGGCGCGTGAGGTATTCCTCGCATCGAGGGTAGCTACTCCCGGCGTAAATCTGGACTCGCGATCCGCATGGCCAAAGACCGCATGACCACAAGGGCGCAAACTAACTGAACTCCGTAGTTCCGCATGGATCCTCGGACCCGCATGAGGTATTCTCGAATCACGGTCCTGCATCGCCGAGTCTACCCGCGACGGAGGCGACTTAACCTCCGGAGACAAGTCAAGGTGAGTGGTACAATACCAACATAACGGCTGAGAGTCAAACAACTTTAAGCGCAGTCGAGGGAAAACCCCTTTACACAAAACATCACAAGATACTAACACACGTAGCATCCTAGCATGTTTACTTATCAAATCAACAAGAAAGTATTACAAGGCTATCACAAACCAACACAATCATGTTATACACACAAGGTACATTCTAATATATGATTAACAAGATCGGGTATCTATTCCCAAAGTACTTCATACATTATCTTTTAAAAGATACGTTACGTTTACAAAAGTCACACAATACCCGTAGTATATGAAAATAGAGTGATTATCTTTTGAAGTAAATCAAAACACTTACCTTTGTAAAATCAAGTAACAACATTATTTTCCAAACGTCCAAGTTTGCCTAATTTCAAATGTTCACGTTTCTTATTTTAGAAAGGTTTCGTAGTTCATAGTCTTATTCATTTAAGAATATAATTCTCTTTTAAACCATCCGAGAAAACATAAGCCTTATATGTGAGTAGGATATTCTTGTTTATAACAATCTTATTACAAAGACCATGATCTAGGAAATATCATTTTGTCTCATCTTAGCTTACATGCAGATGGAAGTTTCTCTTGGTTTTAATAATACTTAATCTGTCAAAATATTTCCTTTTATTAACGCTCGCAGTGGTTTGTCGATACATTCGATTTCGAAATCAAGAAAACATTCTTAAGCCGTTATACCTAACTTCCCATAAAGCTAGTATAACTCTTAAGTTTTCAAAAACCCAGTATTACTTCTTCTTTCAAAATGATTCAAAAATCTTTTGAAATACTTCAAGTTCTTTATTATTACCTAACCATGATTATAGTTCAAATCGGTTACCACTTATAAAAACCACAAATATTTTCTTACCTACATAAAGTCATTATAACCAACTTCCCATAAAGCCGTTATAACACTTTATGTACGTCTATCGTACTACATAGTTACACACATATCATGCTAGAAGAGATAGGAAGAGGTTCACATACCTCGCGACGAGTATCGACTAATAGCAAAACGCTCCAAGTATTTCCAACCGTCGGCTACTTCTTAAGCCAAGTAGATCGCGCCACACGCAGTACTTCAACCTATAAGGCCACAAGGCGCTTATTAATATTTAGATCTCTTCGTAGAACATTCTACGAAAATTGGCGACCTCCCATGACGCGTAAATCTCCTCTCTATCGGGGCGGCTACCAAGCCAACCGGGCGTTATACGTCTAATCCGGACGTGCACAATTCTACCTCACAGAAAAGCTACACAAGTCTACTGTAATACAGTCCTATGTAATTACAGTTCAGTACTCTTCTTTCGAAAAGGTTTCTTATTGTTCAGGCTTAAGTCAAAAGACATTGCCGCAATACTATGATCAGTTCTACGTATAGTATACTCAACTATATATTCCTACAACATGTAATTTCCAATTACAAATAGAAGAACGATAGTGTTTACCTCGATAAGCCCAAGATTATCCAAGTTTAAATGTCGATCCCGAGCAAGGTTTAGCTCCTACTCGTGCGCTCCAACCCGCTCCAAACAACCCTTAGAAGTTCTACGCGACCTTACTTAATACTCCAACCAACTATGGAGATTTTCCTTAGGGTTTCGTTTAGAGGCTAAAGGAAAGTATAATAGTATTTTAGGGCTTTTAGTATAGAGGTACTTTGGAAATACTACAAGGTATTTGGGCTAAAGTATTTGGGTATTATAACAATACTTGAAGAGTATTTCTCTACCAAGAGGGGTAGTATTTCGACTAGCACAACTAGGCTAGGGGGGGGGGGTTTGATCTCGGCCAAAAGGCCACTCACAGGGGAGGGAGTTGGGCGAGACAACTACTGAGGAGGAGTGTTTTGAGTCTTGGAATTTGCTCAAGTGTGGATGAAATAACTCATCAACTAAGGGGGTATTTATAGGGCACTCAAAGGCCAAGATTGAGCCAAGTGGTCGACAAGTGTAAGGTGAAGATTAAGCCATGTGTTGTGTGGGTCCCACTTGGTCATCCACTCCACAAAATATCTCACAAACATTGACCAAACATTTTAGGCACAAAAGATGAAAAAAACGTGCAAGCCTAGAAGCTTCCACCAAGGAAATTTCGTCCAACCTTGGACACCTAAGGGTGACACATGTCGCCCTCCAATTGGTCCAAAATGTTTCGTCTCTCGAAAAAATCCGTAAAAATAATAAATGACATAGCCGAAATTTTCCCTACAAAAGCTGTGGAAACGTTTCGCCGGAAAACGACTCTTTTCGGCACTTGTGCACAATTTCGCCACTTTTCCTACTTAAGGCTTTAAACTTTTATACGTACGCCCTCACGTACATACTCCGGAAATACGGGGTATAACAGGACCCGCATGAGGTATTCCTCGCATAGGTTGTACCCGCCCGCATGGGACTATTTCACTCGCATAAGCCCATAAGGACTCGCATGAGGTATTCCTCGCATCATGGGTAGCAAATCCACGGAAACAGGTGGTATAACGTCTTGGGGGTTTACCCCTCATTTATACTCTTACCCTGAAGCAGGTGGTATAACGTCTTGGGGGTTTACCCCTCATTTATACTCTTACCCTGGAGAAGGTGGTATAACGTCTTGGGGGTTTACCTCTCATTTATACTCTTACCCTATCTCAACCGGCCATCATACATAACATAAGCCCTACCGGCTTATCATACATAACATAAGCACTACCGGCTTATTATATAATAAATAAGCAAGTTAAGAAATCCCCCTAACTTCTTATTAGCCTTATTCATATACACTCTCATTTTATTTTACTTAAGGCACTAACATGTCATCATAAAATCCGGGAATTTAGCCCAAAGTACTACGTACTTCTATTATTTTAAAAAATGACTCTTTTCATTATAAAACATCCAAGATACTAATAACCGTAGTATCAAGTCACCATTACTTTTCAAGACAAGTCACAATACTTTTAGAAATATAATTAGGCTTCTAAATCAAGTGACTTCTTTTCTTATAAAACCTTAGGCCATTGATGCCTTAAAATCAATTTGTCTTTCATTAAATCAAGTCATTTTATCCTTATTTATCTTTCCATAAAGCTAATATAACCAACTTCCCATAAAGTCGTTATATTAACTTTATACCTTAGCCAATTACAATTTCCTATCCAAGGGACTTATACGTTTAAAACGAAACAAGTATCATGTACTTTAAAACTCTTCAAGTCCCTTAACTTTTAAAAACCTAAGACATCCTTAATACTTTTAAAGAAGTGAGTTAATCCCCTAACTCACCCAACTTTGCCATTCTTAAAACAAGTAAAGGATATCCAAGTCTAGTACGTCTACCGTACTATATAAGTCAACTATTCATGCTCAAAAGATAGGAAAGTTCTACATACCTCTTCGGGTCAATCCACTTGCTAAGTACAATATCCCGCCCGTAGAATGTCAACCTATAATGTCCACAATACGTCTATTAACGTCTTACTTCAAACGTAGAATATTATAAGTGCAAAGTCACTAAATTCTACGGAAAATCGGACAGCACCTCCTTTGTTTCTACATACTTTGCCACCTTTTTCAAGGCCGAATTCAATAACCAAACACGCCACATTTAAGGCCCAACAATGCAATTAATCAATAGGGGATTACACGCCTATTAGACGTGTAAAATTCCGCCCCACAAACGATATCAAACTAATACAAACTACTAGGCCAATTCGGCAACATTGAGATACAACAATACCAATTCTTATCCAATTTCCTTTTCAATCCAAATTGTTAGCATAACATGATATCAAGTCGCAATCGATTATAACTACTATAATCTTCAAGTAAGTAACTTGCGACGATTCTAATTAACGACCAAATTGTAATCCAACTTCAAATGGCTTACATGACATTTCGGTTTTTAGGCTACAACAATCCATAACACTTATATAACTTCAACACATATACTTCATGCTAGCAAACAAGTAAGGCTAACAACTGTCACGACCCGAATCCCGGGCCCGTGACTGGTGCCTTACCCCGGGCACCCTAGTGATACAACATCAGAGAAAACCAGCGGAAAATAAAACACGAGTCATGAAACAAGAGATATAATAAGTAAACAGGCCAACCAAAATAGTTGCCTTCAGTATATACATAAAAACCCGAACAGTTAACCTTTTTACAAACCACCGCCACAAAGTGCCACGCACTTAAGATTTACACAACTATGACGGAGACGGGGCCCGCCATACCCCGAATGTATAAGCATCTGGACTCGTGGTAACATACCAAAAGATAAGCCTCAGAAGGAACGGAGCTTTCCAATCTGTTGAAAGGTGATCCTAAAGCGGGGATCGACAATGATGTACCTTTACTGCGGCGAACGCAGCGGCCGAAGGTCGATCTGACAGTACAAGTATGTGAAATCGTAAAATCAGAAATGAAATCATAATAGTCTATATAAAGCGGGAGACATGTATGATAACCAAACTCTGATTCACAACATAGAAGCGATCATGTCAAGTCGGGGACTCACGCCTAAAAGTCATCCTCATGCCCGTGGAACTCCTTCCTCACCGCTGCTGGCGATCTAGGTACAATTCATGTGATACGTATAATGTGTCTCGGCCCGTCTTATGGACCCAATATAGAAAATGGTGGAATACATTCTGGTTCATCCCGTGAACCGTAGTCGAGTGGAATACATTCGGATGAGCCGTAGTCAAGTGAAATACATTCCGGATGAACCGGTCCTCAAGTGAAATACATTCCGGATGAACCGGTCCTCAAGTGAAATACATTCCGGATGAACCGGTCCTCAAGTGAAATACATTCCGGATGAACCGGTCCTCAAGTGAAATACATTCGGATGAACCGTGTCGAGTGAAATACATTCCGGATGAGCGGTAATCAAGTGATATACATTCGGATGACCGGTAGTCAAGTGATATACATTCGGATGAACCGGTGGTCGAGTAGAACCAGATCTTACACAACAAGGCTATCACACGTAACATGGTCAAGTTTCATAACAACAAGTATAAGCAAGTTACACACGACTCAAGGTACTTTCATTTTATATCAAAGTCCGGATTTTAACCTTAAAGTACTACGTCAGTTAAATTCCTTTTAAGATCCATTCCTTTTACAAAGGTCACCCGATACGTAGTATAAGATTTGAGTGACTAACATTGTTAAGTAAACCAAAATGCTTTCCTTTGTAAAATCAAGTGACAACCTTATTTTCCAAACGCTCAAGTTGCCTAATTTGAATGCTCAAGTTTCTCATTTTAGAAAAAGGTTTCGTAGTTCATAGTTTTAAATCCTTTAAAACATAATTCTCCTTTAAGCGTTTTGAGAAACCTATGTCTTATAAGTGAGTAGGTATTCTTGTTTATAATCAATCTTATTAAGCGACCATGATCTAGGAAATGTAATATCATTTTGTCTCATCTTAGCTTCATGCGGATGGAGGTTTCTCTGGTTTTAATAATACTTCTTTAGTCAATACATTTTCCTTTTATTAACGCTGCGGTGGTTTGTCGATACGTTACGATTTAGAAATCGAGCAAAGCGTTCTTAAGCCGTTATACCTAACTTCCCATAAAGCTAGTATAACTCTTAAGCTTTCAAAACCAGTAATACTCATTCTTTCAAATCGATTCATAGATCTTTTGAAATGCTTCAAGTTCTTTATTAACACATATCAAGCCAGTTATTATTCAAATCAGTTACCTTTTTTACAACCCACAAAGTATGTGCTTAGCCACATAAAGCTATTATAACCAACTTCCCATAAAGCGTTATAACACTTTATGTTTTAAATCAATCAAATACATTTAGCACGTATGCGTCTACCGTACTACATAGTTCACACATATCATGCTAGAAGAGATAGGAAGAGGTCCACATACCTCGCGACGATTGTCGACTAATAGCAAAACGCTCCAAGTACCTCAAACCGCAGGCTACTCCAAGCCAAGTGGATCACTCCACACGTAGTACTACAACCTATAGAGGCCACAAAGCGCTATTAATACCTTTAGATCGACGTAGAATATTCTACGTAAAATTCGGCGAGACCTCCCCGCATGGCAGTAAATCTCCTCCTCTATCGAGGCTGCAAGCCAACCGGGGTGCTACGTCGACGGACGTGTACAATTCTACTACACAGCAATGCTACACAAGTCTCATGTCTGATCACATGTAATTACTGATTCACTCTCTTATTTAAATTCGGGCTTAAGTCGCAAGACATTCCGTAAGTATTATTCAGCTTAAGTCAAAAGACATTGCCGCACAATTATAATGTTCAGTTCTATATATAGTATACTTCAACTATATATTCCTACAACATGTAATTTCCAATTACAAGAAGGTCAAGAATGTTTACCTCGATAAGCCCAAAATTATCCGAGTTTATATGTCGTTCTGAACAAGGTTTAGCTCCTACTCAGTGCGCTCCAAACGCTCCAAGAAACCCTTAGAAGTGTCTACACAACTTCTACTTAATACTTCAACTACGGTGAAGATTTTTCCTTAGGGTTTCGTTTAGTGGCTAAAGGAAAGTATAATAGTATTTTAGGGCAGTATAAGTATAACCTTGGAAAGTACAACAAGGTATTTGGGCTAAAGTATTTTGGACAGTATAACAATACTAGGAGAGTATTTCTATACCACAAAGGGGGGGTATTATACGAAAACAACTAGGCTAGGGGTACCCACCACTAGCACCACTAGGAGGGGATACTTTCGGCCAAGGGACCTTCTCAAAGGGGGGAGGGGTGTGGCGGACGACTACTACAAGGAGAGGGGAGGGAGATTTCAAGACTTAGGCACATTTTGGATGAAGAACTCTTCAAGCTTAGGGGGGTATTTATAGGTCAAGCCATGGCCAACCAATGGCCAAGATGAAGACAAGTGTGGTGCAAGTGTAGGGTTAGATTTCCACCATGTGTACCTTATCCATCTACCACACAACTTGCACAAAATATCCTACCAACAAAAGCCCTCTTTTTAGTCACCATTGCCGCCCATTTGTTCCAATGTGAGGTGACACATGTCACCCTCCCGTTGGTCCACAATGTTCGTCTCTCGGAAAAATCCAAAAATTATAAATGACATAGGAATTTTCCCAACAAACGGTGTGTAAACGTTTCGTCGAAAAACGACTCTAATCGAGTGTTGTGTACAAATTTCGAAACTTGCCTAACTTAAGGCTCAAATTTTCTCGTCGTCCTCACGCATACTCCAAAATACGGGTATAACATTCTTCCTTAGAAACATTCGTCCCGAATGTTCCTTCACAAGTCTCAACACAAACATGCGCCAGTATAGTCTTCACTGCTATACGTACGAAAACAATCATGCCACACCTGGCCATGAAATAACAAATGCACAAAATACGAAATCCCAAGTCCACGAGGAATCACCTCTGTTATCACAAAAGAAACGATCACACTCGTTCACTTCTCCCCTACCTCGTCGTGCCCTGTTCGAACACTCGAACTCTTCCCGACACGCACCACACTTGATCAACGCTCGTTTCCAACCCTTGGAGTCACTACCTCCAAACTTGGTCATCTTACTAACCTCGATTTCTTCTAAGGCCACTCTCGGCCTTCACGAACTGATTCTGGTCGAACGTATCCACGAACTCATAAGATGGTCATCTAAACTTGGGCCTAGCACCGCGTGACCTGCCACTGGCGGGACCACCCAGTGACCTTTCCTCGAACGGGGCGGGTTGGCCGCAACATGGCCCCAACCCGACCACTATCGCGCCAACTCTTGCTCGCCGACACGGAACAATCTTGCTAAAACACATCATGAAAGCTACCACTTTCATTTACCCAACCCAGGGACTTATCACACAATACATGCTAGGCATAAACTGCACTCTGACAAGGATCACTCGCAACATCTGGTACTCAAGACGGCCTTACAACTAAGGTCTCAATCGTAATATTCTAAGGTTCATCATTTTCTCACCCTGTGCTTACCCTTTCACTAAGCATGTTTCTAAATCACATTTTAGCACCAAGCTATCCAACATAACACTTAACACATTATCATAACAAACAAAACTCTAGATGGTTAAGGATATACACGGTTACCGCTCTGTCACGACCGTTCGGGGCGTGGATCGTGCCTACGGCACCCAAGTAGTCATACATCAGAGAAAAACCAGCGGAATATAAAACAACCAAGATATGAAACAGTATAAATAAGACACAGTTTCTGGAAAAAGTTGCCTTTCGGCATAATGTATATAAATAACCCAAAATGAACAGTTACATCCCAACCTTACAACAGTCTACGGCACCTAAGAGTTTAAAACAACAATGGCGGGGCGGGGCCCGCCATACCCCTGAATACAAATATCTACAACGGCGAGGACCATACCAAAATGCTAAGCTTAGGAGAAGCGGAGCTTTCCCAATGAAGCGGTGATCCTAAACGAGGATCAACGGTAGGAGTACCTTTACTGCGGCATGAACGGCCCGAAGGAGTCGATCTAACAGTACCAAGTATGTGAAATCGAAAATCGTAAATGAAATCATAGTAGTCTATATAAGGCGGAGACATATATGATAAGCCAAAACTACGATTCACAATAAATAGCGATGCGTATCAGTCGAGGACTCATGCCTCAAAGTCATCACAATAGAGCAAATGCGGGGTAAATGCGAAGGCATAGCCGACTACTAAAACCCACAGTGCCAACAAAGTCATAAATCGTATCATGAGATCTGTCTGACCGTCACATGATCAAAGCCGCCACTCGCGCGATATCTAATGTCGCGATCTAGTCACGGAACTTCCGCGACTCGCATAGGCCAAACAGATAGGCGCATGAGGTATAACCCGCATCGAGGGTAGCTACTCCCGGCGTCCTAGACTCGTCGTCGCATGGCTACTGAACCGCGTGACCACAAGGGCGCGATACTAACTCGAACTCCGCGGATTCGCGCATAGGCATCTGGACTGCATAAGGTATTCTCGAATCATAGGTCCATCGACCGCCGAGTCTACCCGCGTCGGAGCGGCTTAACCCGGAGTTATGAATGATATAATATCAACATAACCGCTTATTGCTAAACAACATAAGCACAACAAGGAAAAACCCCTTTACACCAAATATCACAAGATACTAACTCACGTAGCATCCTAACATGTTTACTTATCAAGTCAACAAGAAAATATTACAAGACTATCACAAATCAATACAATCAAGTTATTCACACAAGGTACTTTCTACATTATGTTAACAAGTTCGGGTTGTTAGCCCCAAAGTACTTCATGTATTACTCTTTTAAAAGATCCGTTTCTTTTTCAAAAGTCACACAATACACGTAGTATAAAAATAGAGTAATTATCTTTTGAAGTACATTAAAACACTTCTCCTTGAAAAAAATCAAGTAACAACATTCTCTTCCTAACGTTCAAGTTTGCCTAATTTCAATTACTCAAGTTTCTCATTTTCGAAAGGGTTTGTAGTTCATAGTTTTAATCCTTTAAAACAATTTGGGAAACATATACCTTATGTGTGAGTAGTTTATTATTGTTCATAACAATCTTATTACAGCAGCCATGATCTAGGAAATGTAATATCATTTTGTCTCATCTTAAATCCTATGCAGATGGAAGTTTCTACTGGTTTAAATACATTATTAGTCAAACATTTTCCCTTTTATTAGCGCTGCTGTGGTTTGTTCAACATTCATTCTGATTTCCGAAATCAGTAAAACATTATTCCTTTTTATCACTCTTAAGCCGTTATACCTAACTTCCCATAAAGCTAGTATGACTCTTAAGCTTTTTAAAACCAAGTGTTACTCTTCTTTCAAAAAAAGGGTTTCTTAATTCTTTTGAACCACTTCAGATTCTTATTATTCAAGCTTAAGTCCGAAGACATTGCCGTACTTATTATTCAGGCTTAAGTCCGAAGACATTGCCGTAATTATTATTCTGGCTTAAGTCCGAAGACATTGCCGTAATTATTATTCAGTTAACACACGTACGTCTACCGTACTATATACATATTCTTTAAAATATCATGCTCAAGAGGATAGGAAGAATCACATACCTTCTCGGCGGAAACCACTTGCCAAGTTGAATATGTCGCGCGCAGAGTATCGACCTATATCAGTCAAATATGTCTATCAACGTCTAGACTGTACTGTATAAAGCTCTAAACAGAGGGTTCGCTATTCTATGGACATTTGGGCAGACTTCCCTACCGGTGAGCTACTCAAGTCATCGTGAAAGCAGTCCATGTAATCTGATTCTATATTTCTTCTTTTAAGCCGCCTACCGTGATAACTTGATTCAATTCTACGATACCATACTTCTAAGTATTTAATACTTATTCCTATACTTCTACAGTATATACACTCTAATTACAAAAGGAAGATAAGGTTAATTACCTCGGTAAGCCCAATAATATCCTAGATAAAAGTCGCGCCTGAGCAAGGTTTAGCTCCTAAGTTGTGCGCTCCGGTAGCTCCAAGAAAACCTTAGAAGTTCTTCACAACTTCTACTAAGGACTAAGGGATTTGGGCTAGGGTAATTTGGGCATTATAACAATACTAGAAGGCAACTTTTCTACCAAGGGAGGGGGGTAGGTTTCGGCTAGGCTAGGGGGGGGGGAGGGGTTGCCTCGGCCAAGGGCCACTTAGGCTAGAGGGGGAGAGGGTGTTTGGACGAAAACTTAACAAGAGAAGGGAGGGAATTTCAAGACTTGGAAAGCTTGTTTGTGGATGAAGAACTCTTCATCTTAAGGGGGTATTTATAGGTCAAGACATGGCCAACCAAGGGCCAAGATGGTGCCAAGTGCAAGGCAAGTGTAGGGTGAGGATTTAGGCAAGTGTCCTTGGCCAACTTGCACACAAAATATCCTACCAACTACTTGACAAAAATTGTCATCCAATTGGCCTCAATGCGTGTAACATCCATCAATGAGAGGGTGACAAGTGTCGCCTCTCGTTGTCCAAAATGTTTCTCTCGTAAAAATTCGCAAAATTTAGAACTGACATCGCCGGAATTTATCCTCGGCGATTTGTGTAAACGTTTTGGTCCAAACACGACTCTAATCGGGTGTTGTGCCCAAAGTGGAATTCGTCCAAGCCAACTGGGGGGGGGGGGGTGCACAGTGTCGCCCACCTACTCGTCCAAAAAATTTCATCGTCCGAAAATATCCAACATTGCCAAAATCTCGAAAACAAAGTGGGCCCCACAAAGCGTAAATTTCTCAGTGGGCCCACGTGACCATTCAGAAAATAAAATTCCATAATTCTGTAAAATTCCAAGTAGTCCGAAAACCTAATCTGGTAATACTATTCCCATTAACGAATATTTGTCCTTCACAAAAACCGGAAACTTTTCCGTGGAAAAAATCACCTCTTTCTTCCATTCCAATTCCAATGTCGTATTCTCGTACGTACGTCCTCGCATACATACCCTGAAACTACGGGGTATAACATTCTCCCCTCCTTAGAAACATTCGTCCCGAATGTTCCTTCTAGGTATCAAAACAAACAGGCGCCAGTATAGTCCTTACTGCTATACTTACGGAAACAACCATGCCACACCTGGTCACAACACAACAAGCGCACATACTTATCTCCAAGTCCACGAGGAATCACCTCTATCACAAAAACTCCTACTCGAGACCTAAAAAGATACTCCGCCGCCTACTCTTTACAAACGAATGATCACACCTATGCTCGTAATACATGCTCGTTCTTCCTTTACTCGTCGTGATACCACTTTTGTCACTTTGTCGCGAGCCTTGCTCCGACGACCCAACAAATGGTACCGGGCTGCTTGCGATCCCTGAGGATGTCGTACACTTCTTGTACGCTCGAACTCTTACCACCTTTCTGTTACCGCTTAGTTTCCAACTCTCGGGGTTACTATCTCTAACGTGGTCATCATTAACTGGGAACACTCTGGGTGGATTTCCGATGCTTTCCCGAACGTAACAATACGAAAGACCGGACGTACTGCCTCTTAAGTCGGACGGCAATGCTAACATATAGGCAACCTGGCCTAAACTTCACATGGACTCAAAAAGGCCCAAAGTAACACGGCTATGTTTCCTCTGTTTTCCAAAACTCGTCACACCCTATCCACAGTCTGCTGGAACAAACCTGAACCAACTATCGAACGCGCCAACATCGAACCAATCGATCGGCAACTTATACTTCCGCCCCTACAAGGCTTCCTAAGGCGACATCCGAATACTGAAATGGTAGCTATAATATATACTCAACAAGAGGCGAAGAGTCCTTACAGCTACTCCCGAAATCCAATCACTTGCCCGAGGGTGAATGCGACACTGAGATTCACCTGAGTTCCTAATCTTGCCTGGTAACTCTTCCAGAAAAGAAACAGCCGTAACTTGGACTCCCCTGTCAACCATAAGGTGAAGGTAGGCATCCCGTGCAGCCTTACAACCTTCCCGAAATAATCATCTCGCAACTTACTACCGAGTACACGGTTTGACTAAAAGATAAGACGGGCTGACCTCATCGGCACGACTCGGTCGAATGTATCCACGAACTCAGACGTTGGTTAACTAAACTTGGGCCTAACACCCTAGTGACCTACCACCGGCGGGACCACCAAAACCGACCCACCACCAAACAGGCCACGGGTCGACCCGCGTGGCCTCAACCCAACCCGGCAACGCGCAAACACTAGCTCCCTGATTCGGAACAATTTCACCAATCACGTTACGAAAACCTAGCGGTCTTCTACCCTCTTTCATTCCACATCTCTCAGGGACTTATCCCAAAATATATCTCACGTATACAATGCACTTCGATAAAGGGTCAAACATGAAATAATTCTTTTACCAAAGATGGCCTCGCCTCTAAGGTCTCTACGTACACATCCTAAGGCTCCCACTTTCTCTATCCCCCAATCTTTCCCGATTAACTACTCATGCTTCCCAATCACAGTTAACACAATGCTATCTGAAAATAATACTTAAGATATTCGCTACACATATAAATCTCTAAAGGGTTAAGGATATACCTGTATCTACGCGGCACTTCCCTTAGGTCGTTCTAATCAAACCCGCCCTGCTGGGCGCATAGCTGGGGAAGGTGATGAACTATCCACTGATCCTGAAGGCCGAGTCTCTACATCCGCACCACCCTTGGTCGGACAATTCCTCGCAAAATGGCCCTGCTGGTCGCAAACATAACAAGGCGACGGAAGAACGACACTCCCGTGATGACATCGACCACAACGGCACACCGAGGTGGGGTGGCCTCCTCAGCTTACACCTCCTCTCCGAACCACTGCATCCACAATCGTCTAGTAGGTGAGTCCTCGTGCTTGTATCCTTCCTCATAGAACATTCCTCGCCATATGGCTCGGCGGCCGCAATAAAAACAAGCACGATAAAAAGCGGCACTTCCGGGATGACACCGCCACTGTGAACACCGAGGAAAAGTGAACCACGTGGAGGACACTCTGCCTGGCGGGCGCATGTCTGTCTGCTGCTTGGCGATTCGCCTCGAGAGTTACCAAATGATCCTGCAATCGGGCCTCTTCGCTGCTCTCGGTCACTCTGCCGATCTCTACCTCTCTCGGCCACTGCACATAATCTGAGCATAAGCTTTGGCTCGTCCACGATGAAGAGCTACTCCTCAACCCTTCTTTAGATAAGCATCAATATCCTTGGAATACCGTACATAAAATACTCTGCGGCTGCCAAGTCCTTTGCTAGCAACAGGCCGTCTCCTTCCAATCCATATTTTACGCTCCAAGCCGTGGGCGAAAGTCCGGATGTCATGACCGCGATGGGAAGCTGCTTGCGTGTAAACTCTGCTTCTGGCGGCGTCTCGAACTCCGCGTGAAGCATCACCTCGGTGATGATTGGGCTGTGCCTCTAAATCTCGTACTTACTCGCGACTCGCCGGTGCCTTGCCTCTGGGCGAGTTACTGGCGCGGAGGCATCATCGGTAAAGGAAAGGAATACGTTAGAGGGTCCAACTTATAACACGGCTCTAAAGCACGATCTCGAGTGAGAAGAATGAAACCAATCCTAAATATCCTATAGCCTCACGATTATTGGTGTGGTGCACAACACAGATAATCAAGACTTACTAGATACGATGCGTAGACACTTTCCGAGGATTAATCGCTCGATACCACTTTTGTCACGACCGTTCGGGGCGTGATCGTGCCTTACCCAGGCACCCAAGTAGTCATACATCAGAGAAAAACCAGCGGAATATACAACAACCAAGATATGAAACAGTATAAATAAGACACGGTTTACGGAAAAAGTTGCCTTTCGGCATAATGTATATAAATAACCCAAAATGAGCGATTACATCCCAACCTTACAAATGTCTCTGCAGACCTCTAGAGTTTAAAACAACAATGGCGGGGCGGGGCCCGCCATACCTGAATACAAATATCTACAACGACGGGGACCGTACGAAATGCTAAGCTTAGGAGAAGCGGAGCTTTCCCAGCCTGGCGGTGATCCTAGAACGAGGATCAACGGTAGGAGTACCTTTACTGCGGCATGAACGGCCCGAAGAGGTCGATCTGGCAATTGGTACCAAGTATGTGGCGAAAATCGTAAATTAAATCATAGTAGTCTATCTAAGGCAGGAGACATATATGATAAGCCAAAACTACAGTTCACAATAAATAAGCAGTCATGTCAAGTCAGGGACTCATGCCCTCAAAGTCATCACAATAGAACCGTACGGGGTAAGTACGAAGGCATAGCCGACTACTAAAACCCACAGTACCAACAAAGTCATAAACTGTATCATGAGATCTGTCTAGGCGTCACATGATCAAAGCCGCCACTCGCCGCGATATCTAATGTGCGCATCTAGTCACGGAACTTCCGCGACTCGCGCATAGGCCAAGCAGATAGGCCCGCGAGGTATAACCCCGCATCGAGGGTAGCTACTCCCGGCGGCGTCTAGACTCGTCGTCCGCATGGCTACAAGAACCGCGTGACCACAAGGGCGCGTACTAACTGGAACTCCGCGATTCGCATAGGCCATCTGAGACTGCATAAGGTATTCTCGAATCATAGGTCCATCGACCGCTGAGTCTACCCGCGTCGGAGCGGCTTAACCGGAGTTATGAATGATATAATATCAACATAACCGCTTATTGCTAAACAACATAAGCACAACAAGGAAAAACCCCTTTACACAAATATCACAAGATACTAACTCACGTAGCATCCTAACATGTTTACTTATCAAGTCAACAAGAAAATATTACAAGACTATCACAAATCAATACAATCAAGTTATTCACACAAGGTACTTTCTACATTATGTTAACAAGTTCGGGTTGTTAGCCCCAAAGTACTTCATGTATTACTCTTTTAAAAGATCCGTTTCTTTTTCAAAAGTCACACAATACCCGTAGTATAAAAATATAGTAATTATCTAATGAAGTACATTAAAACACTTCTCCTTGAAAAAAATCAAGTAACAACATTCTCTTCCTAACGTTCAAGTTTGCCTAATTTCAATTACTCAAGTTTCTCATTTTCGAAAGGGTTTGTAGTTCATAGTTTTAATCCTTTAAAACAATTTGGGAAACATATACCTTATGTGTGAGTAGTTTATTATTGTTCATAACAATCTTATTACAGCAGCCATGATCTAGGAAATGTAATATCATTTTGTCTCATCTTAAATCCTATGCAGATGGAAGTTTCTCTTGGTTTAAATACATTATTAGTCAAACATTTTCCCTTTTATTAGCGGCTAACGTGGTTTGTTCAACATTCATTCGATTTCGAAATCAAGAAACATTATTCCTTTTATCACTCTTAAGCCGTTATACCTAACTTCCCATAAACCTAGTATAACTCTTAAGCTTTTAAAACCAAGTGTTACTCTTCTTTCAAAAAAAGGGTTTCTTAATTCTTTTGAACCACTTCAGATTCTTATTATTCAAGCTTAAGTCCGAAGACATTGCCGTAATTATTATTCAGGCTTAAGTCCGAAGACATTGCCGTAATTATTATTCAGGCTTAAGTCCGAAGACATTGCCGTAATTATTATTCAGTTAACACACGTACGTCTACAGTACTATATACATATTCTTTAAAATATCATGCGCAAGAGGATAGGAAGAATCACATACCTTCTCATGGAAACCACTTGCCAAGTTGAATATGTCGCGCGCAGAGTATCGACCTATATCAGTCAAATATGTCTATCAACGTCTAGACTGTACTGTATAAAGCTCTAAACAGAGGGTTCGCTATTCTATGGACATTTGGGCAGCACTTCCCTACCCGGTGAGCTACTCAAGTCTACTGTGAAAACAGTCATATGTAAAATCTGATTCTATATTTCTTCTTTTAAGCCCTTCTACCGTGATAACGATTCAATTCTATTACGCAATACCCTTCTAAGTATTTAATACTTATTCCTATACTTCTACAGTATATACACTCTAATTACAAAAGGAAGATAAGGTTAATTACCTCGGTAAGCCCAATAATATCCTAGATAAAAGTCGCGCCTGAGCAAGGTTTAGCTCCTAAGTTGTGCGCTCCGGTAGCTCCAAGAAAACCTTAGACGTTCTTCACAACTTCTACTACGGACTAAGGGATTTGGGCTAGGGTAATTTTGGCATTATAACAATACTAGTAGGCAACTTTTCTCCCCAGGGAGGGGGGTAGGTTTCGGCTAGGCTAGGGGGGGGTTGCCTCGGCCAAGGGCCACTTAGGCTAGAGGAGAGGGTGTTTGGACGAAAACTTAACAAGAGAAGGGAGGAATTTCAAGACTTGGAAAGCTTGTTTGTGGATGAAGAACTCTTCATCTTAAGGGGTATTTATAGGTCAAGACATGGACAACCAAGGGCAAGATGGTGCCAAGTGCAAGGCAAGTGTAGGGTGAGGATTTAGGCAAGTGTCCTTGGCCAACTTGCACACAAAATATCCTACCAACTACTTGACAAAAATTGTCATCCAATTGGCCTCAATGCGTGTAACATCCATCAATGAGAGGGTGACAAGTGTCGCCTCTCGTTGGTCCAAAATGTTTCGATCTCTCGGAAAAATTCGCAAAAATTAGAAATGACATAGCGAATTTATCCTACGCGAGTTGTGTAAAACGTTTCGTCAAAAACGACTCTAGCGGGTGTTGTGTACAAAGTGGAATTCGTCCAGCCAACTAGGGGGTGACACGTGTCGCCTCCTACTCGTCCAAAATATTTCATCTTAGAAAATATCCACAATGGCCAAAATCTCGAAAACAAAGTGGGCCCACAAAAGTAAATTTCTCCGTGGGCCCACGTGACCATTTCCGAAAATAAAATTCCATAATTCTCTAAAATTCCAAGAAGTCCGAATACCAAATCTGGGAATCCAATTCCCATTAACGAATCTTTTTCCTTCACAAAAACCGGAAACTTTTCCGTGGAAAATCACCTCTTTCTTCCATTCCAATTCCAATGTCGTATTCTCGTACGTACGTCCTCGCATACATACCCTGAAACTACGGGGTATAACAGCTCCACTCTAATCATAAGTCTGCCCTGCAGGGCGCATAACTGTAGAAGGCGATGAACACGCGCGATCCGGTGGCTGCGCTGCCGTACCTCTCTATAAGCACGATCTCTCGTCACATGGCCGGCGGCGCAGTGAAACAAGCACCGATAAAAGATGACATTCCCGGGATGATGTTTGCCACATCGTGCACCGAGGGGACATGAATCCCGGCTAGCACTCACGTATACACGTGAACGAAGCCACGGAGCTCGACCGGCTCGAATACCTGAGCGTCCCAAGGCGGGGACCACTCTGTACTGGTGGAGGTACATAACTAGACTGCTGCTGAGGCGGTCCGCCTCGAAAGTTACCAAAGGACCTGCTGTTCGGCCTCTTCGCGATCTCGGTCATTCCGTCGACCTCTCCGTGCCTCACATCCTAGTGCGTGAGCTTGCGTGCGGGCAATGTCCATGCGGTGAAAGAGCTACACCGCATAAGCCTCGCCAAGTAATCGTCGGCCCGGTGGCGTAGCGGTGTACTCTGTCCTCCATATCCGCTACTCTGGCGGGAACATACCGAGCTAATGAGTCGAACTCCACATTGTACTCTCTAACCGTCGCGCGCCCCGCCTCAACGTCAAATATCTCGGCCCGAGCCCTCTCATACGTGGAGGCAAGAAATGTGCAAGAAATGCCCTCGAGAACTCGTCCCAAAGCTGCTGGAAGTGCATGTTCTTCGGGACAGCTCCCACGAATCAAACTATCAAGCTGCGGTATCACGCGGTGATGCGAACCCAATACCACCGACTACGCCTGCGAGGCTCGATCACTCTCATGATCCATTGTAGCTGTCGGATAAACTCACGAGGGTCGTCCTCGGCTCGATCCATAGAACACGGAGGCTACAACTCGGGAAGTCACGTAGCCTCAGTATGCGCTCGGGGTGTACTACGGGTGCTCTTGAAATGGCTGCTGCATCCGACCTATCTCATATCGGCCACGACCGCGGCGATGGCCATCTCTCCTTGTACCCATCTCATCGGCTCGGTGTGGGGTGGAGGCTCAGTCTTGTAGTCTCAGCCCCACCGCTGCGGCTCTAAACTTCTTTGGTCTTTGTGGCGTCGCGAAACCCGCCGTCGGAAATCTTGTCTCAGTCTTGGCCAGGGCTGCGCCCTCGTGCTCCTCGTATCTCACTAACAGCTCCTCGATTGCCTTGCCCACTGGGCACAGGTTGCCTTACGCGGAGGCATAGCGGTAAAGGAAAGGAATACGTCGGAGGGTCCATTTATCACACGGCTCTAAGGCACGATCTCGAGAATGAGAAGGATGGAAACCAATCCTAAATGTCCTGCGACCTCACGATTATAGATGTGGTGCACAACACACCGATAATCAAGACTCTACTAGACACGATGCGTAGACACTTTCGAGGACTAATCGCTCGATACCACTTTTGTCACGACCGAATCCGGGCGTGATCGTGCCTACCTGGGCACCCTAGTGATACAACATCAGAGAAAACCAGCGGAAAATAAAACACGAGTCATGAAACAAGAGATATAATAAGTAACAGGCCAACCAAAGCGATTTGCCCGGTATATACATAAAAACCCGAGCAGTTAACCTTTTACAAACCACCGCCACGGTGCCTACAGCACCTCTAAGATTTACAACAACTATGACGGACGGGGCCCGCCATACCACGAATGTATAAGCATCTACGGACTCGGTAACATACAAAAGATAAGCCTCGAAGAACGGAGCTTTCAATACTGAAAGGTGATCCTAAAGCGGGGATCGGCCGATGTACCTTTTACTGCGGCATGAACGCGGCCCGAAGGAGGTCGATCTAACAGTACCAAGTATGTGAAATCGTAAAATCGTAAATGAAATCATAATAGTCTATATAAAGCGGGAGACATGTATGATAACCAAACTACGATTCCACAACATAGAAGCGATCATGTCAAGTCGTGGACTCACGCCTAAAAGTCATCCCTCATGCCCGTGGAACTCCTTCCTCACTGCCGGCAGTCTAGGTACAAATCATGTGATACGTATAACAGGTCTCGGCCCGTCTTATGGACCCAATATAGAAAATGGTGGAATACATTCCCGGTTCATCCCATGAACCGGTAGTCGAGTGGAATACATTCCCGGATGAACCGGTAGTCAAGTGAAATACATTCCCGGATGAACCGGTCCTCAAGTGAAATACATTCCCGGATGAACCGGTCCTCAAGTGAAATACATTCCCGGATGAACCGGTAATCGAGTGAAATACATTCCCGGATGAACCGGTAATCAAGTGATATACATTCCCGGATGACCCGGTAGTCAAGTGATATACATTCCCGGATGAACCGGTAGTCGAGTAGAACACAGTACTTACACAACAAGGCTATCACACGTAACATGGTCAAGTTTCATAACAACAAGTATAAGCAAGTTACACACGACTCAAGGTACTTTCATTTTATATCAAAGTCCGGATTTTAACCTTAAAGTACTACGTCCGTTAAATTCCTTTTAAGATCCATTCCTTTTACAAAGGTCACCCGATACCCGTAGTATAAGATTTGAGTGACTAACATTGTTAAGTAAACCAAAATGCTTTCCTTTGTAAAATCAAGTGACAACCTTATTTTCCAAACGTTCAAGTTGCCTAATTTCGAATGCTCAAGTTTCTCATTTTAGAAAAAGGTTTCGTAGTTCATAGTTTTAAATCCTTTAAAACATAATTCTCCTTTAAACGTTTTGAGAAACCTATGTCTTATAAGTGAGTAGGTATTCTTGTTTATAATCAATCTTATTAAGCAGCCATGATCTAGGAAATGTAATATCATTTTGTCTCATCTTAGCTTCTATGCGGATGGAGGTTTCTACTGGTTTTAATAATACTTCTTTAGTCAATACATTTTCCTTTTATTAACGCTGCAGTGGTTTGTCGATACACATTCGATTTCAAATCAAAAACGTTCTTAAGCCGTTATACCTAACTTCCCATAAAGCTAGTATAACTCTTAAGCTTTCAAAACCCAAGTAATACTCATTCTTTCAAAACGATTCATAGATCTTTGAAATGCTTCAAGTTCTTTATTAACACATATCAAGCCGCTTATTATTCAAATCAGTTACCTTTTTAAAACCCACAAAGTATGTGCTTATCCACATAAAGCTATTATAACCAACTTCCCATAAAGCCGTTATAACACTTTATGTTTTAAATCAATCAAATACATTTAGCACATGTACGTCACCGTACTACATAGTTCACACATATCATGCTAGAAGAGATAGGAAGAGGTCCACATACCTCGCGACGATTGTCGACTAATAGCAAAACGCCCAAGTACCTCAAACCGCGGCTACTCCTTAAGCCAAGTGGATCACTCCACACGTAGTACTACAACCTATAGAGGCCACAAAGCGCCTATTAATACCTTTAGATCCCGACGAATATTCTACGTAAAATTCGCAAAGACTTCCCCGCAACAAACAGTAAATCTCCTCTCTATCGAGGCCGGCTACCAAGCCAACCAGTGGGGTTAACACGTCGACCGACGACGTGTACAATTCTACTACACGGCAATGCTACACAAGTCTACTGAATACACCTATGTAATTACTGATCAAATTTCTCTTATTTAAATTCAGCTTAAGTCGCAAGACATTGCCGTAAGTATTATTCAGGCTTAAGTCAAAAGACATTGCCGCACAATTATAATGTTCAGTTCTATATATAGTATACTTCAACTATATATTCCTACAACATGTAATTTCCAATTACAACATAAGGTCAAGAATGTTTACCTCGATAAGCCCAAAATTATCCGAGTTTATATGTCGTTCCTGAACAAGGTTTAGCTCCTACTCCGTGCGCTCCAAAACGCTCCAAGAAACCCTTAGAAGTGTCTACACAACTTCTACTTAATACTTCAACTAACAATGAAGATTTCCTTAGGGTTTCGTTTAGAGGCTAAGAGGAAGTATAATGGTATTTTCCAAGCCAGATAA
This sequence comes from Przewalskia tangutica, assembly GCA_029844215.1. Taxonomy (NCBI): domain Eukaryota; kingdom Viridiplantae; phylum Streptophyta; class Magnoliopsida; order Solanales; family Solanaceae; genus Przewalskia; species Przewalskia tangutica. The sequence goes on along the minus strand of CM056726.1, from coordinate 86,568,998 downwards.
GTATAACCTTGGAAAGTACAACAAGGTATTTGGGCTAAAGTATTTTGGACAAGATAACAATACTAGGAGAGTATTTCTATACCACAAAGGGGTATTATACGAAACAACTAGGCTAGGGGTACCCCACGGGCTAGCACCACTAGGAGGGGGATACTTTCGGCCAGGGCCTTCTCAAAGGGGAGGGTGTGGCGGACGACTACTACAAGGAGAGGGAGGAGATTTCAAGACTTAGGCACATTTTTGGATGAAGAACTCTTCAAGCTTAGGGGGGTATTTATAGGTCAAGCCATGGCCAACCAATGGCCAAGATGAAGACAAGTGTGGTGCAAGTGTAGGGTTAGATTTCCACCATGTGTACCTTATCCATCTACCACACAACTTGCACAAAAATATCCTACCAACAAAAGCCCTCTTTTTCGTCAACCATTGCCGCCCCATTTGTTCCAATGTGAGGGTGACACATGTCACCCTCCCGTTGGTCCACAATGTTTCGTCTCTCGGAAAAATCCGCAAAAATTATAAATGACATAGCCGGAATTTTCCCAACAAAAGCTGTGGAAACGTTTCGTCGAAAAACGACTCTAATCGGGTGTTGTGTACAAATTTCGAAACTTGCCTAACTTAAGGCTCAAATTTTCTACGTACGTCCTCACGTACATACTCTGAAAATACGGGGTATAACAACAACAATATATAATCTTATAACACTTAAGAGACAAGATTATTACCTCAATGATTCTTAGTCCAACTTCAAATCCGAAGTCGCTCCTTAGCAACTTAGAGCCTCTTCTAGACACTTCAATCCACTACTTGAGACCCTTAGAACAACACCAACAAATTTCCTTCAATCTTCCAAACAAAACCTAGAAAAGCAACTAGGTTTTCACCTTGCGACTAATACTAAAACTATATTTTTCCGGGATTTTTCTATTGAGATATCCTTACAATACACTCATGAACCTTGGTTTAAAGTGTGGAGCTAAATGGACAACAAACAAATTTTTTTCTTGTTGGAAGCTAGCAAACCCGAGAGCACCCTAATGTGTTCTTCAAATTCTTGAAAAATTTTCTAAGTGTTAAAGTTAGTCTTGCTACTAGTACTACTATATAGCACAATGGAGGGTCAAGATATGTACAAATGTGTGGCTTGGATGAGATTCTATTAAATATCAAGACTAGTGGTCCCATTGACTAAGTCAATTTCCTCACAACCCCGACATACCAATAATGCCACACATGGCCACATAATAGCATTTAAGCAAAATAAACACTTCAATTAAAACTTGGCAAGTAAGGGAAAATGAATTACCTGAAGGTGTAGGGAATAAGTGAGGATATTTCCTCAACATGTCCTCCTCCGCTTCCCAAGTCATCTCCTCCCGGTTATCATTCCTCCACAAGACTTTGACGGAAGCCACATCTTTGGTCTGCAGTCGCCTGACCTGGCGATCGAGTATCGCTATGGGACTCTCCTCATACGATAACCCCTCTGTCACCTGGACCTCACTAGCAGGGAAAACTCTCGATGGATCTCTGATACACTTCCGCAACATAGAAATATGGTAGACCGGATGTACCGCCTCTAACTCTGATGACAGATCCAACTCATAGGCAACCTTGCCTACTCGACGGACGATCTGGTAGGGCCCAATGTACCTTGGGTGATACCTTCATGAAGACAGGTCTGAATCTCATCACACCCTTCATGGGTGATACCTTCAGGAAGACCCAATCGTCTACCTGAAACTCCAAATGCCGACATCGATTATCCGCATATGACTTCTGCCGACTCTGAGCTGCTAACAGTCTCTCCTGGATAAGCTTCACCTTATCCACAGCCTGCTGAACCAAGTCCGCCAACTAATCGCACTCGCCCACGCCGAACCAACCAATCGGCGACCAGACTTCCGCCATACAATGCCTCGTATGGCGCCATCTCAGATACTGGAATGGTAGCCGTTGTTATAAGCAACTCCACAAGAGGCAAATGATCCTCCCACTACCTCGAAATCAATCACGCAGCTCGCAGATATCCTTAAGTGTCCGATAGTACGCTCGCCCGCCCGCCACACCGAGGATGAAATGTCAGATCGAGACTCACTGTGTCCCTAATCCCTTCCGAAAGACCTCCGAAGTTAGCCATAAACCGGGCTCTCTATCTCGATATAATCGACAGGGGACACCGCGACCTCACAATCTCTCCGATGTACAATCCGCATAGTCCTCACGAAAACGCCGCCCGATCGAAGGAAATGGGCTGATTTCACACCACAACAATAACCCAAATGGAGTCGCATTTCCTCCGAGTACGAGGTAACCTCAGAACAAAGTCCATGTTGATCACCTCCCACTTCCAAGTCGGAATCTCAATAGCTCGCAATAATCCATTGGGCCTCGTGCTCGACCTGACTCGCCGGGCAATTAGGACATCAGGTAACAAAACTCGCCACGCCCTCTTCGTGCCATCCCACCAATACAAACATCCGAGGTCATGGTACATCTTGGTCGACCCGGTTGAATAGAATAACGAGCACCGTGTGCCTCCCAAAATCACGACGAAGTCTCGCCACATCGGGAACACACAACCGGCCCTCAAATCTTAGCACCCCATCAGGCGCTACCTCGAATAGACTCTTCTCCTCCCGAAGAGCTGCATCTCGATACCATACTAACACTGGGTCCTCAAACTGTCACCTCTTCACCTCATCAACGATGGAAGACTCGGCAACCTCACGAACCCGTACCCCACTATCGTCGGTATCGATCAATCGAACCCCAAGGCTTGCTAGCTGGTGGATCTGACGGACCATGTCCTGTCTCTCCGCTGTACCTGGCTGCACTCCCATCGATCTACGACTCAAGGCATCAGCAACCACGTTGGCTTTCCCCGGGTGGTATAGAATATCAACATCATAATCTTTCAACAACTCTAACCACCGTCTCGCCGCAAGTTCACCTCTCGCTCGAAGATATACCGAGGCTCTTGTGGTCTCATATAAATATCCACATGAACCCCATACAAATAGTGTCTCCAAATCTTCAAGGCATGAATAATCGCGCCAACTCTAAGTCGTGGGTAGGGTAATTCTCTCATGCTTCCAGAATCGCCGGGAAGCATAGGCTATAACCTTGCCGTGCTGCATCAAAACACACCCTAGCCCGATACCCGAGGCATCACAATAGATCACGTACCCGTCTAACCCCTCAGGAAGAGTAAGAACTGGAGTCGTAGTCAACTTTTTCTTCAGCAACTGGAAACCCTTCTCGCAAGCCTCTGTCCACTGGAACTTGGCTGCCTTCTGAGTCAGCCTAGTCAACGGTGTTGAAATCGAAGCAAACTGCTCCACAAACCTACGATAATAACTCGCCAAACTAAGAAATCGCGCACTCGGTCGGAGTAGTAGGTCTCGGCCAAGATTTGACTGCCTCAATCTTTGTCGTATCCACCTGAACACCATCATCCCCAATAATGTGCCCCAGGAATGCCACTGAGGCCAACCAAAACTCACACTTGGAGAACTTGGCGAATAACTGCCGGCTCCGGAGGACCCCAAGTACCGTCCTCAAGTGATCTGCATGTTCCTGCTCTGAACGCGAATAAACCAGGATGTCATCAATGAATACTATCACAAATGTATCCAAAAATGGCTAGAACACCCGGTTCATCAAATCCATAAATACCTCTGGAGCGGTGGTCAAACCGAAAGACATAACCCTGAACTCATAGTGCCCATACCGGGTCCTGAATGCAGTCTTTGGGATGTCTGCCTCTCGAACTCACACCTGATGATAACTAGACCACAAGTCTATCTTGGAGAAACACATCGCACCCTACAACTGGTCAAACAAGTCATCAATCCTGGGGAGGGGGTACCTATTTGTTACATCCCGTAAGTCCAGGACATGTATAAGAGAAAGTACGTAAGGAACACAAGACTTGGAAATTAGTGCGAAAGGAAGAATTGTTTTTCCGACGGAAAAATCTTCTGAACGTCGGAAAGGAAAAATGTTCGTTGTTGAGAATTGAATTCTCAAAATGCATTATTTGAGGAATATGGAACTTATTAACATTATGGAAATTTATTTTTACGGATTTGGTCATGTGGGGCCCACCCGAGGAATTTTATGTTTTGTGGGGCCATGAGGGTTACGGAATTTTATGGACGAATGAGAGGGCGACACATGGCACCCCCACACTTGGTCTTGGTCTAATTTTGCAAGGCTAAAATGGTCATTGACCATGGTGGAAGATAAGTCTTGCTAAGCTTGAGATTGTTGACCAAGTCAACTTGCCACTTGTGTTTAATCCTAGTGAAACTCATCCTAGCCACTCATGTGTTGTAATCTAAGCCCTCCAATATGTTTTATATACTACTCTAGTGCAAGACAAGCTCTTGAAACACTTAGAGAAAATATCACAACACTCTTGTTCTTCAAGTTGCTCTCGGCTTTAGAGTTTTTCCAACAAGAAAATTTTGTAGTTTTGATCCATAATTCACAAGACTTAAACCCAATGTCCCTAAGGGTATTGTAAGGATATCTCAATAGAAAGATTTCAGAAAAATGACGTTTTCGTATTAGTCGCAAGGCGGAAACTTAAGGAGTTCTTCAACTTTGAAGTTGGAACTTGAAGATGGGTTCCTCATAAGCTTCTAAGGAGTGCTTGGAGCAGATTGGAACATAAGGAAAGGAGCTAATAATTGCTAAGGCGCGACTTTGAATCTTGGAATTTTTAAGGGCTTATAAAGGTATAATTTTGTCGTTTTAGTAATTAAGTTTGCTTATAATTGTAGTTATGGATATTAGCAAGCATGAGGTATATATTGTGTAGTTGTATAAGTATATTGGCTATTGGAACCCTAATCCGAAACTAGCATGTTTAGCCTTAAGATTACAATTCAAGTCGATTATTAGTTTAAGTCGTCGCATGTTGTATAAAGAAGGAAATTGTAGTTGTTGAAGTTGTTTATGACTATATAACATGTTAGACCTTAGAACTTGGAATTGGAAAAGGATTGGAAAAGGACTTGTGTTGTGTTATTGTTGGCCGAGAATGGCTTGTGGGTATTAAACTACTTCAGATTAATCAGGGGCGGAATTTTACACGTATTGTAAGGCGTGTAATCCTCTTTGTTTGGTTGTTGTTTTGAGCCTTAAATGTGGCGTGTTGGTTATTGTATTCGGCCTTAAAAAATGTGGCAAAGTGAGTAGAAACAAAGGAAGTGCTGCCCGATTTTTCGTAGAATTAGAGACCGTATACTTAGTATTATTCTACGTTAGAGACTAGAAGTTGATAGTCATGTTGTGACCATTATAGGTTGACAATGCTACGTTCGGCGTATTTGGCTTAGCTTGTGGATTTAGCCGAAAAGGTATGTGAACTATCTCCTTTTCTAGCATGATTCCTTAAGATAAAGAAAGTACGTCCTACTCCTTAAATGATCCATTCCTTGGTTGTATTTGGATTGCCTAAAATAGAATTTGTTCTATGTACTTCCTTGATTGTACTTTGATGTTTAATTGTAAGTTGTATAATCCAATTCCTTAGTGAAGTTAGGATTCTTAAAAGTGAAGGTATTTTTACTTAAAGTACATAGAGTCTTGAAAAGGAAGGGGTTTCCAAATCTTTTGGCTAGTGCCTTAGTTCCAAAACCTAAGGGTTGTTATAATGACTTTAGGGGAGTCAAATGAGTGATTTACTTAATTGTTTTAAAAGAGGAGAAATGACATGATTTAAGAGAAGAAACTTGTTTTCTAAATATTAAGAGACTTGAAGTATTTTGGAAAGTTAAGAGCTTGATTTGTAAGTATGTGATACTTGGTTTTAAGTATAAGTCTCTTGGGTATAAAAGGATTGGATATGTCTAAAACCATAAAGGGTTATAACGACTTTATGGAAAGTTGGTTATAACGGCTTTATGGAAGGTCAAGAAAGTTGTCTATTTTGATTAATGGGCATAAATTGCCTAGATGGTGAAAATTTGAAGTTACTTGATCTCAAGCTTTGAAATGAGTTCTCTAAAAGTGTAGTAACTTACTTTGAAAAATAGACACACCTTGATACTACGGGTGTTAGTATCTTGGGATTTTACATAAAAGGAGTCTTTGGAAAAGAATGTACGTACGTAGTACTTTGGCTTGTTTAATTGAGAATTATTCTATGTATGCCTTGATAAGTACTTTGTCTTGTTTAATTGAGAATTATTCTATGTGTGCCTTGTTAAGTACTTTGGCTTGTTTAATTGAGAATTGCCAATGTGTGCTGGTGATAGCATTTGAGTACAAGTATTATGATTTATTACGTTGCCGCGACTCTCGGTTAGAGGGTCGGCTGCCTTGTTGTAAGTTTACTTGGACGTACCGACAGTGAGGTGGGATTCCACGGGTATGCTTCCATTATTTGTGTTATCCCATGGTCATGCTTATACGATGTGGGATTCCGGGGCATGCGACCACGAGGGATACTCCTTGGACATGCTTATACGATGTGGGATTCCGGGGCATGTGACCAGGAGCGGGTTTGATTCCCGGATTTGTTTGTATTACCCCATGGTCATTCTTATACGATGTGGGATTCCGGGGCATGCGACCACGAGGGATACTCCTTGGACATGCTTATACGATATGGGATTCCGGGGCATGTGACCAGGAACGGGTTTGATTCCCGGATTGTTTGTATTACCCCATGGTCATGCTTATACGATGTGGGATTCCGGGGCATGCGACCACGAGGGATACTCCTTGGACATGCTTATACGATGTGGGATTTCGGGGCATGTGACCAGGAGCGGGTTTGATTCCCGGATTTGTTTGTATTACCCCATGGTCATGCTTATACGATGTGGGATTCCGGGGCATGCGACCACGAGGGATACTCCTTAGACATGCTTATACGATGTGGGATTCCGGAGTATGTGACCAGGAGCGGGTTTGATTCCCGAATTTGTTTGTATTACCCCATGGTCATGCTTATACGATGTGGGATTCCGGGGCATGCGACCACGAGGGATACTCTTTGGATATGCTTATTGGTGTTATATTATATCATGGACTGCCGGCAGTGAGGAAAGATTCCACGGGCATGATTGATATTATGGGCGTGAGACCCATAGTTATATTTGAGTAGTGACTTTGAGGGCATGCGTCCCTGACTTGATATGACTGCTTATGTATTGTAATCGTAGGTTGCTATCATACATGTCTCCTATTTTGTTTAGATCGTTATGATTTCATTACTGATTTCATCGCTTCACATACTTGGTACATTCTTCGCATCGACCTCCTTCGGGGCCGCTCATGCCGCAGTTTAGGTACTAGATTTGGTTATCTGCAGGTGTAGGACCCTGCTCAGAGTTTTTAGATAGCTCCATTTGTTCAGGAGTTATCATTTTGGTATAGTTCTTTCAGTACAGGCTTTTGTACGGTTATGGGTACGGCGGGGCCTTGTCCCGTCATATTTCAGTAACTCTTAGAGGTCTGTATTCATATGTTGGATTGGACTCATGTACGGTGTAGTGTCTTTTGTTTATGTATATTATATGACAGCCTTGTCGGCTTTGCCCTTGTGCGTAAGTTGGTTTTAAAAAAAATGAGGTGTTATTTAATTTCCGCAGTTTACTTAGTGGTTAAGGTAGAAGGGTGCCTGTGTAGGGCACGACCACGCCCGGTTCGGGGCGTGACAGAGTGGTATCAGAGCAGTCAGTCCTCGGAATGTCTACAGACCGTGTCTAGTAGAGTCTTGATTATCGGTGTGTTACGCGCCACACCCATAAGCAGGAGGCTACAGGACATTTAAGAGTTGGTTTCTATTCTTCTCACTCTAAGATCGTGCCATAGAGCTGTGTTAGTAAGATAATTCCTCTCTGACGTGATTTTGTGTTACAGTTATGCCTCCAAGGAGGGCAACAGCCGCCCAGAAGGGCAAAGGAGTAGCAGGAGCTACTAGTCAGACTCAGAGAGTTGATAGGGCGTATGCCTGTGGTATACCTGGATGTTGTTCGCAGATTGGCGAGTTCTTCGCGAGTTTTGAGACCCCAAAGACTGCAGAGCCTCCAGCTTTCGATAGAGAAGACTATAGGGTCATGAGGGAAGCAGTTAGGTTATTGACCAAGATAGCGGTGCTACAGTTTCATCAGCAGGAGGTTATTCGGCCAGTACAGACAGGTGTACAGAGGGTAGAGGGCTAACGCGGAGATCAACGTAAGAGGGCTAGACCGGTTGGTTATCCCGGTGAGTTTTTGGACGAGCAGCCTCAGCAGCGAGTGAGATATTCGTCCCAGCCTACCCAGTACATACCCCCGCAACTCACAGGGGGGATATTGGACCCCACGAGGTATTTAGGAGCCGGTCCAAGCTCTAAGGGTCTAGGTTCTCAGAGGAGCAGAGGACTTTCTCGGTCGAGGCCATCTATTCCTCAGTGTATCAGATGTGGTAAGCGTCATTCGGGGAAATGCCGTTATGGCATAGATGTTTGTTATTATTGTGATCGTCCGGGCCACAAGAAGTGGGAATGTCCTGTTAGAAAGAGCACCGGTAAGGTGGCTCAGCCTATGAGGCCGATGGTTGGTTACCTTTCCTCCACAATGTCGTCCCCTGCAAGGTGGTGTTGGATGTCACCATGCGGGGTCAGGGTGGAGTTTATAGTTCTGGCGGTCCTTCGAACCGCAGAGATGATGTGACTACGGGGCAGGATCAAGAAGCGGCATCGCATGGTGGTACAGGTATATTTCGATTCTTTTGAATCATACGTGCATTGATAGATTCAGATTTCGCCCTAGCAAATATGTTTTCCCTTTGCTGCTAGCAGTTGTAAGTGATGTTACCCCAGAGGTATGGATACCTTGATTAGTAAAAGTGAGAGGTTAAGAATATTGACAAGAATGGTAAGTGAACTGAGACTATAGTTGTGTAGAGTTCACACGTAGTAATTGCCCCATAACAGTGTAAGACCTATAGGGAAGATTGTACAGTAGAAATACTTTGGCTTATGTGACGAAACTCTAGTGAATAGAGGGGGGGATAGGGTGAGAAGTACCTTGAGATAAGAGAGAGATTTATTTCAGACTAAGAATGAGAAGTTAAGTGTGACGATGGATCGGGTTATGGACTCCTTTCGGGTCAACCGGTTGTATGGAATGGGGTGATGTCAGTTGGTAATGGTCCTGCTATGTGATAGGGTCACGAGGGTACAAGGCCCAAGTCTAGTTGATCGTTGTACGAGTTCGTGGATGCGTTCCACCGGAATCAGGTCGTAAGGACCGAGAAGAGCCTTAGCGGAAATTCAAGTAGCATAATGGCCAAGTTTGGATAGTAACTCCAAGGATTGGAGAACAGGAACAATATTTGAAATTTTGTACGTATGCTAAATAAGTTTGAATGTACGAGAAAGTATGACAAGTAAGGAAAGAAAGGAACCTCTAAAGATCTTGTTTGTGATAAAACTGTAACCTTCGAGTTTTGTGAGAAGGGGTCGCGGACGGAAGGTCCATTGTTATGTCTACGTTTGTTGTGGTGGCCATGTGTGGCATCGTCGGTCTTGTGGAATATGGATTGATAGGCATAGTATAGATATTGTGTCGGAGTGTGTATAGCTTGAAAACCAACTAAGAACATTCGGGGACGAATGTTTCTAAGGGGGGAAGAATGTTACATCCCGTAAGTCCAGGACATGTATAAGAGAAAGTACGTAAGGAACACAAGACTTGGAAATTAGTGCGAAAGGAAGAATTGTTTTTCCGACGGAAAAATCTTCCGAACGTCGGAAAGGAAAAATGTTCGTTGTTGAGAATTGGATTCTCAAAATGCATTATTTGAGGAATATGGAACTTATTAACATTATGGAAATTTATTTTTACGGATTTGGTCATGTGGGGCCCACCCGAGGAATTTTACGTTTTGTGGGGCCCACGAGGGTTACGGAATTTTATGGACGAATGAGAGGGCGACACGTGGCACCCCCACACTTGGTCTTGGTCGAATTTTGCAAGGCTAAAATGGTCATTGACCATGGTGGAAGATAAGTCTTGCTAAGCTTGAGATTGTTGACCAAGTCAACTTGCCACTTGTGCTTAATCCTAGTGAAACTCATCCTAGCCACTCATGTGTTGTAATCTAAGCCCTCCAATATGTTTTATATACTACTCTAGTGCAAGACAAGCTCTTGAAACACTTAGAAAAAATATCACAACACTCTTGTTCTTCAAGTTGCTCTCGGCTTTAGAGTTTTTCCAACAAGAAAATTTTGTAGTTTTGATCTATAATTCACAAGACTTAAACCCAATGTCCCTAAGGGTATTGCAAGGATATCTCAATAGAAAGATTTTGGAAAAACGACGTTTTCATATTAGTCGCAAGGCGGAAACTTAAGGAGTTCTTCAACTTTGAAGTTGGAACTTGAAGATGGGTTCCTCATAGGCTTCTAAGGAGTGCTTGGAGCGGATTGGAACATAAGGAAAGGAGCTAAGAATTGCTAAGACGCGACTTTGAATCTTGGAATTTTTAAGGGCTTATAAAGGTATAATTTTGTCGTTTTAGTAATTAAGTTTGCTTATAATTGTAGTTATGGATATTAGCAAGCATGAGGTATATATTGTGTAGTTGGATAAGTATATTGGCTATTGGAACCCTAATCCGAAACTGGCATGTTTAGCCTTAAGATTACAATTCAAGTCGATTATTAGTTTAAGTCGTCGCATGTTGTATAAAGAAGGAAATTGTAGTTGTTGAAGTTGTTTATGACTATATAACATGTTAGACCTTAGAACTTGGAATTGGAAAAGGATTGGAAAAGGACTTGTGTTGTGTTATTGTTGGCCGAGAATGGCTTGTGGGTATTAAACTACTTCGTATTAATTGTGGGGCGGAATTTTACACGTATTGTAAGGCGTGTAATCCCCTTTGTTTGGTTGTTGTTTTGACCCTTAAATGTGGCGTGTTGGTTATTGTATTCGGCCTTAAAAAGGTGGCAAAGTGAGTAGAAACAAAGGAAGTGCAGCCCGATTTTCCGTAGAATTAGAGATCGTATACTTAGTATTATTCTACGTTAGAGACTAGAAGTTGATAGTCATGTTGTGACCATTATAGGTTGACAATGCTACGTTCGGCGTATTCGGCTTAGCTTGTGGATTTAGCCGAAAAGGTATGTGAACTATCTCCTCTTCTAGCATGATTCCTTAAGATAAAGAAAGTACGTCCTACTCCTTAAATGATCCATTCCTTGGTTGTATTTGGATTGCCTAAAATAGAATTTGTTCTATGTACTTCCTTGATTGTACTTTGATGTTTAATTGTAAGTTGTATAATCCAATTCCTTAGTGAAGTTAGGATTCTTAAAAGGGAAGGTATTTTTACTTAAAGTACATAGAGTCTTGAAAAGGAAGGGGTTTCCAAATCTTTTGGCTAGTGCCTTAGTTCCAAAACCTAAGGGTTGTTATAATGACTTTAGGGGAGTCAAAGGAGTGATTTACTTAATTGTTTTAAAAGAGAAGAAATGACATGATTTAAGAGAAGAAACTTGTTTTCTAAATATTAAGAGACTTGAAGTATTTTGGAAAGTTAAGAGCTTGATTTTTAAGTATGTGATACTTGGTTTTAAGTATAAGTCTCTTGGGTATAAAAGGATTGGATATGTCTAAAACCATAAAGGGTTATAACGGCTTTATGGGAAGTTGGTTATAACGGCTTTATGGAAGGTCAAGAAAGTTGTCTATTTTGATTAATGGGCATAAATTGCCTAGATGGTGAAAATTTGAAGTTACTTGATCTCAATCTTTGAAATGAGTTCTCTAAAAGTGTAGTAACTTACTTTGAAAAATAGACACACCTTGATACTACGGGTGTTAGTATCTTGTGATTTTACATAAAAGGAGTCTTTGGAAAAGAATGTACGTACGTAGTACTTTGGCTTGTTTAATTGAGAATTATTCTATGTATGCCTTGATAAGTACTTTGGCTTGTTTAATTGAGAATTATTCTATGTGTGCCTTGTTAAGTACTTTGGCTTGTTTAATTGAGAATTGCCAATGTGTGCTGGTGATAGCATTTGAGTGCAAGTATTATGTTTTATTACGTTGCCGCGACTCTCGGTTGGAGGGTCGGCTGCCTTGTTGTAAGTTTACTTGGACATACTGACAGTGAGGTGGGATTCCACAGGTATGCTTCCATTATTTGTGTTACCCCATGGTCATGCTTATACGATGTGGGATTCCGGGGCATGCGACCACGAGGGATACCCTCGACATGCTTATACGATGTGGGATTCCGGGGCATGTGACCAGGAGCGGGTTTGATTCCCGGATTTGTTTGTATTACCCCATGGTCATGCTTATACGATGTGGGATTTCGAGGCATGCGACCACGAGGGATACTCCTTGGACATGCTTATACGATGTGGGATTCCGGGGCATGTGACCAGGAGCGGGTTTGATTCCCGGATTTGTTTGTATTACCTCATGGTCGTGCTTATACGATGTGGGATTCCGGGGCATGCGACCACGAGGGATACTCCTTGGACATGCTTATACGATGTGGGATTCCGGGGCATGTGACCAGGAGCGGGTTTGATTCCCGGATTTGTTTGTATTACCCCATGGTCATGCTTATACGATGTGGGATTCCGGGGCATGCGACCACGAGGGATACTCCTTGGACATGCTTATACGATGTGGGATTCCGGCATGTGACCACGAGCGGTTTGATTCGGATTTGTTTGTATTACCCTACGGTCATGCTTATACGATGTGGGATTCCGGCATGCGACCACGAGGATACTCTGGATATGCTTATTGTGTTATATTATATCGCCGGATCGCGGTGAGGAAAGATACCACGCATGATTGATATTATGGTCGTGAGACCCATATTTATATTTGAGTTGTGACTTTGGGCACGCGCCCACGACTTGATATGACCGCTTATGTATTGTATTTTAGGTTGGCTATCATACATGTCTCCTGTTTTGTTTAGACTGTTATGATTTCATTACAGTACTTACTGTTTCACATACTTGGTACATTCTTCGTACTGACCTCCTTCGGGGGGCTGCGTTCATGCCGCAGGTTTAGGTACGCAGTTTGGTGATCTGCAGGTGTAGGACCCTGCTCAGAGTTTTTGGATAGCTCCATTTGTTCAGGAGTTATCATTTTGGTATAGTTCTTTCAGTACAGGCTTTTGTACGGTTATGGGTACGGCGGGGCCTTGTCCCGTCATATTTCAGTAAAACTCTTAGAGGTCTGTATTCATATGTGGGATTGGACTCATGTACGGTGTAGTGTCTTTTGTTTATGTATATTATATGGCAGCCTTGTCGGCTTTGCCCTTGTGCGTAAGTTGGTTTTAAAAAAAAATGAGGTGTTATTTAATTTCCGCAGTTTACTTAGTTGTTAAGGTAGCGGTGCCTGTGTAGGCACCACCACGCCCGGGTTCAGGGCGTGACACTATTTTTGATGGTTACGTTATTCAGCTGCCTGTAATCAACACACATACGCAGCTTCCCATCCTTCTTCTTCACAAACAAAACTGGCGCTCCCCAGGGAGAAACACTAGGCCTGATAAAGCCCTTTTCCAGCAAATCTTTCAGCTGGTCCTTCAACTCCCTCAACTCAAAGAAAGCCATCCTGTATGGCGGAATAGAAATAGGTCGAGTGTCTGGCAACGTATCAATACAAAACTCAATCTCCCTCTCAGGAGGGATACCCGGAAGATCGTCTGGGAACACATCCGAAACTCCTAACCATCGCACGATCAAGAATCGAACCACACCTGTATCAAATACCCGAACCAGATGATAGATGTACCCTTTCTGCACCATCTTCCTAGCCTTGAGGTAAGAAATAAACCTACCCCTCGGCGACGCTGTGTTGCCCTTCCACTCGATAACTGGCTCGCCAGGAAACTGGAACCGAACCAACCTTCCTCTACAGTTATCGTTGGCATAACAAGAAGCCAACCAGTCCATACCCATAATGACATCAAAATCTGTCATCTCCAACTCTATCAAGTCTGCAAGGGTCTGACGACTGTAAATAAACACCGGACAACCTCTATACACCCGCTCAGCTAACACCGAATCACCCACTGGCGTAGCTACCTCAAAAGGCTCTATCGACACCGGCTCTATCCCGATTCTACCCGCAATAAGAGGGGACACATAGGACAAGGTAGAACCTGGATCTATCAAAGCATATACGTCACAACATGAAATCAATAATGTACCTGTGACGACGTCAGGGGAAGCCTCCTGATCCTGGCGGCTGGCTAAGGAATAAATGCGGTTCTGTGGACCGCTAGAACTGGAACCACCACCACGACCTCTGCCGCGGCCTGCCGGTCCGTGAGCACCCTGCCCTCCGGGGCGCATAACCACAGAAGAAGAGGAAGACCCAGCAACTGATCCTGTCGGCTGCACCGTACCACCCATGCTGCCTCTAGACGGACAATCTCTCCTCAAATGGCCCTGCTGGCCACAAGAGTAACAAGCTCCCGGAGCCATGCGGCACTCGCCCTGGTGAGACCTACCGCATCGAGCACACTGAGATGTGGGTGGTCTCGATCGGTGACGGTTTCTGCCTCCCTGAAACCCCGAAGTCCTGGAGCCCTGACCTGCTCCTGAATGACCTGGCTGATCAGACCTCCTGCCAGAAAACCGTGAAGGAGCACTCTGTGCTGGCTGGAATGTGGACCTAGTCTGCTGCTGAGGTTGTCCGCCTCGAAAACTGCCCTGAGACCCTGCTGTCCTGGCCCTCTTTGTTACACTCCGTAGTTCCAGGGTATGTATGTGAGGACGTACATACGAGAATACGACAATAATATTGGAAAGGAAGAAAGATGTGATTTTTCGACGGAAAAATTTTCGAACTACGTGTAGGAAAGAGGTTTATTATTGAGAATTGGATTCTCAATTTTGGTATTTAAGACTTTAAGAACTTATAAGAATTATGGAATTTATATTTTGCGGATTTGGTCACGTGGGGCCCACCCGAGGAAATTTTACGTTTTGTGGGGCCCACGAGGGTTACGAAATTTTATGAACGAATGAGAGGGCAACACGTGGCACCCCCTCATATGGTCTTGGACGATTTAATGCAAGGATTGTATGGTCATTTGACCATTGTGGATGAAAGTCTTCAAGCTTGAGTGTATTGACCAAGTCAACTTGTCCACTTGGCCATTATCCATGTGATCTTCATCCTAGCCACCCATTTGTTTTAATCTTGACCCTCCATTATTTTATATATACCCAACTAGTGCAAGACTAGTCTTCAACACTTAGAATTATTTTTCACACTTTCTTGTTCTACATTGTTGCTCACGGGTTGGGCTATTTTGCATACAAAAAAATTGTAGTTTTGTTCCATTGTTCACAAGACTTAAACCCTAGGTTCCTAAGAGTGTTGTAAGGTTATCTCAATAGAAATATTTCGGAAAAGTGGCGTTTTCGTATTAGTCGCAAGGCGGAAACTTAAGGAGTTCTTCAACTTTGAAGTTGGGACTTGAAGATGAGTTCTTCATAGGCTTCTAAGGAGTGCTTGGAGCGGATTGGAGCATAAGGAAAGGAGCTAAGAATTGCTAAGGAGCGACTTTGAATCTTGGATATTTTAAGGGCTTGTAAAGGTATAATTCTTGTCGTTTTAGTAATTAAGGTTACTTATTGTTGTAGCTATGGATATTAGCAAGCATGAGGTGTTTATATTATGAAGTTGATAAGTGTTATGGATATTGGAACCCTAACCCAAAAACTAGTATGTTAGCCCTTAAGATTGTAATCAATTTGGTTACTAGTTTAGTTGTCACATGCTATATAAAGAGGGAATTATAGTTGTTGAAATTGTTTATGACTATGTAGCATGTTGGAACAACAACTTGTATTGAAATAGAAATTGAAAGAGAAGTAGTGTTGTTGTTAGCCGAGTATAACATTGTATAATTGGATTGTATTGTGGACTAGTTGGTAGTAATTGTGGGGAGAAATTTTACACGTCTTGTAGGGCGTGTAATACCCTTTGTATTTGCTGAATTGATTTGAGCCTTAAATGTGATGTTTGGTTATTGAATTCGGCCTTGAAAAGGGTGGCAAAGTATGTAGAAACAAAGGAAGTGCTGTCCGATTTTCCGTAGAATTTAGTGACCTTGTACTTAGAATATTCTACGAAGAGAGCTAGAGGTTAATAGACATTTTTATGACCATTATAGGTTGGAGTACTACGAGTAGCGTATTCTACTTGAAGGGTGGAAAAGGCTAGCGAGAGTATAGTACTTTGGAGCGTTTTGCTAATTGTCGATAATCGTCGCGAGGTATGTGAACCTCTTCCTATCTTTTCTAGCATGATTGTTGTAAACTATGTAGTACGGTAGACGTACGTGTGCTAAATAATATTGGTTGGTTTAGAACATAAAGTGTTATAATGGCTTTATGGGAAGTTAATTATAACGACTTTATGTAGGTAAAAGAATGGTTGATTGTTTTTAAAAGATAAGAGCCTTGACTTGTATTTGACTTGAATTGTGTTAAAAAGTTGTGAAACCTCATTCGTGAGTAATGAGTAGTTGGTTTTTAAAAGAATAATGTTATATTGATTTCGGAAATGGGAATAATTATCGAACAAGCCATTGCAGCGTTAATAAAGGAAAATGTAATAACAATTAATTATATTAAAACCAGTAGAAACCTCCATCTGCATAGAATCTAAGATAAGACAAAATTGTATTACATTTCCTAGATCATGGCTGCTTTAATAAGATCATTAATAACAAGTATTGAATTTTCTTAAATTCCAAAGTAAGGAACTTGATTTCTAAAAGAAAGGAGATTTGAGGAACTAAAGTGTTTTGGTTTAAAAGAAAGGCATGTTTTTGTCTTAAAATAGTTTTAAAAGAAGGCATGGTTTTGTCTTAAATTGGTTTATTTCAAAAGAAGGTATGGAAATTATTTTGGTTTACTTAAAAATGAAAGTTACTCTATTTTGATACTACGAGTATCGTGTGACTTTTTGTGAAAGAAATAGATCTTTAAAAGTGTTAAAATGCGTAGTACCTTGGGGTTAAAATCCGAATTTGTTGTAATAAAATAAAAGTCTATGAGTATGTTGACTTGCCTATGCTTGTTGTGCTAGCCTTTGTTGTGCAAGTGTTTTTATTCTGTGCTACCGAGTCTCTCGATGGAGGGTCGGTTATCTTGTTATATCCTTGGACCTACTGACACGTTGGGTGGCCCACGGGTATGGTTTCGTTAGGATTGTTGTTCCATGGACTAGCTCTCCATGAGGTTTTACTGATTCGGCTTTGGTATCCGTAGTTGGCTCGCACTTGCCCGGCCGTGGCCGATTCGCTTTGGTTCTCGTAGTTAGCCTTCGCTTGCCCCGCTCGGTTTGTGGCGAAGTCTCGTGACTTACGGTTGTGATCCGTGGTTAGCCCGTTACTTGCCCCGTCGCCTACGTGACGCAGTGGATCTGCAGAGGTTATCGCACTTGCCACGCGTCGACTTCACGAGAAGTATCGTGACTTACGGTTGTGATCCGTGGTTAGCTCGTTACTTGCCCCGCCGCCTACGCGGGCACGGAAGGATCTGCAGAGGCTATCGACTTGCCACGTGTCGCCTTCGCGAGTCGGTGTTTGGACGAAGCCGTGACTTACGGTTGTGATCCGTGGTTAGCTCGTTACTTACCCCCGCCGCCACGCGCAGGAGGATCCGTAGAGGCTATCGACTTGCCACGTGTCGCCTTCGTGATATGGTTGTTTAGTATTGTTGCTACGAGGTTCTCGTAGCCGGCTTCGCATTTGCCGGCCGATTAATGATGCAGTCGATCTCGGTAGCTATGCCTTCGTGATTTGCCTCAGACGGTTTTTATGACACAGTGGACTCGTGTTCATGTACTTCGTGTTATTATATCATAGATCGCCGCGGTGAGGAAGGTATTCCACGCATGATTGATGTTGTGGGCGTGAGACCCATAGTTATATTTGAGTGATGACTTTGAGGGCGTGAGTCCCTGACTTGACATGATTGTTTATATATTGTGGACTGTAGTTTGGTTATCATACATGTCTCCTGCTTTATATAGACTATTATGATTTCATTTACTGATTTTACGCTTTACATACTGTACCAGATCGACCTCCTTCGGGCCGCGCACGCCGCAGTAGAGGTACACCGGTTGTTGATCCTCGTTCATAGGATCGCATTCAGCTTGGGAAGCTCCGTTTCTCCGAGGCTTATCTTTTGATATAGTCCTCATCATCGTAGGTACTTGTACATTCAGTATGGCGGGCCCCAATCCGTCCATAGTTGTTGTTACATTCTTAGAGGTCCGTAGTAATGTTGCAAGCGTGGTTTGTAAAGGATCAGAATCGTTTCGGTTATATTGTATATACATGAAGGTGACCGTTTTGGTTAACCTGTTTTCTTATCTTGTATCTTGTTTCCTGTTTAAGTTTTTGTTTCCGCTGATTTTCTCTGATATTGTATCACTAGGGTGCCCGGGGTAAGGCACCAGTCGCGGGCCCGAGGTCGGGTCGTGACAAAAGTGGTATCAGAGCAGTTAGTCCTCGGAAAGTGTCTACAGACCGTATCTAGTATAGTCTTGATTATCGGTGTGTTGTGCACCACATCAATAATCAGGAGGCTATAGGATATTTAGGATTGGTTTCCATTCTTCTCACTCTGAGATCGTGCCTTAGAGTTGTGTTATAAGTTGGACCCCTCTGACGTATTTCATTTTTACCAGTTATGCCTCCATGCAAGGAAAACCGGGCCCAGAAGGGCAAGGCAGCCGAGGGAGCTGCTAGTAGGACACAGAGGAGTACGAGGGCGCAAGCCCGGTCATTACCTGAGATAATGCTTCAGACGGCGAGTTTTGCGACGCCGCCAGCCCCAGCAGAGTTTAGAGCCGCAACAGAGGCTACTGAGACCACGGTACCTGAGCCTCCAGTCCCACAGCCTGGAGCAGAGGAGATGGGTTACAGGGATATGGCCCAGTTACGATCCAGGATCGTGGCTAGACATAAGGATAGGCTGGATGCAGCAGTTCCAGTAGCACCCGTGGTTCACCCGAGATCGGATAGTTTGAGGCTACGGGACTTTCTGAGTTGCAGCCCGCCAGAGTTCTACGGGTCGAGGCCTGAGGATCATCCGCAGGAGTTCATCCGGCGATTCCGATCGCGAGTGATCAAGGCTTCGAGACCGAGTCGGTGGTCTTAGGTTCGCACGGCCGCGTGATACCGCAATGATCGTTTGATTCGCGAGTTGTCCCGGGGAGTGCATGCGCCTCCAGCTGTATGGGACGAGTTCTCTGAGGCATTCCTTGGTCATTTCTTTCCGCCACAGATGAGGAGAGCACGGGCCGACAGCTTTTTGATGCTGAGATAGAGAGGACGCATAGTTCGGGAGTACAACGTTGAGTTCGACTCGTTGGCTCGATATGTCCCTGCGTTAGTGGCAGATATGGAGGACAGAGTGCACCGCTACGTCACGGGGCTCGATGACTACTTGGCAGAGGCTTGCTCTGGTGTAGCTCTTCAGCCGGGCATGGACATTGCCCGTATACAGGCTTATGCACAGGGGATGGAGGAACGTAGAGACCGACGTGGGGACCAGGATCAGCATAAGAGGGCCAAGACAGCAGGGTCCTTTGGTAACTTTCGAGGCGGACCGCCTCAGCAGCAGGCTAGTTATACACCTCCGCCAGTACAGAGTGGTCCTCCACAGTCTTCGTGGTATCCAGTGGTATTCGGTGAGCGGTCGAGCTCCTGTGTTTCAGATTTTCCGGGGAGTAGGAGTACTCGCCGGATGAGGCTACCCATAACTCAGTGTATCCGTTGTGGTAAAACCCATAGGGGGGAGTGTCGTACTAGTTTGGGAGATTGCTATACTTGCGGCCGGCAGGGCCATTTTGCGTAAGAGTGTCCGACCAGAGGTAGCGCGGCAAGGGGAAAGTGAAGCAGTAGTTACAGGTATATCCTTAACCCTCTAGAGACTAGTATGTATTGATGTTATGATGATGTGTTAAGTGTTATGTTCGGATAGCTTTGTGTTAAAATGTGATTTAGAAGCCTGGTTAGTGAAAAGGGTAAGTCTGGGGATGAGAAAATTTTGAACCTTAGAAATTATGACAGTTGAGACCTTAGATGTAAGGCCGTCTTGAGTAAAAGACTTTACGGTTAATCTTTGTCAGAATACATAGTATACGTGGAGTAATTGTGTGATAATTCCATGGGTAGTTGTGATAGAAGTGGTAGCTTTCATGACGCGAATTAGTAAGAGTGTTTCGGATCGGGGAACGAGAGAGTTTGGCGCGATAATGGGTCGGGTTGAGGCCAGGTCGCGGGTCAACCCGCAGCCCGGAATGAGGTGGAGTCAGTTTGAGGTGGTCCCGCTAGGTAGTGGGGTCACGAGGGTGCTAGGCCCAAGTTTAGATAACCATGGTACGAGTTCGTAGACGCGTTCGACCAGAATCAGATCGTGAAGGCCGGGAATGGCCTTAGAGGAAATCGAGACTAGTAAGATGACCAAGGTTGGAGGTAGTAACTCCAAGGTTTTGGAAACTGAAGCAATGACGGAAGTACGGTACGTGTACTAGAAAGAGTTCGGGTGTTCGAGAAAGGTACGACGATGTTATACCCCGTATTTCCAGAGTATGTACGTGAGCGCGTACGTATTATAATTTGAGCCTTAAAGTTGGCTAGTTTCGAAATTTAGGCACAAGTGCCAAAAAGAATCGTTTTTCGACGAAACGTTTTACTAAACTTGCGAAGGGAAAATTCCGGCTATGTCATTTTTAATTTTTGCGGATTTTTCCGAGAGACGAAACATTTTGGACCAACGGGAGGGTGACATGTGTCACCCTCACATTGGAAGGAAGAATGGGGCGGCATGGACGATTGGGTCAAGGGTGGTTGGTAGGATATTTTGTGCAAGTGGTTGTGGTAGATGGATAAGGTCCACATGGTTAAAATCTAGCCCTACACTTGCCTTACACTTGGAAGAATCTTGGCCATTGGTTGGCCATTTCTTGACCTATAAATACCCCTCTAGTTGAAGACTTTCTTCATCCAAACTTGAGAAATCTTTCTAAGTCTCACACTACTCCCTCCCTCTTTAGTGTTCTCGTCCAAAGAGTCTCCCTTGAGTGAGCCTTGGCCGAGAGCCTCCCCCTCCCCCTTTGTAGTGCCCTAGCCGTAGGGTACCCCCCCTAGCCTAGTTGTCTCGTATAAATACCCCCCTTTTGTGGTATAGAAATACTCTCCAAGTATTGTTATAATGCCCAAATACCTTGGCCCAAATACCTTGTAGTATTCCCAAGGTTACACTTATACAAAAGCCCAGAAAATACTATTATACTTCCTTTAGCCACTAAACGAAACCCTAAGGAAATCTTCATTGTTAGTTGAAGTAATTGAGTAGAAGTTGGTTAGAACTTCTAAGGGTTGTTTGGAGCGGGTTGGAGCGCACGGAGTAGGAGCTAAACCTTGCTCAGGATCGACATATAAACTCGGATAATTTTGGGCTTATCGAGGTAAACACTCTTGACCTTCTATTGTAATTGGAAATTACATGTTGTAGGAATATATAGTTGAAGTATACTATATATAGAACTGAACATTATAATTGTGCGGCAATGTCTTTTGACTTAAGCCTGAATAATACTTACGGCAATGTCTTGCGACTTAAGCCTGAATTTAAAGAAGAGAATCAATCGTAATTACATAGATCAGTATTACGATGAACTTAGCATTCGTGAGTAGAATTGTACACGCCGGTTAGGCGTGCAAACCCCTCGGTTGGCTTGGTAGCGGCCTCGATAGAGGAGGAGATTTCTGTTGCGGGGAGAGTCTGCGAATTTTCGGTAGAATATTCTACATTGAGATCTAAGATGTTAATAGGCGCCTTGTGGCCTCTATAGGTTGAAATACTGCGTGTGGCTTGGTCTACTTGGCTTACGGTGTAGCCGGCGGTTTGAGGTACTTGGAGCGTTTTGCTGTTAGTCGATAATCGTCGCGAGGTATGTGAACCTCTTCCTATCTTTTCTAGCATGATATGTGTGTAACTATGTAGTACGGTAGACGTACATGTGCTAAATGTATTTGATTGGTCTAAAACATAAAGTGTTATAACAGATTTATGGGAAGTTGGTTATAACAGCTTTATGTAGGTAACTGATTTGACTTATAACTGACTTGTTGTGTAATAGTAAAGAATCTTGAAGTATTTCAAAAGAATGCTGAATCATCTTTAACAGAAGAGAAATACTTGGTTTTGAAAACATAAGAGTTATACTAGCTTTATGGGAAGTTAGGTATAACGTCTTAAGAGAGAATGGTTTTACTGATTTTTAGAAGTTAAGAGACTTAATCTTATAAGATAAGAGACTTAACTTAAATAAATTAATATGAATTTTGTGTGAAACCTCGTTCGTGAGTAATGAGTACTTGGTTTTTGAAAGGAATAATGTTTTACTGATTTCGGAAATCAGAATGTGTATCGACAAACCACTGCAGCGTTAATAAAGGAAAATGTATTGAATAATTAAGTATTATTAAAACCAGTAGAAACCTCCATCTGCATAGAAGCTAAGATGAGACAAAATGAGATTACATTTTCTAGATCATGGCTGCTTAATAAGATTGATTATGAACAAGAATAACCTACTCACCTAGGGAATATGTTACTCAATTGTTTTAAAAAAAAGAGATTAAGACATTGAACTATGAAACTTTTCTAAAAAGAGACTGGCGTAATTGAAATTAGGCAAACTGGAACTTTAGGGTAAAGAAAGGCATTGTGTTGTCTTAAAATGGTTTAAAACATAAAGTGTTATAACAGCCTTATGGGAAGTTGGTTATAACGACTTTATGAAAACAAAAGAAGGGTTTTTATCACTGGTTTTAATGTGGTAACTTGACTTTAAAAAGAGAAGTGTTTTGGTCTAAAAAGAAGGCATGGTATTGCCTTAATTTGGTTTTAAAAAGGATAGTATGGAAGTTGTTTTGGTTTACTTAAAAAGATATAAGTCACTTTATTTTATGCTACGGGTATCGGGTGACTTTTATAAAAGGGAATGGATCTTAAAAAGGAACTTAACGTACGTAGTACTTTAGGATTAAAACCCGGACTACGACATAAAATGAAAGTACCTTGAGTTGTGGATAACTTGCCTATGCTTGTTGTTGTGTAACTTGCCTATGCGTGTTGTTGTGTAACTTGCCTATGCTTGTTGTTGTGTAACTTGCCTATGCTTGTTGTGATAGCCTTTGTTATGCAAGAATTGTGTTCTATATTACCGCATCTCTCAATGGAGGGCCGGTTGACTTGTTGAAGACTTACTTGGACGTACCGGCAGTGGCGGAAAATTTCACGGGTATGCTCCTAATGATAGTGTTATTCCATGGACTAGCTCTCCATGAGGTTTCTTACTGTTCGGCCTTGGTACCTGGTGGTCGGCTTTCGTACTTGCCCCGTCTCGTGGCTGATTCGGCCTTGGTACCTGGTAGTTAGCCCTCGCACTTGCCCCGTTCAGTGTAGTGGCGAAGTCTCGTGATCTGACCTTGGTACACGTGGTCACCCTCGTACTTGCCGGCCATTCGTGGCCGGCCTTGGTATCTGGTAGTCGGCTCTCGCACTTGCCGTGTCGACCGTGGTTTGGTTGTATTGTATTGTTATTACGGCTTTGGCATCGGTAGGACTTGGTGTTGGTGTACTTCTTGATGTTATCATATCATATCGCCGGTGAGGAGAAGGTATTCCACGGGCATGGCGATGTTGTGGGCGTGAGACCCATAATTATATTTGAGTAAATGACCGGAGGCGTGAGACCACGACTTGATATAATCGTTATATGTGTATGCGTAGTTTGGTTATCATACATGTCTCACGCTTTATATAGACTATTATGATTTCATTTCTGATATTCTGATTTCACATACTTGGTACTGTTGTCTTGACCTCGCCCTTGAAGTGCGTTCATGCCGCAGTAGAAATCGTCATTGTCGATCCATTTTAGGATCACCTTGCGTATTGGGAAGCTCCGTTCCTTGGAGGCTTATCCTTGGTATGTTACCACGATGTGCAGTAGGTTCTTGTACATTCGGGGTATGGCGGGCCACTGTCCGTCATAGTTGTTGTATAAATCTTAGAGGTGCATGCCTTTGTTGTAGGCGGGGTGTAAGGATTATGCGTTGGATGTTTATATATATATGTTGGAAGGCAACCGTTTTGGTTGGCCTATTTTCTTTTATTTATCATGTCTCTTGTTTCATATTTATGTTTTATGTTCGCTGATTTTCTCGATGGTGACTACTTGGGTGCGGGTAAGGCACGATCCACGAGCCCCGATTCGTCGTGACAAAAGTGGTATCGAAGCGATTAGTCCTCGGAAAGTGTCTGAGACCGTGTCTAGTAGGGTCTTGATTATCGATGTGTTGTGCACCACATCTATAATCAGGAGGCTGCAGGACATTTAGGATTGGTTTCCATTTTTCTCATTCTGAGATCGTGCCTTAGAGCTGCGTGATAAGATTGGACCCCTCTGACATACTTCGTGTTTACCAGTTATGCCTCAGCGTAAGGCAACCCGGCGAAGAAGGGCAAAGCGGCGAAGGAGGCTGCGAGTAAACGGCGGCGAGACCACGATACTGAGCCTCGATCCCGCGATGCAGGCGAGAGAGATGAGTTACAAGAGTGGGCGATTAATGGCGGGGTTGTGGCGAACTTGAGGATAAGTGGGCCAGCGGTTCAAGATGCACCATGGTTCACCCTAGATCGAATAGTTCGAGGCTACGGGATTTTCGAGTTGTAGGCGCCCGAGTTTTATGGGTCGAGGCACGAGGATGATCGCGAGAGTTCATCCGGCGATTCTGACGGATCATGAAATGTCGGGCATCGGAGACCGAGTCAGTGGTCCTAGGTTCACATCAGCTGCGTGATACCGCAGTCGACTGGTTTGATTCGTGGGAGCTGTCCCGGGGAGAGAATGCACTTCCAGCTATATGGGACGAGTTCTCAGAGGCATTCCTTGCACATTTCTTGCCTCGCGGATGAGAGGGCTCGGGCAGACAGATTTTTAGTGTTGCGGCAGAACGGGCGTACGGTTTGGGAGTACAATGTGGAGTTCGACTCATTGGCCCGGTACGTCCCCGCGTTGGTAGCTAGTATGGAGGATCGAGTTCACCGATTTGTTACAGGCCTCGATGATCACCTAGCCGAGAGTTGTTCGGGTGTAGCTCTTCAGCCGGGCATGGACATTGCCCGCATGCAGGCGTATGCACTTGGATGTGAGGAGCGGATAAATCGACGGAATGACCGAGTCGTGAAGAGGCGAGCAGCAGGTCCTTTGGTGACTTTCGAGCGGACCGCCTCAAGGCGAGCGATTATGCGCCTCCACCGATCTGAGTGGTCCTCCACGCCGGGACCTTTGGGATATTCAGGAGCAGGTCAGGGCTCCCATGTTTCAGATTTTCAGGGGAGTAGGAGTGCTCGCCGGATGAGGTTGCCCTTGTCTCAGTGTGGCCGTTGTGGAAAACTTCATAAGGGAGAGTGTCGTACTGACTTGGGAGATTGTTATTCTTGCGGTCAGCGGGGCCATCGGCAAGAGACTGTCCACCGTGGGTAGCGGTAGGATAGCATGACTACTAGAGCGATTGCGGGTTCTTCACCTTCCATAGTCGAGCGGCGATGTTCGTACCGTGAGCCGGTAGAGGTCGCGGTGGGAGTTCCCAGTTTTAGCGGTCCTTTGAACCGCCTATTTTCAGGTATATCCTTAACCCTCTAGAGACTTATATGTATTGATGTTGATGATGTGTTTAGTGTTATGTTCGGATAGCTTTGCACTAAAATGTGATTTAGAAACCTGGTTAGTGTGAAATGGAAGTGGTAGCTTTCATGACCTGTATAGGTAAGATTGTTCCGGATCGGAGAACAAGAGCTTGATGCGTTAAGTGGGTCGGGTTGGGGCCATGTTGCGGGCCAACCCGCTGCCTGTTTCGAGGTAGGGTCAGCTCTGGGTGGTCCCGCCAGGTGGTAGGGTCACGAGGGTGCTAGGCCCAAGTCTAGATGACCATCGTGTGAGTTCGTGGATGTGTTCGACCAGAAGCAGACCGTGAAGGCCGGGAATGGCCTTAAGGAAGATTGAGGCTAGTAAGATGACCAAGTTTGGGAGTGATGACTCTAAAGTTTTGAGGCAGGCGATGGCGAAGTGTGAATGCGTATACTAGAAGAGTTCAAGTGTTCAAGAAGGGCACGACGAGTAAGGAAGGAAGAGAACGTGTGTTATTTCGTGGCCAGGTGTGGCGTTGGCAACCTGTTAGAAGAACTTCATCGTTATCCGTCTTGAGAAGGAACATTCGGGACGAATGTTTCTAAGGAGGGGAGAATGTTATACCCCGTATTTCCAGTATATGCGTGAGCGTCACGTATTATAATTTGAGCCTTAAAGTTGGCTAGTTTCGAAATTTAGGCACAAGTGCCAAAAGAATCGTTTTTAAACGTTTTACTAAACTAGAGAAGGGAAAATTACGGCTATGTCATTTTTAATTTTTGCGGATTTTTCGAGAGACGAAACATTTTGGACCAACGGGAGGGTGACATGTGTCACCCTCACATTGGAAGGAAGAATGGGCGTGGGACGATTGGGTCAAGGGTGGTTGGTAGGATATTTTGTGCAAGTGGTTGTGGTAGATGGATAAGGTCCACATGGTTAAAATCTAGCCCTACACTTGCCTTACACTTGGAAGAATCTTGGCCATTGGTTGGCCATTTCTTGACCTATAAATACCCTACAGTTGAAGACTTTCTTCATCCAAACTTGAGCAATCTTTCTAAGTCTCACACTACTCCCTCCCTCTTGAGTGTTCTCGTCCAAAGAGTCTCCCCCCCCCCTTGAGTGAGCCTTGGCCGAGAGCCTCCCCCTCCCCCTTTGTAGTGCCCTAGCCGTAGGGTACCCCCCCCTAGCCTAGTTGTCTCGTATAAATACCCCCCCTTTTGTGGTATAGAAATACTCTCCAAGTCTTGTTATAATGCCCCAATACCTTGGCCCCAATACCGTGTCGTTTTCCCAAGGTTACACGTATACAAAAGCCAGAAAATACTATTATACTTCCTTTAGCCACTAAACGAAACCTAAGGAAATCTTCATTGTTAGTTGAAGTAATTGAGTAGAAGTTGGTTAGAACTTCTAAGGGTTGTTTGGAGGCGGGTTAGCGCCTGAGTAGGAGCTAAACCTTGCTCAGGATCGACATATAAACTCAGATAATTTTGGGCTTAACGAGGTAAACACTCTTGACCTTCTATTGTAATTGGAAATTACATGTTGTAGGAATATATAGTTGAAGTATACTATATATAGAACTGAACATTATAATTGTGCGGCAATGTCTTTTGACTTAAGCCTGAATAATGCTTACGGCAATGTCTTGCGACTTAAGCTGAATTTAAAGAAAGCGAATCGTAATTACAT
This sequence comes from Przewalskia tangutica, assembly GCA_029844215.1. Classification (NCBI taxonomy): domain Eukaryota; kingdom Viridiplantae; phylum Streptophyta; class Magnoliopsida; order Solanales; family Solanaceae; genus Przewalskia; species Przewalskia tangutica. Next base: position 86,541,558 of record CM056726.1, on the reverse strand, counting down.
AGGTGTATCAGATGAGACTTGTGTAGCATTCTGTGAGTAGAATTGTACGTCGGTTAGACGTGCAAACCCCCGGTTGGCTTAGTGGCCGGCCTCGATAGAAAAAGGAGATTTCTGTTGTTGCGGGGAGGTCTTCGAATTTTACGTAGAATATTCTACATTGAGATCTAAGATGTTAATAGGCGCCTTGTGGCCTCTATAGGTTGAAATACTGCGTGTGGCGTGGTCTACTTGGCTTACGGTGTAGCCGGCGGTTTGAGGTACTTGGAGCGTTTTGCTGTTAGTTGATAATCGTCGCGAGGTATGTGAACCTCTTCCTATCTTTTCTAGCATGATATGTGTGTAACTATGTAGTGCGGTGAGCGTCATGTGCTAAATGTATTTGATTGGTCTAAAACATAAAGTGTTATAACAGATTTATGGGAAGTTGGTTATAACAACTTTATGTAGGTAACTGATTTGACTTATAACTGACTTGTTGTGTAATAGTAAAGAATCTTGAAGTATTTCAAAAGAATGCTGAATCATCTTTAACAGAAGAGAAATACTTGGTTTTGAAAACATAAGAGTTATACTAGCTTTATGGAAAGTTAGGTATAACGTCTTAAGAGAGAATGGTTTTACTGATTTTTAGAAGTTAAGAGACTTAATCTTATAAGATAAGAGACTTAACTTAAATAAATTAATATGAATTTTGTGTGAAACCTCGTTCGTGAGTAATGAGTACTTGGTTTTTTAAAGGAATAATGTTTCTTGATTTGAAATCGAATGTGTATCGACAAACTGCGGCGTTAATAAAGGAAAATGTATTGAATAATTAAGTATTATTAAAACCGGAGAAACCTCCATCCGCATAGAAGCTAAGATGAGACAAAATGAGATTACATTTTCTAGATCATGGCTTAATAAGATTGATTATGAACAAGAATAACCTACTCGCTACTTTAGGGCATATGTTACTCAATTGTTTTAAAAAAGAGATTAAGACATTGAACTATGAAACTTTTCTAAAAAGAGACTGGCGTAATTGAAATTAGGCAAACTGGAACTTTAGGGTAAAGAAAGGCATTGTGTTGTCTTAAAATGGTTTAAAACATAAAGTGTTATAACAGCCTTATGGGAAGTTGGTTATAACGACTTTATGAAAACAAAAAAAGGGTTTTTATCACTGGTTTTAATGTGGTAACTTGACTTTAAAAAGAGAAGTGTTTTGGTCTAAAAAGAAGGCATGGTATTGCCTTAATTTGGTTTTAAAAAGGATAGTATGGAAGTTGTTTTGGTTTACTTAAAAAGATATAAGTCACTCTATTTTATGCTACGGGTATCGGGTGACTTTTATAAAAGGGAATGGATCTTAAAAAGGAACTTAACGTACGTAGTACTTTAGGATTAAAACCCGGACTTTGACATAAAATGAAAGTACCTTGAGTTGTGGATAACTTGCCTATGCTTGTTGTTGTGTAACTTGCCTATGCGTGTTGTTGTGTAACTTGCCTATGCTTGTTGTTGTGTAACTTGCCTATGCTTGTTGTGATAGCCTTTGTTATGCAAGAATTGTGTTCTATATTACCGCGTCTCTCAATGGAGGGCCGATTGACTTGTTGAAGACTTACTTGGACGTACCGGCAGTGGCGGAAAATTTCACGGGTATGCTCCTAATGATAGTGTTATTCCATGGACTAGCTCTCCATGAGGTTTCTTACTGTTCGGCCTTGGTACCTGGTGGTCGGCTTTCGTACTTGCCCCGTCTCGTGGCTGATTCGGCCTGGTACACAGTAGTTAGCCCTCGCACTTGCCCCGTTCAGTGTAGTGGCGAAGTCTCGTGATACGGCCTTGGTACCCGGTGGTCAGCCCTCGTACTTGCCCCGGTCAGCTACGTGACCGGCCTTGGTATCTGGTAGTCGGCTCTCGCACTTGCCCCGTGTCAGCTTCGTGGTTTGGTTGTATTGTATTGTTATTACGGCTTTGGCATCAGGTAGGACTTGGTGTTGGTGTACTTCGATGTTATCATATCATAGATGCCGGCGATGAGGAAGGTATTCCACGGGCATGGCGATGTTGTGGGCGTGAGACCCATAATTATATTTGAGTAAATGACCGGAGGCGTGAGACCGACTTGATATAAGCGTTATATGTGTATCGTAGTTTGGTTATCATACATGTCTCTGCTTTATATAGACTATTATGATTTCATTTACGATATTCTGATTTCACATACTTGGTACTGTTTGACCTCGCCCGAGGTGCGTTCATCATGGTAGAAATACATCTATCGATCCCGCTTTTAGGATCACCTTCAGCGTATTGGAAGCTCCGTTCCTTGGAGGCTTATCCTTGGTATGTTACCACGATGTGCATGAGTTCTTGTACATTCGGGGTATGGCGGAACCTGTCGTCATAGTTGTTGTATAAATCTTAGAGTGCATGCTTTGTTGTGGGCGAGTGTAAGGATTATGCTCGAGATGTTTATATATATATGTTGGAAGGCAACCGTTTTGGTTGGCCTATTTTCTTTTATTTATCATGTCTCTTGTTTCATATTTATGTTTTATGTTCCGCTGATTTTCTCTGATGAGTGACTACTTGGGTGCCCGGGTAAGGCACCAGTCACGGGCCCCAATTCGGGTCGTGATAGACGAGTAAGGGAAGGAGTGAACATGTGTTAAGAGAAGGGAAGTGATCATTTTGTGAAGTAACGAGGTGAAGAAAGTATCCTTTAGACCATGGGTGGAAGCTTTTGTGACGTTAGAGATGATTCCTCGTTGGCTTGGATTAGAGTTTTGCGCATGTGTTATATTATGGCCAGGTGTGGCAAAATTGGTTTTGTAAGTATAGTAGTGAAGACTATACCGGCGCGTGTATGTTTTGAGACTTAGAAGGAACATTCGAGACGAATGTTTCTAAGGGGGGAAGAATGTTACACCCCGTAGTTCCAGGGTATGTATGTGAGGACGTACGTACGAGAATACGACAGTAATATTGGAAAGGAAGAAAGATGTGATTTTTCGATGGAAAAGTTTCCGAACTACGTGTAGGAAAGAGGTTTATTATTGAGAATTGGATTCTTAATTTTGGTATTTAAGACTTTAAGAACTTATAAGAATTATGGAATTTATATTTTGCGGATTTGGTCACGTGGGGCCCACCCGAGGAAATTTTACGTTTTGTGGGGCCCACGAGGGTTACGAAATTTTATGAACGAATGAGAGGGCGACACGTGGCACCCCCTCATATGGTCTTGGACGATTTAATGCAAGGATTGGATGGTCATTTGACCATTGTGGATGAAAGTATTCAAGCTTGAGTGTATTGACCAAGTCAACTTGTCCACTTGGCCATTATCCATGTGATCTTCATCCTAGCCACCCATTTGTTTTAATCTTGACCCTCCATTGTTTTATATATACCCAACTAGTGCAAGACTAGTCTTCAACACTTAGAATTATTTTTCACACTTTCTTGTTCTACATTGTTGCTCACGGGTTGGGCTATTTTGCACACAAAAAAATTGTAGTTTTGTTCCATTGTTCACAAGACTTAAACCCTAGGTTCCTAAGAGTGTTGTAAGGTTATCTCAATAGAAAGATTTCGGAAAAGTGGCATTTTCGTATTAGCCGCAAGGCGGAAACTTAAGGAGTTCTTCAACTTTGAAGTTGGGACTTGAAGATGAGTTCTTCATAGGCTTCTAAGGAGTGCTTGGAGCGGATTGGAGCATAAGGAAAGGAGCTAAGAATTGCTAAGGAGCGACTTTGAATCTTGGATATTTTAAGGGCTTGTAAAGGTATAATTCTTGTCGTTTTAGTAATTAAGGCTACTTATTGTTGTAGCTATGGATATTAGCAAGCATGAGGTGTTTATATTATGAAGTTGATAAGTGTTATGGATATTGGAACCCTAACCCGAAAACTAGTATGTTAGCCCTTAAGATTGTAATTCAATTTGGTTACTAGTTTAGTTGTCACATGCTATATAAAGAGGGAATTATAGTTGTTGAAATTGTTTATGACTATGTAGCATGTTGGAACAACAACTTGTATTGAAATAGAAATTGAAAGAGAGGAGTGTTGTTGTTAGCCGAGTATAACATTATATAATTGGATTGTATTGTGGACTAGTTGGTAGTAATTGTGGGGAGGAATTTTACACGTCTTGTAGGGCGTGTAATCCCCTTTGTATTTGCTGAATTGATTTGAGCCTTAAATGTGGCGTTTGGTTATTGAATTCGGCCTTGAAAAAGGTGGCAAAGTATGTAGAAACAAAGGAAGTGTTGTCCGTTTTCCGTAGAATTTAGTGACCTTGTACTTAGAATATTCTACGAAGAGAGCTAGAGGTTAATAGACATTTTTATGACCATTATAGGTTGGAGTACTACGAGTAGCGTATTATACTTGAAGGGTGGAAAAGGCTAGCAAGAGTATAGTACTTTGGAGCGTTTTGCTAATTGTCGATAATCGTCGCGAGGTATGTGAACCTCTTCCTATCTTTTCTAGCATAATTGTTGTAAACTATGTAGTACGGTAGACGTACGTGTGCTAAATAATATTGGTTGGTTTAGAACATAAAGTGTTATAATGGCTTTATGGGAAGTTAATTATAACGACTTTATGTAGGTAAAATAATGGTTGATTGTTTTTAAAAGATAAGAGCCTTGACTTGTATTTGACTTGAATTGTGTTAAAAAGTTGTGAAACCTCATTCGTGAGTAATGAGGAGTTGGTTTTTAAAAGAATAATGTTATATTGATTTCGGAAATGGGAATAATTATCGAACAAGCCATTGCAGCGTTAATAAAGGAAAATGTAATAACAATTAATTATATTAAAACCAGTAGAAACCTCCATCTGCATAGAAGCTAAGATAAGACAAAATTGTATTACATTTCCTAGATCATGGCTGCTTTAATAAGATCATTAATAACAAGTATTGAATTTTCTTAAATTCCAAAGTAAGGAACTTGATTTCTAAAAGAAAGGAGATTTGAGGAACTAAAGTGTTTTGGTTTAAAAGAAAGGCATGTTTTTGTCTTAAAATAGTTTAAAAAGAAGGCATGGTTTTGTCCTAAATTGGTTTATTTCAAAAGAAGGTATGGAAATTATTTTGGTTTACTTAAAAAAGATAGTTACTCTATTTTGATACTACGAGTATCGTGTGACTTTTTGTGAAAGAAATGGATCTTTTAAAGTGTTAAAATGCGTAGTACCTTGGGGTTAAAATCCGAATTTGTTGTAATAAAATAAAAGTCTATGAGTACGTTGACTTGCCTATGCTTGTTGTGCTAGCCTTTGTTGTGCAAGTGTTTTGATTCTGTGCTACCGAGTCTCTCGATGGAGGGCCGGTTATCTTGTTATATCATTGGACCTACTGATACGTTGGGTGGCCCACGGGTATGGTTCCGTTAGGATTTTTGTTCCATGGACTAGCTCTCCATGAGGTTTTTGTCACGACCCGACCCCGGGCCCGCGACTGGTGCCCTACCTGGGCACCCTTACAGGTATACATCAGAGATAATCAACGGAACATACATGAAACTTATAAATAAATCATCAAAGATAAAATCAACAGGTTAGCCGATAAGGCTACCCCCCCTGGATAGTAAATACATAAACGAAGCAGTTGCCTCCTTTCCTTTACAAACTGACCCACAATATGTGACTACAGACCTCTAAGAGTTTTTAACAACAACTGTGGCGGGACAGGGCCCCGCCATACCCCTGAATACACATGAATCTACAACCTCAGGGGAAACCGTACCAAGAGATAAGCCTCCGGAGCAAATGGAGTTTTTTCCCAAAAAGCGAACGAGATCCTAGAGCAAGGATCACCAACAGGTACCTAAAACTGCGGGCATGAACGCGGCCCAGAAGAAGTCGATTACAACAGTGCGAATTGTGTGAAACCTCATTCGTGAGTAATGAGTGCTTGGTTTTAAAAGGAATCATGTTTCTTGATTTGGAAATCAGAATAAGTATCGAACGAACCACTGCAGCGTTAATAAAGGGAAATGTATTGACTAATTAAGTATTATTAAAACCAGTAGAAACCTCAATCTGCATAGAAGCTAAGATGAGACAAAATGATATTACATTTCCTAGATCATGGCTGCTTTAATAAGATTGATTATGAACAAGAATAACCTACTCACATATAAGGCATATGTTTCTCAAATTGTTTAAAAGAGAATTATATTCTTAAGTGATTAAGACTAAGAACTACGAAACCTTTCTAAAATAAGAGACCTAAGTGTTTGAAATTAGGCAAACTTGAACTTATGGAAAAGAATGTTGTTACTTGATGTTGAAAAGGAAAGTGTTTTGATTTACCTAAAAATGTGAGTCACTCTATTTTAATACTACGGGTATCGGGTGACCTTTATAAAAGAAATGGATCTTTTAAAAAGAATTTAACGTACGTAATACTTTGGGGTCAGAACCTGGACTTTGGCATAAAATAACCTTGAGTTGTGTGTAACTTGCCTATGTTTGCGTTTGATAGCCTTGTTGTGCAAGTACTGTATTTCTATACCACCGCGTCTCTCGATGGAGGGCCGACTGATTTGTTATGAACGATTCTTCACCGAGTCCCATGAGATGGGCCGGGACACGTATTCCATCTGATTCTTCACCGAGTCCCATGAGATGGGTCGGGACACGTATTCCATCTGATTCTTCACCGAGTCCCATGAGATGGGCCGGGACACGTATTTCATCTGATTCTTTACCGAGTCCCATGAGATGGGCCGGGACACGTATTTCATCCGATTCTTTATCGAGTCCTGGGATGGGACGGACATGTATTCCATACTTCACCGAGTCCCGGGATGGGCGGGACATGTACACCACGATTCCACCTCTATCCCGTAGGATGAGCCGAGACATGATATACGTATAATACGGTTTATATCCAGACTGCCGGCAGTGAGGAAGGAGTTCCACGGGCATGAGGGATGACTTGAGGGCGTGAGTCCCTGACTTGCATGGCTTGCTTTTATGTTATGAGCGTAGTTTGGTTATCATACATGTCTCTGTTTTATTTAGATTGTATGATTTCATTTCTGATATTTCGATTTCACATACTTGGTACTGTTGTCGGACCTCTCCCGAGGCTGTGTTCATGCCGCAGGTAGAGGTACATTGGTTGTGGATCCTCGCTCATAGGATCACAGTTCAGCGTGTTGGGAAGCCCTGTTTCTCCGGAGGCTTATCTTTTGGTATGTTACCCTGAGTCTGTAGGCTCTTATGCATTCAGGGGTATGGCGGGGCCCTTGTCACGACCCGATTCCGGGCCCGTGACTGGTGCCTTACCCCGGGCACCCTAGTGATACAACATCAGAGTAATCAGCGGAATATAAAACGATACAAGACATATTATGAAATATGAAACAATAATCTGAGAAAAACTTGCCTTTCGGCATATATAAAAATGACAACTTTTTCAACATGAACAGTTTAATCCTTTTTACAACCCTGCCCACAACAGTACTACAGACCTCTACGAAAGATATGACAACAACGACGGGACAGGGCCCCGTCATACCCCTGAATGTAAGCACCTACGACAACAGGGGACTATACCAAGATAAGCCTCCGGAGAAACGGAGCTTCCCAAAAGCTGACGTGACCACTAGAGCGAGGATCAACGGCGGTGTACCTTTACTGCGGCATGAGCAGCCCCACGAAGGAGGTCTGGTACAGTGCAAGTATGTGAAACTGAAAATAAATACTGTAAATGAAATCATAGTAGTCATATAAAGCAGGAGACATGTATGATAACCAAACTACAGTTTACAACAAAGCAGTCATGTCAAGTCAGGGACTCACGCCCTCAAGTCATCACTCAAGTATAACAAGGGGTCTCAGGCCCACAACATCAATCATGCCCGTGGAATACCTTCTCGCTGCCGGCGATCTATGATATAAAAGCACCAGAACACATGAACACCAGGTCCCAGTGTCATAATAAAGCTATGCGGGGGTAAGTACGAAGGCATAGCCGACTACTAAATAACCACAGTACCAACAAGGTCATGAATTGTATCATAAGATCTGTCTAGAACGTCACATGATCAAAGCTGGCCACTTGCCCGAGATCGATGTACGCGTCTAACCTCGGAACTCCGCTGACTCGCGTAGGCCAATCTCATCGGCCCGCATGAGGTATTCCCGCATCGGTAGCTACTCCGGCATCGCCCCGACTTCCGAGTCCGCGTGGCCTGAGACCGCATGCCCATAAAGGACGACGCTAACACGGAACTCGTAGCTCGCATAGGCCCCGAGGACCCGCATAGGTATTCTCGAATCATGGTCCTGCATCGCCGAGTCTACCCGCGTCGGAGGGCTTAACCGGAATCATCTCAAGAGATGAATGCCACAATACTATCATAACGATTGATAGTTAATAAGCACAATCAAGGGAAACCCCTTTACACAAACATCACAAGATACTAACACACGTAGCATCCTAACACGTTTACTTATCAAAGCAACAAGAAAGTATTACAAGGCTATCACAAACCAATACAATCAAGTTGTTCACACAAGGTACTTCCTACTATATGATCAACAAGATCGGGTTTTATCCCCAAAGTACTTCATACATTAACTCTTTAAAAGATACGTTACTTTCACAAAAGTCACACAATACCCGTAGTATATGAAAATAGAGTGATTATCTTTTTAAAGAAAATCAATTACTTCTCTTTGTAAAATCAAGTAGCAACATTCTTTTCCAATGTTCAAGTTTGCCTAATTTCCAATGTTCAAGTTTCTCATTTTTTTTTTAAAGGTTTTGTAGTTCATAGTATTATTCATTTAAGAATATAATTCTCCTTTAAACAATCTGAGAAACCTAAGCCTTATATGTGAGTAGGATATTCTTGTTTATTACAATCTTATTACAGCAGCCATGATCTAGGAAATATCATTTTGTCTCATCTTAGCTTCTATGCAGATGAAAGCTTCTACTGGTTTTAATAATACTTAATTAGTCAAAACATTTCCCTTTTATTATGTATTGCGGTGGTTTGTCGATACATTCGATTTCCGAAATCAGTAAAACATTCTTAAGCCGTTATACCTAACTTCCCATAAAGCTAGTATAACTCTTAAGTTTTTCAAAAACCAAGTATATTACTTCTTCTTTCAAAATGATTCAAAAATCTTTTGAAATACTTCAAGTTCTTTATTAACACATAACAAGCCAGTTATAGTTCAAATCAGTTACCTTTTAAAGACCACAAGTATTTTCTTACCAACATAAAGCTGTTATAACCAACTTCCCATAAAGCCGTTATAACACTTTATGTTTTAAATCAACCAAATACGTTTAGCACATGTACGTCTACCGTACTACATAGTTCACACATATCATGCTAGAAGAGATAGGAAGAGGTTCACATACCTCGCGACGAGTATCGACTAATAGCAAAACGCTCCAAGTACTTCCAAACGTCGGCTACTCCTTAAGCCAAGTAGATCGCGCCACACGTAGTACTTCAACCTATAAGGCCACAAGGCGCTTATTAACATTTAGATCTCATCGTAGAACATTCTACCGAAAATTCGGCAGCACCTCCCCCCCCCCGCAACAGCGTAAATCTCCTCCTCTATCGAGGCTGCCAAGCCAACCAGGGGTTATACATCTAACCTAACGGTACAATTCTACTACACGGTACTACTACAAGTCTCATGTCTGACCTATGTAATTACTGATTCGGTATTCTTCTTTCAATTGGGCTTAAGTCGCAAGACATTGCGTAAGTATTATTCAGCTTAAGTCAAAAGACATTGCGATACTACGTTCAGTTCTATATATAGTATACTTCAATTATATATTCTAACAATATGTAATATCCAATTACAATAGAGGACAAGATAATTACCTCGATAAGCCCATAATTATCCTAGTTAAAGTCGATCTGAAATCGTTTAGCTCGACTCAGCGCTCCACCGCTCTAAACCACCCTTAGAAGTTCTAACCAACTTCTACACAATACTCAACGGACTATGGAGATTTTCCTAGGGTTTCGGTTTGTGGACGGAAGTATAATAGTATTTTCTGGGCTTTTCGTATAGGTATAACCTTAGAATACAACAAGGTATATGGCTAAGGTAATTTGGGCATTATAACAATACTTTTGAGAGTATTTCTACACCACAAAGGGGGGGGTATTATACGAAAGCAACAAGGCTAGGGGGGGTACCCCACGGCCACACTACTAGGAGGGGGGGGAGAGGGCTCTCGGCCAAGGGGGCCTTTCAAAGGGGGAGAGGGGCTCTTGGACGAGAGTCAACAAGCGGGGAGAGGGAGGGATTTTAACACTAAGGATTATTTAGGAATGGATGAATAAGTCTTCAAAGGGATGGGTATTTATAGGCCAAGTGAAGGCCAACCAATGGCCAAGATTGAGCCAAGTGCTACACAAGTGTAAGGCCAAGATTTGGGCATGTGTACATAGCCAACTTGCACACAAAATATCCTACCTACTACTTGACAAAACTCACCCAATTAGTCCCATGCTTTCAGCACTCCACCAACTAGGGTGACAAGTGTCGCCTCTCGTTGATCCAAAATGTTTCGTCTCTCGGAAAAATCCGCAAAAATTAGAAATGACATAGCGGAAATTCCCTACGAAAGTGTGAAAACGTTTCACGAAAAACGACTCAAACGGGTGTTATGCACAAATAAAATTCGCCAAGCACTTTAAGGCACAAACTTTTCTACGTCGTCCCGCGTCATACTGCGGAAATACGGGTATAACATTCTCCTCTCTAGAAACATTCGTCCTGAATGTTCCTTCTAAGTCTCAAAACAAACGCGCGACAGTATAGTCTTCACTACTATACTTACGAGAACAAACATGCCAAACAAGGCCAAAGAAACAACTGCGCAAAATACTTATATCCAAGTCAACGAGTAAACAACTCTAACATCACCACAACCACATCTCCGAGTCTAAAATATACTTCCTTCGTTCCTTCTCTCTACATAAGAAATGATCACACCTATGCTCGCCATACATGCTCACTTCTCTCTTTACTCGTCGTAGATACCACTTTGTCACTTTGCCTGAGGCCTTAACCTTCTCAGGCGACCCAACAAATGGCACCAATTTGTCCCTTTGTCGCGAGCCTTGCTCGACGACCCAACAAATGGTACCGGCTGCTTGCGATCCGGAGGATGTCGTACACTCAAACTCTTACCACATTCGTCGGCTTCATTATCTAAAACTCGGGTTACTATCTCTAACGTGGTCATCATTAACTGGGAACACTCTGGATGGATCTCCGATACTTTCCCGATCATATCAATACGAAAGACCGGACGTACTGCCTCCTAAGTCGGACGACAATTGCTAACATATAGGCAACCTGGCCTATTCTTCACATGAACTCAACAGGGCCCAAGTAACTCGGGCTAAGTTTTCCTCGCTTCAAAACTCGTCACACCTAACCGGGGTGGTACTTTCAAGAAGGCCGTCGGCACGAACTCTAAGCGTCGTCGCCGATTATCCGCACGATTTCTCAGAGCTACCAGAACCTCTTCTAGACAAGCTTTACCCTATCCACAGTCTGCTGGGACAAGCCTGAACCAACTAACTGAACCTTGCCAACATCGAACCAATCGACCGGCAATTTACACTTCCGCCCCAACAAGGCCTCATAAGGCGACACTCGAAAACTGAAATGGTAGCTTAAACACTCCTCGCGAGAGACAACAATCCTACAACTACCTACGAAATACACACTGGCCCGAGGGCGAATGCGATTCTGAGACTCACCTGAGTTCCTAACCCTGCTTGGTAAAACTTCCAGAAACAAAAACAGCCGTACCCTGGGCTCCACTGTCTGTCTTAAGGTGAAGGTAGGCACCCCGTGCAGCCTTACAACCTTTCTGATAACTCAACACAGCCGAGTAAACGGTCCTGACCGAAGAACATGATGGGCTGCCCCCATCGGCCCGACCACTGGTCGAACGCATCCACGAATTCGTACGCTGGTTAACTAAACTTGGGCCTAACACCCTCACAACCCTAACACAAGGCGGGACCACCACAAACTGACCCCACCACCAAACAGGCCGCGGGTTGACCCGCATCATGGCCTCAATCCGACCCGGCAACGCGCACAACACTAGCTCCCCGATCCGGAACAATCCAACAATCACTAATCATGTTTCAAAACCTAGCGGTCTTCTTAGCTCAACTACCCCCTTTCATTCCACACTACTAGGGACCTATCCCATAACTCACGTGCACTATGCACTTCCAATAAGGGTCAAACATAACACTACACCTTTTCTCGAGATGTCCTCACCTCTAAGGTCTTTACGTAAAAAGCTCTAAGGCTCAAACCTTCTCTATCCCCCAAAATCTTACTCGGTTAAACAACCATGATCTAATCACGACTAACACACTGCTATCAGAACATAGCACTTAAGGTATACTCACCTTATCACACATACTGATTTCTAGAGGGTTAAAGATATATCTATATCTACTGCTTCACTCCCCTTAGTCGTTCTAATCAAACCTGCCCCGTAGGGCGCATAGCTAAGGAAGGTGACGACTACCCATCGATCCTGACGGCTAAGTCCTCCTACAAGGACACCCATTCGACACATGGCCACGACGGCGCAGTACAACAAGTACCAACTAAAAGACGACATTCCGGGATGACGTGCATGCTAATGAGCAGGAAGCCACGGAGTTCTAACCAACTCCTGCGTACCCGAATGTCCCGAACTCGTGGAAGACCACTCTGCATTGGCGGAGGTGCATAATCTAATCTGGTGAGGTGACTCGCCTCGAAAGTTACCAAAGGACCTTCTGCTCTGGCCTCTTCATTGTCGCCCGTTAACCCGTCGATCTCTACGCTCGACTGCTGCGCATAAGCCCGCATACGTGCCATGCTCAAGCCCAATCAAGAATTACTCTTGCACAACCTCTTTTAGATAGTCCTCAAGACTCGCGGTACATCGGTATACTCTCGGTAGCCAAATCTATAGCTAATGTGAGGTTGCTTCTTTGCAATCTATATTCACGTTCGGCCGTGGGCGAAGGTTCAAATATCATGGCGCGATGAGGCTACCGCCGTGCTAAACTCTCTTGGGGCTAGTGACGCCGCAGAACTCCTGAATGAAGCACCACCAAGGTGATAATTGGGCTGTGCCCACGTAACCTCTCGTACTCTACTCGCAGCTCCCTGGCCGCTTTGCCCTCTGGGCGGGTTGCCTACGCGGAGGCATAACGATAAGGAAAGAATTTACGTTAGAGGTCCAACTTACAACACGCCTCTAAGGCACGATCTCAGAGTGAGAAGAATAGAAACCAATCCTAAATATCCTATAGCCTCACGATTATTGGTGTGGTGCACAACACACCGATAATCAAGACTTCACTTGGATACGATGCATGTAGACACTTTCCGAGGATTAACTGCTCTGAAACCACGTTTGTCACGACACGATTCCGGGCCCGTGACTGGTGCCTTACCCCGGGCACCCTAGTGATACAACATCAGAGTAATCAGCGGAACAGAAAACGATACAAGACATATTATGAAATATGAAAAAATAATCGAGAAAAACTTGCCTTTTCGGCATATATAAAAAAGACAACTTTTTAAACATGAACAGTTTAATCCTTTTTACAACCCCGCCACAAGATGCTACATGACCTCTACGAAAGATATGATAACAACGACGGGACGGTGGCCGTCATACCCCGAATGTAGCACCTACGACAACAGGGGAGTATACCAAGATAAGCCTCGGGAGAATCGGAGCTTCCGATAAGCTGAACTGTGACCATAAGAGCGAGGATCATAGAATGGTGTACCTTTACCTGCGGCATGAACGCAGCCCCCCGAAGGAGGTCGAGATAACTGCAGAGTATGTGAAATCAAAATAAATCGTAAATGAAATCATAGTAGTCATATAAAGCAGGAGACATGTATGATAACCAAACTACGATTTACAAAGCGATCATGTCAGTCGTGACTCACGCCCTCAAGTCATCACTCAAGTATAACAAGGGTCTCGTGCCCACAACATCAATCATGCCGTGGAATACCTTCCTCACGGCGATCTATGATATAAAAGCACCAAGGAACACACATGAACACTGTGTCCCACTGTGTCATAATAAAGCTGACGGGGGTAAGTGCGAAGGCATAGCCGACTACTAAAAACCACGGTACCAACAAGGTCATGAATCGTATCATAAGATCTGTCTGCACCGTTACATGATCAAAGCCGCCACTTGCCCGCAGATATCGATGTACGCGTCTAACCTCGAACTCCCGCACTCCGCATAGGCCAATCTCATCGGCCGCATGAGGTATTCCCGCGTCGAGGGTAGCTACTCCCGGCATCGCCCCGACTTCCGAGTCGCGTAGCCCTGAGGACCGCATGCCCATAAAGGACGCACGCTAACCTGGAACTCTCGTAGCTCCGCATAGGCCCCCAGGACCCGCATGAGGTATTCTCGAATCATGGTCCCAGACCGCCTGAGTCTACCCCGCATCGGAGGGCAGCTTAACCCCCGGAATCATCTCAAGAGATGAATGCCACAATACTATCATAACGACTGATAGTTAATAAGCACAATCAAGGGAAACCCCTTTACACAAACATCACAAGATACTAACACACGTAGCATCCTAACACGTTTACTTATCAAAGCAACAAGAAAGTATTACAAGGCTATCACAAACCAATACAATCAAGTTGTTCACACAAGGTACTTCCTACTATATGATCAACAAGATCGGGTTTTTATCCCCAAAGTACTTCATACATTAACTCTTTAAAAGATACGTTACTTTCACAAAAGTCACACAATACCCGTGGTATATGAAAATAGAGTGATTATCTTTTTAAAGAAAATCAATTACTTCTCTTTGTAAAATCAAGTAGCAACATTCTTTTCCAATGTTCAAGTTTGCCTAATTTCCAATGTTCAAGTTTCTCATTTTTTGAAAGGTTTCAGTAGTTCATAGTCTTATTCATTTAAGAATATAATTCTCCTTTAAACAACTGAGAAACCTAAGCCTTAGATATGTGAGTAGGATATTCTTGTTTATTACAATCTTATTACAGCAGCCATGATCTAGGAAATATCATTTTGTCTCATCTTAGCTTCTATGCAGATGGAAGCTTCTACTGGTTTTAATAATACTTAATTAGTCAAAACATTTCCTTTTATTAACGCTGCAGTGGTTTGTCGATACACATTCTGATTTCCGAAATCAGTAAAACATTCTTAAGCCGTTATACCTAACTTCCCATAAAGCTAGTATAACTCTTAAGTTTTTCAAAACCAAGTATATTACTTCTTCAAAATGATTCAAAAATCTTTTCAAATACTTCAAGTTCTTTATTAACACATAACAAGCCAGTTATAGTTCAAATCAGTTACCTTTTAAAGACCACAAGTATTTTCTTAACAACATAAAGTTATAACCAACTTCCCATAAAGCCGTTATAACACTTTATGTTTTAAATCAACCAAATACGTTTAGCACATGTACGTCTACCGTACTACATAGTTCACACATATCATGCTAGAAGAGATAGGAAGAGGTTCACATACCTCGCGACGAGTATCGACTAATTGCAAAACGCTCCAAGTACTTCCAAACGTCGGCTACTCCTTGCCAAGTAGATCGCGCCACGTAGTACTTCAACCTATAAGGCCACAAGGCGCTTATTAACATTTAGATCTCATCGTAGAACATTCTACCGAAAATTCGAAGACCTCCCCGCATGGCGTAAATCTCCTCTATCGAGGCCGGCTACCAAGCCAACGGGGTTATACATCTAACCCTAACGGTACAATTCTACTACACGGTACTACACAAGTCTCATGTAATACAGCCTATGTAATTACGATTCAAGATTCTTCTTTCAATTCAGGCTTAAGTCGCAAAGACATTGCGTAAGTATTATTCAGCTTAAGTCAAAAGACATTGCGATACTACGTTCGATTCTATATATAGTATACTTCAATTATATATTCTAACAATATGTAATATCCAATTACAATAGAGGACAAGATAATTACCTCGATAAGCCCATAATTATCCTAGTTAAAGTCGATCCTAGGAAATCGTTTAGCTCGACTCAGCGCCCAACCCGCTCTAAACCACCCTTAGAAGTTCTAACCAACTTCTACACAATACTCCAACGGACTATGGAGATTTTCCTAGGGTTTCGGTTTTGTGGACTTAAGTATAATAGTATTTTACGGGCTTTTCAGATAGGTATAACCTTAGAATACAACAAGGTATATGGCTAAGGTAATTTGGGCATTATAACAATACTTTTGAGAGTATTTCTACACCACAAAGGGGTATTATACGAAAGCAACAAGGCTAGGGGTACCCTGCCACACTACTAGGAGGGAGAGGGCTCGGCCAGGGGGCCTTTCAAAGGGGAGTGGGGCTCTTGGACGAGAGTCACCAAGAGGGGAGAGGGAGGGATTTTAACACTAAGGATTATTTAGGAATGGATGAATAAGTCTTCAAAGGGATGGGTATTTATAGGCCAAGTGAAGGCCAACCAATGGCCAAGATTGAGCCAAGTGCTACACAAGTGTAAGGCCAAGATTTGGGCATGTGTACATAGCCAACTTGCACACAAAATATCCTACCTACTACTTGACAAAACTCACCCAATTCGTCCCATGCTTTACCGCCCACTCCCACCAACTAGAGGGTGACAAGTGTCGCCCTCTCGTTGGTCCAAAATGTTTTGTCTCTCGGAAAAATCCGCAAAAATTAGAAATGACATAGCCGGAAATTCCCTACGAAAATTGTGAAAACGTTTCGAAAAACGACTCAAGCGGGTGTTATGCACAAATAAAATTCGCCAAGCACTTTAAGGCACAAACTTTTCTACGTCGTCCGCGCATACTCTGAAATACGGTATAACGTACATCCGTCATAGTTGTTGTTGTAAAACTCTTAGAGGTCTGTAGTACTGTTGTGGGCAGAGTTGTAAAAAGGATAACTGTTCGGGTTTTTATGTATATATACAGAAGGCAACTGTTTTGGTTGGCCTGTTTATTTATCATATCTCTTGTTTCATGTTTATGTTTTATTTCCGCTGATTTTCTCTGATGTTGTATCACTAAGGTGCCCGGGGTAAGGCACCAGTCACGGGCCCGGGTTCGGGTCGTGACATGATGCCTTAAAATCAAGTTGCCTTTTCATTAAATCAAGTCATTTATCTTTCCATAAAGCAAATATAACCAACTTCCCATAAAGTCGTTATATTCACTTTATACCTTAGCCAAAAATATAATTTCCTATCCAAGGGACTTATACGTTTAAAACGGAACAAGTATCACATACTTTAAAACTCTTCAAGTCCCTTAACTTAATAAAACTTAAGACATCCTTTATTCTTTCAAAGAAGTGAGTTAATCTCCTAACCCACCCGACTTGGCTATTCATAAAACTAGTAAAGGATATCAAGGTGTTGTACGTCTACCGTACTACATACGTGCAACTAGTCATGCTCAAAAGATAGGAAACGTTCTACATAGAGTAAATCACACAACTACCTCTTAACTTCTAAGAGTAGAAGGAAACATGAAATGATACCACAGTTATATTCCATACATAGAATCATGCCAAAGGAAGGAAGAGGTTCACATACCTCGCGACGATTATCGACAAGTAGCAAAATGCTCCAAAGTACTTCAACCTTGATAGCTATTCCATCCTTCAAGTAGGATACACTATACTTAGTACTTCAACCTATAATGGTCACAATACGTCCATTAACCTCTCACTTCAAACGTAGAATATTCTAAGTGCTAAGTCACTAAATTCTACGGAAAATCGGACAGCACTTCCTTTGTTTCTACATACTTTGCCACCTTTTTCAAGGCCGAATGCAATAACCAAACACGCCACATTTAAGGCCCAATCAATGAAATTAACAATAGGGGATTACACGCCTACTAGACGTGTAAAATTCCGCCCCACAATAGATATCAAACTAATACAAACTATATGTCCAATTCGGCCACATTGAGTACCATAACACCAATTCTTATCCAATTTCCATTTCAATCCAAGTTGTTAGTATAACATGATATCAAGTCGCAATTGATTATAACTACTATAATCTTCAAGTAAGTAATCATGCGACGATTCTAATAAACGACCAATTTGTAATCCAACTTCACAAGGCTTAAATGACATTTCGGATTTAAGACTACAATCAATCCATAATACTTATCAAACTTCAACATATAAACTTCATGCTAGAAACATGCAAAGCTAACAACAATATATATAATCTTGTAATACTTTTTAAGAGACAAGATTATACCTCAACGAATCTTAATCCAACTCCAAATCTGAAGTCGCTCCTTAGCAACTTAGAGACTCTTCAAGACACTTCAATCCGCTACTTGAGACCCTTAGAACCATACCAACAACTTTCCTTCAAACTTCCAATCCAAAACCTAGAAAGCAACTAGGTTTTCACTTTGCGACTAATACGAAAACTATCTTTTTCCGAGATTTTTCTATTGAGATACACATAGAATACACTCATGAACCTTGGTTTAAAGTGTGGAGCTTAAAGAACAAGAAACGAAAATTTTTCTTTCTTTCCCTTAGTGAACCCGAGAGCTAGTAGCTCTTGTTCTTCAATTTCTTGAAAATTTTACTAAGTGTTAAGCTTGTCATACTACTACTAGTATTATATAGTAACATGGAGGGTCAAGATGCAAACAAATGGGTGGTTTGGATGAGCTCTTATTTAAATATCAAGACTTTGTGGACCCATTGACCAAGTCAATTATCTCAAGCTTGCTACTTGCAAGACTTAGTCATCCTAAGACTATGGTCAATGACCATTTTGGCCATGACATTTTCGTCCAAGGCAACAATAAGGTGGGGTGACACGTGTCGCCCTCCCATTCGTCACAATATTACGTTTTCCGACAATTCCATAATTCCGATAAATTTTTACTAGTCTCTATCTTAACATTTGGAATTCTTACGTACGTTCTTAAAGCATGTCTTGTAAATACGGGGTGTAACATTCTTCCCCCCTTAGAAACATTCGTCCCCGAATGTTCTTTCGGAGTCAAACTTATAATTAGCGACATAGTTTCCTTTTTACCACCCCGACATACCAATAATGCCACACATGGCCCTAATACCTCGCACACACACATCCGTCCATCATAATCCCAAAAGAGATTATCTTTTCATCCTTCCAACTCTTTCTAGCATATACATAGTCTCAATATAATCTGTTCATGACATTTAAACATACCACAACTTTATCATGCATACAAGTTTCTAAAGGGCCAAAGACATACCTGAAATAATACAGGCGGTTCAAAGGACCGCTAAAACTTGGAACTTCCACCACGACCTCTGTCACGGCCTGCCGGTGCATAAACATCCTGCCTAGCTATGGAAGGCGAAGAACCCGCAACTGATCCAGTAGACTGCGCTATCCCACCAGTGCCACCTCTGGTCGGACAGTCTCTCACGAAATGGCCCTGCTGGCCGCAAGCATAACAAGCTGTCGAAGTAGTACGACACTCCCCAAAATGGAATCTACTACAGTGACCATACCGGGGCAAATGTGGCTTTCACTGGCTACTATTCTCGGACATCTGTGAACCTGTAGCCCTGGAGCCCTGACCTGCTCCCGAATATCCCCGGCGACCAAACCTCGGCGTAAGACCGGAATGAGAACTCGCATGGCTGAAATGTAGACCCAGTCTGCTGTTGAGGCTGTCCGCCTCGAAAGTTACCCTGGAACTCTGCCGTCCTGGCCCTCTTGGGCTAGCCTGAGTCAATTTGATCCTCCATCTCTCTATCCTCTATCCCCTGCGCATAGGCCTGCATCCTAGCAATGTCCATACCGGGCTGAAGAGCCACCCCCAAGCATGCAGTAATCATATGACGGTCTAGCCCCATCACATAACGATGAACTCTATCCGCCATGTCAGCTACAATGGTGTGCGCATGCCTGACCAAGGAGTCAAACTCCAGGCTGTACTCCCTGATGGTCCTCCCATTCTGCCTCAATGACAAGAACCTATCAACACGGGCTCTCCTCATTTCAGGAGGCAAAAAGTGATCAAGAAAGGCCTCCGTGAACTCATCCCAAACTGCCGGACGAGCACCCACACCTCTCGATAGCTCCCAAGACTCAAACCAGTTCAACGCAACATCGCGTAACCGGTAAGAAGCTAACACAACTGACTCTGTATCCGAGGCCCTAAGAACCTGCATAGTCCGCTGTAGTTGCCGAACGAACTATTGAGGATCATCCTCAGATCTCGAACCATAAAACTCGGGTGGACTACAACCCAGAAAATCCCGAATCCTCAAATCGGCTCACAGGGTTAGCTACCGCTCCTGTCGTGCCGCTTCTACCACTATGCTAGTCAATAGCCCGACCGCTCTCCATAATCTCTAAACTCGCCTTGGGCTGGGATGGAGGCTCGCACGGAACCTCTGGAGCTCGCCGCTCTCGGCTCCTAATACCGCCGGCGTGGTGAGTTAGTCAATCCGCCTACTACCTCGTGCATAGTTCGTGCCGAGTCTGGTAACCCTCTGCGTACCACTAGCGACTCCTGCGCCGCCTTGCCTCGGGCCCGGTCTCCTTCCGCGAGGCATAATCATTACATAAGAAGGGTCGAGAGGATTCAACCTACTAGATGACTTTATCGCACGATCTCAAAGAGAGAAGAATGAAACCAATCCTAAATGTCCTGTGACCTCGATTATAGATGTGGTGCACAACACCGATAATCAAGACTCTACTAGACACGGTGCAGACACTTTCCGAGGACTAATCGCTCGATACCACTTTTGTCACGACCGACCGGGCGCGGCGGTGCCCTACAGGCACTTCTACAGTATACATCGAGATAATCAATGAACATACATGAAACTTATAAATAAATCATCAAAGATAAAATCAACAGGTTAGCCGATAAGGCTACCCTCGGATAATAAATACATAAACGGCGATTGCCTCCTTTCCTTACAAACCGACCCACACATGTGACTACAGCACCTCTAAGAGTTTTTAATAACAACTGTGGCGTGACAGGGCCCCGCCATACCCCTCAATACACATGAATCTACAAACTAAGTGGAAACCGTACCAAGAGATAAGCCTCAGGAGCAAATGGAGCTTTTTCCAAAAAACTGAACCGAGATCCTAACAGCAGGATCACCAACCTGGTACCTAAAACTCGGGCATGACGCTTGGCCCGAAGTCGATACAACAGTACCGAATATGAAACAGAAATAACGTGACAAGAACAGATCATAATCGTACAAAGAATGACGAGACAAGTATAAAAATACATACGGATCTCGCCGTGTCATTACCACTTATGAACTTAATCGCATCTTATTATCTTTTCCCATTTTCAATAAAAGTTATAGTCACATTCTTATGTACATGATTAGGAAAAATTATTAAGTTCATTACCATATAACTTACTTATCTTTCATAACATAATCCGCCCCTTATGGAGGACGCGTATACTACCCGCCCAACTGGGACGCGATCAAGTCACACAAATATCAAAGCGTGCGTGGAATCCCCATCACCGCCGACTATAAGTGTAAAATATAACCATGTGACGCTCGTGGCATCCCACCTCACCGCTTGCATACATACACAACACATATATATATATATCTCCCGCCTGGAATCCCACATCACGCGGCGATCGTAGGTGTAACATATAGCCATGTGACGCGCCCGTGGCATCCCACCTCACTGTCGGCGTACACATACACAACACATATATATATATATATATATATATATATATATATATATATATATATAACGCGGCCGCATGCCCCGGAATCCCACATCGTATAAGCATGGCCATAACGTGCCCTCGGCATCCCTCATCGTAGCGCAGTCTTCACGAGCTAGCCCATGGAGTAATAATATAACATGCCCCCGGAATCCCTCATCGTGGGTACATGTCTTCATGGGGAGCTAGCCCATGGAGTAAAATATAACATGGTCGCATGCCCCGGAATCCCACATCGTATAAGCATGGCCATGGAGTAATAAAACACGCGGGCATCTAACCCGCATCCTGGCTGCATGCCCCGGCATCCCTCATCGTATAAGCATGGCCAAGATCAATCACAATGGAAGCATACCCGTGGAATCCCCCGTCACTGCCGGTACGTTCAATAAAATGTCCGGGCATCTAACCCGCATCCTGGTCACATGCCACGGAATCCCACATCGTATAAGCATGTCCAAGGATCAATCATAATGGAAGCATACCCGTGGAATCCCACATCACTGTCGGTACGTCCAAGTAAACTTACAACCAGCCAGCCGACCCTCCAACTGAGAGACACGACAACGTAGACATATAATACTTGCACTCAAAGCTATCACAAGAAAACCTAGGAAAGTTCATTAAACCTTAGACTTCCATTTTTATAAACTCATGGCACTTTCGTTTCACACATAAAAATCCGGGAATTTAACCCCAAGTACTACGTGCTTACATTCTTTTCAAAAGATTCCTTTTCATATAAAACCCCAAGATACTAACACCCGTAGTATCAAGGCTTGTGTACATTTCACATAAGTCACTATACTTTAGAAATACATTTCTCGGCTTCTAAATCAAGTGACCTTTACCTTAAAGCTTTAAGCAAGTGATACACTTAAGTCAAATTGCCCTTCCTTAATTCAAGTTATTTCTTTGATTACTTTATTAGAGAAAACCATTCTCTTAACCTTCCAAAAAGCCGTTATAACCAACTTCCCATAAAGCCGTTATAACCCTTTATGGTTTTAGACAAACCCATTCCTTTTATAACCAAGAGACTTATACTTTTTTAAAACCAAGTATTATATATTTTCGAATCAATCCTCTTAACTTTCAAAGTGCAATTAGTCTCTTAACCTTTAGAAATCAAGTGACTCCTTTTATTATAAAACCTTAGGCAATTGATGCCTTAAAATCAAGTTGCCTTTTCATTAAATCAAGTCATTTATCTTTCCATAAAGCAAATATAACCAACTTCCCATAAAGTCGTTATATTCACTTTATACCTTAGCCAAAAATATAATTTCCTATCCAAGGGACTTATACGTTTAAAACGGAACAAGTATCACATACTTTAAAACTCTTCAAGTCCCTTAACTTAATAAAACTTAAGACATCCTTTATTCTTTCAAAGAAGTGAGTTAATCTCCTAACCCACCCGACTTGGCTATTCATAAAACTAGTAAAGGATATCAAGGTGTTGTACGTCTACCGTACTACATACGTGCAACTAGTCATGCTCAAAAGATAGGAAAAGTTCTACATAGAGTAAATCACACAACTACCTCTTAACTTCTAAGAGTAGAAGGAAACATGAAATGATACCACAGGTATATTCCATACATAGAATCATGCCAAAGGAAGGAAGAGGTTCACATACCTCGCGACGATTATCGACAAGTAGCAAAATGCTCCAAAGTACTTCAACCTTGATAGCTATTCCATCCTTCAAGTAGGATACGCTATACTTAGTACTTCAACCTGTAATGGTCACAATACGTCCATTAACCTCTCACTTCAAACGTAGAATATTATAAGTGCAAAGTCACTAAATTCTACGGAAAATCGGACAGCACTTCCTTTGTTTCTACATACTTTGCCACCATTTTCAAGGCCGAATGCAATAACCAAACACGCCATATTTAAGGCCCAATCAATGCAATTAACAATAGGGGATTACACGCCTACTAGACGTGTAAAATTCCGCCCCACAATAGATATCAAACTAATACAAACTATATGTCCAATTCGGCCACATTGAGTACCATAACACCAATTCTTATCCAATTTCCATTTCAATCCAAGTTGTTAGTATAACATGATATCAAGTCGCAATTGATTATAACTACTATAATCTTCAAGTAAGTAATCATGCGACGATTCTAATAAACGACCAATTTGTAATCCAACTTCACAAGGCTTAAATGACATTTCGGATTTAAGACTACAATCAATCCATAATACTTATCAAACTTCAACATATAAACTTCATGCTAGCAACATGCAAAGCTAACAACAATATATATAATCTTGTAATACTTTTTAAGAGACAAGATTATACCTCAACGAATCTTAATCCAACTCCAAATCCGAAGTCGCTCCTTAGCAACTTAGAGACTCTTCAAGAAACTTCAATCCGCTACTTGAGACCCTTAGAACCATACCAACAACTTTCCTTCAAACTTCCAATCCAAAACCTAGAAAGCAACTAGGTTTTCACTTTGCGACTAATACGAAAACTATCTTTTTCCGAGATTTTTCTATTGAGATACACTTACAATACACTCATGAACCTTGGTTTAAAGTGTGGAGCTTAAAGAACAAGAAACAAAAATTTTTCTTTCTTTCCTTTAGTGAACCCGAGAGCTAGTAGCTCTTGTTCTTCAATTTCTTGAAAATTTTACTAAGTGTTAAGCTTGTCATACTACTACTAGTATTATATAGTAACATGGAGGGTCAAGATGCAAACAAATGGGTGATTTGGATGAGCTCTTAATTAAATATCAAGACTTTGTGGACCCATTGACCAAGTCAATTATCTCAAGCTTGCTACTTGCAAGACTTAGTCATCCTAAGACTATGGTCAATGACCATTTTGGCCATGACATTTTCGTCCAAGGCAACAATAAGGGGGGGGGTGACACGTGTCGCCCTCCCATTCGTCACAATATTACGTTTTCCGATAATTCCATAATTCCGATAAATTTTTACTAGTCTCTATCTTAACATTTGGAATTCTTACGTACGTTCTTAAAGCATGTCGTGTAAATACGGGGTGTAACAGTTTTACTAATTCGGCTTTGGTATATGGTTGTTGGCTCTCGTACTTGCCCCGGTCGTGGCTGATTCGGCTTTGGTTCTGGTAGTTAGCCTTCGTACTTGCCCCGTTCAGTTTTGTGGCGAAGGCTCGTGACTTACGGTTGTGATCTGGTGGTTAGCCTGGTTACTTGCCCCCGTCAGCTACGTGACGCACGTGGATCTGGTAGAGGTTATCGCACTTGCCACGTGTCAGCTTCGCGGTGAAGTATTCGTGACTTACGGTTGTGATCTGGTGGTTAGCCTGGTTACTTGCCCCCGTCAGCTACGTGGCGCAGGGAGGATCTGGTAGAGGCTATCACACTTTCCACGTGTCAGCTTCGCGAGTCAATGTGTGGACGAAGCTTCGTGACTTACGGTTGTGATCTGGTGGTTAGCCTGGTTACTTGCCCCCGTCAGCTACGTGGCGCAGGGAGGATCTGGTAGAGGCTATCGCACTTGCCATGTGTCAGCTTTGTGATATGGTTGCTTAGTATTGTTGGTACGGTAGGTTCTGGTAGCTGGCTTTCGTACTTGCCCCGGTCAGTTAATGATGCAGGTTAGATCTGGTAGCTATGCCTTCGTACTTACCCCGTACTGTTTTTATGACACAGGTGGGACCTGGTGTTCATGTGTACTTCTTGGTGTTATTATATCATAGACTGCCGGCAGTGAGGAAGGTATTCCACGGGCATGATTGATGTTGTGGGCGTGAGACCCATTGTTATATTTGAGTGATGACTTTGAGGGCGTGAGTCCCTGACTTGACATGACTGTTTATATATTGTGGACTGTAGTTTGGTTATCATACATGTCTCCTGCTTTATATAGACTATTATGATTTCATTTACAGTATTTTCAGTTTCACATACTTGGTACCTGTTATCGACCTCGCCCGGCTGCGTTCATGCCGCAGGTAGAGGTACACCGGTTGTTGATCCTCGTTCATAGGATCGCAGTTCAGCGTTTGGGAAGCTCCGTTTCTCCGGAGGCTTATCTTTTGGTATAGTCCCCTGTCACTGTAGGTACTTGTACATTCAGGGGTATGGCGGGGACCTGTCCCGTCATAGTTGTTGTTACATTCTTAAGTGCATGTAATCTTGTTGTGGGCAGGGTTTGTAAAGGACTGTAACTGTTCGGTTATATTATATATACATGAAGGTGACCGTTTTGGTTAACCTGTTTTCTTATCTTGTATCTTGTTTCCTATTTAAGTTTTTGTTTCCGCTGATTTTCTCTGATGTTGTATCACTAGGGTGCCCGGGGTAAGGCACCAGTCGCGGGCCCGAGGTCGGGTCGTGACACTCTTGGGCTGGCCTGAGTCAATCTGATCCTCCCTCTCTCTATCCTCTATCCCCTGCGCATACGCCTGCATCCTGGCAATGTCCATACCGGGCTGAAGAGCCACTCCCAAGCATGCAGTAATCATATGACGGTCTAGCCCCATCACATAACGATGAACTATGTCCGCCATGTCAGCTACAATAGTGTGCGCATGCCTGGCCAAAGAGTCAAACTCCAGGCTGTACTCCCTGATAGTCCTCCCATTCTGCCTCAAGGTCAAGAATCTATCTACGTGGGCTCTCCTCATCTCAGGGGGCAAAAAGTGATCCATGAAGGCCTCTGTAAACTCCTCCCAAACAGCTGGAAGAGCATCATCACCTCTCGACAGCTCCCATGACTCAAACCAGTTCAACGCAATATCGTTTAACCGGTAAGATGCTAGCATAACTGACTCTGTCTCCGAAGCCCTAAGAACCTGCATAGTCCGCTGTAACTGCCGAATGAACTCCTGCGGATCCTCCTCAGACCTCGAACCATAAAACTCGGGTGGATGACAACCCAGAAAATCCCGAATCCATGGCTCGGCCCTAGGGTTAGCCACTGCTCTGCCGCTGCCACTCGCTACTATGTTGGTCAATAACCGGATCTGCTCCCCGTAGTCTCTATACTCAGCTCCTGGATGCGGAACTGGAGGCTCTGGTACCGGAACCTCTGGAGCTACTGCCGCTCTCGGCACCTATACTACTGCCGGCGTGGCTGAACTCGCCGACCCGCCTACTACCTCAGGCATTGTTATACCCCGTAGTTGCAGGGTATGTATGTGAGGACGTACGTACGAGAGTACGGCAGAAATTTTGAAAAGAAAGAAAGATGTGAGTTTTCGACGGAAAAGTTTCCGGTTATTTGTGAAGAAAAAGGTTCGTTAATAAGAATTGGATTCCCAGATTTGGTATGTGGGCTTCTTAAATTATATTAGAATTTTGAGATTTTATTTTCGGAAATGGTCACGTGGGGCCCACGGGAGAAATTCTGTTTTGTAGGGCCACTTTGTTTTGAGATTTTGGCCATTGTGGATATTTTTGAAAGACGTTTTTGAGGGCGATAGGAGGGTGACACGTGTCACCCCGCCTAGGCTTGGCCGGTTACCTTTGTCTGCAACACCGGTTAGAGTCGTTTTTCGACGAAACGTTTTGCGTAACTTGCGAAGGGAAAATTCCGGCTATGTCGTTTTGTATTTTTGCGGATTTTTCCGAGCGGCGGAACATTTTTGGACCAACGGGAGGGTGACACTTGTCACCCTCATTGACGGTTTGAGAGGGCCACGGCTAGGAGGTTTTTAAGGCCCTTTTCATGGGTCTTTGTTTTGTGAGGGATTTAAGGAGTAGGTTAGGGTGCACTTGTGCCAATCTTGGCCATCCACTTGCCCCCCACATGGCTTGATCTTGTCCGTTGGTGTCCCTATAAATACCCCCTTGCTTGAAGGTTTTTTCTTCATCCCTCATTTCATTCTAAGTCTTGAAATATCCCTCCCCCCTTTAGTGTTGTTCTCGTCCAAAGGTCTACCCCCTTTTTGAGGAGCTTGGCCGAGAGGCTTCCCCCTCCCCCTTTGTGAGGCTTGGCCGTGGGGTACCCCCCCCCCCTAGCCTAGTTGTTTTCGTATAATACCCCTTGTTGTGGTATAGAAATACTCCCCTAGTATTGTTATAATGCCCAAAATACCTTAGCCTTGTACCTTGTAGTATTCCAAAGATACCTCTTTACGTAGAGTCCGGAAATACTACCTTTTGTCCTTTTAGTCTCAAACCGAAACCCTAAGGAAATCTTCATAGTTGGTTGAAGTATTTGAGTAGAAGTTGGTTAGAACTTCTAAGGGTTGTTTGGAGTGGTTTGGAGCGCACGGAGTGGAGCTAAACCTTGCTCAGGATCGACATTATAACTTGGATAATTTTGGGCTTATCGAGGTAATTATCTTGTCCCTCTATTGTAATTGGAAATTACATGTTTGTTAGAATATATAGTTGAAGTATACTATATATGGAACTACTTAGTATTCGGCAATGTCTTTTGACTTAAGCCTGAAGAATAAAGAACTGAACTGAACTGTATTTACATAGGACTGTATTGCAGTAGACTTGTGTAGAATTGTACACGTCCGGTTAGACGTGTAAACCCCCCCCTGGTTGGCTTGGTAGCCGGCCTCGATAGAGGAGGAGATTTCTGTTTGTGCGGGGAGGTCTTGCGAATTTTCTATAGAAAGATAGAAAACTTGTGTTTTGGGGTTAATAGACGTTTGTGACCTTTATAGGTGAAAGTACTAGGAGTAGCGTATTCTACTCGAGGAGTGGAAAGGGCTAGCAAGGTTGTAGTACTTGGAGCATTTTGCTTATTGTCGATAAATCGTCGCGAGGTATGTGAACCTCTTCCTATCTTTTCTAGCATGATTGTTGTGAACTATGTAGTACGGTGAGCGTACATGTGCTAAGTGATTTGGTTGGTTTAAAACATAGGGTGTTATAATAGCTTTATGGGAAGTTAGTTATAACGACCTTATGTAAGTGAAAATGGTTTACTGATGTTAGAAGTTAAGAGACTTGATCTTATAAGATAAGAGACTTAACTTATTTGTTTTAATGTGGATGTTTGTGTGAAACCTCATTCGTGAGTAATGAGTACTTGGTTTTAAAGGGATAATGTTTCTTGATTTGGGAATCGAGAATGTGTATCGACAGACCAACTGCGGCGTTAATAAAAGGAAAATGTATTGAATAATGATGTGTTGTATTAAAACCGGTAGAAACCTCCATGCATAGAAGCTAAGATAAGACAAAATGATATTACATTTTCTAGATCATGGTCTTTGTAATAAGATCGTTATAAACAAGAATAAACTACTCACATATATGACATATGTTACTCAATTGTTCTAAAAGGAATCAAGTGATTAAGTTTGGGAACTATGAAACCTTTTG
Source organism: Przewalskia tangutica (assembly GCA_029844215.1). Classification (NCBI taxonomy): domain Eukaryota; kingdom Viridiplantae; phylum Streptophyta; class Magnoliopsida; order Solanales; family Solanaceae; genus Przewalskia; species Przewalskia tangutica. The sequence goes on along the minus strand of CM056726.1, from coordinate 86,512,428 downwards.
AAAATGAGAAGTTGGAGTAATTGACACTAGGCAAACTGGAACTTAGGAAAAGAATGTTGGTACTTTATTTTAAAAGGAAAGTTTTATGGTTTACTTAAAAATGTGGGTTGGTCATTCTAATACTACGGGTATCGGGTGAATTTGATAAAAGTAATGGATCTCTTTTACAAAATTTAACGTACGTAGTACTTTAGGCTAAAACCGACTTTGGTATAAAATGAAAGTACTTTGTGTTGTTGTGAAACTTGCCTATGCTTGTTGTTGTGAAGCTTGGCTATGCTTATTATGATAACCTTTGTTGTGCAAGCGTTGTATTTCGTGTTACTGCGTCTCTCGATGGAGGTCGGTTGACTTGTTGAGAACTTACTTGGGCGTCGCAGTGGCGGAGAAATTCCGCAGTGCGTTCGTTGATAGTATTATTGTTGTGCATCGCTATGGACATCTTGACACGATCGTAGCGCCGCGGGTATGCTTCCATTTAGATTACCGCCTTGTTGTTTCCCTTTGGACATACGACACGATCGTGGCGCTGCGGGTATCGTCCATTTGGAATGTTGTCTTATTTTTCCCTTTGGACATACCGACACGATCGTAGGCGCGCGGGTATGCTTCCATTTGGATTGTTGTCTTGTTGTTGAGGTCACATGGACATGTCTACACGTCTGCAGAGAGGCATGTGGCCATGGGACATTGGTATTATTGTTGCATCATGGACATGTCTACACCGGCGCGATTAGGGCATGCGGCCATAATGCGAACCTGATTGATGTTGTGGGCGTGAGACCCATAGTTATATTGGAGTGATGATTGTTTTATGTTGTGAACTGTAGTTTGGTTATCATACATGTCTCCTGCTTTATATAGACTAGTATGATTTCATTTCTGATATTATGCAGTTTCACATACTTGGTACTGTTATCGACCTCCTTGAGGCTGCGTTCATCCGCAGTAGAGGTACATCGGTCGTGGATCCTCGCCATAGGATCACGATTCAACGCATTTGAAGCTCCGTTTCTCGGAGGCTTATCTTTTAGTAGGTGTTCCCCGAGTTGTAGGTTCTTGTACATTCGTGGTATGGCGAGGCCTGTCCGTCATAGTCGTTAATATATCTTAAGTGCAGTAAATCTGTTGTAGGCGTGTTGTAAAAGGATTAAAGCTCGAGGTTTTATGTATATCTTGAAGGCAAGCTGTTTTGGTTGCTTTGTTTATTTATTATATCTCTTGTTAAATGACTCATGTTTTATGTTCCGCTGATTTTCTCGATGTATGTATCAGGGTGCCTGGGGTAAGGCACGATGAAGGCCGGGCGAAGTCGTTACAAAAGTGGTATCGAGCGATTAATCCTCGGAAAGTGTCTACTGACCGTGTCTAGTAGAGTCTTGATTATCGGTGTGTTGTGCACCACATCTATAATCGAGGAGGCTATAGGACATTTAGGATTGGTTTCCATTCTTCTCATTCCGAGATCGTGCCTTAGAGGCATGTTGTAAGTTGTACCCTCCGCGTATCTCGTTTTACCGATTATGCCTCCGCAGAGCAACCAGAGCCGGAAGGGCAAAGGCGAGAGTCTTGCTAGTGAGATCTGAGAGAATGCGAGCGCGAGCCCGCATGCACGAGGTTGTGCTTGAGACGGCGGGTTTTGTGGCCGCCGCCCAGCCAAGAGTTAGAGCGCGGCAATGGCTGCTGAAACGCGATACTGAGCCTCCGGTCCCGATGCAGAGGCGGAGAGATGGGTTACAAGGAGATGGCCCGATTCTTGGCGAGTGGTCGTGGCGAGATATGAGGATAAATTTGGATCACGGATTCAGTTCGATGCACCGATGGTTCACCCCGAGCGAATAGTTTGAGGCTACGGGACTTTACGAGTTGTAGCCCGCGAGTTTTATGGGTGAGGCACGAGGATGATCGCGAGGAGTTCATCCGGCGATTCTGACGGATCATGCGGGTGATCAAGGCTTGAACCAGTGCGTGACCTTTGGTTCGCATCGCTGCGTGATACCGCGATCGATTGGTTTGATTCATGGAGCTTTCGGGAGAGCATGCACCTCCAGCGGTATGGGATGAGTTTTGGGGCTTTCTCACGCACTTCTTGCCTCCGCGGATGAGGAGGCACGCGGTAGATTTTTGTTCTTGAGGCAGAGGCGACCGTCGGAGTACAATGTCGAGTTCGATTCTTTGGCTCGATATGTCCTGCGCTAGTTGCAGATATGGAGGATAGGGTGCATCGCTACGTCAGGGCTAGATGATTATATGGTGAGTCTTGTGCGGGTGTTTCTCTTGTGGGCATGGACATTGCCCGCATGCAGCTCATGCACTAGGATGTGAGGCACGGAGGGTCGACGGAATGACACGGATCAGCGAGAAGAGGGCCGGGCGGCAGGGTCCTTTGGTGGCTTTCGAGGCGGACCGCCTCGGCGAGCTAGTTATATACCCCACCGTGCTGAGTGGTCCTCCACCGTCTTGAGGCGGTCGAGGGCTCGAGGTTCAGATTTTGGCAGAGCGGGGTGTTAACGGTGAAGCCACCTACCTCGTTGTGACCATTGTGGTAGACTCCATTTTGGAGAGTGTCGTGCTAGATTGGGAGTTTGTTTTGCATGCGGCCAGCGGGGCCATTTTGCGAGGCTGTCCGACCAAGGGAAGCGCGGATGTTACGACTCGACGCCGAGGATCGTGGCTGGTTCATCACCTTCTATGCGCCTATGCCTGCGTGAGCCTATGATTAGAGTGGGCGGTAGCTTGGGTATATCCTTAACCCTCTAGAGTTTTGGTATGCTTGTTATGATGATCTCATTATTGTGTGCTATGCGGATAGCATTGTGATATGTGTGAGTTAGAATGCATGGTTAGTTGGAAGGATACGTATGGAGGCATGGTAAGTGTGAACCTTAGACTATTTCACATCGAGACCTTAGAGGTAAGGTCGTCTTGAGTAAAAGATTCGTTTTATGTTTGACCTTTATAAGGGTGAGTAGTATACGTGGGATTTATTTTTGTGATAAGTCCATGGGTAGTGTGAGATGGAAGTGGTAGCTTTCATGATGTGAATTAGTAAGATTGTTCCGGATCGGGGAACAAGAGTTTGGCACGGTTGGGGGTCGGGTTTAGGACCATTTGCGGGTCAAACCGTAACCCGGTTTGGGGTGGGGCCAGTTCTGGGTGGTCCCGCCAGGTGGTAGGGTCACGAGGGTGCTAGGCCCTAGTTTAGACGACCATCGTATGAGTTTGTGGATGCGTTCGACCAGAATCGTTCGTGAAGGCCGGGAATGGCCTTAGGGGATATTACGGCTAGAGATGACCAAGTTTGGAGGTAGCGACTCCAGAGATTTTTCGGGAACGGAAGTATGGTACATACTGGGAGAGTTCAAGTGTTCGAGAAGGGCACGACGAGTAAGGAAGGAAGATAACGTGTGTTATTTCGTGGCCAAGCTGTGGCGTTGACAACTTGTTAGAGGAACTTCATCGATATCCGTCTTGAGAAGGAACATTCGGGACGAATGTTTCTAAGGAGGAGAATGTTATACCCGTAGTTGCGGGGTATGTATGTGAGGACGTGCGTGCGAGTGCACAGAAATTTTGAAAAGAAAGAAAGATGTGAGTTTTCGACGGAAAAGTTTCCGGTTATTTGTGAAGAAAAAGGTTCGTTAATAAGAATTGGATTCCCAGATTTGGTATGTGGGCTTCTTAAATTATATTAGAATTTTGAGATTTTATTTTCGGAAATGGTCACGTGGGGCCACGGGAGAAATTCTGGTTTTGTGGGGCCCACTTTGTTTTGAGATTTTGGCCATTGTGGATATTTTTGAAGAGCGTTTTTGAGGGCCAATAGGAGGGTGACACGTGTCACCCCGCTGGTGGCTTGGCGAAGTTACCTTTGTGCAACACTTTGGTTAAGTCGTTTTTCGGCGAAGCGTTTTGCGTAACTTGCGAAGGAAAATTCCGGCTATGTCGTTTTGTATTTTTGCGGATTTTTCCGGCGGCGGAACATTTTGGACCAACGGGAGGGTGACACTTGTCACCTCGTTGTGATTTGAGAGGGCCACGGTAGGAGGTTTTAAGGCCCTTTTCATGGGTCTTTGTTTGTGAGGATTTAAGGAGTAGGTTAGGGTGCACTTGTGCCAATCTTGGCCATCCACTTGCCCCCATGGCTTGATCTTGTCCGTTGGTGTCCCTATAAATACCCCTTGCTTGAAGGTTTTCTTCATCCTCATTTCATTCTAAGTCTTGAAATATCCTCCCCTTTAGTGTTGTTCTCGTCAAAGGTCTACCCCCTTTTTGAGGAGCTTGGCGAGAGGCTTCCACTCCCTTTGTGAGGCTTGGCGTGGGGTACCCACTAGCCTAGTTGTTTTCGTATAATACCCTTGTTGTGGTATAGAAATACTCCCTAGTATTGTTATAATGCCCAAAATACCTTAGCCTTGTACCTTGTAGTATTCCAAAGATACCTCTATCGTAGAGCAGGAAATACTACCTTTTGTCCTTTTAGTCTCAAACCGAAACCCTAAGGAAATCTTCATAGTTGGTTGAAGTATGTGAGTAGAAGTTGGTTAGAACTTCTAAGGGTTGTTTGGAGTGGTTTGGAGCGCAGGTGGAGCTAAACCTTGCTCGGGATCGACATTATAACTTGGATAATTTTGGGCTTATCGAGGTAATTATCTTGTCCTATTGTAATTGGAAATTACATGTTTGTTAGAATATATAGTTGAAGTATACTATATATGGAACTACTTAGTATTCGTGATGTCTTTTGACTTAAGCTTTGAAGAATCTGACTGAAGCTTGTATTTACATAGGGGTGTATTGCGATGAACTTGTGTAGAATTGTACACGTCAGGTTAGGCGTGTAAACCCCGGTTGGCTTGGTAGCGGCCTCGATAGAGGAGGAGATTTCTGTTGTTGCGGGGAGAGTCTTTAGCCAATTTTCTATAGAAAGATAGAAAACTTGTGTTTTGGGGTTAATAGACGTTTGTGACCTTTATAGGTGAAAGTACTAGGAGTAGCGTATTCTACTCGAGGAGTGGAAAGGGCTAGCAAGGTTGTAGTACTTGGAGCATTTTGCTTATTGTCGATAAATCGTCGCGAGGTATGTGAACCTCTTCCTATCTTTTCTAGCATGATTGTTGTGAACTATGTAGTACGGTAGACGTACATGTGCTAAGTGATTTGGTTGGTTTAAAACATAGGGTGTTATAATAGCTTTATGGGAAGTTAGTTATAACGACCTTATGTAAGTGAAAATGGTTTACTGATGTTAGAAGTTAAGAGACTTGATCTTATAAGATAAGAGACTTAACTTATTTGTTTTAATGTGGATGTTTGTGTGAAACCTCATTCGTGAGTAATGAGTACTTGGTTTTAAAGGGATAATGTTTCTTGATTTGGGAATCGAGAATGTGTATCGACAGACCACTGCAGCGTTAATAAAAGGAAAATGTATTGAATAATGATGTGTTGTATTAAAACCAGTAGAAACCTCCATCTGCATAGAAGCTAAGATAAGACAAAATGATATTACATTTTCTAGATCATGGCTGCTGTAATAAGATCGTTATAAACAAGAATAAACTACTCACATATATGACATATGTTACTCAATTGTTCTAAAAAGGAATCAAGTGATTAAGTTTGGGAACTATGAAACCTTTTGAAAATGAGAAGTTGGAGTAATTGAAACTAGGCAAACTGGAACTTAGGAAAAGAATGTTGGTACTTGATTTTAAAAGGAAAGTGTTATGGTTTACTTAAAAATGTGGGTTGGTCATTCTAATACTACGGGTATCGGGTGACTTTGATAAAAGTAATAGATCTCTTTTACAAAATTTAACGTCACGTAGTACTTTAGGAGCTAAAACCGGACTTTGGTATAAAATGAAAGTACTTTGTGTTGTTGTGAAACTTGCCTATGCTTGTTGTTGTGAAGCTTGGCTATGCTTATTATGATAACCTTTGTTGTGCAAAGCGTTGTATTTACGTGTTACGCGTCTCGATGGAGAATTCGGTTGACTTGTTGAGAACTTACTTGGGCGTGCGGCGGTGGCGGAGAAATTCCGCAGTGCGTTCTGTTGATAGTATTATTGTTGTGCATCGCTATGGACATCGCGACACGATCGTGGCGCCGCGGGTATGCTTCCATTTAGATTACCGCCTTGTTGTTTCCCTTTGGACATACCGACACGATCGTGGCGCTGCGGGTATCGTCCATTTGGAATGTTGTCTTATTTTTCCCTTTGGACATCACGACACGATCGTGGCGCTGCGGGTATGCTTCCATTTGGATTCTTTGTCTTGTTGTTGAGGTCACATGGACATGTCTACCGATCTGGTCAGGGGCATGTGGCCATGGGACATTGGTATTATTGTTGCATCATGGACATGTCTACACCGTCTGATATTAGGGCATGCGGCCGTAATGCGAACTGATTGATGTTGTGGGCGTGAGACCCATAGTTATATTGGAGTGATGATGTTTTATGTTGTGAGCGTAGTTTGGTTATCATACATGTCTCTGCTTTATATAGACTAGTATGATTTCATTTCTGATATTATGCGATTTCACATACTTGGTACTGTTATGATCGACCTCCTTGAGTGCGTTAATCTGCAGTAGAGGTACGTCGGATCGTGGATCCTCGCTCATAGGATCACGATTCAGCGCATTTGAAGCTTCCGTTTCTCGGAGGCTTATCTTTTGGTAGGTGTTCCACGAGTTGTAGGTTCTTGTACATTCGGGGTATGGCGGGGCCCTGTCCGTCATAGTCGTGTATATCTTAGAAGTGCATGAATCTTGTTGTGGGCGGGGTTGTAAAAGGATTAAACTATTCGGAGTTTTATGTATATCTGAAGGCAAATTTGTTTTGGTTGGCTTTGTTTATTTATTATATCTCTTGTTAAATGACTCATGTTTTATGTTCCGCTGATTTTCTCTGATGTATGTATCACTAGGGTGCCTGGGTAAGGCACGATGCAGCCGGGCAGTCGTTCTGAGCATAGTCTATGCACGAGTCAGTAACCCTCACGAGTACCGCTAGCGACCCTTTCTTGCGCTTGCCACGGGCCACAGTACTTTCGTGGGGCATAACTGTTACATAAGAATAGGTCAGAGAGGATTCAACCTAATAAGACTGCTCTACTGCATGATCTCAGAGAGAGAAGAATGGAAACCAATCCTAAATGTCCTGCAACCTCCTAATTATAGATGTGGTGCACAACACACCGATAATCAAGACTCTACTAGACACGGTCTGTAGACACTTTCCGAGGACTAACTGCTCTGATACCACTTTTGTCACGACCCAACCCCGGGGCCGCGACTGGTGCCCTACCTGGGCACCCCGTTCAGGTATACATCAGAGAATAGCAGCGGAACATACACAACATACAATATGTTTAGACAATAAACATCACAGACTAACCGATAAGGCCGCCTTCCATAAAATATACATACTCAACAGTAAAACAGTATAACTCTGTTCTTACAGCCCCAAACCACAACATGTGACTACAGACCTCTAGGAATAACAACTGTGGCGGGACAAGGCCCCGCCATACCCCTGAATGTACATAAATCTACAATATCAGGGAAAGACTGTACCAAAAAGACAAGCCTCCGGAGAAATGGAGCTTCTGATGCCTGGTCAGTGATCCTAAGAATGAGGATCCACCACCTGCTTACCCCTACCTGCGGCATGAACGCATCTCCCGAGGAAGGGGGTCAATACACAATATGTACTAAGTATGTAAAACTGGAAAAATATTGTAATTACATCATAAGTTTAAAACAAAGCTGGAGACACGTATGATAACTCAAACAACAGTACATTGTGCCTTACTAACAATGAGAGTAAACAAGTATATACTTTACTGCATAAAAATAGGAGGCTCATGATCAAAACAGGGTCCCTTGCCCGTATTATCAATAAGAAATCCTACTCCTGGGACTATTTCACCCGCATGAGGTATTCCTCGCATAGGCTGTACCCGCCCGCATGGGACTATTTCACCCGCATAAGCCCATAAGGACTCGCATGAGGTATTCCTCGTATCATGGGTAGCAAATCTACGGAACAGGTGGTATAACGTCTTGGGGGTTTACCCCTCATTTATACTCTTACCCTGAAGCAGGTGGTATAACGTCTTGGGGGTTTACCCGTCATTTATACTCTTACCCTGGAGAAGGTGGTATAATGTCTTGGGGGTTTACCCCTCATTTATACTCTTACCCTAGCTCAACCGGCCATCATACATAACATAAGCCCTACCGGCTTATCATACATGTATAAGCACTAACATCATCTGATAAATAAGCAAGTTAAGAAATCCCCCTAACTTCTTATTAGTCTTATTCATATACACTCTCATTTTAGTTTACTTAAGGCACTAACATGTCATTATAAATCCGGGAATTTAACCCAAAGTACTACGTACTTCTATTCTTTTAAAATGACTCATTTTCATATAAAACTTCCAAGATACTAATAACCGTAGTATCAAGTCATAACTACATTTTAAGACAAGTCACAATACCTTTTAGAAAATACATTTTCATGCTTCTAAATCAAGTGACTTCTTTCTTTTAAAATCTTAAGCAATTGATGCCCTTAAATCAATTTGCCTTTCATTATCAAGTCATTTATCATACTTATATTACTTAGAGTAAACCACTCTTTTTAACTTTTCATAAAGCTATTATAATCAACTTCCCATAAAGCCGTTATACTAGCTTTATACTTTAGAAACTTACATTCTTCTTTATAACCAAGAGACTTAAACTTTCCAAACAAAACAAGTATCATATACTTTCGAAATACTTAAAGTCTCTTAACTTTTAAAAACCAAGATATCCTTATTATTTTTAAACAAGTGAGTTAATTCCCTAACTCAACCAACTTGAACATTCTTAAAATAAACCAAGGATATCAAATGGACTAGATTCGTCAAAACCTCAAATGCGTCTACCGTACTATACAATTTCAACTTATTCATGCTCAAGAGATAAGAAAGTTCCACATACCTCTTCGGTTCCATCCACTTGCTAAGTCCAACACGCCGTACGTAGTATGTCAACCTATAATGACCATAGTATGTCTATTAACTTCTTACTTCAAACGTAGAATATTCCAAGTGCAAAGTCACTAAATTCTACGGAAAATCGGACAGCACTTCCTTTGTTTCTACATACTTTGCCACCTTTTTCAAGGCCGAATTCAATAACCAAACACGCCACATTTAAGGCTCAACAAAGTAGTTAACAATAGGGGATTACACGCCTACAAGACGTGTAAAATTCCGCCCCACAATTTATATCAAACTAGTTTAAACTACAATGTCCATTCGGCAATTAGGGACAACAATACAATGTCCTTTCCAACTCCTTTTCAATCCAAGTTGTTTAGTATAACACGTAGTAGAGCCACAATTGATTATAACAACTATAATCTTCAATTAGATAACATGCGACGATTCTAGTTAACGACCAAATTGTAATTCAATTTCAAATGACTCAACATGTCATTTTCGGATTTGAGCTTCTAAATTTCCATAACACTTATCAATTTTCATAACACATGATCACTTATAACTTATCATAACATGGAATCTTTAATTACAAAAGTAAGATGAAGATTATACCTCATTTAGCCCAAATATGATCCAAGATCACAAGTCGATCCTTAGCAACTTTAGCGCCTCTTTTTGACATTCCAATCCACTCCAAGAAACCCTTAGAAGCTTATGATGAACTCATCTTCAAGTTCCAACTTCAAAGTTGAAGATCCTTTAGTTTCCGCCTTGCGACTAATACGAAAACGCCACTTTTCTGGCATCTTTCTATTGAGATACCCTTACAATACTCTTAGGAACCTTGGTTTAAAGTATAGGGATTATTGGACAAAAATTGAAAAAAATTCCCTTGAAACCCTAGCCTTGGCCGAGAGCACTCCTCAATGTTCATCCAATTTTCTTGAAAATTTAGCTAAGTGTAGAACCTTGTCTTGCACTAGGAAGCTTATATAAATATATGGAGGGTCAAGATTAGAACAAATGGGTGGTTTGGATGCTTTTCACAAGGATCAAGCCAAGTGGCATTTGACTTAGTCAATTTTATCAAGCTCTAGCTTTAGCAAGACTTGGACATTTAAATTATGGTCAAATGACCATTCTATCCATGCCATTTTCGTCCAAGACCACTAAGGGGGGGGGGGGGTAACACGTGTCGCCCTCCCATTCGTCGCAATATTTCGTTTTCCGACAAATTCCAAAATTCCGATAAATTTTTACTCGTCTCAAATCTTAACATTTTTTAGTTCTTACGTACGTTCTTATAAACATATCCTGGAATTTTCGGTAACATTCTTCCCCCCTTAGAAACATTCGTCCCCGAATGTTCTTTTGGGAGTCAAACTTAAAAATAGCAACATAATCTTCTTTTACAACCCCTACATACCAATAATACCACACGAGGCCACATAACAATACTCATACTAAAATGTCAAGCTGAACCCCATGTGTCAACGTCGGTTATCTGCATAAAGCTTCTGCTGACTCTGAGCTTACTAATAATCTTTCCTGGATAAGCTTCGCCTTATCCACAGCCCGCTGAATCAAGTCTGGCCCAAATAACTGAACCTCGCCTACGTCGAACCAACCAACTGGCGATCTACACTTTCTTACATACAAGGCCTCATACCGGACCATCTGAATACTGGAAGGGTATCTGTTATCGTACGTAACTCAACAAGAGGCAATTAACCCTCCCGGCTATTTCTGAAATCAAGAACACAGGCCCGGAACCTATCCTCAAGTGCCTGGATAGTACGCTCTGCCTGTCCGTCGGTATGAGGGTGTAATGCAATACTGAGACTCACCTGTGTCCCTAAAACCCTTCAAAAACCTCGAAGTTATCATGTCGAGCTCATCTGTCTGACATCATAAACGTAGGAACCCCGTGCAGTCTGACAATCCCCCCCTGCTATAAAAGCTAGCATGAACCTCAGCCGAGCAAGTGGTCCTAACCGGAAGAACACGGCTGGTTTCGTCAGCCTATTTACCATGACCCCCAGGGGGTCGCACTTCCTCTGAGTACGATGCCACCCTATAACAAGATCCATTTTAATTACCTCTCATATCTAAGTAGGGGTCTAAATAGCCTGTAATAGCCCACTGGGCTTCTGGTATTCAACCATGACCTGCTACTAATTCGGATATTAAGCAACAACTCTGCTACGTCCCTCTTCAGGACACCTTACCAATACATACATCTGAGGTCACTACACGACATAGTCGACCCCGAACAATTAGAGCAATAAGCATTGCGTGCCTCCCCTAAGACCTGCTGACTAGTCCTGCAGCACCGGGTACACACAATCTATCCTCATATCACAACACCCCATCCGGTGTTACTCAAACAGGCTCTTCTCTTTTCGGAGAGCTGTATCTCGATACCGTATCATAACTGGATCCTCATACGGTCGCCTTTTTACCTCCTCAATGACGGAAGACTCAGCAACCTCTCGGATCCAAACTTCATTAATCTGGAAAACAAATAATCGAACCCCCTAGGCTCGGTAGCTGATGAATCTCACGGACCACGTCCTGTTTATCTGGCTGCCCATCTGACAAACTACCCATAGATCCACGACTAAGAGTACATGTAACTGTCTTGGCTTTCCCCAGATGGTATATGATATCGATATCACAATCCTTGGGTAACTCTAACCACCGTCTCTGTCTGAAGATATACCGGAGGCTCTTGTGGTCTGCACAAATATCCACATGAAGTCTATATACGTCATGCCCCCAAATCTTCAAGGCATGATTTAACTGCCGCCAGCTCTAAATCGTGAGTGGCGTAATTTCCTTTCCTGCTTCCCTAACTACCGGGAAAACATAGGCTCTATCCTTATTGTCACGACCCGAACCCGGGCCCGTGACTGGTGCCTTACCCGGGCACCCAAGTAGACATACATCAGAGTAATCAGCGGAATATAAAACAAGACATGAAATAATATGAAGTGAGAAACAGTTTATCTGAGAAAAGTTGCCTTTCGGCATATATATATATATATATAAACTTGAATCCGAACAGTTACATCCCTTTTTACAAACTCTGCCCACAACAGTACTACAGACCTCTAAGAATGTTATAACCATAATGACGGGACAGGACCCCGCCATACCCCTGAATGTAAGTACCTACAACGACAGGGGACTATACCACTGATAAGCCTCCGAAGAAACAGAGCTTCCCAAACGCTGTGACCACATGAGCGAGGATCAACATGGTGTACCTCTACCCGGCGCATGAACGTAGCCCCGAAGGAGGTCGATAACAGTACCAAGTATGTGGCGAAAATCAGTAAATAAAATCATAATAGTCTATATAAAGCGAAGACGTATATGATAACCAATTTAAGATACCTGATATGCGATCATGTCAAGTCAGGGACTCACGCCCTTAAAGTCATCACTCAAATATAACCATGGGTCTCATGCCCACAATATCAATCATTCCCGTGGAATTCCTTCCTCACTGTCGGCAGTCCATGATATAAAAACACCAAGGAATACACATGAACACCAGGTCCCACCTGTGTCATAATAAAACCGTACGGGGTAAGTACGAAGGCATAGCCGACTACTAAAACCCACAGTACCAACAATGCCATAAATGGTATCACGAGGTCTTTCTAGACCGCCATGATCGGCCGCCACTCGCCCGCAGTATCAATGTGCGCGTCTAATCCTAGAACTTCCCGCAGCTCCGCATAGTCCACACACATAGGCCCGCATGAGGTATTCCCGCATCGAGGGTAGCTACTCCTCGGCATCGCCCCGACTCGTAGTCGCATGGACACATAGACCGCATAGCCACATAGACCGCACACTAACACCGAACTCTCGTAGCTCGCGCATAAGCCCCCGACCCGTGAGGTATTCTCGAATCATAGTCACACATTTGCACGAGGTGTACCTCGCGTCGAGTGCGACTTAACCCCCGGTATATCATGTCAAGAGGTGAGTGATATAATACTAGCACAACGGCTTATCGTTAAACAACATAAGCACAATAAGAATAACCTCTTACACAAACGTTACAAGATACGAACATACGTAGCATCATAACATGTTTTCTTATCAAACCAATCAAGAAAGTATTACAAGGCTATCACAAACCAAACATAGTCAAGTTATTCACACAAGGTACTTTCTATTTTATGTCAACAAGTTCGGGTTTTAACCCCAAGGTACTACGTACATTAATTCTTTAAAAAGATCCGTTTCTTTCAAAGTCACACGATACCCATAGTATCAAAAATAGAGTGACTATCTTTTTAAGTAAACCAAAACAGTTTCCTTTTTAATATCAAGTAACAACATTCTTTTCCAAACGTCCAAGTTGCCTAATTAAAAATATACTCAAGTCGTTTATTTCCGAAAGATTTCATAGTTCATAGTCTTAATCAAATAACGTAATCTCTTTTTAAAACAATTGAGTAACATATGCCTTATGTGAGTAGTTATTCTTGTTCATAACAATCTTATTAAAGCAGCCATGATCTAGGAAATGTAATAACATTTTGTCTCATCTTAGCTTCTATGCAGATGGAGGTTTCTACTGGTTTTTAATAATACTTAATTAGTCAATACATTTCCCTTTATTAGCTATTGCGATGGTTTGTTCGATACTTATTCTTATTTCCGAAATCAATACAAGGCGTTCATAAACAATTAAGTAAACCGTTCCTTTTATCTCTCTTAAGTCGTTATACCTAACTTCCCATAAAGCTAGTATAACTCTTAAGCTTTTAAAACCAAGTATTATTCTTCTTTCAAAAACGATTCTTAATTCTTTTGAAATACTTCAAGATTCTTATTATTTAAAACTCAAGTCAAAAGACATCGAAGTAAAACCACGTTCAGTTAACACACGTACGTCTACCGTACTATATATATATTCTTTTAAAATATCATGCTCAAGAGGATAGGAAGAATCACATACCTCGCGACTATTATCGACAATTAGCAAAACGCTCCACCGCTATAACCCGGCTAGCCTTGTCCACCTTTCAAGTAGAACATGCTACTCGCAGAACTTTCAACCTATAAAGGCCATATACGTCTATCAACGTCTAGACTACTCTGTAGAATATTCTAAGCAGAGGGTTCTATATTCTACGGAAAATCGGGCAGCACTTCCCTACCCGTTAAACTACACAAGTCTACTGTAAATACAGTCCTATGTAAGTACAATTCAATCTTCTTTAATATTCTTCTGGTGTGATTTCTATTCAATTCTCTTCTCTTATACCATCCTTCTATATATCTTATACTCATTTCTATACTACTACAGTATGTAATTTCCAATTATAATAGAAGGTCAAGAGTATTTACTTCGATAAGCCCAAAATTATCCAAGTTTAAATGTCGATCCTGAGCAACGTTTAGCTCCTACTGTAGGTGCTCCAACCCTCTCCAAACAACCCTTAGAAGTTCTACGCAACTTCTTCTTAATACTTCAACCAATGATGAAGATTTTCCTTAGGGTTTCGTTTTTGTGACTGAAGGGAAGTATAATAGTATTTCTGGGCTTTTAGTATAGGGGTAACCTTGGAATACTACAAGGTATTTGGGCCAAGGTATTTTGGAATAGTAACAATACTTGGAGAATATTTTCTACCAAGGGGGGGGGGGGTGGTATGTTTGGACGAGAGCAAATCCAAGGGAAGGGGGGTGTGGCGGACGAAACTACTACAAGGGGAGGGGAATGACTTGGACGAGAATTTCACTACAAGGGAGGGAGAGATTTTTAAGACTTAGAAGTCATTTGAGGGATGAAGAAATCCTTCAACTAAGGGGGGTATTTATAGGGCCTTCAATGGCCAAGATTAAGACAAGTGGTGGGCAAGTGGAGGGTGTAGATTTGGACAAGTGTGTGTGGGTCCCACCTTATCCATCTACCACACAAAATATCCTACCAAACATTGACCAATTGTTTTAGGCCACAAAAATGAAAAAAATGTGCAAGGTGTGCCCTCCAATTCGTCCACTTTGAGTGTGACACATGTCACCCTCCCATTGGTCCAAAATATTTTATCTCTCGGAAAAATCCGCAAAAATTAAATTATTGAACACGCAAAATTCCCTTACAAGGTTCGAAAAATTCTCCGTCGGAAAAACAAATCTTTTCGGGGTTGTGCACAAATTTTTGTCCCTTACCTAACTTAAGGCTTAAACTTTTGTACGTACGCCCTCACGTACATACTCAGGAAATACGGGGTATAACATTCTCCCCTCCTTAGAAACATTCGTCCCGAATGTTCCTTCTAAAGACAGATAACGATAATGTCTCTCTTAACTTAAACAAGTTGCCAATGCCACTCCTGACCACAAAACATCATACGCAAATACTTAACTCCAAGTCCACAAGGAATCACCACAAAAGCTCCCACCCAAGGTCTAAAAGATATTCCCTTCGCACCCTCATTTCACAAAAGAAATGATCACTTCTATTCTCTTAACACATGCTCACTTCTTCCCTTACTCGTCGTACCCTCCTCGTACACTCGAACATGATACCACTTTTGTCATTGCTTCAGTTTCCAACATCTCGGGGTTACTATCTCCAACTTGGTCATCATTAACTGGAAACACTCTGGATGGATCTCCGATACTTTTCCGAACATAGCAACAAGAAAGACCGGACGTACTGCTTCCTACGTCGGACGACAATGCTAACTTATAGGCAACCTGGCCTATTTTCCAAATGATCTGAAAACGCTCAAAGTACCTCGGGCTAAGTTTCCCCTGCTTTCCAAATCTCGTCCCACCCTTCCGGGGTGGTACCTTCAAGAAACCCACCGTCAACCTGAACTCCAAGTGTCGACGCCGATTATCCGCATGACTTTTGTTGACTCTGAGCTGCCAATAACCTCTCCTGGATAAGCTTCACCCTATCCACCGTCTGCTGAAACAAGTATGAACCAACTATCTGAACCTTGCCAACATCGAACCAATCGACCGGCAACTTACACTTCCGCCCCTACAAGGCGTCATAAGGCGATATCCGAATACTGAAATGGTAGCTATAAAACACTCCCTCAACAGGAGGAAACAATCCTCACACTACCACGAAATCCAAACACGGCCCGGGTGAATGCGTCTGAGACTCACTGAGTTCCTAACCTGCACAGTAAAACCTCCGGAAAAGAAACATCCAAATGGCGGGCTCCACCGCGTCGCCATAAAGTAAAAGTAGGAATCCCGTGCAGTGTTACAACCTTCCTGATATATAACATCTCGCATAACCCTCTGCCGAGTAAACGGTCCTGACTGAAAGACAAGATGGGCTGACCTCATCGGCCCGACTCTTTGGTCGAATCGTCCACGAACTCGTCGATGGTTAACTAAACTCGGCCTAGCGCCGCGTGACCCTACCACCTGGCGGGACCACCTCGAACTGACCCCACCACCTTACAGGCCGCGGGTTGACCCGCGATCGGTCCTCAACCCGACCCGCTATCGCGCAAAACTCTTGTTCCCCCGAACTGGAACAATCTCACTAATCAAGTTACGAAAACCTAGTGGTCATTCTTAGCTCAACTACCCTCTTTCATTTCACCCTACTCAGGGACTTATCACACAAACCTATCTCACGTATACTATGCACTCCGATGAGGGTCAAACAAATAAATCTTTTACTCAAGATGGCCTCGCCTCTAAGGTCTCCACGTATAAAACTCTAAGGCTCACACTTTCCCTATCCCCAATCTTACCATTTTACCTAACCATGATTTCTATTCACAATTAACACAATGCTATCAGAACAACACTTAAGATATACTCATCTTTTCACACATACTAATCTCTAGAGGGTTAAGGATATACCTGTATCTACTGCTTCACTCCCCTTTGTCGTTCTAATCAATCCTGCCCTGTTGGGCGCATAGCTAGGGAAGGTGATGAACTAGCCACTGATCCTGAAGGCTGAGTCTCTACATCCACGCCACCTCTGGTCGGACAATTTCTCGCAAAATGGCCCTGCTGGCCGCAAGCATAACAAGCTGTCGAAGAAGTACGACACTCCCCACAATGACACCTACCACAACGGCCACAGCGAGGTGGGGGTGGCCTCCTCTGGCTAACACCCCTTCCTCTCCGAATTCGAATCATAATCGATGCGGTAGGCTGAGTCCTCCTACTTACATCCCTCCTACTTGAACACTCTCTCGTCACATGGCCCTGACGGCCGCAGGTAAAACAAGCACCAACAAAAAGACGACATTCCCCGGGATGACGCTTGTCGCTGTGAATCGAGGAAAATCGAACCGGCTGGCTAGAACCTCTGTATAGCTGTGAACCAGAAGCCCTGGAGCTCTGACCAACTCCGGCATACCCCGAATGTCCTGAACCCTGTGGAGGACCACTCTGCACTGGCGGAGATGCATATCCAGTCTGCTGCTGAGGCGGTTCGCCTCGAAAGTTACCAAAGGACCCTGCCGATCTGGCCCTCTTCTGCTGATCTTGGTTAACCCGTCGATCCCTACGTTTCTCGGCCTGCTGCGCATAAGCCCGTACGCAGGCCATGCTCATGCCTGACTGAAGAGCTACTCTTACACAACCCTCCTTTAGATAATCGTCAAGGCCCGCGATAAATCGGTACATAATATACTCTCTGGTTGCTAAACCCCTAGATAATGTAGGCCGTCTTTACGCAATCCATACCGCTCTGGTCGTGGGCGAAGGTTCAAATCTCATGGCCGCAGTAGGAACTGCTGCCGCTGCGCTAGACTCTGCTGGGGCTGGCGACGTCGCAGAACTCCCCGAATGAAGTACCACCTCAGGTGATGATTGGGCCTGTGCCCTCGTAACTCTCTGTACTCTACTCGCAGCTCCCTCGGCTGCCTTGCCCTTCTGGGCCCGGGTTGCCTTGCGCGGAGGCATAACTGGTAAGGGAAAGAATTACGTTAGAGGGGTCCAACTTATAACACAGCTCTAAGGCACGATCTCAGAGTGAGAAGAATGGAAACCAATCCTAAATATCCTATAGCCTCCTGATTATTGGTGTGGTGCACAACACACGATAATCAAGACTACTAGATACGATGCGTAGACACTTTCCGAGGATTAAGCGTTACGATACCACTTTTGTCACGACCGAACCGGGCGTGGTAGTGCCTACGGGCACCCAAGTAGACATACATCAGAGTAACCAGCGGAATATAAAACAAGACATGAAATAATATGAAGTGAGAACAGTTTATCAGAGAAAAGTTGCCTTTCGGCATATATATATATAAACTTGAATCCGAACAGTTACATCCCTTTTACAAACTCTGCCCATAACAGTACTACAGACCTCTAAGAATGTTGTAACAACAATGACGGGACAGGGCCCCGCCATACCCCTGAATGTAAGTACCTACAACGACAGGGGACTATACGTGATAAGCCTCGGAAAGCGGAGCTTCCCAAGCTGACTGTGACCACATGAGCGAGGATCAATAGCGGTGTACCTCTACTGCGGCATGAAACGCGGCCGAAAGTCGGTCTGGCACAGTACCAGTATGTGGCCCGAAAATCATGTAAATGAAATCATAGTAGTCTATATAAAGCAGGAGACATGTCAAGTTCACAATAAATAAGAAGTCATGTCAAGTCAGGGACTCACGCCCTTAAAGTCATCACTCAAATATAACCATGGGTCTCATGCCCACAATATCAATCATGCCCGTGGAATTCCTTCCTCGGCTGGCGATCCATGATATAAAAACACCAAGGAATACACATGAACACCAGGTCCCACCTGTGTCATAATAAAACTGTACGGGGTAAGTACGAAGGCATAGCCGACTACTAAAACCCACAGTACCAACAATGCCATAAACTGTATCACGAGGTCTTTCTAGATCGCCACATGATCGAAGCTGGCCACTCGCTCGCAGTATCAATGTGCGCGTCTAATCCTGGAACTTCCCGCAGCTCCGCATAGGCCACACACATAGGCCCGCATGAGGTATTCCCTGCATCGAGGGTAGCTACTCCTCGGCATCGTCCTGGACTCGCAGTCCGCATGGCCACATAGACCGCATGGCCACATAGGCCGCACACTAACCTGGAACTCGTAGCTCGCAGGCCCCCGGACCGCGTGAGTGTTATACCGTATTTCCAGTATATGCGTGAGGCGTCGTATGTTAATTTGAGCCTTAAGTTAGGCTTTGGTTCGAAATTTGGGCACAAGTGCCGACTAGAGTCGTTTTCGGCCGAAAGCGTTTCCAGACTTTCGTAGGAAAATTCCGGCTATGTCCTTTTTAATTTTTGCGGATTTTTCCGAGAGGCGAAACATTTTGGACCAACGGGAGGGTGACATGTCACCTCACATTGAAGCTTGTGGGCGTCAAGTGGACGATTGGTTCACGAATTGGATTGATATTGTGGCTCACGTTTTTGGCCCTATTGGTTCCTTGTTTTGTGCCTTGTTTTGGCCTTGTTTTGTGGCTTGTCTTGTGCCATGTTTTGTGGAGTAGGGGTTAGGGTGCACTTGGCTTGATCAAGGCCTTACACTTGCCTTGCACATGGCTTGATCTTGGCCATTGGTTGGCATTTGGGTTTGCTATAAATACCCCCCCTTTGTGAAGACTTCATTCATCCACAAATGTTTCCAAGTCTTGAATCCCTCCCCGCCCTCTTGTTGACTCTCGTCCAAGAGCTCCTCTCCCCCTTGAAAGTGGCCTTTGGCCGTGAGGTCTCCCCCTCCCCCTTGTGAGGTCTAGCCGTGGGGTACCCCCCCCCCTAGCCTAGTTGTTTCGTATAATACACCCCCCTTTGTGGTATTGAAATACTCCTCCAAGTATTGTTATAATGCCCAAATACCTTAGCCTTATACCTTGTAGTATTCCAAAGTTACCTCTATGCGTAGAGTCCGGAAATACTACCTTTTGTCCTTTTAGTCTCAAACCGAAACCCTAAGGAAATCTTCATTGATTAGTTGAAGGATTTGAGTAGAAGTTGGTTAGAACTTCTAAGGGTTGTTTGGAGCGGGATGGAGCACCCGGAGTTGGAGCTAACGTTGCTAAGGATCGACATTTAACTTGGATAATTATGGGCTCATCGAGGTAATTATCTTGTCCCTCTATTGTAATTGGAAATTACATGTTTGTTGAATATATAGTTGAAGTATACTATATATAGAACTATACTTAGTATTCGGCAATGTCTTTTGACTTAAGCCTGAAGAATAAAGAAAAGAACTGAACTGTATTTACATAGGACTGTATTGCGAGAGACTTGTGTAGTATTCGAGTAGAGTTGTACACGTCCGGTTAGACGTGTAAGACCCCCCCCGGTTGGCTTGGTAGCCGGCCTCGATAAAGGAGGAGATTTACGCTGTTGCGGGGGGGGGAGGTGCTGCCGAATTTTCTGTAGAAAGATAGAAACTTGTGTTTTGGGGTTAATAGACGTTTGTGACCTTTATAGGTGAAAGTACTAAGAGTAGCGTATTCTACTCGAGGAGTGGAAAGGGCTAGCAAGGTTGTAGTACTTGGAGCATTTTGCTTATTGTCGATAATCGTCGCGAGGTATGTGAACCTCTTCCTATCTCTTCTAGCATGATATGTGTGAACTATGTAGTACGGTAGACGTACATGTGTTAACTGTGTTTGATTGTTTTAAAACATAAAGTGTTATAACGGCTTTATGGGAAGTTGGTTATAACAGCTTTATGTAGGTAAGAAAATGGGTTGTGGTTTTTCGAAAGATAACTGATTTGATTATAACTGGCTTGAAAAAGTTGAAGTATTTCAAAAGATTTGTAAATCGTTTTGAAAGAAAGAGTAGTACTTGGTTTTTGAGAAACTTAAGAGTTATACTAGCTTTATGGGAAGTTAGGTATAACGGCTTAAGAATGTGTTACTGATTTCGGAAATCAGGATGTGTATCGACAAACCACTGCAGCGTTAATAAAGGAAAATGTATTGACTAATAATTGTATTATTAAAACCAGTAGGAACCTCCATCTGCATAGAAACTAAGATGAGACAAAATGATATTACATTTTCTAGATCATGGCTGCTATAGTAAGAATGTTATAAATCAGAATAAACTACTCTCATGTTAGGCGTATGTTTTAAGGGATTAAAACTATGAACTATGAAACCTTTCTAAAGTAAGAGGCTTGAATAATTGAAAGTAGGCAAACTGGAACTTAGGAAAAGAATGTTGTTACTTGATTTTAAAAGGAAAGTGTTCTGGTTTACTTAATAATGTGAATCACTCTAGTTTTATACTACGGGTATCGGGTGACTTTTATAAAAGGAATGTATCTCTTTTAAAAAGGACTTAACGTACGTAGTACTTTAGGGTTAAAACCCGGACGTTGATATAAAGTGGAAGTACCTTGAGTTGTGTATAACTTGCCTATGCTTGTTGTTGTGTAACTCGCCTATGCTTGTTGTGATATCATTTGTTGTGCAAGTGTTGATATCAGGTGACTTCTTGAGAAAGAATGGATCTTTTTATGAAAGTCTATAAGTATGGTATTTTGCTTGAGCTTGCTTGTGATAGCCTGGTTGTGTGATGTATTGTTATTGTGGTTACATGGACATGTCTACACCGTCACGATTCCGGGGCATGTGGCCATGCGGCGGGTTGATTACGATATATGGTTATTCTTGTTACATGGGCGTGTCTACACCGTCGCGATTTAGGGGCATGTGGCCACGCGGCGGGTTGATTACCCGATATATGGTTATTCTTGTTACATGGGCGTGTCTACACCGTCGCGATGTCCGGGGCATGTGGCCATCTGGCGGGGTTGACCACCAGTATATTGTTGTTGAGGTTACATGGGCATGTCTACACCGGCAAGATTCCAGGGCATGTGGCCACGTGCGGCCTTGTTGTTATTGTTGCATCATGGACATGTCTACACCGTCGATATTCCGGGGCATGTGGCCATGATGCGAACATGATGGATGTCGTGGGCATGAGACCCATAGTTATATTTGAGTGGTGACTTTGAGGCGTGAGTCACGACTGGCTACTTTTATGTTGCGTCTTGTATTTTGGTTATCATACACATCTCCCGCTTTATAGGCCATTATGATTTCATTCTGATATTTCTGATTTCACATACTTGGTACTGTGTCTTGACCTCCTTCGGGGGGCTGCGTTCATGCCGCAGGTAGAAGTACATTGGCTGTCGATCCCCGCTTGTAGGATCACGTTTCAGCGTTTTGGGAAGCTCCGTTCCTTCGGAGGCTTATCTTTGGTAGGTTTCCCTGAGTTGTAGGTTCTTGTACATTCAGGGGTATGGCGGGGCCCTGTCCCGTCATAGGTTGTTATTCTCTCTTAGAGGTTTGTAGCACTGTTGTGGGCAGGGTTTGTAAAAGGATAACTGTTCGGGTTTTTTTTTTTTTATGTATATCACGAGAAAGCTGTTTTGGTTGGCCGGTTTATTTATATTATCTCTTATTTCATGTTCATGTTGTATGTTCCGCTGATTTTCTCTGATGTTGTATCACTAGGGTGCCCGGGGTAAGGCACCAGTCACGGGCCCGGATTTCGGGGTGTGACAATGAGGTATTCTCGAATCATAGTCACCTGTTGCACGAGGTGTACCTCGCGTGAGGCTTAACCCCGGTATATCATGTCGAGGTGAGTGATATAATACTAGCAACGGCTTATCGTTAAACAACATAAGCACAATAAGAATAACCTCTTACACAAACGTTACAAGATACGAACATACGTAGCATCATAACATGTTTTCTTATCAAACCAATCAAGAAAGTATTACAAGGCTATCACAAACCAAACATAGTCAAGTTATTCACACAAGGTACTTTCTATTTTATGTCAACAAGTTCGGGTTTTAACCCCAAGGTACTACGTACATTAATTATTTAAAAAGATCTGTTTCTTTCACAAAAGTCACACGATACCCATAGTATCAAAAATAGAGTGACTATCTTTTTAAGTAAACCAAAACAGTTTCCTTTTTAATATCAAGTAACAACATTCTTTTCCAAACGTCCAAGTTGCCTAATTAAAAATATACTCAAGTCGTTTATTTTCGAAAGATTTCATAGTTCATAGTCTTAATCAAATAATGTAATCTCTTTTTAAAACAATTGAGTAACATATGTCTTATGTGAGTAGTTATTCTTGTTCATAACAATCTTATTAAAGCAGCCATGATCTAGGAAATGTAATAACATTTTGTCTCATCTTAGCTTCTGTGCAGATGGAGGTTTCTACTGGTTTTTAATAATACTTAATTAGTCAATACATTTCCCTTTATTAGCGCTGCAGTGGTTTGTTCGATACTTATTCTTATTTCCGAAATCAATACAAGGCGTTCATAAACAATTAAGTAAACCGTTCCTTTTATCTCTCTTAAGTCGTTATACCTAACTTCCCATAAAGCTAGTATAACTCTTAAGCTTTTAAAACCAAGTATTACTCTTCTTTAAAAAACGATTCTTAATTCTTTTGAAATACTTCAAGATTCTTATTATTTAACACACGTACGTCTACCGTACTATATATATATTCTTTTAAAATATCATGCTCAAGAGGATAGGAATAATCACATACCTCGCGACGATTATCGACAATTAGCAAAACGCTCCACCGCTATAACCCGGCTAGCCTTGTCCACCTTTCAAGTAGAACATGCTACTCGCAGAACTTTCAACCTATAAAGGCCATATACGTCTATCAACGTCTAGACTACTCTGTAGAATATTCTAAGCGAGAGGTTCTATTCTACGGAAAATCGGGCAGACTTCACGACCCGTTCGGGCGTGGCCGGTGCCTTACCCGGCACCCAGTAGACATACATCAGTAATCGGCGGAACATAAAGACAATACATGAAACGGTGTAATAAAGCGGTGAAATAAGAAGGCAGGCTAACCAAAAGCGGTTACCTTGGTATATATATAAATAGCAACTTTTTCAACATGAGCAGTTTAATCCTTTTTACAAACCACGCGCTGTGATTACTACTGGACCTCTAAGAATGATACGACAACGATGGCGGGGCGGGGCCAAACCCACGAATGTAAACACTTACGACGGGGGACTATACGTGATAAGCCTCGGAGAAGCGGAGCTTCCCAAACGCTGGCTGACCACGAGCTAGGATCAACGGCGGTGTACCTCAACTGCGGCGTGAACGCGGCCCCGAGAAGGTCGATAACAGTAGTGCGAGTATGTGGCTGAAAATACATCACGTAAATGAAATCATAGCGATCATATAAAGCGGGAGACATGTATGATAACCAAACTACGATTTACAAAGCGATCGTATCAAGTCGGGGACTCGCGCCCTCAGTCATCACTCAAGTATAACAATGGGTCTCGGGCCCACAACATCAATCATGCGTGGGATACCTTCGCATGCCGGCGATCATGATATAAAAGCACCAGGAACACACCTGAACACGGGTCCCACGTGTCATAATAAAGCTGTGACGGGGTAAGAAATGCGAAGGCATAGCCGAGCTACTAAAAACCCGCAGTACCAACAAGGTCGTGAAGCGTATCATAAGATCTGTCTGGCCGTCACATGATCAAAGGCGGCCACTTGCGCGATATCGATATGCGCGTCTAACCACGGAACTCCGCGACTCCGCGTAGGCCAATCTCATCGGCCGCATGAGGCATTCCGCGTCGAGGTAGCTACTCCGGCGTCGTCACGGACTTCGCGATCCGCGTAGCCACAAGGACCGCGTGCCCATAAAGGGCGTACACTAACACGGAACTCTCGTAGTTCGCATAGGCCCCGGGACTGCGTGAGGTATTCTCGAATCATAGGTCCATCGACCCGCTGAGTCTACCCGCGTCGGAGGCGGCTTAACCCGGAATCATCTCGAGATGAATGCCACAATACTATCATAACGGTGATAGTTAATAAGCACAATCAAGAAACCCTTCACACAAACATCACAAGATACTAACACACGTAGCATCCCACCACGTTTACTTATCAACGCCATCAAGAAAGTATTACAAGGCTATCACCAACCAATACAATCAAGTTGTTCACACAAGGTACCTTCTACTATAGGATTAACAAAATCGGGTTTTTATCCCCAAAGTACTTCATACATCAACTCTTTAAAAGATCGTTACTTTCACAATGTCACACAATACGTAGTATAAAATAGAGTGACTATCCTTTTAAAGTAAATCAATAACTTCTCTTTGTAAAATCAAGTAGTAACATTCTTTTCCAATGATCAAGTTTGCCTAATTTCCAATGTTCAAGTTTCTCATTTTAGAAAGGTTTCGTAGTTCATAGTCTTATTCATTTGAGAATATAATTCTCCTTAAAAATATCTGTGTAACATATGTATTATATGTGAGTAGGATATTCTTGTTTATAACAATCTTATTACAATGACCATGATCTAGGAAATATCATTTTGTCTCATCTTAGCTTCTATGCGGATGGAAGTTTCTCTTGGTTTTAATAATACTTAATTAGTCAAAACATTTCCTTTTATTAACTGTATGCGGTGGTTTGTCGATACGTTACGATTTCGAAATCGGTAAAACATTCTTAAGCGTTATACCTAACTTCCCATAAAGCTAGTGTAACTCTTAAGTTTTTCAAAAACCAAGTATTACTTCTTTCAAAATGATTCAAAATCTTTTGAAATACTTCAAGTTCTTTATTAACACATAACAAGCGATTATAGTTCAAATCGGTACCTTTTAAAAACCACATGTATTTTCTTACCAACATAAAGTATTATAACCAACTTCCCATAAAGTCGTTATAACACTTTATGTTTTAAACCAATCACATACATTTAGCACGTATGCGTCTGCAGTACTACATAGTTCACGTATCATGCTAGAAGAGATAGGAAGAGGTTCACATACCTCGCGACGATTATCGACTAATAGCAAAAGCGCTCAAGTACCTCAGCACGGCTACTCCCTAAGCCAAGTAGATCGCGCCACGCATAGTACTTCCACCTATAAGGCCACGCGCTTTATTAACATAAGGTCTCTTCGTAGAACATTCTACTGAAAATTCAAGACTCCCCATGACAGCGTAAATCTCCTCCTCTATCGGTAGGCTACCAAGCCAACCGGGGTTATCATCTAACCCTAGCTGGGTACAATTCTACTCCACGGTACTACTTCACAAGTCTCATGTCTGACCCTAAGTAATTCTGATTGATAATCTTCTTTAAATTGGGCTTAAGTCAAAAGACATTGCCAATAACTACGTTGATTCTATATATAGTATACTTCAACTATATATTCTAACAATATGTAATTTCCAATTACAATAGAGGACAAGATTTTTACCTCAATAAGCCCATAATTATCCAAGTATAAAGTCGATCTGGGCAATCGTTTAGCTCGACTCAGCGCTCAACCGCTCTAAACCACCCTTAAGTTCTAACCAACTTACACAATACTCAACGGACTATGGAGATTTTCCTAGGGTTTCGGTTTGGTGGTGACGGTAAGTATAATAGTATTTAGGCTTTTCGTATAGGTATAACCTTAGAATACAACAAGGTATAAGGCTAAGGTAATTTGGGCATTATAACAATACTTTTGAGAGTATTTCTACCAAGAGGGGTATATATACGAGACAACACCACAAGGGGGTGTATACCCTACTACCACTAGGGGTACTCTCGACGGGTGGGGAAGGGAACTCTCGGCTAAGCCTCACAAGGGGAGAGGGCGAGAACAACATGAAGGGAGGAGGAGGTTTCTAAGACTTAGAACATTTTAGGATGAATAAGTCTTCCAAAGGGGTATTTATAGGTCAAGTGAAGGCCAACCAATGGCGAGATCTTGCCAAGTGCTATGCAAGTGTAGGGCCAAGATCTTGCCAAGTGCACACTAGCCAACTAACACAAAAATATCCTACCAACCCTTGACCACAATGGCCAACTTTCGGCCACTACATTCACGAGTGTCCCAATGAGAGGGTGACAAGTGTCGCCCTCTTGTTGGTCCAAAATGTTTAAATCTCTCGGAAAAATCCGCAAAAATTAAAAATGACATAGCGGAAATTCCCTACGAAAGCGTGAAAGCGTTTAGTCGAAGCGACTCTAAGCGGGTGTTGTGCACAAAAAATTCGGCCAAGCCAATATTAAAAGTTTCAAATTTTCTACGCACGTCTTACGCATACTTTGGAAATACGGGGTATAACATTCTCCTCGCAGAAACATTCGTCCCGAATGTTCCTTCTAAGTCTCAAAACAAACATGCGCCAGTATAGTCTTCACTACTATACTTACGAGAACAATCCTTGCCACACAGGGCCACAGAAACAACTAGCGCCCAAAGCTTCCATCCATGTCCACGAGGAAACACCTCTAACATCACCATAAAACACTTCTCACGGGGTTTAAAATATACCTCCTTCGCACCTTCTCTTTACAAAGAAATGATCACACTTTATGCCGCCATACATGCTCGCTTCTCTCTTTACTCGTAGATACCACTTTGTCACTTTGCGAGGCATTAACCTTCTCGAGCGACCCGACAAATGGTACCGCTGCGTCGATCACGAGGATGTCGTATACTCGAACTCTTTCCACATTTCTGATACTGCTTCAGTTTCCAAAACTCGGGGTTACTATCTCTAACGTGGTCATCATTAACTGGGGACACTCTGGATGGATCTTCGATACTTCCCCGAACATCACAATACGAAAGACCGGACGCACTGCCTCCTACGTCGGACGGCAAATGCTAACATATAGGCAACCTGGCCTATCCTTCACATGAACTCACAAAGGCCAAAAGTAACTCGGGCTAATTTCCCTCTGTTTTCCAAAACTCGTCGCACCCAAAGGGGTGGTACTTTGAAGACCGACCGTCATCACGAACTCTAAGCGTCGTCGCCGATTATCCATACGATTCCTCCGAGCTGCGAACCTCTTCTAGACAAGCTTCACTATCCACGATCTGTGGAACAAGCTGAACCAATATGCGAACGCGCCAACATCGAACCAATCGGCCGACAACTTACACTTCCGCCTACAAGGCTTCATAAGGCGATATCAGAACAACGAAATGGTAGATCAAACACTACCTCCATAGGAGACAACAATCCCCACGACTACCTGAAATCCGCGCTGGCAGGCGAATGCGGTCTGAGACTCGCTGAGTTCTTAACCTGCTGGTAAACTTTTAGAAGGCGAAAAATAGCCTGACACGGGCTTCACATGCGACATAAGGTGAAGGTAGGCACGTCTTGACGCCTTACAACCTTTACGATAAAACAAAGCTGCCGAGTAAGCGATCTTTGCTAGAAGACAAGGCGGTGACCTCCTCGGTCCGACTCTTTGGTCGAATCGTCCACGAGTTCGTCTGTTGGTTAATTAAACTTGGGCCTAACACCTCGTGACCTACCACGGCGGGACCACCACAACCCCGCCACCAAACATGCCGGCGGGTTGACGCGGCGTGGACTCAACCCGACGGCAACGCGCGTAATACTAGCTCCCGATCCGAACAATCTCGCTAATCACGTTTGAAAACCTAGCGGTCTTCTTAGCTCAACTACCCCTTTCATTCCACGCTACTAGGGACCTATCCCAAACATAACTCACGTGCACTATGCACTTCCATGAGATCAAACATAATACTACACCTTTACAGAGATGGCCTTACCTCTAAGGTCTTTACGTAAACATTCTAAGGCTCACACCTTTTCTATCCCCCAAAATCTTACTCGGTTAACCCACCATGATTTCTAATCACAACTAACACAAAGCACTTAAGGTATACCCACCTTATCACATAAACAAAACTCTAGAGGGTTAAAGATATATCTATATCTCTTCACTCCCTTAGTCGTTCTAATCAAACACGCCCGTAGGCGCATAGCTAAGGAAAATGACGAACTACCCACCAATCACGAAGGCTAAGTCCTCCTACAAGGACACTCTCGACACATGGCCACGGCGGCGCAGTGCAACAAGTACCAACTAAAAGACGACATTCCGGGATGGCGTGCATCGCTCAATGACCGGAAGCCACAGGTTCGACCAACTCTACACACCGAGCGTCCCGAAATGCGTGGAAGACCACTGCTGCCGGCGGAGTGCATATCTAATCTTTGGTGAGACGACTCGCCTCGAAAGTTACTAAAGGACCTTGCTGCTCGCCTCTTACGGTGTCCCGTTAACTGTCGATCTCTGCGTCTCGGCTGCTGCGCGTAAGCCCGTACGAGCCATGCTCAAGCCTAAGAATTACTCTTGCACAACCTCTTTTAGATAGTCCTCAAGACTCGCGGTACATCGGTATACTCTGCGGTAGCCAAATCTATAGCTAATGTGGTCGCTCTTTGCGATCTAAATTCTCTGTTCGGTCGTGGGCGAAGGTTCATATATCATGGCGCGATGAGGCCTTTGCCGCCGTGCTAAACTTCTGGGGCTAGTGGCGTCGAGAACTCCCGAATGAGGCACCACCTAAGGTGATAATTGGGCTGTGCCCACGTAACCCTCTCAGACTCTACTCGCGACTCCTCGTGCCTTGCCCTCTGGGCGGGTTGTCTACGCGGAGGCATAGCGATAAGGAAAGAATTTCGTCGGAGGGTCCAACTTACAACACAGGCTCTAAGGCACGATCTCGGAGTGAGAAGAATAGAAACCAATCCTAAATATCCTATAGCCTCTTGATTATTGGCGTGGTGCGCAACACACCGATAATCAAGACTACTGAATCTGATGCGTAGACACTTCCGAGTATTAATCGCTGCGATACCACTTTTGTCACGACGTTCGGGGCGTGGCCGTGCCTTACCGGGCACCCAAGTAGACATACATCGAGTAATCGGCGGAACATAAAGACAATACATGAAACGATGTAATAAAGCGATTGAAATAAGAAAAGCGGCTAACCAGCGGTTACCTTGGTATATATATAAATAGCAACTTTTTCAACATGAGCAGTTTAATCCTTTTTACAAACCACGCCACAAGTACTACAGACCTCTAAGAATGATACGACAACAATGGCGGGGCGGGGCCAAACCACGAATGTAAACACTTACGACGACGGGGACTATACGTGATAAGCCTCGGAAAGCGGAGCTTCCCAAGCATTGGCGTGACCACGAGCTAGGATCAGCGGCGGTGTACCTCGACTGCGGCATGAGCGCAGCCCAGGAGGTCGATACTGCAGTGCAGAGTATGTGGCGAAAATACATCACGTAAATGAAATCATAGCGATCATATAAAGCGGGAGACATGTATGATAACCAAACTACGATTTACAACCAGCGATCGTATGTCAAGTCGGGGACTCACGCCTCAGTCATCACTCAAGTATAACAATGGGTCTCGGGCCAACATCAATCATGCGGTGGGATACCTTCCATCTGGCGATCATGATATAAAGCACGAGGAACACACGCGAACACGGGTCCCACTGTGTCATAATAAAGCATGCGGGGTAAATGCGAAGGCATAGCCGACTACTAAAACCCACGGTACCAACAAGGTCGTGAAGCGTATCATAAGATCTGTCTGGCCGTCACATGATCAAAGGCGGCCACTTGCGCGATATCGATGTCTGCGTCTAACCACTGGAACTCCGCGACTCCGCGTAGGCCAATCTCATCGGCCGCGTAGGCATTCCGCGTCGGTAGCTACTCCGGCATCGTCACGGACCGCGATCGCGTAGCCCACAAGGACCGCGTGCCCGTAAAGGGCGTCACTAACACGGAACTCGTAGTTCCGCATAGGCCGGGACTGCGTGAGGTATTCTCGAATCATAGGTCCATCGACGCTGAGTCTACCCGCGTCGGAGCGACTTAACCCGGAATCATCTCGAGATGAATGCCACAATACTATCATAACGATGATAGTTAATAAGCACAATCGAGAAACCCTTCACACAAACATCACGAAGATACTAACACGCGTAGCGTCCCAACACGTTTACTTATCAACGCAATCAAGAAAGTATTACAAGGCTATCACAACCAATACAATCAAGTTGTTCACACAAGGTACCTTCTACTATATGATTAACAAAATCGGGTTTTTATCCCCAAAGTACTTCATACATCAACTCTTTAAAAGATCGTTACTTTCACGATGTCACACAATACGTAGTATAAAATAGAGTGACTATCCTTTTAAAGTAAATCAATTACTTCTCTTTGTAAAATCAAGTAGCAACATTCTTTTCCAATGATCAAGTTTGCCTAATTTCCAATGTTCAAGTTTCTCATTTTAGAAAGGTTTCGTAGTTCATAGTCTTATTCATTTGAGAATATAATTCTCCTTAAAACTATCGAGAAACATAAGTATTATATGTGAGTAGGATATTCTTGTTTATAACAATCTTATTACAATGACCATGATCTAGGAAATATCATTTTGTCTCATCTTAGCTTACATGCGGATGGAAGTTTCTCTTGGTTTTAATAATACTTAATTAGTCAAAACATTTCCTTTTATTATGCTGCGATGGTTTGTCGATACACATTACGATTTCGAAATCGGTAAAACATTCTTAAGCCGTTATACCTAACTTCCCGTAAAGCTAGTGTAACTCTTAAGTTTTTCAAAACCAAGTATTACTTCTTCTTTCAAAATGATTCAAAAATCTTTTGAAATACTTCAAGTTCTTTATTAACACATAACAAGCCGATTATAGTTCAAATCGGTACCTTTTAAAAACCACATGTATTTTCTTACCAACATAAAGTCATTATAACCAACTTCCCATAAAGTCGTTATAACACTTTATGTTTTAAACCAATCACATACATTTAGCACGTATGCGTCTCTGGTACTACATAGTTCACACATATCATGCTAGAAGAGATAGGAAGAGGTTCACATACCTCGCGACGATTATCGACTAATAGCAAAACGCTCAGTACCTCAAACCGCCACTCCTAAGCCAAGTAGATCGCGCCACGCGTAGTACTTCCACCTATAAGGCCACAGTGCGCTTATTAACATAAGGTCTCTTCGTAGAACATTCTACAGAAAATTCGGCGACTCCCCATGACGGCGTAAATCTCCTCTCTATCGAGGCTACCAAGCCAACCGGGGGTTATACATCTAACCTACGGTACAATTCTACTCACGGTACTACTTCACAAGTCTCTTGTCTGACCCTAAGTAATTCTGATTCGGTAATCTTCTTTAAATTGGGCTTAAGTCAAAAGACATTGCGATAACTACGTTGATTACATATATAGTATACTTGACTATATATTCTAACAATATGTAATTTCCAATTACAATAGAGGACAAGATTTTTACCTCAATAAGCCCATAATTATCCAAGTATAAAGTCGATCTGGGCAATCGTTTAGCTCGACTCGGCGCTCGACCGCTCTAAACCACCCTAGAAGTTCTAACCAACACACAATACTCCAACGGACTATGGAGATTTTCCTAGGGTTTCGGTTTGGTATTGACGGTAAGTATAATAGTATTTACGGGCTTTTCGTATAGGTATAACCTTAGAATACAACAAGGTATAAGGCTAAGGTAATTTGGGCATTATAACAATACTTTTGAGAGTATTTCTACTAAGGTGGGGGTGTATTATACGAGACAACACCACAAGGGGGGGTGTATACCTCGGCCTACCCAGAGGGGTACTCTCGACGAGGGTGGGGAAGGGAACTCTCGGCTAAGCCTCGCGAGGAGAGGGCGAGAACAACATGAAGGGAGGAGGGTTTCTAAGACTTAGAACATTTTAGGATGAATAAGTCTTCCAAAGGGGTATTTATAGGTCAAGTGAAGGCGACCAATGGCCAAGATCTTGCCAAGTGCTATGCAAGTGTAGGGCGAAGATCTTGTCAGTGCACACTAGCCAACTAACACAAAAATATCCTACCAACCCTTGACCACAATGGCCAACTTTCGGCCACTACATTCTCAAGGTGTCCCGATGAGAGGGTGACAAGTGTCGCCCTCTTGTTGGTCCAAAATGTTTCGTCTCTCGGAAAAATCCATAAAAATTAAAAATGACATAGCGGAAATTCCCTACGAAAGCGTGAAAGCGTTTAGTCGAAAGCGACTCTAAGCGGGTGTTGTGCACAAAAAATTTGCCAAGCCAATATTAAAAGTTTCAAATTTTCTCGTCGTCCTTACGTACATACTTTGGAAATACGAGGGTATAACAACTTCCTACCGTTAAACTACACAAGTCTCAGTAAATACGATCACATGTAAATCTGTTCAATCTTCTTTAATATTCTTACGGTGTGATTTCTATTCAATTCTCTTCTCTTATACCATCCTTCTATATATCTTATACTCATTTCTATACTACTACAGTATGTAATTTCCAATTATAATAGAAGGTCAAGAGTATTTACTTCGATAAGCCCAAAATTATCCAAGTTTAAATATCGATCCTGAGCAACGTTTAGCTCCTACTCTGGGTGCTCCAACCCGCTCCAAACAACCCTTAGAAGTTCTACGCAACTTCTTCTTAATACTTCAACCAATGATGAAGATTTTCCTTAGGGTTTCATTTTTGTGACTGAAGGGAAGTATAATAGTATGTCTGGGCTTTTAGTATAGGGGTAACCTTGGAATACTACAAGGTATTTGGGCCAAGGTATTTTGGAATAGTAACAATACTTGGAGAATATTTTCTACCAAGGGGGGGGGGGGGTATGTTTGGATGAGAGCAACTCCAAGGGAAGGGGGGGTGTGGCGGACGAAACTACTACAAGGGGAGGGGGAAGACTTGGACGAGAATTTCACTACAAGGGAGGGAGGGATTTTTAAGACTTAGAAGTCATTTGAGGGATGAAGAAATCCTTCAACTAAGGGGGGTATTTATAGGGCCTTCAATGGCCAAGATTAAGACAAGTGGTGGGCAAGTGGAGGGTGTAGATTTGGACAAGTGTGTATGGGTCCCACCTTATCCATCTACCACACAAAATATCCTACCAAACATTGACCAATTGTTTTAGGCCACAAAAATGAAAAAAACGTGCAAGGTGTGCCCTCCAATTCGTCCACTTTGAGGGTGACACATGTCACCCTCCCATTGGTCCAAAATATTTTATCTATCGGAAAAATCCGCAAAAATTAAATTATTGAACACGCAAAATTCCCTTACAAGGTTCGGAAAATTCTCCGTCGGAAAAACAAATCTTTTCGGGGGTTGTGCACAAATTTTCGTCCCTTACCTAACTTAAGGCTTAAATTTTTGTACGTACGCCCTCACGTACATACTCAGGAAATACGGGGTATAACATTTATTGGGTTGCGTCAGCACACAACCTAGCCTAACACCCAACGTGTTAACATAATAACCTAACCCTCTAGTCTTTCAGGAGGGGTTAGAACTGTAGTCGTGGTCAACTTATCTTCCAATAATTGGTAACCTTTCTCATTCATGCGAAATATTCGGGTGTCCTTAATCTCAATTATGGTTCCTGTTTCCCTTTCTCTGCTGCAACCAAACTTGGTCACTAACTTAGATTTGATTCTTTTGCTTGCCTCATGGCTAAGACTTCCAGTCAAATACAATTTAGGGGGGGAAGGTTTCCTTGATCTCGTCAAGTAGTAACCCGATGCTACCACCTTTCCTCGAGGTGTTCTTACTGCCCATTATTTACTAATGGTCTTACACTAGTCTGGGGTAATCATATCTCGTGCAACTTACATAACCATAGTCGTATTCTCTTTTATCATTTTGGTCATAACCTTACCTTATGCTTATTATTAGCAAAAGTATTTCTATCTTGATTCATAATCGTGCAGTTTCATATATGCGTACTACCTGCATTTTTATCCTTACGACACTTCCTCGACTATTTGGTACGTCGTTCTTAATTACCTCAACACAATACTTTTCCCACAGTTATCTAAAACTATAACCTATGGCATGCCGAATCGAAGACCTTACGGTCTCACATCGCCGTCTAACAACATGGGTACACGTAACCCCATGTCGTAAAAGCGCCCTTACGTGGGGGAGAGAACTTACCTCCCTTAAATAAACTTTCCTTGGAGTCACAACCCTAATCACAGGGTCCTCTTGCGATCCAGTAAATATCTAATCATCACGCACCGCCTTAAAGTCATGTAGATTTTCAAAACCTACCAAAGATGTCTTCTGTTTTCCATAGGCAGCACTCGTACTTATCTTATTCTTGCTTGCGCGCTATCCTGAACTTATCCGGAAGGTCGTGGCCCTGACCGCCACACCAAACCGACTCCAAGTACCTCCAAGGGAACTTAACATAAACTCCTTCAAATTCAAGTATTACTTACTTTCTGCAGTCAACGTTGGCATAACAAGAGGCCAACTAGCCCGTACCCATAATATCCTAAAAGTCTGTCATAACAGCTCTGCTAGGGTCCAACGACTTTATCGTTACCGGCAATTATCTACCCGCTCAGCTACCACCCAACACTCACGGGTGTAGTCACCTCGAAAGGTCCTCATGGATTCAGGCTCCATTTCTTTACCCTTGGTTGCTCTCTTTCTTACTGGTCGTACTCTTCCCGTACTTCCAAACTTATTCTAGCGTACGTACATAGCCTTCATGCGGATTCGGGCCTCCTATCTTTGGAGTTACTATTCTAAACAACATAAGGCCATTCGGCTCTCACAACTGGTTCCGGTGGAATGCGTCCACGAACCGTAAAATGATTAACTAGACTTGGGCCTTGCGCACCTCGTGACCACATCGCGTGGCGGGACTATTAACAACTGATCCCATTCCGTTCTGAGGCTATGGGCGACCCTTAATAGGTCCTTAACGACTTCGGCGTCATACTTAACTCTTACCGCTGGCACGAATTAACTTTTACCACGAGAAGGCCTTATATACCTAAGGTCTCGGCGGTTATCAACATTCTTAGGCTCACAATTTCGGGCTCCTAACCTACCTTATCGGTCCCCCCCGTAAATGGGTACAATAACTTTCGTAATATCATGCAGTGTTGTCTTGACCACAACAACCATACTTACCCAGACGGATCTCACCCGTACCATTTCTTAATCATACCACGTAGCTTAATCTATTAACATAGTCTTCCATTAAGTCCCTTAATTAAACTTTTTAAGGGTCCATTTCCTTCTCAGACAGCTCATCATCTCCTAATTATCTTAAATTAGCACGTAAAACCTTCTTTGAGAGTCCATTAACTGCTCATACCTTCCGGTATTTTTAGTCCTTACCAATTCACGGTAATCCATAATCATTCTAGGCAACACATATGTGACCTGCATCGTAAATCCGTATAGTTGTATGTCACAATACCAACTATACTACTAATATTACCAACGGATACGCAATCCACATAATCTTTCTGGTCATCGCTTTCTCATAGGCGCAAACAACATAACTTGTTGGGAGAGGCGACCACTAACTACAATTTCTATCGCACTATCTCGAGTGAGAAGAATGGAAACTAATCCTAAATGTCTGCGACCTCACGATTATAGATGTGGTGCACAACACACCGATAATCAAGACCTTTACTGAACGCGATGCGTAGACACTTTCGAGGACTAAGCGCTCGATACCACTTTTGTCACGACCGACCGGGCGTGGTAGTGCCTACAGGCACCGCATCGGTATATATCATAGAATAGCAGCGGAACATACACAACACACATAAAAACTTATACTGATGCAATGACGGCTACCCGATAAGGCGCTCCGTAAAATATACACAATCTAGAAATCGAGCGAGACATCTTTTTTTTCTTTACAACCCAATCCACATGTGACTACGGACCTCTAAGAATAACAAGCGTGACGGGGCGGGGCCCGCCATACCACGAATATACAACAACCAACCATACGAGGATAGGCCTCGGAGAAATGGAGCTTCGACGCTGATCGGTGATCCAGAATGAGGATCCACCACGCTTACCACTACTGCGGCATGAGCGGCCAGGAAGGGGTCGAGACACATATGTAAAGCGGAAAAATCGTAATTACATCATAAGTTTAAAACAAAGTTGGAGACACGTATGATAACTCAAACAACAGTACATTGTGCCTTACTAACAATGAGAGTAAACAAGTATATACTTTACTGCATAAAAATAGGAGGCTCAAGATCAAAACAGGGTCCCTTGCCCGTAGTATCAATAAGCAATCCTACTCCTGAGACTATTTCACCTGCATGGGTCCTGTGGACCCGCATGAGGTATTTCTCGCATAGGTTGACTACCGCGCGTGGGACTATTTCACCGCATAAGCCCATAAGGACTCGCGAAGGTATTCGCCGCATCATGGGTAGCAAATCCACAGGCAGGTGTGTCACGACCGACCGGGCGCGATCGTGCCCTACAGGCACCACTACGGTATACATCGAGAGAAAATCGGAACATACATGAAACTTATAAAATAAAACAACGAAGTAAAACAACAAGGTTAGCCGATAGGGCTACCTTCCCGACATATATATCTGGCCAAAGCAGTTGCCTCGCTCCTTTCTGGTGACCCACGATATGTGACTACTGGACCTCTAAGAGTTTTAACATAACAAGCGTGGCGGGACGGGGCCCGCCATACCACGAATATACATGAATCTACAACCTCGAAACCGTACCAAGAGATAAGCCTCGGAGCAAATAGAGCTTTTCCCAAATCAACCGAGATCTGAAGAGAGGATCACCAACTGTGCACCTAATACTGCGGGCATAACGCGGCCCGAAGAAGTCGATCAACAAGTACCGAATATGGAGCGAAATAAAGTCGATGAAAACAGATCATAACTGTACAAAAGAATGACAGGGCAAGTATAAAAGAAGTACATACCAGATCCTGCCGTGTCGTTACCACTTATGAACTTAATCGTACCCTATTATCTTTTCCCATTTTTCAATAAAAGTTATAGTCACTTTCTTACGTACATGTTTGGGAAAAATCGTCAAGTTTATTACCATATAACTTACTTATCTTTCATAACATAATCAGACCCTTTATGGAGGGACGCATATACTACCCGGCCCAATCTGGGACGCGATCAAATCACACAAATATCAAAGCGTGCCCGTGGAATCCCCCATCACTGCCGACAGCTACAAGTGTAAAATATATCCATGTGACGCGTCCGTGGCATCCCACCTCACTGTCGGCGTACACATACACAATACATATATATATCTCCTGCCCGTGGAATCCCACATCACTGACACGGTAGTAGGTGTAACATATAACCATGTGGCGCCTGTGGCATCCCACCTCAATGTCTACATACACAACATATATATATATATATATATATATATATATATATATATATATATATATATATATATATATATATATATAATGTGGTCACATGCCGGAATCCCTCATCATATAAGCATGGCCATAACATGCCCTCGGCATCCCTCATCGTAGGTGCAGGTCTTCATGGAGAGCTAGCCCATGGAGTAATAATATAACATGCCCCCGGAATCCCTCATCGTTGGTACATGTCTTCATGGGGAGCTAGCCCATGGAGTAATAATCGTCACATAGCATGGTCGCGTGCCGGAATCCTCATCGTATAAGCGTGGCCATGGGTAATAAAACAAATCAGGAATCTAACCCGTCACGGTCACATGCCCCGGAATCCCACATCGTATAAGCATGTCCAAGGATCAATCATAATGGAAGCATACCCGTGGAATCCCACATCACTGTCGGTACGTCCAAGTAAACTTACATCAAGACAGCCGGTCCTCCAACTGAGAGTCACGACAACGTAAACATATAATACTTGCACTCAAAGCTATCACAAGCAAACATAGGCAAGTTCATTAAACCTTTAGACTTCCATTTTTATAAACTCATGACACTTTCGTTTCACACATAAAAATCCGGGAATTTAACCCCAAGTACTACGTACTTCCATTCTTTTCAAAAGATTCCTTTTTATATAAAACCCCAAGATACTAACACCCGTAGTATCAAGGCTTGTGTACATTTCACATAAGT
Source organism: Przewalskia tangutica (assembly GCA_029844215.1). Lineage (NCBI taxonomy): Eukaryota > Viridiplantae > Streptophyta > Magnoliopsida > Solanales > Solanaceae > Przewalskia > Przewalskia tangutica. Next base: position 86,473,510 of record CM056726.1, on the reverse strand, counting down.
CACTATACTTTAGAAATACATTTCTCGGCTTCTAAATCAAGTGACCCTTAAATCAAATTGCCCTTCCTTAAATCAAGTTATTTCTTTGCTTACCTTATTAGAGAAAACCATTCTCTTAACCTTCCATAAAGCCGTTATAACCAACTTCCCATAAAGCCGTTATAACCCTTTATGGTTTTAGACAAACTCATTCCTTTTATAACCAAAAGACTTATACTTTTTTAAAACCAAGTATTAAATACTTTCAAATCAATTCTCTTAACCTTTAAAATACAATTAGTCTCTTAACTTTCAAGAAAACAAGTTTCTTAACTTTAGAAATCAAGTCTTTCCAAATCGAGTATTCTATACTTGTAAATCAATTCATTTCTTCCTTTAAGAATCAAGTCTCCTAACTTGAAAAATAAAGTCTCTTAACTTCAAAGAATTTGAGCTCCATAGCCTTAAAACTTCATACGTAAATTCTTATAAGTTAAGTAACATATACTTGGTGCGTTGTGAATAAGTTATACTTATTTATAACGATCTTATTCAAGTAGCCATTATCTAGAAAATGTAATACGATTTTGTCTTATCTTAGCTTCTATGCAGATGGAGAATTCTACTCATTTTAACATAATTGATTGTCATTACATTTTCCTTTATTAACGCTGCAATGGCTTGCTCGATACTTATTCTCATTCGTGCCATAAATTAGCCAAGTCAACTTGGCTCCAAAGTACCTCCTAACGACTCTTACCAACATCCCCCATAAGACTCGGTAAAGACTTAGGATAACCTTGACATAAACTTTACATAGAGTAAATCACACACATACCTCTTAACTTCTAAGAGTAGAAGGAAACATGAAATAATACCACATGTATATTCCATACATAGAATCATGCCAAAGGAAGGAAGAGGTTCACATACCTCGCGATGATTATCGACAAGTAGCGAAATGCTCCAAAGTACTTCAACCTTGATAGATATTCCGTCCTTCAAGTAGGGTACGCTATACTTAGTACTTCAACCTAAAATGGTCACAATACGTCCATTAACCTCTTACTTCAAACGTAGAATATTCTAAGTGCTAAGTCACAAAATTCTACGGAAAATCGGACAACACCTCCTTTGTTTCTACTTACTTTGCCACCTTTTTCAAGGCCGAATTCAATAACCAAACACGCCACATTTAAGGCCCAAACAACACAATTAATCAATAGGGGATTACACGCCTACTAGACGTGTAAAATGCCGCCCCACAATTGATATCAACTAATACAAACTACTAGGCCAAATTCGGCAACAATGAGATACAACACTACCAATTCTTATCCAATTTCCTTTTCAATCCAAGTTGTTAGCATAACATGATATTAAGTCGCAATCGATTATAACTACTATAATCTTCAAGTAAGTAACATGCGACGATTCTAAATACGACCAAATTGTAATCCAACTTCAAATGGATAATATGTCATTTCGGATTTTAGGCTACAGCAATCCATAACACTTATAAGACTTCAACACATATACTTCATGCTAGCAAAAATGTAAAGCTAACAACAATACATAATCTTGTAACACTTAAGAGCCAAGATTATTACCTCAACGATTCTTAGTCCAACTCCAATTCCGAAGTCGCTCCTTAGCACTTAGAGCTTCTTCTAGACACTTCAATCCACCACTTGAGACCCTTAGAATATCACAAACCACTTCCCTTAAAACTTCCAATCAAAACCTAGAAAAGCAACTAGGTTTTCATCTTGCGACTAATACGAAAATTATCTTTTAGGGATTTTTCTATTGAGATACCCTTACAATACACTTAGGAACCTTGGTTTAAAGTGGGAAGATTATTGGACAACAAACAAATTTTTTCCTTTTCTAATTGCTAGAACAGAGCACATTGCTCTTGTTCTTCAAATTCTCTTGAAAATTTGGCTAAGTGTGGACTTGTCTCACTACTAGTAGTATTATATAGTAACATGGAGGGTTAAGATGTGCACAAATGGGTGGCTATGATGAGGTTCTCTTAAATATCAAGCTTGTGGACCCATTGACTAAGTCAATTATGTCAAGCTTTACTACTTGCAAGACTTGTCTTCCTAACAAGGGTCAAATGACCCTTGTGCCCATGTAATTTCGTCCAAGACATCCAATAAGGGGTGACACGTGTCGCCTCATTAAATCACAATATTACGTTTTCCGACAAATTCCATAATTCCGATAAATTTTTACAAGTCTCTAATCTTAACATTTGGGATTCTTACGTACGTTCTTAAAACATGTCCTGTAAATACGGGGTGTAACATTCTTCCCCCCTTAGAAACATTCTTCCCCGAATGTTCTTTCGGAGTCAAACTTATAATTAGCGACATAGTTTCCTTTCATAAACCCGACATACCAACAATGCCACACATGGCCCTAATACCTCGCACACGTATAACTGTCCATCATAAGCCCAAAAGAGATTATCTTTTCGTACTTTCAACTCCTTCTAACATATATATAGTATCAATATAATCTGTTCATGATACTTAAACATACCACAACTTTATCATGCATACAAGTTCTAAAGGGCCAAAGACATACCTGAAATCATATAGGCGGTTCAAAGGACCACTAAAATTGGGAACTTCTACCACGACCTGCATCACGGCTTTGCGTGCATAAACATCTGTCACGACCGAACGGGCCGTGGTAGTGTCTACCCGGCACCCAAGTAGACATACATCAGAGTAATCATCGGAATATAAAACAAGACATGAAATAACATGAAGTGTGAAACAGTTATCTGAGAAAAGTTGCCTTTCGGCATATATATATAAAAACTTAAATCCGAACAGTTACATCCCTTTTACAAACTCTGCCCACAACAGTACTACAGGACCTAAGAATGATATAACAACAATGGCGGGGCGGGGCCGCCATACCTGAATGTAAGTACCTACAACGCGAGGACTATACGAATAAGCCTCCGAGAAACGGAGCTTCCCAACGCTTGTGACCACATGGCGAGGATCAATAAGCGGTGTACCTACTGCGGCATGAACGGCCCAAGAGAGTCGATAACAGTACCAAGTATGTGGCCGAAAAAAATAAATGAAATCATAGTAGTCTATATAAAGCGAGACATGTATGATAACCAAACTACGATTCATGATAAATAGCGATCATGTCAAGTCAGGGACTCACGCCCTCGAAGTCATCACTCAAATATAACTATGGGTCTCACGCCCACAACATCAATCATGCCCGTGGAATACCTTCCTCACTGTCGGCAGTCTATGATATAAAAGCACCAACGAATACACATGAACACCAGGTCCCACCTGTGTCATAATAAAACTGTACGGGGTAAGTACGAAGGCATAGCCGTCTACTAAAACCCACAGTACCAAACAAGGTCATAAACTGTATCACGAGGTCTTTCTAGACCGCCATATGATCGAAGCTGGCCACTCGCCCGCAATATCAAATGTGCGCGTCTAATCCTGGAACTTCCCGCAGCTCCGCATAGGCCACACACATAGGCCCGCATGAGGTATTCCCCGCATCGAGGGTAGCTACTCCGGCATCGCCCCGACTCGCAGTCCGCATGGCCACATAGACCGCATGGCCATATAGACCGCACACTAACCTGGAACTCTCGTAGCTCCGCATAGGTCCTGTGGACCCGCATGAGGTATTCTCGAATCATAGTCCCAGACTGCCTGAGGTATACCCCGCATCGGAGGGCAGCTTAACCCTCGGTATCATGTCAAGAGGTGAGTGGTACAATACTATCATAACGGCTTATCGTTAAACAACATAAGCACAATCAAGGGAAACCCCTTTACACAAACATCACAAGATACTAACACACGTAGCATCCTAGCATGTTTACTTATCAAATCAACAAGAAAGTATTATAAGGCTATCACAAACCAACACAATCAAGTTATTCACACAAGGTACTTTCTACTTTAACTCTTTAAACGATCCGTTTCTTTCACAAAAGTCACACAATAGTATAAAAATAGAGTGACTATCTTTTTAAGTAAACCAAAAACACTTCCCTTTGTAAAATCAAGTAATCAACATTATTTTCCAAACGTTTAAGTTTGCCTAATTTCAAATGCTCAAGTTTCTCATTTTCGAAAGGTTTGGTAGTTCATAGTTTTAATCACTTAATGATATAATTCTCCTTTAAAACAATTTGAGAAACATATGCCTTATGTGTGAGTAGGTTATTCTTGTTCATAACAATCTTATTAAAGCAACCATGATCTAGGAAATGTAATATCATTTTGTCTCATCTTAGCTTCTATGCAGATGGAGGTTTCTACTAGTTTTAATAATACTTTATTAGTCAATACATTTCCCTTTATTAGCGCTGCTGTGGTTTGTTCGATACTTATTCTCATTTCCGAAATCAATATAAGGCTTTCCTAAACAATTAAGTAAAACGTTCCTTTTATCTCTCTTAAGTCGTTATACCTAACTTCCCATAAAGCTAGTATAACTCCTTAAGCTTTTAAACCATGTATTACTCTTCTTTCAAAAACGATTCTTAATCCTTTTGAAATACTTCAAGATTCTTATTATTTAAAACTCAAGTCAAAAGACATCGGAGTAAAACCACATTCAGTTAACACACGTACGTCTACCGTACTATATATATATTCTTTTAAAATATCATGCTCAAGAGGATAGGAAGAATCACATACCTCGCGACGATTATCGACTAATAGCAAAATGCTCCACCGCTAAAACCCGGCTAGCCTTGTCCACCTTTCAAGTATAACATGCTACTCGTAGAACTTTCAACCTATAAAGGCCATATACGTCTATCAACGTCTAGACTACTCTGTAGAATATTCTAAGCAGGGGGGTTCTCTATTCTACGGAAAATCGGGCAGCACTTCCCTACCCGTTAAACTACACAAGTCTACTGCAAATACAGTCCTATGTAAGTACAGTTTAATCTTCTTCTTTAATATTCTTCTGATGTGATTTCAGTTCAATTCTCTTCTGTAATATCCTTCTATTACAGTTCAATTCTCTTCTGTAATATCCTTCTATGAATCTTATATTCATTTCTATACTACTACAGTATGTAATTTCCAATTACAATAGAAGGACAATAGTATTTACCTCGATAAGTCCAAAATTATCCAAGTTTTAATGTCGATCCTGAGCAACGTTTAGCTCCTACTCTGGCGCTCCAACCCGCTCCAAACAACCCTTAGAAGTTCTACGCAACTTCTTCTTAATACTTCAACCGGCTATGAAGATTTTCCTTAGGGTTTCGTTTTGTGACTGAAGGGAAGTATAATAGTATTTCTGGGCTTTTAGTATAGGGATAACCTTGGAATACTACTAGGTATTTGGGCCAAGGTATTTTGGAATAGTAACAATACTTGGAGAATACTTTTCTACCAAAGGGGGGGTATTTTTACGAGACAACACTCAAGGGGGGGGGGGGTACTTTCGGCCAAGGCTTCTCAAAGGGGGAGGGGTTGCTCTTTGGACGAGAGCTACAAGAAGAGGGGAGGGATTTTCAAGACTTAGAAAATGTTTTAGGGATGAAGAAGTCTTCAACTCAAGGGGGGTATTTATAGGGAAAACAATGGCCAAGATTTAGACAAGTGGTGGGAAAGTGGAGGGTGAGGATTTGGGCATGTGTACCTTATCCATCTACCACACAAAATATCACAAATATCCTACCAACTCCTTGACCAAAGTCTTAGCACAAAAAACGTGCCAACACAAGCCCTTTGCCGTCCACTTTGAGGGTGACACATGTCACCCTCCCGTTGGTCCAAAATATTTCATCTCTCAGAAAAATCCGCAAAAATAATAATGTTGCAACCGTAATTTTCCCTTCGCAAAGTTTGGAAAACGTTTCATCGGAAAACAATTCTTTTCGCTAGTTGTGCACAAATTTCGTCCCTTTGTCTACTTAAGGCTTAAACTTTTATACGTACGCCCTTACGTACATACTCTGGAAATACGGGGTATAACATTCTCCCCTCCTTAGAAACATTCGTCCCGAATGTTCCTTCTAAGTCTCAAAACACACATGCGCCAGTATAGTCTTTACTACTATACTTACGAAAACAATCATGCCACACCTGGCCACAAAATAACATACGCGCAAATACTTAATCTAAGGCCACGAGGAATCACCTCTAGCATCACAAAAGCTCCCACCCGAGGTCTAAAATATACCCCCTTCGCACCTTCACTTTACAAAAGAAATGATCACATCTATGTTCTTAACACATGCTCGCTTCTTCCCTTACTCGTCGTACCCTTCTCGTACACTCGAACTCTTTCTCATAACTTACCACATTTCCGTTACTGCTCCAGTTTCCAAATCTCAGGGTTACTATCACCAACTTGGTCATCATTAACTGGGAACACTCTGGATGGATCTCTGATACTTTTCCAAACATAACAATATGAAACACCGGACATACTGCCTCCTATGTCGGACGACAAAGCTAACATATAGGCAACCTGGCCTATCCTCCAAAGGATCTGAAAACGCTCCAAGTACCTCAGGCTAAGTTTCCTCTATTTTCCAAAACTCGTCACACCCTTTCCGGGGTGGTACCTTCAAGAAGACCCACCGTCAACCTGAACTCCAAGCGTCGTCGCCGATTATCCGCACGACTTCTGTTGACTCTGAGCTGCCAATAACCTCTTCTGGATAAGCTTCACCCTATCCACATCCTGCCGAAACAAGTATGAACCAACTATCTGAACCTTGCCAACATCGAACAATCGACCGGCAACCTACACTACCGCCCATACAAGGCTTCATAAGGCGACATCCGAATACTGAAATGGTAGCTATAAAACATTCCCTCAACAGGAGGCAACAATCCTCACAGCTACCCATGAAATCCCAACACTGGCCCGAGGGCGAATGCGATACTGAGACTCACCTGAGTTCCTAACCCTGCCTGGTAAAACCTCCAGAAAGAAACAGTGGCCCAGGCTCCACTGTCATACGGTGAAAGTAGGCACCTCGTGCAGCCTTACAACCTTCCTGATATAACATCTCGCATAACCCTCTGCCGAGTACACGGTCCTGACTGAAAGATAAGATGGGCTGACCTCATCGGCCCGACTACTGGTCGAACGCATCCACGAACTCGTACGATGGTTAACTAAACTTGGGCCTAACACCCTCATGACCCTATCACAAAGCGGGACCACCACAAACGGCCACCATGTCTACAGGCCGCGGGTTGACCCGCGATCGGTCCTCAACCTGACCCGCTATTGCGCAAAAACACTCGTTCCCCGCTCCGGAACAATCTCACTAATCAAGTTACGGAAACCTAGTGGTCATTCTTAGCTCAACTACCCTCTTTCATTTCACACTACTCAGGGACTTATCACACTAATATATCTCACGTATACTATGCACTCCGATAAGGGTCAAACATAAAAATAATCTTTTACTCAAGATGGCCTTGCCTCTAAGGTCTCCACGTATAAAACTCTAAGGCTCACACTTTCCCTATCCCCAATCTTACCCGGTTAACTAACCATGATTTCTAATCACAATTTACACAATGTTATCTGAACATAACACTTAAGATATACTCGTCTTATCACACATACCCATCTCTAGAGGGTTAAGGATATACATGTATCTACTGCTTCACTACCCTTTGTTGTTCTAATCAATCCTGCCCTGTTGGGCGCATAGCTAGGGAAGATGATGAACTAGCCACTGATCCTGAAGGCTGAGTCTCTACATCCGCGCCACCTCTGGTCGGACAATTTCTCGCAAAATGGCACTGCTGGCCGCAAGCATAACAAGCTGTCGAAGAAGCACGACACTCCCCATAATGACATCTACCACAACGGCCACACCGAGGTGGGGGTGGCCTCCTCTGGCTAGCACCCCTTCCTCTCCGAACCACTGAATCCGCAACTGATCTGGTAGGCTGAGTCCCCCTACTTGTATCCCTCCTATTAGGACATCCTTTCGACACATGGCCCTGACGGCCGCAAGCACCAACAAAAAGATGACATTCCCCGGGATGACGCCTGTCACACTGTGAACACTGGGGAAAAACTGAATCCGGCTGGCTGGAACCTACGTGTATCTGTGAACCAGAAGCCCTGGAGTTCTGACCAACTCCTGCATACCCCGAACGTCCTGAAGTCTGTGGAGGACCACTCTGCTCTGGCGGAGGTGCATAACCAGTCTGCTGCTGAGAAGGTCCGCCTCGAAAGTTACCAAAGGACCCTGTTGTTCTGGCCCTCTTCTGCTGATCTTGGTTAACCCGTCGATCTCTACGTTTCTCGGCCTGCTGCGCATAAGCCCGTACACAGGCCATGCTCAAGCTCGATCAAGAGCTACTTGCAACCCTCTCTCTTAGATAGTCATCAAGACCCGTGATAAATCGATACATAATATACTCTCTGGTTGCTAACATCCTAGCTAGTAACAGGTCTATTCCTTTGTAATCCATATTCTCTGTTCCCGGTCGTGGAACTGAAGGCTCATATATCATGTCCGCAGTAGGAACCATTGCGTGTGCTAAACTTCTGCTGGCGGCGTCATGAGAACTCCCGAATAAAGCACCACCCCAGGTGATGATTGGGCCTGTGCCCTCGTAACCCTCTATGCTCTACTCGCAGCTCCCTGGGCTGCCTTGCCCTTCTGGGCCCGGGTTGCCTTACGCGGAGGCATAACTGGTAAAGGAAAGAATTACGTTAGAGGGGTCCAACTTATAACACAGCTCTAAGGCATGATCTCAGAGTGAGAAGAATGGAAACCAATCCTAAATATCCTATAGCCTCCTGATTATTGGTGTGGTGCACAACACACCGATAATCAAGACTCTAGATCTGGTGCGTAGACACTTTCCGAGGATTAATCGCTCACGATACCACTTTTGTCACGACCGAACCGGGCGTGATCGTTCTACCGGGCACCCAAGTAGACATACATCAGAGTAATCAGCAGAATATAAAACAAGACATGAAATAACATGAAGTGTGAAACAGTTTTTCTGAGAAAAGTTGTCTTTCGGCATATATATATAAAAACTTAAATCCGAACAGTTACATCCCTTTTACAAACTCTGCCACAAAAGATTACTACGGACCTAAGAATGATATAACAACAATGGCGGGCGGGGCCCATACGTACCCGAATGTAAGTACCTACTACGAGGACTATACCAAGATAAGCCTCGGAGAAACGGAGCTTCCCAACTGGCTGTGACCCATGAGCAAGGATCAATAATCGGTGTACCTACACTGCGGCATGAACGGCCCGAAGGAGTCGATCTGGCAATTGCAGTATGTGGCCCGAAAATCGTAAATGAAATCATAGTAGTCTATATAAAGCGGAGACATGTATGATAACCAAACTACGATTCACAATAAATAAGCGATCTTGTCAAGTCGTGGACTCACGCCTCAAGTCATCACTCAAATATAACTATGGGTCTCACGCCCACAACATAAATCATGCGTGGAATACCTTCCTCAGCTGGCGATCACATGATATAAAAGCACCAAGGAATACACATGAACACGGGTCCCACGTGTCATAATAAAACCGCACGGGTAAGTACGAAGGCATAGCCGACTACTAAAACCACGATGCCAAACAAGGTCATAAAGCGTATCACGATGTCTTTCTAGACCACCATATGATCGGCGGCCACTCGCGCAATATCAAATGCGGCGTCTATCTTTGGAACTTCCGCGACTCGCGCAGGCCACACACATAACCCCGCATGAGGTATTCTCGCATCGAGGGTAGCTACTCCGGCGTAAATCACGGACTCGCGATCCGCATGGCGCATAGACCGCATGGCCATATAGACCGCACACTAACACCGGAACTCGTAGCTCGCGCATAGGTCCCTGGACCCGCATGAGGTATTCTCGAATCATAGTCCTGCATCGCTCGAGGTATACCGCGTCGGAGGCGACTTAACCCCGTATCATGTCAAGAGGTGAGTGGTACAATACTATCATAACGGCTTATCGTTAAACAACATAAGCACAATCAAGGGAAACCCCTTTACACAAACATCACAAGATACTAACACACGTAGCATCCTAACATGTATACTTATCAAATCAACAAGAAAGTATTATAAGGCTATCACAAACCAACACAATCAAGTTATTCACACAAGGTACTTTCTACTTTAACTCTTTAAACGATCCATTTCTTTCACAAAAGTCACACAATACCCGTAGTATAAAAATAGAGTGACTATCTTTTTAAGTAAACCAAAAACACTTCCCTTTGTAAAATCAAGTAATCAACATTATTTTCCAAACGTTCAAGTTTGCCTAATTTCAAATGCTCAAGTTTCTCATTTTCGAAAGGTTTGGTAGTTCATAGTTTTAATCACTTAATGATATAATTCTCCTTTAAAACAATTTGAGAAACATATGCCTTATGTGTGAGTAGGTTATTCTTGTTCATAACAATCTTATTAAAGCAGCCATGATCTAGGAAATGTAATATCATTTGGTCTCATCTTAGCTTCTATGCAGATGGAGGTTTCTACTAGTTTTAATAATACTTTATTAGTCAATACATTTCCCTTTATTAGCGCTGCTGTGGTTTGTACGATACTTATTCTCATTTCCGAAATCAATATAAGGCTTTCCTAAACAATTAAGTAAAACGTTCCTTTTATCTCTCTTAAGTCGTTATACCTAACTTCCCATAAAGCTAGTATAACTCCTTAAGCTTTTAAACCAAGTATTACTCTTCTTTCAAAAACGATTCTTAATCCTTTTGAAATACTTCAAGATTCTTATTATTTAAAACTCAAGTCAAAAGACATCGGAGTAAAACCACGTTCAGTTAACACACGTACGTCTACCGTACTATATATATATTCTTTTAAAATATCATGCTCAAGAGGATAGGAAGAATCACTTACCTCGCGACGATTATCGACTAATAGCAAAATGCTCCACCGCTAAAACCCGGCTAGCCTTGTCCACCTTTCAAGTATAACATGCTACTCGCAGAACTTTCAACCTATAAAGGCCATATACGTCTATCAACGTCTAGACTACTCTGTAGAATATTCTAAGCAGGGGGGTTCTCTATTCTACGGAAAATCGGGCAGCACTTCCCTACCAGTTAAACTACACAAGTCTACTGCAAATACAGTCCTATGTAAGTACAGTTTAATCTTCTTCTTTAATATTCTTCTGATGTGATTTCAGTTCAATTCTCTTCTATAATATCCTTCTATTACAGTTCAATTCTCTTCTGTAATATCCTTCTATGAATCTTATATTCATTTCTATACTACTACAGTATGTAATTTCCAATTACAATAGAAGGACAATAGTATTTACCTCGATAAGTCCAAAATTATCCAAGTTTTAATGTCGATCCTGAGCAACGTTTAGCTCCTACTCTGGCGCTCCAACCCGCTCCAAACAACCCTTAGAAGTTCTACGCAACTTCTTCTTAATACTTCAACCGGCTATGAAGATTTTCCTTAGGGTTTCGTTTTGTGACTGAAGGGAAGTATAATAGTATGTCTGGGCTTTTAGTATAGGGATAACCTTGGAATACTACTAGGTATTTGGGCCAAGGTATTTTGGAATAGTAACAATACTTGGAGAATACTTTTCTACCAAAGGGGGGGTATTTTTACGAGACAACACTCGAGGTACTTTCGGCGAGGCTTACCGAAGGGGAGGTTGCTCTTTGGACGAGAGCTACAAGAAGAGGGGAGGGATTTTCAAGACTTAGAAAATGTTTTAGGGATGAAGAAGTCTTCAACTCAAGGGGGGTATTTATAGGGAAAACAATGGCCAAGATTTAGACAAGTGGTGGGCAAGTGGAGGGTGAGGATTTGGGCATGTGTACCTTATCCATCTACCACACAAAATATCACAAATATCCTACCAACTCCTTGACCAAAGTCTTAGCACAAAAAACGTGCCAACACAAGCCCTTTGCTGTTATACCCCGTAGTTCCAGGGTATGTATGCGAGGACGTACGTACGAGAATACGACAGAAAGATTGGAAAGGAAGAAAGAGGCGATTTTTCCACGGAAAAGTTTCCGGTTTTTGTGAAGGAAAAAGGTTCGTTAATGGGAATTGGATTCCCAGATTTGGTATTCGGACTTCCTGGAATATTAGAGAATTATGGAATTTTATTTTCGGAAATGGTCACGTGGGGCCCACGGGAGAAATTCTGGTTTTGTGGGCCGCTTTGATTTTGAGATTTTGGCGTTTTGGATATTTTGGAAGACGAAATATTTTGGGCCGAATCGGGGCGACACGTGTCACCCCGTGTGGCACCTTTGGGCGAAATATGTTTGTGCACAACACCGGTTAGAGTCGTTTTTAAATGAAGCGTTTTCACGACTTTCGTAGGGAATTTCGGCTATGTCATTTAGTATTTTTGCGGATTTTTCCGAGAGGCGGAACATTTTGGACCAACGAGAGAGGCGCACTTGGCACCTCGTTGGTGGGCAAAGTGGGCGGCATGGACGATTTGGGGAAGGCAAGTGGGAGATATTTTTGGTAGATATTTTGTGTGCAAGTTGGCTAGGACACGTGGGTGAATCTTGGCCTACACTTGCCTAGCACTTGGCTAGATCTTGGCCATTGGTTGGCCTTGGCTTGTCTATAAATACCCTCTAAGGTTGAAGACTTCTTCATCCAAAATGCCTAAGTCTTGAGAGCCTTCCTCCGCACCGTGAGGCCCCCTTGGCGAGAGTTCCCCACAGTGGGGTAGGCGAGGGTAGCCACACTCGCTGTGGTGTGGCCGTGGGGTACCCACTAGCCTAGTTGTTTTCATAATACCCACTCTTGGTAGAAATACTCTCAAAGTATTGTTATAATGCCCAATTACCTTAGTAGTATACCTTGTTGTATTCTAAGGTTATACACATCTGAAAAGCCAGAAATACTATTATACTTCCGTCGATCATGAAACCGAAACCCTAGGAAAATCTCCATAGTCCGTTGGAGTGTTGTGTAGAAGTTGGTTAGAACTTCTAAGGGTGGTTTAGAGCGGGTTGGAGCGCTCGGAGTTGGAGCTAAACGATTGCCCAGGATCGACTTTATATTTGGATAATTATGGGCTTAGCGAGGTAAATATCTTGTCCCCCTATTGTAATTGGATATTACATGTTGTAGGAAAGTATAGTTTAAGTATACTATATATATATAACTGAACATAGCTTGTGGCAATGTCCTTGGACTTAAGCCTGAAGAACTGAACTGTTTTTACATAGGGCGTATTCTGATAGACTTGTGTAGTAGTACTGTGGAGTAGAATTGTACCCGTTCGGGTTAGATGTATAACCCCCCCTGGTTGGCTTGATAGCCGGCCCCGATAGAGGAGGAGATTTACGCTGTTGCGGGGGGGGGAGGTGCTGCCGAATTTTCTGTAGAATGTCCTACGATGTTAATAAGCGCCTTGTGGCCTTATAGGTTGAAATGCTACGTGTGGAATGATCCACTTGACTTAAGGAGTAGCCGACTGTTTGGAGCGTTTTGCTATTAGTCGATACTCGTCGCGAGGTATGTGAACCTCTTCCTATCTCTTCTAGCATGATATGTGTGAACTATGTAGTACGGTAGACGTACATGTGTTAATTATATTTGATTGTCGTAAAACATAAAGTGTTATAACGGCTTTATGGGAAGTTGGTTATAACAGCTTTATGTAGGTAAGAAAATGGGTTGTGGTTTTTAAAAGATAAGCGATTTGATTTATAAGCGGCTTGGGCGTTATAATAAAACTTGAAGTATTTCAAAAGATTTATGAATCGTTTTGAGCGAAGTGTAGTATTGTGTTTTGAAAACTTAAGAGTTATACTAGCTTTATGGGAAGTTAGGTATAACGGCTTAGAATGGTTTCTTGATGTTAGAAGTTAAGAGACTTGATCTTATAAGATAAGAGACTTAACTTATTTGTTTTAATGTGGATGTTTGTGTGAAACCTCATTCATGAGTAATGAGTACTTGGTTTTAAAGGGATAATGTTTCTTGATTTGGGAATCGAATGTGTATCGACAGGACCAACTGCGGCGTTAATAAAGGAAAATGTATTGAATAATGATGTGTTGTATTAAAATCGGTAGAAACCTCCATCTGCATAGAAGCTAAGATAAGACAAAATGATATTACATTTTCTAGATCATGGTCTTTGTAATAAGATCGTTATAAACAAGAATAAACTACTCACATATATGACATATGTTACTCAATTGTTCTAAAAGGAATCAAGTGATTAAGTGTGGGAACTATGAAACCATTTGAAAATGAGAAGCTTGAGTCATTGAAACTAGGCAACCTGGAACTTAGGAAAAGAATGTTGTTACTTGGTTTTGAAAAGGAAGGTGGGTTGGTCATTCTAATACTACGGGTATCGGGTGACTTTTAAAAAAAAAAGTAATGGATCTCTTTTAAAAGAACTTAACGTATGTAGTACTTTGGGGTTAAAAACCCGGACTATGGCATAAAATGAAAGTACTTTGAGTTGTGTGAAACTTGCCTATGCTTGTTGTTGTGAAACTTGCCTATGCTTGTGATGATAGTCTTTATTGTACAAACGTTGTGTTTCGTGTTCTGGCGTCTTTCGATAGAATTCGGTTGGTAGTTGAGAACTTACTTGGGCGTCTTGGCGTGTGGAGAAATTCCGCAGTGCGTTCTGTTGATAGTATTATTGTTGTTAACCGCTTTGGACATGCGACACGATCGTGGCGCGCGGGTATGCTTCCATTTGGTTAAGGTCTTGTGGTTAATCGCTTTGGATATCTCGACCGCGATCGTAGCGCTGCGGGTATGTTTCCATTTGATTATCGCGCCTTGTGATTTCCTTTGGACATCTTGACCGCGATCGTGGCGCTGCGGGTATCGTCCATTTGGAATGTTGTCTTATTGTTTCCCTTTGGACATACCGACACGATCGTAGCGCGGGTATGCTTCCATTTGGATTCTGTCTTGTTGTTGAGGTCACATGGACATGTCTACCGATCTGAGTCGGGGCATGTGGCCATGGGACATTGGTATTATTGTTGCATCATGGACATGTCTACCGTCTGATGCAAGGGGCATGCGGCCATAATGCGAACTGATTGATGTTGTGGGCGTGAGACCCATAGATATATTGGAGTGATGGTATTTTATGTTGTGAGCGTAGTTTGGTTATCATACATGTCTCGCTTTATATAGACTAGTATGATTTCATTTCTGATGTGATGCAGTTTCACATACTTGGTACTGTTATCGACCTCCTTGAGCTGCGTTCATCTGCGGTAGAGGTACATCGATCGTGGATCCTCGCTCATAGGATCACGATTCAGCGCATTTGAAGCTCCGTTTCTCGGAGGCTTATCTTTTGGTAGGTGTTCCACGAGTTGTAGGTTCTTGTACATTCGGGGTATGGCGGGCACTGTCCGTCATAGTCATGTATATCTTAAGTGCATGTCTTGTTGTGGGCGGGGTTGTAAAAGGATTAAAGCTGTTCGGAGTTTTATGTGTATCTTGAAGGCAGCTGTTTTTGGTTGCTTTGTTTATTTATTATATCCCTTGTTAAATGTCTCATGTTTTATGTTCGCTGATTTTCTCGATGTATGTATCACTAGGGTGCGAGGGTAAGGCACGATCCACGAACCGGTTGGTCGTGACAAAAGTGGTATCGAGCGATTAATCCTCGGAAAGTGTCTCTGAACCGTATCGATGAGTCTTGATTATCGGGGTGTTGTGCACCACGATAATCAGGAGGCTATAGGATATTTAGGATTGGTTTCTATTCTTCTCACTCGAGATCGTGCCTTAGAGGCGTGTTGTAAGTTGGACCCTCGGCGAAATTATTTCCCTTATCGTTATGCCTCGCGTAGGGCAACCGGGCCCGGGAGGCAAAGCGGCAGGAGGCTGCGAGTAGAGTTCGAGGGTGGCGAGGCAGGCCAAATCATTACCTAGGGTAGTGCTTCATTCGGGGATTTCTGCGGCGTCACTAGCCTGAGTTTAAGCATGGCGGCGGCGGTTCCTCTGCGGCCATGATATGTGAACGCCGGTTCCACGGCCAGAGCGAGAATATAGATTGCAAGAGACAACCTTGTTACTAGCTATGGATTTGGCTACGGAGAGAGTATACCGATGTATCGCGAGTCTTGATGACTACCTAAGAGAAGGTTGTGCAGAGTAATCCTTGATTGAAGCTTGAGCATGGCACGTATGCGGGCTTATGCGCGGCCGAAAGCGTAGAGATCGACGGGTTAACCAAGGGGCGAGAAGAGGGCGAGCGGCGAGGTCCTTCGGTAACTTTCAAGGTGAGTATACCTTAAGTGCTATGTTACGATAGCGGTGTGTTAGTTGTGATTAGAAATCATGGTGGGTTAACAGTAAGATTTTGGAGGATAGAGAAAGTGTGAGCCTTAGAGCTTTATACGCAAAGACCTTAGAGGTAAGGCCATCTCGGGTAGAGGCGTATGTTTATGTTTGACCCTTATAGGAGTGCATAGTGCACGTGGTGTGTTTGGGATAAGTCACATGTAGTATGAAATGAAAGAGGGTAGTTGAGCTAAGAAGACCGCTAGGTTTTCGTAACGTGTTTAGTAAGATTGTTCCTTCGGGAGATGGTATTTCGCGCCTTGCGGGTCGGGTTGAGGCTACGTGCGGGTCAACGCGGTAGGTTTTGGTGGTGGGGTCGGTTGTGGTGGTCCCTCTTTGTGTTAGGGTCGCGAGGTGTTAGGCCCATGTTTAGTTAGCCGCGTGCAAGTTCGTGGATGCGTTCGACCAATGGTCGGGCGATGGGGCGACCTATCGTGTTCTTGGTCAGAGTCGTTCCCTCGGCGGTGTTGATGTTATCCGAAAAGGTTGTGAGGTTGCAGGGTGCCTACCTTCACCTTATGTGACGATGGAGCCAGTGCAGCTGTTTCTCTTTGGGAGTTTGTACGGCGGGGCTAGGAACTTCGGTGAGTCTCCGTGTCGCGTTCGCCTCGGGCGATGTTTTGATTTGGGGTAGTTGTGAGATCGTTGTCTCGGTTGGGAGTGTTTAAGCTACCATTTCGGTGTTGGATGTCGTCTTGTG
This sequence comes from Przewalskia tangutica, assembly GCA_029844215.1. Classification (NCBI taxonomy): domain Eukaryota; kingdom Viridiplantae; phylum Streptophyta; class Magnoliopsida; order Solanales; family Solanaceae; genus Przewalskia; species Przewalskia tangutica. Next base: position 86,456,464 of record CM056726.1, on the reverse strand, counting down.
GCGCCTTGTAGAGGCGAGAAATGCAAGTTCGGTCGATTGGTTCGATGTTGGCGGGGTTGAGATAGTTGGTTGAGCTTGTTCCGGTGTGGATAGTCGAAGCTTGTCTAGAAGAAGTTCGGCGGCTCGGAGAAATCGTGCGGATAATCGGCGGCGCCAGAGTTGAGTTGACGGTCGGTCTTCTTGAAAGTACCACCGGTTAGGGTGTGACGAGTTTTGGAAACAAAGGAACTTAGCCCGAGTTACTTGGGGCCGCAGAGTTCATATGAAGAATAGGCGGGTTGCCTATATGTTAGCTTTGCCGTCCGAGCTTAGGAGGCGGGGCGTCCGATCTTCGTATTGTTATGTTCGGGAAAGTATCGAAGATCCATCCAGAATGTTCCCAGTTAATGATGACCACGTTAGAGATAGTAACCCCGAGTTTTGGATACTAAAGCAGTATCAGAAATGTGATAAGAATCCGAGTGTACAACAACTTCAGTGATCGCATGCAGCCCGGTACCATTTGTTGGGTCGTCGGAGCAAGGCTCGCGACAAAGTGACAAAAGTAGTATTATTTGTGGTGATGTAGAGGTGTTTCCTCGTGGACTTAGATGTAAGTTTTGCGCAGGTGTTTCCATGGCCAGCTGTGGCAGGATTGTTTCGTAAGTATAGTAGTGAAGACTATACTGGCACGCGTTCGTTTTGAGACTTAGAAGGAACATTCGGGACGAATGTTTCTAAGGGGGGAAGAATGTTATACCCCGTAGTTCCAGGGTATGTATGCGAGGACGTACGTACGAGAATCTGACGAAGATTGGAAAGGAAGAAAGGCGATTTTTCCACGGAAAAGTTTCGGTTTTGTGAAGGAAAAAGGTTCGTTAATGGGAATTGGATTCCCAGTTTGGTATCGGACTTCACGGAATATTAGAGAATTATGGAATTTTATTTTGGAAATGGTCACGTGGGGCCACGGGAGAAATTCTGATTTTGTGAACGCTTTGATTTTGAGATTTTGGCGTTTTGGATATTTTGGAAGACGAAATATTTTGGGCGAATCGGGGCGACACGTGTCACCCGTGTGGCACCTTTGGGCGAAATATGTTTGTCTGTGACACCGGTTAGAGTCGTTTTGGCGAAAGCGTTTTCCACGACTTCGTAGGGAATTTCCGGCTATGTCATTTAGTATTTTTGCGGATTTTTCCGAGAGGCGGAACATTTTGGACCAACGAGAGGCGGCGCAGCACCCTCTCGTTGGTGGGCAAAGTGGGCGGCATGGACGATTTGGGGAAGGCAAGTGGGAGATATTTTTGGTAGAGATTTTGTGTGCAAGTTGGCTAGGACACATGGGTGAATCTTGGCCTACACTTGCCTAGCACTTGGCTAGATCTTGGCCGTTGGTTGGCCTTGGCTTGTGCTATAAATACCCTCTGGGTTGAAGACTTCTTCGTCAAAATGCCTAAGTCTTGAGAGCCTTCCCTCGCACCGTGAGGCCCCCTTGGCGAGAGTTCCCACAGTGGGGTAGGCGAGGGTAGCCACCCCCTCGCTGTGGTGTGGCCGTGGGGTACCCCTCACTGCCTAGTTTGTTTTCATAATACCCACTCTTGGTAGAAATACTCTCAAAGTATTGTTATAATGCCCAATTACCTTAGTAGTATACCTTGTTGTATTCTAAGGTTATACCTATCTGAAAAGCCGGAAATACTATTATACTTCAGTCGGTCATAAACCGAAACCACAGGAAAATCTCCATAGTCAGTTGGAGTGTTGTGTAGAAGTTGGTTAGAACTTCTAAGGGTGGTTTAGAGCGGGTTGGGCGCTCGGAGTTGGAGCTAAGCGATTGCCGGGATCGACTTTATATTTGGATAATTATGGGCTTAGCGAGGTAAATATCTTGTCCTATTGTAATTGGATATTACATGTTGTAGGAAAGTATAGTTTAAGTATACTATATATATATAAGCGAACATAGCTTGTGTGATGTCCTTGGACTTAAGCTGAAGAATCATTTGTTTTACATAGGATGTATTACTGTAGACTTGTGTAGTAATCTTGTGGAGTAGAATTGTACCGTTCGGGTTAGATGTATAACCCCACTGGTTGGCTTGATAGCGGCCCAGATAGAGGAGGAGATTTCTGTTGCGGGAGAGTCTTTGCGAATTTTTACGTAGAATGTCCTACGATGTTAATAAGCGCCTTGTGGCCTTATAGGTTGAAATGCTACGTGTGGAATGATCCACTTGACTTAAGGAGTAGCCGACTGTTTGGAGCGTTTTGCTATTAGTCGATACTCGTCGCGAGGTATGTGAACCTCTTCCTATCTCTTCTAGCATGATATGTGTGAACTATGTAGTACGGTAGACGTACATGTGTTAATTATATTTGATTGTCGTAAAACATAAAGTGTTATAACGGCTTTATGGGAAGTTGGTTATAACAGCTTTATGTAGGTAAGAAAATGGGTTGTGGTTTTTAAAAGATAACTGATTTGATTTATAAGCGGCAGGCGTTATAATAAAACTTGAAGTATTTCAAAAGATTTATGAATCGTTTTGAACGAAGTGTAGTATTGTGTTTTGAAAACTTAAGAGTTATACTAGCTTTATGGGAAGTTAGGTATAACGGCTTAAGAATGGTTTACTGATGTTAGAAGTTAAGAGACTTGATCTTATAAGATAAGAGACTTAACTTATTTGTTTTAATGTGGATGTTTGTGTGAAACCTCATTCATGAGTAATGAGTACTTGGTTTTAAAGGGATAATGTTTCTTGATTTGGGAATCGAATGTGTATCGACAGGACCCGCTGCGGCGTTAATAAAGGAAAATGTATTGAATAATGATGTGTTGTATTAAAATCGGTAGAAACCTCCATCCGCATAGAAGCTAAGATAAGACAAAATGATATTACATTTTCTAGATCATGCATTTCTTTGTAATAAGATCGTTATAAACAAGAATAAACTACTCACATATATGACATATGTTACTCAATTGTTCTAAAAAGGAATCAAGTGATTAAGTTTGGGAACTATGAAACCATTTGAAAATGAGAAGCTTGAGTAATTGAAACTAGGCAAACTGGAACTTAGGAAAAGAATGTTGTTACTTGGTTTTGAAAAGGAAGGTGGGTTGGTCATTCTAATACTACGGGTATCGGGTGACTTTTAAAAAAAGTAATGGATCTCTTTTAAAAGAACTTAACGTATGTAGTACTTTGGGGTTAAAAACCCGGACTATGGCATAAAATGAAAGTACTTTGAGTTGTGTGAAACTTGCCTATGCTTGTTGTTGTGAAACTTGCCTATGCTTGTGATGATAGTCTTTATTGTACAAGCGTTGTGTTTCACGTGTTACGCGTCTTTCGATAGAATTCGGTTGGTAGTTGAGAACTTACTTGGGCGTCTTGGCGTGTGGCGGAGAAATTCCGCAGTGCGTTCTGTTGATATTATTATTGTTGTTAACCGCTTTGGACATACTGACACGATGCGTAGCGCACGGGTATGCTTCCATTTTGGTTAAGGTCTTGTGGTTAATCGCTTTGGATATCACGACCGCGATCGTAGCGCTGCGGGTATGTTTCCATTTTGATTATCGCCTTGTGATTTCCCTTTGGACATCTTGACCGCGATCGTGGCGCTGCGGGTATCGTCCATTTGGAATGTTGTCTTATTGTTTCCCTTTGGACATCACGACCGCGATCGTAGCGCGGGTATGCTTCCATTTGGATTCTTTGTCTTGTTGTTGAGTCACATGGACATGTCTACACCGATGCAGTCAGGGGCATGTGGCCATGGGACATTGGTATTATTGTTGCATCATGGACATGTCTACACCGTCTGATATTAGGGGGCACGCGCCATAATGCGAACTGATTGATGTTGTGGGCGTGAGACCCATAGATATATTGGAGTGATATTTGTTTTATGTTGTGAGCGTAGTTTGGTTATCATACATGTCTCACGCTTTATATAGACTAGTATGATTTCATTTACTGATGTGATACAGTTTCACATACTTGGTACTGTTATCGACCTCCTTGAGGGCTGCGTTCATCTGCAGTAGAGGTACATCGATCGTGGATCTCGCCATAGGATCCTGATTCAGCGCATTTGAAGCTCCGTTTCTCGGAGGCTTATCTTTTAGTAGGTGTTCCACAGTTGTAGGTTCTTGTACATTCGGGGTATGGCGAGCCCTGTCCGTCATAGTCGTGTATATCTTAAGTGCATGAAATCTTGTTGTGGGCGGGGTTGTAAAAGGATTAAAGCTATTCGGAGTTTTATGTATCTTTGAAGGCAACTGTTTTTGGTTGGCCTGTTTATTTATTATATCCCTTGTTAAATGTCTCATGTTTTATGTTCCGCTGATTTTCTCTGATGTATGTATCACTAGGGTGCCCAGGGTAAGGCACCAGTCACGGGCCCCGGTTCGGGTCGTGACATTTGCCGTCCACTTTGAGGGTGACAAATGTCACCCTCCCGTTGGTCCAAAATATTTCATCTCTCGGAAAAATCCGCAAAAATAATAAATGTTGCAACCGTAATTTTCCCTTCACAAAGTTTGGAAAACATTTCGTCGGAAAACAATTCTTTTCGCTAGTTGTGCACAAATTTCGTCCTTTGCCTACTTAAGGCTTAAACTTTTATATGTACGCCCTTACGTACATACTCTGGAAATACGGGGTATAACACATCCTGCCTAGCTATGGAAGGCGAATGTTATACCCCGTATTTCCAGAGTATGTACGTAAGGACGTACGTAGAAAAGTTTGGGCTTTAAAGTTAGGCATAGGTTCGATTTTTGTGCACAACACCCGGTTAGAGTCGTTTTTGCGAAGCGTTTACAAACTTTGCGAAGGAAAATTCGACTATGTCATTTTTAATTTTTGCGGATTTTTCGAGAGACGAAACATTTTGGACCAGCGGAAAGGTGACAAGTGTCACCCTTATATTGAAGCGTTGTGGTGGCGCTCTTGGGCGAAATGGGAGTTAAGGTTGGTAGGATATTTGTGAGGGTTTTAAGGAGTAGGGGCTAGGGGGCACTTGGGCACATCTTGGCCCTGCACTTGCCCCCCACTTGGCTAGATCATGGCCCTTGATTTCCCTATAAATACCCCTCCCCCTTTGAAGACTTCTTCATCCTAAAAACTTTCCTAAGTCTAAAAATCTTCCCCTCTTCTTGTGTTCTCGTCCTAGCCTCCCCCAGCTGTGAGGTCCTTGGCGAGAGTCCCTCCCCTTGGTGAGTACCCCACTCCTAGTGGGGTTGGTAGAAACACACGTTGTGGTGTTGTCTCGTATAAATACCCTCTTGGTAGAAATACTCTCCATAGTATTGTTCTTATACCCAAAATACCTTAGTCGTATACCTTGTAGTATTCCAAAGATACCTCTATCGTAGAGCAGGAAATACTACCGTGTGTCCTTTTGATCTCAACCCGCAACCCTAAGGAAAAGCTTCACAGTTGGGTGAAGTATTAAGAAGAAGGTGCGGAGAACTTCTGAGGGTTGTTTGGAGCGGGGTGGAGGACCCGGAGTAGGAGCTAAGCGTCGCTCGGGATCGACATTTAAACTTGGATAATTTTGGGCTTATCGAGGTAAATATCTTGTCTCCACTTTTGTAATTGAGTATATACTATTGAAGTATAAGAATTAAGTATAAGGTATATCTGAGGAAAGTATATAAGAAGAGAATTGAGCTGTACTTACATAGGGTGTATTCTGATGAACTTGTGAAGTTTGGCGGGTAAGGAAGTCTTTGTCGATTTTCCGTAGAATCTTGTATCTAGATTTATTCTACCGAGTAGTCTAGACGTTGATAGACTTGTGTAACCTTTATATGTTGAATGTTCTGCAAGTAGCATGTACTACTTGAAAGGCGGACAAGGCTAGCCGAGTTATAACCGTGGAGCGTTTTGCTAATAGTCGATAATCGTCGCGAGGTATGTGATTCTTCCTATACTCTTGAGCATGATATTTTAAAGTATATATAGTACGGTGAGCGTCGTGTGTTAAGAATAATAATTACGGCAATGTCTTTTGACTTAAGCCTGAATAATAATTACGGCAATGTCTTTTGACTTAAGCCTGAATAATCTTGAAGTATTTCAAAAGAATACTGAACCATTTTTAACAGAAGAGTAATACTTGGTTTTAAAAGCTTAAGAGTTATACTAGCTTTATGGGAAGTTAGGTATAACGACTTAAGAGAAGTAAAAAGAATGGTTTAGTGATTTTAGAAGTTAAGAGACTTGATCTTAAAAGATAAGAGACTTGACTTAATCGAATTAATCTGAATTTTGTTAAAAAGTGTGAAACCTCATTCGTGAGTAATGAGTACTTGGTTTTTAAAAGGAATAATGTTTTCTTGATTTGAATCGAGCAGTTATCGAGCAGGACCACGAACGCTAATAAAGGGAAATGCATTGAATAATTAAGTATTATTAAAACCAGTAGAAACCTCCATCTGCATAGAAGCTAAGATGAGACAAAATGATATTACATTTCCTAGATCATGACTGCTGTTATAAGATTGTTATAAACAAGGATAACCTACTCACATATAAGGCATATGTTTCTCAAATGGTTTTAAAAGAGAATTATATCATTAAGTAATTAATACTTGAACATTGGAAATTAGGCAAATTTGAACGTTTGGAAAATAATGTTGTTACTTGATTTTACAAAGGGAAGTGTTTTGGTCTACTTAAAAGGATAGTCACTCTATTTTCATACTACGGGTATTGTGTGACTTTTGTGAAAGTAACGTATCTTTTAAAGAGTTAATGTATGAAGTACTTTGGGGATAAAAACCCGAACTTGTTTATCATAAAGTAGAAAGTATCTTGTGTGAATAACTTGATTGTGTTGGTTTGTGATAGCCTTGTAATACGTTCTTGTTGGTTTGATAAGTAAACATGTTAGGATGCTACGTGTGTTAATATCTTGTGATGTTTGTGTAAAGGGGTTTTCCCTCGATCACGCTTATGTTGTTTAACTATCAGCCGTTATGTTGGTATTGTACCACTCACCTTGACATGATCCCGGAGGTTAAGCTGCCCTCCGATGCGGGGTATATCTAAGGCGGTCTGGGACCATGATTCGAGAATACCTCATTGCGGGTCAAGGGGACCTATGCGGAGCTACGAGAGTTCCAGGTTAGTGTGCGGCCTTTATGGTCATGCGGTCTATGTGTCCATGCGGACTGCGAGTCCAGGCGGATGCCGGGGAGTAGCTACCCTCGATGCGGGGAATACCTCATGCGGGCCATTGGAGTGGCCTATGCGGAGCTGCAGGAAGTTCGAGGCTAGAGCGCGCATTAGATCTGCGGGCGAGTGGCGGCTTTGATCATGTGGCCAGTGCAGACAGATCTCATAATCTGATTTATGACCTTGTTTGTCTTGTAGGTTTTAGTAGTCGGCTATGCCTTCGTACTTACCGTGCGGTGTTATGATGACACAGGTGGGACACGTGTTCATGTGTATTCCTTGGTGCTTTTATATCATAGGCTAGGCGGTGAGGAAGGTATTCCACGGGCATGATTGATGTTGTGGGCGTGAGACCCATTGTTATATTTGAGTGATGACTTTGAGGCGTGAGTCACGACTTGACATGATCGCTTATTTATTGTGAATCGTAGTTTGGTTATCATACATGTCTCGCTTTATATAGACTACTATGATTTCATTTCTGATATTTTGATTTCACATACTTGGTACTGTTATCGACCTCCTTGAGTGCGTTCATGCCGCGAGTAAAGGTACACGATCGTTGATCCTCGCTCTTAGGGTCGATTCGGCGTTTGGGAAGCTCCGTTTCTCGGAGGCTTATCTTAGTATAGTCCCTGTTGTTGTAGGTGCTTACATTCGGGGTATGGCGGCCCCTGTCCGTCGTTGTTGTCATATCATTCGTAAGTGCAGAAATCTTGTTGTGGCGGGGTTGTAATGGGATGTAGCTGTTAGGATCTAAGTTTTTATATATATATATATATCAGAAAGCAACTTTTCTTGAGATAAACATGTGTTTCCTTTGCATTATTTCATGTTGTGTTTTATGTTCGCTGATTTTCTCTGTGTGACTACTTGGGTGCGGGTAAGGCACGATCCACGAGCCGGAGCAGTCGTGAAAAAGTGGTATCGAGCGATTAATCCTCGGAAAGTGTCTGAGGCCAGTATCTGTAAGTCTTGATTATCGGTGTGTTGTGCACCACACCATAATCGAGGCTATAGGATATTTAGATTAGTTTCCATTCTTCTCACTCGAGATCGTGCCTTAGAGGCGTGTTATAAGTTGGACCCTCTCACGTATTTCTTTCCCTTACCGTTATGCCTCGCGTAGGCAAACCCGCCTGGAGGCGAAAGCGGCCGAGGCTGCGAGTAAATCTGAGAGGGTTACGAGGCACAGCCCAATCATCACACAGGGTGGTATTTCATTCGGGGAGTTATGCTCGTCCCGGCCCAACAGAAGTTTACACGGCGGCGATGCCTCTGCGACCATGATATATGAACCTTCGCGGCCAGGGGCGAGAGAATATAGATTGCAAAGAGCGACCACATTACTAGCTATGGATTTGGCTACGGTGAGTATACCGATGTATGAGAGTCTTGATGACTATCTAAAGAGGTTGTACAAGAGTAATTCTTGATTAGGCTTGAGCATGGCACGTATGCGGGCTTGTCGCGGCGAGCCAAGAAACGTGGAGATCGATGGGTTAACAAAGGACAGCGAAGAGGCGAGCAATGAAGGTCCTTTGGTAACTTTCGAGGCAAGTCACCTCGCAATGGATTAGATATGCACATCCACGGTCGAGTGGTCCTCCGCAGACTTGGGACATTCGGGTATGCGAGAGTTGGTCAAAACTCGTGGCTTGGTTGCGGCTACACGTAGGTTCCGGCCGGTAGTTGATTTTCCCGGTGTTCACGGTGTGAGCGTCATCGGGAATGTCGTCTTTTAGTTAGTACTTGTTTTACCTGCGGCCGTCAGGGCCATGTGTCGAAAGGATGTCCTAGTAGGAGGACTCAGCCTTCAAGATTGGTGGGTAGTTCGTCATCTTCCCTAGCTATCGCCTACAGGCGAGTTTGATTAGACGACTAAGGAGTGAAGCGATGAATCTGGTATATCCTTAACCCTCTAGAGATTAGTACGTGTAAGATGAGTATATCTTAAGTATTATGTTCAGATAACATAAGTGAAAATTGTGATTAGAAATCATGGTTAGAAACCGGGGAAGATTGGGGGATAGGAAAAGTGTGAGCCTTAGAGCTTTATACGTGGAAACCTTGAAGGCAAGGCAATCTTGAGTAAAAGATTACATTCGTGTTTGACCCTTATCGGAGTGCATAGTGCACGTGAGATATATTGGTATATAAGTCCCTGAGTTGTGGGAAATGAAAGAGGGTAGTTGAGCTAAGAAGGCCTAGGTTTCGTAGCGTGATTAGTGAGATTGTTCGGATCGGGAGCAAGTGTTTCTGCAGAGTGGGTCGGGTTGAGGCCATGCGGCGGTCAACCCGCGACACTGTTTATGGTGGGGTCGGTTGTGGTGGTCGCGGTGGTAAGTCACGAGGTGTTAGGCCCAAGATTAGTTAACCATCGTGCAATTCGTGGATGCATTCACGATGGTCGGGCGATGGGGTCAGCCCATCGTGTCTTTACGACAGACCGTTACTTGGCGGTGATGATATATCGAGAAAGGTTGTAAGGCTGCGCAGGTGCCTACCTTCACCTTATGGCGAGAAAGTGGAGCCAGTTCTGGTATTTCTTTTACGAAAGTTTTACGAGCGGGGTAGGAACTTCGGTGAGTCTCGAATCGCATTCGCCTCCGGGCGGTGTTGGGATTTCGGGGTAGTGAGGATTGTTGCCTCCTGTTGAGGGAGTGCTTTTATAACTACCATTTCAGTATTCGGATATCGCCTTACGAAGCCTCGTAGGGGCGGAAGTGTAAGTTGCCGGTCGATTGGTTCGATGTTGGCAAAGTTCAGATAGTGGGTTCATACTTGTTTCGGCAGGATGGGGATAGGGTGAAGCCTATCCAGGAGAGGTTATCGACAGCTCAGAATCAACAGAAGTCGTGTGGATGATCGGCGACGACGCTTGGAGTTCAGGTTGACGGTGGGTCTTCTTGAAGGTACCACCCCGGATAGGGTGTGACGAGTTTTGGAAAATAGAGGAAACTTAGCCCGAGTTACTTTAGGCCTTTTCCGATTATGTGAAGAGTAGGCCAGGTTGCCTATATGTTAGTATTGCCGTCCGACTTAGGAGGCAGTACGTCCGGTCTTTCATGTTGCTATGTTCGGGAAAGTATCGGAGATCCATCCAGAGTGTTCCCAGTTAATGATGACCAAGTTAGAGATAGTAACCCAGAGATTTGGAAACTGAATCAGTAATAGAGATATGGTAAAAAAGAGTTCGAGTGTATGAGAAGGGTACGACGCGTAAGGGAAGAAGCGAGCATGTATTGCGAGCATAGATGTGATCATTTCTTTTGTAAGGAGAAGGTGCGAAAGAAGTATATTTTAGACCTCGGGTAAGGGCTTTTGTGTTGCTAGAGGTGTTTCCTCGTGGACTTGGATGTAAGTATTTTGCGCAGGTGTTTCTGTGGCCAGGTGTGGCAGGTTTGTTCTCGTAAGTATAGTAGTGAAGACTATACTGGCGCATGTTTGTTTTTGAGACTTAGAAGGAACATTCGGGACGAATATTTCTAATGAGGGGAGAATGTTATACCCCGTATTTCCAGAATATGTACGTAAGGACGTACGTAGAAAAGTTTGGGCTTTAAAGTTAGGCATAGGTTCGATTTTTGTGCACAACACCCGGTTAGAGTCGTTTTTCGACAAAACGTTTTACAAACTTTGCGAAGGGAAAATTCCGGCTATGTCATTTTTAATTTTTGCGGATTTTTCCGAGAGACGAAACATTTTGGACCAACGGGAGGGTGACAAGTGTCACCCTCATATTGGGCGTTGTGGTGGGCGGCTCTTGGACGAAATGGGAGTCAAGGTTGGTAGGATATTTGTGAGGGTTTTAAGGAGTAGGGTCTAGGGGGCACTTGGGCACATCTTGGCCCTCCACTTGCCCCCCACTTGGCTAGATCATGGCCCTTGATTTCCCTATAAATACCCCTCCCCCTTTGAAGACTTCTTCATCCTAAAAACTTTCCTAAGTCTAAAAATATCCCCCCCCCTCTTCTTGTGTTCTCGTCCTAGCCTCCCCCTCCCCCTTTGTGAGGCCCCTCCACTTGGCGAGAGTACCCCCTCTAGTGGGGTTGGTAGAAGTACACACCCCATTGTGGTGTTGTCTCGTATAAATACCCCCCCATCTTGGTAGAAATACTCTCCATAGTATTTTTACTATACCCAAAATACCTTAGTCGTATACCTTGTAGTATTCCAAAGATACCTCTATACGTAGAGCCCGGAAATACTACCTTATGTCCTTTTTGTCTCAAACCGAAACCCTAAGGAAAATCTTCACAGTTGGTTGAAGTATTAAGAAGAAGTTGCGTAGAACTTCTAAGGGTTGTTTGGAGCGGGTTGGAGCACCCGGAGTAGGAGCTAAACGTCGCTCAGGATCGACATTTAAACTTGGATAATTTTGGGCTTATCGAGGTAAATATCTTGTCTCCCTTTTGTAATTGAGTATATACTATTGAAGTATAAGAATTAAGTATAAGGTATATACAAGGAAAGTATATAAGAAGATAATTGAACTGTACTTACATAGGACTGTATTTACAGTAGACTTGTGAAGTTTGGCGGGTAAGGAAGTGCTGTCTAATTTTTCGTAGAATCTTGTATCTAGATTTATTCTACCGAGTAGTCTAGACGTTGATAGACTTGTGTAACCTTTATAGGTTGAATGTTCTGCAAGTAGCATGTACTACTTGAAAGGCGGACAAGGCTAGCCGGGTTATAACCGTGGAGCGTTTTGCTAATAGTCGATAATCGTCGCGAGGTATGTGATTCTTCCTATACTCTTGAGCATGATATTTTAAAGTATATATAGTACGGTAGACGTACGTGTGTTAACTGAATAATAATTACGGCAATTTCAAAAGAATACTGAACCATTTTTAACAGAAGAGTAATACTTGGTTTTAAAAGCTTAAGAGTTATACTAGCTTTATGGGAAGTTAGGTATAACGGCTTAAGAGAAGTAAAAAGAATGGTTTACTGATTTTAGAAGTAAAGAGACTTGATTTTAAAAGATAAGAGACTTGACTTAATCGAATTAATCTGAATTTTGTTAAAAAGTGTGAAACCTCATTCGTGAGTAATGAGTACTTGGTTTTTAAAAGGAATAATGTTTCTTGATTTGGAAATCGAGCAATGTATCGAGCAGGACCATGGCGCTAATAAAGGGAAATGCATTGACTAATTAAGTATTATTAAAACCAGTAGAAACATCCATCTGCATAAAAGCTAAGATGAGACAAAATGATATTACATTTCCTAGATCATGGTTGCTGTTATAAGATTGTTATAAACAAGGATAACCTACTCACATATAAGGCATATGTTTCTAAAATGGTTTTAAAAGAGAATTATATCATTAAGTAATTAATACTTGAACATTGGAAATTAGGCAAACTTGAACGTTTGGAAAATAATGTTGTTACTTGATTTTACAAAAGGAAGTGTTTTGGTCTACTTAAAAGGATAGTCACTGTATTTTCATACTACGGGTATTGTGTGACTTTTGTGAAAGTAACGTATCTTTTAAAGAGTTAATGTATGAAGTACTTTGGGGATAAAAACCCGAACTTGTTTATCATAAAGTAGAAAGTATCTTGTGTGAATAACTTGATTGTGTTGGTTTGTGATAGCCTTGTAATACGTTCTTGTTGGTTTGATAAGTAAACATGTTAGGATGCTACGTGTGTTAATATCTTGTGATGTTTGTGTAAAGGGGTTTTCCCTCGATCGCGCTTATGTTGTTTAACTATCAGCCGTTATGTTGGTATTGTACCACTCACCTTGACGTGATCCCGGAGGTTAAGCTGCCCTCCAATGCGGGGTATATCTCAGGCGGTCTGGGACCATGATTCAAGAATATCTCATGCGGGTCCAGGGGACCTATGCGGAGCTACGAGAGTTCCAGGTTAGTGTGCGGCCTTTATGGTCATGCGGTCTATGTGGCCATGCAGACTGCGAGTCCAGGCGGATGGCGGGGAGTAGCTACCCTCGATGCGGGGAATACCTCATGCGGGCCATTGGAGTGGCCTATGCGGAGCTGCGGGAAGTTCCAGGGCTAGACGGGCACATTAGATACTGCGGGCGAGTTGCCAGCTTTGATCATGTGGATGCAAGCAGATCTCATGATCTGATTTATGACCTTGTTTATGCGTGGGTTTTAGTAGTCGGCTATGCCTTCGTACTTACCCCGTACGGTGTTATGATGACACAGGTGGGACCTGGTGTTCATGTGTATTCCTTGGTGCTTTTATATCATAGACTGCCGGCAGTGAGGAAGGTATTCCACGGGCATGATTGATGTTGTGGGCGTGAGACCCATTGTTATATTTGAGTGATGACTTTGAGGGCGTGAGTCACGACTTGACATATCGCTTATTTATTGTGACTGTAGTTTGGTTATCATACATGTCTCTGCTTTATATAGACTACTATGATTTCATTTCTGATATTTTGATTTCACATACTTGGTACTGTTATCTTGACCTCGCCCGGGCTGCGTTCATCTGCGAGTAAAGGTACACGATCGTTGATCCTCGCTCTTAGGGTCCGATTCAGCGTTTGGGAAGCTCCGTTTCTCGGAGGCTTATCTTAGTATAGTCCCTTGTTGTTGTAGGTGCTTACATTCGGGGTATGACAGGGCCACATCCGTCGTTGTTGTCATATCATTCGTAAGTGCATGAATCTTGTTGTGGCGGGGTTGTAATGGGATATGCTTGTTCGGATCTAAGTTTTTATATATATATATGCCGAAAGGCAACTTTTCTTCAGATAAACATGTGTTTCCTTTGCATTATTTCATGTTGTGTTTTATGTTCCGCTGATTTTCTCTGATGTGTGACTACTTGGGTGCCCGGGTAAGGCACGATCCGCGAGCCGGAGCAGTCGTGGCAGCGAAGAACCATGGCCCGATCGATGATGCGCTATCCCACCAGTGCCACCTCTGGTCGGACAGTCTCTCACGAAATGGCCCTGCTGGCCGCAAGCATAACAAGCTGTCGAAGTAGTACGACACTCCCCAAAATGGAATCTACTACAGTGACCACACCGGGGCAAAGGTGGCTTCCCCTGGCTACTATTCTCGAACATCTGTGAACCTGTAGCCCTGGAGCCCTGACCTGCTCCCGAATATTCCCGGCGACCAAACCTCCGGCCAGAAGACCGGGAAGGAGCACTCTGTGTCGGCTGAAATATGGACCTACTCTGCTGCTAAGGCTATCCGCCTCGTGAATTATTGGAACCTTCTGTCACAGCCTCTTGGGCTGGCTGAGTTCGTGACCCTCTCTCTCTCTGTCCTCATCCTGCGCATAAGCTCGAATCACGACAATATCCATACACAGGTGAAGGGCCACTCCGTGCATCACGGTAATCATATAATGGTCTAGCCCCATATCAGCCACAATAGTGTGCGCATACCTGACCAACGAGTCAAACTCCAGGTTGTATTCCCTGATGGTCCTCCCATTCTGCCTCAATGACAAGAACCTATCAACACGGGCTCTCCTCATTTCAGGAGGCAAAAAGTGATCGAGAAAGGCCTCCGTGAACTCATCCCAAACTGTCGGACGAGCACCCACACCTCTCGATAGCTCCCAAGACTCAAACCAGTTCAACGCTGTCACGACCCGATCCCGGGCCCGTGACTGGTGCCTTACCCCGGGCACCCTAGTGATACAACATCATAGAAAATCAGCGGAAATAAAAACTTAAACAGTTACCTTCTTGTATAAATAACTAAAAACTTGAACAGTTAAATCCTTTTACAAACCATGCCCACAACAGTACTACAGACCTCTAAGAATGTAACCATAACTATGACGGGATAGGGCCCCGCCATACCCCTGAATGTACAAGTAACTACACTGACAGGGGACTATACCAAAGATAAGCCTCCGAAGAAACAGAGCTTCCCAAAATGCTGAACTGTGATCCTATGAGCGAGGATCCACAACCGATGTACCTCTACCTGCGGCATGAACGCAGCCGAAGAGGTCGATGCAAGTACCAAGTATGTGGAACGAAAATCGTAAATGAAATCATAGTAGTCTATATAAAACAGGAGACATATATGATAACCAAACTACAGTGCATAATATGTAAGCAGTCACGTCAAGTCAGGGACTCACGCCCTCAAAGTCATCACTCGAATTGTTATACCCCGTATTTTCAGAGTATGTACGTAAGGACGTACGTAGAAAATTTGAAACTTGTACTAAGGCTTGGCCGAATTAATTTTGTTCACAACACCCGTTTAGAGTCGTTTTCTAAAGCGTTTTCCACGACTTCGTAGGGGAATTTCCGGCTATGTCATTTTTAATTTTTGCGGATTTTTCCGAGAGACGAAACATTTTGGACCAACGGGAGGGCGACACTTGGCACCCTCCAATTGGTGGCTTGAAATCGTCCAATTTGGACGAAATGGGCTATGTAAGGCACGTTTTTTGTGCCTTGGCTAAAGTCAAGGGTTGGTAGGATATTTGTGTGTAATAAATCCTAACCCTACACTTGCCTAACACTTGGTTTAATCTTGGCCTTTGGTTGGCCATCCCTTGACCTATAAATACCCCTCTCCCTTTGATGAATTCTTCATCCTTTCCACAAATCTCTAAGTATTAAAATCCCCCCCTCTCTTGTTGTTGTTATCGTCCCCTCGCCGAGAGCCCTCCCTTGTGTGGCCTTGTGGCGAGACTTCACCCACTCTAGTGGTGTTGTTCTCGTATAATATACCCCTCTTGGTAGAAATACTCTCAAAAGTTTGGTTATAATGCCCAATTACCTTAGTAGTATACCTTGTAGTATTCTAAGGTTATACTTATCTGAAAAGCCAGAAATACTATTATACTTCCCGTCAGTCACAAAACCGAAACCCTGGGGAAATCTCCATAGTCCGTTGGAGTATTGTGTAGAAGTTGGTTAGAACTTCTAAGGGTGGTTTAGAGCGGGTTGGAGCGCTCGGAGTTGGAGCTAAACCTTGCTCAGGATCGACATTTAAACTCGGATAATTATGGGCTTATCGAGGTAAATATCTTGTCCCTCTATTGTAATTGGAAATTACATGATTGTTAGACTATATAGTTGAAGTATACTATATATAGAATCGAACATAGTTATCGGCAATGTCTTTTGACTTAAGCTGAATAATACTTCTGTGATGTCTTGCGACTTAAGCTGAATTTAAAGAAGAATCTTGACTGTAATTACATAGGGTGTATTACGGTGAGACTTGTGTAGTAGTGCAGTGGAGTAGAATTGTACAGTTAGGGTTAGGCGTATAACCCCACTGGTTGGCTTGGTAGCGGCCTCGGTGAAGAGGAGATTTCTGTTTGTTGCGGGAGGAGTCTTTGAATTTCGGTAGAATGTTCTACGATGAGATCTAAATGTTAATAAGCGCCTTGTGGCCTTATAGGTTGAAGTACTACGTGTGGCGCGATCTACTTGGCAAGGAGTAGCCGCGGTTGGAAGTACTTGGGCGTTTTGCTATTAGTCGATACTCGTCGCGAGGTATGTGAACCTCTTCCTATCTCTTCTAGCATGATATGTGTGAACTATGTAGTGCGGTGAGCGTACGTGTGCTAAACGTATTTGATTGGTTTAAAACATAAAGTGTTATAACGGCTTTATGGAAAGTTGGTTATATGACTTTATGTTGGTAAGAAAATACTTGTGGTCTTTAAAAGGTAACTGATTTGAACTATAACTGGCTTGTTATGTGTTAATAAAGAACTTGAAGTAATACTTGGTTTTTGAAAAACTTAAGAGTTATACTAGCTTTATGGGAAGTTAGGTATAACGACTTAAGAATGTTTTACTGATTTCGGAAATCAGAATGTGTATCGACAAACCACTGCAGCGTTAATAAAAGGAAATGTTTTGACTAATTAAGTATTATTAAAACCAGTAGAAACTTCCATCTGCATAGAAGCTAAGATGAGACAAAATGATGTTTCCTAGATCATGGCTGCTGTAATAAGATTGCTATAAACAAGAATATCCTACTCACATATAAGACTTATGTTTCTCAGATAGTTTAAAGGAGAATTGTATTCTTAAATGAATAAGACTATGAACTACGGAACCTTTCTAAAATAAGAAACGTGAACATTTGAAATTAGGCAAACTTGGACGTTTGGATAATAATGTTGTTACTTGATTTTACAAAGATAAGTGTTTTGATTCACTTCAAAAGATAATCACTCTATTTTCATATACTACGGGTATTGTGTGACTTTTGTGAAAGCGTATCTTTGAAAAGAGTTAATGTCACGAAGTATTTTGGGGATAAAAACCCGATCTTGTTAATCATATAGTAGAAAGTGCCTTGTGTGAATAACTTGATTGTATTGGTTTGTGATAGCCTTGTAATACTTTCTTGTTGATTTGATAAGTAAACATGCTAGGATGCTACGTGTGTTAGTATCTTGTGATGTTTGTGTAAAGGGGTTTTTCCTTTGTTGTGCTTATGTTGTTTAACGATAAGATGTTATGATAGTATTATACATCACTCATCTCTTGAGATGATTCCGGGGGTTAAGCTGCCCTCCGATGCGGGGTAGACTCAGGCGGGTCGATGGACCTATGATTCGAGACTACCTCATGCGGGTCCAGGGGGCCTATGCGGGACTGCGGGAGTTCCAGGTTAGGATGCGGCCCTTGTGGTCATGCGGTCCTTGTGGCCATGCGGACGGCGAGTCCAGGACGCTGCCGGGGAGTAGCTATCCTCGATGCGGGGTTATACCTCATGCGGGCCGATGAGATTGGCCTATGCGGAGCTGCGGGAGTTCCAGGGATAGACGCGTACATTAGATACTGCGGGCAAGTGGCCAGCTTTGATCATGTAATGATGCAAGCAGATCTTATGATCTGATTCATGACCTTGTTGAGTGCGTGGGTGTTAGTAGTCGGCTATGCCTTCGTACTTACCTGCATGCGTTTTCATTATAGCGCAGTGGGACTGGTGTTCATGTGTGTTCCTTGGTGCTTTTATATCATAAAGCTGGCGTGATGAGGAAGGTATTCCACGGGCATTATTGATATTGTGGGCGTGAGACCCATTGTTATATTTGAGTGATGACTTGAGGGAGTGAGTCCCTGATTTGATAGGACTGCTTGTTTATTGTGAACTGTAGTTTTGTTATCATACATGTCTCCCGCTTTATATAGCTGCTATGATTTCATTCTGATATTTTGATTTCACATACTCGGTACTGTTATCGACCTCCTTGGGGCTGCGTTCATGGCGCGGTAAAGGTACACGATCGTTGATCCTCGCTCTTAGGGTCTGGATTCGGTAGCTTGGAAAGCTCCGTTTCTCGGAGGCTTGTCTTGGTATAGTCCTGTTGTTGTAGGTGCTTACATTCGTGGGTATGGCGGGAGCCTGTCCGTCGTTGTTATCATATCATTCGTAGAGTGCAGAAATCTTGTTGTGGCGGGGTTTGTAAAAAGGATTAAACTGTTCATGTTGAAAAAGTTGTTATTTACATATATCGAAAGGCAAGTTTTCTCAGATTATTGTTTCATATTTCATAATATGTCTTGTATCGTTTATGTTCTGATTACTCGATGTTGTATCACTAGGGTGCCCGGTAAGGCACGATCCACGGGCCGGAATCGGTCGTGACAAAAGTGGTATCGAGCGATTAATCCTCGGAAAGTGTCTCTGACCGTATCGATGAGAGTCTTGATTATCGGTGTGTTGTGCACCACACCATAATCGAGGAGGCTATAGGGTATTTAGGATTGGTTTCTATTCTTCTCACTCGAGATCGTGCCTTAGAGGCGTGTTGTAAGTTGGACCTCGGCGTATTTCTTTCCTTACCGCTATGCCTTCGCGTAGGCAACCCGCCCGGGAGGCAAAGCGGCGAGGAGGCTGCGAGTAGAGTTCGGATGGTGGCGAGGCACAGGCCCAATCATTACCTAGGGTAGTGCTTCATTCGGGAGTTCTGCGACATCACTAGCCCAAAGAGTTTGAAATGCGGCGGCGGTGCCTCTGCGGCCATGATATATGAACGCCGGTTCCACGGCCGGAAACGATGAATTTAGATTGCAAGAAAGCGACGCATTACTAGCTATGGATTTGGCTACGGAGAGTATACCGATGTACCCGCGGGTCTTGATGACTATCTAAGAGAGGTTGTGCAAAGTAATTCTTGATTAGGCTTGAGCATGGCACGTATGCGGGCTTATGCGCGGCCGAGAAGCGTAGAGATCGACGGGTTAAGGGCGGCGAGAAGAGGGCGAGCGAAGGTCCTTTGGTAATTTTCTGGCGAGTCACCTCGCGTGATTAGATTATGCCGTCCACGGTGCAAAGAGGTCCTCCACGGGGTTGATGCGTTCGGGGTACGCAGGAGTTGGTCGAGAACTCGGGGCTTCGGTTCACGGTGTGTGACGCCAATCGGGAATGTCGTCTTTTAGTTGGTACTTGTTGTACCTGCGGCCGTCAGGGCCATGTGTCGAATGGGTGTCCTTGTAGGAGGACTTAGCCTTCAGGATCGATGGGTAGTCGTCACCTTCCTTAGCTATGCGCCCTACGGGGCAGGTTTGATTAGAACGACTAAGGGGAGTGAAGCAGTAGATATAGATATATCTTTAACCCTCTAGAGATCAGTATGTGTGATAAGGTGAGTATACCTTAAGTGCTATGTTCTGATAGCAGTGTGTTAGTCGTGATTAGATCATGGTTGTTTAACCGAGTAAGATTTTGGGGGATAGAGAATGTGTGAGCCTTAGAGCTTTTTACGTAAAGACCTTAGAGGTGAGGACATCTCGAGAAAAGGTGTAGTGTTATGTTTGACCCTTATTGGAAGTGCATAGTGCACGTGAGTT
The DNA here is from genome assembly GCA_029844215.1 of Przewalskia tangutica. Lineage (NCBI taxonomy): Eukaryota > Viridiplantae > Streptophyta > Magnoliopsida > Solanales > Solanaceae > Przewalskia > Przewalskia tangutica. The sequence continues at coordinate 86,436,485 of CM056726.1, read as the reverse complement.
ATGTTGGGATAGGTCCCTAGTAGTGTGGAATGAAAGGGGGTAGTTGAGCTAAGAAGACCGCTAGGTTTTCGAAACGTGATTAGTGAGATTGTTCCGGATCGGGGAGCTAGTATTGTGCGGCGTTCGGGTCGGGTTGAGGCCACGTTGCGGGTCAACCCGCGGTAGGTTTGGTGGTGGGGTCAGGTTGTGGTGGTCCCGCCTTGTGTTAGGGTTGTGAGGGTGTTAGGCCCAAGTTTAGTTAACCAGCATACGAGTTCGTGGATGCATTCGACCAGTAGTCGGGCCAATGGGGTCAGCCCATCGTGTCTTTCAGTCAGGACCGTTGCTCGGCAGTGATGTTAGGTCAGAAAGGTTGAAAGGCTGCACGGGGTGCCTACCTTCACCTTATGTCAGACAGTGAAGCCCAGGTTGTGGCTATTTTCGTTTTCTAAAAATTTACCAGGCAGGATAGGAACTCAGGTGAGTCTCAGAATCACATTCGCCCTCGGGCCAGTGTTTGGATTTCAGGGATAGTTGCGAGAATTGTTGTCTCCTGTTGAAGGAGTGTTTAAGCTACCATTTCAGTGTTCGGATATCGCCTTATGAAGCCTTGTAAGGGCGGAAGTGTAAGTTGTCGGTCGATTGGTTCGATGTTGGCAAGGTTCAGACAGTTGGTTCAGGCTTGTTCCGGTAATCGTGGATAGTGAGAAGCTTGTCTAGAAGAAGTTCTGGCAGCTCAGAGAAATCGTGCGGATAATCGGCGACGACGCTTAGAGTTCAGGTTGACGGTCGGTCTTCTTGAAGGTACCACCCCGGTTTGGGTGCGACGAGTTTGGAAAACAGAGGGAACTTAGCCCGAGTTACCTTGGGCCTTTGTGAGTTCATGTGAAGGATAGGCCAGGTTGCCTATATGTTAGCATTTGCCGTCCGACGTAGGAGGCGGTCGTCGGTCTTCGTATTGTGATGTTGGGAAGTATCGAAGATCCTACAGTGTTCCCGATTATGATGACCACGTTAGAGATAGTAACCCGAGTTTTGGATCACGGGTGTCGAGAATGTGGTAAGAGTTCGAGTGTACGACATCCTCGGGATCATGGCGGCCGGTACCATTTGTTGGGTCGTCGGGCAAGGCTCGCGACAAAGTGACAAAGTGGTATCTACGACGAGTAAAGAGAAGCGGCATGTATGGCGAGCATAGATGTGATCATTTCTTTTGTAAAGAGAAGGTGCGAAGGAAGTATATTTTAGACCCGGTGAGAAGTGTTTTGTGGTGATGATTAGAGGTGTTTTCCTCGTGGACTTAGATAAGTATGTGCGCGGGTGTTTTACGTGGCGGCGTGGCGAGGATTGTTTTCGTAAGTATAGCGGTGAAGACTATCTTGGCGCGCGTTTGTCTTGAGATTTAGAAGGAACATTCGGACGAATGTTTCTAGGAGGAGAATGTTATACCGTATTTTGAGTATATGCGTAAGGGCGTGCGTAGAAAATTTGAAACTTGTACTAAGGCTTGGCGAATTAATTTTGTTCACAACACCCGTTTAGAGTCGTTTTTCGGCCGAAACGTTTTCCACGACTTTCGTAGGGAATTTCCGGCTATGTCATTTTTAATTTTTGCGGATTTTTAGAAGGCGAAACATTTTGGACCAACGGGAGGCGACACTTGGCACCCTCCATTGGTGGTTTGAAATCGTCCATTTGGACGAAATGGGCTATGTAAGGCACGTTTTTGTGCCTTGGCTAAAGTCGAGGTTGGTAGGATATTTGTGTGTAATAAATCCTAGCCCTACACTTGCCTAACACTTGGTTTAATCTTGGCCTTTGGTTGGCCATCCCTTGACCTATAAATACCCCTCTCCCTTTGATGAATTCTTCATCCTTTCCACAAATCTCTAAGTATTAAAATCCCCTCTCTTGTTGTTGTTCTCGTCCCTCCCCTTGGCGAGAGCCCTCCCCTTGTGTGGCCTTGGGGCCGAGACTTCACCCCCCCTCCTAGTGGTGTTGTTCTCGTATAATATACCCCCCCCCTCTTGGTAGAAATACTCTCAAAAGTTTGGTTATAATGCCCAAATTACCTTAGCCGTATACCTTGTAGTATTCTAAGGTTATACTTATACGAAAAGCCCAGAAATACTATTATACTTCCCTTCAGTCACAAAACCGAAACCCTAAGGAAAATCTCCATAGTCCGTTGGAGAATTGTGTAGAAGTTGGTTAGAACTTCTAAGGGTGGTTTAGAGCGGGTTGGAGCGCTCGGAGTTGGAGCTAAACCTTGCTCAGGATCGACATTTAAACTAGGATAATTATGGGCTTATCGAGGTAATTATCTTGTCCCTCTATTGTAATTGGAAATTACATATTGTTAGAATATATAGTTGAAGTATACTATATATAGAACTGAACATAGTTATCGGCAATGTCTTTTGACTTAAGCCTGAATAATACTTACGGCAATGTCTTGCGACTTAAGTGTTATACCCCGTATTTCCAGAGTATGTACGTAAAGGAATACGTACAAAAAGTTTGGTCTTAAAGTTAGGCCTTGGACGATTTTTAGGCACAACTCACAAAGCGAACAGTTTTCCGACGAAACGTTTCCACAGCTTTCGTAGGATAAATTCCGGCTATGTCATTTCTAATTTTTGCGGATTTTTCCGAGAGACGTAACACTTTGGACCAACGAGAGGGCGACACTTGCCACCCTCTCATTGGTGGACTTGTCACGGCAATAGGGCCGAATGGATGACCATCCTTGTCATAAAGTTGGTTAGATATTTTGTGTGCAAGTTGGCTAGGTACACTTGCCCTAATCTTGACCTTACACTTGCCTAGAACTTGGCTAAATCTTGGCCATTGGTTGGCCATGTCTTGACCTATAAATACCCTCTTGAGATGAAGAGTTCTTCATCCACAAAAGCTTTCAAGTCTAAAAATCCTTCCATCTCCCTTTGTAAGCAATTCGTCCAACACACCCGCCTCGAGAAGCTTGGCGAGGCTACCCACCCCTGCCTAGTGAAACCTACCCCCTCCTTGGTAGAAAAGTTGCCTTCTTGTATTGTTATAATGCCCAAAATACCCTAGCCCAAATACCTTAGTACTTAGTAGAAGTTGTGAAGAACTTCTAAGGTTTCCTTGGAGCATACAACTTAGGAGCAAAACCTTGCTCAGGCGCGACTTTTCTAGGATATTAGTGGGCTTCCGAGGTAACTAATCCTAACCCTCTTTTGAATTAGAGAATACTTCTTGTTGTAGAATAAGAATAAGTATAAATACTTAGAAGGTTATTAAGGAATAGAATTGAGTGTAACACCTTAGAAGGGTATAAAAGAAGAATATCTGAATTGTACTTACATAGGATTTGTTTTCACTGATGAGACTTATATAGCTCATGGGTAGGGTTGTGCTGCCCGACTTTCCGTAGAATTGAGGACCCTCTGTTTAGAATGACCTCTGAGAATAGTCTAGACTTTGATAGATGTCTGTGACTATTATAGGCTGATTCTCTGCGCGCGACATACTCGACTTGGCAGGTGGATTTCGCCGAGAAGGTATGTGATTCTTCCTAAAGCATGATATTTTACAATATGTATATAGTACGGTGACGCGTACATGTGTTAATCGAATAATACTTACGGCAATGCCTCACGGCTTAAGCCTGAATAATACGTACGGCAATGCCTCACGGCTTAAGCCTGAATAATAAAGAACTGAAAACATTTCAAAAGGACTACTGAACCATTTTTTTCAGAAGAGAACTAATTGGTTTCTCAAACAGAAGCTTAAGAGTTATACTAGCTTTATGGGAAGTTAAGTATAACCACTTAAGATTGATAAAAGAAACAAGTTGCCTATGTATTTCTAACAGACTTATATGAAATTGTGAAAAGAATAATAAGATGGTTTGATAAGTAGACATGACATGTTGCTATGTGTGTTAGTACCTTGTAACGTTTGTATAAGTGAGTATCCTTGTTGTACTTATGTTGTTTAAAGATAAGTCGTTATGTTAGTGTACTATCACTCACCTCTTGAGATGATCTGGAGGTTGGCGCCTCCGATGTGGGGTAGACTCGGTGATGCAGGACCATGATTCGAGAATACCTCATGCGGGTCGGGGGCCTATGCGAGCTACGAGAGTTCGAGTTAGTATGCGGGGTTATGCCTCATGCGGTCTATGTGGCCCGTGCGGACAATGAGTCGGGGCGATCGAGGTAGCTACCCTCGATGCGGGGTTATACCTCATGCGGGCCCGTGCGAGTGGCCTATGCGGACTCGAGAGTCGAGATTAGGCTTGCGAGAATGAGGATGTGGCGAGTGGCCTGTTTCGATCATTCGCGGCCTAGACAAGGCGTATTCTGATTACTATTGTTGCTCTTGTTTGTGATGTGGCACTATGTGCGGTTTCCTTGGTTGTTTCACACATATTTGTAAACGGTTTTAAAAATGATATGTTTTCATTTAAGTACTTTCTGATTTCGCATACTTAGTACTGTTGTCTTGACCTCCTTCGGGCTGCGTTCATGCCGCGGTAAGGGCAGCAGTGCTAGAACGCATCCTTAGGATCTCTACGTTGGTGTCGGGAGCTCCATCTCTTCGGAGGCTCTACTTTTGGTATGATCTCCTGTTGTAGCTAGTTTTTATCTGATCGGGGTATGGCGGGGCCCTGTCGCCATAGTTGTATATTTCCTTAAGTGCATGTAGTCATGTTTATGCGATTGTCGGATGTAGCGCTAAACCATGATTATATATATATCTTAGAAAGCGATGTTTTCTCACAAAATCGTGTCTTATTTTATAAAGCTGTTTCATGTCTTGCTTTATGTTTCGTGATTACTACGATGTATGACTACTTGGGTGCCGGTAAGGCACGATCACGCCCCGGGCAGTCGTGACAAAAGTGGTATCGAGCGATTAATCCTCGGAAAGTGTCTGAGCCGTATCTAGTAAGTCTTGATTATCGGTGTGTTGTGCACCACACCAATAATCGAGGAGGCTATAGGATATTTAGGATTGGTTTCCGTTCTTCTCATTACGAGATCGTGCTTTAGAGGCGTGTTATAGGTTGGACCTCTAACGTATTCCTTTCTGTATGATTATGCCTCGCGTAAGGCAACCGGGCCCGAGAAGGCGGCGAGGAGGCGCTAGCAGGACACCCAGAGTCACGAGGGCTCAGGCCCAGTCTATACCAGAGACGGCGAGTTCTATGACGCCGCCGGCCCCAGCAGAGACCACAGTACCCCCACCTCTTGTCCCACAGTCTGGGGCGGAGGAGTTAGGTGTTACACCCCGTAGTTCAGGTCATGCGCATGAGGGCGTACGAAAGGGGTTAAGACTTAAAATTTTCAGAAGATAGGTTGACGGATTGTTCCGGACGGGTTTTAGTCAACTTTGAGGCGGGTTATGACCCGGTACATTGAGAGTTCCTAAGTGTTTTAAAGGCCTAGGGCGTAGTTCGTTGAGTCTGGATTCCAACGCAACCAACCGTTCGTCGATAGGACGTCGGAGTAGAAAGTTATGAGAGTTACAAGTTCAGTGTGCAGTCGGACAGAAATGCGTTTCGGACCAAGGCGAGGCGCGGCGCGTATGCGAGGTCGCGGCGCCTAAAAATCTTGAGGTCGCAGAGTTGCAGCCATGGCTGACAGCGGCGCGGCGCGAAAGTTGAAAGCTGCGGAAGTTTGCCATGGCCGGAAAAGGGAGGCGGCGCGCAGGCGGAAATTTGGGCGGAAAAACTTAGAAAGTCTGATTTTTGTTTTAAAAGAGACCATGGGAGGGTGACAAGTGTCCCCCCCCATCTGATTTTCTGCTACATGCAATATATTGACCAAGACTTGGTCATTCTTCCCATCTTTCATCTTCACACTCTCTCTCCCTCTCTCTAAAATCTGCTCCTCCTTCTCTCTAAGAAAACCCAAGAAAAATCTGAAAGTTAAGAGCAAGAAAAGGAAGCTTGTGGTTAGCTTGTTGACATTGTTGTGGTGGTGTTCTTGGCAAGGGAGCTAGCAATATTTGGAATAAGTTTGGGCTAAAACTTTAAGGTAATGATTCTTCCTTTAGATTTAGTTTATAGTGTTGCATGTTAAGAAGAAAGAACTTGTGGTAGTAAATAATGCTCTTAGAGTCATTGCATGCTAGAAATGTGGTTTGGTTATGAAGAATGGGTTAAGAAGAGATTATGAGCATGTTGTAGCCTAAAAACTACCCTAGAATTGTTAAGTGAATTATTGTAAACTTATGGGGCAGAATTGGTATTTGGGTGTGTAATCCCCTTTAAATTGTTGGATTGATTGAGCCTTAAAATGTGGCGTTGAGTGTTAAAAATCGGCCTTTGAAAAGGTGGCAAAGTGAGTAGAAACAAAGGAAATGCTGCCCAATTTTCCATAGAATTTTAGTGGCTTTGAGTTAGATTATTCTACATTGGAATTAGAGGTTAATGAACATATCATGGTTATTATAGGTTGAAATATTACTTGCGGTAGTTGAGCTTAGCAAGTGGATTGACCAAAGAGGTATGTGAAGCTTTCCTATCTTTGAGCATGAGTATTTGTATCTATGTAGTACGGTAGACGTACAAGATTTAGTGTTTTTACTTGTTTAAGTATAAACAAAGACTTGTTTTGTTTTAAGAAGTATAAGTCCCTTGGTTAAGGGAAAAGTATGATTTTACAAAAGTATAGAGTACTTGGTGTGAAAGTATTGAGTATTGAATTATTCTAAAGATAAGAGGCTTGAAGTATTTTGTTGAAAATTGTATGAATTTGTTTGAAGTATAAGCCTCTTGGATAGTAAAAGAACGAAATGGTTCATAAGGAGTTATAACGGCTTTATGGGAAGTTAGTTATAACGGCCTTATGAATGGATAAGGATGTCGTAAATTTCTAAAGCATAAAGTTAGTATAACGGCTTTATGGGAAGTTGGTTATAATAACTTTATGGAAGGTTATGAAAGTTGTCTATTTTGATTAATGAGCATATGTTATGCGGATTGTGAAAAATTGAAGTTACTTGGTTTCAAGCTTTGAAAGGAGTTTTCTAAAGGTGTAGTAACTACGTTAAAAATAGACGCTCAGCGATACTACGGGTGTTAGTATCTTGGATTTTGCATAAAGGAATCTCTTGGAAAGGATGTACGTCGTAGTACTTTGGCTTGTTAAAGAGAATTATTACATTTGTGCCTTGATAGTGTTTTGGGCTTGTTCAATTGAGAATTATTCTATGTGTGCCTTGATAAGTACTTTGGCTTGCTTAAATAAGAATTCTCTTGGTTTATGTGAAAAGAAGGCATGGTAATTGTCTTGGTTTATGTAAAGGCATGATATTGAAATTGAATTAAAAGCATGTAGTTATGAGTTACTTGGGCGTCGCCTTGATGATGAAGGATTCCACGGGTATGCTCCATTGTTGATTATGAGTTACTTGGGCGTCTGCGATGATGAAGGATTCCACGGGTATGCTTCCATTGTTCAGTTATGAGTTACTTGGACGTACCGCCAGTGATGAAGGATTCCACGGGTATGCTTCCATTGTTCAGTTATGAGTTACTTGGACGTACCGCCAGTGATGAAGGATTCCACGGGTATGCTTCCATTGTTCAGTTATGAGTCTATTTGGGCGTACCGTCAGTGATGGAGGATTCCACGGGTATGCGGCCATGATGAGGTTCGTTTCCTGTTGTGATATTTTGTTCCATGGATTAGCTCTCCGTGAGTCTCGATGCGAGGTGGATCTAGTAGTTAGCCCCGTACTTGCCGGTCGAGGCGTGATGCGGTGGATCGGTAGTTGGCTTCCGTACTTGCCGGTCGGGGTTAGAGGCGAAGTGGTGTGATGCGAGGTGGATCACGGTGGTTAGCCTACGTACTTGCCCGTCGCCGATGTGGCGAGGTGGATCACGTAGAGGCTATCGCACTTGCCGGTCGGCCGTGATTCGTATTAGTATTGTTAGTGCGGGTGGATCCGGTAGCCAGCTTCGTACTGCCGATCGATTGAGGATGCGAGGTGGATCGTAGCTATGCCTTCGATTTGCCTCGTGCGGTTCTTATGATCTGGTGGGATCTAGTATTCATATGTACTCCTTAGTGTTGTTATATCATAGGCTGGCGGTGAGGAAGGAATTCCACGCACGATTGATATTATGGGCATGAGACCTACGGTTATATTTGAGTGATGACTTAGAGGCGTGAGTCACGACTTGACATGGCTGCGTATATGTTGTGTCGTAGTTTGGCTATCATACATGTCTCTGCTTTATATATATGCTATTATAAATTCATTCTGATATTTCGGTTTCACATACTTGGTACTTGTTGTCTTGACCTCGCCCGGAAGTGCGTTCATCCGCAGTCGAGATACGTAACTGGCGATCCGCTCTTAGGATCATTTGTTCATTTCTTGAAAGCTCCATCTCTCGGAGGCTTTGTCTTTTGGTATGATTCCACGAGGTTATAGACTTTTGTACATTCGGGGTATGGCGGGGCCTGTCCGCCACGATTGTTAATCTGAAGTGCGTAGTCACGTTTGTGGTTTGGGCATGTAAGAATAAAGTTATCTTGTTTCACCATCGGTTAAGTTATTTTATGAAAGGCGGCCTTATCGGCTTGCTAGTGATGTTTACCTTATACAGATTTGTTTCATGTATGTTCATTGCTATTCTCGACATATACGACGGTACCGGAAGGGTACCAGTCGCGGCCCCGGGGTCGGGTTGTGACATTCTCCCCCCCTTAGAAACATTCGTCCCCGAATGTTTTTTTTTTTTTTTTTTTTTTTTTTTTTTTTTTTTTTGAGCCAATCTACTATTCCTCGGTACATCCTCGTACTATATACTAATGGAACTTCATTATGCCACCTATGACCATAAGATATCGCACACGCATACCCATTCACTGTAAGTCAAACAGAAAATGAACCCAAAATATGAACCATTACTACTTACCCTCGCTCGGCTAACGAAATTGCGTTCGAATTTACCACTCATTCTATCACGTATACGCCTCAATATCCTCTTGTTCATAACACTAAATCATACAACAATCCTATCATGCATACTAATCTCTAGGTCAAAGACATACATTGTAATTATTGCTTCACATTCCATGTCGTTCTAATCATGATCCCGCCGCCTGCGCATAACAAAAGAAGGCGATGAACGGCCGCGATCACGAAGGCTGAATCTCTACATCCGTGCTATCTCTGGTCGGACAGTTCCTCGCATAATGGCCCTGTTGGCCGCATGCATAGCAATTACCCAAACTAGCACGACACTCCGTAATGGGTGTTACCGCATCGGCTACAGAGGAGGTGGCTTCGCCGGACTAACACCCTTACTCTCCCGAAACCCTGAACCCTTGGAGCCCTGTCCTGCTCCCGAATCTTCCGAACGTCCTGAAGACTGTGGTGGAGTACTCCGTACTGGCTGAGGAGCATAACTTCTTTCTTCGAGGCGGTCGCCTCAAAACATACGAGATCCTGCTGTCACAGCCTCTTGGGCTGGCACAGTCAAGTCGGCCCTCCCTTCTCTGTCCTCATCCCTGCGTATGCTGCATCTGGCGATATCCATACAGGTGAAGAGCCACTCCCAAGCACGCAGTAATCATATGACGGTCTAGCCCCATCACATAGCGATGAACTCTGTCTGCCATATTGGCTACAATAGTGTGCGCATACCTGGCCAAAGAGTCAAACTCCATGCTGTACTCTCTGATGGTCCTCCCATTCTGCCTCAAGGTCAAGAATCTATCCACGCGGGCTCTCCTCAACTCAGGAGGCAAGAAGTGATCCAGGAAGGCCTCCGCGAACTCCTCCCAACCCTTTGGAAGAGCACCCTCCTCTACAGACAATTCCATGACTCAAACCGGTTCAACGCAATATCGCGTAACTGTAGAAGCTAACACAACGGACTCCGTCTCCGAGGCCCTAAGCACCTGCGTAGTCCGCCGCACCTGTCGAATAAACTCCTGAGGATCCTCCTCAGGCCTCGAACCATAGAACTCGGGTGGATTACAACTCAGAAAGTCCGAATCCTTAAGCCATCGGCCCCTGGGTTAGCCAGGCCACTGGAGGTCTGCCCGCCACGATGCTAGTCAACAACTGACCGCTCTCCGTAATCCCTATACTGCCGGCGCGGGCGGGGCTCGGTGCGGAACCTCTGGAGCTCCGCCGCCTCGGCTCATATCTTGGCGTGGCTGAACTCGCCGACCAGCCTCGCCTCGGGCATAGTTTGTGCCGAGTCTGGTAACTCTCTGCGTACCACTAGCGACTCCTGCTGATGCCTTGCCCTTACGGGCTCAGTGCCGCCGGTGGGCATAAGCGGCACATAAGAATAGGTCGGAGAGGACTCGACCTACTATGGCGACTCTCTTGCGATCTCAAAGAGAGAAGAATGAAACCAACCTAAATGTCCTGACCTCACGATTATAGATGTGGTGCACAACACACCGATAATCAAGACTCCACTAGACACGGTGCAGACACTTTCAGAGGACTAGCGCTCGATACCACTTTTGTCACAACCCGACCGGGCGCGTGTACCGCCGGGTACCTGTCGGTATATGTCAGAGAATAGCAGCGGAACATACATGAAACAAATCTGTATAAGGTAAACATCACTAGCAAGCTGATAAGGCCGCCTTTCATAAAATAACTTAGCAGATGGTGAAGCGGTACAACTTTATTCTTACGGCCCAAACCACAAACGTGACTACGGACCTCTAGGATTAACAAGCGTGGCGGGGCGGGGCCCGCCATACCCCCTGAATGTACAAAAGTCTATAACCTCAGGGAATCATACCAAAAGACAAAGCCTCCGGAGAGATGGAGCTTTCCAAGAAATGAACAGTGATCCTAAGAGTGCGGATCAACAAGCTACGTATCTCGACCTGCGGCATGAACGCAGCCCCCCGAAGGAGGTCAGTACAACAAGTACCAAGTATGTGAAACCGGAAATACTGTAATGAATTTATAATAGCATATATATAAAGCAGGAGACATGTATGATAGCCAAACTACGGTACACAACATATACGCAGCCATGTCAAGTCAGGGACTCACGCCCTCTAAGTCATCACTCAAATATAACCGTAGGTCGTACCCATAATATCAATCGTGCGTGGAATTCCTTCCTCACCGCCGGCGATGCATGATATAACAACACTAAGGAGTACATATGAATACTAGATCCCACTGTATCATAAGAACCGATGCGAGGCAAATCTGAAGGCATAGCTACGAGATCCACTGCGTCCTCAATGGCCAGGGCAAATCGGCGACTACGGATCCACCCGTGCCAACAATACTAATACGAATCACGAAGGCGGCCGGGGCAAGTGCGATAGCCTCTACGGATCCACCTGCGTCACATCGCTGGCGGCAAATCGTAGGCTAACCACGGATCCACCTGCATCACACCACTTCGCCCTAACCCAGGGGCAAGTGCGGAAGCCAACTACCGAGATCCACTGCATCACGTCTCGGCGGGCAAGTACGAGGGCTAACTACTAGATCCACCTGCGTGATGAACCTATGGAGAGCTAATCCATGGAACAAAATCGTCAGCGTGGAAGCGAACCTCATCATGGCGCGTACGTGGAATCCTCCATCACCGATGCGCCCAAATAGACTCATAATCGAACAATGGAAGCATACGTGGAATCCTTCATCGCGGCGATGCGTCAAGTAACTCATAACGAACAATGGAAGCATACGTGGAATCGCTTCATCATCGGCGGTGCGTCCAAGTAACTCATGGCGAACAATGGAAGCATACGTGGAATCGCCATCATCGGCAGATGCGTCCAAGTAACTCATAATCGAACAATGGGAGCATACGGTGGAATCCTTCATCATGGCGATGCGTCCAAGTAACTCATAACTACATGCTTTTAATTCGAATTTCAATATCATGCCTTTACATAAACCAAGACAATTACCATGCCTTCTTTTCACATAAACCAAGAGAATTCTTATTTAAGCAAGCCAAAGTACTTATCAAGGCACACATAGAATAATTCTCAATTGAACAAGCCCAAAACACTATCAAGGCACAAACAGAATAATTCTCTTTTAACAAGCCAAAGTACTACGTACGTACATCCTTTCCAAGAGATTCCTTTTTATGCAAAATCCAAGATACTAACACCCGTAGTATCAAGGAGCGTCTATTTTTTTAACGTAAGTTACTACACCTTTAGAAAACTCCTTTCAAAGCTTGAAACCAAGTAACTTCAATTTTTCACAATCCAGACAACATATGCTCATTAATCAAAATAGACAACTTTCATAACCTTCCATAAAGTTATTATAACCAACTTCCCATAAAGCCGTTATACTAACTTTATGCTTTAGAAATTTACGACATCCTTATCCATTCATAAGGCCGTTATAACTAACTTCCCATAAAGCCGTTATAACTCCTTATGAACCATTTCGTTCTTTTACTATCCAAGAGGCTTATACTTCAAACAAATTCATACAATTTTCAACAAAATACTTCAAGCCTCTTATCTTTAGAATAATTCAATACTCAATACTTTCACACCAAGTACTCTATACTTTTGTAAAATCATACTTTTCCCTTAACCAAGGGACTTATACTTCTTAAAACAAAACAAGTCTTTGTTTATACTTAAACAAGTAAAAACACTAAATCTTGTACGTCTACCGTACTACATAGATACAAATACTCATGCTCAAAGATAGGAAAGCTTCACATACCTCTTTGGTCAATCCACTTGCTAAGCTCAACTACATGAGTAATATTTCAACCTATAATAACCATGATATGTTCATTAACCTCTAATTCCAATGTAGAATAATCTAACTCAAAGCCACTAAAATTCTATGGAAAATTGGGCAGCATTTCCTTTGTTTCTACTCACTTTGCCACCTTTTCAAAGGCCGATTTTTAACACTCAACGCCACATTTTAAGGCTCAATCAATCCAACAATTTAAAGGGGATTACACACCCAAATACCAATTACGCGTAAGTTTACAATAATTCACTTAACAATTCTAGGGTAGTTTTTAGGCTACAACATGCTCATAATCTCTTCTTAACCCATTCTTCATAACCAAACCACATTTCTAGCATGCAATGACTCTAAGAGCATTATTTACTACCACAAGTTCTTTCTTCTTAACATGCAACACTATAAACTAAATCTAAAGGAAGAATCATTACCTTAAAGTTTTAGCCCAAACTTATTCCAAATATTGCTAGCTTCCTTGCCAAGAACACCACCACAACAATGTCAACAAGCTAACCACAAGCTTCCTTTTCTTGCTCTTAACTTTCAGATTTTTCTTGGGTTTTCTTAGAGAAGGAGGAGCGATTTTAGAGAGAGGAGAGAGTGTGAAGATGAAAGATGGGAAGAATGACCAAGTCTTGGTCAATATATTGCATGTGAGAAAATCAGATGGGGGACACTTGTCACCCTCCCATGGTCTCTTTTAAAACAAAAATCAGACTTTCTAAGTTTTTCCGCCCAAATTTCCCGCCTCGGCGCGCCTGCTTCCGGCGCGCGCTGAAACTCATGAGCTCTGAACTTTGTGCGCGCGGCCAACATCTGGCGCGCGGCTGCAACTCTGCGACCTCTCGATTACTTTGGCGCGCTGACCTGCATCTGGCCGCGGCACAGCCGCGCTTGGTCGAAACGCATTTACGTCCATTGCTGCACCGAACTTGTAACTCTCATAACTTTCTACGGCGTCCTATCGACGAACGGTTGGTTGCGTTGGAATCCAGACTCAACGAACTACGCCCTAGGCCTTTAAAACACTTAGGAACTCTCAATGTACCGGGTCATAACCCGCCTCAAAGTTGACTAAAACCCGTCCGGAACAATCCGTCAACCTATCTTCTGAAAATTTTAAGTCTTAACCCCTTTCGTACGCCCTCATGCGCATGACCTGAACTACGGGGTGTAACATTAGGGTACAAGGAGATGGCCCAGCTTTTGGCTAAAGTTGTGGCCCGATACGAGGAGAGGCTGGATGCGGCGATTCAGTTCAGCTCGGCCAGTCGCGCCGTTGTTCACCGAGGCGAGAGAGTTTGAGGCTCTGAGACTTCTTGGTATGCCACGGAGTTTTATGGATCGAGGCGGAGGATGATCCGCGAGTTCATCCGTCACTTGAGGATTTTGAGAGTGATCGGCGTCGGAGACCGAGTCCGTGATCTTTGGTTCACATAGGTGCGTGATACCGCGATCGATTGGTTTGATTCATGGGAGTTATCCCGGGAGAGCAGCGTCCCTACTTGGGATGAGTTCTCGGAGGCTTTCCTCACTCACTTCTTGCCTCGCGGATGAGGAGGCGCGGTGATAGATTTTTACTCGAGGCGAGAGGGCCGCTGTCGGGAGTACAATGTCGAGTTTGATTCATTGGCTCGATATGTCGGCATTGGTAGCAGATATGGAGGATAGGGTGCACCGCTATGTCACCGGCTGAGACGACTATATGGCGAAGTCGTATGCGGGGTTTCTCTCGGCCGGGTATGGACATTACCGCGTGCGAGCTCACGCCCTTGGATGCGAGGCGCAGAGGTCGGCGAGTGGGCGACAGCGGCGAGAAGAAGGCGGGGCGGGAGGTCTTACGGTGGTTATCGTGGTGGCGGCCTCGGCGATCTAGATTCGTACCACGGCCCGGCCTGAGCACTCCTGCACCGTCCTCGGCCTGACCACGATTTTGGCGGACCGGGGCCAGGGCTTGAGCGTCGAGTAGCGAGTGCTTGGCGTCCGGGACCACCCGGTGTGGCGTCGGTAGATCCATTACGGGAAGTGTGGTACTACTTTTGGAGCTTATTCTGATTGTGGCGGCGAGTCACTGCGGTTGTCGGCCGAAGCGTGGCCCGGTGGTAGGGCTCGGCGCCGAGTTACATTGCGGCCATCATCTCCTCTGATTACTCGCCCGGGCGGGGTGCTCATGGGTCAGCCAGTCGCGGCGAGAGGCGTGGCTCGGTCGATTCTAGCGGTCCTCGAACCGCATTTATGCTTTGTCGGTAAGCGGGATCGGGAGGCCTCGCGATGTCGTCACGGTACCTTATCGGTTCTGGTTTGATGTGTATGCTTTGATAGATCGGGTTCTACTCTGTCCTATATATCTCCCTTGTTGCTAGTAGGATAGGGATAGAGCACGAGTCCATAGACCACTTTCGAGTAGCTACGCGATGGGTGATTCGGTGGTAGCTCGGCGGGTATTTAGAGCTTGTCTGTGACCATTTACGATCGTCGGACCTGGCCGACTTGATAGAGTTGGAGATGATTGACTTGGCGTGATCATGGGGATGGATTGGCTAGCTTCTGCTACGCCAATGTAAGCTGCGAGAGAGAGAATAATGCAGTTCGGTTTCACGAGGCCGGTTGTTGAGTGGGAGCACGCGGTATCGTAGGGTAGGTTTATTTCCTACCTCGAGGCTAGGAAGATAGTGCGAGAAGGGTATATCTACCATCTCGTTCGGGTGTTTGATCTTTGAAGGCTGCGGTACCAGATTTTCCGTCGATTCGATGGTCGGCGAGTTCCCAGGCGTGTTTCGGATGACCTCCGGGTATCCTCACGAGAGGAGATCGAGTTTTGTATAGATGTGTTGCGGATACTCGGCTATTTCCATTCGCCATCTGAGAATGGCACTGCCGAGTTGAGAGAGTTGAAGGATCGGCAGGGATTTGCTAGAGAAGGGCTTCATTAGGCCTAGTGTTTCTCCACGAGGCGCCGGTATTGTTCGTGAAGAAGAAGGGCGGGGCCTGCGCGCATGTGTGTTGATCTGAGCGATTGAACAAGGTGACCATTAAGAACAGATACCCCTTCCTAGGATTGATGATTTGTTCGACCGGTTGCGAGTGCGAGATGTTTCTCAAGATTGATCTGCGATCGGGCTATCATCAGTGCGAGTCGGAGAGGTGGATGTCCTAGATGCATTCGGACGTCACGGGCATTATGAGTTGAGTCATGTCTTTTGGGTTGACGATGCTCGTGGTATTCATGGATTTGATGAACCGAGTGTTCAAACCATTTTGGACACGTTTGTGATAGTGTTCATTGATGATATCTTGGTTTATTCTCGCCAGGCGAGGAGCATGCGGGCATTTGAGGCTTGTCTTGTGATTCTCGAGACCAGCGTTATGCGCCAAGTTTTCCAAATGTGAGTTTTGGTTGACTTGATGGCGTTTCTTGGGCATATTATGGGTGATGGCATTCGAGTTGATCTGACCAAGATCGGCGATCGGGACTTGGCCTGAACTACTACTCAAGCCAGAGGTTCGCGATTTTACGGGCCTTGCGAGTATTATCGGTTCGTGGAGAAGTTTGCTTCTATCTGCACCATTGACTAGGTGACTCGAAAGCGGCCAAGTTTGATGGTGATGCTTGTGGCGGGGTTTCGATTCTTTGAAAGAAGGCGGCGACCGCCCCGTTCTTACTCTTCCGGAGGTCGGATGGTTATGTCGTGTATTGTGATGCGTCGGGCATCGGGTTGGGATGTGTGTTGATGCAGCATGGCGAGTTATAGCATATGCATCCCGGTGAAGAAACACGAGAGGAACTACCCGCGTGATTTGGAGTTAGCGGTGTGATTCACGCTTTGAAGATCTGGAGGCACTATTTGTATGGGGTTCACGTGGATATTTTTACGGACCACAAGAGCCTCGGTATATCTTGACGAGAGGAGCTGAACTTACGGCGAGGCGGTGGTTAGAGTTGCTTAAGGATTACGATGTGGACATCTGTACCACCGGGAAGGCGATGTTGTGGAAGATGCTCTTAGTCGTAGGTCGATGGGAGTCTATCGGAGGTGTAGCAGAGAGGAGGGCATGGTTCGTGATTTGCATCGATTAGCGAGCCTTGGTGTCCGTTTGATTGATTCCGATAGCGATGGGGTTAGAGTTCGTGAGGTTGCGAGTCTTCCATCGTCGAGGAGGTGAAGAAGCTGATTCGAGATCCGGTTTGCACGTTATCGTGATCTGACTCTTCGTGAGGCAAGGGTCCTTTTGGTAGCTTTGATGGGGTGCTAAGGTTTGGCGAGTTGTGTGTTCGGATGTTTGAGGACTTGGCGGAGTTCTTGGGGAAGCACACAACGCGGCGTTACTCTATCCGTCGGTCGACCAAGATGTACCACGACCTTAGATCGTGTATTGGTGGGATGGTTTGAAGAGGGGCGTTGCGAGTTCGTAGCTCGGTGCGTGTTGTCGGCGGTGAAGGTAGAGCACGGAGGCACGGTGGTTTATTCTGACGATAGAGATCCCGACACGGAAGTGGGAGGTGATCAACATGGACTTCATCACGGGATTACCTCGCACTCGGAGAGAGACATGATTCTATATGGGTTATCGTCGGCGGTGTGAAATCAGCCCACTTTCTTCCGTCGGGGCGACTTTTTCGGTGAGGATTATGCGAACTTTACATCAGAGATCGTCGATTGCATGGAGTCCCTACTTCGATCATATCGAGCAGAGAGCGGTTTACGGCGGCACGGAGGTCCTTCGAGAGGGTTTAGGGGCAGTGAGCACAGTCGCATTTCATCCACGAGACAGACGGGCGAGCGCACTATCCGACTCTTGAGGATATCTGCGAGCTGTGTTATTGACCGATGGTAGTTGGGAGGATCATTTGCCTCTAGTTGAGTTCGCGTATAATAATAGCTACCACTCCGGTATTCGGATGGCGCCTTATGAGGCCTTGTATGGGAGGAAGTGCGGTCGCCTATAGGTTGGTTCGAGGTGGGCGAGGTGCGGCTAGTGGGACGATTTGGTGCAGCGGCGATGGATAAGGTGAAGCTTATCAGGCGGCTATTAATGGCTCGAGTCGGCAAGTCGTATCAGATCATCGTCGTCGACATCAGGTTCGCGATTGATGATTGGGTTTTCTGAAGGTGTCACCCATGAAGGGTGTGATGAGATTCGGGAAGAAGAAACTTCGGCCAGTACATTGGGCGTTTGATTGTCGCGAGGTAGGCAAGGTTGCCTATGAGTTGGATCTGCCGTCCGATCTGGAGGCAGTACATCCGGTGTTTCACGTTTCTATGCTGAGGAGATGTATCGGGGATCCATCTAGGGTACATCCGATTGACGATGTCGGTGGCCAGGGGTTATCGTATGAGAGATTCCCATAGCGATAATCGATCGTCGAGTTAGGCGTCTGCGGACGAAGGGCGTGGCTTCCGTCAAGTCTTGTGGCGGAGCGAGCTCGAGGAGGAGATGACGTGGGAAGCCAGGAGGACATGAGGCGAAGTATCCTCACTGTTCCCCACCTCTAGGTATTTCACTTTCCTACTTGTAAATCTTCATTATCGTTTATGCCTAAGTGTTGTTTATGGTAGTTTGTGGCTTTGCAAGCTATTTAAGTTTTGAAGAACCTTATCGTTATCTGTCTTGGGAAGGAACATTCGGGACGAATGTTTCTAAGGAGGAGAATGTTATACCGTATTTCAGTATGTACGTAAAGGAATACGTCAAAAGTTTGGTCTTAAAGTTAGGCCTTGGGCGATTTTTAGGCCTGACTCACAAAGCAGTTTTTAGGCGAAGCGTTTCCACGACTTTCGTAGGATAAATTCGACTATGTCATTTCTAATTTTGCGGATTTTTACGAGAGGCGTAACACTTTGGACCAACGAGAGGCGACACTTGCCACCTCTCATTGGTGGACTTGTCACGGCAATAGGGCGAATGGATGACCATCCTTGTCATAAAGTTGGTTAGATATTTTGTGTGCAAGTTGGCTAGGTACACTTGCCCTAATCTTGACCTTACACTTGCCTAGCACTTGGCTAAATCTTGGCCATTGGTTGGCCATGTCTTGACCTATAAATACCCTCTTGAGATGAAGAGTTCTTCATCCACAAAAGCCTTCCAAGTCTAAAAATCCTTCCCTCTCCCTTTGTAAGCAATTCGTCTAACACACCCCCTCCTCGAGAAGCTTGGCGAGGCTACCCCACCCCTAGCTGGTGAAACCTACCCCCTTGGTAGAAAAGTTGCCTTCTGGTATTGTTATAATGCCCAAAATACCCTAGCCCAAATACCTTAGTACTTAGTAGAAGTTGTGAAGAACTTCTAAGGTTTCCTTGGAGCATACAACTTAGGAGCAAAACCTTGCTCAGGCGCGACTTTTTCTAGGATATTATTGGGCTTACCGAGGTAACTAATCCTAACCCTCTTTTGAATTAGAGAATACTTCTTGTTGTAGAATAAGAATAAGTATAAATACTTAGAAGGTTATTAAGGAATAGAATTGAACTTGTAACACCTTAGAAGGGTATAAAGAAGAATATCTGAATTGTACTTACATAGAATTGTTTTCACGATGAGACTTATATAGCTCACGGGTAGGGTTGTGCTGCCCGACTTTCCGTAGAATTGAGGACCCTCTGTTTAGAATGACCTCTGAGAATAGTCTAGACTTTGATAGATGTGCGTGACTATTATAGGTTGATTCTCTGCGACATACTCGACTTGGCGGTGGATTTCGGAGAAGGTATGTGATTCTTCCTAAAGCATGATATTTTACAATATGTATATAGTGCGGTAGGCGTACATGTGTTAAGCGAATAATACTTACGGCAATGCCTCACGGCTTTGAATAATACGTCGGCAATGCCTCGGCTTAAGCCTGAATAATAAAGAACTGAAAACATTTCAAAAGGACTACTGAACCATTTTTTTTACAGAAGAGAACTAATTGGTTTCTCAAACAGAAGCTTAAGAGTTATACTAGCTTTATGGGAAGTTAAGTATAACCACTTAAGATTGATAAAAGAAACAAGTTGCCTATGTATTTCTAACAGACTTATATGAAATTGTGAAAAGAATAATAAGATGGTTTGATAAGTAGACATGACATGTTGCTATGTGTGTTAGTACGCATAACGTTTGTATAAGTGAGTATCCTTGTTGTACTTATGTTGTTTAAAGATAAGTCGTTATGTTAGTGTACTATCACTCACCTCTTGAGATGATCTGGGAGGTTAAGCGCCCTCCGTGCGGGTAGACTCGGTGATGCAGGACCATGATTCGAGAATACCTCATGCGGGTCGGGGGCTATGCGAGCTACGAGAGTTCGTGTTAGTATGCGGGGTTATGCCTCATGCGATTACATGTGGCCATGCGGACAGCGAGTCGGGGCGATGCCGAGAGTAGCTACCCTCGATGCGGGGTTATACCTCATGCGGGCCCGTGCGAGTGGCCTATGCGGACTCAGGAGTCGAGATTAGGCTTGCGAGAATGAGGATGTGGGCGAGTGACCTGTTTCGATCATTCGCAGCCTAGACAAGGCGTATTACGATTACCTATTGTTGCTCTTGTTTGTGATGTGGCACTATGTGCGGTTTCATGGTTGTTTCACACATATTTGTAAACTGGTTTTAAAAATGATATGTTTTCATTTAAGTACTTTCTGATTCGCATACTTAGTGTAACGCCCGAACCGGGCAGTTCGGTGCCTTACCCCGGGCACCCTAGTGATACAACATCAGAGAAAACCAGCGGAAAATAAAACACGAGTCATGAAACGAGAGATATAATAAATAAACAGGCCAACCAAAACAGTTGCCTTCAGTATATACATAAAAACCCAAACAGTTATCCTCAACCCTGCCCACTTGATTACTCTGAGACCTCTAAGATTTACAACAACTATGGCGGGACGGGGCCCGCCATACCACGAATGTACAAGAACCTACAACTCGGAAACATACCAAAGATAAGCCTCAGGAAGGCGGACTTTCAACACGCTGAAATGAGATCCTAGGAGCGGGGATCCACGACCGATGTACCTCTACCTGCGGCATGAACGGCCCAGAAGGAGGTCGATCACAGTACCAAGTATGTGAAATCACAAATCGTAAATGAAATCATAATAGCTTAAAAAGCAGGAGACATGTATGATAACCAAAATACAGTACGCAACATAAAAGCAGTCAAGTCAGGGACTCACGCCCTCAAAGTCACCACTCAAATATAACTATGGGTCTCACGCCCACAACCTCCATCATGTTCGCATCATGGCGCGTGCCGGAATCTTGCGTCGGTGTAGACATGTCCATGATGCAACAATAATAACAAGGCGCGTGGCCACGTACCGGAATCTGCGCCGGTGTAGACATGCCCATGTAACCTCAATAACAATATCTTGGGTGGTCAACCACGCGCGTGGCCACATGCCGAATCTGCGTCGGTGTAGAACCGTCCATGTTGCGGTAATAACCATATATCGGGTAATCACGACGCGTAGCGCGTGCCCCGAATCTGCATCGGTGTAGACATGTCCATGTGACATCAACAACAAGAGCGATAATCAAAATGGAAACATACGTGGAATTCTCCTTGCCCGGCCGCGTCGAGTAAGTTCTCGACAAGTCAGGCCCTCTATCGAGACACGGTAATACGTAAATACCACACTTGCACAACAAAGGCTATCATCACAAGCATAGGCAAGTTTCACAACAACAAGCATAGGAAGTTTCACAACAACAAGCATAGGCAAGTTTCACAACAACAAGCATAGGCAAGTTTCACAACAACTCAAAGTACTTCCATTTTATGCCAAAGTCGGGTTTTAACCCCAAAGTACTACATCGTTAAGTTCTTTTAAAGAGATCCATTACTTTTATAAAAGTCACCCGATACGTAGCCTTAGAATGACCAACCCACATTCCTTTCCAAAATCAAGTAACAACATTCTTTTCCTAAGTTCGGTTTGCCTAGTTTCATTACTCAAGCTTCTCATTTTCAAATGGTTTCATAGTTCATAAACTTAATCACTTGATTTCTTTTTAGAACAATTGAGTAATATATGTCTCACGTGAGAGTAGGTTATTCTTGTTTACAACATTCTTATTACAATGACCATGATCTAGAAAATGTAATATCATTTTGTCTCATCTTAGTTTCTATGCGGATGGAGGTTTCTCTGGTTTTAATACGATACATCATTATTCAATACATTTTCCTTTATTAACTGCGGTGGTGCTGCCGATACGTTCTGATTTCAAATCAAAAACATTATCCCTTTAAATAAAACCAAGTACTCATTACTCACGAATGAGGTTTCACACAAACATTCACTTTAAAACAAATAAGTTAAGTCTCTTATCTTATAAGATCAAGTCTCTTAACTTCTAACATCAAGAAACCATTCTTAAGCCGTTATACCTAACTTCCCATAAAGCTAGTATAACTCTTAAGTTTTCAAAACACAATACTACACTTCGTTCAAAGCGATTCATAAATCTTTTGAAATACTTCAAGTTTTATTATAACGCCCAGCGATTATAAATCAAATCGATTATCTTTTAAAAACCACAACCCATTTTCTTACCTACATAAAGTGTTATAACCAACTTCCCATAAAGCCGTTATAACACTTTATGTTTACAACAATCAAATATAATTAACACGTATGCGTCACCGTACTACATAGTTCACACATATCATGCTAGAAGAGATAGGAAGAGGTTCACATACCTCGCGACGGTTGTCGACTAATAGCAAAACGCTCCAAGTACCTCAACGTCGGCTACTCCTTAGTCCGTAAGATTACGTCACACGTAGCACTTCAACCTATAAGGCCACAAGGCGCTTATTAACATTTAGATCTCATCGTAGAACATTCTAGAAAATTGTGACACTCCCCTGACGGCGTAAATCTCCTCTCTATCGAGGCTACCAAGCCAACCGGGGGGTTATACATCTAACCCTACGGTACAATTCTACTCCACGGTACTACTACACAAGTCTCTTTGTAATACAACCCTATGTAATTACGATTCGATTCGGATTCTTGGGCTTAAGTCGCAAGCGTTGCGTAAGTATTATTCGGGCTTAAGTCGCAAGACATTGCCGATAACTACGTTCGATTACTATATATAGTATACAACAACTATATATTCAACACTTATGTAATTTCCAATTACAATAGAGGACAAGATAATTACCTCGATAAGCCCAAAATTATCCTAGTTTAAAGTCGCTCTGAGCAAGGTTTAGCTCCACTCCGTGCGCTCAACCCGCTCCAAACTACCCTTAGAAGTTCTAACCAACTTCTACTTACAACTTCAACAACGGGTGAAGATTTCCTTAGGGTTTCGTTTTAGTAGTGAGGAAAGTATAACGGTATTTTAGGCTTGTATAAGTGTAACCTTGGGAATACTACAAGGTATTTGGGCGAGGTATTTGGACATTATAACAATACTAGGGAGTATTTCTTTACCACAAAGGGGTATTTATACGAGACAACTAGGCTAGGGGGTACCCCGGCAAGCTTCAAAAAGGGGGTGTGCTCTCGGCAGGGCCTTTCTCGAGGGGAGGGGCTTTGGGACGAAAGCAAGACAAGAGGGAGGGAGTAGTTTGAGACTTAGATAGATTGCTCAAGTTTAGGATGAAGAATGTCTTCAACTAGAGGGGTATTTATAGGTCAAGTGAAGGCCAACCAATGGCCAAGATGAAGACAAGTGCATAGCAAGTGTAAGGCCAAGATTTAGCCATGTGCTACCTTATCCATCTACCACACAACTTGCACAAAAAAATATCCTACCAACTAAAGTAGCCCCAAATCGTCCCAATTGCCGTCGAGCCTTCCAATGTGAGGGTGACACATGTCACCCTCCGTTGGTCCAAAATGTTTCGTCTCTCGGAAAAATCCATAAAATTATAAATGACATAGCGAATTTTCCCTACGAAAGCTGTGGAAACGTTTCGTCGAAGAACGACTCTTTTCGGCACTTGTGTACAAATTCGAACCTTGTCTAGTCTTTAAGGCTAAAATTTTATACGTACGCCCTCACGTACATACTCTGGAAATACGGGGTATAACATTCTCCCTCGTAGAAACATTCGTCGAATGTTCCTTCTCGAAAGCAGATAACGAAGAAGTTCCTTCTAACAAGTTGTCAAAGCCACACTGCCACAAACATAACACACGTTCTCTTCCTCCTTACTCGTAGTGCCTCGCCGAACACTTGAACTCTTCTAGTATCGTACCATACTTGATCATCATTTCAGTTCCCAAAACTTTGGAGTCACTACCTCGAACTTGGTCATCTTACTCGCCTCGATCTTCCTTAAGGCCATTCCGGCCTTGCGATCTTACGGTCGAGCGTATCCACGAACTCATCTGGTCATTTAAACTTGGGCCTAGCACCTCGTGACCACTGCCACTGGCGGGACCACCCAGTGACCGCCGCCGAAGCGGGGGCGGGTTGGCCCAACACGGCCCCAACCCGACCATTTATCGCGCCAACTCTTGCTCGCCGACACGGAACAATCTTGCTAAATCACATCGTAAGCTACCACTTTCATTTACTCAACCAGGACTTATCACACAATACATTCTAGGCATAAAATGCACTCAGACAAGGATCACTTGCAAAAACTTGTACTCAAGCGGCCTTACATCTAAGGTCTCTCTGTAATATTCTAAGGTTAATCATTTTCTCACTTTGAGCTTACCCTTTCACTAAGCATGCTTCTAAGTCACATTTTAGCACAAAGCTATCCGAACATAACACTTAACACATTATCATAACATACAAAACTCTAGATGGTTAAGGATATACACGAAAGTAGGCGGTTCAAGGGCCATAGAGGCTAGGAACTCCCACCGCGACCTCTAGGGGCTGTAGGTGTCTGAACATGCTGGCTATGGAAGGTGAAGAACCGCAATCGCTCCGATGAGTCTGTGCTATCCTACCAGCGCTACCTGGTGGACGATCTCGTCATATGGCCTGTTGGCGCAAGAATAACAAGCTCCCTTGGCTACGACACTCACGAAATGCGGTCTACCACATCGAGGTAGGGTATTGTGCATCAGCAACACCCTACTCGCGAACATCGAAGCACGGGAGCCACGACGCTCCTGAATATCCCAAGGGTCCCGGCTGCGGGGACCACTCTGCAATGGCGGAGGTACATAACTAGTCTGCTTCTTGGCGGTCGCCTCGAAAGCGCCAAAATATCCGGCCGTCTTGGCGCCTTAACCTGCTGAAGCGGTCGCTGCGTCGATCTGCGCTCGCCGCACCCAGTGCATGAGCACGAATGCGGGCAATGTCCATGCGGTGAAGAAACACGAACAACTCTGCTAGGTAATCATCGAGCCACGTAACATATCGGTGCACTCGATCCTCCATACTAGCTACTAATGCGGGAACATCTGGCCGATGAGTCGAACTCCACATTGTACTCCCGGTATGCGCGTTACGCCTCAACATCAAAAATCATCGGCCCGAGCCCTCGCCGTTTGTGGAGGCAAGAAATGTGCCGAGAAGGCCGAAAACTTCGTCCCAAACGGTGGAAGTGAATGCTCCCCGGAAAGCTCCCACGAGTCAAACCAATCATTGCGGTATCACGCGGCCGATGCGAACAAATGTCACAGACTCGGTCTACGAAGCCTTGATCACCGCGTGATCCTCTGCAGCGACGGATGAACTCCTGCGGATCATCCTCGGCCTCGACGTAAAACTTCGGCGGGCTCTGACTAAGAAAATCCGTAGCCTCAGCCCATGCGCCTCGGGTGCACTACAGTCTTCTTTGGAGCGAGGCTGCTGCGTCGGCCTATCCTCATATCGGCCTGACCACGGCCAATAAGCGGGCCATCTCCGTGACCCGTCTCCCGCTCGGTGTGGGGCTGGAGGCTCGGTCTTGTAGTCTCGGCAGCCAGCTGCTGCGGCTCTAAACTCTTTGGTCTTTGGCGGCGCCAAAACTCGCCGTCTGAAGCACTACCTCAGTCTTGGCCAGGGCTGCGCCTCGTACTCCTCTGAATCCACTAGCGGCTCCTCGGTGCCTTGCCCTTCGGGCCACTGGTTGCCTTCGCGAGCATAGCGGTAAAAGCGAAACACGTCGGAGGGTCCACTTACAACACGACTCTAAGGCACGATCTCGGAATGAGAAGAATGAAACCAATCCTAAATGTCCTATAGCCTCGATTATAGATGTGGTGCACAACACACCGATAATCAAGACTCTACTGAACCGGTGCGTAGACACTTTCAGAGGACTAAGCGCTCGATACCACTTTGTAGCCCGAACCGGGCGTTCGGTGCCTTACCGGGCACCCTAGTGATACAACATCGAGAAAACCGGCGGAAAATAAAACACGAGTCATGAAGCGAGAGATATAATAAATAAGCGAGCCAACCAAAGCGATTTGCCTTGGTATATACATAAAAACCCAAGCGATTATCCTCAACCACGCCCACAGCGATTACAGGACCTCTAAGATTTACAACAACTATGACGGGCGGGGCCCGCCATACCACAGATATGCAGAACCTGACTCAGGAAAGCATACCAAAGATAAGCCTCCGAAGGAACGGAGCTTTCAACACGCTGAAATGAGATCCTAGGAGGCGGGGATCCACGACCGATGTACCTCTACTGCGGCATGACGCGGCCCGAAGGAGGTCGATCTGACAGTACAGTATGTGAAGCGTCAAATCACGTAAATGAAATCATAATAGCTTAAAAGCGAGGAGACATGTATGATAACCAAAATACGACGCAACATAAGCGATCAGTCGGGGACTCACGCCTCAAAGTCACCACTCAAATATAACTATGGGTCTCACGCCCACAACATCCATCATGTTCGCGTCGTGGCGCGTGCCCGGAATCTGCATCGGTGTAGACATGTCGTGATGCAACAATAACAAGGCCGCGTGGCGCATGCCCGGAATCTGCGCCGGTGTAGACATGCCCATGTAACCTCAATAACAATATCTTTGGGTGGTCAACCTGCGCGTGGCCACATGCCGGAATCTGCGTCGGTGTAGAACCGTCCATGTTGTAATAACCATATATCGGGTAATCAACCCGGCGCGTGGCGCGTGCCTGGAATCTGCGTCGGTGTAGACATGTCCATGTGACATCAACAACAAGGCGAGTAATCAAAATGGAAACATACGTGGAATTCTCGCCCGGCTGCGGCCGCGTCGAGTAAGTTCTCGACAAGTCAACGGCCTCTATCGAGAGACGCGGTAACGTAAATACCACTTGCACAACAAAGGCTATCATCACAAGCATAGGCAAGTTTCACAACAACAAGCATAGGCAAGTTTCACAACAACAAGCATAGGCAAGTTTCACAACAACAAGCATAGGCAAGTTTCACAACAACAAGCATAGGCAAGTTTCACAACAACTCAAAGTACTTCCATTTTATGCCAAAGTCCGGGTTTTTAACCCCAAAGTACTACATACGTTAAGTTCTTTTAAAAGAGATCCATTACTTTTATAAAGTCACCCGATACCGTAGCCTTAGAATGACCAACCCACATTCCTTTCCAAAATCAAGTAACAACATTCTTTTCCTAAGTTCCGGTTTGCCTAGTTTCATTACTCAAGCTTCTCATTTTCAAATGGTTTCATAGTTCATAAACTTAATCACTTGATTTCTTTTAGAACAATTGAGTAATATATGTCTCACGTGAGAGTAGGTTATTCTTGTTTACAACATTCTTATTACAATGACCATGATCTAGAAAATGTAATATCATTTTGTCTCATCTTAGTTTCTATGCGGATGGAGGTTTCTACTTGGTTTTAATACGATACATCATTATTCAATACATTTTCCTTTATTAACGCTGCGGTGGTGCTGTCGATACACATTACGATTTCCAAATCGGTAAAACATTATCCCTTTAAATAAAACCAAGTACTCATTACTCACGAATGAGGTTTCACACAAACATTCACTTTAAAACAAATAAGTTAAGTCTCTTATCTTATAAGATCAAGTCTCTTAACTTAAAACATCAGTAAACCATTCTTAAGCCGTTATACCTAACTTCCCATAAAGCTAGTATAACTCTTAAGTTTTCAAAACACAATACTACACTTCGTTCAAAAGCGATTCATAAATCTTTTGAAATACTTCAAGTTTTATTATAACGCCACAAGCCAGTTATAAATCAAATCAGTTATCTTTTAAAAATCACAACCCATTTTCTTACCTACATAAAGCTGTTATAACCAACTTCCCATAAAGCCGTTATAACACTTTATGTTTTACAACAATCAAATATAATTAACACGTATGCGTCTACGTACTACATAGTTCACACATATCATGCTAGAAGAGATAGGAAGAGGTTCGCATACCTCGCGACGGTTGTCGACTAATAGCAAAGCGCTCAGTACCTCAACCGTCGGCTACTCCTTTAGTCGAGAAGATTACGTCACACGTAGCACTTGACCTATAAGGCCACAAGGCGCTTATTAACATTTAGATCTCATCGTAGAACATTCTCAGAAAATTGGCGGCACTCCCCCCGCATGGCGTAAATCTCTCTCTATCAGTAGGCTACCAAGCCAACGGGGTTATACATCTAACCCTAACGGGTACAATTCTACTCCACGGTACTACTACACAAGTCTCATGTCTGACCCTATGTAATTACTGATTCGATTCGATTCTTGGGCTTAAGTCGCGAGCGTTGCGTAAGTATTATTCGAGCTTAAGTCGCAAGACATTGCCGATAACTACGTTCAGTACTATATATAGTATACAACAACTATATATTCAACACTTATGTAATTTCCAATTACAATAGAGGACAAGATAATTACCTCGATAAGCCCAAAATTATCCTAGTTTAAAGTCGCTCCCGAGCAAGGTTTAGCTCGACTCAGTGCGCTCCAACCCGCTCCAAACTACCCTTAGAAGTTCTAACCAACTTCTACTTACAACTTCAACAACGGGTGAAGATTTCCTTAGGGTTTCGTTTTAGTAGTGAGGAAAGTATAACGGTATTTTACGGGCTTGTATAAGTGTAACCTTGGGAATACTACAAGGTATTTGGGCCAAGGTATTTGGACATTATAACAATACTAGGGGAGTATTTCTATACCACAACAAGGGGTATTTATACGAGACAACTAGGCTAGGGGTACCCTGGGCCAAAGCTTCACAAAAGGGGTGTGCTCTCGGCAGGGCCTTTCTCGAGGGGAGGGCTTTGGGACGAAAGCAAGACAAGAGGAGGAGTAGTTTGAGACTTAGATAGATTGCTCAAGTTTAGGATGAAGAATGTCTTCAACTAGAGGGGTATTTATAGGTCAAGTGAAGGCCAACCAATGGCCAAGATGAAGACAAGTGCATAGCAAGTGTAAGGCCAAGATTTAGCCATGTGCTACCTTATCCATCTACCACACAACTTGCACAAAAAAATATCCTACCAACTAAAGTAGCCCCAAATCGTCCCAATTGCCGTCCAAGCCTTCCAATGTGAGGGTGACACATGTCACCCTCCCGTTGGTCCAAAATGTTTCGTCTCTCGGAAAAATCCGCAAAAATTATAAATGACATAGCCGTAATTTTCCCTACGAAAGCTGTGGAAACGTTTCGTCGAAAAACGACTCTTTTCGGCACTTGTGTACAAATTCGAACCTTGTCTAGTCTTTAAGGCTAAAATTTTATACGTACGCCCTCACGTACATACTCTGGAAATACGGGGTATAACACTTAGTACCTGTTGTACTGACCTCCTTCGGGGGGCTGCGTTCATGCCGCAGGTAAGGGCAAGCAGGTGCTAGATCCGCATCCTTAGGATCTCTACGTTGGTGTCAGGAGCTCCATCTCTTCCGGAGGCTCTACTTTTTGGTATGATCTCCCTGTTGTAGCTAGTTTTGTCTGATCAGGGTATGGCGGGGCCACTCGCCATAGTTGTATATTTCCTTAAGTGCGTAGTCATGTTTATGCGATTGTCGGATGTAGCGCTAAACCATGATTATATATATATCTTGAAAGGCGATGTTTTCTCACAAAATCATGTCTTATTTTATAAAGCTGTTTCATGTCTTGCTTTATGTTTCCGCTGATTACTCGATGTATGACTACTTGGGTGCCGGTAAGGCACGATCCACGAACCAGCGAATTCGTGACATTAAGCACGAATTTAAAGAAGAATCTTGAGCTGTAATTACATAGGGCTGTATTCTGATGAGACTTGTGTAGTAGTACCGTGGAGTAGAATTGTACCCGTTAGGGTTAGGCGTATAACCCCACGGTTGGCTTGGTAGCGGCCTCGGTAGAGAGGAGATTTCTGTTGTTGCGGGAGGTCTGCGAATTTTCGGTAGAATGTTCTACGATGAGATCTAAATGTTAATAAGCGCCTTGTGGCCTTATAGGTTGAAGTACTACGTGTGGCGCGATCTACTTGGCTTAAGGAGTAGCCGACGGTTGGAAGTACTTGGAGCGTTTTGCTATTAGTCGATACTCGTCGCGAGGTATGTGAACCTCTTCCTATCTCTTCTAGCATGATATGTGTGAACTATGTAGTACGGTAGACGTACATGTGCTAAACGTATTTGATTGGTTTAAAACATAAAGTGTTATAACGGCTTTATGGAAAGTTGGTTATAACAGCTTTATGTTGGTAAGAAAATACTTGTGGTCTTTAAAAGGTAACTGATTTGAACTATAACTGGCTTGTTATGTGTTAATAAAGAACTTGAAGTAATACTTGGTTTTTGAAAAACTTAAGAGTTATACTAGCTTTATGGGAAGTTAGGTATAACGGCTTAAGAATGTTTTACTGATTTCGGAAATCAGAATGTGTATCGACAAACCACTGCAGCGTTAATAAAAGGAAATGTTTTGACTAATTAAGTATTATTAAAACCAGTAGAAACTTCCATCTGCATAGAAGCTAAGATGAGACAAAATGATGTTTCCTAGATCATGGCTGCTGTAATAAGATTGCTATAAACAAGAATATCCTACTCACATATAAGACTTATGTTTCTCAGATAGTTTAAAGGAGAATTGTATTCTTAAAAGAATAAGACTATGAACTACGGAACCTTTCTAAAATAAGAAACGTGAACATTTGAAATTAGGCAAACTTGGACGTTTGGATAATAATGTTGTTACTTGATTTTACAAAGATAAGTGTTTTGATTCACTTCAAAAGATAATCACTCTATTTTCATATACTACGGGTATTGTGTGACTTTGGTGAAAGTAACGTATCTTTGAAAAGAGTTAATGTACGAAGTATTTTGGGGATAAAAACCCGATCTTGTTAATCATATAGTAGAAAGTGCCTTGTGTGAATAACTTGATTGTATTGGTTTGTGATAGCCTTGTAATACTTTCTTGTTGATTTGATAAGTAAACATGCTAGGATGCTACGTGTGTTAGTATCTTGTGATGTTTGTGTAAAGGGGTTTTTCCTTTGTTGTGCTTATGTTGTTTAACGATAAGCTGTTATGATAGTATTATACATCACTCATCTCTTGAGATGATTAGGGTTAAGCGCCTCCGTCACGGGGTAGACTTCGGGCGGGTCGATGGACCTATGATTCGAGACTACCTCATGCGGGTCGAGGGGCCTATGCGGACTGCGGGAGTTCGAGTTAGGATCACGGCCCTTGTGGTCATGCGGTCCTTGTGGCCATGCGGACGGCGAGTCCAGGACGCTGCCGGGGAGTAGCTACCCTCGATGCGGGGTTATACCTCATGCGGGCCGATGAGATTGGCCTATGCGGAGCTGCGGGAGTTCCAGGGTTAGACGCGTACATTAGATACTGCGGGCAAGTGGCCAGCTTTGATCATGTGACGATGCAGACGATCTTATGATCTGATTCATGACCTTGTTGGTACTGTGGGTGTTAGTAGTCGGCTATGCCTTCGTACTTACCCTGTACGTTTTCATTATGGCACAGGTGGGACCTGGTGTTCATGTGTGTTCCTTGGTGCTTTTATATCATAAACTGCCGGCAGTGAGGAAGGTATTCCACGGGCATGATTGATATTGTGGGCGTGAGACCCATTGTTATATTTGAGTGATGACTTGAGGGCGTGAGTCCCTGACTTGATATGACTGCTTGTTTATTGTAGGCGTAGTTTTGTTATCATACATGTCTCTGCTTTATATAGCGCTATGATTTCATTCTGATATTTCGATTTCACATACTCGGTACTGTTGTCTTGACCTCGCCCGGGCTGCGTTCATCTGCGAGTAAAGTACACGATCGTTGATCCTCGCTCTAGGGTCTGATTCGGTAGCTTGAAAGCTCGTTTCTCGGAGGCTTGTCTTGGTATAGTCCTGTTGTTGTAGGTGCTTACATTCAGGGTATGGCGGGCCCTGTCCGTCGTTGTTGTCATATCATTCGTAAGTGCAGAGTAATCTTGTTGTGGGCGGGGTTTGTAAAAGGATTAAACTGTTCATGTTGAAAAAGTTGTTATTTACATATATGCCGAAAGGCAAGTTTTTCTCAGATTATTGTTTCATATTTCATAATATGTCTTGTATCGTTTTATGTTCCGCTGATTACTCTGATGTTGTATCACTAGGGTGCCCGGGGTAAGGCACCAGTCACGGGCCCGGAATCGGGTCGTGACACGAATATAGCTATGGGTCTCACGCCCACAACATCAATCATGCCCGTGGAATACCTTCCTCACTGCCGGCAGTCTATGATATAATAACACCAAGAAGTACACATGAACACCAGGTCCCACCTGTGTCATAAAAACCGTACGGGGCAAGTACAAAGGCTAACTACCAGATACCAAAGCCGCATCATCAACTGACCGGGGCAAGTACGAAAACCAACTACCAGATACCAAAGCCGTACCAACAATACTATACAACCAAACCACGAAGCTGATACGGGGCAAGTACGAAAGCCAACTACCATATACCAAAGCCGTACCAACAATACTATACAACCAAACCACGAAGCTGATACGGGGCAAGTACGAAAGCCAACTACCAGATACCAAAGCCGTGTCACGTAGCTGACCGGGGCAAGTACGAGGGCTAACTACCAGATACCAAGGCCGTATCACGAGACTTCGCCACGAAGGCGTCACGGGGCAAATCGAAGCCAACTACGGATACCAAAGCGTGTCACGTGGCGGCCGGCAAATCTGAGGGCTAACTACGGATACCAAGGCCGTATCACGAGACTTCGCCACTAAACTGACCGGGGCAAGTGCGAAGGCTAACTACCAGGTACCAAGGCCGAATCAGCCACGAGACGGGGCAAGTACGAAAGCCAACCACCAGATACCAAGGCCGAATCAGTAAAACCTCATGGAGAGCTAGTCTATGGAATAACGCTATCAACAGGAGCGCACACGTGGAATCCTCCGTCACTGCCGGTACGTCCAAGTAAGATCATAACAAATCAGCCGACCCTCCATCGAGAGACGCGGTGGTATAAAAATACAATACTAGCACGACAAGGCTATCACACGCAAACATAGGCAAGTTACACACAACTCAAGGTACTTTCATTTTATGTCAAAAATACGGGTTTCACACCCAAAAAATAATACCTACTTTCTTTCTTTCAAAAAGTCCTCTTTTTACGTAAAAAATACTAATACTCGTAGTATCAAAAACACATTTCCTTTTCAAACCAAATTACTTTACTTTCGTAAAAACCTTTACAAGACTTTTAAAATCAAGTACTCTATACTTTTTAAACCAAGTGCCTTTCTTTTAAAACAACATCAAGTATACTCTTTAAAACTCAAATACTTACTCTTTTCAAAACAAGTAACCTATACTTAAATCAAGTTACCATTTTAAAACCAATGATAAAACCATTCTTTTGCTTTCATAAAGTCGTTATAACTAACTTCCCATAAAGCTGTTATAACACTTTATATTTTAAACCAATTCAAGACAAACCATGTCTTTCTTTTACCAAAAACTCTTCGATTCCTCAAGTCTCTTTTCTTTTAGCAATCAAGTTCCTTTTAAAGACCAAATACTCATTACTCGCGAATGAGGTTTCACAACTTTCTACACAATTCAAGTTCTTCACATATTATATCAAGTCAAATATAAGTCAAGTCCTTTATCTTTTAAAATCAATAAACCAACCAAATTCACTTAGCACACGTACGTCTACCGTACTACATAGTTCACAACAATCATGCTAGAAAAGATAGGAAGAGGTTCACATACCTCGCGACGATTATCGACAATTAGCAAAACGCTCCACGTACTCTAACCTTGCTCGCCTTTTCCACCCTTCAAGTAGAATACGCTACTCGTAGTACTTCAACCTAAAAAGGCCACAAAACGTCTATCAACCTCTAGATCTCTTCGTAGAATAATTCTAGATACAAGATTCCTTATTCTATGGAAAATTCGGCACCTCCCCGCGCATGACCACATAAATCTCCTCCTCCAACGAGGCGTTACGAACCAATAATCCCAGGGGGGTTACACGTCTAACCGGACGTGTACAATTCTACCCCACAATAATACTACAAGTCTACTGTAAATACAGTCCTATGTAAATACAGTTCAATTCTTTTCCATAATCATTCTACATATAGTATACTCAACTATACATTACTACAACATGTAATATCCAATTACAATAGGGGGATAAAGATCATTACCTCGATAAGCCCAAAATTATCCAAGATATAAGTCGATCCTGAGCAACGTTTAGCTCCAATTCCTTACGCTCCAACCCGCTCCAAGCAACCCTTAGAAGTTTCTAAACAACTTCTCTTAACACTTCAACCAACTATGAAGATTTTCCTAGGGTTTCATTTCATGACTATTGGAATAAAGTAGTATTTCCGGGCTCCTAGTATTGAAATAACTTTGGAATACTACTAGGGATACTAGGCCAAGGTATTTGGGATTATACAATAATACCCAAAGTATTTTCTACTCAAGTGGGGGAAGGGGGACGAAAACAACTACAAAGGGGAGGGGAGTATTTTGCCTTGGAAGCTTAAGTGTGGGATGAAAATTGTCTTCAACCTAAGGGGGTATATATAGAAGAATCAAGGGTCAAGATTAATGCAAGTGGGTGGTGAGGATGGGTACATGTGTGTGGGTAGTTGGCCAACCAGGTGTTCACCACAAAAATGGGACAAGTGGCTTGCCACTTGTCCCCACTAAAAAACGTCCAAATGGCACTCTTTCGGCCATGGGGCCATATGGGGGTGACACGTGTCTCCCCCCTACTCGTCCAAAATATTTCATCTTCCGAAAATATCCGCAATGCCAAAAATCCGAAAAAAATAAAGTGGGCCCCACAAACCGTAAATTCCTCCCGTGGGCCCCACGTGACCAATTTCGGAAATAAAATTTCATAATTCTCAAATATTCCAAAAAGTCAAAATACCAAATCTGGGAATCCAATTCCCTTTAACGAACATTTTTCCTTCACAAAATCCAGAAACTTTTCCGTCGAAAAATCACATCTTTCTTCCTTTCCAATTTTACTGTCGTATTCTCGCACGCACGCCCCTCGTATACATACCACGAACTACGGGGTGTAACATTCTTCCCCCTTAGAAACATTCGTCCCGAATGTTCCTTCTAAGCCTCTAATCATACAAGCGCCAGTATAGTCTTCACTACTATACTTACAAAACCAATTATGCCACACATGACCATAATATAACATACGCGCAAAACTCAATCCAAGCCAACGAGGAATTACCCCTAACGTGTATAACAACACAAAAACTTCCACCCATGGTCCAAAGGATACTTTCTTCACATCTATACTTATAAAAAGGACACTTCACATCTTCGCCTCTTTTCTTACTTGTCGTACCCTCCTCGTACACTCGAACTCTTCCTCATATACTTACCACATTTCTGTCATTGCTTCAGTTTCCAAAATCTCGGGGTTACTATCTCTAACTTGGTCATCATTAACTGGGAACACACTGGAGGGATATCCGATTACTCTTCCGAAACATAGCAACATGGAATACCGGACGTACTGCCTCCTAAGTCGGACGGCAGTGCTAACTTATAGGCAACCTGTCCTATTCTACTATTATCTGAAAATGCCCAAAGTACCTCGGGCTAAGTTTCCCCTTCTTCCCAAATTTCGTCACACCCTTCCGGGGTGGTACCTTCAAGAAGACCCACCGTCAACCTGAACTCCAAGTGTCGACGTCGATTATCCACACGACTTCTGTTGACTCTGAGCTGCTAAAAAAACCTCTTCTGGATAAGCTTCACCTTACCCACATCCTGCTGAATCAAATAGGGACCAACTATCTGAACCTTGCCAACATCGAACCAATCGACCGACAACCTACACTTTCGTCCATACAAGGCTTCATAAGGCACCATCCGAATACTAAAATGGTAGCTAGTATAATACTCACTCAACAAGAGGCAAATAATCCTCACAATACCCTCAAATCAAAACACCTACTGTAACCTATCCTCAAATATCCGGATAAAATGCGCTACTGTTCGTCCGCCCGAGGTGAATGCACATCGAGACTCACCTGAGTTCCTAACCCCGCCTGGTAAAACCTCCAAAAAAGAAATAGCCATAAACTGGGCTCCACTGCCTGCCATAAAATAAAATTAGGAACCCCGTGCAGCCTTACAACCTTCCTGATAACATCTCCCATAACCCTCCGCCGAGTAAATAGTCCTAACTGAAAGACAAGATGGGCTGACCCCATCGGCCCGGCTACTGGTCGAACGCATCCACGAACTCGTACGATGGTTACCTAACTTGGGCTTAACACCCTCGTGACTTATCATCTAGCGACCACCACCTCAACCGACTTCACCACAATCCGGCCGCGGGTTGACTCGCGATATGGCCTCAACCCGACCCACTTCACTAAACTCGTTCCGATCCGAACAACCTTACCAGTTCACGTCATGAAAGCTACCACTTCCATCTCACACTACCCATGGAATTATCCCACAATATATATCACGCATACCAAGTACTTCGACAAGGACCAACCGTAACATCCACTCAGGACGACCTTGCATCCAAGGTCCCAACTGTTATAAATTCTAAGGCTCCCCATTTTCTCGTCCCCAGACTTACCCTTTTCAACTACCCATGTTTTCTAATCACAACTTACACAATGCTAACCGAACATAGCACTCCACATGTATCTACCATAACGACCTAAACAAGTCTCTTAAGGCTGAAGATATCTCTCAGAACTCATCGCCTCACTTTCCCTTTGTCGCTCTAATCAAATCCTGCTCAGCTGGGAGCATAACTAAATAAGGTGATTAACCAGCCACCGATCCCGGCGTCGAGTCGTAACATCCGCGCCACCTCTGGTCGGACAATTTCTCGCAAAATGGCCCTGCTGGCCGCAAGCCTAACAAGCTATCTAAGTAGTACGACACTCCCCATAAGAACACCTACCGCAACGGCCATACCGAGGTGGGGGTGGCCTCCTCTGGCTAACACCCCTTCCTCTCCGAACCACTGAATCCTCAACTGACCTGGTAGGCTAAGTCATCCCACCTGTATCCCTCCTACTAGGACATTCTCTCCTCACATGTCTGCCACTAACGCGGGGACATAACGAGCCAATAAGTCAAACTCTATACTGTATTCCCGAACCGTCCGCCCGTTCTGCCTCAACCTCATAAATCTACCTGCCCGAGCTCTCCTCATCTGCGAGGGCAAGAAGTGTGTAAGAAATGCCTCTGAGGTCTTGATCACTTTCATGATCTGCTGCAACTGTCGAATAAACTCCTGATGATCTTCCTCAGTTCTAGATCCATAGAACTCGGGTGGACTGCAACTCAAGAAGTCCCGAAATCTCAACTATCGGATCTAGGGTGAACCATCGGTATCGGAACCTCCGACTCTCGTCTGTCCTCATTCCTAGCCACAAGCCTAGCTAGTAACTGGGCCATTTCCTCGAACTCATATCCTCGGCTCCTGGTCGTGGCACTGGAGGCTCAGATATCGTGGCCTCGTGAGCTACCGCCAGTACTAAACTCGCTGGGCCGGCGGCATCGTAGAATCTGCCGCCGTAGCACCACCCCGTAAAATCGGGCTCGCCTGGTAACCCTCCGTGCTCTACTTGCAACTCCCTCTGCTGCCTTGCCCTTCTGGGCTCTGGTTGCCTTGCGTGGAGGCATAACTGATATATAAGAATACGTTAGAGGGAGTCCAACTTACAACACAGCTCTAAGGCACGATCTCAGAGTGAGAAGAATGGAAACCAATCCTAAATATCCTGTAGCCTCCTGATTATAGATGTGGTGCACAACACATCGATAATCAAGACTCTACTAGACACGGTCTGTAGACACTTTCTGAGGATTAATCGCTCGATACCACTTTTGTCACGACCCGATCCTGCCCGTGGATCGTGCCTTACCGGTCACCCTAGTGATACAACATCAGAGAAAATCAGCGGAAATAAAAACTTAAACATGAAACAAGAGATATGATAATAAAACAGGCCAACCAAACGGTTACCTTCTTGTATAAATAACTAAAAACTTGAACAGTTAAATCCTTTTACAAACCCTGCCCACAACAGTACTACATACCTCTAAGAATGTAACCATAACTATGACGGGACAGGGCCCCGCCATACCCCTGAATGTACAAGTAACTACACTGACAGGGGACTATACCAAAGATAAGCCTACGGAGAAACGGAGCTTCCCAAAATGCTGAACTGTGATCCTATGACCGATGTACCTCTACCTGCGGCATGAACGCAGCCCCCCGAAGGAGGTCAGTACAACAGGTACCAAGTATGTGAAACTGAAAATATTGTAAATGAAATCATAGTAGTCTATATAAAACAGGAGACATATATGATAATCAAACTGTCACGACCCGAACTCGGGCCCGTGACTGGTGCCTTACCCCGGGCACCCAAGTAGACATACATCAGAGTAATCAGCGGAATATAAAACAAGACATGAAATAATATGAAGTGTAAAACAGTTTTTCTGCGAAAAGTTGCCTTACGGCATATATATATAAAACTTGAATCCGAACAGTTACATCCCTTTTACAAACTCTGCCCACAACAAGATTATGCACTTCTAAGAATGATAACAACAATGGCGGGACAGGGCCCCGCCATACCCCTGAATGTAAGTACCTACAACGACAGAGGACTATACCACTGATAAGCCTCCGGAGAAACGGAGATTCCCAAAACGCTGAACTGTGATCCTAAGAGCGAGGATCGACGACTGGTGTACCTCTACCGCAGATTGAACGCAGCCAAGCGAGGTCGATAACAGTACCAAGTATGTGAAATCAAAATACGTAAATGAAATCATAGTAGTCTCAGATAAAGCAGAGACATGTATGATAACCAAACTACAGTTCACAATAAATAAGCAGTCATGTCAAGTCAGGGACTCATGCCCTCAAAGTCAACACTCAAATATAACTATGGGTCTCACGCCCACAACATCAATCATGCCCGTGGAATACCTTCCTCACTGCCGGCAGTCTATGATATAAAAGCACCAAGGAATACACATGAACACGTGTCCCACATGTGTCATAATAAAACCGCACGGTAAGTACGAAGGCATAGCCGACTACTAAAACCTACAGCATCAACAAGGTCATAAATCAGATTACGAGATCTGTCTAGACCGCCACATGATCGAAGCTGGCCACTCGCCCGCAATATCTAATGTGCGCGTCTAGTCCTTGAACTTCCCGCAGCTCCGCATAGGCCACTCACATAGGCCCGCATGAGGTATTCACCGCATCGAGGGTAGCTACTCCCCGGCAACATCCTGGACTCGCAGTCCGCATGGCCACATAGACCGCATGACCACAAAGGCCGCACACTAACCTGGAACTCTCGTAGCTCCGCATAGGCCACCTGGACCCGCATGAGGTATCTCGAATCATAGTCACACAGACTGCCTGAGGCTACCCCGCATCGGAGGGCAGCTTAACCCCCGAGATCAAGTCAAGGTGAGTGATATAATACTAACATAACAACTTATCGTTAAACAACATAAGCACAATCAAGGAAAACCCCTTTACACAAACATCACAAGACACTAACACACGTAGCATCCTAACATGTTTACTTATCAAATCGACAAGAAAGTATTACAAGGCTATCACAAACCAACACAATCAAGTTATTCACACAAGGCACTTCCTACTTTATATCAACGAGTTCGGGTTTTTATCCCCAAAGTACTTCATACATTAATTCTTTAAAAGATCTGTTTCTTTCACAGAAGTCACACAATACCCGTAGTATAAAAATAGAGTGACTATCTTTTTAAGTAAACCAAAAACACTTCCCTTTGTAAAATCAAGTAACAACATTATTTTCCAAACATTCAAGTTTGCCTAATTTCAAATGCTCAAGTTTCTCATTTTCGAAAGGTTTCGTAGTTCATAGTCTTAATCACTTAAGAATATAATTCTCTTTTAAACAATTTGAGAAACATATGCCTTATATATGAGTAGGTTATTCTTGTTCATAATCAATCTTATTAAAGCAGCCATGATCTAGGAAATGTAATATCATTTTGTCTCATCTTAGCTTCTATGCAGATGGAGGTTTCTACTGGTTTTTATAATACTTAATTAGTCAATACATTTCTCTTTATTAGCGCTGCAGTGGTTTGTTCGATACTCATTCTCATTTCCGAAATCAATATAAGGCGTTCATAAACAATTAAGTAAACCGTTCCTTTTATCTCTCTTAAGTCGTTATACCTAACTTCCCATAAAGCTAGTATAACTCTTAAGCTTTTAAAACCAAGTATTATCCTTCTTTCAAAAAGGTTTCTTAATTCTTTTGAAATACTTCCAGATTCTTATTATTTAAAACTCAAGTCACAAGACATCGGAGTAAAACCACGTTCAGTTAACACACGTACGTCTACCGTACTATATATATTCTTTTAAAATATCATGCTCAAGAGGATATGAAGAATCACATACCTCGCGACGATTATCGACTATTAGCAAAACGCTCCACCGCTATAACCCGGCTAGCCTTGTCCACCTTCCAAGTAGAACACGCTACTCGCAGTACCTTCAACCTATAAAGGCCATATACGTCTATCAACGTCTAGACTACTCTGTAGAATATTCTAAGCAGGGGGGTTCTCTATTCTACGGAAAATCGGGCAGCACTTCCCTACCAGTTAAACTACATAAGTCTACTGCAAATACAGTCCTATGTAAGTACAGTTTAATCTTCTTCTTTAATATTCTTCTGATGTGATTTCAGTTCAATTCTCTTCTGTAATATCCTTCTATTACAGTTCAATTCTCTTCTGTAATATCCTTCTATGAATCTTATATTCATTTCTATACTACTACAGTATGTAATTTCCAATTACAATAGAAGGACACTAGTATTTACCTCGATAAGTCCAAAATTATCCAAGTTTTAATGTCGATCCTGAGCAACGTTTAGCTCCTACTATGGCGCTCCAACCCGCTCCAAACAACCCTTAGATGTTCTACGCAACTTCTTCTTAATAATTCAACCGGCTATGAAGATTTTTCTTAGGGTTTCGTTTTGTGACTGAAGGGAAGTATAATAGTATTTCTGGGCTTTTAGTATAGGGATAACCTTGGAATACTACAAGGTATAAGGCTAAGGTATTTTGGAATAGTAACAATACTTGGAGAATATTTTTCTACAGGTGGGGTATTTCACGAGAACAACTCAAGAGATGGGGGGAGGGGGAGGATACTTTCGGCCAAGGGCCTTTCAAAGGGGGAGGGGTTTGCTCTTTGGACGAGAGCTTCTACAAGAGGGGGGGAGGATTTTCAAGACTTAGAAAGTGTTTGAGGGATGAAGAAAGTCTTCAACAAAGGGGGGGTATTTATAGGCCAACCAATGGCCAAGATTGAGACAAGTGGTAGGCAAGTGTAGGGTGAAGATTTGGACAAGTGTTGTGTGGGTCCCACTTTCTCATCTACCACACAAATATCCTACCAACCATTGACCAAATGTTTAAGGCCACAAAAATGCCAAAAACGTGCAAGACAAGGCCCTCCAATTCGTCCACTTTGAGGGTGACACATGTCACCCTCCCATTGGTCTAAAATATTTCATCTCTCGGAAAAATCCGCAAAAATTATAAATGACATAGCCGTAATTTTCCCTTCGCAAAGTTTGGAAAACGTTTCGTCGGAAAACAATTCTTTTTGGTAGTTGTGCACAAATATTTTCGTCCCTTGCCTTACTTAAGGCTTAAACTTTTGTACGTACGTCCTCACATACATACTCTGGAAATACGGGGTATAACACAAACTACAGTGCATAATATGTAAGCAGTCACGTCAAGTCAGGGACTCACGCCCTCAAAGTCATCACTCGAATATAGATATGGGTCTCACACCCACAACATCAATCATGCCCGTGGAATACCTTCCTCACTGCCGGCAGTCTGTGATATAATAACACCAAGAAGTACACATGAACACCAGGTCCCACATGTGTCATAAAAACCGTACGGGGCAAGTACGAAGGCTAACTACCAGATACCAAAGCCGCATCATCAACTGACCGGGGCAAGTACGAAAACCAACTACCAGATACCAAAGCCGTACCAACAATACTATACAACCAAACCACGAAGCTGATACGGGGCAAGTACGAAAGCCAACTACCAGATACCAAAGCCGTACCAACAATACTATACAACCAAACCACGAAGCTGATACGGGGCAAGTACGAAAGCCAACTACCAGATACCAAAGCCGTGTCACGAGTCGACCGGGCAAGCACGAGGCTAACTACCAGATACCGCGTCAGTATCACGAGACTTCGCCACGGCGACACGGGCAAGTACGAAGCCAACTACGGATACCAAAGCCGTGTCACGAATCGATCGGCAAGTACGAGGGCTAATTACGGATACCGCGTCAGACACGAGACTTCGCCACTAAACGAGCTGGCAAGTGCGAAGGCTAACTACCATGTACCAAGGCCGAATCACCACGAGGCGGGCAAGTACGAAAGCCAACCACCGATACCAAGGCCGACCAAGAAAACCTCGTGGAGAGCTAGTCCATGGAATAACGCTATCAACGCGAGCGCACTGTGGAATCCTCCGCCACCGCCAGACGCCCAAGTAAGATCATAACAAATCAGCCGACCCTCCATCGAGAGACGCGGTGGTATAGAAATACAATACTAGCACGACAAGGCTATCACACGCAAACATAGGCAAGTTACACACAACTCAAGGTACTTTCATTTTATGTCAAAAATACGGGTTTCACACCCAAAAAATAATACCTACTTTCATTCTTTCAAAAAGACCTCTTTTTACGTAAAAAATACTAATACTCGTAGTATCAAAAACACATTTCCTTTTCAAACCAAATTACTTTACTTTCGTAAAAACCTTTATAATACTTTTAAAATCAAGTACTCTATACTTTTTAAATCAAGTGCCTTTCTTTTAAAACAACATCAAGTATACTCTTTAAAACTCAAATACTTACTCTTTTCAAAACAAGTAACTTATACTTAAATCAAGTTACCATTTTAAAACCAATGATAAAACCATTCTTTTGCTTTCATAAAGTCGTTATAACTAACTTCCCATAAAGCTGTTATAATACTTTACGTTTTAAACCAATTTAAGACAAAACCATGTCTTTCTTTTCCCAAAAACTCTTCGATTCCTCAAGTCTCTTTTCTTTTAGCAATCAAGTTCCTTTTAAAGACCAAATACTCATTACTCGCGAATGAGGTTTCACAACTTTCTACACAATTCAAGTTCTTCACATATTATATCAAGTCAAATATAAGTCAAGTCCTTTATCTTTTAAAATCAATAAACCAACCAAATTCACTTAGCACACGTACGTCTACCGTACTACATAGTTCACAACAATCATGCTAGAAAAGATAGGAAGAGGTTCGCATACCTCGCGACGATTATCGACAATTAGCAAAACGCTCCACGTACTCTAACCTTGCTCGCCTTTTCCACCCTTCAAGTAGAATACGCTACTCATAGTACTTCAACCTAAAAAGGCCACAAAACGTCTATCAACCTCTAGATCTCTTCGTAGAATAATTCTAGATACAAGATTCTTTATTCTACGGAAAATTCGCAAAGACCTCCCCGCAACCACATAAATCTCCTCCTCCAACGAGGCCCGTTACCAAACCAATAATCCCAGGGGGGGATACACGTCTAACCGGACGTGTACAATTCTACCCCACAATAATACTACAAGTCTCATCAGAATACAAATTCTATGTAAATACAATTCAATTCTTTTCCATAATCATTCAACATATAGTATACTCAACTATACATTACTACAACATGTAATATCCAATTACAATAGGGGGATAAAGATCATTACCTCGATAAGCCCAAAATTATCCAAGATATAAGTCGATCCTGAGCAACGTTTAGCTCCAATTCCTTACGCTCCAACCCGCTCCAAGCAACCCTTAGAAGTTTCTAAACAACTTCTCTTAACACTTCAACCAAGCTTATGAAGATTTTCTAGGGTTTCATTTTGCAACTATTGGAATAAAGTAGTATTTCCGGGCTCCTAGTATTGAAATAACTTTGGAATACAACTAGAGATACTAGGCCAAGGTATTTGGGATTATACAATAATACCCAAAGTATTTTCTACTCAAGTGGGGGAAGGGGGACGAAAACAACTAC
The DNA here is from genome assembly GCA_029844215.1 of Przewalskia tangutica. NCBI lineage: Eukaryota > Viridiplantae > Streptophyta > Magnoliopsida > Solanales > Solanaceae > Przewalskia > Przewalskia tangutica. The sequence goes on along the minus strand of CM056726.1, from coordinate 86,392,155 downwards.
AAAGGGGAGGGGAGTATTTTGCCTTGGAAGCTTAAGTGTGGGATGAAAATTGTCTTCAACCTAAGGGGGTATATATAGAAGAACCAAGGGTCAAGATTAATGCAACTGGGTGGTGAGGATGGGTACATGTGTGTGGGTAGTTGGCCAACCAAGTGTTCACCACAAAAATGGGACAAGTCGCTTGCCACTTGTCCCCACTAAAAAACGTCCAAGTGGCACTCTTTCGGCCATGGGGCCATATGGGGGTGACACGTGTCGCTCCCTACTCGTCCAAAATATTTCATCTTCCGAAAATATTCGCAATGCCAAAAATCCGAAAAAAATAAAGTGGGCCCCACAAACCGTAAATTCCTTCCGTGGGCCCCACGTGACCAATTTCGGAAATAAAATTTCATAATTCTCAAATATTCCAAAAAGTCAAAATACCAAATCTGGGAATCCAATTCCCTTTAACGAACATTTTTCCTTCACAAAATCCGGAAACTTTTCCGTCGAAAAATCACATCTTTCTTCCTTTCCAATTTTACTGTCGTATTCTCGTACGTACGTCCTCGTATACATACCCTGGAACTACGGGGTGTAACAAACGCAATATCGCGTAACCGGTAAGAAGCTAACACAACTGACTCTGTCTCCGAGGCCCTAGGCACCTGCATAGTCCGCTGTAGCTGCCGAACAAACTCTTGAGGATCATCCTCAGATCTCGAACCATAAAACTCGGGTGGACTACAACCCAGAAAATCCCGAATCCTCAAACTAGCGGCTCTAGGGTTAGCTACCTTCTCCTGTCGGCGCTGCCCTACCACTATGCTAGTCAATAGTCTGATTTGCTCTCCATAATCTCTAAACTCTGCCCCTGGTTGCGGAATTGGAGGCTCGGGTACCGGAACCTCTGGAGCTACTTGTTATACCCCGTATTTCCAGAGTATGTACGTAAGGACGTACGTAGAAAATTTGAACTTGAGAATTAGGCTTGGCCGAAATTTATTTGTTCACAACACCCGATTAGAGTCGTTTTTCGACGAAACGTTTTCACAGCTTTCGTAGGGGAATTTCCGGCTATGTCATTTTTAATTTTTGCGGATTTTTCCGAGAGACGAAACATTTTGGACCAACAAGAGGGCGCCACTTGGCACCCTCTCATTGGTGGCGGTAGAGTGGACGAAATGGTGACTATTTTGTCAAGTAGTTGGTAGGATATTTTGTGTGTAGTTGGTTAAGGTGCACTTGGCAAGATCTTGGCCCTACACTTGCCTTGCACTTGGCAAGATCTTGGCCATTGGTTGGCCTTTGCTAGACCTATAAATACCCCCCCTTTTGAAGACTAATTCATCCACAAATTGCCTAAGTCTTGAAAGCTTCTTCCTCCCCCCTTAGTGTAGTGTCTTGGCCGAGAGCCCCTCTCCCCCCCCCTTGGCCGAGAGTTCCCCCCCCTAGTGGGGTAGGCCGAGGGGTAGCCACCCCCCCTCCTTGGGGTGCTAGCCGTGGGGTACCCCCCCCTAGCCTAGTTGCTTTCGTATAATACCCCCCTCTCTTGGTAGAAATACTCTCAAAAGTATTGTTATAATGCCCAAATTACCTTAGCCGTATACCTTGTTGTATTCTAAGGTTATACCTATACGAAAATGCCCAGAAATACTATTATACTTCCGTCAGTCACAAAATCGAAACCCTAAGGAAAATCTCCATGGTTTGTTGGAGTAGTATGTAGAAGTTGGTTAGAACTTCTAAGGGTTGTTTGGAGCGGTTGAGCGCTGAGTTGGAGCTAAACGATTGCCCAGGATCGACTTTAACTAGGATAATTATGGGCTTATCGAGGTAATTATCTTGTCCCTCTATTGTAATTGGAAATTACATATTGTTAGAATATATAGTTGAAGTATACTATATATAGTACTGAACGTAGTTATCGGCAATGTCTTTTGACTTAAGCCTGAATAATACTTACGGCAATGTCTTGCGACTTAAGCCTGAATTTAAAGAAGATACTGAACTGTAATTACATAGGTCAGACAGTTAGACTTGTGTAGTAGTACCTGGGTAGAATTGTACCGTAGGGTTAGACGATAACCCCCTGGTTGGCTTGGTAGCCTCGATAGAGAGGAGATTTACGCTGTCATGTGGGAGGTCGCCGAATTTTCTCAGAGAATGTTCTACGAGGATCTAAATGTTAATAAGCGCTGTGGCCTTATAGGTTGAAGTACTACGTGTGGCGCGATCTACTTGGGCAAGGAGTAGCCGACGGTTGGAAGTACTTGAGCGTTTTGCTATTAGTCGATACTGCCGCGAGGTATGTGAACCTCTTCCTATCTCTTCTAGCATGATATGTGTGAACTATGTAGTACGGTGAGACGTCATACGTGCTAAATGTATTTGATTGGTTTAAACATAAAGTGTTATAACGACTTTATGGGAAGTTGGTTATAACGATTACTGGTAAGAAAATACTTGTGGTTTTTAAAAAGGTAACTGATTTGAACTATAAATGTCGTGTTATGTGTTAATAAAGAACTTGAAGTATTTCAAAAGATTTTTGAATCATTTCGAAAGAAGAAGTAATACTTGATTTGTTTTGAAAACTTAAGAGTTATGCTAGCTTTATGGAAAGTTAGGTATAACGTCTTAAGAATGTTTTACTGATTTTGGAAATCAGAATGTGTATCGACAAACCACTGCAGCGTTTATAAGAGGAAATGTTTTTTAATAATTAAGTATTATTAAAACCAGTAGAAACTTCCATCTGCATAGAAGCTAAGATGAGACAAAATGATATTTCCTAGATCATGGCTGCTGTAATAAGATTGTTATAAACAAGAATATCCTACTCACATATAAGACTTATGTTTCTCAGATAGTTTAAAGGAGAATTATATTCTTAAATGAATAAGACTATGAACTACGAAACCTTTCTAAAATGAGAAACTTGAACATTGGAAATTAGGCAAACTTGATCATTGGAAAAGAATGTTGCTACTTGATTTTACAAAAAGAAGTAATTGATTTACTTTAAAAGGATAGTTACTCTATTTTATACTACGGGTATTGTGTGACATTGTGAAAGTAACGTATCTTTTAAAGAGTTAATGTATGAAGTACTTTGGGGATAAAACCCCGAACTTGTTGGCATATAGTAGAAAGTACTTGTGTGTATAACTTGATTGTGTTGGTTTGTGATAGCCTGGTAATACTTTCTTGTTGATTGATAAGTAAACATGCTAGGATGCTACGTGTGTTAGTATCTTGTGATGTTGTGTAAAGGGGTTTCCTTTGTTGTGCTTATGTTGCTTAACGATAAGTCGTTGTGTTAGTATTTTACATCACTCATCTCTTGAGATGATTCCGGGTTAAGCCGCCTCCACGCGGGGTAGACTCAAAGCGTCGATGGACCTATGATTCGAGAATACCTCACGCAGTCCTGCGGCCTACGCGAGCTACGAGAGTTCCGTGTTAGTGTCGTCCTTTATGGGCATGCGGTCCATGGGCCACGCGGATCGCGAAGTCGGGGACGATGCCGGAGTAGCTACCCTCGATGCGGGAATACCTCATGCGGGCCGATGAGATTGGCCTACGCGAGTCGCGGAGTTCCAGTGGTACATTGATATCGCGGGCAAGTGGCGGCTTTGATCATGTGACGGTCTAGACAGATCTTATGATACGCTCATGACCTTGTTGGTACTGTGGTTTTTAGTAGTCGGCTATGCCTTCGCATTTACCCCGCAGAGCTTTATTATGACACAGTGGGACCCGTGTTCATGTGTTCCTTGGTGCTTTTATATCATAGATCACGGCAGTGAGGAAGGTATTCCACGCATGATTGATGTTGTGGGCCCGAGACCCATTGTTATACTTGAGTGATGACTTGAGGGCGTGAGTCCCCGACTTAACATGCCCGCTTTGTTGTAAATCGTAGTTTGGTTATCATACATGTCTCCCGCTTTATATGATCGCTATGATTTCATTTACAGATGTATTTTGAGTTTCACATACTCTGCACTCAGATCGACCTCCTTCGGGCCGCGTTCATGCCGCAGTTGAGGTACACCGCCGTTGATCCTAGCTCTCGTGGTCACGATTTGCTTGGGAAGCTCCGCTTCTCCGAGGCTTATCGATGGTATAGTCCTCGCCGCCGTAAGTATTTACATTCGTGGGTTTGGGCCCCGCCCCGCCATTGTTGTCGTATCATTCTTAGAGGTCCGTAGTAATCTTGTGGGCGTGGTTTGTAAAAAGGATTAAACTGCTCATGTTGAAAAAGTTGCTATTTATATATATACCAAGGTAACCGCTTTTGGTTAGCTGTCTTCTTATTTCACCGTCTTATTACATCGTTTCATGTATTGTCTTTATGTTCCGCTGATTACTCGATGTATGTCTACTTGGGTGCCCGGTAAGGCACTACCACGGCTCGAACCGGTCGTGACAAAAGTGGTATCGTGAGCGCTTAATCCTCGGAAAGTGTCTACTGCATCAGATTCAAGAGTCTTGATTATCGGTGTGTTGTGCACCACACCAATAATCGTGAGGCTATAGGGTATTTAGGATTGGTTTCTATTCTTCTCACTCAAATCGTGCCTTAGAGCCGTGTTGTAAGTTGGACCCTCCGACGATTTCTTTCCTTACCGCTATGCCTCCGCGTAGGCAACCCGCCCAGGAGGGCAAGGCACCGGAGGAGCCGCGAGTAGAGTTCAGGGTGGCGAGGCACAGCCCAATCATTACCTAGGGTAGTGCTTCATTCGGGAGTTTTGCACGCCACTAGCCCCAAGCAGAGTTTGGCACGGCAGCGGTTCCCATCGCGCCATGATATTTGAACCTTCGCCCACGCATCGAACAGTGAATATAGAGTGCAAAGAAGACGACCCTGTTACTAGCTATAGATTTGGCTACCAGAGAGTATACCGATGTACCGCGAGTCTTGAGGACTATCTAAAAGAGGGTTGTGCAAGAGTAATTCTTCAGTTGGGCTTGAGCATGGCCTCGTATGCGCTTATGCGCAGCAGCCGAGAAGCGTAGATCGACGTTAACGGGCGACAGCAGAAGAGGGCCAGAGCACCAGGGTCCTTTGGTAACTTTCGAGGCAAGTCGCCTCACCGGCAGATTTGATATGCACCTCCGCCAGTTCAGAGTGGTCTTCCACGGATATCAGGACGTTCGGAGTATGCAGGAGTTGGTCGTAACTCTGTGGCTTCCGGTCACACATGCACGCCATCCCGGAATGTCGTCTTCTAGTTGGGTACTTGTTGTACTGCGCCGCCGTGGCCATGTGTCGAGAGAGTGTCCTTGTAGGAGGACTTAGCCTTCGGATTGGTGGGTAGTTCGTCATCTTCCTTAGCTATGCGCCTACGGCAGTTTGATTTGAACGACTAAGGAGCAAGAAGAGATATAGATATATCTTTAACCCTCAGAGATCAAGATGTGATAAGGTGAGTATACCTTAAGTGCTATGTTCGATAATGTGTGTTAGTCGTGATTAGATCATGGTTGTTTAACCGAGTAAGATTTTGGGGATAGAGAAGGTGTGAGCCTTAGAGCTACGTAGAGACCTTAGAGGTGAGGCCATCTCGAGAAAAGGTGTAGTGTTATGTTTGACCCTTATCGGAAGTGCATAGTGCACGTGAGTTATGTTTGGGATAGGTCCCTAGTAGTGTGGAATGAAATGGGTAGTTGAGCTAAGAAGACCGCTAGGTTTTCGAAACGTGATTTGTGAGATTGTTCGAATCGGGAGCTAGTATTGTGCGCGTTGCGGGTCGGGTTGAGCCACGCCGCGGGTCAACCCGCGCATGTTTGTGGTGGGTCAGGTTGTGGTGGTCCCGCCTTGTGTTAGGGTTGTGAGGTGTTAGGCCCAAGTTTAGTTAACCAACAGACGCGTTCGTGGATGCGTTCGACCATGGTCGCCAACGGGGCAGCCCATCGTGTCTTTCACCAGATCCGTTGCTCGGCAGTTGATGTTAGGTCGAAGGTTGAAAGGCCGCACGGTGCCTACCTTCACCTTATGTCGATGTGGAGCCCGTGGGCTGTTGTTGTTTCGGAAGTTTTGCCAAGCATGTGTTAAGAACTCGGTGAGTCTCAGACCGCATTCGCCTCGCCGTTGTTTGGATTTCGAGGATAGTTGTGGGATTGTTGTCTCTGTGGAGGTAGTGTTTAAGCTACCATTTCGTGTTCGGATGTCGCCTTTTGAGGCCTTGTAGGGCGGATGTGTAAGTTGCCACCGAGTGGTTCGATGTTGGTGGTTCGCATACCGTTCAGCTTGTTCCAGCAGATCGTGGATAGTGGAAGCTTGTCTAGAAGAAGTTACGGCGGCTCAGGAAATCGTGCGGATGATCGGCGACGACGCTTAGAGTTCGTGTCGACGGTCGGTCTTCTTGAAAGTACCACCCCGGATTGGGTGTGACGAGCTTTGGAAGACAGAGGGAACTTAGCCCGAGTTACTTTGGGCCTTTGGGTCCATGTGAAGAATAGGCCAGGTTTCCTATGTGTTAGCTTTTGCCGTCCGACTTAGGAGGCAGTATGTCCGGTCTTTCGTATTGTTATGATCGGGAAAGTATCGAGATCCATCCGCAGTGTTCCCGTTAATGATGACCACGTTAGAGATAGTAACCCCGAGTTTAGGAAATCAAGCGATCGAAATGTGGTAAGAGTTCGAGTGTACGACCTCGGGGATCGCGTAGTCCGCACCATTTGTTGGGTCGCCGGAGTGACACTAGAACCTCGCGGCAAAGTGACAAAAGTGGTATCGGGAAGAAGCGAGCATGTATGGCGAGCATTGATGTGACCATTTCTTTTGTTTGGAAAAAGTGTGGAAGAAGTATATTTTAGACCCCGGAGAGGGGTGTTTGTGGTGATGATAGAGGTGATTCCTCGTGGACTTGGATGTAAGTATTTTGCGCAGTTGTTTCTGTGGCCATTGTGGCAGGATTGTTTCGTAAGTATGGTAGTGAAGACTATACTGGCGCACGTTGTTTTGAGACTTAGAAGGAACATTCGGGACGAATGTTTCGGCGAGGAGAATGTTATACCCCGTATTTCCAGAGTATGTACGTAAGGACGTACGTAGAAAATTTGAACTTGAGAATTAGGCTTGGCCGAAATTTATTTGTTCACAACACCCGATTAGAGTCGTTTTTCGACGAAACGTTTTCACAGCTTTCGTAGGGGAATTTCCGGCTATGTCATTTTTAATTTTTGCGGATTTTTCCGAGAGACGAAACATTTTGGACCAACAAGAGGGCGCCACTTGGCACCCTCTCATTGGTGGCGGTAGAGTGGACGAAATGGTGACTATTTTGTCAAGTAGTTGGTAGGATATTTTGTGTGTAGTTGGTTAAGGTGCACTTGGCAAGATCTTGGCCCTACACTTGCCTTGCACTTGGCAAGATCTTGCCATTGGTTGGCCTTTGCTAGACCTATAAATACCCCCTTGAAGACTAATTCATCCACAAATTGCCTAAGTCTTGAAAGCTTCTTCCTCCCCTTAGTGTAGTGTCTTGCCGAGAGCCCTCTTCCCCTCGTCGAGAGTTCCCCAGTGGGGTAGGCCGAGGTAGCCACCCCTCCTGGGTGCTAGCCGGGGTACCCCCAGCCTAGTTGCTTCAGATAATACCCCTCTCTTGGTAGAAATACTCAAAAGTATTGTTATAATGCCCAAATTACCTTAGCCGTATACCTTGTTGTATTCTAAGGTTATACCTATACGAAAATGCCTGAAATACTATTATACTCCGTCACTACAAAATCAAACCCTAAGGAAAATCTCCATGGTTTGTTGGAGTAGTATGTAGAAGTTGGTTAGAACTTCTAAGGGTTGTTTGGAGCGGGTTGAGCGCCATGAGTCGAGCTAAACGATTGCCCAGGATCGACTTTAACTAGGATAATTATGGGCTTATCGAGGTAATTATCTTGTCCTCTATTGTAATTGGAAATTACATATTGTTAGAATATATAGTTGAAGTATACTATATATAGTATCGAACGTAGTTATCGCAATGTCTTTTGACTTAAGCCCGAATAATACTTACAGAATGTCTTGCGACTTAAGCCCGAATTTAAAGAAGATACCGAATCGTAATTACATAGGTCAGACATGAGACTTGTGTAGTACCGCTGGGTAGAATTGTACCGTAGGTTAGACGATAACCCCCGTTGGCTTGGTAGCCACCTCGATAGAGGAGATTTACGCTGTCATGTGGGGAGGTGCCGAATTTTCGTAGAATGTTCTACGAGGATCTAAATGTTAATGCGCCTTGTGGCCTTATAGGTTGAAGTACTACGTGGCGCGATCTACTGGCTTAAGGAGTAGCCGACGGTTGGAAGTACTTGAGCGCTTTGCTATTAGTCGATACTGCCGCGAGGTATGTGAACCTCTTCCTATCTCTTCTAGCATGATATGTGAACTATGTAGTACGCAGAGACGCATACGTGCTAAATGTATTTGATTGGTTTAAAACATAAAGTGTTATAACAACTTTATGGGAAGTTGGTTATAACAACTTTTCGTTGGTAAGAAAATACTTGTGGTTTTTAAAAAGGTAAATCGATTTGAACTATAATCGCGTGTTATGTGTTAATAAAGAACTTGAAGTATTTCAAAAGATTTTTGAATCATTTGAAAGAAGAAGTAATACTTGATTTGTTTTGAAAACTTAAGAGTTATGCTAGCTTTATGGAAAGTTAGGTATAACGCCTTAAGAATGTTTTATCGATTTTGGAAATCGAATGTGTATCGACAAACCATCGCAGCGTTTATAAGAGGAAATGTTTTTAATAATTAAGTATTATTAAAACCAAGAGAAACTTCCATCTGCATAGAAGCTAAGATGAGACAAAATGATATTTCCTAGATCATGGTCAGTAATAAGATTGTTATAAACAAGAATATCCTACTCACATATAAGACTTATGTTTCTCGATAGTTTAAAGGAGAATTATATTCTTAAATGAATAAGACTATGAACTACGAAACCTTTCTAAAATGAGAAACTTGAACATTGGAAATTAGGCGAACTTGATCATTGGAAAAGAATGTTGCTACTTGATTTTACAAAAAGAAGTAATTGATTTACTTTAAAAGGATAGTTACTCTATTTTATACTACGGGTATTGTGTGACATTGTGAAAGTAACGTATCTTTTAAAGAGTTAATGTATGAAGTACTTTGGGGATAAAACCCCGAACTTGTTGGCATATAGTAGAAAGTACTTGTGTGTATAACTTGATTGTGTTGGTTTGTGATAGCCTGGTAATACTTTCTTGTTGATTGATAAGTAAACATGCTAGGATGCTACGTGTGTTAGTATCTTGTGATGTTGTGTAAGCGGGTTTCCTTTGTTGTGCTTATGTTGCTTAACGATAAGTCGTTGTGTTAGTATTTTACATCACTCATCTCTTGAGATGATTCCGGTTGTCGCCTCCACGCGGGTAGACTCAGCGGGTCGATGGACCTATGATTCGAGAATACCTCACGCAGTCCTGTGGCCTACGCGAGCTACGAGTTCCGTGTTAGCGCGCCCTTTATGGGCATGCGGTCCACGTGGGCTACGCGGATCGCGAAGTCGTGACGACGCCGGGAGTAGCTACCCTCGACGCGGGAATACCTCATGCGGGCCGATGAGATTGACCTATGCGGAGCTGCGGGAGTTCCAGGGTTAGACGCGTACATTGATACTGCGGGCAAGTGGCCATCTTTGATCATGTGACGGTCTAGACAGATCTTATGATACAGTTCATGACCTTGTTGGTACTGTGGGTTTTTAGTAGTCGTCTATGCCTTCGCATTTACCCCGCATGCTTTATTATGACACAGCGGACCCGTGTTCATGTGTGTTCCTTGGTGCTTTTATATCATAGATCACGGCAGTGAGGAAGGTATTCCACGCATGATTGATGTTGTGGGCCCGAGACCCATTGTTATACTTGAGTGATGACTTGAGGCGTGAGTCCGACTTGACATGCCCGCTTTGTCAGAAATCGTAGTTTGGTTATCATACATGTCTCCCGCTTTATATGATCGCTATGATTTCATTTACTGATGTATTTTCGCCACATACTCTGCACTGTCAGATCGACTCCTTCTGGGCCGCGTTCATGCCGCAGTTGAGGTACACCGCCGTTGATCCTAGCTCTCGTGGTCACGCCAATAGTTTGGGAAGCTCCGCTTCTCCGAGGCTTATCAGTGGTATAGTCCCCGTCCGTCGTAAGTATTTACATTCGTGGGTTTGGCGGGCCCCGCCCCGCCATTGTTGTCGTATCATTCTTAGAGGTCCGTAGTAATCACAAGTGTGGTTTGTAAAAAGGATTAAACTGCTCATGTTGAAAAAGTTGCTATTTATATATATACCGAAGGTAACCGCTTTTGGTTAGCCGTTTTCTTATTTCACCGCCTTATTACATCGTTTCATGTATTGTCTTTATGTTCACGATTACTGATGTATGTCTACTTGGGTGCCCGGTAGGCACGACCACGGCCCTAACCGGTCGTGACAAAAGTGGTATCGAGCGATTAATCCTCGGAAAGTGTCTACAGCATCAGATCCAAGAGTCTTGATTATCGGTGTGTTGTGCACCACACCAATAATCGTGAGGCTATAGGGTATTTAGGATTGGTTTCTATTCTTCTCACTCAAATCGTGCCTTAGAGCCGTGTTGTAAGTTGGACCTCCGACGTATTTCTTTCCTTACCGCTATGCCTCCGCGTAGGCAACCCGCCCAGTGAGGGCAAGGCGCGGCGAGGAGCCGCGAGTAGAGTTCAGAGGGTGGCGAGGGCACAGCCCAATCATTACCTAGGTAGTGCTTCATTCGGGAGTTTTGCGACGCCACTAGCCCCACAGAGTTTGGCACGGCAGCGCAGCTCCCACCGCGCCATGATATTTGAACCTTCGCCCACGATCGAACAGTGAATATAGAGTGCAAAGAAGACGACCCTGTTACTAGCTATAGATTTGGCTACCAGAGAGTATACCGATGTACCGCGAGTCTTGAGGACTATCTAAAAGAGGTCAGGCAAGAGTAATTCTTCAGTTGGGCTTGAGCATGGCCTGTGTACGGGCTTATGCGCAGCAGGCCGAGAAGCGTAGAGATCGACGGGTTAACGAAGGACAGCAGAAGAGGGCCAGAGCAGCAGGGTCCTTTGGTAACTTTCGAGGCAAGTCGCCTCACCGGCAGATTTGATATGCACCTCCGCCAGTTCAGAGTGGTCTTCCACGGATATCAGGACGTTCGAGTACGCAGAGTTGGTCGAACTCCGTGGCTTCCGCTCATTGCGATGCACGCCATCCCGGGAATGTCGCTTTCTAGTTGGTACTTGTTGTACTGCGCCGCCGTGGCCATGTGGTCGAGAGAGTGTCCTTGTAGGAGGACTTAGCCTTCGTGATTGGTGGGTAGTTCGTCATCTTCCTTAGCTATGCGCCTACGGGCAGGTTTTGATTTGAACGACTAAGGGAGTGAAGAAAGAGATATAGATATATCTTTAACCCTCTAGAGATCAGTATGTGTGATAAGGTGAGTATACCTTAAGTGCTATGTTCTGATAACAGTGTGTTAGTCGTGATTAGATCATGGTTGTTTAACCGAGTAAGATTTTGGGGGATAGAGAAGGTGTGAGCCTTAGAGCTTTTTGCGTAGAGACCTTAGAGGTGAGGCCATCTCGAGAAAAGGTGTAGTGTTATGTTTGACCCTTATCGGAAGTGCATAGTGCACGTGAGTTATGTTTGGGATAGTCCCTAGTAGTGTGGAATGAAATGGGGTAGTTGAGCTAAGAAGACCGCTAGGTTTTCGAAACGTGATTTGTGAGATTGTTCGAATCGGGAGCTAGTATTGTGCGCGCCGGGTCGGGTTGAGGCCACGCCGGGTCAACCCGCGGCATGTTTGGGTGGGTCAGCCGTGGTGGTCCCGCCTTGTGTTAGGGTGAGGGTGTTAGGCCCAAGTTTAGTTAACCAAAGACGCTGTCGTGGATGCGTTCGACCAAAGAGTCGCCAACGGGGCAGCCCATCGTGTCTTTCACCAGACCGCTGTTCGCGGTGATGTTAGGTCGTAAAGGTTGAAAGGTCGCACGGGTGCCTACCTTCACCTTATGTCGAACAGTGGAGCCCGTGGTAGGTCGTTGTTGTTTCGGAAGTTTTGCCAAGCATGTGTTAAGAACTCAGCAGTCTCAGACCGCATTCGCCTCGCCGTTTGGATTTCGTGATAGTTGTGGATTGTTGTCTCGTGGAGGTAGTGTTTAAGCTACCATTTCGTGTTCGGATGTCGCTTTTGAGGCCTTGTAGGGCGGATGTGTAAGTTGCCAATGAGTGGTTCGATGGCGTGGTTCGCATACTGGTTCAGCTTGTTCCAGCAGATCGTGGATAGTGAGAAGCTTGTCTAGAAGAAGTTCGCACTGCAGGAAATCGTATGATGATCGGCGACGACGCTTAGAGTTCGTGCCGACGGCCGGTCTTCAAAGTACCACCCCGGATTGGGTGACGAGCTTTGAAGACAGAGGAACTTAGCCCGAGTTACTTGGGCCTTTGGGTCCATGTGAAGAATAGGCCAGTTGCATGTGTTAGCTTTGCCGTCCGACTTAGAGGCGATGTCCGGCCTTTCGTATTGTTATGATCGGGAAAGTATCGGAGATCCATCCAGAGTGTTCCCAGTTAATGATGACCACGTTAGAGATAGTAACCCCGAGTTTAGGAAACTAAAGCAGTATCAGAAATGTGGTAAGAGTTCGAGTGTACGACAGCCTCAGGGATCGCATGTAGTCCGGTACCATTTGTTGGGTCGCCGGAGTGACACTAGAACCTCGCGGCAAAGTGACAAAAGTGGTATCGGGAAGAAGCGAGCATGTATGGCGAGCATTGATGTGACCATTTCTTTTGTTTGGAAAAAGTGTGGAAGAAGTATATTTTAGACCCTGAGAGGGTGTTTGGGGTGCTGGTAGAGGTGATTCCTCGTGGACTTGGATGTAAGTATTTTGCGCAGTTGTTTCTGTGGCCATTGTGGCAGGATTGTTTCGTAAGTATGGTAGTGAAGACTATACTGGCGCACGTTGTTTTGAGACTTAGAAGGAACATTCGGGACGAATGTTTCTAGGAGGGAGAATGTTATACCGTATTTCCAGTATGTACGTAAGGACGCACGAGAAAATTTGAACTTGAGAATTAGGCTCCGAAATTTATTTGTTCACAACACCCGATTAGAGTCGTTTTTCGACTAAACGCTTTCACACTTCGTAGGGAATTTCCGCTATGTCATTTTTAATTTTTGGATTTTTCCGAGAGACGAAACATTTTGGACCAACAAGAGGGCGCCACTTGGCACCCTCTCATCAGCGGTAGAGTGGACGAAATGGTGACTATTTTGTCAAGTAGTTGGTAGGATATTTTGTGTGTAGTTGGTTAAGGTGCACTTGGCAAGATCTCGCCCTACACTTGCCTTGCACTTGGCAAGATCTTGGCCATTGGTTGGCCTTTGCTAGACCTATAAATACCCCTTCAAGACTAATTCATCCACAAATTGCCTAAGTCTTCAAAGCTTCTTCCTCCCCTTAGTGTAGTGTCTTGGCCGAGAGCCCTCTTCCCCTCGGCCGAGAGTTCCCCCAGTGGTAGGCAGGTAGCCACCCCCTCCTTGGGGTGCTAGCCGTGGGTACCCCAGCCTAGTTACTTCGTATAATACCCCTCTCTTGGTAGAAATACTCTCAAAAGTATTGTTATAATGCCCAAATTACCTTAGCCAGATACCTTGTTGTATTCTAAGGTTATACCTATACGAAAATGCCTGTAAATACTATTATACTCACTACCACAAAATCGAAACCCTAAGGAAAATCTCCATGGTTTGTTGGAGTAGTATGTAGAAGTTGGTTAGAACTTCTAAGGGGTTTGGAGCGGGTTGAGCGCATGGAGTCGAGCTAAACGATTGCCCGTGATCGACTTTAACTAGGATAATTATGGGCTTATCGAGGTAATTATCTTGTCCTCTATTGTAATCGAAATTACATATTGTTAGAATATATAGTTGAAGTATACTATATATAGTATCGAACGTAGTTATCGGCAATGTCTTTTGACTTAAGCCCGATAATACTTACGGCAATGTTCGCGACTTAAGCCCAATTTAAAGAAGATACCGAATCGTAATTACATAGGTCAGACATTACAAGAGACTTGTGTAGTAGTACCGTGGGTAGAATTGTACTGCTAGGTTAGACGTATAACCCCTGGTTGGCTTAGTAGCCACCGATAGAGAGGAGATTTACGCCATGGGGAGAGTCACCGAATTTTCTCAGAGAATGTTCTACGAGGATCTAAATGTTAATAAGCCTTGTGGCCTTATAGGTTGAAGTACTACGTGTGCGCGATCTACTTGGCTTAGGAGTAGCCGACGGTTGGAAGTACTTGAGCGTTTGCTATTAGTCGATACTGGTCGCGAGGTATGTGAACCTCTTCCTATCTCTTCTAGCATGATATGTGTGAACTATGTAGTACGCAGAGACATACGTGCTAAATGTATTTGATTGGTTTAAAACATAAAGTGTTATAACTTTATGGGAAGTTGGTTATAATGACTTTTCGTTGGTAAGAAAATACTTGTGGTTTTTAAAAAGGTAATCGATTTGAACTATAATCGCGTGTTATGTGTTAATAAAGAACTTGAAGTATTTCAAAAGATTTTTGAATCATTTCGAAAGGTTAAGTAATACTTGATTTGTTTTGAAAACTTAAGAGTTATGCTAGCTTTATGGAAAGTTAGGTATAACGCCTTAAGAATGTTTTACGATTTTGGAAATCAGAATGTGTATCGACAAACCATCGCGGCTTTATAAGAGGAAATGTTTTTAATAATTAAGTATTATTAAAACCGAGAAACTTCCATCCGCATAGAAGCTAAGATGAGACAAAATGATATTTCCTAGATCATGGTCAGTAATAAGATTGTTATAAACAAGAATATCCTACTCACATATAAGACTTATGTTTCTCAGATAGTTTAAAGGAGAATTATATTCTTAAATGAATAAGACTATGAACTACGAAACCTTTCTAAAATGAGAAACTTGAACATTGGAAATTAGGCGAACTTGATCATTGGAAAAGAATGTTGCTACTTGATTTTACAAAAAGAAGTAATTGATTTACTTTAAAAGGATAGTTACTCTATTTTATACTACGGGTATTGTGTGACATTGTGAAAGTAACGATCTTTTAAAGAGTTAATGTATGAAGTACTTTGGGGATAAAACCCGAACTTGTTGGCATATAGTAGAAAGTACTTGTGTGTATAACTTGATTGTGTTGGTTTGTGATAGCCCGTAATACTTTCTTGTTGATTGATAAGTAAACATGCTAGGATGCTACGTGTGTTAGTATCTTGTGATGTTGTGTAAAGCGGGTTTCCTTTGTTGTGCTTATGTTGCTTAACGATAAGTCATTGTGTTAGTATTTTACATCACTCATCTCTTGAGATGATTCCGGGTTAAGTCGCCTCCGACGCGGTAGACTCAGCGGTCGATGGACCTATGATTCGAGAATACCTCACGCAGTCCTGTGGGCCTACGCGAGCTACGAGTTCCGTGTTAGTGTGCGCCTTTACGGGCACGCGTCCATGTGGCTACGCGATCGCGAAGTCCGTGACGACGCCGGAGTAGCTACCCTCGATGCGGGAATACCTCACGCGGCCGACGAGATTGGCCTACGCGGAGTCGCGGAGTTCCAGTGGTTAGACGCGCATACATTGATATCGCGGGCAAGGGCCGCCTTTGATCATGTGACGGTCTAGACAGATCTTATGATACGCTTCATGACCTTGTTGGTACCGTGGGTTTTTAGTAGTCGCCTATGCCTTCGCATTTACCCCGCATGCGCTTATTATGACACAGTGGACTCGTGTTCATGTGTGTTCCTCGGTGCTTTTATATCATAGATCGCGGCAATGGAAGGTATTCCACGCATGATTGATGTTGTGGGCCCGAGACCCATTGTTATACTTGAGTGATGACTGAGGGCGTGAGTCCCCGACTTGACATGACCGCTTTGTTGTAAATCGTAGTTTGGTTATCATACATGTCTCCCGCTTATATGATCGCTATGATTTCATTTACGATGTATTTTCGCCACATACTCTGCACCCAGATCGACCTCCTTCGGGCCGCTCATGCCGCAGTTGAGGTACACCGCCGTTGATCCTAGCTCGTGGTCACGCTTTCGTTGGGAAGCTCCGCTTCTCCGAGGCTTATCGGTGGTATAGTCCCCGCCGCCGTAAGTATTTACATTCGTGGGTTTGCGGGCCCCGCCCCGCCATTGTTGTCGATCATTCTTAGAGGTCTGTAGTAATCGCTGCGGTGGTTTGTAAAAGGATTAAACTGCTCATGTTGAAAAAGTTGCTATTTATATATATACCAAGGTAACCGCTTTTGGTTAGCCTGTCTTCTTATTTCACCGTCTTATTACACCGGTTTCATGTATTGTCTTTATGTTCCGTGATTACTCGATGTATGTCTACTTGGGTGCCCGGTAAGGCACTACCACGCCCGAACCGGTCGTGACACTACTACCGCCTCCCGCCTCTAATATCGCCGCGTGGCCGAGCTCGCCGATCCGCCTACTACCTCGTGCATAGTCCGTGCTCCGAGTCCCGTAACCTCTCACAGACCACTAGCGCCTCGCGCCGCTTTGCCCTTCGGGCCCCGTCGCCTCCGTGAGGCATAATCGTACATAAGAAGGGGTCGAGAGGATTCAACCTACTAGACAGCCTTTCATCGCACGATCTCAAAGAGAGAAGAATGGAAACCAATCCTAAATGTCCCGCAACCTCCCGATTATAGATGTGGTGCATAACACATCGATAATCAAGACTTACTAGACACTGGCCTCAGACACTTTCCGAGGACTAACTGCTTTGATACCACTTTTGTCACGACCCGACCCCGGGCCCGCGACTGGTGCCCTACCTGGGCACCCTTACAGGTATACATCAGAGAAAATCAGCGGAACATACATGAAACTTATAAAATAAAACAAAAGAAGTAAAACAACAGGTTAGCCGATAGGGCTACCTTCCTGGACATATATATACAACCGAAACAGTTGCCTCCTTTCCTTTTGTTATACCCCGTATTTCTAGAGTATGTACGTAAGGGCATACGTACAAAAGTTTAGCCTTAAGATAGGCACTATGGACGAAATTGGTGCACAACCCACGAAACAAATTGTTTTCCGACGAAACGTTTTCCAAACTTTGCGTAGGGAAAATTCCGGCTATGTCATTTATTATTTTTGCGGATTTTTCCGAGAGATGAAATATTTTGGACCAATGAGAGGGTGACAAGTGTCACCCTCAAGTGGGCGGTACCTTGGACGATTCTTGGCAAGATTTTGTGGCCTAAAACTTGGGTCAATGTTTGTGAGGGATTTGTGGAGTAGGATAGGGTGCACTTGTGCAAATCTCCACCATACACTTGCCTACCACTTGGCTTCATCTTGGCCCTTGAAAGCCCTATAAATACCCCCATTGAGTTGATGAATTCTTCATCCACAAATCAACTTTCCAAGTATAAAAATCCCTCCCTCCCTTTGTGTAGTTCTCGCCCAAGCCTCCCCCTCCCCCTTGAGAAGGCCTTGGCCGAAACCACCCCCTCCCCCTTTGTAGTGTCCTAGCCGAGACACACCCCCCTTCCCTTGGAAATTGCTCTCGTCCAAACATACCCCCCCTATTGGTAGAAATACTCTCCAAGTATTGTTACTATCCCCAAAAATACCTTAGCCAATCCCTTGTAATATTTCCAAAGTTACCTTTATACTTAGAGTCCGGAAAATACTACTATACTTCCTTTAGCCACTAAACGAAACCCTAGGAGAAACTTCATTGTTGGTTGAAGTTGTAAGTAGAAGTTGTGTAGAAACTTCTAAGGGTTTCTTGGAGCGGATTGGAGCGCCCAGAGTAGGAGCTAAACGTTGCTCAGGATCGACATTAGACTTGGATAATTTTGGGCTTATCGAGGTTGAAGTACTGCGAGTAGCGTATTTGTCACGACCCGATCCCGGGCCAGTGACTGGTGCCTTACCCCGGGCACCCTAGTGATACAACATCAGATAAAACCAGCGGAAAATAAAACATAAACATGAAACAAGATATATGATCATAAACAAAGCAACCAAAAACAGCTTTTCTCAGATATATATATAAAACCCAACAGCTTTAATCTCTTTACAACCCCGCCACAACAAGATTACATGCACTTTAAGATTTACAACAACCATGACGGACAGTGGCCCCGCCATACCCCGAATGTACAAGAACCTACAACTCGTGGAACACATACCAAAGAATAAGCCTCCGGAGAAACGGAGCTTCCCAATACGCTGAACTGTGATCCTATGAGCGAGGATCCACTACCGATGTACTCCTACATGCGGCATGAACGCAGCCCCCCGAAGGAGGTCAGTACAACAGGTACCAAGTATGTGAAACTGTAAAATACTGCAAATGAAATCATACTAGTCTAAATAAAGCAGGAGACATGTATGATAACCAAACTACGCTCACCATAAAAGCATCATGTCCAGCCGTGGACTCACGCCTCAAGTCGCCACTCAAATATAACTATGGGTCTCACGCCACAACATCAATCATGTTCAGATCATGACCGCATGCCGGAATTCTCAGACGGCAGACATGTCCATGATGCAACAATAATAATAATGCCCCATGGCCACATGCCGGAATTCGCAGACGGTAGACACGCCCACGTGACATTAACAATAATAATACTGAGTGATTAACCCCGACGCATGTCCACACGCCCCCGAAATTCTGAATCGTTGTAGACATGTCCATGTAACAGAAATAACAATATATCAGGTAATCAACCCTGCCGCATGGCCACATGCCCCGAATTCCAGACGGCAGACATGTCCATGTGACATCAACAACAATATACCGCACAACCAAAGCTATCACAAACAAGCTCAAGCAAATTACCATACTTCTAGACTTTTATAAAAAGATCCACTCCTTCCCAAGAAGTCACCTGATATCAACACTTGCACAACAAAGGCTATCACAACAAGCATAGGCGAGTTACACAACAACTCAAGGTACTTCCATTTCGTATCAAAGTCCGGTTTAACCCTAAAGTACTACGACATTAACTCTTTTAAAGTGGTCCGCTTTAACAAAAGTCACATAATGCCCGTAGCATAAAATAGAGTGACTATCTTTTTTAGGTAAACCAAAATACTTCCCTTTGTAAAATCAAGTAACAACATTATTTTTCAAACGTTCAAGTTTGCCTAATTTCAAATGCTCAAGTTTCTCATTTTAGAAAGGTTTCATAACTCATAGTCTTAATCTCTTTTAAAACAATTGAGTAACATATGTCTTGTACGTGAGCCGTTTATTCTTGTTTACAACAATCTTGTTACAGCAGCCATGATCTAGGAAATGTAATACAATTTTGTCTTATCTTAGCTTCTATGCAGATGGAGGTTTCTACTGGTTTTAATAACAATTTGTCAATACATTTTCCTTTATTAGCGCTGCTGTGGTTTGTTCGACACTTATTCTCATTTCCAAAATCAATAAAACATTATTCTTTTTAAAACCAAGTACTCATTACTCGCGAATGAGGTTTCACAACACTTTTAACAAAATGTTAATTACCAAGTAAAACAAGTTAAGTCTCTTATCTTTCAAGATCAAGTCTCTTAACTTCTACAATCAATAAACCAATCTTACCTACATGTAGTCGTTATAACTAACTTCCCATAAAGCTATTATAACACCCATGTTTTAAACCAACCAACTCATTTAGCACATACGACGTCTACCGCACTACATAGTTTACAAAGCATCATGCTAGAAGGATAGGAAGAGGTTCACATACCTCGCGACGATTATCGACAATAAGCAAAACGCCCACAAGATCAGAACGGCTAGCCTTTTCCACTCTTCAAGTAGAATACGCTACTTGTAGTACTTCCACCTATAAGGCCACAAACGCCTATTAACTTCTAACCGCACGCCCATATTCTACGTAAAATTCGGCAAAGACTCTCCCCGCAACAACAGAAATCTCCTCCTCTATCGAGGCCGGCTACCAAGCCAACTGGTGGGGTTTATACGTCTAACCTGACGATACAATTTCTACTATACAAGAATACCACAAGTCTACCGTCATACACCCTATGTAATTACTGATTCTCTTCTTTATATTCAGCTTAAGTCAAAAGACATTGCCGCAAAGCTATGTTGATTCTATATATAGTATACTTCAACTATATAATCCTTCGTCATGTAATTTCCAATTACAATAAGGGGACAAGAATATTTACCTCGATAAGCCCAAAATTATCCAAGTTATAATGTCGGTCCTGAGCAAGGTTTAGCTCCTACTCCGTGCGCTCCAAACAACCCTTAGAAGTTCTAACCAACTTCTACTTACATACTTCAACCAACTGAAGATTTCCTTAGTGGTTTTGGTTTGAGACTAAAAGGACAAAAGGTAGTATTTCCTGCTCTACGATAGAGGTAACTTTTGGATTACTACATGGTAAAGGCTTTTGTATTTTGGGAATTATAACAATCCTTGTAGGATTATTTCAATACCACAAAAAGTGGGGTATATAATCCTAAACAAATAGGCTAGTGGGTATACCCTCGCCAACCCCACCTGGGTACTCTCGGCCAAGGGGTGGAGGGCTCTCGCTGGGCCTCACCATGGGGGAGAGGAGGCTAGGACGAGACAACCGCACAAAGTGGAAGCTCTCAAGACTTAGAGATTTAGGATGAATAAGTCTTCAGCGGGAGGTATTTATAAAGCCAAGCAAAGGCCAACCAACGGCCAAGATCATGCCAAGTTCACAGCAAGTGTAGGCCAAGATGTGCCCAAGTGCCCCTAGTCCCTACTCCTTAAAACCCTCACAAATATCTACACAAAATATCCTACCAACTTGCCCTCCAAAATCGTCCAAAAGCCGCCCCACCTTCACCAACTTGAGGGTGACAAATTTCGCCCTCTCGTTGGTCCAAAACATTTCGCCTCTAAAAATCCGCAAAAATACTAAATGACATAGCCAAATTTTCCTTCGCAAAGTTTGTAAAACGCTTTCGTAAAAACGCTCTAACGGGTGTCAGGCACAAACATATTTCGCCAAGGTGCCACGTGGGTGACACGTGTCGCCCCCCGATTCGTCCAAAATATTTCGTCTTCCGAAAATATCCAAAATCCCGGAAATCTCAAAAACAAAGCGGGCTCCACAAAACCGTAAATTTCTCCTGTGGGCCCCACGTGACCATTTCCGAAAAATAAAATCCCAAAATTCTAATATAATCTATGAAGTCCAAATACCAAATCTGGGAATCCAATTCCCATTAACGAACCTTTTTCTTCATAAAAACCGGAAACTTTTCCGTCGAAAACTCACATCTTTCTTTCTTTTCAAAATTTCTGCCGTACTCTCGTACGTACGCCCTCACTTACATACCCTGCAACTACGGGGTATAACATTCTCCCCTCCTTAGAAACATTCGTCCCGAATGTTCCTTCTAAGTCTCAAACAAACACGCGCCAGTATAGCCTTCACTATTATAATTACGAGAACAAACCTGTCACACCTGGTCACAGAAACACCCGCGCAAAATACTTACATCCACGTCTACGAGGAACCACCTCTAACATCACCACAAAACACCTCTCTCCGGGGTCTAGAATATACTTCCTTCGCACCTTCTCTTTACAAAAGAAATGATCACATCTATGCTTGCCATACATGCTCGCTTCTTCCCGATACCCCTTTTGTCACTTTGCCGCGTGGTTCTAGTGTCACTCCGTCGACCCAAAAAATGGTACCGGACTGCATGCGATCCTCGAGGATGTCGTATCTTTCTTGTACACTCGAACTCTTTCTCATAACCTACCACATTTTTGTTATCGTCAGCTTCCAAATCTCGGTTATTATCTCCAACTTGGTCATCATTAACTGGGAACACTCTGGATGGATCTCCGATTTCCTTCTCGAATATAACACGAAAGACTGGACGCACTGCCTCCTAAGTCGGACGGCAAATGCTAACATATAGGCAACCTGACCTATCCCTCACATGAAAAAAAAACCCAAAGTAACTCGGGCTAAGCTTCCTTTGTTTTTCCAAAACTCGACACACCCTATCCGGGGTGGTACCTTTAAGAAGACCGACCACAACTCGAACTCTAAGCGTGCCGCCGATAATCCGCACGATTTCTCCGAGCCGCCAAAAACCTCTTCTAGATAAGCTTCACCCTATCCACACCGCTGGAACAAGCTCAACTAACTATCCAACCTTGCCACCATCAAACCAAACGACCGGCAACTTACACTTCCGCCCCTACAAGGCTTCATAAGGCGACATCCGAACACTGAAATGGTAGCTTAAACACTCCCTCCATAGGAGACAACAATCCCCACAACTACCCCTGAAATCCACACACTGGCCCGAGGGCGAATGCGATTCTGAGACTCACCTGAGTTCTTAACCCTGTTTGGTAAAACTTTTAGGAAACGAACATAGCCACAACCTGGGCTTCACTGTCTGTCATAAGGTGAAGGTAGGCACCCCGTGCAGCCTTACAACCTTCTCGATAAAACAACATCGCCAATAAACGGTCCCCGATCAAAAACACGATGGGCTGCCCCATCGCCCAACTCATCGGTTGAACGATCCACAAACTCGCACTTGGTTAACTAAACTTGGGCCTAACACCTCGTGATTCTACCTCGGCGGGACCACCACAAACAGACCACCACCATACAAAGCCACGGTTGACCCGCAACGTGGCCTCAACCCGACCCTAACGCCGCTAAATACTAGCTCCCGATCCGAACAATCTCACTAATCACGTTTAAAACCTAGTGGTCTTCTTAGCTCAACTACCCTCTTTCATTCCACACTACTCAGGGACTTATCACACAATATATCTCACGTGCACTATGTACTCCGATAAGGATTAAACATAACATTACACCTTTACTCGAGATGGCCTTACCTCTAAGGTCTCTACGTATAAAACTCTAAGGCTCACACCTTCTCTATCCCCCAAATCTTACTTGGTTAACTAACCAAGATTTCTAATCACCGTATACACAATGCTATCAGAATGTAACACTTAAGGTATACTCTCTGGTAGCCAAATCCATAGCTAGTAATGTGGTCGCTTTGCAATCTATATTCTCTGCTCTGGCCGTGGAATCGAAGGTTCGAATATCATGGCCGCAGTAGGAACTGCCGCCGCCGTGCTAAACTCTGCTGGGGCTAGTGACGTCGCAGAACTCCCCGAATGAAGCACCACCCCAGGCGATGATTGGGCCTGTGCCTCGTAACCCTCTCAGACTAACTTGCGCCTCGCACGCTTTGCCTCCTGGGCCCGGTTTGCCCTACGCGGAGGCATAACGGTAAGGGAAGAAATACGTTAGAGGGTCCAACTTACAACACAGCTCTAAGGCACGATCTCAGAGTGAGAAGAATAGAAACCAATCCTACATATCCTATAGCCTCTCGACATTGTGGTGCACAACACACCGATAATCAAGACTCTAGCGGATACGTCTCAGAGACACTTTCCGAGGATTAATCGCTCGATACCACTTTTGTCACGACCGATCCGGCCCGTGATCGTGCCTTACCGGGCACCCTAGTGATACAACATCGAGAAAACCAATGGAAAATAAAACATAAACATGAAACAAGATATATGATCATAAACAAAGCAACCAAAAACAGCTTGCCTTTCAGATATATACATAAAACTCAACAGCTTTAATCCTTTTACAACCCCGCCACAACAAAGATTACTGCACTTCTAAGATTTACAACAACCATGACGGACAGTGGCCCCGCCATACCACGAATGTACAAGAACCTACAACTCAGTGGAACACATACCAAAGAATAAGCCTCCGAGAAACGAGCTTCCCAATACGCTGAACTGTGATCCTATGAGCGAGGATCCACTACCGATGTACTCCTACCTGCGGCATGAACGCAGCCCCCCGAAGGAGGTCAGTACAACAGGTACCAAGTATGTGAAACTGTAAAATACTGCAAATGAAATCATACTAGTCTAAATAAAGCAGGAGACATGTATGATAACCAAACTACAGTTCACCACATAAAAGCAGTCATGTCCAGTCAGGGACTCACGCCCTCAAGTCGGCACTCAAATATAACTATGGGTCTCACGCCCACAACATCAATCATGTTCGCATCATGGCCGCATGCCCCCGGAATTATGCATCGGTGTAGACATGTCCATGATGCAACAATAATAATAATGCCCCATGGCCACATGCCCCCGGAATCAGACGGTATAGACACGCCCACGTGACATTAACAACAATAATATCGGGTGATTAACCCCGCCGCACGGCCACACGCCCCGAATTCGTGACGGCAGAGACATGTCCATGTAACCACAATAACAATATATCGTAATCAACCCCGCCGCATGGCCACATGCCCCGATTGCAGATCGGTGTAGACATGTCCATGTGACATCAACAACAATATACCGCACAACCAGGCTATCACAAACAAGCTCAAGCAAATTACCATACTTCTAGACTTTTATAAAAAGATCCACTCCTTCCCAAGAAGTCACCTGATATCAACACTTGCACAACAAAGGCTATCACAACAAGCATAGGCGAGTTACACAACAACTCAAGGTACTTCCATTTCGTATCAAAGTCTGGGTTTTAACCCTAAAGTACTACGTACATTAACTCTTTTTAAAGTGTCCGTTTCTTTCACAAAAGTCACATAATGCCCGTAGCATAAAATAGAGTGACTATCTTTTTTAGGTAAACCAAAATACTTCCCTTTGTAAAATCAAGTAACAACATTATTTTTCAAACGTTCAAGTTTGCCTAATTTCAAATGCTCAAGTTTCTCATTTTAGAAAGGTTTCATAACTCATAGTCTTAATCTCTTTTAAAACAATTGAGTAACATATGTCTTGTACGTGAGCCGTTTATTCTAGTTTACAACAATCTTGTTACAGCAGCCATGATCTAGGAAATGTAATACAATTTTGTCTTATCTTAGCTTCTATGCAGATGGAGGTTTCTACTGGTTTTAATAACAATTTGTTAATACACTTTCCTTTATTAGCGCTGCTGTGGTTTGTTCGACACTTATTCTCATTTCCGAAATCAATAAAACATTATTCTTTTTAAAACCAAGTACTCATTACTCGCGAATGAGGTTTCACAACACTTTTAACAAAATGTTAATTACCAAGTAAAACAAGTTAAGTCTCTTATCTTTCAAGATCAAGTCTCTTAACTTCTACAATCAATAAACCAATCTTTTACCTACATAGAGTCGTTATAACTAACTTCCCATAAAGCTATTATAACACCCTATGTTTTAAACCAACCAACTCATTTAGCACATGTACGTCTACCGTACTACATAGTTTACAAAGCATCATGCTAGAAGGATAGGAAGAGGTTCACATACCTCGCGACGATTATCGACATTAAGCAAAACGCCCACAAGATCAGAATCTGGCTAGCCTTTTCCACTCTTCAAGTAGAATACGCTACTTGTAGTACTTCCACCTATAAGGCCACAAACGCCTATTAACTTCTAACCGCACGCCCATATTCTACGTAAAATTCGCAAAGACCTCCCCGCAACAACAGAAATCTCCTCTCTATCGAGGCCGGCTACCAAGCCAACTGGGGGGTTTATACGCCTAACCGACGATACAATTTCTACTATACAAGAATACCACAAGTCTACCACATACACCCTATGTAATTACAGCTCTTCTCTTTATATTCGTGCATAAGTCAAAAGACATTGCCGCAAAGCTATGTTGATTCTATATATAGTATACTTCAACTATATAATCCTACAACATGTAATTTCCAATTACAATAAGTGGACAAGAATATTTACCTCGATAAGCCCAAAATTATCCAAGTTATAATGTCGGTCCCGAAAGGTTTAGCTCCTACTCCGGCGCTCCAAACAACCCTTAGAAGTTCTAACCAACTTCTACTTAAATACTTCAACCAACTATGAAGATTTCCTTGGTTTCGGTTTGAGACTAAAAGGACAAAAGGTAGTATTTCCTGCTCTACGATAGAGGTAACTTTTGGAATACTACAAGGTAAAGGCTAAGGTATTTTGGGCATTAGAACAATACTGGGAGGAGTATTGCAATACCACAAAACGGGGGGTATATAATACGACACAACTAGGCTAGGGGGTGTATACCCTTCCGCTAACCCCACTGTGGGGGGTACTCGGCCAAGGGGAGGGCTCGCCAAGGGGCCTCACCACGGGGGGAGGGGGAGGCTAGGATGAGACAACCACACAAAGGGGGGGAAGCTCTCAAGACTTAGAGATTTAGGATGAATAAGTCTTCAAAGTGGAGGGTATTTATAGCCAAGAAAAGGCCAACCAATGGCCAAGATCATGCCAAGTGCAAGGCAAGTGTAGGCCAAGATGTGCCCAAGTGCCCCTAGTCCCTACTCCTTAAAACCTCACAAATATCTACACAAAATATCCTACCAACTTGCCCTCCAAAATCGTCCAAAAGCCGCCCCACCTTCACCAACTTGAGGGTGACAAATGTCGCCCTCTCGTTGGTCCAAAACATTTCGTCTCTCGGAAAAAATCCGCAAAAATACTAAATGACATAGCCGGAATTTTCCCTTCGCAAAGTTTGTAAAACGTTTCAAAAAACGGCTTAATCGTGTCAGGCACAAACATATTTCGCTGAGCACATGGGGTGACACGTGTCGCCCGATTCGCCCAAAATATTTCGCCTTACGAAAATATCCAAAATCCCGAAATCTCAAAACAAAGCGGGCTCCACAAACCGTAGAATTTCTCCCGTGGGCCCCACGTGACCATTTCCAAAAATAAAATCCCAAAATTCTAATATAATCTATGAAGTCCAAATACCAAACTGGGAATCCAATTCCCATTAACGAACCTTTTCTTCATAAAACCTAAACTTTTCCGTTTAAAAACTCACATCTTTCTTTCTTTTCAAAATTTCTGCCGTACTCTCGTACGTACGCCCTCACTTACATACCCTGCAACTACGGGGTATAACAGTATTCTACTCGAAGGGTGGAAAAGGCTAGCCGGGTTATAGCGGTGGAGCGTTTTGCTAATAGTCGATAATCATCGCGAGGTATGTGATTCTTCCTATCCTCTTGAGCATGATATTTTAAAAGAATATATATAGTACGGTAGACGTACGTGTGTTAACTGAACGTGGTTTTACTCCGATGTCTTTTGACTTGAGTTTTAATAATAAGAATCTTGAAGTATTTCAAAAGAATTAAGAAACCTTTTTGAAAGAAGAGTAATACTTGGTTTTAAAAGCTTAAGAGTTATACTAGCTTTATGGGAAGTTAGGTATAACGACTTAAGAGAGATAAAAAAAATGGTTTATTGTTTTTAAAAAGTTAAGAGACTTGATCTTAAAAGATAAGAGACTTGACTTAATTGAATTGATATGAATTTTGTTAAAAAGTGTGAAACCTCATTCGTGAGTAATGAGTACTTGGTTTCTAAAAGGAATAATGTTTTACTGATTTTGGAAATCAGAATAAGTATCGAACAAACCACAGCAGCGCTGATAAAGGGAAATGTATTGACTAATAAGTATTATTAAAACCAGTAGAAACCTCCATCTGCATAGAAGCTAAGATGAGACAAAATGATATTACATTTCCTAGATCATGGCTGCTTTAATAAGATTGTTATAAACAAGAATAACCTACTCACACATAAGGCATACAGTACTCAATTGTTTTAAAAGATAATTATGTTATTAAGTGATTAAGACTATGAACTACGAAACCCTTCGAAAATGAGAAACTTGAGTATTTGAAATTAGGCAAACTTGAACTTTCGGAAAAAGAATGTTGTTACTTGACTTTAAGAAGGAAAGTGTTTTGGTTTAAAAAGAAGGGCATAATATTGCCTTAGTTGATTTTAAAAGGAAAACATGGTATTATCTTAATCTGTCTTAAAAGAGCGTTTAAATGTTATGACCTCACGACACCGCGTTCATGGGATGAACCGAGAATGTATTCCACCTGATTTGATACCGCGTCCATGAGATGGACCGGGAATGTATTTCACTCGACACCGCGTTCATGGGATGAACCGGGAATGTATTCCACACGACACCGCGTTCATGGGATGAACCGGGAATGTATTTCACACGATACCGAGTCCATGAGATGGACCGGGAATGTATTTCATGCGACACCGCGTTCATGGGATGAACCGGGAATGTATACCACCTGATTTGATACCGAGTCCATGAGATGGACCGGGAATGTATTCCATACGATTTCACCTCGAGTCCATGAGATGGGCCGAGACATGTAACACGTATCACATGACTTATACCTAGACTGCCGGCAGTAAGGAAGGAGTTCCACGGGCATGAGGGATGACTTTGAGGGCGTGAGTCCCTGACTTGACATGACTACTTTTATGTCGTGAACTGTAGTTTTGTTATCATATATGTCTTCTGTTTTATATAGACTATTATGATTTCATTTTCAGATTTCCGCCACATACTTGGTAATTGCATCGACTCCTTCGGGGCCGCTCACGCCGCAGTAGAGGTACATCGCTGTTGATCCTCGCCATAGGATCACGCCAACAGATCGGGAAGCTCCGCTTTCTCCGAGGCTTATCTTTTGGTATGTTCCCGAGTTGTAGGTTCTCAGACATTCACGGGTATGGCGGCCCCGTCCCGTCATAGTTGTTGTTATATTCTTAGAGGTGCAGTAGTAATCGTTGCGCGCAGTTTGTAAAGGGATGTAAATCGTCGGATTCATGTTTTTATATATATGCCAAAGGCAACTTCTCTCGATAAACTGCTTTCACTTCATATTATATCATGTCTTGTTTTATATTCCACGATTACTCGATGTATGTCTACTGGGTGCGGGTAGGCACGACCACGCCCGAGTTCGGTCGTGACAAAAGTGGTATCGAGCGATTAATCCTTCTGAAAGTGTCTACGCACCGTGTCTAGTAGAGTCTTGATTATCGGTGTGTTGTGCACCACATCTATAATCAGGAGGTTGCAGGACATTTAGGATTGGTTTCCATTCTTCTCATTCTGAGATCGTGCCTTAGAGCTGTGTTATAAGTTGGACCCCTCCGACGTATTTCGTTTTTACCAGTTATGCCCCCGCGCAAGGCAACCCGGGCCCAAATGGGAAAGACAGCCGGGGGAGCTGCTAGTAGCATACAGAGGAGTACGGGGGCGCAGGCCCAGTCATTACCTGAGATAGTGCTTCAGACGGCGAGTTTTGCGACGCCGCCCAAAGAAGTTTACGCCGCAAAGCAGCCGCCGAGACCACAAGACTGAGCCTCCACCCCCACACCGGAGCAGAGGAGTTGGGGTACAAATAGATGGCCGCCATCGCCGTGATCGTGGCAGATACGAGGATAGGCCGACGCAGCAGCCTGGGCCAAAGAAGGCTCGTGGTTCACCCGAGATCGGACGGCTGAGGCTACGGACTTTCTCGAGTCAGAGCCCGCCAGAGTTCTACGGGTCGAGGCCTGAGGATGATCCGCATGAGTTCATTCGGCGCCATGCCGATCATGAGAGTGATCAAGGCTTCGGAGACCGAGTCAGTGGTCTTGGGTTCACATCGGCTGCGTGATACTGCAGTCGACTGGTTTGATTCGTGGGAGCTGTCCCGGGGAGAGTATGCACTTCCAGCCATTTGGGACGAGTTCTCAGGGGAATTTCTTGCACATATCTTGCCTCCACATATGAGAAGGGCTCGGGCCGACAAATTTTTGACGTTGAGGCAGACCGGGCGTACGGTTCGGGAGTACAATGTGGAGTTTGACTCATTAGCTCGGTACGTCCCCGCTTTGGTAGCTGACATAGAGGACAGAGTGCACCGCTACGTCACCGGGCTTGATGACTACTTGGCAGAGGCTTGTTCGGGTGTAGCTCTTCAGCCGGGAATGGACATTGCCCGCATGCAGGCTTATGAACTTGGATGTGAGGAGCGGAAGGGCCGACGGAATGACCGAGATCAGCAGAAGAGGGCCAGGACAGCAGGGTCCTTTGGTAACTTTCGAGGCGGACCGCCAAGAAGAAAGTTAGTTATGTACTCCGCCAAGACAGAGTGGTCCTCCGCGCCTTCAAGACGCTCGGTATTCGAGTTGGTCGAGCTGTGGCTTCGTTTACGGATGTACACGGGTTCTAGCCAGAAGGATTCATGTCCCCCTCAGTGTGCACGATGTGGCAGGCATCATCCCGGGGAATGTCATCTTTTATCGGTGCTTGTTTCACTGCGCGTCGAGGCCATGTGACGAGAGATCGTACAGATAGTAGGGTACAGCAAGATGACGCAGCCACCGGTCGATGGTAGGTTCATCGCCTTCATAACTATGCACTGGCAGTAAGTGCTTATGATTAGAGTGAAGCAGTAAATACAGGTATATCCTTAACCCTCTAGAGATTTGTATGCTTGATATGATGATCTCGTTAGTGTGTGCTATGTACGGATAGCATTGTGTTATTTGTGAGTAGAAAACATGGAAAGGATAAGTATGGGGACAGGGAAGGTATGAACCTTAGAGTTTTATACGTAGAGACCTTAGATGCGAGGCCATCTTGAGTAAAAGGTTTATGTTTATGTTGACCTTTACCGGAGTGGTATGAAATGAATGAGGGTAGTTGAGCTAAGAAGACCACTAGGTTTTCGTGACTCGATGGTGAGATTGTTCCGGATCAGGGAACAAGTGTTTTTGCGCAATAGCGGGTCGGGTTGAGGACCGATCGCGGGTCAACCCGCGGCCTGTATTGTGGTGGGGTCAGTTTGTGGTCCCGCCAGTGATAGGGTCACGAGGGTGTTAGGCCCAAGTTTAGTTAACCATCGACGAGTTCCGGACGCGTTCGACCAAGAGTCGACCGCTTTACTGGCAGGTTATGCGAGATGTTATATATCGGGAAGGTTGTAAGATCGCACGGTTCCTACTTTTACTATGGCAGCGGTGAGCCTGTGTTACGGCTATATCTTTTCTGGAGGTTTTACCAGGCAGGGTTAGGAACTCAGGTGAGTCTCAGTATAGCATTCGCCCTCGGGCCAGTGTTTGGATTTCAGGGGTAGCTGCAAGGATTGTTGCTTCCTGCTAAGGGAGTGTTTTATAACTACCATTTCAGTATTCGGATATCGCCTTATGAAGCCTTGTAGGGGCGGAAGTGTAAGTTGTCGGTCGATTGGTTCGATGTTGGCAAGGTTCATGTTATACCCCGTATTTCCAGAGTATGTACGTGAGGGCGTACGTACAAAAGTTTAAGCCTTAAAGTTAGGCAAGGGACGAAATTTGTGCACAACCCACGAAAAGAATTGTTTTCCGACGAAACGTTTTCCAAACTTTGCGAAGGGAAAATTACGGCTGCAACATTTATTATTTTTTGCGGATTTTTCCGAGAGATGAAATATTTTGGACCAACGGGAGGGTGACATGTGTCACCCTCAAAGTGGACGGCAAAGGGCTTGTGTTGGCACGTTTTTTGTGCTAAGACTTTGGTCAAGGTTAGGTAGGATATTTGTGTAGTAGTTGGATAAGGTACACATGGGTAAATCTCCACCCTCCACTTGCCCTCCACTTGTCTCAATCTTGGCCATTGAATGTCCTATAAATACCCCTCAAATGCAAGACTTATTCTTCATCCACAGATCATTTTCCAAGTCTAAAAACTCTCTCCCCCTTAAGTGTAGTTTTTGTCCAAGCTATCCCTCCCCCTTTGAGAAGCCTTGGCTGTAACCAACCCCCCCCCCCCCCCCTCTTGAGTTGTTCTCGTAAAATACCCCTTGGTAGAAAAGTATTCTCCAAGTATTGTTACTATTCCAAAATACCTTGGCCCAAATACCTTGTAGTATTCCAAGGTTACACCTATACTAAAAGCCCAGAAATACTATTATACTTCCCTTCAGTCACAAAAACGAAACCCTAAGGAAAATCTTCATAGCGGGTTGAAGTATTAAGAAGAAGTTGCGTAGAACTTCTAAGGGTTGTTTGGAGCGGGTTGGAGCATTCAGAATAGGAGCTAAACGTTGCTCAAGATCGACATTTAAACTTGGATAATTTTGGGCTTATCGAGGTAAATACTATTGTCCTTCTATTGTAATTGGAAATTACATACTGTAGTAGTTTAGAAATGAATATAAGATACATAGGAGGATATTACAGAAGATAATTAAACTGAAATCACATCAGAAGAATATTAAAGAAGAAGATTGAATCAGATTTACATAGGATCAGATTTAGAGACTTGTAGCTTAACGGGTAGGGAAGTGCTGCCCAATTTTCCGTAAAATAGAGAACCTACTGCTTAGAATATTCTACAGAGTAGTCTAGACGTTGATAGACGTATATGGCCTTTATAGGTTGAGAGTTATGCGAGTAGCATGTTCTACTTGAAAGGTGGACAAGGCTAGCCGGGTTATAACCATGGAGCATTTTGCTATTAGTCGATAATCGTCGCGAGGTATGTGATTCTTGCTATCCTCTTGAGCATGATATTTTAAAAGAATATATATAGTACGGTAGACGTACGTGTGTTAACTGAACGTGGTTTTACTGCGATGTCTTTTGACTTGAGTCTAAATAATAAGAATCTTGAAGTATTTCAAAAGAATTAAGGAACCTTTTTGAAAGAAGAGTAATGTTATACCCCGTATTTCCAGGGTATGTACGTGAGGGCGTACATATATAAATATGAGCCTTAAAAATTAGGCAAGAATGAAATTTTGTGCACAAGTACCGAAAGGAGTCGTTTTTCGACGAAACGTTTCCACAGCTTTCGTAGGGAAAATTCCGGCTATGTCATTAATAATTTTTGCGGATTTTTCCGAGAGACGAAACATTTTGGACCAACGGGAGGGTGACATGTCACCCTCACATTGGAAGGAAGTGGACGGCCAAAGGGGAAAAGTTGGCACGTTTTTTGTGCAAAAATTGTGGTCAAGGGTTAGGTAGGATATTTTGTGTAGTTGATGAGCAAGTGGGACCCACAAACACATGGCTTCATCTTGACCTTACACTTGCCTTACACTTGGATAGATCTTGGCCATTGGTTGGCCATTTCTTGACCTATAAATACCCCTCTAAGTTGATGAACTTATTCATCCAAAAATTGTCTAAGTCTTGAAAATCCCTCCCTCTCCCTCTTGTTGTTTTCGTCCACCACACCCCCTCCCCTTTGAGAGCTCTAGCCGAGAGCAACCCCCCCTAGCCTAGTTGTGCTAGTCGAAATACTACCCCCCTTGGTAGAAATGTATTCTACAAGTATTGTTATAATGCCCAAAATACTTTAGCCAAATACCTTGTAGTACTTTCCAAAGTACCCTTTATACGAAAAGCCCGGAAAATACTATTATACTTTCTTTAGCCACTAAACGAAACCCTAAGGAAAATCTTCATTGATAGTTGAAGTATATAAGTAGAAGTTGGTTAGAACTTCTAAGGGTTGTTTGGAGCGGATTGGAGCACTCGGAGTAGGAGCTAAGCGTTGCTCAGGAGCGACTTTAAACTCGGATAATTTTGGGCTCATCGAGGTAAATACTACTGTCCTTCTATTGTAATTGGAAATTACATACTATAGTAGTATTGAAATGAATATACGATTCATAGAAGAGATTTGAACTGTAATAAAAGGATATTACCGAAAGGATTGAACTGAAATCACTTCAGAAGAATATAAGTAGAAGTTAAACTGTACTTACGTAGGACTGTATATACAGTAGACTGATAACCTTTATTGGTTGAATGTTCTGCAAGTAGCATGGGCTACTTAGAAGGTGGACCAAAGCTAGCTGTTATAGCCGTGGAGCGCTTTTGCTTATAGTCGATAAATCGTCGCGAGGTATGTGATTCTTCCTATACTCGAGCATGATATTTTAAAAGGAAGATATATATAGTACGCAATGTCTTTTGACTTAAGCTCGAATAATATATAGTACGGTAGACGACGTGTGCTAATTGAACGTGAACGTGGTTGTACGCAATGTCTTTTGACTTAAGCCCGAATAATAAGAATTTTGAAGTATTTCAAAATTGTTAAGAAACCATTTTTGTTAAGAGTAACACTTGGTTTTAAAGGTTTTAAAAAAAGTTATACTAGCTTTATGGGGAGTTAGGTATAACGTCCTAAGAGAGGTAAAGAAGATGGTTTACTGATTTTAGAA
This sequence comes from Przewalskia tangutica, assembly GCA_029844215.1. Taxonomy (NCBI): domain Eukaryota; kingdom Viridiplantae; phylum Streptophyta; class Magnoliopsida; order Solanales; family Solanaceae; genus Przewalskia; species Przewalskia tangutica. The sequence goes on along the minus strand of CM056726.1, from coordinate 86,357,953 downwards.
GTTAAGAGACTTGATCTTATAAGATAAGAGACTTAACTTAAATGAATTAATATGGATTTTGTGTGAAACCTCATTCGTGAGTAATGAGTACTTGGTTTTTAAAAAGGAATAATGTTTTACTGATTTTAGAAATCAGAATGTGTATCGATAAACCACTGCAGTGTTAATAAAGGAAAATGTATTGAATAATTAAGTATTATTAAAACCAGTAGAAACCTCCATCTGCATAGAAGCTAAGATGAGACAAAATGATATTACATTTTCTAGATCATGGCTGCTTAATAAGATTGATTATGAACAAGATTAACCTGCTCTGAGCGAGAATAAACCAAGATATCATCAATGAACACTATCACAAACGTGTCCAAAAATGGTTTGAACACTCGGTTCATCAAATCCATGAATACCGCCGGAGCATTGGTCAACCCAAAAGACATGACCACGAACTCATAATGCCCGCACGGGTCCCGAATGCACCCTAGGGACATCCACCTCTCGACTCGCACTGATGATAGCCCGATCGCAGATCAATCTTGAGAAACATCTCGCACCGCAACCGGGTCGAACAAATCATCAATCCCGGGAAGGGGTATTCGTTTAATGGTCACCTTGTTCACCGCTCAGAATCAACACACATGCGCAGGCCCCGCCCTTCTTCTTCACGAACAATACCGGCGCTCCTGGGGAGAAACACTAGGCCTGATGAAGCCCTTCTCCAAAGAAATCTCTAAGCCGATCCTTCAACTCTCTCAACTCGGCAGCGCCATTCTCGTATGGCGAATGGAAATAGGCCGAGTGTCCGCAATATGTCAATACAAAACTCGATCTCCTCTCGGGAGGATACCCGAGGTCATCCGAAACACGCCTGGGAACTCACGACTATCGAATCGATCAAAATCTGGTACCGCAACTTCAGATCAAACACCCGAACGAGATGGTAGATATACCCTTCTCGCACTATCTTCCTAGCCTTGAGGTAGGAAATAAACCTACCCTCGCGATACCGTGCTCTCCCACTCAACAACCGGCTCCTCAGAAATCGGAACTGCATTACTCTCTCTCTCGCAGCTACATTGGCGTAGCAAGAAGCTAGCCAATCCATCCCCATAATCACGCCGAAGTCAATCATCTCCAACTCTATCAAGTCGGCCAGTGGTCCGACGATCAGAATGGTCACAGACAAGCTCTATATACCCGCCGAGCTACCACCGAATCACCCATCGGCGTAGCTACCTCGAAAGGGTCTATGGACTCGTGCTCTATCCCTATCCTACTAGCAACAAGGGGAGATATATAGACAGAGTAGAACCCGATCTATCAAAGCATACACATCAAACCTAGAACCGATAAGGTACTGTGATTTACATCGTGAGGCCTCCGATCTGTCGGTTGGACAAAGCATAGATGCGTTCTCGAGGACCGCTAGAATCGGGACCCGAGCCACGACCTCCGCCGCGACTGGCCGACCCATGTGTACCACGCCCGGCGAGTAATCAGAGGAGATGATGAAGCGCAATGTAACTCGGCGTCGAGCCCTACCACCGCCACGCCGCCGGCCGACACCGCAGTGACCTCGCTGCCACAATCGTAACAAGCTCCAAAACCGTACCACACTTCCGTAATGGGATCTACCGACGGCCACACCGGGTGGTCCCGATCGCCGCACTCTCGCTACTCGACGCCTCAAGCCTGGGCCCTGGTCCGCCTCAAAACTCGCCAGGCCGAGGACGGCAGAGTGCTCGAGCCGGCCGTGGTGCGACCCAGATCGCCGCCGAGGCCGCCACCACGATAACCCCGTAAGACCCTCCCGCCCCGCCTTCTTCTCGCCGCCGTCGCCCACTGCCGACCGCGCCTCGCATCCAAGAGCGTGAGCTCGCACGCGGTAATGTCCATACCGGTGAAGAGAAACACCCGCACACGACTCGCCATATAGTCGCTTCAGCCCGTGACATAGCGGTGCACCCTATCCTCCATATCTCGCTACAAAGCCGGGACATATCGAGCCAATGAATCAAACTCGACATTGTACTCCCGACAGCGCCCTCTCTCGCCTCGCAGTAAAAATCTATCACCCGCGCTCCTCATCCGTGGAGGCAAGAAGTGAGTGAGAAAGCCTCCGAGAACTCATCCTGGCAGGGGACGCGTGCGGTTTCCTGGGATAACTCCCATGAATCAAACCAATCGATCGCGGTATCACGCAATGACGCGAACCGGCGTCACAGACTGCCTCGAGGCCTTGATCACCCTCATGATCCTCAAGCCGACGGATGAACTCCTGCGATCATCCTCCCGCCGACCAGAAACTCGCGGCTACAACTCAAGAAATCTCAGAGCCTCAAACTATCTCGCCTCGTGTACCACGGCGCGACGGCGCCTGAGCTGAATCGAACCGCCAGATCCAAATTTCTCTCGACGGGCCACAACTTTAGCCAAAAGTCTATCTCTCAGACCCTAACCTCCGCCCTGTGCCGCGGGATGCGAGGCGCTGGTACGTGGTCTGTGGCTGGGCCGGGCGGCGCTGTAACACGCCGTCTCGTATAGATCGGGCTCGAGCCTCGTGACTGGGTGTCTCGCTAGCGCCTCCTACGCCGCCTTTCTCGGGCCCGGTTGCCTTACGTGAGGCATAATCATATAGAAAGGAATACGTTAGAGGGTCCAACCTATAACACACTCTAAAGCACGATCTCGTAATGAAAAGAATGGAAACCAATCCTAAATATCCTATAGCCTCTCGATTATTGGTGGTGCACAACACACCGATAATCAAGACTCTACTAGATACGGTCAGAGACACTTTCCGAGGATTAATCGCTCGATACCACTTTTGTCACGCATTCGCCCAGTGGCTCGTGATCGTGCCTTACCGGCACCCAAGTAGTCATACATCGTAGTAATCGGAAATATAAAGCAAGACATGAAACAGCTTTATAAAATAGACACGCTTTATGTGAGAAACATCGCTTTCTAAGATACATATATAAACATGGTTTAGCAAGCTACATCCGACATCGCATAACATGACTCATGCACTTCTAAGGAAATATACAACTATGGCGACAGGGCCCCGCCATACCCCGATCAGACAAAACTATCTACAACAGGAGATCATACCCAAAAGTAGAGCCTCCTAAAAGATGGAGCTCCCGACACCAACGTAGATCCTAAGAATGTGGATCTAGCACTGCCGCCTCTTACCATGCAGATGAACGCAGCCTCAAGGAGGTCAAGATAACAGTACTAAGTATATGAAATCAGAAATACTTAAATGAAACATATCATTTTAAAAACAGCTTTGCAAGTATGTATGAAACAACCATGAACCCGCACATAGTGCCACATCACAAACAAGAGCAACAATAGGTAAATCGTAATAGTCTTTTCTAGGCTGCGAATGATTCAAGCAGGCCACTCGCAGTATTATCACTCGCAAGCCTAATCACGGACTCCCGAGTCCGCATAGCCACTCACGGGCCCGCATGAGGTATAACCCCGCATCGAGGGTAGCTACTCCTGCATCGCCCCGACTCGTTGTCCGCCTGGCCACATAGACCGCATGAGGAATAACCCCGCATACTAACCTGGAACTCTCGTAGCTCCGCATAGGCCCCCTGGACCCGCATGAGGTATTCTCGAATCATGGTCCCAGACCGCCTGAGTCTACCCCGCATCGGAGGGCAGCTTAACCCCCGGTATCATCTCAAGAGGTGAGTGATGGTACACTAACATAACAACTTATCTTTAAACAACATAATCACAACAAGAATACTCTTTTTCACAAACGTTACAAGACACTAACACACATAGCATCATATCATGTCTACTTATCAAACCATCTTATTATTCTTTTCACCATTCAATTTAAGTCTGTTTATACACACATAGTTAAACTTGTTTCTTTTATCAATCTTAAGTGGTTATACTCAACTTCCCATAAGGCTAGTATAACTCTTAAGCTTCTGTTTTAAAAACCAGTTAGTTCTCTTCATAAAAATGATTCAAGATTCTTTGAAATGCTTTGATCTTTATTATTCGGCTTAAGCCGTGAGGCATCGCAGTAAGTGTTATTCAGCTTAAGCCAGGCATTGCCGTAAGTATTATTCAGCTTAAGTCAAAGACATTGCCGTAGTTATTATTCGCTTAACACACGTACGCCTACCATACTATATATAAAATGTAAAATATCATGCTTTAGGAAGAATCACATACCTTCTCAAATAAAACCACCGCCAAGTCAATATGTCGCGCAGAGAGTCACCATAATAGTCACAGATATCTATCAAAGACTACTCAAGGTCATTCTAAACAGAGGGTTCATAATTCTACGGTAAGTCGGGCAGCACTTCCCTACCGGTGAGCTATATAAGTTCATCAGGAAAACAAATTCCCATGTAAGTACTGCTTTGATTATTCTTCTTTAAACCCTTCTACTGTGGTAATAGTTCTATTCTATTCTGTGTTTTTCTTTTAAGTATTTGATACTTATTCTAATACTACTACAAGAAGTATTCTCTAATTCAAAAGAGGGTTAGGATTAGTTACCTCGGTAAGCCCAATAGTATCCTAGATAAAGTCGCACCTGAGCAAGGTTTAGCTCCTAAGTTGTACGCTCCGGTAGCTCCAAGAAACCTTAGAAGTTCTTTACAACTCCTACAACGGACTAAGGGATTTGGGCTAGGTATTTTGGGCATTATAACAATACTAGAAGACAACTTTTCTACCAAGGAGGGGGTAGATTTCTGCCAGGCTAGTGGGTAGGCCTCGCCAAACTCACTCAAAGTGGGGAGGTGTTGACGAAAGGCTAAGGGAGAGGAGAGGATTTTTAGACTTGTAAGACAACTTTGTGGATGAAGAATTCTTCATCTAAAGGGGGTATTTATAGCTCAAGCCTGGCCAACCAATGGCCAAGATGAAGACAAGTGCAAGGCAAGTGTAGGTGAGGATTAACTAAACACAAATATCCTACCAACTCCTTGACTTTGTGCAAGGCACAAAAACGTGCCTAACCTTTCTCCATTTTCGCCAATGGACGATCTAAGTCCATCAATGGGAGGTGCCAAGTGTCGCCTCCCGTTGGTCCAAAATGTTTCGCCTCTCGAAAAATCCGCAAAAATTAGAAATGGCATAGCCGAATTTACCCTACGAAAGTCGTGGAAACGCTTCGCCGAAAAACGATTCTTTAAGCGAGTTGTGCACAATTTCGAACTTGGCCTAATCTTTAAGGCTAAACTTTGACGTATTCCCCACGCATACTACCGAATATACGGTATAACATTCTCCCGACTTAGAAACATTCGTCCCAATGTTCCTTCCAAGACGCTTAACGATAAGATTCTTCATAACTTAAACAGCTTTGCAAATGCCACACGCGCCACAAAACAACACTTAGGCATAAACGATAACGAAAATTTACAAGTAGGAAAGTGAATTACCCGGAGGTGTGGGAATAGGTGAGGATACTTCGCCTCATGTCCTCCTGGCTTCCCACGCCATCTCCTCTCTCGAGCTCGCTCCGCCACAAGACTTTGACGGCCACGCCCTTCGTCCGCAGACGCCTAACTCGACGATCGACTATCGCCATGGGAATCTCCTCATACGATAACCCCTGGTCACCGACATCGCCAATCGGTGTACCCTAGATGGATCCCCGATACATCTCCTCAAAGATAGATACGTGAAAACCGGATGACCGCTTCCAGACGGACGGCAGATTCAACTCATAGCAACCTTGCCTACCTCGCGACAATCAAACGCCCAATGTACCTAGGCCGAAGTTTCCCCTTCTTCCCGAATCTCATCACACCCTTCATGGGTGACACCTTTAGGAAAACCCAATCATGAACCTCGAACTCAAGATGCCGACGACGATGATGCGTGATATGACTGGCCGACTCGAGTCCAATAGCCGCCTCGATAAGCTTCACCTTATCCATCGCTCTTGTACCAAATCGTCCCACTAGCCGCACTCGCCCACATCGAACCAACCTATAGGCGACCGCACTTCCTCCCATACAAGGCCTCATAAGGCGCCATCCGAATACCGGAGTGGTAGCTATTATTATACGCGAACTCAACTAGAGGCAAATGATCCTCCCAACTACCATCGGTCAATAACACAGCTCGCAAAGATATCCTCAAGAGTCCGATAGTGCGCTCGCTGTCCGTCTGTGCTCAGGATGAAATGCAGATCGTGCTCACTCAAGGCCCCTAAACTCCTCGAAGGACTCTAAGTTAGCCAGAACCGGGCTCTCGTGCGATATGATCAAGTAGGGACTCCATGCACCGACGATCTCTGATGTAAAGTCCGCATAATCTCACCAAAAGTCGCCCCGACGGAAGAAAGTGGGCTGATTTCACACCGTCGACGATAACCCATATAGAATCATGTCTCTCCGAGTGCGAGGTAATCCCGTGATGAAGTCCATGTTGATTACCTCCCACTTCCGTGTCGGGATCTCAATCGTCAGAATAAACCACCGTGCCTCGTGCTTTACCTTCACCGCCGACAACACGCACCGAGCTACGAACTCGCAACGCCTCTTCAAGCCATCCCACCAATACACGATCTAAGGTCGTGGTACATCTTGGTCGACTTCGATGGATAGAGTAACGCGCTACCGTGCTTCCCAAGAACTCCTGCCAAGTCTCAAACATCCGAACACACCGCTTCTCAAACCTTAGCACCCCATCGTGCTACCTCAAAAGGACCCTTGCCCTCACGAAGAGTTGTATCACGATATCGAATCAAAGCCGATCCTCGAATCGCCTCTTCACCTCCTCGACGATGGAAGACTCGCAACCTCACGAACTCTAACCCCACCGCTATCGTAATCAATCAAACGGACACCAAGGCTCGCTAATCGATGCAAATCACGAACCATGTCCTCCTCTCTAGTCGCACATCCGATAGGCTCCCATCGACCTACGACTAAGAGCATCCGCCACAACATCGCCTTCCCGTGGTACAGATATCAACATCGTAATCCTTAAGCAACTCTAACCACCGCCTCGCCGTAAGTTCACTCTCCGGGCTGAAGATATACCGAGGCTCTTGTGGTCTCAGATAAATATCCACGTGAACCCCATACAAATAGTGCTCCAGATCTTCAAAGCGTGAATCATACCGCTAACTCCAAATCACGGGTAGTTCCTCTGGTTTCTTCACCGCCGGATGCATATGCTATAACTCGCCATGCCGCATCAACACACATCCCAACCCGATGCCCGACGATCACAATACACAACATAACCGCTCGACCTCCGGAAGAGTAAGAACGGGCGGCTGCCAATCTCTTTCAAAGAATCGAAACCCCGCCACAAGCATCACCATCGAACTTGGCCGCCTCGAGTCACCTAGTCAATGGTGCAGATAGAAGCAAACTTCTACGAACCGCCGATAATATCCTCGCAAGGCCCGTAAAATCGCGAACCTCTGCTGAGTAGAGTTCAGGCCAAGTCCTCGATCGCTTCGATCTTCGCCGTATCCACTGAATGCCATCACCCCGATAATATGCCCAAGAAACGCCATCAAGTCAACCAAAACTCACATTTGGAAAACTTGGCGCATAATCACTGGTCTCGAGAATCACAAGACAAATTTCAAATGCTCCGCATGCCTCGCTTCGAGCGAGAATAAACCAAGATATCATCAATGAACACTATCACAAACGTGTCCAAAATGGTTTGAACACTCGCTCATCAAATCCATGAATACCACGAGCATTGGTCAACCCAAAAGACATGACTCGAACTCATAATGCCCGCATCGGTCCCGAATGCACCTGTGGACATCCACCTCTCGACTCGCACTGATGATAGCCCGATCGCAGATCAATCTTGAGAAACATCTCGCACTTCGCAACCGGTCGAACAAATCATCAATCCCGGGAAGCGGGTATTCGTTTTAATGGTCACCTTGTTCACCGCTTGTAATCAACACACATGCGCAGCTGGCCCCGCCCTTCTTCTTCACGAACAATACCGGCGCCTCGTGAGAAACACTAGGCTCGATGAAGCCCTTCTCCAAAGAAATCTCTAAGCTGATCCTTCAACTCTCTCAACTCGGCAGGCGCCATTCTATATGGCGGAATGGAAATAGGCCGAGTGTCTGGCAATATGTCAATACAAAACTCGATCTCCCTCTCAGGAGGGATACCCGGGAGGTCATCTGGAAACACGTCTGGGAACTCACGACCATCGAATCGATCAAAACTGTACCGCAGCCTTCAAGATCAAACACCCGAACGAGATGGTAGATATACCCTTCTCGCACCATCTTCCTAGCCTTGAGGTAGGAAATAAACCTACCCTACGATACCGTGCTCCTCCCACTCAACAACCGGCCTCAGAAATCGAACTGCACTACTTCTCTCTGCGGTCTACATTGGCGTAGCAAGAAGCTAGCCAATCCATCCCCATAATCACGTCGAAGTCAATCATCTCCAACTCTATCAAGTCGGCCAGTGGTCCGACGATCAGAATGGTCACAGACAAGCTCTATATACCCGCCGAGCTACCACCGAATCACCCATCGCGTAGCTACCTCGAAAGTGGTCTATGGACTCGTGCTCTATCCCTATCCTACTAGCAACAAGTGGAGATATATAGGACGAGTAGAACCCGATCTATCAAAGCATACACATCAAACCAGAACCGATAAGGTACCGTGACGACATCAAAGTGAGGCCTCCGATCCCGCTTACCGACAAAGCATAGATGCGATTCGAGGACCGCTAGAATCGGGACCCGAGCCACGACTCCGCCACACTGGCCGACCCATGTGTACTCGCCCCGGGCGAGTAATCAGAGGAGATGATGAAGCGCAATGTAACTCGGCGTCGAGCCCTACCACCGGCCACGCCGGCCTGACAGCCTCGCAGTGACTCGCTGCCACAATCAGAATAAGCTCCAAAACCGTACCACACTTCCCGTAATGATCTACCGACGGCCACACCGGGTGGTCCCGACGCCGCACTCGCTACTCGACGCCCAAGCCCTGGCCCCGGCCCGCCTCGAAAACTCGCCGCGGCTGAACGGTGCAGAGTGCTCGAGCCGGGCCGTGGTGCGACCCAGATCGCCGAGGCCGCCACCACGATAACCCCTAAGACCCTCCCGCCCCGCCTTCGCCGCTGCTCGCCCACTCGCCGACTCGCGCCTCGCATCCAAGAGCGTGAGCTCGCACGCGGTAATGTCCATACCCACAAGAGAAACACCCGCACACGACTCGGCCATATAGTCGCTCAGCCTGACATAGCGTTGCACCCTATCCTCCATATCGCTACAAAGCCGGGACATATCGAGCCAATGAATCAAACTCGACATTGTACTCCCGACAAAGGCCCTCTCTCGCCTCGAGTAAAAATCTATCACCCGCGCCTCCTCATCCGCGAGGCAAGAAGTGAGTGAGGAAAGCCTCGAGAACTCATCCCAAGTAGCAGGACGCTGCGGTTTCCTCGGATAACTCCCATGAATCAAACCAATCGATCGCGTATCACGCAGCCGACGCGAACCGGCGTCACAGACTCGTCTCGAGGCCTTGATCACCCTCACGATCCTTCGAAGCCGACGGATGAACTCCCGCGATCATCCTCCCTCGACCAGAAACTCGCGGCTACAACTCAAGAAATCTCGTAGCCTCAAACTATCTCGCCTCGGTACCACGGTGCGACCGGCGCCGAGCTGAACTGAATCGCCAGATCCAGCCTCTCTCAGACGGCCACAACTTTAGCCAAAAGTTGGGCTATCTCTCAGATTTCCTAACTCTCCGCCTGTGCCGCGGGACGAGGCGGGTACCGTGGTCTCAGGCTGGCCGGGCGGCGCCATAGAACTCGCGCCTCTCGTATAGATCGGGCCCGAGCCCTCGTGACTGGGTGTCTCGCTAGCGCCTCCTGGCCGCCTTGCCCTTCTCGCCCGGCCGCTTTACGCGTGAGGCATAATCAGCATAGAAAGGAATACGTTAGAGGGTCCAACCTATAACACAACTCTAAAGCACGATCTCGTAATGAAAAGAATGGAAACCAATCCTAAATATCCTATAGCCTCTCGATTATTGGTGTGGTGCACAACACACCGATAATCAAGACTCTACTAGATACGGTTTGTAGACACTTTCCGAGGATTAATCGCTCGATACCACTTTTGTCACGACTGCCTGTGGTTCGTGGATCGTGCCTTACCGGCACCCAAGTAGTCATACATCGAGTAATCGGAAATATAAAGCAAGACATGAAACAGCTTTATAAAATAGACACGCTTATGTGAGAAAACACGCTTTCTAAGATACATATATAAACATGGTTTAGCGCTACATCCGACATCGCATAACATACGACTGCACTTCTAAGGAAATATACAACTATATGGACAGTGGCCCCGCCATACCCTCGATCAGACAAAACTATCTACAACAGTGAGATCATACCCAAAAGTAGAGCCTCCTAAAAGATGGAGCTCCCGACACCAACGTAGATCCTAAGAATGTGGATCTAGCACTGCCGCTCTACCGCAGATGAACGCACCCCGGGAGGTCAAGACAACAGTACTAAGTATATGAAATCAGAAATACTTAAATGAAACATATCATTTTAAAAACAGTTTTGCAAGTATGTATGAAACAACCAAGAACCCGCACATACACATCACAAACAAGAGCAACAATAGTAAATCAGAATAGGTCTTTTCTAGGTCGCGAATGATTCAAGCAGGCCACTCGCCCGTATTATCACTCGCAAGCCTAATCCTTGACTCGAGTCCGCATAGGCCACTCACACGGGCCCGCATGAGGTATAACCCCGCATCGAGGTAGCTACTCCTGCATCGCCCCGACTCGTTGTCCGCACGGCCACATGACCGCATGAGGCATAACCCCGCATACTAACACCGAACTCGTAGCTCCGCATAGGCCCTCGACCCGCATGAGGTATTCTCGAATCATGGTCCTGCATCACCGAGTCTACCCCAGACGGAGGCGACTTAACCCCTGTGATCATCTCAAGAGGTGAGTGATGGTACACTAACATAACAAATTATCTTTAAACAACATAATCACAACAAGAATACTTTTTTCACAAACGTTACAAGACATCGACACACATAGCATCATATCATGTCTACTTATCAAACCATCTTATTATTCTTTTCACCATTCAATTTAAGTCTGCTTATACACACATAGTCAAACTTGTTTCTTTTATCAATCTTAAGTGGTTATACTCAACTTCCCATAAGGCTAGTATAACTCTTAAGCTTCGCTTTAAAACCGCTTAGTTCTCTTCATAAAAATGATTCAAGATTCTTTTGAAATGCTTTCGATCTTTATTATTCAAAGCTTAAGCCGTGAGGCATCACTGCAGTTGTTATTCAGCTTAAGCGAGGCATTGCCGTAAGTATTATTCGTGCTTAAGTCAAAGACATTGCCGTAGTTATTATTCGATTAACACATGTACGCCTACCGTACTATATATATATTGTAAAATATCATGCTTTAGGAAGAATCACATACCTTCTCAAATAAAACCACCGCCAAGTCAATATGTCGCGCAGAGAGTCACTATAATAGTCACAGATATCTATCAAAGACTACTCAAGGTCATTCTAAACAGAGGGTTCATAATTCTACGGAAGTCGGGCAGCACTTCCTCACCGGTGAGCTATATAAGTTCATCGTGAAAACAAATTCTATGTAAGTACAGCTTGATTATTCTTCTTTAAACCCTTCTACTGTGGTAACGCTCAATTCTATTCTGTGATATTCTTCTAAGTATTTGATACTTATTCTAATACTACTACAAGAAGTATTCTCTAATTCAAAAGAGGGTTAGGATTAGTTACCCGGTAAGCCCAATAGTATCCTAGATAAAGTCGCACTGAGCAAGGTTTAGCTCCTAAGTTGTACGCTCCAGAGCTAAGAAACCTTAGAAGTTCTTTACAACTTCTACAAAGGACTAAGGGATTTGGGCTAGGTATTTTGGGCATTATAACAATACTAGAAGACAACTTTTCTACCAAGGAGGGGGTAGATTTCGGCTAGGCTAGTGGTAGGCCCGCCAAACTCACTCAGCTGGGGAGGCTGACGAAAGGCTAAGGGAGAGGAGAGGATTTTAGACTTGGAAGACAACTTTGTGGATGAAGAATTCTTCATCTAAAGGGGGGTATTTATAGCTCAAGCCTTGGCCAACCAATGGCCAAGATGAAGACAAGTGCAAGGCAAGTGTAGGGTGAGGATTAACTAAACACAAATATCCTACCAACTCCTTGACTTTGTGCAAGGCACAAAAAACGTGCCCAACCTTCTCCATTTTCGTCCAATGGACGATTCAAGTACATCAATGGGAGGGTGCCAAGTGTCGCCCTCCCGTTGGTCCAAAATGTTTCGCCTCTCGGAAAAATCCGCAAAGTAGAAATGGCATAGCGGAATTTACCCTACGAAGTCGTGGGAAACGCTTTCGTCGGAAAACGATTCTTTAAGCGAGTTGTGCACAATTTCGAACTTGGCCTAATCTTTAAGGCTAAACTTTTGTACGTATTCCCTTACGTACATACTCTGGAATATACGGGGTATAACAGAAACGGATCTTTTAAAGAGTTAATGTATGAAGTACTTTGGGGATAAAAACCCGAACTTGTTAACATAAAGTAGAAGGTACCTTGTATGAATGACTTGATTGTGTTGGTTTGTGATAGCCTTGTAATACTTTCTTGTTGATTTGATAAGTAAACATGTTAGGATGCTACGTGTGTTAGTATCTTGTGATGTTTGTGTAAAGGGGTTTCCCTTGTTGTGCTTATGTTGTTTAACGATAAGCTGTTATGTTAGTATTATATCACTCACCTCTTGACATGATATCGGGGGTTAAGATGCCCTCCGATGCGGGGTATACCTCAGGCGGTCTGGGACCATGATTCGAGAATACCTCATGCGGGTCCATGGGAACTATGCGGAGCTACGAAAGTTCCAGGTTAGTGTGCGGCCTTTGTGGTCACGCGCCTACGTGGCCATGCGGATCGCGAGTCCGTGACGACGCCGGAGTAGCTACCGACGCGGAATACCTCACGCGCCTATGTGTGTGGCCTATGCGAGTCGCGGAAGTTCCAGGACTAGACGCACACATTTGATATCGCGCGAGTGGCGGCCGATCATGTGGCGGCTTGCATGCACTCGTGATACGCTTTATGACCTTATTGGTACGCGGGTGTTAGTAGTCGGCTATGCCTTCGCATTTACCCCGTGACGGTTTTATTATGACACGTGGGACCCGTGTTCATGTGTATTCCTTGGTGCTTTTATATCATAGATCGCCAGCTGGCGGAAGGTATTCCACGCATGATTGATATTGTGGGCGTGAGACCCATAGTTATATTTGAGTGATGACTTTGAGCGCGAGTCCCCGACTTGACATGACCGCTATTTATTATGAATCGTAGTTTGGTTATCATACATGTCTTCCGCTTTATATAGACTACTATGATTTCATTTACGATTTTCGTTCCACATACTTGGTACTGTATCGACCTCTTCCGGGGCCGCGTTCATGCCGCAGTAGAGGTACACCGTTGTTGATCCTCGCTCATGTGGTCACGTCATTGCTTGGGAAGCTCCGTTTCTCCGAGGCTTATTCGATATAGTCCTCGCCGTTGTAGTACTTACATTCGTGGGTATGGCGGGCCCTCGCCCGCCATTGTTGTTATATCATTCTTAGAGGTGCAGTAAATCGCTATGGGCGAGTTTGTAAAAAGGATGAATCGTTTCGGATTTATGTTTTTATATATATATGCCGAAAGGCAACTTCTCTCGATAATCGCTTTCACACTTCATGTTATTTCATGTCTTGTTTTATATTCCACCGATTACTGATGTATGTCTACTGGGTGCCCGGTAGGCACTACCACGCCCGGTTCGGGCGTGACAAAAGTGGTATCGAGCGATTAATCTCGGAAAGTGTCTACGCATCGTATCTAGTAGTTCGATTATCGTGTTGTGCACCACACCAATAATCGTGAGGCTATAGGATATTTAGGATTGGTTTCCATTCTTCTCACTCTGAGATCGTGCTTAGAGCCGTGTTATAAGTTGGACCCCTCTAGCGTATTCCTTTCCTTTACCAGTTATGCCTCCGCGCAAGGCAACCCGCCCAAAGGCAAGGCAATGGCGGAGCCGCGAGCAGAGTACGTAGGTTACGAGGGCACACGCGCAATCATCACCTAGGTGGTGCCGCATTCGGGAGTTCGCGACGCCGCCACCCCAAAGCAGAGTCTAGCACAACGGCAGCTAGCTCCTATCGCGCCATGATATTTGAACCTTCAGTTCCACGACCATTAACGGAAAGTATGGATTGCAAAGAGGCGACCCTGTTACTAGCTATGGATTTGGCTACCAGAGAGTATATTATGTATCGATTTATCACGGGTCATGATGACTATCTAAGAGAGGTTGTGCAAGAGTAGCTCTTGAAAGCGAGCATGGCTCAGACGGGCTTATGCGCAGCAGTCCGAGAAACGTAGATTGACAGATTAATCTGGCGATGCAGAAGAGGGCCCGATCGGCAGGATCCTTTGATAACTTTCGAGGCAAACCGCCTCAGCAGCAGATTATAGATGCACCTCCACCAGTGCCAAGTGGACCTCCACAGGGTTCATGACGTTCGCGGTATGCCTGAGTTGGTCAGAGCTCCAGGGCTTCCGGTCACGCCACACGTAGGTTCCAAACACCGATTTTCCGCCTCGCCATCCCGGAATGTCGCCTTTAGTTGGTACTTGTTTTACTGCGCCGTCAAGGCCATGTGTCGAAAGGATGTCCTAGTAGGAGGGATGTAGTAGGAGGACTCGCCACTGCATCGCCATGATTCGGTGGTTCGGAGAGGAAGGGTGCTAGCTGCAGAGGCCACCCCACCCCTGTAGCCGTTGTGGTAAGTGTCATTGTGAGTGTCGTATTCTTCGATAGCTTGTTTTGCTTATGACACAGGCCATTTTGCGAGAAATTGTCCAACCAGGTGGCGCGGATGTAGAGACTTAGTCTTGGGATCGATGGCTAGTTCATCATCTTCCTAGCTGCGCCCAACAAAGGTGATTGATAAGAACGAAAAAGGGTAGTGAAGCAGTAGATACAGGTATATCCTTAACCCTCTAGAGATTTGTATGTGTGTTAAGACGAGTATATCATAAGTGTTGTGTTCAGACAGCATTGTGTTAATTATGATTAGAAATCATGGTTAGTTAAAAGGGTAAGATTGGGGTTAGGGAAAGTGTGAGCCTTAGAATATTATACGTGGAGACCTTAGAGGCAAGGCCATCTCGAGTAAAAGATTTATTTTATGTTTGACCCTTATCGGAGTGCTTAGTACTCGTGAGATGTATTCGTGTGATAAGTCCCTGAGTGGTATGATATGAAAGAGGGTAGTTGAGCTAAGAAGACCACTAGGTTTTCGTGACTCAATGGTGAGATTGTTCCGGATCGAGGAACAAGAGTTTTTGCGCGATAGCAGGTCGGGTTGAGGACCGATCACGGGTCAACCCGCGGCCTGTATTGTGGTGGGGTCAGTTTGTGGTGGTCCCGCTTTGTGTTAGGGTCACGAGGGTGTTAGGCCCAAGTTTAGTTAACCATCGTACGAGTTCGTGGATGCGTTCGACCGAAGGTCGGCCACGAGGTCAACCCATCTTATCTTTCACGGGACCGTTTACTCGCAGGGTTATGCGAGATGTTATATCGGAAGGTTGTAAGATCGCACGAGGTGCCTACTTTCACCTTATGACAGCGGTGAGCCCATGTTACGCTTATTTCTTTATTCGGAAGTTTTACCAGCAGGTTAGGAACTCAGTGAGTCTCAAGATCGCATTCGCCTCGCCGGTGTTTGATTTCGTGGGTAGTGAGGATTGTTGCCTCCCGTTGGGGGAGTGTTTTATAACTACCATTTCAGTATTCGGATGTCGCCTTATGAAGCCTTGTAGGGGCGAAAGTGTAAGTTGCCGGTCGATTTGTTCGATGTTGGCAAGGTTCAGATAGTTGGTTCATACTTGTTTCGGCAGGATGTGGGTAGGGTGAAGCTTATCCAGAAGATGTTATTGGTAGCTCAGAGTCAACAGAAGTCGTGCGGATAATCGGCGACGACGCCAGAGTTCAGCCGACGGTGGGTCTTCTTGAAGGTACCACCCCGGAGAGGGTGTGACGAGTTTTGGAAAGCAGGGGAAACTTAACCCAAAGTACTTTTGGGCATTTTCAGATTGTTTGTAGAATAGGTCAGGTTGCCTATAAGTTAGCATTTCCGCCCGACGTAGGAGGTAGTACGTCCGGTCTTTCGTGTTGCTAGGTTCGGAAAAGTATCGGAGATCCATCCAGATTGTTCCCAGTAATGATGACCAAGTTGGAGGTAGTAACCCAGAGATTTGGAAACTGAAGCAGTAACAGAAATGTGGTAAGTTATGAGAAAGAGTTCAAGTGTACGAGTAGGGTACGACGAGTAAGGGAAAAAGCGAGCATGTGTTAAGAACATAGATGCGATCATTTCTTTTGTAAAGTGAAGGTGCGAAGGGAGTATCCTTTAGACCAGGGTGGAAGCTTTTGTGATGTAGGAATGATTTCCCGTGGACTTGGGTTAAGTATTTTCGCGTGTGTTATTTTGCGGCCAGGTGTGGCGTTGGCAACTTGTTAGAGGAACTTTATCGTTATCCGTCTTGAGAAGGAACATTCGGGATGAATGTTTCTAAGGAGGGGAGAATGTTATACCCCGTATTTCCAGAGTATGTACGTGAGGGCGTACGTACAAAAGTTTAAGCCTTAAAGTTAGGCAAGGGACGAAATTTGTGCACAACCCACGAAAAGAATTGTTTTCCGACGAAACGTTTTCCAAACTTTGCGAAGGGAAAATTACGGCTGCAACATTTATTATTTTTTGCGGATTTTTCCGAGAGATGAAATATTTTGGACCAACGGGAGGGTGACATGTGTCACCCTCAAAGTGGACGGCAAAGGGCTTGTGTTGGCACGTTTTTTGTGCTAAGACTTTGGTCAAGGTTAGGTAGGATATTTGTGTAGTAGTTGGATAAGGTACACATGGGTAAATCTCCACCCTCCACTTGCCCTCCACTTGTCTCAATCTTGGCCATTGACTGGTGCCTTACCCCGGGCACCCCAGTGATACAACATCAGAGTAATCAGCGGAATATAAAACAACCAAGATATGAAACAGTATAAATTGAGACATAGTTATCTGAAGAAAAGTTGCCTTTCGGCATATATATATATAAATACCCAAAATGAACAGTTACATCCCAACTTTACAACAGGACTACGCACTTCAAGAGTTTAAAACAACAATGGCGGGACAGGGCCCCGCCATACCCCTGAATGCAAATACCTACAACGACAGGGGACCATACCAAAATGCTAAGCCTCAGGAGAAACGGAGCTTTTCCAACGTTGAAACGGTGATCCTAAGAACGGGGATCAACGGAGAGACTTCTACCGCGGCATGAACGCAGCCTCAAGGAGGTCAGTACAACAGGTACCAAGTATGTGAAACTGTAAAGTACTTTAAATGAAATCAAAGTATTTAAAACCATGTAAAACAAACAATTAGTTCAATGTGCACAAAGTGCCATATCACAAACAAGAACAATAATAGGTAAATCAGAATGTGTCTTTCCTAGGTCGCGAATGATCGGGCAAGGCCAATCGCCCATAGTATCATTATGCATGTCTAACTCGACTCCCGCACCGCATAGTCACACATAGACCCGCATGAGGTATTCCTCGACGGGGTAGCTAACCCCTGCACTACCGACTCCGCACCGCATAGTCTCAATAGACCGCATAGTCACATTGCATCGCATAGGCATCCCCGTCGGTTAATACACCAGAATGATCAATCTCGAGCATACCGCCGCCCGCATAGTCACGCAGACCGCATAGCCGTATAGACCGCATCGGGGTGGCAAGCCCTGTATAATAAGTCAAGGGTATGTGATATAATAACAAGATAACTGGCTTAACGCCTAACAACGTAAGCACAACAAGAATAACATTACAAGACACTAACACACGTAGTATCATAACATGGGTACTTATCAAACCAAGAAAGGTATCACAAGGCCAATACCAGCAAAACATAGACAAGCTAACCACACAAGGTACTTTAATGTTTACGTTAACAAACCAAGTTCTATCTCCAAAGTACTACATACATTAATTCTATAAGAGATCCATTTCTTTTATAAAGGTCACCCGATACCCGTAGTAATAGAGTGACTAACATTTTAGTAAACCAGAACACTTTCCTTTTTATAAAACAAGTAACAACTTTCTTTTCTAAACGTTCAAGTATGCCTAGTTTCAGATGCTCTAGTTTCTCATTTTTGAAAGGTTTCGTAGTTCATAGTTTTAATCACTTAATGAAATAATTCTCTTTTAAAACAATTTTGAGATACATATGCCTTATATGTGAGTAGGTTATTCTTGTTCATAATCAATCTTATTTAAGCAGCCATGATCTAGGAAATGTAATATCATTTTGTCTCATCTTAGCTTCTATGCAGATGGAGGTTTCTACTGGTTTTTAATACTTCATTATTCAATACATTTTCCTTTATTAACGCTGCAGTGGTTTGTCGATACTCATTCTGATTTCCGAAATCAGTTAAAACATTATTCCTTTTAAAAACCAAGTACTCATTACTCACGAATGAGGTTTCACACAAATTTCATATAATTTCATTTAAGTCAAGTCTCTTATCCTTTAAGATTAAGTCTCTTAACTTTTAAAAATCAGTAAACCATTTTCTTTATCTCTTTTAAGACGTTATACCTAACTTCCCATAAAGCTAGTATAACTCTTATGTTTTCAAACCAAGTATTACTCTTCTTTCAAAAAGGTTTCTTAATTCTTTTGAAATACTTTCAAGATTCTTATTATTCAGGCTTAAGTCAAAAGACATTGCCGTAATTATTATTCAGTTCACACACGTACGTCTACCGTACTATATATATATTTAAAATATCATGCTCAAGAGTATAGGAAGAATCACATACCTTCTCGGCGAAATCCTCCTGCCAAGTCGAATATGTCGCGTGCAGAGAATCGACCTATAACAGTCAAATACGTCTATCAACGTCTAGACTGTACTGTACAAAGCTCTAAGCAGAGGGTTCTCTATTCTATGGAATTTTGGGCAGCACTTCCCTACCCCAGAACTATACAACCATCAGAATACACCCATGTGAGTACAGCCAATTATTCTTCTTTTATACCCTTCTATGGTGATAACAGTTCATTTCTATTCTGCAATATCCTTCTAAGTATTCATACTTATCCCTATACTTCTACAGTATGTAAATTCTAATTACAAAAGGAGGATAAGATATTTACCTCGATAAGCCCAATATTATCCAAGTATAAACGTCGATCCTAAGCGAGGTTTAGCTCCTACTCCGTACGCTCCAATGCGCTCCAAGAACCCTTAGAAGTTGCTACACACTTCTACTTACTACTTCAATCAACAATGAAGTTTCTCTGTGGTTTCGTTTGTGACTAAGGAAGTATAGCTAGTATTTGGGCTTTTAGTATAGAGGGACTTTGGAAATACTACAAAGTATAAGGCTAAAGTATTTTGCCATAGCAACAATACTTGAAGAGTATTTTCTACTAAGGAGTGGGTGGTGTTTCGGCTAGGGCTTGCTTTGGGGGCTCTCGCCAAGCCACTAAGGCTAGATGGGGAGGTGTTGGACGAAAATACTACAAGAGAGGGAAGGGAATTTCAAGACTTGGAGAATGATTTTGTGGATGAAGAACTCGTCATCTAATGGGGGGTATTTATAGGTCAAGCAAAGGCCAACCAATGGCCAAGATGATGCCAAGTGCAAGGCAAGTGTAGGGTGAGGATTTAGGCAAGTGTCCATTCTATCTACTACACAAAAATATCCTACCAACTCCTTGACAAAAAGGGCCACTCAATCGTCCAAATTCCGCCTAACGTCCCCAATGAGAGGGTGACAAGTGTCGCCCTCTCGTTGGTCCAAAATGGTTCATCTCTCGGAAAAATCCGCAAAAATTAGAAATGACATAGCCGCAATTTACCCTACGCGAGTTGTGTAAAACGTTTCGTCGGAAAACGATTCTTTTCGGTACTTGTGCACAAAAATAAAACGTCCAAGCCAACTTTAAAGTTCAAACTTTTCTACGTACGTCCCCACGTACATACTCTGGAAATACAGGGTATAACATTTTCCCCTCCTTAGAAACATTCGTCCCGAATGTTCTTTCTAAGTCTCAAAACAAACATGCGCCAGTATAGTCTTCACTACTATACTTACGAGAACAATCCTGCCACACCTGGCCACAGAAACACCTGCGCAAATACTTACATCCAAGTCCACGAGGAATCACCTCTATCATCACAAAAGCTCCCCTCCAGGGGTCTAAAAGATACTCCCATCGCACCTACTCTTTACAAACGAAATGATCACATCAATGTCCTTACACATGCTCGCCTCTTCCCTTACTCGTCGTACCCTTCTCGTACACTCGAACTCTTTCTCATAACTTACCATGTTTCTGGTACTGCTTCCCGCTGACTCTGAGCTGCCAATAACCTCTTCTGGATAAGCTTCACCCTTATCCACGTCCTGCTGAACAAGTACGAACCAACTATCTGAACCTTGCTTACATCGAATCAATCGACCGGCAATCTTACTCTAGCGCTTATAAAAAGGCTTCATACGGCGACATCCGAATACTGAAACGGTAGCTATTATAATACACACTCAACAAGAGGCCCTCAACAAGAGGCGAATAGTCCTTACAGCTACCCCTGGAATCCAAACACTGGCCCGAGGGTGAATGAGACACTGAGACTCACCTGAGTTCCTAACCTTGCCTGGTAAAACCTCCAGAAAAGAAACAGCCGTAACTTGGGCTCCACTGTCTGCCATAAGGTGAAGGTAGGCACCTCGTGCAGCCTTACAACCTTCCTGAAATAATCATCTCGCAACTTACTACCGAGAACACGGTTTGATTAAAAGATAAGACGGCCGACTCATTGGCCCGA
This sequence comes from Przewalskia tangutica, assembly GCA_029844215.1. Taxonomy (NCBI): domain Eukaryota; kingdom Viridiplantae; phylum Streptophyta; class Magnoliopsida; order Solanales; family Solanaceae; genus Przewalskia; species Przewalskia tangutica. The sequence goes on along the minus strand of CM056726.1, from coordinate 86,336,923 downwards.
CCATCGGTCGAACGCATCCACGAACTCGCACGACGATGGTTAACTAAACTCGGGCCTAACACCCTCGTGACCCTAACACAAAGCAGACCACCACAAACGGACCCCACTCACCACCATACAGCCGCGGTCGACTCCGCAACATGGCCTCAACCCGACCCGCAACGCACAAAACACTAGCTCCCGATCCTAACAATCTCACTAATCACGCTACTTAAAACCTAGGGCCTTCTTAGCTCAACTACCCTCTTTCATATCACAACACTCGTGGACTTATCCCACAAATATATCTCACGTAAACTATGCACTTCGATGGTCAAACATGAAATAATTCTTTTACCAAAGATGGCCTCGCCTCTAAGGTCTCTACGTATATATTCTAAGGCTCCTACATTCTCTATCCCCAATCTTTCCTTGGCCAACTAATCATGATTTCTAATCACGATTAACACAATGCTATCCGAAAATAATACTTAAGATATTCGCATCTTACTATACATACAAATCTCTGAGGGTTAAGAATATACCAGATTCTACGCCGCTCTTCCCTAGGTCGTTCTAATCAATCCCGCTCGGGCATACCGGGAAGGTGATGAACTAGCCACCGATCCCGGCGGCCGAGTCTCCACATCCGCACCACCCTTGGTTGACAATTCTCGCAAAATGGCCCCGCTGGCCGCAAAAACAAACCGCCGTCAAGTAGCACGACACTCCCGAACGACACCTACCACAACGCCACACCGGTGGGGTGGCTCTCTCGCTAACGCCTTCCTCCGAACCACCGACCGCAATCGACCGTAGGTCGAGTCCTCCTTCTTGCACATTCTTTCGCCATACGGCCCTCGACGGCCGCAAGTAAAACAAGCACCGCAAAGGCGACATTCCCGACGACGCCGCCACATCGTCAACATCGAGGAAAATCAACCCCGCGAGGGACACTGCGACCGCGGAGGCGCATGTATAATCTGGCCGCGGTTCGCCGAGAGTTACCAAATGATCCCGCCAATCGCCTCTTCTCGCCGCTTCTCGTTAACTGTCGATTCTATGTCTCTCACCGCCGCACATAAGCTCGAACGCAAGCCAAGCTCATTCCTGACTGAAGAGCTACTTCTTCACAACCCTTCTTTAGATAATCATCAATACCCTTGATATAACGGTACATAAAATACTCTCTGGCCGCCGAATCCATTGCAAGTAACAGAGTCTTCTCCTTGCAATCCATATTTTCTGCTCCTAGTCGCGAATCGGCGTCCAGATGTCATGGCCGCAGAGGAATCGCCGCATTGTGCCAAACTCTACCGCCATCGCGACGCCTCGTAACTCCTCAGACAAGCATCACCCCAGTGATGATTGGGCCTGCCCTTCTAACTCTCTCAGATTTATTCGCAGCCTCCTCGCCGCTTTGCCTTCTCGGGCCCGAGTTGCTCGCGCGAGGCATAATCGTAAAGGAAAGGTATAAGTTAGAGGTGTCGAAATTATAACACATCTCTAAATCACGATCTCAGAGTGATAAGAATGGAAACCAATCCTAAATATCATATAGCCTCCTGATTATATGTCATGTGAACAACACACCGATAATCAAGACTCTATTAGATACGGTCTGTAGACACTTTCCGAAGATTAACTGCTCTGATACCACTTTTGTCACGACCCTAACCCGGGCCCGTGACTGGTGCCTTACCCCGGGCACCCCAGTGATACAACATCAGAGTAATCAGCGGAATATAAAACAACCACGATATGAAACAGTATAAATTGAGACATAGTTATCTGAAGAAAAGTTGCCTTTCGCATATATATATATAAATACCCAAAATGAACAGCTACATCCCAACTTTACAACAGACTACGCACTTCTAAGAGTTTAAAACAACAATGGCGGGACAGGGCCCCGCCATACCCCTGAATGCAAATACCTACAACGACAGGGGACCATACCAAAATGCTAAGCCTCCGGAGAAACGGAGCTTTTCCAACGCTGAAACGGTGATCCTAAGAACGGATCAACAAGAGAGTACCTCTACCGCGATTTAACGCAGCTTCAAGGAGGTCGCATAACAGTACCAAGTATGTGAAACTGTAAAGTACTTTAAATGAAATCAAAGTATTTAAAACCATGTAAAACAAACAATTAGTTCAATGTGCACAAAGTGTCATATCACAAACAAGAACAATAATAGGTAAATCGTAATGTGTCTTTCCTAGGCCGCGAATGATCGAGCAAGGCCAATCGCCCATAGTATCATAATGCATGCCTAACCCCGACTCCGCACCGCATAGGTCACACATAGACCCGCATGAGGTATTCCTCGATCGGGGTAGCTAACCTCGTTACCCGCCCGACTCCGCACCGCATAGTCTCAATAGACCGCATAGTCACAGCATCGCATGTGGCATCCCCGCATCGGGCTAATACACGAATGATCAATCTCGAGCATACCGCTGCTCCGCATAGTCACGCAGACCGCATAGGCCGTATAGACCCGCATCAAGGGTGGCAAGCCCTCGGTATAATAAGTCAAGGGGGTATGTGATATAATAACAGTACAACGGGCTTAACGTCTAACAACGTAAGCACAACAAGAATAACATTACAAGACACTAACACACGTAGTATCATAACATGGGTACTTATCAAACCAGCAGAAAGGTATCACAAGGCCAATACCAGCAAAACATAGACAAGCTAACCACACAAGGTACTTTAATGTTTACGTTAACAAACCAAGTTCTATCTCCAAAGTACTACATACATTAATTCTATAAGAGATCCATTTCTTTTATAAAGGTCACCCGATACCCGTAGTAATAGAGTGACTAACATTTTAGTAAACCAGAACACTTTCCTTTTTATAAAACAAGTAACAACTTTCTTTTCTAAACGTTCAAGTATGCCTAGTTTCAGATGCTCTAGTTTCTCATTTTTGAAAGGTTTCGTAGTTCATAGTTTTAATCACTTAATGAAATAATTCTCTTTTAAAACAATTTTGAGATACATATGCCTTATATGTGAGTAGGTTATTCTTGTTCATAATCAATCTTATTTAAGCAGCCATGATCTAGGAAATGTAATATCATTTTGTCTCATCTTAGCTTCTATGCAGATGGAGGTTTCTACTGGTTTTTAATACTTCATTATTCAATACATTTTCCTTTATTAATGCCGCAGTTGGTTTGTCGATACTCATTCCGATTTCAAATCGCTTAAAACATTATTCCTTTTAAAAACCAAGTACTCATTACTCACGAATGAGGTTTCACACAAATTTCATATAATTTCATTTAAGTCAAGTCTCTTATCCTTTAAGATTAAGTCTCTTAACTTTTAAAAATCAGTAAACCATTTTCTTTATCTCTTTTAAGACGTTATACCTAACTTCCCATAAAGCTAGTATAACTCTTATGTTTTCAAACCAAGTATTACTCTTCTTTCAAAAAGGTTTCTTAATTCTTTTGAAATACTTTCAAGATTCTTATTATTCAGGCTTAAGTCAAAAGACATTGCCGTAATTATTATTCAGTTCACACACGTACGTCTACCGTACTATATATATATTTAAAATATCATGCTCAAGAGTATAGGAAGAATCACATACCTTCTCGGCGAAATCCTCCTGCCAAGTCGAATATGTCGCGTGCAGAGAATCGACCTATAATACCAACACGTCTATCAACGCCTCAGATCAGATCGCATAAAGCTCTAAGCGCAGGGTTCTCTATTCTATGGAATTTTGGGCAGCACTTCCTACCCAGAACTATACAATCATCAGAATACAAATTCCCATGTGAGTACAGTTCAATTATTCTTCTTTTATACCCTTCTATGGTGATAACAGTTCATTTCTATTCTGCAATTTCCTTCTAAGTATTCATACTTATCCCTATACTTCTACAGTATGTAAATTCTAATTACAAAAGGAGGATAAGATATTTACCTCGATAAGCCTAATATTATCCAAGTATAAACGTCGATCCTAAGCGAGGTTTAGCTCCTACTCCGTACGCTCCAATGCGCTCCAAGAACCCTTAGAAGTTGCTACACACTTCTACTTACTACTTCAATCAACAATGAAGTTTCTCTTAGGGTTTCGTTTGTGACTAAGGAAGTATAGCTAGTATTTGGGCTTTTAGTATAGAGGGGACTTTGGAAATACTACAAAGTATAAGGGCTAAAGTATTTTGCCATAGCAACAATACTTGAAGAGTATTTTCTACTAAGGGAGGGGGGGTGGTGTTTCGGCTAGGGCTTGCTTTAGGGGGGGGGGGGCTCTCGGCCAAGCCACTAAGGCTAGAGGGGGGGGAGGTGTTGGACGAAAATACTACAAGAGAGGGGAGGGAATTTCAAGACTTGGAGAATGATTTTGTGGATGAAGAACTCTTCATCTAATGGGGGTATTTATAGGTCAAGCAAAGGCCAACCAATGGCCAAGATGATGCCAAGTGCAAGGCAAGTGTAGGGTGAGGATTTAGGCAAGTGTCCATTCTATCTACTACACAAAAATATCCTACCAACTCCTTGACAAAAAGGGCCACTCAATCGTCCAAATTCCCGCCCCAACGTCCCCAATGAGAGGGTGACAAGTGTCGCCCTCTCGTTGGTCCAAAATGTTTCGTCTCTCGGAAAAATCCGCAAAAATTAGAAATGACATAGCCGCAATTTACCCTACGCGAGTTGTGTAAAACGTTTCGTCGGAAAACGATTCTTTTCGGTACTTGTGCACAAAAATAAAACGTCCAAGCCAACTTTAAAGTTCAAACTTTTCTACGTACGTCCCCACGTACATACTCTGGAAATACGGGGTATAACAATACCCCTCAAATGCAAGACTTATTCTTCATCCACAGATCATTTTCCAAGTCTAAAAACTCTCTCCCCCTTAAGTGTAGTTTTCGTCCAAGCTATCCCTCCCCCTTTGAGAAGCCTTGGCCGAAACCAACCCCCCCTCTTGAGTTGTTCTCGTAAAATACCCCCCGCCCTTGGTAGAAAAGTATTCTCCAAGTATTGTTACTATTCCAAAATACCTTGGCCCAAATACCTTGTAGTATTCCAAGGTTACACCTATACTAAAAGCCCAGAAATATTATTATACTTCCCTTCAGTCACAAAAACGAAACCCTAAGGAAAATCTTCATAGCGGGTTGAAGTATTAAGAAGAAGTTGCGTAGAACTTCTAAGGGTTGTTTGGAGCGGGTTGGAGCATTCAGAATATGAGCTAAACGTTGCTCAGGATCGACATTTAAACTTGGATAATTTTGGGCTTATCGAGGTAAATACTATTGTCCTTCTATTGTAATTGGAAATTACATACTGTAGTAGTTTAGAAATGAATATAAGATACATAGAAGGATATTACAGAAGATAATTAAACTGAAATCACATCAGAAGAATATTAAAGAAGAAGATTGAACTGTACTTACATAGGATCGTATTCTGAGACTTGTGTAGCTTAACGGCAGTGGAAGTCGCCCAATTTTCCGTAAAATAGAGAACCTACTGCTTAGAATATTCTACAGAGTAGTCTAGACGTTGATAGACGTATATGGCCTTTATAGATTGAGAGTTATGCGAGTAGCATGTTCTACTTGAAAAGTGGACAAGGCTAGCCGGGTTATAACCATGGAGCATTTTGCTATTAGTCGATAATCGTCGCGAGGTATGTGATTCTTCCTATCCTCTTGAGCATGATATTTTAAAAGAATATATATAGTACGGTAGACGTACGTGTGTTAACTGAACGTGGTTTTACTGCGATGTCTTTTGACTTGAGTCTAAATAATAAGAATCTTGAAGTATTTCAAAAGAATTAAGGAACCTTTTTGAAAGAAGAGTAATACTTGGTTTTAAAAGCTTAAGAGTTATACTAGCTTTATGGGAAGTTAGGTATAACGACTTAAGAGAGATAAAAATAATGGTTTATTGATTGTAGAAGATAAGAGACTTGACTTAATTGAATTAATATGAATTTTGTTAAAAAGTGTGAAACCTCATTCGTGTGTAATGAGTACTTGGTTTGTAAAAGGAATAATGTTTTACTGATTTCGGAAATGAGAATAAGTATCGAACAAACCACTGTAGCGCTAATAAAGGGAAACGTATTGACTAATTAAGTATTATTAAAAACAGTAGAAACTTCCATCTGCATAGAAGCTAAGATAAGACAAAATGATATTACATTCCCTAGATCATGGCTGCTTTAATAAGATTGTTATAAACAAGAACAACCTACTCACACATAAGGCATATGTTTCTCAAATTGTTTTAAAGGAGAATTATATTATAAGTGATTAAAACTATGAACTACGAAACCTTTCGAAAATGAGAAACTTGAGCATTTGAAATTTGGCGAACTTGAACGTTTGGAAAATAATGTTGTTACTTGATTTTACAAAGGGAAGTGTTTTGGGTTACTTAAAAAGATAGCCACTCTATTTTTTATACTACGGGTATTGTGTGACTTTTGTGAAAGAAACGGATCTTTTAAAGAGTTAATGTATGAAGTACTTTGTGGATAAAAACCCGAACTTGTTAACATAAAGTAGAAGGTACCTTGTATGAATGACTTGATTTTGTTGGTTTGTGATAGCCTTGTAATACTTTCTTGTTGATTTGATAAGTAAACATGTTAGGATGCTACGTGTGTTAGTATCTTGTGATGTTTGTGTAAAGGGGTTTCCCTTGTTGTGCTTATGTTGTTTAACGATAAGCTGTTATGTTAGTATTATATCACTCACCTCTTGACATGATACCGGGTTGTCGCCTCCGACGCGGGGTATACCTCAGCGATGCAGGACCATGATTCGAGAATACCTACGCGGGTCCAGGGACCCATGCGAGCTACGAAAGTTCCGTGTTAGTGTGCGGCCTTTGTGGTCACGCGGTCTATGTGGCTACGCGATCGCGAGTCCGTGACGACGCCGGAGTAGCTACCCTCGATGCGGGAATACCTCACGCGGCATATGTGTGTGGCGCGCGAGTGCGGAAGTTCCAGGGACTAGACGCGCATTTGATATCGCGCGAGTGGCGGCCGATCATGTGGCGGTTCAGACAGCACTCGTGATACGCTTTATGACCTTGTTGGTACCGCTGGTGTTAGTAGTCGGCTATGCCTTCGCATTTACCCCAGACGGTTTTATTATGACACAGTGGGACACGTGTTCATGTGTATTCCTTGGTGCTTTTATATCATAGACTGTCGGCAGTGAGGAAGGTATTCCACGAGCATGATTGATGTTGTGGGCGTGAGACCCATATTTATATTTGAGTGATGACTTTGAGGGCGTGAGTCCCTGACTTGACATGACTTCTTATTTATTATGAACTGTAGTTTGGTTATCATACATGTCTTCTGCTTTATATAGACTACTATGATTTCATTCTGATATTTTGATTTTCGCCACATACTTGGTACTGTTATCGACTCCTTCGGGCTGCGTTCATGCCGCAGTAGAGGTACACCGTGTTGATCCTCGCCATGTGGTCACATTCAGCTTGGGAAGCTCCGCTTTCTTGGAGGCTTATCTGGGTATAGTCCTGTCGTTGTAGTACTTACATTCGGTGGTATGGCGGCCCTGTCCCGCCATTGTTGTTCTATCATTCTTCGAGGTCTGTAGTAATCGTTATGGGCGAGTTTGTAAAGGATGAATCGTCGGATTTAAGTTTTTATATATATATGCCGAAAGGCAACTTCTCTCAGATAACTGTTTCACACTTCATGTTATTTCATGTCTTGTTTTATATTCCGACATTACGATGATGTCTACTGGGTGCCTGTAGGCACGACCACGCCCGGTTCGGGCGTGATGATTCGATGGTTGGTTCATACTTGTTTCAGCAGGATGTGGATAGGGTGAAGCTTATCCAGAAGAGGTTATTGGCAGCTCAGATTCAACAGAAGTCGTGCGGATAATCGGCGACGACGCTTGGAGTTCAGGTTGACGGTGGGTCTTCTCGAAGGTACCACCCCGGAAGAGGGTGTGACGAGTTTTGGAAAACAGAGGAAACTTAGCCTGAGGTACTTGGAGTGTTTTCAGATCCTTTGGAGGATAGGCCAGGTTGCCTATAAGTTAGCTTTGCCGTCCGACGTGGGAGGCAGTGCGTCCGGTCTTTCATGTTGTTATGTTCGGAAAAGTATCGGAGATCCATCCAGAGTGTTCCCAGTTAATGATGACCAAGTTGGAGATGATAACCCCGAGATTTGGAAACTGAAGCAGTAACAGAAGTGTGGTAAGTTATGAGAAAGAGTTCGAGTGTACGAGAAGGGTACGACGAGTAAGGGAAGAAGTGAGCATGTGTTAGGAGAATAGAAGTGATCATTTCTTTTGTGAAATGAAGGTGCGAAGGGGGTGTCTTTTAGACCTGGGGAGGGAGCTTTTGTTATGCTATAGGTGATTCCTCGTGGACTTGGGTTAAAGTATTTGCGCGTGTGTTATTTTGTGGCCATATGTGGCATTGGCAACTGTTTAAGTTATGAGAAACCTTATCGTTATCTGTCTTGGGAAGGAACATTCGGGACGAATGTTTCTAAGGAGGGGAGAATGTTATACCCCGTATTTCCAGAGTATGTACGTAAGGGCATACGTACAAAAGTTTAGCCTTAAGATAGGCACTATGGACGAAATTGGTGCACAACCCACGAAACGAATTGTTTTCCGAAACGCTTTTCCAAACTTTGCGTAGGGAAAATTCCGCTATGTCATTTATTTTTGCGGATTTTTCCGAGAGATGAAATATTTTGGACCAACGAGAGGGTGACACTTGTCACCCTCAAGTGGGCGGTACCTTGGACGATTCTTGGCAAGATTTTGTGGCTTGTTTTGTGGCCTAAAACTTGGGTCAATGTTTGTGAGGGATTTGTGGAGTAGGATAGGGTGCACTTGTGCAAATCTCCACCATACACTTGCCTACCACTTGGCTTCATCTTGGCCCTTGAAAGCCCTATAAATACCCCCCTTGAGTTGATGAATTCTTCATCCACAAATCAACCTTCCAAGTCTAAAAATCCTCCTCCCTTTGTGTAGTTCTCGCCAAGCCTCCTCCCCTTGAGAAGGCCTGGGCCGAAACCACCCCCTCCCCCTTTGTAGTGTCCTAGCCGAGACACACCCCCCTTCCCTTGGAAATTGCTCTCATCCAAACATACCCCCCCTCTTGGTAGAAATACTCTCCAAGTATTGTTACTATCCCCAAAAATACCTTAGCCAATCCCTTGTAGTATTTCCAAAGTTACCTCTATACTTAGAGTCCGGAAAATACTACTATACTTCCTTTAGCCACTAAACGAAACCCTAGGAGAAACTTCATTGTTGGTTGAAGTTGTAAGTAGAAGTTGTGTAGAAACTTCTAAGGGTTTCTTGGAGCGGATTGGAGCGCCCAGAGTAGGAGCTAAACGTTGCTCAGGATCGACATTAGACTTGGATAATTTTGGGCTTATCGAGGTTGAAGTACTGCGAGTAGCGTATTCTACTCGAAGGGTGGAAAAGGCTAGCCGGGTTATAGCGGTGGAGCGTTTTGCTAATAGTCGATAATCGTCGCGAGGTATGTGATTCTTCCTATCCTCTTGAGCATGATATTTTAAAAGAATATATATAGTAAGACGACGCGTGTGTTAACTGAACGTGGTTTTACTCCGATGTCTTTTGACTTGAGTTTTAATAATAAGAATCTTGAAGTATTTCAAAAGAATTAAGAAACCTTTTTTAAAGAAGAGTAATACTTGGTTTTAAAAGCTTAAGAGTTATACTAGCTTTATGGGAAGTTAGGTATAACGACTTAAGAGAGATAAAAAGAATGGTTTATTGTTTTTAAAAAGTTAAGAGACTTGATCTTAAAAGATAAGAGACTTGACTTAATTGAATTGATATGAATTTTGTTAAACAGTGTGAAACCTCATTCGTGAGTAATGAGTACTTGGTTTCTAAAAGGAATAATGTTTTACTGATTTCGGAAATCAGAATAAGTATCGAACAAACCACAACAGCGCTGATAAAGGGAAATGTATTGACTAATAAGTATTATTAAAACCAGTAGAAACCTCCATCTGCATAGAAGCTAAGATGAGACAAAATGATATTATATTTCCTAGATCATGGCTGCTTTAATAAGATTGTTATAAACAAGAATAACCTACTCACACATAAGGCATACAGTACTCAATTGTTTTAAAAGAGAATTATGTTATTAAGTGATTAAGACTATGAACTACGAAACCCTTCGAAAATGAGAAACTTGAGTATTTGAAATTAGGCAAACTTGAACTTTCGGAAAAAGAATGTTGTTACTTGACTTTAAGAAGGAAAGTGTTTTGGTTTAAAAAGAAGGGCATAATATTGCCTTAGTTGATTTTAAAAGGAAAACATGGTATTATCTTAATCTGTCTTAAAAGAGCGTTTAAATGTTATGACCTCACGACACCGCGTTCATGGGATGAACCGGGAATGTATTCCACCTGATTTGATATCGCGTCCATGAGATGGACCGGGAATGTATTTCACTCGACACCGCGTTCATGGGATGAACCGGGAATGTATTCCACACGACACCGCGTTCATGGGATGAACCGGGAATGTATTTCACACGATACCGAGTCCATGAGATGGACCGGGAATGTATTTCATGCGACACCGCGTTCATGGGATGAACCGGGAATGTATACCACCTGATTTGATACCGAGTCCATGAGATGGACCGGGAATGTATTCCATACGATTTCACCTCGAGTCCATGAGATGGGCCGAGACATGTTACACGTATCACATGACTTATACCTAGATCGCCAAGGTGAGGAAGGAGTTCCACGCATAAGGGATGACTTTGGCGGCGTGAGTCCTCGACTTGACATGACTACTTTTATGCCGTGGAATCGTAGTTTTGTTATCATATATGTCTTCGCTTTATATAGACTATTATGATTTCATTTTCAGTATTTCCGCCACATACTTGGTACTGCCAGATCGACTTCCGGGCCGCGTCACGCCGCAGGTGAGGTACATCGGTTGTTGATCCTCGCCATAGGATCACGTTTCAACAGATTGGAAGCTCCGTTTCTCCGGAGGCTTATCTTTTGGTATGTTCCCTGAGTTGTAGGTTCTTGTACATTCAGGGGTATGGCGGGGCCCTGTCCCGACATAGTTGTTGTTATATTCTTAGAGGTCTGGAGTACTGTTGTGGGCAGAGTTTGTAAAATGGATGTAACTGTTCGGATTCATGTTTTTATATATATGCCGAAAGACAACTTCTCTCAGATAAACTGTTTTCACTTCATATTATATCATGTCTTGTTTTATATTCCGCTGATTACTCTGATGTATGTCTACTTGGGTGCCGGTAGGCACCACCACGCCCGGTTCGGTCGTGACACCTTTACAGATTGACCCACAATATGTGACTACTGCACCTCAAGAGTTTTAACATAACAATCGTATGACAGGCCCCGCCATACCCCTGAATATACATGAATCTACAACCTCAGTGGAAACCGTACCAAGAGATAAGCCTCCAGAGCAAATGGAGCTTTTCCTAAAACTGAACTGAGATCCTAAGAGCAAGGATCACCAACCTGTGCACCTAATACCTGCGGGCATGAACGCACTCGGGCGGGCCGCATAACAAATTTAATATGGAATGTAAATAAAGTACAAGAAATGATCATAATCGCATGCAAAGAATGACAGGGCAAGTATAAAAGAAGTACATACCAGATCCTGCCGTGTCGTTACCACTTATGAACTTAATCGTACCCTATTATCTTTTCCCATTTTTCAATAAAAGTTATAGTCACTTTCTTACGTACATGTTTGGGAAAAATCGTCAAGTTCATTACCATATAACTTACTTATCTTTCATAACATAATCCGACCCTTTATGGAGGGACGCATATACTACCCGGCCCAATCTGGGACGCGATCAAATCACACAAATATCAAAGCGTGCCCGTGGAATCCCCCATCACTGCCGACAGCTATAAGTGTAAAATATATCCATGTGACGCGCCCGTGGCATCCCACCTCACTGTCGGCGTACACATACACAATACATATATATATCTCCTGCCCGTGGAATCCCACATCACTGCCGACAGCCGTAGGTGTAACATATAACCATGTGACGCGCCCGTGGCATCCCACCTCACTGTCGGCGTACACATACACAACACACACATATATATATATATATATATATATATATATAACGTGGTCTCATACCCCAGAATCCCTCATCGTATAAGCATGGCCATAACGTGCCCTCTGCATCTCTCATCGTAGGTGCAGGTCTTCATGGGGAGCTAGCCAATGGAGTAATAATATAACCTGCCCTAATCCTCATCGTTGGTACATGTCTTCACGGGGAGCTAGCCCGTGGAGTAATAATCGCACATAGCATGGTCGCATGCCCCTAATCCTCATCGTATAAGCATGGCCACGAGTAATAAAACAACCGAATCTAACCCGCCTCCGGTCACATGCCCTAATCCCACATCGTATAAGCATGTCCAAGGATCAATCATAATGGAAGCATACCCATGGAATCCCACATCACCGCTTCAGACGCCCAAGTAAACTTACATCAAGACAGCCGACCCTCCAACTGAGAGTCACGACAACGTAAACATATAATACTTGCACTCAAAGCTATCACAAGCAAACATAGGCAAGTTCATTAAACCTTTTGACTTCCATTTTTATAAACTCATGACACTTTCGTTTCACACATAAAAATACGGGAATTTAACCCCAAGTACTACGTACTTCTATTCTTTTCAAAAGATTCCTTTTTATATAAAACTCCAAGATACTAACACCCGTAGTATCAAGGCTTGTGTACATTTCACATAAGTCACTATACTTTAGAAATACATTTCTCGGCTTCTAAATCAAGTGACCCTTAAATCAAATTGCCCTTCCTTAAATCAAGTTATTTCTTTGCTTACCTTATTAGAGAAAACCATTCTCTTAACCTTCCATAAAGCCGTTATAACTAACTTCCCATAATGCCGTTATAACCCTTTATGGTTTTAGACAAACTCATTCCTTTTATAACCAAGAGACTTATACTTTTTTAAAACCAAGTATTAAATACTTTCAAATCAATTCTCTTAACCTTTAAAATACAATTAGTCTCTTAACTTTCAAGAAAACAAGTTTCTTAACTTTAGAAATCAAGTCTTTCCAAATCGAGTATTCTATACTTGTAAATCAATTCATTTCTTCCTTTAAGAATCAAGTCTCCTAACTTGAAAAATAAAGTCTCTTAACTTTAAAGAATTTGAGCTCCATAGCCTTAAAACTTCATACGTAAATTCTTATAAGTTAAGTAACATATACTTTGGTGCGTTGTGAATAAGTTATACTTATTTATAACGATCTTATTCAAGTAGCCATGATCTAGAAAATGTAATACGATTTTGTCTTATCTTAGCTTCTATGCAGATGGAGAATTCTACTCATTTTAACATAATTGATTGTCATTACATTTTCCTTTATTAACGCTGCAATGGCTTGCTCGATACTTATTCTCATCGTGCCATAAATTAGCCAAGTCAACTTGGCTCCAAAGTACCTCCTAACGACTCTTACCAACATCCCCCATAAGACTCGGTAAAGACTTAGGATAACCTTGACATAAACTTTACATAGAGTAAATCACACATATATCTCTTAACTTCTAAGAGTAGAAGGAAACATGAAATAATACCACATGTATTCCATACATAGAATCATGCCAAAGGAAGGAAGAGGTTCACATACCTCGCGATGATTATCGACAAGTAGCAAAATGCTCCAAAGTACTTCAACCTTGATAGCTATTCCGTCCTTCAAGTAGGGTACGCTATACTTAGTACTTCAACCTAAAATGGTCACAATACGTCCATTAACCTCTTACTTCAAACGTAGAATATTCTAAGTGCTAAGTCACTAAATTCTACGGAAAATCGGACAGCACCTCCTTTGTTTCTACTTACTTTGCCACCTTTTCAAGGCCGAATTCAATAACCAAACACGCCACATTTAAGGCCCAAACAACACAATTAATCAATAGGGGATTACACGCCTACTAGACGTGTAAAATTCCGCCCCACAATTGATATCAACTAATACAAACTACTAGGCCAAATTCGGCAACAATGAGATACAACACTACCAATTCTTATCCAATTTCCTTTTCAATCCAAGTTGTTAGCATAACATGATATTAAGTCGCAATCGATTATAACTACTATAATCTTCAAGTAAGTAACATGCGACGATTCTAAATACGACCAAATTGTAATCCAACTTCAAATGGCTAATATGTCATTTCGGATTTTAGGCTACAACAATCCATAACACTTATATGACTTCAACACATATACTTCATGCTAGCAAAAATGTAAAGCTAACAACAATACATAATCTTGTAACACTTAAGAGCCAAGATTATTACCTCAACGATTCTTAGTCCAACTCCAATTCCGAAGTCGCTCCTTAGCACTTAGAGCTTCTTCTAGACACTTCAATCCACCACTTGAGACCCTTAGAATATCACAAACCACTTCCCTTAAAACTTCCAATCAAAACCTAGAAAAGCAACTAGGTTTTCATCTTGCGACTAATACGAAAACTATCTTTTTCCGGGATTTTTCTATTGAGATACCCTTACAATACACTTAGGAACCTTGGTTTAAAGTGGGAAGATTATTGGACAACAAACAAAAAAATTTCCTTTTCTAATTGCTAGAACCCGAGAGCACATTGCTCTTGTTCTTCAAATTCTCTTGAAAATTTGGCTAAGTGTGGACTTGTCTCACTACTAGTAGTATTATATAGTAACATGGAGGGTTAAGATGTGCACAAATGGGTGGCTAGGATGAGGTTCTCTTAAATATCAAGCTTGTGGACCCATTGACTAAGTCAATTATGTCAAGCTTTACTACTTGCAAGACTTGTCTTCCTAACAAGGGTCAAATGACCCTTGTGCCCATGTAATTTCATCCAAGACATCCAATTAGGGGGGTGACACGTGTCGCTCTCCCATTCGTCACAATATTACGTTTTCCGACAAATTCCATAATTCCGATAAATTTTTACAAGTCTCTAATCTTAACATTTGGGATTCTTACGTACGTTCTTAAAACATGTCCTGTAAATACGGGGTGTAACAAGGTGGTATAACGTCTTGGGGGTTTACCCCTCATTTATACTCTTACCCTGAAGAAGGTGGTATAACGTCTTGGGGGTTTACCCCTCATTTATACTCTTACCCTGGAGAAGGTGGTATAATGTCTTGGGGGTTTACCCCTCATTTATACTCTTACCCTAGCTCAATCGGCCATCATACATAACATAAGCCCTACCGTCTTATCATACATAACATAAGCACTACCAGCTTATCATACAATAAATAAGCAAGTTAAGAAATCCCCCTAACTTCTTATTAGTCTTATTCATATACACTCTCATTTTAGTTTACTTAAGGCACGAACATGTCATTATAAATCCGAGAATTTAACCCAAAGTACTACGTACTTCTATTCTTTTAAAATGACTCATTTTCATATAAAACTTCCAAGATACTAATAACCGTAGTATCAAGTCATAACTATATTTTAAGACAAGTCACAATACCTTTTAGAAAATACATTTTCAGGCTTCTAAATCAAGTGACTTCTTTCTTTTAAAACCTTAAGCAATTGATGCCCTTAAATCAATTTGCCTTTCATTATCAAGTCATTTATCATACTTATATTACTTAGAGTAAACCACTCTTTTTAACTTTTCATAAAGCTATTATAACCAACTTCCCATAAAGCCGTTATACTAGCTTTATACTTTAGAAACTTACATTCTTCTTTATAACCAAGAGACTTAAACTTTCCAAACAAAACAAGTATCATATACTTTCGAAATACTTAAAGTCTCTTAACTTTTAAAAACCAAGATATCCTTATTATTTTTAAATAAGTGAGTTAATTCCCTAACTCAACCAACTTGAACATTCTTAAAATAAACCAAGGATATCAAATGGACTAGATTCATCAAAACCTCGTACGTCTACCGTACTATACAATTTCAACTTATTCATGCTCAAAAGATAAGAAAGTTCCACATACCTCTTCGGTTCCATCCACTTGCTAAGTCCAACACGCCGTACGTAGTATGTCAACCTATAATGACCATAGTATGTCTATTAACTTCTTACTTCAAACGTAGAATATTCCAAGTGCAAAGTCACTAAATTCAACGGAAAATCGGACAACACTTCCTTTGTTTCTACATACTTTGCCACATTTTTCAAGGCCGAATTCAATAACCAAACACGCCACATTTAAGGCTCAACAAAGTAGTTAACAATAGGGGATTACACGCCTACAAGACGTGTAAAATTCCGCCCCACAATTTATATCAAACTAGTTTAAACTACAATGTCCATTCGGCAATTAGGGACAACAATACAATGTCCTTTCCAACTCCTTTTCAATCCAAGTTGTTTAGTATAACATGTAGTAGAGCCGCAATTGATTATAACAACTATAATCTTCAAGTAGATAACATGCGACGATTCTAGTTAACGACCAAATTGTAATTCAATTTCAAATGACTCAACATGTCATTTTCGGATTTGAGCTTCTAAATTTTCATAACACTTATCAATCTTCATAACACATAACACATGATCACTTATAACTTATCATAACATGGAATCTTTAATTACAAAAGTAAGATGAAGATTATACCTCATTTAGCCCAAATATAATCCAATATCACAAGTCGATCCTTAGCAACTTTAGCGCCTCTTTTTGACATTCCAATCCACTCCAAGAAACCCTTAGAAGCTTATGATGAACTCATCTTCAAGTTCCAACTTAAAAGTTGAAGAACTCCTTTAGTTTCCGCCTTGCGACTAATACGAAAACGCCACTTTTCCGGGATCTTTCTATTGAGATACTCTTACAATACTCTTAGGAACCTTGGTTTAAAGTATGGGGATTATTGGACAAAAATTGAAAAAAATTCCCTTGAAACCCTAGCCTTGGCCGAGAGCACTCCTCAATGTTCATCCAATTTTCTTGAAAATTTAGATAAGTGTAGAACCTTGTCTTGCACTAGGAAGCTTATATAAATATATGGAGGGTCAAGATTAGAACAAATGGGTGGTTTGGATGCTTTTCACAAGGATCAAGCCAAGTGGCATTTGACTTAGTCAATTTTATCAAGCTCTAGCTTTAGCAAGACTTGTGTCACGACCCGAACCCGGGCCCGTGACTGGTGCCTTAACCGGGCACCTAAGTAGACATACATCAGAGTAACCAGCGGAATATAAAAGCAAGACATGAAACAATTATGAAATGAGAAACTGTCACAACCCGTTCCGGGGCCCGTGACTGGTGCCTTACCCGGGCACCCAAGTAGTCATACATCAGAGTAATCAGCGGAATATAAAAACAAGACATGTAACAAATGTAAAATGAGACACGCTTTATCTCGAGAAAAGTCGCTTTCGCATATATATATAAACCAAGTCCGCGCTTACATCCCAACTGCATAATAGACTACAGACTTCTAAGTAAAGTAACTATGGCGGGACAGGGCCCCGCCATACCCTGAATGTACAAAACTATCTACAACAACAGGGAGATCATACCCAAAAGTCGAGCCTCCGGAGAAGATGGAGCTTCTGACACCAACGTAAAGATCCTAAGGATGCGGATCTAGCACCTGCTTTACCTTACCTGCGGCATGAACGCAGCCCGGGCGAGGTCAAGATAACAGTACCAAGTATGTGAAATCAGAAAGTACTTAAATGAAATAATATCATTTTAAAACCAATTTTACAAATATGTTCGAAACAATCAATGTAACCGCACATAGTGCCACATCACAAACAAGAGCAATAATAGATAAACTGTAACAGGTCTTTTCTAGGTTGCGAATGATCGAAGCAAGGCCAATCGCCCATAGTATCATTATGCATGCCTAATCCTGGACTCCCGCAGTCCGCATAGGCCACCTAGGCCCGCATGAGGTATTCCCCGCATCGAGGGTAGCTACTCGGCATCGCCCCGACTCGTAGTCCGCATGGCCACATAGACCGCATGAGGTAATCCCCGCACACTAACCTCGAACTCGTAGCTCGCATAGTCCTCGACCCGCATGAGGTATTCTCGAATCATAGTCACACGCATCGCATGACGTGTACTCGTGACGGGCGCTTTAACCCCGTGATATCATGTCAAGAGGTGAGTGATATAATACTAACATAACTGCTTATCGTTAAACAACATAAGCACCATAAGAATAACCTCTTTACACAAACGTTACAAGATACTAACACACATAGCATCATAGTATGTCTAATCAACAAACCATCTTACTATACTTTCCAGAAATCAATACAAGTCTTTCATAACACATAAGTAAACCGTTCCTTTTATCTTTCTTAAGTTGTTATACATAACTTCCCATAAAGCTAGTATAACTCTTAAGCTTTTTGTTTAAAAACCAAGTATTACTCTTCTTTAAAAAATGATTCATAATTCTTTTGAAATACTTCAAGATTCTTTATTATTTAGACTCAAGTCAAAAGACGTCAAGTAAAACCATGTTCAGTTAACACACGTACGTCTACCATACTATATATATATTTTTAAAATATCATGCTCAAGGGGATAGGAAGAATCACATACCTTCTCGGCGAAATCCATCTGTCAAGTCGAGTATGTCGCGCGCAGAGTATCAACCTATAATAGTCAAATACGTCTATCAACGTCTAGACTACTCTGTAGGATATTCTAAGCAGAAGGTTCTTAATTCTACGGAAAATTGGGCAGCATTTCCCTACCCGTCAAACTACTCAAGTCTAATGTAAATACAATCCTATGTAAGTACAGTTCAATTCTTCATTTATATTCTTCTGATGTGATTTCAGTTCAATTCTATTCTTTAATATCCTTCTATGTATCTTATACTTATTTCTATACTACTACAGTATGTAATCTTTAATTACAATAGAAGGATAGGATTATTATTTACCTCGATAAGCCCAAAATTATCCAAGATATAAGTCGATCCTGAGCAAGGTTTAGCTCCTAATCTGTACGCTCCAATCCGCTCCAAGAAACCCTTAGAAGTTTCTAAACAACTTCTACTTACTACTTCAACCAACTATGAAGTTTCTCCTAGGGTTTCGTTTAGTGACTAAATGGAAGTATAGTAGTATTTTCCGGGCTCTAAGTATAGAGGTGACTTTGGAAATACTACAAGGGATTGGCTAAGGTATTTGGGAATAGTAACAATACTTGGAGAGTATTTTTCTAACAAAGGGCAGGGGTGTTTCGGCTAGCTTACTAGGGGGGGGGGGGGGGGGGAAGGGCTTGGACGAAAAGCTCACTAGGGGAGAAGGGAGTTTTCAAGACTTGGAAAATATTTGTGGATGAAGAATTCTTCCAACTTATGGGGGTATTTATAGGACTTTCAAGGGCCAAGATTAAGGCAAGTGGAGGGCAAGTGGAGGGTGTAGATTTACCCATGTGTACCTTATCCATCTACTCCACAAATATCACAAAATATCCTACCTAATCCTTGACCAAAAAAAATGCCAAGAGTTGCCCACAATGTCGTCCACTTGAGGGTGACAAGTGTCGCCCTCTCGTTGGTCCAAAATATTTTATCTCTAGGAAAAATCCGCAAAAATTATAAATGTCGCAACCGTAATTTTCCCTTCGCAAGGTTTGGAAAACGTTTCGTCGGAAAACAATTCTTTTCGTGGATTGTGCACAAATTTTCGTCCCTTGCCTAACTTAAGGCTTAAACTTTTGTACGTACGCCCTCACGTATATACTCAGGAAATATGGGGTATAACATTCTCCCCTCCTTAGAAACATTCGTCCCGAATGTTCCTTCCCAAGACATATAACGATAAAGTTCCTCATAACTTAAACAGTTTGCAAATGCCACACATGGCCACAATACAACACTTAAGCAAATATGTCAATGAAAATTTACAAGTAGGAAAGTGAGTTACCCGAGGTGGGAATAGGTGAGGATACTTCGCCTCATGTCCTCCTCGCCTTCCCACGTCATTTCCTCCCGAGCTCGTTCGCCACAAGACTTTGACGGCCACGCCCCGTCCGCAGACGCCTAACTCGACGATCAATTATCGCTATGGGAATCTCCTCATCGATAACCCGTCACACTGACATCGTCAATCGGTGTACCCTAGATGGATCCGATACATCTCCTCAAAGATAGAAACATGAAAACCGGATGCATCGCCTCAAGATCGGACGGCAGATCCAACTCATAGGCAACCTTGCCTACCTCGCGATATCTGACACGCCCAATGTACTGGGCCGAGTTTCCTTTCTTCCCGAATCTCATCACACCCTTCATGGGTGACACCTTCAGAAAACCCAATCATCAACCTCGAACTCATGCCGACGACGATGATCCGCGATACTACTGGCCGACTCAGCCGCCAAGAATCGCCTCTGGATAAGCTTTACCTTATCCATCGCTTCACAACCAGGTCCGTCACACTAATCGCACCTCGCCATTATCAAACCAGCCTATCGGCGATCCGCACTTCCTCCCATACAAGGCCTCATAAGGCGCCATCCGAATACTTGGAGTGGTAGCTATTATTATACGCAAACTCAACTAGAGGCAAATGATCCTCCCCTACCCTGAAGTCAATAACACAGCTCGCAGATATCCTCAAGAGTCCGGATAGTGCGCTCGCTGTCCGTCTGCTCGAGGATGGAATGCGACTCGAGCTCACTGCGTCCCTAAACCCTTCCGGAAAGACCTCGGAAGTTAGCGTGAACCGGGCTCCTCTGCGATATGATAGAAATAGGGACCCCATACACCCGACGATCTCTGATGTAAAGTCCGCATAATCCTCAGAAAAAGTCGTCCCGACGGAAGAAAGTGGGCTAATTTCACACCGTCGACGATAACCCGGATAGAATCATGCTTCCTCCGAGTGCGAGGTAATCCCGTGATAAAGTCCATGTTGATCACCTCCCACTTCCGGTCGGGATCTCTATCGTCGCAACAAACCACCGTGCCTCCGGTGCTCTACCTTCACCGGCCGACAACACGCACCGAGCCACAAACTCGCAATGTCCTCTTCGCCATCCCACCAATACACAGATCCGTGGTCGTGGTACATCTTGGTCGACCGGATGGATAGAGTAACGCGCTGTGTGCTTCCCTAGAACTCCGCCAAGTCCCGCAATATCCGGAACACACAACTCGCCAAACCTTAGCACCCCATCAGTGCTACCTCAAAGGACCCTTCCTCACGAAGAGCCGTATCACGGCAGCGCCAAAACCGGATCCTCAAACTGTTGCCACTTCACCTCCTCGACGATGGAAGACTCGGCAACCTCTCGAACTCGAACCCCACTGCTATCAGAATCAATCAATCGTACTCAAAGGCTCGCTAACTGATGTAAATTGCGAACCATGCCCCTCCTCTCTGGCTGCACATCTGATAGGCTACCCATCGACCTACGACTAAGGGCATCTGCCACAACATTGGCCTTCCCCGGGTGGTACAGGATATCGACATCGTAATCCTTGAGTAACTCTAACCACCGTCTCTGTCGTAAGTTCAACTCCCTCTGGCTGAAGATATACTGGAGGCTCTTGTGGTCTGTATAAATATCCACATGAACCCCATACAAATAGTGCCTCCAGATCTTCAAGGCGTGAATCACCGCTGCCAACTCCAAATCATGGGTGGGGTAGTTCCTCTCATTTTCTAAAGCTGTCGGGATGCGTATGCTATAACATTGCCCTGCTGCATCAACACACATCCAAGCCCGATGCCTGACGCATCACAATACACGACATAGCCATCCGACCTCCGGAAGAGTAAGCAAGGGCGCCGCCGCCTCCTTCAAGAATTGGAAACCCCGCCACAAGCATCACCATCAAACATAGCCGCTTACGAGTCACCCTAGTCAATGGTGCGTAGATAGAAGCAAACTTCTCCACGAACCGATAATAACTCGCGAGGCCCAAAGTCGCGCACTCGCCGGAGTAGTAGGTTCAGGCCAAGTCCCGATCGCCTCGATCTTGCCGTATCCACCCGAATACCATCACCCCTATAATATGCCCAAGAAATTCCAATCGGCTAACCAAAACTCACATTTGGAAAACTTGGCGATAATCGCTGGTCTGGAGAACTCTCAAAGACGCCTCAAATGCTCTGATGCTCTCGCTCCGAGCGGGAATAAACCAAGATGTCATCAATGAACACTATCACAAACGTGTCCAAAATGGCTTGAACACTCGGTTCATCAAATCCATGAATACCGCGAGCATTGGTCAAACCGAAGACATAACCTCAACTCATAGTGCCCGCATGCGGTCCGGAATGCACCCTGTGGATATCCGCCTCTAACTCGCACTGATGATAGCCCGATCGCAGATCAATCTTGAGAAACATCTCGCACTCGCAGAACCGGTCGAACAAATCATCAATCCCGGGAAGGGTATTCGTTTCTAAATGGTCACCTTGTTCACCGTCAGAATCAACACACATGCGCAACGCCCCGCCCTTCTTCTTCACGAACAATACCGCGCCTCCGGGAGAAACACTCAGCCCGATGAAGCCCTTCTCCAAAGAAATCTCTCACCGGTCCTTCAACTCTCTCAACTCGCGGTGCCATTATGTATGGCGGAATGGAAATAAAGCCGAGTGTCCGCAAAGACATCGATACAAAACTCTATCTCCTCTCGGGAGGACACCGAGGTCGTCGAAACACATCCGAACTCTCTCGACCATCGAATCGATGAAAATCTGGTACCGCAGCCTCAGTATCAAACACCCGAATGAGATGGTAGATATACCTTCGCACCATCTTCCCGGCCTTGAGGTAGGAAATAAACCTACCGCCGGCGACACGGTGTTCCTCCCACTCAATAACCGGCTCAGAAACCGAACCGTACCACTCTCTCCCTGCATTCTACACTGGCGTAGCAAGAAGCTAACCAATCCATGCCCATGATCACATCGAAATCAGGCATGTCCAACTCTATCAAGTCGGCTAGGGTCTGACAACTGCATAAAGTCACTGGGCAAGCTCTATATACCCGCCTAGCTACCACCGAATCACCCACTGGCGTAGCTACATCGAAATGGTCTATGGACACAGGCTCTATCCCTATCCTACTAGCAATAAGGGGAGAAATATAGGACAGAGTAGAACCCGGATCTATCAAGGCATACATATCACAACCAGAAACTCATAAAGTACCTGTGACGACATCAAGCGACACCTCCTGGTCCGGCCGGCTGGACAAGGAATAAATGTGGTTCTGAGGACCGCTAGAACTGGGACCCGCGCCACGACCTCTGCCGCGACCTGCTAGCCTCGAAAATCCGTGCCTCCGGGCGAGTAATCGTAGGAGATAAAGAAGACCGCGAAAGACCACGTAGCCGACCCTACCCTCTCGCGCCCTTGGTCGGACAAGCTCTCGCAAAGTGACCTGGCCGCCGCAATCAAACAAACTCCGTGAGCGCACCACAATTCCGTAATGGGATCTACCGTCGCCACACTGGAGGGTGGTCCGTCGGTTAGCACATCTGCTACCTGGACGTCCAAGTCCTGGGCCTCGCCGCCCTCAAGACGGTGTAGAAGTGCTCGAGCCCGGTGGTGCAAATCTAGGCTACTGAGGCCGCCCACCCGAGAGCTACCAAAAGACCTGCGCCCACGGCTTTTTTCGCCGCTGTCACAACCCGTCGCTCAGACGCCTCGCATCCAAGTGCATGAGCTCGCATGCGGTATTGTCCATGCTGGTGAAGAGCTACACCCGCACAAGACTTCGGTCATATAATCGTCTAGCCGGTGGCGTAGAGATGCACCGTCCTCCATATTCGCATTAGCGCAGGGACATATCGAGCCAACGACCGAACTCGGCGTTGTACTCCTAATCAGGCGCCTCTCTGTCTCAAAGATCAAAACTTGTCGGCGTGCCCTCTCATCTGCGGAGGCAAGAAGTGAGTGAGAAATGCCTCGAGAACTCATCCCATCTGCCGAGGCGATGCTCTCCTCGGGATAGCTCCTATGAATCAAACCAATCGATTGCGGTATCACGCACCGACGCGAACCGAAAATCACGGACTCGGTCTTCAAGCTTGATCACTCGCGATGATCCTCTCAGAATCGACGAATGAACTCCTCGCGATCATCCTCGCCTCGACCAGAACTCGCGGCTACAACTCGTAAAATCTCGTAGCCTCAAGCCGTCGATCTCGGGTGAACAATGCTGCACCAGGCTGAACTGAATCGTGATCCGGCCTATCTCCGTTCGCCACGATCACGGCGATGAATCGCCATCTCTATAACCCATCTCATCTCGCTTCCGGTGTGGATGGAGGTGCAGTATCGTGGTCTCATCACCCATCGCTGCGCTCTAAACCTGCTGGGTCGGCGGCGTCGTGGAACTCGCCGTCGAGGTATCGCCTCGGGTATAGATCGAGCCTCGTGACTCTCGGTGTCCTACTAGCAGCCTCCTCGCTTTGCCCTTCTGGGCCCGGTTGCCTTACGTGAGGCATAATCGTCTGAGAAAGGAATACGTTAGAGGGTCCAACTTATAACACACTTCTAAGGCACGATCTCGAGTGAGAAGAATGGAAACCAATCCTAAATATCCTATAGCCTCACGATTATTGTGGTGCACAAAACAACGATAATCAAGACTTACTAGTAAGCGGTGCAGACACCTTCCGAGGATTAACTGCTCTGATACCACTTTTGTCACAACTCGTTCCGGGGCCCGTGACTGGTGCCTTACCCGGGCACCCAAGTAGTCATACATCAGAGTAATCAGCAGAATATAAAAACAAGACATGTAACAAATGTAAAATGAGACACAGTTTATCTGAGAAAAAGTCGCCTTTCGGCATATATATATAAACCAAGTCCGCGGTTAGATCCCAACTGCATAATAGGACTACTGCACCTAAGGAAGTAAACAACTATGGCGGACAGGGCCCCGCCATACCCTGAATGTACAAAACTATCTACAACAACAGGGAGATCATACCCAAAAGTCGAGCCTCCGGAGAAGATGGAGCTCCTGACACCAAAGTAAAGATCCTAAGGATGCGGATCTAGCACCTGCTTTCCCTTACCTGCGGCATGAACGCAGCCCGGAGAGGTCAAGACAGTACCAAGTATGTGAAATCAGAAGTACTTAGATGAAATCATATCATTTTAAAACCAATTTTACAAATACGTTCGAAACAATCAATGTAACCGCACATAGTGCCACATCACAAACAAGAGCAATAATAGATAAAGCAGAATGTGTCTTTTCTAGGTTGCGAATGATCAAGCAAGGCCAATCGCCTATTGTATCATTATGCATGCCTAATCTCGACTCCCGCATCCGCATAGCCACCTAGGCCCGCATGAGGTATTCCCGCATCGAGGGTAGCTACTCTCGGCATCGCCCCGACTCGTAGTCCGTACGGCCACATAGACCACGTGAGGTAATCCCCGCACACTAACACGAACTCTCGTAGCTCCGCATAGGTCCCCTGGACCCGCATGAGGTATTCTCGAATCATAGTCACACAGACCGCATGACGTGTACCTCGCATCGGGGGGCAGCTTAACCCCCGGTATATCATGTCAAGAGGTGAGTGATATAATACTAACATAACTGCTTATCGTTAAACAACATAAGCACCATAAGAATAACCTCTTTACACAAACGTTACAAGATACTAACACACATAGCATCATAGTATGTCTAATCAACAAACCATCTTACTATACTTTCAGAAATCAATACAAGTCTTTCATAAAACATAAGTAAACCGTTCCTTTTATCTTTCTTAAGTTGTTATA
Source organism: Przewalskia tangutica (assembly GCA_029844215.1). NCBI lineage: Eukaryota > Viridiplantae > Streptophyta > Magnoliopsida > Solanales > Solanaceae > Przewalskia > Przewalskia tangutica. Next base: position 86,311,085 of record CM056726.1, on the reverse strand, counting down.
CCTAACTTCCCATAAAGCTAGTATAACTCTTAAGTTTTTTGTTTAAAACCCAAGTATTACTCTTCTTTCAAAAATGATTCATAATTCTTTTGAAATACTTCAAGATTCTTTATTATTTAGACTAAAGTCAAAAGACGTCAAGTAAAACCATGTTCAGTTAACACACGTACGTCTACCGTACTATATATATATTTTTAAAATATCATGCTCAAGGGGACTTTGGAAATACTACAAGGGATTGGCTAAGGTATTTGGGAATAGTAATAATACTTGGAGAGTATTTTTCTAACAAAGGGGGTTGTTTCGCTAGCTTACTAGGGGGAAGGGCTTGGACGAAAAGCTCACTAGGGGAGAAGGGAGTTTTCAAGACTTGGAAAATATTTGTGGATGAAGAATTCTTCCAACTTAGGGGGGTATTTATAGGACTTTCAAGGGCCAAGATTAAGGCAAGTGGAGGGCAAGTGGAGGGTGTAGATTTACCCATGTGTACCTTATCCATCTACTCCACAAATATCACAAAATATCCTACCTAATCCTTGACCAAAAAAAACGCCAAGAGTTGCCCACAATGTCGTCCACTTGAGGGTGACAAGTGTCGCCCTCTCGTTGGTCCAAAATATTTTATCTCTCGGAAAAATCCGCAAAAATTATAAATGTCGCTACCGTAATTTTCCCTTCGCAAGGTTTGGAAAACGTTTCGTCGGAAAACAATTCTTTTCGTGGGTTGTGCACAAATTTTCGTCCCTTGCCTAACTTAAGGCTTAAACTTTTGTACGTACGCCCTCACGTACATACTCAGGAAATACGGGGTATAACAGAAACAGTTTATCCAAGAAAAGATTGTCTTTCGGCATGTATATATACATCAAGAGTGAACAATTACATCCCAACTTTACAACAGGACTACAGACCTATAGGAATGTAAACAACTATGGCGGGACAGGGCCCCGCCATACCCTGAATGTACATAAAGCTATAATGGCAGGGAGATCATACCCAAAAGACAAGCCTCCGGAGAAACGGGGCTTTCCCAAAAGCAGGAACGGTGATCCTAGGAGCGGGGATCAACAACAGGAGTACCTCTACCTGCGGCATGAACGCAGCCCCCTGAAGGAGGTCAGTACAACAGGTACCATGTATGTGAAATCAGAAAGTACTTAAATGAAATCATATCATTTTAAAACCAATTTTACAAATATGCATTTAAACAACCAATGTAATCGCACATAGTGCCACAAAGATAACCAAGAGCAAAATAGATAAAACATAATCGGTCTTTTCTACCGCTAATGATCGAAGTAAGGCCATTCGCCCATAGTATCATTATGCGTGCCTAATCTCGGAACTCCCGCACCGCATAAAGCCACATAGGCCGCATGAGGTATTCCTCGCATCGGGGTAGCTAACCCGCAGATCATCCTCGACCCGATGTCACGACCCGACCGCCGCGATCGTGCCCTACACGGGCACCCTGCTCGTATACATCCGAGAATAGCAATGAACATACACAACATAAACACACGTGTAACTAATATACAACACAAAGCCGAGCAAGGCCGCCTTCCATAATATAAACAAAGTCAAAAGTACAACTTTACAACTCGGTTCTTATAGCCCAACCACATATGTGAATACGCACCTCAGGAATAACAAGCGTGGCGGGGCCCCGCCATACCCTGAATGTACATAATCTACAACATCAGGGACAAGACTGTACCAAAAGAAAGACAAGCCTCCGGAGAATGGAGCTTCCGACGTCCGATAAGTGATCCTAAGATGTGGATGCGCCACCGCTTACTTCTTCTCGCAAGATTAACGCGGCCCGAGGACGGGGTCGGACACAATATGTACTAAGTATGTAAAACTGGAAAGTACTGTAATTACATCATAAATCTAAATCAAAGCCGGAGACATGTATGATAATCAAATTACAGTACCCTGTGCCTTACTAAACAATGAGAGTAAAATAAGGGTATCCTTACAACAAAAAAATAGGATTTGACTCCTACTCCTGGGACTATTTAACAAGCATAGGTCCAGTGGACCCGCGTGAGGCATTCCTCGCATGGGACTATTTCACCCGCATAAGCCCCTTCGGACTCGCATGAGGTATTCCTCGCATAGGCTGGACCCGCCCGCATGGGACTATTTCACCCGCATAAGCCCTACGGACTCGCATGAGGTATTCCTCGCATCGTGGGTAGCAAATCCACGGAAATATGCAATGCCACAAACCCGGGGAATGACCCCGCAACGAATAATATATCACTAGCACAAATCCGGCTATCACACATAACATAAGCACTACCGGCTTATAATAAATAAGCAAGTTAAGAAAATCCCCTAACTTCTTATTATTCTTGTTACATATATATAGACACTCTCCTTTTAGTTTATCCAAGGCACTAACATGTCTTTTATAAAAATCCGGGAGTTAACCCAAGTACTACGTACTTCTATTCTTTAAAACAAATGACTCTTTTTAGTAGAAACTTCCAAGATACTATTAAACCTAGTATCATGTCCAAATTACATTTCAAGGCAAGTCACAACACCCTTTAGAAATAAAGTTAGGTTTCTAAATCAAGTGACTCATTTCTTATAAAACCTTAGGCAATTGATGCCTTAAAAACCAAATTGCCTTCCGTTAAATCGAGTCATTTATCTTTCCATAAAGTCAATATAACCAACTCCCCATAAAGTCGTTATATTCACTTTATACCTTAGTCAAGTACCATTTCCTATCCAAGGGACTTATACGTTAAAACGACACAAGTATCACATACTTTATAATTCTTCAAGTCCCTTATCTTTAACAAGACTTAAGACATCTTTAATATTCTCAAAGAAGTGAGTTAATCTCCTAACTCACCCAACTTGGCATTTCATAAAACAAGTAAAGAATGTCATAGTCTTGTACGTCTACCGTACTATATACGTGAAACTAGTCATGCTCAAAGGATAGGAAAAGTTCTACATACCTCGCCGGGTCAAACCACTTGCCAAGTACAAAGTCCCGCCCGTAGTATGTCAACCTATAATATTCACAATACCTCTATTAAAGCCTTACTTCAATCGTAGAATATCATAAGTGTTAAGTCTCTATATTCTACGGAAAATCGGACAGCACCTCCTTTGTTTTTACTTACTTTGCCACCTTTTTCAAGGCCGAAATACAATAACCAAACAGCCCCAATTGGCTCACAATTATATAGAAGGTAGTCGATACAAATGACTAACTAAACAGCCCCAATTGGCTCACATTTATATAGAAGGTAGTCCAATACAAATGACTAACTAAACAGCCCCAATTGGCTCACATTTATATAGAAGGTAGTCCAATACAAATGACTAACTAAACAGCCCCAATTGGCTCACATTTATATAGAAGGTAGTCCAATACAATTTAATAACAAACTAATACGACTACAAGTCCACAATCGGCTATCTTGAGTTCATCAATACCAAATGTTGTCCAATTTCCATTTCAATCCAAATTTGTAGCATAACATGATATCAAGTCGCATTTGATTATAATAACCATAATCCTTAAGTCAATGACATGCGACGGTTCTAACAACGATTAAATTGTAATTCAACTTAGTCATGGCTTACATTACATTTCGGATTTCCAAGGCTATAATCAATCCATAATCCTTATAACCTCAAGATAACAACTCCATGCTTGCAACATACAAAGCTAACAACAACAAAATAAATAATCTTGTAATACTTTCAAAGAACAAGATTATACCTCAATGATTCTTAATCCAACTCCAATCCGAAGTCGCTCCTTAGTAGTTTATAGCCCCTCCAAGACACTTCAAATCGCTTGTTGAGACCCTTAGAATAACACCAACAATTAACCTTCAAATCTCCAAATAAAACCTAGAAAGACCATTAGGTTTTCGTTTGCGACTAACCCGTAAACAATCTTTTTCCAAGATCTTTCTATTGAGATGTGTTTACAATACACCTAAGAACCTTGGTTTAAAGTGGGGAGTGGAATGAACAAGAAACAAAAAAAATTTCTTCTTCCTTGTGGCTAACCCGAGACCCCTCTATATGTTCTTCAAAGTTTTCAAGAATTTTTCTAAGTGTTAAGCTCACACTAGCACTACTAGTATTATATAGTGCAAAGGAGGGTTATGATAAGAACACATGGATGGCTTAGATGTAGTCTTACATTAAAATCAAGACCATTGTGGGACCTTTGACCTTAGTCAATAATATCAAGCCTCAAGTTGTAAGACTTGTCTTGCAACAAAGGTCAAATGACCCTTATGCCCTTGCTAAAAAAAAATCGTCCAAGGCATAGTAAGGGGGGGGTGACACGTGTCGCCCTCCCATTCGTCATAACACTTACATTTTCCGACAATTTCATAATTCCGACAAATTTTTACAAGTCTCAAATCTTAACATTGTGAGTTCTTACTTGCGTTCTTAAAACATGTCCTGAAATTACGGGGTGTAACATTCTTCCCCCCTTAGAATCATTCGTCCCCGAATGTTCTTTCGGAGTCAAACTTATAATTAGCGACTTAGTTTCCTTTCACAACCCCGACATACCAAAAATGCCACACATGGCCACATAATAGCATTTAAGCAAAATAGATACTCCAATTTAAAACTTGACAAGTAAGGGAAGCTGAATTACCTGAAGGTATAGGAAATAAGTGAGGATACTTCCTCAACATGTCCTCCTCCGCCTCCCAAGTCATCTCCTCTCGGTTATCATTCCTCCACAGGACTTTGACGGAAGCTACATCCTTGGTCCGATCGTCGACTGGGCGATCGAGTATCGTATGGGACTCTCCTCATACGATAACCCCTCACACTGGACCTCACTAGTAGGGAAAACTCTCATTGGATCACCGATACACTTCCGCAACATAGAGACATAAGACCGGATGTACCGCTCTAACTCGATGGCAGATCCAACTCGTAGGCAACGCGCACCCGATTTAACGATGCGGTAGGGCCCGATGTACCTTGGGCTGAGTTTCTTCTTACGAATCTCATCACACCCTTCATGGGTGACACCTTCAAGAAGACCCATCGCCTACCGAAACTCCAAATGCCGACGCCGATTATCCGCGTATGACTTAAGGCTACGAAGCCGCTAACGGTCTCCCGATAAGCTTCACTTATCCACACCTTTGTACCAAGTGCAGGCCAACTAATGTACTCGCCCACGTCGAACCAACCAATCGGCGATCTACATTTCCGCCATATAAAGCCTCGTATGGCGTCATCCGTATCTTTGGAATGGTAGGTGTTATTATAAGCAAACTACAAGAGGCAAATGATCCTCCCACTACCACCGAAATCAATCACGCAGCTCGCGGCATATCCTCAAGTGTGCGGATTGTTATACCGTATTTCAGTATGTATGCGAGGGCGTGCGTGAGAATACGCAGAAAGATTGGAAAGGAAGAAAGAGGTGATTTTTCCACGGAAAAGTTTCGGTTTTGTGAAGGAAAAAGGTTCGTTAATGGGAATTGATTCCGATTTGGTATTCGGACTTCTGGAATATTAGAGAATTATGGAATTTTATTTTGGAAATGGTCACGTGGGCCCACGAGAAATTTACGGTTTTGTGGGCCCACTTTGTTTTTAGATTTTGGCCATTGTGGATTTTTTGAAAGACGTTTTTGAGGGCGATAGGAGGGTGACACGTGTCACCCCGCCTAGGTGGCGGCGAAATGACCTTTGCACAACACGGTTAGAGTCGTTTTCGACGAAACGTTTTCGTAACTGCGCGGGAAAATTCGCTATGTCGTTTTGTATTTTTGCGGATTTTTCAGAGGCGAAACATACGGACCAACGGGAGGGTGACGTGTCACCTCACAATGGAGACAAGTGGGCACTTGGCCGGGTGGGGGCTTGTGGTGCTAGATATTTGTGTAGATTTTTGTGAGGTTTTAAGGAGTAGGGGCTGGTGCACTTGGCTTGATCTTGGCCTTACACTTGCCTTGCACTTGGCTAGATCTTGGCCATTGGTTGGCCTTTGGGTTTGCTATAAATACCCCTTAGTTGATGAACTTTCTTCATCCAAAAATCATTTTCCAAGTCTTGAAATCTCTCCTCATGTGAGTTGAAATCGTCCAAAGCCCTCCCCTTGTGGAGCTTTGTGAGAGGCCCCTTTGAGTGAGGCTTGCCGTGGGTACCCCTAGCCTAGTTGTTTTGGTTTAATACCCCTTGTTGTGGTATAGAAATACTCCCCGAGTATTGTTATAATGCCCAAAATACCTTTGCCTTGTTCCTTGTAGTATTCCAAAGATACCGCTTTACGTAGTCAGGAAATACTACCTTTTGTCCTTTTAGTCTCAAACCAAACCCTAAGGAAATCTTCATAGTTGGTTGCGATATTTTGAGTAGAAGTTGGTTAGAACTTCTAAGGGTTGTTTGGAGTGGTTTGGGCGCACGGAGAGCTAAACCTTGCTCAGGATCGACATTATAACTTTGATCATTTTGGGCTTATCGAGGTAATTATCTTGTCCCTCTATTGTAATTGGAAATTACATGTTTGGTTGAATATATAGTTGAAGTATACTATATATGGAACTACTTAGTATTCGGCAATGTCTTTTGACTTAAGCTGAAGAATAAAGAATCGAATCGAATCAGTATTTACATGGGGTATCAGACGGTAGACTTGTGTAGAATTGTACACGTCAGGGTAGACGTGTAAACCCCGGTTGGCTTGGTAGCCGGCCTCGATAGAGGAGATTTACGCTGTTGCGAGGGAGTCTTTGCCGAATTTTCTATAGAAAGATAGAAACTTGTGTTTTGGGGTTAATAGGCGTTTTGACCTTTATAGGTGAAAGTACTAAGAGTAGCGTATTCTACCGAGGAGTGGAAAGGGCTAGCAAGGTTGTAGTACTTGGAGCATTTTGCTTATTGTCGATAAATCGTCGCGAGGTATGTGAACCTCTTCCTATCTTTTCTAGCATGATTGTTGTGAACTATGTACGGTAGACGAGCGCATGTGCTAAGTGATTTGGTTGGTTTAAAACATAGGGTGTTATAATAGCTTTATGGGAAGTTAGTTATAACGACCTTATGTAAGTGAAAATGGTTTCTTGATGTTAGAAGTTAAGAGACTTGATCTTATAAGATAAGAGACTTAACTTATTTGTTTTAATGTGGATGTTTGTGTGAAACCTCATTCGTGAGTAATGAGTACTTGGTTTTAAAGGATAATGTTTCTTGATTTCGGAATCGAATGTGTATCGACAGCACCACCGCAGCGTTAATAAAGGAAAATGTATTGAATAATGATGTATTGTATTAAAACCGGAGAAACCTCCATCCGCATAGAAGCTAAGATGAGACAAAATGATATTACATTTTCTAGATCATGGTCTGCTGTAATAAGATCATTATAAACAAGAATAAACTACTCACGTATATGACATATGTTACTCAATTGTTCTAAAAGGAATCAAGTGATTAAGTTTGGGAACTATGAAACCATTTGAAAATGAGAAGCTTGAGTAATTGAAACTAGGCAACCGGAACTTAGGAAAAGAATGTTGTTACTTGATTTTGAAAAGGAAGGTGGGTTGGTCATTCTAATACTACGTATCGGGTGACTTTTATAAAAGTAATGGATCTCTTTTAAAAGAACTTAACATTATGTAGTACTTTGGGGTTAAAACCCGACTTTGGCATAAAATGAAAGTACTTTGAGTTGTGTGAAACTTGCCTATGCTTGTTGTTGTGAAACTTGCCTATGCTTGTGATGATAGCCTTTATTGTACAATCGTTGTGTTTTACGTATTCTGGCGTCTCGAAGGTCGGTTGGTAGTTGAGAACTTACTTGGACGCGTGATGGCGCGGAGAAATTCCACGCACGTTCTCGATGATAGTATTATTGTTGTTAATCGCTTTGGACATCACGACCGACGATCGTAGCGCTGCGGGTATGCTTCCATTTTGGTTAAGGTCTGGTTAATCGCTTTGGATATATCGACACGATCGTAGCGCGGGTATGTTTCATTTTGATTATCGCCTTGTGATTTCCCTTTGGACATACCGACACGATCGTAGCGCGCGGGTATCGTCCATTTGGAATGTTGTCTTATTTTTCCTTTGGACATCACGACACGATGCGTAGCCGCGGGTATGCTTCCATTTGGATTGCTTCTTGTTGTTGAGGTCACATGGACATGTCTACACCGATCGAGATTCGGGGGCATGGCCATGGGACATTGGTATTATTGTTGCATCATGGACATGTCTACACCGTCACGATTCCGGATCACGCGCCATAATGCGAACGATTGATGTTGTGGGCGTGAGACCCATAGTTATATTGGAGTGATGATATTTATGTTGTGAATCGTAGTTTGGTTATCATACATGTCTCTGCTTTATATAGACTAGTATGATTTCATTCTGATATTATGCAGTTTCACATACTTGGTACTGTTATCGACCTCGAGGCTGCGTTCATGCGCGGTAGGTACATCGGTCGTGGTTCCTCGCTCATAGGATCACAGCCAGCGCATTTGAAGCTCCGTTTCTCGAGGCTTATCTTTTGGTAGGTGTTCCACTGAGTTGTAGGTTCTTGTACATTCGGGGTATGGCGGCCACGTCCGTCATAGTCATTGTATATCTTAAGTCTGTAGTACCGTTGTGGCGGGGTTGTAAAAGGATTAAACTGTTCGTGTTTTATGTATATCCAAGGCAAGCTGTTGGTTGCTGTTATTCATTTATCTCTTGTTAAATGACTCTTGTTTTGTTTTCCGCTGATTTTCTCGATGTTTGTATCACTAGGGTGCGAGGTAAGGCACGAAGAACCCGCCCCGAACGGTCGTTACAAAGTGGTATCGAGCGATTAATCCTCGAAAGTGTCTCTGAACCGTGTCTAGTAGTCTTGATTATCGGTGTGTTGCACCACATCTATAATCGTGAGGCTATAGGACATTTAGGATTGGTTTCATTCTTCTCATTCCGAGATCGTGCCTTAGTCAGAAAGTAAGTGTTGTACCTCCGACGTATCTCGTTTTTACGATTATGCTCCGCGCAAGGCAACCAGAGCCAGGGGCAAGGCAGCGGCGAAGTGCCGCGGTGAGATCTGAGGAGTGCGAGGCGCGAGCCCGCAGCACTGAGGTTGTGCTTGACGGCGGGTTTCGCGACGCCGCCAAAGACCAAAGAGTTTAGAGCCGCGATGGGTCGAGACTACAAGACACGAGCCTCCATCCCACGATGGAGCGGGGAGATGGGTCACGAGAGATGGCCCGATTATTGGCGTGGTCAGGCGATATGAGGACAGCCGGACGCAGCAGTTCCGCCCGAGCACCAGGGTTCACCCCGAGCAGATAGTTTGAGGCTACGGACTTTCGAGTTAGAGCCGCGAGTTTTATGGGTCGAGGCACGAGGATGATCCGCAGGAGTTCATCCGGCGATTCAATGATCACGCGTGATCAAGGCTTGAAACCGAGTCTGCGACCTTTGGTTCGCATCGGTGCGTGATACCGCAATGATCGGTTTGATTCATGGAGCTTTCGGAGAGCATGCACTCCAGCAGTATGGGATGAGTTTTCGGGGCTTTCTCACGCACTTCTTGCCTCCGCATGGCGAGGGCACGCCGATGATTTTTATTCTTGCGACAGAGGCGACCGTCGGGAGTACAATGTCGAGTTCGATTCTTTGGCTCGATATGTCCCTGCGCTAGTTGCGGAGATATGGAGGATAGTGCATCGCTACGTCACCGCTAGATGATTATATGGCCGAGTCTTGTGCGGTGTTTTCTCTAGGGCATGGACATTGCCCGCACGCAGCTCATGCACTAGGATGCGAGGCACGGGGTCGACGGAATGACTGGATCGCCAGAAGAGGCCGCGGCGGTCCTGGTGGCTTTCAAGCGCATCGCTGGCAAGAAGCTAGTTATATACCCCCACCGATGCAGTGGTCCTCCACCGTCTTCGTGAGCGGTCGGGGCTCGAAGGGTTCAGATTTTCGCAGAGGGGTGTTAACCACTAAGCCACCCCTACCTCGTTGTGACCATTGTGGTAGACTCCATTTTGGAGAGTGTCGTGCTAGATTGGGAGTTTGTTTTGCATGCGGCAGGCCATTTTGCGAACCGTCCAAGGAAGCGGATGTTACGACTCGGCCTTCAGATGCGTTTGGTTCATCACCTTCATACTATGCCTGCAGTGTGCCTATGATTAGAGTGGGCGGTAGCCGGGTATATCCTTAACCTCTAGAGTTTTGGTATGCTTGTTATGATGATCTCATTATTGTGTGCTATGTACGGATAGCATTGTGATATGTGTGAGTTAGAATGCATGGTTAGTTGGAAGGATACGTATGGAGGCATGGTAAGTGTGAACCTTAGACTATTTCACGACTGAGACCTTAGAGGTAAGGTCATCTTGAGTAAAAGATTCGTTTTATGTTTGACCTTTTTAAGGGTGAGTAGTATACGTGGGATTTATTTGTGTGATAAGTCCGTGGGTAGTGTGAGATGGAAGTGGTAGCTTTCATGATGTGAATTAGTAAGATTGTTCCGAATCGGGGAACAAGAGTTTGCATGATTGGGGTCGGGTTTAGGACCATTTGCGGTCAACCCAGAACCCGGTTTTGGGTGGGGTCAGTTAGGGTGGTCCCGCGGTGGTAGGGTCACGAGGTGCTAGGCGAGTTTAGACGACCATCGTATGAGTTTGTGGATGTGTTCGACCGAATCGTTCGTGAAGGCGGTAATGGCCTTAGGGGATATTACGCTAGTATGATGACCAAGTTGGAGGTGGTGACTCCAAGGTTTTGGGAATCAGGCGATGATGAAGTGTGGTATTATACTAGAAGAGTTCAAGTGTTCGAAGGCACGACGAGTAAGGAAGGAAGATAACGTGTTATTTCGTGACTAATGGCGTTGGCAATTTGTTAGAAGAGCTTCATCGATATCCGTCTTGTGAAGGAACATTCGGACGAATGTTTCTGGCGAGGGAGAATGTTATACCGTATTTCCAGTATGTATGCGGGCGCACGTGCGAGAATCACGGCAGAAAGATTGGAAAGGAAGAAAGAGGTGATTTTTCCACGGAAAAGTTTCCGCTTTGTGAAGGAAAAAGGTTCGTTAATGGGAATTGATTCCCGATTTGGTATTCGACTTCGAATATTAGAGAATTATGGAATTTTATTTTCGGAATGGTCACGTGGGCCCACGGGAGAAATTTACTGTTTTGTGGGCCCACTTTGTTTTGAGATTTTGGCCATTGTGGATTTTTTTGAAGAGCGTTTTTGAGGGCCAATAGGAGGGTGACACGTGTCACCCCGCCTAGGTGGCTTGGCGAAATGACCTTTGTGCACAACACGGTTAAGTCGTTTTTCGACGAAACGTTTACAGAACTTGCGAAGGAAAATTCGGCTATGTCGTTTTGTATTTTTGCGGATTTTTCCGAGAGGCGAAACATTCGGACCAGCGGAGGGTGGCATGTGTCACCCTCACAATGGAGACAAGTAGGGCGGCACTTGGCTGAATTGAGGGGGCTTGTGGTGCTAGATATTTGTGTAGATTTTTGTGAGGGTTTTAAGGAGTAGGGTCTAGGGTGCACTTGGCTTGATCTTGGCCTTACACTTGCCTTGCACTTCGCTAGATCTCGGCCATTGGTTGGCCTTTGGGTTTGCTATAAATACCCCTTAGTTGATGAACTTTCTTCGTCCAAAATCATTTTCCAAGTCTTGAAATCTCTCCTTTTGTGAGTTGAAATCGCCCAAAGCCCTCCCTCATGTGGAGCTTTGTGAGAGGCCCCCTTGAGTGAGGCTTGGCCTGGGTACCCACTAGCCTAGTTGTTTTCGTTTAATACCCCTTGTTGTGGTATAGAAATACTCCCCTAGTATTGTTATAATGCCCAAAATACCTTAGCCTTGTACCTTGTAGTATTCCAAAGATACCTCTTTACGTAGTCAGAAATACTACCTTTTGTCCTTTTAGTCTCAAACCAAACCCTAAGGAAATCTTCATAGTTGGTTGAAGTATTTTGAGTAGAAGTTGGTTAGAACTTCTAAGGGTTGTTTGAGTGGTTTGGAGCGCACGAATGAGCTAAACCTTGCTCAGATCGACATTATAACTTGGATAATTTTGGGCTTATCGAGGTAATTATCTTGTCCTCTATTGTAATTGGAAATTACATGTTTGGTTGAATATATAGTTGAAGTATACTATATATGGAACTACTTAGTATTCGCAATGTCTTTTGACTTAAGCTGAAGAATAAAGAACCGAATCGAATCAGTATTTACATAGATCAGACAAGAGACTTGTGTAGAATTGTACACGTCAGGTAGGCGTAACCCCCTGGTTGGCTTCAGCCAGGCCTCGATAGAGAGATTTACGCCATTGCGTGGGAGGTCTGCGAATTTTCTATAGAAAGATAGAAACTTGTGTTTTGGGGTTAATAGGCGTTTTGACCTTTATAGGTGAAAGTACTAAGAGTAGCGTATTCTACTCGGAGTGGAAAGGGCTAGCAAGGTTGTAGTACTTGGAGCATTTTGCTTATTGTCGATAAATCGTCGCGAGGTATGTGAACCTCTTCCTATCTTTTCTAGCATGATTGTTGTGAACTATGTAGTGCAGACGCATACGTGCTAAGTGATTTGGTTGGTTTAAAACATAGGGTGTTATAATAGCTTTATGGGAAGTTAGTTATAACGACCTTATGTAAGTGAAAATGGTTTATCGATGTTAGAAGTTAAGAGACTTGATCTTATAAGATAAGAGACTTAACTTATTTGTTTTAATGTGGATGTTTGTGTGAAACCTCATTCGTGAGTAATGAGTACTTGGTTTTAAAGGGATAATGTTTTACCGATTTCGGAATCGTAATGTGTATCGGCAGCATCACCGCAGCGTTAATAAAGGAAAATGTATTGAATAATGATGTGTTGTATTAAAACCAGAGAAACCTCCATCTGCATAGCTAAGATGAGACAAAATGATATTACATTTTCTAGATCATGGTGCTTTGTAATAAGATCATTATAAACAAGAATAAACTACTCACGTATATGACATATGTTACTCAATTGTTCTAAAAGGAATCAAGTGATTAAGTTTGGGAACTATGAAACCATCCGAAATGAAGCTTGAGTAATTGAAACTAGGCAACCGGAACTTAGAAAAGAATGTTGTTACTTGATTTTGAAAAGGAAGGTGGGTTGGTCATTCTAATACTACGGTATCGGGTGACTTTTATAAAAGTAATGGATCTCTTTAAAAGAACTTAACGTATGTAGTACTTTGGGGTTAAAACCCGACTTTGGCATAAAATGAAAGTACTTTGAGTTGTGTGAAACTTGCTTATGCTTGTTGTTGTGAAACTTGCCTATGCTTGTGATGATAGCGTTTATTTTACAAGGGTTGTGTTTATGTTTTACCGAGTCTCTCGATAGAGGTCGGTTGGTTGAGAACTTACTTGGACGCGTGGCGGTGGCGGAGAAATTCCACGCATGCGTTCGCTGATAGTATTATTGTTGTTAATCGCTTTGGACATACCGACACGACGCGTAGCGCTGCGTATGCTTCCATTTTGGTTAAGGTCTTGTGGTTAATCGCTTTGGATATATCGACACGATGCGTAGCGCGCGGGTATGTTTCATTTTGATTATCGCCTTGTGATTTCCCTTTGGACATACCGACACGACGCGTAGCGCATCGGGTATCGTCCATTTGGAATGTTGTCTTATTTTTCCTTGGACATACCGACACGACGCGTAGCGCGGGTATGCTTCCATTTGGATTCTGTCTTGTTGTTGAGGTCACATGGACATGTCTACACCGATGCAGATTCCGGGCATGTGGCCATGGGACATTGTATTATTGTTGCATCATGGACATGTCTACACCTATGCATTATTCAGGGGGAATGCGTCCATAATGCGAACCTGTTTGATGTTGTGGGCGTGAGACCCATAGTTATATTGGAGTGATGACTGTTTTATGTTGTGAATGTAGTTTGGTTATCATACATGTCTCGCTTTATATAGACTAGTATGATTTCATTCTGATGTTATGCATTCACATACTTGGTACTGTTGTCTTGACCTCCTCGGGCTGCGTTCATGCCGCAGTAGAGGTACATCGGTCGTGGTTCCTCGCTCATAGGATCACGCCACAGATTGAAGCTCCGCTTTCTCGGAGGCTTATCTTTTGGTAGTGTTCCACGAGTCAGGTTCTTGTACATTCAGGGTATGGCGGGCCCGTCCGTCATAGTCATTGTATATCTTAGAGGTGCGTAATACCGTTGTGTGGCGGAGTTGTAAAAGGATTAAACTGTTAAGGTTTTATGTATATACTGAATGCAACTGTTTTGGTTGGCTGTTTATTCATTTATCTCTTGTTAAATGACTCTTGTTTTGTTTTCCGCTGATTTTCTCTGATGTTTGTATCACTAGGGTGCCCAGGGTAAGGCACCGCAACGCCCCGAACGTCGTTACATGGATAAGACGCTCTGCACGCCCATCACCGGGATGAAATCTTTGTCGAGACTCACTGTGTCCCAAACCATACGAAAGACCTCCGAAGTTAGTCAGAATGGACTCCTATCAGATATAATCGACACTGGGACACCGTGCAGCCTCACAATCTCCCTGATGTACAATCTGGCATAGTCCTCAGCCGAAAACGTCGTCCCGATCGAAGGAAATGGGCTGATTTCACCATCAACAATAACCCAAATGGAGTCGCACTTCCTCTGAGTACGAGGTAATCCTGTAACAAAGTCCATGTTGATCATCTCCCACTTCCAAGTCGGAATCTCAATAGACTGCAATAATCCACTGGGCCTCTGGTGCTCGACCTTAACCTGCTGGCAATTAGGACACTGTGCAACAAAACCTGCCACGCCCTTCGTGCCATCCCACCAATACAAACATCTGAGGTCATGGTACATCTTGGTCGACCCCGGATGAATAGAATAACGAGCACTGTGTGCCTCCCCCAGAATCTGCTGTCGGAGTCCTGCCACATCGGGAACACACAACCGGCCCTCAAATCTCAAAGACCATCGACGCTACCTCGAATAGACTCTTCTCCTCGAAGAGCTGCATCTCGATACCGTACCAACATCGGGTCCTCAAACCGTCGATCTTCACCTCATCAATGATGGAAGACTCGACAACCTCGCGAACCCGCACCCACTATCGCTTCGGTATCGATCAAACGAACCCCAAGGCTTGCTAATCGGTGGATCGGCGGACCATGTCCTGTCTCTGCCGCACTCCGATAGGCTCCCATCGACCTACGACTCAAGGCATCGGCAACTACGTTGGCCTTCCCGATGGTATAGAATATCAACATCATAATCTTTCAAAGAACTCTAACCACCGTCTATGTCTCAAGTTCACCTCCTGCTGAAGATATCTGGAGGCTCTTGTGGTCTGTATAAATATCCACATGAACCTGTACAAATAATGTCTCCAAATCTTCAAGGCATGTATAAGCTGCCAACTCTAAGTCATGTGTAGGGTAATTCTTCTCATGCTTCAGAATCGCCGGAAGCATAGGCTATAACCTTGTCTTGTCGCATCAAAACACACCTGGCCCGATACCCGAGGCATCACGATAGATCACGTACCCATCTAACCTCCGGAAGAGTAAGAACCGAGCCGTAGTCAACCTTTCCTTCAAAGAATCGGAAACCCTTCTCGCAAGCCTCGTCCATCGGAACTTGGCTGCGCCTGCGTCACCTAGTCAAGTGCTGAAATCGAAGCAACCGCTCCACAAACTGCGATAATAACACGCCAATCCTAAGAAATGCGCACTCGGTCGGAGTAGTAGGTCTCGCCAAGACTTGATCGCCAATCTTTGTCGTATCTACCCGAACACCATCGCGATAATATGCCCGGGAATGCCATCGAGGCCAACCAAAACTCACACTTGGAGAACTTGGCGACAATCGCTGGCTCGAGAATCCTGGTACCGCCTCGTGATCTGCATGCTCTGCTCTGTCGCGAATAAACCAGATGTCATCAATGAATACAATCACAAATGTATCCAAGAATGACTTGAACACCCGTTCATCAAATCCATAAATACCGCCGAGCGTTGTCAAACCGAAAGACATAACTGAACTCATAGTGCCCATACCGGTCACGAATGCGATCTTTGGGATATTCGCCTCGAACTCGAACGATGATAACCGCATCGCAGTCTATCTTTGAAAACACCTCGCACTCGAAGCGTCAAACAAATCATCAATCACGGGAGGGTACCTATTCTTAATGGTTACCTTATTCACCGCTTTAGTCAACACACATACGCAACGTCCCATCCTTCTTCACAAACAACACCGGCTCCCGGGGAGATACACTAGGCCCGATAAAGCCTTTTTCCAAAGAAATCTTTCACCGGTCCTTCGCCTCTCAACTCGGCAAGTGCCATCAGTATGGCGGAATGGAAATAGGTCGAGTGTCCGCAACGTGTCAATACAAAACTCAATCTCCTCTCGGGAGGATACGGAAGATCGTCTGGGAACACATCCGCAAATTCCTAACCACCGCATCGATCAAGAATCGCACCTCACCTCTGTATCAAATACCCGCACGGATGATAGATGTACCCTTTCGCACCATCTTCCTAGCCTTGAGGTAAGAAATAAACCTACCCCGGCGGCGCCGTGTTGCCCTCCACTCGATAAGCGGCTCGCCAGAAATCGAACCGAACCAACCTGTCCCTACCAGCGTTGGCATAACAAGAAGCCAACCATCCATACCCATAATGACATCAAAATCACATCTCCAACTCTATCAAGTCTGCAAGTGGTCGACGATCAGAATATAAACCTGACAACCTCTCAGACACCCGCCGCTAACACTGAATCTCCCATAGGCGTAGCTACCTCGAAAGGCTCTATCGACACCGGCTCTATCCCGATTCTACCCGCAATAAGAGGGGACACATAGGACAAGGTAGAACCTGGATCTATCAAAGCATAAACATCACAGCCTGAAATCAATAATGTACTTGTGACGACGTCAGGGGAAGCCTCCTGATCCTGGCGGCTGGCTAGAGAATATATGCGGTTCTGGGGACCGCTAGAACTGGAACCACCACCACGACCTCTACCGCGGCCTGCCCGTGAGTACCACCGCCTCCGGGCGCCAACCACGAAGGAGAAGACCCAAGAATCGATCCCGCTACCGTGTTGTACCACCCATGCTACCTCTAGACAGACAATCCCTCTTCAAGTGGCCCAGCTAGCCACAAGAGTAACAACCTCCTGCAGGAACACGACACTCGCCTGGGTGAGATCTACCGCATCGAGCACACCGAGGTGTGGGTGGTCTCGATCGGCGAGAATATCTGCCTCCTTGAAACCCTGAAGACCTGGAGCCACGACCGCTTCCCCGATCGACCTGCTGATCGGACCTCCCGCCGTAAATCGTGACGGAGCACTCTGCTGCCGGTGGAAAGTGGACCCGATCTGTCGCTGAGGTTGTCCGCCTCGAAGCGCCTCGAGACCACGATGTCACAGCCTCTTGGGCCGGATCAGTCAATCTCCTCACTTTCTATCATCGATCCCCTGTGCATAGGCCTGCATCCTAGCAATGTCCATACCGGGCTGAAGAGCCACCCCCAAGCATGCTGTAATCATATGACGGTCTAGCCCCATCACATAACGATGCACTCTATCCGCCATGCTCGCTACAATAGTCTGTGCATGCCTGGCCAATGAGTCAAACTCCAGGTTGTACTCCCTAACAGTCCTCCCGTTCTGCATCAAGGTCAAGAATCTGTCTACCCGGGCTCTCCTCATCTCAGGAGGCAAAAAGTGATCCATGAAGGCCTCTGTAAACTCCTCCCAAACAGCTGGAAGAGCAGCATCACCTCTCGAAAGCAACCACGACTCAAACCAGTTCAACGCAATATCGCGCAACCGGTAAGAGTGTAATGAACTCGTCTCAAGCCCTAAGAACTGCATGGTCCGTTGAGCCGAGCGAACTCCTGCGGATCCTCGTCAGACCTCGAACCATAAAACTCAGGTGGATTACATCCCAGAAAATCACTAATCCGCAAACCGCTCACAGGGTGGGCTGCTCGCTCGTTTGCGCCGCTACTATATCTTGGTCAATAACCGACCGCTCGTAGTTCTATACTCGACTTCTGGGGTGGAGGCTCGCACCGGAACCTCTGGAGCTACCGCCGCTCGCCTCTAATACCCGTCGGCGTGGCTGAACTCAACGACCGCCTACTACCTCGTGCATAGTGCGTATCGAGCCCGTTTGACCTCCGAGTACCGCTAGCGCCTCGCTGCGCTTTGCCCTTTCGGGCCTGGTAGCCTTCCGAGGCATAGCATTTCATAAGAAGAGGTCGAGAGGTTCAACCTAATAAGACGACTCTAATGCACGATCTTAGAGAGAAGAATGGAAACCAATCCTAAAGGTCCTGCTGACCTCACGATTATAGATGTGCACAACACACCGATAATCAAGACTCTACTAGACACGGCCTCAGACACTTTCCGAGGACTAAGCGCTCGATACCACTTTTGTCACGACCCGACCCGGGCGCGATCGTGCCCTACCTGGGCACCCTGCCTGTATACATCCGAGAATAGCGGCGAACATACACAACATAAACACATGTAACTAATATACAACACGGGCGCCGATAAGGCCGCTTCCATAATATAAACAAAGTCAAAGTACAACTTTACAACTCGTTCTTATAGCCCAACCACATATGTGAATACGGACTTAGAATAACAAGCGTGGCGGACAGGTTCGCCATACCACGAATGTACATAATCTACAACATCGGGGACAAGGCGTACCAAAAGAAAGACAAGCCTCGGAGAATGGAGCTTGACGTCCGATAAGTGATCCTAAGAATGTGGATCGCCACTGCTACCCTTTCTGCGGCATGAACGCGGCCCCGAGGACGAGTCGACAACATATGTACTAAGTATGTAAATCGAAAGTCTTGTAATTACATCATAAATCTAAATCAAAGCGGAGACATGTATGATAATCAAATTACAAGACTTCGTGCCTTACTAAACAATGAGTAAAATAAGGGTATCCTTACAACAAAAAATAGGATTTGACTCCTACTCGGGACTATTTCACCGCGATAGGTCCAGTGGACCCGCGTGAGGCATTCCTCGCATGGGACTATTTCACCCGCATAAGCCCTTCGGACTCGCGTAGGTATTCCTCGCATAGGTCGGACCCGCCGCGTGGGACTATTTCACCCGCATAAGCCCTACGGACTCGCGTGAGGTATTCCTCGCATCGTGGGTAGCAAATCCACGGAAATATGCAATGCCACAAACCCGGAATGACCATGCGAATAATATATCACTAGCACAAATCCGCTTATCACACATAACATAAGCACTACCGGCTTATAATAAATAAGCAAGTTAAGAAAATCCTAACTTCTTATTATTCTTGTTACATATATATAGACACTCTCCTTTTAGTTTATCCAAGGCACTAACATGTCTTTTATAAAAATCAGAGTTAACCCAAGTACTACACTTCTATTCTTTAAAACAAATGACTCTTTTTAGTAGAAACTTCCGAGATACTATTAAACCTAGTATCATGTCCAAATTACATTTCAAGGCAAGTCACAACACCCTTTAGAAATAAAGTTAGGTTTCTAAATCAAGTGACTCATTTCTTATAAAACCTTAGGCAATTGATGCCTTAAAAACCAAATTGCCTTAGTTAAATCGAGTCATTTATCTTTCCATAAAGTCAATATAACCAACTCCCCATAAAGTCGTTATATTCACTTTATACCTTAGTCAAGTACCATTTCCTATCCAAGGACTTATCGTTAAAGCGACACAAGTATCACATACTTTATAATTCTTCAAGTCCCTTATCTTTAACAAGACTTAAGACATCTTTAATATTCTCAAAGAAGTGAGTTAATCTCCTAACTCACCCGACTTGGCATTTCATAAAACAAGTAAAGAATGTCATAGTCTTGTCGTCTACTGCACTATATACGTGAAACTAGTCATGCTCAAAGGATAGGAAAAGTTCTACATACCTCGCCGGGTCAAACCACTTGCCAAGTACAAAGTCCCGCCCGTAGTATGTCAACCTATAATATTCACAATACGTCTATTAAAGCCTTACTTCAATCGTAGAATATCATAAGTGTTAAGTCTCTATATTCTACGGAAAATCTGACAAAGACCTCCTTTGTTTTTACTTACTTTGCCACCTTTTTCAAGGGCGAAATACAATAACCAAACAGCCCCGATTGGCTCACAATTATATAGAAGGTAGTCGATACAAATGACTAACTAAACAGCCCCAATTGGCTCACATTTATATAGAAAGCGATCAATACAAATGACTAACTAAATGACCCCAATTGGCTCACATTTATATAGAAGGTAGTCGATACAAATGACTAACTAAACAGCCCCAATTGGCTCACATTTATATAGAAGGTAGTCGAATACAATTTAATAACAAACTAATACTACAAGTCCACAATCGGCTATCTTGAGTTCATCAATACCAACGTTGTCCAATTTCCATTTCAATCCAAATTTGTAGCATAACATGATATCAAGTCGCATTTGATTATAATAACCATAATCCTAAAGTCAATGGCGATGACGGTTCTAACAACGATTAAATTGTAATTCAACTTAGTCATGGCTTACATTAAATTTGGATTTCCAAGGCTATAATCAATCCATAATCCTTATAACCTCAAGATAACAACTCCATGCTTGCAACATACAAAGCTAACAACAACAAAATAAATAATCTTGTAATACTTTCAAAGAACAAGATTATACCTCAATGATTCTTAATCCAACTCAATCAAGTCGCTCCTTAGTAGTTTATAGCCCTCCAAGACACTTCAAACCGCTTGTTGAGACCCTTAGAATAACACCAACAATTAACCTTCAAATCTCCAAATAAAACCTAGAAAGACCATTAGGTTTCGTTTTGCGACTAACAGTAAACAATCTTTTTCCAAGATTTTTCTATTGAGATGTGTTTACAATACACCTAAGAACCTTGGTTTAAAGTGGGGAGTGGAATGAACAAGAAACAAAAAAAAATTCTTCTTCCTTGTGGCTAACCCGAGACCCCTCTATATGTTCTTCAAAGTTTTCAAGAATTTTTCTAAGTGTTAAGCTCACACTAGCACTACTAGTATTATATAGTGCAAAGGAGGGTTATGATAAGAACACATGGATGGCTTAGATGTAGTCTTACATTAAAATCAAGACCATTGTGGGACCTTTGACCTTAGTCAATAATATCAAGCCTCAAGTTGCAAGACTTGTCTTGCAACAAAGGTCAAATGACCCTTATGCCCTTGCTAAAAAAAAATCGTCCAAGGCATAGTAAGGGGGTGACACGTGTCGCCCTCCCATTCGTCATAAAACTTACGTTTTCCGACAATTTCATAATTCCGACAAATTTTTACAAGTCTCAAATCTTAACATTGTGAGTTCTTACTTGCGTTCTTAAAACATGTCCTGAAATTACGGGGTGTAACACCCGAAGTCCGCATAGTCCTATGGACCGCATGAGGTATTCCTCGCATCGGCGTAACACACCCGGAGTGATCAATCCTGGAACTCCCGCAGCTCCGCATAGGTCACATGGACCCGCATGAGGTATTCCTCGCATCGAGGGTGGCAAGTCCTCGGCATCATAACAAGTCAGGGGGGTATGTGATATAATAGCAGTACAACGGGCTTATCGTTTAACAACGTAAGCACAACAAGAATAACCCCCTTACACAAACATCATAAGACACTAACACCCGTAGCATCATAACATGTTTACTTATCAAACCATCTTACTACACTTTCCAGAAATCAATACAAGACTTTCATAAACAAATAAGTAAACCGTTCCTTTTATCTTTCTTAAGTCGTTATACCTAACTTCCCATAAAGCTAGTATAACTCTTAAGCTTTTAAAACCAAGTATTACTTTTCTTTCAAAAATGATTCATAACTCTTTTGAAATATTTCCAAGATTCTTATCATTTAAAACTCAAGTCAAAAGACATCAAAGTAAAACCAAATTTAGTTAACACGTGTACGTCTACCGTACTATATATATTTCAAAAGTATCATGCTCAAGAGGATAGGAAGAATCACATACCTCCTCGGCTAAATCCACCTGCCAAGTCGAATATGTCGCGCGCAGAGTATCAACCTATAATAGTCAAATACGTCTATCAACGTCTAGACTACTTCGTAGAATATTCTAAGCAGAAGGTTCTCTATTCTACGGAAAATTGGGCGGCATTTCCTACCAGTCAAACTACACAAGTCTCATCAGAAATACACCCTATGTAAATGCAGTTCAATTCTCTTCTTTTATACCATCCTTACATATATCTTATTCTTAATTCTAAACTACAACAATATGTAATCTCCAATTACAATAGAAGGACAAAGATTATTACCTCGATAAGCCCAAAATTATCCAAGATTATATGTCGATCTGAGCAGCGTTTAGCTCCTATGCACGCTTCATTCGCTCCAAGAAACCCTTAGAAGTTTCTAAACAACTTCTACTATATACTTCAACCAACTATGAAGATTTTCCTAGGGTTTCGTTTTGTGACTAAAGGAAATAAAGTAGTATTTAGGGCTTTTAGTATAGAGTAACTTTGGAATACTACAAGGGATTTTTGGCTAAGGTATTTGGGATAGCAACAATACTTGAAGACAATTTTTCTACCAAGGGGGGGGGGGTGTTTCGGACGAGAGGCTTCTAAAAGGGGGGAGGGAGTTGGGACGAAACTACTACAAAAGGGGGAGGGATTTTTTAGACTTGGAAATTGTTAAGTGGATGAAGAAGTCTTGCACTTAAGGGGGGTATTTATAGGACCTTCAATGGCCAAGATTAAAACATGTGTAAGGTGTAGATTTGGTTGCTTGTGCAAGTGAAGTCTTCCAACCAAGTGTCCACCACAACTTTGGGACATATGTCCACCACAACTTTGGGACATATGTCCACCACAACAGTGAGCCATGTGGCTAGCCACTTGCTCCTCCAAAAACCGTCCAAGGCACCTCCACTTCCCCCACAAAATATCTTCCAAGACTTTGACTAATTGACTTGGCCACTTGCCCAATATTTTCGTCCAACATGTGCCACCTAAGGGTGACACATGTCGCCCTCCTATTGGTCCAAAATATTTCATCTCTCGGAAAAATCCGTAATTGGTTAAAATATTAAAAACGTAAAATTTTCTTCACAAGGTTCGGAATCTTTTCCGTTGAAAGTTCACAATTTCATCCTTAACCTAATTAGGGCTTATACAATTGTACGTACGTCCTCACATACATACTCTGGAACTACGGGATCTCATCACACCCTTCATGGGTGACACCTTCAGGAAAACCCAATCAGCAACCTCAAACTCCAAATGTCGACGCCGATGATCTGCATACGACTGCCGACTACGAGATGTCGATAACGCTCTGGATAAGCTTCACCTTATCCACGCTTTCTTGAACAGTGCGGTCCCACTAATGAACCTCGCCCACATCAAACCAACCTATCGGTGACTGCACTTCCTCCCGTATAAGGCCTCATAAGGCACCATCCGATATCTTGGAGTGGTAGTCATATTATACGCAAACTCCACTAGAGGCAAATGATCCTCCCGCTACCACGAAATCAATAACACGGGCTCGCGGATATCCTCGAGTGTGCGGATAGTGCGCTCTGCTCGTCCGTGGCCCGAGGATGGAATGCGATCTTTGAGGCTCACTGCGTCCTAATCCTTACGAAAGACCTCAGGAAGTTAGCCGTGGCCCAGGCTCCTCTCGGATATGATAGAAATAGGGACCACGCGACCTCGCGATCTCTCGGATGTAAAGTCTGGCATAATCTTCGGCCGAAAAAATCGTCCTGACTGGAAGAAAGTGGGTTGATTTCGTAAGCCTATCGACGATAACCCAGATAGAATCATGCTTCCTCTGAGTGCGAGGTAATCCTGTGATAAAGTCCATGTTGATCACCTCCCACTTCCAGGTCGGGATCTCTATCGTCTGCAATAATCCACCGGCCTGCGGTGCTCTACCTTACTGCGACAACACGCATCGAGCAACAAACTGCAGCGTCCTCTTCGAGCCATCCCACCAATACACGATCACGAGGTCGTGGTACATCTTTGTCGACCGGATGGATAGAGTAACGCAGCTGTGTGCTTCCTAGAACTCCGCTGCCAAGTCTGTAATATCTGGAACACACAACCTGCCCTCAAACCTTAGCACCCCATCAGGTGCTACCTCAAAAGGACCCTTCCACTCACGAAGAGTCGTATCACGATACCGTGTCAAAATCGGATCCTCATATTGTTGCCTCTTCACCTCCTCGACGATGGAAGACTCGGCAACCTCTCGAACCCGAACCCCACTGCTATCAGAACCAATCAATCGGACTCTAAGGCTCGCTAGCTGATGTAAATTGCGAACCATGCCCCTCCTCTCTGGCTGTACATCTGATAGACTACCCATCGACCTACGACTAAAGGCATCTGCCACAACATTGGCCTTCCCTGCGTGGTATAGGATATCGACATCGTAATCCTTGAGTAGCTCTAACCACCGTCTATGTCGTAAGTTCAGCTCCCTATGGCTGAAGATATACTGGAGGCTCTTGTGAGTCCGTAAATATCCACATGAACTCCATACAAATAGTGCCTCGATCTTGGCGTGAATCACCGCGCGAACTCCAAATCATGGGTGGGGTAGTTCTTCTCATGCTTCTTGAGTTTGCCGAGATCGTGACGCTTATAACCTTCTTGTCTTTGCATCAACACACATCCAAGCCCGATGCCTGACGCATCACATTACACCACATAGCCGTCTAGGCCCTCTGGAAGAGTAAGAATTGGGGCGGTCGTCAACCTCTCCTTCAGTAACTGGAAGCCCTCCTCACAAGCATCCGTCCACTGAAACTTAGCTTCCTTCTGAGTCAACTTAGTCAAAGGTGCCGAAATAGAAGCAAACTTCTCCACGAACCTCCGATAGTAACCTGTAAGGCCCAGAAAGCTGCGCACCTCTGTCGGAGTAGTAGGTCTAGGCCAACTCCTGACTGCCTCAATCTTGGCCGTATCCACCCGAATACCATCGGCCTCGACAATGTGCCCGAGAAAAGCCACCGAAGACAACCAAAACTCACATTTGGAAAACTCGGCGTACAACTGCTGGTCCTGGAGAACTCTCAAAGACAGCCTCAAATGCTCGCATGCTCGCTCGCTGGCGGGAATAAACCAATATGTCATCAATGAATACTATCACAAACGTATCCAAAATGACTTGAACACTCGGTTCATCAAATCCATAAATACGCCGAGCATTGGTCAAACCCAAACTCATAGTGCGTCACGTCCGACGCGATCCAGGGACATCCGCTCTCTAACTCGCACTGATGATAGCGATCGCAGATCAATCTTGGAGAAACATCTCGCACTCGCAATCGTCGAACAAATCATCAATCACAGGAAGGGGGTATTCGTTCTTAATAGTCACCTTGTTCACCGTAATCAACACACATGCGCAGCGTCCCGCCCTTCTTCTTCACGAACAATACCGCGCCTCGGGGAGAAACACTAGGCACGATGAAGCCCTTCTCCAAAGAAATCTCTCACCTGGTCCTTCAACTCTCTCAACTTGGCGGTGCCATTACGTATGGGCGAATGGATATAGGCCGAGTGTCCGCAAAGACATCGATACAAAACTCTATCTCCTCTCGGGAGGATACGAGGTCGTGCGAAACACATCTGGGAACTCTCTGACTACTGGAACTGACTGAAAATATGGTATCGCAGCCTCAGTATCAAATACCCGAAAGAGATGGTAGATATACCCCTTCTGCAGCATCTTCCTAGCCTTGAGGTAAGAAATAAACCTACCCGGCGACATACGGTGTTCCTCCCACTTAATAATCGGCTCAGAAACCGAACCGTACCAACCTCGCCGCATCCACATTGGCGTAGCAGAAGCTATCCAATCCATACCCGTGATCACATCGAAATCGGTCATATCCAACTCTATCAAGTCGGCTGGGTGCGACGATCGCATATAGTCACTGGACAAGCCCTATATACTCGCTCAGCTACCACCGAATCACCCATTGGCGTAGCTACCTCAAAAGGGTCTATAGACTCAGGCTCTACCCCTATCCTACTAGCAATATGGGGAGATATATAGGACAAGGTAGAACCCGGATCTATCAAGGCATACACGTCACAACATGAAACTGATAAAGTACCTGTGACGACATCCGGTGATGCCTCCTGGTATTGTCGGCTGGACAAGGCATAAATGCGGTTCTGAGGACCGCTAGAACTAGGACCCCTGCCACGACCCCTGCCACGACCTCTGCCACGACCTCTGCCGCGACCTGCTGGTCCCTGAGCACCGCCTCCGGGCGAGTAATCAGAGGAGATGAAGACCGGCGAAATACCGTGGTGACCCTACCATCTGCGCCGCTCGCCTGACAGGTCTCTCGCATAGTGACCTGCGGCGCAAGTGTAGCAAACTCAAGTAGTACCACAACTCCGTGATGGAATCTACCACCGACACACCGAGAGGACCTCGATCGGTTAGCACCCGCTACTCGAAGTCCAAGCCACGGGCCACGACCGCCCGAATACCCTAGCTGTCCTGAAGACGGTGTAGGAGTGCACTGAGATGGCTGTGCTGCAAATCTAGTCTGCTGCTGAGATCGTCCACCCTGAGAGCTACCAAAAGATCCGACCGTCTTGGCCTTCTTCTGCTGATATCGGTCAACCCGTCGGCCTCTACGCTCCTCGCACCCAAGTGCATGAGCATGAATACGGGCAATGTCCATGCCCGGCTGAAGAGCCACACCTGAGCAAGACTCTGTCAAGTAGTCATCCAGTCCCGTGACGTAGCGGTGCACTCTATCCTCCATATCTGCCACTAACGCAGGGACATATCGAGCCAACGAGTCGAACTCCACGTTGTACTCCCGAACCGTACGTCCTCCCTGTCTCAGCATCAGAAACATGTCGGCCCGTGCTCTCCTCATCTGCGTAGGCAAGAAGTGGCTGAGAAAAGCCTCCGAGAACTCGTCCCATACCGCTGGAATTGCATGCTCTCCCCAGGACAGCTCCCACGAATCAAACCAATCGACTGCAGTATCACGCAGCCGATGTGAACCTAAGACCACTGACTCGGTCTCTCAAGCCACGATCACTCACGATCCTTTGTCAGTGTCGGATGAACTCCTGCGGATCATCCTCGTGCCTCGACCCGTAGAACTACGGCGGGCTACAACTCGAGAAAATCCCGTAGTCTCAAGTCGTCCGACCGGGGTGAACCACGGTGCTCGAATCGGAATCGGCCCAGCCTTATCTCATGTCCGCCACATCACGCTAGTAATCGGGCTATCTCTCAGAACCCATCTCCTCTCGCTCCAGCCGGGATGGGAGGCGCAGTCTTGTGGTCTCGCGCCACCGCCGCGACTCTAAATCTGCTGGGCCGGCGTCGTAGAACTCGCCGCCCGAGGTATCGCCGGGTAAAGTCGGGCACAGGCCTCGTGACCCTCGGTGTCCTACTAGCGACTCCGGATGCCTTGCCCTTCGGGCGGGTTGCGTGCGTGGAGGCATAATCTGTGTAAAAGAAATACGTTAGATGGGTCCAACTTATAACATACCTCTAAGGCACGATCTCGAGTGAGAAGAATGGAAACCAATCCTAAATATCCTATAGCCTCACGATTATTGTGGTGCACAACACACCGATAATCAAGACTCTACTAGATACGATGCAGACACTTTCCGAGGATTAATCGCTCGATACAACTTTTGTCACGACCAACCGGGCGTGGATCGTGCCTTACCCGGGCACCTAAGTAGACATACATCAGAGTAACCAGTGGAATATAAAAGCAAGACATGAAACAATTATGAAATGAGAAACAGTTTATCCAAGAAAATATTGCCTTTCGCATGTATATATACATCAAGAGTGAACAGCTACATCCCAACTTTACAAGACTACTGCACTTAGAATGTAAACAACTATATGGCGGGATTCTCCATACCTCGAATGTACATAAAGCTACAATGGCGGGAGATCATACCTAAAAGATAAGCCTCGGAGAAACGGCTTTCCTAAAAGCGAGCGGTGATCCTAGGAGGGATCAACAGCGAGTACCTCTACTGCGGCGTGAACGCACTTCGGGAGGTCGAGACAACAAGTACCAAGTATGTGAAACTGTAAAGTACTTAAATGAAATCATATCATTTTAAAACCAATTTTACAAATATGTACGAAACAACCAATGTAACCGCACATAGTGCCACAGCATAACCAAGAGCAAAATAGATATAACATAACTGGTCTTTTCTAGGCCGCTAATGATCGAAGCAAGGCCATTCGCCCATAGTATCATTATGCGTGCCTAATCCTGGAACTCCCGCAGTCCGCATAGGCCACATAGGCCCGCATGAGGTATTCCTCGCATCGGGGGTAGCTAACCCGCGGCATCATCCTGGACCCCCGAAGTCCGCATAGTCCTATGGACCGCATGAGGTATTCCTCGCATCGGCGTAACACACCCGGAGTGATCAATCCTGGAACTCCCGCAGCTCCGCATAGGTCACATGGACCCGCATGAGGTATTCCTCGCATCGAGGGTGGCAAGTCCTCGGCATCATAACAAGTCAGGGGGGTATGTGATATAATAGCAGTACAACGGGCTTATCGTTTAACAACGTAAGCACAACAAGAATAACCCCCTTACACAAACATCACAAGACACTAACACACGTAGCATCATAACATGTTTACTTATCAAACCATCTTACTACACTTTCCAGAAATCAATACAAGACTTTCATAAACAAATAAGTAAACTGTTCCTTTTATCTTTCTTAAGTCGTTATACCTAACTTCCCATAAATCTAGTATAACTCTTAAGCTTTTAAAACCAAGTATTACTTTTCTTTCAAAAATGATTCATAGCTCTTTTGAAATATTTCCAAGATTCTTATCATTGAAAACTCAAGTCAAAAGACATCAAAGTAAAACCAAGTTTAGTTAACACGTGTACGTCTACCGTACTATATATATTTCAAAATTATCATGCTCAAGAGGATAGGAAGAATCACATACCTCCTCGGCTAAATCCACCTGCCAAGTCGAATATGTCGCGCGCAGAGTATCAACCTATAATAGTCAAATACGTCTATCAACGTCTAGACTACTTCGTAGAATATTCTAAGCAGAAGGTTCTCTATTCTACGGAAATTTGGGCAAAGATTTCCTACCCACAACTACACAAGTCTCATCAGAAATACACCTATGTAAGTACAGTTCAATTATCTTCATTTATACCATCCTTTTATATATCTTATTCTTAATTCTAAACTATAACAATATGTAATCTCCAATTACAATAGAAGGACAAAGATTATTACCTCGATAAGCCCAAAATTATCCAAGATTATATGTCGATCCTGAGCAACGTTTAGCTCCTATTCTGTAAGCTCCAATTCGCTCCAAGAAACCCTTAGAAGTTTCTAAACAACTTCTACTATATACTTCAACCAACTATGAAGATTTTCCTAGGGTTTCGTTTTGTGACTAAAGGAAATAAAGTAGTATTTCCGGGCTTTTAGTATAGAGGTAACTTTGGAATACTACAAGGGATTTTTGGCTAAGGTATTTGGGATAGCAACAATACTTGAAGACAATTTTTCTACCAAGGGGTGTGTTTGGACGAGAGGCTTCTAAAAGGGGGGAGGGAGTTGGGACGAAACTACTACAAAAGGGGGAGGGATTTTTTAGACTTGGAAATTGTTAAGTGGATGAAGAAGTCTTGCACTTAAGGGGGGTATTTATAGGACCTTCAATGGCCGAGATTAAAACATGTGTAAGGTGTAGATTTGGTTGCTTGTGCAAGTGAAGTCTTCCAACCAAGTGTCCACCACAACTTTGGGACATATGTCCACCACAACTTTGGGACATATGTCCACCACAACAATGAGCCATGTGGCTAGCCACTTGCTCCTCCAAAAACCATCCAAGGCACCTCCACTTGCCCCACAAAATATCTTCCAAGACTTTGACTAATTGATTTGGCCACTTGCCAATATTTTCGACCAACATGTGCCACCTAAGGGTGACACATGTCGCCCTCCTATTGGTCCAAAATATTTCATCTC
The DNA here is from genome assembly GCA_029844215.1 of Przewalskia tangutica. NCBI lineage: Eukaryota > Viridiplantae > Streptophyta > Magnoliopsida > Solanales > Solanaceae > Przewalskia > Przewalskia tangutica. Next base: position 86,280,919 of record CM056726.1, on the reverse strand, counting down.
TCGGAAAAATCCGTAATTGGTTAAAATATTAAAAACGTAAAATTTCCTTCACAAGGTTCGGAATCTTTTCCGTTGAAAGTTCACAATTTCATCCTTAACCTAATTAGGGCTTATACAATTGTACGTACGTCCTCACATACATACTCTGGAACTACGGGGTATAACAACTTGGACATTTAAATTATGGTCAAATGACCATTCTATCCATGCCATTTTCGTCCAAGACCACTAAGGGGGGTGACACGTGTCGCCCTCCCGTTCGTCGCAATATTTCGTTTTCTGACAAATTCCAAAATTCTGATAAATTTGTACTCGTCTCAAATCTTAACATTTTTTAGTTCTTACGTACGTTCTTATTGTCACGACCCGATCCCGGGCCCGTGACTGGTGCCTTGCCCCGGGCACCCTAGTGATACAACATCAGAGAAAATCAGCGGAAATAAAACTTAAACATGAAACAAGAGATAAGATCATAAAACAGGTCAACCAAACGGTTACCTTCCAATAAAATATATGCATACAAACTTTTCAAACCGAACAGTTTAATCCTTTTTACAAACCCCGCCACAGATTACTGGACCTAAGAGTTTTTATACAACATGACGGACAGTGGCTCGCCATACCCAGAATGTACAAGAACCTACAACTCAGGGTAACATACCAAAAGATAAGCCTCCGGAGAAACGGAGCTTCCCAACGCTGAACTGTGATCCTAAGAGCGAGGATCAGCAACCGATGTACCTCTACCTGCGGCATGAACGCACCCAAGGAGGTCAAGATAACAGGTACCAAGTATATGAAACTGAAAATACTGTAAATGAAATCATAGCAGTCTATATAAAGCAGGAGACATGTATGATAACCAAACTACAGTACACACATATAACAGTTATATCAAGTCAGGGACTCACGCCCTCCGAGTCATTACTCAAATATAACGATGGGTCTCACGCCTACAATATCAATCATGCCCGTGGAATACCTTCCCCACTGCCGGCAGTCTATGATATAATAACACCACGGAGTACACATGAACACCAAGTCTGTACTAACAATGCTATACAACCAAACCACGGCGACACGGGCAAGTCTGGCCGACTACGGATACCAGCGCCGTGTCACGTGGCGATCGGCAAGTACGAGGGCTAACTACTGTGTACCGCGTCAGACACGAGACTTCGTCACTACACTGAACGGGGCAAGTGCGAGGGCTAACTACCAGGTACCAAGGTCGAATCAGCCACGAGACGGGGCAAGTACGAAAGCCGACCAACAGATACCAAGGCCGATCAGTTAAAACCTGATGGAGAGCTAGTCCATGGAATAACACTATCAACAGGGAAACGAACCCTCATCATGGCCGCATACCCGTGGACCATCCATCGAGTCAGTATGCCCATGGACTATCATAGTGGAAGCATACCCGTGGGCCACCCATCGTGTCAGTATGTCCAAAATGATCAAGAACAACACGATCGACCCTCCATTCGAGAGACGCGGTAACATAAGAATACAACACTTTGCACAACAAGGCTATCATACACAAACATAGGAAAGTTACACACAACTCAAGGTACTTTTTATTTTATGCAAAGGTCCAGGTTTTAACCCCAAAGTACTACGTATGTTAAACTCTTTTTAAAGGATCCATTTCTTTTACAAAGGTCACCCGATACCCGCAGTATAGAGTGACTAACATTTTTTAAGTAAGTCAAAACAACTTCCATATTTTCCTTTTAAAACCAAATTAAGGCAATACCATGCCTTCTTTTTAGACCAAAACACTTCTTCTTTTAAAGTAAAGTTACCACTTTAAAACCAATGATAAAACCATTCTTTCGTTTTCATAAAGTCGTTATAACTAACTTCACATAAAGTCGTTATAACTAACTTCACATAAAGCTGTTATAACACTTTATGTTTTAAACCAATTTTAAGACAAAACAATGCCTTTCTTTTAAACCAAAAACTCTTTAATTTTCTCAAGTCTCTTTTAGAAATCAAGTTCCTTACTTATTCTCATTTCCGAAATCAGTAAAACGTTATTCTTTAAAAACCAAGTACTCATTACTCACGAATGAGGTTTCCCACTTCTTAACAACTTTCACATCAATTCAATTAAGTCAAGTCTCTTATCTTATAAGATTAAGTCTCTTAACTTTCTAAAATCAATAAACCATTCCTTTTATCATCTTAAGTCTTTATACCTAACTTCCCATAAAGCTAGTATAACTTTTAAGCTTTCAAAACCAAGTATTACTCTTCTTTCAAAAACGATTCTTAAATCTTTTAAAATACTTCAAGATTCTTATTATTCATGCTTAAGTCAAACGACATTGTCGTAACACTACGTTCAGTTAACACACGTACGTCTACCGTACTATATATATATTCCTTTAAAAATACTTCATGCTCAAGAGGATAGGAAGAATCACATACCTCGCGACGATTATCGACAGTTAGCAATACGTTCCACAGTACTGTAACCCTGCTAGCCTTTTCCACTCTTCAAGTAGAATACGCTACTCGTAGTACTTCCACCTAATATAGGCCACAAACGTCTATTAACTTCAAAACACTCGGTTCCATATTCTACAGAAAATTCAGAAGACCTCCTCCCCGCATCACAGAAATCTCCTCCTCTATCGAGGCCGGCTACCAAGCCAACCAGGGGGGGGGGGTTTATACGTCTAACCGGACGTGTACAATTCTACTCCACAATAAAACAACGATCAGAATACAAATTTCTATGTAAATACGGTTCAATTTTTATCTTTAAACATTCTATATATAGTATACTCAACTATATATTACTCTGATATGTAATTTCCAATTACAATAGGGGGACAAGATATTTACCTCGATAAGCCCAAAATTATCCAAGATATAATGTCGATCCTGAGCAACGTTTAGCTCCTACTCTGGGCGCTCCAACCCGCTCCAAACAACCCTTAGAAGTTCTACGCAACTTCTACTTAATACTTCAACTCGCTATGAATATTTTCCTTAGGGTTTTGGTTTGAGACTAAAAGGACAAAAGGTAGTATTTCCGGGCTCTACGTATAGAGGTAACTTTTGGAATACTACAAGGTATAAGGCTAAGGTATTTTGGTATAGCAATGATACTTGGAGAATACTTTCTACCAAGAGGGGGGGGTGTTCTACGAGAACCACAAGGCAAAGGGGGGTGTACCCCTCGGCCAACACCACTAGGAGGGGGGGAAAAACTCTCGGCCAAAGGGGCCTCATGAAAAGGGGGGAGGGGGACTCTTGGACGAGACACTACACTAAGGGGGAGGAAGAGAGCTTTCAAGACTTAGAAGTTTGGATGAAGAAGTCTTCACAAAGGGGGGGTATTTATAGGGAGTTCAATGGCCAAGATCAAGCCATGTGGGGGGCAAGTGGAGGGCCAAGATGTGCCCAAGTGACCCTTATCCCTACTCCACAAAACAAGGCACAAAACAAGGCACCAAACAAGGCACAAAACAAGGCACCAAACAAGGCACACAACATGGCCAAAAACCGCCCCACTCTCGGCCACTAGCACGCCCACTTGAGGGTGACAAGTGTCACCCTCCCGTTGGTCCAAAATATCTCATCTCTCAGAAAAATCCGCAAAAATAATAAATGACATACCCGGAATTTTCCCTACGCAAAGTTCGGAAAATGTTTCGTCAGAAAACGACTCTTATCGGGGGTTGTGCACAAATTTCGAATCTTGCCTAACTTAAGGCTCAAACTTCTCTACGTACGCCCACACGTACATACTCTGGAAATACGGGGTATAACATTCTCCCTCCTTAGAAACATTCGTCCCGAATGTTCATTCTCAAGACGGATAGCGATAAAGTTCCTCTCGACTTAAACAAGTTGCCAAAGCCACACCTGGTCACAAAATAATATACGCGCAAAATTCAAGTCCACGAGGAATCACCTCTAACATCACAAAAGCTTCCACCCTGGTCTAAAGGATACTCCCTTCGCATCTTCACTTTATAACAAAATGGTCTCTTTTATTCTGCTAACACACGTTCACTTCTTTCCTTACTCGTCGTAATCACTTGAACTCTCCCAGTATACGTATCACTTCAGTCATTACTTCAGTTCCCAAAATTTCTGGAGCCACTACCTCCCAACTTGGTCATCTTACTAGCCTCAATCTTCTTTAAGGCCATTTCCGGCCTTCACGATCCGCTTCTGGTCGAACATATCCACGAACTCATACGATGGTCATCTAAACTTGGGCCTAGCACCCTCGTGACCCTACCACTGGCGACCACCCAACGACCCACCTTAAACTGGGCTACGGGTTGACCCGCAATACGCCCTCAACCCGACCCTCCGTCGCGCCAACTCTTGCTCCTCGATACGGAACAATCTTACTAATTCACATCAGGAAAGCTACCACTTTCATTTTACACTACTCACGGAATTATCCCACAATACATATACGCAAACCAAGTATTTCGACAAAGACTAACCGTAAAATTTTTTATTCAAGCCGGCCTTACGTCTAAGGTCTCAACGTGTAATATTCTAAGGTTCATACCTTCCCTGCCCCCATACTTATTCTTTTAACTATCCATGTCTCTAAACCACCATACACACAAAGCTATCTGTACATAGCACTCAACATACAATCGTCGTATCACACATGCAAAACTCGAGAGGGTTAAGGATATACTGAAAGATAGGCGGTTCAAAGGACCGCTAAAATCGAACTTCCACCACGACCTGCCTGGCTGGCTGCGATGTATGAACATCCCGCCTAGCTATGGAAGGTGAAGAACCCGCAATCGATCTCGTAGTCGTGCTATCCTACGGTGCTACCCAGTCGAGCCTTCGCCAGATGGCCCCGTTGGCGTAAGAATAACAATCTCCCAAGTTAGTACGACACTCTCCTTATGAAGTTTTCCACAACGCCACACCGAGACAAGTGGCGACCTCATCCGCGAGCACTCCTACTCCCGAAAATCAAACACGGGAGCCACGACCGCTTCTGAATATCCCGGCGTCCCGGCTGCGGAGGACCACTGCATCTTGGCGGAGGTACATAACTAGTTCACTGGCCGAGGCGGTCCGCCTCGAAAGTTATCAAAGGACCCCGCTGCTCGCCTCTTCGCTGATCTTGGTCAGTCCGTCGACCTCTCCGCTCCTCACATCCAAGTGCATAAGCTTGTATGTGGGCAATGTCCATGCCCGGCTGAAGAGCTACACCCGAACAAGCCTCTGCCAAGTAGTCATCGAGCCCGGTGACGTAGCGGTGCACTCTGTCCTCCATACTGGCTACTAACGCGGGGACATACCGAGCCAATGAGTCGAACTCCACATTGTACTCTCGAACCGTACGCCCGCTCTGCCTCAACACCAAAAATCTGTCGGCCCGAGCCCTCCTCGTCTGTGGAGGCAAGAAATGTGCAAGAAATGCCTCTGAAAACTCGTTCCAAGCTACCGGAAGTGCAAGCTCTCCCGATTCAAGCGAATCAAACCGATCGCAAGATCACGCGGTGATGCGAACCTAAGACCACCGACTCGGTCTCCGAAGCTTTGATCACTCTCATGATCCTCTCAGAATCGCCGAATGAACTCCTGCGGATCATCCTCGTGCCTCGACCCATAGAACTCGGCGGCTACAACTCGTAAAGTCCCGTAGCCTCAAACTATCCGATCTCGGGTGAACCACGAAGCAGCATCGAACCGCTGCGTCCGGCCTATCCTCATGTTCGCCACGATCACGGCGAATCGGGCCATCTCTTTGTAACCCATCTCTCTCGCTCCAGTGTGGACCGAGGCTCAGTCTTGTTGTCTCGCAGCCCACCGCCGCGCTCTAAACTCTGCTGGGACCGGTGGCGTCGCAAAATTCGCCGTCTGAAGCACAATCTCGTATCTTGACCGCTCAGGCCTCGTACTCCTCAGTATCTTACTAGCGGCTCCTCATTGTCTTGCCCACTGGCCGGTTGCCTTGCGTGGAGGCATAACTGGTAAAAACGAGATACGTCAGAGGGGTCCAACTTACAACACAGCTCTAAGGCACGATCTCAGAATGAGAAGAAGGGAAACCAATCCTAAATGTCCTGCAGCCTCCTGATTATAGATGTGGTGCACAACACACCGATAATCAAGACTCTACTAGACACGGTCTGTAGACACCTTCCGAGGATTAACTGCTCTGATACAACTTTTGTCACGACCCGATCCCGGGCCCGTGACTGGTGTCTTACCCCGGGCACCCTAGTGATACAACATCAGAGAAAATCAGCGGAAATAAAACTTAAACATGAAACAAGAGATAAAATCATAAAACAGGCCAACCAATCGGTTACCTTCCAATAAAATATATGCATACAAACTTTTCAAACCGAATAGTTTAATCCTTTTTACAAACCCTGCCCACAACAGTACTACAGACCTCTAAGAGTTTTTATACAACATGACGGGACAGGGCCCCGCCATACCCCTGAATGTACAAGAACCTACAACTCAGGGTAACATACCAAAAGATAAGCCTCCAGAGAAACGGAGCTTCCCAACGCTGAACTGTGATCCTAAGAGCGAGGATCAGCAACCGATGTACCTCTACCTGCGGCATGAACGCAGCCTCGGCGAGGTCGACAACAGTACCAAGTATATGAAATCAAAATATCAGAATGAAATCATAGCGCTATATAAAGCGAAGACATGTATGATAACCAAACTACAGTTCACAATAAATAAGCAGTCATGTAAGTCAGGGACTCACGCCCTCAGAGTCATCACTCAAATATAACTATGGGCCTCACGCCCGCAACATCAATCATGCCCGTGGAATACCTTCCTCACTGCCGGCAGTCTATGATATAATAACACCACGGAGTACACATGAACACCAAGTGCAGACTAACAATGCTATACAACCAAACCACGAAGCCGATACGGCAAGTACGAAAGCCGACTACGGATACCAGGTCGTGTCACGTGTCGACCGGCAAGTACTGTGGCTAACTACTGTGTACCGCGTATCACGAGACTTTGTCACTACACCGAGCGGCAAGTGCGAGGGCTAACTATCGTGTACCAAGGCCGAATCACCACGAGACGGCAAGTACGAAAAGCCGACCACCGATACCGCGCCGATCAGTAAAAACCTCATGGGGAGCTAGTCCATAGAATAACACTATCAACAGGGAACGAACCCTCATCATGGCCGCATACCCGTAGACCATCCATCGAGTCAGTATGCCCATGGACTATCATGGTGGAAGCATACCCGTGGCCACCCATCGTGTCGATATGTCCAAAATGATCAAGAACAACACGACCGCCCTCCATTCGAGACGCGTAACATAAGAATACAACACTTTGCACAACAAGGCTATCATACACAAACATAGGAAAGTTACACACAACTCAAGGTACTTTTTATTTTATGCCAAGGTCCAGGTTTTAACCCCAAAGTACTACGTATGTTAAACTCTTTTTAAAGGATCCATTTCTTTTACAAAGGTCACCCGATACCCGCAGTATAGAGTGACTAACATTTTTTTAAGTAAGTCAAAACAACTTCCATATTTTCCTTTTAAAACCAAATTAAGGCAATACCATGCCTTCTTTTTAGACCAAAACACTTCTTCTTTTAAAGTCAAGTTACCACTTTAAAACCAATGATAAAACCATTCTTTCGTTTTCATAAAGTCGTTATAACTAACTTCCCATAAAGCTGTTATAACACTTTATGTTTTAAACCAATTTTAAGACAAAACAATGCCTTTCTTTTAAACCAAAAACTCTTTAATTTCCTCAAGTCTCTTTTAGAAATCAAGTTCCTTACTTATTCTCATTTCTGAAATCAATAAAACATTATTCTTTAAAAACCAAGTACTCATTACTCACGAATGAGGTTTCCCACTTCTTAACAACTTTCACATCAATTCAATTAAGTCAAGTCTCTTATCTTATAAGATTAAGTCTCTTAACTTTCTAAAATCAATAAACCATTCCTTTTATCATCTTAAGTCGTTATACCTAACTTCCCATAAAGCTAGTATAACTTTTAAGCTTTCAAAACCAAGTATTACTCTTCTTTCAAAAACGATTCTTAAATCTTTTAAAATACTTCAAGATTCTTATTATTCAGGCTTAAGTCAAACGACATTGCCGTAACACTACATTCAGTTAACACACGTACGTCTACCGTACTATATATATATTCCTTTAAAAATACTTCATGCTCAAGAGGATAGGAAGAATCACATACCTCGCGACGATTATCGACAGTTAGCAATACGCTCCACAGTACTGTAACCCTGCTAGCCTTTTCCACTATTCAAGTGTTACACCCCAGAATTTCAGGATATGTTTATAAAAACGTACGTAAGAACTCAAAGGTTAAGGTTTGAGACGAGTAAAATTTATCGGAATTTTGGAATTTGTCGGAAAACGAAATATTGCGACGAGCGGGAGGGCGACACGTGTCACCCCCCCTTAATGGTCTTGGACGAAAATGTGATGGAGAAAATGGTCATTTGACCATAATTTAAAAGACCAAGTCTTGCAAGACATATAGCTTGACAACATTGACCAAGTCAATGACCCCACTTAGCTTGTTATTTAATTAAATGAATCCAAACCACCCATTTGTTCTAATCTTGACCCTCCATATTTTTATATAAGCTCCTTAGTAGCAAGACAAGGCAAAACACTTAGAAAATTTTCAAGAATATTGAGGGAAGCTTGAGGAGCTCTCGCCAAGTGGCTAGGGTTCAAGGAAAAAATTTCAAATGTTGTCCAATAATTCCCCTACTTTAAACCAAGGTACCTAAGGGTATTGTAAGTGTTTCTCAATAGAAAGATCCCGGAAATGTGGTGTTTTCGTATTAGTCGCAAGGCGAAAACCTATGAGGTTCTTCAACTTTGAAGTTGGAACTTGAAGATTAATTGTTCATGAGCTTCTAAGGATTGCTTGGAGTGGATTGGAACGTAGAAAGGAGGAGCTAAAGTTGCTAAGGATCGTCTTGTAGTCTTGGATCATATTTGGGCTAAAATGAGGTATAATCTTCGTCTTACTTTTGTAGTTGAAGATTCAATGTTATTATAAGTTAGAAATGATCATGTGATATGTGTTATGAAGTTTGATAAGTGTTATGGAATTTTAAGAGCTCAAAACCGAAATGGCATGTTTAGCCCTTTGAAATTGAAATACAATTTTAGTCGTTATGTAGAATCGTCGCATGTTGACCTACTTGAGGATTTTAGTAGTTGTAATCAAATGCGACTTGATATCATGTTATGCTACCAATTTGGATTGAAATGGAAATTTGATAAGAATTGATATGGTTGAACTCAAGGTGGCCGAATTTGGACTTTTAGTTTGTTATTCATTTGTATTGGACTACTTTCTAAATTGTGAGCCAATTGGGGCTGTTTAGTTATTCATTTGTATTGGACTACTTTCTAAATTGTGAGCCAATTGGGGTTGTTTAGTTATTCATTTGTATTGGACTACCTTCTATATTGTTGTGAGCCAATTGGGGCTGTTTGGTTATTGTATTCGACCTTGAAAAAGGTGGCAAAGTGAGTAGAAACAAAGGAGGTGCTGTCCGATTTTCCGTATAATTTAGTGACTTAGCACCTAGGATATTCTACGTTTGAAATAAGAGGTTAATGGACGTATGGTGACCATTATAGGTACTAAGTATAGGGTATCCTACTTGAAGAATGGAATAGCTCAAGGTTGAAGTACTTTGGAGCATTTTGCTACTTGTCGACAATCGTCGCGAGGTATGTGAACCTCTTCTTTCTTTGGCATGATCCTACGTATGAAATATCCATGTGATAACATTTTAAGATTCCTTCTACTCTTAGAAGTTAAGAAGTATCCACATTGTTGACTCTAAATTAAGTATGTTAAATTGTCCTAAGTCCTTACCAAGCCTTATGGGAGATATTGGTAAGAATGGTTAGGAAATTATGAGATTTGATTTCAAGCTATGTATCTTGATTTATTTAAAGTAAGTATGTAAGTTGATTTTTATGTTTGAAAATGACTTGAATTTATATGTGAAAAGGGGATTGGTTTTAAAAGTGTAGATGACATGATTTTACAAGTATAAGTAAATGGACTTTAAAGAATGTATGTTATGAAGTTTTAAGACTATGAACTTTGATTTTCTTTAAAGGATTATGAAACTTTATTTTTCAAGTTATGGGACTTGATTTCTAAAGTATAAGCGACATGATTTGAAAGAGTGTATGCTATGAGGTGTTAAGGCTATAAGTGTTATACCCCGTATTTCCAGAGTATGTACGTAAGGGAATACGTACAAAAGTCTAGCCTTAAAGATAAGCCTTGGACGTTTTTTATTTGTGCACAACTCACTAAAAGAATCGTTTTCCGACGAAACGTTTCCACAACTTTCGTAGGGTAAATTCCGGCTATGCCATTTCTAATTTTTGCGGATTTTTCCGAGAGACGAAACATTTTGGACCAACGGGAGGGCGACACTTGGCACCCTCCAATTGGTGGACTTGAATCGTCCATTGGACGAATTGGAGAAGCTTGGCACGTTTTTTGTGCCTTGTGCACAAGTCAAGGAGTTGGTAGGATATTTGTGTGGAGTAAATCTTCACCCTACACTTGCCTTGCACTTGTCTTAATCTTGGTCATTGGTTGGCCACTTCTTGACCTATAAATACCCCCCTTAAGATGAAGAGTTCTTCATCCACAAATCTTTCCAAGTCTTGAAAATCCTCTCCTCTCCCTTTGTAGCCTTTTCGTCCAAACACCTCCCCTCCTTGTGAAGTTTGGCCGAGGGCCTACCCCCCCTAGCCTAGCCGAAATCTACCCCCCTCCCTTGGTAGAAAAGTTGCCTTCTTGTATTGTTATAATGCCCAAAGTACCCTAGCCCAAATCCCTTAGTACTTAGTAGAAGTTGTGAAGAACTTCTAAGGTTTCTGAGCATACAACTTAGAGCAAAACCTTGCTCAGCGACTTTATCTAGGATATTATTGGGCTTACCGAGGTAACTAATCCTAACCTCTTTTGAATTAGAGAATACTGACTGTAGTAGTATAAGAATAAGTATAAATACTTAGAAGAATATTGCAGAATAGAATTGAACTCAAATCACAGTAGAAGGGTTTAAAAGAAGAATAATTGAACTATGCTTATATAGGACTGTTTTCACAGTAGACTTATATAGCTCACCGGGTAGGGAAGTGCTGCCCGACTTTCCGTAGAATTGTGAACCCTCTGTTTAGAATGACCTTCAGAGTAGTCTTTGATAGATGTCTGTGACTATTATAGTGACTCTCACGCGACATATTCAACTTGGCGGTGGTTTTCACGGTAAGGTATGTGATTCTTCCTAAAGCATGATATTTTACAATATATATAGTACGGTAGACGCATATGTGTTAATCGAATAATAACTACGCAATGTCTTTGACTTAAGCTGAATAATACTTACGGTAATGCCTCACGCTTAAGCTGAATAATAAAGAATCAAAGCATTTCAAAAGAATACTGAATCATTTTTAACAGAAGAGAACTAATTGGTTTTTTAAACAGAAGCTTAAGAGTTATACTAGCTTTATGGGAAGTTAAGTATAACCACTTAAGAATGATAAAAGAAACAGTTTGCCTATGTGTTTATAACAGACTTATATTGAATTGTGAAAAGAATAATAAGATGGTTTGATAAGTAGACATGATATGATGCTATGTGTGTTAGTGTCTTGTAACGTTTGTATAAAAGAGTATTCTTGTTGTGCTTATGTTGTTTAAAGATAAGCTGTTATGTTAGTGTACTATCACTCACCTCTTGACATATTACCGGGGGTTAAGCTGCCTCCACGCGGGTAGACTCAAGGCGATGCAGGACCATGATTCGAGAATACCTCACGCGGGTCGAGGGACCTGCGCGAGCTACGGAGTTCCGTGTTAGTGATGCGGGTTATACCTCACGCGGTCTATGTGCTACGCGACTACGAGTCGGTGATCGCCGAGGAGTAGCTACCCTCGATGCGGGGTTATGTACCCTATGCGGGCCTATGTGAGTGGCCTATGCGGACTACGAGAGTCCAGGATTAGGCTTGCATGGTGATACTACGGGCAATTGGCCCTGCTTCGATCATTCGCAGCCTAGAAAAGACACATTCTGATTACCTATTGTTGCTCGCTTATGATGTGGCACTATGTGCGGTCCCTTGGTTGTTTCATACATACTTGCAAACCGATTTTAAAAATGATATGTTTTCAAATAAGTATTTTTACGGTTTCATATAATTAGTACTGTTGTATGACCTCTTTGGGGCTGCTCATGCCGCAGGCGGCAAAGGTGTGCTAGATCCACATTCTTAGGATCTCTACGTTGGTGTGAGCTCCATCTTTTAGGAGGCTCTACTTTTGGGTATGATCTCCCTGTTGTAGATAGTTTTGTACAGTCAGGGTATGGCGGGGCCCTGTCCCGCCATAGTTGTATATTTCCTTAGAGGTCTGTAGTCATGTTGTACAGTATCGGATGTAACTGCTAAAACCATGTTTTTATATATATGCCGAAAGGCGATGTTTTCTCACATAAACTGTGTCTTATTTTATAAACTGTTTCATGTCTTGTTTTATATTTCCGCTGATTACTCTGATGTATGACTACTTGTGTTACACCCCGTACTTACAGGACATGTTTTAAGAACGTACGTAAGAACTCAAAGGTTAAGGTTTGAGACGAGTAAAATTTATCGGAATTTTGAAATTTGTCGGAAAACGAAATATTGCGACGAGCGGGAGGGCGACACGTGTCACCCCCCCTTAATGGTCTTGGACGAAAATGTGATGGAGAAAATGGTCTTTTGACCACAAATTAATAGATCAAGTCTTGCAAAGACATTTAGCATGACATTGTTGACTAGGTCAATGCCACTTGGCTTGATCCATGTGAAAAGCATCCAAACCACCCATTTGTTCTAATCTTGACCCTCCATTTATTTATATAAGCTCCCTAGTGCAAGACAAGGCTTAACACTTAGCAAATTTTCAAGAAAAATTGGATGAGCATGGAAGGAGCTCTACCAACCTAGGGTTCCAAAGGAAAATTTTCAATTGTTGTCCAATAATTCCCACTTTAACCCAAGGTTCATGAGTGTTATGTAAGTATATCTCAATAGAAAATCCCTAAAAAGAGAGTTTTCAGATTAGTCGCAAAATGAAAACCTAGTGGCTTTCTAAGTTTTGGATTGGAAGTTTGAAGGAAAGTTGTTGGTATGGTTCTAAGGGTCTCAACAAACGGATTGAAGTGTCTTGGAGAGGTTCTAAACTACTAAGGAGCGACTTCGGATTGGAATTGGATTAAGAATCGTTAAGGTATAATCTTGTCTTTTAAAAGTGTTACAAGATTATATATTTATATTGTTGTTGTTAGCTTTGCTTGTTGCTAGCATGAAGTTGTTAAGTTGAAGTTTATAAGGATTATAGATCGATTGTGGTCTTGGAAGTTCGAAATGTAATGTAGGCCATGTTAAGTTGGATTACAATTTGATCGTTATTAGAATAGTCGCATGTTAATTACTTGAAGATTACGGTTTATATGATCAAATGCGACTTGATATCTTGATATGCTACCAATTTGGATTGAATTGGAAATTGGTTAAGAATTGGTATTGTTGAACTTAAGGTGGCCGAATTTGTACTTTTAGTTTGTTATTCATTTGTATTGGACTACTTTCTAAATTGTGAGCCAATTGGGGCTGTTTAGTTATTCATTTGTATTGGACTACCTTCTATATTATTGTGAGCCAATTGGGGCTGTTTAGTTATTCATTTGTATTAGACTACCTTCTATATTGTTGTGAGCCAATTGGGGCTGTTTGGTTATTGTATTCGACCTTGAAAAAGGTGGCAAAGTGAGTAGAAACAAAGGAGGTGCTGTCCGATTTTCCGTAGAATTTAGTGACTTAGCACCTAGGATATTCTACGTTTGAAATAAGAGGTTAATGGACGTATGGTGACCATTATAGGTTGAAGTACTAAGTATAGCGTATCCTACTTGAAGAATGGAATAGCTCAAGGTTGAAGTACTTTGGAGCATTTTGCTACTTGTCGACAATCGTCGCAGGTATGTGAACCTCTTCTTTCTTTGGCATGATCCTACGTATGAAATATCCATGTGATAACATTTTAAGATTCCTTCTACTCTTAGAAGTTAAGAAGTATCCACATTGTTGACTCTAAATTAAGTATGTTAAATTGTCCTAAGTCCTTACCAAGCCTTATGTTAGATATTGGTAAGAATCGTTAGGAAATTATGAGATTTGATTTCAAGCTATGTATCTTGATTTATTTAAAGTAAGTATGTAAGTTGATTTTTATGTTTGAAAATGACTTGAATTTATATGTGAAAAGGGGATTGGTTTTAAAAGTGTAGATGACATGATTTTACAAGTATAAGTAATTGGACTTTAAAGAATGCATGTTATGAAGTTTTAAGACTATGAACTTTGATTTTCTTTAAAGGATTATGAAACTTTATTTTTCAAGTTATGGGACTTGATTTCTAAAGTATAAGCGACATGATTTGAAAGAGTGTATGCTACGAGGTGTTAAGGCTATAAGCCTTGATTTTATAAGTGGAAATGACTTAATTTTACAAAGTATGGCTTAATTTATTTCAAAAGATAAGAGATGGCTTCCAGGAGTATGTGACTTGAGCTTTAAAAAGAAAGGAGTTATATGATTCTTTTTAAGTATGTATGTACGTAGTATTTTTGGGTTTAGTTTCCCTAATGTTGCAAGAATAAAGGGCCTTAAGTTCTCTAAAATGAATGGTTGTTATAATAGCTTTATGGGAAGTTGTTATGACGACTTAAGAAGAAGTGAAAAGATGGTTTGAAAATGTTATGTAAGGAAAATCACACCGAGCCTACAAATAGGCCTGACATTACGATGCAATACACCGAGCCTACAAATAGGCGGACACGTTATGAAATACACCGAGCCTACAAATAGGCTGGATTACGTTATGAGATACACCGAGCCTACACATAGGCCGGATTACGCCATATTACCCCGAGCCTCCACAGGCGGGCCGGATTATGCTACATGATTCCACAGTACACCGGAGTAAAAAGGACATTCTTTTATACAGATATGATTTGGTTATTGCATTTTATTTCTATTCCATACTGCACTGTTGTTATCGACTTCTTCTGGCCGCTCATGCCCGCAGTGATAGGTACACGTGTTGGTGATCCTTGCTCTAGGATCTCTGTTCGATTTTGGAAAGAAGCCCTTTCACTCCGAGGCTTGTCTTTTGGTACGGCTTTCACGTGGTAGACTTATGTACATTCAGGTACGGGCCCGCCCCGCCGCAGCTTGTAATTCTTGAGGTGCAGAGTTACATATTGTGGGTCGGTTTGTAAAATAAAAGAAAGGGATGTAATTCGTTGTTATGTATATGTATATGTGTCGGGAAGGTAGCCTTATCGCTAACTCGTGGTTTAATCTGTCGTTATTTTATTTTATAAGTTTCATGTATGTTCCGCCGCTATTCTCTCGATGTATACCAACAGGTGCCCGTGTAGGGCACGAGCCGCGACCGGGTCGTCGTGACAACAGGGTGCCCCGCACCGCACGATGCCCCGAATGGGTCGTGACAAAAGTGGTATCGAGCGCTTAATCCTCGGAAAGTGTCTGCACCGTATCTAGTAGAGTCTTGATTATCGGTGTTGTGCACCACACCAATAATCGTGAGGCTATAGGATATTTAGGATTGGTTTCATTCTTCTCACTCGAGATCGTGCTTTAGAGTGTTAAAGTTGGACCTCTAACGTATTCCTTGTTCTCAGAATGCTTATGCCTTCACGTAAGGCAACCCGCCCGTGGCGGCAAGGCAGCCGAGGGAGTCGCTAGTGGGACACCTAGAGTCACGAGGGCTCGAGCCCGCCTATACCGCAGACGGCGAAGTTCTATGACGCCGCCACCAAAGAGACCACAAGCACCCACACCTCCCGCCCCACACCGGGCGAGGAGTTAGTGGTACAAGGAGACGGCCCACTATTGGCTAGAGTTGTGGCCGATACGAGGATAGGCCGGATGCGCGCAGCTCAGCCTTCCACGGCCGCACCGTGGTGCACCCGAGGCGAATAGTTTGAGGCTACGAGATTTCTTGAGTCAGAGCCCGCCGAGTTTTACTGGTCGAGGTCGAGGATGATGATCCGCAGGAGTTCATCCGTCGCCACAGAGGATCACGCGGTGATCAAGGCCTCGGAGACGAGTCTGTGACCTTCGGTTCGCATCGGCCGCGTGATACCGCAAATGATTGGTTTGATTCATGGAGTTATCCCGGAGAGCACGCGTCTCGCCTACTGGGATGAGTTCTCGAGGCTTTCTCACTCACTTCTTGCCTCCACAGATGAGAGGCGCGGCCGATAGATTTTTACTGCCGAGGCGCAGGGACGACCGTCGTGGAGTACAATGTCGAGTTTGATTCATTGGCTCGATATGTCCCGGGTTGGTAGCGATTATGAGGATAAGGTGCACCGCCACGCCACCGGCTAGATGACTATATGGCCGAGTCATGTATGCGTGTTTCTTCACCGGTATGTACATTACCCGCACGCAGCTCATGCTCGGATGTGAGGAGCGTAGAGACCGCCGTTGACAGTGCAGCAGAAGACCAGACGGCAGGTCTTTTAGTGGCTATCGTGGTGGCGGCCTCAAGTAGCCTAGATTTGCACCACGCCACCAGAGCACTCGCACCATCCTCAAGACACCAGATATTCGAGGGCGCACTGAGGCCCTGGACTTCGTGACGTCGAGCAGCAGAGGTATCGCCGACGGACCACCCCCTCGGTGTGGCCGATGCGCAGATCCCACTTCGAGTTGTGGTGCTACGAGCTTGTTTCGCCAGGCCGCAGGTCACTATGCGAGGAACCGTCCACCGCGGCAAGGGCGATGGTGGTGGGTCACTACGAGTTCTTTCGCCGGTCTTCTTCATCCCCGACAGCTTACTCGCCCGAGGGCAAGGTACTCATGGACCAGCAGGTCGCGCAGAGGTCGTGGCGCTGGTCTCAGCTTCTAGCGGTCCTCGTAACCGCATTTAAGCTTTGTCCACCGACAGATCGTGAGGCCTCACCGATGTCGTCACGTACCTTATCGCTCGGGTTTGATGTGTATGCTTTGATAGATCCGGTTCTACTGCATCCATATATCTCCCTTGTTGCTAGTAGGATAGGGATAGAGCCCGAGTCCATAGACCCTTTCGAGGTAGCTACGCCATGGGTGATTCGGTGGTAGCTCGGCAGTATATGAGCTTGTCTGTGACCATTTACGATGGCACAGCCGACTTGATAGAGTTGGAGATGATTGACTTCGACGTGATCATGCGGATGGATTGGCTAGCTACTTGCTACGCCAATGTATACTGCAGACAGAGAGTAGTACGGTTCAGTTTCTGAGAGCCATTGTTGAGTGGGAGGAGCACCAGACGCCGGTGGTAGGTTTATTTCCTACCTCAAGGCTAGGAAGATGCGCAGGCGGGTATATCTACCATCTCGTTCGGGTGTTTGATAATCGAGGCCGCAGCGCGATTTTCGTGCGCTCCAGTGGTCGAGAGTTCCCACACGTGTTTCAGCACGACCTCCCGTATCCTCCCGAGAGGAGATTGAGTTTTGTATTGACATATTGCGGACACTCGGCTATTTCCATTCCGCCATACGTAACGGCACCCGCCGAAGTTGAGAGAGTGAAGGATCGGCTTAGGGATTTGGCCGGAGAAGGGCTTCATCAGCCTAGTGTTTCTCCCCGGGAGCGCCAGATTGTTCGTGAAGAAGAAGGACGACGCCGCGCATGTGTTGATTACGGTGCAACAAGGTGACCATTAAGAACGATACCCCTTCCTGTGATTGATGATTTGTTCGACCCATTGAGTGCGAGATGTTTCTCCAAGATTGATCTGCGATCGGGCTATCATCAGTGTAGTCGAGAGGTGGATGTCCCTAGGATCGCATTCGGACCTGCAGACGCATTATGAGTTCAGTGGTCATGTCTTTTGGGTTGACCAATGCTCCGCAAAGATTCATGGATTTGATGAACCGAGTGTTCAAACCATTTTTGGACACGTTTGTGATAGTGTTCATTGATGATATCTTGGTTTATTCTCGCCGAGCAGAGCATGCGAGCACTCGGCGACCGTGGCCGACGCTTCTCCAGACTAGCAACAGCACGCCAAGTTTTCCAAATGTGAGTTTTGGTTGACTTGATGGCGTTTCGGGCA
The DNA here is from genome assembly GCA_029844215.1 of Przewalskia tangutica. Classification (NCBI taxonomy): domain Eukaryota; kingdom Viridiplantae; phylum Streptophyta; class Magnoliopsida; order Solanales; family Solanaceae; genus Przewalskia; species Przewalskia tangutica. The sequence continues at coordinate 86,262,674 of CM056726.1, read as the reverse complement.
TATTGTCGGGTGATGGAATTCGAGTGATACGCCAAGGTCGAGGCAACAGACTTGGCCTAGACCTACTACTCCGGCGAGGTTCGCAGATCGGGCCTCAGGATATTATCGGCGTTCGTGGAGAAGTTTGCTTTATCTTCGCACATTGACTAGGCCGACTCGAGGCGCAAAGTTTCAAGGATCGATGCTTGGAGCGTGGTTTCGATTCGAAAGAGATCGACGACCGCCTCGCTTCTTACTCTTCCGCAGGTCGGATGGTTACGTGGTGTATTGTGATGCGTCGCATCGGGTTGGGATGTGTTGATGCAGCAGGCGAGAGTTATAGCATACGATCCCGATACCTTAAGATACACGAGAGGAACTACCCCACCCATGATTCGAGCCGCGGTGATTCACGCTTTGAAGATCCGAGGCACTATTTGTATGGGGTTCACGTGGATATTTATACGCACCACAAGAGCCTCCAGATATCTTCACCAGAGGAGCCGAACTTACGATAGAGACGGTGGTTAGAGTTGCTTAAGGATTACGATGTTGATATCTGTACCACCCGGGAAGGCCAATGTCAGCGATGTTCTTAGTCGTAGTCGATGGGAGCCTATCGGATGTGCGTAACGCCCGAACTCGCCCGCATCGTGCCTTACCGGGCACCCTAGTGATACAACATCGAGAAAACCAGCGGAAAATAAAACATGAATCATGAAACAAGAGATATAATAAATAGACAAAGCAACCAAAGCAGCTTTTCAGATATACATAAAACCCAACAGCTTTAACTTTTACAACCCCGCCACAACAGCTTCTGCACTTAAGATTTACAACTACTATGACGACAGGCTCTCGCCATACCCTCAATGTACAAGAACCTACAACTCAGTGGAACACATACCAAAAGATAAGCCTCCGAGAAACGGAGCTTCCCAAAACGCTGAATCGAGATCCTAAGAGCGAGAGTCCACGGCCGATGTACTTACCGCGCAGATGAACGCAGCCTCAAGGAGGTCAAGACAACAGTACCAAGTATGTGAAATCACAACATCAGTAAATGAAATCATAATAGCTTAAAAAGGTGAGACATGTATGATAACCAAAATACAAGACGCAACATAAAAACAAGCCAAGTCGTGACTCACGCCTCAAAGTCACCACTAAATATAACTATGGGTCTCACGCCATAACATCCATCATGTTCAGATCATGGCCGCATGCCGAACATCGCCTCGGTGTAGACATGTCCATGATGCAACAATAACAAGGCCGCATGGCCACATGCCCCGGAATCAGACGTGTAGACATGCCCATGTAACCTCAATAACAATATATCGGTGGTCAACCCCGCCGCACGGCCACGTGCCCCGGAATATCAGACGGCAGACACGCCCATGTTGCGAATAACCATCTATCGGTAATCAACCCGCCGCATGGCCGCATGCCCCTAATCGTGACGGTGTAGACATGTCCATGTGATATCAACAACAAGACAAGAATCAAAATGGAAACATACCCGTGGAATTCTCCATCACCGCCAAAGACGCCCAAGTAAGTTATCAACAAGTCAACCGCCTCTATCGAGACGCGGTAACACAAATACCACACTTGCACAAAGAAAGGCTATCATCACAAGCATAGGCAAGTTTCACAACAACAAGCACAGTAAGTTTCACAAAGGACAAGCATAGGCAAGTTTCACACAACTCAAAGTACTTTCATTTTATGCCAAAGTCCGGGTTTTTAACCCCAAAGTACTACATACGTTAAGTTCTTTTTAAAAGAGATCCATTACTTTTATAAAAGTCACCCGATACCGTAGTATTAGAATGACCAACCAACATTCCTTTTCAAATTTCCAGTAACAAAATTCTTTTCCTAAGTTCCCTTTTGCCTAGTTTCAATTAGTTAAGCTTATCATTTTCAATTGGTGTCATAGTTCATTAACTTAATCACTTGATTTCTTTTAGAACAATTGAGTAATATATGTCTCACGTGAGTAGGTTATTCTTGTTTACAACATTATTATTACAGCAACCATGAACTATAAAATGTATATAATAATTTCTCATAATAGTTACTATCCAGATGGAGGATTCTACAGATTTTATAACAAATCATCATTATTCAATACATTTTCCTTTATTAACGCCGCAGTTGGTCTGTCGATACACATTCGATTTCCAAATCAAGAAACATTATCCCCTTAAATAAAACCAAGTACTCATTACTCACGAATGAGGTTTCACACAAACATTCACATTAAAACAATTAAGTTAAGTCTCTTATCTTATAAGATCAAGTCTCTTAACTTCTAACATCAGTAAACCATTTTCTTTACCTCTCTTAAGACATTATACCTAACTCCCCATAAAGCTAGTATAACTCTTTTTAAAACCTTTTAAAACCAAGTGTTACTCTCCCTTCCAAAACGATTTATAAATCTTTTGAAATACATCAAGTTCTTTATTATAACTAGCCAGTTATAATTCACATCAGTTACCTTTTCAAACCACAAAGTATTTTCTTACCTACATAAAGCTGTTATAACCAACTTCCCATAAAGCCGTTATAACACTTTATGTTTTAAGAACAATCAAACACAGTTAACACATGTACGTCTACCGTACTACATAGTTCACACATATCATGCTAGAAGAGATAGGAAGAGGTTCACATACCTCGCGACGATTTATCGACAATAAGCAAAATGCTCCAAGTACTACAACCTTGCTAGCCCTTTCCACTCCTCGAGTAGAATACGCTACTCTTAGTACTTTCACCTATAAAGGTCACAAACGTCTATTAACCCCAAAACACAAGTTCTATCTTTCTACGTAAAATTCAAGAAGATTCCCCGCAACAGCTTAAATCTCCTCCTCTAACGAGGCCGGCTACCAAGCCAACCAGGGGGGGTTCATACGTCTAACCGGACGTGTACCATCCTACTCAGTAATACTACACAAGTCTACTGCAATACAGTCCTATGTAAATACGATGGGATTCTTTATTCTTCAGGCTTAAGTCAAAAGACATTGCCACAATACTAAGTTCAGTTCTATATATAGCATACTTCAACTATATATTCTAACATGTAATTTCCAATTACAATAGAAGGACAGTAGTGTTTACCTCGATAAGCCCAAAATTATCCAAGTATAAAGTCGATCCTGAGCAACGCTTAGCTCCTACTCCGAGCGCTCCAAACACCCCTTAGAAGTTCTAACCAACTTCTACTTACAACTTCAACAACGGGTGAAGATTTCCTTAGGGTTTCGTTTTTGTGGCTAAAGGAAGTATAATCGTATTTTCTGGCTTTTGTATGTTGTAACCTGGGAATACTACAAGGTATTTGGGCCAAGGTATTTGGACATTATAACAATATTAGGAGAGTATTTCTATACCACAACAAGTGGTATTACGAAACAACTAGGCAGTGTGGGTACCCCACGGCCAAGGCACCACAAAGGGGGGAGGGGTGGCCTCTCGGCCAAAGCCAAACTTTAAGGGGAGAGGGCTCTTGGACGAGTCAACAAGAGGGAGGAGGGGTTTCAAGACTTGGAAGATTTTGATGAATGAAGTCTTCAAAGAGAGGGGTATTTATAGCAAAACAAAAGCCAACCAATGGCCAAGATCCTTCCAAGTGTATAGCAAGTGTAAGGCCAAGATCAAGCCAAGTGCACCCTAACCCTACTCCACAAAACATGGCACAAAACAAGCCACAAAACAAGGCACAAAACCATGAACCAATCGCCAAGGCTAAGCCTCCTCTTGTTATCCAATGAGGGTGACAAGTGTCACCCTCCCGTTGGTCCAAAAATGTTCCGCCGGAAAAATCCGCAAAAATACTAAATGACATAGCGGAATTTTCCCAACGTAAGTCGTGGGAAACGTTTCGTCGTAAAACGACTCTATTCGCACTTGTGCCCAAATTTCAACCAAAGCCAATTCTTAAGGCAAAAAAATTTAATACGCACGCCTCACGCATATACTGAAATACGGTATAACATTCTTCCTTAGAAACATTCGTCCCAATGTTCCTTCAAGGTCTCAAAACAACAAAGCGCCGTGATAGTCTTCACCGCTATACGCATTTAAAACAATCATGCCACACCCGCCACAAAAACACACGCTCACTTCTCCTTACTGTAGTACTGCCACGAACACTCGAACTCGTTCAGTGTCCGTACCACACTTCGCCAACGCCGCTTTCCAACCTCGAGTCACTACCTCCAAACTTGGTCATCTCACTAACCTCAATTTCTAAGGCCATTCCCGCCTTCACGAATCGATTCGATCGAACGATTCCACGAACTCATACGATGGTCATCTAAACTGGGCCTAGCACTCGTGACTTCGCCACCTGGCGGGACCACCCAGAGCTGACCCTTCCTCAAAACGGGACGCGGGTTGGCCCGCAACATGGCCCCAACCCGACCCACTGTAGCGCCAACTCTCTAGTTTCTTGATCCGAACAATCTTACCTCTACAGGTCATGAAAGCTACCACTTCCATTTCACACTACCCAGGGACTTACCCTTTTCACTAACCAGGTTTCTAATCACATTTTAGCACAAAGCTATCCAAACATATCATTAAACACATCAACAACATCAATACACACAAAACTCTAGAGGGTTAAGGATATACCTGAAACTAGGCGGTTCAAGGACCGCTAAAACTGGGAACTTCCACCGCGACCTCTACCGTGGCCCGCAGAATCGCCTAGTAGTTCGTGCTATCCTACCAAGCTACTCGGCCTGACAGTCTCTCGTCATATGGCCCTGTTGGCCGCAAGAATAACAAGCTCCCTTGGTACTACGACACTCTCCGAAATGCGGTCTACCACATCGATCACACCGAGGTAGGGGTGATCGATCCGCCAACACCCCTACTCCCCGAACATTCAAACCCGGGAGCCTGCATCGCTTCCCAATATCCTGAGGTCCCAAGATCGCGGAGGGCCACTCAGAATGGCGGAGGTACATAACTAGTTCCGGCCGAGGCGTCCGCCTCGAAAGTCGCCAAAATATCCGGCCGCTCGCCTTCTTCTCGCCGAAGCGGTCCACCCGTCGATCCGCGCTCGCACTCCGTGCATGAGCTCGAATGCGGAAATGTCCATGCGGTGAAGAGAAACACCAACAACTCTTCGCTAGGTAATCATCGAGCCTCAGAACATATCGGTGCACTCGATCCTCCATACTAGCTACTAATGCGGAACATACCGCCAATGAGTCGAACTCACATTGTACTCCCAATCAGACGCTGCTCGCCTCAACATCAAAAACTGTTTACCGAGCCTCTCATTTGTGAGGCAAGAAATGTGCCGTGAAGGCCCCCAAAACTTCGCCCCAAACGGCCGGAAGTGCATGCTCTCCCGAAAGCTCCCACGAGTCAAACCAATCGATCGCGGTATCACGCAGCCGATGCGAACTAAATGTCACGCATCATCACGAAGCCTTGATCACCCGTGATGATCTCTTCTCAGAATCGACGGATGAACTCTCGTGATCATCCTCCGCCGACCAGAAACTCAAAGCGGCTACAACTAAGGAAATCCGTAGCCTCAAACTGCTCGCCTGGGTGCACTACAGTGCCGCTGAATCGAATCGCCGGCCCACTTATCTCATATTCGCCACAACCTCGCCAATAATCGCCATCTCTTGTGACCCATCTCCCGCCTGCATCGGGATGGAGGCTCGTGTATCAGAGTCTCGCAGCCATCGCTGCGCTCTAAATCTGCTGGCCGGGCGGCCGCAAAACTCGCCGTCTCAAGCACTACTCAGTACTGACCGCTCGCGCTCGCATTCTCTCAATCCCACTAGCGCCTCCTACGCTTGCCCTTCTGGGCCCCGTTGCTTTTCGCAGAGCATAATCGTAAAACGAAACACGCCGGAGGGTCCAACTTACAACACAGCTCTAAGGCACGATCTCAGAATGAGAAGAATGGAAACCAATCCTAAATGTCCTATAGCCTCCTGATTATAGATGTGGTGCACAACACACCGATAATCAAGACTCTACTAGACACGGTCTGTAGACACTTTCCGAGGACTAACTGCTTTGATACCACTTTGTAACGCCCCGAACTCGGGCCCGTTACTGGTGCCTTACCCCGGGCACCCTAGTGATACAACATCAGAGAAAACCAGCGGAAAATAAAACATGAATCATGAAACAAGAGATATAATAAATAGACAGGCCAACCAAAACAGTTGATTTCAAGATATACATAAAACCCAACAGCTTTAATCCTTTTACAACCCCGCCACAACAGCTTCTGCACTTAAGATTTACAACTACTATGACGGGACAGGGCCCCGCCATACCCCTGAATGTACAAGAACCTACAACTCAGGGAACACATACCAAAAGATAAGCCTCCGGAGAAACGGAGCTTCCCAAAACGTTGAACTGAGATCCTAAGAGCGAGGATCCACGACCGATGTACCTCTACTCGCAGATGAACGCAGCCCAAGGCGAGGTCGATAACAGTACTAAGTATGTGAAATCACAACATCAGAATGAAATCATAATAGCTTAAAAAGCGGGAGACATGTATGATAACCAAAATACAAAGACGCAACATAAAAACAGCCAAGTCGTGACTCACGCCTCAAAGTCACCACTAAATATAACTATGGGTCTCACGCCCATAACATCCATCATGTTCGCGATCATGGCCGCATGCCCCTAATCGCCTCTGCAGACATGTCCATGATGCAACAATAATAACAAGGCCGCATGGCCACATGCCCATGTAACCTCAATAACAATATACTGGGTGGTCAACCCTGCCGCATGGCCACATGCCCCGAATATCGCATCGTGCAGACACGCCCATGTTGCGAATAACCATCTATCGGTAATCAACCCGCCGCACGGCCGCATGCCCTAATATCAGACGGTGTAGACATGTCCATGTGATATCAACAACAAGACAAGAATCAAAATGGAAACATACCCGTGGAATTCTCCATCACCGCCAAAGACGCCCAAGTAAGTTATCAACAAGTCAACCGCCTCTATCGAGACGCCAGAATACGTAAATACCACACTTGCACAAAGAAAGGCTATCATCACAAGCATAGGCAAGTTTCACAACAACAAGCACAGTAAGTTTCACAAAGAACAAGCATAGGCAAGTTTCACACAACTCAAAGTACTTTCATTTTATGCCAAAGTCCGGGTTTTTAACCCCAAAGTACTACATACGTTAAGTTCTTTTTAAAAGAGATCCATTACTTTTATAAAAGTCACCCGATACCCGTAGTATTAGAATGACCAACCCACCTTCCTTTTCAAAATCAAGTAACAACATTCTTTTCCTAAGTTCCAGTTTGCCTAGTTTCAATTACTCAAGCTTCTCATTTTCAAATGGTTTCATAGTTCATAACTTAATCACTTGATTTCTTTTTAGAACAATTGAGTAATATATGTCTCACGTGAGAGTAGGTTATTCTTGTTTACAACATTCTTATTACAGCAGCCATGATCTAGAAAATGTATATCATTTTGTCTCATCTTAGTTTCTATGCAGATGGAGGTTTCTACTGGTTTTAATACAATTCATCATTATTCAATACATTTTCCTTTATTAACGCTGCAGTGGTCTGTCGATACACATTCTGATTTCCGAAATCAGTAAAACATTATCCCCTTAAATAAAACCAAGTACTCATTACTCACGAATGAGGTTTCACACAAACATTCACATTAAAACAATTAAGTTAAGTCTCTTATCTTATAAGATCAAGTCTCTTAACTTCTAACATCAGTAAACCATTTTCTTTACCTCTCTTAAGACATTATACCTAACTCCCCATAAAGCTAGTATAACTCTTTTTAAAACCTTTTAAAACCAAGTGTTACTCTCCCTTCCAAAACGATTTATAAATCTTTTGAAATACATCAAGTTCTTTATTATAACTAGCCAGTTATAATTCACATCAGTTACCTTTTAAAACCACAAAGTATTTTCTTACCTACATAAAGTCATATAACCAACTTCCCATAAAGTTGTTATAACACTTTATGTTTTAAGAACAATCAAACACAGATTAACACGTATGCGCTACCGCACTACATAGTTCACACATATCATGCTAGAAGAGATAGGAAGAGGTTCACATACCTCGCGACGATTTATCGACAATAAGCAAAATGCTCCAAGTACTACAACCTTGCTAGCCCTTTCCACTCGAGTAGAATACGCTACTCTTAGTACTTTCACCTATAAAGGTCACAAACGTCTATTAACCCCAAAACACAAGTTCTATCTTTCTACAGAAAATTCGGAAGACCTCCCGCAAACAGCGTAAATCTCTCTCTAACGAGGCCGCTACCAAGCCAACCAGGGGGGGGGGGGTTCATACGTCAAACCGGACGTTTACCATCCTACTCGATAATACTACACAAGTCTCCGCATACGATCTATGTAAATACTGATTGATTCAGTTCTTTATTCTTCAGGCTTAAGTCAAAAGACATTGCCACAATACTAAGTTCAGTTCTATATATAGCATACTTCAACTATATATTCTAACATGTAATTTCCAATTACAATAGAAGAATGATAGTGTTTACCTCGATAAGCCCAAAATTATCCAAGTATAAAGTCGATCCTGAGCAACGCTTAGCTCCTACTCCGAGCGCTCCAAACAACCCTTAGAAGTTCTAACCAACTTCTACTTACAACTTCAACAACGGGTGAAGATTTCCTTAGGGTTTCGTTTTTGTGGCTAAAGGAAGTATAATCGTATTTTCTGGGCTTTTGTATAAGTGTAACCTTGGGAATACTACAAGGTATTTGGGCCAAGGTATTTGGACATTATAACAATATTAGGAGAGTATTTCTATACCACAACAAGGGGTATTACGAAAACAACTAGGCTAGGGGGGGGGGTACCCCACGGCCAAGGCACCACAAAGGGGGGAGGGGTGGCCTCTCGGCCAAAGCCAAACTTTAAGGGGGAGAGGGGCTCTTGGACGAGAGTCAACAAGAGGGAGGGGAGGGGTTTCCAAGACTTGGAAGATTTTTGGATGAATGAAGTCTTCAAAGAGAGGGGGGGTATTTATAGCAAAACCAAAAGCCAACCAATGGCCAAGATCCTTCCAAGTGTATAGCAAGTGTAAGGCCAAGATCAAGCCAAGTGCACCCTAACCCCTACTCCACAAAACATGGCACAAAACAAGCCACAAAACAAGGCACAAAACCATGAACCAATCGGCCAAGGCCAAGCCTCCTCTTTGCCGTCCAATGAGGGTGACAAGTGTCACCCTCCCGTTGGTCCAAAAATGTTCCGTCGCTCGGAAAAATCCGCAAAAATACTAAATGACATAGCCGGAATTTTCCCAACGTACGCTGTGGAAACGTTTCGTCAGAAAACGACTCTATTCGGCACTTGTGCCCAAATTTCGAACCAAAGCCAATTCTTAAGGCAAAAAAAAAAAAATTTAATACGTACGCCCTCACGTACATACTCTGGAAATACGGGGTATAACATGCAGCTAGAGAGGAGGGACATGGTTCGTGATTTGCATCAGTTAGCGAGCCTTGGTGTCCGTTTGATTGATTCTGATAGCAGTGGGGTTAGAGTTCGCGAGGTTGCCGAGTCTTCCATCGTCGAGGAGGTGAAGAGGCAACAGTTCGAGGATCCAGATTTGATTCGATATCGTGATACAGCTCTTCGTGAGGGCAAGGGTCCTTTTGAGGTAGCACCTGGTGGGGTGCTAAGGTTTGAGGGCAGATTGTGTGTTCGGATGTTTGAGACTTCGCAGAGTTCTTGGGGAAGCACACGGTAGCGCGTTACTCTATCCATCCGGGTCGACTCAAGATGTACCACGACCTTAGATCGTGTATTGGTGGGATGGCTTGAAGAGGACGTTGCGAGTTCGTAGCTCGGTGCCCATGTTGTCGGCGGTGAAGGTAGAGCACCGAGGCCCGGTGGTTTGTTGCAGCGATAGAGATCCCGACGGAAGTGGGAGGTGATCAACATGGACTTCATCACGGGATTACCTCGCACTCGGAGGAGACATGATTCTATATGGGTTATCGCCGGTGTGAAATCAGCCCACTTTCTTCCGTCGGGGCGACTTTTTGGTGAGGATTATGCGGACTTTACATCAGAGATCGTCGATCGCATGGAGTCCCTATTTCGATCATATCGCATGCAGGAGCCCGGTTTACGGCTAACTTCGGAGGTCTTTCCAGAGAGGTTTAGGGGCGCAGTGAGCCCGAGTCGCATTCCATCCACAGATGCAGACGGGACGAGCGCATTATCCGCACGCGAGGATATCTGCGAGCCCGTGTTATCGACCGAGGGTGGGAGGATCATTTGCCTCTAGTTGAGTTCGCGTACAATAATAGCTACCACTCCAGTATTCAGATGGCGCCTTATGAGGCCTTGTATGGGAGGAAGTGCAGATCGCCTATAGGTTGGTTCGATGTGGGCGAGGTGCATCTAGTGGGACCAGATTTGGTGCAGCAGGCAGTGGATAAGGTGAAGCTTATCCGAGAGCGGCTATTGACAGCTCAGAGTCGACATAAGTCGTATGCAGATCATCGTCGTCGGCATCTTGAGTTCGAGGTTCATGATTGGGTTTTCCTAAAGGTGTCACCCATGAAGGGTGTGATGAGATTCGGGAAGAAGGGGAAACTCAGCCCAAGGTACATTGGCCGTTTTAGATTGTCCGCGAGGTAGGCAAGGTTGCTATGAGTTGGATCTCGCCGTCCGTCCGGAGGCGATGCATCCGGTTTTCACGTATCTATCTTGAGGAGATGTATCGGATCCATCTAGTGTACACACGATTGACGATGTCCAGGTGACCGAGGGTTTATCGTATGAGAGATTCCCATAGCGATAGTCGATCGTCGTTAGGCGTCTGCGGACCGGGCGTGGCTTAGTCAAAGTCTTGTGGCGGACCGAGCTCAGGGAGGAGATGACGTGGGAAGCCGAGGAGGACATGAGGCAGAAGTATCCTCACCTATTCCCCACACCTCCAGGTAATTCACTTTCCTACTTGTAAATTTTCGTTATCGTTTCTGCCTAAGTGTTGTTCTGTGGCCGTGTGTGGCATTTGCAACTGTTTAAGTTATGAAGAATCTTATCGTTAACTGTCTTGGGAAGGAACATTCGGGACGAATGTTTCTAAGGGGGGGAGAATGTTATACCCCGTATTTCCAGAGTATGTACGTAAGGGAATACGTACAAAAGTCTAGCCTTAAAGATAAGCCTTGGACGTTTTTATTTGTGCACAACTCACTAAAAGAATCGTTTTCCGACGAAACGTTTCCACAGCTTTCGTAGGGTAAATTCCGGCTATGCCATTTCTAATTTTTGCGGATTTTTCCGAGAGACGAAACATTTTGGACCAACGGGAGGGCGACACTTGGCACCCTCCAATTGGTGGACTTGAATCGTCCATTGGACGAATTGGAGAAGCTTGGCACGTTTTTTGTGCCTTGTGCACAAGTCAAGGAGTTGGTAGGATATTTGTGTGGAGTAAATCTTCACCCTACACTTGCCTTGCACTTGTCTTAATCTTGGTCATTGGTTGGCCACTTCTTGACCTATAAATACCCCCCTTAAGATGAAGAGTTCTTCATCCACAAATCTTTCCAAGTCTTGAAAATCCTCTCCTCTCCCTTGTAGCCTTTTCGTCCAAACACCTCCCCCTCCCCTTGTGAAGTTTGGCCGAGGGCCTACCCCCCCTAGCCTAGCCGAAATCTACCCCCCTCCCTTGGTAGAAAAGTTGCCTTCTTGTATTGTTATAATGCCCAAAGTACCCTAGCCCAAATCCCTTAGTACTTAGTAGAAGTTGTGAAGAACTTCTAAGGTTTCCTTGGAGCATACAACTTAGGAGCAAAACCTTGCTCAGGCGCGACTTTATCTAGGATATTATTGGGCTTACCGAGGTAACTAATCCTAACCCTCTTTTGAATTAGAGAATACTTACTGTAGTAGTATAAGAATAAGTATAAATACTTAGAAGAATATTGCAGAATAGAATTGAACTGTTATCACAGTAGAAGGGTTTAAAAGAAGAATAATTGAACTATGCTTATATAGCTCACCGGGTAGGGAAGTGCTGCCCGACTTTCCGTAGAATTGTGAACCCTCTGTTTAGAATGACCTTCAGAGTAGTCTTTGATAAATGCGTGACTATTATAGGTGACTCTGCGCGACATATTCAACTTGGCGGTGGTTTTATTTGAGAAGGTATGTGATTCTTCCTAAAGCATGATATTTTACAATATATATATAGTACGGTGAGCGTACATGTGTTAATCGAATAATAACTACGGCAATGTCTTTGACTTAAGCTCGAATAATACTTACGGCAATGCCTGGCTTAAGCTGAATAATAAAGAATCGAAAGCATTTCAAAAGAATCTTGAATCATTTTTAATGTAAGAGAACTAATTGGTTTTTTAAAGCGAAGCGTAAGAGTTATACTAGCTTTATGGGAAGTTAAGTATAACCACTTAAGAATGATAAAAGAAACAGTTTGCCTATGTGTTTATAACAGACTTATATTGAATTGTGAAAAGAATAATAAGATGGTTTGATAAGTAGACATGATATGATGCTCTGTGTGTTAGTGTCTTGTAACGTTTGTATAAAAGAGTATTCTTGTTGTGCTTATGTTGTTTAAAGATAAGCTGTTATGTTAGTGTACTATCACTCACCTCTTGACATATTAAGGGGTTAAGCGCCTCCGTCGCGGGGTAGACTCGGTGATGCAGGACCATGATTCGAGAATACCTCATGCGGGTCCGAGGACCTATGCGGAGCTACGGGAGTTCGAGGTTAGTGATGCGGGGTTATACCTCACGCGGTCTATGTGGCCATGCGGACTACGAGTCGGGGCGATGCCGAGGAGTAGCTACCCTCGATGCGGGGTTATGTACCACTATGCGGGCCTATGTGAGTGGCCTATGCGGACTACGAGTCCGAGATTAGGCTTGCATGGTGATACTACGCAATTGGCCTGCTTTGATCATTCGCAGCCTAGAAAAGACACATTCTGATTTACCTATTGTTGCTCCTGTTTATGATGTGGCACTATTTGCTGTCCCCTTGGTTGTTTCATACATACTTTCAAAACTGATTTTAAAATTTATATGTTTTCATTTAAGTATTTTTCTGATTTCATATACTTAGTACTGTTATCGACCTCCTTCGGCTGCGTTCATGCCGCAGTAAGGGCAGCAGTGCTAGATCCACATTCTTAGGATCTCACGTTGGTGTCGGGAGCTCCATCTTTTCGGAGGCTCTACTTTGGGTATGATCTCCTGTTGTAGATAGTTTTGTCTGATCAGGTATGGCGGGGCCCTGTCCCGCCATAGTTGTATATTTCCTTAGGTCTGTAGTCATGTTGTAGATGTCGGATGTAATCGCTAAAACCATGTTTTTATATATATCTTAGAAAGCGATGTTTTCTCACATAAACTGTGTCTTATTTTATAAACTGTTTCATGTCTTGTTTTATATTTCCGCTGATTACTCTGATGTATGACTACTTGGGTGCCCCGGTAAGGCACCAGTGACGGGCCCCGGAATGGGTCGTGACAATAAGCCTTGATTTTATAAGTGGAAATGACTTAATTTTACAAAGTATGGCTTCTTAATTTATTTCAAAAGATAAGAAGATGGCTTCCAAAAGAGTATGTGACTTGAGCTTTAAAAAGAAAGGAGTTCTATGATTCTTTTTAAGTATGTATGTACGTAGTATTTTTGGATCTAGTTTTCCTAATGTTGTAAGTATAAAAGTGTCTTAAGTTCTCTAAAATGAAAGGTTGTTATAATAGCTTTATGGGAAGTTGTTATGACGACTTAAGAAGAAGTGAAAAGATGGTTTGAAAATGTTATGTAAGGAAAATCACACCGAGCCTACAAATAGGCCGGATTACGTTATGAAATACACCGAGCCTACAAATAGGCCGGATTACGTTATGAAATACACCGAGCCTACAAATAGGCCGGATTACGTTATGAGATACACCGAGCCTACACATAGGCGGATTACGCCATATATTACCCCGAGCCTTCACATAGGCGGGTTACGTCATCTTACACCGAGCCCCACAGCGGGCGGATTATGCTATATGATTCCACGATGCAAGGCCCACAGCGGGCGGATTATGCAACATGATTCCACAAGACACCGAGCCCACAGCGGGCGGATTATGTCACATGATTCATCAGTACACCGTGTCCCGCAAATGGGCCGGATTATGTTATGTAAGATATGTAAGTTATGTGAAAAAGACTGGATTAAACTTTTAAGTATGTATGTAAGAATATGTTGTTATATTTTATTGAAAGAAGGAAAGGAACGGTTAATATATGATTGATTTGGGAGTTAAAGGACATTCTTTTATCTGAATCTGATTTGGTTATTGCATTTTATTTGCATTTCCATACAAATTTTTGTTATGCGACCCCGGGGCTGCGTTCATGCCCGCAGGTGTTAGGTACACAGGTTGGTGATCCTTGCTCTTAGGATCTCTGTTCAGTTTTTGGAAAGAAGCTCCTTTCACTCCGGAGGCTTATCTTTTGGTACGGTTTCCCTGATGTGGTAGACTTATGTACATTCAGGGGTATGGCAGGGCCCTGTCCCGCCGCAGTTGTAATTCTTAGAGGTATGTAGTTACATATTGTGGGTCGATTTGTAAAAGGAAAGGGATGTGGCTCGTTGTTATGTATATGTATATGTGTCGGGAAGGTAGCCTTCAGGCTAACACGTGGTTTAATTTCTCGTTATTTTATTTTATAAGTTTCATGTATGTTCCGCCGCTATTCTCGATGTATAATCAACAGGGTGCCTGGGTAGGGCACCGATGTGAGCTTGGGGTCGGGTCGTGACAAAAGTGGTATCGAGCGCTTAGTCCTCGGAAAGTGTCTACAGACCGTGTCTAGTAGAGTCTTGATTATCGGTGTGTTGTGCACCACATCTATAATCAGGAGGCTGCAGGACATTTAGGATTGGTTTCCATTCTTCTCACTCTGAGATCGTGCGATAGAGCTTCGTTGTTAGGGTCGTCCCTCCCTAACGAGTTATGTTGATTGCAGCTACGAGAAAGCGTGATGACCCAAGAAGGATTATGTGGATTGCGTATCCAGGTTGGTAATGATTATAGTATAGTTGGTATTGTGACATACATCTATACGGAGTTATGTATGAGGGTCAGACGCGTGTTGCCTAGAATGATTTTAGATTTCCAGGAATTGGTAAGGACTAACTAGATACCGGGAAGGTATGGAATAGTTAATGAATTTTCGCCAAGGTTTTGTGTTTTATTCGAGATAATTGGGAAATGATGAGCTGTCTGATAGGGTAGTGAACCCTTAAGAAGCCATGTTAAGGAACCTAACGGAATGTCATGTTAATAGATTAAGCTGCGTAGTAGGCTTAAGAGAATTGTACGGATGAGGTCCGCATAGAGTGAGTAATGGGTGTTGTGATTGAGACAACATGGTTTTGGTTTTCTGAGAAGTTTTTGTACCCGTTTACGGGGAGACTGATAAGATAGGCTTGGAGCATGGAAATTGCGAGCCTAAGAATGTTGAAGACCGCTGAGACCTTAGATGTGCGAGGTCTTCTCGGGTAGAAGGATTTATTATAGACCAAGAATAAGAGTTAAGTGCGACGGCGGGTCGGGGTGAGGACCTGTTACGGGTCTCCCCATGGCCTGGAATAGAGTAGGATCAGTTGGTAGTAGTTTCGCTACGTGACAGGGTCACGAGGGTGCAAGGCCCAAGTCTAGTTAATTGTTTTACGGGTTCGTGGACGCGTTCCACCGGAACCAGGTCATGAAAGCCGGAAATGGCCTTATGTTATTTTATAGAGTGACTCCAAAGGTTTGAGGCCAGAGTCGATATGGAAGTTATGTATGTATGTTAGAAGGAGTTGGAAGTACGAAAAGGTAATCTCTTTTGGGCTTATGATGGACAGATATGCGTGTGCGAGGTATTAGGGCCATGTGTGGCATTGTTGGTATGTCGGGGTGGTGAAAGGAAACTATGTCGCTAATTATAAGTTTGACTCCGAAAGAACATTCGAGGACGAATGTTTCTAAGGGGGGAAGAATGTTACACCCCGGAATTTCAGGATATGTTTATAAGAACGTACGTAAGAACTCAAAGGTTAAGGTTTGAGACGAGTAAAATTTATCGGAATTTTGGAATTTGTCGGAAAACGAAATATTGCGACGAGCGGGAGGGCGACACGTGTCACCCCCCCTTAATGGTCTTGGACGAAAATGTGATGGAGAAAATGGTCATTTGACCATAATTTAAAAGACCAAGTCTTGCAAGACATATAGCTTGACAACATTGACCAAGTCAATGACCCCACTTAGCTTGTTATTTAATTAAATGAATCCAAACCACCCATTTGTTCTAATCTTGACCCTCCATATTTTTATATAAGCTCCTTAGTAGCAAGACAAGGCAAAACACTTAGAAAATTTTCAAGAATATTGAGGGAAGCTTGAGGGAGCTCTCGGCGAGGGCTAGGGTTTGAAGGAAAAAATTTCAAATGTTGTCCAATAATTCCCCTACTTTAAACCAAGGTACCTAAGGGTATTGTAAGTGTTTCTCAATAGAAAGATCCCGGAAATGTGGTGTTTTCGTATTAGTCGCAAGGCGAAAACCTATGAGGTTCTTCAACTTTGAAGTTGGAACTTGAAGATTAATTGTTCATGAGCTTCAGGGTTGCTTGGAGTGGATTGGAACGTCGAAAGGAGGCTAAAGTTGCTAAGGATCGACTTGTAGTCTTGGATCATATTTGGGCTAAAATGAGGTATAATCTTCGTCTTACTTTTGTAGTTGAAGATTCAATGTTATTATAAGTTAGAAATGATCATGTGATATGTGTTATGAAGTTTGATAAGTGTTATGGAATTTTAAGAGCTCAAAACCGAAATGGCATGTTTAGCCCTTTGAAATTGAAATACAATTTTAGTCGTTATGTAGAATCGTCGCATGTTGACCTACTTGAGGATTTTAGTAGTTGTAATCAAATGCGACTTGATATCATGTTATGCTACCAATTTGGATTGAAATGGAAATTTGATAAGAATTGGTATGGTTGAACTCAAGGTGGCCGAATTTGGACTTTTAGTTTGTTATTCATTTGTATTGGACTACTTTCTAAATTGTGAGCCAATTGGGGCTGTTTAGTTATTCATTTGTATTGGACTACTTTCTAAATTGTGAGCCAATTGGGGCTGTTTAGTTATTCATTTGTATTGGACTACCTTCTATATTGTTGTGAGCCAATTGGGGCTGTTTGGTTATTGTATTCGACCTTGAAAAAGGTGGCAAAGTGAGTAGAAACAAAGGAGGTCTTTGTCCGATTTTCGTAGAATTTAGTGACTTAGCACCTAGGATATTCTACGTTTGAAATAAGAGGTTAATGGACGTATGGTGACCATTATAGGTTGAAGTACTAAGTATAGCGTATCCTACTTGAAGAATGGAATAGCTCAAGGTTGAAGTACTTTGGAGCATTTTGCTACTTGTCGACAATCGTCGCGAGGTATGTGAACCTCTTCTTTCTTTGGCATGATCCTACGTATGAAATATCCATGTGATAACATTTTAAGATTCCTTACTCTTAGAAGTTAAGAAGTATCCACATTGTTGACTCTAAATTAAGTATGTTAAATTGTCCTAAGTCCTTACCAAGCCTTATGGAGATATTGGTAAGAATGGTTAGGAAATTATGAGATTTGATTTCAAGCTATGTATCTTGATTTATTTAAAGTAAGTATGTAAGTTGATTTTTATGTTTGAAAATGACTTGAATTTATATGTGAAAAGGGGATTGGTTTTAAAAGTGTAGATGACATGATTTTACAAGTATAAGTAAATGGACTTTAAAGAATGTATGTTATGAAGTTTTAAGACTATGAACTTTGATTTTCTTTAAAGGATTATGAAACTTTATTTTTCAAGTTATGGGACTTGATTTCTAAAGTATGCGACATGATTTGAAAGAGTGTATGCTACGAGGTGTTAAGGCTATAAGCCTTGATTTTATAAGTGGAAATGACTTAATTTTACAAAGTATGGCTTCTTAATTTATTTCAAAAGATAAGAAGATGGCTTCCAAAAGAGTATGTGACTTGAGCTTTAAAAATAAAGGAGTTCTATGATTCTTTTTAAGTATGTATGTACGTAGTATTTTTGGATCTAGTTTTCCTAATGTTGTAAGAATAAAAATGTCTTAAGTTCTCTAAAATGAAAGGTTGTTATAATAGCTTTATGGGAAGTTGTTATGACGACTTAAGAAGAAGTGAAAAGATGGTTTGAAAATGTTATGTAAGGAAAATCACACCGAGCCTACAAATAGGCCGGATTACGTTATGAAATACACCGAGCCTACAAATAGGCCGGATTACGTTATGAAATACACCGAGCCTACAAATAGGCCGGATTACGTTATGAGATACACCGAGCCTACACATAGGCCGGATTACGCCATATTACCCCGAGCCTTCACATAGGCCGGGTTACGTCATCTTACACCGAGCCCCACAGGCAGGCCGGATTATGCTACATGATTCCACAGTACACCAAGCCCCACAGGCGGGCCGGATTATGCAACATGATTCCACAGTACACCGAGCCCCACAGGCGGGCCGGATTATGTCACATAATCAGTACACCGTTGTAACGACCCGTTCCGGGGCCCGTTACTGGTGCCTTACCCTGGGCACCCTAGTGATACATACATCAGAGAAAATCAGCGGAACACAAAACAAGAGTCATTTAACAAGAGATAAATGAATAAACAGGCCAACCAAAACAGTTGCCTTGGTATATACATAAAACTGAGCAGTTTAATCCTTTTACAACCCGCCCACAACAAGATTACTACGACCTAAGATATACAATGACTATGACGGACGGGGCCCCGCCATACCCCGAATGTACAAGAACCTACAACTCGTGAACACCTACAAAAGATAAGCCTCGGAGAAACGGAGCTTCAAATGCGCGGAACTGTGATCCTATGAGCGAGGAACCACGACCGATGTACCTCGACCTGCGGCATGAACGCAGCCCCCCGAAGGAGGTCAGTACAACAGGTACCAAGTATGTGAAACTGTACAATACTGTAAATGAAATCATACTAGTCTATATAAAGCGGGAGACATGTATGATAACCAAACTACAGTTCACAACATAAAACAGTCATCACTCAATTTAACAATGGGTCTCACGCCCACAACATCAATCGAGTTCGCATTATGGCGCATGCCCGGAATCTGCGACGGTGTAGACATGTCCATGATGCAACAACAATACCATGTCCCATGGCCACATGCCCTGGACTCGCATCGGTGTAGACATGTCCATGTGACCTCAACAACAAGACAATCCAAATGGAAGCATACCCGTGCGCTACGATCGTGTCGGTATGTCCAAAGGGAAACAATAAGACAACTTTCCAAATGGACGATACGTGCGCTACGATCGTGTCGAGATGTCCAAAAATTACATGGCGTTAATCGAAATGGAAACATACGTGCGCTACGCATCGTGTCGATATATCCAAAGCGATTAACCACAAGACCTTAACCAAAATGGAAGCATACCCGCGCCACGCGTCGTGTCGGTATGTCCAAAGCGATTAACAACAATAATACTATTAAGGAACGTGCGTGGAATTTCTCCGTCACCGCCAAGACATCCAAGTAAGTTCTCAACTACCAACCGACTTCTATCGAGACGCGGTAACACAGAAACACAACGCTTGTACAATAAAGGCTATCATCACAAGCATAGGCAAGTTTCACAACAACAAGCATAGGCAAGTTTCACAACAACAAGCATAGGCAAGTTTCACACAACTCAAAGTACTTTCATTTTATGCCAAAGTCGGGTTTTAACCCCAAAGTACTACATACGTTAAGTTCTTTTAAAAGAGATCCATTACTTTTATAAAAGTCACCCGATACCGTAGTATTAGAATGACCAACCCATCTTCCTTTTCAAAATCAAGTAACAACATTCTTTTCCTAAGTTCCAGTTTGCCTAGTTTCAATTACTCAAGCTTCTCATTTTCAAATGGTTTCATAGTTCCCAAACTTAATCACTTGATTCCTTTTTAGAACAATTGAGTAACATATGTCATATACGTGAGTAGTTTATTCTTGTTTATAACGATCTTATTACAGTGACCATGATCTAGAAAATGTAATATCATTTTGTCTCATCTTAGCTTACATGCGGATGGAGGTTTCTACTGGTTTTAATACAACACATCATTATTCAATACATTTCCTTTTATTAACGCCGCATGGTGCGTCGATACACATTCGATTCGAAATCAAAAACATTATCCCTTTAAAACCAAGTACTCATTACTCATGAATGAGGTTTCACAAACATCCACATTAAAACAAATAAGTTAAGTCTCTTATCTTATAAGATCAAGTCTCTTAACTTCTAACATCAAGAAACCATTTTCACTTACATAAGGTCGTTATAACTAACTTCCCATAAAGCTATTATAACACCCTATGTTTTAAACCAACCAAATCACTTAGCACGTATCGTCACCGTACTACATAGTTCACAACAATCATGCTAGAAAAGATAGGAAGAGATTCACATACCTCGCGACGATTTATCGACAATAAGCAAAATGCTCCAAGTACTACAACCTCGCTAGCCCTTTTCCTCGAGTAGAATACGCTACTCCTAGTACTTTCACCTATAAAGGTCAAAACGCCTATTAACCCCAAAACACAAGTTTCTATCTTTCTATAGAAAATTCGGCAAAGACCTCCCAACAACAGCGTAAATCTCCTCCTCTATCAAGGCGGCTACCAAGCCAACCAGGGGTTTACACGCCTAACCTGACGTGTACAATTCTACACAAGTCTCATGTCTGATTCCTATGTAAATACAGATTGATTCGATTCTTTATTCTTCAGGCTTAAGTCAAAAGACATTGCGAATACTAAGTATAGTTCCATATATAGTATACTTCAACTATATATCCTAACAAACATGTAATTTCCAATTACAATAGAGGACAAGATAATTACCTTGATAAGCCCAAAATTATCCAAGTTATAATGTCGATCCCGAGCAAGGTTTAGCTCACTCCGCGCGCTCCAAACCACTCCAAACAACCCTTAGAAGTTCTAACCAACTTCTACTCACATACTTCAACCAACGATGAAGATTTCCTTAGGGTTTCGGTTTGAGACTAGAAGGACAAAAGGTAGTATTTCCGGACTCTACGTAAAGAGGTATCTTTGGAATACTACAAGGTACAAGGCTAAGGTATTTTGGGCATATAACAATACTAGGGAGTATTTCTATACCACAAAGGGTATTATACGAAAACAACTAGGCAGTGGGTACCCATGGCTAGACCTCACAAGGAGGGGAGACCTCACGCCAAAGGCCACTTTCAAGGGGAGAGGAGCTCTTGGACGCGAGTCAACAAGAGGTATGGGAGGGATTAAAGACTTGGAAACATTTGTGGATGAATGAAGGATTCACAAAGGGGGTGTAATTATAGCAAACCCAAATGCCAACCAATGACCAAGATCAAGCCATGTGCAAGGCAAGGGTCAGGCCTTGATCAAGCCAAGTGCACCTAACCCCTACTCCACAAAACATGGCACAAGACAAGCCACAAAACAAGGCCAAAACAAGGCACAAAACAAGGAACCAATAGGGCCAAGCGTGAGCCACAAAACAATCCCATACGTGAACCAATCGTCCACTGACGCCCAAAGCCTCAATGTGAGGGTGACACATGTCACCCTCCGCTGGTCCAAAATGTTTCGCCTCTCGGAAAAATCCGCAAAAATTAAAAAGGACATAGCGGAATTTTCCTACGAAAGTCGTGGAAACGTTTCGCCGGAAAATGACTCTGATCGACTTGTGCCCAAATGTAACTTCGGCCAAGCCACCAAGGCGGGGGTGACACGTGTCACCCTCCTATTGGCCCTCAAAAAACGTCTTTCGAAAAATATCCACAATGGCCAAAATCTCGAAAACAAAGTGGGCCCCACAAAACCGTAAATTTCTCCCGTGGGCCCCACGTGACCATTTCCGAAAATAAAATTCCATAATTCTCTAATATTCCAGGAAGTCCGAATACCAAATCTGGGAATCCAATTCCCATTAACGAACCTTTTTCTTCACAAATAACCGGAAACTTTTCCGTCGAAAACTCACATCTTTCTTTCTTTTCAAAATTTCTGCCGTACGCTCGCACGTACGTCCTCACATACATACCCTGCAACTACGGGGTATAACATTCTCCCCTCCTTAGAAACATTCGTCCCGAATGTTCCTTCTCAAGACGGATATCGATGAAGTTCCTCTAACAAGTTGTCAACGCCACCGCCAGCGCGAAATAACACACGTTATCTTCCTTCCTTACTCGTCGTGCCCTTCTCGAACACTTGAACTCTCGAAGACGTACCATACTTCAGTCATTACTTCCGGTCCCGAAAATCTCTGGAGTCACTACCTCCAAACTTGGTCATCTTACTAACCTCAAACTTCCTTAAGGCCATTCCCGGCCTTTACGAACCGCTTCTGGTCGAACGCGTCCACGAACTCATACGATGATCATACAAACTTGGGCCTAGCATCCTCGTGACCCTACCACCTGGCGGGACCACCCAGAACTGGCCCCACCCCAAACCGGGTTACGGTTTGACCCGCGAATGGTCCTAAACCCGACCCCCAACCGTGCCAAACTCTTGTTCCCCGATTCGGAACAATCTTACTAATTCCCATCATGAAAGCTACCACTACCATTTCACACTACCCACGGACTTATCACACAAATAAATCCCACGTATACTACTCACCCTTATAAAGGTCAAACATAAAACGAATCTTTTACTCAAGACGACCTTACCTCTAAGGTCTCAGTCGTGAAATAGTCTAAGGTTCACACTTACCATGCCTCCATACGTATCCTTCCAACTAACCATGTATTCTAACTCACACATATCACAATGCTATCCGTACATAGCACACAATAATGAGATCATCATAACAAGCATACCAAAACTCTAGAGGGTTAAGGATATACCTGAAGCTACCGCTCCACTCTAATCATAGGCCTGCCCTGCAGGGCGCATAGCTGTAGAAGGTGATGAACCAGCCACAGATCCTGAAGGCTGAGTCGTAACATCCGCGCTTCCCTTGGTAGGGATTCCTCGCAAAATGGCCTGGCGCATGTAAAACAAACTCCCAATCTAGCACGACACTCTCCAAAATGGAGTCTACCACAATGGTCACAACGAGGTAGGGGTGGCCGGTGGTTAACACCCCTTTCTGCCGAAAATCTGAACCTCGAGCCACGACCGCTCTCAAGACGGTGGAGGACCACTGCATGCCGGTGGGGGTATATAACTAGCTCTTCTTCTGGCGGTCCGCCTCGAAAGCCACCAAAGGACCTCGCGCCCGGCCTCTTCTCGCTGATCCATGTCATTCCGTCGACCACTACGTGCCTCACATCCTAGTGAATGAGCCTGCATGCGGGCAATGTCCATGCCCGGCTGAAGAGAAACACCCGCACAAGACTCAGCCATATAATCATCTAGCCCGGTGACGTAGCGATGCACCCTATCCTCCATATCTGCAACTAGCGCAGGGACATATCGAGCCAAAGAATCGAACTCGACATTGTACTCCCTGACGCTGCGCCTCTGTCTCAAGAACAAAAATCGCCGGCGTGCCCTCATCTGCGGAGGCAAGAAGTGCGTGAGGAAAGCCCCCGAAAACTCATCCCATACTGCTGGAGGTGCATGCTCTCCCCGGGAAAGCTCCCATGAATCAAACCAATCGACTGCGGTATCACGCAGCCGATGCGAACCAAAGGTCACAGACTCGGTTTCTGAAGCCTTGATCACCCGCATGATCCGCTGTAACTGCCGGATGAACTCCTGCGGATCATCCTCAGGCCTCGACCCATAAAACTCTGGCGGGCTACAACTCAGAAAGTCCCGTAGCCTCAAACTATCTGCTCGGGGGTGAACCACTGGTGCTACTGGAACCCGGCTGCTGCGTCGGCTGTCCTCATATCTGCCACGACCACGGCGCCAAGAATCGGGCCATCTCCTTGTAACCCATCTCCTCTGCCCCGGTGTGGGGTGGAGGCTCAGTATGTAGTCTCATCGGCCCGCCGCGGCTCTAAACTCTCTGGTCTTGGCGGCGTCGTGAAACCCGCCCGTCAAGCACAACCTCGTCTTATGCGGGCCTGCGCCCTCGTACTCCTCTGTATCTCACTAGCAGCACCCTCGGCTGCCTTGCCCTTCTGGGCTCTGGTTGCCTTGCGCGGAGGCATAACTGGTAAAAACGAGATACGTCAGAGGGGTACAACTTACAACACAGCTCTAAGGCACGATCTCGGAATGAGAAGAATGGAAACCAATCCTAAATGTCCTATAGCCTCCTGATTATAGATGTGGTGCACAACACACCGATAATCAAGACTCTACTAGACACGGTGCAGAGACACTTTCCGAGGATTAATCGCTCGATACCACTTTTGTAACGACCGTTCGGGGCGGCATCGTGCCTTACCCCGGCACCTAGTGATACATACATCAGAGAAAATCAGCGGAACACAAAACAAGAGTCATTTAACAAGAGATAAATGAATAAACAGGCCAACCAAAATTGCCTTCAGTATATACATAAAACCTGAACAGTTTAATCCTTTTACAACCCCGCCACAACAAGATTACAGACCTCTAAGATATCAATGACTATGACGGACAGGGCCCGCCATACCCCGAATGTACAAGAACCTACAACTCGGGAACACCTACCAAAAGATAAGCCTCGGAGAAACGGAGCTTCAATCTGTTGGCTTGTGATCCTATGAGCGAGGAACCACGATCGATGTACCTCTACTGCGGCATGAACGCGGCCCGAAGGAGGTCAAGACAACAGTACCAAGTATGAAATCATGCAATCAGTAAATGAAATCATACTAGTCTATATAAAGCGGGAGACATGTATGATAACAAACTACGATTCACAACATAAAACGATCATCACTCGATATAACTATGGGTCTCACGCCCACAACATCAATCGAGTTCGCATTATGGCGCATGCCCGGAATCTTGCGACGGTGTAGACATGTCCATGATGCAACAACAATACCAATGTCCGGCCACATGCCGGAATTCTGCATCGGTGTAGACATGTCCATGTGACCTCAACAACAAGACAAAGAATCCAAATGGAAGCATACCCGCGCTACGATCGTGTCGGTATGTCCAAGGAAACAATAAGACAACTTTCCAAATGGACGCATACCCGTGCGCTACGATCGTGTCGAGATGTCCAAAAAGAAATACTGGCGTTAATCGAAATGGAAACATACCCGCGCTACGATCGTGTCGATATATCCAAAGCGATTAACCACAAGACCTTAACAAAATGGAAGCATACCCGTGCGCTCGCATCGTGTCGGTATGTCCAAAGCGATTAACAACAATAATACTATTAACGAGAACGTGCGTGGAATTTCTCCGCTCACGCACATCCAAGTAAGTTCTCAACTACCAACCGACCTCTATCGAGAGCGGTAACACGAAACACAACGCTTGTACAATAAAGGCTATCATCACAAGCATAGGCAAGTTTCACAACAACAAGCATAGGCAAGTTTCACAACAACAAGCATAGGCAAGTTTCACACAACTCAAAGTACTTTCATTTTATGCCAAAGTCCGGGTTTTTAACCCCAAAGTACTACATACGTGAAGTTCTTTTAAAAGAGATCCATTACTTTTATAAAAGTCACCCGATACGTAGTATTAGAATGACCAACCCATCTTCCTTTTCAAAATCAAGTAACAACATTCTTTTCCTAAGTTCGGTTGCCTAGTTTCAATTACTCAAGCTTCTCATTTTCAAATGGTTTCATAGTTCCTCAAACTTAATCACTTGATTCCTTTTTAGAACAATTGAGTAACATATGTCATATACGTGAGTAGTTTATTCTTGTTTATAACGATCTTATTACAGCATCCATGATCTAGAAAATGTAATATCATTTTGTCTCATCTTAGCTTCTGCGGATGGAGGTTTCTCTTGGTTTTAATACAACATCATTATTCAATACATTTCCTTTATTAACGCTGCGGTGGTGCTGCCGATACACATTCGATTCGAAATCAAGAAACATTATCCCTTTAAAACCAAGTACTCATTACTCACGAATGAGGTTTCACACAAACATCCACATTAAAACAAATAAGTTAAGTCTCTTATCTTATAAGATCAAGTCTCTTAACTTCTAACATCAGTAAACCATTTTCACTTACATAAGGTCGTTATAACTAACTTCCCATAAAGCTATTATAACACCCTATGTTTTAAACCAACCAAATCACTTAGCACGTATCGTCTACCGCACTACATAGTTCACAACAATCATGCTAGAAAAGATAGGAAGAGATTCACATACCTCGCGACGATTTATCGACAATAAGCAAAATGCTCCAAGTACTACAACCTCGCTAGCCCTTTCCACTCATAGTAGAATACGCTACTCTAGTACTTTCACCTATAAAGGTCAAAACGTCTATTAACCCCAAAACACAAGTTTCTATCTTTCTATAGAAAATTCGAAGACCTCCCACATGACAGCGTAAATCTCCTCTATCAAGGCGGCTACCAAGCCAACCGAGGGGTTTACACGCCTAACCTGACGTGTACAATTCTACACAAGTCTCTGCAATCTGACCCTATGTAAATACTGATTCGATTCGATTCTTTATTCTTCAGCTTAAGTCAAAAGACATTGCGAATACTAAGTATAGTTCCATATATAGTATACTTCAACTATATATCCTAACAAACATGTAATTTCCAATTACAATAGAGGACAAGATAATTACCTTGATAAGCCCAAAATTATCCAAGTTATAATGTCGATCTGAGCAAGGTTTAGCTCAGCTCCGCGCTCAAACCACTCCAAACAACCCTTAGAAGTTCTAACCAACTTCTACTCACATACTTGACCAACGATGAAGATTTCCTTAGGGTTTCGGTTTGAGACTAAAGGACAAAAGGTAGTATTTCGGACTCTACGTAAAGAGGTATCTTTGGAATACTACAAGGTACAAGGCTAAGGTATTTTGGGCATTATAACAATACTAGGGGAGTATTTCTATACCACAACAAGGGGTATTATACGAAAACAACTAGGCGAGGGGGGGGGGGGTACCCCACGGCTCGACCTCACAAGGGGGCGGGGGAGACCTCACGGCCAAAGGCCACATTCAGGGGGGAGAGGAGCTCTGGGACGCGAGTCAACAAGAGGAGGAGGGATTCAAGACTTGGAAACATTTGTGGATGAATGAAGTCTTCACAAAGGGGGGGTATTTATAGCAAACCCAAATGCCAACCAATGGCCAAGATCAAGCCATGTGCAAGGCAAGTGTAAGGCCTTGATCAAGCCAAGTGCACCCTAACCCCTACTCCACAAAACATGGCACAAGACAAGCCACAAAACAAGGCCAAAACAAGGCACAAAACAAGGAACCAATAGGGCCAAAAACGTGAGCCACAAAACAATCCCATACGTGAACCAATCGTCCACTGGCGCCACAAGCCTCCAATGTGAGGGTGACACATGTCACCCTCCCGTTGGTCCAAAATGTTTCGTCTCTCGGAAAAATCCGCAAAAATTAAAAAGGACATAGCCGGAATTTTCCCTACGAAAGCTGTGGAAACGTTTCGTCGGAAAACGACTCTAGTCGGCACTTGTGCTCAATGTAACCGGCCCGAGCCACCTGGCGGGGTGACACGTGTCACCCTCCTATTGGCCCTCAAAACGTCTTCGAAAAATATCCACAATGGCCAAAATCTCGAAAACAAAGTGGGCCCCACAAAACCGTAAATTTCTCCCGTGGGCCCCACGTGACCATTTCCGAAAATAAAATTCCATAATTCTCTAATATTCCAGGAAGTCCGAATACCAACTCTGGGAATCCAATTCCCATTAACGAACCTTTTCCTTCACAAATAACCGGAAACTTTTCCGTCGAAAACTCACATCTTTCTTTCTTTTCAAAATTTCTGCCGTACTCTCGTACGTACGTCCTCACATACATACCCTGCAACTACGGGGTATAACAACCGTGTCCCGCAAATGGGCCAGATTATGTTATGTAAGATATGTAAGTTATGTGAAAAAGACTGGATTAAAATCTTAAGTATGTATGTAAGAATATGTTGTTAAATTTTATTGAAAGAAGGAAATGAACGGTTAATATATGATTGATTTCAGGAGTTAAAAGGACATTCTTTTATACAGATACGATTTGGTTATTGCATTTTATTTCTGTTCCATACTTGGTACCTGTTGTACCGTATTTGCAGTATATGCGTAAGGAATACGTCTAAAGTTTAGCCTTAAAGTTTAGGCTTGGACGATTTTTGGGCACAACTCACAAAACGAATAGTTTTCCGACGAAACGCTTCCACGACTTCGTAGGGTAAATTCCGCTATGCCATTTCTAATTTTGCGGATTTTTCAGAGACGAAACATTTTGGACCAACGGGAGGCGACACTTGGCACCTCCATTGGTGGACTTGAATCGTCCATGGGACCAATTGGAATGGGATTGGCGTTTTTGGTGCCTTGCTCAAAGTCAAGGAGTTGGTAGGATATTTGTGTATAGTTAATCCTCACCCTACACTTGCCTTGCACTTGTCTAAATCTTGGCCATTGGTTGGCCACTTCTTGACCTATAAATACCCCCCTTAAGATGAAGAGTTCTTCATCCACAAAGTTTTCCAAGTCTTGAAAATCCTCTCCTCTCCCTTTGTAGCTCTTTTCGTCCAACACTCCTCCCCCTCCCCTTGTGAAGGCCTCGGCCGAATACCCCCCCCCTAGCCTAGCCAAAATCTACCCCCCCTCCCTTGGTAGAAAAGTTGTCTTCTAGTATTGTCATAATGCCCAAAATACCCTAGCCCAAATACCTTAGTACTTAGTAGAAGTTGTGAAGAACTTCTACGGTGTCCTTGGAGCATACAACTTAGGAGCAAAACCTTGCTCGGTAGCGACTTTTCTAGGATATTATTGGGCTTACCGAGGTAACTAATCCTAACCTCTTTTGAATTAGAGAATACTTCTGTAGTAGTATTAGAATAAGTATTAAATACTTAGAAGATTATCACAGAATAGAATTGAACTTACATGAGAAGGGTTTAAAGAAGAATAATCAAATCGCATTTACATAGGATTTGTTTTCACGATGAACTTATATAGCTCACGGGTAGGGAAGTCTGCCCAACTTTCCGTAGAATTGTGAACCCTCTGTTTAGAATGACCTTGAGTAGTCTTTGATAGATGTCTGTGACTATTATAGGTGACTCTGCTCGCGACATATTCAACTTGGCAGGTGGTTTTCTATGATAAGGTTTGTGATTCTTCATAAATCATTATTTTTTACAATATATATATAGTACGGTAGGCGTACATGTGTTAATCGAATAATAACTACGGCAATGTCTTTGACTTAAGCTGAATAAACTTACGGCAATGCCTCGGCTTAAGCTCGAATAACACTTACTGATGCCTCACGGCTTAAGCCCGAATAATAAAGATCCGAAAGCACTTCATAAGAATCTTGAATCATTTTTATGAAGAGAACTAACGGTTTTAAAGCGAAGCTTAAGAGTTATACTAGCTTTATGGGAAGTTGAGTATAACCACTTAAGATTGATAAAAGAAACAAGTTTGACTATGTGTGTATAATGGACTTATGTTGAATTGTGAAAAGAATAATAAGATGGTTTGATAAGTAGACATGATATGATGTGTGTTAGTATCTTGTAACGCTTGTATAAGAGAGTATCCTTGTTGTGCTTATGTTGTTTAAAGATAAGGTGTTATGTTAGTGTACTATCACTCACCTCTTGAGATGATACCGGAGGTTAAGCTGCCCTCCGATGCGGGGTAGACTCGGGCGGTCTGGGACCATGATTCGAGAATACCTCATGCGGGTCCAGGGGGCCTATGCGGAGCTACGAGAGTTCCAGGTTAGTATGCGGGGTTATGCCTCATGCGGTCTATGTGCCATGCGACAACGAGTCGGGGCGATCGAGGAGTAGCTACCCCGATGCGGGGTTATACCTCATGCGGGCCCACGTGAGTGGCCTATGCGGACTCGAGTTCAGATTAGGCTTGCGGGAATGATGATATGGGCGAGTAGCCCTGTTTCGATCATTCGCAGCCTAGACAAGACCTATTACAGTTACCTATTGTTGCTCTTGTTTGTGATGTGGCACTACGTGCGGTTTCCTTGGTTGTTTCACACATATTTGTAAACTGGTTTTAAAAATGATATGTTTTCATTTAAGTACTTTACAGTTTCATACTTAGTACTGTTGTCGACCTCCTTCGGGCTGCGTTCATGCCGCAGTAAAGGGCAGTGCTAGATCCACATTCCTAGGATCTACGTTGGTGTCGTGAGCTCCATCCTTTCCGGAGGCTCTACTTTTGGTATGATCTCCTGTTGTAGATAGTTTTGTACGATCGAGGGTATGGCGGGCCCTGTCGCCATAGTTGTATATTTCAGAGTGCAGTAGTCTGTTATAAGATTTCGGATGTAATCGCTAAACCATGTTTTTATATATACGAAAGCGATGTTTTCTCACTTAAAGCGTGTCCTATTTTATAAATCGTTTCATGTCTTGCTTTATATTTCCGTGATTACTCGATGTATGACTACTTGGGTGCCGGTAAGGCACGATCCACGCCCCGAACGTCGTGACAAAAGTGGTATCAGAGCAGTTAATCCTCGGAAAGTGTCTACATACCGTATCTAGTAGAGTCTTGATTATCGGTGTGTTGTTGTCACGACCCGAAACTGGGCCCGTGACTGGTGCCTTACCCCGGGCACCCTAGTGACACAACATCAGAGTAATCAGCGGAACATAAAACACATACATGAAATGACAGAAGTACAAAACGATGTGAGAAAACTTCGCTTTCGGAGATATAAATAACAACATTACAAATGAACGCTTTAATCCTTTTTACAAACCCCTACAACAATACTACGGCACTTAAGAATGATACGACAACAATGGCGGGACAGGCCGCCAAACCCCCGAATGTAAACACCTATACGAGGGGACTTTACCATCGATAAGCCTCCGAGAAACGGAGCTTTCCATCTGAACCGTGACCACGAGCTAGGATCAACGGCGGTGTACCTCAACTGCGGCATGAACGGCCCCGAAGGAGGTCGATAACAGTGCGAGTATGTGAAACTAAAAATCACGTAAATGAAATCATAATAGTCTATAAAGCAGAGACATGTATGATAAGCAAACTACGATCCACAACAATTAAGCGGTCATGTCAAGTCGTGGACTCACGCCTCAAAGTTATCACAATAAACGCACGGGCAAGTCGAAGGCATAGCCGACTACTAAGACCCACGATTACCAAAAATACCACAAAGCGTATCCCGAGGTCTTTCTAGACCGCACCATGATCGAAGCCGCCACCGCCGCAATATCAATGTGCGCGTCTATTCTCGAACTCGCGACTCGCGATAGGTCACACACGGACCGCATGAGGTATTCCTCGAATCATGGTCCTGCATCGCTGAGGTATACCGCGTCGGCGCACCACCGGTATCCGCCTAGGCTCCCGCAACCGCATAGTCTCAAAAGACCGCATAGTCTCAACAGACCGCATAGAATCCCCGTCGGGCTAAACACCCGAATGATCAAATCCTGGAGCTACCGCTCCGCATAGTCACGAGGACCGCATAGCCGTAAAGACCGCATCGGGTGGCAAGCCCTCGGTATAATAAGTCGAGGGTATGTGATACAATAATAGTACAACGGGCTTAACGTTTAACAACGTAAGCACAACGAGTGACCCTCACATAATAATCACAAGATACTAACACGTAGCATCCTAACATGCTTACTTATCAAGTCAACAAGAAAGTATTACAAGGCTATCACAAACCAATACAATCAAGTTATTCACACAAGGTACTTTCTACTAACAAGTTGGTACCTATCCCCAAAGTACTTCATACATTAAATCTTTAAAGATACGTTACTTCCCAAAAACCACACATACGTAGTATATGAACATAGAGTGATTATCTTTTTAAAGTAAATCAATTACTTCTCTTTGTAAAATCAAGTAGCAACATTCTTTTCCAATGTTCAAGTTTGCGTAATTTCCAATGTTCAAGTTTCTCATTTTAGAAAGGTTTCGTAGTTCATAGTCTTATTCATTTAAGAATATAATTCTCCTTTAAACAATCGAGAAACCTAAGCCTTATATGTGAGTAGGATATTCTTGTTTATAACAATCTTATTACAAAGACCATGATCTAGGAAATATCATTTTGTCTCATCTTAGTTTCTATGCGGATGGAAGTTTCTCTTGGTTTTAATAATGCTTAATTAGTCAAAACATTTCCTTTTATTAACGCTGCAGTGGTTTGTCGATACACATTCTGATTTCCGAAATCAGTAAAACATTCTTAAGCCGTTATACCTAACTTCCCATAAAGCTAGTATAACTCTTAAGTTTTCAAAAACCAAATATTACTTCTTCTTTCAAAATGATTCAAAAATCTTTTGAAATACTTCAAGTTCTTTATTAACACATAACAAGCCAGTTATAGTTCAAATCAGTTACCTTTTAAAAACCACATGTATTTTCTAACCAACATAAAATTGTTATAACCAACTTCCCATAAAGCCGTTATAACACTTTATGTTTACACCAATCAAATACATTTAGCACGTATGCGTCTACCGTACTACATAGTTCACATATCATGCTAGAAGAGATAGGAAGAGGTTCACATACCTCGCGGCAGTATCGACTAATAGCAAAACGCTCAGTACTTCCAACCGGCTACTCCTTAAGCCACGTAGATCGCACCACACGTAGTACTTCAACCTATAAGGCCACAGCGCTTTATTAACATTAGGTCTCTTCGTAGAACATTCTACAAATTCGGCAGACCTCCCGCAGCGTAAATCTCCTCCTTATCGAGGCTACCAAGCCAACCAGGGGTTAAAAATCTAAACCCAACGGGTACAATTCAACTCCACGGTACTACTACACAAGTCTCATGTCTGACCCTATGTAATTACTGATTCGATTACTCTTCTTTAAATTCAGGCTTAAGTCGAGACATTGCCGTATCGAGCTTAAGTCAAAAGACATTGCCGATAACTACGCTCGATTCCATTATATAGTATACTTCAACTATATATTCAAGCAATTATGTAATTTCCAATTACAATAGAGGACAAGATAATTACCTCGATAAGCCCATAATTATCCTAGCTTAAA
Organism: Przewalskia tangutica; assembly: GCA_029844215.1. NCBI lineage: Eukaryota > Viridiplantae > Streptophyta > Magnoliopsida > Solanales > Solanaceae > Przewalskia > Przewalskia tangutica. The sequence continues at coordinate 86,229,320 of CM056726.1, read as the reverse complement.
GTCGATCCGGGCAATCGTTTAGCTCGACTCCGGCGCCCAACCCGCTCTAAACCACCCTTAGAAGTTCTAACCAACTTCTACACAATACTCCAACGGACTATGGAGATTTCCTAGGGTTTTCGGTTTTGTATTGACGGAAGTATAATAGTATTTCTGGGCTTTTTGTACAAGTATAACCTTAGAATACTACAAGGTAAAGTCTAATGTAATTTGGGCATTATAACAATACTTTTGAGAGTATTCTACCAAAAGATGGGGAATTATACGAAAGAAACTAGGCTAGGGGGGGGGGTACACCACGGCCACACAACTTGGAGGGGGGGTGTACCCCTCGGCCAAGGCCTCTAGGAGAGGGGGAGGCCTCTTGCCCGAACTCAACACAAAGGGGAGGGAGAAGGAGAGCTTTCAAGACTTAGGCAAATTTGTGGATGAATAAGTTCATCAAAGGGGTGGGTATTTATAGGCCAAGTGAAAGCCAACCAATGGCCAAGATCAATCCATGTGTTAGGCAAGTGTAGAGCTAGGATTTACCAAACACAAATATCCTACCTACCCTTGACTTTGTCAAGGCAACAAAAACGTGCCTTTGCCTATCCATTTCGTCCAAATGGACGATTGAAGTCCACCCAGGAGAGGGTGCCAAGTGGCGCCCTCTTGTTGGTCCAACACGTTCGTCTCTCGTAAAAATCCGCAAAAATTATAAAGCACATAGCGGAAATTCCCTACGAAAGTTTGTGGAAAACGTTTCAAAAAAACGACTCTAACCGGGTGTTGTGCACAAAATTAAATCGGCCAAGCCTATTTGAAGTTCCAAATTTCCTACGTACGTCCTCGCGTACATACTCTGGAAATACGGGGTATAACATTCTCCCCTCCTTAGAAACATTCGTCCCGAATGTTCCTTCAAGTCTCAAAACAACCGCGCGCCAGTATAGTCTTTACTACCACACTTACGAAACAATCCTGCCACAATGGCCACAGAAACAACTGCGCAAAAATACTTACATCCAAGTCCACGAGGAATCACCTCTAACATCACCACAAACACCTCTCTCCGGGGTCTAAAATATACTCCCTCCACACTTTTTCCAAACAAAAGAAATGGTCACATCTATGCTCGCCATACATGCTCGCTTCTTCCCGACACCACTTTTGTCACCTTGCCGCGAGGTTCTAGTGTCACTCCGGCGACCCAACAAATGGTACCGGACTACATGCGATCCCTGAGGCTGTCGTACACTCGAACTCTTACCACATTTCTGATACTGCTTCAGTCTCCAAAACTCGGGGTTATCATCTTCAACTTGGTCATCATTAATCGGGAACACTGCGGATGGATTCTCCGATACTTTCCGATCATAACAATACGAAGACCGGACGTCTCGCCTCCTAGGTCGGACGGCAAATGCTAACATATAGGCAACCTGACCTATTCTTCACATGAACTCAAAAGGGCCCACAGTAACTCGGGCTAAGTTCCCTCTGTATTCCAAAACTCGTCACACCCACCCCGGGGTGGTACTTTCAAGAAGACCGACCGTCAACCTGAACTCTAAGCGTCGTCGCCGATTATCCGCACAATTCCTCTGAGCTGCCAGAACTTCTTCTAGACAAGCTTCGCACTATCCACAGTCTGCTGGAACAAGCCTGAACCAACTATCTGAATCTTGCCAACATCGAACCAATCGACCGGCGACTTACACTTCCACCCCTACAAGGCTTCAAAAGGTGACGTCCGAACACTGAAATGGTAGCTTAAACACTCCCTCCACAGGAGACAACAATCTCGCAACTACCCCGAAATCCACGCTCGGCCGGGCGAATGCGGTCTGAGACTCACCTGAGTTCTTAACACATGCTTGGCAAAAACTTCCAGAAACAACAACAGCCCTACCCTGGGCTCCACTGTCTGTCATAAGGTGAAGGTAGGCACCCCGTGCAGCCTTACAACCTTTATGATAATTCAACACTGCCGAGTGAACGGTCCCGAACGAAGAACACGATGGTCTGCCCCATCGCCCGACCATCGGTCGAACGTATCCACGAACTCGTCTGGTTAACTAAACTTGGGCCTAACACCTCACAACCCTAACATAATGCGGGACCACAACCTGACCCCACCACCAAATCTACCGCGGGTTGACCCAGCAACGGCCTCAACCCGACCCGACAACGCGCAATACTAGCTCCCGATCCGAGCAATCTCACTAATCACGTTTCGAAAACCTAGCGGTCTTCTTAGCTCAACTACCCCCTTTCATTCCACACTACCAGGGACCTATCCCAAACATAACTCACGTGCACTATGCACTTCCGATAAGGGTCAAACATAACACTACACCTTTCTCGAGATGGCCTCACCTCTAAGGTCTCAACGTAAAACATTCTAAGGTTCACACCTTATCTATCCCCAAAATCTTACTCTGTTAAACAACCATGATTTCTAAACACAACTATCACACCGCTATCTAACATAGCACCTAAGGTATACTCACCTTATCACACATACCGATCTCAGAGGTTAAAGATATATCTATACCCACTTCACTCCCTTAGTCGTTCTAATCAAACTCGCCGTGAGGCGCATAGCTAGGAAGATGACGAACTACCCACCGATCTGAAGGCTAAGTCCTCCTACAAGGACACTCTATCGACATCGGACCACGGCGGTCGTAGGTACAACAAGTACCAACTAAAAGCGACATTCCGGGATGACGTGCATCGCTAATGAACGGAAGCCACAGGTTCGACCAACTCTGCGTACTCGAACGCCCCGAACCCCGTGGAAGACCACTCTGCGGGCGGAGGTGCATATCAAATCACGGTGAGGCGACTCGCCTCGAAAGTTACTAAAGGACCTCGCCGCTCTGGCCTCTTCATTTGTCGCCCGTTAACCCGCCGATCTCTATGTTTTCTCGGCTGCGCGCATAAGCCCGCATACGTGCCATGCCAAGCCCAATCAAGAATTACTCGCACAACCTCTTTAGATAGTCCTCAAGATTCGCAGTACATCGGTATACTCTCCGGTAGCCAAATCTATAGCTAATGTGGTCGCCTCTTTGCAATCTAAATTCTCTGTTCGATCGTGGAACCGAAGGTTCAAATGTCATGGCGCAGATGGAACCGCCGCCGTGCTAAACTCTGGGGGCTAGTGATGTCGCAGAACTCCCGAATGAAGCACTACCCTAGGTAATGATTGGGCACAGGCCTCGCCACCCTCTGAACTCTACTCGCAGCTCCGCTTTGCCTTGCCTCCCGGGCTCGGGTTGCCACGCGAGGCATAACGATAAGGGAAAGAATTTCGTCAGAGGGTCCAACTTACAACACAGCTCTAAGGCACGATCTCAGAGTGAGAAGAATAGAAACCACTCCTAAATATCCTATAGCCTCCTGATTATTGGTGTGGTGCACAACACACCGATAATCAAGACTTCATCGATCTGGTGCGTAGACACTTTCCGAGGATTAATCGCTCGATACCACTTTTGTCACGACCGGCGGGCGTGGATCGTGCCTTACCGGGCACCCTAGTGACACAACATCAGAGTAATCAGCGGAACATAAAACACATACATGAAATGACAGAAGTACAAAACAGTAATCTGAGGAAAACTCGCCTTTCGGCATATATAAATAACAACATTACAAATGAACAGTTTAATCCTTTTTACAAACCCTGCCCACAACAGTACTACAGACCTCTAAGAATGATACGACAACAATGGCGGGACAGGGCCCCGCCAAACCCCTGAATGTAAACACCTATACGACAGGGGACTTTACCACTGATAAGCCTCCGGAGAAACGGAGCTTTCCATACGCTGAACTGTGACCCTGAGAGCTAGGATCAACGACTGGTGTACCTCAACCTGCGGCATGAACGCAGCCCCCCGAAGGAGGTCAGTACAACAGGTACCGAGTATGTGAAACTAAAAATACTGTAAATGAAATCATAATAGTCTATAAAGCAGGAGACATGTATGATAAGCAAACTACAGTCCACAACAAATAAGCAGTCATGTCAAGTCAGGGACTCACGCCCTCAAAGTTATCACAATAAACTCGTACGGGGCAAGTACGAAGGCATAGCCGACTACTAAGACCAGCGATACCAAAAATACCACAAATCGTATCCGAGGTCTTTCTAGACCGCACTACATGATCGAAGGCGGCCACCGCCCGCAATATCAATGTGCGGCGTCTATTCTGGAACTCTCGCGACTCCGCATAGGTCACACGGACCGCATGAGGTATTCTCGAATCATGGTCCTGCATCACCGAGGTATACCCGCGATCGAAGGCGGCCAACCCTCGGTATCCGCCAGGCTCCGCAACCCGCATAGTCTCAAAAGACCGCATAGTCTCAGCGGACCGCATAGGGAATCCCCGCGTCGTGCTAAACACCCGAATGATCAAATCTCGAGCTACCGGACTCCTCATAGTAACGAGGTACGCATAGGCCGTAAAGACCCGCATCAAGGGTGGCAAGCCCTCGGTATAATAAGTCAAGGGGGTATGTGATACAATAATAGTACAACGGGCTTAACGTTTAACAACGTAAGCACAACAGGAGTGACCCCCTCACATAATAATCACAAGATACTAACACACGTAGCATCCTAACATGCTTACTTATCAAGTCAACAAGAAAGTATTACAAGGCTATCACAAACCAATACAATCAAGTTATTCACACAAGGTACTTTCTTCTATCAAGTTGAATACCTATCCCCAAAGTACTTCATACATTAAATCTTTAAAAGATACGTTACTTCCCAAAAAACCACACAATACCCGTAGTATATGAACATAGAGTGATTATCTTTTTAAAGTAAATCAATTACTTCTCTTTGTAAAATCAAGTAGCAACATTCTTTTCCAATGTTCAAGTTTGCCTAATTTCCAATGTTCAAGTTTCTCATTTTAGAAAGGTTTCGTAGTTCATAGTCTTATTCATTTAAGAATATAATTCTCCTTTAAACAATCTGAGAAACCTAAGCCTTATATGTGAGTAGGATATTCTTGTTTATAACAATCTTATTACAATGACCATGATCTAGGAAATATCATTTTGTCTCATCTTAGTTTCTATGCAGATGGAAGTTTCTCTTGGTTTTAATAATGCTTAATTAGTCAAAACATTTCCTTTTATTAACGCCGATGGTTTGTCGATACACATTCTGATTTCCGAAATCAGTAAAACATTCTTAAGTCGTTATACCTAACTTCCCATAAAGCTAGTATAACTCTTAAGTTTTCAAAAACCAAATATTACTTCTTCTTTCAAAATGATTCAAAAATCTTTTGAAATACTTCAAGTTCTTTATTAACACATAACAAGCCAGTTATAGTTCAAATCAGTTACCTTTTAAAAACCACATGTATTTTCTAACCAACATAAAGCTGTTATAACCAACTTCCCATAAAGCCGTTATAACACTTTATGTTTACACCAATCAAATACATTTAGCACATGTACGTCTACCGTACTACATAGTTCACACATATCATGCTAGAAGAGATAGGAAGAGGTTCACATACCTCGCGACGAGTATCGACTAATAGCAAAACGCTCCGAGTACTTCCAACCGGCTACTCCTTAAGCCACGTAGATCGCACCACACGTAGTACTTCAACCTATAAGGCCACAAGGCGCTTATTAACATTAGGTCTCTTCGTAGAACATTCTCTGACAAATTCGGCACCTCCCCGCAACGTAAATCTCCTCCTCTATCGAGGCTACCAAGCCAACCGGGGTTATAAATCTAACCCAAACGGGTAAAATTAAACCCCACGGTACTACTACACAAGTCTCATCTGAATACAACCCTATGTAATTCTGATTCGGACTCTTCTTTAAATTCAGGCTTAAGTCGCAAGACATTGCCGTAAGTATTATTCAGGCTTAAGTCAAAAGACATTGCAGATAACTACGTTCAGTTCCATTATATAGTATACTTCAACTATATATTCAAGCAATTATGTAATTTCCAATTACAATAGAGGGACAAGATAATTACCTCGATAAGCCCATAATTATCCCAGCTTAAAGTCGATCCTGGGCAATCGTTTAGCTCCAACTCCGATCGCTCCAACCCGCTCTAAACCACCCTTAGAAGTTCTAACCAACTTCTACACAATACTCCAACGGACTATGGAGATTTCCCTAGGGTTTCGGTTTTGTATTGACGGAAGTATAATAGTATTTACGGGCTTTTTGTACAAGTATAACCTTAGAATACTACAAGGTATAGGCTAAGGTAATTTGGGCATTATAACAATACTTTTGAGAGTATTCTACCAAAAGAGGGGGGTATTATACGAAAGCAACTAGGCTAGGGGGGGGTACCCCACGGCCACACAACTGAGGGGTGTACTTCTGGCCAAGGCCTCTAGAGAGAGGAGGCCTCTTTGCCGAACTCAACACAAAGGGGAGTGAGAAGGAGAGCTTTCAAGACTTAGGCAAATTTGTGGATGAATAAGTTCATCAAAGGGGTGGGTATTTATAGGCCAAGTGAAAGCCAACCAATGGCCAAGATCAATCCATGTGTTAGGCAAGTGTAGGGCTAGGATTTACCAAACACAAATATCCTACCTACCCTTGACTTTGTCAAGGCAACAAAAACGTGCCTTTGCCTATCCATTTCGTCCAAATGGACGATTGAAGTCCACCAATGAGAGGGTGCCAAGTGGCGCCCTCTTGTTGGTCCAACACGTTTCGTCTCTCGGAAAAATCCGCAAAAATTAGAAAGGACATAGCCGGAAATTCCCCTCCGAAAGCTGTGAAACGGTTTCGCCCAAAAACGACTCTAACCGGGTGTTGTGCACAAAATTAAATCGGCCAAGCCTATTTGAAGTTCCAAATTTCCTACGTACGTCCTCGCGTACATACTCTGGAAATACGGGGTATAACAGTTGTGCACCACACCAATAATCAGGAGGCTATAGGATGTTTAGGATTGGTTTCCATTCTTCTCATTCTGAGATCGTGCTTTAGAGCTGTGTTATAGGTTGGACCCCTCTAACGTATTCCTTTCCTGTATGCTTATGCCTCCACGTAAGGCAACCCGCCCGTGGCGGCAAGGCAGCCGAGGAGTCGCTAGCAGACACCCAGAGTCACGAGGGCTCGTGCCCGCCTATACGAGACGGCGAGTTCTATGACGCCGCCACCAAAGACAGACCACGCACCACACCTCCCGCCCCACACCGGGGCAGGAGTTAGGGTACAAGGAGATGGCCCACCTTTTGGCTAAAGTTGTGGCCCGACACGGAGAGGCCGGATGCGGCAGCCTGGGCCTCAGCCCAGTCACGGCCGCACCCGTGGTACACCCGAGGCGTATAGTTTGAGGCTACGAGATTTCTTGAGTTGTAGCCCGCGAGTTTTTCGGTCGAGGCCGGAGGATGATCCGCAGAGTTCATCCGCGGCCAGAGGATCATGAGGTGATCAAGGCCTCAGAGACAGAGTCTGTGACGCCGGTTCGCATCGGCCGCGTGATACCGCGATCGATTGGTTTGATTCATGGAGTTATCCCGGAGAGCACGCGTCCCGGCTACTGGGATGAGTTCTCGGAGGCTTTCTCACTCACTTCGCCTCCACAGATGAGGAGGCGCGGGCCGATAGATTTTTACCATCGAGGCGAGAGGACGACCGCCGTGGAGTACAATGTCGAGTTTGATTCATTGGCTCGATATGTCCCAAAGATTGGTAGCAGATATGGAGGATAGGGTGCACCGCTATATCACCGGGCTAGACGACTACATGGCCGAGTCATGCGCGGTGTTTCTCCACCGGGTATGGACATTACCCGCACGCAGCTCACGCCTCGATGCGGCGAGCGCAGAGGTCGACGAGTGGGCAAACAGCGAGGAAGGCCGGACGGAGGGTCTTCGTGGTTATCGTGGTGGCGGCCTCGGCTAGCCTAGATTCGCACCACGCCACCAGAGCACTCCCGCACCGCCCTCGGCCCAGAGTTTTCGAGGGCGTACTGAGGCCCTGGGCTTCGACGCCCGTAGTAGCGAGGTATCGCCGACGGACCACCCGGTGGCCGACGGTAGATCCCATTACGGAAGTGTGGTACTTCTTTTGGAGCTTGTTACAGTTGTGGCCAGCTGGGTCACTTTGCGGGATCGTCCCGACCGGGGCGCAGTGGTAGGCTCACCTTTGTTCGTTGTCGCCGTCATCTCCTACGATTACTCGCCCGGAGGCGTGGTACACACGGGTCGGCCAGGTCGCGGCAGAGGTCGTGGCTCGTCCCGATTCTAGCGGTCCTCGAACCGCATTTATGCTTTGACCACCGACAGATCGTGAGGCCTCACCGATGTCGCCACAGTACCTTATCGGTTCGGGTTTGATGTGTATGCTTTGATAGATCCGGTTCTACTCGCCTATATATCTCCTTGTTGCTAGTAGGATAGGATAGAGCACGAGTCCATAGACCCTTTCGAGGTAGCTACGCCAGTGGGTGATTCGGTGGTAGCTCGGCGGGTATATAGAGCTTGTCTGTGACCATTTACGCCGTCGACCAGCCGACTTGATAGAGTTGGAGATGATTGACTTCGACGTGATTATGGGGATGGATTGGCTAGCTTCGCTACGCCAATGTAGGCTGCAGAGAGAGTAGTACGGTTCAGTTTCTGAGGAGCCGGTTGTTGAGTGGGAGGAGCACCAGATCGCTGGGGTAGGTTTATTTCCTACCTCAAGGCTAGGAAGATGGTCAGGCGGGTATATCTACCATCTCGTTCGGTGTTTGATCTTGAAGGCTGCGTACCAGATTTCGAGTCACGAGTTCCCACCGTGTTTCCGCATGACCTTCGGGTATCCTCCCGAGAGGAGATCGAGTTTTGTATTGACATATTGCGGACACTTACCTATTTCCATTCCGCCATACGTAATGGCGCTGCCGAGTTGAGAGAGTTGAAGGATCGCCTTAGAGATTTCCGGAGAAGGGCTTCATCAGCCTAGTGTTTCTCCGGGAGCGCCAGATTGTTCGTGAAGAAGAAGGGCGACGCCCTGCGCATGTGTGTTGATTACAGCGGTGAACAAGGTGACCATTAAACGATACCCCTTCCGGGATTGATGATTTGTTCGACCGGTTGCGAGTGCGAGATGTTTCTCCAAGATTGATCGCGATCGGGCTATCATCAGTGCGAGTCGAGAGGTGGATGTCCCTAGGATCGCATTCGGACGTGACGGCATTATGAGTTCAGGGTCATGTCTTTTGGGTTGACCAATGCTCCGGCGGTATTCATGGATTTGATGAACCGAGTGTTCAAACCATTTTTGGACACGTTTGTGATAGTGTTCATTGATGATATCTTGGTTTATTCTCGCTCAGAGCAGGAGCATGCGGAGCATTTGAGGCTATCTTGGCGATAGCTTCTCGGACCAAAGGTACGCCAAGTTTTCCAAATGTGAGTTTTGGTTGACTTCAGTGGCGTTTCTTGGGCATATTGTCGGGGCCGATGGTATTCAGGTAGATACGGCCAAGATCGAGGCAGTCCGGAGTTGGCCTAGACCTACTACTCCGACAGAGGTTCGCAGTTTTCTGGGCCTTGCAGGATATTATCGGCGGTTCGTGGAGAAGTTTGCTTCTATCTCTGCACCATTGACTAGGCTGACTCAGAAGGCAGCCAAGTTCCAGTGGACTGATGCTTGTGAGCAGGGTTTCGATTCTTGAAAGAGACTGACGACCGCCCCCGTTCTTACTCTTCCAGAGGGTCCAGATGGTTATGTCGTGTATTGTGATGCGTCAGGCATCGGGTTGGGATGTGTGTTGATGCAGCATGGCAGGGTTATAGCATATGCATCCCGACAGCTGAAGAAACACGAGAGGAACTACCCCACCCATGATTTGGAGTCGCACCGTGATTCACGCTTTGAAGATCCGAGGCACTATTTGTATGGGGTTCACGTGGATATTTATACGCACCACAAGAGCCTCGGTATATCTTCACCAGAGGAGCCGAACTTACGGCGAGACGGTGGTTAGAGTTGCTTAAGGATTACGATGTTGATATCTGTACCACGGGAAGGCCAATGTTGGCGTATGCTCTTAGTCGTAGGTCGATGGGGAGCCTATCGGATGTGCGACTAGAGAGGAGGGACATGGTTCGTGATTTGCATCGGTTAGCGAGCCTTGTGTCCGCTTGATTGATTACGATAGCAGTGGGGTTAGAGTTCGTGAGGTTGCCAGTCTTCCATCGTCGAGGAGGTGAAGAGGCAACGATTCGAGGATCCACTTTGATTCGATATCGTGATACGACTCTTCGTGAGGGCAAGGGTCCTGAGGTAGCACGATGGGTGCTAAGGTTTGAGGGCGCATCGTGTGTTCGGATGTTTCGTGACTTGGCGGCAGTTCTTGGGAAGCACACAGCGTTACTCTATCCATCCGGTCGACCAAGATGTACCACGACCTTAGATCCGTATTGGTGGGATGGCTTGAAGAGAGACGTTGCGCAGTTCGTAGCTCGGCCCGTGTTGTCGCAGTGAAGGTAGAGCACCGAGGCCCGGTGGTTTGTTACGCATTTATTGAGATCCCGACCGGAAGTGGGAGGTAATCAACATGGACTTCATCACGGATTACCTCGCACTCGGAGGAGACATGATTCTATATGGGTTATCGCCGACAGTCGATTTAAATCAGCCCACTTTCTTCCCGTCGGACGACTTTTTCTGAGGATTATGCCGACTTTACATCCGAGAGATCGTCGATCGCATGGAGTCCCTACCGATCATATCGCATGTGGAACCCGGTTTACGCTAACTCGGAGGTCCTTCCAGAGGGTTTAGGACGCAGTGAGCACGAGTAATCGCATTTCATCCACGCATGCACGACAGCAGAGCGCACTATCCGCACTCGAGGATATCCGCGAGCCTGTGTTATTGACTTCAGTGGTAGTTTGGAGGATCATTTTCCTCTAGTTGAGTTCGCGTATAATAATAGCTACCACTCCAGTATTCAGATGGCGCCTAATGAGGCCTTGTATGGGAGGAAGTGCATATCGCCTATAGGTTGGTTCGATGTGGGCGAGTGCGGCTAGTGGGACCAGATTTGGTATACAGTGATGGATAAGGTGAAGCTTATCCGAGAGAGGCTATTGAGAGCTCAGAGTCGAGAGAAGTCTTATGAATATCATCGTCGTCTTAATCTTGAGTTAGAGGTTCATGATTGTGTTTTCCTAGGTGTCACCCATGGCGGTGTGATGAGATTCGGGAAGAAGGGAAACTTCACCAGAGTACATTGGGCCGCTTCAGATTGTCCGCAGCGTAGGCAAGGTTCCCTACTCGTTCGATCTTCCGTCCGATCAGGAGGCAGTGCATCCGGTTTTTCACGTATCTATGCTGAGGAGATGTATCGTGGATCCATCTAGGGTACACCCGATTGACGATGTCCAGGTGACCGAGGGGTTATCGTATGAGGAGATTCCCATAGCGATAGTCGATCGTCGTTAGCGTCTGCGACCAAGGACGTGGCTTCCACAAAGTCTTGTGGCGAACGAGCTCGGGAGGAGATGACGTGGGAGGCCGAGGAGGACATGAGGCGAAGTATCTCACCTATTCCCACACCTCCGGGTAATTCACTTTCCTACTTGTAAATTTTCATTATCGTTTATGCCTAAGTGTTGTTTTGTGGCGCGTGTGGCATTTGCAAACCGCTTAAGTTATGAAGAATCTTATCGTTAATCGTCTTGGGAAGGAACATTCGGACGAATGTTTCTAGGAGGGGAGAATGTTATACCCGTATTTCAGTATGTACGTAAGGGAATACGACAAAAAGTTTAGCCTTAAAGTTTAGGCTTGACGATTTTTGGGCACAACTCACAAACGAATAGTTTTCCGACGAAACGCTTTCCACACTTTCGTAGGGTAAATTCCGGCGATGCCATTACGAATTTATGCGGATAGTTCCGAGAGAAGAACCATTTTGGACCAACGGGAGGGCGACACTTGGCACCCTCCAATTGGTGGACTTGAATCGTCCATGGGACGAATTGGAATGGGATTGGCACGTTTTTGGTGCCTTGCTCAAAGTCAAGGAGTTGGTAGGATATTTGTGTATAGTTAATCCTCACCCTACACTTGCCTTGCACTTGTCTAAATCTTGGCCATTGGTTGGCCACTTCTTGACCTATAAATACCCCCCTTAAGATGAAGAGTTCTTCATCCACAAAGCTTTCCAAGTCTTGAAAATCCTCTCCTCTCCCTTTGTAGCTCTTTTCGTCCAACACTCCTCCCCCTCCCCTTGTGAAGGCCTCGGCCGAATACCCCCCTAGCCTAGCCAAAAATCTACCCCCCCTCCCTTGGTAGAAAAGTTGTCTTCTAGTATTGTCATAATGCCCAAAATACCCTAGCCCAAATACCTTAGTACTTAGTAGAAGTTGTGAAGAACTTCTAAGGTTTCCTTGGAGCATACAACTTAGGAGCAAAACCTTGCTCAGGCGCGACTTTTTCTAGGATATTATTGGGCTTACCGAGGTAACTAATCCTAACCCTCTTTTGAATTAGAGAATACTTACTGTAGTAGTATTAGAATAAGTATTAAATACTTAGAAGATTATCACAGAATAGAATTGAACTGCTACCGCAGAAGGGTTTAAAAGAAGAATAATCAAATCGTATTTACATACGATTGTTTTCACAGAGACTTATATAGCTCACCGCAGGGAAGTCTTGCCCAACTTTCCGTAGAATTGTGAACCCTCTGTTTAGAATGACCTTGAGTAGTCTTTGATAGATGTCCGTGACTATTATAGGTCGACTCTGCGCGACATATTCAACTCGCGGTGGTTTTCATGAGAAGGTATGTGATTCTTCCTAAAGCATGATATTTTACAATATATATATAGTACAGACGCATATGTGTTAATCGAATAATAACTACGGCAATGTCTTTGACTTAAGCTCGAATAAACTTACGGAATGCCTCACCGCTTAAGCCCGAATAACACTTACTAATGCCTCACGCTTAAGCACGAATAATAAAGATCTGAAAGCACTTCATAAGAATCTCAATCATTTTTAATGTAAGAGAACTAATGGTTTTTAAATGTAAGCTTAAGAGTTATACTAGCTTTATGGGAAGTTGAGTATAACCTCTTAAGATTGATAAAAGAAACAAGTTTGACTATGTGTGTATAACAGACTTATGTTGAATTGTGAAGAAGAATAATAAGATGGTTTGATAAGTAGACATGATATGATGTGTGTTAGTATCTTGTAACGTTTGTATAAGAGAGTATCCTTGTTGTGCTTATGTTGTTTAAAGATAAGTTGTTATGTTAGTGTACTATCACTCACCTCTTGAGATGATACCGGAGGTTAAGCTGCCCTCCGATGCGGGGTAGACTCAGGCGGTCTGGGACCATGATTCGAGAATACCTCATGCGGGTCCAGGGGGCCTATGCGGAGCTACGAGAGTTCCAGGTTAGTATGCGGGGTTATGCCTCATGCGGTCTATGTGGCCATGCGGACAACGAGTCCAGGACGATGCCGAGGAGTAGCTACCCTCGATGCGGGGTTATACCTCATGCGGGCCCATGTGAGTGGCCTATGCGGACTCCGGGAGTCCAGGATTAGGCTTGCAGAATGATGATATGGGCGAGTAGCCCTGTTTCGATCATTCGCAGCCTAGACAAGACCTATTACAGTTACCTATTGTTGCTCTTGTTTGTGATGTGGCACTACGTGCGGTTTCCTTGGTTGTTTCACACATATTTGTAAACTGGTTTTTAAAAATGATATGTTTTCATTTAAGTACTTTACAGTTTCGCATACTTAGTACCTGTTGTACTGACCTCCTTCGGGGGGCTGCGTTCATGCCGCAGGCGGGCAAGGTGTGCTAGATCCACATTCCTAGGATCTCTACGTTGGTGTCGGGAGCTCCATCCTTTCCGAGGCTCTACTTTTGGTATGATCTCCCCGTCAGAGATAGTTTTATGCGATCGGGGTATGGCGGGCCCCGTCGCCATAGTTGTATATTTCAGAGGTCTGTAGTCCCGTTGTACAAGATCGGATGTAAATCGCTAAACCATGTTTTTATATATATGCCAAAGGCGATGTTTTCTCACTTAAAGCGTGGTCTATTTTATAAACTGTTTCATGTCTTGCTTTATATTTCCGATGACACTCGATGTATGACTACTTGGGTGCCCCAGAGGCACGATCCACGGGCCCCGAACGGGTCGTGGCGATCGACTTCTTCGGGGCCGCGTCATGCCCGCAGTGTTAGGTACATGGTTGGTGATCCGCTTCTTAGGATCTCTGCTCGATTTTGGAAAGAAGCTCCTTTCACTCCGGAGGCTTATCTTTTGGTACGGTTTCCCTGATGTGGTAGACTTATGTACATTCAGGGGTATGGCGGGGCCCTGTCCCGCCGCAGTTGTAATTCTTAGAGGTTTGTAGTTACATATTGTGGGTCGATTTGTAAAAGGAAAGGGATGTGACTGCTGTTGTTATGTATATGTATATGTGTCGGGAAGGTAGCCTTATCGCCAACACGTGGTTTAATTTCTCGTTATTTTATTTTATAAGTTTCATGTATGTTCCGCTGCTATTCTCTGATGTATAACTGAACAGGGTGCCCAGGTAGGGCACCAGTCGCGGGCCCGGGGTCGGGTCGTGACATCAAGTAGAATACGCTACTCGTAGTACTTCCACCTAATATAGGCCACAAACGTCTATTAACTTCAAAACACACGACTCCATATTCTATAGAAAATTCAAGACCTCCCCTCCCGCAAATCACAGAATCTCCTCCTCTATCGAGGCCGGCTACCAAGCCAACCAGGGGGGGGGGGTTTATACGTCTAACCGGACGTGTACAATTCTACTCCACAATAAAACAACAGTCTACTGTAAATACAGCCCTATGTAAATACAGTTCAATTCTTATCTTTAAACATTCTATATATAGTATACTCAACTATATATTACTACAATATGTAATTTCCAATTACAATAGGGGGACAAGATATTTACCTCGATAAGCCCAAAATTATCCAAGATATAATGTCGATCCTGAGCAACGTTTAGCTCCTACTCTGGGCGCTCCAACCCGCTCCAAACAACCCTTAGAAGTTCTACGCAACTTCTACTTAATACTTCAACTCGCTATGAAGATTTTCCTTAGGGTTTTGGTTTGAGACTAAAAGGACAAAAGGTAGTATTTCCGGGCTCTACGTATAGAGGTAACTTTTGGAATACTACAAGGTATAAGGCTAAGGTATTTTGGTATAGCAATGATACTTGGAGAATACTTTCTACCAAGAGAGGGGGTGTTCTACGAGAACCACAAGGCAAGGGGGGGTGTACCCCTCGACCAACACCACTAGGAGGGGGGGAAAAACTCTCGGCCAAGGGGGCCTCACGAAAAGGGGGAGGGGGACTCTTGGACGAGACACTACACTAAGGGGGAGGAAGAGAGCTTTCAAGACTTAGAAGTTTGGATGAAGAAGTCTTCACAAAGGGGGGGTATTTATAGGGAGTTCAATGGCCAAGATCAAGCCATGTGGGGGGCAAGTGGAGGGCCAAGATGTGCCCAAGTGCCCCCTATCCCTACTCCACAAAACAAGGCACAAAACAAGGCACCAAACAAGGCACAAAACAAGGCACCAAACAAGGCACAAAACATGGCCAAAAACCGCCCCACTCTCGGCCACTAGAACGCCCACTTGAGGGTGACAAGTGTCACCCTCCCGTTTGTCCAAAATATCTCATCTCTCAGAAAAATCCGCAAAAATAATAAATGACATAGCCGGAATTTTCCCTACGCAAAGTTCGGAAAACGTTTCGTCAGAAAACGACTCTTATCGGGGGTTGTGCACAAATTTCGAATCTTGCTTAACTTAAGGCTCAAACTTCTCTACGTACGCCCACACGTACATACTCTGGAAATACGGGGTATAACATTCTCCCCTCCTTAGAAACATTCGTCCCGAATGTTCATTCTCAAGACGGATAGCGATAAAGTTCCTCTCGACTTAAACAAGTTGCCAAAGCCACACCTGGTCACAAAATAATATACGCGCAAAATTCAAGTCCACGAGGAATCACCTCTAACATCACAAAAGCTTCCACCCTGGTCTAAAGGATACTCCATTCGCATCTTCACTTTATAACAAAATGGTCTCTTTTATTCTGCTAACACACGTTCACTTCTTTCCTTACTCGTCGTAATCACTTGAAATCTCCCAGTATACGTATCACTTCAGTCATTACTTCAGTTCCCAAAATTTCTGGAGCCACTACCTCCCAACTTGGTCATCTTACTAGCCTCAATCTTCTTTAAGGCCATTTCCGGCCTTCACGATCCGCTTCTGGTCGAACATATCCACGAACTCATACGATGGTCATCTAAACCTGGGCCTAGCACCCTCGTGAGCCTACCACCTGGCGGGACCACCCAGAACTGACCCCACCTTAAACCGGGCTACGGGTTGACCCGCAATACGCCCTCAACCCGACCCTCCGTCGCGCCAACTCTTGCTCCTCGATACGGAACAATCTTACTAATTCACATCAGGAAAGCTACCACTTTCATTTTACACTACTCACGGAATTATCCCACAATACATATACGCAAACCAAGTATTTCGACAAAGACTAACTGTAAAATCTTTTATTCAAGTCGGCCTTACGTCTAAGGTCTCAACGTGTAATATTCTAAGGTTCATACCTTTCCTGCCCCCATACTTATTCTTTCAACTATCCATGTCTCTAAACCACCATACACACAAAGCTATCTGTACATAGCACTCAACATACAATCATCGTATCACACATGCAAAACTCTAGAGGGTTAAGAATATACCTGAAAAGATAGGCGGTTCAAAGGACCGCTAAAACTGGGAACTTCCACCGCGACTGGCCGTGGCTCCCGGTGTATGAACATCCTGTCTAACTATGGAAGGTGAAGAACCCGCAACTGATCTCGTAGTCTGCGCTATCCTACCAGTGCTACACCTGGTCGGACAGTCTCTCGCCAGATGGCCCTGTTGGCCGCAAGAATAACAATCTCCCAAGTTAGTACGACACTCTCCCTTATGAAGTTTTCCACAACGGCCACACTGAGACAAGGGCGACCTCATCCGGCGAGCACTCTTACTCCTCGAAAATCTGAAACACAGGAGCCACGACTGCTCCTCGAATATCCCGAAGGTCCCGGCTGCGGAGGACCACTCAGACTAGCGAGGTACATAACTAATCACGAGGCGGTCCGCCGAAAGTTATCAAAGGACCGCTGCTCGCCCTCTTCGCGATCTTGGTCATTCCGTCGACCACCGCCTCACATCCAAGTGCATAAGCCTGTATGCGGGCAATGTCCATGCCCGGCTGAAGAGCTACACCCGAACAAGCCTCTGCCAAGTAGTCATCGAGCCCGGTGACGTAGCGGTGCACTCTGTCCTCCATATCAGCTACTAACGCGGGGACATACCGAGCCAATGAGTCGAACTCCACATTGTACTCCCGAACCGTACGCCCGCTCTGCCTCAACACCAAAAATTTGTCGGCCCGAGCCCTCCTCGCCTGTGGAGGTAAGAAATGTGCAAGAAATGCCTCTGAGAACTCTTTCCAAACGGCTGGAAGTGCATGCTCTCCCCGGGACAGCTCCCACGAATCAAACCCGATCCGCGGTATCACGCGTGACGCGAACCTAAGACCACCGACTCGGTCTCCGAAGCTTTGATCACTCTCATGATCCTCTCAGAATCGCCGAATGAACTCCTGCGGATCATCCTCGTGCCTCGACCAGTAGAACTCGCGGCTACAACTCGTAAAGTCCCGTAGCCTCAAACTATCCGATCTCGGGTGAACCACGGTGCTATCGAATCGCCGGCCCACTTATCCTCATGTTCGCCACGATCACCGCGATGAATCGGGCCATCTCTTTGTAACCCATCTCTCTCGCTCCAGCCGTGGACCGGAGGCTCGTGTCTTGTTGTCTCGGCAGCCCACCGCTGCGCTCTAAACTCGCTTTGGGACCGTGGCGTCGCAAAACTCGCCGTCAAGCACAATCTCGTATCGACATGGCACGTGCCTCGTACTCCTCAGTATCTCACTAGCAGCTCCGCCGCTTGCCCACTGGGCCGGGTGCCTTGGCGGAGGCATAATCGTAAAAACGAGATACGTCAGAGGGGTCCAACTTACAACACAACTCTAAGGCACGATCTCAGAATGAGAAGAAGGGAAACCAATCCTAAATGTCCTGCAGCCTCCTGATTATAGATGTGGTGCACAACACACCGATAATCAAGACTCTACTAGACACGGTCTGTAGACACCTTCCGAGGATTAACTGCTTTGATACCGCTTTTGTCACGACCCGATCCCGGGCCCGTGACTGGTGCCTTACCCCGGGCACCCTAGTGATACAACATCAGAGAAAATCAGCGGAAATAAAACTTAAACATGAAACAAGAGATAATATCATAAAACAGGCCAACCAAACGGTTACCTTCCAATAAAATATATGCATACAAACTTTTCAAACCGAACAGTTTAATCCTTTTTACAAACCCTGCCCACAACAAGATTACATGCACTTAAGAGTTTTTATACAACTTGACGGGACAGGGCCCCGCCATACCCCTGAATGTACAAGAACCTACAACTCAGGGTAACATACCAAAAGATAAGCCTCCGGAGAAACGGAGCTTCCCAACGCTGAACTGTGATCCTAAGAGCGAGGATCAACAACCGATGTACCTCTACATGCGGCATGAACGCAGCCTCGGGCGAGGTCGATAATAGGTACCAAGTATATGAAATCAAAATATCAGAATGAAATCATAGCACTATATAAAGCGTAAGACATGTATGATAACCAAACTACGATTCGCAATAAATAAGCGATCATGTAAGTCGTGACTCACGCCTCGTAGTCATCACTCAAATATAACTATGGGTCTCACTCCATGAACATGAATCATGCCTGTGGAATACCTTCCTCACTGCCGGCTGTCTATGATATTATAACACCACGGAGTACAGATGAACCCCAAGTGCGTACTAACAATGCTATACAACCAAACCACGAGCGATACGGCAAGTACGAAAGCCGACTACGGATACCAAGGCCGTGTCACGTGTCGACGGCAAGTACGAGGGCTAACTACGGTACCAAGGTCAGATCACGAGACTTCGTCACTACATCGAATCGGCCATGAGTGCTAACTACTGTACCAAGGTCGAATCAGCCACGAGGCGGCAAGTACGAAAGCCGACCACCGATACCAAGGCCGATCAAGAAAAACCTCACGGAGAGCTAGTCCATAGAATAACACTATCAACAGGAAACGAACCTCATCATGGCGCGATACCCGGACCATCCATCGAGTCGGTATGCCCGTGGACTATCATAGTGGAAGCATATCCGTGGCCACCCATCGTGGTCAAGATGTCCAAAATGATCAAGAACAACACGACCGCCTCCATTCGAGACGCGTAACATAAGAATACAACACTTTGCACAACAAGGCTATCATACACAAACATAGGAAAGTTACACACAACTCAAGGTACTTTTTATTTTATGCCAAGGTCCAGGTTTTAACCCCAAAGTACTACGTATGTTAAACTCTTTTTAAAGGATTCATTTCTTTTACAAAGGTCACCCGATACCCGCAGTATAGAGTGACTAACATTTTTTAAGTAAGTCAAAACAACTTCCATATTTTCCTTTTAAAACCAAATTAAGGCAATACCATGCCTTCTTTTTAGACCAAAACACTTCTTCTTTTAAAGTCAAGTTACCACTTTAAAACCAATGATAAAACCATTCTTTTGTTTTCATAAAGTCGTTATAACTAACTTCCCATAAAGCTGTTATAACACTTTATGTTTTAAACCAATTTTAAGACAAAACAATGTCTTTCTTTTAAACCAAAAACTCTTTAATTTCCTCAAGTCTCTTTTAGAAATCAAGTTCCTTACTTATTCTCATTTCCGAAATCAGTAAAACATTATTCTTTAAAAACCAAGTACTCATTACTCACGAATGAGGTTTCCCACTTCTTAACAACTTTCACATCAATTCAATTAAGTCAAGTCTCTTATCTTATAAGATTAAGTCTCTTAACTTTCTAAAATCAATAAACCATTCCTTTTATCATCTTAAGTCGTTATACCTAACTTCCCATAAAGCTAGTATAACTTTTAAGCTTTCAAAACCAAGTATTACTCTTCTTTCAAAAACGATTCTTAAATCTTTTAAAATACTTCAAGATTCTTATTATTCAGGCTTAAGTCAAACGACATTGCCGTAACACTACATTCAGTTAACACACGTACGTCTACCGTACTATATATATATTCCTTTAAAAATACTTCATGCTCAAGAGGATAGGAAGAATCACATACCTCGCGACGATTATCGACAGTTAGCAATACGCTCCACAGTACTGTAACCCTGCTAGCCTTTTCCACTCTTCAAGTAGAATACGCTACTCGTAGTACTTCCACCTAATATAGTCCACAAACGTCTACTAACTTCAAAACACACGGTTTAATATTCTATAGAAAATTCGCAACACTCCCGCAAATCACAGAAATCTCCTCCTCGATCGAGGCCGGCTACCAAGCCAACCAGGGGTGGGGGGGTTTATACGTCTAACCGGACGTGTACAATTCTACTCCATAATAAAACAACAGTCGACTGTAAATACAGCCCTATGTAAATACAGTTCAATTCTTATCTTTAAACATTCTATATATAGTATACTCAACTATATATTACTACAATATGTAATTTCCAATTACAATAGGGGGACAAGATATTTACCTCGATAAGCCCAAAATTATCCAAGTTATAATGTCGATCCTGAGCAACGTTTAGCTCCTACTCTGGGCGCTCCAACCCGCTCCAAACAACCCTTAGAAGTTCTACGCAACTTCTACTTAATACTTCAACTCGCTATGAAGATTTTCCTTAGGGTTTTGGTTTGAGACTAAAAGGACAAAAGGTAGTATTTCCGGGCTCTACGTATAGAGGTAACTTTTGGAATACTACAAGGTATAAGGCTAAGGTATTTTGGTATAGCAATGATACTTGGAGAATACTTTCTACCAAGAGGGGGGGTATTCTACGAGAACCACACGGCAAGGGGGGGTGTACCCCTCGGCCAACACCACTAGGTGGGGGGAAAAACCCTCGGCCAAGGGGGCCTCACGAAAAGGGGGGAGGGGGACTCTTGGACGAGACACTACACTAAGGGGGAGGAAGAGAGCTTTCAAGACTTAGAAGTTTGGATGAAGAAGTCTTCACAAAGGGGGGGTATTTATAGGGAGTTCAATGGCCAAGATCAAGCCATGTGGGGGGCAAGTGGAGGGCCAAGATGTGCCCAAGTGCCCCCTATCCCTACTCCACAAAACAAGGCACAAAACAAGGCACCAAACAAGGCACAAAACAAGGCACCAAACAAGGCACAAAACATGGCCAAAAATCGCCCCACTCTCGGCCAATAGCACGCCCACTTGAGGGTGACAAGTGTCACCCTCCCGTTGGTCCAAAATATCTCATCTCTCGGAAAAATCCGCAAAAATAATAAATGACATAGCCGGAATTTTCCCTACGCAAAGTTCGGAAAACGTTTCGTCAGAAAACGACTCTTATCGGGGGTTGTGCACAAATTTCGAATCTTGCCTAACTTAAGGCTCAAACTTCTCTACGTACGCCCACACGTACATACTCTGGAAATACGGGGTATAACACTTATAAACATATCCTGGAATTTCCGGGGTGTAACACTCTCTTCCCGGGAAAGGACCCATGAAGCAACCAATTAGACAATATCCCCAGGTTTCAATGAAGGAGACTTCATCCGTAGCTTCAAGTTCCACATCTTCTCCTTGTTGTTCAATAAATTGTAACTTCATTCCCTTTGCTTCAAGTCTGGTACCTGCAAAGACTCCCGCATAGGTCTTCTTTTCCAGTTTAGAACCTTTGCATTGATAAGGGGGTAATTCACTATTTGTTGCATCAACGGGTGGATCTGCATGATGATCTCTAGATTCATTTGTGGGCATATTGTCAGCTAGCCTCTCGTGTGGTGTTGACTGAGGGATAGGATTAGCGGGGGTAGAGCTCGGACCCGCATCTGGAGATAGGATACGTGTGCCATTTGGAAGAGTTGGGAAATTTTCATGCATTTCGGGTGGTAGTGATGATTTGGAGGGAGGTGGGGTGGGTCATCTTGGATACCGGGGAGTATTGATGAAGTAGAAGAGGAGAGAGGTGGATTGTTAATACCGTTTCCAATACCCAAGGAAGAAGTAAAGGAAAATGAGCTATTGAGATTCTTTTGTTGAAGTCCGCTAAGTAAGTTGGTTAAAGTGGGGAAGGAATTATTAGTGACTCTCAATGAATTCGAAGAATGCTGCCCCATTAAGTGAAGTGACCCTTTGGCTCCCGCGCTAATAAAGTTAGGAGAGTTACTAGGCTTCTTGGGAGTAGATGACCCTTCGATTCTCTCAACCTGCATTGTACCATGAGTACTGGGAATAATCTTAGGCCCAAGGACTCCCTCCTAACCCGCCTCAGCTATTTGACCCGTAACCAGACCCGGTTTTGACCCGAGAATAACATCGTGCATTGTTTTGTCGTATACAATTCCTGGCCCGAAATCTCTAACTTTTCCGGCTTGCTTGAGCAAATTTCCTTGATGTGAAGATTTTGTCTTAGCCCCGTGATTGCCATGTTCTTCCGTTGTGATCCCAGAGCTTACCAATTGACCTGTGTTAGATCCGCCATCTCTAGGAGAGATTGGAGTGTCTTTTGCTATCAGAACTTCCGTAGCATTGCCGGGAGATTCGGAAGAAGCTTTTCCATTAAGCTTGTGGACAGTATTACAAGCACCCTTCATAGCCACTTCTGGAGCAAGATTTGGAGTAGTCATTTTTGGATCGATGTCTAAAGGGACATGAAACTCTCCACCTTCGGACATACTACTATTCAAGCTATCGACTTCTATACTTTTTCCCCATTCATGTATCCTTTTCAGCGTAATATCATCTACTACATGTTCAAGTGGAATGCGCATATCAGGCGGAACGTGTAACACCGTGGGATCCGAGATTGCCGGAATTAAGTTTTCCTTAGCAATTGTTGGGCTTCCACCGTTCTTTTTCTTTTTCTTGGATTTAGACTTCATAGAGCCTCCGGATCCACCGGAATCATTGCTAGAGCGAGTAAAACGCTTTGTATTTCTCATGTCATGAACACTAAGCTTCGATTAATGAAGAAATAATGGTGAATTTAGAAAGAGATGGACGAACCGAAAGGAGCAACCAAGGAAAACGTTGAGAGAGTTTTCACTTAGTGAGAGAAACTTCTCTCTAACTCCCCTTATGATTCTTGTGATAGGATGAAAACAGAGACCAGTTGTTCCTTACTCATTGGTAGTTATACTCAGGCGGCTTTAGTCTTCCATCTACTCGTATACTCGTTGTACTTCTCGATAGATTTTTGCTTGACTTTTCCAGGTAGTAATGGTCACGCACAATCTCTATATTGAAAAGGTACCTTTCTGTCATGCCCCGAACCCCGGGCCCGCGACTGGTGCCCTACCTGGGCACCCTTCTATTCATACAACACAATAAACCGCAGAAGATAAATAACACTTATTATTTTATTTTATTTTTAAAACAAAGGTAAAGCCGATAAGGCTGCCATAATATAAATCACCCAAAAGGGTCTACACTATTCAATAATGTAAATACAACACTAGCCAGTCCGGCCCACATATGAATACAGACCTCTAAGATTTTGGACAATACTATGACGGGACAAGGCCCCGTCGTACCCCTGAATATACCTAGCCATAATGACAAGCTCCGGAATATTGGAGTCATCTCAAAATGCTGAACCAGGATCCTAAGCTCGCAGATCCACAACTGAGTACCTAGACCTGCGGACATGAACGCAGCCCCCCGAAGGGGTTCAGTACAACAAGTACTAAGTATGGAACGAAAATAAAGTACATCAATTACGTCCATAACTATACAAGGAATGACATGGGCAAGTATGAAAATCAAATACCAGATCCTATCGTATCATATAAAAATCAGAGCCAATTGTACCTTGTATCACTGTACTACGGTAACACCGCACCACTTTCAAATATGAAAGCCATGTCAAAATCCGGGACACCTGCCCTCAGCATATAATATCACAGAAGCATGCTCGTGGAATACAACATCACTATCATCATGTAACAAGTATAACATACAACTACCTGTACACTGTGCCTTTTTAACAATGAGAGTAAACTTTACATGCTTTAAAATAGGAAGCTTATGATCAATCTAGGGCCACCTGCCCGTAGTATCATTATGCAAACCTACTCCTGGGACTGTTTCACCCGCAAGGGTCTTGTGGACCCGCATAGGACAATTTGCCCCGCATAGGACTAATTCACTCGCACAGGACTATTTTACTCGCTTAGGCCCTACGGGCCCGCAATGAGCATATACGTCATGCTCGCATCATGGGTAGCAAATCCATGGAGATGTATAATATCTTGGGGGTTTACCCCGCAATTATACTCAGAAGGTGTATAACGTCTTGGGGGTTTACCCCGCATTTATACTCAGGAGGTGTATAACGTCTTGGGGGGTTTACCCCGCATTTATACTCAGGAGGTGAGTACAACAAGTACTAAGTATGGAACGAAAATAAAGTACATCAATTACGTCCATAACTATACAAGGAATGACATGGGCAAGTATGAAAATCAAATACCAGATCCTATCGTATCATATAAAAATCAGAGCCAATTGTACCTTGTATCACTGTACTACGGCAACACCGCACCACTTTCAAATATGAAAGCCATGTCAAAATCCGGGACACCTGCCCTCAGCATATAATAT
Source organism: Przewalskia tangutica (assembly GCA_029844215.1). NCBI lineage: Eukaryota > Viridiplantae > Streptophyta > Magnoliopsida > Solanales > Solanaceae > Przewalskia > Przewalskia tangutica. The sequence continues at coordinate 86,204,455 of CM056726.1, read as the reverse complement.
CACAGAAGCATGCTCGTGGAATACAATATCACTATCATCATGTAACAAGTATAACATACAACTACCTGTACACTGTGCCTTTTTAACAATGAGAGTAAACTTTACATGCTTTAAAATAGGAAGCTTATGATCAATCTAGGGCCACCTGCCCGTAGTATCATTATGCAAACCTACTCCTGGGACTGTTTCACCCGCAAGGGTCTTGTGGACCCGCATAGGACAATTTGCCCCGCATAGGACTAATTCACTCGCACAGGACTATTTTACTCGCTTAGGCCCTACGGGCCCGCAATGAGCATATACGTCATGCTCGCATCATGGGTAGCAAATCCATGGAGATGTATAATATCTTGGGGGGTTTACCCCGCATTTATACTCAGGAGGTGTATAACGTCTTGGGGGTTTACCCCGCATTTATACTCAAGAGGTGTATAACGTCTTGGGGGTTTACCCCGCATTTATACTCATAACACTAGCACCAATGGCTATCATGAACAACATATTCAAGTTAAGATAATCTTTGGCTCTCAACATCATAAAATGATTAAACCGTCATTTTAACAAACCAAGACAATTTCCATGCCTTCTTTTTCAACAATTCAAGACAATACCAAGCCTTTCCTTTTTAACAAATCAAGACAATACCATTTAGGCAAGCCGAAGTACTATCAAGGCACAAAATAGAATAACTATCATTTAAGCAAGCCAAAGTACTATCAAGGCACTAACACACCTTGCATTACTAAGGATTAAAGTCCATTACGACAATGTACGTGAGCCGTATATTCACTTTATGAACTAAATTTCCATTTTTGGAAAGCCTAAGTACTACATGTATTGCTAGGAAGTAGGATCCAATACATGTATCATTTTAAAACCATCATTTAGAAAATCTAGACACTTATCGTACCAAGTATCCTTCTAAGACATGGTTTTGGTAAATCAAGGCACTAGACCTCACGTGTTACTTTAAAACATCTTGAACTTCAAAGTGCCACATATCATGTATTATATTAAGGACTTAATCATGGACATTCTCACACGATTCCAACGCTCTCAACGTTTCCCCTTAATTGCTCCTTCGGTTTTTCCTCTTCTTCCCCCCCCCCCCTAAGATTTTCGTTTGTTTCACAATGGTTTAATTGTTATTGTTCACAATATGAAGAAGTCTAAACGTTACACACGTTCTAGCAATGATTCAGGAGGTTCAGGCAGTTCGGCTAAAGCTAGAACAAGGAAGAAAAAAAAGAGTGGCGGCAGTCCAACAATTGCCGAGGAAAATCTTATTCCGGCTATCTCGGACCCTTCTATCTTGGTTCATGTCACGCCAGACTCGCGCTTTACATTAGAAAATGTTGTAGACGATTCTATGCTACAAAAGATACATGAATGGGGCAATAATATAGAAATTGAAAGCTTGGATATAAGTGAATTTGAAAACAGAACTTCCGGCAGGGAGGGTCTTTTACCGTTAGCCATTGACACCCCTAATGCTACTATGGGGGTCGACCATTCCACGGGCCAAATATTTGGTAACGGGATCATTTCGGAAGAACAGGACAGTCACTCTAGAATTAGTACCCCGTCACCACCTGGAATTTCACTAAGGTTAGCCGGAAAAGGGTCAAATTCTGGGCCTGACATTGCAATTGGAGTAACAAGGTACGATGGCATACTCGGCCCAAACCGGTCGGGCGTGGTCAGGAGTTCATGGCGGGTCGGACAGGTGTCCATGGGTCCAAGAGTAATCACGTCTTGTTTGATTCAAAGTCAGTTGAAAGCATTGAAGGTACTCTTATACCCAAGAAGTTTAACGCGGGTGTCAAGAGAAGAAGCTTTAATGCCCCGGGAAACGAGGTGACTCCTCCTATTACGGGTCGGGGCTTGGGTCTGAAGGATTTGGCGGGTCAGGAGGATAACAATGAAACTAGGAATATGCACTCTATGCAAGGACCAAGGTCAGACGTGGGATACGAAGGGATTTCTACCCCCAAGGATTCTAACTTTATTATTGAGGGTGCCGAGGCGTCAACAATTAATGTGGCGGGTACCAACGATTCACTCACAACCTCGGGTCTTTATGATGGTCTGATTTCCAAGACGGGACAGGGGGATAACCAAGGGACATTAACTACTCCCGTTATACAAGGAGCCAAGTCAGTTGTGAGTTCTAACGTTATGATTGAGGGTGCCGAGGCGTCACACATTAATGTTGCGGGTACCAACGATTCACTCAATAGCACGGGACTTTATGATGGTCTGACTTCCAATACGGGCCAGGGGAATAACCAAGGGACATTGAATATTCCCGTTATGCAAGGAGCCAAGTCAGTTGTGAGAAATAATGCTAATTCTATTTCCAAGGAGCCTAGGAACTACATAACCATTAATAACGCAAGAGCCGAGGGGCCAGCCTTGAATGTTGCGGGATCCAATGAGTCCTTTCGTGTATTGAGACAACAACCCCAGACTTCTTTAAATGTCACTAATGAAGCCTTCCCTACTTTAGCTAGTTTGCTAAGTGGAGTCAATCTCAAGAACCACAACAAGCCTTTCGTCTTTAATACTTCTTCAGATTCGAGTAAAGTCTTTAACATACCCTCTCTCTCATCTAATAACACTTCACTACTTTCTGAAAAACACAACACCTCGCCCCTTCTATCTCCACTTCCTTCTACTCCTCCTAATACCCAACATAAATTCCCTACCCTTCCAAATGGCACGCGAATCATTCCTCCTATCGCGGGCACAAGCTCATTTCCTTCTACCCATCCCCCTCTGCCTATACCTCCAGAAATACCCCCCAATGATTTACACACTAATGCATCTTCTAAACCACATCATATTCCTACCGCGGCTACAACTCATAACAATCTTCCCCCAAACCATGGCAAAGGTACCTTCCCTCCCAAAAAGACTTATCTTTGAGTCTCATGGAACTAGGATGAGGCAAAAGGCATGAAGTTACAATTTATTGAACAACAAGGGCTAAGTAGATATAGAAGCTGAGGATGAAGTCCCTTTCATAGAAACATGGGGCTATTGCCTAATAGGTTGCTTCACGGGTCCTTTCCCGGGAAGAGAAGCACTGAATACCATTGTGAAAGGATAGGGAGTTAAATGTCGTATTATACCATATGGCAAAGGCTGGACAGTGTTCAAATTCATGACGGAAGAGGAGCGCACTAATGTACTTCACGGAGGCCCTTATATGGTCTACGGGAAAACCATGATGCTCAAGGCTATCAATAAAGGAGTTCTAATAACGGATGATCTATTCATGGACATTCCTATTTGGGTCACTTTCCCGGACATTCCCCTTTCTATTTGGAGTGCAACGGGCCTTAGTAAGATTGCTTCACGTGTAGGAAAACCTCTTTACACGGACCAATATACTAAGGAAAGGTCTAAAATGAACTATGCAAGAGTTCTAGTGGAAGTGGATGTTAGCAAGGAGCCAATAATGGATTTTGTCGTCAAACTCCCCAATAACAGAAGGTATACTCAAAGGGTAAACTATGAGAATTACCCGGACTTTTGCTATCATTGTGCGGCTTTTGGACACAACCATTTAAAGTGTAGAAAGCTGAGGGATGATGTCAACAATGAAGAAGCTCCAAAAACGCGCATAATCTTTGCGGTTCAACAATAAGGAAGACTCTACTTGTTTAGAAGTCAACAGAGGTACGGGTGGAACCAACCCTCCTCCCCCTCATCCACCTCCTTCTCAACATCCCGTAGATGCTGATAACTTGATGGACATTGAAGAAACTGAACACACAACACCTCCTGGTTGCGGAAGTTTGGGAGAAGCATCACATGCCGCGGGTCCTCCGGTTTTGGGACACTCTGGCCCATTATGCTTGCGGGATTCTCTAGCAAAGTCCTCACTGCCTATTTCTCACCATGGCAGTGCACAACATGTTAGGATGAGTTGTGAGTCAATACATTCTGATTCTGAGATGCTTATGAACCAGCCACCTTCATTGGATGGAGATACATACAAGGGTGCTAAGGAAAAGGCTCAACTTGTGTCATGTAATGTTAACTTTGAACGCGGGGAACATAGCTTGGCTGGAACACAAGTTATGGATTCCAGTAACAAAGATGATGGATGGCAAGAAGTTTTGTCAAAAAATGAATGGGCCGAAAAATAGTGGGAAAGCGAAGGCAGCTAAGCGCGGAGGTGCTAACAAAACCTCCTTTGTTTCCTAATGAAAATACTTTGTTGGAATGTCCGTGGTCTTTGTGGACAAAGGGATAGGGCAGACACGCAAGCTCTAGTGTGTAGTATCACAAAACAGCATGACGCGGCTATGATTTGTCTTTTGGAAACTAAACTATCTCGCCAAGATGTAGTCTTTCTACTCAAAGATTCAAAGCTTGGAAGTTTTGCTCAAATTTGGAATTCATTGGAGGCGGAAGAATGCTATTACTTTGGGATCCAACTAGGGTTTGTTGCGAAGTGCTTGGTATGGACTCTCAGCATATCCATGTCCAGGCAAGTTGCAATATAACACAAGTGTCCTTCCTTGCCACATTTGTGTACCCAGTTTATAACATCTCGGATAGAAGGATGCTTTGGCATCACCTTACTCACTTAGGCATTACCGTCACTAAGCCTTGGATGATTATGGGAGATTTCAACACTTACTGCAACCCTAATGATAAGGTGGGGGGTCCTCCTCTCACGCCTTATGCACTTAGGGATCTTGGCGATTTCAGGATTTCTCATGGACTAGAAGACGCTCCTTCTTCCGGTTCCTTCTACACTTGGACAAATGGTTCGATTTGGTCTAAGCTTGATAGAGTATTGATGAATCAAAATTGGAGTGATTTGACCCTAGAATGCACGGCCAATTTCATGCCTATGGAACCTGTCTCAGACCACTGTCCTGTGATAGCCACGGTTATTGCATCCTATAATGTTGGTAAGCGTCCTTTCAAGTTCATGAATATGTGGCTTTCTCACCCAGCCTTCGAGGACATAATGACTTCATGTTGGAGACAAGACATATTGGGAACTGCTCAATTCGTCCTTGCCTCAAAATTGAAAGCCCTAAAGCAACCATTAAGGGCATTGAACAAAAGTGACTTTGGGGGTATTGAACAAAGAGCAAAAGGGGCAAACATTGAGTTCAAGGATGCTATCAATGCACACATGGAAAATCCCTTTGATGAGGAGCTAAAAGCCAAGGTTAAGTCCTCAAGAGCTAGAGCAAACACCTTACTGGAAGCAGAAAGACACTTCATAAGGCGTAAGTCAAGACGTAAAACACTTGATCGGAAGTGATAGATGCTCCAAATGTTTTCATAGCTTGATCAAGAGGAGTAATGTCAGGAACTCAATTAACTTTCTTGTTAAAGCCAATGGTACTATCACTACATCCCCAGAAGAAGTTAGGAAGTTGCTTGTTGAATTTTACAAAGATCTATTAGGTACTTCCCGATCCACTACCAACTTTGATCCGGATGTGTTCAACTATGGCCCAAAGCTAAGTGAAGAGGAGAGATTACAGCTTTTGCATTTCATCACCCCAAAGGAGATTTGGGAAGCTCTCTCTGATATAGGCAATGACAAAGCACCTGGACCGGATGGTTATTAACGCTTCTTCAAGAATAGATGGAGAGATGTGCCATGATGTTGTAAGAAGTGTCCAAGAGTTCTTCTCTACTGGAGTTCTTTTGAAGCAGGTGAATCATACCATCATTACCCTACTACCAAAGACTGATCATGACCCTAAGGTAAATGATTTCAGGCCCATCGGATTGACTAATGTGGTCTATAAGATCATCACAAAGATTCTAGCTAACAGAATGGCATTGATCCTTCCTTCTCTCATTGACAAATCCCAAGGGGCTTTTGTGAAAGGAAGAAACATGATGGACAACGTATATGTGGCACAGGAGCTTGTGAGAGGATTTAATAGAGCCAGAGTCTCACCAAGATATATGCTTATGGTGGACCTTCGTAAAACATTCGATACAGTCTCTTGGAGTTTCCTCGAATTGGTACTAAGAAGTCTAAAATTTCCAGCCAGATTTACAAATTGGATCATGGAATGTGTTAGCTCAACCTCCTTCTCCCTTTCTATCAACGGTGAGCTACATGGATACTTCAAAGGAAAGCGCGGTCTAAGACAAGGTGATCATATGTCCCCTAGTCTCTTTATCTTGTGCATGGAATACCTCTCAAGGCTGCTTAAAAGGAAGGCTGAGGCAAGAGCTTTCTCATATTTTCCAAAGTGCAAGAAATTGGGCATTACTCATCTTGCATTTGCGGACGACCTCATGCTTTTTTCCAGAAGAGATATATCTTCAGTTGGGATTCTTATGAATTGTCTGGAAGAGTTGGAGGCTGCCTCAGGGCTAACTCTTAACCCGTCCAAATCCTCTGTCTACTTAGCGGGAATGCATACTACAGTTCGTGACTTGATATTGTCCAGAGTGGGATTCGCCATTGGTAGCTTTCCGGTACGATACTTGGGGATCCCTTTGTCCCCAATTTCAGTCTCGGTGGACCAATTTGCTCCATTCACTAGTGCAATTTCGAATTACATCCAGAAATGGGGGCATCACACCCTTTCTTATGCGGGTAAGCTGGAACTAATCAGGTCGGTTGTCCAAGGGGTTGAGAGTTTTTGGTTCCGGGCACTTCCTATCCCGGCCGCTATTATCAACAAGGTACGGTCTTCTTGTATTCAGTTCTTATGGGGAGGGAAACCACCAAGAGTTGCTTGGGATATCATTTTCTTGCCTCAAACTGAAGGTGGCTTGGGTCTAATGAACATCAAGGAATGGAATCATGCCTTGCTATCCAGGACTATTTGGCAAACTCACACGGATGCTGACTCTCTATGGGTCCAATGGATCAATGGCCACTATTTGAGATGTATTACAATTTGGGACTATGAGGTACGTCCTAGGGACTCCCCCTTATTCAGAAAGATTTATGGGATCCGCGACAAATTTGTTTCTATCTTTGGTAGCCATGGTGATGCTATTGACGGCTTTACAAAGTGTTGTGCCAACGGTATATTTGATTCAACCCTCGTGTATAATATCTTGCGCACTCCGCAAGTTAAAAAGCCTTGGATGTCACAAATTTGGAAAGGCTTCATTCCTCCCAAATTCTCTTTTACTGTGTGGCTAAATTGCAGAAAGCGGTTAGCTACAAAAGATACTCTATCATATCTCAACTTGGAGGATAAATCATGCGGGTTCTGCAAGCAAGCAAATGAAACAAGGGAGCACCTCTTCTTTACTTGCCCCTACACACACATGATTTGGAGGAGCATAAAAGATTGGCTGGGTATTAGAAGAGAGATGACAACTGTTGAAAGCTCCCTTAAGTGGATTAAGAAAGATCACCGCGGGACAAGCATCCGAGCCAAAGCTATTTTGCTTACTTTTTGCATTGTGGTTTATGAGATTTGGAGGGCAAGAAACACATTGCTCTTTGAAGGCACAAGCTTTCCGGCGGAAGAGGTCATTGCAAGAATCAAAACTACAGCTTATAGAGTTCTCTATGATTTTATCCCTTCTTGTAATGGCACCATTTGAGTGACCACTCCTCCCCTCCCTCTATTCTTGTTTACTTTACGTTGAGGCTTGACATACCTCAACGACTGATTGTAGCCACTTACCTTTTGTTATTAGTAATAAAATTTGCATTTACCGGAAAAAAAAGTATCCTTCTAAGACATGGTTTTGACAAATCAAGGCACTAGACCTCACGTGTTACTTTACAACAGCTTGAACTTCAAAGTGCCACATATCATGTATTATATTAAGGACTTAATCATGGACATTCTCACACGATTCCCTTAAAACATTTTAAACCATCCCTTGACTTTCCACTAAAACTTGTTATAACAAACTTCTCAAAAAGCCGTAATAACCACTTCATTTTTAGACAACTAACGCATCATTACCTCTTTCCTTTTTATCAAAACCAAGGCATTATCATGCCACGTAAGGGAATTGAACCCAAAGTACTTTGTACATCTATTCTTTATAAAAGAATCGTTTCATGGAATATTAGGGCGTTGGACCCAAAAGTACTTTCACCATTAAAACCAAGTTACTTAATTTTTTAAACTCAAGTAACTTATACTTTTAAGACCAAGTATCTTATTCTCTTTAAATCAAGTAACATATACTTTTCAAATCGAGTTACTACACATTTTCGAAATTCAAGTCCCAAGTACTTTCGAAAATCAAACCTCATGTACTTACAAAATTAATACTTTTATGAGTCGTGAATAGGTTATTCTCGTTTATAACAATCTTGTTAAATTAGTCATGATCTAGAAAATGTAATACAATTTTGTCTTATCTTTGTTTCTATGCAGATGGAGAATTCTACTCATTTCAATATAATTGATTGTCGATACATTTTCATTAACGCTGCAATGGCTTGTTTGATACCTATTCTCATTAGTGTAGTAATTTACCAAGGTCAACTCGACTCAAATACTTCCTAACGACTCTTACCAACATCCCCCGTAAGACTTGGTAAGAACTTAGGAATATTCTTAGACATGCCTTTAGCATAAAATTAATAACATGAATACTTCATATACAAGGCAAGTATTCTTCAAGAAAACAAGTCAAGTATACTCCACATAACAAGGCAAGTATACTTCAAGGAAACAAGTCAAGTATACTCCAAATAACAAGGCAAGTATACTTCAAGGAAACAAGTCAAGTATACTCCAAATAAAAAGGCAAGTATACTTCAAGGAAAGTCATGTCTATAGAAGGAATAAGTTCACATACCTCGTGATGACTAACCCATACGACAAGTAGCAAAATTCTCCGAAGTACTTCAACCTCATCGGCTATTCCTTAAGCCAAGTAGACTATGCTACACGTAGTACTTCAACCTATAATAACGATAGCACTTCTATCAATATCATAGTTACTTAGTATAAGACGTATACCAAATAATGCCCTCTAATTCTACCGAAATTCGGGCAGCACTTCCTTTGTTTCTACGTACTTTTCCACCTTTTCCAAGGCCCGTATTCATCAACCAAAACTCCACATTTAAGGCACAACCAACTCAGCTAATCAAAGGGGATTACACGCCTAACAGGACGTGTAAAATTCTGCCCCACAGTTATACAAAACAGTCCACAAATCAGCCCATAAAAACAGTCTGTAATCCAACAATAACGAGGGTAAAATGTGAGGCGTTTCAACACTTTTCCACACCCCTATTTCCTTAGGACTTTCATTAGCAACTACTACACTTAAACATGCATATTAGGGCTGATTTTTCCAGCATAACCACACCCCCAAAACAGTCCATAAAATGATACGACAACGTCTAACAGTTTTGGGCAGTTTTTCGGCTAAAACAACTACAATATGATAACTCTTTCCTTAATCCATTTTATTCCAATTCTCCAACACTTCCATATATGACATAACAACTTATCAACAACCATATTACCTTATTTTAACATGCGACAAGTGTGGATAACAACAACCATATAACAAACGAAACCAAGGGCACAAAATTGTCTCAAATCGGCCAACCACATATCTACCTCATACACATCTTATTTTCAATTTCTTCCTTGACATGAATTCATCTATACATTATAACAATAAGTAATATCCAATTACTTTAATTTTTGAAGAACTATTACCTCAGTTTTGTGCCCAAAAATGTCCCGGGCAGAATGCTCAACAATGGCCCGTAGTTTTCGTTTCGCTCCACTTCTTCAAGATCCAATCACATATATGCATCCCCTACAACCTTAGGAGCAACTTCCCTTCACATTCCATCACCAAAAAGTCGTCGGAACCCCTAGGGTTTCACCCTCTATTCTCGGCCAACAACATGTTTTGTGTTCTTGGAATAATATCTTGGTTTAACACTTGGTTAGGGACCTTAATCTAGGAGTAAGAAACTTAATCAACACTTTGTTCTTGGCTAATGAAGCTCTCGATTTTTGTGGAGCTAAGGGAGAGAGATGAGAGCTTTCTTGGATGAAAATGTATAAGGCTAAGTCTTGCAAGCCTCTATGTGTATATAATGTATCTCAAGGGTTGGATGTTTGACAAGTGGAGGGCCTAAGTGTAGCAAGACAAGTGGAGTGGGACCCACCTCCACTTGTCTCCAAAATATCTTCCAAGACCAAGTCTTCCAAGACCAAGTCAAATGGTCAAAGGGGTGTCACGTGTCACCCTCTCATTGGTCAAAAAAATATTTCATCTCCCAAAAATCCATAATTGGCCAAAATATCTCAAAATATTGTGGGCCCCACAAAACCGTAAAATTTCCCGGGAGGGCCCCACATGACCAAAATCCGAAAATAAAAATCCATAATTCCAATATATTCCAAAAGTCTCAAATACCAAATTTGAGAACCGAATTCCAATTAATAAACCTTTTCCTTTACAAATTCCCGAGATTTTTCCTTAAGAAAAGTAATCATTCTTTCCTTCCGAAATTCAAATCTCAATTTCCTTCGTACGTTCTCATCTCATTGCCTTGGAAATACGGGGTGTAACATCCTTCCCCCCTTAGAAACATTCGTCCCGAATGTTCATACTAGGTCCATGCTAAACAAATCTTGGTATAGTCTCCTTAAACTACACTTCAACGAAACCAATTATGCCACATATGGCCACAATATATCACACATACATATACATCTCAAATCTAGAGTGTACATTACCACTATTAACTCTCATTCATGGCCTAAAAGGATTTTCCTTTCGTACTTTCATTAGTCGTAATTATAAACACTTCAATTCTTTTAACACTTGTTCGCTCCTTTTCTTACTTGTCGTACTCTTCTCGTACTTCCAAACTCATTCTAGTATATGTACATAATCTCACATATTGCTTCTGTTTTCAAATCCTTGGAGTTACTATATCCAAACTTGGTCATTATACTTAGATTAAATTTCCGTTAAGGCCCTTCTCGGCCCTCACGACCTGGTTCTGGTGGAACGCGTCCACGAACTCGTACAACGATTAACGAGACTTGGGCCTTGCACCCTCGTGACCCTATCACATAGCGGGACCACCTCAAACTGACCCTACTCAAATTAATGCCACGGGTTGACCCGTAATTGGTCCTTAATCCCCCCCATGGTCGCACTTAATTCTCATTTTGGTCTGAAATAAATCTTTCTACCCGAGAAGGCCTTGTACATCTAAGGTCTCTGCGGTCATCAATTTTCCAAGGTTCACAATTATTCCATGTTCGAAGCTTACATTATCAATCCCCACATACGGGAAATGTAGCTTCTCAATATCTCACAAACATGTTGTCTTACTCACAACAACTCTAATTACTCCATACCATTATTATTCACGCAATCACTTAAGCGTATCACACCCCTTAATCTAACAACATGGTATGCTATCAACTCAATTAAACATGATCTCCTAAGAGTCTATCACCATCCTAGACAGTTCGTTACTTCCTGACTATATCAAATCAGTACATACATAAAGCCTAGGTGTGGATTCAATCAACTGTTTCACACCTTCCAAGAATTTACTAAGGCTTAACCAACTCATGGTAATTCATAATCATTCTAGGCAACACACATAGCCCCAAATAAATACGCTCGTACAGATATACATCATCATAATACCATCTATACGATAATTTTACCAACCTGGATACGCAATCCATATAATCCTTGCTGGGCCACTGTTGCCTTTCTCATAGCTGCAATCACAATAATACGTTAGGGAGAGACCACCCTAACAACACAGCTCTATCGCACGATCTCAGAGTGAGAAGAAGGGAAACCAATCCTAAATGTACTATAGCCTCATGTTTATAGATGTGGTGCACAACACACCGATAAACAAGACTCTACTATACACGGTCTGTAGACATTCCGAGGACTAACTGCTCTGATACCACTCTGTCACGCCCCGAACCCCGGGCCCGCGACTGGTGCCCTACCTGGGCACCCTTCTATTCATACAACACAATAAACCGCGGAAGATAAATAACACTTATTATTTTATTTTATTTTTAAAACAAAGGCAAAGCCGATAAGGCTGCCATAATATAAATTACCCAAAAGGGTCTACACTATTCAATAATGTAAATACAACACTAGCCAGTCCGGCCCACATATGAATACAGACCTCTAAGATTTTGGATAATACTATGACGGGACAAGGCCCCGTCGTACCCCTGAATATACCTAGCCATAATGACAAGCTCCGGAATATTGGAGTCATCTCAAAATGCTGAACCAGGATCCTAAGCTCGCAGATCCACAACTGAGTTGTCACTGTTATACCCCGTATTTCCAGAGTATGTACGTGAAGGCGTACGTATAAAAGTTTAAAGCCTTGAGTAGGCAAAGTGGCTTGGCCGAAAAGTATTTTGTTCACAACACCCGTTTAGAGTCGTTTTTCGACGAAACGTTTCACGACTCGTAGGAAAATTCCGGCTATGTCATTTCTAATTTTTGCGGATTTTTCCGAGAGACGAAACATTTTGGACCAACAAGAGGGCGCCACTTGGCACCCTCTCATTGGTGGCGGGAAAGTGGACGACTTGGGTGGGTTTTGTCAAGTAGTTGGTAGGATATTTTTATGGTAGATGGATAAGGTGCACTTGGCATGATCTTGACCCTACACTTGCTATGCACTTGGCATAATCTTGGCCATTGGTTGGCCTTGGCTTGACCTATAAATACCCCCTAAGTTTGAAGACTTCTTCATCATAAAAATCTCGAAGTCTTGAAAGCTTTCCTCCCCCTCCCTTCCTTATGGTTCTCGTCCTCCCCCTTTGTGAGGCCTTGTGGCCGAGAGCCCTCTCCCCTCTTGGCGAGTACCCCACAGTGGGGTAGGCCGAGGGGTATACACCCCCCTAGCCTAGTTGCTTTCGTATAATACCCCCCCCCTTTGTGGTGTAGAAATACTCTCCAAGTATTGTTATAATGCCCAAATTACCTTAGCCGTATACCTTGTAGTATTCTAAGGTTATACTTATACGAAAAGCCCAGAAATACTATTATACTTCCCTTCAGTCACAAAACCGAAACCCTAAGGAAAATCTCCATAGTTAGTTGGAGTATTAAGTAGAAGTTGGTTAGAACTTCTAAGGGTGGTTTGGAGCGGGTTGGAGCGCACGGAGTTGGAGCTAAACGTTGACCAGGATCGACATTTAAACTCGGATAATTATGGGCTTATCGAGGTAATTATCTTGACCTTCTATTGTAATTGGAAATTACATATTGTAGGAATATATAGTTGAAGTATACTATATATAGAACTGAGCGTAGTTATCGGCAATGTCTTTTGACTTAAGCCTGAATAATACTTACGGCAATGTCTTGCGACTTAAGCCTGAATTTTAAGAAGTGGTGACTGTAATTACATGGGGTGTATTACGATGAGGCTTGTGTAGTATTCGTGAGTAGAATTGTACACGTCAGGTTAGGCGTGCAAACCCCCGGTTGGCTTGGTAGCGGCCTCGATAGAGGAGAGATTTCTGTTGTTGCGGGGAGGAAGAGTCTTTTTACGTAGAATATGGAGCGATGAGATTTAGATGTTAATAAGCGCCTTGTGGCCTTATAGGTTGAAGTACTACGTGTGGTGCGATCACGTGGCTTAAGGAGTAGCCACGGTTTGAAGTACTTGGGCGTTTTGCTATTAGTCGGTACTCGTCGCGAGGTATGTGAACCTCTTCCTATCTTTCTAGCATGATATGTGTATAACTATGTAGTACGGTAGACGTACATGTGTTAAAAGTATTTGATTGATTTAAAACATAAAGGGTTATAACGGCTTTATGGGAAGTTGGTTATAACAGCTTTATGTAGATAAGAAAAAGCTTTGTGATTGTTAAAAGGTAACTGATTTGACTTATAACTGACTTGATGTGTGATAATAAAGAACTTGAAGTCTTTCATTAAGAAACCCTTTTTGAAAGAAGAGTAATACTTGGTTTAGAGAACTTAAGAGTTATACTAGCTTTATGGGAAGTTAGGTATAACGTCTAAATGAGATAAAAAGAATGGCTATTTGATCTTAGAAGTTAAGAGACTTGATCTTATAAGATAAGAGACTTAACTTAATTGAATTGATTTGAATGTTGTAAGATGTGTGAAACCTCATTCGTGAGTAATGAGTACTTGGTTTTTGAAAGGAATAATGTTTTACTGATTTCGGAAATCAGAATGTGTATCGACAAACCACTGCAGCGTTAATAAAGGAAAGTGTATTGAATAATTAAGTATTATTAATGTAACGCCCCGAAAATCGGGCCCGTCACTGGTGCCTTACCCCGGGCACCCTAGTGATACAACATCAGAGAAAACCAGCGGAAATAAAAACTTTACACATGAAATGAGAGATATAGTAAATAAACAGGCCAACCAAAACAGTTGCCTTCAGTATATACATAAAACCTGAACAGTTTAATCCTTTTACAACCCTGCCCACAACAGTACTACAGACCTCTAAGATTTATACAACAACTATGACGGGACAGGGCCCCGCCAAACCCCTGAACGTACAAGAACTTACAGACTCAGGGTAACATACCAAAGATAAGCCTCCGACGGAACGGAGCTTCCCAAAAACGCTGAAATGAGATCCTAAACGCGGGGATCGGCGGTGATGTACCTCTACTGCGGCATGAACGCAGCCCCAAGGAGGTCAAGATAACAGTACCAAGTATGTGAAATCAGAAATCAGTAAATGAAATCATAATAGTCTATATAAAGCGGGAGACATGTATGATGACCAAACTACGATATAACATATAACGATTCATCAAGACGGGGACTCACGCCTCCAAATTATCACTCGTGCGTGGAATTTCTTCCTCACTGCCGGCAGTTTATGATATAACAATACCAAGGATTATACATGAACACCATGTCCCACCTGTGTTATAAAAACCGTACAGGACAAGTATAACTACCAGATCCGACCGTACCAATAATACAATGCAACCAAAACACGGCCGTCACGGGGCAAGTGCGAGAGCCGACTCGGATACCAAGGCGGTCACGCGGTGACCGGGGCAAGTACGAGGTGACCACGAGGACCAAGGTCGTATCACGAAACTTCGTCACTATCGAGCAGGGCAAGTGCGGTGACTACGGATACCAAGGCCGAATCGGTCACGAGGCAGGCAGTACGAGCGACCACCGGATACCGGGCGAGCGAAGAAACCTCAACTACCAACCGCTATCGAGACGCGGTAACACAGAAACACCACACTTGCACCACAAAGGCTATCATCACAAGCATAGGCAAGTTTCACAACAACAAGCATAGGAATGTTTCACCACAACAAGCATAGGCAAGTTTCACATCACTCAAAGTACCTTCATTTTATGCCAAAGTCCGGGTTTCAACCTAAAGTACTACGTCACGTTAAATTCTTTAAAAGAGATCCATTACTTATCAAAGTCACCCGATACGTAGTATTAGAATGACCAACCCACATTCCTTTTCAAAATCAAGTAACAACATTCTTTTCCTAAGTTCGGTTGCCTAGTTTCACTTACTCAAGCTTCTCATTTTCAAATGGTTTCATAGTTCATAAACTTAATCACTTGATTCCTTTTTAGAACAATTGAGTAATATAAGTCTCACGTGAGAGTAGGTTATTCTTGTTTACAACATTCTTATTACTGACCATGATCTAGAAAATGTAATATCATCTTGTCTCATCTTAGTTTCTATGCAGATGGAGGTTTCTGGTTTTAATACGATACATCATTATTCAATACATTTTCCTTTATTAACGCCGGTGGTCCTGTCGATACACATTCGATTTCCAAATCAAGAAACATTATCCCTTTAAATAAAACCAAGTACTCAATACTCACGAATGAGGTTTCACACAAACATCCACATTAAAACAAATAAGTTAAGTCTCTTATCTTATAAGATCAAGTCTCTTAACTTCTAACATCAAGAAACCATTTTCTTTACCTCTCTTAAGACATTATACCTAACTCCCATAAAGCTAGTATAACTCTTTTTAAAACCTTTTAAAACAAAGTGTTACTCTCCTTCCAAAACGATTTATAAATCTTTTGAAATACATCAAGTTCTTTATTATAACAAGCCGATTATAATTCACATCGATTACCTTTTAAAACCACAAAGTATTTTCTTACCTATATAAAGTTATAACCAACTTCCCATAAAGCCGTTATAACACTTTATGTTTTAAGAACAATCAAACACGCTTAACACGTATGCGTCTCACCGCACTACATAGTTCACACATATCATGCTAGAAGAGATAGGAAGAGGTTCACATACCTCGCGACGATTTAACGACAATAAGCAAAATGCTCCAAGTACTACAACCTTGCTAGCCCTTTCCACTCCTCGAGTAGAATACGCTACTCTTAGTACTTTCACCTATAAAGGCCACAAACGTCTATTAAATCTTAAACACACGTTCCCATCTTTCTACAGAAAATTCTAAGACTCTCCCCGCAACACAGAAATCTCCTCCTCTATCGAGGTCGGCTACCAAGCCAACCAGGGGGGGGGGTTAACACGTCTAACCGGACGCGTACAAGTCTACTACACAGTAATGCTACATAAGGCTACTGTAATACAACCCTAGGTAATTACTGATTCGATTCTTCTCTTTATTATCCTTCTATGTGATTCGCTCAATTCTTCATTCTTCAGGCTTAAGTCAAAAGACATTGTCATAATACTAAGTTCAGTTCTATATATAGTATACAACACTATATATTCAACACTTATGTAATTTCCAATTACAATAGGGGGACAAGATATTTACCTCGATAAGCCCAAAAATTATCCGAGTTTAAAGTCGCTCCTGAGCAAGGTTTAGCTCCTCCTCCGAGTGCTCCAATCCGCTCCAAACAACCCTTAGAAGTTCTACGCAACTTCTACTCCATACTTCAACAACGGGTGAAGATTTTCCTTAGGGTTTCGTGTAGAGGCTAAGGAAAGTATAATCGTATTTTAGGGTTTTTCGTACAAAGGGTACTTTGGAAAGTACTACAAGGTATATGGGCTAAACTATTTTGGACATTATAACAATACTTAGGAGAGTATTTCTATACCACAACAAAGGGTATTATATAAAACAACTAGGCTAGGGGGTACCACGGCAAGGCACCACAAAAGGGGGAAGCTCTCGGCAGGGGAAAGGGGTGTGGTGGGCGAATTTCACAAGGAGGAGGAAGAGAACTTCAAGACTTAGGCAATTTGTGGATGAAGAAAGTCTTCACAAAGGGAGCTATTTATAGCAAAACCAAAGGCCAACCAAGGGCCAAGATCCTTCCAAGTGTATAGCAAGTGTAAGGGCAAGATTAAACCAAGTGCACCCTAAACCCTACTCCACAAAACACTCCACAAAACAAGCCACAAAACAAGGCACAAATCAAGGAGCCAATTGGCCAAGAGAACGTGACCCATTTCGTCCAAGCCATGCCATGGTTGCCGTCCAAGCCTTCCAATTAGAGGGTGACAAGTGTCGCCCTCTCGTTGGTCCAAAATGTTTCGTCTCTCGGAAAAATCCGCAAAAAATATAAATGACATAGCCGGATTTTTCCCTACTAAATCTTTGGAAACTTTTAGTCTAAAAACGACTCCTTTCGGCACTTGTGTACAAATTTCGAAACTATGCCTACTTAAGGCTCAAATTGTACACGTACGCCCTCACGTACATACTCTGGAAATACGGGGTATAACAATTAAAACCAGTAGAAACCTCCATCTGCATAGAAGCTAAGATGAGACAAAATGATATTACATTTTCTAGATCATGGCTGCTTAATAAGGTTGATTATGAATAAGAATAACCTACTACTTTATGGCATATGTTACTAAATTGTTTTAAAAGAGATTAAGACATTGAACTATGAAACTTTCCTAAAAAGAGACTTGTGTAAATGAAATTAGGCAAATTGGAACTTTAGGGAAAAGAAAGGCATAGTGTTGCCTTAATTTGGTTTACTTAAAAGATGTAAGTCACTCTATTTTATACTACGGGTATCGGGTGACTTTTATAAAAAGAATGAATCTCTTAAAAGGAATTTAACGTACGTAGTACTTTAGGGTTAAAACCCGGACCTTGGCATAAAATGAAAGTACTTTGAGTTGTTGTGAAACACTGCTATCTTGTTGTTGTGAAACCTGCCTATGCTTGTTGTTGTGAAACCTGCCTATGCTTGTCGTTGTGAACTTGCCTATGCTTGTCGTGATAGCCATTGTTGTGCAAGAATTGTGTTTCTATACTACCGTGCCTCTCGATGGAGGGTTGGTTGACTTGTTGAGAACTTACTTGGACGTGCCGGCAGTGACGGAGAAATTCCACGGGTACGTTCCTGTTGATTGTGTTACTTTTGCTAATCGCTTTGGACATACTGACACGATGCGTAGCGCACGGGTATGCTTCCATTTTGATCTCGCTTATTGTTTCCCTTTGGGCATACCGACACGATCGTAGCGCACGGGTATGTTTCCATTTGGAATCTTTGCTTTATTGTTTCCCTTTGGGCATCTTTGACACGATCGTGGCGCGCGGGTATGTATCCATTTGGAATCTTTGCTTTATTGTTTCCCTTTGGGCATCGACACGATCGTAGCGCTGCGGGTATGTTTCCATTTGGAATCTGTCTTATTGTTTCCCTTTGGACATCGACACGATCGTAGAGCGCAGGTATGCTCCCATTTGGATTGTTGTCGTGTTGATATCATATCATAGATCGGCGGTGAGGAAGAATTCACGCACGAGTGATGATTTGGAGCGTGAGTCCCCGACTTAATATATTTGTTTATATGTTGTATCGTAGTTTGGTTATCATACATGTCTCGCTTTATATAGATCGCTATGATTTCATTTCTGATATTTCTGATTCACATACTTGGTACTGTTATCTTGACCTCCTTGGGGCTGCGTTCATCAGCGGTAGAGGTACATCGATAGTTGGTACTCGCTCTTAGGATGACATTTGAGCGTGTTGTTAAGATCCGTTCCTTCGGAGGCTTATCTTTGGTATGTTTCACTGAGTTGTAGTCTATTGTACATTCAGGGGTATGGCGGCCGCCTCCGTCATTGTTGTTGTAAAAATCTTAAGTGCAGCCTTTGTTGTGGGAAGGGTTTTGTAAAAGGATAACTGTTCGGGTTTTTATGTATATATATCGAAGGCAATCGCTTTGGTTGGCTGTTTATCTATCATGTCTCTCATTTCATGTTTAAGGTTTTTTTATTTCGTGATTTTCTCGATGTTGTATCACTAGGGTGCGGGGTAAGGCACGATCACGGCCAGGTTGGGTCGTGATCCACGACCCGACCGGGCGATCGGTGCCCTACCTGGCACCTGTTCGTATACCTCGAGAGAATAGCGGAACATACATGAAACTTATAAAATAAAGTAACGAGAAATTAAACCACAGGTTAGCCGATAAGGCTACCTTCCTGGACACATATACATATACATAACAACAGCAGCCACATCCATTTCCTTTTACAAACCGACCCACAATATGTAACTACCGACCTCTAAGAATTACAATCACAAGTGACAGGGCCCCGCCATACCCCTGAATGTACAAGAACCTACAACTCAGGGAACACGTACCAAAAGATAAGCCTCCGGTGTGAAAGGAGCTTCTTTCCAAAAATTGAACAGAGATCCTAAGAGCAAGGATCACCAACTCGTACCTATCACTGCGGCATGAACGCAGCCCGAAGGCGGGTCAAGATAACAAAAATTTGTATGGAACATGTAAATAAAATGCAATAACCAAATCATATATGTATAAAAGAATGTCCTTTATACTCCTGAAATCAATCATATATTAACCGTTCCTTTCCTCCTTTCAACAAGATTTAACAACATATTCTTACATACATACTTAAGAGTTTAATCCAGTCTTTTTCACATAACTTACATATCTTACATAACATAATCCGGCCCATTTGCGGGACACGGTGTACTGATGAATCATGTGACATAACCCGCTGTGGGGCTCGGTGTCTTGTGGAATCATGTAGCATAATCCGGCCCGCCTGTGGGGCTCGGTGTAAGATGACGTAACCCGGCCTATGTGTAGGCTCGGGGTAATATGGCGTAATCCGGCCTATGGGTAGGCTCGGTGTATCTCATAATGTAATCCGGCCTATTTGTAGGCTCGGTGTACCTCATAACGTAATCTGGCCTATTTGTAGGCTCGGTGTATTTCATAACGTAATCCGGCCTATTTGTAGGCTCGGTGTGATTTTCCTTACGTAACATTTTAAACCGTCTTATTACTTCTTCTTAAGTCGTCATAACCACTTCCCATAAAGCTGTTATAACAACCTTTCATTTTAGAGGACTTAAGACACTTTTATTCTTACAACATTTAGGAAAACGGGATCCAAAGATACTACGTACATACATACTTAAAAAGAATCGTATCGCTTAAAACTTCATAATCCTTAAAAGACAATCAGAGTTCTTAGTCTTCAAACTTCATAACATACTTCCTTTAAAGCCCAATTACTTATACAAAAACATATAAAGTTCCATACCTTCCAAAACCAAGTAATTTATTCCTTAAAATCATATAACTTCCACTTTTAAAATCAATCCCCTTTTCACATATAAATTCAAGTCATTTTCGAACATAAAATCCACTTACTTACTTTAAACAAATCAAGACACATAGCCTTTAAATCAAATCTCATAACTTCCTAACCGTTCTTACCAACGTCTCCCATAAGACCTAGTAAGGACTTAGGACAATTTAAACATACTCTTAACTTAGATTCAACAATGTAAATACTTCTTAACTTCTAAGAGTAGAAGGAATCTTGAAATACTATCACATGGAGATTTCATACTTGGGATCATGCCAAAGAAAGAAGAGGTTCACATACCTCGACGATTGTCGACAAGTAGTAAAATGCTCCAAAGTACTTCAACCTTGAGCTATTCCATTCTTCAAGTAGGATACGCTATACTTAGTTCTTGAACCTATCATGGTCACAATCGTCCATTAACCTCTTACTTCAAACATAGAATATTCTAAGTGCTAAGTCGCCAAATTCTCTGAGAAAATCGGACAAAGACCTCCTTTGTTTTTACTTACTTTGCCACCTTTTTCAAGGCCGAAATACAATAACCAAACAGCCCCAATTGGCTCACAACAATATAGAAGGTAGTCCAATACAAATGAATAACTAAACAACCCCAATTGGCTCACAATTTAGAAAGTAGTCCAAATTCGACCACCTAGAGTTCAACCATACCAATTCTTATCAAATTTCCATTTCAATCCAAATTGTTAACATAACATGATATCAAGTCGCATTTGATTAAAACTACCACAATCTTCAAATCCATAACATGCGACGATTCTAATAACGACTAAATTGAAATCCAACTTAACATGGCTTACATTACATTCCGGATTTCCAAGGCTACAATCAATCCACAATCCTTATAAACTTCTACAAATCAACTTCATGCTAGCAACACGTAAAGCTAACAACAACAATATAAATATATAATCTTGTAACATATTAAAGGACAAGATTATACCTCAATGAATCTTAATCCAATTCCAATCCGAAGTCGCTCCTTAGTAGTTTAGAACCTCTCCAAGACACTTCAATCCGCTCGTTGAGACCCTTAGAACAACACCAACAACTTTCCTTCCAACTTCCAATCCAAAACCTAGAAAGCCACTAGGTTTTCACTTTGCGACTAACGTAAACTATCTTTTCCAAGATTTTTCTATTGAGATACACTCACTATACCCTTAGGAACCTTGGTTTAAAGTGGGAGATTATTGACAACAAACAATTTTTTTCCACTTTTTCCTCCTTGAACCCGAGAGCTCCCTATGGGTGTTCTTCAAATTTTTGTGAATTTTGGCTAAGTGTTAGTCAAGTCTTGCACTACTAGTATAATATAGTGTATTGGAGGGTCATGCTACAAACAAATGGGTGGTTTGGATGAAAACTTATAAAATATCAAGACTTTGGACCCTTTGACTTAGTCAACTTTCTCAAGCTTGACTACTAGCAAGACTTGTCTTCCTAACAAGGGTCAAATGACCATTGTGTCCATGCTTCAATTCGTCCAAGACAACATAAGGGGGGGTGACACGTGTCGCCCTCCCATTAAATCACAATATTACGTTTTTCCGACAATTCCATAATTCCGATAATTTTTTTACAAGTCTCAAATCTTAACATTTGTGAGCTCTTACGTACTACCTTAAAACATGTCTTGTACATACGGGGTGTAACATGAGTACCTAGACCTGCGGACATGAACGCAGCCCCCCGAAGGGGTTCAGTACAACAAGTACTAAGTATGGAACGAAAATAAAGTACATCAATTACGTCCATAACTATACAAGGAATGACATGGGCAAGTATGGAAATCAAATACCAGATCCTACCGTATCATATAAAAATCAGAGCCAATTGTACCTTGTATCACTGTACTATGGTAACACCGCACCACTTTCAAATATGAAAGTCATGTCAAAATCCGGGACACCTGCCCTCATCATATAATATCACAGAAGCATGCTCGTAGAATACAACATCACTATCAGCATGTAACAAGTATAACATACAACTACCCGTACACTGTGCCTTTTTAACAATGAGAGTAAACTTTACATGCTTTAAAATAGGAAGCTTATGATCAATCTAGGGACACCCGCCCGTAGTATCATTATGCAAACCTACTCCTGGGATTGTTTCACCCGCAAGGGTCTTGTGGACCCGCATAGAACAATTTGCCCCGCATAGGACTATTTCACCCGCACAGGACTATTTCACCCGCTTAGGCCCTACGGGCCCGCAATGAGCATATACGCCATGCTCGCATCATGGGTAGCAAATCCATGAAGATGTATAATATCTTTGGGGTTTACCCCGCAATTATACTCAGAACGTGTATAACGTCTTGGGGTTTTACCCCGCATTTATACTCAGGAGGTGTATAACGTCTTGGGGGTTTACCCCGCATTTATACTCAGGATGTGTATAACGTCTTGGGGGTTTACCCCGCATTTATACTCATAACACTAGCACCAATGGCTATCATGAACAACATATGCAAGTTAAGATAATCTTTGGCTCTCAACATCATAAAATGAATAAACCATCATTTTAACAAACCAAGACAATTTACATGCCTTATTTTTCAACAATTCAAGACAATACCATGTCTTTCCTTTTTAACAAATCAAGACAATACCATTTAGGCAAGCCGAAGTACTATCAAGGCACAAAATAGAATAACTATCATTTAAGCAAGCCAAAGTACTATCAAGTCACTAACACACCTTGCATTACTAAGGATTAAAGTCCATTACGACAATGTACGTGAGCCGTACATTCACTTTATGAACTAAATTTCCATTTTTGGAAAGCCTAAGTACTACATGTATCGCTAGGAAGTAGGATCCAATACATGTATCATTTTGAAACCATCATTTAGAAAATCGAGACACTTATCGTACCAAGTATCCTTCTAAGACATGGTTTTGGTAAATCAAGGCACTAGACCTCACGTGTTACTTTAAAACATCTTGAACTTCAAAGTGCCACATATCATGTATTATATTAAGGACTTAATCATGGACATTCTCACACGATTCCCTTAAAACATTTTAAACCATCCCTTGACATTCCACTAAAACTTGTTATAACAAACTTTCCATAAAGCCGTTATAACCACTTCATTTTTAGACAACTAACACATCATTACCTCTTTCCTTTTTATCAAAACCAAGGCATTATCATGCCACGTAAGGGAATTGAACCCAAAGTACTTTGTACATCTATTCTTTATAAAAGAATCGTTTCATGGAATATTAGGGCGTTGGACCCAAAAGTACTTTCACCATTAAAACCAAGTTACTTACTTTTTTAAACTCAAGTAACTTATACTTTTAAGACCAAGTAGTTTATTCTCTTTAAATCAAGTAACATATACTTTTCAAATCGAGTTACTACACATTTTCGAAATTCAAGTCCCAGGTACTTTCGAAAATCAAGCCTCATGTACTTACAAAATTAATACTTTTATGAGTCGTGAATAGGTTATTCTCGTTTATAACGATCTTGTTAAATCAGCCATGATCTAGAAAATGTAATACAATTTTGACTTGGTAAGAACTTAGGAATATTCTTAGACATGCCTTTAGCATAAAATTAATAACATGAATACTTCCTATACAAGGCAAGTATTCTTCAAGAAAACAAGTCAAGTATACTCCACAAAACAAGGCAAGTATACTTCAAGAAAACAAGTCAAGTATACTCCAAATAACAAGGAAAGTATACTTCATGGAAACAAGTCAAGTATACTCCAAATAACAAGGCAAGTATACTTCAAGGAAAGTCATGTCTATAGAAGGAAGAAGTTCACATACCTCGTGACGACTAACCCATACGACAAGTAGCAAAATACTCCGAAGTACTTCAACCTCATCGGCTATTCCTTAAGCCAAGTAGACTATGCTACACGTAGTACTTCAACCTATAATGACGATAGAACTTCTATCAATATCATAGTTACTTAGTATAAGACATATACCAAATAATGCCCTCTAATTCTACCGAAATTCGGACAGCACTTCCTTTGTTTCTACGTACTTTTCCACATTTTCCAAGGCCCGTATTCATCAACCAAAACGCCACATTTAAGGCACAACCAACTCAGCTAATCAAAGGGGATTACACGCCTAACAGGACGTGTAAAATTCTGCCCCACAGTTATACAAAACAGTCCACAAATCAGCCCATAAAACGATGCGTAATTGTCACGCCCGAACCGGGCGTGGTGGTGCCCTACCTGGGCACCCTTCTACCTAACTGACACAAGTAAACCGCGGAATTAAATAACACCTCATTTTTTTTAAAAAACCAACGAACATGCAAGGGCAAAGCCGACAAGGTTGTCATATAATATAAATAACAAAAAGGCACTACATTGTACACGAGTCCAATCCCACATATGAATACAGACCTCTAAGAGTTTTACTGAACTATGACGGGACAAGGCCCCGCCGTGCCCATAACTATACAAAAGCCTGTAATGAAGGATCTATACCAAAATGATAAACTCCTGAACAGATGGAGCTATCCAAAAACTCTGAGCAAGGGTCCTACACTTGCAAATCACCAAACTGCGTACCTAAACCTGCGGCCTGAACGCATCCCCCCGAAGGAGGTCAGTACGAAGAATGTACCAATTATGTGAAACAATAAGTACTGTAAAAGAAATCACACAGTCCACATATAACAGGAAGCAAGTATGATAACTTAAAACAACAGCACACTGAACCTTGCAATCATGAGAGTAATGCAATCATTTTTACCTTTTAAGTTATGCTTTTAACAATGAGATTAACAGTTCCACTTTAAGTCATAAACACACTGCACCCTTTCATTAATAAAATCACTACCGTTTCAAAATATGAAGATCGTGCCAGTGACAGGGTCAACAACCCTATGTATTATAATGCAACATATCATAGGACTATTTCACCCGCAAGGGACTATTTCACCCGCATAGGTCATGTGGACCCGCAATGAGTCATCGGTACACGATACTCGCATCATGGATAGCTAATCCATGGCTTATATATCCTGGGAATTTAACTCGCCCGAGTCTATCCGACCCGTCGTGAGTGTGTACCACTCACCACCATGGGGAGCTCCTCCATGATATCTCTTGAACCCAGTTGTCGACCCTTTATGGAGGGATGCAGAGATGTGAAAATACGACACTTGCACGAATGTCTATATGAGCAACCCATATGCAAGCAAACCATTCTTGACCTTTATTTCTAAAATGAATAAACCATCATTTTAGCAAACCAAGACAACACCATGCCTTTCCTTTTTTTTTCACAAACCAAGACAATATCATGCCTTTCCTTTTGACATTAACCAAGACAATACCATGCCTTTCCTTTTTACATAAACCAAGACAATACTGTTATACCCCGTATTTCCAGAGTATGTACGTGAGGGCGTACGTACAAAAGTTTGAGCCTTAAGTAGGCATTAGGGACAAAATTTGTGCACAACTAGCGAAAAGAATCGTTTTCCGACGCAACGTTTTCCGAACTTTGCGAAGGGAAAATTGCGGCTATGTCATTTATAATTTTTGCGGATTTTTCCGAGAGATGAAATATTTTGGACCAACGAGAGGGTGACAAGTGTCACCCTCAAGTGGACGATATTGTGGACGTTTCTTGCACAATTTTTAGTCAAGGAGTTGGTATGATATTTTGGTGGTAGATGGATAAGTTACACTTGCCCAAATCTTGACCCTACACTTGCCCACCACTTGTCTTAATCTTGGCCATTGATTGACCTATAAATAC
This sequence comes from Przewalskia tangutica, assembly GCA_029844215.1. Lineage (NCBI taxonomy): Eukaryota > Viridiplantae > Streptophyta > Magnoliopsida > Solanales > Solanaceae > Przewalskia > Przewalskia tangutica. The sequence goes on along the minus strand of CM056726.1, from coordinate 86,178,096 downwards.
CCCTCAAATGCAAGATTTATTTCATCCACACTTGAGCAATTTCCAAGTCTTGAAATCCCTCTCCCTCCCTCTTAAAGTTTTCGTCCAAAGCCACCCCTCCCCCTTGAAAAGGCCCTTGGCCGAGAGTATACCACCCCTTGCCTAGTTGTTTTCGTAAAATACACCCCCCCCCCCCTTGGTAGAAAAATAATCTCCAAGTATTGTTATTATTCCAAAATACCTTGGCCCATATACCTTATAGTATTCCAAGGTTACACCTATACTAAAAGCCCAGAAATACTATTATACTTCCCTTCAGTCACAAAACGAAACCCTAAGGAAAATCTTCATAGCGGGTTGAAGTATTAAGAAGAAGTTGCGTAGAACTTCTAAGGGTTGTTTGGAGCGGGTTGGAGCGTTCAGAATAGGAGCTAAACGTTGCTCAGGATCGACATTAAAACTTGGATAATTTTGGGCTTATCGAGGTAAATACTCTTGTCCTTCTATTGTAATTGGGAATTACATACTGTAGTAGTATAGAATGAGTATAAAATACATAGAAGGATATTACAGAAGAGAATTGAACTGTAATAGAAGGATATTACGAGAAAGAATTTAACCGAAATCACATGAGAAGAATATTAAAGAAGAAAGTGAATTGTACTTACATGGATTTGTATTCTGATGAACTTGTGTAGTTTGGCGGGTAGGGAAGTGCTGCCCAATTTTCCGTAGAATAAGGAATCTGTATCTAGAATTATTCTGCAGAGTAGTCTGGACGTTGATAGACTTGTATGACCGTTATAGGTTGAAGTACTGCAAGTAGCGTATTCTACTCGAAGGGTGGAAAGGGCTAGCCGGATTACAGTACTTTGGAGCTATTTGCTAATAGTCGATAATTGTCGCGAGGTATGTGATTCTTCCTATCCTCTTGAGCATGATATTTTAAAAGAATATATATATAGTACGGTAGACGTACGTGTGTTAACTGAACGTGGTTTTACTTCGATGTCTTTTGACTTGAGTTTTAAATAATAAGAGTCTTGAAGTATTTCAAAAAGAATTAAGAATCGTTTTGAAAGAAGAGTAATACTTGGTTTTAAAAGTTTAAGAGTTATACTAGCTTTATGGGAAGTTAGGTATAACGACTTAAGAGTAATAAAAAGAATGGGTTATTGATTTTGGAAGTTAAGAGACTTGATCTCAAAAGATAAGAGGCTTGACTTAATTGAATTGATATGAATTTTGTTAAAACGTGTGAAACCTCATTCGTGAGTAATGAGTACTTGGTTTTTAAAAGAATAATGTTTTACTGATTCGGAAATGAGAATAAGTATCGAACGAACCACTGCAGCGTTAATAAAGGAAAATGTATTGACAAATAAGTAATTATATTAAAACCAGTAGAAACCTCCATCTGCATAGAAGCTAAGATAAGACAAAATTGTATTACATTTCCAAGATCATGGCTGCTCTAATAAGATTGTTATAAACCATAATAACCTACTCACACATGAGGCATATATTACTCAACTGTTTTTAAAAAGAGAATTATGTTATTAAATGATTAAGACTATGAACTATGAAACCTTTCGAAAATAAGAAACGTGAATATTTGAAATTAGGCAAACTTGAACTTTAGGAAAAGAATGTTGTTACTTGACTTTAAGAAGGAAATTGTGTTGGTTTAAAAAGGAGGGCATAATATTGCCTTAGTTGTTTTAAAAGGAAAACATGGTATTATCTTAATTTATCTTAAAAGAGCGTTTAGATGTTAGGGCCACACGACACCGCGTTCATGGGATGAACCGGGAATGTATTTCACCTGATTCGATATCGAGTCCCATGAGATGGGCCGAGACATGTGCGATTTCTATCGAGTCCCATGAGATGGGCCGAGACATGTGCGATTTCTATCGAGTCCCATGAGATGGGCCGAGACATGTGCGATTTCTATCGAGTCCCATGAGATGGGCCGAGACATGTGCGATTTCTATCGAGTCCCATGAGATGGGCCGAGACATGTATTCCACACGATTCCACCTCGAGTCCATGAGATGGGCCGAGACATGTTACACGTATCACCTAACTTATACCTAGACTGCCGGCAGTGAGGAAGGAGTTCCACGGGCATGAGGGATGACTTTAAGGGCGTGAGTCCCTGACTTGACATGACTGTTTTTATGTTGCGAACTGTAGTTTTGTTATCATACATGTCTCCTGTTTTATTTTAGACTGTTATGATTTCATTTACAGTATTTTTCAGTTTCACATACTTGGTACCTGTTGTACTGACCTCCTTCGGGGGGCTGCGTTCATGCCGCAGGTAGAGGTACACCGATTGTTGATCCTCGCTCATAGGATCACAGTTCAGCGTATTGGGAAGCTCCGTTTCTCCGGAGGCTTATCTTTTGGTATGTTTCCCTGAGTTGTAGGTTCTTGTACATTCAGGGGTATGGCGGCCACTGTCCGTCATAGGTGTTGTTACATTCTTAGAGTGCATGTAATCTTTGTTGTGGCGAGTTTGTAAATGGGGATGTAGCTGTTCAAAGTTTTATTATATATACATGCGAAAGCGATATTTTCATGGATAAACTGTTCTCATTTTATAATTGTTTCATGTCTTATTTTATATTCCGATCACTCGATGTATGACTACTTGGGTGCGGGTAGGCACGATCCTGCCCGGGTTCGGTCGTGACAAAAGTGGTATCGAGCGATTAATCCTCGGAAAGTGTCTGAGCAGGTGTCTAGTAGAGTCTTGATTATCGGTGTGTTGTGCACCACATCTATAATCGTGAGGCTGCAGGACATTTAGGATTAGTTTCCATTCTTCTCATTACGAGATCGTGCCTTAGAGTCGTGTTATAAGTTGGACCCCTCGACGTATTTCATTTTTACGATTATGCCTCGCGGAAGCAACCCGCCCAGATGGGCAAGGCGGCGAGAGCTGCTAGTAGGATCTGAGAGAATGGAGCACGAGCCCGGTCATTACACGAGATAGTGCTTGAGACGAAGTTTTGCGACGCCCAGCGAGAATTTAGGGCGCAGCAGTGGGCTGCTGAGACCACTGCACTGAGCCTCGGTCCCACGGCTGGGCAGAGGAGTTGGGGTACAAAGAGATGGCCCGATTCGGCGAATCGTGGCGAACTTGAGGATAGGGTGGACGCGGCGATTCGATTCGATAGTACCCATGGTTCACCCTAGATCGGATAGTTTGAGGCTACGGGACTTTCTGAGTTGTAGCCCGCCAGAGTTCTACGGTCGAGGCACGAGGATGATCCGCGAGTTCATTCGGCGATTCTGACGGATCATGAGTGATCAAGGCTTCGAGATCGAGTCGGTGGTCTTAGGTTCGCATCGGTGCGTGATCCGCAATGACCGGTTTTGATTCGTGGGAGCTGTCCCGGGGAGAGTATGCACTTCCAGCCGTATGGAGCGAGTTCTCAGGGGCATTTCTTGCACATTTCTTGCCTCCACAGATGAGAAGGGCTCGGGCCGACAGATTTTTGACGTTGAGGCAGACCGGGCGTACGGTTCGGGAGTACAATGTGGAGTTTGACTCATTAGCTCGGTACGTCCCCGCATTGGTAGCCGACATGGAGGACAGAGTGCACCGTTACGTCACCGGGCTCGATGACTACTTGGCAGAGGCTTGTTCGGGTGTAGATCTTCAGTCGGGCATGGACATTGCCCTCATACAGGCTTATGCACTTGGATGTGAGGAGCAGAGAGGTCGACGGAATGACCGAGATCAGCAGAAGGGCGTGCGGCAGGGTCCTTTGGTAACTTTCGAGGCGGACCGCCTCAGCAGGCTAGTTATGTACCTCCGCCAGTACAGAGTGGTCCTCCACAGTCTTCAGGACGTTCGGGGTATTCGGGAGCTGGTCAGAGCTCCAGGGCTTCTGGCTCACAGGTATACATGGGTTCCAGCCAGTCGGGTTCATGCTTTCCTCAGTGTGCACGATGCGGCAAACGTCATCCCGGGGAGTGTCGTCTTCTTACTGGTGCTTGTTTCACCTGCGGCCGTCAGGGCCATGTGACGAGGGACTGTCCTAAAAGAAGGGATACAGGTAGAATGACACAGCCTACCGGGTCAGTGGCAGGATCATCGCCTTCTACAGCTATGCGCCCTGCAGGGCAGGCCTATGATTAGAGTGGAGCAGATGGTACAGGTATATTCTTACCCCTCTAGAGACTAGTATGCGTAGATGATATGATGAAGTGCTAAGTATTATGTTCAGATAGCATTATGTTAAAAATTGTGTTTAGAAAACATGTTTAAGGGTAAGTTTGGGGACAGGGAAAGTGTGAGCCTTAGAGTTTTATACGTAGAAACCTTAGATGCGAGGCCATCTTGAGTAAAAGAATTATGTTTGTGTTGACCTTTATCAGAGTGCATAGTATACGTGGGATATAGTTGTGTGATAAGTCCCTGAGTGGTATGAAATGAAAGAGGGTAGTTGAGCTAAGAAGACCACTAGGTTTTCCTGACTTGATTAGTGAGATTGTTCCGGATCGGGGGAACAAGTGTTTAGCGCGACGGAGGGTCGGGTTGAGGACGTATTGCGGGTCAACTCGTAGGCCGGATTTAGGTGGGGTCAGTTCTGGGTGGTCCCGCCAGGTGGTAGGGTCACGAGGGTGCTAGGCCCAGGTTTAGGTAACCATCGTATGAGTTCGTGGATATGTTCGACCAAGAATCGGATCGTAAAGGCCGGGAATGGCCTTAAAGGAGATTGAGGCTGGTAGGATGACCAAGTTTGGAGGTAGTGACTCCGGAGATTTTGGAAACAGAAGCGATGACTGAGGTATGGTACGTATACTAGAAAGAGTTCAAGTGTTCGAGAAGAGTACGACGAGTGAGGAAAGAAGAGAACGTGTGTTAGCAGAATAAAAGAGATCATTTTGTTGTGGAGTGAAGATGCGAATGGAGTATCCTTTAGACCAGGGTGGAAGCTTTTGTGATGTAGAAATGATTTCTCGTGGAAATGGGTTTAGTATTTTCGCGTATGTTATTTTTATGGCCAGGTGTGGCGTTGGCAACTTGTTAGAGGAACTTTATCGTTATCCGTCTTGAGAAGGAACATTCGGGACGAATGTTTCTAAGGAGGGGAGAATGTTATACCCCGTATTTCCAGAGTATGTACGTGAGGGCGTACGTACAAAAGTTTGAGCCTTAAGTAGGCATTAGGGACGAAATTTGTGCACAACTAGCGAAAAGAATCGTTTTCCGACGAAACGTTTTCCGAACTTTGCGAAGGGAAAATTACGGCTATGTCATTTATAATTTTTGCGGATTTTTCCGAGAGATGAAATATTTTGGACCAACGAGAGGGTGACAAGTGTCACTGTTATACCCCGTATTTCCAGAGTATGTACGTAAGGGAATACGTACAAAAAGTTTGGCTTTAAAGTTAGCCTTGGACGTTTTTTTTGTACACAACTCACTTAAAGAATCGTTTTCCGACGAAACGTTTCCACAGCTTTCGTAGGGAAAATTCCAGCTATGCCATTTCTAATTTTTGCGGATTTTTCCGAGAGACGAAACATTTTGGACCAACGGGAGGGCAACACTTGGCACCCTCCCATTGGTGGACTTGAAGCGTCCATGGACGAAATTGGAGAGCCAAGGCACGTTTTTTGTGCCTTGTGCACAAGTCAAGGGTTGGTAGGATATTTGTGTTTAGTTAATCCTCACCCTACACTTGCCTTGCACTTGTCTTCATCTTGGCCATTGGTTGGCCAAGGCTTGAGCTATAAATACCCCCTTAGAGATGAAGAGTTATTCATCCACAAAGTTATCTTCCAAGTCTAAAAATCCTCTCCTCTCCCAGCTTTTCGTCCAACACCTCTTCCCTCCCTTGTGTAGTGTGGCGAGAGCCTACCCCTAGCCTAGCCGAAATCTACCCCCTCCCTTGGGAGAAACGTGACCTTCTTGTCTCGTTATAAGGCCCAAAATACCAGAGCCCAAAGAACTTCGTACTGATTAGAATTTGTGAGGAACTTCTAAGGTTCTTGTAGCATACAACTTAGGAGCAAAACCTTGCTCGGTAGCGACTTTTCTAGGATATTATTGGGCTTACCGAGGTAACTAATCCTAACCCTCTTTTGAATTAGAGAATACTTCTTGTTGTAGTATTAGAATAAGTATTAGATACTTAGAAGAATATCACAGAATAGAATTGAACTGTTATCACGGTAGAAGGGTTTAAAGAAGAATAATTGAATCAGTACTCACATAGATTTGTTTTCATGATGAACTTACATAGCTCACCGGGTAGGGTTGTGCTGCCCGACTTTCGTAGAATTATGAACCCTGTTTAGAATGACCCTCGAGTAGTCTTTGATAGATATCTGTGACTATTATAGGTGACTCTCTGTGACATATTGACTTGGCGGTGGTTTTATTTGAGAAGGTATGTGATTCTTCCTAAAGCATGATATTTTACAATATATAGTACGGTGAGCGTCAGGTGTTAAGCGAATAATAACTACGGCAATGTCTTTGACTTAAGCCTGAATAATACTTATGGCAATGCCTCACGGCTTAATCCTGAATAACAAAGAAATGAAAACATAAAAAAAGAATACTGAATCAATTTTAACAGAAGATAAATATATGGTTATTAAAACAAAAGCTTAAGAGTTATACGACTTTATGGGAAGTTAGGTATAACAACTTAAGAAGATAAAAAGGAACTGTTTACTTGTTTGTTTATAAAAGCCTTGTATTGATTTCTGTTAAGTGTAGTAAGATTGTTTGATAAGTAGACATGTTATGATGCTACCTGTGTTAGTGTCTTGTAATGCTGTGTAAGGGGGTCGTTCTTGCTGTGCTTACGTTGCTAACAGGTAAGTCAATTGTCTCGTTATTGTATCACCTACCCTCTTTGTTATACGAGGCTTGCCGATGCGGGTCTATACGGCTACGCGGTCTGTGAGACTATGCGAGCAGCGGTATGCTCCAGATTGATCATTCCGGCGTTGCTTTGACGCGGGGACTCCCTATGCGGTCTGTTGAGACTATGCGGTCTTTTTGAGGCTATGCGGGCTGCGGGAGCCTAGGCGGATGCCGGGGGTTGGCTGCCCCCGATGCGAGAAATATCTCATGCGGGTCTGTGTGGGACCTATGCGGGCTGCGGAAGTCCAGGACTAGGCACGCAGAATGATACTATGGGCGATTGGCCTTGCTTCGATCATTCGCGGCCTAGAATAGACACATTCTGCTTTTCCTATTCTTTGTTGTTGTTTGTGATGTGCACTATGTGCAATTGAACCGATTGTATTTGTGAAAAGGTTTTAAATACTTTGATTTCATTTTAAAGTACTTTATAGTTTCACATACTTGGTACCTGTTGTACTGACCTCCTTCGGGGGGCTGCGTTCATGCCGCAGGTAAGGGCAAGCAGGTGCTAGATCCGCATCCTTAGGATCTCTACGTTGGTGTCGGGAGCTCCATCTCTTCCGGAGGCTCTACTTTTGGTATGATCTCCCTGTTGTAGATAGTTTTGTCTGATCGGGTATGGCGGGCCCCTGTCGCCATAGTTGTATATTTCCTTAGAGTGCTGTAGTCATGTTGTACGATTGTCGGATGTAGCGCTAAACCATGATTTTATATATATATGAAAGGCGATGTTTTCTCACATAAACCGTGTTTTATTTTTTAAAGCTGTTTCATGTCTTGCTTTATATTTCCGATTACTCGATGTATGACTACTTGGGTGCCGTAAGGCACGATCATGGGCCGGGCAATTCGTGACAAAAGTGGTATCGAGCGATTAATCCTCGGAAAGTGTCTACTGAGTATCTAGTAGAGTCTTGATTATCGGTGTGTTGTGCACCACACCAATAATCGAGAGGCTATAGGATATTTAGGATTGGTTTCCATTCTTCTCATTACGAGATCGTGCTTTAGAGTCGTGTTATAGGTTGAACCCTCTAACGTATTCCTTTCACCATGTGATTATGCCTCCACGTAAGGCAACCGGGCCCGAAGGGCAAGCGGCGAGGAGTCGCTAGCGAGACACCCGAGTTACGAGGCTCGTGCCCGATCTATACGAGACGGCGAGTTCTATGGCCTTGGCCCAAAGAGACCAGCATTACCCACACCTCGCGTCACACGGCTGGGCGGAGGTTAGGGTACAAGGAGATGGCCCGGCTTTTGGCTAAAGTTGTGGCCCGTCTGAGAGAGGCTGGATCACGGCAGTTCGGCTCAGCTCAGCCGCACCGTAGTGCACCCGAGGCGAATAGTTTGAGGCTACGAGATTTCTTGAGTTGTAGCCCGCGAGTTTTACTGGTGGCGGAGGATGATCCGCGAGTTCATCCGTCACCGCAGAGGATTATGCGGTGATCGTGGCTTGAGGCGAGGCTGTGACATTCGGTTCGCATCGGCCGCGTGATACCGATCGATTGGTTTGATTCATGGGAGCTTTCGGGAGAGCATGCCTCAGCGATATGGGATGAGTTTTGAGGCTTTTCTCACACACTTCTTGCCTCCGCGATGAGGAGGGCACGAGTGATAGATTCTTGTTCTTTGAGGCGAGGAGGGCCGCGGTGAGGGAGTACAATGTCGAGTTTGATTCTTTGGCTCGATATGTCCCTGCACTGGTAGCAGAGATGGAGGACAGGGTGCATCGCTATGTCACTGGGCTGGATGATTACATGGCCGAGTCTTGTGCGGGTGTGTCCCTTCAGCCAGGCATGGACATAACCCGTATGCAGGCTCATGCACTGGGATGTGAGGAGCGTAGAGACCGCCGGGTAGAGCGATATCAGCAGCAGAAGAAGGCCAAGACGGCCGGTTCTTTTGGTGGTCCTCAGGGTGGGCGGCATCAGCAGAAGTCCAGATTTGCACCACAGCCAGCGCAGAGCGCTCCTACCTCATTTTCAAGACCAGAGCGATCGGGGCGGTCGTGGCCCCGGACTTGATTTCTAGGGTAGCGAGTGCTAACTGCTCGAGGTCCGCTCGGTGTGCCCGTTGTGGCGTATACCATTCGGGCCGTACTCGGAGCTTGCTATACTTGTGGCCGCAGGTCACTTTGCGAGTTTGTCCGACCGGGCGGCGGTGGTAGGCTCACCTACGAGTGCATTGCCGCTTCTTCATCCTCGACGATTTACTCGCCCGAGGCAAGGTACACATGGATCAGCGGGTCGCGCAGGTCGTGGCGCGAGTCCCGATTCTAGCGGTCCTCAGAACCGCATATATGCTTTGTCCAGCCGACAGGATCAGGAGGCCTCACATGATGTCGTCACAGGTACCTTATCAGTTTCTGGGTTTGATGTGTATGCTTTGATAGATCCGGGTTCTACTGCCCCTATATATCTCCCCTTGTTGCTAGTAGGATAGGGATAGAGCACGAGTCCATAGACCCTTTCGAGGTAGCTACGCCATGGGTGATTCGGTGGTAGCTCGGCGGGTATATAGAGCTTGTCTGTGACTATTCTGATCGTCGGACCACTAGCCGACTTGATAGAGTTGGAGATGATTGACCGACGTGATTATGGGGATGGATTGGCTAGCTTCTTGCTACGCCAATGTAGGCAGAGAGAAAGTAATGCGGTTCCAGTTTCTGAGGCGGTTGTTGAGTGGGAGAACGCGGTATCGAGAGGTAGGTTTATTTCCTACCTCAGGCTAGGAAGATGGTGCAGAAGGGTATATCTACCATCTCGTTCGGGTGTTTGATCTGAAGGCTGCGGTACCAGATTTTGATCGATTCCGATGAGTCGTGAGTTCCCGACGTGTTTCGGATGACCTCCGGGTATCCTCACGAGAGGGAGATTGAGTTTTGTATTGACATATTGCCAGACACTCGGCCTATTTCCATTCCGCCATACAGAATGGCACCTGCCGAGTTGAGAGAGCTGAAGGACCAGCTGAGGGATTTGCTGGAGAAGGGCTTCATTAGGCCCAGTGTTTCCCCCTGGGGGGCGCCGGTATTGTTCGTGAAGAAGAAGGACGGGACGCTGCGCATGTGTGTTGATTACAGGCAGCTGAACAAGGTGACCATTAAGAACAGATACCCCCTTCCCAGGATTGATGATTTGTTCGACCAGTTGCAGGGCGCGAGATGTTTCTCCAAGATTGATCTGCGTTCGGGCTATCATCAGGTTCGTGTCAGAGAGGTGGATGTCCCTAGGACTGCATTCCGGACCCGGTACGGGCATTATGAGTTCAGGGTCATGTCTTTTGGGTTGACCAATGCTCCGGCGGTATTCATGGATTTGATGAACCGAGTGTTCAAACCATTTTTGGACACGTTTGTGATAGTGTTCATTGATGATATCTTGGTTTATTCTCGCTCAGAGCAGGAGCATGCGGAGCATTTGATGACTGTGTCTTGTGATTCTCCAGGATCAGCAGTTGTACGCCAAGTTTTCCAAATGTGAGTTTTGGTTGACTTCAGTGGCGTTTCTTGGGCATATTGTCGGGGCTGATGGCATTCGAGTGGATACGGCCAAGATCGAGGCAGTCAGGACTTGGCCTAGACCTACTACTCCGACAGAGGTTCGCAGTTTTCTGGGCCTTGCGGGTTATTATCGGCGGTTCGTGGAGAAGTTTGCTTCTATCTGCACCATTGACTAGGTGACTCGAAGCGACAAGTATGATGGACTGATGCTTGTGAGCAGGGTTTCCAGTTGCTGAAAGAGAGACTGACGACCGCCCCCGTTCTTACTCTTCCAGAGGGTCCAGATGGTTATGTCGTGTATTGTGATGCGTCAGGCATCGGGTTGGGATGTGTGTTGATGCAGCATGGCAGGGTTATAGCATATGCATCCCGACAGCTGAAGAAACACGAGAGGAACTACCCCACCCATGATTTGGAGTCGCGGTAGTGATTCACGCTTTGAAGATCTGGAGGCACAATTGCTATTTTGTTCACGTGGATAATTATACAGACCACAAGAGTCTCGGTATATCTTCACCGGAGGGAGCGAGAACTTGCGGCGAGGCGGTGGTTAGAGTTGCTTAAGGATTACGATGTTGATATCTGTACCACCGGGAAGGCCAATGTTGTGGCGTATGCTCTTAGTCGTAGGTCGATGGGAGCCTATCGGATGTGCGCTAGAGAGGAGGACATGGTTCGTGATTTGCATCGATTAGCGAGCCTTGGTGTCCGCTTGATTGATTCGATAGCGATGGGGTTAGAGTTCGTGAGGTTGCCGAGTCTTCCATCGTTGAGGAGGTGAAGAGGCAACAGTTCGAGGATCCCGCTTTGATTCGATATCGTGATACAGCTCTTCGTGAGGGCAAGGGTCCTTTTGAGGTAGCACCTGATGGGGTGCTAAGGTTTGAGGGCAGACTGTGTGTTCCAGATGTTTCAGGACTTGGCGTGAGTTCTTGGGGAAGCACACAAGCGTTACTCTATCCATCCGGTCGACCAAGATGTACCACGACCTTAGATCGTGTATTGGTGGGATGGCTTGAAGAGGGCGTTGCGAGTTCGTAGCTCGATGCGTGTTGTCGGCGGTGAAGGTAGAGCACCGAGGCCTGGTGGTTTTATTCTGACGATTGAGATCCCGACGGAAGTGGGAGGTAATCAACATGGACTTCATCACAGATTACCTCGCACTCGGAGACATGATTCTATATGGGTTATCGTCGGCGGTGAAATCAGCCCACTTTCTTCCCGTCGGGACGACTTTTCTACCGAGGATTATGCCGACTTTACATCCGAGAGATCGTCGGATCGCATGAGTCCCTACCTCGATCATATCGCATGGAGGAGCCCGGTTTACGGCTAACTGGAGGTCCTTCCAGAGGGTTTAGGGACGCAGTGAGCACGAAATCGCATTTCATCCGCGAGCAGACGACAGCAGAGCGCACTATCCGCACTCTCGAGGATATCTGCGAGCCCGTGTTATTAACCGATGGTAGTTGGGAGGATCATTTGCCTCTAGTTGAGTTCGCGTATAATAATAGCTACCACTCCAAAGATTCGGATGGCGCCTTATGAGGCCTTGTATGGGAGGAAGTGCGGCTCGCCTATAGGTTGGTTCGATGTGGGCGGGGCGGCTAGTGGGACCAGATTTGTACAGCAGTGATGGATAAGGTGAAGCTTATCCGAGAGCGGCTATCGACGGCTCGAGTCGGCAAGTCGATGCAGATCATCGTCGTCGGCATCTGGAGTTCGCAGTAGATGATTGGGTTTTCCTAAAGGTGTCACCCATGAAGGGTGTGATGAGATTCGGGAAGAAGGGGAAACTCAGCCCAAGGTACATTGGGCCGTTTCAGATTGTCCGCAGGGTAGGCAAGGTTGCCTACGAGTTGGATCTGCCGTCCGATCTGGAGGCAGTGCATCCGGTGTTTCACGTATCTATGCTGAGGAGATGTATCGGGGACCCATCTAGGGTACACCCGATTGACGATGTCCAGGTGACCGAGGGGTTATCGTATGAGGAGATTCCCATAGCGATAGTCGATCGTCAGGTTAGGCGTCTGCGGACGAAGGACGTGGCTTCCGTCAAAGTCTTGTGGCGGAACGAGCTCAGGGAGGAGATGACGTGGGAAGCCGAGGAGGACATGAGGCAGAAGTATCCTCACCTATTCCCACACCTCCAGGTATTCACTTTCCTTCTTCTAAATTTCCCTTATCCTTTATGCCTAAGTGTTGTTTTGTGGCCGTGTGTGGCATTTGCTACCTGTTTAAGCTTCTTCGATAATTGTCTTGAGAAGGAACATTCGGGACGAATGTTTCTAAGGAGGAGAATGTTATACCGTATTTCAGTATATACGTAAGGGAATACGTACAAAAGTTTGGCTTTAAAGTTAGCCTTGGGCGTTTTTGTACACAACTCGCTTAAAGAATCGCTTTCGACGAAGCGTTTCCCACAACTTTCGTAGGAAAATTCCGCTATGCCATTTCTAATTTTGCGGATTTTTCCGAGAGACGAAACATTTTGGACCAACGGAGGGCAACACGGCGCACACTCCCAGTGATGGACTAGAATCGTCCATGGACGAAATTGGAGAGCCAAGGCACGTTTTTTGTGCCTTGTGCACAAGTCAAGGGTTGGTAGGATATTTGTGTTTAGTTAATCCTCACCCTACACTTGCCTTGCACTTGTCTTCATCTTGGCCATTGGTTGGCCAAGGCTTGAGCTATAAATACCCCCTTAGAGATGAAGAGTTATTCATCCACAAAGTTATCTTCCAAGTCTAAAAATCCTCTCCTCTCCCTTAAGCTTTTCGTCAACACCTCTTCCCTCCTCAGTGTAGTGTGGCGAGAGCCTACCCCCCCTAGCCTAGCCGAAATCTACCCCCCCTCCCTTGGTAGAAAAGTTACCTTCTTGTATCGTTATAATGCCCAAAATACCCTAGCCCAAATACCTTAGTACTTAGTAGAAGTTGTGAGGAACTTCTAAGGTTCTTGGAGCATACAACTTAGGAGCAAAACCTTGCTCAGGCGACTTTTCTAGGATATTATTGGGCTTACCAGGGTAACTAATCCTAACCTCTTTTGAATTAGAGAATACTTATTGTTGTAGTATTAGAATAAGTATTAGATACTTAGAAGAATATCACAGAATAGAATTGAACTGTTATCACAGTAGAAGGGTTTAAAAGAAGAATAATTGAACTGTACTCACATAGGACTGTTTTCACAGTAGACTTACATAGCTCACCGGGTAGGGTTGTGCTGCCCGACTTTCCGTAGAATTATGAACCCCCTGTTTAGAATGACCCTCAGAGTAGTCTTTGATAGATATCTGTGACTATTATAGGCTGACTCTCTGCGCGCGACATATTCAACTTGGCGTGTGGTTTTATTTGAGAAGGTATGTGATTCTTCCTAAAGCATGATATTTTACAATATATAGTACGGTAGACGTACAGGTGTTAACTGAATAATAACTACGGCAATGTCTTTGACTTAAGCCTGAATAATACTTATGGCAATGCCTCACGGCTTAAGCCTGAATAACAAAGAACTGAAAACATTTCAAAAGAATACTGAATCATTTTTAACAGAAGATAAATATTTGGTTTTTAAAACAAAAGCTTAAGAGTTATACCAGCTTTATGGGAAGTTAGGTATAACAACTTAAGAAGATAAAAAGGCTATTTACTTGTTTGTTTATAAAAGCCTTGTATTGATTGCTAAGTGTAGTAAGATTGTTTGATAAGTAGACATGTTATGATGCTACGTGTTAGTGTCTTGTAATCTTGTGTAAAGGGTCGTTCTTGCGTGCTTACGTTGCTAACCGGTAAGTCCATTGTCTCGTTATTGTATCACCTACCCTCGATCGTTATACCGCGGCTTGCCTCGATGCGGTCTATACGGCCATGCGGTCTGTGAGACTATGCGAGCAGCGGTATGCTCGATTGATCATTCCGGCGTTTAGCTGATCACGCGGACTCTATGCGGTCCGCTGAGACTATGCGGTCTTTTGAGGCTATGCGGCTGCGGGAGCCTAGGCGGATGTCGGGGTTGGCTGCCCCGATGCGAGAAATATCTCATGCGGTGCTGTGGGACCTATGCGGGCGGAAGTCGTGACTAGGCACGCAGAATGATACTATGGGCGATTGGCCTTGCTTCGATCATTCGCGGCCTAGAATAGACCTGTTACAGTTTTCCTATTACTGTTGTTGTTTGTGATGTGGCACTATGTGCAATTGAACTGATTGTATTTGTGAAAAGGTTTTAAATACTTTGATTTCATTTTAAAGTACTTTATAGTTTCACATACTTGGTACCTGTTGTACTGACCTCCTTCGGGGGGCTGCGTTCATGCCGCAGGTAAGGGCAAGCAGGTGCTAGATCCGCATCCTTAGGATCTCTACGTTGGTGTCGGGAGCTCCATCTCTTCCGGAGGCTCTACTTTTGGTATGATCTCCCTGTTGTAGATAGTTTTGTACAGTCAGGGTATGGCGGGGCCCTGTCCCGCCATAGTTGTATATTTCCTTAGAGGTCTGTAGTCATGTTTTAATGTTTAGGATGTAACTGCTAAACCATGATTTTATATATATATGCCGAAAGGCGATGTTTTCTCACATAAACTGTGTTTTATTTTTTTAAACTGTTTCATGTCTTGCTTTATATTTCCGCTGATTACTCTGATGTATGACTACTTGGGTGCCCCGGTAAGGCACCAGTCACGGGCCCCGGAACGGGTCGTGACAGTCACCCTCAAGTGGACGATATTGTGGACGTTTCTTGCACAATTTTTAGTCAAGGAGTTGGTAGGATATTTTGGTGGTAGATGGATAAGGTACACTTGCCCAAATCTTGACCCTACACTTGCCCACCACTTGTCTTAATCTTGGCCATTGATTGGCCTATAAATACCCCTCAAATGCAAGACTTATTTCATCCACACTTGAGCAATTTCCAAGTCTTGAAATCCCTCTCCCTCCCTCTTAAAGTTTTCGTCCAAAGCCACCCCCCCCCCTTGAAAAGGCCCTCGCCGAGAGTATACCCCTTGCCTAGTTGTTTCGTAAAATACACCCTCCCCGTGGTAGAAAAATACTCTCCAAGTATTTTTATTATTCCAAAATACCTTGGCCCATATACCTTATAGTATTCCAAGGTTACACCTATACTAAAAGCCCAGAAATACTATTATACTTCCCTTCAGTCACAAAACGAAACCCTAAGGAAAATCTTCATAGCGGGTTGAAGTATTAAGAAGAAGTTGCGTAGAACTTCTAAGGGTTGTTTGGAGCGGGTTGGAGCGTTCAGAATAGGAGCTAAACGTTGCTCAGGATCGACATTAAAACTTGGATAATTTTGGGCTTATCGAGGTAAATACTCTTGTCCTTCTATTGTAATTGGGAATTACATACTGTAGTAGTATAGAATGAGTATAAAATACATAGAAGGATATTACAGAAGAGAATTGAACTGTAATAGAAGGATATTACAGAAAAGAATTTAACTGAAATCACATGAGAAGAATATTAAAGAAGAAGACTGAATTGTACTTACATAGGACTGTATTTACAGTAGACTTGTGTAGTTTGGCGGGTAGGGAAGTGCTGCCCAATTTTCCGTAGAATAAGGAATCTGTATCTAGAATTACGACGTTGATAGACTTGTATGACCGTTATAGGTTGAAGATCGCAAGTAGCGTATTCTACTCGAATGGTGGAAAGGGCTAGCGGATTCTGATGCTGGAGCTATTTGCTAATAGTCGATAATTGTCGCGAGGTATGTGATTCTTCCTATCCTCTTGAGCATGATATTTTAAAAGAATATATATATAGTACGGTAGACGTACGTGTGTTAACTGAACGTGGTTTTACTTCGATGTCTTTTGACTTGAGTTTTAAATAATAAGAGTCTTGAAGTATTTCAAAAAGAATTAAGAATCGTTTTGAAAGAAGAGTAATACTTGGTTTTAAAAGTTTAAGAGTTATACTAGCTTTATGGGAAGTTAGGTATAACGACTTAAGAGTAATAAAAAGAATGGGTTATTGATTTTGGAAGTTAAGAGACTTGATCTCAAAAGATAAGAGGCTTGACTTAATTGAATTGATATGAATTTTGTTAAAAAGTGTGAAACCTCATTCGTGAGTAATGAGTACTTGGTTTTTAAAAGAATAATGTTTTACTGATTCGGAAATGAGAATAAGTATCGAACGAACCACTGCAGCGTTAATAAAGGAAAATGTATTGACAAATAAGTAATTATATTAAAACCAGTAGAAACCTCCATCTGCATAGAAGCTAAGATAAGACAAAATTGTATTACATTTCCAAGATCATGGCTGCTCTAATAAGATTGTTATAAACCAGAATAACCTACTCACACATGAGGCATATATTACTCAACTGTTTTTAAAAAGAGAATTATGTTATTAAATGATTAAGACTATGAACTATGAAACCTTTCGAAAATAAGAAACGTGAATATTTGAAATTAGGCAAACTTGAACTTTTGGAAAAGAATGTTGTTACTTGACTTTAAGAAGGAAAGTGTGTTGGTTTAAAAAGGAGGGCATAATATTGCCTTAGTTGTTTTAAAAGGAAAACATGGTATTATCTTAATCTATCTTAAAAGAGCGTTTAGATGTTAGGGCCACACGACACCGCGTTCATGGGATGAACCGGGAATGTATTTCACCTGATTCGATATCGAGTCCCATGATATGGGCCGAGACATGTGCGATTTCTATCGAGTCCCATGAGATGGGCCGAGACATGTGCGATTTCTATTGAGTCCCATGAGATGGGCCGAGACATGTGCGATTTCTATCGAGTCCCATGAGATGGGCCGAGACATGTGCGATTTCTATCGAGTCCCATGAGATGGGCCGAGACATGTGCGATTTCTATCGAGTCCCATGAGATGGGCCGAGACATGTGTGATTTCTATCGAGTCCCATGAGATGGGCCGAGACATGTGCGATTTCTATCGAGTCCCATGAGATGGGCCGAGACATGTATTCCACACGATTCCACCTCGAGTCCATGAGATGGGCCGAGACATGTTACACGTATCACCTAACTTATCGTGAAGCTGCGGTGAGGAAGGAGTTCCACGGGCATGAGGATGACTTTAAGGCGTGAGTCACGACTTGACATATCGCTTTTTATGATGCGAATCGTAGTTTTGTTATCATACATGTCTCTCGCTTTATTTTAGATCGTTATGATTTCATTTACGATATTTTTCAGTTTCACATACTTGGTACTGTTATCGACCTCCTTGAGGCCGCGTTCATGCCGCGGTAGAGGTACCGGTTGTTGATCCTCGCCATAGGATCACAGTTCAGCGTATTGGGAAGCTCCGTTTCTCCGGAGGCTTATCTTTTGGTATGTTTCCCTGAGTTGTAGGTTCTTGTACATTCAGGGGTATGGCGGGGCCCTGTCCCGTCATAGGTGTTGTTACATTCTTAGAGGTCTGTAGTACTGTTGTGGGCAGGTTTGTAAATGGGGATGTAACTGTTCAAAGTTTTATTATATATACATGCCGAAAGGCGATATTTTCATGGATAAACTGTTCTCATTTTATAATTGTTTCATGTCTTATTTTATATTCCGCTGATCACTCTGATGTATGACTACTTGGGTGCCCGGGTAAGGCACCAGTCACGGGCCCGGGTTCGGGTCGTGACAAATACCATGTCTTTACACAAACCAAGACAATACCATGCCTTTCCTTTTTACATAAACCAAGACAATACCATGCCTTTACACAAACCAAGAGTAATCCTTATTTAAGAAAGCCAAAGTACTATCAAGGCACAAATAGAATAATTCTCATTTAAACAAGCCAAAGTACTATCAAGGCACAAATAGAATAATTATCATTTAAACAATCCAAAGTACTACGTACGTCCATTCTTTTCAAAAGACTCTTTTTTATATAAAACCCCAAGATACTAACACCCGTAGTATCAAGGCATGTCTATTTTTCAAAATAAGTTACTACACCTTTAGAAATTCATTTCAAGGCTTTGAAACCAAGTAACTTCAAATTAAGTTACATAACTTTCAAAATACTTCAAGCCTCTTAACTTTAGAAATCAAGTTACATAACTTTAAATCCCAAGTAACTCACACATTTAAAACAAGTTACTTCTCTTTAAATCATGTCATTTCTCCTCTTTTAAATCAATTAAGTAAATCACTCCTTTGACTCCCCTAAAGTCGTTATAACAACCTTTAGGTTTTGGAACTAAGGCACTATCCAAAAGATTTGAAAACCACTTCCTTTTTAAGACTCTATGTACTTCAAGTAAAACACTTTCACTTTTGAAAATCCAAATTTCATCAAGGTAATGGATTATAACAACTTCCAATTTAAGCATCCAAAGTACAATCAAGGAAGTATATAGAACAACTTTTATATTAGGCAATCCAAGTACAATCAAGGAAGTATATAGAACAACTTCTATATTAGGCAATTCAAGTACAATCAAGGA
Organism: Przewalskia tangutica; assembly: GCA_029844215.1. Lineage (NCBI taxonomy): Eukaryota > Viridiplantae > Streptophyta > Magnoliopsida > Solanales > Solanaceae > Przewalskia > Przewalskia tangutica. The sequence goes on along the minus strand of CM056726.1, from coordinate 86,159,249 downwards.
ATGGATCATTTAAGGAGTAGGACTTACTTTCTTTATCATAAGAAATCATGCTAGAAGAAGAGGAGATGGTTCACATACCTTTTCGGCTTAATCCACAAGCTAAGTCGAATACGCCGCACGTAGAATTGTCAACCTATAATGGCCACAACACGACTATCAACTTCTAGTTTCTAACGTAGAATGATACTAAGTATACGGTCTCTTATTCTACGGAAAATCGGGCAGCACTTCCTTTATTTCTACGTACTTTTCCACCTTTTTCAAGGCCCGAAAATCAATAACCAACCTGCCACATTTAAGGCTCAATACATCAACCAATCAAAGGGGATTACACGCCTTACAATACGTGTAAAATTCTGCCCCACAATTAATACCAAGTAACTTCAATATCCAAAGTCATTCTCGGCTAACATGTACAACAACACAAAGTCCTTTCCAATTCTTTTTCAATCCAAGTTGCTAAGTCTAGCATGTTATATAATCGTAAACAACTTTAACAACTACAATTTCTTCTTTATATAACATGCGACGACTAAACTAATAATCAAATTGAATTGTAATCTCAAAGGCTAATCATGATAGTTTCGGATTAGTGGTTCCAATATCCATAACACTTATCAAACTTCATAATATATACTTCATGCTTGCTAATATCCATAGCTACAACAATAAATAATCTTTAATCACTAAAACGACAAGATTGTTACCTTGATAAGCCCTTATAAATTTCCAAGATTCAAAGTCGCTCCTTAGCAATTCTTAGCTCCTTTTCTTCACGCTCCAATCCGCTATTTGAAGCCTTTAGAAGTTCACAAACAACTTCTCTTCCATTTCCAATCAAAACTATGAAAACGACTTAGGTTTTCGCCTTGCGACTAACGTGAAAACGTCGTTTTTCCAAGATCTTTCTATTGAGATATCCTTACAATACCCCTAGGAACCTTGGATTAAAGTCCTGTTAATAATGAACCACAATTGCAAAAAACATTGTCTGGATAAATGGACAAAGCCGAGAGCCTCCTAAAGTGAACAAGAACATGAAATATTTCTAAGTGTTGAAGACTAAGTCTTGCATCTAGTGTGTATATATAATACAATGGAGGGTCAAGATAATAACACTTGTGTGGCTATGATGAAGAATACTTAATATATATACAAGTGGGCAAGTTGACTAAGTTAAATATCTCAAGCTTGTCAAGACTTGATCATCTACCTTGGTCATTGACCATTTTACCCTTTCCCAATTCGTTCAAGCCTATGTGGGGGTGACACGTGTCGCCCTCCCATTCGTCCATAAAATTTTGTAACCCTCGTGGGCCCCACAAAACGTAAAATTTCTCGGGTGGACCCTACGTGACCAAATCCTTAAAATAAATTTCCACAATGTTAATAAATTCCATAGTCCTCAAATAATGCATTTTGAGAATCTAATTCTCATCAACGAACATTTTTCCTTTCCGACGTTCGGAAGATTTTCCTCAGAAAAAATAATTCTTTCTTTCGTACCAATTTAGAGCCCTGATTTCTTACGTACATTCTCTTGAACATGTCCTTGAATTACGGGGTGTAACATTCTTACCCCCTTAGAAACATTCGTCCCCGAATGTTCTTAGTCGGTCGTCAAGCTATACAAACTCCGGCATAGTCTCTTTACTATGCCTATCAATCAATTCTCCATGAAACCAACGATGCCACACATGGCCACCATATAACATACGTATACATAACAATGGAACTTCCATCCGCGGTCCCTTCTCACAAAACTCGAAGGTTACAGTCTTATCAAAAACGGGATCCTTAGAGGTTCCTTTCTTTTTCCCGTATAAAGGGATGGCCCTGTCGTATTCTAAGCCATAGGACTAACACTATGTTACACCCCGTAGTTCCAGAGTATGTATATGAGGACGTACGTACGAGAATACGACACAAAAATTGGAAAGGAAGAAAGATGTGATTTTTCGACGGAAAAGTTTCCGGATTTTGTGAAGGAAAAAGGTTCGTTAATGGGAATTGGATTCCCAGATTTGGTATTTGGACTTTTTAGAATATTTGAGTATTATGAAATTTTATTTCCGAAATTGGTCACGTGGGGCCCACGGGAAAATTTACGATTTTGTGGGGCCCACTTTATTTTCGGATTTTTGGCATTATGGATATTTTCGGAAGATGAAATATTTTGGACGAGTAGGGGGGAGACATGTGTCACCCCCGTGTGGCCATGTTGGCCGAATTGGAGAAGGGCAAGTGGACGTTTTTTTAGGTGGACAAGTGGCCCATTTTTGTGGTGGCCACTTGTCCCACTTTTGTTGTGAACACTTGGTTGGCCAACTACCCACACACATGTACCCATCCTCACCACCCACTTGCATTAATCTTGACCCTTGATTCTTCTATATACCCCTTAGGTTGAAGACAATTTTCATCCCACACTTAAGCTTCCAAGGCAAAATACTCCCCTCCCCTTTGTAGTTGTTTTCGTCCCCCTTCCCCCACTTGAGTAGAAAATACTTTGGGTATTATTGTATAATCCCAAATACCTTGGCCTAGTATCCCTAGTAGTATTCCAAAGTTATTTCAATACTAGGAGCCCGGAAATACTACTTTATTCCAATAGTCGCAAAATGAAACCCTGGAAAATCTTCATAAGCTTGGTTGAAGTGTTAAGAGAAGTTGTTTAGAAACTTCTAAGGGTTGCTTGGAGCGGGTTGGAACGTAAGGAATTGGAGCTAAACATTGCTCAGGATCGACTTATAAACTTGGATAATTTTAGGCTTATCGAGGTAATGATCTTTGTCCCCCTATTGTAATTGGATATTACATGTTGTAGTAATGTATAGTTGAGTATACTATATGTAGAATGAATATGGATAAGAATTGAACTGTATTTACATAGGATTGTATTTACAGTAGACTTGTAGTATTATTGTGGAGTAGAATTGTACACGTCCGGTTAGACGTGTAACCCCCCCTGGGATTGTTGGTTTGGTAGCAGGCCTCGTTAGAGGAGGAGATTTATGTGGTTGCGAGGGGAGTCTTTGCGAATTTTCCGTAGAATAAGGAATCTTGTATCTATAATTATTCTACGAAGAGATCTAGAGGTTGATAGACGTTTTGTGGCCTTTTTAGGTTGAAGTACTACGAGTAGCGTATTCTACTTGAAGGGTGGAAAAGGCGAGCAAGGTTAAATGCGTGAGCGTTTTGCTAATTGTCGATAATCGTCGCGAGGTATGTGAACCTCTTCTTATCTTTTCTAGCATGATTGTTGTGAACTATGTAGTACGGTGAGCGTCGTATTCTAAGTGAATTTGGTTGGTTTCGATTTTAAAAGATAAAAGACTTGACTTATATTTGACTTGATATGATATATGAAGAACTGGAATTGTGTAGAAAGTTGTGAAACCTCATTCGCGAGTAATGCGTATTTGGTCTTTAAAAGGAACTTGATTTCTAAAAGAAAAGAGACTTGAGGAATCAAAGAGTTTTGGTTTAAAAGAGAGACATGGTTTTGTCTTAAATTGGTTTAAAACATAAAGTGTTATAACAGCTTTATGGGAAGTTAGTTATAACGACTTTATGAAAGCAAAAGAATGGTTTTATCATTGGTTTTAAAATGGTAACTTGATTTAAGTATAGGTTACTTGTTTTGAAAAGAGTAAGTATTTGAGTTTTAAAGAGTATACTTGATGTTGTTTTAAAAGAAAGGCACTTGGTTTAAAAAGTATAGAGTACTTGATTTTAAAAGTCTTGTAAAGGTTTTTACGAAAGTAAAGTAATTTGGTTTGAAAAGGAAATGTGTTTTTGATACTACGAGTATTAGTATCTTTTACGTAAAAAGAGGTCTTTTTGAAAGAATGAAAGTAGGTATTATTTTTGGGTTTGAAACCCGTATTGTTGACATAAAATGAAAGTACCTTGAGTTGTGTGTAACTTGCCTATGTTTGCGTGTGATAGCCTTGTCGTGCTAGTATTGTATTTCTATACCACCGCGTCTCTCGATGGAGGGCCGGCTGATTTGTTATGATCTTACTTGGACGTACCGGCAGTGACAGAGGATTCCACGGGTGCGCTCCTGTTGATAGTGTTATTCCATGGACTAGCTCTCCATGAGGTTTTACTGATTCGGCCTTGGTATCTGGTGGTTGGCTTTTGTACTTGCCCCGTCTCGTGGCTGATTCGGCCTTGGTACCTGGTAGTTAGCCTTCGCACTTGCCGCTCGGTTTAGTGGCGAAGTCTCGTATCGACCTTGGTATCGGTAGTTAGCCCTCAGACTTGCCGGCCGCCACGTGACACGGCTTTGGTATCCGTAGTTGGCTTCGTGCTTGCCGTATCGCCTTCGTGGCGGTCTCGTGATCTGACCTCGGTATCTGGTAGTTAGCCCTCGTACTTGCCCCGGCCACCACGTGACACGGCTTTGGTATCCGGTAGTTGGCTTTCGTACTTGCCGTGTCGCCCGTGGTTTGGTTGTATAGTATTGTTGTACGGCTTTGGTATCCGTAGTTGGCGCCGTACTTGCCCGTCGATTGATGACGCGGCTTTGGTATCCGTAGTTAGCCTTCAGACTTGCCCGACGGTTTTATAACACGTGGGACCCGGTGTTCATGTGTACTTCTTGGTTTTGTTATATCATAGACTGCCAGCAGTGAGGAAGGTATTCCACGGGCATGATTGATGTTGTGGGCGAGACCCATTGTTATATTTGAGTGATGACTTTGAGGGCGTGAGTCACGACTTGACATATTTGCTTACATATTATATCTTGTAGTTTGGTTATCATATATGTCTCCTATTTTATATAGACTACTATGATTTCATTCTGATATTTTGATTTCACATACTTGGTACTGTTATCGACCTCGCCGGGGCTGCGTTCATGCCGCAGGTAGAGTACCGTTGTTGATCCTCGCCATAGGATCACGGTTCGGCGTTGGGAAGCTCGTTTCTCCGGAGGCTTATCTTTGGTATAGTCCCCTGTCGTTGTACGTGATTACATTCAGGGGTATGGCGGGGCCCTGTCCCGTCATAGTTGTTATAAAATTCATAGAGGTCTGTAGTACTGTTGTGGGCAGGGTTTGTAAAAGGATTTAACTATTCAGGTATATATATATGCAGAAAGGTAACCGTTTTGGTTAGCCTGTTTCTTATTTTATCTTATTTCATGTTTAAGTTTTTATTTCCGCTGATTTTCTCTGATGTTGTATCACTAGGGTGCCCGGGGTAAGGCACCAGTCGCGGGCCCGAGATCAGGTCATGACACACTATATGAATCCTTCAGTCGGACTCCCACTCAGCTCACTGATGGGTTCCCTCGTGTTACTTCCCTCCTCTGTCTCACTTAGTCACCAAACTAGTTGGGACATGAACCTATAATCCGCCTAGCTTAGTTTACCAACCGGTGTAAACTCTAATACTAGTAGCATCTCAATCACGAGCACCTATGGACAGTGTTACTAAACCTAAGGCGTGTGTATCATCACAATTAACCTCCACTCATGGCCTAAAAAGGGATTTTCTCTACGCACCTTCATTACTCATAACTGTAACCACTATAGTTATTTTAACCCTTGTTCCTTCCTTTTCTTACTTGTCATACTTTCTCGTACCTCCAACTTATTTTAGTACATGTACAAAATTTCAAATATTGTTTCTGTTCTCCAATCCTTGGAGTTACTATCCCAACTTGGCCATTATGCTACTTGCATTTCCGTTAAGGCCCTTCTCGGCCCTCACGACCTGGTTCTGGTGGAACGCGTCCACAAACTCGTACAACGATTAACTAGACTTGGGCATTGCATCCTCGTGACCCTATCACATAGCGGGACCATTTCCAACTGACATCACCTCATTCCATACTACCGGTTGACCCGAAATGGGTCCACAACCCGACCCATCGTCACACTTAACTTCTCATTCTTAGTCTGAAATAAATCTCTCTCTTATCTCAAGGTACTTCTCACCTTATCCTCTCATTCTGTTATACCCCGTATTTTCAGAGTATGTACGTGAAGACGTACGTACGAAAGTTAAGCCTTAAAGTAGGCAAGGTTCGAAATTTGTGCACAACCCCCGAAAAGAGTCGTTTTCCGACGAAACATTTTACAAACTTTGCGACGGGAAAATTCCGGCTATGTCATTTATTATTTTTGCGGATTTTTCCGAGAGACGAAATATTTTGGACCAACGGGAGGGTGACAAGTGTCACCCTCAAAAGTGGACGGCAAGGGCTAGCATTGGCACGTTTTTTGTGCCTTGTTTGTAGTCAAGGTTAGGTAGGATATTTGTGAGATATTTTGTGTAGTTGATGAACAAGTGGGACCCACTTACACATGTCCAAATCCCCACCCTACACTTGCCTAACACTTGTCTTGATCTTGGCCATTGGTTGGCCTATAAATACTCCCCTAAGTTGAAGACTTTCTTCATCCCTCAAATAAGTTCCAAGTCTAAAAATCTCTCCCTCTCCCTTGTGAGCTTCCGTCACCACCCTCCCTTTGAGAGGCCTCGTGAGAACACCCCACCCTAGTTGTGCTAGCCGAAAATACCCCCCCACCTTGGTTGAGAAATACTTCTCCAAGTATTGTCATAATGCCCTAAATACCTTAGTCCATATACCTTGTAGTACTTTCCAAAGTTACCTCTATACGTAGAGCCCGGAAATACTATTATACTTCCCTTAAGTCACAAAAACGAAACCCAAAGGAAATCTTCATAGACGGTTGAAGTGTTAAGTAGAAGTTGTGTAGAACTTCTAAGGGTTTCTGGGAGCGAATTGGAGCGTTCAGAATTGGAGCTAAACGTTGCTCAGGATCGACATTATAACTTGGATAATTTTGGGCTTATCGAGGTAAATGCTACTGTCCTTCTATTGTAATTGGAAATTACATACTGTAGTAGTATAGAAATGAATATAAGACTTATAAGGATGGTATAAGAGAAGAGAATTGAACTGTAATAGAAGGATATTACAGAAAAGACTTGAACTGAAATCACATCAGAAGAGTATTAAAGTAGAAGTTTAAACTGTACTTACATAGGACTGTATTTACAGTAGACTTATAACCTTTATTGGTTGAATGTTCTGCAAGTAGCATGTACTACTTGGAAGGTGGACAAGGCTAGCCGGATTATAGCCGTGGAGCGTTTTGCTAATAGTCGATAATCGTCGCGAGGTATGTGATTCTTCCTATACTCTTGAGCATGATATTTTAAAGGAATATATATAGTACGGTAGACGTACGTGTGGCAATGTCTTTTGACTTAAGCCTGAATAATAAGAATCTGGAAGTATTTTACAAGATTATATATATATAGTACGGTAGACGTACGTGTGGCAATGTCTTTTGACTTAAGCCTGAATAATAAGAATCTGGAAGTAATTTACAAGAATATATATATATAGTACGTGACGACGTGTTAATCGAATATAGTTTTACGGCAATGTCTTTTGACTTAAGCCTGAATAATAAGAATCTTGAAGTATTTCAAAAGAATTAAGAAACCTTGTTGAAAGAAGAATAATGCTTGGTTTTAAAAGCTTAAGAGTTATACTAGCTTTATGGGAAGTTAGGTATAACGACTTAAGAGAGATAAAAAGAATGGTTTATTAATTTTAGAAGTTAAGAGACTTGATCTTAAAAGATAAGAGGCTTGACTTAAATGAATTAATATGAATGTTTGTGTGAAACCTCATTCGTGAGTAATGAGTACTTGGTTGTTAAAAGGAATAATGTTTCTTGATTTGGAAATCGAATAAGTATCGAACAAACCACAGCGCTAATAAAGGGAAATGTATTGACTAATAAAGTATTATTAAAACCAGTAGAAACCTCCATCTGCATAGAAGCTAAGATGAGACAAAATGATATTACGTTTCCTAGATAATGGCTGCTTTAATAAGATTGTTATGAACAAAGAATAACCTACTGACACATAAGGCATATGTTTCTCAAATTGTTTTAAAGGATTAAAACTATGAACTACGAAACCTTTTCGAAAATGAGAAACTTGAGCATTTGAAATTAGGCAAACTTGAACGTTTGGAAAATAATGTTGTTACTTGATTTTACAAAGGGAAGTGTTTTGGTTTACTTAACAATGTTAGTCACTCTATTTTTATACTACGAGTATCGGGTGACCTTTGTAAAAGAAATGGATCTTTAAAAAGGAGTTTAACGTACGTAGTACTTTAGGGTTAAAACCCGGACTTTGACATAAAATGAAAGTACCTTGAGTTGTGTATAACTTGCCTATGCTTGTTGTTGTGAAACTTGTCTATGCTTATTGTGATAGCCTTTGTTGTGCAAGAATTGTATTTCTATACTACCGCGTCTCGATGGAGGGCGGTTGACTTGTTGAGAACTTACTTGGGCGTGCGGCGGTGACGGAGAATTCCGCAGTGCGCTCGTTGATAGTGTTATTCCATGGACTAGCTCTCCATGAGGTTTTATTGTTCGGCCTTGGTATCTGGTGGTCGGCTTTCGTACTTGCCCCGTCTCGTGGCTGATTCGGCCTTGGTACCTGGTAGTTAGCCCTCGCACTTGCCCCGTTCAGTGTAGTGACGAAGTCTCGTGTCTGACGCGGTATCCGGTAGTTAGTCCTCGTACTTGCCGGTCATTTCGTGACACGGCGCAGTATCCGTAGTCGGCTTTCGTACTTGCCCCGTATCAGCTTCGTGGTTTGGATGTTTTGTGACGAAGTCTCGTGACACGGCCTTGGTACCTGGTAGTTAGCCCTCGTACTTGCCCCGGTCAGCTACGTGACCGGCCTTGGTATCTGGTAGTCGGCTTTCGTACTTGCCCCGTGTCAGCTTCGTGGTTTGGTTGTATAATATTGTTAGTACGGCTTTGGCATCAGGTAGGACTTGGTGTTCAGGTGTACTTTGTCACGACCCGACCTCGGGCCCGCGACTGGTGCCTTACCCCGGGCACCCTAGTGATACAACATCAGAGAAAATCAGCGGAAATAAAAACTTAAACAGGAAACAAGATACGTCATAAGAAAACAGGCCAACCAAGCGGTCGCCATGAATATATACATATATCAAATCGAGCAGTTAAATCCTTTTACAAAACCACCTTGCAAGATACTACTGCACCTCTAAGAATGTAACCATAACTATGACGGACGGGGCCCCGCCATACCCACAATGTACAAGTAACTACACCGACAGGACTATACCAAAGATAAGCCTCGGAAACGGAGCTTCCTGAGCCGACTGTGATCCTAAGAGCGAGGATCCACAACCGATGTACCTCTACTGCGGCATGAACGCGGCCCAGGAGAGTCGATAACAGTACCAAGTATGTGAATCAGAAAATCAGTAAATGAAATCATAATAGTCTATATAAGCGGGAGACATGTATGATAACCAAACTACGATCCATAATATATAAACAATATGTCAAGTCGTGGACTCACTCCTCAAAGTCATTACTCAAGTATAACAATGGGTCTCACGCCACAACATCAATCATGCACGTGGAATACCTTCGCCACCGCCGTGATCTATGATATAATCACACCAAGAAGTACACATGAACACTAGGTCCCACTGTGTCATAACAACCGCACTAACGATGCTATACAACCAAACCACGAAGGCGACACGGCAAGTCTGAAGCCGACTACGGATACCAAGGCGTGTCGTAGCTGGCCGAACGCAAGTACGAGGGCTAACTACGGTACGAGGCGTGTCACGAGACCGTCACAAAACATCCAAACCACGAAGGCGTCACGGGGCACGAAAGTCAACTACGGATACCAAGCTGCGCCCGCGGTGGCGGGGCAATCACGACTAACTACGGATACCAAGGCGTATCACGAGACTTCGTCACTAAACATCCAAACCACGAAGGCGTCACGGCAATCACGAAAGTCAACTACGGATACCAAGCTGCGCACGCGGTGGCGGGCAAGTACGAAGACTAACTACGGATACCAGGCGTATCACGAGACTTCGTCACTAAACTGAACGGGGCAAGTACGAAGGCCAACTACCAGATACCAAGACGAAACATCCACGACTTCGGGGCAAGTACGAGCCAACTACGGATACCGTCGAATCGGTAAAACCTCGTGGAGAGCTAGTCCATGGAATAATAATCCTAATGGAACCATACCCGTGGGCCACCCAACGTGTCAGTAGGTCCATCAATCAAGAACAACATGACCGGCCCTCCATCGAGAGACGCGGTAACATAAGGATACAACACTTGCACAACAAGGCTATCACACGCAAACATAGGCAAGTTACACACAACTCAAGGTACTTTCATTTTATGACAAAGTCCAGTATTTAATCCCCAAAGTACTACGTATGTTAAATTCTTTTTAGAAGATCCATTTCTTTTACAAAAGTCACCCGATACCCGTAGTATCAAAATAAAGTGACTAACATTTTAATTAAACCAAAACAACTTCCAAACTTTCCTTTTTAAACCAAATTAAGACAATACCATGCCTTCTTTTTAGACCAAAACACTTCTTCTTTTAAAGTCAAGTTACCATTTTAAAACCAATGATAAAAACCATTCCTTTGTTTTCATAAAGTCGTTATAACTAACTTCCCATAAAGCTGTTATAACACTTTATGTTCTAAACCAAAAACTCTTTAATTCCACAAGTCTCTTTTCTTTTAAAACAACAAGTATTCTTTTAAAACCCAAATAACTTACTCTTTTCAAAACAAGTAACCTATACTTAAAATCAAGTTACTTCTCTTTTTCCGAAAACAAGTCGTTATAAGTCGAGTCTCTTATCTTTCAAGATCAAGTCGTTTATAAGTCAAGTCTCTTATCTTTCAAGATCAAGTCTCTTATCTTTCAAGATCAAGTCTCTTAACTTTCAAAAACCAATAAACCATTCTTTTACCTACATAAAGTCGTTATAACTAACTTCCCATAAAGCTATTATAACACCTTATGTTTTAAACCAACCAATTCACTTAGCACATGTACGTCTACCGTACTACATAGTTCACAACAATCATGCTAGAAAAGATAGGAAGAGGTTCACATACCTCGCGACGATTATCAACAATTAGCAAAACGCTCCACAGTACTGTAACCCTGCTAGCCTTTTCCACTCTTCAAGTAGAATACGCTACTCGAAGTACTGCAACCTATAAAGGCCACAAAACGCCTATCAACTCCTAGATCACCTTGTAGAATATTCTACAGAAAATTCGGCAGCACCTCCCCCCCCCCCCCCCGCTATCACATAAATCTCCTCCCTTATCCAGGCCCGCTACCAGGCCAACAACTCCCAGGGGATTACACGTCTAACCGGACGTGTACAATTCTACTCCACAATAATACAACAGTCTACTGTAAATACAGCCTTATGTAAATACAGTTCAATTCTTCTCAATACTCATTCTATATATAGTATACTCAACTATATATTACTACAACATGTAATTTCCAATTACAATAGGGGGACAAGATTATTTACCTCGATAAGCCCAAAATTATCCAAGATAATAAGTCGATCCTGAGCAACGTTTAGCTCCAACTCCTTACGCTCCAACCCACTCCAAGCGACCCTTAGAAGTTTCTAAACAACTTCTCTTAACACTTCAACCAAGCTTATGAAGATTTTTCTAGGGTTTCATTTGCGACTATTGGAATAAAGTAGTATTTCCGGGCTCCTAGTATTGAAATAACTTTGGAATACTACTAGGGATACTAGGCCAAGGTATTTGGGATTTATACAATAATACTCCAAGTATTTTCTACACAAGAGGGGAGAGGGGGACGAAACAAGGCATAAAGGGAGGGAGTATTTTGCTTGAAAAAGCTTTCAAGTGAGGGATGAAATTATGCTTCAAGTTAAGGGGGTATTTATAGAAGAATTAAGGGCCATGATCTTATCAAGTGTATGGTCAAGATTGGGCCATGTGTGTGTGGGTCCCATCACACCACATGGCCAACGATTTGGCTTACCAAGTGTCATGGCCAATCGGCCAAGGTGACAAGTGGCTCCATCAATTTCGGCCAAGGGTGCCACATGGGGGTGACACGTGTCGCCCCTCGACTCTTCCAAAATATTTCGTCTTCCGAAAATATCCAAAATACCGGAAATCTCAAAAACAAAGCGGGCCCCACAAAACCGTAAATTTCTCCCGTGGGCCCCACGTGACCATTTCTGAAAATAAAATCCCAAAATTCTAAAATAATCCACGAAGTCCAAATACCAAATCTGGGAATCCAATTCCCATTAACGAACCTTTTTCTTCACAAAAACCGGAAACTTTTCCGTCGAAAAAAATCACATCTTCCTTTCATTCCAAAATTTACGTCAGATTCTCAAATGCGTACATCCTCACATATATACCACGGAACTACGGTATAAGCGTTATACCCGTATTTCCGCAGTATGCGTGAGGCGTGCGATATAAATTTAAGCCTTAAGGTTTGGCTAGGTTCGAAAATTTGGGCACAGTGCGAAAAGAATCGTTTTTAAACGAAGCGTTTTACTAAACTTGCGAAGGAAAATTCGGCTAAGTCATTGAGAATTTTTGCGGATTTTTCCGAGAGACGAAACATTTTGGACCAGCGGGAGGCGGCGTGTGTCACCTCACATTGGAAGGAATTGTGGGCGATCTTGGACGATTTGGGCTTGTGGTTAGGTAGGATATTTTGTGCAAGTTGGTGTGGTAGATGGATAAGGTGCACTTGGCTTAAATCTAGCCCTACACTTGCATGGCACTTGGCTTGATCTTGGCCATTGGTTGGCCGTTGCTTGACCTATAAATACCCTCAAGTTGAAGACTTTCTTCATCCAAACTTGAGCAATATTTCTAAGTCTCAAAATTACTCCCTCCTCTTGAGCTTTGTCCGCCACCCCCTCCCCTTTGAGAAGGCCCTCGCCGAAAGTATTCCCTCCTTTGTAGTGTTTAGCAGTGGGTACCCCATAGCCTAGTTGTTTTCGTATAATACCCCCCTCTGTGGTATAGAAATACTCTCCAAAGTATTGTTATAATGCCCAAATACTTTAGCCCAAATACCTTGTAGTATTCCAAGGTTATACCTATGCAAAGCCCAGAAATACTATTATACTTCCTTTAGCCACTAAACGAAACCCTAAGGAAATCTTCACTGATAGTTGAAGTATTTGAGTAGAAGTTGGTTAGAACTTCTAAGGGTTGTTTGGGCGGAGTTAGACACGGAGTAGGATCTAAACCTTGCTCAGGATCGACATTTACTTGGATAATTTTGGGCTTATCGAGGTAAACACTCTTGACCTTCTATTGTAATTGGAAATTACATGTTGTAGAAATGTATAGTTGAAGTATACTATATATAGAATTGAACATAGTCTTGCGTCAATGTCTTTTGACTTAAGCCTGAATTTAAAGAAAATAAGCGACTGTAATTACATGGATGTATTACAGTAGACTTGTGTAGCATTCTTGTGAAGTAGAATTGTGCACGTCAGATTAGGCGTACAACCCCCATACAGGGAGTTGTTGGCTGTTAGCGTGCCTCGATGAGGAGGAGATTTCTGTGATTGCGGGAAAGGAGTCACGAATTTTACGTAGAATATTCTACGTTGAGATCTAGATGTTAATAGGCGCCTTGTGGCCTCTATAGGTTGAAGTACTACGTGTGGAGTGAGCTACTTGGCTTAAGGTGTAGCCGACGGTTTGAGGTACTTGGAGCGTTTTGCTATTAGTCGATAATCGTCGCGAGGTATGTGAACCTCTTCCTGTCTTTTCTAGCATGATATGTGTATAACTATGTAGTACGGTAGACGTACATGTGTTAAATGTGTTTGATTGGTTTAAAACATAAAGTGTTATAACGGCTTTATGGGAAGTTGGTTATAACAGTTTTATGTAAGTAAGAAATGCTTTGTGGTTTTTAAAAGATAACTGATTTGATTTATAACTGACTTGACGTGTGATAAATAAGAATCTTGAAGTATTTCAAAAGACTAAGAAACCGTTTTGAAAGAAGAGCAATACATGGTTTTGAAAACATAAGAGTTATACTAGCTTTATGGGAAGTTAGGTATAACGTCTTAAGAGTGGTAAAGAGAATGATTTACTGATTGTTAGAAGTTAAGAGACTTGATCTTAAAAGATAAGAGACTTGACTTGAATGAATTAATATGAGTTTTGTGTGAAACCTCATTCGTGAGTAATGAGTACTTGGTTTTAAAAGGAATAATGTTTCTGATTTTGGAAATCGAGAATGAGTATCGACAAACCACTGCAGCGTTAATAAAAGGAAATGTTTTGACTAATTAAGTATTATTAAAACCAGTAGAAACCTCCATCTGCATAGAAGCTAAGATGAGACAAAATGATATTACATTTCCTAGATCGTTTTGCTTTAATAAGATTGATTATGAACAAGAATAACCTACTCACATATAAGACATATGTTTCTCAAATTATTTAAAAGAGGATTATATTCTTAAGTGATTAAGTCTATGGACTATGAAACCTTTATAAAATAAGAGACCTAAGTGTTTGAAATTAGGCAAACTTGAACTTTTGGAAAAGAATGTTGTTACTTGATGTTGAAAAGGAAAGTGTTTTGGTTTACCTAAAAATGTGAGTCACTCTATTTTTAATACTACGGGTATCGGGTGATCTTTATAAAAGGAATGGATCTTTTAAAAAGAATTTAACGTACGTAATACTTTGGGGTCAGAACCTGGACTTTGGCCTAAAATAAACTCGAGTTGTGTGTAACTTGCCTATGTTTGTGTTTGATAGCCTTGTGTGCATATACTGTATTTCTATACCACCGCGTCTCTCGATGGAGGGCCGGCTGATTTGTTATGAACGATTATTCACCGAGTCCCATGGGATGGGCCGGGACACGTATTTCATCTGATTCTTCACCGAGTCCCATGGGATGGGCCGGGACACGTATTCCATCTGATTATTCACCGAGTCCCACGAGATGGGCCGGGACACGTATTTCATCTGATTATTCACCGAGTCCCACGAGATGGGCCGGGACACGTATTCCATCTGATTCTCTACCGAGTCCAATGGGATGGGCCGGGACACGTATTCCACACAATTTACACCTAGACTGCCGGCAGTGAGGAAGGAGTTCCACGGGCATGAGGGATGACTTTAGGGCGTGAGTCACGACTTGACATGATCGCTTTTATGTGTGAAGCGTAGTTTGGTTATCATACATGTCTCTGCTTTATATAGAATATTATGATTTCATTCTGATCTTTACTGATTTCACATACTTGGTACTGTTATCGACCTCCTTGGGGTTGCGTTCATCTGCGGTAGAAATACATCGGTTGTGGATCCTCGCCATGGATCACGATTCAGCGTGTCAGGAAGCCCATTTCTTGGAGGCTTATCTTTTGGTATGTTACCACAGTGCAGTAGATCCTTGTACATTCGGGGTATGGCGGGGCCTGTCCGTCATAGCCATTGTAAAAATCTTAAGTGCATGCTTTGTTGTGGCGGGGTTTGTAAAAAGGATAATTGTTCGGGTATTTATGTATATATCGAAGGCAACTGTTTTGGTTGCTTTGTTTATTTATCATGTCTCTTAATTCATGTTCATGTTTTTATTTCCGCTGATTTTCTCGATGTTGTATCACCAGGGTGCCACGGTAAGGCACTACCATGGGCCGGTTCGGGTCGTGACAAAAGTGGTATCGAGCGATTAATCCTCGGAAAGTGTCTCTGCACCGTGTCTAGTAGAGTCTTGATTATCGGTGTGTTGTGCACCACATCTATAATCAGGAGGCTGCAGGACATTTAGGCTTGGTTTCCATTCTTCTCATTCTGAGATCGTGCCTTAGAGCCGTGTGATAAGTTGGACCCCTCTGATTTATTTCGTTTTACGATTATGCCTCGCGTAAGCAACCGGGCCAGTGGGCAAGGCGGTGAGGAGCCGCTAGTGAGATCTGAGAGAAATGCGAGCGCGAGCGGCCAAGACGAGATCGTGCTTGACGGCGAGTTTTGCAGCGCCCTTGGCCGGCAGAGTTTAGAGCGCAGCGGTAGCTCACGAGACTACTGATGCACGAGCCTCGGTCCGGCTGGGCGAGATGAGATGGGGTATAAGAGATGGCGATTCTTGGCGAAGTCGTGGCGAATATGAGATAGGTTGGATCGCAGTGATTCCAGTCCATTAGCACCGTAGTTCACCCCGAGCGAGCGATTTGAGACTACGGGACTTTACGAGTTGTAGCCCGCGGTGTTCTATGGATCGAGAGGCGAGATGACCCTCGGGAGTTTATCCGACTCTGACGGATCATGAGTGATCGAGTCTCGAGGCGCAGTCGGTGGTATTAGGTTCGCATCAGCTGCGTGATACTGCAGTCGACTGGTTTGATTCGTGGGAGCTGTCCCGGGGAGATCATGCACTTCCAGCCGTTTGGGACGAGTTCTCAAGGTCTTTTCTTGCACATTTCTTGCCCACGGATCGGGAGGGCTCGGGGTGATTTTTGACATTGAGGCGGGGCAGGCGAGCGGTTAGAGAGTACAATGTGAGTTCGACTCATTAGCTCGGTATGTTCCGCTGTAGTAGCGATATGGAGGGCGAGTACACCGCCACGTCAGGGCTAGATGATTACTTGGTAGAGGCATGCGGGTGTAGCTTTTCAGCGGGCATGGACATTGCCGCGTCTGAAGCTCACGCGCGGATGTGAGGCACGGAGAGGTCGGCGGAATGACCGGGATTAGCGAAGAGGCGAGCAGCAGGTCCTGGTAACTTTGGCGGGCCGCCTCGGCAGAACTAGTTATGTACCTCCGCGATGCAGAATGGTCCTCCGCGATCTTGGGGCGTTCGGTATTCGGGAGGCTGAGTCGGGGCTCCAGGGCTTCTGGTTCACAGATATACATGGGTTCTAGCCAGTCGGGTTCAGGTTTTCCTCAGTGTGCACGATGTGGAAGACATTCATCCCGGGGAATGTCGTCTTTTTACTGGTGCTTGTTTTTCCTGCGGCCGTCAGGGCCATATGACGAGAAAATGTCCTAATAGGAAGGATGCAGACATAATGACTCAGCCTACCGGGTGATGTGAGTTCATCGCCTTCATACTATGCGCCTGCAGTGAGCCTATGATTAGAGTGGAGCGGTAGATTCAGGTATATCCTTAACCCTCTAGAGATTTGTATGCATGATATGATGACCTTATTATTATGTGCTATGTACGGATAGCGTTATGTTGATTATGAGTTAGAAAACCTGGTTAGTGAAAAAGGGTAAGCCTGGGGGTGAGAAAATGATGAACCTTAGAATATTACAGTTGAGACCTTAGATGTAAGGCCGTCTTGAGTACAAGATTTTGCGGGTGATCCTTGTCAGAATGTATAAGTTTACGTGGAGTAATTGTGGGAAGATTCCTTGGGTAGTGTAAAATGGAAGTGATAGCTTTCATGACCTGTATATAAGATTGTTCGGATCGGAAACAAGAGCTTGATGCGTTAAGTAGGTCGGGTTGGGGCCATGTTGCGGGCCAACCGCGGCTGTTCGAGGTGGGGTCTGCTGTGGGTAGTCCCGCCAGGTGGTAGGGTCACGAGGGTGCTAGGCCCAAGTTTAGATGACCATCGTATGAGTTCGTGGATATGTTCGACCAGAAGCGGATCGTGAAGGCCGGGAATGGCCTTAGAGGAAAGTAAAGCTAGTAAGATGACCAAGTTTGGAGGTTGTGACTCCAAAGTTTTGGCAACAGAAGCGTTGACTGAAGTGTGGTACGTATGCTAGAAGAGTTCAAGTGTTCGAGAAGGGCACGACGAGTAAGGAATGAAGTGAACTTGTGCTGAAAGATGGGAGTAATCATTTTTGAGAAATGAATGTGCGAAGGGAGTGTCCCTTGGACCAAGAGCGAGAGCTGGTATTGTTTTGCATCATCGAGGTGGTTCCTCGTTGGTCTGGATTTAAGTATTTGCGCGCATGTGTTATTTCGTGGCCAGGCATGGCGTTGGCAACTTGTTAGAAGAACTTTATCATTATCCGTCTTGAGAAGGAACATTCGGGACGAATGTTTCTAAGGAGGGGAGAATGTTTTACCCCGTATTTCCAGAGTATGTACGTGAGGGCGTACGTATATAAATTTAAGCCTTAAGGTTTGGCTAGGTTCGAAAATTTGGGCACAAGTGCCGAAAAGAATCGTTTTTAAATGAAGCGTTTTACTAAACTTGCGAAGGAAAATTCCGGCTATGTCATTGAGAATTTTTGCGGATTTTTCCGAGAGGCGAAACATTTTGGACCAGCGGGAGGCGACATGTGTCACCTCACATTGGAAGGAATTGTGGCGGTACTTGGACGATTTGGGCTTGTGGTTAGGGAGGATATTTTGTGCAAGTTGGTGTGGTAGATGGATAAGGTGCACTTGGCTTAAATCTAGCCCTACACTTGCATGGCACTTGGCTTGATCTTGGCCATTGGTTGGCCATTGCTTGACCTATAAATACCCTCTAAGTTGAAGACTTTCTTCATCCAAACTTGAGCAATCTTTCTAAGTCTCAAAATTACTCCCTCCTCTTGAGCTTTCCGCCACACCTCCCCTTTGAGAAGGCCGCGGCGAAAGTATTCCCTCCCTTTGTAGTGTTTAGTAGTGGGCTACCCACTAGCCTAGTTGTTTTAGTATAATACCCCATCGTGGTATAGAAATACTCTCCAAAGTATTGTTATAATGCCCAAATACTTTAGCCCAAATACCTTGTAGTATTCGAGGTTATACCTATACAAAGCCGAAATACTATTATACTTCCTTTAGCCACTAAACGAAACCACTAAGGAAATCTTCACCGATAGTTGAAGTATTTGAGTAGAAGTTGGTTAGAACTTCTAAGGGTTGTTTGGAGGCGGAGTTGGAGCGCGGAGTAGGAGCTAAACCTTGCTCAGGATCGACATTTACTTGGATAATTTTGGGCTTATCGAGGTAAACACTCTTGACCTTCTATTGTAATTGGAAATTACATGTTGTAGGAATGTATAGTTGAAGTATACTATATATAGAATTGAACATAGTCTTGCGGCAATGTCTTTTGACTTAAGCACGAATTTAAAGAAAAGAAGCTGACTGTAATTACATGGGGTGTATTCTGATGAGACTTGTGTAGCATTCTTGTGAAGTAGAATTGTACGTCGGATTAGGCGTACAACCCCACTAGGGAGTTGTTGGCTGTTAGCGGCCTCGATAGATGAGGAGATTTCTGCGGTTGCGGGAAAATCGCCAAATTTTACGTAGAATATTCTACGTTGAGATCTAGATGTTAATAGGCGCCTTGTGGCCTCTATAGGTTGAAGTACTACGTGTGGAGTGAGCTACTTGGCTTAAGGTGTATGACGGTTTGAGGTACTTGGAGCGTTTTGCTATTAGTCGATAATCGTCGCGAGGTATGTGAACCTCTTCCTATCTTTTCTAGCATGATATGTGTATAACTATGTAGTGCGGTAGGCGTCGTGTGTTAAATGTATTTGATTGGTTTAAAACATAAAGTGTTATAACGGCTTTATGGGAAGTTGGTTATATGACTTTATGTAAGTAAGAAATGCTTTGTGGTTTTAAAGATAAGCGATTTGATTTATAAGCGACTTGACGTGTGATAAATAAGAATCTTGAAGTATTTCAAAAGACTAAGAAACCGTTTTGAAAGAAGAGCAATACCTGGTTTTGAAAACATAAGAGTTATACTAGCTTTATGGGAAGTTAGGTATAACGTCTTAAGAGTGGTAAAGAGAATGATTTACTGATTGTTAGAAGTTAAGAGACTTGATCTTAAAAGATAAGAGACTTGACTTGAATGAATTAATATAAGTTTTGTGTGAAACCTCATTCGTGAGTAATGAGTACTTGGTTTTTAAAAGGAATAATGTTTCTTGATTTTGGAAATCAGAATGAGTATCGACAAACCACTGCAGCGTTAATAAAAGAAAATGTTTTGACTAATTAAGTATTATTAAAACCAGTAGAAACCTCCATCTGCATAGAAGCTAAGATGAGACAAAATGATATTACATTTCCTAGATCAGGGCTGCTTTAATAAGATTGATTATGAACAAGAATAACCTACTCACATATAAGACATATGTTTCTCAAATTATTTAAAAGAGGATTATATTCTTAAGTGATTAAGTCTATGGACTATGAAACCTTTATAAAATAAGAGACCTAAGTGTTTGAAATTAGGCAAACTTGAACTTTTGGAAAAGAATGTTGTTACTTGATGTTGAAAAGGAAAGTGTTTTGGTTTACCTAAAAATGTTAGTCACTCTATTTCTAATACTACGGGTATCGGGTGACCTTTATAAAAGGAATGAATCTTTTAAAAAGAATTTAACGTACGTAATACTTTGGGGTCAGAACCTGGACTTTGGCCTAAAATAAACTCGAGTTGTGTGTAACTTGCCTATGTTTGTGTTTGATAGCCTTGTGTGCATATCGTATTTCTATACCACCGCGTCTCGATGGAGGGCGGCTGATTTGTTATGAACGATTATTCACCGAGTCCCATGGGATGGGCCGGGACACGTATTTCATCTGATTCTTCACCGAGTCCCATGGGATGGGCCGGGACACGTATTTCATCTGATTATTCACCGAGTCCCACGAGATGGGCCGGGACACGTATTTCATCTGATTATTCACCGAGTCCCACGAGATGGGCCGGGACACGTATTCCATCTCGATTCTCTGCAAGGTCCCGTGGGATGGCGGGACACGTATTCCACATGATTCTTTCTGAGAGCCGGCGGGATGGCGGACACGTATTCCACACGATTTACACCTAGGCTGGCGGTGAGGAAGGAGTTCCACGGGCGTGAGGATGACTTGAGGCGTGAGTCACGACTTGACATGATCGCTTTTATGTGTGAGCGTAGTTTGGTTATCATACATGTCTCTGCTTTATATAGACTATTATGATTTCATTTCTGATCTTTTCTGATTTCACATACTTGGTACTGTTATCGACCTCCTTGAAGTGCGTTCATCCGCAGTAGAAGTACATCGGTTGTGGATCTCGCTCATAGGATCACGATTCGTGTCAGGAAGCCCCATTTCTTGGAGGCTTATCTTTTGGTATGTTACCACAGTCGTAGATCCTTGTACATTCGAGGGTATGGCGGGCCACTGTCCGTCATAAACATTGTAAAAATCTTAAGTGCAGCAGCCTTTGTTGTGGCGGGGTTTGTAAAAGGATAAGCTGTTCGGATATTTATGTATATATCTTGAAGGCAAGCTATTTTGGTTGGCCTGTTTATTTATCATGTCTCTTAATTCATGTTCATGTTTTTATTTCCGCTGATTTTCTCTGATGTTGTATCACTAGGGTGCCCTGGGTAAGGCACCAGTCATGGGCCCGGGTTCGGGTCGTGACAAAAACATACTTCTTAGAGTTATCATATCATAGACTGCCGGCAGTGAGGAAGGTATTCCACGGGCATGATTGATGTTGTGGGCGTGAGACCCATAATTATATTTGAGTAATGACTTGGAGGGCGTGAGTCCCTGACTTGATATAACTGTTATATGTGTGTACTGTAGTTTGGTTATCATACATGTCTCCTGCTTTATATAGACTATTATGATTTCATTTCTGATATTTTGATTTCACATACTTGGTACTGTTGTATTGACCTCGCCGGGGCTGCGTTCATCCGCGGTAGACATGCGGTATCGATCCTCGCTTATAGGATCACATCTCGGCGTATTGGGAAGCTCCGTTCCTTGGAGGCTTATCTTTTGGTATGTTACCACAGTGCATGGGTTCTTGTACATTCAGGGGTATGGCGGGGCCCTGTCCCGTCATAGTTGTTGTAAAAATCTTAGAGGTCTGTAGCACTGTTGTGGGCAGGGTTGTAAGGATTGTAACTGTTCAAATGTCGATATTTATGTATTTGCAGAAAGGCAACCGTTTTGGTTGGCCTATTTTCTTTTATCTTGATCCATATCTAATTGTATGTTTTAAGTTTTTATTTCCGCTGGTTTTTCTCTGATGTTGTATCACTAGGGTGCCCGGGGTAAGGCACCAGTCACGGGCCCGGGTTCGGGTCGTGACATATTCACTAGAGGTTCGTCACCTAGGCCAAAGTATTTTTATTGTACATCCTCCACTATCGGTCTTTACACTGTTACGGGGTAATTACAACTTGTGAACCCTACACAACTATAGTCTCAGTTCACTTTCTTGTCAACATTCTTCACTTTACTAATCAGAGTATCTCTACCTCTGGTGGTGCTATCAATTTACAACTACTAGCAACAAAGGGAAAACATATACGCTAGGGCGGAATCTGAATCTATCAGTGCATGTATGATTCAAAAGAATCGAAATATACATGTAACTCCATGCGATGTTGCCTCTTGATCCTGCCCAGTAGCCACGTCATCTATGTGGTTCGAAGGACCGCCAAAACTATAAACTCCACCCTAACCTCTACCACTGTTGGCTGACATCTGAACACCCTGCCCTGGGGGGCGCACAGCTGGAGAGGAAAAGGAACCAACCACCGGCCTCATAGGCTGAGCAACCTCACCGATGTTCTTTCTAGAAGGACATACCCTCAGTATATGGCCCGGACGGCCACAATAAAAACAAACACCTGTGCCATAACGGCATTTCCCCATATGACGCTTACTACATCGGAAACACTGAGGAATAAGTGGCCTCGACTGAGAAAATCCTCTGCTCCTCTGCGAACCTCGAACCCTAGAGCTCGGACCGGCTCCTAAATACCTTGTGGGGTCCAATCTCCCACCTGTGAGCTGCGGGGGTATGTCCTGGGTAGGCTGGGATGAATATCTCACTCATTCTTGAAATTTGCTCGTCCAAAAACTCACGGGATAACCAACCGGTCTAGCCTCTTCTGGCGATTTCCGCGTTGGCCCTCTACCCTCTGTACACCTGTCTGTACTGGCTGAATAACCTCCTGCTGATGAAACTGTAGCACCGCTATCTTGGTCAATAACATAACTGCTTCCCTTATGACCCTATAGTCTTCCCCTAACTGAGAAACTGGAGGCTCTGGTGATGGGGCTCAAAACCTGGCGCAGAAGAACTCACCGACTGCGGCACAATATCCGGTATACCCTGGGCATGAGCCCTATCAACTCTCTGAGTCTGACTGGTAGCTCCTGCTACTGTTTTGCCCTTCTGGACGACTGTTGCCCTCGTTGGAGGCATAGCTGTAACACAAAAATATGTCAGAGAGGGATTATCTTAATAACACAGCTCTATGGCACGATCTCAGAGTGAGAAGAATAGAAACCAACTCCTAAATGTCCTGTAGCCTCCTGTTTATGGGTGTGGCGCGCAACACACCGATAATCAATACTCTACTAGACACGGTTTCTATTTCTTCTCACTCTGAGATCGTTCCTTAGAGTTGTGTTGTAAGTTGGACTCCTTATGACGTATTCTTTTATGCCAGTTATGCCTCGCATGGCAACGAGCCCGAGAAGAAGCGGCAACGAAGGAGGCTGCGAGTAGAGCGGCGGTCTCTATTGAGGCCACGATGCACGAGCCTCCATCCACGGCCAGAGCAGAGGATATGGGTTACAAGGAGATGGACCAGTTACTAGATAGGATTGTGGCTAGACACGAGGATAGGCGAGTCGGAGGTTCGATGCGCGTAGTTCACCCGGATCGATAGTTTGAGACTACGGGACTTTTGAGTCGCGACCACCCGAGTTCTATGGGTCGAGGCACGAGGATGATCCGCAGGAGTTCATCAAGCGATTCTGACGGATCATGAGTGATCAAGGCTTGGAGACCGAGTCGGTGGTCTTAGGTTCGCATCGGTGCGTGATCTGCGATGACCGGTTTGATTCGTGGGAGCTGTCGGGGAGCATGCGCCTCGGTATTTGGGGCGAGTTCTGGAAGCATTTCTCGGCCATTTCTTGCCTCGCAGATGAGGAAACGCGGTAGCAATTTACGATCTTTGAGACGAGAGGCGTACGGTTCGGGAGTATAACGTGGAGTTCGACGACTCGTTGGCTCGTTATGTCCCTGCGTTAGTGGCAGATATGGAGGACAGAGTGCACCGCTACGTCACGGGGCTCGATGACTACTTGGCAGAGAGTTGCTCGGGTGTAGCTCTTCAGCCGGGCATGGACATTGCCGCGTGCGAGCTTATGCTGGGGTGTGAGCGGAGAGGCGGCGGATTGACGATACCAGCGAAGAAGGCCGGGCGGCGGTCCTTTAGTAACTTTCGAGGCGGACCACCGCAGCAGCAGACTAGTTATGCACCTCTGCCCGGTCTGAGTGGTCCTCTGATCTTGAGGCGGTCGGGGCTCGAGGTTGAGTTTTTGAAGTGGGAGTGTTGGTCGGATGAAGCCACCCCAACCTCGGTGTGGCCAGTGTGGTAAACCCCATGCGGGGGAATGTCACGGTATTCAGAAAGTTTGTTTTACATGCGGCCAGCAGGGCCATTTTGCGAGAAATTGTTCAACCAGAGGTAGCGCGGATGTAGAGACTCGGCCTTCGGGATCAGTTGCGGGTTCTTCGCCTTCGATAGCTAGGCAGGGTGTTCATACACCGGCAGGCCGTGGCAGGAGTCGTGGTGGAAGTTCCCAATTCTAGCGGTCCTTGGAACCGCCTATTTGATTTCAGGTATATCCTTGACCCTCTAGAGACTAGTATGCATTGTGATAAGATGAGTATATTTTAAGTGTTATGTTCAGATAGCATTGTGTTAATTGTGATTAGAAAACATGGTTAGTGAAAGGGTAAGATTGGGGACAGGGAAATTGTGAGCCTTAGAATATTATACGTGGAGACCTTAGATGCGAGGCTGTCTTGAGTAAAAGATTTTAACCTTTGTTGGAGTGCATAGTATACGTAGGATATATTTGTGTGATAAGTCCCTGAGTGGTGTGAAATGTAAGAGGGTAGTTGAGCTAAGAAGACCACTAGGTTTTCGTGACTTGATAGATAAGATTGTTCCGGATCGGGGAACAATAGTTTGGCGCGATAGCGGGTCGGGTTGAGGCCAGATCGCGGGTCAACCCGCAGCCTGGAATGAGGTGGGGTCAGTTCGAGGTGGTCCCGCCAGGTGGTAGGGTCGCGAGGGTGCTAGGCCCAAATCTAGGTAGACATCGTACGGGTTCGTGGATGCGTTCGACCAGAATCGGATCGTGAAGGCCGGGAATGGCCTTAGAGTAAATTGAAGCTGGTGGGAGCTTTTGTGAGATTAGAAATGATTCCTCGTTGGCTTGGATTTGAATTTTGCGCACATGTTATATTCTGGCCATTGGTGGCATGATCGGTTTTGTAAGTGTAGTAGTGGAGGTATCTGCAGCGAAATACGTTTGGAGACTTAGAAGGAACATTCGGACGAATGTTTCTAAGGAAGAATGTTATACCCGTAGTTCGAGTATGTATGTGAGGGCGTGCGTGCGAGAATCTGGCGAAATTTTGGAAAGAAAGAAAGATGTGATTTTTCGACGGAAAAGTTTCCGGGTTTTGTGAAGGAAAAAGGTTCGTTAATGGGAATTGGATTCCCAAATTTGGTATTTGGACTTCTTGGATTATATTAGAATTTTGGGATTTTATTTTCAGAAATGATCACGTGGGGCCCACGGGAGAAATTCTGATTTTGTGGGGCATTTGTTTTGAGATTTTGGTATTTTGGATATTTTGGAAGACGAAATATTTTGGGCCAGTAGAGGCGACATGTGTCACCAGTGTGGCACCTTGGCGGGTGGAGGGACAAGTGTCTTGCCATTTGTCCCTTGGCCGAAATGGTCATGACACTTGGATATGATTTTCGTTGGCCATGTGGTGTGGTGGGACCCACACACACATGGCCCAATCTTGACCACACACTTGCTAAGATCTTGACCCTTGAATTCTCTATAAATACCCCCCTTAATGCTAGACTTATTCTTCATCCACACTTAAGCTTTCCAAGGCAAAATATCCCCTCCCTTTATAGTTGATTTCGTCCACCTCCCCCACTTGTGTAGAAAATACTTCAAGTATTGTAGTATAATCCCAAATACCTTAGCCTAGTATCCCTAGTTGTATTCCAAAGTTATTTCAATACTAGGAGCCCGAAAATACTACTTTATTCCAATAGTCGCAAAATGAAACCCTAGAAAAATCTTCATAGCTTGGTTGAAGTGTTAAGAGAAGTTGTTTAGAAACTTCTAAGGGTTTCTTGGAGCGGGTTGGAGCGTAAGGAGTTAGAGCTAAACGTTGTTCAGGATCGACTTATAATCTTGGATAATTTTGGGCTTATCGAGGTAATGATCTATGTCCCCCTATTGTAATTGGATATTACATATTGTAGTAGTTTAGAATTGAGTATAAGATATATTTGGAAGAATGATTATAAAGGATTGAACTGTATTTACATTGGACTGTATTTACAGTAGACTTGTGTAGTATTATTATGTAGCAGATTTGAACACGTCCGGTTAGACGTGTAATCCCCTTGGAGTTGTTGGCTTGGTAGCAGGCCTTGTTAGGGGGGGTTATTTATGTGATTGCTGGGGGGGAGGTGTTGCCGAATTTTCCGTAGAATAAGGAACTGTTTACTTAGAATATGCTACGAAGAGAACTAGAAGTTGATAGATGTATTGTGAATATTATAGGTGGACCTTCTGCGCGCGGCATACTCGACTTGGCTTATGGATTAAGCCGAAGAGGTATGTGATTATTCCTATACTCTTGAGCATGATTGTTGTGAAATATATAGTACGGTAGACGTACGTGTGTGAAATAAATTTTGTTTGTTTAAAACATAAAGTGTTATAATGACTTTATGGGAAGTTAGTTATAACGACTTTATGAATATAAAAGAAAGATTTGATTTTGAAAGCTAAACGACTTGATTTCGGAAAAGGAGAAGTAACTTGATTTAAGTATAGGTTACTTGTTTTGAAAAGAGTAAGTTATTTGGGCTTTAAAGAGTATACTTGATGTTGTTTTAAAAGAAAAGTACTTGATTTTAAAAGTCTTGTAAAGATTTTTACGAAGGTGAAGTAATTTGGTTTGAAAAGAAAACGTGTTTTTGATACTACGAGTATTAGTATCGTGTGACTTTTACGTAAAAAGAGGTCTTTTTGAAAGAATGAAAGTATGTAGTATTTTGGGGTTGAAACCCGGATTGTTGACATAAAATGAAAGTACGTTGAACTTGCCTATGCTTGTTGTGATAGCCTTTGATGTGCAAGTGTTTTGTTTCTGTGCTATCATGTCTCTCGGGGAGAGCCATTGTCACGACCGAACTGGGCCGTGTTGGTGCCTTACAGGGCACCTAGTGATACAACATCAGTGTCAGTGGAACATAATACACATACATGAAACAAATGAAGTACAAAGCGATAATTTGAGAAAACTTGCCTTTGGCATATATAAATAACAACTCTTACAAATGAGCAGTTTAATCCTTTTTACAAACCACGCTTACAGCGATTACTCTGCACCTCTAAGAAAAAGATACGACAACAATGGCGGGACAGGGCCCCGCCATACCCCTGAATGTAAATATCTACAACGACATGGGACTATACCAAGATAAGCCTCCGGAGAACGGAGCTTTCCCAATTGACTGTGACCACTAGGCGAGGATCAACGGCGGTGTACCTTTACTGCGGCATGAGCGGCCCGGGAGGTCGATCTGGCAGTGCAGAGTATGCGGCCCGAAAATCACGTAAATGAAATCATAGTAGTCTATATAAAGCGGGAGACATGTATGATAACCAAACTACATTTCACAATAAATAAGCGGTCATATCAAGTCGGGGACTCGCGCCCGAAGTCGTCACTCAAATACATAAATATGGGTCTCACGCCCACAACATCAATCATGCGGTGGAATACCTTCCTCGGCTGGCGATCGATGATAGAAAAGCACCAAGGAACACACATGAACAGCGGGTCCCACTGTGCCCAAATAAAGCGATGCGAGGTAATGCGAAGGCATGGCCGACTACTAACACCAGCGGTACTAACAAGGTTAAATGGCGAATCATGATATCTGTCTAGGCCGTCACATGATCAAAGGCGGTCACTCGCGCAATATCAAATGTCGCGTCTAGCCACGGAACTCCGCTGACTCGCATAGGCCAATCGTAGGCCCGCGTGAGGTATAACCCGCGTCGGTAGCTACTCCGGCGTCGTCCTGGACTCGCGATCGCGCGTAGCCACGTAGCCGCGTGACCATAAAGGCCGCACGCTAACACAGGAACTCGTAGCTCGCATAGGCCCCGGGACCCGCGTGAGGTATTCTCGAATCATGGTCCTGGACCGCTGAGTCTACCCGCGTGGGCGGCTTAACCCCGGAAACACGGTGAGTGGTATAATACCAACATAACGGTTTATCGTTTAAACATCATAAGCACAATCGAGGAAAATCCGCTTTACACAAACATCACGAATACTAACACACGTAGCATCCTAATATGATTACTTATCAAATCAACACGAAGGTATTACAAGGCTATCACAAACCAACACAATCGATTATACACACGAGGTACATTACATTGTATGATTAACAAGATCAGTATCTATTCTCAAAGTACTTCATACATTATCTTTTAAAAATCGTTACGTTTACAAAAGTCACACAATACGTAGTATATGAAAACTAGAGTGATTATCTTTTGAAGTAAAGCAAAACACTTCTCTTTGTAAAATCAAGTAACAACATTATTTCTCAAGCGTCGAAGTTTGCCTAATTTCAAATGTTCACGTTTCTTACTTTAGGAAGGTTTCGTAGTTCATAGTCTTATTCATTTAAGAATATAATTCTCTTTTAAACTATCAGAAACATAAGCCTTATATGTGAGTAGAATATTCTTGTTTATAACAATCTTATTACAATGACCATGATCTAGGAAATATCATTTTGTCTCATCTTAGCTTACATGCGGATGGAAGTTTCTCTTGGTTTTAATAATACTTAATCTGTCAAAACATTTCCTTTTATTAATTTGCGATGGTTTGTCGATACACGTTCGATTTCGAAATCGATAAAACATTCTTAAGCCGTTATACCTAACTTCCCGTAAAGCTAGTATAACTCTTAAGTTTTCAAAAACCAAGTATTACTTCTTCTTTGAAATGATTCAAAAATCTTTTGAAAAACTTCAAGTTCTTTATTAACACATAACAAGCGATTATAGTTCAAATCGATTACCTTTTAAAAACCACAAGTATTTTCTTACCAACATAAAGTTTATTATAACCAACTTCCCATAAAGCCGTTATAACACTTTATGTTTTAAACAATCAAATACATTTAGCACATATCGTCTACGTACTACATAGTTCACACATATCATGCTAGAAGAGATAGGAAGAGGTTCACATACCTCGCGGCAGTATCGACTAATAGCAAAACGCTCAAGTACCTCCTCGTAGTGGCTACTCCTTAAGCCAAGTAGATCGCGCCACACGTAGTACTCGACCTATAAGGCCACTGGCGCATTAATATTTAGATCCTACGTAGCACATTTTACATAAAATTCGGCAGCACCTCCCCACACATGCAGCGTAAATCTCTCCTTTATCGAGGCGGCCACGAAGCCAACGAGGGTTATACATCTAACGACGGGTACAATTCTACTCACGAAAAGCTACACAAGTCTCTGTGTCTGATCTTATGTAAATCTGATTCGATACTCTTCTTTCGAAAAGGTTTCTTATTATTGGGCTTAAGTCAAAAGACATTGCGATAACTACGTTGATTCTATATATAGTATACTTCAACTATATAATCATACAACATGTAATTTCCAATTACAATAGAGGACAAGATATTTACCTCGATAAGCCCATAATTATCCGAGTTTAAATGTCGATCTGAGCAAGGTTTAGCTCTACTCGTGCGCTCCACCGCTCCAAACAACCCTTAGAAGCTCTAACCAACTTCTACTTATTACTCCAACTAACCATGGAGATTTTCCTTAGGGTTTCGGTTTTGTGACGGAAGGAAGTATAATAGTATTTACGGGCTTTTAGTATAAGTATAACCTTAGAATACTACAAGGTATCTGACTAAGGTAATTTGGGCATTATAACAATACTTTTGAGAGTATTTCTAACAAGAGGGTATTTATACGAAAACTACTAGGCTAGGGGTACCCGGCCACACTCTTAGGAGGAGAGGGCTCTCGGCGAGGGCCTTTCAAAGGGGAGAGGGGCTCTTGGGCGAGAGTCAACAAGAGGGGAGAGGGAGGGATTTTAACACTTAGAAGATTTGTGGAAAGGATGAAGAATTCATCAAAGGGAGAGGGGTATTTATAGCACAAGCCAAGGCCAACCAATGGCCAAGATCTTGCCAAGTGCATAGCAAGTGTCGGGCGAGATCTTGCCAAGTGCACTAGCCAACTACCACAAAAATATCCTACCAACCGCGACCACAAAGGCCACACTTTGGCCACCTGATTTCATGAGTGTTCCAATGAGAGGGTGACAAGTGTCGCCCTCTTGTTAGTCCAAAATGTTTAAATCTCCGGAAAAATCCATAAAAATTAAAAATGACATAGCGGAAATTCCCATCGAAAGTGTGAAAGCGTTTAGTCGAAAACGACTCTATCCGGGTGTTGTGAACAAAGTTAATTCGGCCAAGCCTAATTCTCAAGTTCAAATTTTCTCGTGCGTCCTTACGTACATACTACTGCGGAAATACGGGTATAACATTCTCCTCGCCAGAAACATTCGCGTCGAATGTTCTTTCTAAGAATCTCAAAACAAGCGGCGCGATATAGTCTTCACTACCATACTTACGACACAATCACGCCACTGATGGCCACAGAAACAACTGCGCAAAAATACATACATCCAAGTCCACGAGGAAACACCTCTAACATTACCACAACCACCCCTCTCCGGGGTCTAAAATATACTTCCTTCGCACCTTCTCCTTACAAAAGAAATGATCACATCTATGCTCGCCATACATGCTCGCTTCTTCCGATACCACTTTTGTCACTTTGCGCGAGGTTCTAGTGTCACTCGGCGACCCAACAAATGGTGCCGGACTACATGCGATCCACGAGGCATGCCCAGCGGCCGCCGAGGATGTGCCATACGAGAGCCACGGTTGGTGCATTCGTGGTAGAGGCTCTGGCCTCTTTATACGCTCAGCCCCCCGATCCGGAACAATCTCACTTAATCACGTTTCGAAAACCAAGCGGTCTTCTTAGCTCAACTACCCCCTTTTATTCCACACTACTAGGGACCTATCCCAAACATAACTCACGTGCACTGCGCTTAGATAAGGTCAAACATAACCCTACACCTATGCTCGAGATGGCGCACCTCTAAGGTCTCTACGTAAAAAAACTCTAAGGCTCACACCTTCTCTATCCCCCAAATCTTACTCGGTTAACCCATCATGATTTCTAATCACAACTAACACACCTTGCTATCGAACATAGCACTTAAGGTATACTCACCTTATCACGTATACTGAGATCTACAGAGGTTAAGGATATATCTATATCTCTTGCTTACTCCCTTAGTCGTTCTAATCAAACACTGCCGTAGAGCATAGCTAAGGAAGATGACGAACTACCGCGATCACGAAGGCTAAGTCCTCCTACAAAGACATTCTCTCGACACATGGCCACGGCGCGAGTGCAACAAGTACCAACTAAAAGGCGACACTCGGGATGGCGTGCATCACCGCTGTGAACACCAGGGAAAAGCGAATCCGGTGTTTGGAACCTGCGTGTAGTGAGCAGGAAGCTCTGGAGCTCGACCAACTCCTGCGTACCGAGCGTCCACGAACCCGTGAACCTCTGCTTTGGTGGATGTGCAAATCTGTCTTTGGTGAGGCGACTTCGCCTCGAAAGTTACCAAAGGACCTTCTTTGCTCTGGCCTCTTCTCATCGCCGTTAACGTCGATCTCTGCGTCTCGGCTGCTGCGCAAAAGCGATACGGGCCATGCTCGAAGCCTAAGCGAAGAATTACTCTTGCACAACCTCTCTTAGATAGTCGTCAAGACTCGCGATACATCGGTATACTCTATACTCGCTGTTCGGTCGCGGGCGAAGGTCCAAACATCGTGGCGCGGTAAGGCTGCCGCCGCCGTGCTAAAACTCTGCTTTGGGGCTAGTGGCGTCGCAGAACTCCCGAATGAAGCACTATCCTAGGTAATGATTTGGCACGTGCCTCGCCACCTCGAACTCTACTTGCGGCTCCTCGGTGCCTTGACCCCTGGGCGGGTTGCCTACGCGGAGGCATAGCGATAAGGAAATAATTTCGTCGGAGGGTCGACTAACAACACGGCTCTAAGGCACGATCTCGAGTGAGAAGAATAGAAACCAATCCTAAATACCCTATAGCCTCACGATTATTGGTGTGGTGCACAACACACGCGATAATCAAGACTTCTGGATCTGATGCGTAGACACTTTCCGAGATTAAGCGCTCACGATACCACTTTTGTCACGACCGAACTGGGCGTGGCGGTGCCTTACCGGGCACCTAGTGATACAACATCAGTGTCAGTGGAACATAATACACATACATGAAACAAATGAAGTACAAAGCAGTAATTTGAGGAAAACTTGCCTTTCGGCATATATAAATAACAACTCTTACAAATGAGCAGTTTAATCCTTTTACAAACCACCTTGTGATTACTCTGGACCTCTAAGAAAAGATCGACATGATGGCGGGGCGGGGCCGCCGTACCACGAATGTAAATACCTCTGACGGGGACTATACGAAGATAAGCCTCGGAGAAGCGGAGCTTTCCCAAACGTTGAGCGTGACCCTAGGCGAGGATCAACGGCGGTGTACCTTTACTGCGGCATGAACGGCCACGAAAGGAGGTCGATCTGAGTGCAGAGTATCGGCCCGAAAATCGTAAATGAAATCATAGTAGTCTATATAAAGCAGGAGACATGTATGATAACCAAACTACAGTTCACAATAAATAAGCAGTCAAATCAAGTCAGGGACTCACGCCCTCGAAGTTATCACTCAAATACATAAATATGGGTCTCACGCCCACAACATCAATCATGCCCGTGGAATACCTTCCTCACTGCCGGCAGTCAATGATAGAAAAGCACCAAGGAACACCGCATGAACAACGGGTCCCACTGTGCCCAAATAAAGCGATGCGAGGTAAATGCGAAGGCATAGCCAGCTACTAACACCAGCGATACTAACAAGGTCGTAAATGGCGAATCATGATATCTGTCTGCAGGCGTCACATGATCAAAGGCTGGTCACTCGCGCAATATCAAATGTGCGCGTCTAGCCAGGAACTCCGCGACTCGCGTAGGCCAATCGTAGGCGCGTGAGGTATAACCCGCGTCGAGGGTAGCTACTCCGGCGTAAATCCTGGACTCGCGATCGCGTAGCGCATGACCGCGTGACCATAAAGGCCGCACTAACACGGAACTCGTAGCTCGCGCAGGCCCCGAGGACCCGCGAGGTATTCTCGAATCATGGTCCCCGGACGCTGAGTCTACCGCGTCGGAGGCGGCTTAACCCGGAAACACGGTGAGTGGTATAATACCAACATAACGGTTTATCGTTTAAACATCATAAGCACAATCGAGGAAAATCCTTTACACAAACATCACAGAATACTAACACACGTAGCATCCTAATATGATTACTTATCAAATCAACACGAAGGTATTACAAGGCTATCACAAACCAACACAATCGATTATACACACGAGGTACATTACATTGTATGATTAACAAGATCGAGTATCTATTCTCAAAGTACTTCATACATTATCTTTTAAAAATACGTTACGTTTACAAAAGTCACACAATACGTAGTATATGAAAACTAGAGTGATTATCTTTTGAAGTAAAGCAAAACACTTCTCTTTGTAAAATCAAGTAACAACATTATTTCTCAAGCGTCGAGTTTGCCTAATTTCAAATGTTCACGTTTCTTACTTTAGGAAGGTTTAGTAGTTCATAGTCTTATTCATTTAAGAATATAATTCTCTTTTAAACTATCGAGAAACATAAGCCTTATATGTGAGTAGAATATTCTTGTTTATAACAATCTTATTACAATGACCATGATCTAGGAAATATCATTTTGTCGTCTTAGCTTACATGCGGATGGAAGTTTCTCTTGGTTTTAATAATACTTAATCTGTCAAAACATTTCCTTTTATTAACATTTGCGGTGGTTTGTCGATACACATTCGATTTCGAAATCGATTAAAACATTCTTAAGCGTTATACCTAACTTCCCATAAAGCTAGTATAACTCTTAAGTTTTCAAAAACCAAGTATTACTTCTTCTTTGAAATGATTCAAAAATCTTTTGAAAAACTTCAAGTTCTTTATTAACACATAACAAGCGATTATAGTTCAAATCGTTACCTTTTAAAAACCACAAGTATTTTCTTACCAACATAAAGTTGTTATAACCAACTTCCCATAAAGCCGTTATAACACTTTATGTTTTAAACAATCAAATACATTTAGCACGTATGCGTCACCGTACTACATAGTTCACACATATCATGCTAGAAGAGATAGGAAGAGGTTCACATACCTCGCGCGCAGTATCGACTAATAGCAAAAGCGCTCAAGTACCTCCAAGTCGGCTACTCCTTAAGCCAGTAGATCGCGCCACGCGTAGTACTCAACCTATAAGGCCACAAGGCGCTTATTAATATTTAGATCCCTACGTAGAACATTCTACGAAAATTGTGACACCTCCCCACATGGCGTAAATCTCTCCTTTATCGAGGCCTACCAAGCCAACGGGGTTATACATCTAACGAGCGGGTACAATTCTACTCACGAAAAAGCTACACAAGTCTCGTAATGATCTTATGTAAATCTGATTCGGTACTCTTCTTTCGAAAAGGTTTCTTATTATTGGGCTTAAGTCAAAAGACATTGCGATAACTACGTTGATTCTATATATAGTATACTTCAACTATATAATCATACAACATGTAATTTCCAATTACAATAGAGGACAAGATATTTACCTCGATAAGCCCATAATTATCCGAGTTTAAATGTCGATCTGAGCAAGGTTTAGCTCTACTCGTGCGCTCGACCGCTCTAAACAACCCTTAGAAGCTCTAACCAACTTCTACTTATTACTCCAACTAACCATGGAGATTTTCCTTAGAGTTTCAGTTTTGTGACGGAAGGGAAGTATAATAGTATTTCTGGGCTTTTCGTATAAGTATAACCTTAGAATACTAAAAGGTATATGGCTAAGGTAATTTGGGCATTATAACAATACTTTTGAGAGTATTTCTAACAAGAGGGGTATTTATACGAAAACTACTAGGCTAGGGGGTACCCACGGCCACACTACTAGGAGGAGAGGGCTCTCGGCGAGGGGCCTTTCAAAGGGGAGAGGGGCTCTTGGGCGAGAGTCGACAAGAGGAGAGGAGGGATTTTAACACTTAGAAGATTTGTGGAAAGGATGAAGAATTCATCAAAGGGAGAGGGGTATTTATAGCACAAGCCAAGGCCAACCAATGACCAAGATCTTGCCAAGTGCATAGCAAGTGTAGGGCCAAGATCTTGCCAAGTGCACTAGCCAACTACCACAAAAAATATCCTACCAACCGCGACCACAAGGCCACACTTTGGCCACCACAATTTCCGCCCAAGGTGTCCCAATGAGAGGGTGACAAGTGTCGCCCTCTTGTTGGTCCAAAAATGTTTCGTCTCTCGGAAAAATCCGCAAAAATTAAAAATGACATAACCGGAAATTCCCCTACGAAAGGCTGAAAGCGTTTTGTCGGCGACTCTAGCAGGGTGTTGTGAACAAAGTTAATTCGGCCAAGCCTAATTCTCAAGTTCAAATTTTCTCGTGCGTCCTTACGTACATACTGCGAAATACGAGGGTATAACAGGCTATCGATTGATTGCTTGGACATGCGACCGCGTTGGATGGTCGCGGTATCGTCCACTTTGAGTATTATCTGGTTATTTCTTTTGGACATCTTGACACGTTGGATGGTCCACGAGTATCGTCCACTTTGAGTATTATCTTGTTATTTCCTTTGGACATCGACCACGATGGATGGTCTCACGGGTATCGTCCGATGGGATGGTTTCATGGCCATGCTTATCTGAGGTAAGATCTTGGGGCATGCGGTCGTTGTGAGGATTATGTTATTTGTCCATGGACCGCTAATCCATGAAGCTTGCGGCGGTGACGGCGATCACGGGCTTGATTTGTACATGTGGTTCGACACTTTAGATACTTGTCTGGTCATTTCGTGTATCGGCAGGCTCTGGTAGATAGCTTAAGATATTTGCCTCGGTCATATCTCGTGAGATGGTAGGCTAGGGTACGTTAGCTTAAGATACTTGCCTCGGCCAGTTGCGTGGCTAGCTTTTGGGTAGTAGTTGGCTTAGTACCTTGCGTGAAGGGATATGACTAGCTTTTGGGTGGTAGTTGGCTATTCTACTTAGCCCGTCGGTTTAATAGCGAGCGAGGATCTAGTGTTCGAGTTCACATATGGGTGTTGTTTTACATCATATGCTGCGGCGATGAGAATGAGTTCCACGGGCATGATTGATATTATGGGCGTGAGACCCATAGTTATGTGTGAGTGATTATTACGGGATATGTGTCCCTTACTTGACCTATTGTTTACTTATTGCGAAATGGTTTTATAAAATGATGAAATGTGATTTCATTCTGATATTTTGATTTCACATACTTGGTACTGTTATCTTGACCTCCTTGGGTGTGTTCATCTGCAGGTAGAGTACACCGATTGTTGATCCTCGCTCATAGGATCGCGATTCAGCGTTAGGAAGCTCCGTTTCTCGGAGGCTTATCTTTTGGTATAGTCCTGTCATTGTAGATACTTGTACATTCGGGGTATGGCGAGCCACTGTCCGTCATAGTTGTTGTTACATTCTTAGAAGTGCATGTAATGCTTGTTGTGGCGGGGTTTGTAAAGGATTATGCTTGTTCGGTTTTATGTATATACATGAAGGTAACCGTTTTGGTTGGCCTGTTTTCTTATGTTGTCTCTTGTTTCCTGTTTAAATTTTATTTCCGCTGATTTTCTCTGATGTTGTTATCACTAGGGTGCCCGGGGTAAGGCATCAGTCACAGGCCCGAGATCTGGTCGTGACATAAGTGTTATTTAGCTTCCACAGGTTACTTGTGTTGTATGAATAGAAGGGTGCCTAGGTAGGGCACCAGTCGCGGGCCCGGGGTTCGGGTCGTGTTTGATGCGATCAGCATAAATGGGCGGTGCCTGATATTAAGGCGATGAGCGGAAAGCCCTGAGTATGTGGGTAGCATTTGCTAGTGGTGGGGTTTGGTATGAAGTACCAATATAGTCATTAATGGCTGGAAAATGCTCGGCCACCGGCGAGCTCATGGATGGAAAAGGTGGTGGAGGCCTTCTTATTTTAGTGGTCGTCTCTCTAGCAGCATTGATTGACTCATTCTTCGCGACCTGTTCCTAGAAGTCCATGATCTTTCACAATGGTAAGTTAATTAAATCTTTGTGATGTGATGGATTCTGAAGGTCTTGAGGTGTCGGGTCCTCTATAACCAAAGCATATTTGTACGCCCGTTGTCCGTAGTACCTGTCATATTTGCTCGATTCTGCTCACTAAAGGATATTGTTGTGGCTTTTGATCTTGTGAAGTATGCCAGTGTGATACAACATGGATCAACCCCCTATTTAAGAAAAGAAAAAATCAAAAGGCATATAACATTAGTAACATTAGTGAAAATAATAATACAAAATATTACATATAAGTTGCATATAAATCACATAAATTCATGCATTTGATCCGAACTCTTGATTAATTCTCTATTTTTGAGGTATTTTGGTCATTTTGGCCATTTTTGGTTTTGAGGGTTTGGGTTTAAAGGACTATGATAAACTTGCTACCACGGCGTCATTGAGATCGAAAATCTCTTGATAGGGGAGAATTTATATAATATTGTGGCCGAGTCTTAAGTAGACTGCATATGTATCCCTCCGCGGAAAATCAGGACCTTCCATAGTTCGGGTTAGATAGAAATTATCCCTAGTTGCATTCTACCTAAACCAATTCCCAAACTAGTCATAATAAGGTCTTCCTATATATCTCCCCTTGGGGCATCAGGTCAGACGTAGTTTATTATTACAATAAAGAGGTGAGGTATAACATATGATTAAAAATAAAAAGGGATGCCTAAATTACCCAAAAGATGACTTCTCCATGAAGTCATGGTGTGTCATCGTCATTACGATCGCGCATTCTCCCGGCGGCTTTCTTAGTAGCGGCGGGGTAGAACTTCCCAAATATGATCGGTGTTGACTATATGTTCTAACTCAAACTGTAAAGCCTCGCATTTTTCGATGTCGCGTCTTGGTGTCCCTGAGTGGTACAAACATATCTTCCCTCTCAAAATTTTTGTGGAGGGTTTCCAAGTAAACTTGATCGGATGGACCTTGTCGGTGCTAGCTAGGGTAGAGAAGATGCTTGCATATGAGTCTTCGAATACAGTGAATTCATAGCGCCAAACTTGAATGTCAATGTTGCTTCCTTCACCAGGCATGATAGGATCATGAACCAATACATAATGTGGGCCCTACAAGTTACAGATAATCTTTTCATCGATCAATCTTATGATCTTCCTTTTGAAGGTCAAGCACTCATCTATGGTGAGGTCAGGTTGGCTTTTATGGAAAGGGAACCTCTTGTGAACATAGATGGGTGCACAAGTTAGGAGGACATCGTGGTTGAGACACAAAGCTCTAGTAGCTTTTAATCCTTCATACACCTCAATATTCCACATCGGCGTAGGTGCAATTGTGAAAGGTGAAGTGTAGGATTTTAGGGCAATCATCCACCAAATATGAGGTGATGTTCGGGATGGCCCTTGTGGTATCCCATAGTAGTTAGCAGCTTCGTCAGCAATTAGGGTAACTGTTATACCCCGTATTTCCAGAGTATGTACGTGAGGACGTACGTAGAAAGTTTGAGCCTTAAAGTTAGGCAAGGACGAAAAGTTTGTTCACAACTACCGAAAAGAGTCGTTTTTCGACGAAACGTTTTACAAAACTTGCGACGGGAAAATTTCGGCTATGTCATTTATTATTTTTGCGGATTTTTCCGAGAGATGTAATATTTTGGACCAACGAGAGGGCGACACTTGTCACCCTCAAGTTGGCGGTTTGTGTGGCCGATTGGGTGCTTGTTTCTTGGCACGTTTTGTGCCATGTTTTCTTGCCTAATCCATGGGTCAATGTTTGTGAGGGAATTGAGGAGTAGGACTAGGGGGCACTTGGGCAAATCTTGGCCCTCCACTTGCCCCCCACTTGGCTAGATCATGGCCATTGAACTCCCTATAAATCCCCCCCCCCCCTTTGAAGACTTCTTCATCCATTCCATAAATCTCCAAGTCTTGAAAGCCCTCTTTCCCCCCCCCCCTTTAGTGTTGAGTTCTCGTCCAAGCCTCTTCCCCCTCTCCCCCCTTTTGAGGAGGCCCTTGGCCAGAAGTGCGCCACTCTTAGTGGCCTTGGTGAGGTACACCACCCCTAGTTGTTCTCGTAGAACACCACTCTTGGTAGAAAATACTCTCAAAGTATTGTTACTATACCAAAATACCTTAGCCTTATACCTTGTGGTATTCCAAGATACCTCTATCGTAGAGCAGAAAATACTACCTTATGCCCTTTTTGTCTCAAAACGAAACCCTAAGGAAAATCTTCATGGCCGGTTGAAGTATTAAGTAGAAGTTGCGTAGAACTTCTAAGGGTTGTTTGGAGTGGGTTGGAGCGCCCAGAGTAGGAGCTAAACGTTGCTCAGGATCGACATTTAAACTTGGATAATTTTGGGCTTATCGAGGTAAATATCTTGTCCCCCCTGTTGTAATTAGAGTTTGCATACTGTTGAAGTTTAAGAATTAATGTATAAGTTATATACAAGGAAGGTATATAAGAAGAGAATTGAACTGTACTTACATAGGAATTTGTATTCTGATGAGACTTGTGAAGTTTGTGGGTAGGAAGTCTTGCCAATTTTCCGTAGAAACTTGTATCTAGATTTATTCTCCGAGTAGTCTAGGCGTTGATAGACTTGTATAACCTTTATAGGTTGAAAGTTACGCAAGTAGCATGTTACTTGAAGGTGGACAAGGCTAGTCGGGTTATAGCCGTGGAGCGTTTTGCTAATAGTCGATAATCGTCGCGAGGTATGTGATTCTTCCTATACTCTTGAGCATGATATTTTAAAATATATATAGTACGGTAGACGTATGTGTGTTAACTGAATAATAATTACGGCAATGTCTTTTGACTTAAGCCTGAATAATCTTGAAGTATTTCAAAAGAATACTGAATCATTTTTAACAGAAGAGTAATACTTGGTTTTAAAATCTTAAGAGTTATACTAGCTTTATGGGAAGTTAGGTATAACGGCTTAAGAGAGATAAAAAGAATGATTTATTGATTTAAGAAGTTAAGAGACTTGATCTTAAAAGATAAGAGACTTGACTTAATTGAATTTTGTTAAAAAGTGTGAAACCTCATTCATGAGTAATGGGTACTTGGTTTTTCTAAAAGGAATAATGTTTTACTGATTTCAGAAATCAGAATAAGTATCGAACAAACCACAGCAGCGCTAATAAAGGGGAAATGTATTGACTATTAAAGTATTATTAAAACCAGTAGAAACCTCCATCTGCATAGAAGCTAAGATGAGACAAAATGATATTACATTTCCTAGATCATGGCTGCTTTAATAAGATTGTTATAAACAAGAATAACCTACTCACATATAAGACATATGTTTCTCAAATTGTTTTAAAGGAGAATTATATCATTAAGTGATTAATACTATGAACTACGAAACCTTTCGAAAATGAGAAACTTGAGTAATGGAAATTAGGCAAACTTGAACGTTTGGAAAAGAATGTTATTACTTGATTTTACAAAGAAAAGTGTTTTGATTTACTTCAAAAGATAGTCACTCTATTTTTATACTACGGGTATTGTGTGACTTTTGAGAAAGAAGCAGATCTTTTAAAGAGTTAATGTATGAAGTACTTTGGGGATAAAACCCGATCTTGTTAATCATATAGTAGAAAGTACCTTGTGTGAATAACTTGATTGTGTTGGTTTGTGATAGTCTTATAATACTTTCTTGTTGATTTGATAAGTAATCATGCTAGGATGCTACGTGTGTTAGTATCTTGTGATGATTGTGTAAAGGGGTTTCCCTCGATTGCGCTTAAGTTGTTTAACGATCGGCCGTTATGTTGGTATTGTACCACTCACCTTGACATGATCCCGGAGGTTAAGCCCTCCGTCTTGGGTAATACTCGAGCGACCAGTGTGACTATGATTCGAGGATACCTCATGCGGGTCGAGGACCTATGCGGAGCTACGAGTTCGAGGTTAGTGTGCGGCCTTTATGGTCATGCGGTGCATGTGGCCATGCGGACTGCGAGTCGAGCGGATCTTGGAGTAGCTACCTCGATGCGGGAATACCTCATGCGGGCCTATGAGGTTGGCCTATCTTGAGCTGCGGGAAGTTCGAGGCTGAACGCGCATTTGATCTGCGGGCGTGTGGCGGCCGATCATGTGGCGGTGCAGAGCAGATCTCATGATCTGATTTATGACCTTGTTAGTCTGTGGGTATTAGTAGTCGGCTATGCCTTCGTACTTACCGTGCGGTTTTATTATGACAAGGTGGGACACGGTGTTCATGTGTATTCCTTGGTGCTTTGATATCATAGGCTAAGCGGTGAGGAAAGGTATTCCACGGGCATGATTGATGTTATGGGCGTGAGACCCATAGTGATATTTGAGTGATGACTTTGAGGCGTGAGTCACGACTTGACATATTTGCTTATTTATTGTGAGCGTAGTTTGATTATCATACATGTCTCTGTTTATATAGACTACTATGATTTCATTTCTGATATTTTGATTTCACATACTTGGTACTGTTATCGACCTCGGGGGCTGCGTTCATCTGCGGTAGAAGTACACGGTGTTGATCCTCGCTCTTAGGGTCGCGATTCGGCGTTTGGGAAGCTCGTTTCTCGGAGGCTTATCGATGGTATAGTCCCTGTCGTTGTAGGTACTTACATTCGGGGTATGGCGGCCCCTGTCGCCCATTGTTGTCATATCATTCTTAGAAGTGCAGTAATGCTGTTGTGGCGAGTTGTAAAAGGGATGTAGCTGTTGATTTATGTTTTATATATATGTGCGAAAGGCAAGTTTTCTCGAATAAGCTGTTTCACATTTCATATTATATCATGTCTTGTTTTATATTCATTGATTACTACGATGTATGGCTACTTGGGTGCGGGGTAAGGCACGATCACGGGCGGGTTCGGTCGTGACAAAAGTGGTATCGAAGCGATTAATCCTCAAAAAGTGTCTCAGACCGTATCTAGTAAGTCTTGATTATCGGTGTGTTGTGCACCACACCAATAATCGAGGCTATAGGATATTTAGGATTGGTTTCCATTCTTCTCACTCGAGATCGTGCCTTAGAGTCGTGTTATAAATTGGACCTCTAACGTATTTCTTTCCACCGTTATGCCTCGCGTAAGGCAACCGGGCGAAGAGGCGGCCGAGGAGGCGCGAGTAGAGCGAGAGGGTTCTGAGGGCACGAGCCCAATCATCACACAGGGTGGTGTTTCATTCGGGGAGTTCTGCGGCGTCGCCCGGCCAAGAGTTTGCCGTGGCGGCGATTCCTCTGCGGCCATGATAGTTGAACCGGTTCGCGACGATGGCGAGAAATATGGATTGCAAAGAGACGACCCGGTTTCTAGCTATGGATTTAACAACCAGAGAGTATTTTATGTATTGATTTATCGCAGGCCTTGATGACTATCTAAAGAAAGGTTGTACAAGAGTAGCTCTTCAGTCAGACATGAGCATGGCCTGCGTACGGACTTATGCACAGCAGGCCGAGAAACGTAGGGATCGACGGGTTAACCAAGATCGGCAGAAGAGGGCCAGAACAGCAGGGTCCTTTGGTAACTTTCGAGGCGGACCTTCTCAGCGGAGATTGGTTATACGCATCCGCCCGAGCCAGTGGTTCTCTACGAGTTCGGGGCGTTTGGGGTATCTGGAGTTGGTGAGCTCGGGGCTTAGGCTCGCGATGTGGCGGCGTCGTCGGGAATGTCATTTTGGGGAGTGTCGTGCTTCTTCGACAGCTTGTTATGCTATGCGCCCAGCAGGGCAGGATTGATTAGAACGACAGAGGGGAGTGAATCAGTAGAGACAGGTATATCCTTAACCGTCTAGAGATTTGTATGTGTGATAGGATGAGTATCTCTTAAGTGTTGTGTCCAGATAGCATTATGTGTATTATGGGTAGAAATCATGGTTAGTTAAAAGGGTAAGATTGGGGATAAGGAAAGTGTGAGCCTTAGAGTTTTTTTACGTAGAGACCTTAGAGGCAAGGCCATCTCGAGTAAGAGATCTATATTTTTATGTTTGACCCTTAATCGGAGTGCCTAGTGCACGTAAGATATACTTGTGTGATAAGTCCCTGAGTAGTGTGAAATGAAAGAGGGTAGTTGAGCTAAGAAGACCACTAGTTTTTCGTAGCTTGATTAGTGAGATTGTTCCGGATCGGGGAGCAAAAGTTTTGCGCGATAGAGGGTCGGGTTGCGGACCGATTGCGTGTCAACCCGCGGCCTGTATGGTGGTGGGGTCAGCTTGTGGTGGTCCCGCTTTGTGTTAGGGTCACGAGGGTGTTAGGCCCAAGTTTAGTTAAACAGCGTACGAGTTCGTGGATGAGTTCGACCAGTAGTTGGGCCAATGAGGTCAGCCCCTCTTGTCTTTTAGTCAGGACCGTTTACTCGGCAGAGGGTTATGCGAGATGTTATTTCTGGAAAGTTGTGAGGCTGCACGAGGTGCCTACTTTCACCTTATGACAGGCAGTGGAGCCCAGGTTACGGCTATTTCGTTCTGAAAGTTTTACCAGGCAGGGTTAGGAACTCAGGTGAGTCTCCGTATCGCATTCATCCTCGGGCCAGTGTTTGGATATCAGGGGTAGCTGTGAGGATTGTTGCCTCCTGTTGAGGGAGTGTTCTTAGCTACCATTTCAGTATTCGGATATCGCCCTACGAAGCCTCTTAGGAGCGGAAGTGTAAGTTGTCGGTCGATTGGTTCGATGTTGGCAAAGTTCAGATAGTTGGTTCATACTTGTTCAGCAGGATGTGGATAGGGCGAAGCTTATCCAGAAGAGGTTATTGATAGCTCAGAGTCAACAGAAGTCGTGCAGATAATCGACGTCGACACTTGAAGTTGGGATGACGGTCGGTATTCTTGAAGGTACCACCCCGGAAAGGGTGTGACGAGTTTGGGAAACAAAGGAAACTTAGCCCGAGTTACTTTGGGCCTTTCAGATCATGTGAAGAGTAGGCCAGGTTGCCTATAGTTGGCATTGTCGTCCAAAGTGGGAGGCAGTGCGTCCGGTCTTTTATGTTGTTAGGTTCGGGAAAGTATCGGAGATCCATCCAGAGTGTTCCCAGTTAATGATGACCAAGTTGGAGATAGTAACCCTGGAATTTCAGAAACAGAAGCAGTAACAGAAATATGGTAAGAGTTCTAATGTACGAGAAGGGTACGACGAGTAAGGGAAGAAGCGAGCATGTATTACGAGCATAAAAGTGATCATTGCGTTAGTAAAGAAAAGGTGCGAAGATAGTATCTTTTAGACCTTGGGTGGGAGCTTTTGTAGTGATGGAGGTGATTCCTCGTAGACTTGAAGTTGAGTAATTGCGCGTGTGTTATGTTATGTCCAGGTACGGCATGATTGTTTTCGTAAGTATAGTAGTGAAGACTATACTGGCGCATGTTTGTTTTGAGACTTAGAGGGAACATTCGGGACGAATGTTTCTAAGGAGGGGAGAATATTATACCCCGTATTTCCAGAGTATGTACGTGAGGACGTACGTAGAAAGTTTGAGCCTTAAAGTTAGGCAAGGACGAAAAGTTTGTTCACAACTACCGAAAAGAGTCGTTTTTCGACGAAACGTTTTACAAAACTTGCGACGGGAAAATTCCGGCTATGTCATTTATTATTTTTGCGGATTTTTCCGAGAGATGTAATATTTTGGACCAACGAGAGGGCGACACTTGTCACCCTCAAGTTGG
This sequence comes from Przewalskia tangutica, assembly GCA_029844215.1. Classification (NCBI taxonomy): domain Eukaryota; kingdom Viridiplantae; phylum Streptophyta; class Magnoliopsida; order Solanales; family Solanaceae; genus Przewalskia; species Przewalskia tangutica. Next base: position 86,114,250 of record CM056726.1, on the reverse strand, counting down.
CGGTTTGTGTGGCCGATTGGGTGCTTGTTTCTTGGCACGTTTTGTGCCATGTTTTCTTGCCTAATCCATGGGTCAATGTTTGTGAGGGAATTGAGGAGTAGGACTAGGGGGCACTTGGGCAAATCTTGGCCCTCCACCTGCCCCCCACTTGGCTAGATCATGGCCATTGAACTCCCTATAAATACCCCCCCCCCCCTTTTGAAGACTTCTTCATCCATTCCATAAATCTCCAAGTCTTGAAAGCCCTCTTTCCCCCCCCCCCTTTAGTGTTGAGTTCTCGTCCAAGCCTCTTCCCCCTCTCCCCCCTTTTGAGGAGGCCCTTGACCGAGGGGTACGCCCCCCTCTTAGTGGCCTTGGCTGAGGGGTACACCCCCCCCCCCCCTTGCCTAGTTGTTCTCGTAGAACACCCCCCCTCTTGGTAGAAAATACTCTCCAAAGTATTGTTACTATACCAAAATACCTTAGCCTTATACCTTGTGGTATTCCAAAGATACCTCTATACGTAGAGCCCGAAAATACTACCTTATGCCCTTTTTGTCTCAAAACGAAACCCTAAGGAAAATCTTCATGGCCGGTTGAAGTATTAAGTAGAAGTTGCGTAGAACTTCTAAGGGTTGTTTGGAGTGGGTTGGAGCGCCCAGAGTAGGAGCTAAACGTTGCTCAGGATCGACATTTAAACTTGGATAATTTTGGGCTTATCGAGGTAAATATCTTGTCCCCCTGTTGTAATTAGAGTTTGCATACTGTTGAAGTTTAAGAATTAATGTATAAGTTATATACAAGGAAGGTATATAAGAAGAGAATTGAATCAGATTACATAGAATGTATTTACTGATGAGACTTGTGAAGTTTGACGGGTAGGGAAGTGCTGCCCAATTTTCCATAGAAACTTGTATCTAGATTTATTCTACCGAGTAGTCTAGACGTTGATAGACTTGTATAACCTTTATAGGTTGAAAGTTCTGCAAGTAGCATGTTCTACTTGAAAGGTGGACAAGGCTAGTCGGGTTATAGCCGTGGAACGTTTTGCTAATAGTCGATAATCGTCGCGAGGTATGTGATTCTTCCTATACTCTTGAGCATGATATTTTAAAATATATATAGTACGATAGACGTACGTGTGTTAACTGAATAATAATTACGGCAATGTCTTTTGACTTAAGCCTGAATAATCTTGAAGTATTTCAAAAGAATACTGAATCATTTTTAACAGAAGAGTAATACTTGGTTTTAAAAGCTTAAGAGTTATACTAGCTTTATGGGAAGTTAGGTATAACGGCTTAAGAGAGATAAAAAGAATGATTTATTGATTTAAGAAGTTAAGAGACTTGATCTTAAAAGATAAGAGACTTGACTTAATTGAATTTTGTTAAAAAGTGTGAAACCTCATTCATGAGTAATGAGTACTTGGTTTTTCTAAAAGGAATAATGTTTTACTGATTTCAGAAATCAGAATAAGTATCGAACAAACCACAGCAGCGCTAATAAAGGGGAAATGTATTGACTATTAAAGTATTATTAAAACCAGTAGAAACATCCATCTGCATAGAAGCTAAGATGAGACAAAATGATATTACATTTCCTAGATCATGGCTGCTTTAATAAGATTGTTATAAACAAGAATAACCTACTCACATATAAGACATATGTTTCATAAATTGTTTTAAAGGAGAATTATATCATTAAATGATTAATACTATGAACTACGAAACCTTTCGAAAATGAGAAACTTGAGTAATGGAAATTAGGCAAACTTGAACGTTTGGAAAAGAATGTTATTACTTGATTTTACAAAGAAAAGTGTTTTGATTTACTTCAAAAGATAGTCACTCTATTTTTATACTACGGGTATTGTGTGACTTTTGAGAAAGAAGCAGATCTTTTAAAGAGTTAATGTATGAAGTACTTTGGGGATAAAAAACCGATCTTGTTAATCATATAGTAGAAAGTACCTTGTGTGAATAACTTGATTGTGTTGGTTTGTGATAGTCTTATAATACTTTCTTGTTGATTTGATAAGTAATCATGCTAGGATGCTACGTGTGTTAGTATCTTGTGATGATTGTGTAAAGGGGTTTCCCTCGATTGCGCTTAAGTTGTTTAACGATCAGCCGTTATGTTGGTATTGTACCACCACCTTGACATGATCCGGAGGTTAAGGCGCCTCCGACGCGGGTAATACTCGCGATGCTGTGGTGACTATGATTCGAGGATACCTCATGCGGTCCCGGGACCTATGCGCGAGCTACGAGAGTTCGAGTTAGTGTGCGGCCTTTATGGTCATGCGGTCATGTGGCCATGCGGATCGCGAGTCGAGCGGATGGGGAGTAGCTACCCTCGATGCGGGGAATACCTCATGCGGGCCTATGAGGTTGGCCTATGCGGAGCTGCGGGAAGTTCCAGGGCTAGACGCGCATGTCACGACCCGAACCCGGGCCCGTGACTGGTGCCTTACCCCGGGCACCCTAGTGATACAACATCAGAGAAAATCAGCGGAAATAAAAACATGAACATGAATTAAGAGACAAGATAAATAAAACAGGCCAACCAAAACAGTTGCCTTCATCATATATACATAAATACCCGAACAGTTATCCTTTTTACAAACCCTGCCCACAACAGTGCTACAGACCTCTAAGATTTATACAACAACTATGACGGGACAGGGCCCCGCCATACCCCTGAACGTACAAGAACTTACAGACTGTGGTAACATACCAAAGATAAGCCTCCGACGGAACGAGCTTCCCAAAACGCTGAAATGAGATCCTAACCGCGGGGATCGACAAATGACGATTTCTACTGCGGATGAACGCAGCGGCCAAGGAGGTCAAGACAACAGTACCAAGTATGTGAAATCAGAAAATATCGTAAATGAAATCATAATAGTCTATAAAGCGAGAGCGGTATGATAACCAAACTACAAGACACACACATATGATTATATCAATTCGTGGTCTCACGCCCACAACATCAATCCCGCGTGAGTACCTTCCTCACCGCCGGCGATGCATGATATGATAACAACAAGATAGCAATCCAAATGGGAGCATACCCGTGCGCTACGATCGTGTCGATGTCCAAAGGGAACAAATAAGACAACATTCCAAATGGAAGCATACCCGCGCGCTACGATCGCGTGTCGATGAGTCGAAAGGGAAACAATAAGACAAAGATTCCAAATGGAAGCATACCCGCGCGCTACGATCGTGTCGATATGTCCAAAGGGAAACAATAAGACAACAAGGCGGTAATCAAAGTGGAAGCATACCCGCGCGCTACGATCGTGGTCGATGTCCAAAGCGATTAACAAAAGTAACATTATCAGCGTGCGAACGCACTGGAATTTATCCGTCATCACGGCCACGCCCAAGTTCTCAACAAGTCAACCGACCCTCCATCGAGACGCGGTAGTATAGAAACACAATTCTTGCACAACAAAGGCTATCACAACAAGCATAGGCAAGTTTCACAACAACAAGCATAGGCAAGTTTCACAACAACAAGCATAGGCAAGTTTCACAACAACAAGCATAGGCAAGTTTATACACAACTCGAAGTACTTTCATTTTATGCCCAAGTCCGGGTTTTAACCCTAAAGTACTACGTACGTTAAATTCCTTTTAAAGAGATCTATTCCTTTTATAAAAGTCACCCGATACCCGTAGTATAAAAATAGAGTGACTTATATCTTTTAAGTAAACCAAAACAACTTCCATACTTTCCTTTTTAAAACCAAATTAAGGCAACACCATGCCTTCTTTTTTTGACCAAAACACTTCTCTTTTTAAAGTCAAGTTACCACATTAAAACCAATGATAAAACCTTTCTTTTGTTTTCATAAGGTCGTTATAACCAACTTCCCATAAAGCTGTTATAACACCTTATGTTTTACGCCATTTTAAGTTAACACAATGCCTTTCTTTTCCCTAAAGTCCAGTTTGCCTAATTTCAATTACACAAGTCTCTTTTTTGAAAAGTTTCATAGTTCAATGCCTTAATCTCTTTTAAAACAATTGAGTAACATATGCCATAGGCGAGTAGGTTATTCTTGTTCATAATCAATCTTATTAAGCAGCCATGATCTAGAAAATGTAATATCATTTTGTCTCATCTTAGCTTCTATGCAGATGGAGGTTTCTACTGGTTTTAATAATACTTAATTATTCAATACATTTTCCTTTATTTACGCTGCAGTGGTTTGTCGATACACATTCTGATTTCCGAAATCAGTAAAACATTATTCTTTTCAAAAGCCAAGTACTCATTACTCACGAATGAGGTTTCACACAAACATCCATATTAAGTCAAGTCTCTTATCTTTTTAAGAATAAGTCTCTTAACTTCTAAACCATTAAACCATTCTTTTCATCTTCTTACATGCTACACCTAACTTCTCATAAAGTGGTATAACTTTTATGTTTTCGAACCAAGTATATACTTCTTTCAAAAAGGTTTCTTAATCTTTTAGAATACTTCAAGGTTCTTTTACATCAAGTCGGTTATAAGTCAAATCAGTTATCTTTTAAAAACCACAAAGCATTTCTCATTTACATAGAGCTGTTATAACCAACTTCCTATAAAGCCGTTATAACACTTTATGTTTAAAGACAATCAAATACATTTAACACGTATGCGTACCGTACTACATAGTTATACACATATCATGCTAGAACAGATAGGAAGAGGTTCACATACCTCGCGACGATTATCGACTAATAGCAAAACGCTCCAGTACCTCAAACCGCTTCGCCACTCTAAGCCAGATCACTCACACGTAGTACTTCCTATAGAGGCCACAAGGCGCCTATTAATATCTTTAGATCCCGACTTAGAAAATTCTCAGAAAAGATTTCCCCGCAACAGCGTAAATCTCATCCTATATCGAGGCCGGCTACCAAGCCAACCGGGGTTAACACGCCTAACCGACGGCGTACAATTCTACTACACAAGAATGCTACACAAGTCTCATGTAATAGTCCTATGTAATTACAGTCGATTCTCTTCTTAAAGTTCAGGCTTAAGTCGCAAGACATTGCCGTAAGTATTATTCAGGCTTAAGTCAAAAGACATTGCCGCACAATGTTGTTCAGTTCCATATATATAGTATACTTAACTATATACTCCTACAACATGCAATTTCCAATTACAGCAGAAGGTCAAGAATGTTTATGTTATACCCCGTATTTCCAGAGTATGTACGTGAGGGCGTACGTATAAAAGTTTAAAGCCTTGAGTAGGCAAAGTGGCTTGGCCGAATTAAATTTGTTCACAACACCCGATTAGAGTCGTTTTTCGACGAAACGTTTTCACAGCTTTCGTAGGGGAATTTCCGGCTATGTCATTTTTATTTTTTGCGGATTTTTCCGAGAGACGAAACATTTTGGACCAACAAGAGGGCGCCACTTGGCACCCTCTCATTGGTGGCGGTAGATTGGACGAAATGGGCTAGTAAGGCACGTTTTTTGTGCCTTGGCTAAAGTCAAGGGTTGGTAGGATATTTGTGTGTAATAAATCCTAGCCCTACACTTGCCTAACACTTGGTTTAATCTTGGCCTTTGGTTGGCCATCCCTTGACCTATAAATACCCCTCTCCCTTTGATGAATTCTTCATCCTTTCCACAAATCTCTAAGTGTTAAAATCTCCACTCTCTTGTTGTTCTCGTCCCTCCCCTTGGCCGAGAGTTCCCACTGGCAGTGCCGAGGCGTAGCCACCCCCCCTCCTTGGGTGCTAGCTGGGGTACCCCCTAGCCTAGTTGCTTTCAGATAATACCCCTCTCTTGGTAGAAATACTCTCAAAAGTATTGTTATAATGCCCAAATTACCTTAGCCAGTATACCTTGTTGTATTCTAAGGTTATACCTATCTGAAAATGCCGAGAATACTATTATACTTAGTACCACAAAATCGAAACCCTCAGGAAAATCTCCCTGGTTGGTTGGAGTAGTATGTAGAAGAAGGTTAGAACTTCTACGGGTAGTTTGGAGCGGGTTGAGCGCGGAGTTGGAGCTAAACGATTGCCCAGATCGACTTTAACTAGGATAATTATGGGCTTATCGAGGTAATTATCTTGTCCCTCTATTGTAATTGGAAATTACATATTGTTAGAATATATAGTTGAAGTATACTATATATATAGTACTGAACGTAGTTATCGGCAATGTCTTTTGACTTAAGCCTGAATAATACTTACGGCACTGTCTTGCGACTTAAGCTGAATTTAAAGAAGAATCTTGAATCGTAATTACATAGCTGTATTACATAGACTTGTGTAGTAGTACCGTGAGTAGAATTGTACAGTTAGGGTTAGACGTATAACCCCCTGGTTGGCTTAGTAGCGCCTCGATGAGAGGAGATTCTGTTGTTGCGGGGGGAGGTGCCGAATTTTACGTAGAATGTTCTACGAGGATCTAAATGTTAATAAGTGCCTTGTGGCCTTATAGGTTGAAGTACTACGTGTGCGCGATCTACTTGGCGTAAGGAGTAGCGGTTGGAAGTACTTGAGCGTTTGCTATTAGTCGATACTCGTCGCGAGGTATGTGAACCTCTTCCTATCTCTTCTAGCATGATATGTGTGAACTATGTAGTGCAGACGCATACGTGCTAAATGTATTTGATTGGTTTAAAACATAAAGTGTTATAACAACTTTATGGGAAGTTGTTATAACGACTTTATGTTGGTAAGAAAATACTTGTGGTTTTTAAAAGGTAATCGATTTGAACTATAAGCGGCGTGTTATGTGTTAATAAAGAACTTGAAGTATTTCAAAAGATTTTTGAATCATTTGAAAGAAGAAGTAATACTTGATTTGTTTTGAAAACTTAAGAGTTATGCTAGCTTTATGGAAAGTTAGGTATAACGTCTTAAGAATGTTTTAATCGATTTTGGAAATCGAATGTGTATCGACAAACCAACTAGCGTTTATAAGAGGAAATGTTTTTAATAATTAAGTATTATTAAAACCAAAGAGAAACTTCCATCTGCATAGAAGCTAAGATGAGACAAAATGATATTTCCTAGATCATGGCTGCTGTAATAAGATTGTTATAAACAAGAATATCCTACTCACGTATAAGACTTATGTTTCTCAGATAGTTTAAAGGAGAATTATATTCTTAATGAATAAGACTATGAACTACTAAACCTTTCTAAAATGAGAAACTTGAACATTGGAAATTAGGCAAACTTGATCATTGGAAAAGAATGTTGTTACTTGATTTTACAAAGAGAAGTAATTGATTTACTTTAAAAGGATAGTCACTCTATTTTATACTACGGGTATTGTGTGACATTGTGAAAGTAACGTATCTTTTAAAGAGTTAATGTATGAAGTACTTTGGGGATAAAACCCTGAACTTGTTGGCATATAGTAGAAAGTACCTTGTGTGTATAACTTGATTGTGTTGGTTTGTGATAGCCTGGTAATACTTTCTTGTTGATTGATAAGTAAACATGTTAGGATGCTACGTGTGTTAGTATCTTGTGATGTTGTGTAAAGGGGTTTCCTTTGTTGTGCTTATGTTGCTTAACGATAAGTCGTTGTGTTAGTATTTTACATCACTCATCTCTTGAGATGATTCCGGGTTAAGTGCCCTCCGACGCGGGTAGACTCAGCGGTCGATGGACCTATGATTCGAGAATACCATGCAGTCCTGAGGGCCTACGCGGAGCTACGAGAGTTCCAGTTAGTGTCGTCCTTTATGGGCATGCTATCCATGTGGCCACGCGATCGCGAAGTCGGGGCGACGTGGGAGTAGCTACCCTCGATGCGCGGAATACCTCATGCGGGCCGATGAGATTGGCCTATGCGAGTCGCGGAGTTCGAGGTTGACGCGCACATCGATACTGCGGGCAAGTGGCCAGCTTTGATCATGTGACGGTCTAGACAGATCTTATGATACAGTTCATGACCTTGTTGGTACTGTGGGTTTTTAGTAGTCGGCTATGCCTTCGTACTTACCCCGTACAGTTTTATTATGACACAGGTGGGACCTGGTGTTCATGTGTGTTCCTTGGTGCTTTTATATCATAGACTGCCGGCAGTGAGGAAGGTATTCCACGGGCATGATTGATGTTGTGGGCCTGAGACCCATTGTTATACTTGAGTGATGACTTGAGGGCGTGAGTCCCTGACTTGACATGACTGCTTTGTTGTAAACTGTAGTTTGGTTATCATACATGTCTCCTGCTTTATATGACTGCTATGATTTCATTTACAGTATGTATTTTCAGTTTCACATACTCGGTACCTGTTGTACTGACCTCCTTCGGGGGGCTGCGTTCATGCCGCAGGTTGAGGTACACCAGTCGTTGATCCTAGCTCTCAGGGTCACAGTTTCAGCGTTGGGAAGCTCCGTTTCTCCGGAGGCTTATCAGTGGTATAGTCCCCTGTCGTAGTAAGTGTTTACATTCAGGGGTTTGGCGGGGCCCTGTCCCGCCATTGTTGTCGTATCATTTCTTAGAGGTCTGTAGTACTGTTGTGGGCAGGGTTTGTAAAGAAAGGATTAAACTGTTCATTTTGAAAGAGTTGTTATTATTATTTATGCCGAAAGGCAAGTTTTCTAAAGATAACTGTTGTACGCTTCTTGTTATTTCATGTTGTTGTGTTATGTTCCGCTGATTACTCTGATGTTGTCTCACTAGGGTGCCCGGGGTAAGGCACCAGTCACGGGCCCGGGTTCGGGTCGTGACAGTTTACCTCGATAAGCCCAAAATTATTCGAGTTTATATGTCGATCCTGATCAAGGTTTAGCTCCTACTCCGTGCGCTCCAACCCGCTCCAAACAACCCTTAGAAGTTCTAACCAACTTCTACTTAAAACTTCAACTACGGGTGAAGATTTACTTAGGGTTTCGTTTTTGTGACCGAGGTAAGTATAATAGTATTTTCTGGGCTTTTCGTAAAAAGGGTACTTTGGAAAGTACTACAAGGTTTTTAGCTAAAGTATTTTGGGCATTATAACAATACTAGGAGAGTATTTCTATACCACAACAAGGGGTATTATACGAAAACAACTAGGCTAGGGGGGGTACCCCTCGGCCAAGGCTTCACAAGGGGGAGGGTGTGGTGGCTCTCGGCCAAGCACCACTAGGAGGGGGGGGAGAGGGACGAAAAGCACATGCTAAGAGGGGGGGAGGATTTTACACTTAGAAAATATTTTGGATGAAGAAGTTCATCAACATAGAGGGGTATTTATAGGTCAAGAAATGGCCAACCAATGACCAAGATTCATCCAAGTGTTAGGCAAGTGTAGGGCTAGGATTAAGCCATGTGCACCTTATCCATCTACCACACCAACTTGCACAAAATATCCTACCAACTACATGCCACCTTTCTCGTCCAAATTGCCGTCCAAGCCTTCCAATGTGATGGTGACACATGTCACCCTCCAGTTGGTCCAAAATGTTTCGTCTCTCTAAAAAATCAGCAAAAATTATAAATGACATAGAAGTAATTTTCCCTACGAAAGTCGTGGAAACGCTTTCATTTAAAAACGACTCAAATCGGGTGTTGTGTACAAATTTCGAAACTAGCCAACCTTAAGGCTCAAATTATAATCGTCACGCCTCACGCATACATACTGCGGAAATACGGTATAACATTCTCCCCTTAGAAACATTCGTCGAATGTTCCTTCTCAAGGTGGATTACGAAGAAGATCTTCTAACAAGTTGCCAACGCCATGCCCGCCACGAACTAACACACGTTCTTCCTTCCTTACTCGTCGTGCCCTCCTCGAATACTTGAACTCTTCTAGTATACGCACCATACTTCAGTCATTGCTTCAGTTTCCAATACTTTGGAGTCACAACCTCCAAACTTGGTCATCTTACTAGTCTCAATCTTCCTTAAGGATATTCCCGGCCTTCACGAACCGATTCTGGTCGAACATATCCACAAACTCATACGATGGTCATCTAAACTTGGGCCTAGCACCCTCGTGACCCTACCACCTGGCGGGACCACCCAGAGCTGACCCTACCTCAAAACAGGCCGCGGGTTGGCCCGCAACATGGCCCCAACCCGACCCACTTAACGCATCAAGCTCTTGTTTCCCGATCCGGAACAATCTTACCTCTACAGGTCATGAAAGCTACCACTTCCATTTCACACTACCCAGGGACTTATCACACAATACATTCTAGGCATAATATGCACTCCGACAAGGATCACTTGCAAAAAAACTTGTACTCAAGACGGCCTTACATCTAAGGTCTCAACTGTAATATTCTAAGGTTCATCATTTTCTCACCCCCAGGCTTACCCTTTTTCACTAAGCATGTTTCTAAGTCACATTTTAGCACAAAGCTATCCGAACATAACACTTAACACATTATCATAACATACAAAACTCTAAATGGTTAAGGATATACCTGAAAATAGGCGGTTCAAAGGACCGCTAAAACTGGGAACTTCCACCGCGACCTCTACCGTGGCCTGCCTGTGCACGAACATCCTGCCTGGCTATGGAAGGTGAAGAACCCGCAACTGACCCCGTAGTCTGTGCTATCCTACCAGCGCTACCCCTGGTCGGACAGTTTCTCCCAAAATGGCCCTGCTGGCCGCATGTAAAACAAACTCCCGGACTAGCAAGACACTCCCACCTGGAGTCTACCACGGCCACAACGAGGTAGGGTGGCTTCACCGGCTAACACCCGCTTCTCCGAAAATCTGAACCTGGAGCCCCGACCGCTTCTCAAAAACTCTGGATGCTCAAGATTGTAGAGGACCACTCAGATCGGGCGGAGGCGCATAACTAGTCTCTGCCGAGGCGGTCGCCTCGAAAATCACCAAAGGACCTGCAGCTTCGGCCCTCTTCTCGACCTTGGTCATTCCGTCGATTTCTCCGCCTCACCTCCAAGTGCATAAGCTGCATGCGGCAATGTCCATGCCCGGCTAAAGAGCTACACGAACAACTCTGCTAGGTAATCATCGAGCCTGTAACATATCGGTGGACTCGATCCTCCATACTAGCTACTAATGCGGGACGCATCGCCAATGAGTCGAACTCCACATTATACTCCCGCACCGCACGCCTGCTCGCCGCAACACCAAAAATCTGCACCGAGCCCTCTCATCCGGCGGCAAGAAGTGTGCAAGAAATGCCTTTGAGAACTCGTCCCATAAAGCGGCATTCTCCCCGACGGCTCACGGTCGAACCAATCGATCGCGGTATCACGCGGCCGATGCGAACCTAGGACCACCGACTCGGTCTCCGATGCCTTGATCACTCACGATCCGTAGAATCGCCGGATGAACTCCTGCGGATCATCCTCGTGTCTCGACCCATAAAACTCGCGGGTTACACCTCGGAAAATCCGTAGTCTCAAACCATGCGCTCGGGGTGAACTACGGGTGCTCTGGATCGAACCGCTGCGCCCACCTATCCTCATATTCGGCCACGACTCGCCAAGAATCGCCATCTCCTTGTACCCATCTCATCCGCTCCAGCCGTGTGGACCGAGGCTCGTATCAGTAGTCTCGGCAGCCACCGCCGCGCTCTAAACTCTCTTGGTCTTTGGCGGTGTCGCAAAACTCGCCGTCTCAAGTACTATCTCAGTACCGATCGCTCGCGCCTCGTACTCCTCAGATCCCACTAGCGGCTCCTCGCCGCTTGCCTTGCCGTCTGGGCACAGGTTTTACGCGAGGCATAATCGGTAAAGGAAAGGAATACGTCGAGGGGTTCAACTTATCACACTCTAAGGCACGATCTCGTAATGAGAAGAATGGAAACCAATCCTAAATGTCCTATAGCCTCACGATTATAGATGTGGTGCACAACACACCGATAATCAAGACTCTACTAGACACGGTGTAGACACCTTCCGAGGATTAATCGCTCGATACCACTTTTGTCACGACGAACGGGCCGTGGATCGTGCCTTACCCCGGGCACCCTAGTGATACAACATCAGAGAAAATCAGCGGAAATAAAAACATGAACATGAATTAAGAGACAAGATAAATAAAACAGGCCAACCAACACAGCTGCCTTCATCATATATACATAAATACCGACGATTATCCTTTTTACAAACCCCGCCACAACAAAGGCTGCACCTCTAAGATTTATACAACAACTATGACGGGACAGGGCCCCGCCATACCCCTGAACGTACAAGAACTTACAGACTCAGGGTAACATACCAAAGATAAGCCTCCGACGGAACGGAGCTTCCCAAAACGCTGAAATGAGATCCTAAACGCGGATCGATAAATGACGATTTCTACTGCGCAGATGAACGCAGCCCCGGGCGAGGTCGATAACAGTGCAAGTATGTGAAATCAGAAAATATCAGAAATGAAATCATAATAGTCTATAAAAGCAGGAGACATGTATGATAACCAAACTACAGTACATACACATAACAGTTATATCAATTCAGGGTCTCACGCCCACAACATCAATCCTGCCCGTGGAGTACCTTCCTCACTGCCGACAGTCTATGATATGATAACAACAAGATAGCAATCCAAATGGGAGCATACCCGTGCGCTACGCATCGTGTCAGTATGTCCAAAGGGAACAAATAAGACAACATTCCAAATGGAAGCATACCCGTGCGCTACGCATCGTGTCAGTAGGTCCAAAGGGAAACAATAAGACAGCATTCCAAATGGAAGCATACCCGTGCTACGATCGTGTCGATATGTCCAAAGGGAAACAAGAAGCCAACAAGGCGGTATTCAAAGTGGAAGCATACCCGTGCGCTACGCATCGTGTCAGTATGTCCAAAGCGATTAACAAAAGTAACACTATCAGCAGAACGCGTGCGTGGAATTTATCCACATCACGGCCACGCCAAGTAAGTTCTCAACAAGTCAACCGACCCTCCATCGAGAGACGCGGTAGTATAGAAACACAATTCTTGCACAACAAAGGCTATCACAACAAGCATAGGCAAGTTTCACAACAACAAGCATAGGCAAGTTTCACAACAACAAGCATAGGCAAGTTTCACAACAACAAGCATAGGCAAGTCAACAAGCATAGGCAAGTTTATACACAACTCGAAGTACTTTCATTTTATGCCCAAGTCCGGGTTTTAACCCTAAAGTACTACGTACGTTAAATTCCTTTTAAAGAGATCTATTCCTTTTATAAAAGTCACCCGATACCCGTAGTATAAAAATAGAGTGACTTATATCTTTTAAGTAAACCAAAACAACTTCCATACTTTCCTTTTTAAAACCAAATTAAGGCAACACCATGCCTTCTTTTTTGACCAAAACACTTCTCTTTTTAAAGTCAAGTTACCACATTAAAACCAATGATAAAACCTTTCTTTTGTTTTCATAAGGTCGTTATAACCAACTTCCCATAAAGCTGTTATAACACCTTATGTTTTACGCCATTTTAAGTTAACACAATGCCTTTCTTTTCCAGTTTGCCTAATTTCAATTACACAAGTCTCTTTTTTGAAAAGTTTCATAGTTCAATGCCTTAATCTCTTTTAAAACAATTGAGTAACATATGCCATAAAGTAGTAGTTATTCTTGTTCATAATCAATCTTATTAAGCAGCCATGATCTAGAAAATGTAATATCATTTTGTCTCATCTTAGCTTCTATGCAGATGGAGGTTTCTACTGGTTTTAATAATACTTAATTATTCAATACATTTTCCTTTATTTACGCTGCAGTGGTTTGTCGATACACATTCTGATTTCCGAAATCAGTAAAACATTATTCTTTTCAAAAGCCAAGTACTCATTACTCACGAATGAGGTTTCACACAAACATCCATATTAAGTCAAGTCTCTTATCTTTTAAGAATAAGTCTCTTAACTTCTAAACCATTAAACCATTCTTTTCATCTCTCTTAAGGCGTTACACCTAACTTCTCATAAAGCTGGTATAACTTTTATGTTTTCGAACCAAGTATATACTTCTTTCAAAAAGGTTTCTTAATCTTTTAGAATACTTCAAGGTTCTTTTACATCAAGTCGGTTATAAGTCAAATCAGTTATCTTTTAAAAACCACAAAGCATTTCTCATTTACATAGAGCTGTTATAACCAACTTCCCATAAAGCCGTTATAACACTTTATGTTTAAAGACAATCAAATACATTTAACACGTATGACGTCACCGTACTACATAGTTATACACATATCATGCTAGAACAGATAGGAAGAGGTTCACATACCTCCGACGATTATCGACTAATAGCAAAACGCCCAAGTACCTCAAACCGCTGGCTACACTCTGCTGCCAAGCAGATCACTCCACACGTAGTACTTCAACCTATAGAGGCCACAAGGCGCCTATTAATATCTTTAGATCCCGACTCAGAAAATTCTACAGAAAATTCGGCAAAGACTCTCCCGCAACAGCGTAAATCTCCTCCTCTATCGAGGCCGGCTACCAAGCCAACCAGGGGGGGGTTAACACGTCTAACCGGACGTGTACAATTCTACTACACAGTAATGCTACACAAGTCTACTGTAATACAGTCCTATGTAATTACAGTTCAGTTCTCTTCTTAAAGTTCAGGCTTAAGTCGCAAGACATTGCCGTAAGTATTATTCAGGCTTAAGTCAAAAGACATTGCCGCACAATGTTGTTCAGTTCCATATATATAGTATACTTAACTATATACTCCTACAACATGCAATTTCCAATTACAGCAGAAGGTCAAGAATGTTTACCTCGATAAGCCCAAAATTATCCGAGTTTATATGTCGATCCTGAGCAAGGTTTAGCTCCTACTCCGTGCGCTCCAACCCGCTCCAAACAACCCTTAGAAGTTCTAACCAACTTCTACTTAAAACTTCAACTACGGGTGAAGATTTACTTAGGGTTTCGTTTTTGTGACTGAGGGAAGTATAATAGTATTTTCTGGGCTTTTCGTAAAAAGGGTACTTTGGAAAGTACTACAAGGTATTTGGCTAAAGTATTTTGGGCATTATAACAATACTAGGAGAGTATTTCTATACCACAACAAGGGGTATTATACGAAAACAACTAGGCTAGGGGGGGTACCCCTCGGCCAAGGCTTCACAAGGGGGAGGGTGTGGTGGCTCTCGGCCAAGCACCACTAGGAGGGGGGGGAGAGGGACGAAAAGCTCATGCTAAGAGGGGGGGAGGATTTTACACTTAGAAAATATTTTGGATGAAGAAGTTCATCAACATAGAGGGGTATTTATAGGTCAAGAAATGGCCAACCAATGGCCAAGATTCATCCAAGTGTTAGACAAGTGTAGGGCTAGGATTAAGCCATGTGCACCTTATCCATCTACCACACCAACTTGCACAAAATATCCTACCAACTACATGCCACCTTTCTCGTCCAAATTGCCGTCCAAGCCTTCCAATGTGAGGGTGACACATGTCACCCTCCCGTTGGTCCAAAATGTTTCGTCTCTCGGAAAAATCCGCAAAAATTATTAATGACATAGCCGTAATTTTCCCTACGAAAGCTGTGGAAACGTTTCGTCGAAAAACGACTCAAATCGGGTGTTGTGTACAAATTTCGAAACTAGCCAACCTTAAGGCTCAAATTATAATACGTACGCCCTCACGTACATACTCTGGAAATACGGGGTATAACAGCGCACATTTGATACCGCGGGCGTGTGGCCAGCTTCGATCATGTGGCGGTCTAGACAGATCTCATGATACAGTTTATGACCTTGTTAGTACTGTGGGTGTTAGTAGTCGGCTATGCCTTCGTACTTACCCCGTACGGTTTTATTATGACACAGGTGGGACCTGGTGTTCATGTGTATTCCTTGGTGCTTTGATATCATAGACTGCCGGCAGTGAGGAAGGTATTCCACGGGCATGATTGATGTTATGGGCGTGAGACCCATAGTGATATTTGAGTGATGACTTTGAGGGCGTGAGTCCCTGACTTGACATGACTGCTTATTTATTGTGAACTGTAGTTTGATTATCATACATGTCTCCTGTTTTATATAGACTACTATGATTTCATTTACGATTTTTCGCCACATACTTGGTACTGTTGCATCGACCTTCCTTCGGATCGCGTTCATGCCGCAGGTAGAGGTACACCGTGTTGATCCTCGCTCTTGGGGTCATTCAGCGTTTTGGGAAGCTCCGTTCCTCCGGAGGCTTATCAGTGGTATAGTCCCCTGTTGTTGTAGGTATTTACATTCAGGGGTATGGCGGGGCCCTGTCCCGCCATTATTGTCATATCATTCTTAGAGGTCTGTAGTACTGTTGTGGGCAGAGTTGTAAAAGGGATGTAACTGTTCAGATTTAAGTTTTATATATATGTGCCGAAAGGCAAGTTTTCTCAGATAACTGTTTCACATTTCATATTATATCATGTCTTGTTTTATATTCCGCTGATTACTCTGATGTATGGCTACTTGGGTGCCCGGGGTAAGGCACCAGTCACGGGCCCGGGTTCGGGTCGTGACAGTAACTCCCTCAAGTGGCTCACTCAATTCCCCAGCATATGGCATATGGCCTTTCTCAAGCGACGCAGATTCTTTCTTGAGTGTCTTGAACAATGGGATGTAGTCATCGACCATCTCTTTGACCTCATTGGGAAGGTTTTGGCAGTGGCGTTTTCGCTCGATAGTCTCTTCTGGAAGGTTTCCTACGAAGTCTGGAATTTGGTCGACCTCTTTTATTTTGGTCTTGGCCAAGTTAATCTTCTCCTCGATCTTGCGAATCTTTATATAATGCGACTCTTTGGTTTCCTCATTGCTAATCAAATCAATCATGGTTGAAGTGGCACTTTGGCTGTTTGGAGTATCCATTGGTAGCAAATAAACCTTTAAGTAGGTGCAAACTTTAGTTAGCTTTTGGTATTTTCTTGTGTTTTCTTTTGGGTTTGGTCCAGAATGTGGAACCAATCAAGTGTTTAGTAGGAACACATAAAAGCATATAAGCAGTTATATCACATAATCATATAAAATTAGCAATTGTAATATTCGCCCTAAACCTTTTTGCACCAAGGTATTCTAATTGTTTGAAACATAATTGTGCCAAATGTTGATTTAAATCATTGCCCCTATAATCATTTTCATTAATATTAAGGTTTTCCCGGGGTTACAAAACATTGATAATCAGTAAATAAAAGATCAGTAAAAATCGCCTCCAGTGGCGAATGATGAAGCCCTGTCTGTCCGAGCTTTCTTGGCCCTTCGAAGGGCGGTCTGAATCTAGAGATATAGTAGACATAAATAATAAATCAACCCAAAAATCTCTCTGTCAAGGTCATAGGTGCAGTCTCATCCATATATCTTCTCATCCGAGCATCAAGATCCTCTAAACACTCATGAGTGAAGTCTAACTCCTTGGTCAAACTGGTTATGATAGTTTTATCATGTTCTATCTTTTTTAATTACCTAGCATCTCGGTCATCATCCTGTCTCTCAATGTAGCTTGCCTTCATCTTGGCCTTTGAATCCTGATCATGAAAACACTGATACTAGTTGGGCCCCAGAGTGAGGGTACCTTGCAAATGAGTGAGGGTACCTTGCAAATGTGCTCTCAACCAGTCAATATAGTATTTGTCATAACCCGGGTAGAACCTATCCTCGGCTAGAGTCTCTGGACCCCTTCTCACTCTACCATTCCACTCTCGGACGATGTCAGCAACCCTCTTGATCTTATATTCCTCATAGTCAACCACGTACTCCCCCATGTCTCTGTCATGACCCGACCCGACGGGCCGCGATTAACGTCCTAATTGGACGTCATTACTGACTTGTTACTCTTAATCCATTTAGGACAGATATCTACATAAATTTCGGCAGCACAACGCTGCTTTTACAACATATCCCTGAAACGGGCGAGCCGACAAGGCTACCAAAACAACAACATCACGCGCACAAAGGCATAAATCAAAATACGCAAGCCGGCAAGGCTGCTACTAGATAACGACATCAAACCCAAAACAAAGTACAAACATCCAACCCACAACTGTCTACAGACCTCTAAGAGTGTAATACTGACATATGACGGGACAGGACCCCGTCGTGCCCAAAATATGCATAAGTCTAAAAGAGATTATGTACCAAAACAACAAGCTCTGGGTCAAGGAGCTTCCCCAACAGCTGAGTAGGAACCTAGATCGGAGGGTCACCAAACTGAACACTGCATTACTGCATTTAACGCACGGGAAAGCGGTCGATGAAATAATGTACTGAGTATGTAAAACATAAAATACTGAAAATGAGACCATAACTGTACCAAGTAAAATAGAGAGTCAACTGTGTCTATAAAAATGAGAGTCATGTCAGAACCCATGAATGCCTACCATAAAATCATCATGTCCATATACCTGTCTGTAAAGTTGTACAACGTGTCTCGACCCTCTAAGGAGGGACTCGATAATATCTGTATATATATATATATATGTATGTATAACGTGTCTCGGCCCTGTAATGAGGGACTCGATAAAGATATATATGTATAACATGTCTCGGCCCTGTATGATGGACTCGATGGAATTATCAATATAACATGTCTCGGCCCTGTAATGAGGGACTCGATGGAATTATCAATATAAAATGTCTCGGCCCTGTAATGAGGGACTCGATGGAATTATCAATATAACATGTATCGGCCCTGTAATGAGGGACTCGATGGAATTCTCAATATATGTATAATATGTCTCGGCCCTGTAATGAGGGACTCGATGAAATGAGTAATAACACTTGGCACAAGCAGAATATCATGAGCAACCATATATAACTTAGATTATCATTTGACTCTCAATGGAATAAGAAAAAGGCATTATCATATCATTTATCATTTAAGTCATCTTTTAGAAAATCAAGGCGCTTAGCGTATCACATATCATCTTTTGAAAAGTCAAGACACTAACTTATCATGAATCATTATTTGATTAAAACTAGCCTTTGAAGGAATCACGTACGTCCGCCGTACTTTCATTAAAATCATGCCAAAGGAAGAAGAAAGATTTTCACAAAATCATGCCAAAGAAGGAAAGGATAGTCTCACATACCTCTTAGGCGAACTAATCAGCTTGGTATTAAGGTATTCCTCGTCTAGTACCTCAACCTATGATAAGGAACACATGTTCGTCAATTCTATCATTCCTAATGTAAGTTATATGCTTAAAGGCTCCCTTATTTCTATAAAATTTTGGGCAGCATTTCTTTTGTTTATGTGTGTATCCACAATTAACCAACAAGTCAATTAAACCAACAATCCACTATAATTCCAAGATATAATCAAGTTAGACTCCATATACTACATTTACACAATCATACAACCTCATTTCCCTTTATACTTATGAAAGACCACAACTTCAACAATTAAGGCGATTAACACACCTATATACCATGTTGTTATCTTACATTTTTAAGCTCCAAACAACTCTAAAAAAAATGTCACAACAATGTCTAAAAATTTCCTTAAATTTTCGGCCAACCCATATTTTTGTTCCAAAATTCTTCTCTTAATTCTTAAGATCCAATATCATATTCCAATACTCCCATATAACTAATTACCACTTAAATATTAAGATTTCTCTTCAATTTCCAACATGCAATTGGTGACAATACTAACAATAACAATACTAAATTCCAATGTACACAAATGGGTTCTAGAATTGGTTACAACATCCAAATTTCACATGCATTATCTTTAATCCCTAGTTTTTACTAACACCCATTTCAATTCCTTAATTATACAACATGCACTTCAATCATTCAATTGAAAGAAAGAATTTTACCTTAGTTTTTGAGCCAAAACAGTCCAGGTTTCGGTGCTACGGTTCCATCGATTTTTAGCTTCAATTTTGACACTTTTTCAACTCCAAATTAACATGCATCCAATCTATAATGTTAACCCATCATCCTTAGACGTTTTCTCTTTCAAAAATTCATCCAAAACTTGAAATTTCGTGGGCTAAAATTCTGCCCCAGTAGCAGCGTTTTTTTCCCACTATTTTTGTCAGCTGAACTTGTAACGTCTATAACTCTCTACTCCAATACCCTATCGATGATAGGTTTGTTGCGTTGGAAACTAGACTCGACGAACTTCATTTTTGGATTTTGAAACACCCAAAAACTCCTAATATACTAGGAGATATACCCCTCCAAAGTTGACTGAAAATCTGCCAGCAAATCCCGATTTTCTGCCCAGTTTTTCTCCAATTTTTTTGCTTCTATTTTCGTGAATAATGTAGTCTAAGAAGAGGAGATGAAAATCTTAAGTTGGGTATGGGGTTGGGGTGGTTCTCTGCAGTAGGGGTTGGGTTTAGAGAAGAGAGGAGAGGTTTTGTGTATTCTTTTTGAAATGAAAATGAAGAAGATAAACATAGGTTTTATCAAACCCAATCTTAAAAATCTGATTTTGCCTAATTTCACTTTAGTCCCTACTAGAATAACTAATTTAATCCCTTGAGTAAAAATTAAATCTCAAATCCCGCTTTCTTTTAATCTAATTTTCCATTGCCTTAATTTCTTATCATCGTACCTTATATACCTTACTAACTCATAACGGAAAAATATATATTTATTTATACCACCATTTCTAAAGAGATTTCCGGCGTCACATTCGTCATTGCCAAAAATTAATCCGTATTAGCACGTAAAATATATGTAATTTCGAAAATTGGAAATCTCAATCCTTAATGACGTTCTAAATCTTTGTCTTAACTTACGAGGTGTAACAATTTCCTACTTGGGGTATTACTTGTCTCCTATCGAACTGTCTTAGGACCCTAATAGGTGCATAAGGGCGAATTTCCATAAGTGGCAAGTCAGGGAATCTCCATTGTATGTTATCATCTCGGAGTCTCGAAAAGATAAAAGCTCACCCCTCTTTGATTTGGTTTCCGAAATATAGACACCAAGCTTGAAGGTTATCTTTCCTACATTCTGGATCGACGTACGAACGACCCTCGATTTTCTTGAGGTGTTTGATAATCCACCATTGCACTAGTAGGTTACATCCTTGAAAATACCTATGTAGGTTTCGACATTGACCTAAAGCTCGGTATATGTTAGCAGGGATGATAGGGACTAGGTCAAAGTATTTGGTTTCCCTGTTTGAGGTTATGCCATGAAAGATAGCATGCTGACATAAATGACACGGATATCTATGGCTTAGTGTTGGGGTATTTGGGAAAGACCATGATTTCTAGAAAGAATATGGCAAAGGCTAGGGGTCGGGTGGCTTCCCAATCGGCGTAAGACCAAAACACAACAAAGTGTTCTAAATACCCTATTTTGGACCCAAAGCGGTTGTAGAGATCCCTAAAGGCTACGATTGGACCGAATATCTAATTGGCATTGGCTAGGGATATGAACTTCATTATCTCATCGGGAGTAGTCTTATGGGGTACTAGAAGGTTATGGTCGGGTGTCTTCCTCTTTCTCAAACATGTTTTATTGCTATCTATGCAATCTCGGATCTCCTCCAGGATCGGGGTTATCTAAAAATCGCTTAACCTAAACAACATTCTATCACAAGCCCAATATCTGGTAAGGACTTCAAATAGTTCCCTATTTCCTTTCATGGTCATGAATGAGGGTAGATATCCTAGACAGTTCGTTACTTCTCTTTATTGTGGGGCATCTAGACACGACTCCAAAATCTCAGCATCTCGGGTGCGTCTAAAACCATATCAAACTTGAGGTTGGTTTGCATCTACAAAATAGATTTCCCCCAAAAGAAAATGGTTTATCACATAAAGCACAATTAACGTAGTCTTCATCACAACCTATGTGGAATATATCCTCAGCTAGAGTCTCTGGAACCTATTTGATTCGACCATTCCACTCTAGGATGATGTTAGTGACCCCTCTGAAACCAAGTAACTTCAAATTTCACAACCTAGTCAACTCATGCCTATCAATCAAAATAAACCACTCTTTTAACCTTTCATAAAGTCATTATAACTAACTTCTCATAAAGTCGTTATAATTCTTTATATATTAGACAAAATTCATTCTTTTTATAACCAAGAGACTTATACTTTTAAAACCAAGTATCATATACTTTCAAATTAAGTTACATAACTTTCAAAATACTTCAAGCCTCTTAACTTTAGAAATCAAGTTACATAACTTTAAATCCCAAGTAACTCACACATTTAAAATAAGTTACTTCTCTTTAAATCATGTCATTTCTCCTCTTTTAAATCAATTAAGTAAATCACTCCTTTGACTCCCCTAAAGTCGTTATAACAACCTTTAGGTTTTGGAACTAAGGCACTATCCAAAAGATTTGAAAACCACTACTTTTTTAAGACTCTATGTACTTCAAGTAAAACACTTTCACTTTTGAAAATCCAAATTTCATCAAGGTAATGGATTATAACAACTTCCAATTTAAGCATCCAAAGTACAATCAAGGAAGTATATAGAACAACTTTTATATTAGGCAATCCAAGTACAATCAAGGAAGTATATAGAATAACTTCTTTATTAGGAAATCCAAGTACAATCAAGGAATGGATCATTTAAGGAGTAGGACTTATTTTCTTTATCATAAGGAATCATGCTAGAAGAAGAGGAGATGGTTCACATACCTTTTCGGCTTAATCCACAAGCTAAGTCGAATACGCCGCACGTAGAATTGTCAACCTATAATGGCCACAACACGACTATCAACTTCTAGTTTCTAACGTAGAATGATACTAAGTATACGGTCTCTTATTCTACGGAAAATCGGACAGCACTTCCTTTGTTTCTACGTACTTTTCGACCTTTTTCAAGGCCCGAAAATCAATAACCAACATGCCACATTTAAGGCTCAATACATCAACCAATCAAAGGGGATTACACGTCTTACAATACGTGTAAAATTCTGCCCCACAATTAATACCAAGTAACTTCAATATCCAAAGCCATTCTCGGCTAACATGTACAACAACACAAAGTCATTTCCAATTCTTTTTCAATCCAAGTTGCTAAGTCTAACATGTTATATAATCGTAAACAACTTTAACAATTACAATTTCTTCTTTATATAACATGCGACGACTAAACTAATAATCAAATTGAATTGTAATCTCAAAGGCTAATCATGCTAGTTTTGGATTAGTGGTTCCAATATCCATAACACTTATCAAACAACATAATATATACTTCATGCTTGCTAATATCCATAGCTACAACAATAAATAATCTTTAATCACTAAAACGACAAGATTGTTACCTTGATAAGCCCTTATAAATTTCCAAGATTCAAAGTCGCTCCTTAGCAATTCGTAGCTCCTTTCCTTCACGCTCCAATCCGCTATGTGAAGCCTTTAGAAGTTCACAAACAACTTCTCTTCCATTTCCAATCAAAACTATGAAAATGACTTAGGTTTTCGCCTTGCGACTAACGTGAAAACGTCGTTTTTCCGAGATCTTTCTATTGAGATATCCATACAATACCCCTAGGAACCTTGGATTAAAGTCTTGTAAATAATGAACCACAATTGCAAAAAAAAATTGTGTGGATAAATGGACAAAGCCGAGAGCCTCCTAAAGTGAACAAGAACATGAAATTTTTCTAAGTGTTGAAGACTAAGTCTTGCATCTAGTGTGTATATATAATACAATGGAGGGTCAAGATAATAACACTTGTGTCACGACCCGATCTCGGGCCCGTGACTGGTGCCTTACCCCGGGCACCCTAGTGATAACAACATCAGAGAAAATCAGCGGAAATAAAAACTTAACCAGGAAACAAGAGACAACATAAGAAAACAGGCTAACCAAAACGGTCACCTTCATGTATATACATATAACTGAACAGTTAAAATCCTTTACAAACCCTGCCCACAACAGTACTACAGACCTCTAAGAATGTAACAACATCTATGACGGGACAGGGCCCCGCCATACCCCTGAATGTACAAGTATCTACAATGACAGGGGACTATACCAAAAAGATAAGCCTCCGGAGAAATGGAGCTTCCCAATGACTGCGATCATGAGCGAGGATCAACAAGCGGTGTACCTACCTGCGGCATGAACGCGGCCCGAAGGAGGTCGATAACAGTACAGTATGTGGAAAATGAAAATCGTAATGAAATCACATTTCATCATTTTATAAAACCATTTCGTAATAAGTAAACAGTTAGGTCAAGTAAGGGGACGCATATCCCCAGAATAATCACTCACACATAACTATGGGTCTCACGCCCATAATATCAATCATGCCCGTGGAACTCATTCCTCACTGCCGGTAGTACATGATGTGAAACAACACCCATATGTGAACATGAACACTAGATCCTGCCTGCGTCATCAAACCGATCGGGCCAAGTAGAATAGCCAACTACCAGTCCAAAAGCTAGTCATATCCTTCACGGGAAAGGTGCGGAAGCCACTACCGATCCAAAGCTATCCACGCATGGCCGAGGCAAGTATCTTAAGCTAACGTGCCTAGCTTCGTCTCACGAGATATGACCATGGCAAGTATCTTAAGCTATCTACCAGAGCCTGCCGATACACGAGAAATGACCAGGACAAGTATCTAAAGTGTGCCTGAACCACATGTACAAATCAAGCCCGAGATCGCTCGTCACCGCGGCAAGCTTCATGGATTAGCGGTCCATGGACAAATAACATAATCCTCACAATCACCGCATGCCCCGGCATCTTACCTCAGAAAGCATGGCCATGAAACCATCTACTGGACGCATACCCGTGGACCATCCATCGTGTCAGTATGTCCAAAGGAAATAACAAGATAATACTCAAAGTGGACGCATACTCGTGGACCATCCAACGTGTCAGTATGTCCAAAAGAAATAACCAGATAATACTCAAAGTGGACGCATACTCGTGGACCATCCAACGTGTCAGTATGTCCAAGCAATCAATCAGATAGTCGGCCCTCCCAGAGAGTCACGGTAGCACAGAAACAAAACACTTGCCCATCAAAGGCTATCACAACAAGCATAGGCAAGTTCAACGTACTTTCATTTTATATCAACAATCCGGGTTTCAACCCCAAAATACTACATACTTTCATTCTTTCAAAAAGACCTCTTTCTACGTAAAAGCCACACGATACTAATACTCGTAGTATTAAAACACGTTTTCTTTTCAAACCAAATTACTTCACTTTCGTAAAAATCTTTACAAGACTTTTAAAATCAAGTACTCTATACTTTTTAAACCAAATGCTTTTCTTGTAAAACAACATCAAGTATACTCTTTAAAACCCAAAAACTTACTCTTTTCAAAACAAGTAACATATACTTAAAACAAGTTACTTCTCCTTTTTCCGAAATCAAGTCGTTTATAAGTCAAGTCTCTTATCTTTCAAGATCAAGTCTCTTAACTTTCAAAATCAAGTCGTTTATCTTTCAAAATCAAATCTTTCTTTTATCTTCATAAAGTCGTTATAACTAACTTCCCATAAAGCCATTATAACACTTTATGTTTTAAACAAAATTCATTTCACACATGTACGTCTACCGTACTATATAGTTCACAACAATCATGCTCAAGAGTATAGGAAGAATCACATACCTTTTTAGCTTAAACCACAAGCCAAGTCAAGTAAGCAGTTCCTTATTCTACGGAAACTTCGGCGCCTCCCCGCAAACACATAAATAACCTCCCCCTAACAAGGCCCGCTACCCAGCCAACAACTCCAAGGGGATTACACGTGTCACGACCCGATCCCGGGCCCGTGACTGGTGCCTTACCCCGGGCACCCTAGTGATACAACATCAGAGAAAACCAGCGGAAAATAAAACATAAACATGAAACAAGATATATGATCATAAACAAAGCAACTGACCAAAAAGCGATTTGCCTACGTATATATATACATAAAACCCGAACAGTTTAATCCTTTTTACGACCACACTTCAAGATTACTGCACTCTAAGATTTACAACAACCATGACGGACAGGGGCCCGCCATACCCACGAATGTACAAGAACCTACAACTCGTGGAACACATACTAAAGAATAAGCCTCCGAGAAACGGAGCTTCCAATCTGTTGGCTGTGATCTCATGGCGAGGATCCACTACTGATGTACTCTACTGCGGCATGACGCGGCCCGAAGAGGTCGATAACAGTACCAAGTATGTGAAATCAGAAAAATATCGTAAATGAAATCATAATAGTCTATATAAAAGCAGAGACATGTATGATAACAAAACTACGATTCACAACATAAAGCGATCATGTCAAGTCGTGGACTCACGCCAAGTCATCACTCAAATATAACTATGGGTCTCACGCCCACAACATCAATCGTGTTCGCATCATGGCGCGTGTCCCGGAATGCGCCGGTGTAGACATGTCCATGATGCAACACTAATAACAATGCCCCGGCCACATGCCGAGTGCATCGGTGTAGACACGCCCACGTGACATTAACAACAATAATAACAATGCCTGCGGCCACATGCCGGAGTCTGCGCCGATGTGACACGTCCATGTGACATTAACAACAATAATAACAATGCCCCATGGCCACATGCCCCCGGAATTCTGCATCGGTGTAGACATGTCCATGTGACATCAACAACAATTTACCGCACAACCAGGCTATCACAAACAAGCTCAAGCAAATTACCATACTTCTAGACTTTTATAAAAAGATCCACTCCTTCCCAAGAAGTCACCTGATATCAACATTTGCACAACAAAGGCTATCATAACAAGCATAGGCGAGTTACACAACAACAGGCATAGACAAGTTACACACAACTCAAGGTACTTTCATTTCGTATCAAAGTCTGGGTTTTAACCCTAAAGTACTACGTACGTTAAATTCCTTTTTAAGAGATCCATTCCTTTCATAAAGGTCACCCGATACCCGTAGTATAAAAATAGAGTGACTCACATTTTTAGGTAAACCAAAATACTTCCCTTTTGTAAAATCAAGTAACAACATTATTTTCCAAACGTTCAAGTTTGCCTAATTTCAAATGCTCAAGTTTCTTATTTTAGAAGGGTTTCATAACTCATAGTCTTAATCTCTTTTAAAACAATTGAGTAACATATGTCTTGTCGCGAGCGTTTATTCTTGTTTACAACAATCTTATTCTGACCATGATCTAGGAAATGTAATACAATTTTGTCTTATCTTAGCTTACATGCGGATGGAGGTTTCTCTTGGTTTTAATAACAATTAGTTATTGTCAATACACTTTCCTTTATTAGCGGCTGTGGTTTGTTCGACACTTATTCTCAATTAGAAATCAATAAAACATTATTCTTTTAAAACCAAGTACTCATTACTCGCGAATGAGGTTTCACAACACATTTAACAAAATGTTAATAACTAAGTAAAACAAGTTAAGTCTTTTATCTTTCAAGATCAAGTCTCTTAACTTCTACAATCAACAAACCAATCTTTTACCTAGAGTCGTTATAACAAACTTCCCATAAAGCTAATATAACACCCAACGTTTTAAAACAACCAGCTAATTTAAAACAATTACGTCAACCGTACAACATAGTTTACAAAGCAACATTCTAGAAGTATAGGAAGAGGTTCACATACCTCGCGACGAGTATCGACAATAAGCAAAACGCTCACAAGATCGTAACACGGCTGGCCGTTTCCACTCTTCTTGGTAGAATACGCTACTCGCGATCTTCCACCTATAAGGCCACAAACGTCTATTAACTTCTAACCGCATGGTTCCATATTCTCTGAAAATTCGCGGCACTCTCCCACGCAACAGCGTAAATGTCACACCCCGTCGGGCGTGGTCGTGCCTTACCGGGCACCCTAGTGATACAACATCGAGAAAACGGCGGAAAATAAAACATGAGTCATGAAACAAGAGATATAATAATAAGCAGGCCAACCAAAGCGGTTGCCTCAAGATATACATAAAACACGAGCAGTTTAATCCTTTACAACCACCTTGTGATACTACTGGACTTAAGATTTACAACGACTATGACGGGACGGGGCCGCCATACCACGAATGTACAGAACCTACAACTCGGGAAACACGTACCAAAAGATAAGCCTCCGAGAAACGGAGCTTCCGATATCTTTGGCTGTGATCCTATGGCGAGGATCGCGGCCGATGTACCTCTACTGCGGCGTAAACGCGGCCCAAGGAGGTCGATCTAACAGGTACCAAGTATGTGAAACTGTAAAATACTGTAAATGAAATCATACTAGTCTATATAAAGCAGGAGACATATATGATAACCAAACTACAGTTCACAACATAAAAGCAGTCATGTCCAGTCAGGGACTCACGCCCTCAAGTCATCACTCAAATATAACTATGGGTCTCACGCCCACAACATCAATCGTGTTCGCATCATGGTCGCATGCCCCCGGAATTCTGCATCGGTGTAGACATGTCCATGATGCAACAATAATACCAATACCCCATGGCCACATGCCCCCGTAATTCTACCTCGGTGTAGACACGTCCATGTGACATTAATAACAATATACTGGGTGATCAACCCTGCCGCATGGCCACATGCCCCCGGAATTCTACCTCGGTGTAGACATGTCCATGTAACCATAATAAGACAGTAATCAAAATGGAAACATACCCGTGGAATTCTCCGTCACTGCCAGCACGTCCAAGTAAGTTCTCAACAAGTCAACCGGCCCTCTATCGAGAGACGCGGTAACACAGAAATACAACACTTGTACAACAAAGGCTATCATCACAAGCATAGGCAAGTTTCACACAACTCAAAGTACTTTCACATAAGTCACACAATACCCGTAGTATAAAAATCGTGACTATCTTTTTAAGTAAACAAGACACTTCCCCTTTTGTAAAATCAAGTAACAACATTATTTTCCAAATGTTCAAGTTTGCCTAATTTCAAATGCTCAAGTCACTTATTTTGGAAAGGTTTCATAACTCATAGTCTTAATCTCTTTTAAAACAATTGAGTAACATATGTCATATATGTGAGTAGTTTATTCTTGTTTATAACGATCTTATTACTGACCATGATCTAGAAAATGTAATATCATTTTGTCTCATCTTCGCTTCATGCGGATGGAGGTTTCTCTTGGTTTTAATACAACACATCATTATCCAATACATTTTCCTTTATTAACGCTTTGCGGTGGTGCTGTCGATACATTACGATTCGAAATCGGTAAAACATTATCCCTTTAAAAACCAAGTCCTCATTACTCACGAATGAGGTTTCACACAACATCCATATTAAAACAAATAAGTTAAGTCTCTTAACTTCTAACATCAGTAAACCATTTTCTTACCTACATAAAGCTATTATAACCAACTTCCCATAAAGCGTTATAACACTTTATGTTTAAACCAAACAAATACACTTAGTACTGTCGTCCACCGTACTACATAGTTACACACATATCATGCTAGAACAGATAGGAAGAGGTTCACATACCTCGCGCGAGTATCGATAATAAGCAAAATGCTCAAGTACTACAACGCACTAGCCCTTTCCACTCCTCAAGTAGAATACGCTACTCTTAGTACTTTCACCTAAAAAGGTCACAAACGTCTATTAACTTCAAAACACCAGGTTCCATTTCTCTACAGAAAATTCGGCACCTCACCATGCAGCGTAAATCTCTCTCTATCGAGGCTACTGCAAGCCAACCAGTGGGGTTTACGTCTAACGGGCGTGTACCATTCTACTACACAACAATGCTACACAAGTCTCATCATACTGATCTATGTAATTACGATTCGATTCTCTTCTTTAAATTCGGCTTAAGTCAAAAGACATTGCCGCAATAATGTTGATTCTATATATAGTATACCTCAACTATATATTCCTACTACATGTAATCTCCAATTACAATAAGGGGACAAGAATATTTACCTCGACAAGCCCAAAATTATCCAAGTTATAATGTCGATCCTGAGCAAGGTTTAGCTCTACTCAGTGCGCTCAATCCGCTCCAAACAACCCTTAGAAGTTCTAACCAACTTACTCAAATACTTCAACCAACTATGAAGATTTCCTTAGGGTTTCGGTTTGAGACTAAAAGGACAAAAGGTAGTATTTAGGGCTCTACGTATAGAGGTAACTTTTGGAATACAACAAGGTAAAGGCTAAGGTATTTTGGGCATTATAACAATACTCGAGAGTATTTCTACCAAGAGGGGGTGTATTATACAAAACAACTAGGCAGGGGGTACCACGGCTAGCACCACAAAGGGGAGGGAGGCTCTCGGCCACAAGGCCACTCGAGGGGAGGGGAAGGCTTAGGGCGAGAACACACTCGAAGGGAGAGAGAGGGACTCAAGACTTGGAAGATTTTAGGAATGGATGAAGTCTTCAAGCTTAGGGGGGTATTTATAGCAAAACCAAAGGCCAACCAATGGCCAAGATCAAGCCATGTGCAAGGCAAGTGTAAGGCCAAGATCAAGCCAAGTGCACCCTAGTCCCTACTCCTTAAAACCCTCACAAATATCTACACAAAAATCTACCAACAACTTGCCCCTTCAATCGGCCAAGTGCCGCCCCACTTGCTTCCATTGTGAGGGTGACACATGTCACCCTCCCGTTGGTCCAAAATGTTTCGTCTCTCGGAAAAATCCGCAAAAATAAGAAAAGACATAGCCGGAATTTTCCCCTCGCAAGTTATGTAAAACTTTTCGTCAAAAAACGACTCTAACCGGGTGTTGTGCACAAATGTCATTCGGCCAAGCCACCTAGGCGGGGGTGACACGTGTCACCCTCCTATTGGCCCTCATAAAATGTCTTCCGAAAAATATCCACAATGGCCAAAATCTCGAAAACAAAGTGGGCCCCACAAAACCGTAAATTTCTCCCGTGGGCCCCACGTGACCATTTCCGAAAATAAAATTCCATAATTCTAATATAATCTAAGAAGCCCAAATTCCAAATCTGGGAACCCAATTCCTTCACAAACATTTTCCTTACAAAAGCGGAAACTTTTTAGTGGAAGAATCACTCTTTCTTCCTTTCCAATTTTTCTGCGTGCTCTAAATGCGTCGTCCTCGCATACATACCACGAGAATACGGGTATTACATTCTCCCCTCCTTAGAAACATTCGTCCCGAATGTTCCTTCTCCAGACGGATATCGATGAAGTTCCTCTAACAAGTTGTCAACGCCACAGCTTGGCCACGAAATAACACCCGTTCTCTTCCTTCCTTACTCGTCGTGCCTTTCGAACACTTGAACTCTCCCAAGACGTACCATACTTGTCATTACTTCCGTTCCCAAAAATCTGCGAGTCACTACCTCCAACTTGGTCATCTTACTAACCTCAAACTTCCTTAAGGCCATTCCGGCCTTTACGAACCGCTTCTGGTCGAACGCGTCCACGAACTCATACGATGATCATACAAACTTGGGCCTAGCATCCTCGTGACCCTACCACCTGGCGGGACCACCCAGAACTGACCCACCTTAATCCGGGCTACGGGTTGACCCGTATCACGTCCTCAACCCGACCCACAATCGCGTCAAGCCCTCGTTCCCCGACGGAACAATCTCGCTAAATCACATCATGAAAGCTACCACTTCCATCTCACACTACCCATGGACTTATCACACAAATAAAACCCACGTATACTACGACTCGATAAAGGTCAAACATAAAGCGAATCTTTTACTCAAGACGACCTTACCTCTAAGGTCTCAATCGTGACGATCAGGGTTCACACTTACCATGCCCCATACTTACCCTTCTACAATAACAGTGTCTAAATCACATTTAGCACAAAGCTATCGAACATAACACTAAAACACATCAGTATACAAAACTCTAGAGGGTTAAGGATATACTGTCTCTACCGCTTTCTAATCACGATCACGCCTGCAGGTGCATTAGTGAAGGTGATGAACCACCATCGATCTGAAGGTGAGTCGTAACATCCGTGCTACCCTTGGTGGACAGTTCCTCGCAAAATGGCCCGGCCGCCGCAAAATAGCAAGCTCCTTGGCACCACGACACTCCCGAAATGCGGTCTACCACATCGACCACACCGAGGTAGGGGTGACGCGTCCGCCAACACCCTTACTTCGCGAAACACGAACCGCGGAGCCACGACCGCTCCGAATACTCTGGATGCTCAAGGTTGTGGAGGACCACTCTGCCGGCGGAGGTACAAAACTAGTATGTTCCGAGGCGGTCCGCCTCGAAAGTCACCAAAGGACCTGTTGTTCGGCCTCTTCCTGCTGATCTTGGTCATTCCGTCGACCTCTCGTGCCTCACATCCCGGTCGTGAGCTTGCATGCGGGCAATGTCCATGCGGTGAAGAGCTACACTCGAACCAGCCTCTGTCAAGCAATCCTCTAATCCGGTGACGTCGCGGTGCACTCTATCCTCCATGGTTGCCACTAAAGCGGGGACATACCGAGCCAACGAGTCAAACTCCACGTTGTACTCCCGGCTATGCGCCTCTGTCTCAAAGATCACAAATCTGTCGGCCGTGCCCTCCTCATCTGCGAGGCAAGAAGTGAGTGAGGAATGCCTCGAGAACTCGTCCCATACTTACGGGAGCGCATGCTCTCCCGGGACAACTCCACGAATCAAACGATCGGCTGCGGTATCACGCGGCCGATGCGAACCTAAGACCACCGACTTCGGTCTCGAAGCCTTGATCACTCTCGCGACCAGCAGAATCGCGGATGAACTCCTGCGGATCATCCTCGTGCCTCGACCCATAAAACTCTGGCGGGCTCTGACTCGAGAAAGTCCCGACCTCAAACTATTCGCTCGGGGGTGAACGGCTGGTGCTTCAAGCCGAGGCTGGGCTGCTGCGATCCGGCCTATCCATATCGGCCACGACCACGACCGACCAAGAATCGGGCCATCTCCTTGTAACCCATCTCTCTGCCCCGGTGTGGGGTGGAGGCTCGGTGCTGTGGTCTCAGCCCACCGCTGCGGCTCTAGCTCTCGGGCGGCGTCCACAAAACCCGCCGTCTCAGCCTGACCTCGGTATTGTCCGGGCTGCGCCTCGTACTCCTCAGTATCTCACTAGCGGCACCCTCGGCTGCCTTGCCCTTCAGGCTCACGGTTGCCTTGCGCGGAGGCATAATCGGTAAAAACGAGATACGTCGGAGGGTCTAACTTACAACACGCTCTAAGGCACGATCTCGGAATGAGAAGAATGGAAACCAATCCTAAATGTCCTATAGCCTCACGATTATAGATGTGGTGCACAACACACCGATAATCAAGACTCTACTGAACCGCGATGCGTAGACACTTTCCGAGGACTAATCGCTCGATACCACTATGTCACACCCGAATTCGGGCGTGGATCGTGCCTTACCCGGGCACCCTAGTGATACAACATCGAGAAAACCGGCGGAAAATAAAACATGAGTCATGAAACAAGAGATATAATAATAAGCA
Source organism: Przewalskia tangutica (assembly GCA_029844215.1). Taxonomy (NCBI): domain Eukaryota; kingdom Viridiplantae; phylum Streptophyta; class Magnoliopsida; order Solanales; family Solanaceae; genus Przewalskia; species Przewalskia tangutica. The sequence goes on along the minus strand of CM056726.1, from coordinate 86,081,008 downwards.
GGCCAACCAAAAGCGGTTGCCTTCAGATATACATAAAACACGAGCAGTTTAATCCTTTACAACCCACGCCACAACAGTACTCTGGACTTGCAAGATTTACAACGACTATGACGGACAGGGCCGCCCATACCACAGAATGTACAAGAACCTACAACTCGTGGAAACACATACAAAGATAAGCCTCGGAAACGGAGCTTCCCGATATCTTTGGCGTGATCCTATGAGCGAGGATCCGCGACCGATGTACCTCTACTGCGGCATGAACGCAGCCCCGAAGAGTCGATCTAACAGTACCAAGTATGTGAAAATCAGAAATATCAGAATGAAATCATACTAGTCTATATAAAGCGAGACATGTATGATAACCAAACTACGATTCACAACATAAAAGCGATCATGTCGATCGAGGACTCGCCTCAAGTCATCACTCAAATATAACTATGGGTCTCACGCCCACAACATCAATCGTGTTCGCATCATGGTCGCATGCCCCCGGAATTCTGCATCGGTGTAGACATGTCCATGTGACATCAACAACAATTTACCGCACAACCAGGCTATCACAAACAAGCTCAAGCAAATTACCATACTTCTAGACTTTTATAAAAAGATCCACTCCTTCCCAAGAAGTCACCTGATATCAACATTTGCACAACAAAGGCTATCATAACAAGCATAGGCGAGTTACACAACAACAGGCATAGACAAGTTACACACAACTCAAGGTACTTTCATTTCGTATCAAAGTCTGGGTTTTAACCCTAAAGTACTACGTACGTTAAATTCCTTTTTAAGAGATCCATTCCTTTCATAAAGGTCACCCGATACCCGTAGTATAAAAATAGAGTGACTCACATTTTTAGGTAAACCAAAATACTTCCCTTTTGTAAAATCAAGTAACAACATTATTTTCCAAACGTTCAAGTTTGCCTAATTTCAAATGCTCAAGTTTCTTATTTTAGAAGGGTTTCATAACTCATAGTCTTAATCTCTTTTAAAACAATTGAGTAACATATGTCTTGTACGTGAGCCGTTTATTCTTGTTTACAACAATCTTGTTCTGACCATGATCTAGGAAATGTAATACAATTTTGTCTTATCTTAGCTTCTATGCAGATGGAGGTTTCTACTGGTTTTAATAACAATTAGTTATTGTCAATACACTTTCCTTTATTAGCGCTGCTGTGGTTTGTTCGACACTTATTCTCAATTCCGAAATCAATAAAACATTATTCTTTTTAAAACCAAGTACTCATTACTCGCGAATGAGGTTTCACAACACATTTAACAAAATGTTAATAACCAAGTAAAACAAGTTAAGTCTCTTATCTTTCAAGATCAAGTCTCTTAACTTCTACAATCAACAAACCAATCTTTTACCTACATAGAGTCGTTATAACTAACTTCCCATAAAGCTATTATAACACCCTACGTTTTAAACCAACCAGCTCATTTAACACATGTACGTCTACCGTACTACATAGTTTACAAAGCATCATGCTAGAAGGATAGGAAGAGGTTCACATACCTCGCGACGAGTATCGACAATAAGCAAAACGCTCCACAGTACTGTAACCTGGCTAGCCGTTTCCACTCTTCAAGTAGAATACGCTACTCGCAGTACTTCCACCTATAAGGCCACAAACGTCTATTAACTTCTAACCGCATGGTTCCATATTCTACAGAAAATTCGGCCACCTCCCCGCAATGACGTAAATGTCACACCGGTCGGGCGTGGTCGTGCCTTACCGGGCACCCTAGTGATACAACATCGAGAAAACGGCGGAAAATAAAACATGAGTCATGAAACAAGAGATATAATAATAAGCAGCCAACCAAAGCGGTTGCCTTCAGATATACATAAAACACGAGCAGTTTAATCCTTACAACCACGCCGGCAGTGATCTACTGGACCTAAGATTTACAACGACTATGACGGGACGGGCCCGCCATACCACGAATGTACAAGAACCTACAACTCGGAAACACATACCAAAAGATAAGCCTCGGAGAAACGGAGCTTCGATATCTTTGGCTGATCCTATGGCGAGGATCCGCGACCGATGTACCTCTACTGCGGCGTGAACGCGGCCAGAAGGAGGTCGATAACAGTACCAAGTATGTGAAGCGTAAAATCGTAAATGAAATCATACTAGTCTATATAAGCGGGAGACATATATGATAACCAAACTACGATTCACAACATAAAGCGATCATGTCGATCGGGGACTCACGCCTCAAGTCATCACTCAAATATAACTATGGGTCTCACGCCCAACATCAATCGTGTTCGCGTCGTGGTCGCATGCCCGGTCTCGCATCGGTGTAGACATGTCCATGATGCAACAATAATACCAATACCCACGGCCACATGCCGTAATTCTACCTCGGTGTAGAATCGTCCGTGACATTAATAACAATATCTTTGGGTGATCAACCTCGCGCAGCCACATGCCCCGGAATTCTACCTCGGTGTAGACATGTCCATGTAACCATAATAAGACGATAATCAAAATGGAAACATACGGTGGAATTCTCGTCACGCCGGACGTCCAGTAAGTTCTCAACAAGTCAACCGCCTCATCGAGACGCGGTATACGTAAATACAACACTTGTACAACAAAGGCTATCATCACAAGCATAGGCAAGTTTCACACAACTCAAAGTACTTTCACATAAGTCACACAATACCCGTAGTATAAAAATCGTGACTATCTTTTTAAGTAAACAAGACACTTCCCCTTTTGTAAAATCAAGTAACAACATTATTTTCCAAATGTTCAAGTTTGCCTAATTTCAAATGCTCAAGTCACTTATTTTGGAAAGGTTTCATAACTCATAGTCTTAATCTCTTTTAAAACAATTGAGTAACATATGTCATATATGTGAGTAGTTTATTCTTGTTTATAACGATCTTATTACAGCAGCCATGATCTAGAAAATGTAATATCATTTTGTCTCATCTTAGCTTCTATGCAGATGGAGGTTTCTACTGGTTTTAATACAACACATCATTATCCAATACATTTTCCTTTATTAACGCTGCAGTGGTCTGTCGATACACATTCTGATTCCCGAAATCAGTAAAACATTATCCCTTTAAAAAAACCAAGTACTCATTACTCACGAATGAGGTTTCACACAACATCCATATTAAAGCAAATAAGTTAAGTCTCTTAACTTCTAACATCAGTAAACCATTTTCTTACCTACATAAAGCTATTATAACCAACTTCCCATAAAGCCGTTATAACACTTTATGTTTAAACCAAACAAATACACTTAGTACCTGTACGTCCACCGTACTACATAGTTACACACATATCATGCTAGAACAGATAGGAAGAGGTTCACATACCTCGCGGCGAGTATCGACAATAAGCAAAATGCTCCAAGTACTACAACGCACTAGCCCTTTCCACTCCTCAGTAGAATCGCTACTCTTAGTACTTTCACCTAAAAAGGTCACAAACGTCTATTAACTTCAAAACACAAGGTTCCATTTCTCTGAGAAAATTCGACACCTCACCCGCATGGCAGCGTAAATCTCCTCTATCGAGGTGGCTACCAAGCCAACCAGTGGGGTTACGTCTAACGGGCGTGTACCATTCTACTACACAACAATGCTACAAGTCTCATCAGATACGGTCATGTAATTACAGATTGATTCTCTTCTTTAAATTGGGCTTAAGTCAAAAGACATTGCCACAATAATGTTGATTCTATATATAGTATACCTCAACTATATATTCCTACTACATGTAATCTCCAATTACAATAAGGGGACAAGAATATTTACCTCGACAAGCCCAAAATTATCCAAGTTATAATGTCGATCCCGAGCAAGGTTTAGCTCTACTCAGTGCGCTCGATCCGCTCAAACAACCCCAGAAGTTCTAACTAACTTACTCAAATACTTCAAACAACTATGAAGATTTCCTTAGGGTTTCGGTTTGAGACTGAAATGACAAAAGGTAGTATTTCAGGGCTATAAGTATATAGTTAACTTTTTGAATAAAACAAGGTAAATGCTAAGGTATTTTGGGCATTATAACAATACTCGGAGTATTTCTACCAAGAGGGGGTGTATTATACAAAACAACTAGGCTGGGGTACCACCGGCTAGCACCACAGGGGAGGAGGCTCTCGGCCACAAGGCCACTCAAGGGTGGGGAGGGGGAAGGCTTAGGACGAGAACACACTCAAAGGGAGGGAGAGGGACTCAAGACTTGGAAGATTTTAGGAATGGATGAAGTCTTCAAGCTTAGGGGGGTATTTATAGCAAAACCAAAAGCCAACCAATGGCCAAGATCAAGCCATGTGCAAGGCAAGTGTAAGGCCAAGATCAAGCCAAGTGCACCCTAGTCCCTACTCCTTAAAACCCTCACAAATATCTACACAAAAATCTACCAACAACTTGCCCCTTCAATCGGCCAGTGCGCCCACTGCTTCCATTGTGAGGGTGACACATATCACCCTCCCGTTGGTCCAAAATGTTTCGTCTCTCGGAAAAATCCATAAAAATAAGAAAAGACATAGCGGAATTTTCCCTCGCAAGTTATGTAAAGCGTTTCGTCAAAAACGACTCTGCAAGGGTGTTGTGCACAAATGTCATTCGGCCCGAGCCACCTAGGCGGGGTGACACGTGTCACCCTCTATGGCCCTCATAAAATGTCTTCCGAAAAATATCCACAATGGCCAAAATCTCGAAAACAAAGTGGGCCCCACAAAACCGTAAATTTCTCCCGTGGGCCCCACGTGACCATTTCCGAAAATAAAATTCCATAATTCTAATATAATCTAAGAAGCCCAAATTCCAAATCTGGGAACCCAATTCCCTTCAACGAACATTTTTCCTTACAAAAACCGGAAACTTTTTCCGTGGAAGAATCACCTCTTTCTTCCTTTCCAATTTTTCTGTCGTGCTCTCGTACGTACGTCCTCGCATACATACCCTTAGAATACGGGGTATAACAGTAAATCTCCTCCTCTATTGAGGCCGGCTACCAAGCCAACCAGGGGGGGTTTATACGTCTAACCGGACGTATACAATTCTACAACACAGCAATGCTACACAAGTCTCATGAATACGATCTATGTAATTACAGTTCAGTTCTATATATAGTATACTTCAACTATATAATCCTACAACATGTAATCTCCAATTACAATAAGGGGACAAGAATATTTACCTCGACAAGCCCAAAATTATCCAAGTTATAATGTCGATCCTGAGCAAGGTTTAGCTCCAACTCCGTGCGCTCCAAACCACTCCAAACAACCCTTAGAAGTTCTAACCAACTTCTACTCAAATACTTCAACCAACTATGAAGATTTCCTAGGGTTTCGGTTTGAGACTAAGAGGACAAAAGGTAGTATTTCCGGGCTCTACGTATAGAGGTAACTTTGGAATACTACAAGGTATAAGGCTAAGGTATTTTGGGCATTATAACAATACTTGGAGAATACTTTCTACCAAGGGGGGGTGTATTATACGAAACAACTAGGCTAGGGGTGTATTATACGAAACAACTAGGCTAGGGGTACCCAGGTGAACCACTAGGAGGAGGAGGAACCTCTCGGCAAAGGCCACTTGAAAAGGGGGAGGGGAAGCTCGGCTAGAGCAACAAGAAGGGAGGAGAGGGTTTCAAGACTTGGAAGTTTTTGGATGAATGAAGTCTTCAAGCTTAGGGGGGTATTTATAGCAAAACCAAAAGCCAACCAATGGCCAAGATCAAGCCATGTGCAAGGCAAGTGTAAGGCCTTGATCAAGCCAAGTGCACCCTAACCCCTACCCACAAAACAAGGCACAAAAAATGGCACCAAACAAGCCACAAAACAAGGCCAAAACAAGGAGCCAATTGGCCAAGAAAACGTGACCCCAATTCGTCCAAGGGTTGCCGCCCCTTGCTTCCAATGTGAGGGTGACACATGTCACCCTCCCGTTGGTCCAAAATATTTTATCTCTCGGAAAAATCCGCAAAAAATATAAATGACATAGCCGGAATTTTCCCTACGTAAGCTGTGGAAACGTTTCGTCGGAAAACGACTCTATTCGGCACTTGTGCCCAAATTTCGAACCAAAGCCAAACTTTAAGTCTCAAATGTTCGTACGTACGTCTCCACGTACATACTCTGGAAATACGGGGTATAACAACACGTCTAACCGGACGTGTTCAATTCTGCCTCACAATAATACTACACAAGTCTACTGTAGATGCAGTCCAATGTAAATACAGTTCAATCCTTTATAATAATCCTTCCAATATATCTTATACTCAATTCTAAACTACTACAATATGTAATATCCAATTACAATAGGGGAACATAGATCATTACCTCGATAAGCCCAAAATTATCCAAGATTATAAGTCGATCCTGAGCAACGTTTAGCTCCAACTTCTTACGCTCCAACCCGCTCCAAGCGACCCTTAGAAGTTTCTAAACAACTTCTCTTAACACTTCAACCACGCTAGGAAGATTTTTCTAGGGTTTCACTTTGCGACTTTTGGAAGAAAAGTAGTATTTCCGGGCTCCTAGTATTGAAATATCTTTGAAATACAACTAGGGATACTAGGCTAAGGTATTTGGGATAATACAACAATACTCAAAGTATTTTCTACACATGTGGGGGGAGGGGGACGAAAATCATACAAAGGGAAAGGGATATTTTTGCCTTGGAAAGTCTTTAAGTGTGGATGAATATTATGTCTTGCACTATGGGGTATTTATAGAAGAATCAAGGGCCAAGATCGAGTCAAGTGTGTGGTCAATATTGGGCCATGTGTGTGTGGGTCCCACCACACCACATGGCCAACAAAAAACAAGACAAGTGGCTTGCCACTTGTAAGGCCATTTCGGCCAAGGGACAAGTGGCTAGACACTTGTCCCTCCAATTCGGCAAAGGTGCCACATGGGGTTGACACGTGTCGCCCCCCTACTCGTCCAAAATATTTTGTCTTTCGAAAATATCCAAAAAACCGAAAATCTCAAAAACAAAGTGGGCCCCACAAAACCGTAAATTTCTCCCGTGGGTCCCACGTGACCATTTCCGAAAATAAAATCTCATGATTCTAATATAATCCAAGAAGTCCAAATACCAAATCTGGGAAGCCAATTCCCACTAACGAACCTTTTTCCTTCACAAAACCCGGAAACTTTTCCGTCGAAAAATCACATCTTTCTTTCTTTCCAAAATTTCTGTCGTATTCTCGCATGCGTCGCCCTCACATACATACCCTGGAACTACGGGGTATAACATTCTTCCCCCCTTAGAAACATTCGTCTCGAATGTTCCTTCTAAGTCTCCAAACGTACTTGCGCCGGTATAGTCTCCACTACTACACTTACAAAACCAATCATGCCACCAATGGCCAGAATATAACATGTGCGCAAAACTCAAATCCAAGCCAACGAGGAATCACCTCTAACATCACAAAAAAGCTCCCGCCCACGGTCTAAAGGATACTCCATTCGCATCTTCACCTCACAAAAGAAATAATCACTTCTGTTCTCATAACACATGTTCGCTTCTCTTCTTACTCGTCGTACCCTTCTCTTACACCCGAACTCTCTATAGCACGTTCCACACTTCAGTTACCGCTTCAATTTCCACAACCCTGGAGTACTACCTCCAAACTTGGTCATCTTACTAGTTTCAATTTCCTCTAAGGCCATTCCCGGCCTTCACGATCCGATTCTGGTCGAACACATCCACAAACTTGTACGATGGTTACCTAAACTTGGGCCTAGCACCCTCGTGACCCTATCACAAAGCGGGACCACCACCAATTTCCCTTACTTCAATCCGGGCTACGGGTTGACCCGCGACCTTACCTCAACCCGACCCATCACGCACCAAACTCTCTCGTTCCCCAATCCGGAACAATCTCACTAATCAAGTCACGAAAACCTAGTGGTCTTCTTAGCTTAACTACTCTCTTATAATTCACACCACTCCCACTTATCACACAAATATACCCCACGTATACTATGCACTCCGACAAAGGTCAATCGTAAACAAAATCTTTTACTCATGACGGCCTCGCATCTAAGGTCTCCACGTATAATATTCTAAGGCTCACAATTTCCCTGTCCCCAATCTTACCTTTTCAACTAACCATGTTTTCTAATTCACATTTTAACACAAAGCTATCCGAACATAACACTTAACACATCGCCATAACATCTATGCATACTAGTCTCTAGAGGGTGAAGGATATACCTGAAATCAAATAGGCGGTTCCAAGGACCGCTAGAACTGGGAACTTCCACCACGACCCCTGCCACGGCCTGCCGGTGTATGAACACCCTGCCTAGCTATCGAAGGCGAAGAACCCGCAACAGATCCCGAAGGCTGAGTCTCTACATCCGAGCTACCTCTGGTTGGACAATTTCTCGCAAAATGGCCCTGCTGGCCGCATGTAAAACAAGTCCTCTGAATACCGTGACACTCCCCCGCATGGGGTTTACCACACTGGCTACACTTAGGTCGGGGTGGCTTCATCTGGCCAGCACCCCAACTCTCCCGAACACCCAAACCCTTGGAGCCCTGACCTGCTCCCGAATACTCTGGATGCCCTGAAGACTGTAGAGGGCCACTCTGTACTGACAGAGGCGTATAACTAGTCTGCTGCTGAGGCGGTCCGCCTCGAAAGTCGCCAAAAGATCCTGTTGTTCTGGCCCTCTTCTGCTGATCCCTGTCATTCCGTCGACCTCTCCGCTCCTCACACCCAAGTGCATAAGCCTGCATGCGGGCAATGTCCATGCCCGGCTGAAGAGCTACACCCGAGCAAGCCTCTGCCAAGTAGTCATCGAGCCCCGTGACGTAGCGGTGCACTCTGTCCTCCATATCTGCCACTAACGCAGGGACATATCGAGCCAACGAGTCGAACTCCACGTTGTACTCCCGAACCGTACGCCCACTCTGTCTCAGCATCAGAAATATGTCGGCCCGTGCTCACCTCATCTGCGGAGGCAAGAAATGGCTGAGAAATTCCTCCGAGAACTCGTCCCCCACAGCTGGAGGCGCATGCTCCCCCCGGGACAGCTCCCACGAATCAAACCAATCGACTGCAGTATCACGCAGCCGATGCGAACCTAGGACCACTGACTCGGTCTCCGAAGCCTTGATCACCCTCATGATATGCTATAACTGTCGGATGAACTCCTGCGGATCATCCTCAGGCCTTGACCCATAGAACTCAGGTGGGCTGCAGCTCAAAAAGTCCCGTAGTCTCAAACTATCTGCTCTGGGGTGAACTATGGGTGCTACCGGAACCTCTGACTCTCGTCTGTCCTCGTGTCTAGCCACAATCCTATCTAGTAACTGGGTCATCTCCTTATAACCCATATCCTATATTCCTGGCCGTGGGACTGGAGGCTCAGGTACTGTGGCCTCAATAGAGACCGCTACTGCTCTACTCGCAGCTCCCTCTGTTGCCTTGCCCTTCTGGGCTCTGGTTGCCTTAAGTGGAAGCATAACTGGCATAAAAGAATACGTCAGAAGGAGTCCAACTTACAACACAGCTCTAGGGCACGATCTCAGAGTGAGAAGAAATAGAAACCAATCCTAAATGTCCTGCAGCCTCCTGATTATAGATGTGGTGCACAACACACCGATAATCAAGACTCTACTAGACACGGTCTGTAGACACTTTCCGAGGATTAACTGCTCAGATAACACTTTTGTCACGACCCGATCTCGGGCCCGTGACTGGTGCCTTACCCCGGGCACCCTAGTGATAACAACATCAGAGAAAATCAGTGGAAATAAAAACTTAACCAGGAAACAAGAGACAACATAAGAAAACAGGCTAACCAAAACGGTCACCTTCATGTATATACATATAACTGAACAGTTAAAATCCTTTACAAACCCTGCCCACAACAGTACTACAGGCCTCTAAGAATGTAACAACATCTATGACGGGACAGGGCCCCGCCATACCCCTGAATGTACAAGTATCTACAATGACAGGGGACTATACCAAAAAGATAAGCCTCCGGAGAAATGGAGCTTCCCAACGCTGAACTGCGATCCTATGAGCGAGGATCAACAACTAGTGTACCTACCGCAAAGATGAACGCGGCCCGAAGGAGGTCGATCACAACAGGTACCAAGTATGTGAAACTGAAAATACTGTAATGAAATCATATTTCATCATTTTATAAAACCATTTCGCAATAAGTAAACAGTTAGGTCAAGTAAGGGGACGCATATCCCCAGAATAATCACTCACACATAACTATGGGTCTCACGCCCATAATATCAATCATGCCCGTGGAACTCATTCCTCACTGCTGGCAGTACATGATGTGAAACAACACCCATATGTGAACCTGAACACTAGATCCTGCCTGCGTAATCAAACCGATCGGGCCAAGTAGAATAGCCAACTACCAGTCCAAAAGCTAGTCATATCCCTTCACGGGCAAGGTACGGAAGCCAACTACCAGTCCAAAAGCTAGCCACGCAACTGGCTGAGGCAAGTATCTTAAGCTAACGTACCCTAGCCTACCGTCTCACGAGATATGACCGAGGCAAGTATCTTAAGCTATCTACCAGAGCCTGCCGATACACGAGAAATGACCAGGACAAGTATGTTACACCCCGGAAATTTCAGGATATGTTTCTAAGAACGTACATAAGAACTTAAAAATGTTAAGGTTTTAGACGAGTAAAAATTTATCGGAATTTTGGAATTTGTCGGAAAATGAAATATTGCAACGAACGGGAGGGCGACACGTGTCACCCCCTTAATGGTCTTGGACGAAAATGACATGGAGGAAATGGTCATTTGACCACAATTTAAAAGACCAAGTCTTGCAAAGACAATTAGCTTGACATTGTTGACTAAGTCAATGTCACTTGGCTTGATCCTTGTGAAATGCATCCAAACCACCCATTTGTTCTATTCTTGACCCTCCATATATTTATATAAGCTCCTTAGTAGCAAGACAAGGCTAAACACTTAGAAAATTTTCAAGAATATTTGATGAACTTGAAGGGGTGCTCTCGGCCAACCTAGGGTTTCAAAGGAAAAATTTTGCAATTTTTGTCCAATAATTCCCATACTTTAAACCAAGGTACCTAAGGGTATTGTAAGTGTTTCTCAATAGAAAGATTCCGGAAAAATGGTGTTTTCGTATTAGTCGCAAGGCGAAAACCTAAAGGGTTATTCAACTTTGAAGTTGAAACTTGAAGATGAGTTTTCATAAGCTTCAAGGGTGGCTTAGGGTGGATTGGAATGTCGAAAGGAGGAGCAAAGGTGCTAGAGATCGACTTGTACTCTTGGATCATATTTGGGCTAATTGAGGTATAATCTTCGTTTTACTTTTGTAATTGAAGATTTCATGTTATGATAAGTTATAAGTGGTCATGTGATATGTGTTTTGAAGTTTGATAAGTGTTATGGAATTGGAAGCTCAAAATCCGAAAATGACATATTTAGCCATTTGAAATTGAAATCCAATTTGATCGATAAATTGAATTGTCGCATGTTACCTACTTGGAAAATGTAGTAGCTATAATTAATGGCGGCTTGATATCATATTATGCTACCAATTTGGATTGAATTGGAAATTGAATAAGAATTGGTATTGTTACATACATTGTGGCCGAAATTGGACTAGTAGTTGTATTAGTTTGTTATCGTTTGTGGGGCGGAATTTTACACGTCTAGTAGGCGTGTAATCCCCTATTGATTAATTGCTTGGATTGTGCCTTAAATGTGGCGTGTTTGGTTATTGTATTCGGCCTTGAAAAAGGTGGCAAAGTGAGTAGAAACAAAGGAAGTGATGTCCGATTTTCCGTAGAATTTAGTGACTTGCACTTAGAATATTCTACGTTTGAAACTAGAAGTTAATAGACGTGCTATGGTCATTATAGGTTGACATACTACGTACGGCGATTGGACTTAGCAAGTGGATTAAACCGAAGAGGTATGTGGAACTTTCTTATCTCTCGAGCATGATCAAGTGTAAATGTATAGTACGGTAGACGTACAAGATTTTGACAATCTAGTTTATTTGATATCCTTGGCTTATTTTAAGAATGCCCAAGTTGTTTGAGTTAGGGAATTAACTCACTTGTTTAAATATTAAGGATATCTTGGTTTTCAAAAGCTAAGAGACTTTAAGTATGTTGAAAGTATCTTGATACTTGTTGTTATGGAAAGTTTAAAGTGGTTTACTCTAAGTAATTTAAGCATGTTAAGGGACTTGAAGAGTTTTAAAGTATTGTGATACTTGTTTCGTTTTAAACGTATAAGTCCCTTGGATAGGAAATTGTACTTGACTAAGGTATAAAGTGAATATAACGACTTTATGGGGAGTTGGTTAAATTGGCTTTATGGAAAGATAAATGGCTTGATTTAATGGAAGGCAATTCGATTTTAAGGCATCAATTGCCTAAAGTTTTATAAGAAAATGAGTCACTTGATTTAGAAACCTAACTTTATTTCTAAGAGTATTGTGACTTGTCTTGAAAAGAAATTGTAACTTGATACTACGGTTATTAGTGTCTTGGAAGGTTTATAATGAAATGAGTCATTTTAAAAAGAATAGAAGTACGTAGTACTTTGGGTTAAATTCCCGGATTTTTATAAAAGACATGATAGTGCCTTAGGTAAACTAAAATGAGAGTGTATATATGTATAACAAGAATAATAAGAAGTTAGGGGATTTCTTAACTTGCTTATGTATTGTATGATAAGCCGGTAGTGCTTATGTTATGTGTGATAGCCGGATTTGTGCTAGTAATATATTATTCGTTGCGGGGTCATTCCCCGGGTTTGTGGCTGTAACGCCCCGAACTCGGGCCCGTTACTGGTGCCTTACCCCGGGCACCCTAGTGATACAACATCAGAGAAAACCAGCGGAAAATAAAACATGAATCATGAAACAAGAGATATAATAAATAAACAGGCCAACCAAAACAGTTGCCTTCAGTATATACATAAAACCTGAACAGTTTAATCCTTTTACAACCCTGCCCACAACAGTACTACAGACCTCTAAGATTTATACAACAACTATGACGGGACAGGGCCCCGCCATACCCCTGAACGTACAAGAACTTACAGACTCAGGGTAACATACCAAAGATAAGCCTCCGAAGGAACGGAGCTTTCCAATACGCTGAAAGGTGATCCTAAAAGCGGGGATCGACAGCCGATGTACCTTTTACCTGCGGCATGAACGCAGCCCCCCGAAGGAGGTCGATCTAACAGTACTAAGTATGTGAAATCAGAATATCAGAATGAAATCATAATAGTCTATATAAAGCAGGAGACATGTATGATGACCAAACTACAGTATATAACATATAACCAGTTACATCAAGACAGGGACTCACGCCCTCCAAATTATCACTCGTGCCCGTGGAATTTCTTCCTCACTGCCGGCAGTTTATGATATAACAATACCAAGGATTATACATGAACACTGTGTCCCACTGTGTTATAAAAACCGTCTGGACAAGTATAACTACCAGATCCGACCGTACTCAATAATACAATGCAACCAAAACACGGCCGATACGGGGCAAGCGCGAGCCGACTAGGAGATCAAGGCGGCCACGTGGTGACCGGCAAGTACTGGTGACCACCAGGACCAAGGTATCACGAGACTTCGTCACTATATCGAACGGGCAAGTGCGGTCGACTCACGGTGCCAAGGCCGAATCATCCATGAGACGGGGCAAGTACGAGAGCCGACCACCAGGGACCAAGGCCGAACAGTAAGAAACCTCATGGAGAGCTAGTCCATAAATAACAATTCTTGCACAACCAAGGCTATCACCACAAGCATAAGCAAGTTACGCAACAACAAGCATAGGCAAGTTACACAACAACAAGCATAGGCAAGTTACACAACAACAAGCATAGGCAAGTTACACAACAACAAGCATAGGCAAGTTACACCACATCAAGCGTAGGCAAGTTACACAACTCAAGTTACTTTCATTTTATGCCAAAGTCCGGGTTTTAACCTAAAGTACTACGACGTTAAATCCTTAAAAGAGATCCATTACTTATCAAAGTCACCCGATACGTAGTATTAGAATGACCAACCCACATTCCTTTTCAAAATCAAGTAACAACATTCTTTTCCTAAGTTCCAGGTTGCCTAGTTTCAATAACTCAAGCTTCTCATTTTCAAATGGTTTCATAGTTCATAAACTTAATCACTTGATTCCTTTTTAGAACAATTGAGTAATATATGTCTTACGTGAGAGTAGGTTATTCTTGTTTACAACATTCTTATTACAGCAGCCATGATCTAGAAAATGTATATCATTTTGTCTCATCTTAGTTTCTATGCGGATGGAGGTTTCTCGGTTTTAATACAATTCATCATTATTTAATACATTTTCCTTTTATTAACGCCGCAGTGGTGCTGTCGATACACATTCGATTTCGAAATCAAGAAACATTATCCCTTTAAATAAAACCAAGTACTCATTACTCACGAATGAGGTTTCACACAAACATTCACATTAAAACAAATAAGTTAAGTCTCTTATCTTATAAGATCAAGTCTCTTAACTTCTAACATTAGTAAACCATTTTCTTTACCTCTCTTAAGACATTATACCTAACTCCCATAAAGCTAGTATAACTCTTTTTAAAACCTTTAAAACCAAGTGTTACTCTTCCTTCAAAACGATTATAAATCTTTTGAAATACATCAAGTTCTTTATTATAACAAGCCGCTTATAATTCACATCGCTTACCTTTTAAAACCACAAAGTATTTTCTTACCTACATAAAGCCGTTATAACCAACTTCCCATAAAGCCGTTATAACACTTTATGTTTTAAGACAATCAAACACGCTTAACACGTACGCGTCTACCGCACTACATAGTTCACACATATCATGCTAGAAGAGATAGGAAGAGGTTCACATACCTCGCGACGAGTGCCGACTACTAGCAAAACGCCCAAGTACTTCAAACCGTCGGCTACTCCTTAAGCCACGTAGATCGCACCACACGTAGTACTTCAACCTATAAGGCCACTGGCGCTTATTAACATCTAGATCTCATCGCTCCATATTCTACGAGAAAATTGGCACCTCCCCGCCATAGCGTAAATCTCCTTCTCTATCGGCCGGCTACCAAGCCAACCGGGGGTTTTACACGCCTAACCTGACGTGTACAATTCTACTACACAAGTAATACTACACAAGTCTCATGTCAGATACCCTATGTAATTACAGATTCATTCTTAATTCTTCAGCTTAAGTCAAAAGACATTGCCACGATTACTAAGTATAGTTCTATATATAGTATACTTCAACTATATATTCTTACAACATGTAATTTCCAATTACAATAGAAGGACGATAGTGTTTACCTCGATAAGCCCAAAATTATCCGAGTATAATGTCGCGCTGAGCAAGGTTTAGCTCTACTCCGAGTGCTCCAATCGCTCCAAACAACCCTTAGAAGTTCTAACCAACTTCTCCAAAACTTCAACCAACGGTGAAGGTTTCCTTAGGGTTCGGTTTGAGACTAAAAGGACAAAAGGTAGTATTTCTGGACTCTACGTATAGAGGTAACTTTGGAATACTACAAGGTATAAGGCTAAGGTATTTTGGGCATTATAACAATACTTGGAGGAGTATTTCAATACCACAAAAGGGGTACCACACGAGAACAACACCCAGGGAGGGGTGTTCTCGGCTTTAGGCTCATGAGGGAAGGTTTCGCCAAAAGGCCTTCACAAGGAGAGGGGCTCTTGGACGAGAGTCAACAAGAGGAGGAGGAGGGGTTCTCAAGACTTAGGCAAGTGAAGAGTGGATGAAGAAGTCTTCAAAGAGGGGTATTTATAGCAAAACCAAAGGCCAACCAATGGCCAAGATCAAGCCATGTGCAAGGCAAGTGTAAGGCCAAGATCAAGCCAAGTGCACCCTAACCCTACTCCACAAAACACTCCACAAAACAAGCCACAAAGCAAGGCACAAAAGAGGAGCCAATCGCCAAGGCCAACCAAGGCTCTCTTTGGGCCCAATCGCCCAACCTTCCCACTTGCTTCAATGTGAGGGTGACACATGTCACCCTCCCGCTGGTCCAAAATGTTTCTCTCTCGGAAAAATCCGCAAAAATTTTAAATGACATAGCCGGATTTTTCCCAACGTAAACTGTGGAAACGTATCTTAATAAAAAGACTCTAATCGTCACAAGTGCACAAATTTAGAATCCAATGCCTAACTTAAGGCTCAAATTTACGCGTACGTCCATACGCATACTCGGAAATACGGGTATAACATTCTTCCTTAGAAACATTCGTCCGAATGTTCCTTCTAGGTCTCAAAACAAGCGGCGTCGATAGTCTTCACCGCTATACGCACGAAAATAATCATGCCACACCGCCACAAAACACACGCTCACTTCTCCCTTTCGTAGTACTCGCCACGAACACTCGAACTCGTTCTAGTATCCGTACCACACTTCACAACGCTCGTTTCCAACCCTCGAGTCACTACCTCCAAACTTGGTCATCTCCCTAACCTCGATTTCCCTAAGGCCATTCCGGCCTTCACGAACCGATTACGATCGAACGCATCCACGAACTCATACGATGGTCATCTAAACTTGGGCCTAGCACCCTCGTGACCCTACCACTGGCGGGACCACCCAGCCGACCCACCCAAACCGGGTTCTGGTTGACCCGCAAATGGTCCTCAACCCGACCCCCAACCGCGCAACTCTTGTTCCCGATCCGAACAATCTTACTATTTCACATCATGAAAGCTACCACTTCCATCTCACACTACCCAGGACTTACCGCTTTTCACTAACTGTGTTTCTAAATCACATTTTAGCACAAAGCTATCCAAACATAACATTAAACACATCAACAACATCAATACAAACAAAACTCTGAGGGTTAAGGATATACAGAAACTAGGCGGTTCAGGACCGCTAAATCGGGAACTCCCACCGCGACCTCTGGGGCCTTCGGTGTACTAACATCTGCTGGCTATGGAAGGTGAAGAACCCGCAATCGCTCTAAGTAGTCCATGCTATCCTACCAGTGCTACCACGGTGGACGATCTCTTGCCGGACGGCCCCGCTGGCCGCAAAAATAACAATCTCCCGAGTTAGTACGACACTCTCCCTTATGAAGCTTTCCACAACGGCCACACCGAGACAAGGGCAACCTTCATCCGGCGAGCACTCGCTCCCGAAAATCTGAAACACGGGAGCCCCGACCGCTCCCGAATATCCCGGGTCCCGAAAGCCGTGGAGGACCACTGCATCTTGTGAGGTACATAACTAGTCTGCTGGCGGTCCGCCTCGAAAGTCACCAAAGGACCTCGCTGTTCGGCCTCTTCGCTGACTTTGGTCATTCCGCCGATTTATCCGCTCACATCCAGTGTATACGCTGCGTGCGGCGATGTCCATGCGGTGAAGAGCTACACCGAACAACTCTGCAAGGCAATCATCGAGCCTGTAACATATCGGTGCACTCGATCCTCCATACAAGCTACTAACGCGGGACGTCGCCAATGAGTCGAACTCCACATTGTACTCGAACGCACGCGGATTCTGCAGAACACCAAAAATCATCGGCGAGCCCTCGCTGGGAGGCAAGAAATGTGCAAGAAAGGCTTCGAGAACTCGTTCCATACCGCTGGAAGTGCATGCTCTCCCCGACAGCTCGAAGAATCAAACCGATCAGCGGTATCACGCGATTGATGTGAACCTAGGCCACCGACTCGATCTCCGATGCCTTGATCACTCTACGATCCGTCAGAATCGCTTCGGATGAACTCGCGGATCATCCTCGTGCCTCGACCCATAAAACTCGGCGGCCTACAACTCGAGAAAATCCGTAGCCTCGAACTATCTCGATCTAGGGTGAACCATCGGTGCATCGAACCGCTGCGCCCGGCTATCCTCAAGTCCGCCACACCTCGGCCATTAATCGCCCACTCCTTGTAACTCATCTCCTGCTCGGTGCGCGGATCGAGGCTCAGTCTTGTGGTCTCTGCGCTTTGCTACTCGCCTCCTCTGCCTTGCCGCTTCGGGCGGGTTGCCTACGCGGAGGCATAATCGGTAAAACGAAGTATGTCGGAGGGTCCAATCTTATCACACACTCAAGGCACGATCTCGTAATGAGAAGAATGGAAACCAATCCTAAATGTCCTATAGCCTCACGATTATAGATGTGGTGCACAACACACCGATAATCCGCACTACTAGACACGATGCGTAGACACTTTCCGAGGATTAATCGCTCGATACCACTTTGTAACGCCCGAACTCGGGCGCATCGTGCCTTACCGGGCACCCTAGTGATACAACATCGAGAAAACCAGCGGAAAATAAAACATGAATCATGAAACAAGAGATATAATAAATAAACAGGCCAAGCAATTTGCCTTCGGTATATACATAAAACCGACAGTTTAATCCTTTTACAACCCCGCCACAACAATTACTCTGCACTCTAAGATTTATACAACAACTATGACGGACAGGGGCCCATACCCCTGAACGCATAAGAACTTACGGACTCGGGTAACATACAAAGATAAGCCTCCGGAAGGAGCTTTCAATACGAAAGGTGATCCTAAAAGCGGGGATCGATACCGATGTACCTTTTACTGCGGCGTGTAACGCACCCGAAGGAGGTCAAGATAACAGTACTAAGTATGTGAAATCAGAAATCAGTAAATGAAATCATAATAGTCTATATAAAGCGAGACATGTATGATGACCAAACTACGATATATAACATATAACGATTCATCAAGACAGGACTCACGCCTCCAAATTATCACTCGTGCGTGGAATTTCTTCCTCACCGCTAGCTTTATGATATAACAATACCAAGGATTATACATGAACACGTGTCCCACGTGTTATAAAACCGTCTGAGACAAGTATAACTACCAGATCCGACCGTACCAATAATACAATGCAACCAAAACACGGCCGATACGGGGCAAGTGCGAGCCGACTCATCGGAGACCAAGGCGGCCACGTGAGCCGGGGCAAGTACTGGTCGACCACCAGGACCAAGGTCAGATCACGAGACTTCGTCACTATCTTGACGGGCAGGCGAGGGTCGACTACGGTGCCAAGGCCGAATCATCCATGAGACGGCAAGTACGAGCCGACCACCGGGGACCAAGGCCGAGCGAAGAAACCTCATGGAGAGCTAGTCCATAAATAACAATTCTTGCACAACCAAGGCTATCACCACAAGCATAAGCAAGTTACGCAACAACAAGCATAGGCAAGTTACACAACAACAAGCATAGGCAAGTTACACAACAACAAGCATAGGCAAGTTACACAACAACAAGCATAGGCAAGTTACACCACATCAAGCGTAGGCAAGTTACACAACTCAAGTTACTTTCATTTTATGCCAAAGTCCGGGTTTTTAACCCTAAAGTACTACGTACGTTAAATCCCTTAAAAGAGATCCATTACTTATCAAAGTCACCCGATACCCGTAGTATTAGAATGACCAACCCACATTCCTTTTCAAAATCAAGTAACAACATTCTTTTCCTAAGTTCCAGTTTGCCTAGTTTCAATAACTCAAGCTTCTCATTTTCAAATGGTTTCATAGTTCATAAACTTAATCACTTGATTCCTTTTTAGAACAATTGAGTAATATATGTCTTACGTGAGAGTAGGTTATTCTTGTTTACAACATTCTTATTACAGCAGCCATGATCTAGAAAATGTATATCATTTTGTCTCATCTTAGTTTCTATGCAGATGGAGGTTTCTACTGGTTTTAATACAATTCATCATTATTTAATACATTTTCCTTTTATTAACGCTGCAGTGGTCTGTCGATACACATTATGATTTCAAATCAAGAAACATTATCCCTTTAAATAAAACCAAGTACTCATTACTCACGAATGAGGTTTCACACAAACATTCACATTAAAACAAATAAGTTAAGTCTCTTATCTTATAAGATCAAGTCTCTTAACTTCTAACATTAGTAAACCATTTTCTTTACCTCTCTTAAGACATTATACCTAACTCCCCATAAAGCTAGTATAACTCTTTTTAAAACCTTTAAAACCAAGTGTTACTCTTCCTTCAAAACGATTATAAATCTTTTGAAATACATCAAGTTCTTTATTATAACAAGCCAGTTATAATTCACATCAGTTACCTTTTAAAACCACAAAGTATTTTCTTACCTACATAAAGCCGTTATAACCAACTTCCCATAAAGCCGTTATAACACTTTATGTTTTAAGACAATCAAACACAGTTAACACGTACGCTTCACCGTACTACATAGTTCACACATATCATGCTAGAAGAGATAGGAAGAGGTTCACATACCTCGCGACGAGTGTCGACTACTAGCAAAACGCTCCAAGTACTTCAAACCGTCGGCTACTCCTTAAGCCACGTAGATCGCACCACACATAGTACTTCAACCTATAAGGCCACAAGGCGCTTATTAACATCTAGATCTCATCGCTCCATATTCTACGAGAAAATTCGGCGACCTCCCCGCCATAGCGTAAATCTCCTTCTATCGGCCGGCTACGCCAACAACGGGGGTTTTACACGCCTAACCTGTGTACAATTCTACTACACAAGAATACTACAAGTCTACTGTAATACACCCCATGTAATTACAGCTTCATTTAATTCTTCAGCTTAAGTCAAAAGACATTGCCACGATTACTAAGTATAGTTCTATATATAGTATACTTCAACTATATATTCTTACAACATGTAATTTCCAATTACAATAGAAGAAAGAGTGTTTACCTCGATAAGCCCAAAATTATCCGAGTATAATGTCGCGCTGAGCAAGGTTTAGCTCCTACTCGAGTGCTCCAATCCGCTCCAAACAACCCTTAGAAGTTCTAACCAACTTACTCCAAAACTTCAACCAACGGTGAAGGTTTCCTTAGGGTTTCGGTTTGAGACTAAAGGACAAAAGGTAGTATTTGGACTCTACGTATAGAGGTAACTTTGGAATACTACAAGGTATAAGGCTAAGGTATTTTGGGCATTATAACAATACTTGGAGGAGTATTTCAATACCACAAAGGGGGTACCACACGAGAACAACACCCAAGGGAGGGGTGTTCTCGGCTTTAGGCTCACAAAGGGAAGGTTTCGGCCAAAGGCCTTCCTGAGGGAGAGGGCTCTTGGACGAGAGTCAACAAGAGAGGAGGGGAGGGGTTCTCAAGACTTAGGCAAGTGAAGAGTGGATGAAGAAGTCTTCAAAGAGAGGGGGTATTTATAGCAAAACCAAAGGCCAACCAATGGCCAAGATCAAGACATGTGCAAGGCAAGTGTAAGGCCAATATCAAGCCAAGTGCACCCTAACCCTACTCCACAAAACACTCCACAAAACAAGCCACAAAGCAAGGCACAAAGAGGAGCCAATCGGCAAGGCCAACCAGGCTCTCTTTGGACGCCCAATCGCCCAACCTTCCCACTTGCTTCCAATGTGAGGTGACACATGTCACCTCCGTTGGTCCAAAATGTTTCGTCTCGGAAAAATCCGCAAAAATTTTAAATGACATAGCGGAATTTTCCCAACGTAGTCGTGGGAAACGTTTCGTCAGAAAACGACTCTAATCGGCACTTGTGCCCAAATTTCGAATCCAATGCCTAACTTAAGGCTCAAATTTCATACGTACGTCCATACGTACATACTCTGGAAATACGGGGTATAACAGTGGCATTGCATATTTCTGTGGATTTGCTACCCACGATGCGAGGAATACCTCATGCGAGTCCGTAGGGCTTATGCGGGTGAAATAGTCCCATGCGGGCGGGTCCAGCCTATGCGAGGAATACCTCATGCGAGTCCGTAAGGGCTTATGCGGGTGAAATAGTCCCATGCGAGGAATACCTCACGCGGGTCCACTGGATCTACGCGTGAAATAGTCCCGGAATAGGATTGCTTAATGACATCGCGGGCGGGTGGTCCCGCTGATCGTGAGCTTTCCTACTTTATATTGTAAGTATACCCTATTTACTCTCATTGTTAGTAAGGCACGATTATCGTTAATTGAGTTATCATACATGTCTCCGTTTATTTTAGACTTATGATTTCATTCTGATGCTTTCGATTTCACATATTTGGTACATGTTGTCGACCTCCTTCGGAGAGGTCGCTCACGCCGCAGTAAAGTACATGTATTCGATCCTCGCCTTAGGATCACTGCTCATTTGTTGAGAAGCTCCTTTATTCCGAGGCTTATCCTCGGTATTGTCGGTTATTGTACATTCAGGTATGGCGGGGCCCCGCCAGAGTTGTTATTCTTAGAGGTCTGTAGTCACATTGTGGATTGGGTTGTAAAGAAAAAAATGTACTGTTCTATTTCTGGATTGAGTATATTTTTACGGAAGGTGGCCTTATCGGCTAGCCTGTTGTTAATTTATGTTTAAGTATTTTTTTTAGTTGTGTATGTTCCGCTGCTATTCTCTGATGTTTACCAAAAGGGGTGCCCAGGTAGGGCACCAGTCGCGGGCCCGGGGTCGGGTCGTGACAAAGTGGTATCAGAGCAGTTAGTCCTCGGAAAGTGTCTACAGACCGTGTCTAGTAGAGTCTTGATTATCGGTGTGTTGTGCACCACATCTATAATCAGGAGGCTGCAGGACATTTAGGATTGGTTTCCATTCTTCTCACTCTAAGATCGTGCGATAGAGCTGTATGGTTAGGGTCGTCTCTCCCTAACAAGTTATGATTGTTTGCAGCTACGAGAAAGGCAGCAGTGACCCAGGAAGGATTATGTGGATTGCGTATCCAGGTTGGTAATGTTTGTAGTATAGTTGGTATTGTGATATACAACTATACAGATTTATGTTTGGGGGTCACATGTGTGTTGCCTAGGATGATTTTAGATTACCAGGATTGGGTAAGGACTAAATAAATACCGGGGAGGTATGAGCAGTTAAGGAACTCTCATCAAGGTTTTACGTGCTAATTTGAGATAATTAGGTGATGATGAGTTGTGTGAGAATGTAATGGACCCTTAAGAAGTTAATTAAGAGACTAAGTGGAAGACTATGTTAGCAACTTAAGCTACGTGGTATGCTTAAGGGAATTGTACGGGCGAGATCCGGACGAAGAAAGTATGGTTGTTGTGGTCAAGACAACACGACTATGATTTTATGAGAAGTTTTTGTACCCGGTTACGGGGGGCTGATAAGTTAGGCTTGGAGCATGGAAATTGCGAGCCTGAGAATGTGATAACCGTCGAGACCTTAGGTATATAAGGCCTTCTCGGGTAGTAAAGTTAAGTCAGACCAAGGGTAAGAGTTAAGTGCGACGCCGAGTCGAGTTGAGGACCTATTAAGGGTCGCCCCATAGCTTGAAATGAAATGGGATCACTTGGTAGTAGTCCCGCTACGTGACAGGGTCACGAGGGTGTAAGGCCCAAGTCTAGTTAATCGTTTTACGGGTTCGTGGACGCATTCCACCGGAACCAGGTTGCGAGAGCCGGAACTGGCCTTATGTTGTTTAATTTTGTAACTCCAAAGAGTGGAGGCCAGAGTTAGTATGGAATTTATGTATGTAAGCTGGAATAAGTTTGGAAGTACAGAAAGAGTGCGACCAGTGAAAAAGAGAGCAACCAAGTGTAAAGAGATAAAACCTGAATCCATGAGAACCTTTCGGGGTGACTACACCCGTAAGTGTTGGGTGGTAGCTGAGCGGGTAGATAATTGCGTGCAGATGCGGTCGTTGGACTCAAAGCAGTTATATGACGCAGTGAGGTCATTATGAGTTCGCTAGTTGGCATCTTGTTATGCCAACGCTGATCGCAGAGAGATTGGCTCGATTCCGCTTTTCGTAAGTCGATTTTCGGTGAAAAGGAGAGAAGTGGTAGTAACGGTGAATTATCCTTCCTTCTTTGGCATCGTTGTTTTCTTTTTAAGTCTGTGTGACTTGTTCACTTGGGGTAAATTGACGCAGGAAGTATGTGATAATTGAATTTGGAGGAAGTTATGTTAAGTGCCCTAGGAGGTACTTGGAGTTGGGTTGGTGTGGTCGGGGCCACGACCTTCGGATGATTTCGTGAGAATGTACAAGGCAAGAATAAAAATAAGTACGGATCTGCCATGGAAAGTCGAGGGCAACTCGTAGGTTTTGAAAATCTACATAACTTTAAGGCGGTGCGTGATGATTAGATATTTACTGGACCGCGAGGGGACCCTGTGATTAGGGTTGTGACTCCAGAAAGTTTAAGAAAGGGAGATAAGTTCTCTTCCCACGTAAAAGGGCGCTTTACGTATTATGGGTTGCGTGTACCCATGTTGTTAGACGAAGGATATAGGATCGTAAGGTCTTCAGATATCGGCATGCCATAGGTTCTGATTGTAGATAACCGTGGGAAAAGTGTTGTGTTGGGGTAATTAAGCACGACGCATTTAATTGGTCGAAGTATTGTAAAGATATAAATGTAAGTTGCACGAGTCATGATTACCCAGACGAGTGTAAAGACCATTAGTAGATAATGGGCGAAGAACGCTTCGAGGAAATGTGGTAACACCTGTACTGACAAGAAAGATAGTAAGAAGTTACGGAGGGATAGGGGATCCCAGGACAACGTGAAATAACTTACAGGAGAGACGAGTAGACACTCGAACGATAAGAAATCTTGACAAGTCATTGGAGTATGCAATTCCGTGAATTGAGGTTGAATACCTGACTATAAGCTCTGCGAGCTGGGAGAAAATAATCGGGTTACAACTTGACGAAATCAAGGAAATCTCCCCCCCTAAATTGTGTTTGGTATGAAGTCTTAGCCATGAGGCAAGCAAAGGAATTAAGTCTAAGTTAATGACCAAGTTTGGTTGCAACAGAGAAAAGGAAACAAGAACCATATTTGAAATTAAGGACACCCGAATATTTCGCAAGAATGAGAAAGGTTTCCAGTTATGGGAAGATAAGTTGATTCGACTATAGTTATAACCCCTCCTGTGAGACTAGAGGGTTAAATTATTATGATAACACGTTGGGTGTTGGGCTAGGTTGTGTGCTGACGCAACCAGATCAGGATATAGCCTATGTTTTCCAGGTAGTTAGGGAAGGAGGAAAGGAAATTGCGCCACTCACGATTTAGAGCTGGCGGCAGTTAAATCATGCCTTGAAGATTTGGGGGCATGACGTATATCTGCACTTCATCGATACTGCGAGACCACAAAGCCTCCGGTATATCTGCAGACTGAGGCAGTAGAATTTGCGACACCGATGGTGGTTAGAGTTACTCAAGGATTGTGTTATTGATATCCTATACCATCCAGGGAAAGCCAAGACAGTTACATATACTCTTTGTGGTTGACCTAAGGGTAGTCTGCCAGATGGGCAGCCAGATAGACAGGATGTAGTCTGTAAGATTCTTCAGTTACCAAGCCTAGGGGTTCGATTATTTGTTTCCAAGGTTAATGAAGTTCTGATCCGAGGGGTTGCCGAGTCTTCCATCGTTGAGGAAGTAAAGAGGCAACAGTAAGAGGATCCAGTTATGATACGGTATCGAGATACGGCTCTCCGGGAAGAGAAGAGCCTGTTTGAGTAGCGCCGGATGAGGTGCTGTGAGATGAGGATAGATTGCGTGTACCCGGTACTACAGGACTAGTCAGCAGGTTTTAGGAGAGGCATACAGTGCTTATTGCTCTCACTGTTCGAGGTCGACTAAGTTGTGTCGTGACCTCAGATGTATGTATGGGTAAGATGACCGGAAAAAGGGACGTAGCAGATTTGTTGCTTAATATCCGAATTAGTAGCAGGTCATGGTTGTGTACCAGAAGCCCAGTGGGCTATTGCAGGCGATTGAAATCCCAACCTAGATATGAGAGGTAATTAATATAGATCTTGTTACAGGGTGACATCGTACTCGGAGGAAGTGCGACTCCCTGGGGGTCATGGTAATTAGGCTGGCGAAACCAGCCGTGTTCTTTCGGATTGGGACCACTTACTCAGCTGAGGTTTATGCTAGCATGTTTAGCAGGGGGGATTGTGAGACTGCACGGGGTCCCTACGTTTATGATGTCCGACAGATGAGCTCGATTACATATAACTTCTGGAGGTTTTTCAGAAGGGTTTTAGGGACACATGTGAGTCTCAGTGGTGCATTACACCCTCAGACCGACGGACAGGCAGAGCGTACTATCCAGGCACTTGAGGATAGGTTGCGGGCCTGTGTTCTTGATTTCAGATATAGCCGGGAGGTTAATCGCCTCTTGTTGTGTTTAAATGCGATACGAGATACCCTTCCGCTTTTAGATGGCCTGTAGGAGGCCTTGTATGTAAGTGTAGATCGCCGGTTGGATGGTTCGACATAGGCGAGGTTCGATTATTTGGTCCAGACGTGATTCACTGGTGTGGATAAGCGGCTTATCCGGAAAGATTATTAGTAAGCTTAGAGTCGTGAGCTTTATGCAGATAATCGACATTGACACGTGGGGTTCACTTGACATTTTAGTATGAGTATTGTTATGAGGCCTCGTGTGGTATTATTGGTATGTAGGGGTTGTAAAGAAGACTATGTCGCTATCTTTAAGTTGACTTCGAAAGAACATTCGGGGACGAATGTTTCTAAGGGGGGAAGAATGTTACACCCCGGAAATTTCAGGATATGTTTCTAAGAACGTACATAAGAACTTAAAAATGTTAAGGTTTGAGACGAGTAAAAATTTATCGGAATTTTGGAATTTGTCGGAAAACGAAATATTGCAACGAACGGGAGGGCGACACGTGTCACCCCCCTTAATGGTCTTGGACGAAAATGACATGGAGGAAATGGTCATTTGACCACAATTTAAAAGACCAAGTCTTGCAAAGACAATTAGCTTGACATTGTTGACTAAGTCAATGCCACTTGGCTTGATCCTTGTGAAATGCATCCAAACCACCCATTTGTTCTAATCTTGACCCTCCATATATTTATATAAGCTCCTTAGTAGCAAGACAAGGCTAAACACTTAGAAAATTTTCAAGAATATTTGATGAACTTGAAGGGGTGCTCTCGGCCAACCTAGGGTTTCAAAGGAAAAATTTTGCAATTTTTGTCCAATAATTCCCATACTTTAAACCAAGGTACCTAAGGGTATTGTAAGTGTTTCTCAATAGAAAGATTCCGGAAAAATGGTGTTTTCGTATTAGTCGCAAGGCGAAAACCTAAAGGGTTATTCAACTTTGAAGTTGAAACTTGAAGATGAGTTTTTCATAAGCTTCTAAGGGTGGCTTGGGGTGGATTGGAATGTCGAAAGGAGGAGCAAAAGGTGCTAGAGATCGACTTGTACTCTTGGATCATATTTGGGCTAATTGAGGTATAATCTTCGTTTTACTTTTGTAATTGAAGATTTCATGTTATGATAAGTTATAAGTGGTCATGTGATATGTGTTTTGAAGTTTGATAAGTGTTATGGAATTGGAAGCTCAAAATCCGAAAATGACATATTTAGCCATTTGAAATTGAAATCCAATTTGATCGATAAATTGAATTGTCGCATGTTACCTACTTGGAAAATGTAGTAGCTATAATTAATGGCGGCTTGATATCATATTATGCTACCAATTTGGATTGAATTGGAAATTGAATAAGAATTGGTATTGTTACATACATTGTGGCCGAAATTGGACTAGTAGTTGTATTAGTTTGTTATCGTTTGTGGGGCGGAATTTTACACGTCTAGTAGGCGTGTAATCCCCTATTGATTAATTGCTTGGATTGTGCCTTAAATGTGGCGTGTTTGGTTATTGTATTCGGCCTTGAAAAAGGTGGCAAAGTGAGTAGAAACAAAGGAAGTGATGTCCGATTTTCCGTAGAATTTAGTGACTTGCACTTAGAATATTCTACGTTTGAAACTAGAAGTTAATAGACGTGCTATGGTCATTATAGGTTGACATACTACGTACGGCGATTGGACTTAGCAAGTGGATTAAACCGAAGAGGTATGTGGAACTTTCTTATCTCTTGAGCATGATCAAGTGTAAATGTATAGTACGGTAGACGTACAAGATTTTGACAATCTAGTTTATTTGATATCCTTGGCTTATTTTAAGAATGCCCAAGTTGTTTGAGTTAGGGAATTAACTCACTTGTTTAAATATTAAGGATATCTTGGTTTTCAAAAGCTAAGAGACTTTAAGTATGTTGAAAGTATCTTGATACTTGTTGTTATGGAAAGTTTAAAGAGTGGTTTACTCTAAGTAATTTAAGCATGTTAAGGGACTTGAAGAGTTTTAAAGTATTGTGATACTTGTTTCGTTTTAAACGTATAAGTCCCTTGGATAGGAAATTGTACTTGACTAAGGTATAAAGTGAATATAACGACTTTATGGGGAGTTGGTTATATTGGCTTTATGGAAAGATAAATGTCTTGATTTAATGGAAGGCAATTCGATTTTAAGGCATCAATTGCCTAAAGTTTTATAAGAAAAGGAGTCGCTTGATTTAGAAACCTAACTTTATTTCTAAGAGTATTGTGACTTGTCTTGAAAAGAAATTGTAACTTGATACTACGGTTATTAGTGTCTTGGAAGGTTTATAATGAAATGAGTCATTTTAAAAAAGAATAGAAAGCACGTAGTACTTTGGGTTAAATTCTGATTTTTATAAACGACATGATAGTGCCTTAGGTAAACTAAAATGAGTGTATATATGTATAACAAGAATAATAAGAAGTTAGGGGATTTCTTAACTTGCTTATGTATTGTATGATAAGCCGGTAGTGCTTATGTTATGTGTGATAGCCGGATTTGTGCTAGTAATATATTATTCGTTGCAGGGTCATTCCCCGGGTTTGTGGCATTGCATATTTCCGTGGATTTGCTACCCACGATGCGAGGAATACCTCATGCGAGTCCGTAGGGCTTATGCGGGTGAAATAGTCCCATGCGGGCGGGTCCAAATTATGCGAGGAATACCTCACGCGAGTCCGTAAGGGCTTATGCGGGTGAAATAGTCCCGTGTGAGGAATACCTCACGCGGGTCCACCGGATCTACGCGGTGAAATAGTCCCGGAATAGGATTGCTTAATGACCGCGCGCGGGTGGTCCGCTGATCGTGAGCTTTCCTACTTTATATTGTAAGTATACCTATTTATTCTCATTGTTAGTAAGGCACGATGCTCGTTAATCGAGTTATCATACATGTCTCCGCTTTATTTTAGACTTATGATTTCATTACGAGATTTCGATTTCACATATTTGGTACACGTTATCGACCTCCTTCGGTGCGCTCACGCCGCAGTAAAGTACATGTTCTTGATCCTCGCCTTAGGATCACTGTCACCGTTGAGAAGCTCCTTTATTCCGGAGGCTTATCCTCGGTATTGTCGGTTATTGTACATTCAGGGTATGGCGGGGCCCGTCCCTTGAGTTGTTATTCTTAAGTGCAGTAGTCACATTGTGGATTGGGTTGTAAAGAAAAAATGTCTCGTTCTATTTCGGATTGAGTATATTTTTACGGAAGGTGGCCTTATCGGCTTCTTTGTTGTTAATTTATGTTAAAGTATTTTTTTTAGTTGTGTATGTTCCGCTGCTATTCTCTGATGTTTACCAAAAGGGATGCCCAGGTAGGGCACCAGTCGCGGGCCCGGGGTCGGGTCGTGACAAAGTATCTAAAGTGTGCCTGAACCACATGTACAAATCAAGCCCGTGATCGCTCGTCACCGCGGCAAGCTTCATGGATTAGCGGTCCATGGACAAATAACATAATCCTCACAATGACTGCATGCCCCGGCATCTTACCTCGGAAAGCATGGCCATGAAACCATCCTATCGACGATACCCGGACCATCCATCGTGTCAGTATGTCCAAAGGAAATAACAAGATAATACTCAAAGTGGACGCATACTCGTGGACCATCCAACGTGTCAGTATGTCCAAAAGAAATAACCAGATAATACTCAAAGTGGACGCATACTCGTGGACCATCCATCGTGTCAGTATGTCCAAGCAATCAATTAGATAGTTGTCACGACCCGATTCCGGGCCCGTGACTGGTGCCTTACCCCGGGCACCCTAGTGATACAACATCAGAGTAATCAGCGGAACATAAAACGATACAAGACATATTATGAAATATGAAACAATAATCTGAGAAAACTTGCCTTTCGGCATATATATAAATGACAACTTTTTCAACATGAACAGTTTAATCCTTTTTACAAACCCTGCCCACAACAGTACTACAGACCTCTACGAATGATATGACAACCCTGGCGGGACAGGGCCCCGCCAAACCCCTGAATGTAAACACTTACTACGACAGGGGACTATACCACTGATAAGCCTCCGGAGAAACGGAGCTTCCCAACGTCAAATCGTGACCACGAGCTAGGATCAACGATGGTGTACCTCAACTGCGGCATGAACGGCCTTCGAAGGAGTCGATCAATGTGCAGTGGTATGAATCGAAAATCAGTAAATGGAATCATAGTAGTCTATATAAAGCGGGAGACATGTATGATAACAAAACTACGATTCCTGATAAACAAGCAATCATATCAAGTCGTGGACTCACGCCTCAAAGTCATCACTCAAACATAACAATGGGTCTCACGCCCACAACATCAATCATGCCCGTGGAATACCTTCTCACCGCCATGGCTTTATGATATAAAAGCACCAAGGAACACATGAACACCAGTCCCACTGTGCCATAATAACACCGTGACGGTAAGTGCGAAGGCATAGCCGACTACTAACACCTAGCAGTACCAACAAGGTCATGAATCAGATCATAAGATCTGTCTGGCCGTCACATGATCAAAGCCGCCACTTGCCCGCAGATCTAATGTGCGCGTCTAGTCCTCGAACTTCCGCACTCGCGATAGGCCAATCTCATCGCCCGCATGAGGCATTCTCGCATCGAGGGTAGCTACTCCCGGCGTCGCCCCGACTTCGCAGTCCGCACGGCCACGTGGACCGCATGCCCATAAAGGACGACACTAACTCGAACTCTCGTAGCTCGCATAGGCCCTCGGGACTGCGTGAGGTATTCTCGAATCATAGGTCCATCGACCCGCTGAGTCTACCCCGCGACGGAGGCGACTTAACCGGAATCATCTCAAGAGATGAGTGATGTAAAATACTAACACAACAGCTTATCGTTAAGCAACAAAAGCACAACAAAGGAAAACCCCTTTACACAACATCACAAGATACTAACACACGTAGCATCCTAGCATGTTTACTTATCAATCAACAAGAAAGTATTACAAGGCTATCACAAACCAACACAATCAAGTTATACACACAAGGTACTTTAAGCTAACAAGTTCGGGTATCTACCCCTAAAGTACTTCATACATTAAATCTTTTAAAAGATCCGTTGCTTTCACATAAGTCACACAATACCCGTAGTATAAAATAGAGTGACTGTCTTTTTAAATAAACCAAAACACTTACCTTTGTAAAATCAAGTAACAACATTATTTTCCAAACGTCCAAGTTTGCCTAATTTCAAATGTTCACGTTTCTTATTTTAGAAAGGTTTCGTAGTTCATAGTCTTATTCATTTAAGAATATAATTCTCTTTTAAACAATCTGAGAAACATAAGTCTTATATGTGAGTAGGATATTCTTGTTTATAACAATCTTATTACAACAGCCGTGATCTAGGAAATATCATTTTGTCTCATCTTAGCTTCTATGCAGATGGAAGTTTCTCTTGGTTTTAATAATTCTTAATTAGTCAAAACATTTCCTTTTATTAACTGCGATGGTTTGTCGATACATTCGATTTCAAATGAGTAAAACATTCTTAAGCCGTTATACCTAACCTCCCATAAAGCTAGTATAACTCTTAAGTTTTTCAAAACCAAGTATTACTTCTTTCAAAATGATTCAAAAATCTTTTGAAATACTTCAAGTTCTTTATTAACACATAACAAGCCGCTTATAGTTCAAATCGATTACCTTTTAAAGACCACAGTATTTTCTTACCAACATAAAGTCGTTATAACCAACTTCCCATAAAGCCGTTATAACACTTTATGTTTTAAACCAATCAAATACATTTAGCACGTATCGCTCACCGTACTACATAGTTCACACATATCATGCTAGAAGAGATAGGAAGAGGTTCACATACCTCGCGACGAGTATCGACTAATAGCAAAACGCTCAAGTACTTCCAAACGTCGGCTACTCCTAAGCCAAGTAGATCGCGCCACACGTAGTACTTCAACCTATAAGGCCACAAGGCGCTTATTAACATTTAGGTCTAATCGTAGAATATTCTACGAGAAAATTCGCAGACCTCCCCACATGCAACAGCGTAAATCTTCTCTCTATCGGCCGCTATCAAGCCAACCGGGGGTTCACATCTAACGGACGTGCACAATTCTACCTCACGAAAAGCTACACAAGGTCTAATCAGAATCATCTATGTAAAAACGATTGAGACTCTTCTTTCGAAAAGGTTTCGTATTATTCAGCTTAAGTCCAAAGACATTGCGACAACAACGCTCGATTCTATATATAGTATACTTCAACTATATAGTCTAACAATCATGTAATTTCCAATTACAATAGAGGACAAGATATTTACCTCGATAAGCCCATAATTATCCAAGTATAAAGTCGATCTGGGCAATCGTTTAGCTCAACTCGGCGCCCAACCCGCTCTAAACCACCCTTAGAAGTTCTAACCAACTTCTACACAATACTCCAACGGACTATGGAGATTCTCCTAGGGTTTCGGTTTTGTGTGACGGGAAGTATAATAGTATTTACGGGCTTTTCAGATAGGTATAACCTTAGAATACTACAAGGTATACTGGCTAAGGTAATTTGGGCATTATAACAATACTTTTGAGAGTATTTCTATACCACAAAGGGGGGGTATTATACGAAAGCAACTAGGCTAGGGGGGGGTACCCCACGGCCATACTACAAGGAGGGGGGGAGAGGGCTCTCGCCGAGGGGCCTTTCAAAGGGAGAGGGGCTCTTGGACGAGTCAACAAGAGGAGAGGGAGGATTTTAACACTTAGAAGATTTGTGGAAAGGATGAAGAATTCATCAAAGGGAGAGGGTATTTATAGGTCAGTGAAGGCCAACCAATGGCCAAGATCTTGCCAAGTGCAAGGCAAGTGTAGGGCCAAGATCCACCCAAGTGTCCTTGACCAACTAACACACAAAAATATCCTACCAACTCCCCTTGACCAACAAGGCCAAATCGTCCACCCTCCCTTTACCGCCCATTCACGTCCATGATGAGAGGGTGCCAAGTGGCGCCTCTTGTTGGCCCAACACGTTCGCCTCTCGGAAAAATCCGCAAAAATAAAATATGGCATAGCGGAAATTCCCTACGAAAGTGGAAAACGTTTACTAAAAACGACTCTAACCGGTGTTGTGCACAAAATTAAATCGGCCAAGCCTACTTGAAGTTCGAAATTTCCTACGTACGTCCCTGCGTACATACTCTGGAAATACGGGGTATAACATTCTCCCATCCTTAGAAACATTCGTCCCGAATGTTCCTTCTAAGTCTCAAAACAAACGCGCGGTATAGTCCTCACCGCTATACTTACGAAAACAATCCTCGCCACGCATGGCCACTAACCAACTTGCGCAAAGTACTTACCTTCAAGTCCACGAGGACACACCTCCAACATCACAAACGCTCCCATCCAAGGGTCTAAAATATAATTTCTTCGCACTTTCTCCACACAAAGAAATGATCACATCTACGCCGCCATACACGCCGCTTCTTCCCACGTGTCGCACCGCTTCTCGTACACTCGAATTCTTACCACATGATACCACTTTTGTCACTTTGCCCGAGGCATAAACATTCTCAGGCGACCCAACAAATGGTACCGGACCGCATGCGATCACTGCGGCTGTCGTACACCCAAACTCTCGATCATCGCTTGATTCAAAACTCGGTTACTATCTCTAACGGTCATCATTAATCGGAACACTGGATGGATCTCCGATACTTTCCGAACATAACAATACGAAAGACCGGACATACTGCCTCCTAAGTCGGACGACAACAGCTAACATATAGGCAACCTGGCCTATTCTTCACATGAACTCAAAAGGGCCCAAAACAACTCGGGCTAAGTTCCCTCTGTTTCCAAAACTCGTCACATGACCCGGTGGTACCTTCAAGAAGACCGTCAACACTGAACTCTAGCGTCGTCGCCGATTATCCGTCACGATTTCCTCCGAGCCGCCGAACTTCTTCTAGACAAGCTTCACTAACCACGATCTGCTGGAACAAGCTGAACCAATCTGAACCTTGCCAACATCGAACCAATCGACCGTGACTTACACTTCCGCCTCACAAGGCTTCAAAAGGCGACATTTGAACACCGAAATGGTAGCTTAAACACTACCTCCACAGAGACAACAATCCTACAACTATCCCCGAAATCCAAACACCGGCCGAAATGAACGGTCGAGACTCACCGAGTTCTTAACCTTGCACGTAAAATTTTCGGAAACAAAAACAGTTGCACTGGCTCCACTGTCTGTCATAAGGTGAAGGTAGGCACCCCGTGCAGCCTTACAACCTTTCTGATAAAATCAACACTGCCGAGTAAACTGTCTTTGCTAGAAGACAAGACGGCTGACCGCCTCGGCCCGACCACTGGTCGAACGCATCCACGAACTCGTATGCTGGTTAACTAAACTTGGGCCTAACACCCTCACAACTCAACACAGGCGGGACCACCACAACCCGACCACCAAAACCTACCGCGGGTTGACGCAACGTGGCCTCAACCCGTCAGCAACGCGCACAATACTAGCTCCCCGATCCGGAACAATCTCACTAATCACGTTTCGAAAACCTAGCGGTCTTCTTAGCTCAACTACCCCATTTCATTCCACACTACTAGGGACCTATCCCAAACATAACTCACGTGCACTATGCACTTCCGATAAGGGTCAAACATAACACTACACCTTTTCTCGAGATGGCCTCACCTCTAAGGTCTCTACGTAAAAAAGCTCTAAGGCTCACACCTTCTCTATCCCCCAAAATCTTACTCGGTTAAACAACCATGATCTAATCACGACTAACACACTGTTATCAGAATATAGCACTTAAGGTATACTCACCTTATCACACATACTGATCTCTAGAGGGTTAAAGGTATATCTATATCTACTGCTTCACTCCCCTTAGTCGTTCAAATCAAACACGCCGTAGGCGTAGCTAAGGAAGATGACGAACTACCCACCAATCCTGAAGGCTAAGTCCTCCTACAAGGACACTCTCTCGATTACAACAAGTACCAACTAAAAGACGACATTCCCCGGGATGACGTCTATCACACTGTGAACCGGAAGCCCTGGAGTTCTGACCAACTCCTGCATACTCCGAACGTCCTGATATCCGTGGAAGACCACTCTGCACTGGCGGAGGTGCATATCAAATCTGCTGGTGAGGCGACTTGCCTCGAAAGTTACCAAAGGACCTTCTGCTCGCGGCCTCTCTCGTCGCCCGTTAACCCGTCGATCTACGTTTCTCGATGCTGTGTATAAGCTCGTACGTGGCCATGCTCAAGCCAATCAAGAATTACTCTTGCACAACCCTCTTTTAGATAGTCCTCAAGACTCGCGGTACATCGGTATACTCTCTGGTAGCCAAATCTATAGCTAGTAACAGGGTCGCCTCTTTGCAATCTAAATTCTCTGTTCCCGGTCGTGGAACTGAAGGTTCAAATGTCATGGCGCGCAGGAACGCCACGTGTACTAAACTCTGCGGGGCTAGTGACGCCGCAAAACTCCCGAATGAAGCACCACCCGGTGATGATTGGGCTGTGCCCACGTAACCCTCAGATTTACTCGCAGCTCCCTGCCGCTTGCCCTCCCGGGCGGGTTGCCCTACGCGGAGGCATAGCGGTAGGAAAGAAATACGTTAGAGGTCCAACTTACAACACGGCTAAGGCACGATCTCGAGTGAGAAGAATAGAAACCAATCCTAAAATATCCTATAGCCTCACGATTATTGGTGTGGTGCACAACAATCGATAATCAAGACTTCTTGGATACGATGCAGACACTTTCCGATGATTAATCGCTCGATACCACTTTTGTCACGACCGATTCGGGCCGTGATCGTGCCTACCGGGCACACTAGTGATACAACATCATAGTAATCAGCGGAACATAAAACGATACAAGACATATTATGAAATATGAAACAATAATCTGAGAAAACTTGCCTTTCGGCATATATATAAATGACAACTTTTTCAACATGAACAGTTTAATCCTTTTTACAAACCCTGCCCACAACAGTATTGCAGACCTCTACGAATGATATGACAACCCTGGCGGGACCGGGCCCAAACCACGAATGTAAACACTTACTACGACAGGACTATACGTGATAAGCCTCCGAGAAACGGAGCTTCCTAACGCCAGCGTGACCACGAGAGCTAGGATCAACGATCGGTGTACCTCAACTGCGGCATGAACGGCCTTCGAAGGAGGTCGATCAAAG
The DNA here is from genome assembly GCA_029844215.1 of Przewalskia tangutica. Taxonomy (NCBI): domain Eukaryota; kingdom Viridiplantae; phylum Streptophyta; class Magnoliopsida; order Solanales; family Solanaceae; genus Przewalskia; species Przewalskia tangutica. Next base: position 86,044,567 of record CM056726.1, on the reverse strand, counting down.
TGCGAGTATGTGAACCGAAAATCAGTAAATGGAATCATAGTAGTCTATATAAAGCAGGAGACATGTATGATAACAAAACTACAGTTCACAATAAACAAGCAGTCATATCAAGTCAGGGACTCACGCCCTCAAAGTCATCACTCAAACATAACAGTGGGTCTCACGCCACAACATCAATCATGCGTGGAATACCTTCCTCCGCATGGCGATTTATGATATAAAAGCACCAAGGAACACACATGAACACCAGGTCCCACTGTGCCATAATAACACCGCACGGGGTAAATGCGAAGGCATAGCCGACTACTAACACCTACGCATCAACAAGGTCATGAATCAGATTATAAGATCTGTCTGACCGTCACATGATCAAAGCCGCCACTTGCCCGCAGATCTAATGTGCGCGTCTAGTCCCGGAACTTCCGCTGACTCGCGATAGGCCAATCTCATCGGCCGCATGAGGCATTCCCGCATCGAGGGTAGCTACTCCGGCATCGCCACGACTTCGCGATCCGCGTGGCCCACATGGACCGCATGCCCATAAAGGACGACACTAACTCGGAACTCGTAGCTCCGCATAGGCCCAGGACTGCATGAGGTATTCTCGAATCATAGGTCCATCGACCGCTGAGTCTACCCCGCGACGGAGGCTTAACCGGAATCATCTCGAGATGAGTGATGTAAAATACTAACACAACGACTTATCGTTAAGCAACAAAAGCACAACAAAGGAAAACCCCTTTACACAACATCACAAGATACTAACACACGTAGCATCCTAGCATGTTTACTTATCAATCAACAAGAAAGTATTACAAGGCTATCACAAACCAACACAATCAAGTTATACACACAAGTACTTTAAGCTAACAAGTTCGTATCTACCCCTAAAGTACTTCATACATTAAATCTTTTAAAAGATCCGTTGCTTTCACATAAGTCACACAATACGTAGTATAAAATGAAGTGACTGTCTTTTTAAATAAACCAAAACACTTACCTTTGTAAAATCAAGTAACAACATTATTTTCCAAACGTCCAAGTTTGCCTAATTTCAAATGTTCACGTTTCTTATTTTAGAAAGGTTTCGTAGTTCATAGTCTTATTCATTTAAGAATATAATTCTCTTTTAAACAATCTGAGAAACATAAGTCTTATATGTGAGTAGGATATTCTTGTTTATAACAATCTTATTACAACAGCCGTGATCTAGGAAATATCATTTTGTCTCATCTTAGCTTCTATGCAGATGGAAGTTTCTACTGGTTTTAATAATTCTTAATTAGTCAAAACATTTCCTTTTATTAACGCTGCAGTGGTTTGTCGATACACATTCTGATTTCCGAAATGAGTAAAACATTCTTAAGCCGTTATACCTAACCTCCCATAAAGCTAGTATAACTCTTAAGTTTTTCAAAAACCAAGTATTACTTCTTCTTTCAAAATGATTCAAAAATCTTTTGAAATACTTCAAGTTCTTTATTAACACATAACAAGCCAGTTATAGTTCAAATCAGTTACCTTTTAAAGACCACAAGTATTTTCTTACCAACATAAAGCTGTTATAACCAACTTCCCATAAAGCCGTTATAACACTTTATGTTTTAAACCAATCAAATACATTTAGCACATGTACGTCTACCGTACTACATAGTTCACACATATCATGCTAGAAGAGATAGGAAGAGGTTCACATACCTCGCGACGAGTATCGACTAATAGCAAAACGCTCCAAGTACTTCCAAACGTCGGCTACCCCTTAAGCCAAGTAGATCGCGCCACACGTAGTACTTCAACCTATAAGGCCACAAGGCGCTTATTAACATTTAGGTCTAATCGTAGAATATTCTACAGAAAATTCGGCAGCACCTCCCCCCCCCGCAACAGCGTAAATCTCCTCCTCTATCGGGGCCGGCTATCAAGCCAACCAGGGGGGGTTCATACATCTAACCGGACGTGCACAATTCTACCTCACAGAAAAGCTACACAAGGTCTCATGTCTGATCCTATGTAAAAACGATTCAAGACTTTCTTTCGAAAAGGTTTCAGATTATTCAGCTTAAGTCCAAAGACATTGCCGACAACAACGTTCAGTTCTATATATAGTATACTTCAACTATATAGTCTAACAATCATGTAATTTCCAATTACAATAGAGGGACAAGATATTTACCTCGATAAGCCCATAATTATCCAAGTATAAAGTCGATCTTGGGCAATCGTTTAGCTCCAACTCCGAGCGCTCCAACCCGCTCTAAACCACCCTTAGAAGTTCTAACCAACTTCTACACAATACTCCAACGGACTATGGAGATTCTCCTAGGGTTTCGGTTTTGTGACAGACGGGAAGTATAATAGTATTTCTGGGCTTTTCGTATAGGTATAACCTTAGAATACTACAAGGTATACGGCTAAGGTAATTTAGGCATTATAACAATACTTTTGAGAGTATTTCTATACCACAAAGGGGGGGTATTATACGAAAGCAACTAGGCTAGGGGGGGGTACCCCACGGCCATACTACAAGGAGGGGGGGAGAGGGCTCTCGGCCAAGGGGGCCTTTCAAAGGGGGAGAGGGGCTCTTGGACGAGAGTCAACAAGCGGGAGAGGAGGATTTTAACACTTAGAAGATTTGTGGAAAGGATGAAGAATTCATCAAAGGGAGAGGGGTATTTATAGGTCAAGTGAAGGCCAACCAATGGCCAAGATCTTGCCAAGTGCAAGGCAAGTGTAGGGCCAAGATCCACCCAAGTGTCCTTGACCAACTAACACACAAAAATATCCTACCAACTCCCCTTGACCAACAAGGCCAAATCGTCCACCCACCCTTTACCGCCCATTCACGTCCGCCAATGAGAGGGTGCCAAGTGGCGCCCTCTTGTTGGCCCAACACGTTTCGTCTCTCGGAAAAATCCGCAAAAATAAAATATGGCATAGCCGGAAATTCCCCTACGAAAGCTGTGAAAACGTTTCGCCGAAACACGACTCTAACCGGGTGTTGTGCACAAAATTAAATCGGCCAAGCCTACTTGAAGTTCGAAATTTCCTACGTACGTCCCTGCGTACATACTCTGGAAATACGGGGTATAACAATAGTCAGCCCTCCCAGAGAGTCACGGTAGCACAGAAACAAAACACTTGCCCATCAAAGGCTATCACAACAAGCATAGGCAAGTTCAACGTACTTTCATTTTATATCAACAATCCGGGTTTCAACCCCAAAATACTACATACTTTCATTCTTTCAAAAAGACCTCTTTCTACGTAAAAGCCACACGATACTAATATTCGTAGTATTAAAACACGTTTTCTTTTCAAACCCAATTACTTCACTTTCGTAAAAATCTTTACAAGACTTTTAAAATCAAGTACTCTATACTTTTTAAACCAATTGCTTTTCTTGTAAAACAACATCAAGTATACTCTTTAAAACCCAAAAACTTACTCTTTTCAAAACAAGTAACCTATACTTAAATCAAGTTACTTCTCCTTTTTCCGAAATCAAGTCGTTTATAAGTCAAGTCTCTTATCTTTCAAGATCAAGTCTCTTAACTTTCAAAATCAAGTCGTTTATCTTTCAAAATCAAATCTTTCTTTTATCTTCATAAAGTCGTTATAACTAACTTCCCATAAAGCCATTATAACACTTTATGTTTTAAACAAAATTCATTTCACACATGTACGTCTACCGTACTATATAGTTCACAACAATCATGCTCAAGAGTATAGGAAGAATCACATACCTTTTTAGCTTAAACCACAAGCGAGTCAAGTATGCCGCGTAGAAGATCCACATATAATAACCACAATATATCTATCAAATCTCTAGTTCTCTTGAAGCATATTCAAGTAAGCAGTTCTTTATTCTACGGAAAATTCGGCACCTCCCCGCAAACACATAAATAACCTCCCCCTAACAAGGCCCGCTACCCAGCCAACAACTCCAAGGGGATTACACGTCTAACCGGGCGTGTTCAATTCTGCCTCACAATAATACTACACAAGTCTACTGTAGATGCAGTCCAATGTAAATACAGTTCAATCATTTATAATAATCCTTCCAATATATCTTATACTCAATTCTAAACTACTACAATATGTAATATCCAATTACAATAGGGGAACATAGATCATTACCTCGATAAGCCCAAAATTATCCAAGATTATAAGTCGATCCTGAGCAACGTTTAGCTCCAACTTCTTACGCTCCAACCCGCTCCAAGCGACCCTTAGAAGTTTCTAAACAACTTCTCTTAACACTTCAACCACGCTAGGAAGATTTTTCTAGGGTTTCACTTTGCGACTTTTGGAAGAAAAGTAGTATTTCCGGGCTCCTAGTATTGAAATATCTTTGAAATACAACTAGGGATACTAGGCTAAGGTATTTGGGATAATACAACAATACTCAAACTATTTTCTACACATGTGGGGGGAGGGGGACGAAAACCATACAAAGGGAAAGGGATATTTTTGCCTTGGAAAGTCTTTAAGTGTGGATGAATATTATGTCTTGCACTATGGGGTATTTATAGAAGAATCAAGGGCCAAGATCAAGTTAAGTGTGTGGTCAAGATTGGGCCATGTGTGTGTGGGTCCCACCACACCACATGGCCAACAAAAAACAAGACAAGTGGCTTGCCACTTGTAAGGCCATTCGCCGAGGGACAGTGGCTGACACATCCTCCAATTCGGCCAAGGTGCCACATGGGGGTGACACGTGTCGCCCCCCTACTCGTCCAAAATATTTCGTCTTCCGAAAATATCCAAAATACCGAAAATCTCAAAAACAAAGTGGGCCCCACAAAATCGTAAATTTCTCCCGTGGGTCCCACGTGACCATTTCCGAAAATAAAATCTCATAATTCTAATATAATCCAAGAAGTCCAAATACCAAATCTGGGAATCCAATTCCCACTAACGAACCTTTTTCCTTCACAAAACCCGGAAACTTTTCCGTCGAAAAATCACATCTTTCTTTCTTTCCAAAATTTATGTCGTATTCTCATACGTACGTCCTCACATACATACCCTGGAACTACGGGGTATAACAACTTGTGTGGCTAGGATGAAGAATACTTAATATCTATACAAGTGGGCAGGTTGACTAAGTTAAATATCTCAAGCTTGTCAAGACTTGATCATCTACCTTGGTCATTGACCATTTTACCCTTTCCCAATTCGTTCAAGCCTATGTGGGGGTGACACGTGTCGCCCTCCCATTCGTGCATAAAATTTCGTAACCCTCGTGGGCCCCACAAAACGTAAAATTTCTCAGGTGGACCCTACGTGACCAAATCCTTAAAATAAATTTCCACAATGTTAATAAATTCCATAGTCCTCAAATAATGCATTTTGAGAATCTAATTCTCATCAACGAACATTTTTCCTTTCCGACGTTCGGAAGATTTTTCTTCGGAAAAACAATTCTTTCTTTCGTACCAATTTAGAGCCCTGATTCCTTACGTACATTCTCTTGAACATGTCCTTGAATTACGGGGTGTAACATTCTTTCCCCCTTAGAAACATTCATCCCCGAATGTTCTTAGTCGGTCGTCAAGATATCGTGGCCTCAGTAGCTACCGCTGCTGCTCTAAACTCTGCTGGGGCTGGCGGCATCGTAGAATTCGCCGTCTGCAGCACCACCTCAGGTAAAGACTGGGCTTGTGCCCACGTAACCCTCTGTGCTCTACTCGCAGCTCCTACGCTGCCTTGCCTCGGCCTGGTTGCCTTGCGCGGAGGCATAACTGGTACATGAGAATACGTCAGAGGGAGTCCAATTCATAACACAGCTCTAAGGCACGATCTCAGAGTGAGAAGAATGGAAACCAATCCTAAATATCCTATAGCCTCCTGATTATAGATGTGGTGCACAACACACCGATAATCAAGACTCTATTAGACACGGTCTGTAGACACTTTCCGAGGATTAACTGCTCTGATACCACTTTTGTCACGACCCGACCCCGGGCCCGTGACTGGTGCCTTACCCCGGGCACCCTAGTGATACAGACCTGAACAGTATACAATAAGAAAATAGGCTAACCAAAACGGTCATCTTTCTGCATATATATATAAATGATTAAACACGAGCGATCCTTTTTACAAACTCGCCACAACAAGATTTCATGCACCTCTAAGAGTTTTTATAACAACTATGACGGGACAGGGCCCCGCCATACCCCTGAATGTACAAGAACCTACAAACTCAGGGAAACATACCAAAAGATAAGCCTCCGGAGAAACGGAGCTTCCCAATACGCTGAACTTGTGATCCTAAGAGCGAGGATCAACAACCGATGTACCTCTACCTGCGGCATGAACGGCCCGAATAGGTCGATCTAACATGCACCAAGTATGTGGCCCGAAAAATATCGTAAATGAAACCATAATACTATATAAAGCAGAGACACATATGATAACCAAACTACGATTCACAATATATATTAGCGATATGTCAAGTCGTGGACTCACGCGTAAAGTCATCACTCAAATATAACGGGAATTTAACTCGCACTTGCGCCCCGGCATCTTACCTCGGTATAAGCATGGCCATGGAACCATCCTAATGGAAGCATACCCGTGGGCCACCCATCGTGTCAGTATGTCCAAAGGAAATAACAAGATAACAATCATAATGGAAGCATACTCGTGGGCCACCCATCGTGGCAGTATGTCCAAAGCAAATATCAAGATAACACTCCTAATGGGAGCATACCCGTGGGCCACCCATCGTGTCAGTATGTCCAAAAGAAAATAACAAGATAACAATCATAATGGAAGCATACTCGTGGGCCATCCATCGTGTCAGTATGTCCAAAGAAAATAACAAGATAACACTCCTAATGGAAGCATACCCGTGGGCCACCCATCGTGTCAGTATGTCCAAAAGGAAATAACAAGATAACAATCATAATGGAAGCATACTCGTGGGCCACCCATCGTGTCAGTATGTCCAAAGCAAATAACAAGATAACACTCCTAATGGAAGCATACCCGTGGGCCACTCATCGTGTCAGTATGTCTAAAATGATCGATATAGTGGAAGCATACCCGTGGGCCACCCATCGTGTCAGTATGTCCATCAATCAACCAGATAGCCGGCCCTCTAACGAGAGACGCGGTAGCACAGAAATACAACACTTGCACAACAAAGGCTATCACCACAAGCATAGACAAGTTCAACATACTCATAGACTTTCATTTTATTACAACAAATCCGGATTTTAACCCCAAGGTACTACGTATATAAATTCTTTCAAAAAGATTCATTTCTTTTACAAAGGTCACACGATACCCGTAGTATCAAAATAGAGTAACTATCTTTTTAAGTAAACCAAAACAATTTTCATACTTTCTTTTTAAATCAAATCACTTCTCCCTTTAAAGTCAAGTTACCATTTTAAATCTAATAATAAAACCATCCTTTTGTTTTCATAAAGTCGTTATAACTAACTTCCCATAAAGCTATTATAACACTTTATGTTTTAAACCAATTTAAGACAAAACCATGCCTTTCTTTTAAACCAAAACACTTCAAATTCTCAAGTCTCTTTTCTTTTAGAAATCAAGTTCCTTACTGTGGAATTTAAGAAAAATCAATACTTGTTATTAATGATCTTATTAAAGCAGCCATGATCTAGGAAATGTAATACAATTCTGTCTTATCTTAACTTCTATGCAGATGGAGGTTTCTACTGGTTTTAATAATAATTAATTAGTCAATACTTTTTCCTTTATTAACGCTGCAGTGGTTTGTTCGATACTTATTCTCATTTCCGAAATCAATATAACTTATTCCTTTTAAAGCCCAATTACCCATTTCTCATAAAAGCGGTTTCACAACTTTTTAACACAAACCAAGTCCTTAATATTTCACATCAAGTTATTTATAAGTCAAGTCTCTTATCTTTTAAAAACAATCAACCATTCTTTTACCTACATAAAGTTGTTATAACAAACTTCCCATAAAGCCGTTATAACACTGTATGTTTTAAACCAACCAAATTCGTTTAGCACATGTACGTCTACCGTACTACATAGTTCACAACAATCATGCTAGAAAAGATAGGAAGAGGTTCACATACCTCGCTGTCACGACCCGAACCCGGGCCCGTGACTGGTGCCTTACCCCGGGCACCCAAGTAGACATACATCAGAGTAATCAGCGGAACATAAAACAAGACATGAAGTAATATGAAGTGTAAAACAGTTTTTCTGCGAAAAGTTGCCTTTCGGCATATATATATAAATAACTTGAATCCGAACAGTACATCCCATTTACAACTCTGCCCACAACAGTACTACAGACCTCTAAGAATGATATAACAACAATGGCGGGACAGGGCCCCGCCATACCCCTGAATGTAAGTACCTACAACGACAGGGGACTATACCATTGATAAGCCTCCGGAGAAACGGAGCTTCCCAAAACGCTGAACTGTGATCCTAAGAGCGAGGATCGACGACTGGTGTACGTCTACTGCGGCGTGACGCACCCGAAGGAGGTCGATCTGGTACCAAGTATGTGGCGAAAATCACGTAAATGAAATCATAGTAGTCTATATAAAGCAGGAGACATGTATGATAACCAAACTACAATTCACAATAAATAAGCAGTCAAGTCAGGGACTCACGCCCTCAAAGTCATCACTCAAATACAACTATGGGTCTCACGCCCACAACATCAATCATGCCCGTGGAATACCTTCCGCCATGGCGATCTATGATATAAAAGCACCAAGGAATACACATGAACACCGGGTCCCACGTGTCATAATAAAACCGTGCGAGGTAAGTACGAAGGCATAGCCGACTACTAAAACCCACGCACAACAAGGTCATAAATCGTATCACGAGGTCTATCTAGACCGCCACATGATCGGCGGCCACTCGCGCGATATCAAATGTGCGCGTCTAATCTCGAACTTCCGCGACTCGCATAGGCCACTCACATAGGCCCGCATGAGGTATTCCCGCGTCGGTAGCTACTCCCGGCACGCCCCGGACTCGCGATCCGCGTAGCCCACATAGACCGCATGACCATATAGGCCGCACACTAACCTGGAACTCTCGTAGCTCCGCATAGGTCCCCTGGACCCGCATGAGGCATTCTCGAATCATAGTCACACAGACTGCCTGAGTCTACCCCGCATCGGAGGGCATCTTTGTTATACCCCGTATTTCCAGAGTATGTACGTGAGTGTGTACGTATTATAATTTGAGCCTTAAAGTAGGCTAGTTTCGAAATTTGTACACAAGTGCCGAAAGGAGTCGTTTTTCGACGAAACGTTTCCACAGCTTTCGTAGGGGAATTTCCGGCTATGTCATTTTTAATTTTTGCGGATTTTTCCGAGAGACGAAACATTTTGGACCAACGGGAGGGTGACATGTGTCACCCTCACATTGGAAGGCTTGGACGGCAAACATGGCAAGGCTTGGACGATTTGGCCTTGGCTTTTAGTCAAGGGTTAGGTAGGATATTTTGGTGGTAGATGGATAAGGTGTACTTAGGTGAATCCTAGCCCTACACTTGCTATACACTTGGATGGATCTTGGCCATTGGTTGGCCTTTGCTTGACCTATAAATACCCCTCCATGTTGATGAACTTCTTCATCCAAAAATTGTTCTAAGTGTTAAAAATCTCTCCCTCTCCCTCAACCTTGAAATCGTCCAACACCCCTCCCCTTTGTTAAGGCCTTTGGCCGAGAGCAACACCCCTCCCCCTTTGTGGTGTCTAGCCGTGGGGTACCCCCCCCCCTAGCCTAGTTGTTTTCATATAATACCCCTTGTTGTGGTATAGAAATACTCTCCTAGTATTGTTGTAATGTCCAAATACCTTGGCCCAAATACCTTGTAGTATTCCCAAGGTTACACTTATACAAAAGCCCAGAAAATACGATTATACTTCCTTTAGCCACAAAAACGAAACCCTAAGGAAATCTTCACCCGTTGTTGAAGTTGTAAGTAGAAGTTGGTTAGAACTTCTAAGGGTAGTTTGGAGGCGGGTTGGGCGCGGAGTTGGAGCTAAACCTTGCTCAGGAGCGACTTTAAACTAGGATAATTTTGGGCTTATCGAGGTAAATATCTTGTCCCCCTATTGTAATTGGAAATTACATAAGTGTTGAATATATAGTTGTTGTATACTATATATAGAACTGAACTTAGTATTGTGGCAATGTCTTTTGACTTAAGCCTGAAGAATGAGGAATTGAACAGTAATCACTTAGAAGGATAATAAAGAACTGAACTGAACTGTAATTACATAGGACTGTATTGCAGTAGACTTGTGTAGTATTACTGAGTAGAATTGTACGTCGGTTAGGCGTATAAACCCCACTGGTTGGCTTGGTAGCCGGCCTCGATAGAGGAGAGATTTCTGTTGTGGCGGGGAGAGTCTGCCAATTTTACGTAGATATTGTAACGTTGAGATCTAGATGTTAATAAAGCGCCTTGTGGCCTTATAGGTTGAAGTACTACGTGTGGAGTGATCCACTTGGCTTAAGGAAGCCGCGGTTTGAGGTACTTGAGCGTTTTGCTATTAGTCGACAATCGTCGCGAGGTATGTGAACCTCTTCCTATCTCTTCTAGCATGATATGTGTGAACTATGTAGTACGGTGAGCGTCATGGGCTAAATGTATTTGATTGGTTTAAAAACATAAAGTGTTATAACGGCTTTATGGGAAGTCGGTTATAATAGCTTTATGTGGATAAGCAAATACTTTGTGGTTTTTAAAAGGTAACTGATTTAGTTATAACTGGCTTGTTATGTGTTAATAAAGAAGTTGAAGTATTTCAAAAGATTTGTGAATCGTTTTGAAAGAAAGAGAAACACTATTAATTAAATGTTTTAAAAATAGTTATACTAGCTTTATGGGAGTTAGGTATAATGTCTTAAGAGGTAAAGAAAATGGTTTACTGATGTTAGAAGTTAAGAGACTTGATCTTATAAGATAAGAGACTTAACTTATTTATTTTAATGTGGATGTTTGTGTGAAACCTCATTCGTGAGTAATGAGTACTTGGTTGTATTTAAAGGGATAATGTTTCTTGGTTTGGAAATCAAAATGTGTATCGACTGGACCGCTGCGGCGTTAATAAAGGAAAATGTATTGAATAATGATGTAGCGTATTAAAAGCAGTAGAAACCTCCATCCGCATAGAAACTAAGATGAGACAAAATGATATTACATTTTCTAGATCATGGTCGTGTAATAAGAATGTTGTAAACAAGAATAACCTACTCTCACGTGAGACATATATTACTCAATTGTTCTAAAAGGAATCAAGTGATTAAGTTTATGAACTATGAAACCATTTGAAAATGAGAAGCTTGAGTAATTGAAACTAGGCAACCGGAACTTAGGAAAAGAATGTTGTTACTTGATTTTGAAAAGGGAATGTGGGTTGGTCATTCTAATACTACGGGTATCGGGTGACTTTTATAAAAGTAATGGATCTCTTTTAAAAGAAGTTAACGTCGTAGTACTTTAGGTTAAAACCGGACTTTGGCATAAAATGAAAGTACTTTGAGTTGTTGTGAAACTTGCCTTTCTTTGGTTGTTGTGAAACTTGCCTATGCTTGTTGTTGTGAAACTTGCCTATGCTTGTTGTTGTGAAACTTGCCTATGCTTGTGATGATAGCCTTTGTTGTGCAAGTGTGGTATTTACGTATTCCGCGTCTCCGATAGAAGTAGGTTAACTTGTTGAGAACTTACTTGGGCGTCTTTGGCGGTGATGGAGAATTCCACGGGTATGTTTCCATTTTGATTCTTGTCTTGTTGTTGATGTCACATGGACATGTCTACACCGTCTGAGATTAGGGCACGCGGCCACGCGGCGGGTTGATTACCCGATATATGGTTATTACCGCAACATGGACGTGTCTACACCGTCTGAGATTCGGGGCATGTGGCCACGCGGCGGGGTTGACCACCCATATATTGTTATTGAGGTTACATGGGCATGTCTACACCGTCTGCGATATTCCGGGGCATGTGGCCATGCGGCCTTGTTATTGTTGCATCATGGACATGTCTACACCGAGGCGAGATTCGGGGCACGCGCCATGATGCGAACATGATAGATGTTGTGGGCGTGAGACCCATAGTTATACTGAGTGGTGACTTTGAGGCGTGAGTCCACGACTTGATCGCTTTTATGTTGCGTCTTGTATTTTGGTTATCATACATGTCTCACCTTTTTAAGCTATTATGATTTCATTCTGATGTTGTGATTTCACATACTTAGTACTGTTATCGACCTCCTTGGGGCTGCGTTCATGCCGCATGGTAGAATCATCGTCGTGGATCCCGCTCTTAGGATCTCATTTCGTGTTGGGAAGCTCCGTTCCTTGAGGCTTATCTTTGGTATGTTTCCACTGAGTTGTAGGTTCTTGTACATTCGGGGTATGGCGGGGCCACTGTCGTCATAGTTGTTGTAAATCTTAGAGTGCATGCCTTTGTTGTGGCGGGGTTTGTAAAAAGGTTAACTGTTCGGGTTTTTATGTATATACTTTGAAGGCAAGTTTTGGTTGCTTTGTTTATTTATTATATCTCTTGTTTCATGACTCGTGTTTTATTTTCATGGTTTTCTCGATGTTGTATCACTAGGGTGCGGGTAAGGCACGATCCACGGGCCCGGATTCGGGCGTGACAAAGTGGTATCGAGCGATTAGTCCTCGGAAAGTGTCTGCACCGTGTCTAGTAGAGTCTTGATTATCGGTGTGTTGTGCACCACATCTATAATCGAGAGACTATAGGACATTTAGGATTGGTTTCCATTCTTCTCATTCCGAGATCGTGCTTTAGAGCATGTTGTAAGTTGGACCCTGGCGTGTTTCGTTTTACGATTATGCCTCTGCGAAGGCAACCGGGGCCTGAAGGGCAAGGCAGCGAGGAGGCGCTAGTGGGATTGAGAGAATGCGAGCGCACGCCCGGTCGATACGAGTAGTGCTTGACGGCGAAGTTTTGCAACGCCGCCCGGCCAGCAGAGTTTAGAGCGCAGCGGTGGCTGCCGAGACTCTGATACGAGCCTCGGTCCACGATGCAGGCGGGAGATGGGTCACGAGAGATGGCCCGATTATTGGCGTGGTTGTGGCGAGATATGAGATAGGGCCGGTTCGATTCAGCCTGGGGCTTTGTAGTGCACGGCGAGCGATTTGAGGCTACGGGATTTCCTTAGTTGTAGCCACTTTGAGTTTTACTGGTCGAGGCGGAGGATGATCCGCAGGAGTTCATCCGTCGATTCTGAGAGGATCATGCGGGTGATCGAGGCTTGAGGCGAGTCAGTGACATTTAGTTCGCATCGGTGCGTGATACGCGATCGATTGGTTTGACTCGTGGGAGCTTTCGGGAGAGCATGCACTTCCACCGTTTGGGGCGAGTTTTGAGGGGCCTTCACGGCACATTTCTTGCCTCCACAAATGAGGAGGGCTCGGGCCGATTTTTGATGTTGAGGCGAGCGAGCGTCTGATTCGGGAGTACAATGTGAGTTCGACTCATTGGCGGTATGTTCCCGCATTAGTAGCTAGTATGGAGGATCGAGTGCACCGATATGTTCTGAGGCTCGATGATTACCTAGCGAGAGAGTTGTTCGGGTGTTTCTCTTGTAGGGCATGGGCGTGCCGCATTCGTGCTCATGCGGAGTGCGAGGCGCGGTCGGCAGGTGGACCGCTTTGTGAGAAGAAGGCCAGGCGGTTATTTTAGCGACTTTCGAGGCGGACCGCCTCGGCGGCGAACTAGTTATGTACCTCCGCCATTGCGAGTGGTCCTCGCGACGCCGGGACCTCGGGATATTCGGGAGTAGGTGCAGGCTCCCGTGTTTCAGATGTTCGGGGAGTAGGGGTGTTGGCGGATCACGATCACCCCTGCACCGGTGTGGTCGATGTAGTAGACCGCATTTGGAGAGTGTCGTAGTACGAGGAGCTTGTTACTCTTGCGGCCACGGGCCATATGACGAGACTGTCCGACCGGGGTAGCGCTGGTAGGATAGCCTGGACTACTAGGCGATTGCGGGCCACGGTAAGTCGCGGTGGAAGTTCCCAGTTTTAGCGGTCCTTGAACCGCCTATTTTCAGGTATATCCTTCACCATCTAGAGTTTTGTATGTTATGATAATGTGTTATGTGTTATGTTCGGATAGCTTGGTGCTAAAATGTGATTTAGAAACATGCTTAGTGAAAGGGTAAGCACAGGGTGAGAAAATGATGAACCTTAGAATATTACGATTGAGACCTTAGATGTAAAGCCGTCTTGAGTACAAGATTTTGCGAGTGATCCTTGTCGAGTGCATTTATGCCTAGAATGTATTGTGTGATAAGTCCCTGGGTTGGGTAAATGAAAGTGGTAGCTTTCATGATGTGTTTTAGCAAGATTGTTCCGTGTCGAGGAGCAAGAGTTGGCGCGATAGTGGGTCGGGTTGGGGCCATGTTGCGGGCCAACCCGCGGCCTGTTTCGAGGTGGGGTCAGCTGGGTGGTCGCCCGGTGGCAGTCACGAGGTGCTAGGCCCAAGTTTAGATGACCATCTTATGAGTTCGTGGATACGCTCGACGAGAATCAGTTCGTGGCGAGAATGGCCTTAGAGGAAATCGAGGTTAGTAAGATGACCAAGTTTGGAGGTAGTGACTCGAGGTTGGAAACGAAGCGTTGATGAAGTGTGGTGCGTGTCTTGGGAAGAGTTCGAGTGTTGAACAGTGCGACGGTAGGGAGAAGTGAACGAGTGTGATCGTTTCTTTTGTGAAATGAAGGTGCAGAGGAGTATATGTTAGACCTTGGTGGGAACTTTTGTGATATGAGGTGATTCCTTGTGGACTTGGGATTTCGTATTTTGTGCATTTGTTATTTCATGGCCAGGTGTGGCATGATTGTTTTCGTACGTATAGCAGTGAAGACTATACTGGCGCATGTTTGTGTTGAGACTTGAGAAGGAACATTCGGGACGAATGTTTCTAAGGGGGGAAGAATGTTATACCCCGTATTTCCAGTATGCGTGAGTGTGTGCGTATTATAATTTGAGCCTTAAAGTAGGCTAGTTTGAAATTTGTACACAAGTGCCGAAAGAGTCGTTTTTCGAAAACGTTTCCACAACTTTCGTAGGGAATTTCGGCTATGTCATTTTAATTTTTGCGGATTTTTCAGAGGCGAAACATTTTGGACCAACGGGAGGGTGACATGTGTCACCCTCACATTGGAAGGCTCGACGGCAAACATGGCAAGGCTTGGACGATTTGGCCTTGGCTTTTAGTCAAGGGTTAGGTAGGATATTTTGGTGGTAGATGGATAAGGTGTACTTAGGTGAATCCTAGCCCTACACTTGCTATACACTTGGATGGATCTTGGCCATTGGTTGGCCTTTGCTTGACCTATAAATACCCCTCCATGTTGATGAACTTCTTCACCCAAAAATTGTTCTAAGTGTTAAAAATCTCTCCTCTCCTCAACCTTGAAATCGTCCAACACCCTCCGCTTTGTTAAGGCCTTTGGCCGAGAGCAACACCCTCCCCTTTGTGGTGTCTAGCGGTAGGGTACCCACACAGCCTAGTTGTTTTCATATAATACCCTTGTTGTGGTATAGAAATACTCTCTAGTATTGTTGTAATGTCCAAATACCTTGGCCCAAATACCTTGTAGTATTCCCAAGGTTACACTTATACAAAAGCCCAGAAAATACGATTATACTTCCTTTAGCCACAAAAAACGAAACCCTAAGGAAATCTTCACCCGTTGTTGAAGTTGTAAGTAGAAGTTGGTTAGAACTTCTAAGGGTAGTTTGGAGCGGGTTGGAGCGCACGGAGTTGGAGCTAAACCTTGCTCAGGAGCGACTTTAAACTAGGATAATTTTGGGCTTATCGAGGTAAATATCTTGTCCCCCTATTGTAATTGGAAATTACATAAGTGTTGAATATATAGTTGTTGTATACTATATATAGAACTGAACTTAGTATTGTGGCAATGTCTTTTGACTTAAGCCTGAAGAATGAGGAATTGAACAGTAATCACTTAGAAGGATAATAAAGAACTGAACTGAACTGTAATTACATAGGACTGTATTGCAGTAGACTTGTGTAGTATTACTGAGTAGAATTGTACACGTCCGGTTAGACGTATAAACCCCCCCCTGGTTGGCTTGGTAGCCGGCCTCGATAGAGGAGGAGATTTCTGTTGTGGCGGAGAGTGCCGAATTTTACGTAGATATTGTAACGTTGAGATCTAGATGTTAATAAAGCGCCTTGTGGCCTTATAGGTTGAAGTACTACGTGTGGAGTGATCCAGCTTAGGAGTAGCGGCGGTTTGAGGTACTTGGGCGTTTTGCTATTAGTCGACAATCGTCGCGAGGTATGTGAACCTCTTCCTATCTCTTCTAGCATGATATGTGTGAACTATGTAGTGCGGTGAGCGTCATGGGCTAAATGTATTTGATTGGTTTAAAAACATAAAGTGTTATAACGGCTTTATGGGAAGTCGGTTATAATAGCTTTATGTGGATAAGCAAATACTTTGTGGTTTTTAAAAGGTAACTGATTTAGTTATAACTGGCTTGTTATGTGTTAATAAAGAAGTTGAAGTATTTCAAAAGATTTGTGAATCGTTTTGAAAGAAAGAGTAACACTTGGTTTTAAAGGTTTTAAAAAGAGTTATACTAGCTTTATGGGAGTTAGGTATAATGTCTTAAGAGGTAAAGAAAATGGTTTCTTGATGTTAGAAGTTAAGAGACTTGATCTTATAAGATAAGAGACTTAACTTATTTATTTTAATGTGGATGTTTGTGTGAAACCTCATTCGTGAGTAATGAGTACTTGGTTGTATTTAAAGGGATAATGTTTTACTGGTTTCGGAAATCAAAATGTGTATCGACAGACCACTGCAGCGTTAATAAAGGAAAATGTATTGAATAATGATGTAGCGTATTAAAAACAGTAGAAACCTCCATCTGCATAGAAACTAAGATGAGACAAAATGATATTACATTTTCTAGATCATGGCTGCTGTAATAAGAATGTTGTAAACAAGAATAACCTACTCTCACGTGAGACATATATTACTCAATTGTTCTAAAAGGAATCAGTGATTAACTTTATGCACTAGGCACCCATTTGAAAATGAGAAGCTTGAGTAATTGAAACTAGGCAAACTGGAACTTAGGAAAAGAATGTTGTTACTTGATTTTGAAAAGGGAATGTGGGTTGGTCATTCTAATACTACGGATATCGGGTGACTTTTATAAAAGTAATGGATCTCTTTTAAAAGAAGTTAACGTACGTAGTACTTTAGGGTTAAAACCCGGACTTTGGCATAAAATGAAAGTACTTTGAGTTGTTGTGAAACTTGCCTTTGCTGGTTGTTGTGAAACTTGCCTATGCTTGTTGTTGTGAAACTTGCCTATGCTTGTTGTTGTGAAACTTGCCTATGCTTGTGATGATAGCCTTTGTTGTGCAAGTGTGGTATTTACGTATTCTGGCGTCTCCGATGAAGTAGGTTAACTTGTTGAGAACTTACTTGGGCGTCTTTGGCGGTGATGGAGAATTCCACGGGTATGTTTCCATTTTGATTCTTGTCTTGTTGTTGATGTCACATGGACATGTCTACACCGTCACGATTCAGGGGCACGCGGCCATGCGGCGGAGTTGATTACCGATATATGGTTATTCGCAACATGGGCGTGTCTACCGTCTAAAGATTCCGGGGCATGTGGCCGTGCGGCGAGTTGACCACCCATATATTGTTATTGAGGTTACATGGGCATGTCTACCGTCACGATTCGGGGCATGTGGCCACGCGGCCTTGTTATGTGTTGCATCATGGACATGTCTACACCGAAGCGATATTAGGGGCACGCGGCCGTGATGCGAACATGATAGATGTTGTGGGCGTGAGACCCATAGTTATACTTAGTGGTGACTTTGAGGCGTGAGTCACGACTTGGCTATGCTTTTATGTTGCGTCTTGTATTTTGGTTATCATACATGTCTCCTGCTTTTTAAGCTATTATGATTTCATTCTGATGTTGTGATTTCACATACTTGGTACTGTTGTGCGACCTCCTTGAGGCTGCGTTCATGCCGCAGTAGAAGTACATCGATCGTGGATCCGCTCTTAGGATCTCATTTCAGCGTGTTGGAAGCTCCGTTCCTTGGAGGCTTATCTTTGGTATGTTTCCACGAGTTGTAGGTTCTTGTACATTCGGGGTATGGCGAGCCTGTCCGTCATAGTTGTTGTAAATCTTAAGTGCATGCCTTGTTGTGGCGGGGTTTGTAAAAGGTTAAGCTGCTCGGGTTTTTATGTATATCTTGAAGGCAAGCTATTGTTTTGGTTGCTTTTATTTATTATATCTCTTGTTTCATGACTCGTGTTTTATTTTCCGCTGGTTTTCTCTGATGTTGTATCACTAGAGTGCCCGGGGTAAGGCACCAGTCACGGGCCCGGGATTCGGGGCGTGACAATCTTAACCCCCGGGATCAAGTCAAGGTGAGTGATATAATACTAACATAACAGCTTATCGTTAAACAACATAAGCACAATCAAGGGAAACCCCCTTACACAACATTACAAGACACTAACACACGTAGCATCCTAACATGTTTACTTATCAAATCAACAAGAAAGTATTACAAGGCTATCACAAACCAACACAATCAAGTTATTCACACAAGGTACCTTCTACTTTATGTTAACAAGTTCGGGTTTTTATCCCCAAAGTACTTCATACATTAACTCTTTAAAAGATCCGTTTCTTTCACAAAAGTCACCCAATACCCGTAATATAAAAATAGAGTGACTATCTTTTTAAGTAAACCAAAACACTTCCCTTTGTAAAATCAAGTAACAACATTATTTTCCAAACGTTCAAGTTTGCCTAATTTCAGATGCTCAAGTTTCTCATTTTCGAAAGGTTTCGTAGTTCATAGTTTTAATCACTTAATAATATAATTCTCCTTTAAAACAATTTGAGAAACATATGTCTTATGTGTGAGTAGGTTATTCTTGTTTATAACAATCTTATTAAAGCAGCCATGATCTAGGAAATGTAATATCATTTTGTCTCATCTTAGCTTCATGCGGATGGAGGTTTCTCTGGTTTTCATAATACTTTATTAGTCAATACATTTCCCTTTATTAGCGCTGTGGTTTGTTCGATACTTATTCGATTTTCAAATCAAGAAACATTATTCCTTTTAAAAACCAAGTACTCATTACTCACGAACGAGGTTTCACACTTTTTAACAAAATTCATATTAATTCAATTAAGTCAAGTCTCTTATCTTTTAAGATCAAGTCTCTTAACTTCTAAAATCAATAAACCATTCTTTTTATCTCTCTTAAGTCGTTATACCTAACTTCCCATAAAGCTGGTATAACTCTTAAGCTTTTAAAACCAAGTATTACTCTTCTTTCAAAAAGGTTTCTTAATTCTTTTGAAATACTTCAAGATTCTTGTTATTTAGACTCAAGTCAAAAGACATCGCAGTAAAACCACGTTCAGTTAACACACGTACGTCTACCGTACTATATATATATACTTTTAAAAATATCATGCTCAAGAGGATAGGAAGAATCACATACCTCGCGACGATTTATCGACTATTAGCAAATAGCTCCAAAGTATTGTAATCCTGCTAGCCTTTTCCACCCTTCGAGTAGAATACGCTACTCGCAGTACTTCAACCTATAACGGTTATACAAGTCTATCAATGTCTAGACTACTCGGTAGAATAAATCTAGATACAAGATTCTACGGAAAATTGGGCAGCACTTCCCTACCCGTCAAACTTCACAAGTCTACCCGACCCGCCGTGAGTGTGTACCACTCACCACCATGGGAAGCTACTTCATAATATCTCTTGAACCCAGTTGCTGGCCCATTATGGAGGGACGCGGAGATGTGGAAATACGGCACTTGCACGAATGTCTATATGAGCAACCCATATACAAGCAAACCATTCTTGACTTTTATTTATAAAATGAATAAACCATCATTTTAGCAAACCAAGACAACACCATGCCTTTCCCTTTTTTTCACAAACCAAGACAATACCATGCCTTTCCTTTTTACATAAACCAAGACAATACCATGTCTTTCCTTTTTACATAAACCAAGACAATACCATGCCTTTACACAAACCAAGACAATACCATGCCTTTCCTTTTTACATAAACCAAGACAATACCATGCCTTTACACAAACCAAGAGTAATCCTTATTTAAGCAAGACAAAGTACTATCAAGGCACAAATAGAATAATTCTCATTTAAACAAGCCAAAGTACTATCAAGGCACAAATAGAATAATTCTCATTTAAACAAGCCAAAGTACTACGTACGTCCATTCTTTTCAAAAGACTCATTTTTATATAAAACCCCAAGATACTAACACCCGTAGTATCAAGGCATGTCTATTTTTCAAAATAAGTTACTACACCTTTAGAAATTCATTTCAAGGCTTTGAAACCAAGTAACTTCAAATTTCACAACCTAGGCAACTCATGCCTATCAATCAAAATAGACCACTCTTTTAACTTTTCATAAAGCCGTTATAACTAACTTCTCATAAAGTCGTTATAATTCTTTATGTATTAGACAAAATTCATTCTTTTTATACTTTTAAAATCAAGTATCATATACTTTCAAATTAAGTTACATAACTTTCAAAATACTTCAAGTCTCTTAACTTTAGAAATCAAGTTACATAGCTTTAAATCCCAAGTAACTCACACCTTTAAAACAAGTTACTTCTCTTTAAATCATGTCATTTCTCCTCTTTTAAATCAATTAAGTAAATCACTCATTTGACTCCCCTAAAGCCGTTATAACAACCTTTAGGTTTTGGAGCTAAGGCACTATCCAAAAGATTTGGAAACCACTTCCTTTTTAAGACTCTATGTACTTCAAGTAAAACACTTTCACTTTTGAAAATCCAAATTTCATCAAGGTAATGGATTATAACAACTTCCAATTTAAGCATCCAAAGTACAATCAAGTATATAGAACAACTTTTATATTAGGCAATCCAAGTACAATCAAGGAAGTATATAGAACAACTTATATATTAGGCAATCCAAGTACAATCAAGGAATGGATCATTTAAGGAGTAGGACTTACTTTCTTTATCATAAGGAATCATGCTAGAAGAAGAGGAGATGGTTCACATACCTTTTCGGCTTAATCCACAAGCTAAGTCGAATACGCCGCACGTAGAATTGTCAACCTATAATGTGTGGATTAAAGTCCTGTTAATAATGAACCACAATTGCAAAAAAAAATTGTGTGGATAAATGGACAAAGCCGAGAGCCTCCTAAAGTGCACAAGAACATGAAATTTTTCTAAGTGTTGAAGACTAAGTCTTGCATCTAGTGTGAATATATAATACAATGGAGGGTCAATGTCACGACCCATTCCGGGGCCCGTGACTGGTGCCTTACCGGGGCACCCAAGTAGTCATACATCAGAGTAATCAGCGGAAATATAAAACAAGACATGAAACAGTTTATAAAATAAGACACAGTTTATGTGAGAAAACGTCGCCTTTCGGCATATATATATAAACATGGTTTAGCAGTTACATCCGAAATCTTGTACAACATGACTCTGACCTCTAAGGAAATATACAACTATGGCGGGACGGGGCCCGCCATACCCTCGATCAGACAAAACTATCTACAACAGGGAGATCATACCCAAAAGTAGAGCCTCCGGAAAAGATGGAGCTCCCGACACCAACGTAGATATCCTAAGAATGTGGATCTAGCACCTGCTTGCCCTTACCTGCGGCATGAACGCAGCCCCCCGAAGGAGGTCGATCTGCAGTACTAAGTATATGAAGCGTAAAATACTTAAATGAAAACATATCATTTTAAAATCGGTTTTGCAAGTATGTATGAAACAACGAAGGGGACCGCATAGTGCCACATCATAAACAAGAGCAACAATAGGTAAGCTATGCGAGTCTTTTCTAGGCTGCGAATGATCGAGCGGGGCCAATTTCGTAGTATCACCATGCAAGCCTAATCTCGGACTCGTAGTCGCATAGGCCACTCACATAGGCCGCATGGTACATAACCCCGCATCGAGGGTAGCTACTCCTCGGCGTAAATCTGGACTCGTAGTCCGTACGGCCACATAGACGCGTGAGGTATAACCCGCATCACTAACACGGAACTCCGTAGCTCGCATAGGTCCCTTGGACCCGCGTGAGGTATTCTCGAATCATGGTCCTGCATCGCTGAGTCTACCGCGTCGGAGGCGACAACCCGGTAATATGTCAAGAGGTGAGTGATAGTACACTAACATGCGACTTATCTTTAAACAACATAAGCACAAGAATACTCTTTTATACAAGCGTTACAAGACAACACACATAGCATCATATCATGTCTACTTATCAAACCATCTTATTATTCTTTTCACAATTCAATATAAGTCTGTTATAAACACATAGGCAAACTGTTTCTTTTATCATTCTTAAGTGGTTATACTTAACTTCCCATAAAGCTAGTATAACTCTTAAGCTTCATTTAAAACTCAATTAGTTCTCTTACATTAAAAATGATTCATATTCTTTTGAAATGCTTTCGATTCTTTATTATTGAGCTTAAGCCGTGAGGCATTCAAGTAAGTGTTATCGGGCTTAAGTGAGGCATTGCCGTAAGTATTATTCAGCTTAAGTCAAAGACATTGTCGTAGTTATTATTCGATTAACACGTATGCGTCTACCGTACTACATATATATTGTAAAATATCATGCTTTAGGAAGAATCACATACCTTCTCGTGAAAACCACCGCCAAGTTGAATATGTCGCGCAGAGAATCGACCTATAATAGTCGACACGCCTATCAACGCTCGACTACTTTGTATGATTCTAAACAGAGGGTTCTATATCCTACGGAAAATTGGCGTCTTCCCCCTGCGGTGAGCTACTCAAGTCTCATGTGAAAACATTCCATGTAAATCTGTTTGATTATTCTTCTTTTAAACCCTTCTGCGTGATAACAGTTCAATTCTATTCTGCAATATTCTTCTAAGTATCTAATACTTATTCTTATACTACTACTGATGAAGTATTCTCTAATTCAAAAGAGGGTTAGGATTAGTTACATTGGTAAGTTCGATAATATCCTAGATAAAGTCGCGCCTGAGCAAGGTATTGCTCCTTAAGTTGTATGCTCCAAGGAAACCTTAGAAGTTCTTCACAACTTCTACTAAGTACTAATGGATTTGGGCTAGGGTATTTTGGGCATTATAACAATACAAGAAGGCAACTTTTCTACCAAGGGAGGGGGGTAGATTTCGGCTAGGCTAGGGGGGGGGCCCCTCGGCCAAACATCAAAAGGGGAGGGGGGGTAGGAGGCTTTGGACGAAAGGCTTTAGAGAGAGGGGGAGGGATTTTTCAAGACTTGGAAATTGATTTGTGGATGAAGAACTCTTCATCCAAAGGGGGGTATTTATAGGTCAAGACATGGCCAACCAAGGGCCAAGATTTAGCCAAGTGCTAGGCAAGTGTAAGGTCAAGATTAGGGCAAGTGTCCTTGGCCAACTTGCACACAAAATATCCTACCTAATCCTTGACTTGTGCAAAGGCACAAAAAACGTGCACTTCATGTCCAATTCGTCCAAATGGACGATTTCAAGTCCACCAATTGGAGGGTGCCAAGTGTCGCCCTCCCGTTGGTCCAAAATGTTTCGTCTCTCGGAAAAATCCGCAAAAATTAGAAATGGCATAGCCGGAATTTACCCTACGAAAGCTGTGGAAACGTTTCGTCGGAAAACTATTCGTTTTGTGAGTTGTGCCCAAAAACGCGTTTTGTGCCTAAACTTTAAGGCTAGACTTTTATGCGTATTCCCACGTACATACTGGAAATACGGTATAACATTCTCCTCGCCAGAAACATTCGTCCGTAATGTTCCTTCCCAACGATTAACGATAAGATTCTTCATAACTTAAGCGATTGCAAATGCCACACGGCCGCGTAACAACACTTAGGCATAAACGATAATGAAGATTTACGGTAGGAAAAGTGAATTACACGGAGGTGTGGGGAATAGGTGAGGATACTTACGCCTCATGTCTTCCTCGGCTTCCCAAGTCATCTCTCTCGAGCTCGTTCGCCACAAGACTTTGGCGGAAGCCACGTCCGGTCAGACGCCTAACTTTGACGATCGATTATCGCATGGGAACCTCCTCATACGATAACCCCCGACACTGGACATCGTCAATCGGGTGTACCACTAGATGGATCCGATACATCTCTCAAAGATAGATCGTGAAAACCGGATGCTTGCCTCGGATCGGACGGCAGATCAACTCATAGCAACGCGCCTACCTGCGGACAATCGAAGCGGCCCGATGTACCTTTGAGTTTCCTCTTCCCGAATCTCATCACACCGCCATGGGTGACACGCTAGGAAAACCCAATCATGAACCTCGAACTCAAGATGCCGACGACGATGATCTGCATCGACTTACATCGACTACGAGTGTCGATAGCCGCTCTCGGATAACCACCTTATCCAGCTGCTGCGCCGCCAAATCTGGTCCCACTAGGCACCTCGCCCACATCGAACCAACCTATAGGCGATCTGCACTTCCTCCATACAAGGCCTCATAAGGCGCCATCCGAATCTGGAGTGGTAGCTATTATTGTACGCGAACTCAACTAGAGGCAAATGATCCTCCTACCCCTGAAGTCGATAACACAGGCTCGCAGCATATCCTCAAGAGTCTGGATAGTGCGCTCGGCCTGTCCGTCTGTCTGTGGATGGAATGCAGTACTCAGGCTCACCTGCGTCCCTAAACCTCTCTGAAAGGACCTCCAGAAGTTAGCGTGGCGGGCTCCTGCATGCGATATGATCGAAATAGGGACTCATGCGATCGACGATCTCTCGGATGTAAAGTCCGCATAATCCTCGGTAGAAAAGTCGTCCTGACGGGAAGAAAGTGGGCTGATTTCGTCAGCCTGTCGACGATAACCCATATAGAATCATGTCTCCTCTGAGTGCGAGGTAACCCTGTGATAAAGTCCATGTTGATTACCTCCCACTTCCAGGTCGGGATCTCAATCGTCAGAATAAACCACGGGCCTCCGGTGCTCTACCTTCACTGCCGACAACATGGGCGAGCTACGAACTCGCAACGTCCTCTTCAAGCCATCCCACCAATACAGATCTAAGGTCGTGGTAAATCTTGGTCGACCGGATGGATAGAGTAACTTGTGTGCTTCCCTAAGAACCTGCTGAAGTCACGAAACATCTGGAACACACAACGCCCTCAAACCTTAGCACCCCATCGGTGCTACCTCAAAGGACCCTTGCCCTCACGAAGAGTCGTATCACGATATCGAATCAAAGTGGATCCTCGAGCTGTTGCCTCTTCACCTCGCCGACGATGGAAGACTCGGCAACCTCACGAACTCTAACCCCAGCTATCGAGAATCAATCAAGCGGACACGAGGCTCGCTAAGCGATGCAAATCACGAAACATGTCCTCCTCTCTAGCTGCACATCCGATAGGCTCCCATCGACCTACGACTAAGAGCATACGCCTGGCATTGGCCTTCCCGGGTGGTACAGGATATCAACATCGTAATCCTTAAGCAACTCTAACCACCGTCTCGCCGTAAGTTCGGCTCCTCCGGTGAAGATATCTGGAGGCTCTTGTGGTCCGTAAAAATATCCACGTGAACCCCATACAAATAGTGCCTCAGGATCTTCAAAGCGTGAATCACGGCCGCCAACTCCAAATCATGGGTGGGGTAGTTCCTACCGTGTTTCTTGGTGTCGGGATCATATGCTATAACCTGCCATGCTGCATCAACACATCCCAACCCGATGCCCGACGCGCGCAATACACGACATAACCATCTGGACCCTCTGGAAGAGTAAGAACGGGGGCGGTCGTCAGTCTCTCTTTCAGCAACTGGAAACCCCGCTCACAAGCATCAGTCCATTGAAACTTGGGCGCCACGAGTCGGCTAGTCAATGGTGCGAGAAGATAAAGCAAACTTCTCCACGAACCGCCGATAATATCTGCAAGGCCTGAAAGCTGCGAACCTCTGCCGGAGTAGTAGGTTCAGGCCAAGTCTGTGCCTCGATCTTGGCGTATCCACTCGAATGCCATCGGCCGACAATATGCCCAGCATGCTGAAGTCAACCAAAACTCACATTTGGAAAACTTGGCGTCTGCTCGGTCTGGAGAATCACAAGCCATCGCCAAATGCTCGCATGCTCTGCTCTGGCGAGAATAAACCAAGATATCATCAATGAACACTATCACAAGCGTGTCCAAAAATGGTTTGAACACTCGGTTCATCAAATCCATGAATCTGCACGAGCATTGGTCAACCCAAAGACATGACCACGAACTCATAATGCGTCTGGGTCTGAATGCGATCTAGGGACATCCACCTCTCGACTCGCACTGATGATAGCGGCCGTAGATCAATCTTGGAGAAGCATCTCGCACCTCGCAATCGGTCGAACAAATCATCAATCACGGGAAGGGTATCGTTCTTAATGGTCACCTTGTTCATTGCTCATGTCAACACATGCGCGTCGCCCTTCTTCTTCACGAACAATCTGGCGCTCCCGGGAGAAACACTAGGCACGATGAAGCCCTTCTCCAAATCTCTAAGCTGATCCTTCAACTCTCTCAACTCGGCAGGTGCCATTCTGTATGGCGGAATGGAAATAGGCCGAGTGTCTGGCAAAATGTCAATACAAAACTTAATCTCCTCTCGCGAGGATACGGAGGTCGTGCGGAAACACGTCGGGAACTCTCGACTCTGGGCCGACGGAAAATCTGGTATCGCGACTTGATATCAAACACCCGAACGAGATGGTAGATATACCCCTGCGCACCATCTTCCAGCCTTGGTAGGAAATAAACCTACCACCGGCGATACCGTGCTCCTCCCACTCAACAACCGGCTCCTCGAAAGCGGAACCGTACTACTCTCTCTGCGGTCTACATTGGCGTAGCAGAAGCTAGCCAATCCGTCCCATGATCACGTCGAAGTCAATCATCTCGACTCTATCAAGTCGGCTAGGAGTCCGACGGTAAATGGTCACAGGACAAGCTCATATACCCGCCGAGCTACCACCGAATCACCATCTGGCGTAGCTACCTCGAAAAGTGGTCATGGACTCGTGCTCTATCCCTATCCTACTAGCAACAAGGGAGATATATAGACAGTAGAACCGGATCTATCAAAGCATACACATCAAACCCGGCCCGATAAGGTACCTGTGACGACATCAGGTGAGGCCTCCTGATCCTGTCGGCTGGACAAAGCATAAATGCGGTTCTGAGGACCGCTAGAACTGGGACCCGCGCCACGACCTCTGCCGCGACCTGTCGGTCCATGAGTACCTTGCCCTCCAGGGCGAGTAACTGTCGGGGATGAAGAAGACGTGCGAAAGAACTGTGGTGACTCCTACCATCAAGCCGCCCTTGGTGGACGGTTCCTCGCATAGTGACCTGCTGGCCGCCAATCAAACAAGCTCGTAGCACCACAACTCCCGAAGTGGGATCTGCCATCGGCCACTGGCGGGTGGTCCCGTCGGCGATACCTCTGCTGCTCGGGCGTCACGAAGTCCGGGGCCTGATGCGCCTCGAATATCTCAGGTCTTTGAGGGCGGTGCGAGTGCTCTGGTGGCCCGTGGTGCAAATCTAGGCTAGCGAGGCGCCCACCACGATAGCCACCAAAAGACCTGCCGTCTGGTCTTCTTCTGCTGCATGTCGCCAACCGTCGATCTCTACGCTCTCACATCCAAGAGCATGAGCTGCGTGCGGGTAATGTCCATACGGTGAAGAAACACCCGCATGACTCGGCCATATAATCATCTAGCCCGGTGGCGTAACGGTGCACCCTATCCTCCATATCTGCTACCAATCTTGGGACGTGTCGAGCGATGAATCAAACTCGACATTGTACTCCCGGCGGTGTGTCCTCTGCCTCGGCCAGTAAAGATCTATCAGCCGCGCCCTCTCATCTGTGGAGGCAAGAAGTGAGTGAGAAAGCCTCGAGAACTCATCCCAGTAGCGGGACGCGTGCTCTCCCGGGATAACTCCCATGAATCAAACCAATCGATTGCGGTATCACGCGGCCGTCGCGAACCGGTCACGGACTCTGTCTCGAGGCCTTGATCACCGCGTGATCTCTGTGGCGGCGGATGAACTCCTGCGGATCATCCTCGACCTCGACAGTAAAACTCTGGCGGGCTACAACTCAAGAAATCTCGTAGCCTCAAACTATTCGCCGGGTGCACCACGGTGCGGCCGGGCCGAGGCTGAGGCTGCCGCGTCCGGCCTATCCTCGTGTCGCCACAACTCTAGCCAATAGTCGGGCCATCTCCTTGTACCCTAACTCCTCCGCGGTGTGGGGCGGGAGGTGTGGGTCTGTGGTCTCTTTGGGGGGCGGCGTCATAGAACTCGCCGTCTGCGGTATAGGCGGGCACGAGCCCTCGTAACTCTCGGTGTCCGTGGCGGCTCCGCCGCGCCTTGCCCTTCGGGCGGGTTGCCTTACGTGGAGGCATAATCGCATTCTGAAAGGAATACGTTAGAGGGTCAACTTTAACACGACTCTAAAGTCGTTATACCCGTATTTCGAGTATGTACGTGGGGCGTACGTAGGAAAGTTTGTGCCTTAAAATGCAAGGGCCGAAAATTATTTGTTCACAACACCCGATTAGAGTCGTTTTTCGACGAAACGTTTCCACAACTTACGTAGGGAAAATTCCGGCTATGTCATTTATATTTTTTGCGGATTTTTCTGAGAGACGAAACATTTTTGGACCAATGGGAGGGTGACATTTGTCACCTCATTGAGCGATAAAGAGGGTGGTTGGCCTTGGCGATTGGTTCACGTTTTTGTGCCTTGTTTTGGCCTTGTTTTGTGCAATGTTTTGTGGCTTGTTTTGTGGAGTAGGGACTAGGGGCACTTGGGCACATCTTGGCCTCCACTTGCCCCCACATGGCTTGATCTTGGCCACTTGGTTTCCTATAAATACCCTCCTTTGATGAGTTTTCTTCATCCACTCCTCACTCCTCAGTCTTGAAAGCCCTCCTTTTCGTGAGGCCCCCTTGGCGAGTAGCGCCCCTCCTTGTGGTGTGGCGAGACCACCCCCTTCCTTTAGGGCTAAGCCGTGGGGGTACCCCCCCTTGCCTTGTTGTTCTCGTAGAATACCCCCCCTCTTGGTAGAAATACTCTCCATAGTATTGTTACTATACCCAAATTACCTTAGCCGTATACCTTGTAGTATTCCAAAGATACCTCTATAGGTAGAGCCCGGAAATACTACCTTTTGTCCTTTTAATCTCAAACCGAAAACCACAAGGAAATCTTCATAGTTGGTTGAAGTATTTAAGTAGAAGTTGGTTAGAACTTCTAAGGGTTGTTTGGAGGCGGATTGAGCGCCGGAGTAGGAGCTAAACCTTGCTCGGGATCGACATTATAACTTGGATAATTTTGGGCTTATCGAGGTAATTATCTTGTCCCCTATTGTAATTGGAAATTACATGTTGTTAGAATATATAGTTGAAGTATACTATATATAGATTTGACGTAGTTATCGGCAATGTCTTTTGACTTAAGCTGAATAATAAGAAACCTTTTGAAGAAGAATCTTGAGCTGTAATTACATAGAATCAGTATTGTTATACCGTATTTCCGAGTATGTATGCGAGGGCGTGCGTGCGAGAATCTGGCAGAGAAAGATTGGAAAGGAAGAAAGAGGTGATTTTCCAGGAAAAGTTTCCGGTTTTGTGAAGGAAAAAGGTTCGTTAATGGGAATTGGATTCCCAGTTTGGTATTCGGACTTCTGGAATATTAGAGAATTATGGAATTTTATTTTGGAAATGGTCACGTGGGGCCCACGGAGAAATTTACTGATTTTGTAGGGCCCACTTTGTTTTGAGATTTTGGCCATTGTGGATTTTTGGAAGATGTTTTATTTTGGGCCAATAGGAGGGTGACACGTGTCACCCCGCCTAAGTGGCTTGGCCGAAATGACATTTGCGTAACAACACTTTGAGGTTAAGTCGTTTTTGTGAAGCGTTTTGCGTAGCTGCGAAGGAAAATTCGCTATGTCATTTAGTATTTTTGCGGATTTTTCCGAGAGGCGAAATGTTTTGGACCAACGAGAGGCAACAGCACCTCTCGTTGGTGGACTTGAGGCGGAATTAGGGCGAATGGATGGGCAAGTTGTGGTAGATATTTGTGTAGATATTTGTGAGGATTTGTGGAGTAGGGTTAGGGTGCACTTGGCTTGATCTTGGCCTTACACTTGCCTTGCACATGGCTTGATCTTGGCCGTTGGTTGGCTTTTGGTTTTGCTATAAATACCCTTGGCGAAGACTTCATTCATCCAAAAATGTTCCAGTCTTGCTATCCTTCCCTCTCCTCTTGTTTGACTCGTCCAAGAGCCCTCCCTCCTAGTAAAGGCCCTTGGCAGAAACCCTCCCCTTTGGTGGCCTTGTGGCGAGAGGTTCCACTCACAGTGGTGTGGCGAGCCTACCCTTGGTAGAAAGTTGTCTTCCAGTATTGTTGTTATGCCCAAAAATACCTTAGCCTTGTACCTTGTAGTATTCCAAAGATACCTCTATCGTAGAGCAGGAAATACTACCTTTTGTCCTTTAGTCTCAAACCGAAACCCTAAGGAAATCTTCATAGTTGGTTGAAGTATTTGAGTGGAAGTTAGTTAGAACTTCTAAGGGTTGTTTGGAGGCGGATTGGAGCGCGCAGTGGAGCTAAACCTTGCTCGGGATCGACATTATAACTTGGATAATTTTGGGCTTGTCGAGGTAAATATTCTTGTTCCTTATTGTAATTGGAGATTACATATTGTAGGAATATATAGTTGAGGTATACTATATATAGAACTGAACATTATTGTGCGTGATGTCTTTTGACTTAAGCTCGAATTTAAAGAAAGAATCGAATGTAATTACATAGGGTGTATTCTGATGAGACTTGTGTAGCATTGTTGTGAAGTAGAATTGTAAACTTCAGGTTAGACGTGTAAAACCCCCCCTGGTTGTCTTGGTAGCCGGCCTCGATAGAGGAGGAGATTTCTGTTGTTGCGGGAGAGTCTGCCAATTTTACGTAGAAATGGAACCTTGTGTTTTGAGGTTAATAGAAGTTGTGGCCTTTTTAGGTGAAAGTACTAAGAGTAGCGTATTCTACTCGAGGAGTGGAAAGGGCTAGCAAGGTTGTAGTACTTGGAGCATTTTGCTTATTGTCGATAAATCGTCGCGAGGTATGTGAACCTCTTCCTATCTTTTCTAGCATGATTGTTGTGAACTATGTAGTACGGTAGACGTACGTGTGCTAAGTGATTTGGTTGGTTTAAAACATAGGGTGTTATAATAGCTTTATGGGAAGTTAGTTATAACGACCTTATGTAAGTGAAAATGGTTTACTGATGTTAGAAGTTAAGAGACTTGATCTTATAAGATAAGAGACTTAACTTATTTGTTTTAATGTGGATGTTTGTGTGAAACCTCATTCGTGAGTAATGAGTACTTGGTTTTAAAGGGATAATGTTTCTTGATTTGGGAATCGAGAATGTGTATCGACAGACCAACTGCAGCGTTAATAAAGGAAAATGTATTGAATAATGATGTGTTGTATTAAAACGGTAGAAACCTCCATCTGCATAGAAGCTAAGATGAGACAAAATGATATTACATTTTCTAGATCATGGTCTTTGTAATAAGATCGTTATAAACAAGAATAAACTACTCACATATATGACATATGTTACTCAATTGTTCTAAAAAGGAATCAAGTGATTAAGTTTGGGAACTATGAAACCATTTGAAAATAAGAAGCTTGAGTAATTGAAACTAGGCAAACTGGAACTTAGGAAAAGAATGTTGTTACTTGATTTTGAAAAGGAAGATGGGTTGGTCATTCTAATACTACGGGTATCGGGTGACTTTTATAAAAGTAATGGATCTCTTTTAAAAGAACTTAACGTATGTAGTACTTTGGGGTTAAAAACCCGGACTTTGGCATAAAATGAAAGTACTTTGAGTTGTGTGAAACTTGCCTATGCTTGTTGTTGTGAAACTCGCCTATGCTTGTTGTTGTGAAACTTGCCTATGCTTGTGATGATAGCCTTTATTGTACAAACGTTGTGTTTACGTATTCTGGCGTCTCTCGATAAAGTCGGTTGGTAGTTGAGAACTTACTTGGGCGTCTTGGCGATGGCGGAGAAATTCCGCAGTGCGTTCTGTGATAGTATTATTGTTGTTAATCGCTTTGGACATACCGACACGATGCGTAAGCGCGGGTATGCTTCCATTTGGTTAAGGTCTTGTGGTTAATCGCTTTGGATATACCGACACGATCGTGGCGCTGCGGGTATGTTTCCATTTTGATTATCGCCTTGTGATTTCCTTTTGGACATCGACACGATGCGTAGCGCGCGGGTATCGTCCATTTGGAATCTTGTCTATTATTTCCCTTTGGACATACCGACACGATCGTAGCGCGCGGGTATCGTCCATTTGGAATGTTGTCTTATTGTTTCCCTTTGGACATACCGACACGATGCGTAGCGCGGGTATGCTTCCATTTGGATTCTTTGTCTTGTTGTTATCATATCATCATCGCCGATGAGGAAAGGTATTCCAGGCATGATTGATGTTGTGGGTGAGACCACGACTTGATATAAGCTTATATGTGGTGTCTTTGTAGTTTGGCTATCATACATGTCTCTCGCTTTGTATAAGTTATGATTTCAATTCTGACATTATGCGATTCACATACTTAGTACTGTTGTCTCGACCTCCTTGGGCTGCGTTAATCTGCAGGTAGAAGTACATCGGTCGTGGATCCTCGCCATAGGATCACCGTTCAGCGTTAGGAAGCTCCGTTTCTCGGAGGCTTATCTTTTGGTATGTGTTCCACGAGTTGTAGGTTCTTGTACATTCGAGGTATGGCGGGGCCTGTCCGTCATAGTCGTTGTAAATCTTAAGTGCAGTAATCTTGTTGTGGCGGGGTTGTAAAAGATTAAACTGTTCGGAGTTTTATGTTTATCTTGAAGGCAAGCTGTTTTGGTTGCTTTGTTTGTTTATTATATCTCTTGTTTAATGACTCATGTTTTATGTTCGCTGATTTTCTTTGATGTATGTATCGCTAGGTGCCCGGTAAGGCACGATCCACGGGCCGATTTTCGGGTGTGACATAGTGGTATCGAGCGATTAGTCCTCGGAAAGTGTCTGAGACCGTGTCTAGTAGAGTCTTGATTATCGGTGTGTTGTGCACCACATCTATAATCGAGAGGCTATAAGACATTTAGGATTAGTTTCCATTTCTTCTCATTACGAGATCGTGCCTTAGAGTTGTGTTGTGAGTTGGACCCTCCGGCGTATCTCGTTTTACGATTATGCCTCCGCGCAAGCAGCGAGCCAGAAGGGCAAGCGGCGAGGAGGCGCTAGTGAGATCTGAGAGGAGTTCGGCGCGAGCGGTCGATCACGAGCAGTGCTTAAGCGGCGAGTTTCGCGACGCCGCCCGGCACCAGCGAGTTTAAAGCGCGGCGATGGCTGCTGAGACTCTGATACACGAGCCTCGGTCCGATGCGGAAGCGGGGAGATGGGTCTGAGAGATGGCCCGATTATTGGCGAGTCGTGGCGGATATGAGATAAATTTGGATCTGGCGGATTCAGTTCGATGCACCGATGGTTCACCCCGGCGAATAGTTTGAGGCTACGGGACTTTACGAGTTGTAGCCCGCGAGTTTTACTGGTCGAGGCACGAGGATGATCGCGAGGAGTTCATCCGGCGATTCTGACGGATCATGCGGGTGATCAAGGCTTGAGACCGAGTGCGTGACCTTTGGTTCGCGTCGGTGCGTGATACATGATCGATTGGTTTGATTCATAGGAGCTTTCGGGAGAGCATGCACTCCAGCGGTATGGGATGAGTTTTGGGGCTTTCCTCACGCACTTCTTGCCTCGCGGATGAGGAGCACGCGGTAAACATTCTTATTCTTGAGGCAGAGGCGCCTGTCGGGAGTACAATGTCGAGTTCGATTCTTTGGCTCGATATGTCCTGCGCTAGTTGCGAATATGGAGGATAGGAGTGCATCGCTACGCCACGGGCTAGATGATTATATGGTGAGTCTTGTGCGGGTGTTTCTCTTGGTAGGGCATGGACATTGCCGCGTGCGAGCTCATGCGCTAGGATGTGAGGCACGGAGGGTCGACGGAATGACTGGATCGTGAGAAGAGGGCGGGGCCGGCGGTCCTGGTGACTTTCGAGGCGGACCGCCTCGGAAGAGCTAGTTATATACCCGCCAAGGTCTGAGTGGTCCTCCACCGTCTTCGAGAGCGGTCGGGGCTCGAGGTTCAGATTTTCGGGAGAAGCGGGTGTTAACGGTGAAGCCACCCTACCTCGTTGTGACCGTTGTGGTAGACTCCATTTTGGAGAGTGTCGTGCTAGATTGGGAGTTTGTTTTGCATGCGGCCAGCGGGGCCATTTTGCGAACTGTCCGAGCCAAGGAAGCGCGGATGTTACGACTCACCGAGATTTGTGGTGGTTCATCACCTTCTGACTATGCGCCTGCAGTGTGCCTATGATTAGAGTGGAGGCGGTAGCCGGTATATCCTTAACCCTCAGAGTTTTGGTATGCTTGTTATGATGATCTCATTATTGTGTGCTATGCGGATAGCATTGTGATATGTGTGAGTTAGAATACATGGTTAGTTGGAAGGTTACGTATTGGGGCATGGTAAGTGTGAACCTTAGACTATTTCACGACCGAGACCTTAGAGGTAAGGTCGTCTTGAGTATAAGATTCGTTTTATGTTTGACCTTTATAAGGGTGAGTAGTATACGTGGGATTTATCGTGTGATGAGTCCGTGGGTAGTGTGAGATGGAAGTGGTAGCTTTCATGATGTGAATTAGTAATATTGTTCGGATCGGGAACAAGAGTTTGGCGCGGTTGGGGTCGGGTTGAGGACCATCTGCGGGTCAACCGTAACCGGTTTGGGGTGGGGTCGGTTCAGGTGGTCGCGGTGGTAGGGTCACGAGGGTGCTAGGCGAGTTTAGACGACCATCGTATGAGTTTGTGGATGTGTTCGACTGGAATCGTTCGTGAAGCGGTAATGGCCTTAGGGGATATGCGGCTAGTAAGGCGACCAAGTTTGGAGGTGGTGACTCCAAAGTTTTGGAAAGCAGGCGATGACTAAAGTGTGATGCGTATACTAGAAGAGTTCATGTGTTCGAGAAGGGCACGACGAGTAAGGAAGGAGGAGAGCGTGTGTTATTTCGTGGCGGTTGTGGCGTTGGCAATTTGTTAGAAGAGCTTCATCGATATCCGTCTTGTGAAGGAACATTCGGGACGAATGTTTCTAAGGAGGAGAATGTTATACCGTATTTCAGTATGTATGCGAGGGCGTGCGTGCGAGAATCTGGCGAAAGATTGGAAAGGAAGAAGAGGTGATTTTCCAAGGAAAAGTTTAGGTTTTGTGAAGGAAAAAGGTTCGTTAATGGGAATTGGATTCCCAGTTTGTGTCGGACTTCTGGAATATTAGAGAATTATGGAATTTTATTTTGGAAATGGTCACGTGGGGCCCACGGGAGAAATTCTGGTTTTGTAGAGCCAGCTTTGTTTTGAGATTTTGGCCATTGTGGATTTTTGGAAGATGTTTTATTTTGGGCCAATAGGAGGTGACACGTGTCACCCCGCCTAAGTGGCTAGCGAAATGACATTTGTGCAGGCACGGTTAGAGTCGTTTTTGTGAAGCGTTTTGTGTAAACTGCGAAGGAAAATTCGGCTATGTCATTTAGTATTTTGCGGATTTTTCCGATAGGCGAAATGTTTTGGACCAACGAGAGGGCAACACTGCACCCTCGTTGGTGGACTTGAGGCGGAATTAGGGTAGAATGGATGGGCAAGTTGTGGTAGATATTTGTGTAGATATTTGTGAGGATTTGTGGAGTAGGGTTAGGGTGCACTTGGCTTGATCTTGGCCTTACACTTGCCTTGCACATGGCTTGATCTTGGCCGTTGGTTGGCTTTTGGTTTTGCTATAAATACCCTCGGCTTGAAGACTTCATTCATCCAAAAATGTTCCAGTCTTGCTATCCTTCCCTCTCCTCTTGTTTGACTCTCGTCCAAGAGCCCCTCCCTAGTAAAGGCCCTTGGCGAGAAACCCTCCCCTTTGAGTGGCCTTGTGGCGAGAGGTTCACTCACAGTGGTGTGTGAGCCTACCCCCTTGGTAGAAAGTTGTCTTCCAAGTATTGTTGTTATGCCCAAAATACCTTAGCCTTGTACCTTGTAGTATTCCAAGATACCTCTATCGTAGAGCAGGAAATACTACCTTTTGTCCTTTTAGTCTCAGCCAGAAACCACAAGGAAATCTTGTAGTTGGTTGAAGTATTTGAGTGGAAGTTGGTTAGAACTTCTAAGGGTTGTTTGGAGCGGATTGGAGCGCACGGAGTGGAGCTAAACCTTGCTCAGGATCGACATTATAACTTGGATAATTTTGGGCTTGTCGAGGTAAATATTCTTGTTCCCTTATTGTAATTGGAGATTACATATTGTAGGAATATATAGTTGAGGTATACTATATATAGAACTGAACATTATTGTGCGGCAATGTCTTTTGACTTAAGCCTGAATTTAAAGAAAGAATCGACTGTAATTACATAGGGTGTATTCAGATGAGACTTGTGTAGCATTGTTGTGAAGTAGAATTGTACACGTCCGGTTAGACGTGTAAACCCCCCCCCCCCCTGGTTGGCTTGGTAGCCGGCCTCGATAGAGGAGGAGATTCTGTTGTTGCGGGAAGTCTCGAATTTTCTGTAGAGAAATGGAACCTTGTGTTTTGAGGTTAATAGAAGTTGTGGCCTTTTTAGGTGAAAGTACTAAGAGTAGCGTATTCTACTCGAGGAGTGGAAAGGGCTAGCAAGGTTGTAGTACTTGGAGCATTTTGCTTATTGTCGATAAATCGTCGCGAGGTATGTGAACCTCTTCCTATCTTTTCTAGCATGATTGTTGTGAACTATGTAGTACGGTAGACGTACATGTGCTAAGTGATTTGGTTGGTTTAAAACATAGGGTGTTATAATAGCTTTATGGGAAGTTAGTTATAACGACCTTATGTAAGTGAAAATGGTTTCTCGATGTTAGAAGTTAAGAGACTTGATCTTATAAGATAAGAGACTTAACTTATTTGTTTTAATGTGGATGTTTGTGTGAAACCTCATTCGTGAGTAATGAGTACTTGGTTTTAAAGGGATAATGTTTCTTGATTTGGGAATCGAATGTGTATCGACAGACCAACTGCAGCGTTAATAAAGGAAAATGTATTGAATAATGATGTGTTGTATTAAAACCGGTAGAAACCTCCATGCGTAGAAGCTAAGATGAGACAAAATGATATTACATTTTCTAGATCACGATTCTGTAATAAGATCGTTATAAACAAGAATAAACTACTCACATATATGACATATGTTACTCAATTGTTCAAAAAAGGAATCAAGTGATTAAGTTTGGGAACTATGAAGCCATTTGAAAATAAGAAGCTTGAGTAATTGAAACTAGGCAAACTGGAACTTAGGAAAGAAATGTTGTTACTTGATTTTGAAAAGGAAGATGGGTTGGTCATTCTAATACTACGGGTATCGGGTGACTTTTATAAAAGTAATGGATCTCTTTTAAAAGAACTTAACGTATGTAGTACTTTGGGGTTAAAAACCCGGACTTTGGCATAAAATGAAAGTACTTTGAGTTGTGTGAAACTTGCCTATGCTTGTTGTTGTGAAACTTGCCTATGCTTGTTGTTGTGAAACTTGCCTATGCTTGTGATGATAGCCTTTATTGTACAAGCGTTGTGTTTTACGTATTCTGGCGTCTCGATAGAGGTCGGTTGGTAGTTGAGAACTTACTTGGGCGTCGCGGCGTGTGGAGAAATTCCGCAGATGCGTTCTGTTGATAGTATTATTGTTGTTAATCGCTTTGGACATACCGACACGATCGTGGCGCGCGGGTATGCTTCCATTTTGGTTAAGGTCTTGTGGTTAATCGCTTTGGATATCTCGACACGATCGTAGCGCGCGGGTATGTTTCCATTTGATTATCGCCTTGTGATTTCCTTTTGGACATCCGACACGATGCGTAGCGCGCGGGTATCGTCCATTTGGAATCTGTCTATTGTTTCCCTTTGGACATACCGACACGCGATGCGTAGCGCTGCGGGTATCGTCCATTTGGAATGTTGTCTTATTGTTTCCCTTTGGACATCTCGACACGATCGTAGCGCGCGGGTATGCTTCCATTTGGATTCTTTGTCTTGTTGTTATCATATCATCGATTGCCGTGATGAGGAAGGTATTCCACGGGCATGATTGATGTTGTGGGCGTGAGACCCTGACTTGATATAACTGTTATATGTGGTGTACTGTAGTTTGGCTATCATACATGTCTCCTGCTTTGTATAGTATTATGATTTCAATTCTGACATTATGCGATTTCACATACTTGGTACTGTTATCTTGACCTCGCCCGGGGTGCGTTCATCTGCGCGGTAGAAGTACATCGGTCGTGGATCCTCGCTCATAGGATCACCGTTCAGCGCATTGTGAAGCTCCGTTTCTCGGAGGCTTATCTTTTGGTATGTGTTCCCTGAGTTGTAGGTTCTTGTACATCCAGGGGTATGGCGGGGCCTGTCCGTCATAGTCGTGTAAATCTTAAGTCTGTAATCTTGTTGTGGGCGGGGTTGTAAAAGATTAAACTGTTCGGAGTTTATGTTTATCTTGAAGGCAAGCTGTTTTGGTTGCTTTGTTGTTTATTATATCTCTTGTTTAATGACTCATGTTTTATGTTCCGCTGATTTTCTCTGATGTATGTATCGCTAGGGTGCCCGGGGTAAGGCACCAGTCACGGGCCCGATTTTCGGGGTGTGACATGTATTACGGTAGACTTGTGTAGCTTTTCTGTGAGATAGAATTGTGCACGTCCGGATTAGACGTATAACCCCCCCCCTGGTTGGCTTGGTAGCCGGCCCCGATAGAGGAGGAGATTTACGCTGTTGCGGGGAGAGTCTTGCCGAATTTTCTGTAGAATGTTCTACGAAGAGATCTAGATGTTAATAAGCGCCTTGTGGCCTTATAGGTTGAAGTACTGCGTGTGACGCGATCTACTTGGCTTAAGTAGTAGCCGACGGTTGGAAGTACTTGGAGCGTTTTGCTATTAGTCGATACTCGTCGCGAGGTATGTGAACCTCTTCCTATCTCTTCTAGCATGATATATGTGTAACTATGTAGTACGGTAGACGTACAGGTGTTAAATGTATTTGATTGGTCTAAAACATAAAGTGTTATAACGGCTTTATGGGAAGTTGGTTATAACGACTTTATGTAGGTAAGAAAATACTTGTGGTTTTAAAAGGTAAGCGATTTGAACTATAAGCTGGCGGGTTATGTGATAATAAAGAACTTGAAGTATTTCAAAAGATTTTGAATCATTTTGAAAGAAGAGTAATACTTGGTTTTGAAAACTTAAGAGTTATACTAGCTTTATGGGAAGTTAGGTATAACGGCTTAAGAAGGTTTCTTGATTTGAATCGAGAATGTGTATCGACAAACCCTGCGGCGTTAATAAAAGGAAATGTTTTGTGATTAAGTATTATTAAAACCAAGAGAAACTTCCATCTGCATAGAAGCTAAGATGAGACAAAATGATATTTCCTAGGTCATGGCTGCTGTAATAAGATTGTTATAAACAAGAATATCCTACTCACACATAAGGCTTATGTTTCTCAGATGGTTTAAAAGAGAATTATATTCTTAAATGAATAAGGCTAGGAACTACGAAACCTTTCTAAAATAAGAAACGTGAACATTTGAAATTTGGCAAACTTGGACGTTTGAAAAAGAATGTTGTTACTTGGTTTTACAAAGAGAAGTGTTTTGATTTACTTCAAAAGATAATCACTCTATTGTTATATACTACGGGTATTGTGTGACTTTTGTGAAAGTAACATATCTTTAAGGAGTTATTGTATAAAGTACTTTGGGGATAAAAACCCGATCTCGTTAATCATATAGTAGAAAGTACCTTATGTGTGAATAACTTGATTGTATTGGTTTGTGATAGCCTTGTAATACCTTCGTGTTGATTTGATAAGTAATCATATTAGGATGCTACGTGTGTTAGTATTCTGTGATGTTTGTGTAAAGGGGTTTTCCCTTGATTGTGCTTATGTTGTTTAAACGATAAACTGTTATGTTGGTATTATACCACTCACCGTGTTTCCGGGGGTTAAGCTGCCCTCCGATGCGGGGTAGACTTCGGTGATGCAGGACCGTGATTCGAGAATACCTCATGCGGGTCCCGGGGCCTATGCGGGCTACGAGTTCGGAGTTAGTGTGCGGCCTTTATGGTCATGCGATGCATGTGGCCATGCGGTGCGAGTCGGGGCGATGCCGGGAGTAGCGCCTCGACGCGGGGTTATACCTCATGCGGGCCTATGAGATTGGCCTATGCGAGTGCGGGAGTTCGAGGCTAGACGCGCATTTGATATTGCGGCGGCGGCGACGGCTTTGATCATGTGATGCAGAGCAGATATCATGATCTGATTTATGAACTTGTTAGCATCTTGTAGGTGTTAGTAGTCGGCTATGCCTTCGTACTTACCTGTCTCATTTTATTTGGACACAGGTGGGACCTGCTGTTCATATGTATTCCTTGGTGCTTTTCTATCATTGACTGCCGACAGTGAGGAAGGTATTCCACGGGCATGATTGATGTTGTGGGCGTGAGACCCATTGTTATATTGGAGTGATGACTTTGAGGCGTGAGTCACGACTAGACATATCGCTTATTTATTGTGAATCGTAGTTTGGTTATCATACATGTCTCCCGCTTTTATAGACTACTATGATTTCATTTCTGATATCTTCATGTTTCACATACTTGGTACATGTTGTCTTGACCTCGCCGGCTGCGTTCATCTGCGCGAGTAAAGGTACGCGATCGTTGATCCTCGCTCTTAGGGTCACGATTCAGCGTTTGGGAAGCTCGTTCCTCGGAGGCTTATCTTGGTATAGTCCCATTGATTGTAGGTGCTTACATTCAGGGTATGACGGGGCCACATCCGTCGTTGTTGTCATATCATTCTTAGAAGTGCATGAAATCTTGTTATGGCGAGTGGTAGAAAGGGATGTAGCTTGTTCAAATTGTTATTTATATATATTGACGGTAACCGTTTTTGGTTAGCTTTGTCTTATTTCCTTGTCTTATTACATTGGTTTCATGTATTGTCTTTATGTTCTGATTACTCGATGTTGTATCACTAGGGTGCGGGGTAAGGCACGATCCACGGGCCGGGCGAATCGTGGCGAAGTGGTATCGAAGCGATTAATCCTCGGAAAGTGTCTACGACCGTATCCGATGAAGTCTTGATTATCGGTGTGTTGTGCACGCAATAATCGAGGAAGCTATAGGATATTTAGGATTGGTTTCTATTCTTCTCACTCACGAGATCGTGCCTTAGAGTTGTGTTGTAAGTTGGACCCTCTCACGTATTTCTTTCCACACCGCTATGCCTCGCGTAGGGCAACCCGGCCGGGAGGGCAAAGCGGCGAGGAGGCTGCGAGTAGAGTCTGAGAGAGGGTTACGTGGGCGCACCCAATCATCACACAGGGTGGTGCTTCATTCGGGGAGTTTTGCGGCGTCACTAGCCCCAGAGTTTTAGCACGCGGCGGTTCTCTGCGGCCATGATATATGAACCTTGGTTCCACGGGGCGAGAGAATATAGATTGCAAAAAGCGACCTGTTACTAGCTATGGATTTGGCTACAGAGAGTATACCGATGTCTGCGAGTCTTGATGACTATCTAAGAAGGTTGTGCGAAAGTAATTCTTGATTAGGCTTGAGCATGGCACGTATGCGGGCTTATCAGCGGCCGAGAAAGCGTAGAGATCGACGGGTTAACAGGGACAGCGGTAGATGGCGAGCAATGGTCCTTTGGTAACTTTCGAGGCGAATCGCCTCGCGTGAACTTGATATGCACATCCACCGATGCGAAAGGTCCTCGCGGGGTTCGGGGCGTTCGGGGTATGCGAGAGTTGGTCGAGCTCGAGCTTAGGTTCCGCGGCTCTGCGTAGGTTCGGCCAGCGGATTGATTTCTCCCGATATTCGCGATGTGACGCCATCCCGGGAATGTCGTCTTTTGTTGGTACTTGTTTTACTGCGGCC
This sequence comes from Przewalskia tangutica, assembly GCA_029844215.1. NCBI lineage: Eukaryota > Viridiplantae > Streptophyta > Magnoliopsida > Solanales > Solanaceae > Przewalskia > Przewalskia tangutica. The sequence continues at coordinate 86,002,363 of CM056726.1, read as the reverse complement.
GTCGAGCCATGTGTCGAAAGGATGTCCTAGTAAGAGGACTTAGCCTTGAGATCGGTGGGTAGTTCGTCATCTTCCTTATCGCCTGCAGGCGAGGTTTTATTAGAACGACTAAGGGAGTAAAGCGATAAATCTGGATAGATCCTTAACCTACAGAGATCGGTAGGTGTGATAAGATGGGTATATCATAAGGGCTATGTTCGATAGCGATGTGTTAATTGTGATTAGAAATCATGGTTAGTAACCGGGAAAGATTGGGGGATAGAGAAAGTGTGAGCCTTAGAGTGTTATACGTGGAGACCTTAGAGGTAAGGCCATCTCGAGTAAAAGATGTATTGTTTATGTTTGACCCTTATAGGAGTGCATAGTGCACGTGAGTTATGTTTGTGGGATAAGTCCCTGAGTAGTGTGGAATGAAAGAGGGTAGTTGAGCTAAGAAGACCGCTAGGTTTTCGTAACGTGATTAGTGAGTGTTCGCCGGGAGCTAGCGTTTTGCGGCGTTGCGGGTCGGGTTGAGGCCGCGTTGCGGGTCAACCCGCGGCATGTTTGGTGGTGGGGTCAGTTTTGGTGCTCGCGCTTGTGGTAGTCACGAGGTGTTAGGCCCAAGTTTAGTTAACCAGCATACGAGTTCGTGGATGCATTCGACCAGTAGTCGGGCCGAGGAGGTCAGCCGTCTTGTCTTCTAGCAAAGACCGTTTACTCGGCAGTGTTGATTAATCAGAAAGGTTGTAAGGCTGCACGGGGTGCCTACCATCACCTTATGACAGACAGTGGAGCCCAGGGTACGGCTGTTTTTGTTTCTGGAAGTTTTACCAAGCAGGGTTAAGAACTCAGGTGAGTCTCAGAATCGCATTCGCCTCGAGCGATGTGTGGATTTGAGGTAGTAGTGGGGATTGTTGTCTCCTGTGGAGGGAGTGTTTAAGCTACCATTTCAGTGTTCGGATGTCGCCTTATGAAGCCTTGTAGGGGCGGATGTGTAAGTCGCCGGTCGATTGGTTCGATGTTGGCAATATTCAGATAGTTGGTTCAGACTTGTTCCAGCAGACTGTGAATAGGGTAAAGCTTGTCTAGAAGAGATTCTGGCAGCTCAGAGAAATCGTGCGGATAATCGTCGACGACGCTTAGAGTTCAGGTTGACGGTCGGTCTTCTTGAAAGTACCACCCGAGTTGGGTGTGGCGAGTTTTGGAAAACAGAGAGAACTTAGCGAGTACTTTGGGCCCTTTTGAGTTCATGTGAAGAATAGGCGGGTTGCCTATATGTTAGCAATTGCCGTCCGACTTAGGAGGCAGTACGTCCGGTCTTTCGTATTGTTATGATCGGGGAAGTATCGGAGATCCATCCAGAGTGTTCCCAGTTTATGATGACCACGTTAGAGGTAGTAACCCCGAGTTTTGGAAACTGAAGCAGTATCAGAAGTGTGATAGGTTATAAGAAGGAGTTCGAGTGTTCAAGAAGTGTACGACATCCTCAGGAATCATGGCGATCGGTACCATTGTTGGGTCGCCGGAGTGACACTAGAACCTCGCGGCAAAGTGACAAAAGTGGTATCGGGAAGAAGCGAGCATGTATGGCGAGCATAGATGTGATCAATTTTTTTTTATAAAGAGAAGATCACGAAGGAAGTATATTCTAGACCAGGAGAGAGGTGTTGGTGGTGATGTTAGAGGTGTTTCCTCGTGGACTTGGATGTAAGTATTTGCGCAGTGTTTCTATGGCGGTGTGGCGGGTTTGTTCTCGTAAGTATAGTAGTGAAGACTATCTTTGGCGGCGTTTGTTTGGGACTTAGAAGGAACATTCGACGAATGTTTCTAAGGAGGAGAATGTTATACCGTATTTCCAGTATATGCGTGGGGCGTGCGTAGGAAAGTTTGTGCCTTAAAATGCAAGGGCGAAAATTATTTGTTCACAACACCGATTAGAGTCGTTTTTAAACGAAATGTTTCCACGACTTACGTAGGAAAATTCGGCTATGTCATTTATATTTTTGCGGATTTTTCAGAGACGAAACATTTTGGACGATGGGAGGTGACACTTGTCACCTCGTTGATCGACAAAGAGTGTCACGACCGAACCGGGCGTGGATGGTGCCTTACCGGGCACCCTAGTGATACAACATCGAGAGAAAATCGTGGAAATAAAAACATGAATATGAATTAAGAGACAAGATAAATAAACAAGCAACCAAGCAGTTGCCATCATATATACATAAATACGACGATTATCCTTTTTACAAACCACGCGATGCTACAGACCTCTAAGATTTATCTGACAACTATGACGGACAGGGCCCGCCATACCACGAATGTACAAGGACCTGCTGACTGGGTAACATACCAAAGATAAGCTTAGAAGAACGGAGCTTCCAATCTGTTGAAAGGTGATCCTAAAAGCGGGGATCGACGGCCGATGTACCTCTACCTGCGGCATGAACGCAGCCCCCCGAAGGAGGTCAGTACAACAGGTACCAAGTATGTGAAACTACAAAATACTGTAAATGAAATCATACTAGCCTATAAAAGCAGGAGACAGGTATGATAACCAAACTACAAGATACACACATATGATTATATCAATTCGGTCTCACGCCACAACATCAATCCTGCGTGAGTACCTTTCTCTGCCGGCGATCATGATATGATAACAACAAGCGGCAATCAAAGGAGCATACGTGCGCTACGCATCGTGTCAAGATGTCCAAAGGGAACAAATAAGACAAAGATTCCAAATGGAAGCATACCCGTGCGCTACGCGTCGTGTCGTATGTCCAAAGGGAAACAATAAGACATTCCAAATGGAAGCATACCGTGCGCTACGCATGTCGATATGTCCAAAGGGAAACAATAAGACGGCATTCCAAATGGAAGCATACGTGCGCTACGATCGTGTCGGTATGTCCAAAGGGAAACAATAAGACAACAAGCGGTAATCAAAGTGGAAGCATACGTGCGCTACGCGTCGTGTCGATATGTCCAAAGCGATTAACAAAGTAACACTATCAGCGAACGTGCGTGGAATTTATCCGTCCGCTGTAGGTCACGTCCAAGTAAGTTCTCAACAAGTCAACCGACCCTCCATCGAGACGGTAGTATAGAAACACAATTCTTGCACAAAGGTTATCACAACAAGCATAGGCAAGTTTCACAACAACAAGCATAGGCAAGTTTCACAACAACAAGCATAGGCAAGTTTATACACAACTCAAGTACTTTCATTTTATGCCCAAGTTGGGTTTTACTAAAGTACTACGTCGTTAAATTCCTTTTAAAGAGATTTATTCCTTTTATAAAAGTCACCCGATACGTAGTATAAAAATAGAGTGACTTATATCTTTTAAATAAACTAAAACAACTTCCATACTATCCTTTTTAAAACCAAATTAAGGCAACACCATGCCTTCTTTTTAGACCAAAACACTTCTCTTTTTTTAAAGTCAAGTTACCACCTTAAAACCGGTGATAAAACCTTCTTTTGTTTTCATAACGCCGTTATAACCAACTTCCCATAAAATTTGTTATAACACGTTATGTTTTAAACCATTTTAAGACAACACAATGCTTTTCTTTACCTAAAGTTCCGGTTTGCCTAATTTCAATTACGCAGTCTCTTTTTAGAAAAGTTTCATAGTTCAATGTCTTAATCTCTTTTAAAACAATTGAGTAACATATGCCACTGGCGAGTAGGTTATTCTTGATCATAATCAATCTTATTAAGCGGCCATGATCTAGAAAATGTAATATCATTTTGTCTCATCTTAGCTTACATGCGGATGGAGGTTTCTCTTGGTTTTAATAATACTGTTAGTCATTACATTTTCCTTTATTAGCTCTGAATTGGTTTGTTCGATACTTATTCTGATTTCCGAATCAGTAAAACATTATTCCTTTTAAAATCAAGTACTCATTACTCACGAATGAGGTTTCACACTAACATCCATATCAAGTCAAGTCTCTTAAGACGTTATACCTAACTTCCCATAAAGCTAGTATAACTCTTATGTTTTCAAAACCAAGTACTACTCTTCTTTCAAAACGGTTTCTTAATGAAATACTTCAAATGCCTTATTATCACACATCAAGTCAGTTATAAGTCAAATCAGTTACCTTTTAACAATCACAAAGCATTTTCTTATCTACATAAAGCTGTTATAACCAACCTCCCATAAAGCCGTTATAACACTTTATGTCTCAAACCAATCAAATACATTTAGCACGTACGCGTCTACCGTACTACATAGTTACACACATATCATGCTAGAAAAGATAGGAAGAGGTTCACATACCTCGCGACGATTATCGACTAATAGCAAAACGCTCAGTACCTCAAACCGCTGGCTACTCCTAAGCCAGTAGACACGCCACACGTAGTATTTCAACCTATAGAGGCCACAAGGCGCCTATTAACATCTTAGATCTCAATGTAGAATATTCTCAGAAAATTCGCGACCTCCTCCCCCACACAGCGTAAATCTCCTCTAGCGAGTAGGCTACCAAGCCAACGGGGGTTAACACGGCTAACCGGCCGTGTACAATTATACTACACCGTAATGGTACACAAGTCTCTGTATGTCTGATCTATGTAATTCTGATTCGATTCTCTTCTTTAAATTCAGCTTAAGTCGCAAGACATTCTGTAAGTATTATTCGAGCTTAAGTCAAAAGACATTGCCACAACTATGTTCGATTCTATATATAGTATACTTAACTATATACTCCTACAACATGCAATTTCCAATTAATGAAGGTTAGGAATGTTTACCTCGATAAGCCCAAAATTATCCGAGTTTATATGTCGATCTGAGCAAGGTTTAGCTCTACTACGTGCGCTCAGGCCGCTCAACCAACCCTTAGAAGTTCTAACCAACTTCTACTTATAACTTCAACTACAGGTGAAGATTTACTTAGGGTTTCGTTTAGTGGCTAAAGGAAAGTATACTAGTATTTATGGGCTTTTCGTATAGAGGTAACCTTGGGAATACTACAAGGTATTTAGGCCAAGGTATTTGGGCATTATAACAATACTAGGAGAGTATTTTTATACCACAACAAGGGGTATTATACGAAAATAACTAGGCTAGGGGGTAGGCTCTCGGCCTGAGGCCCAACAAAGGGGAGGGACTTGGCGAATGCTACAAGGGGAGGGATTTTGAGACTTGGAGAATGATTTTTGGATGAAGAAGTTCATCAACTAAGGGGTATTTATAGGTCAAGCAATGGCCAACCAATGGCCAAGATGAAGACAAGTGTTAGGCAAGTGTAAGGCTAGGATTTGGACAAGTGTTTGTGGGCCCCACTTTCTCATCTACCACACAAAATATCTAGCCAAACATTGACCAAATGTTTAAGGCAAGAAACATGAAAAAAACGGGCCAAAGGGAGCTCAACCAAACCGTCCACTTGGGTGACAAGTGTCACCCTCCCGTTGGTCCAAAATATTTCGTCTCTCGGAAAAATCCGCAAAAATTATAAATGACATAGCCGGAATTTTCCCTACGAAAGCTGTGGAAACGTTTCGTCGAAAAACGACTCTTTTTGGCACTTGTGTACAAATTTCGAAACTATGCTTACTTTAAGGCTCAAATTAATATACGTATGCCCTCACGTACATACTCAGGAAATACGGGGTATAACAAGAGGGGTGGTTGGCCTTGGCCGATTGGTTCACGTTTTTGTGCCTTGTTTTGGCCTTGTTTTGTGCAATGTTTTGTGGCTTGTTTTGTGGAGTAGGGACTAGGGGGCACTTGGGCACATCTTGGCCCTCCACTTGCCCCCCACATGGCTTGATCTTGGCCCTTGGTTTCCCTATAAATACCCCTCCCTTTGATGAGTTTTCTTCATCCACCTCACTCCTCAAGTCTTGAAAGCCCTCCTTTTCGTGAGGCCCCCTGGCAGAGTAGCGCCCACTCGCGTGGTGTGGCCGAGACCCACCCCTTCCTTTAGGGTTAAGCAGTGGTACCCCCCCTTGCCTTGTTGTTCTCGTAGAATACACCCCCCCTCTTGGTAGAAATACTCTTCATAGTATTGTTACTATACCCAAATTACCTTAGCCGTATACCTTGTAGTATTCCAAAGATACCTCTATACGTAGAGCCCGGAAATACTACCTTTTGTCCTTTTAATCTCAAACCGAAACCCTAAGGAAATCTTCATAGTTGGTTGAAGTATTTAAGTAGAAGTTGGTTAGAACTTCTAAGGGTTGTTTGGAGCGGATTGGAGCGCACGGAGTAGGAGCTAAACCTTGCTCAGGATCGACATTATAACTTGGATAATTTTGGGCTTATCGAGGTAATTATCTTGTCCCCCTATTGTAATTGGAAATTACATGTTGTTAGAATATATAGTTGAAGTATACTATATATAGAGCTGAACGTAGTTATCGACAATGTCTTTTGACTTAAGCCTGAATAATAAGAAACCTTTTCGAAAGAAGAGTACTGAACTGTAATTACATAGGACTGTATTACAGTAGACTTGTGTAGCTTTTCTGTGAGATAGAATTGTGCACGTCCGGATTAGACGTATAACCCCCCCTGGTTGGCTTGGTAGCCGGCCCCGATAGAGGAGGAGATTTCTGTTGTTGCGGGGAGGTCTGCGAATTTTACGTAGAATGTTACGAAGAGATCTAGATGTTAATAAGCGCCTTGTGGCCTTATAGGTTGAAGTACTACGTGTGACGCGATCTACTTGGCTTAAGGAGTAGCCGGTTGGAAGTACTTGAGCGTTTGCTATTAGTCGCGGTATGTGAACCTCTTCCTATCTCTTCTAGCATGATATATGTGTAACTATGTAGTGCAGAGCGTCTGGTGTTAAATGTATTTGATTGGTCTAAAACATAAAGTGTTATAACGGCTTTATGGGAAGTTGGTTATAACAGCTTTATGTAGGTAAGAAAATACTTGTGGTTTTTAAAAGGTAACTGATTTGAACTATAACTGGCGGGTTATGTGATAATAAAGAACTTGAAGTATTTCAAAAGATTTTTGAATCATTTTGAAAGAAGAGTAATACTTGGTTTTTGAAAACTTAAGAGTTATACTAGCTTTATGGGAAGTTAGGTATAACGGCTTAAGAAAGGTTTTCTTGATTTGGAAATCAGAATGTGTATCGACAAACCACTGCAGCGTTAATAAAAGGAAATGTTTTGACAGATTAAGTATTACTAAAACCAGTAGAAACTTCCATCTGCATAGAAGCTAAGATGAGACAAAATGATATTTCCTAGGTCATGGCTGCTTAATAAGATTGTTATAAACAAGAATATCCTACTCACACATAAGGCTTATATTTCTCAGATGGTTTAAAAGAGAATTATATTCTTAAATGAATAAGGCTAGGAACTACGAAACCTTTCTAAAATAAGAAACGTGAACATTTGAAATTTGGCAAACTTGGACGTTTGAAAAAGAATGTTGTTACTTGGTTTTACAAAGAGAAGTGTTTTGATTTACTTCAAAAGATAATCACTCTATTGTTATATACTACGGGTATTGTGTGACTTTTGTGAAAGTAACATATCTTTAAAGAGTTATTGTATAAAGTACTTTGGGGATAAAAACCCGATCTCGTTAATCATATAGTAGAAAGTACCTTATGTGTGAATAACTTGATTGTATTGGTTTGTGATAGCCTTGTAATACCTTCGTGTTGATTTGATAAGTAATCATATTAGGATGCTACGTGTGTTAGTATTCTGTGATGTTTGTGTAAAGGGGTTTTCCTCGATTGTGCTTATGTTGTTTAAGCGATAAACCGTATGTTGGTATTATACCACTCACCGTGTTTCGGGGTTAAGCCGCCTCCGATGCGGGATAGACTCGAGCGATGCAGGACCATGATTCGAGAATACCTCATGCGGGTCGGGGCCTATGCGAGCTACGAGTTCGAGGTTAGTGTGCGGCCTTTATGGTCACGCGGTCTATGTGGCGTGCGGTGCGAGTCGGGGCGATGCCGGGAGTAGCGCCTCGATGCGGGTTATACCTCATGCGGGCCTATGAGATTGGCCTATGCGAGTCGCGGGGAGTTCGAGGCTGAGCGCGCATTTGATATCATGCGCGGCGACGGCTTTGATCATGTGACGGTGCAGGCAGATATCATGATCTGATTTATGACCTTGTTAATGCTTGTAGGTGTTAGTAGTCGGCTATGCGCCATTGCCTGTCTTGTTTATTTGGACACAGTGGGACTGCTGTTCATATGTATTCCTTGGTGCTTTTCTATCATTGGCCGCGTGAGGAAGGTATTCCACGGGCATGATTGATGTTGTGGGCGTGAGACCCATTGTTATATTGGAGTGATGACTTTGAGGCGTGAGTCACGACTAGACATATTCGCTTATTTATTGTGAATCGTAGTTTGGTTATCATACATGTCTCCCGCTTTCTATAGACTACTATGATTTCATTTACGATATCTTCATGTTTCACATACTTGGTACTGTTATGCGACCTCGCCCGGGCTGCGTTCATGCCGCAGTAAAGGTACACGATCGTTGATCCTCGCTCTTAGGGTCACGATTCGGCGTTTGGGAAGCTCCGTTCCTCGGAGGCTTATCTTGGTATAGTCCTCGTTGATTGTAGGTGCTTACATTCAGGGTATGACGGCCCCGTCCCGTCGTTGTTATCATATCATTCTTAGAGGTATGTAATCGTTATGGCGAGTGGTAGAAAGGGATGTAGCTGTTCAAATTGTTATTTATATATATTGTGATAGCAGTTTTTGGTTAGCTTTGTCTTATTTCATCGTCTTATTACATTGGTTTCATGTATTGTCTTTATGTTCCGTTGATTACTCTGATGTTGTATCACTAGGGTGCCCGGGGTAAGGCACCAGTCACGGGCCCCGGAACGGGTCGTGACAAAAGCACGATCTCAGAGTAAGAAAAGTGGAAACCAATCCTAAATATCCTATAGCCTCCTGATTATTGGTGTGGTGCACAACACACCGATAATCAAGACTCTACTAGATACGGTCTGTAGACACTTTCCAGGATTAATCGCTCGATACCACTTTTGTCACGACCCATTCGGGGCGTGGATCGTGTCTTCTGGGGCACCCAAGTAGTCATACATCAGTAATCGGCGGAAATATAAAACAAGACATGAAACAGATTTATAAAATAAGACACGCTTTATGTGAAAACGTCGCCTTTCGGCATATATATATAAACATGGTTTAGCGATTACATCCGAATCTTGCATAACATGACTACTGCACCTCTAAGGAAATATACAACTATGGCGGGACAGGGCCCTGCCATACCCTGACTGTACAAAACTATCTACAACAGGGAGATCATACCCAAAAGTAGAGCCTCCGGAAAAGATGGAGCTCCCGACACCAACGTAGAGATCCTAAGAATGTGGATCTAGCACTGCCCCGCCTGCGGCATGTAACGGCCCAGAAGAGGTCAAGATAACAGTACTAAGTATATGAAACTGTAAAATACTTAAATGAAAACATATCATTTTAAAATCAGTTTTGCAAGTATGTATGAAACAACCAAGGGGACCGCACATAGTGCCACATCATAAACAAGAGCAACAATAGGTAAACTGTAACAGGTCTTTTCTAGGCTGCGAATGATCGAAGCAGGGCCAATTTCCCGTAGTATCACCATGCAAGCCTAATCCTGGACTCTCGTAGTCCGCATAGGCCACTCACATAGGCCCGCATAGGGTACATAACCGCGTCGGTAGCTACTCCTCGGCGTCGCCCACGGACTCGTAGTCGCGTGGCCACATAGACCGCATGAGGTATAACCCGCATCACTAACATGGAACTCCGTAGCTCGCATAGGTCCTTGGACCGCGTAGGTATTCTCGAATCATGGTCCTGCATCACCGAGTCTACCCGCGTGGAGGCGCTTAACCCCTGTAATATGTCAAGAGGTGAGTGATAGTACACTAACATAACAGCTTATCTTTAAACAACATAAGCACAACAAGAATACTCTTTTATACAAACGTTACAAGACACTAACACACATAGCATCATATCATGTCTACTTATCAAACCATCTTATTATTCTTTTCACAATTCAATATAAGTCTGTTATAAACACATAGGCAAACTGTTTCTTTTATCATTCTTAAGTGGTTATACTTAACTTCCCATAAAGCTAGTATAACTCTTAAGCTTCTGTTTTAAAACTCAATGAGTGCTCTTCTGTTAAAAATGATTCAGTATTCTTTTGAAATGCTTTGATTCTTTATTATTCAGCTTAAGCGTGAGGCATTGCTGTAAGTATTATTCGAGCTTAAGTCAAAGACATTGCGTAGTTATTATTGATTAACACGTATGCGTCACCGTACTACATATATATTGTAAAATATCATGCTTTAGGAAGAATCACATACCTTCTCGATGAAAACCACCGCCAAGTTGAATATGTCGCGCAGAGAATCACTATAATAGTCGAACACGTCATCAACGCTCGACTACTTTGTATGATTCTAAGCAGAGGGTTCTATATCCTACGGAAAATTGGGCGATCTTCCCTACGGTGAGCTACTCAAGTCTCATCGTGAAATTCTATGTAAGTCTGATTTGATTATTCTTCTTTAAACCCTTCTTCGTGATAATGATTCAATTCTATTCGATATTCTTCTAAGTATCTAATACGTATTCTTATACTACTACGTAAGTATTCTCTAATTCAAAAGAGGGTTAGGATTAGTTACCTCGGTAAGCCCAATAATATCCTAGATAAAGTCGCGCCTGAGCAAGGTTTTGCTCCTTAAGTTGTATGCTCGAGAAACCTTAGAAGTTCTTCACTTCTACTAAGTACTAATGGATTTGGGCTAGGGTATTTTGGGCATTATAACAATACAAGAAGGCAACTTTTCTACCAAGGGAGGGGGGTAGATTTCGGCTAGGCTAGGGGGCCTCGCCAAAATTCAAAAGGGAGGGGGTAGGAGGCTTTGGACGAAGGCTTTAGAGAGAGGGGAGGATTTTTCAAGACTTGGAAATTGATTTGTGGATGAAGAACTCTTCATCCAAAGGTATTTATAGGTCAAGACATGGACGAGGGCCAGAGATTTAGCCAAGTGCTAGGCAAGTGTAAGGTCAAGATTAGGGCAAGTGTCCTTGGCAACTTGCACAAAATATCCTACCTAATCCTTGACTTGTGCAAAGGCACAAAAGCGTGCGCCATGTCCAATTCGTCCAAATGGGCGATTTCAAGTCCACCATTGGAGGGTGCCAAGTGTCGCCCTCCCGTTGGTCCAAAATGTTTCGTCTCTCGGAAAAATCCGCAAAAATTAGAAATGGCATAGCCGGAATTTACCCTACGAAAGCTGTGGAAACGTTTCGTCGGAAAACTATTCGTTTTGTGAGTTGTGCCCAAAAAAACGTTTTGTGCCTAAACTTTAAGGCTAGACTTTTGTACGTATTCCCTTACGTACATACTCTGGAAATACGGGGTATAACAGTCAAGATAATAACACTTGTGTGGCTAGGATGAAGAATACTTAATATCTATACAAGTGGGCAAGTTGACTAAGTCAAATATCTCAAGCTTGTCAAGACTTGATCATCTACCTTGGTCATTGACCATTTTACCCTTGCCCAATTCGTGCAAGCCTATGTGGGGGTGACACGTGTCGCCCTCACATTCGTCCATAAAATTTTGTAACCCTCGTGAGCCCCACAAAACGTAAAATTTCTCGGGTGGGCCCTACGTGACCAAATCCTTAAAAATAAATTTCCACAATGTTAATAAATTCCATACTCCTCAAATAATGCATTTTAAGAATCTAATTCTCATCAACAAACATTTTTCCTTTCCGACGTTCCGAAGATTTTCCTTCGGAAAAACAATTTTTTCTTTCGTACCAATTTAGAGTCCCTCTTCCTTACGTACATTCTCTTGAACATGTCCTTGAATTACGGGGTGTAACAGTAATCCAACAATAACGAGGGTAAAATGTGAGGCGTTTCAACATCTTTCCACACCCCTATTTCCTTAGGACTTTCATTAGCAACTACTACACTTAAACATGCATATTAGGGCTGATTTTTCCAGCATAACCACACCCCGAAAGTAGTCCATAAAATGATACGACAACGTCTAACAGTTTTGGGCAGTTTTTCGGCTAAAACAACTACAATCCGATAACTCTTTCCTTAATTCATTTTATTTCACACAACATTCTATATCTCTTTTTCTCTCCATTTCTCTCGGCCCTAGCAAGAAATAAGAGAACAAGATTTCCAAATCCTCCAAGTTTAGTTGTTGATCCAAGATTAAGCTCCTAAACCAAGTGTTAAACCAAGAATAACATCCCACCCTTGAAATCCTATTCTAGGTCGAGAGTTTGGGTGCCAAAACCTTAAGTTTTTATCAACTTTTTGGAAGTGAAATATAAAAGGGAAGTTGGTTATAAGCTTGTAGAGGATACGTATATGTGATTGAAACTTGAAGAAGTGGAGCAAAACGAAAACTGCGGGTCAATCTTTAGTAGACTTGTTACACCCCGTATTTCCAGAGTATGTACGTAAGGACGTACGTAGAAAAGTTTGTGCCTTAAAGTGTAGGGCCGAAAATTATTTGTTCACAACACCCGTTTAAAGTCGTTTTTCGACGAAACGTTTTACACAACTTGCGAAGGGAAAATTCCGGCTATATCATTTCTAATTTTTGCGGATTTTTCCGAGAGACGGAACATTTTGGGCCAACAAGAGGGCGACACTTGTCACCCTCTCATTGGCGGATGTGGGGCGGTAATTGGACGAAATTGGAGAGTGTAGTTGGTAGGATATTTTGTGTGTTGATTGATAAAGTGGGACCCACACACACTTGTCCCAATCTTGGCCTTACACTTGTTATGCACTTGGCATGATCTTGGCCATTGGTTGGCCTTGGCTTGTCCTATAAATACCCCCCCTAAGTTTGAAGACTTCTTCATCCTTTCCTATATTTCCTAAGTCTAAAATTCCTCCCTCCCCTTGTATGGTGTTTCGTCCAACACCCCCTCTCCCCCCCTTTGTGAGGCCTTGTGGCGAGCTCCTCCACCTGGCGAGAGTACCCCCTCTAGTGGGGTTGGCGAGGGTATACACCCCCTTGTGGTGTTGTCTCGTATATATACCACTCTTGGTAGAAATACTCTCAAAGTATTGTTACTATACCCAATTTCCTTAGCCGTATACCTTGAAGTATTCTAAGGTTATACTATCTGAAAAGCCAGTTATACTATTATACTTCCGTCGGTCACAAACCGAACCCTAAGGAAAATCTCCATAGTTAGTTGGAGTATTACGTAGAAGTTGGTTAGAACTTCTAAGGGTTGTTTGGAGGCGGGTTGAGCGCTTGTGAGTTGAGCTAAACGTTGCCCGGGATCGACATCTTTACTTGGATAATTATGGGCTTATCGAGGTAATTATCTTGTCCCTATTGTAATTGGAGATTACATGATTGTAGGAATATATAGTTGAAGTATACTATATATAAGAACCGAACATAGTTTTGTGGCAATGTCCTTGGACTTAAGCCCGAATTTAAAGAAGATAAGCGAATGTAATTACGTGGGATCAGATGAACTTGCGTAGTTTGTGGGTAGGGAAGAGGCCGCCCAATTTCCGTAGGATCTTGTATCTAGATTTATTCTACCGAGTAGTCTAGACTTTGATAGACTTGTATAACTGTATAGGTTGAATGTTCTGCGAGTGGCGTGTGCTACTTGAGAAGGTGGACAGGCTAAGCCAGTTCTGGTAGTGGGCGATTTGCTAATAGTCGATAATCGTCGCGAGGTATGTGAACCTCTTCCTATCTCTTCTAGCATGATATGTGTATAACTATGTAGTACGGTAGGCGACGTGTGTTAATTGAACGTAGTTGTGCGGCAATGTCTTTTGACTTAAGCGAATAATAATAATCTTGAAGTAGTTGAGAATTAAGAACTGTTTTTAAAAGAAGAGTAATACTTGGTTTTAAAATCTTAAGAGTTATACTAGCTTTATGGGAAGTTAGGTATAATGGCTTAAGAGGATAAACGAATGATTTATTTATTTTAGAAGTTAAGAGACTTGATCTTGTAAGATAAGAGACTTAACTTAAATAAATTATATGAATTTTGTGAAACCTCATTCGTGAGTAATGAGTACTTGGTTTTAAAAGGGATAATGTTTCTTGATTTGGAAATCGAAATGTGTATCGACAAACCAACTGCGGCGTTAATAAAGGAAAATGTATTGAATAATTAAGTATTATTAAAACCAGTAGAAACTTCCATCTGCATAGAAGCTAAGATGAGACAAAATGATATTTCCTAGATCATGGCTGATGTAATAAGATTGTTATAAACAAGAATATCCTACTCACATATAAGGCTTATGTTCCTCCGATTGTTTAAAAGAGAATTACATTCTTAAATGAATAAGACTATGAACTACGAAACCTTTCGAAAATGAGAAACTTGAGTAATTGAAATTAGGCAAACTTGAAACGTTTGGAAAAGAATGTGGTTACTTGATTTTACAAAGAGAAGTGTTTTGATTTACTTCAAAAGATAATCACTCTATTTTCATATACTACGGGTATTGTGTGACTTTTGTGAAACTAACGTATCTTTTAAAAGAGTTAATGTATGAAGTACTTTGGGGATAGAAACCCGATCTTCTTAATCATATAGTAGAAAGTGCCTTGTGTGTATAACTTGATTGTGTTGGGTTGTGATAGTCTTGTAATACTTTCTTGTTTAGTTGATAAGTAAACATGCTAGGATGCTACGTGTGTTAGTATCTTGTGATGTTTGTGTAAAGGGGTTTCCCCCTCGATTGCGCTTAAATAGTTTCACTATCAGCCGTTATGATTGGTATTGTACCACTCACCTTGACTTGTTTAGGAGGTTGTCGCCTCCGTCTGGGGGTAGACTCGGCGGGTCTAGTGACCTATGATTCGAGAATACCTCATGCGGGTCGGGTGATCCATGCGGAGCTACGGGAGTTCCGAGTTAGTACGCGGCCGCGTGGTCACGCGATGCATGTGGCGTGCGGTGCGAAGTCGAGCGGATCTTGGGAGTAGCTACCCTCGACGCGGGGTTATACCTCATGCGGGCCTATGAGATTGGCCTACGCGAGTGCGGGAAGTTCGAGGCTAGACGCGCATTAGATCTGCGAGCGAGTGGCGGCTTTGATCATGTGACGATGCAGACAGATCTCATGATCTGATTTATGACCTTGTTGATGCTGGGTTTTAGTAGTGGCTATGCCTTCGTACTTACCTGCATGCGGTTTTATTAGGACACATGTAGGACACGGTGTTCATGTGTATTCCTTGATGCTTTTATATCATAGGCTGCGGTGAGGAAGGTATTCCACGGGCATGAATGATGTGGTGGGCGTGAGACCCATAGTTATATTTGAGTGATGACTTTGAGGCGTGAGTCACGACTTGACATATTTGCTTATTTATTGAATCGTAGTTTGGTTATCATGCATGTCTCTGCTTTATATAGACTACTATGATTTCATTCTGATACTTATTTTGATTTCACATACTGTACTTGTTGTCTTGACCTCGCTTGAGTGCGTTCATGCCGCAGTAAAGTACACGATCATTGATCCTCGCTCTTGTGGTCACAGATTCGGCGTTTGGGAAAGCTCCGTTTCTCGGAGGCTTATCTTGGTATAGTCCTCTGTTCTTGTAGGTGCTTACATTCAGTATATGGGGGCCATGTCCGTCGTTGTTGTCATATCATTCGTAAGTGCAGTAATCTTGTTGTGGGCGGGGTTTGTAAGAAGGATTAAACATTCTTTTGAAAGAGTTGTTATTTATATATATCTTAGAAAGGCAACTTTTCTTGAAAACATGTGTTTCCTTTGCATTATTTCATATTGTGTTTTATGTTCGTGATTACTCGATGTTGTATCACTAGGGTGCCGGGGTAAGGCACGATCACGGGCCAGGATCGGTCGTGTGATCGCTTTGGACATTTTTTGGGAATTTTGAGGTAAAATCTCTTCTTTCTTTTAAAGTAATTGGATATTACTCATTGTTGATATGTAAGGATGAGCTTGTACTAAAAAGAATGAAGATTAAAAATGGTTTAGGCCATTTTAGGGAGATGGGCCAAAAGTGAACAGTTTTGACCCTATGGGATTCGTTGGTTATTGTCGTTGTTATTTACACTTGTCGCATGTTAAAATGAAGTATTATGGTTGTTGATAAGTTGGTATGTCATATGTATAGGTGTTGAAATGGGAATTGGATTAAATAGAATTATGGAAAAGGACTTTGGATTGTTGTAGTGGTTGTTGGCTGTCTAGGCCCAAATCGGCTATAAAGATCCCTAAAGGATATGGTCTGACCAAATATCCAATTGGCGCTTGCTAAGGATAGGAACCTAAGAACTTCATCGAGAGTTGGCTTATGGGGCACAAAAAGGTTATGGTCGGGTTTCTCCTCCGCCTCATACAAGTCCCCACACTATCTATACATTCCTGGATCTCCTCTAGGGTCGGGGTCATCTCAAAATCTCCTAACCTAAACAACATTCTATCACAATCCCAATATTTGTTAAGGACTTCTAGAAGTTCTCTATTTCCTTTCATAATCATGAGGAAGGGTAGGTGTCCTATACAGTTCATTACTTCTCTCTGTTGCGTGGCATCTAGCCACAACCACCAAAAACTCACATCTCAGGTGTGTTGATAACAATGTCAAATTTTAGATTGGTATGCATCTACAAAACATAACACGGTTAATTTCCCCCCAAGGGACAATGGTTTATCACATAAGGCACTTTTAATGCTTCCACATAGTAAGTAGTTGGATGCAGTGACGCCAGTCATAGACCATCAAGACATGAAGTAGTCAGCCTAATAGGTCTAGATACGTCTAAAATATCTAAACCTGTCTAGGTAAGAATGCACTAGTTCAGTAAGGATTTGGTTTCGCTCTATCCTAAGCAAACTAGAGTGGTTTTGCAAATGACTAAGGGACCCGAGCGGATTACTCAGGGTGAATCGTTATAGGATGACCGCGAACCAACTCCGTCCTCAACGTGTTCCAAAGAAAGTAATTTGGTTTTTTTACTAGAGGATGATTGCGAGACCGCATAATCGTCTTTGTGCACTAATGCGAGTGTATGTACATGTCATTTGGCTGAAAAATGAGATGCATAAATGACAGTTATAATTTGCGGAAAATTAAACACATAAGCAATTTATATCAATTAAAACATGTTGTATTGGAATCTTATGGTTAGAACCTAGGTTTATCCCCAACAGATTCGTCATCTATTACAGTTCACTTTTACGCGTATGCATAAAATACACTAAGAGGTTATTGGTGCTCTAAGTCAGATAATTTATTTTTAGAGTTGCCACCCAATTTATAAGTAAATTAGGAAAACCGAGTTAAGAGGGTTTATTCAATACTTGTGAAAATCCTTTCAAAATCATATTCAAGGTAAGGGTTCTGGTGATCCCCTGG
Organism: Przewalskia tangutica; assembly: GCA_029844215.1. Lineage (NCBI taxonomy): Eukaryota > Viridiplantae > Streptophyta > Magnoliopsida > Solanales > Solanaceae > Przewalskia > Przewalskia tangutica. The sequence goes on along the minus strand of CM056726.1, from coordinate 85,984,938 downwards.
GGAAGATGTTAGATACCCTGATATTAAAGATCCGTAAAATACGATTGACCTTCAGGTTGTATAGCATGTTTAAAGTTATAAATTGCTTGAAAAATGTTAACTTTCCGCTAAATCATTTATATGTCATTCATTTCAAATCACAAAGGTTTTTGAAAATCAAGGGTTGAATTCCGCCTAAATAACTCATATAGGGGTAATTTGTCAATACATTTAGACTAATGTACAAGGTTAATTTATCCATTTAGACTAAAGTACACTCAAGGTTAATTTTGAGTGAAATTCTACTATTTTAGTCTAATGGTTGTCCAAACATTCCTTAAATTCATTTGAATGACATATCAATTTTTTTGAAAATAGGTGTAAGCTTTTCCCATTCTTTCATGCTACTTCCTAAGGTCAACCCATATTATACTTTCAAGCCCAAACTTTAATATTAGTCCTAAGACTTTGGTTTAGGATTAACATGGTCGGGTTTGGCTAAAAAAGGGTCCAAAAGAGTGTTACAATTTAGCCACCCACACTAACTTTTGAAGCAAATTTTTAGAACCCAAGTTTTATCAAAATCTCAACTTTTATTCTTCTCAAAACAGTCCGATTTGCCTTACACAAAAGTTCAGATTTTCTAAAACAATGCACAGTCCAGTTTTAGTCCAATTCAGTCCGATCTATTTCAAATTCAGTCCTAATTTAATTCTTGAAAAAATTATTTCAAACTCCGGAAGAAAAATGTTCAAATTCTATTACATCTTTTAAAATAAGTTTGTGACTATTTTAGCTAAATGATGTACGTATCGTTTGCCTATTCTTAGTCATAACCACAAGGATTCCAATATATACATCAAGTATGTTTTATACAAGTAATATAATATATATATATATATATATGAAATGAAAATGAGGGAGTTTAGGCTAGTGGGACCGAAGCCCACCAGTTGACTATTTTCATCCAAAGTTAGGCCATCAACGCAGCTACAGTGAACAGACTCGATGAAATAACGTTAGTTGGGCCTTTGGGCCAACTTTCTGAAGAAGTGTCAAGGCCCAGAGGGGCCTGTCCCATTGCACATGGAATGAGGGAAGAAACGGGGGGGAAATGAGAATGGAAGTTAGAAGGCATCTACACTTATCTAAATAAAATACAAGTAATTTAAATTAAAAACATATACATCATACACTAATCAGAAGACAGATCAACATATATTAGATGAAGAAGCAGTTAAGATTCATGTGAACAAGTAACCGGGCACAGCCCATACTTAGACAAATTTTAGAGAAAAACAATTACCTGTGCTTGGCCCATTTTAGAGACTTATTGACAACACACAGAGAGGGCAGATAGGAAGATGGGCTTGACCCAGTCTGTATAATTTAAAGAAGGAAATAGGAGGAAGCAATACGAATGGGCCATGCTCAACAATCAGTAGCATATTTAATTTCCTAAGTGGTATACATAGAGATATACTTTCCTTATATACTTAGTATACTAGATATACCTAATATACATAGGTTGTATACTCACCTCTTCTATTCCTAATTCCACATACAAAATATTAAATCAAAGAGAACTTAGCCAAAATCATATATCATATACATGTATCCTCATTTCTAATTCAATATTTCCCAGAACCAAGTATTCATAATTCAGGTGGATAATAAATCAAGCATGCAGTCTTTAAAATTTATGAGCTTTAGCTTAAACACAAATAAATTCTCGAGATATACAATGTATACCTAATCATCTCACTCATGCTAGTGCAAATACACATGTGACTAGAGAGAAGGCCAAGACATATTGAATCTAAAACAAACTGTGTCTAAAGCAATGGGCTATTCATGATTCTTTTAGATGGTATAAAACAGGACATTCATTTCTTTTCTTCTTTTAAATCAGACAGACTTTACCAAGTTGACAGTCATATGATGCACATATAGAAGACAAGGTAAGATAACATACAAGGCTCAACTATGCAATGGCTCAGTTTCAAACAGGGATATGCAAGAATATGCAGACAAGATATCTAACATAGCATTTTTGACACAATTTCTACATCCTTCTAAGTTCTTAAAGTCTGGTACTCATCTCCAGTCTAGACTAAGGTGCAGGCAAACCATTCAATAGACTTAAATCCATAAGGCAAAGTATGACATGATTGTGAATGATACTGGGCCTAGCATAAATGACAGGATACATGTGGACAAAGAAGAGTCATAAACAGAGGTGTATAAATAGTCATTTAGCACTAAGTCACTAATCAAGGTCTTAAATAAACAGGCATGCTCATGCCAAGGTTCAATTCAACATACAAGAGCTCTAGGCTAGTCAGGAGATACCAAACAAGTAACAGACCATCCAGATTCCCATATTATAATGAAGCAATGCATTTTAAGACTTCAACAGACCACATCTTAGGTAGAAATTGACATACTAGTACTTCATCATTTAAATGACACACAGATGAAGCTCTGAGATTGAAAAAAATATCAAACAGATGCATATGAATCATAGAATCCACATAACACAAACTAGGATGACCTCAATAACCATATCAAACCTAAATCAAATTCAAATTTGACATGGAATGGACACAGGACACATGTAGACAAGTTAAGACAGAACAGTCAAACCAAAGATGGAATTCTCATATTAGGTTTTAACCTTCTTAACAGAAGCATTTTTAACAGAACATGGACCAAACCTCTTTCCAATTATGTGACAAAACACCTTGGGCTACTATTGAACTCACTAAGGCCTCAGAACAATGATGACTTGTGAAATAATGAACTAAAGTAAGTCCCTAATTCTATTTTTTATCTTAAATTAAACTTTAGCCTAGATGTGATGTGGTTCAAGCTTAAACATGCCATCTATCCTCAAAATCCTTAGTTAACAACTACTTGTGATCATTTCAAATTAAGTATGTTCTCCAAGATCACATGATGAATTCAAGATAAGTTTAACATGAAATGTCATGGATGTCTCAACCATTTCAATCAACAGATCCTATTCTTGGTGTTATCTTTCCATCATTTCTTGCAAATATATTAGCATGTCATATATGAATTCAGACTGAACTAAAACTGGACATCAAGAAATCATCATAAAAGAACAGCTTCATATTTTAGACTACACAAATTCTCTCTTACACATTTTAAACACATATATGTCATTTTCAACTTAGTATCAACATTACAATGCTATCTAAGATGGTCAAGGAGTATTGTACCCCTTTCAGGTTACTAAACATACTTCTAAATATACATAAACATACTCATAAACACACACGAAAAATGGGTTTTATATAGTGATTGACTGATTAAAGCTAAGTAGGGTTCCACCAAAGGACTTGGATCCTAACAAAGGAAAATCAATCATATTTAAACTCAAAAATGTCTCTCAAGAACATAAAAGTCAGAAATTCCAGTTCGGACCTCCTTACAATGAAGAACATGGGTTCTATTTATAATGTTATGAAACCCTAGTAGACCGAAGAAAAATCGATGTGGGAGAACCAATTTGGGGGGAAATTTCCCTCCCAAAAAGTTCTCGACCAATCACCAAGTGGAGTTCAAACACAAATGAGATAAAAGCAATTAAATCACAGCAATGGGCATAGAAAGGGGTAACCTCACCTCGGTGGGGGTTGGGTGGCATAGAAAGGGGTAACCCTTGCCTCATTTGGACGAGCAACGACTGGTGAAAGCTGCGTACACTGCTCCTTTGCCATATTTAGCATCGGAGAATACGAGTACATGGCATCTAGGAGTTCAATGAAACCCTCGATTCGTAAAAATGACAAAAGGCACATGCGTTTTGTGCCCTTTACGCTTAAAAGTGGGGTTGGGCCAGGTCTGGGCCTTTTAGCGTGGGCTCAGCTAATTTAACTAAATAATAAAAGGCCCAACTGATTTTATGCAAAGCTTTAAGTAATAATGACTATATTTTACTAATGTGACCATTTTTTAATTAAAAGTGTGACCAAATGATTTCAGATATATCCTAATTAGGTCAAAAGCTTTATTTCAATCCTAATTTTGTCACTAATTGGGAACTAAGAAATTTAAATCATGCATAAATCCTTCTAATTTAAAACATGCTTTGAAATTGAAATGTAGTTCCAGTATCCTATTCAATTAGTCAATTTCTCGAATTTGATGGAGTAAAATATTGACTTTTTTTAAATTGAGAATTTTAAAACAATTAATTACATAATTATCTTTAAAATTTTAGAAATTGTAAGTAATGATAATGAAAAATAAGATATGATATACAATAAGTATACCGGTTGATATATTGTTAAATAAAGTAACAAAATATTTTCGAAATAATTTTTGTAAAATTATTTTCGCCTCGTAAAAAGTATATTTCAACTCCGCTTGTGACTCGGGAACGTTGAATAATTAAGTAAGATTATTAGAGGGTAATGATTAGGTGTCAACACTTATTTTTCAATAATAATAATAAATAACTCATAATGTCATGACATGTTGCGAGACGAGTGAGTCGTGTGATACAGAGGAAGGAAAGTATGAGGAATATGATGAGGAGGCCGAGTTACCTGAGGATATCATCGACGAAGAAGACAAATATGAGAATAGGTAGAAACGTAACTTGATGAAACTGAAGTAATCAACCACGGGGACGAGGAGACAGTTAAAGAACCTAGAATAAGTGCGCATTTGGAAGTGCCCTAGAAAGAGGAACTAATAAATTTGCTAAGGGAGTACATTGACATCTTCGCATGGTAATACACATACATGCATGGGTTAAGCACATACATAGTGGCCCATAAGTTGCCCATCAATGAGAGTTTCACATCGATCAAGAAGAAGATTTGACAGTTCAAGCCAGATCTAAGCATCATAATCAAAGAAGAAATCGAGAAACAGATCAAGTCAAGGGTAGTGGAAGTAACTCTATGTCCGACATGATTGGCCAACATCGTACCTGTGCCAAAGAAAGATGGAAAACTTTGGAGTTGTGTGGACTGCTGTCATCTCAACAAAGCTAGTCCCAAGGATAATTTTTCACTTTCGAACATCCATAAGCTCATCGATAACTGCACGAAGCACGAGTTACAATCGTTCGTGGATTGATTCAACGTTTATCATCAGATTTTGATGAGTGAAGAAGACGCACAAAGATAGCTTCCATCACTTCATGGGGAGTATATCACTATCGTGTAATGTCGTTTGGCCTCAAGAACGCCAACACAACTTATATGAGGGCAATGACCACCATCTTTCATGACATGATGCATAAAGAGATAGAGGTCTATTTGGATGACGTTATAATCAAGTCACGAGAAAGCTCAAATCACATCATGCATTTGTGATAGTTCTTTGACAGACTTCAAAAGTTCAATCTGAAGCAAAATCCGGCCAGGTGCGTATTTGTAGTGCTCACCGGGAAATTGTTGGGGTTCATAGTCAGTCGCAGGGGTATAGAACTAGATACCTCAAATATCAAAGCCTTCCAAGCATTTCTACTGCCAGAGACTAAGAAAGACGTCATGAATTTTCTAGGAAGGTTGAATTACCTTGGACGCTTCATAGCGCAATACTCAATAATTATGGAGCTTATCCTCAAGTTGTTGAAGAAGGATGCACCCACTAAATGGATAGATGAGTGCCAGAAAGCCTTTGACACTATCAAGAGATATCTCTCCAATTTTCCAGTCTTGGTCCCTACCAGACCAGGGAGTCTCTTATTGTTAAACTTGTCAGCATTTGATAATGTTTTTGGATTCAAGTTGGTGCAACACGATAATATTGAGAAGAAAGAGTGAGCCATCTACTATCTTAGTAAGACATTCATCTTCTGCGATTTAAGGTACACCTTGGTAGAGAAAACATAATGTGCTCTGACAGTGGTAGCCCAGAAGCTGAGACATTACATGTCATCTTACACTACCCAACTCATCTCCAAAATGGATCTTTTGAAGTACATTTTCCGCTAGCCCATATCTATAGGGAAATTGTCCAAGTAGAAAATGCTTCTGAGCTAATTCAACATCACATATGTGGTACAGAAAGCTGTCAAGAGACAAACATTGGTCAATTTGAAAGTCCAGTCAACAAAGAGTTCGAACAACTAAGGATATATTTCTCAGACAAATAAGTGCTAACGATCGAGGAAGACATCGTCGAAAACTACTTGGGATGGAGAATGTTCTTCGATGGTGCAGTAAACTACAAGAGTTCATGAATTAGAGCAAATCTAGTTTCAAAATTGGGTCAGCATTACCTGATGGTAGCAAAGCTCAACTTCCGATGTACTAACAATATGGCGGAATACGAAGCCTACATTATAGGTCTTTACATGGCCCTCGACATGTATATCCAAGAGTTATTGATAATAAGAGACTCAAACCTGTTAATTCACAAAGTCCAAGGAGAATGGCTACTAAGAATAAGAATATCATGTTATATGTAAACCTCGCACAAAGGTTACGCAAAAGGTTAAAAACTATCGACTTCTAACACACACCATGATCCCAGAATGAATACTTTAACGCTCTTGTAACCCTGGTGTCCATTATACAACATCCTGAAAGCAGCCATATTGATCTTCTGCAGATCAGCATTATGTGGACACTTCCTCTGCAAATTCTTGAACCTCTCTCAAGCATCATACAATGACTCTCCATCCATTTGATAGAAATTGTTCAATTCTCCCCTCAGGCTTGCTGCTTTCGCTGGTGGAAAGAATTTTTCAAGGAATTTCTGGGCTAGGTCCTGCCATGTGAAGACGGAGTCTGTTGGCAGGGAGTTCAACCAAACCTTTGCTCTGTCCTTGAGTGAAAATGGGAAGAGCCTCAACCGAATAACATCATCAGTAACGCCATTGTATTTGAATCTGACACAAAGCTCCAGGAAATTCATAATGTGCATATGTGGCTCTTCAGATGGCGACTGTTATGCCCCGTAATTCCAAGAGGATGAGATGAGAACGTAGGAAAGGAAATAAGATTCGAATTTGGAACAAAGAAAAAAAAAGTTGGGAGAATATTTTTTGGACAGTTTTTCAGTCAACTTTGGAGTAGTATGTCTCCTAATATATTGGAAGTTTTTAGGTGTTTCAAAAGCCTAATATGAAAATCATTGAGTCTAGTTTCCAACGCAACAAACCTCTCGTCGATAGGACATCGGAGTAGAAAGTTATGGACGTTACAAGATCAGATGACAGAAGAGACAGGGTCAGGCGCCACGGCGCCGGCTGCAGGGCCATGGCGCCGAAAACCCTGAAATTGTCTGAAGTTGCAGCGCCACGGCGCCGGCTGCAGGGCCGCGGCGCCGAGGCGGGATTTTTTGCGGAAATGGGGCAAAATTAGAAGATATTTATGTAAATGACCTATGGGAGGCCGACAAGTGTCCCTCCCAACTTGTATAACAAGATAAAGGCTATATATGACCAAGTCTTGCTAGATTAAAATCATTTCCAAGACTTCACCCAAATTTTCTCTTCTCTTCTCTCTTAAATGGTTAAAACCCTAAGCCTAAATGAGATTTTTGGAAAGGCAACAAGAAGGAAATATGTTGGCGAGCTTGTAGGGGGTTCGTAGAGGTGATGTTGGCGGGAAGAAGAATTTCGGAAAGAGGGCTAAAGTGGGCGAGATAGTTGGACTATTTTGGGCTTATCAAGGTAACAACTTTGTCCTCTTAAGTGATTAAAGGTCACTTATTGTTGTAGTCATATATACATTTTAACAAGCATGAGATTTATGTATTGGAGATTAATAAGTGTTATGAATATTAGAAGCCTAAATCTGAAATGACCTTGTTAGCCATTTGAAATTGAAATACAAGTTGGTGGATGGTTAGAATCGTCGCATGATATCTAATTGAAGATTGTAGTTGTTATAATCGATTATGGCTATATAACATGTTAGACTAAACAACTTGGATGGAAAAAGGAATTGGAAAAGACTTTACATTGTTGTTGCATTGTAGCCATTTGGCATTGAAATGTTGGACTATTTGGATATTAATTGTGGGGCAGAATTTTATACGTCATGTTAAGGCGTGTAATCCCCTTTTGGTTAGCTGAATTGTTGAGCCTTAAATGTGGCGTTTGGTTATTGATTTCGGGCCTTGAAAATGGTGGAAAAGTATGTAGAAACAAAGGAAGTGATGTCCAATTTTCCGTAGAATTAAGTGACTTTACACTTAGAATATTCTATGTTTGAAGCAAGAAGTTAATAGACGTATTATGGTCATTATAGGTTGACATACTACGTACGGCATATTGGACTTAGCAAGTGGATTGAACCGAAGAGATATGTGGAACTTTCTTATCTCTTGAGCATGAGTAGTAGTAAATGTATAGTACGTGTTACACCTGTTATACCCCGTATTTCCAGAGTATGTATGTGGGGACGTACGTACAAAAGTTTAGGCCTTAAGTTAGGCTAGGAACGAAAATATTTGTGCACAACTACCAAAAAGAATTGTTTTCCGACGAAACGTTTTCCAAACTTTGCGAAGGGAAAATTACGGTTGTAACGTTGATTATTTTTGCGGATTTTTCTGAGAGATGAAATATTTTGGACCAACGAGAGGGCGACACTTGTCACCCTCAAGTGGGCGGTCAAGTGGCCGAATTGAGGGCTTGGCTTGGCATGATTTTGAGGCCTAAAACATGGGTCAATGTTTGGAGTGATTTGGGGAGTAGATGGCTAGGGTGCACTTGTGCAAATCCTCACCCTACACTTGCCCACCACTTGTCTTGATCTTGGCCCTTGGTTGTCCTATAAATACCCCCCCTTGGTTGAAGACTTCTTCATCCACAAAATGTTTTCTAAGTCTTGAAATCCTCCCCTTCATGTAGTTCTCGTCCAAGTCTTCCTCCCCTCATGAGCCTTGGCGAAACCCCCTACCTTGAGAGTTGTTCTCGTAAATACACCCCCTTGGTAGAAAAGTATTCTCCAAGTATGGTTACTATACCCAAATACCTTGGCCCAAATACCTTGTAGTATTCCAAGGTTACCCCTATACTAAAAGCCCAGAAATACTACTATACTTTCCTTCAGTCACAAAACGAAACCCTAAGGAAAATCTTCATAGTCGGTTGAAGTATTAAGAAGTTGCGTAGAACTTCTAAGGGTTGTTTGAGCGGTTGAGCGCCCAGAGTAGAGCTAAACGTTGCTCGGATCGACATTTAAACTTGGATAATTTTGGGCTTATCGAGGTAAATACTCGTGACCTTCTATTGTAATTGGAAATTACATACGGTAGTAGTATAGAAATGAATATAAGATTCATAGAAGGATATTACAGAAGAGAATTGAACTGTAATAGAAGGATATTACAGAAAAGACTTGAATCAAAATCACATCGAAGAATATTAAAGAAGAAGATTAAATCAGACTTACATGGGATTGTATTTGATGAGACTTGTAGTTTAACGGTAGGAAATGCCGCCCGATTTTCCGTGAGAAAGAGAACCCTCGCTAGAATATTCTACAAGTAGTGCGGACGTTGATAGACTTGTATAACCGTTATAGGTTGAAATCGCGAGTAGCGTATTCTACTCGGGCGGTGGAAAAGGCTAGCAGGATTACGATTTGGAGCTATTTGCTAATAGTCGATAAATCGTCGCGAGGTATGTGATTCTTCCTATCCTCTTGAGCATGATATTTTAAAAGAATATATATAGTACGGTAGACGTACGTGTGTTAACTGAACGTGGTTTTACTGCGATGTCTTTTGACTTGAGTCTAATAATAAGAATCTTGAAGTATTTCAAAAGAATTAAGAATCGTTTTTGAAAGAAGAGTAATACTTGGTTTTAAAAGCTTAAGAGTTATACTAGCTTTATGGGAAGTTAGGTATAACGACTTAAGAGAGGTAAAAAGAATGGTTTACTGATTTTAAAAGATAAGAGACTTGATCTTAAAAGATAAGAGACTTGACTTAATTATATTAATATGAATTTTGATAAAAAAATGTGAAACCTCATTCGTGAGTAATGAGTACTTGGTTTGTAAAAGGAATAATGTTTTACTAATTTCGGAAATCAGAATAAGTATCGAACAAACCACTGCAGCGTTAATAAAGGGAAATGTATTGACTAATTAAGTATTATTAAAACCAGTAGAAACCTCCATCTGCATAGAAGCTAAGATGAGACAAAATGATATTACATTTTCCTAGATCATGGCTGCTTTAATAAGATTGTTATAAACAAGAATAACCTACTCACATATAAGGCATATGTTTCTCAAATTGTTTTAAAGGAGAATTATATCATCAAGTGATTAAAACTATGAACTACGAAGCCTTTCGAAAATGAGAAACTTGAGCATTTGAAATTAGGCAAACTTGAACGTTTGGAAAATAATGTTGTTACTTGATTTTACAAAGGGAAGTGTTTTGGTTTACTTAAAAAGATAGTCACTCTATTTTTATACTACGGGTATTGTGTGACTTTTGTGAAAGAAACAGATCTTTTAAAGAGTTAATGTATGAAGTATTTTGGGGATAAAAACCCGAACTTGTTAACATAAAGTAGAAAGTACTTTGTGTGAATAACTTGATTGTGTTAGTTTGTGATAACCTTGTAATACTTTCTTGTTGATTTGATAAGTAAACATGTTAGGATGCTACGTGTGTTAGTATCTTGTGATGTTTGTGTAAAAGGGTTTCCCTTGTTGTGCTTATGTTGTTTAACGATAAGCTGTTATGTTAGTATTATATCACTCACCTCTTGACATGATACCGGGGGTTAAGCTGCCCTCCGATGCGGGGTAATACTCAGCCAGTCTGTGTGACTATGATTCGAGGATACCTCATGCGGGTCCAGGGGACCTATGCGGAGCTACGAGAGTTCCGTGTTAGCGCGGCCTTTGTGGTCACGCGGTCTATGCGCTACGCGGATCGCGAGTCGTGACGTTGCGGGAGTAGCTACCTCGATGCGGGAATACCTCACGCGCCTATGTGAGTGGCCTACGCGAGTCGCGGAAGTTCCGGGACTAGACGCGCACATTTGATCTCGCGCGAGTGGCTAGCTTCGATCATGTGGCGGTGCAGATGCACTCGTGATACGATTTATGACCTTGTTGCATCAGTAGGTGTTAGTAGTCGGCTATGCCTTCATACTTACCCCAGACGTTTTATTATGACACAGCGGACACGTGTTCATGTGTATTCCTTGGTGCTTTTATATCATAGATCACGATGGCGGCGAGAAGGTATTCCACGGGCATGATTGATGTTGTGGGCGTGAGACCCATATTTATATTGAGTGATGACTTTGAGGGCGTGAGTCCCTGACTTGACATGACTGCTTATTCATTGTGAACTGTAGTTTGGTTATCATACATGTCTCCTGCTTTATATAGACTATTATGATTTCATTTACAGTATTTTCAGTTTCACATACTCGGTACCTGTTGTACTGACCTCCTTCGGGGGGCTGCGTTCATGCCGCAGGTAGAGGTACACCAGTTGTTGATCCCCGCTCTTAGGATCACAGTTCAGCGTTTTGGGAAGCTCCGTTTCTCCGGAGGCTTATCTTTGGTATAGTCCCTGATGATTGTAGATATTTATGTTCATTCAGGGTATGGTGGGGCCCTGTCCCGCCATAGTTGTTTTACTTCCTTAGAGGTCTGTAGTCCCGTTGTAAAGTTGGGATGTAACTGTTCACTTTGGGTATTTATATATATTATGCCGAAAGGCAACTTTTCCTCAGATAAACTATGTCTCTTTTACATTGTTTCATGTTGTGTTTTTATATTCCGCTGATTACTCTGATGTATGTCTACTTGGGTGCCCGGGTAAGGCACGACCACGCCCGGTTCGGTCTTGACAAAAGTGGTATCGAGCGATTAATCCTCTGGAAAGTGTCTACGACCGTATCTAGTAGAAGTCTTGATTATCGTGTTGCGCACCACACCAATAATCGTGAGGTTATAGGATATTTAGGATTGGTTTCCATTCTTCTCACTCGAGATCGTGCCTTAGAGTTGTGTTATAAGTCGACCCTCTAACGTATTTCTTTCCCTTACCGCTATGCCTCCGTGTAAGGCAACCCGCCCGGCAAGGCAAATGGCGAGCCGCGAGCAGAGCACGCAGGGTTACGAGGCACAGCCCAACCATCACCCGAGTTGGTGCTTCATTCGGGAGTTCGCGACGTTGCGGCCCCAGCAGAGTTCAGCACAGCATCGCCTCATCTGCGGCCATGATATTTGAATCTTCAGTTCCACGACCAGTAGCAGGAGGTATGGATTGCAAAGAGACGACCCTGTTTCTAGCTATGGATTTAGCAACCAGAGAGTATATTATGTATCGATTTATCGCGGGCCTTGATGAATATCTAAGAAAGGGTTGTGCAAGAGTAGCTCTTCAGTCAGGCATGAGCATGGCCTGCATACAGGCTTATGCACAGCAGGCCGAGAAACGTAGGGATCGACGGGTTAACCAAGATCGCGAAGAGGCCGAGCAATGGTCCTTTGGTAACTTTCGAGGCGGACCTTCTCAGCAGCAGATTGGTTATGCGCCTCCGCCAGTGCAGAGTGGTTCTCCACAGGGTTCAGGACGTTCGGGGTATGTAGGAGTTGGTCAGAGCTCCAGGGCTGCTAGTTCGCAGAAACACGTAGGTTTCAGCCAGCCGGATTCAGTTTTCCCTCAGTGTTCACAGTGTGGCAAACGTCATCCCGGGGAATGTCGTCTTTTTGTTGGTACTTGTTTTACCTGCGGCCGTCAGGGCCATGTGTCGAAAAGATGTCCTAGTAGGAGGACTCGGTCTACCAGATCAGTTGCGGAGTCAGTGGTTCGGATAGGAAGGGGTGTTAGCCAGAGGAGGCCACCCCCACCTCGGTGTGGTCGTTGTGGTAGATGTCATTTTGGGGAGTGTCGTGCTTCTTCGACAGCTTGTTATGCTTGCGGCCAGCAGGGCCATTTTGCGAGCATTTGTCCGACCAGAGGTGGCGCGGATGTAGAGACTCAACCTTCAGGATCAGTGGCTAGTTCATCACCTTCCCTAGCTATGCGCCCAACAGGGCAGGATTGACTAGAACGACAAAAGGGACAAGAAGTAGATACATGTATATCCTTAACCCTCTAGAGATTAGTATGTGTGATAAGATGAGTATATTTTAAGTGTTATGTTCAGATAGCATTGTGTTAATTATGAGCCTTAGAATATTATACGTAGAGACCTTAGATATCAGGTCATCTTGAGTAAAAGATTTATTTTATGTTTGACCCTTATCGGAGTGCATAGTTCATGTGAGATATGTTTGTGTGATAAGTCCCTGTGTAGTGTGAAAGGAAAGAGGGTAGTTGATCTAAGAAGACCACTAGGTTTTCGTGACTTGATTATGAGATTGTTCGGATCGGGAACAAGAGTTTTGGCGTGATAACGGTCGGTTGCGGACAACCGCGGGTCAACCCGCGGCCCAGATTGGAGTGGGTCGGGCCAGGTGGTTCCGCTTTGTGGTAGGGTCATGAGGGTGTTAGGTCCAAGTTTAGTTAACCAGCGTACGAGTTCGTGGATGCGTTCGACCAGTAGTCGGGCCGATGAGGTCAGCCCATCTTGTCTTTCGCCAGACCGTACTCGGCAGAGGTTATGCGAGATGTTATATCGGGAAGGTTGTAAGGTCGCACGGCGTGCCTACTTTCACCTTATGACAAAGTGGGAGCCTGTGTTACGCTTATTTCTTTTTCTGAAAGTTTTACCAGGCAGGGTTAGAAACTCAGGTGAGTCTCAGTATCGCATTCGCCCTCGGGCCAGTGTTTGGATTTTAGGGGTAGCTGTGAGGATGGTTGCCTCCTGTTGAGGGAGTGTTTTATAGCTACCATTTCGGTGTTCGGATGTCGCTTTATGACGCCTCGTATGTGTCACGACCCGATTCCGGGCCCGTGACTGGTGCCTTACCCCGGGCACCCTAGTGATACAACATCAGAGTAATCAGCGGAACATAAAATGATACAAGACATATTATGAAATATGAAACAATAATCTGAGAAAAACTCGCCTTTCGGCATATATGTAAATAACAACTTTTTCAACATGAACAGTTTAATCCTTTAAAACATACCCTGCCCACAAGATACTGCACTTAAGAATGATATGACAACAATGGCGGACAGGGCTCGCCATACCCCGAATGTAAATACCTACAATGACAGGACTATACCAAGATAAGCCTCCGAGAAACGGAGCTTTCAAACGAATCGCGTGACCCTAAGAGCGAGGATCAACGATCGGTGTACCTTTACTCGCGGATGAACGCAGCCCCGAAGGAGGTCAAGATAACAGTACCAAGTATGTGAAATCAAAATAGATCAGTAAATGAAATCATAGTAGTCTATATAAAGCAGAGACATGTATGATAACCAAACTACATCCACAATAAATAAGCGATATGTCAAGTCGTGGACTCACGCCTCAAAGTTATCACAATAAAACCGCACGGGCAAGTACGAAGGCATAGCCGACTACTAAGACCCACGCACCAAAATACCACAAACTATATCCCGAGGTCCGCCTGCACCGCACCACATGATCGGCGGCACTCGCCCGCAATATCAATGTCGGCGTCTATCCTCGAACTCTCGCACTCCGCATAGGTCACACACGGACCCGCATGAGGTATTCCTCGAATCATGGTCCTGCATCACCGAGGTATACCCCGCATCGGCGCAGCTACCCTCGGTATCCGCCTAGGCTCCCGCAACCCGCATAGTCTCAAAAGACCGCATAGTCTCAGCAGATCGCATAGGGAATCCCCGCATCGGGCTAAACACCCGAATGATCAATCCCGGAGCTACCGCGACCGCATAGTCACGAGGACCGCATAGCCGTGAAAGACCCGCATCAAGGGTGGCAAGCCCTCGGTATAATAAGTCAAAGGGGTATGTGATACAATAATAGTACAACGCTTAACGCTTAACAACGTAAGCACAACAAGAATGACCCCTTACATCACGATCACACAAGATACTAACACACGTAGCATCCTAACATTTTCACTTATCACATCAACAAGAAAGTATTTACAAGGCTATCTCAAACCAAAGACAATCAAGTTATTCACACAAGGTACTTTAAGCTAACAAGTTCGTATCTACCCCAAAGTACTTCATACATTAAATCCTTTAAAAGATCCGTTGCTTTCACATAAGTCACACAATACGTAGTATAAAATAGAGTGATTGTCTTTTTAAATAAACTAAAACACTTACCTTTGTAAAATCAAGTAACAACATTATTTTCCAAACGCCCAAGTTTGCCTAATTTCAAATGTTCACGCTTCTTATTTTAGAAAGGTTTCGTAGTTCATAGTCTTATTCATTTAAGAATATAATTCTGTTTTAACTATCTGAGAAACATAAGTCTTATATGTGAGTAGGATATTCTTGTTTATAACAATCTTATTACAAAGTAGTGATCTAGGAAATATCATTTTGTCTCATCTTAGCTTCTATGCGGATGGAAGTTTCTCTCGGTTTTAATAATACTTAATTAGACAAAACATTCCCTTTATTAACGCCGCAGTTGGTTTGTCGATACACATTCGATTTCCAAATCAAGAAACATTCTAAGCCGTTATACCTAACTTCCCATAAAGCTAGTAGAACTCTTAAGTTTTTCAAAAACCAAGTATTACTTCTTCTTTCAAAATGAATCACAAACCTTTTGAAATACTTCAAGTTCTTTTATTAACACATAACAAGCCAGTTATAGTTCAAATCGATTACCCTTTAAAACTACAAGTATTTTCTTACCAACATAAAGTCGTTATAACCAACTTCCCATAAAGCCGTTATAACACTTTATGTTTTAAACCAATCAAATACATTTAGCACACGACGTCACCGCACTACATAGTTCACACATATCATGCTGGAAGAGATAGGAAGAGGTTCACATACCGCGACGATTATCGACTAATAGCAAAACGCCCGAGTACCTCAAACCGTCGGCTACTCCTTAGCTAAGTAGACAGCGCCACACGTAGCACTTCAACCTATACGGCCACAAGGCGTTTATTAACAATTAGATCCTATCGTTGAACATTCTACATAAAATTCGAAGACTTCCCCGCAACAACAGAAATCTCCTCTCTATCGAGCGGCTACCAAGCCAACCGCGGGGTTATACGCCTAACCCTAACGTACAATTCTACCCACTGCACTACTACACATAAGTCTCATGTAATACACATGTAATTACGATCAAGATTCTTCTTTAAATTCAGCTTAAGTCGCAAGACATTGCCGATAACTACGTTGATTCTATATATAGTATACTTCAACTATATATTCTAACAACATGTAATTTCCAATTACAATAGAGGGACAAGATATTTACCTCGATAAGCCCATAATTATCCAAGTATAAAGTCGATCCTGGGCAATCGTTTAGCTCCAACTCCGTGCCCAACACGCTCCAAACTACCCTTAGAAGTTCTAACCAACTTCTACATACTACTCCAACTAACCATGGAGATTTTCCTTGGTTTCGGTTTGGTGACCGACAGTAAGTATAATAGTATTTCGGCTTTTCAGATAGGTATAACCTTAGAATACAACAAGGTATATGGCTAAGGTAATTGGGCATTATAACAATACTTTTGAGAGTATTTCTACCAAGAGGGGGGGTATTATACGAAAACAACTAGGCTAGGGGTACCCACGCTAGCACCCCAAGGAGGTGTATACCCTCTACCCCACTGTGGGGAACTCTCGCCGAGGGGGAAGGCTTTTGGGACGAACCACAAGGGAGGGAGGGATTTTAACACTTAGAAGATTTTAGGATGAAGAAAGTCTTCAACATAGGGTGGTATTTATAGGCCAACCAATGGCCAACCAATGGCCAAGATCTTGCCAAGTGCCCCTTAACCAACTAACACACAAATATCCTACCAACTAAAGCCATTCCAATCGGCCACAATAACGCCTCACATCCATCAATTGGAGGGTGACAAGTGTCGCCTCCCGTTAGTCCAAAATGTTTCGTCTCTGAAAAATCCGCAAAAATTAAAAATGACATAGCGGAAATTCCCTACGAAGTCGTGGAAAACGTTTTCAAAAACGACTCTAAACGGGTGTTGTGAACAAAATTAATTCGCCAAGCTAATACAAGTTTCAAATTTCTACGACGCCCCACGCATATACCGGAAATACGGGGTATAACAGTATGGACGGAAGTGTAGGATGCCGGTCGATTGGTTCAATGTTGGCAAGATTCAGATAGATGGTTCATGCTTGTTCAGCAGGATGTGGATAGGGTGAAGCTTATCCAGAAGAGGTTTTGGCAGCTCAGAGTCAACAGAAGTCATGCGGATAATCGACGTCGACACTTGAAGTTCAGGTTGACGGTCGGTACTCTTGAAGACACCACCCCAGAAAGGGTGTGACGAGTTTTGGAAAACAGAGGGAACTTAGCCTGAGATACTTGGAGCGTTTTCAGATCATGTGAAGAATAGGCCAGGTTGCCTATAAGTTGGCATTACCGTCCGACGTAGGAAGCAGTACGTCCGGTCTTTTAGGTTGTTATGTTCGGAAAAGTTGTTATACCCCGTATTTCCAGAGTATGTACGTAAGGGAATACGTACAAAAGTTTTGCCTTAAAAGTTAGGCTTGGACGAAAATACTTGGGCACAACTCACTAAAAGAATCGTTTTCCGACGAAACGTTTTACACAACTCGCGTAGGATAAATTCCGGCTATGTCATTTCTAATTTTTGTGGATTTTTCCGAGAGACGAAACACTTTGGGCCAACGGGAGGGCGACACTTGTCACCCTCCAATTGATGGACTTGAGGCGTCCATTTGGACGAATTGGATAGCCATTTTTGTCAAGTAGTTGGTAGGATATTTTGTGTGCAAGTTGGCTAGGTACACTTGCCCTAATCTTGACCTTACACTTGCCTTGCACTTGGCATAATCTTGGCCATTGGTTGGCCATCCCTTGACCTATAAATACCCCCTTAAGATGAAGAGTTCTTCATCCACAAATTCCTTTCCAAGTCTTGAAAATCCTTCCCTCTCCCTTGTAGCCTTTTTCGTCCAACACACCCCCTCGAGTGAGCTTAGCCGAGGCTAGCCGAAATCTACCCCCCCTCCCTTGGTAGAAAAGTTGCCTTCTAGTATTGTTATAATGCCCAAAATACCCTAGCCCAAATCCCTTAGTACTTAGTAGAAGTTGGAAAGAACTTCTAAGGGTTCTGAGCCACCGAGCGCATAACTTAGAGCTAAACCTTGCTCAAAGCGATCGTTATCTAGGATAAAATTGGGCTTACCGAGGTAAATAATCCTAACCCTCTTTTGTATTAGAAAATGCTTCTCAGAGAAGTATAGATATAAGTATTGAATACTTAGAAGATTATTAGAATAGAATTGAATTATCACAAGAAGGGTTTAAAGAAGAATAATCAAATCAGATTTTACTTAGATTGTTTTCACAATGAGACTGAGTAGCTCACCGTAAGGAAGTCACGCCCAATTTTCCGTAGGATAGAGAACCCTCTCGCTTAGAATCTGTTTTTAGAGTAGTCAACGTTGATAGACGTGTCGACTATTATAGGTTGATTCTCCGCGACATATTCAACTCGCGGTGGTTTTATGAGAAGGTATGTGATTCTTCCTAAAGCATGATATTTTCAAATATATATATATAGTACGGTAGACGTCGTGTTAAGCGATTAATAACTACTGCAATGTCTTTTGACTTAAGCCCGAATAATACTTACGCAATGTCTTTTGACTTAAGCCCAATAATAAGGATCTTGATGCATTTCAAAAGAATCGAATCATTTTTAATGTAAGAGAACTAATTGGTTTTAAACAGAAAGCTTAAGAGTTATACTAGCTTTATGGGAAGTTAGGTATAACAACTTAAGAATGATAAAAGGAACGATTTACTTATGTGTTTATAACGCACTTACATTGATTTATGGAAAGAATAATAAAATGGTTTGATAAGTAGACATGATATGATGTTATGTGTGTTAGTGTCTTGTAACGTTTGTATAAAATGGTATTCTTGTTGTGCTTATGTGTTTAACGATAAGTCGTTATGTTAGTATTATATCACTCACCTCTTGACAAATACCGGGGTTAGTCGCCTCCACGCTGGTATACCTCGCATACCAGTGTGACTATGATGCGAGGACACCTACGCGGTCCGTGTGACCTATGCGGAGTGCGAGAGTTCCGTGTTAGTGTGCGGAGTTATACCTCATGCGTCTATGTGGCCATGCGGACTACGAGTCGGTGATGCCGAGGAGTAGCTACCGATGCGGTTACGCCTACGCAGCCTATGTGAGTGGCCAACGCGACTACGGAGTCGAGATTAGGCTTGCTTAATGATACTATGGGCAATTGGCCTGCTCGATCATTCGCACTAGAAAAGACTCTGATTTACCTATTGTTGCTCTTGTTTATGATGTGGCACTATGCGCGGTTACTGGTTGTTTCATACATATATGTAAACCGATTTTAAAATGATATGTTTTCATTTAAGTACTTTCTGCCGCATACTTAGTACTGTTGTATCGACTCCTTCGGGCTGCGTTCATGCCGGTAGGCGGCAAGGAGTGCTAGATCCACATCCTCAGGATCTCTTTGCATTGGTGTCGAGCTCCATCTTCTCGGAGGCTCTACTTTTGGGTATGATCTCCTGTATTGTAGATAGTTTTGTACATTCAGGTATGGCGGGCCCGTCCCGCCATAGTTGTTTACTTCCTTAGAGGTCCAGAGTCCTAGTGTACAGTTGGGATGTAATCGCAAAACTTGGGTTATTTATATATATATGCCGAAAGGCAAGCTTTTCATCGATAAAGCGTGTCTCATTTTATAATCGCTTCATGTCTTGTTTTTATATTCCGCGATTACTCGATGTATGACTACTGGGTGCGGGTAGGCACCACCACGCCCGAACGGTCGTGACAAAAGTGGTATCGAGCGATTAATCCTCGGAAAGTGTCTACAAACCGTATCTAGTAGTCTTGATTATCGGTGTCGCGCACCACACCAATAATCAGGAGGCTATAGGATATTTAGGATTGGTTTCATTCTTCTCATTCTGAGATCGTGCCTTAGAGCTGTGTTATAAGTCGGACCCCTCTAACGTATTCCTTTTCTGTAACAGTTATGCCTCCACGTAAGGAAACCCGCCCGTGGCGGCAAGGCAGCGAGGAGCCGCTAGTAGGACACCGAGAGTTACGAGGGCTCGTGCCCGCCTATACCTCGACGGCCCGAGTTTTATGACGCCGCCGGCCCAAAGAGAGACCACAGCACCCACACCTCCGCCCCACACCGGGCGAGGATTTAGGGTACAAGGAGATGGCCCAGCTATTGGCCAGGATCGTGGCTGCATGACGGTGACGTGGATCGACGCAGTCCAGCTCCCACCCGTCGTACCGTGGTTCACCCAGGCGAGAGTTTGAGGCTATGAGATTTCTGAGTTGTAGCCCGCGAGTTTTACGGTCGAGGCCGAGGATGATCCGCAGGAGTTCATCCGTCGCCATGAGGATTATGAGAGTGATCAGGGCGGCGGAGACCGAGGCCGTGATCTTTGGTTCACATAGGCGGCGTGATACCGCAGGCGATTGGTGTGATTCATGGGAGGTAACCCGGGGAGCGCACGCATCCCCAGCTACTTGGGATGAGTTCTCAGAGGCTTTCTCACTCACTTCGCCTCCACAGATGAGAGGCGCGGCCGACAGATTTTTATGCGAGAGACAGAGGACGTCTGCTAGGGAGTACAATGTCGAGTTCGATTCTTTGGCTCGATATGTCCCAAAGATTGGTAGCAGATATGGAGGAGGTGGTGCACCGCCACGCCACCGCTAGATGATTATATGGCCGAGTCTTGTGCGGGTGTTTCTCTTCAGCCGGGTATGGACATTACCCGCATGCAGGCTCATGCACTAGGATGCGAGGAGCGTCGAGGCCGACGGGTTGACAGCCAGAAGAAGAGACCGTGACGCAGGTCCTTTGGTAGTTATCAGGTGGGCGGCCTCAGCCGTCTAGATTCGCACCACGCCCACCGAGCACTCCCGCACCATCCTCAAGACACAGAGTATTCGGGCGTCAGGCCCCGTGACTTCGACTTTCGGTGGCAGAGTGCTGGTCGGGACCACCCCTCGCGTGGCCGACGCGTAGATCCCATTTCGGAATTGTGGTGCTCCTCCGAGGGTTTGTTACGATTCGCGGCAGACGGGTCATATGCGAGGGCTTGTCCGATCGGGGCGCTGCGGTGGTAGGCTCACCTACGTGGTCCGCATTCGCGATTCATCATCTCCTACGATTACTCGCCGAGGCGTGGTACTCATGGGCCGCCAGGTCGCGCGCAGGTCGTGGCGCGGTCCAGATTCAGCGTCCTCGAACCGCATTTATGCCTTGTCCACCGGCAGATCGTGAGGCCTCACCGATGTCGCCACGTACCTTATCGCTCGGGTTTGATGTGTATGCTTTGATAGATCCGGTTCTACTGGCCCTATATATCTCCCTTGTTGCTAGTAGGATAGGATAGAGCACGAGTCCATAGACCCTTTCGAGGTAGCTACGCGATGGGTGATTCGGTGGTAGCTCGGCGGGTATATAGAGCTTGTCTGTGACCATTTACGCGCCGACCAGCCGACTTGATAGAGTTGGATATGTTTGATTTCGACGTGATCATGGGTATGGATTGGCTAGCTTCTTGCTACGCCAATGTAGATTGCAGGGAGAGAGTAGTGCGGTTCCAGTTTCCACGGGAGCCGGTTGTTGAAGTGGGAGCACCAGTATCGCCGGGTAGGTTTATTTCCTACCAAGGCTAGGAAGATGCGCAGCGGTATATCTACCATCTCGTTCGGGTGTTGACATCGAGAGGTGCGGTACCAGATTTTCGATTCGTCACGACCGATCCGGCCCGTGGTCGTGCCTTACCCCGCACCCTAGTGATACTACATCGAGAAAACCATGGAAATAAAAACTTAAACATGAACATGAGACAAGATAATAAAACAAAGCCAACCAAACGGTTACCTCCCAATAAAATATATATAAACAACTCTTTCAAAACGAGCTTTAATCCTTTTACAAAACCACCGCCACACAAAGGCTGCACTCTAAGATTTACAACAACTATGACGGGGTCCCGCCATACCCCGAATGTACAAGAACCTACAACTCGGGAACACATACCAAAAGATAAGCCTCCAAGGAACGAGCTTCCCAATGCACAAAGGTGATCCTAAGGCGGGATCGACACCAACGATTTCTACTGCATGAACGCAGCCCGGCCAAGGAGGTCGATAACAGTACCAAGTATGTGAAATCAGAATACTGTACATGAAATCATAATAGTCTATATAAAGCAGAGACATGTATGATGACCAAGCTACAAGACATAACATATAACTAGTTACATCAAGTCGTGACTCACGCCTCCAAATTATCACTCGTGCGTGGAATTTCTTCCTCACCGCGTAGCTTATGATATGACAATACCAAGGAGTATACATGAACACGAGTCCCACTGGTCATAAAACCGTATAGGACAAGTATAACTACCAGATCCGACCGTACCAATAATATAATGCAACCAAAACACGGCCGTCACGGGCAAGCGAGAGCCGACTCACAGGATACCAAGGCCGGTCCACGAGCTGACCGGGCAAGTACGAGGGCTGACCACCGTGGACCAAGGTCAGATCACGAGACTTCACTACTACACTGGCAAGTGCGAGGGCCGACCACGGTACCAAGGCCGAATCGGTCATGACGGCAAGTACGAGAGCCGACCACCGTGACCAAGGCCGAACAGTAAGAAACCTCATGGAGAGCTAGTCCATAAAAATAACAATTCTTGCACAACCAAGGCTATCACCACAAGCATAAGCAAGTTACGCAACAACAAGCATAGACAAGTTACACAACACAAGCATAGGCAAGTTACACCACAACCAGTATAGGCAAGTTACACCACAACCAGCATAGGCAAGTTACACAACTCAAGTTACTTTCATTTTATGCCAAAGTCCGGGTTTAACCTAAAGTACTGACGTTAAATTCCTTTTAAAGAGATCCATTCCTTTTATAAAAGTCACCCGATGTCCGTAGTATAAAAATAGAGGACGAACATTGTTAAGTAAACAAAAATGCTTTCCTTTGTAGAAATCAAGTAACAACCTTATTTTCCAAACGTTCAAGTTTGCCTAATTTCAAATGCTCAAGTTTCTCATTTTTAGAAAAGGTCTCGTAGTTCATAGTTTTAATCCTTTAAAACATAATTCTCCTTTAATGATTTGAGAAACATATGCCTTATATGTGAGTAGGTTATTCTTGTTTATAATCGATCTTATTAAGGCCATGATCTAGATATGTAATATCATTTTGTCTCATCTTAGCTTCATGCGGATGGAGGTTTCTACTGGTTTTAATACGGTACATCATTATTAAATAAATTTTCCTTTATTAGGCTGCTTTGGTCTGTCGATACACATTCTGATTTCCGATATCAGTAAAACATTATCCCTTTTAATAAAACCAAGTACTAATTACTCACGAATGAGGTTTCACACGAACATTCACATTAAACAAATAAGTTAAGTCTCTTATCTTATAAGATCAAGTCTCTTAACTTCTAACATCAAGAAACCATTTTCTTTACCTCTTAAGACATTATACCTAACTCCCATAAAGCTAGTATAACTCTTTTTAAAACCTTTAAAACCAAGTGTTACTCTCCTTCAAAACGATTTATAAATCTTTTGAAATACATCAAGTTCTTTATTATAACTAGTCGGTTATAATTCACATCGATTACCTTTAAAACCACAAAGTATTTTCTTACCTACATAAAGTCATTATAACCAACTTCCCATAAAGCCGTTATAACACTTTATGTTTTAAAACAATCAAACACGTTAACACACGTACGTCTACCGTACTACATAGTTCACACATATCATGCTATAAGAGATAGGAAGAGGTTCACATACCTCGCGACGAGTGCCGACTAATAGCAAAACGCCCAAAGATTTCAAACCGTCGGCTACTCCTTAAGCCACGTAGATCGCACCACACGTAGCACTTCAACCTATAAGGCCACAAGGCGCTTATTAACATCGTTCCATATTCTACGTAAAATTCGCAAAGACCTCCCCGCGGCAAGTAATCTCCTCCTTTACCGAGGCCGCTACCAAGCCAACCAGGGGGTTTGCACGCCTAACCTGACGTGTACAATTTACTCACTGCATTACTACAAAGTCTACTGTAATACACCTATGTAATTACATTCGCTTCTCTTATTTAAATTCAGCTTAAGTCGCAAGACATTGCCGTAAGTATTATTCAGCTTAAGTCAAAGACATTGCCGCACGGTATGTTCAATTCTATATATAGTATACTTTAACTATATACTCCTACAACATGTAATTTCCAATTACAAATGAAGGTCAAGAATGTTTACCTCGATAAGCCCAAAATTATCCGAGTTTATAAGTCGATCTGAGCAAGGTTTAGCTCCTACTCCGAGTGCTCTAATCCGCCCAACAACCCTTAGAAGTTCTAACCAACTTCTACTTATAACTTCAACTACGGGTGAAGATTTACTTAGGGTTTCGTTTTAGCGACTGAGGGAAAGTATAATGGTATTTTCTGGGCTAGTATAAGTGTAACCTTGGGAATACTACAAGGTATTTGGGCCAAGGTATTTGGACATTATAACAATACTAGAGAGTATTTCTATACCACTACAAGGGGTATTTATACGAGACAACTAGCAGTGGGTACCCCACGGCTAACCACTACAAAGGGTGAGGGGGAAACTCTCGGCCAAAGGCCACTTGGAGGGGGAGGGGGAGAGGCTTTGGACGAGAACTACAAGAGGGAGGGAGTATTTTGAGACTTAGGTAGATTGCTCAATTTTGATGAAGAAAGTTCATCAACTAAGGGGTATTTATAGGTCAAGTGAAGGCCAACCAACGCCAAGATGGTGCCAAGTGCAAGGCAAGTGTAAGGCCAAGATTAAGCCATGTGCAACCTTATCCATCTACACAAAAATATCCTACCTAACCCTTGACCAAAATTGGGCAACAAAACGCGCAAGAATGGCCAATTGCCGTCCCAACCTCTTCCAATGTGAGGTGACACGCCACCCTCCCGTTGATCCAAAATGTTACGTCTCTCGGAAAAATCCGCAAAAATTATAAATGACATAGCCGGAATTTTCCTACGAAAGTCGGGAAACGCTTCGTAAAAACGACTCTAACCGGTGTTGTGTACAAATTTCGAATCTATGCCTACTTTAAGGCTCAAATTGTATCGCACGCCTCACGCATATACTGAAATACGGGTATAACATTCTCCTCCTTAGAAACATTCGTCCCAATGTTCCTTCTCGAGACGGATAACGATAGAGTTCTTCTAAAAGTTGCCAACGCCACAACCGCCACGAAACACCCGCAGAAATACTTACATCCAAGTCCACGAGGAAACACCTCTAACATCACAAACTTTTGTCACCTTGCGCGAGGTTCTAGTGTCACTCCGTGACCCAACAAATGGTACCGCATCGCATGCGATTCCCGAGGTCTAAAATATACATCCTTCGCACCTTCTCCCGCCACAAGAAATGATCATATCTATGCTCGCAATACATGCTCGCCTTTACCCTTACTCGTCAGACTCTTCTCGAACACTTGAACTCTTCTAGTATACGCATGCACACTTTAGTCAACGCTTCGTTTCCAACCTCGAGCCACTACCTCCAAACTTGGTCATCTTACTAGCTTCACTTCTTTACTAAGGCCATTCCCGCCTTCACGAACCGATTCAGGTCGAACATACCCACGAACTCATACGATGGTCATCTAAACTCGCCTAGCACCCTCGTGACTTACCACTGGCGGGACCACCCGAGCTGACCCCACTTTGAAACCGGCCGCGGTTGGCCCTCAACATGGCCCCAACCCGATCCACTAACGCATCACGCTCTTGTTCCCGACCGGAACAATCTTACCTCAACAGTCAAAAGCTACCACTTCCATTTAACACTACTCAAGGAAATTATCACACAACACATTCTAGGCATAAAATGTATTCCGACAAGGATCACTTGCAAAATCGGTACTCAAGACGACCTTACATCTAAGGTCTCAACATGAAATATTCTAAAGTTCACACTTTCCATGCCCCATACAAATCCTTTCAACTAGCCAAGCTTTCTAACTCATAACCATCATAACGCTATCCGAACGTAGCACACAATAATAAGGTCATCATAACATGCATACAAATCTTTAAAGGGTTAAGGATATACGAAAATAGGCGGTTCAAAGGACCGCTAAAATCGGGAACTTCCACCGCGACCTACCGGCTCGCCGTGACGAACATCTGCTCTATGGAAGGTGAAGAACCCACAATCGCTCTAGTAGTCCATGCTATCTCGCCAGCATACCTCCTGGATGGCCTTCTGCAGATGGCCTGTTGGCGCAAAAATAACAATCCTCGAGTTAGTACGACACTCTCCTTTATGAAGCTTTCCACAACGCCACACCGAGACAAGTGGCAACCTCATCCGGCGAGCATTCTCGCTTCTCAAAATCTGAAACACAGGAGCCCCGACTGCTTCCCGAATATCTCGAAGGTCCCGGCGCCGTGGAGACCACTCAGCATCGCGAGGCGCATAATCGCTCTTCTGAGGCGGTCCGCCTCGAAGTCACCAAAGGACCTGCTGCTCGCCTCTTCTCACGACCCGGTCATTCCGTCGATTTATCCTCTCTCACATCCCGGCATAAGCTCGCATGCGGCGATGTCCATGCCCACCAAGAGCTACACCGAACAACTCTCGCTAGGTGATCATCGAGCCTCAGAACAAATCGGTGCACTCGATCCTCCATACTAGCTACCAACGCTGGACGACGCCAATGAGTCGAACTCCACATTGTACTCCCGAATCAGACGCCGCTCGTCAGTAACACCAAAAATCTGTTCGCCCGAGCCCTCCTCATCGGTGGAGGCAAGAAATGTGCAAGAAAGGCCTCGAGAACTCGTCCCATAAAGCCGGAAGCATGCTCTCCCGACAGCTCCCACGAATCAAACCGATCAGCGGATCACGCGGTGATGCGAACCTAGACCACCGACTCGGTCTCCGATGCCTTGATCACTTACGATCCGTCAGAATCGCTTCGGATGAACTCCGCGGATCATCCTCGTGCCTCGACCCATAAAACGGGCGCCTACACCGTAAAATCTCGTAGCCTCGAACTATCTCGATCTAGGTGAACCATGGTGCTCGAATCGCTGGCCCACTTATCCTCAAGTCTGCCACAACCCACGCCATTAATCGGGCCTACTTTGTAACTCATCTCTCGCTCCGCATCGCGGATCGAGGCTCGTATTGGTCTCGCTGCCGTTTACTCGCAGACTCCTCTCACGCTTTGCCCTTCGGGCCCTGCCGCTTTACGCGAGGCATAATCGTAAAACGGTATGTCGAGGGTCCAATCTTATCACACAGCTCTAAGGCACGATCTCAGAATGAGAAGAATGGAAACCAATCCTAAATATCCTGCAGCCTCCTGATTATAGATGTGGTGCACAACACATCGATAATCAAGACTCTACTAGACACGGTCTGTAGACACTTTCCGAGGACTAACTGCTCTGATACCACTTTTGTCACGACCCGATCCCGGGCGTGGATCGGTGCCTTACCCCGGGCACCCTAGTGATACTACATCAGAGAAAACCAGCGGAAATAAAAACTTAAACATGAACATGAGACAAGATAATAAAACAGGCCAACCAAACGGTTACCTCCCAATAAAATATATATAAACAACTCTTTCAAAACGAACAGTTTAATCCTTTTTACAAAACCCTGCCCACACAGTGCTACAGACCTCTAAGATTTACAACAACTATGACGGGACAGGGCCCCGCCATACCCCTGAATGTACAAGAACCTACAACTCAGTGGAACACATACCAAAGATAAGCCTCCAAGGAACTGAGCTTCCCAATGCGCTGAAAGGTGATCCTAAGAGCGGATCGACACCGATGTACTTTCTACCGCAAGATGAACGCAGCCGGGCGAGGTCGATAACAGTACCAAGTATGTGAAATCAGAATACTGCATATGAAATCATAATAGTCTATATAAAGCAGAGACATGTATGATGACCAAGCTACAAGACATAACATATAACTAGTTACATCAAGTCGTGGACTCACGCCCAAATTATCACTGTGTCGTGGAATTTCTTCCTCACCGCCGTAGCTTATGATATGACAATACCAAGGAGTATACATGAACACGAGTCCCACTGGTCATAAAACCGTATAGACAAGTATAACTACGAGATCCGACCGTACCAATAATATAATGCAACCAAAACACGGCCGTCACGGCAAGTGCGAGCCGACTCATCGGATACCAAGGCCGGTCACGTAGCCGACCGGCAAGTACGAGGGCTGACCACCGGGACCAAGGTCAGATCACGAGACTTCGCCACTACACCGAACGGGCAAGCGCGAGGGTCGACTCACCGTACCAAGGCCGAATCATGAGCAGACGGCAAGTACGCAGAGCCACCACCGTGACCGCGCCGAACAAGAAGAAACCTCATGGAGAGCTAGTCCATAAAATAACAAGTCTTGCACAACCAAGGCTATCACCACAAGCATAAGCAAGTTACGCAACAACAAGCATAGGCAAGTTACACAACACAAGCATAGGCAAGTTACACCACAACCAGTATAGGCAAGTTACACCACAACCAAAGATAGGCAAGTTACACAACTCAAGTTACTTTCATTTTATGCCAAAGTCCGGTTTTTAACCTAAAGTACTACGTGACGTTAAATTCCTTTTAAAGAGATCCATTCCTTTATAAAAGTCACCCGATGTCCGTAGTATAAAAATAGAGTGACGAACATTGTTAAGTAAACAAAATGCTTTCCTTTGTAGAAATCAAGTAACAACCTTATTTTCCAAACGTTCAAGTTTGCCTAATTTCAAATGCTCAAGTTTCTCATTTTTAGAAAAGGTCTCGTAGTTCATAGTTTTAATCCTTTAAAACATAATTCTCCTTTAATGATTTGAGAAACATATGCCTTATATGTGAGTAGGTTATTCTTGTTTATAATCGATCTTATTAAGCGACCATGATCTAGGATATGTAATATCATTTTGTCTCATCTTAGCTTCTATGCGGATGGAGGTTTCTACCGTTTTAATACGTACATCATTATTCAATACATTTTCCTTTATTACGCCGCAGCCGTCTGTCGATACACATTCTGATTTCAAATCAAGAAACATTATCCCTTTAAATAAAACCAAGTACTCATTACTCACGAATGAGGTTTCACAAACAGTCACATTAAACAAATAAGTTAAGTCTCTTATCTTATAAGATCAAGTCTCTTAACTTCTAACATCAGTAAACCATTTTCTTTACCTCTCTTAAGACATTATACCTAACTCCCCATAAAGCTAGTATAACTCTTTTTAAAACCTTTAAAACCAAGTGTTACTCTCCTTCAAAACGATTTATAAATCTTTTGAAATACATCAAGTTCTTTATTATAACTAGCCGCTTATAATTCACATCGCTTACCTTTTAAAACCACAAAGTATTTTCTTACCTACATAAAGTCGTTATAACCAACTTCCCATAAAGCCGTTATAACACTTTATGTTTTAAAACAATCAAACACGATTAACACACGTACGCCTACCGCACTACATAGTTCACACATATCATGCTATAAGAGATAGGAAGAGGTTCACATACCGCGACGAGTGCCGACTAATAGCAAAACGCTCAAAGATTTCAAACCGCGGCTACTCCTTAAGCCACGTAGATCGCACCACACGTAGTACTTCAACCTATAAGGCCACAAGGCGCTTATTAACATCGCTCCATATTCTACGTAAAATTCGCAAAGACTCTCCCCGCAAGCGTTAATCTCTCCTTTACCGAGGCCGCTACCAAGCCAACTGGGGGTTTGCACGCCTAACCTGGACGTGTACAATTTACTCACGAATACTACAAGTTCATCTGAATACACCCTATGTAATTACTGTCGCTTCTCTTATTTAAATTCAGCTTAAGTCGCAAGACATTGCCGTAAGTATTATTCAGCTTAAGTCAAAGACATTGCC
The DNA here is from genome assembly GCA_029844215.1 of Przewalskia tangutica. Lineage (NCBI taxonomy): Eukaryota > Viridiplantae > Streptophyta > Magnoliopsida > Solanales > Solanaceae > Przewalskia > Przewalskia tangutica. The sequence goes on along the minus strand of CM056726.1, from coordinate 85,954,832 downwards.
GCACGCTATGTTCAATTCTATATATAGTATACTTTAACTATATACTCCTACAACATGTAATTTCCAATTAAAATGTAAGGTCAAGAATGTTTACCTCGATAAGCCCAAAATTATCCGAGTTTATAAGTCGATCCCGAGCAAGGTTTAGCTCCTACTCCGAGTGCTCTAATCCGCTCCAAACAACCCTTAGAAGTTCTAACCAACTTCTACTTATAACTTCAACTACGTGAAGATTTACTTAGGGTTTCGTTTTAGCGATCGAGGGAAAGTATAATGGTATTTTCCGGCTAGTATAAGTGTAACCTTGGGAATACTACAAGGTATTTGGGCCAAGGTATTTGGACATTATAACAATACTAGGAGAGTATTTCTATACCACTACGGGTATTTATACGAGACAACTAGGCAGTGGGTACCCTACTAACCACTACAAAGGGGAGGGAAACTCTACCAAAGGCCACTAGGAGGGAGGGGAGGAGAGGCTTTGACGAGAACTACAAGAGGGAGGGAGTATTTTGAGACTTAGGTAGATTGCTCAATTTTGGATGAAGAAAGTTCATCAACTAAGGGGTATTTATAGGTCAAGTGAAGGCCAACCAATGGCCAAGATGGTGCCAAGTGCAAGGCAAGTGTAAGGCCAAGATTAAGCCATGTGCAACCTTATCCATCTACACAAAAATATCCTACCTAACCCTTGACCAAAATTGGGCAACAAAACGCAAGAATGGCCAATTGCCGTCCAACCTCTTCCAATGTGAGGGTGACACATGTCACCCTCCCGTTGGTCCAAAATGTTACGCCTCTAAAAATCCGCAAAAATTATAAATGACATAGCCGAATTTTCCTACGAAAGCTGGAAACGCTTTCGTTAAAAACGACTCTAACCGGTGTTGTGTACAAATTTCGAATCTATGCCTACTTTAAGGCTCAAATTGTATACGACGACGCCTCACGCATACTCCGGAAATACGGGTATAACAGTTCCAAAGAGTCGCAGAGTTCCCGCACGTGTTTCAGACGACCTCCGTATCCTCCCGAGAGGAGATTGAGTTTTGTATAGATGTGTTGCCGCACACTCGGCTATTTCCATTCCGCCATATAGAATGGCACCGCCGAGTTGAGAGAGTTGAAGGATCAGCTTAGAGACTTGCCGAGAAGCGGCTTCATCGACCTAGTGTTTCTCCCTCGGGAGCGCCAGATTGTTCGTGAAGAAGAAGACGGACGCGCATGTGTGTTGATTATGTGCAAACAAGGTGACCATTAAGAACGATACCCTTCCTGTGATTGATGATTTGTTCGACCAGTTGCAGTGGTGCGAGATGTTTCTCCAAGATTGATCTACGGCCGCTATCATCAAAGTGAAGTCGAGAGTCGGACATCCCTAGATCGCATTCGGACGATGCACGCACTACGAAGTTTAGGTTATGTCGCTTGGTTTGACCAACGCCTCCGCGGTATTCATGGATTTGATGAACCGAGTGTTCAAACCATTTTTGGACACGCTTGTGATAGTGTTCATTGATGATATCTTGGTTTATTCTCGCCAGAGCGAGCACGCGAGCATTTGGCGATCCGTGGCCGAGCTTCTCGACAAGAAGCTATACGCCAAGTTTTCCAAATGTGAGTTTTGGTTAACTTCGTGGCTTTTCTCGGGCATATTGTCGGCTGATGTCATTCAGTGGATACGGCCAAGATCGGCGGTCAGACTTGGCCTAGACCTACTACTCCGGCGAGGTTCGCGCTTCGGGCCTTGCAGTTATTATCGGCGGTTCGTGGAGAAGTTTGCTTCTATCTCGCACCATTGACTAGGCCGACTCGTGGCGCTAAGTTTGATGGATCGATGCTTGTGAGCGTGGTTTCGATTGAAGGAGGCGAGATCGACGCCTCGCTTCTTACTCTTCCGAGGGTCCGATGGTTATGTCGTATATTGTGATGCGTCGCATCGGTTGGGATGTGTATTGATGCAGCAGGCAAGGTTATAACATACGCGTCCCGACACCAAGAAACACGAGGAACTACCCCACCCATGATTTGGAGTCGCGGTGATTCACGCCTTGAAGATCTGGAGGCACTATTTGTATGGGGTTCACGTGGATATTTATACAGACTCACAAGAGCCTCCAAAGATATCTTCCGCTGCAGGAGTTGAACTTACGGCAGAGACGGTGGTTAGAGTTGCTTAAGGATTACGATGTTGATATCCTATACCACCCGGGAAGGCCAATGTTGTGGCGATGCTCTTAGTCGTAGTCGATGGGGAGCCTATCGACGTGCAAGTAGAGAGGAGGACATGGTTCGTGATTTGCATCGATTAGCGAGCCTTGTGTCCGCTTGATTGATTCGATAGCAGTGGGGTTCGAGTTCGTGAGGTTGCCGAGTCTTCCATCGCCGGCGAGGTGAAGAGGCAACGCTCGAGGATCCAGCTTGACACGGTATCGTGATACGACTCTTCGTGAGGAAGTGGTCCTTTTGAGGTAGCACGGACGGGGTGCTAAGGTTTGAGGGCGTTGTGTGTTCCGGATGTTTGAGGACTTCGCAGCAGGTTCGGGAAACACACAAGTAGCGTTACTATCTGTCACGACCAACCCCGGGCGTGGATCGGTGCCCTACCCGGCACCTTCTACCTTAACAATACAAGTAAGTCATGGAATCAAATAACACCTCATTTTTTTAAAAACAAACGTGCGTAAGTGGCACAAACAAGGCCGCCATATATACATAAACAAAAGACACTACACCGCATACGAGTCCAATCCCACATATGAATACGCACTCTGCGAGTTAAATCAACTATGACGGACAAGGCCCCGCTGCACTAAAACTATACAAAGCCTGCATCAAGGACATATACCAAAGATAAACTCCGAATAGAAGGAGCTTATCCAAAACCCCGAAAGGTGATCCTACACTGCCGATCACCGAATCTACCTAAACTCGCGATTTAACGCACTTCGGGCGAGGTCAAGACGGGAATGTAAGAAGTATGTGAGCAGTAGCATCGTAATAAAATCATAGCCTAAATAACACAGAGACATGTATGATATGCAACCTACTGATATAACACATAAGCAAATATATCAAGTCGTGACGCAGCCCTCAAAGTCATTACTCAATATAACCACGGGTCTCACGCCCATAATATCAATCATGCGCCGTGGAATCCTTCCTCACCGCCGATCCATGATGTAATAACACCAATAAGGATACATGAACACCAAGTCCCACCTGTGTCCTCAATACCTCGTGGTCCCATGCCCTAATCCCACCTCGTAAAAGCATGACCATGTGGTAACACAAACAATTCCCGGGACATATATGATAATCAAAATACAACACATTGTGCCTTACTAACAATGAGAGTAAACAGAGTATCCTTACAATATAAACTAGGAAGCTCATGATCAAGCGGGATCATCCGCCCGCAAAGATCATTTAGCAATCCTATTCCTCGGGACTATTTCACCCGTGATAGGTCTTGTGGACCCGCGCAGGTATTCCTCGTGATAGGTGGACCCGCCCGCACGGGACTATTTCACCCGCATAAGCCCTTTCGACTCGCATGAGGTATTCCTCGTGATAGGACTATTTCACCCGCATAAGCCCTTACTGCACTCGCACGAGGTATTCCTCGCATAGGTCGGACCACCGCTGGACTATTTCACCCGCATAAGCCCTACAGACTCGCATGAGGTATTCCTCGCATCGTGGGTAGCAAATCCACGGAATGATGCAAATGCCACAAACCCGGGGAATGACCCCGAAGCGACTGATATAACAATAGCACACAACCGGCTATTTCCAGCACACATAGGCAAATCCTTAATTACAAGCCAAAGTCCTTACCAAGGCCCACTTAGAATAATTCTCTTTAACAAGCCAAAGTACTTATCAAGGCACACTTAGACAAATTCTCAATTTATCAAGCCAAAGTACTAATCAAGGCATACATAGAATAATTCTCTTTTAACAAGTCAAAGTACTTATCAAGGCACACTTAGACAAATTCTCAATTTATCAAGCCAAAGTACTAATCAAGGCATACATAGAATAATTCTCTTTAACAAGTCAAAGTACTTATCAAGGCACACTTAGACAAATTCTCAATTTATCAAGCCAAAGTACTAATCAAGGCATACATAGAATAATTCTCTTTTAACAAGTCAAAGTACTTATCAAGGCACACTTAGACAAATTCTCAATTTATCAAGCCAAAGTACTACATACGCATTCTTTTATAAAAGACTCCTTTCTATGTAAAGCCCCAAGATACTAACACCCGTAGTATCAAGGCGTGTCTATTTTTCAAAGTAAGTTACTACACTTTTAGAAAACTCATTTCAAAGCTTGAAATCAAGTAACTCTAAATTTTCACAATCTAGGCAACTTATGCCGATTAATCCAAATAGACAACTTTCAAAACCTTCCCTAAAGCCGTTATAACCAACTTCCCATAAAGCCGTTATAACCCTTATGGTTTTAGACGTATCCATTCCTTCAATAACCAAGAGACTTATACTATTAAAACCAAGTATCACATACTTACAAAACAAGTTCTTAACTTTCAAAATACTTCAAGTCTCTTAATAGTTAGAAAACAAGTTTTCTTCCACTTTTTAAACCTCAAGTAACTTCACCCTTAACGCAAGTTACTTCTCTTAAATCATGTCATTTCCCCTCTTTTAAATCAAATAAGTAAATCACTCCTTTGACTCCCCTAAAGTCATTATAATGACCTTTAGGTTTTTAGAACTAAGGCACTAGCCAAAAGATTTGGAAACCACTTCCTTTTCAAGTCTCTATGTACTTTAAGAAAAATACCTTCACTTTTAAGAATCCAAACTTCCCTAAGGAAATGGATTATACTACTTACAATTTAAACATCAAAGTACACTCAAGGAAGTACATAGAACAAATTCTATTTTAGGCAATCCAAATACAAGCAAGGAATGGATCATTCAAGGAGTAGAACTTACTTCCTTTATTCTAAGGAATCATGCTAGAAGAGGAGATAGTTCACATACCTTTTCGGCTAAATCCACAAGCTAAGCCAAATACACCGTAGGTAGAAGTGTCAGCCTATAATGGTCACAACAAGGCTATCAACTTCTAGTCTCTATGTAGAAATAATGCTAAGTATTTAGTCTCTAATTCTACGGAAAATCGGGCAGCACTTCCTTTGTTTCTACTCACTTTGCCACCTTTTTCAAGGCCGAATACAATAACCAACAAGCCACATTTAAGGCTCCAAACAACAACCAAACAAAGGGGATTACACGCCTTACAATACGTGTAAAATTCCGCCCCACAATTCATACGAAATAGTGAATATGCCAAAAGCCATTCTCGGCCAACCTCTAGAACAACACTAAGTCTTTTTCAATCCTTCTTACAATTTCCAAGTTCTAAGGTCTAACATGTTATGTAGTCTAAACAACTTCAACAACTATAATTTCCTTCTTTATACAACATGCGACGCTTAGACTAATAATCGACTAGAATTGAAATCTTAAAGCTAAACATGCTAGATTTCGGATTAGGGTTCCAATAGTCAAAATACTTATCAAACTTCATACTATATAACACATGCTTGCTAAAATCCATAGCTACAACAATAAGTAAGTCTTAACTACTAAAACGACAAAATTTATACCTTTCCAAGCCCTTAAAATTTCCAAGATCCAAAGTCGCGCCTTAGCAATTCTTAGCTCCTTTCCTTAGGTTCCAATCCGCCAAGCACTCCTTGAGGCCTATGAAGAACCCATCTTCAAGTTCTAACTTCAAAGTCAAGAACTCCTTAGTTTCCGCCTTGCGACTAATGTAAAAATGCGTTTTTTCCGAAATCTTTCTATTGAGATAACCTTACAACACTCTTAGGAACCTTGGGTTAAAGTCTTGTGAACAAAGGATCACAAACTAAATTTTTTGTGTGGGAGAATCATCAAACCCGAGAGCAAGTATCCAAGAACAATTGTGTTGTGATATTTTCTAAGTGTAAAGTGAGCTAGTCTTGCACTAGTATGATACATATAACACATTGGAGGGTCTAGATATCAACAAATGTGAGGCTAGGATGAATATCACAAGGATTAAGCCTATGTGGACAAGTTGACTAGTCAATTATGTCAAGCTTGAAGACTTATCATCTACATAGGTCAAATGACCATTCTACCCCTTGCATTTTCGTCCAAGACCACCTAAGGGTGCCACGTGTTGCCCTCTCATTCGTCCATAAAATTCCGTAACCCTCGTGGGCCCCACAAAACGTAAAATTCCTCGGGTGGGCCCCACGTGACCAAATCCGTAAAAATAAATTTCCATAATTTTAATAAGTTCCATAATCTTCAAATAATGCCTTTTGAGAATCCAATTCTCAACAACGAACATTTTTCCTTTCCGTCGTCCGGAAGATTTTCCGTCGGAAAAACAATTCTTCCTTTCGTACTAATTTCCAAGTCTTGTTTCCTTTCGTACATTCTCTTTTACATGTCCTGAACTTACGGGGTGTAACACTATCCATCCAGGGTCGACCAAGATGTACCACGACCTTAGATCTATGTATTGGTGGGATGGCTTGAAGAGGGACGTTGCAGAGTTCGTAGCTCAGTGCCCGTGTTGTCAGCAGGTAAAGGTAGAGCACCAGAGGCCTGGTGGTTTGTTACGCATAGAGATCCCGACCGAAGTGGGAGGTAATCAACAAGGACTTCATCACAGGATTACCTCGCACTCAGAGGAGACATGATTCTATATGGATTATCGTCGACAGGCTGACGAAATCAGCCCACTTTCTTCCCGTTAGGACGACTTTTTCGGCTAAGGATTATGCCAGACTTTACATCCGAGAGATCGTCAGACTGCATGGAGTCCCTATTTCGATCATATCGCATGCAGGAGCCCGCCACGGCTAACCGAGGTCCTTCCGTAAGGTTTAGGACGCAGTGAGCTCGAATCGCATTCCATCCACGCATGCACGACAGCAGAGCGCACTATCCGACTGCGAGATATCCGCGAGCCCGTGTTATTGACTTCGTGGTAGGAGGATCATTTGCCTCTAGTTGAGTTCGCGTATAATAATAGCTACCACTCCAAGATTCGACGACGCCTTACGGCCTTGTATGAGGAAGTGCAGATCGCCTATAGGCTGGTTCGATGTGGGCGAGGTACAGTTAGTGGGACCAGACTTGGTGCAGCAGGCAGTGGATAAGGTGAAGCTTATCCGAGAGCGGCTATTGACAACTCAGAGTCGACAAATGTCGTATGCAGATCATCGTCGTCGGCATCTGGAGTTCGAGGTTCATGATTGGGTTTTCCTAAAGGTGTCACCCATGGCGGTGTGATGAGATTCGGAAGAAGGAAACTCACCAAGGTACATTGGGCCGTTTCGATTGTCCGCAGGTAGGCAAGGTTGCCTGAGTTGATCTGCCGTCCGATCCGGAGGCGATGGATCCGGTTTTTCACGTATCTATCTTTGAGGAGATGTATCGGGGATCCATCTAGTGGTACACCCGATTGACGATGTCCAGTGATCGGCGGGTTATCGTATGAGGAGATTCCCATAGCGATAATCGATCGTCGTTAGGCGTCTGGACGGGCGGACGTGGCTTCCACAAAGTCTTGTGGCGAACGAGCTCGGGAGGAGATGACGTGGAAATCGGCGAGGACACGAGGCGTAAGTATCCTCACCTATTCCCACACCTCCGTAATTCACTTTCCTACTTGTAAATTTTCATTATCGTTTTTGCCTAAGTGTTGTTTTGTGACCGTGTGTGGCATTTGCAAACTGTTTAAGTTATGAAGAACCTTATCATTATCTGTCTTGGGAAGGAACATTCGACGAATGTTTCTAGCGAGGAGAATGTTATACCGTATTTCGCAGTATGTACGTAAGGGAATACGCATAAAAGTTTTGCCTTAAAAGTTAGGCTTGGACGAAAATACTGGGCACAACTCACTAAAAGAATCGCTTTCCGACGAAACGCTTTTACACAACTCGTAGGATAAATTCCGCTATGTCATTTCTAATTTTTATGGATTTTTCCGAGAGACGAAACACTTTAATAACGGGAGGGCGACACTTGTCACCCTCCAATTGATGGACTTGAGGCGTCCATTTGGACGAATTGGATAGCCATTTTTGTCAAGTAGTTGGTAGGATATTTTGTGTGCAAGTTGGCTAGGTACACTTGCCCTAATCTTGACCTTACACTTGCCTTGCACTTGGCATAATCTTGGCCATTGGTTGGCCATCCCTTGACCTATAAATACCCCCTTAAGATGAAGAGTTCTTCATCCACAAATTCCTTTCCAAGTCTTGAAAATCCTTCCCTCTCCCTTGTAGCCTTTTTCGTCCAACACACCCCCCCCCTTTGAGTGAGCTTAGCCGAGGCTATTCCCCCCCTAGCCTAGCCGAAATCTACCCCCCCTCCCTTGGTAGAAAAGTTGCCTTCTAGTATTGTTATAATGCCCAAAATACCCTAGCCCAAATCCCTTAGTACTTAGTAGAAGTTGGAAAGAACTTCTAAGGGTTCTTGGAGCTACCGGAGCGTACAACTTAGGAGCTAAACCTTGCTCAGGCGCGACTTTTATCTAGGATAAAATTGGGCTTACCGAGGTAAATAATCCTAACCCTCTTTTGTATTAGAAAATGCTTACTGTAGAAGTATAGATATAAGTATTGAATACTTAGAAGATTATTACAGAATAGAATTGAATCATATCACAGCAGAAGGGTTTAAAAGAAGAATAATCAAACCGTATTTACTTAGGACTATTTTCACAAGAGACTTGAGTAGCTCACCGGGTAGGGAAGTCGCCCAATTTTCCGTAGGATAGAGAACCCTCCGCTTAGAATTGTTGAGTAGTGCGAACGTTGATAGGCGTGTCGACTATTATAGGTTGATTCTCTCGCGACATATTCAACTGGCGGTGGTTTTCACGGTAAGGTATGTGATTCTTCCTAAAGCATGATATTTTCAAATATATATATATATATTACGGTGACGACGTGTGTTAATCGATTAATAACTACGCAATGTCTTTGACTTAAGCTGAATAATACTTACAAATGTCTTTTGACTTAAGCACGAATAATAAGGATCTTGATGCATTTCAAAAGAATCTCGAATCATTTTTAACGTAAGAGAACTAATTGGTTTTAAGCGAAGCTTAAGAGTTATACTAGCTTTATGGGAAGTTAGGTATAACAACTTAAGAATGATAAAAGGAACGATTTACTTATGTGTTTATAACAGACTTACATTGATTTATGGAAAGAATAATAAAATGGTTTGATAAGTAGACATGATATGATGTTATGTGTGTTAGTGTCTTGTAACGTTTGTATAAAAGGGTATTCTTGTTGTGCTTATGTGTTTAACGATAAGTTGTTATGTTAGTATTATATCACTCACCTCTTGACAAATACCGGGGTTGTCGCCTCCGACGCGGGTATACCTCGTGCAATGTGTGACTATGATGCGAGGACACCTACGCGGTCTCATGTGACCTATGCGGAGTCGCGAGAGTTCCGTGTTAGTGTGCGGAGTTATACCTCACGCGTCTATGGCCATGCGGACTACGAGTCGGGACGATGCCGAGGAGTAGCTACCCTCGACGCGGGTTATGCCTACGCAGCTCACGTGAGTGGCCTATGCGACTACGAGTCGAGATTAGGCTTGCTTAATGATACTATGGGCAATTGGCCCCGCTCGATCATTCGCACCTAGAAAAGACTCATTACGCTTACCTATTGTTGCTCTTGTTTATGATGTGGCACTATGCGGTTACCTTGGTTGTTTCATATATATATGTAAACTGATTTTAAAATGATATGTTTTCATTTATGTACTTTACAGTTTCGCATACTTAGTACCGTTGTCATCGACCTCCTTCGGGCCGTGCGTCATGCCGCAGGTGGCAAGCAGTGCTAGATCCACATCCTTAGGATCTCTTTGCATTGGTGTCGTGAGCTCCATCTTCTCCGAGGCTCTACTGGGTATGATCTCCTCAGATTGTAGATAGTTTTGTACATTCAGGTATGGCGGCCCCGTCCCGCCATAGTTGTTTACTTCAGAGGTCTCAGTAGTCCCAGTGTACAGTTGGGATGTAATCGCAAAACTTGGGTTATTTATATATATATGCCGAAAGGCAAACTTTTCATCGATAAAGCGTGTCTCATTTTACAACCGCCATGTCTTGTTTTTATATTCCGATTACTCGATGTATGACTACTGGGTGCGGGTAAGACACGGCCACGCCCGAACGGTCGTGACAAAAGTATCTGAGATCCATCCAGAGTGTTCCCGCTAATGATGACCAAGTTGGAGATAGTAACCCGAGATTTTGGGAATCAAGCGAGCGTAAATGTGGTAAGTTATGAGAAAGAGTTCGAGTGTACGAGGAGGTTACGACGAGTAAGGGAAGAAGTGAGCATATGTTTAGTGGAACGTTATCGTTATCTGCCTTGAGAAGGAACATTCGGGACGAATGTTTCTAAGGAGGGGAGAATGTTATACCCCGTATTTCCAGAGTATGTACGTGAGGACGTACGTACAAAAGTTTAGTCCTTAAGTTAGGCTAGGAACGAAAATATTTGTGCACAACTACCAAAAAGAATTATTTTCCGACGAAACGTTTTCCAAACTTTGCGAAGGGAAAATTACGGTTGTAACGTTGATTATTTTTGCGGATTTTTCCGAGAGATGAAATATTTTGGACCAACGAGAGGGCGACACTTGTCACCCTCAAGTGGGCGGTCAAGTGGCCGAATTGAGGGCTTGGCTTGGCATGATTTTGAGGCCTAAAACATGGGTCACTGTTTGGAGTGATTTGGGGAGTAGATGGCTAGGGTGCACTTGTGCAAATCCTCACCCTACACTTGCCCACCACTTGTCTTGATCTTGGCCCTTGATTGTCCTATAAATACCCCCCCCCCTTGGTTGAAGACTTCTTCATCCACAAAATGTTTTCTAAGTCTTGAAATCCTCCCCCCCTTCTTGTGTAGTTCTCATCCAAGTCTTCCCCCTCCCCCTTTGTGAGCCTTGGCCGAAACCCCCCCTACCTTGAGAGTTGTTCTCGTAAATACACCCCCCCCTTGGTAGAAAAGTATTCTCCAAGTATAGTTACTATACCCAAATACCTTGGCCCAAATACCTTGTAGTATCCAAGGTTACCCCTATACTAAAAGCTCAGAAATACTACTATACTTCCCTTCAGTCACAAAACGAAACCCTAAGGAAAATCTTCATAGTCAGTTGAAGTATTAAGAAGAAGTTGCGTAGAACTTCTAAGGGTTGTTTGGAGCGGGTTGGAGCGCCCAGAGTAGGAGCTAAACGTTGCTCAGGATCGACATTTAAACTTGGATAATTTTGGGCTTATCGAGGTAAATACTCTTGACCTTCTATTGTAATTGGAAATTACATACGGTAGTAGTATAGAAATGAATATAAGATTCATAGAAGGATATTACAGAAGAGAATTGAACTGTAATAGAAGGATATTACATAAAAGACTTGAACTGAAATCACATCAGAAGAATATTAAAGAAGAAGATTAAACTGTACTTACATAGGACTGTATTTACAGTAGACTTGTGTAGTTTAACGGGTAGAGAAATGCTGCCCGATTTTCCATAGAAAAGAGAACCCCCCCTGCTTAGAATATTCTACAAGTAGTCTGGAAGTTAATAGACTTGTATAACCGTTGTAGGTTGAAGTACTGCGAGTAGCGTATTCTACTCGAAGGGTGGAAAAGGCTAGCAGGATTACAGTACTTTGGAGCTATTTGCTAATAGTCGATAAATCGTCGCGAGGTATGTGATTCTTCCTATCCTCTTGAGCATGATATTTTAAAAGAATATATATAGTACGGTAGACGTACGTGTGTTAACTGAACATGGTTTTACTGCGATGTCTTTTGACTTGAGTCTAATAATAAGAATCTTGAAGTATTTCAAAAGAATTAAGAATCGTTTTTGAAAGAAGAGTAATACTTGGTTTTAAAAGCTTAAGAGTTATACTAGCTTTATGAGAAGTTATGTATAACGACTTAAGAGAGGTAAAAAGAATGGTTTACTGATTTTAAAAGATAAGAGACTTGATCTTAAAAGATAAGAGACTTGACTTAATTATATTAATATGAATTTTGATAAAAAATGTGAAACCTCATTCGTGAGTAATGAGTACTTGGTTTGTAAAAGGAATAATGTTTTACTGATTTCGGAAATCAGAATAAGTATCGAACAAACCACTGCAGCGTTAATAAAGGGAAATTTATTGACTAATTAAGTATTATTAAAACCAGTAGAAACCTCCATCTGCATAGAAGCTAAGATGAGACAAAATGATATTACATTTTCCTAGATCATGGCTGCTTTAATAAGATTGTTATAAACAAGAATAACCTACTCACATATAAGGCATATGTTTCTCAAATTGTTTTAAAGGAGAATTATTTCATCAAGTGATTAAAACTATGAACTACGAAACCTTTCGAAAATGAGAAACTTGAGCATTTGAAATTAGGCAAACTTGAACGTTTGGAAAATAATGTTGTTACTTGATTTTACAAAGGGAAGTGTTTTGGTTTACTTAAAAAGATAGTCACTCTATTTTTATACTACGGGTATTGTGTGACTTTTGTGAAAGAAACGGATCTTTTAAAGAGTTAATGTATGAAGTATTTTGGGGATAAAAACCCGAACTTGTTAACATAAAGTAGAAAGTACCTTGTGTGAATAACTTGATTGTGTTGGTTTGTGATAGCCTTGTAATACTTTCTTGTTGATTTGATAAGTAAACATGTTAGGATGCTACGTGTGTTAGTATCTTGTGATGTTTGTGTAAAAGGGTTTCCCTTGTTGTGCTTATGTTGTTTAACGATAAGCTGTTATGTTAGTATTATATCACTCACCTCTTGACATGATGTCACGACCCGAACCCGGGCCCGTGACTGGTGCCTTACCCCGGGCACCCAAGTAGACATACATCAGAGTAATCAGCGGAACATAAAACAAGACATGAAATAACATGAAGTATGAAATAATAATCTGAGAAAAATTGCCTTTCGGCATGTATATATGAAAACTTAAATCCGAACAGTTACATCCCACTTACAACTCGCCACAACAAGATTACTGCACTTAAGAGTGACATGACAACAATGGCGGACAGTGGCCCCGCCATACCCCGAATGTAAGCACCTACTACGACGGGGACTATACCACTGATAAGCCTCGGAGAAACGGAGCTTCCCAAACGCCGAATCGTGACCACGAGAGCTAGGATCAACGATCGGTGTACCTCAACTGCGGATGAACGCAGCCGGGCGAGGTCAAGACAACAGTACCAAGTGTGTGAAATCAAAAATATCGTAAATGAAATCATAGTAGTCTATATAAAGCGAGACATGTATGATAACCAAACTACGATTCACAATAAATAGCGAATATGTCAAGTCAGGGACTCACGCCCTCAAAGTCATCACTCAAATATAACAATGGGTCTCACGCCCACAACATCAATCATGCCCGTGGAATACCTTCCTCACTGCCGGCAGTCTATGATATAACAGCACCAAGGAATACACATGAACACCAGGTCCCACCTGTGTCATCATAAAACCGTACGGGGTAAGTACGAAGGCATAGCCGACTACTAAAACCCACAGTACAAACAAGGTCATAAACTGTATCATGAGATCTGTCTAGACCGTCACATGATCAAAGCTGGCCACTCGCCCGCAGTATCTAATGTGCGCGTCTAGCCCTGGAACTTCCCGCAGCTCCGCATAGGCCACTCCAATAGCCCGCATGAGGTATTCCCCGCATCGAGGGTAGCTACTCCCCGGCATCCGCCTGGACTCGCAGTCCGCATGGCCACATAGACCGCATGACCATAAAGGTCGCACACTAACCTGGAGCTCTCGTAGCTCCGCATAGGCCCCCGGGACCCGCATGAGGTATTCTCGAATCATAGGTCACACAGACCCGCCTGAGTCTACCCCGCATCGGAGGGCAGCTTAACCTCCGGGATGATGTCAAGGTGAGTGGTACAATACCAACATAACGGCTGATAGTTAAACAACTTAAGCGCAATCGAGGGAAAACCCCTTTACACAAACATCACAAGATAATAACACACGTAGCATCCTAGCATGTTTACTTATCAAATCAACAAGAAAGTATTACAAGGCTATCACAAACCAACACAATCAAGTTATTCACACAAGGTACTTTCTACTATATGATTAACAAGATCGGGTTTTATCCCCAAAGTACTTCATACATTAACTCTTTAAGAGATCTGTTCTTTCACAAATAGTCACACAATACTCGTAGTATATAAAATAGAGTGACTATCTTTTGAAGTAAACCAAAACACTTCTCTTTGTAAAATCAAGTAACAACATTATTTTCCAAACGTTCAAGTTTGCCTAATTTCAAATGTTCAGGTTTCTCATTTTTCGAAAGGTTTCGTAGTTCATAGTTTTAATCCTTTAAAACAATTTGAGAAACATATACCTTATGTGTGAGTAGTTTATTCTTGTTCATAACAATCTTATTACAACATACCATGATCTAGAAATGTAATATCATTTTGTCTCATCTTAGCTTCTATGCAGATGGAAGTTTCTACCGGTTTTAATAATACTTTATTAGTCAAAACATTTCCCTTTATTAGCGCCATTGTGGTTTGTTCGATACTTATTCGATTTCAAATCAAGAAACATTATTCCTTTTTAAAACCAAGTACTCATTACTCACGAATGAGGTTTCACACTTTTTAACAAAACTCATATTAATTAACCAAGTCAAGTCTCTTATCTTTTTAAGATTAAGTCTCTTAATCTTCTTAAAGTCAATAAACCCTTCTTTTTATCTTTCTTAAGCCGTTATACCTAACTTCCCATAAAGCTAGTATAACTCTTAAGCTTTTAAAACCAAGTATTACTCTTCTGTTAAAAATGGTTCAGTATTCTTTTGAAATACTTCAAGATTATTCAGTCTTAAGTCAAAAGACATTGCCGTAATTATTATTCAGGCTTAAGTCAAAAGACATTGCCGTAATTATTATTCAGTTAACACACGTACGTCTGCCGTACTATATATACTTTTAAAATATCATGCTCAAGAGTATAGGATGAATCACATACCTCGTGACGATTATCGACTATTAGCAAGACGCTCCAAAGTACTGTAGTCCGGCTAGCCTTTTCCACCCTCCGAGTAGAATACGCTACTCGCAGTACTTCAACCTATAACGGTTATACAAGTCTATCAATGACTGACTACTCTGTAGATTATTCTTCTGATGTGATTTCAGTTCAAGTCTTTTCTGTAATATCCTTCTATTACAGTTCAATTCTCTTCTATGAATCTTATATTCATTTCTATGCTACAACAGTATGTAATTTCCAATTACAATAGAAGGTTAGGATTATTTACCTCGGTAAGCCCAAAATTATCCAAGTTTAATGTCGATCCTGAGCAACGTTTAGCTCCTCCTCCGGGTGCTCCAACCCGCTCCAAACAACCCTTAGAAGTTCTACGCAACTTCTTCTTAATACTCCAACCAACTATGGAGATTTTCCTTAGGGTTTCGTTTTGTGACTGAAGGGAAGTATAATAGTATTTCTGGGCTTTTCGTATAAGTGTAACCTTGGAATACTACAAGGTATATGGGCCAAGGTATTTTGGAATAGTAACAATACTTGGAGAGTATTCCTACCAAGAGGGTGTATTTTACGAAAACAACTCAAGGTAGGGTACACCACTTAGCACCACTAGGAGGGGGTACTTTCGGCCAAGGGGAGGGATCTCTATACCCAGTATTTCCAGTATGTGCGTGGAGACGACGCGTAAAAATTTGAGACTTAAAGTTTGGCATAGGTTCGAAATTTGTGCACAACACCCGATTAGAGTCGTTTTTCGACGAAACGTTTTACAGAGCTTGCGTAGGGAAAATTCCGGCTATGTCGTTTTGTATTTTTGCGGATTTTTCCGAGCGACGGAACATTTTTGGGCCAACGAGAGGGTGACACTCGTCACCCTCAAGTGGACGCCTTAGGGGCGGTTTGGCCTTGGCCGATTGGTGCCTTGTTTTGTGCCATGTTTTGTGCCTTGTTTTGGGGTGTAGGGTTAGGGTGCACTTGGCTTGATCAAGGCCTTACACTTGCCTTGCACATGGCTTGATCTTGGCCATTGGTTGGCCTTTGGCTTCCCTATAAATACCCCTCTCTTGTTGAAGACTTCTTCATCCTAAATTTCACTAAGTCTTGAAATCCTCCCTCCCCTCTTGTGTTGTGTTCTCGTCCAAGAGGCCCCCCCCTTTTGAGAAGCTTTGGCCGAGAGGCCTCCCCCTCCCCCCCTTAGTAGTGTTGGCCGAGGGGTACCCCCCCTAGCCTAGTTGTTTCGTATAATACACCCCCCCTCTTGGTAGAAATACTCTCCAAGTATTGTTATAATGCCCAAAATACCTTAGCCTTTACCTTGTAGTATTCCAAAAGTTACCTCTATACGTAGAGCCCGGAAATACTACCTTTTGTCCTTTTAGTCTCAAACCAAAACCCTAAGGAAATCTTCATAGAGAGTTGAAGTATTTAAGTAGAAGTTGGTTAGAACTTCTAAGGGTTGTTTGGAGCGGATCGAGCGCACGGAGTAGAGCTAAAACTTGCTCAGATCGACTTTTATCTTGGATAATTTTGGGCTTATCGAGGTAAATATTCTTGTCCTTGTTGTAATTGGAAATTACATATGGTAGGATTATATAGTTGAGGTATACTATATATAGAATCGAACATAGCCATGCAATGTCTTTTGACTTAATCTCGAATTTAAAGAAGAGAATCGAATCAGAATTACATAGATCAGACATAAAGAGACTTGTGGTATTCTCAGATAGTAGAAATTGTATACGTCCGGTTAGACGTATAAAACCCCCCCTGGTTGGCTTGGTAGCCGGCCTCGATAGAGGAGGAGATTTACGCTGTTGCGGGGGGGGGGGGAGGTGCTGCCGAATTTTCTGTAGAATATGGAACCGTGCGGTTAGAAGTTAATAGACGTTTGTGGCCTTATAGGTGGAAGTACTGCGAGTAGCGTATTCTACTTGAAGAGTGGAAACGGCTAGCCGTTACTGATCGTGAGCGTTTTGCTTATTGTCGATAATCGTCGCGAGGTATGTGAACCTCTTCCTATCCTTCTAGCATGATGCTTTGTAAACTATGTAGCGGTAGACGCATACGTGTTAAATGAGTTGGTTGTTTTAAAACATAGGGTGTTATAATAGCTTTATGGGAAGTTAGTTATAACGACTCTATGTAGGTAAAAGATTGGTTTATTGATTGTAGAAGTTAAGAGACTTGATCTTGAAAGATAAGAGACTTAACTTGTTTTACTTGGTTATTAACATTTTGTTAAATGTGTTGTGAAACCTCATTCGCGAGTAATGAGTACTTGGTTTTAAAAAGAATAATGTTTTACTGATTTGGAAATGAGAATAAGTGTCGAGCAAACCACAGCGCTTAATAAAGGAAGTGTATTGACAATTAACTAATTGTTATTAAAACCAGAGAAACCTCAACTGCATAAGCTAAGATAAGACAAAATTGTATTACATTTCCTAGATCATGGTCTGTAAAAAGATTGTTGTAAACAAGAATAAACGGCTCACGACAAGACATATGTTACTCAATTGTTTTAAAAGAGATTAAGACTATGAGTTATGAAACCCTTCTAAAATGAGAAACTTGAGCATTTGAAATTAGGCAAACTCAACGCTTGGAAAATAATGTTGTTACTTGATTTTACAAAAGGGAAGTATTTTGGTTTACCTAAAACGTGAGTCACTCTATTTTTATACTACGTATCGGGTGACCTTTATGAAAGGAATGGATCTCTTAAAAGGAATTTAACGACGTAGTACTTTAGGTTAAAACCCGGACTTTGATACGAAATGGAAGTACCTTGAGTTGTGTGTAACTTGCCTATGCTTGTTGTTGTGTAACTCGCCTATGCTTGTTGTGATAGCCTTTGTTGTGCAAGTGTTGATATCGTGACTTCTTGGGAAGGAGGATCTTTTATAAAAGTCTAGAAGTATGGTAATTTGCTTGAGCTTGTTTGTGATAGCCCGTTGTGCGTATATTGTTGTTGATGTCACGTGGACATGTCTACACCGACGCAGAATCCGGGGCATGGCTACGCGGCAGGTTGATTACCCGATATATTGTTATTGTGGTTACATGGACATGTCTACACCGATGCGAACTCCGGGCGTGTGGCTACGCGGCGGTTGATCACCCAGATATTGTTGTTAATGTCACATGGACGGTCTACACCGGCGCAATTCCGAGGCACGTGGCCATGGGGCATTGTTATTATTGTTGCATCATGGACATGTCTACACCGATGCAGACCGGGCACGCGCCACGATGCGAACATGATTGATGTTGTGGGCGTGAGACCCATAGTTATATTTGAGTGATGACTTGAGGCGTGAGTCCCCGACTTGACATGATCGCTTATGTTGTGAATCGTGGTTTTGTTATCATACATGTCTCCTATTTTTATATAGATCGTTATGATTTCATTTACGATTTTTCGCCACATACTTGGTACTTGCATCGACTCTCCTTCGTGGCCGCGTTCATGCCACAGTAGAGTACATCGGTAGTGGATCCTCGCCATAGGATCACAGTTCAACAGATTGGGAAGCTCCGCTTTCTCCGAGGCTTATTCTTTGTATGTTCTCCCGAGTTGTAGGTTCTTGCACATTCGGGGTATGGCGGCCCCGTCCCGTCATGGTTGTTGTAAATCTTAGAGGTCTGTAGTATTGTTGTGGCGTGGTTGTAAAAAGGATTAAACTGCTCGGTTTTATGTATATATACGTAAGGCAATCGCTTTGGTTGGCCTGCTTTATGATCATATATCTTGTTTCATGTTTATGTTTTATTTTCCGCCGTTTTCTCGATGTTGTATCACTAGGGTGCCCGGTAGGCACCACCACGCCCGGATCGGTCGTGACAAAAGTGGTATCGAGCGATTAATCCTCGGAAAGTGTCTCTGACCGTGTCCAGTAGAGTCTTGATTATCGATGTGTTGTGCACCACATCTATAATCAGGAGGTTGCAGGACCTTTAGGATTGGTTTTCATTCTTCTCATTCTGAGATCGTGCCTTAGAGCGGTGTTGTAAGTTGGACCCTCCGACGTATCTCGCTTTTACCGATTATGCCTCCGCGCAAGAAGGCAACCAGAGCCCGTGGGCAAGGCAAATGAGGGAGGAGCTTTAGTGAGATACAGAGGAGTACGAGGCGCAGCCCTGACAAGACTGAGGTTGTGCTTGAGACGGCGAGTTTTATGACGCCACAAATTTCAAAGAGAGTTTAGAACCGCAGCAGTGGCTGCTGAGACCACAGTACCTGAGCCTCCAGTCCCACAGCCTGGAGCAGATGAGATGGGGTACAAGGAGATGGCCCAGTTGCTGGCCAGGGTCGTGGCCAGATATGAGGATAGGCTGGATGCAGCAGCCCAGTGGCACCAGCCGTTCACCCCGAGCAGATAGTTTGAGGCTACGGACTTTACGAGTCAGAGCCCGCCAGAGTTTTATGGGTCGAGGCCTGAGGATGATCCGCAGGAGTTCATCCGGCAGTTACAGCGGGTCATGAGAGTGATCAAGGCTTCGGAGACCGAGTCGGTGGTCTTAGGTTCGCATCGGCTGCGTGATACCGCAGTCGACTGGTTTGATTCGTGGGAGTTGTCCCGGGGAGAGCATGCGCTTCCAGCAATATGGGACGAGTTCTCGAGGCATTTCTCACTCACTTCTTGCCTCCGCGGATGGCGAGGGCACGCCGGCGATTTATGATGCCGAGACGCAGAGGCGACGGTTCGAGTACAACGTGGAGTTTGACTCGTTGGCTCGGTATGTCCCCGCTTTAGTGGCAACCATGGAGGATAGAGTGCACCGCCACGTCACCGGCTAGATGATTACTTGACAGAGGCTTGTTCGGTGTAGCTCTTCACCGCATGGACATTGCCCGCACGCAGCTCATGCACTAGGATGCGAGGTACGAGAGGTCGGCGGAATGACTGGATCAGCGTAAGAGGCCGTGACATCGTGGTCTTTGGCGACTTTCGAGGCGGACCGCCCGCAAAGAAAGAAGTTATGTACCCCGCCAAGACAGAGTGGTCCTCCACAACCTTCGAGCATCCAGAGTATTCGGAGCGGTCGTGGCTCGAGGTTCGTGTTTCCGGAAGTAGGGTGTTGGCGACGCGATCACCCTACCTCGGTGTGGTCGATGGTAGACCGTATTTCGGGAGTGTCGTGGTGCCAAGGGAGCTTGTTATTTTGCGGCAGCAGGCCATTTTGCAGGAACCGTCCGACCAAGGGTAGCACGGATGTTACGACTCACCTTCAGATCGTGCTGGTTCATCACCTTCACTAGCTGCGCTGCAGGCGTGATCGTGATTAGAAAAGCGGTAGAGACAGGTATATCCTTAACCCTCTAGAGTTTTGTATGCTGATGTGTTTAGTGTTATGTTCGGATAGCTTTGTGCTAAAATGTGATTTAGAAAACTGGTTAGTATAGAAGGGTAAGCCGGGGGCATGGTAAGTGTGAACCTTAGACTATTTCACGATTGAGACCTTAGAGGTAAGGTCGTCTTGTGTAAAAGATTTATTCTATGTTTGACCTTTATCAGAGTGCGTAGTATTCGTGGAGTTGTTGTGGGGAATTCCTTGGGTGGTGTAAAATGGAAGTGGTAGCTTTCATGACTTGAATAGGTAAGATTGTTCCGGATCGGGGAACAAGAGTGTGGCGTGGTCGGGTTGAGGACCATTCGCGGGTCAACCCGCAGCCCGGTTTGTGGTGGGGTCAGTTCGAGGTGGTCCCGCCAGGTGGTAGGGTCACGAGGATGCTATGCCCCAGTTTAGTTGACCATCGTATGAGTTCATGGATATGTTCGACCAGAAGCGGTTCGTGAAGGCCGGGAATGGCCTTAAAGAAGATTGAGGTTAGTAAGATGACCAAGTTTGGAGGTAGTGACCCCACAGTTTTGAGAACTAAAGCGATGACTGAAGTATGGCACGTCCTGAGTGACACTAGAACCTCAGGGATCGCATGCAGTTCGGTACCATTTTTTGGGTCGCCGGAGTGACACTAGAACCTCGCGGCAAAGTGACAAAAGTGGTATCGCACGACGAGTAAGGAAGGAAGAGAACGTGTGTTATTTCGTGGCCAAGCTGTGGCGTTGGCAACTTGTTAGAGGAACTTTATCGTTATCCGACTTGAGAAGGAACATTCGGGACGAATGTTTCTACGAGGAGAATGTTATACCTCGTATTTCCGCAGTATGTACGTGGAGACGACGCATTTAAAATTTGAGACTTAAAGTTTGGCATAGGTTCAAATTTGTGCACAACACCCGACAGAGTCGTTTTTCGACGAAACGCTTTCTGAGCTTGCGAGGGAAAATTCCGGCTATGTCGCTTTTGTATTTTTGCGGATTTTTCCGAGCGACGAACATTTTTGGGTTAACGAGAGGGTGACACTTGTCACCCTCGTGGACGCCTTAGGGCGGTTTGTCCTCGCCGATTGGTGCCTTGTTTTGTGCCTTACTTTGTGCCATGTTTGGTGCCATGTTTTGTGCCTTGTTTTGGGGTGTAGGGTTAGGGTGCACTTGGCTTGATCAAGGCCTTACACTTGCCTTGCACATGGCTTGATCTTGGCCATTGGTTGGCCTTTGGCTTCCTATAAATACCCTCTCTTGTTGAAGACTTCTTCATCCTAAATTTCACTAAGTCTTGAAATCCTCCTCCCCTCTTGTGTTGTGTTCTCGCCCAAGAGGTCCCCTTTTGAGAAGCTTTGCCGAGAGGCCTCCCTCCCCTTAGTAGTGTTGGGCCGAGTACCCCTAGCCTAGTTGTTTCGTATAATACACCCTCTTGGTAGAAATACTCTCCAAGTATTGTTATAATGCCCAAAATACCTTAGCCTTTACCTTGTAGTATTCCAAAAGTTACCTCTATACGTAGAGCAGGAAATACTACCTTTTGTCCTTTTAGTCTCAAACCAAAACCCTAAGGAAATCTTCATAGCGAGTCAAGTATTTAAGTAGAAGTTGGTTAGAACTTCTAAGGGTTGTTTGGAGCGGATTGAGCGCACGGAGTAGAGCTAAAACTTGCTCAGATCGACTTTTATCTTGGATAATTTTGGGCTTATCGAGGTAAATATTCTTGTCCCTTGTTGTAATTGGAAATTACATATGGTAGGATTATATAGTTGAGGTATACTATATATAGAATCGAACATAGCATGCAATGTCTTTTGACTTAAGCCCAATTTAAAGAAGAGAATCGAATCAGAATTACATAGGATCAGACATGAGACTTGTGGTATTATCAGATAGTAGAAATTGTATACGTCGGTTAGACGTATAAAACCCCCAGTTGGCTTGGTAGCCTACCGATAGAGGAGAGATTTACGCTGCCACGTGGGAGGTGCCGCCAATTTTCTCAGAATATGGAACCGCGCGGTTAGAAGTTAATAGACGTTTGTGGCCTTATAGGTGGAAGTACTGCGAGTAGCGTATTCTACCAAGAGTAGAAACGACTAGCCGTTACTGATCGCGAGCGCTTTTGCTTATTGTCGATAATCGTCGCGAGGTATGTGAACCTCTTCCTATCCTTCTAGCATGATGCTTTGTAAACTATGTAGTACGGTAGACGCATACGTGTTAAATGAGTTGGTTGGTTTAAAACATAGGGTGTTATAATAGCTTTATGGGAAGTTAGTTATAACGACTCTATGTAGGTAAAAGATTGGTTTATTGATTGTAGAAGTTAAGAGACTTGATCTTGAAAGATAAGAGACTTAACTTGTTTTACTTGGTTATTAACATTTTGTTAAATGTGTTGTGAAACCTCATTCGCGAGTAATGAGTACTTGGTTTTAAAAAGAATAATGTTTTATCGATTTGAAATGAGAATAAGTGTCGAGCAAACCACATAGCTTAATAAAGGAAGGTGTATTGACAATTAACTAATTGTTATTAAAACCAAGAGAAACCTCCATCTGCATAGAAGCTAAGATAAGACAAAATTGTATTACATTTCCTAGATCATGGTCATTGTAAAAGATTGTTGTAAACAAGAATAAACGGCCACGTACAAGACATATGTTACTCAATTGTTTTAAAAGAGATTAAGACTATGAGTTATGAAACCCTTCTAAAATGAGAAACTTGAGCATTTGAAATTAGGCAAACTTGAACGTTTGGAAAATAATGTTGTTACTTGATTTTACAAAAGGGAAGTATTTTGGTTTACCTAAAAATGTGAGTCACTCTATTTTTATACTACGGGTATCGGGTGACCTTTATAAAAGGAATGGATCTCTTTAAAAGGAATTTAACGTACGTAGTACTTTAGGGTTAAAACCCAGACTTTGATACGAAATGGAAGTACCTTGAGTTGTGTGTAACTTGCCTATGCTTGTTGTTGTGTAACTCGCCTATGCTTGTTGTGATAGCCTTTGTTGTGCAAGTGTTGATATCGTGACTTCGGGAAGGAGTGGATCTTTTTATAAAAGTCTAGAAGTATGGTAATTTGCTTGAGCTTGTTTGTGATAGCCTGGTTGTGCGGTATATTGTTGTTGATGTCACATGGACATGTCTACACCGATGCAGAATTCCGGGGGCATGTGGCCATGCGGCAGGGTTGATTACCCGATATATTGTTATTGTGGTTACATGGACATGTCTACACCGATGCAGAATTCCGGGGGCGTGTGGCCATGCGGCGGGGTTGATCACCCAGTATTATTGTTGTTAATGTCACATGGACGTGTCTACACCGATGCAGAATTCCGGGGGCATGTGGCCATGGGGCATTGTTATTATTGTTGCATCATGGACATGTCTACACCGATGCAGAATTCCGGGGGCATGCGGCCACGATGCGAACATGATTGATGTTGTGGGCGTGAGACCCATAGTTATATTTGAGTGATGACTTGAGGGCGTGAGTCCCTGACTTGACATGACTGCTTTTATGTTGTGAACTGTGGTTTTGTTATCATACATGTCTCCTGTTTTTATATAGACTGTTATGATTTCATTTATGATTTTTCGCCACATACTTGGTACTGTTATCGACCTCCTTCGGCCGCGTTCATGCCGCAGTAGAGTACATCGGTAGTGGATCCTCGCCATAGGATCACAATTCAACAGATTGGGAAGCTCCGCTTTCTCCGAGGCTTATTCTTTGGTATGTGTTCTCGAGTTGTAGGTTCTGCACATTCAGTGGTACGACGGCCCCGTCCCGTCATGGTTGTTGTAAATCTTAGAGGTGCAGAGTAATCTTGTGTGGCGGGGTTGTAAAAAGGATTAAACTGCTCGGGTTTTATGTATATATACGTAAGGCAACCGCTTTTGGTTGGCCTGCTTTATGATCATATAGCTTGTTTCATGTTTATGTTTTATTTTCCGCGGGTTTTCTCTGATGTTGTATCACTAGGGTGCCCGGTAAGGCACTACCACGCCCGGATCGGTCGTGACAAAAGTGGTATCGAGCGCTTAATCTCGGAAAGTGTCTGCACCGTGTCTAGTAGAGTCTTGATTATCGATGTGTTGTGCACCACATCTATAATCGTGAGGTCGCAGGACATTTAGGATTGGTTTCCATTCTTCTCATTCTGAGATCGTGCCTTAGAGCTGTGTTGTAAGTTGGACCCCTCTGACGTATCTCGTTTTTACCAGTTATGCCTCCGCTCAAGGCAACCAGAGCCCAGAAGGGCAAGGCAGCCGAGGGTGCTGCTAGTGAGATACAGAGGAGTACGAGGCGCAGCCTGACAAGACTCGAGGTTGTGCTTCAGACGGCGAGTTTTGCGACGCCCGCCAAAGAGAGTTTAGAATCGCAGATGGTCGCTGAGACCACAGTACCTAAGCCTCCAGTCCCACAGCCTGGAGCAGATGAGATGGGGTACAAGGAGATGGCTCAGTTGCTGGCCAGGGTCGTGGCCAGATATGAGGATAGGTTGGATGCAGCAGCCTGGCCCGATGCACCGTGGTTCACCCCGAGCGTATAGTTTGAGGCTACGGACTTTACGAGTCAGCCCGCGAGTTTTATGGGTCGAGGCACGAGGATGATCCGCAGGAGTTCATCCGCAGCGATTCTGGTCATGAGAGTGATCAAGGCTTCGAGACCGAGTCGGTGGTCTTAGGTTCACATCGGCCGCGCGTGATACTGCAGTCGACTGGTTTGATTCGTGGGAGCTGTCCCGGGGAGAGCATGCACTTCCAGAAGTATGGGACGAGTTCTCAGAGGCATTCCTCACTCACTTCTTGCCTCCGCAGATGAGGAGGGCACGGGCCGACAGATTTATGATGCTGAGACAGAGAGGGCGTACGGTTCGGGAGTACAACGTGGAGTTTGACTCGTTGGCTCGGTATGTCCCCGCTTTAGTGGCAACCATGGAGGATAGAGTGCACCGCTACGTCACCGGGCTAGATGATTACTTGACAGAGGCTTGTTCGAGTGTAGCTCTTCAGCCGGGCATGGACATTGCCCGCATGCAGGCTCATGCACTAGGATGTGAGGTACGGAGAGGTCGACGGAATGACCTGGATCACCAAGAGGCCGTGACATCGTGGTCTTTTGGTGACTTTCGAGGCGGACCGCCTCCGCAGCAGGCTAGTTATGTACCCCCGCCAGTACAGAGTGGTCCTCCACAACCTTCAGAGCATCCAGAGTATTCGGGAGCAGGTCAGGGCTCCAAGGGTTCAGGTTTCCAGGGAAGTAGGGGTGTTGGCCAGATGCAGTCACCCCTACCTCGGTGTGGTCGATGTGGTAGACCGCATTTCGGGGAGTGTCGTGGTGCCAAGGGAGCTTGTTATTTTTGCGGCCAGCAGGGCCATTTTGCGAGGAACTGTCCGACCAAGGGTAGCACGGATGTTACGACTCAGCCTTCAGGATCAGTGGCTGGTTCATCACCTTCACTCGCGCACTGGCAGGCGTGACCGTGATTAGAAAAGCGGTAGAGACAGGTATATCCTTAACCCTCTAGAGTTTTGTATGCTGATGTTTTTAGTGTTATGTTCGGATAGCTTTGTGCTAAAATGTGATTTAGAAAACTG
Organism: Przewalskia tangutica; assembly: GCA_029844215.1. NCBI lineage: Eukaryota > Viridiplantae > Streptophyta > Magnoliopsida > Solanales > Solanaceae > Przewalskia > Przewalskia tangutica. Next base: position 85,928,715 of record CM056726.1, on the reverse strand, counting down.
GTTAGTATAGAAGGGTAAGCCGGGGGCATGGTAAGTGTGAACCTTAGACTATTTCACGATTGAGACCTTAGAGGTAAGGTCGTCTTGTGTAAAAGATTTATTCTATGTTTGACCTTTATCAGAGTGCGTAGTATTCGTGGAGTTGTTGTGGGGAATTCCTTGGGTGGTGTAAAATGGAAGTGGTAGCTTTCATGACTTGAATAGGTAAGATTGTTCCGGATCGGGGAACAAGAGTGTGGCGCGGTGGTGGGGTCGGGTTGAGGACCATTCGCGGGTCAACCCGCAGTGCTGTGGTGGGGTCAGTTCGAGGTGGTCCCGCCAGGTGGTAGGGTCACGAGGATGCTATGCCCCAGTTTAGTTGACCATCGTATGAGTTCATGGATATGTTCGACCAGAAGCGGTTCGTGAAGGCCGGGAATGGCCTTAAAGAAGATTGAGGTTAGTAAGATGACCAAGTTTGGAGGTAGTGACCCCACAGTTTTGAGAACTGAAGCGATGACTGAAGTATGGCCCGTCCTGAGTGACACTAGAACCTCAGGGATCGCATGCAGTTCGGTACCATTTGTTGGGTCGCCGGAGTGACACTAGAACATCGCGGCAAAGTGGTATCGCACGACGAGTAAGGAAGGAAGAGAACGTGTGTTATTTCGTGGGCTGCCGCGGGCGTTGGCAACTTGTTAGAGGAACTTTATCGTTATCCGACTTGAGAAGGAACATTCGGGACGAATGTTTCTAAGGAGGGGAGAATGTTATACCCCGTATTTCCAGAGTATGTACGTGGAGACGTACGTACGAAAATTTGAGACTTAAAGTTTGGCATAGGTTCGAAATTTGTGCACAACACCCGATTAGAGTCGTGTTTCGACGAAACGTTTTAAAGTGGGTTCGTAGGGAAAATTCCGGCTATGTCGTTTTGTATTTTTACGGATTTTTCCGAGCGACGGAACATTTTTGGGCCAACGAGAGGGTGACACTTGTCACCCTCAAGTGGACGCCTTAGGGGCGGTTTGTCCTTGGCCGATTGGTGCCTTGTTTTGTGCCTTACTTTGTGCCATGTTTGGTGCCATGTTTTGTGCCTTGTTTTGGGGTGTAGGGTTAGGTGCACTTGGCATGATCAAGGCCTTACACTTGCCTTGCACATGGCTTGATCTTGGCCAGTGGTTGGCCTTTGGCTTCCCTATAAATACCCCTCTCTTGTTGAAGACTTCTTCATCCTAAATTTCACTAAGTCTTGAAATCCTCCTCCTCTTGTGTTGTGTTCTCGCCCAAGAGGTCCCCCTTTGAGAAGCTTTGGCCGAGAGGCCTCCCTCCCCTTAGTAGTGTTGGTAGGGTACCCCCCCTAGCCTAGTTGTTTCGTATAATACACCCCCCCTCTTGGTAGAAATACTCTCCAAGTATTGTTATAATGCCCAAAATACCTTAGCCTTTACCTTGTAGTATTCCAAAAGTTACCTCTATACGTAGAGCCCTAAATACTACCTTTGTCCTTTTAGTCTCAAACCAAAACCCTAAGGAAATCTTCATAGCGAGTTGAAGTATTTAAGTAGAAGTTGGTTAGAACTTCTAAGGGTTGTTTGGAGCGGATTGGAGCTAAAACTTGCTCAGGATCGACTTTTATCTTGGATAATTTTGGGCTTATCGAGGTAAATATTCTTGTCCCCTTGTTGTAATTGGAAATTACATATGGTAGGATTATATAGTTGAGGTATACTATATATAGAATCGAACATAGCCATGCAATGTCTTTTGACTTAAGCTCAATTTAAAGAAGAGAATCGAATCAGAATTACATATGACATATTAGAGACTTGTGGTATTATCAGATAGTAGAAATTGTATACGTCCGGTTAGACGTATAAACCTCGGTTGGCTTGGTAGCGCCCGATAGAGAGAGGAGATTTACGCCGCATGTGTGGGGAGGCGCCGAATTTTCTGTAGAATATGGATCCGTGCGGTTAGAAGTTAATAGACGTTTGGCCTTATAGGTGGAAGTACTACGAGTAGCGTATTCTACTTGAAGAGTGGAAACGGCTAGCCGGGTTACAGTACTGTGGAGCGTTTTGCTTATTGTCGATAATCGTCGCGAGGTATGTGAACCTCTTCCTATCCTTCTAGCATGATGCTTTGTAAACTATGTAGTACGGTAGACGTACATGTGTTAAATGAGTTGGTTGGTTTAAAACATAGGGTGTTATAATAGCTTTATGGGAAGTTAGTTATAACGACTCTATGTAGGTAAAAGATTGGTTTATTGATTGTAGAAGTTAAGAGACTTGATCTTGAAAGATAAGAGACTTAACTTGTTTTACTTGGTTATTAACATTTTGTTAAATGTGTTGTGAAACCTCATTCGCGAGTAATGAGTACTTGGTTTTAAAAAGAATAATGTTTTACCGATTTCGGAAATGAGAATAAGTGTCGAGCAAACCACGTGGCGCTTAATAAAGGAAGGTGTATTGACAATTAACTAATTGTTATTAAAACCAAGAGAAACCTCCATCCGCATGTAAGCTAAGATAAGACAAAATTGTATTACATTTCCTAGATCATGGTCATTGTGAATAAGATTGTTGTAAACAAGAATAAACGGCTCACGACAAGACATATGTTACTCAATTGTTTTAAAAGAGATTAAGACTATGAGTTATGAAACCCTTCTAAAATGAGAAACTTGAGCATTTGAAATTAGGCAAACTCAACGCTTGGAAAATAATGTTACTTGATTTTACAAAAGGGAAGTATTTTGGTTTACCTAAAACGCGAGTCACTCTATTTTTATACTACGTATCGGGTGACCTTTATGAAAGGAATGGATCTCTTAAAAGGAATTTAACGACGTAGTACTTTAGGTTAAAACCCGACTTTGATACGAAATGGAAGTACCTTGAGTTGTGTGTAACTCATTTATGCTTGTTGTTGTGTAACTCGCCTATGCTTGTTGTGATAGCCTTTGTTGTGCAAGTGTTGATATCGTGTGACTTCTTGGGAAGGAGTGGATCTTTTATAAAAGTCTAGAAGTATGGTAATTTGCTTGAGCTTGTTTGTGATAGCCCGGTTGTGCGGTATATTGTTGTTGATGTCACATGGACATGTCTACACCGACGCAGATTCGGCATGTGGCTACGCCAGTGGTTGACACCGATATATTGTTATTGTGGTTACATGGACATGTCTACACCGGCGCAGAATTCTGGCGTGTGGCGCGACGGGTTGATCACCCAAGATATTGTTGTTAATGTCACATGGACGTGTTCACACCGGCGCAGACCGGGGCATGTGGCCACGGGGCATTGTTATTATTGTTGCATCATGGACATGTCTACACCGATGCAGTCCGGGCACGCGCCACGATGCGAACATGATTGATGTTGTGGGCGTGAGACCCATAGTTATATTTGAGTGATGACTTGAGGCGTGAGTCCCGACTTGACATGATCGCTTATGTTGTGAATCGTGGTTTTGTTATCATACATGTCTCCTGATTTTATATATACTCTTATGATTTCATTTACTGATTTTTCCGCTTCACATACTTGGTACCGGCTGCGTTCATCTGGGGCTCACGCCACCGGGTAGAGTACATCAGTAGTGGATCCTCGCCATAGGATCACCAACAGATTGGGAAGCTCCGTTTCTCCGAGGCTTATTCTTTGGTATGTGTTCTCGAGTTGTAGGTTCTGCACATTAAGGGTATGGCGGGCCCCGTCCGTCATGGTTGTAAATCTTAGAGGTCAGAGTAATCTTGTTGTGCGTGGTTGTAAAAAGGATTAAACTGCTCGGGTTTTATGTATATACGTAAGGCAACTGCTTTTGGTCAGTTGCTTTTATGATCATATATCTTGTTTCATGTTTATGTTTTATTTTCCGCTGGTTTTCTCTGATGTTGTATCACTAGGGTGCCCGGGGTAAGGCACCAGTCACGGGCCCGGGATCGGGTCGTGACACTCTCGGCCAAGGGGCCTTCTTAAAGGGGGAGGGGGGTGTTTGGACGAAACACTAGCAAGAGGGGGAAGGGATTTTCAAGACTTGGAATAATTTTTGGATGAAGAAGTCTTCAAAGGGGAGGTGTTATACCCCGTATTTCCTGAGTATGTACGTGAGGGCGTACGTATTATAATTTGAGCCTTAAAGTAAGCATAGTTTCGAAATTTGTACACAAGTGCCAAAAAGAGTCGTTTTTCGACGAAACGTTTCCACAGCTTTCGTAGGGAAAATTCCGGCTATGTCATTAATAATTTTTGCGGATTTTTCCGAGAGACGAAACATTTTGGACCAACGGGAGGGTGACATGTGTCACCCTCACATTGGAAGGAAGTGGACGGCCAAAGGGGAAGGTTGGCACGTTTTTTGTGCAAAAATTGTGGTCAAGGGTTAGGTAGGATATTTTGTGTAGTTGATGAGCAAGTGGGACCCACAAACACATGGCTTCATCTTGACCTTACACTTGCCTTACACTTGGATAGATCTTGGCCATTGGTTGGCCATTTCTTGACCTATAAATACCCCTCTAAGTTGATGAACTTATTCATCCAAAAATTGTCTAAGTCTTGAAAAATCCCTCCCTCTCCCTCTTGTTGTTTTCGTCCACCACACCCCCCTCCCCCTTTGAGAGCCCTTGGCCGAGAGCCTCCCCCCTCCCCTTTGTGGTGTTTAGCTGGGTACCCCTAGCCTAGTTGTCTCGTATAAATACCCCTTTGTGGTATAGAAATACTCTCCAAGTATTGTTATAATGCCCAAATACTCGCCCAAATACCTTGTAGTTTTCCCAAGGTTACACTTATACAAAAGCCCGTAAAATACTATTATACGTCCTCACTACAAAAACGAAACCCTAAGTAAATCTTCACCCGTAGTTGAAGTTATAAGTAGAAGTTGGTTAGAACTTCTAAGGGTTGGTTGGCCTGAGCGCACTGAGTAGAGCTAAACCTTGCTCAGATCGACATATAAACTCGGATAATTTTGGGCTTATCGAGGTAAACATTCCTAACCTTCATTGTAATTGGAAATTACATGTTGTAGGAGTATATAGTTAAGTATACTATATATAGAATCAACATAGTTGTGCGGCAATGTCTTTTGACTTAAGCTGAATAATACTTACAGAATGTCTTGCGACTTAAGCCCAATTTAAAGAAGAGAATCGAATCAGAATTACATAGATCAGACATGAGACTTGTGTAGCATTACTGTAGTAGAATTGTACACGTCCGGTTAGGCGTGTTAACCCCCGGTTGGCTTGTAGCCGCCTCGATAGAGAGAGAGATTTACGCTGCCATGTGGGGAGGTGCCGAATTTTCGTAGAATATTCTACGCCGATCTAAAGATATTAATAGGTGCTTTGTGGCCTCTATAGGTTGTAGTACTACGTGTGGAGTGATCCGCTTGATCGAGAGTGTAGCGGGCTTGAGGTACTTGGAGCGTTTTGCTATTAGTCGATAATCGTCGCGAGGTATGTGAACCTCTTCTTATCTGTTCTAGCATGATAGGTGTATAACTATGTAGTACGGTAGACTTACATGTGTTAAATGTATTTGATTGTTTTTAAACATAAAGTGTTATAACGGCTTTATGGGAAGTTGGTTATAACAGCTCTATGTAAATGAGAAATGCTTTGTGGTTTTTTTAAAAGATAACTGATTTGACTTATAACCAACTTGATGTGTGATAATAAAGAACCTTGAAGTATTCTAAAAGATTAAGAAACCTTTTTGAAAGAAGTGTATACTTGGTTTGAAAACATAAGAGTTATACCAGCTTTATGAGAAGTTAGGTGTAACGTCTTAAGAGAGATAAAAAGAATGGTTTAATGGTTTAGAAGTTAAGAGACTTATTCTTAAAAGATAAGAGACTTGACTTAATATGGATCTTGTGTGAAACCTCATTCGTGAGTAATGAGTACTTGGTTTTGAAAGGAATAATGTTTCATCGATTTGGAAATCGAATGTGTATCGACAAACCACCGCTGCGTTAATAAAGGAAAATGTATTGAATAATTAAGTATTATTAAAACCAAGAGAAACCTCCATCTGCATAGAAGCTAAGATGAGACAAAATGATATTACATTTTCTAGATCATGGTTGCTTAATAAGATTGATTATGAACAAGAATAACCTACTCGCCTATGGCATATGTTACTCAATTGTTTTAAAAGAGATTAAGACATTGAACTATGAAACTTTTCAAAAAAGAGACTTGCGTAATTAAAATTAGGCAAACTGGAACTTTAGGGAAAAGAAAGGCATTGTGTTGTCTTAAAATGGTTTAAAGCATAAGGTGTTATAACAGCTTTATGGGAAGTTGGTTATAACGACCTTATGAAAACAAAAGAAAGGTTTTATCATTGGTTTTAATGTGGTAACTTGACTTTAAAAAAGAAAGTATGGAAGTTGTTTTGGTTTACTTAAAAGATATAAGTCACTCTATTTTTATACTACGGGTATCGGGTGACTTTTATAAAAGGAATAGATCTCTTTAAAAGGAATTTAACGTACGTAGTACTTTAGGGTTAAAACCCGGACTTGGGCATAAAATGAAAGTACTTCGAGTTGTGTATAAACTTGCCTATGCTTGTTGTTGTGAAACTTGCCTATGCTTGTTGTTGTGAAACTTGCCTATGCTTGTTGTGATAGCCTTTGTTGTGCAAGAATTGTGTTTCTATACTACCGCGTCTCTCGATAGAGGGTCGGTTGACTTGTTGAGAACTTACTTGGACGTGACCGCAGCGACGGATAAATTCCACCCGCACGCGTCGCTGATAGTGTTACTTTTGTTAATCGCTTTGGACATACTGACACGATGCGTAGCGCACGGGTATGCTTCCACTTTGATTACCGCCTTGTTGTCTTATTGTTTCCCTTTGGACATACTGACACGATGCGTAGCGCACGGGTATGCTTCCATTTGGAATGCTGTCTTATTGTTTACATTTCGAAATAATCACACGATGCGTAGCGCACGGGTATGCTTCCATTTGGAATGTTGTCTTATTTGTTCCCTTTGGACATACTGACACGATGCGTAGCGCACGGGTATGCTCCCATTTGGATTGCTGTCTTATTGTTATCATATCATAGACTGCCGGCAGTGAGGAAGGTACTCCACGGGCAGGATTGATGTTGTGGGCGTGAGACCCTGAATTGATATAATCATATGTGTGCATCGTAGTTTGGTTATCATACATGTCTCCCGCTTATAGACTATTATGATTTCATTTACTGATTTTACGCTCATACTTGGTACTGTTATCGACCTCCTTCGGGCCGCGCTCACGCCGCAGTAGTTACATCGGTTGTCGATCCGCGTTAGGATCTCATTTCAGTTTGGGAAGCTCCGTTTCGTGAGGCTTATCTTTGGTATGTTACCCGAGTCCGTAAGTTCTGACGCTCGTGGTATGGCGGCCCCGTCCCGTCATAGTTGTTGTATAAATCTTAGAGTGCAGAGTAATTGCCAGGCGGTGGTTTGTAAAAGGATAACCGTCGTATTTATGTATATATGATGAAGGCAACTGTTTGGTTGGCCTGCTTATTTATCTTGTCTCTTAATTCATGTTCATGTTTTTATTTCCGCTGATTTTCTCTCGATGTTGTATCACTAGGTTGCCCGGTAGGCACGACCACGCCCGGTTCGGTCGTGACAAAAGTGGTATCGAGCGCTTAATCCTGAAAGTGTCTACGCATCGCTGCCTAGTAGTCTTGATTATCGGTGTGTTGTGCACCACATCTATAATCAGGAGGCTATAGGACATTTAGGATTGGTTTCCATTCTTCTCATTCTGAGATCGTGCCTTAGAGCTGTGTTGTAAGTTGAACCCCTCTGACGTATCTCGTTTTTTACCAGTTATGCCTCCACGCAAGGCAACCCGGGCCCAGAAGGGCAATGCAGCAGAGGGAGATACGAGTAGAGCAGCGGCAGTCTCTACAGAGACCACAAGACCGAGCCTCCATCCCACAGCCGCGCAGGAGATGGGTTACGCGAGATGGCCCGCACGGCCGTGGTCAGGCTGACTTGAGGATAAGCCGGACGCAATGGCCCAGCCCCAAAGAGCACCCGTAATTCAACCCCGAGCGCATTGAGACTACGGATTTTCTCGAGTGTAACCCGCGAGTTTTATGGGTCGAGGCACGAGGATGATCCGCAGGAGTTCATCCGCAGATACAATGGATCATGAGAGTGATCAAGGCCTCGGAGACCGAGTCGGTGGTCTCGAGCATCGATCGCTGCGTGATACCGCGATCGATTGGTTTGATTCGTGAGCTGTCCCGGAGAGAATGCACTTCCGCTTTGTGGGACGAGTTCTCAAAGGCATTTCTTGCACACTTCTTGCCGCCACGGATGAGGAGGGCTCGGCCGATGATTTTTGGTGTTGCGCAGAATCGGCGCGACGGCAAGGAGTACAATGTGGAGTTCGACTCATCGCCCAGACGTCCCCGCATTAGTAGCTAGTATGGAGGATCGAGTCCACCGATATGTTCTGAGGCTCGATGATTACCTAGCAGAGTTGTTCGGTGTAGCTCTTCACCGGCATGACATTGCCCGCATGCAGCTTATGCACTTGGAGGTGAGGAGCGAGAAATCGACGGAATGACCAAAGTCGCAGAAGAGGCCGAATCGCAGGTCCTTTGGTGATTTTCGAGGCGCATCGCCAGCAGACTAGTTATGCGCTCCGCCAAGATGCAGTGGTCCTCTACAATTTCGTAGCGTCGAGTTTTCGTGAGCAGTCGTGGCTCGAGGTTCAGATTTTCGAGAAGCGGTGTTAACCACCAAGCCACCTACCTCATTGGTTGGCCGTGGTAGAATCCACAATGGGAGTGTCGTGCTAGTGCGGAGTTTGTTTTACATGCGGCAGCAGGCCATTTTGGGAGAAACTGTCCACCGTGGTAGCGCCGGTAGGATAGCATGCATCACGGATCGGGCGGGTCCTTCACCTTCCATAGCCAGCAGATGTTCATACACCGCGGCCACGGAGAGAGGTCGCGGAAGTTCCCGATTTAGCGGTCCTCGAATCGCCTATTTTCAGTATATCCTTAACCTCTAGAGTTTTGTATTTATTGATGTTGTGATGATGTGTTTAGTGTTATGTTCGGATAGCTTTGTGCTAAAACGTGATGTAGAACCCGTTAGTGAGAAGGGTAAGCTTGGGGGTGAGAAAATGATGAACCTTAGAATATTACAGTTAAGACCTTAGATGTAAGGCCGTCTTGAGTACCAGATTTTGCAAGTGATCCTTGTCGGAGCGCATTTTTATGCCTAGAACATTTTGTGTGATAAAGTCCCTGGGTAGTGTGCAATGGAAGTGGTAGCTTTCATGACCTGTAGAGGTAAGATTGTTCCGGATCGGGGAACAAGAGCGTGATGCGTTAAGTGGGTCGGGTTGGCCATGATGAGGGCCAACCCGCGGCTGCTTCGAGGTAGGTCAGCTCGGGTGGTCCCGCCAGTGGTAGGGTCACGAGGGTGTTAGGCCCGTGTTTAGATGACCATCGTATGAGTTCGTGGATATGTTCGACCATAAGCGGATCGTGAAGGCCGGAATGGCCTTAAGGAAGATTGAGGCTAGTAAGATAACCAAGTTGAGGTGGTGACTCGAGGTTTGGAGAATCAAGCGAGGATGAAGTGTGATACGATACTAGAAGGGTTCAAGTGTTCGAGAAGAGTACGACGAGTAAGGGTAGAGGCGAGCATGTATTGCGAGCATAGATATGATCATTTCTTGTGAAGGGAGAAGGTGCGAAGGATGTCTATTTTAGACCTCAGGGATCGCATGCAGTCCGGTACCATTTGTTGGGTCGCCGAGTGACACTAGAACCTCGCGGCAAAGTGACAAAAGTTTGTGATGTTAGAGGTGTTTCCTCGTGGACTTGGATGTAAGTATTTGCGCTGGTGTTTCGCGGCGGTGTGGCGTGATTGTTCTCGTAAGTCTAGTAGTGAAGACTATCTCGGCGCATGTTTGTTTTGAGGCTTAGAAGGAACATTCGGGACGAATGTTTCTAAGGAGGGGAGAATGTTATACCCCGTATTTCCTGAGTATGTACGTGAGGGCGTACGTATTATAATTTGAGCCTTAAAGTAAGCATAGTTTCGAAATTTGTACACAAGTGCCAAAAAGAGTCGTTTTTTGACGAAACGTTTACACAACTTTCGTAGGGAAAATTCCGCTATGTCATTAATAATTTTTATGGATTTTTCCGAGAGACGAAACATTTTGGACCAACGGAGGGTGACATGTGTCACCTCACATTGAAGGAAGTGACGGCCAAAGGGAAGGTTGGCACGTTTTTTGTGCAAAAATTGTGGTCAAGGGTTAGGTAGGATATTTTGTGTAGTTGATGAGCAAGTGGGACCCACAAACACATGGCTTCATCTTGACCTTACACTTGCCTTACACTTGGATAGATCTTGGCCATTGGTTGGCCATTTCTTGACCTATAAATACCTCTAAGTTGATGAACTTATTCATCCAAAAATTGTCTAAGTCTTGAAAAATCCCTCCCTCTCCTCTTGTTGTTTTCGCCCACCACACCCCTCCCCTTGAGAGCCCTTGCCGAGAGCCTCCTCCTCCCTTGTGGTGTTTAGCCGTGGGTACACCCCAGCCTAGTTGTCTCGTATAAATACCCCTTTTGTGGTATAGAAATACTCCAAGTATTGTTATAATGCCCAAATACTTGGCCCAAATACCTTGTAGTTTTCCCAAGGTTACACTTATACAAAAGCCAGTAAAATACTATTATACTTCCTCACCACAAAAACGAAACCCTAAGTAAATCTTCACCCGTAGTTGAAGTTATAAGTAGAAGTTGGTTAGAACTTCTAAGGGTTGGTTGAGCTGGCCTGAGCGCACTGAGTAGAGCTAAACCTTGCTCAGATCGACATATAAACTCGGATAATTTTGGGCTTATCGAGGTAAACATTCCTAACCTTCATTGTAATTGGAAATTACATGTTGTAGAGTATATAGTTAAGTATACTATATATAGAACTGAACATAGTTGTGCAATGTCTTTTGACTTAAGCTCGAATAATACTTACGCAATGTCTTGCGACTTAAGCTCAATTTAAATAAGAAAATCGAATCAGTAATTACATAGATCAGACATGAGACTTGTGTAGCATTCCGTAGTAGAATTGTACACGCCCGTTAGGCGTGTTAACCCCTCGTTGGCTTGCAGCCGCCTCGATAGAGAGGAGATTTACGCTGCATGTGGGAGAGTCGCCGAATTTTCGTAGAATATTCTACGCCGATCTAAAGATATTAATAGGCGCTTTGTGGCCTCTATAGGTTGTAGTACTACGTGGAGTGATCCGCTTGATCGAGAGTGTAGCGGACGGTTTGAGGTACTTGGAGCGCTTTGCTATTAGTCGATAATCGTCGCGAGATGTGAACCTCTTCTTATCTCGTTTCTAGCATGATAGGTGTATAACTATGTAGTACGGTAGACTTACATGTGTTAAATGTATTTGATTGTTTTTAAACATAAAGTGTTATAACGGCTTTATGGGAAGTTGGTTATAACAGCTCTATGTAAATGAGAAATGCTTTGTGGTTTTTTTTAAAAGATAACTGATTTGACTTATAACCAACTTGATGTGTGATAATAAAGAACCTTGAAGTATTCTAAAAGATTAAGAAACCTTTTTGAAAGAAGTGTATACTTGGTTTGAAAACATAAAAATTATACCAGCTTTATGATAAGTTAGGTGTAACGCCTTAAGAGAGATAAAAAGAATGGTTTAATGGTTTAGAAGTTAAGAGACTTATTTTTAAAAGATAAGAGACTTGACTTAATATGGATGTTTGTGTGAAACCTCATTCGAGAGTAATGAGTACTTGGTTTTGAAAGGAATAATGTTTCCGATTTGAAATCGAACGTGTATCGACAAACCACCGCAGTTAATAAAGGAAAATGTATTGAATAATTAAGTATTATTAAAACCAAGAGAAACCTCCATCCGCATAGAAGCTAAGATGAGACAAAATGATATTACATTTTCTAGATCATGACTGCTTAATAAGATTGATTATGAACAAGAATAACCTACTCGCCTATGGCATATGTTACTCAATTGTTTTAAAAGAGATTAAGACATTGAACTATGAAACTTTTCAAAAAGAGACTTGCGTAATTAAAATTAGGCAAACTGGAACTTTAGGAAAAGAAAGGCATTGTGTTGTCTTAAAATGGTTTAAAGCATAAGGTGTTATAATGACTTTATGGGAAGTTGGTTATAACGACCTTATGAAAACAAAAGAAAGGTTTTATCATTGGTTTTAATGTGGTAACTTGACTTTAAAAAGAAAGTATGGAAGTTGTTTTGGTTTACTTAAAAGATATAAGTCACTCTATTTTTATACTACTGTATCGGGTGACTTTTATAAAAGGAATAAATCTCTTTAAAAGGAATTTAACGCACGTAGTACTTTAGGTTAAAACCGGACTTGGGCATAAAATGAAAGTACTTGAGTTGTGTATAAACTTGCCTATGCTTGTTGTTGTGAAACTTGCCTATGCTTGTTGTTGTGAAACTTGCCTATGCTTGTTGTGATAGCCTTTGTTGTGCAAGAATTGTGTTTCTATACTACCGCGTCTCGATGGAGGTCGGTTGACTTGTTGAGAACTTACTTGGACGTGGACCGCAGTGACGATAAATTCCACGCACGCCTCGTTGATAGTGTTACTTTGTTAATCGCTTTGGACATATCGACACGACGCGGCGCACGCATGCTTCCACTTTGATTACCGCTTGTTGTCTTATTGTTTCCTTTGGACATACCGACACGATGCGTAGCGCACGCATGCTTCCATTTGGAATCTTTGTCTTATTGTTTCCTTGGACATACCGACACGACGCGTAGCGCACGTATGCTTCCATTTGGAATGTTGTCTTATTTGTTCCCTTTGGACATACCGACACGACGCGTAGCGCACGTATGCTCCCATTTGGATTCTTGTCTTGTTGTTATCATATCATGCATCGCCGGCAGTGATGAAGGTACTCCACGCGGGATTGATGTTGTGGCGTGAGACCAATTGATATAATCATATGTGTGTGCATCGTAGTTTGGTTATCATACTGTCTCCGCTTTTATAGACTATTATGATTTCATTTACTGATTTTCGCCACATACTTGGTACCTATCAGATCCGACCTCTTCGGCCGCGTTCATGCCGCAGTAAGTACATCTACCGTCGATCCCCGCTAGGATCTCATTTCAGCGTTGGGAAGCTCCGTTTCGCCGGAGGCTTATCTTTGGTATGTTACCACAGTCCGTAAGTTCTCAGACGTTCGTGGTATGGCGGGCCCCGTCCCGTCATAGTTGTTGTATAAATCTTAGAGGTGCAGAGTAATCACAAGTGTGGTTTGTAAAAAGGATAACCGTCGGTATTTATGTATATATGATGGGCGCAACCGCTTTGGTTGGCCTGTTTATTTATCTTGTCTCTTAATTCATGTTCATGTTTTTATTTCCGCTGATTTTCTCTGATGTTGTATCACTAGGGTGCCCGGGGTAAGGCACCAGTCACGGGCCCGGGTTCGGGTCGTGACAGGAGGGGTATTTATAGGTCAAGCAATGGCCAAGATCATGCCAAGTGCAAGGCAAGTGTAGGGTCAAGATTCATCCATGTGTACCTTATCCATCTACCACACAAATATCACAAAATATCCTACCAACTCTCACTCTCCAAATCGTCCAATGCCGCCCCACACGTCCACCAATGAGAGGGTGCCACGTGTTGCCCTCTCGTTGGTCCAAAACATTTCGTCTCTCGGAAAAATCCGCAAAAAATATAAATGACATAGCCGGAATTTTCCCTTCGCAAGTCTTGTAAAACGTTTCGTCGAAAAACGATTCTAATCGGGTGTTGTGCACAAAAATTCGAACCTTGCCTACTTTAAGCTTCAAACTTTTCTACGTACGTCCTTACGTACATACTCTGGAAATACGGGGTATAACATTCTCCCCTCCTTAGAAACATTCGTCCCGAATGTTCCTTCTAAGTCTCAAAATAAACAGGCGCCAGTATAGTCTTCACCGCTATACTTACGAAAACAATTATGCCATACCTGGCCACAATACAACACGCGCAATTGCTTACATCCAAGTCCACGAGGAATCACCTCCATCACTACAAAAACTCCCACCCAAGGGCTAAAAGATACTCCCTTCGCACCTTCTCGTACACTCGAACTCTTTCTCATAACTTACCACATTCCTGCTACTGCTTCAGTTTCAAAAACTCTGGGTTACTACCTCCAACTTGGTCATCATTAACTGAGAATACTCTGGATGGATCTCCGATACTCTTCCGAACATAGCAACATGCAAGACCGACGCATCGCTTCTCACGCTGGATGGCAATGCCAACTTATAGGCAACCTGGCCTATTCTTCACATAACCTGAAAAGGCCCAAAGTAACTCGGGCTAAGTTTCCTCTGTTTTCCAAAACTCATCACACCCCTTTCCGGGGTGGTACCTTCAAGAAGACCCACCGTCAACCTGAACTCCAAGCCTCGTCGCCGATTATCCGCACAACTTCTGTTGATTCTGAGCTGTCGATAACCTCTCCTGGATAGGCTTCACCCTATCCCCATCCTGCCGAAACAAGTATGAACCCACTATCTGAACTTTTCCAACATCGAACCAATCGACCGGCAACTTACACTTCCGCCCCTACGAGGCTTCGTAAGGCGATATCCGAATACTGAAATGGTAGTTATAAAAGCACTCCCACAACCGGAGGCAACAATCCTCACAGCTATCCCTGAAATCCAAACACAGGCCCGAGGGCGAATGCGCTACTGAGACTCACCTGAGTTCCTAACCCTGCCTGGTAAAACCTCCTGAAAAAGAAACAGCCGAACCTGGGCTTCACTGCCTGCCATAAGGTGAAGGTAGGCACCTCGTGCAGCCTTACAACCTTCCTGATATAAACATCTCGCATAACTCTCTGCCGAGTAAACAGTCCTGACTAAAGGACAAGATGGGCTGACCTCATCGGCCCGACTACTGGTCGAACGCATCTACGAACTCGTACGATGGTTAACTAAACTTGGGCCTAACACCCTCGTGACCCTACCACCTGGCGGGACAACCACAAACTGACCCCATCATAAAACAGGTCGCGGGTTGACCCGCGGCATGGCCTCAACCCGACCCACTCTCGCGTGAAACACTTGCTCCCCGATCCGGAATAATCTCACTAATCAAGTCACGAAAACCTAGCGGTCTTCTTAGCTCAACTACCCTCTTTCACTCCACACTACTCAGGGACTTATTATACAACTATATCTCACGTGCACTATGCACTCCGATAAGGGTCAAACATAAAATAAAAATAAAAAAAATAAATCTTCTACTCGAGATGGCCTCGCCTCTAAGGTCTCCACGTGTAAAACTCTAAGGCTCACACTTTCCCTAACCCCAATCTTACCCTCATCCCTAACCTTGATTTCTAATCACAATTAACACTTATGTTATCTGAACATAACACTTAAGATACGCTTATCTTATCACACCTACAATCTCTAGAGGGTTCAAGGATATACATGTATCTACCGCTTCACTTCCCCTTTGTCGTTCTAATCAAACCTGCCCTGTTGGACGCATAGCTGGGGAAGGTGATGAACTAGTCACTGATCCCGAAGGCTGAGTCTCCACATCCGCACCACCCTTGGTCGGACAATTCCTCGCAAAATGGCCCTGCTGGCCGCACGCATAACAAGCTGTCGAAGTAGTACGACACTCCCTCGAATGATACCTACCACAACGTTACGCCGAGGTGGGGTGGCCTCCTCGCTAACACCCTTCCTCTCCGCACCACCAATCCGAATCGACCGTAGGCTGAGTCCTCATACTTGCATCCTTCCTACTAGGACATCCTTTCGATACATGGCCCTGACGACCGCAGGTAAAACAAACACCAACAAAAAGACGACATTCTCGGATGGCGCCACACATCGTGGAACACCGAGGAAAATCAATCCGCTAGCCGAACCTTCGTATAGCTGCGAACGAAGCCCCGAGTTCGACCAACTCTGCATACTCCGAACGCCCCGTCCGCGGAGGACCACTCGCATGCGTGGATGTGCATATCTAATTCTGGCCGAGGCGGTTCCTCGAAAGTTACTAAAGGACCTCGCCGCTCGCCCTTCTCGCCCTGGTTAACCCTTCGATCTCTACGTTTCTTGGCCTGCTGCGCATAAGCCCGTACACAGGCCATGCTCAAGCCTAACTGACGAGCTATTCTTGCACCACCCTCTCTTAGATAGTTATCATGACCCGTGATAAATCGGTAGATAAAATACTCTCGGTTGCTAAATCCATAGCTAGTAACAGGGTCGTCTTTTTGAAATCTATATTCTCTGTTCCCGGTCGTGGAACTGAAGGTTCAACTATCATGGCCGCAGTAGGAACTGCTGCCGCTGCGCTAAACTCTGCTGGGCCGGTGATGTCGCAGAACTCCCCGACTGAAACACCATACCAGGTGATGATTGGGCCTGTGCCCTCGTAACCCTCTGTACTCAACTCGCAGCTCCTCGCCGCCTTGCCTCCCGCCCGGGTTTGCCTACGCGAGGCATAGCGGTAAGGGAAAGAAATACGTTAGGGGTCCAACTTATAACACATCTCTAAGGCACGATCTCGAGTGAGAAGAATGGAAATCAATCCTAAATATCATATAGCCTCCGATTATTGGTGCACAACACACCGATAATCAAGACTCTACTAGATACGGTATGTAGACACTTTCCGAGGATTAATCGCCTCGATACCACTTTTGTCACGACCAACCCGTTCGTGGATCGTGCCTTACCCCGGGCACCCAAGTAGACATACATCAGAGTAATCAGCGGAACATAAAACAAGACATGAAATAACATGAAGTATGAAATAATAATCTGAGAAAAATTGCCTTTCGGCATGTATATATGAAAACTTAAATCCGAACAGTTACATCCCACTTACAACTCGCCACAACAAGATACTGCACTCTAAGAGTGACATGACAACAATGGCGGGATAGGGCCCCGTCATACCCCTGAATGTAAGCACCTACTACGACATGGGACTATACCACTGATAAGCCTCCGGAGAAACGGAGCTTCCTAAACGCTGAACTGTGACCCTGAGAGCTAGGATCAACGACTGGTGTACCTCAACCTGCGACATGAACACACTTCAAGGAGGTCGATAACATGTACCAAGTATGTGAAATCAAAAATATCAGAAATGAAATCATAGTAGTCTATATAAAGCGGAGACATGTATGATAACCAAACTACGATCACATAAATAAGCAGTCATGTCAAGTCAGGGACTCACGCCCTCAAAGTCATCACTCAAATATAACAATGGGTCTCACGCCCACAACATCAATCATGCCCGTGGAATACCTTCCTCACCGCAGCCTATGATATATAATAGCACCAAGGAATACACATGAACACCGTGTCCCACTGTGTCATCATAAAACCGCACGGTAAGTACGAAGGCATAGCCGACTACTAAAACCTACACATAAACAAGGTCATAAGTCAGATCATGAGATCTGTCTGACCGTCACATGATCAAAGCCGCCACTCGCCCGCAAAGATCTAATGCGCGCCTAGCCCCGAACTTCCCGCACCCGCATAGGCCACTCCAATGGCCCGCATGAGGTATTCCCGCATCGAGGGTAGCTACTCCCGCATCCGCCGACTCGCACCGCATGGCCACATAGACCGCATGACCATAAAGGCCGCACACTAACACGAGCTCGTAGCTCGCGATAGCCCCCGGACCCGCATGAGGTATTCTCGAATCATAGGTCACACAGACCCGCCTGAGTCTACCCTGCATCAGAGGGCAGCTTAACCTCCGGGATGATGTCAAGGTGAGTGGTACAATACCAACATAACGGCTGATAGTTAAACAACTTAAGCGCAAACGAGGGAAAACCCCTTTACACAAACATCACAAGATAATAACACACGTAGCATCCTAGCATGTTTACTTATCAAATCAACAAGAAAGTATTACAAGGCTATCACAAACCAACACAATCAAGTTATTCACACAAGGTACTTTCTACTATATGATTAACAAGATCGGGTTTTTATCCCCAAAGTACTTCATACATTAACTCTTTAAGAGATCTGTTCTTTCACAAATAGTCACACAATACTCGTAGTATATAAAATAGAGTGACTATCTTTTGAAGTAAACCAAAACACTTCTCTTTGTAAAATCAAATAACAACATTATTTTCCAAACGTTCAAGTTTGCCTAATTTCAAATGTTCAGGTTTCTCATTTTTCGAAAGGTTTCGTAGTTCATAGTTTTAATCCTTTAAAACAATTTGAGAAACATATACCTTATGTGTGAGTAGTTTATTCTTGTTCATAACAATCTTATTACAAAGACCATGATCTAGGAAATGTAATATCATTTTGTCTCATCTTAGCTTCTATGCAGATGGAAGTTTCTACTGGTTTTAATAATACTTTATTAGTCAAAACATTTCCCTTTATTAGCGCTGCTGTGGTTTGTTCGATACTTATTCTGATTTCCGAAATCAGTAAAACATTATTCCTTTTTTAAAAACCAAGTACTCATTACTCACGAATGAGGTTTCACACTTTTTAACAAAACTCATATTAATTAACCATGTCAAGTCTCTTATCTTTTTAAGATTAAGTCTCTTAATCTTCTTAAAGTCAATAAACCCTTCTTTTTATCTTTCTTAAGCTGTTATACATAACTTCCCATAAAGCTAGTATAACTCTTAAGATTTTAAAACCAAGTATTACTCTTCTGTTAAAAATGGTTCAGTATTCTTTTGAAATACTTCAAGATTATTCAGTCTTAAGTCAAAAGACATTGCCGTAATTATTATTCAGGCTTAAGTCAAAAGACATTGCCGTAATTATTATTCAGTTAACACACGTACGTCTACCGTACTATATATACTTTTAAAATATCATGCTCAAGAGTATAGGAAGAATCACATACCTGGCGACGATTATCGACTATTAGCAAGACGCTCCAAAGTACTGTAGTCCGACTACCCTTTTCCACCCTCCGAGTAGAATACGCTACTCGCAGTACTTCAACCTATAACGGTTATACAAGTCTATCAATGACTAGACTACTCTGTAGATTATTCTTCTGATGTGATATCAGTTCAAGTCTTTTCTGTAATATCCTTCTATTACAGTTCAATTCTCTTCTATGAATCTTATATTCATTTCTATGCTACAACAGTATGTAATTTCCAATTACAATAGAAGGTTAGGATTATTTACCTCGGTAAGCCCAAAATTATCCAAGTTTAATGTCGATCCTGAGCAACGTTTAGCTCCTCCTCCGGGTGCTCCAACCCGCTCCAAACAACCCTTAGAAGTTCTACGCAACTTCTTCTTAATACTCCAACCAACTATGGAGATTTTTCTTAGGGTTTCGTTTTGTGACTGAAGGGAAGTATAATAGTATTTCTGGGCTTTTCGTATAAGTGTAACCTTGGAATACTACAAGGTATATGGGCCAAGGTATTTTGGAATAGTAACAATACTTGGAGAGTATTCCTACCAAGAGGGGGGGTGTATTTTACGAAAACAACTCAAGGTAGGGGTACCCTACGCTAGCACCACTGTGAGTGGGGTACTTTCGGCCAGGGAGGGCTCTCGCTGGGCCTTCTTAAAGGGGGAGGGGGGTGTTTGGACGAAACACTACCAAGAGGGGGAAGGGATTTTCAAGACTTGGAACAATTTTTGGATGAAGAAGTCTTCAAAGGGGAGAGGTATTTATAGGTCAAGCAATGGCCAACCAATGGCCAAGATCATGCCAAGTGCAAGTGTCACGACCCATTCCGGGGCCCGTGACTGGTGCCTTACCGGGGCACCCAAGTAGTCATACATCAGAGTAATCAGCGGAAACATAAAGCAAGACATGAAACAGTTTATAAAACAAGACACGACATGTGAGAAAACATCGCTTCCAAGATATATATATAATCATGTTTTAGCGCTACATCCGACAATCGCATAAACATGACTACAGCACTCTAAGGAAATATACAACTATGGCGACAGGCCCCGCCATACCCCGATCATAAAAACTATCTATAACAGTGGAGATCATACCAAAAGTAGAGCCTCCAAGAGATGGAGCTCGACACCAACGTAGAGATCCTAAGGATGCGGATCTAGCACTGCTTGCCCTTACTGCGACATGAACGCAGCCCCCGGGCGAGGTCAAGACAACAGTACTAAGTATGCGAAATCAGAAAGTACTTAAATGAAAACATATCATTTTAAAACCACTACCAATATGTGTGAAACAACGAAGGAAACCGCACGTAGTGCCACATCACAAACAAGAGCAACAATAGGTAATCAGAAAGTCTTGTCTAGGCTGCGAATGATCAAACAGGCCACTCGCCATATCATCATTCTCGCAAGCCTAATCTCGACTCCCGAGTCCGCATAGGCCACTCACGTGGGCCCGCATGAGGTATAACCCCGCATCGAGGGTAGCTACTCCTCGGCATCATCCTGGACTCGCTGTCCGCATGGCCACATAGACCGCATGAGGCATAACCCCGCATACTAACACGAACTCGTAGCTCGCGATAGGCCCCCGACCCGCATGAGGTATTCTCGAATCATGGTCCTGCATCACTCGAGTCTACCCCGCGTCGGAGGGCTTTAACCCCTGTATCATCTTAAGAGGTGAGTGATAGTATACTAACATAACAACTTATCTTTTAAGTAACATAAGCACAACAAGGATACTCACCTATACAAACGTTACAAGATACTAACACACATAGCATCATATCATGTCTACTTATCAAATCATCTTATTATTCTTTTCACAATATAAGTCTGCTATAAACACATAGGCAAACTTGTTTCTTTTATCAATCTTAAGTGGTTATACTTACTTCCCATAAAGCTAGTATAACTCTTAAGCTTCGCTTTTAAAACCAATTAGTTCTCTTCATAATATGATTCAGTAGTCTTTTGAAATGTTTTGCTTCTTATTATTCAGCTTAAGCGTGAGGCATTCGTAAGTATTATTCAGCTTAAGCCGAGGCATTGCCGTAAGTATTATTCAGCTTAAGTCAAAGACATTGCCATAGTTATTATCCGCTTAACACGTACGTCTACAGTACTATATATATTGTAAAATATCATGTTTTAGGAAGAATCACATACCTTCTCGGCGAAAACCACCTGCCAAGTTGACTATGTCGCACAGAGAGTCACCATAATAGTCACAGATATCTATCAAAGACTACTCTGAGGGTCATTCTAAACAGAGGGTTCACAATTCTATGGAAAGTTGGGCAGCACAACCCTACCCGGTGAGCTATATGAGTCTACTGTGAAAACAGTCCTATGCGAGTACAGTTCAATTATTCTTCTTTTAAACCCTTCTACTGAGATAGCAGTTCAATTCTATTCTGATATTCTTCTAAGTATTTATACTATTCTTATTCTACAACAGTAAGTATTCTCTAATTCAAAAGAGGGTTAGGATTAGTTACCTCGGTAAGCCCAATAATATCCTAGAAAAAGTCGCGCCTGAGCAAGGTTTTGCTCCTAAGTTGTATGCTCCAAGGAAACCTTAGAAGTTCTTCACAACTTCTACTAAGTACTAAGGTATTTGGGCTAGGGTATTTTGGGCATTATAACAATACAAGAAGGCAACTTTTCTCCCACGGGCGGGGGGGAAGGGCCTCGGCCAAAACTTCACTCAAAGGGGGAGGGGTGTTTGGACGAATTGCTCACAAGGGAGAGGGGAGGATTTTTCAAGACTTGAAAGCTTTAGTGGATGAAGAACTCTTCATCTCAAGAGGGGTATTTATAGTCAAGACATGGCCAACCAATGGCCAAGATTTAGCCAAGTGCTAGGCAAGTGTAAGGTCAAGATTAGGCAAGTGTACCTAGCCAACTTGCACACAAAATATCTATCCAACTTTATGACAAGGATTGTCATCCAATCGCCCTATTGCGTGACAAGTCCACCAATGAGAGGGTGGAAAGTGTCGCCTCTCATTGGTCCAAAGTGTTACGTCTCTCGGAAAAATCCGCAAAAATTAGAAATGACATAGTCGAATTTATCCTACGAAAAGTCGTGGAAACGTTTCGTCGGAAAATCGCTCGCTTGAGAGTTGTGCCTAAAAAAATCGCCCAAGGCCTAACTTTAAGACCAAACTTTTCAGACGTATTCCTTTACGTACATACTCTGGAAATACGGGGTATAACATTCTCCCCTCCTTAGAAACATTCGTCCCGAATGTTCCTTCCCACGACAGATAACGATAAGGTTCCTCAAAACTTAAACAATTTGCAAAAGCCACACTGCGCCATAAACAACACTTAGGCATAAACGATAATGAAGATTTACAAGTAGGAAAGTGAATTACCCGGAGGGGGAACGGTGAGGATACTTCGCCATGTCCTCCTCGGCTTCCCACGTCATCTCTCCTCGAGCTGCTCCGCCACAAGACTTTGACGGAAGCCACGTCCTTCGTCCGCAGACGCCTAACCTGACGATCGATTATCGCTATGGGAATATCCTCATACGATAACCCCTCGGTCACCTGGACATCGTCAATCGGATGTACCCTAGATGGATCCCCGATACATCTCTCAAAGATAGAAACGTGAAACATCGATGCACCGCCTCCAGATCGGACGGCAGATCCAACTCATAGGCAACCTTGCCTACCTCGCGACAATCGAAACGCCCAATGTACCTTGGGCCGAAGTTTCCTTCTTCCGAATCTCATCACACCCTTCATGGGTGACACCTTCAGAAAACCCAATCATCAATCGCAAACTCGGATGTCGACGACGATGATCCGCATACGACTTGCCGACTCGAGCCGCCAATAGCCGCCTCGGATAAGCTTCACCTTATCCATCGCTCACTGCACCAAATCGTCCCACTAGCCGCACTCGCCCACCTCGAACCAACCTATAGGCGTCCGCACTTCCTCCCATACAAGGCCTCATAAGGCGCCATCCGAATACTGGAGTGGTAGCTATTATTATACGCGAACTCAACTAGAGGCAAATGATCCTCCCAACTACCATCGGTCAATAACACAGGCTCGCGGATATCCTCAAGAGTGCGGATAGTGCGCTCGCTGTCCGTCTGCATGCGGATGAAATGCGACTGTAAGCTCACCGCCCCTAAACCCCTCGGAAGGACCTCCAAGTTAGCCGAAACCGGGCTCCTCATGCGATATGATCGAAATAGGGACTCCATGCACCGACGATCTCTCGGATGTAAAGTCCGCATAATCCTCAGAAAAGTCGCCCCGACGGAAGAAAGTGGGCTGATTTCACACCGCCGACGATAACCCATATAGAATCATGTCTCCTCCGAGTGCGAGGTAATCCCGTGATGAAGTCCATGTTGATTACCTCCCACTTCCGTGTCGGGATCTCTATCGCTGCAACAAACCACCGTGTCTCCGTGCTCTACTTTCACTGCGACAACACGCACCGAGCTACGAACTCGCAACGCCCTCTTCAAACCATCCCACCAATACACGATCTAAGGTCGTGGTACATCTTGGTCGACCGGATGGATAGAGTAACGCGCGCTGTGTGCTTCCCAAGAACTCGCCGAAGTCCTCAAACATCCGAACACACATACCGCCTCGAACCTTAGCACCCCATCGTGCTACCAAAAGGACCTTGCCCTCACGAAGAGTTGTATCACGATATCGAATCAAAGCTGGGTCTCGAATCGCTGCCTCTTCACCTCCTCGATGATGGAAGACTCGCAACCTCACGAACTCTAACCCCACCGCTATCGTAATCAATCAAACGGACACCAAGGCTCGCTAATCGATGCAAATCACGAACCATGTCCCTCCTCTCTAGCCGCACATCCGATAGGCTCCCATCGACCTACGACTAAGAGCATACGCCACAACATTGGCCTTCCCGTGGTACAGGATATCAACATCGTAATCCTTAAGCAACTCTAACCACCGTCTCGCCGTAAGTTCACTCCTCCGGTGAAGATATACCGAGGCTCTTGTGGTCCGTAAAATATCCACGTGAACCCCATACAAATAGTGCCTCCAGATCTTCAAAGCGTGAATCACGGCCGCTAACTCCAAATCATGGGGGGTAGTTCCTCTCGTGTTTCTTCAATCGCCGGGATGCATATGCTATAACCCCGCCATGCCGCATCAACACACATCCCAACCCGATGCCCGACGATCACAATACACAACATAACCATCCGACCTGCGGAAGAGTAAGAACGGGCGGTCGTCGCCTTCTTTCAAAGAATCGAAACCCCGCCACAAGCATCAGTCCATCAAACTTGGCGCTTTCGAGTCACCTAGTCAATGGTGCAGAGATAGAAGCAAACTTCTCCACGAACCGCCGATAATACCTGCAAGGCCCGTAAAATCGCGAACCTCTGCCGGAGTAGTAGTTCAGGCCAAGTCTCGATCGCTTCGATCTTGGCCAGATCAACTCGAATGCCATCACCCCGACAATATGCCCAAGAAACGCCATCAAGTCAACCAAAACTCACATTTGGAAAACTTGGCGCATAACCGCTGGTCTGGAGAATCACAAGACAGCCTCAAATGCTCCGCATGCTCCTGCTCTGAGCGAGAATAAACCAAGATATCATCAATGAACACTATCACAAACGTGTCCAAAAATGGTTTGAACACTCGGTTCATCAAATCCATGAATACCGCCGGAGCATTGGTCAACCCAAAAGACATGACCCTGAACTCATAATGCCCGTACCGGGTCCGGAATGCAGTCCTAGGGACATCCACCTCTCTAACTCGAACCTGATGATAGCCCGATCGTAGATCAATCTTGGAAAAGCATCTCGCGCCCTGCAACTGATCGAACAAATCATCAATCCTGGGAAGGGGGTATCTGTTCTTAATGGTCACCTTGTTCAGCTGCCTGTAGTCAACACACATGCGCAGCGTCCCGTCTTTCTTCTTCACGAACAATACCGGCGCCCCCCAGGGAGAAACACTAGGCCTAATGAAGCCCTTCTCCAGCAAATCCCTCAGCTGGTCCTTCAACTCTCTCAACTCGGCAGGTGCCATTCTGTATGGCGGAATGGAAATAGGCCGAGTATCTGGCAACACATCTATACAAAACTCGATCTCCCTCTCAGGAGGGATACCCGGGAGGTCATCTGGAAACACGTCTGGGAACTCACGACCATCGGAATCGACGGAAAATCTGGTACCGCAGCCTTGATCAAACACCCGAACGAGATGGTAGATATAACCCTTCGCACCATCTTCCTAGCCTTGAGGTAGGAAATAAACCTACCCTCGGCGATACTGCGTTCTCCCACTCAACAACCGGCTCCTCAGAAATCGGAACTGCATTACTCTCTCTCAGCTACATTGGCATAGCAAGAAGCTAGCCAATCCATCCCCATAATCACGTCAAGTCAATCATCTCCAACTCTAACAAGTCGGCGTGGTCCGACGATCAGAATGGTCACAGACAAGCCCTATATACCCGCCGAGCTACCACCGAATCACCCATCGGCGTAGCTACCTCGAAAGTGGTCTATGGACTCGTGCTCTATCCCTATCCTACTAGCAACAAGGGGATATATAGGATGAGAGTAGAACCCGGATCTATCAAAGCATACACATCAAACCCGAATCGATAAGGTACCCGTGACGACATCGGTGAGGCCTCCCGATCCCGCTTACCGACAAAGCATAAATGCGGTTCGAGGACCGCTAGAATCGACCCGAGCCACGGCCTCTGCCGCGACTGGCGACCCACGAGCACCTCGCCCGGCGAGTAATCGTAGGAGATGATGAAGCGCAACAACTCAAGGCCGAGCCCTACCACCGCCACGCTTCGGCCTGACAAGCCGCAGTGACCGCTGCCGCCACAATCGTAACAAGATCCAAAAGTAGTACCACACTTCCCGTAATGGGATCTACCGACGCCACACCGGGTGGTCCCGATCGCCGCACTTCGCTACCTCGACGTCCAAGCTCGGGGCCCCGTCCGCCTCAAAATCGCGGGCCGTGGCTGAGGACGCGCAGAGTGCTCAGGCCGGCCGTGGTGCGACCTAGATCGCCGAGGCCGCCACCACGATAACCACCGAAGACCTCCCGCCCCGGCCTTCTTCGCATTCGCCCACTCGGCCTTCAAGGCCTCGCATCCAAGGGCGTGAGCTCGCACGCGGTAATGTCCATACCCGGCCGAGAGAAACCCCGCATGACTTCGCCATATAGTCGTCTCAGCCGGTGACATAGCGGTGCACCCTATCCTCCATATTCGCTACCAATGCCGGGACATATCGAGCCAATGAATCAAACTCGACATTGTACTCCCGACAAAGGCCCTCTCGCCTCGCAGTAAAAATCTATCCGCCGCGCCTCCTCATCCGCGAGGCAAGAAGTGAGTGAGGAAAGCCTCGAGAACTCATCCCAAGTAGCTGGGACGCGTGCTCTCCCGGATAACTCCCATGAATCAAACCAATCGATCGCGGTATCACGCGACCTATGTGAACCAAAGATCACGGACTCGGTCTCCGACGCCCGATCACTCTCAAAATCCTCTGGCCGACGGATGAACTCGCGGATCATCCTCCCGCCTCGATCCATAAAACTCCGGCGGCTACATACCAAGAAGTCTCGTAGCCTCAAACTCTCTCGCCTCGGTGAACAACGGCGCGACAAGATCGAGCTGAATCGAATCGCCAGATCCAGCCTTCTCTCGATCGGCCACAACTTTAGCCAAAGTCGGGTTATCTCTCAGCATTTCCTAACTCTCCGCCTGCATCGTGGGATGCGAGGTGTGGGTACTGTGGTCTCGCTGGGCCGGGCGGCGTCATAGAACTCGCCGCCTCTCGTATAGACTGGGCTCGAGCCCTCGTGACTCTGGGTGTCTCGCTAGCAGCCTCCTACGCTTTGCCCTTCTCTGGGCCCGTTGCTTTACGCGAGGCATAATCATTAGAAAGGAATACGTTAGAGGGGTCCAACCTATAACATGCCTCTAAAGCACGATCTCGGAATGAGAAGAACGGAAACCAATCCTAAATATCCTATAGCCTCGACATTGGTGTGGTGCACAACACACCGATAATCAAGACTCTACTAGATACGGTCAGAGACACTTTCCGAGGATTAATCGCTCGATACCACTTTTGTCACGACCCATTCCGGTTCGTGGATCGTGCCTTACCGGCACCCAAGTAGTCATACATCGAGTAATCGAAACATAAAGCAAGACATGAAACAGCTTTATAAAACAAGACATACGATTATGTGAGAAAACACGCTTCCTAAGATATATATATAATCATGTTTTAGCGATACATCCGACAATCGCATAACATGACTCTGCACTTAAGGAAATATACAACTATGGCGGACAGGCCCCGCCATACCTCGATCAGATAAAACTATCTATAACAGGAGATCATACCAAAAGTAGAGCCTCGGAAGAGATGGAGCTCCCGACACCAACGTAGAGATCCTAAGGATGCGGATCTAGCACTGCTGCCCTTACCGCGCAGCATGAACGCAGCCCCGAAGGAGGTCGCACAACAGTACTAAGTATGCGAAATCAGAAAGTACTTAAATGAAAACATATCATTTTTAAAACCACTACCAATATGTGTGAAACAACCAAGAAACCGCACGTAGTGCCACATCACAAACAAGAGCAACAATAGGTAATCAGAATAAGTCTTGTCTAGGCCGCGAATGATCAAAGCAGGCCACTCGCCCATATCATCATTCCGCAAGCCTAATCTCGACTCCCGAGTCCGCATAGGCCACCACGCTGGCCCGCATGAGGTATAACCCCGCATCGAGGGTAGCTACTCCTCGCATCGCCCCGACTCGCTGTCCGCATGGCCACATAGACCGCATGAGGCATAACCCCGCATACTAACCTGGAACTCTCAGAGCTCCGCATAGGCCCCCTGGACCCGCATGAGGTATTCTCGAATCATGGTCCTGCATCACCGAGTCTACCCCGCGACGGAGGCGCTTAACCCCAGATCATCTCAAGAGGTGAGTGATAGTATACTAACATAACAACTTATCTTTTAAGTAACATAAGCACAACAAGGATACTCACCTATACAAACGTTACAAGATACTAACACACATAGCATCATATCATGTCTACTTATCAAATCATCTTATTATTCTTTTCACAATATAAGTCTGCTATAAACACATAGGCAAACTTGTTTCTTTTATCAATCTTAAGTGGTTATACTTACTTCCCATAAAGCTAGTATAACTCTTAAGCTTCTGTTTTTAAAAACCAATTAGTTCTCTTCTGTTAATATGATTCAGTAGTCTTTTGAAATGTTTTCAGTTATTTATTATTATTGCTTAAGCCGTGAGGCATTGCCGTAAGTATTATTCAGGCTTAAGCCGTGAGGCATTGCCGTAAGTATTATTCAGGCTTAAGTCAAAGACATTGCCATAGTTATTATCCAGTTAACACATGTACGTCTACCGTACTATATATATTGTAAAATATCATGCTTTAGGAAGAATCACATACCTTCTCGGCGAAAACCACCTGCCAAGTTGAATATGTCGCGCGCAGAGAGTCAGCCTATAATAGTCACAGATATCTATCAAAGACTACTCTGAGGGTCATTCCAAACAGAGGGTTCACAATTCTATGGAAAGTTGGGCAGCACAACCCTACCCGGTGAGCTATATGAGTCTACTGTGAAAACAGTCCTATGCGAGTACAGTTCAATTATTCTTCTTTTAAACCCTTCTACTGAGATAGCAGTTCAATTCTATTCTGATATTCTTCTAAGTATTTATACTATTCTTATTCTACAACAGTAAGTATTCTCTAATTCAAAAGAGGGTTAGGATTAGTTACCTCGGTAAGCCCAATAATATCCTAGAAAAAGTCGCGCCTGAGCAAGGTTTTGCTCCTAAGTTGTATGCTCCAAGGAAACCTTAGAAGTTCTTCACAACTTCTACTAAGTACTAAGGTATTTGGGCTAGGGTATTTTGGGCATTATAACAATACAAGAAGGCAACTTTTCTACCAAGGAGGGGGTAGGTTTCGCTAGGCTAGAGGGAAGGGCCTCGCCAAAACTTCACTCAAAGGGGAGGGGTGTTTGGACGAATTGCTCACAAGGGAGAGGGGAGGATTTTTCAAGACTTGAAAGCTTTAGTGGATGAAGAACTCTTCATCTCAAGAGGGGTATTTATAGGTCAAGACATGGCCAACCAATGGCCAAGATTTAGCCAAGTGCTAGGCAAGTGTAAGGTCAAGATTAGGGCAAGTGTACCTAGCCAACTTGCACACAAAATATCTATCCAACTTTATGACAAGGATTGTCATCCAATCGGCCCTATTGCCGTGACAAGTCCACCAATGAGAGGGTGGAAAGTGTCGCCCTCTCATTGGTCCAAAGTGTTACGTCTCTCGGAAAAATCCGCAAAAATTAGAAATGACATAGCCGAAATTTATCCTACGAAAGCTGTGGAAACGTTTCGTCGGAAAATCGTCGCTTGAGAGTTGTGCCTAAAAAAATCGTCCAAGGCCTAACTTTAAGACCAAACTTTTTGTACGTATTCCTTTACGTACATACTCTGGAAATACGGGGTATAACAGCAAGGCAAGTGTAGGGTCAAGATTCATCCATGTGTACCTTATCCATCTACCACACAAATATCACAAAATATCCTACCAACTCTCACTCTCCAAATCGTCCAATGCCTCCCCACACGTCCACCAATGAGAGGGTGCCACATGTTGCCCTCTCGTTGGTCCAAAACATTTCGTCTCTCGGAAAAATCCGCAAAAAATATAAATGACATAGCCGGAATTTTCCCTTCGCAAGTCTTGTAAAACGTTTCGTCGAAAAACGATTCTAATCGGGTGTTGTGCACAAAAATTCGAACCTTGCCTACTTTAAGCTTCAAACTTTTCTACGCACGCCCCACGCATATACTCGGAAATACGGTATAACATGATACCGGGGTTAAGCCGCCTCCGACGCGGGTAATACTCAGCGATGCAGTGTGACTATGATACGAGGATACCTCATGCGGGTCCAGGGGACCTATGCGAGCTACGAGTTCCGTGTTAGTGTGCGGCCTTTGTGGTCACGCGGTTCATGTGGCGCTACGCGATGCGAGTCCGTGACGTCACGGGAGTAGCTACCTCGATGCGGGAATACCTCATGCGGGCCTATATGAGTGGCCTATGCAGAGTCGCGGAAGTTCCGGACTAGACGCACACATTTGATATCGGGCGAGTGGCCAACTTCGATCATGTGGCGGTCTGACAGCACTCGTGATACGCTTTATGACCTTGTTGGTACGTGGTGTTAGTAGTGGCTATGCCTTCATACTTACCCCGCACGGTTTTATTATGACACGTGGGACCCGTGTTCATGTGTATTCCTTGGTGCTTTTATATCATAGATCACGGCGGAGGAAGGTATTCCACGGGCATGATTGATGTTGTGGGCGTGAGACCCATATTTATATTGAGTGATGACTTTGAGGGCGTGAGTCCCTGACTTGACATGACTGCTTATTTATTGTGAACTGTAGTTTGGTTATTGTTACACCCCGTAAGTCCAGGACAGGTATAAGAGAATGTACGAAAGGAAACAAGACTTGGAAATTAGTACGAAAGGAAGAATTGTTTTTCCGACGGAAAATCTTCCTGATTTACGAAAGGAAAATGTTAGTTGTTGAGAATTGGATTCTCAAAAGGCATTATTTGAAGATTATGGAACTTATTAAAATTATGGAAATTTATTTTTACGGATTTGGTCACGTGGGGCCCACCCGAGGAATTTTACATTTTTGTGGGGCCCACGAGGGTTACGGAATTTTATGGACGAATGGGAGGGCGACACGTGGCACTCCCACATGTGGTGTTGGACGAAAATTGCAAGGGTGTTATGGTCATTTGACCTATGTAGATGATAAGTCTTCTAAGCTTGATATTGTTGACAAGTCAACTTGTCCACCTAGGCTTGATCCAAGTGAAACCCATCCTAACCTCACATTTGTTTAAGTCTAAGCCCTCCATTATGTTATAAGTATACTACTAGTAGCAAGACAAGGTCTTGAACACTTAGAAAAATTAGAGAAGCCTTGTTCTTCATATGAAGCTCTCGGGTTTGCCCACTTTACCCACACAAAATTTTGTAGTTTTGATCCTTTGTTCACAAGACTTTAACCCAATGTCCCCAAGGGTATTGTAAGGATATCTCAATAGAAAGATTTCGGAAAAAACGCATTTTCACGTTAGTCGCAAGGCGGAAACTATTGGAGTTCTTCAACTTTGAAGTTGGAACTTGAAGATGGGTTCTTCATAGGCCTCTAAGGAGTGCTTGGAGCGGATTGGAACCTAAGGAAAGGAGCTAAGAATTGCTAAGGCGCGACTTTGAATCTTGGAAATTTTTAAGGGCTTTGAAAGGTATAATCTTGTCGTTTTAGTAATTAAGTTTACTTATCATTGTAGCTATGGATTTTAGCAAGCATGAGTTATATTTATGTAGTTGGATTAGTGTATTGGCTATTGGAACCCTAATCCGAAAAACTAGCATGTTAGCCTTAAGACTACAATTCAAGTTGATTATTCGTTTAAGTCATCGCATGTTGTGTTTGAAGGAAATTGTAGTTGTTGAAGTTGTTTATATCTAAATAACATGTTGACCTAAGAACTTGAAATTGGAAAAAGGATTGGAAAAGACGTAGTGTTATTGGTTATATGTTGGCCGAGAATGGCTAGTGTAGTATTCACTATTTTCGTATGAATTGTGGCGGAATTTTACACGTATTGTAAGGCGTGTAATCCCTTTGTTTGGTTTTGTTTGGAGCCTTAAATGTGGCTTGTTGGTTATTGTATTCGGCCTTGAAAAGGTGGCAAAGTAAGTAGAAACAAAGGAGGTGCCCGATTTTCCGTAGAATTAGCATCGTATACTTAGTATTATTCTACGTAGAGACTAGAAGTTGATAGTCTTGTTGTGACCATTATAGGTTGACACTTCTACGCACGTGTATTCGCTTAGCTTGTGGATATTAGCCGAAAGGTATGTGAACTATCTCCTCTTCTAGCATGATTCCTTAGAATAAAGAAAGTAAGTTCTACTCCTGAATGATCCATTCCTTGCTTGTATTTGGATTGCCTAAAATAGAATTTGTTCTATGTACCTTGAGTGTACTTTGATGTTTAAATTGTAAGTAGTATAATCCATTTCCTTAGGGAAGTTTGGATTCTTAAAAGTGAAGGTATTTTTCTTAAAGTACATAGAGACTTGAAAAGGAAGTGGTTTCCAAATCTTTTGGCTAGTGCCTTAGTTCTAAAACCTAAAGGTCATTATAATGACTTTAGGGGAGTCAAAGGAGTGATTTACTTATTTGATTTAAAAGAGGAGAAATGACATGATTTAAGAGAAGTAACTTGCGTAAGGGTGAAGTTACTTGAGGTTTAGAAAGTGGAAGAAAACTTGTTTTCTAACTATTAAGAGACTTGAAGTATTTTGAAAGTTAAGAACTTGATTTGTAAGTATGTGATACTTGGTTTTAATAGTATAAGTCTCTTGGTTATTGAAGGAATGGATACGTCTAAAACCATAAAGGGTTATAACGGCTTTATGGGAAGTTGGTTATAACGGCTTTATGGAAGGTTTAGAAAGTTGTCTATTTTGATTAAATCGGCATAAATTGCCTAGATTGTGAAAATTTGGAGTTACTTGATTTCAAGCTTTGAAATGAGTTTTCTAAAAGTGTAGTAACTTACTTTGAAAAATAGACACGCCTTGATACTACGGGTGTTAGTATCTTGGGGCTTTACATAGAAAGGAGTCTTTTTATAAAGGAATGTACGTACGTAGTACTTTGTCTTGTTAAAAGAGAATTATTCTAAGTGTGCCTTGATAAGTACTTTGGCTTGTTAAAAGAGAATTATTCTATGTATAACTTGATTAGTACTTTGGCTTGATAAATTAAGGATTTGTCTAAGTGTGCCTTGATAAGTACTTTGGCTTGTTAAAAGAGAATTATTCTAAGTGTGCCTTGATAAGTACTTTGGCTTGTTAAAAGAGAATTATTATAAGTGTGCCTTGATAAGTACTTTGGCTTGTTAAAAGAGAATTATTCTATGTATAACTTGATTAGTACTTTGGCTTGATAAATTAAGGATTTGTCTAAGTGTGCCTTGATAAGTACTTTGGCTTGTTAAAAGAGAATTATTCTAAGTGTGCCTTGATAAGTACTTTGGCTTGTTAAAAGAGAATTATTCTATGTATGCCTTGATTAGTACTTTGGCTTGATAAATTTAGAATTTGTCTAAGTATGCCGTGATAAGTACTTGGGATTGTTAATTGAGAATTGCCTATGTGTGCTGGAAATAGCCGGTTGTGTGCTATTGGTATATCAGTCATTTCGGGGTCATTCCCCGGGTTTGTGGCATTTGCATCAATCCGTGGATTTGCTACCCACGATGCGAGGAATACCTCATGCGAGTCCGTAGGGCTTATGCGGGTGAAATAGTCCCATGCGGGCGGGTCCAGCCTATGCGAGGAATACCTCATGCGAGTCCGTAAGGGCTTACGCGGGTGAAATAGTCCTATGCGAATACCTCACGCGGTCCGAAGGGCTTATGCGGTGAAATTGTCACGACCGATTCCGCCCGTGATCGTGCCTTACCGGGCACCCTAGTGATACAACATCGAGTAATCGCGAACATAAAACAATACAAGACATATTATGAAATATGAAACAATAACTGAGAAAACTTGCCTTTCGATATATATAAATAACAACTTTTTCCAACATGAGCAGCTTTTAATCCTTTTTACAAACCCCGCCACAACAAGATTTCATGCACTTAAGAAATGATACGACAACAATGGCGACAGTGGCCCCGCCATACCCCGAATGTAAACACCTACAACAACAGGGACTATACCATCGATAAGCCTCCGAGAAACGGAGCTTTCCCACACGCCAATTGTGACCCTAAAAGCGAGGATCAATGATCGTGTACCTTACTGCGCATGAACGCAGCTTCGGGCGAGGTCGATAACAGTGCCGAGTATGTGAAACTAAAAATATCAGAAATGAAATCATAATAGTCTATAAAGCAGAGACATGTATGATAACCAAACTACGCCACAATAATAAGCGAATATGTCAAGTCGTGACTCACGCCTCAAGTCATCACTCAAATATAACAATGGGTCTCACGCCCACAACATCAATCATGCGTGGAATACCTTCCTCACCGCCGGCGGTTTATGATATAAAAGCACCAAGGAACACATGAACACCGGTCCCACGTGCCATAATAACACGCATGGTAAGTACGAAGGCATAGCCGACTACTAACACCTACGCATCAACAAGGTCATGAATCGTATCATAAGATCTGTCTAGACCGTCACATGATCAAAGTCGACCACTTGCCCGCAGATCTAATGTGCGTGTCTAGCCACGAACTTTCCGCAGCCCGCATAGGCCAATCAGATCGCCCGCATGAGGTATAACCCCGCATCGAGGGTAGCTACTCCCAGCCGCCCCGACTCGCCGCCGCACGGCCACAAGGACCGCATGACCACAAGGGCCGATCCTAACTGGAACTCCCGCAGTTCCGCATAGCCCTCGACCCGCATGAGGTAGTCTCGAATCATAGGTCCATCGACCGCTGAAGTCTACCCGCAGACGGAGGCGCTTAATCCGGAATCATCTCAAGAGATGAGTGATGTATAATACTATCATAACGACTTATCGTTAAACAACATAAGCACAACAAAGGAAAACCCTTTACACAAACATCACAAGATACTAACACACGTAGCATCCTAGCATGTTTACTTATCAAATCAACAAGAAGGTATTACAAGGCTATCACAAACCAACACAATCAAGTTATACACACTGTACTTTCTACTATATGCTAACAAGTTCGGGTTTTATCCCCAAAGTACTTCATACATTAATTCTTTAAAAGATCGTTACTTTCACAAAAGTCACACAATACGTAGTATATGAAAATATAGTGATTATCTTTTGAAGTAAATCAAAACACTTCTCTTTGTAAAACTCAAGTAACAACATTATTTTCCAAACGTCCAAGTTTGCCTAATTTCAAATGTTCATGTTTCTTATTTAGAAAGGTTTCGTAGTTCATAGTCTTATTCATTTAAGAATATAATTCTCTTTTAAACTATCTGAGAAACCTAAGTCTTATATGTGAGTAGGATATTCTTGTTTACAACAATCTTATTACAGCAGCCATGATCTAGGAAATATCATTTTGTCTCATCTTAGCTTCTATGCAGATGGAAGTTTCTACTGGTTTTAATAATACTTAATCTGTCAAACATTTCCTTTTATTAACGCTGCAGTGGTTTGTCGATACACATTCTGATTTCCAAAATCAGTAAAACATTCTTAAGACGTTATACCTAACTTTCCATAAAGCTAGTATAACTCTTAAGTTTTCAAAACAAATCAAGTATTACTTCTTCTCTCAAAATGATTCAAAACTCTTTTGAAATACTTCAAGTTCTTTATTAACACATAACAAGCCAGTTATAGTTCAAATCAGTTACCTTTTAAAAACCACATGTATTTTCTTACCAACATAAAGCCGTTATAACCAACTTCCCATAAAGCCGTTATAACACTTTATGTTTTACACCAATCAAATACATTTAGTACATGTACGTCTACCGTACTACATAGTTCACACATATCATGCTAGAAGAGATAGGAAGAGGTTCACATACCTCGCGACGAGTATCGACTAATAGCAAAACGCTCCAAGTACTCCCAACTGTCGGCTACTCCTAAAGCCAAGTAGAACGCGCCACACGTAGTACTTCAACCTATAAGGCCACAAGGCGCTTATTAACATTAAGATCTTATCGTAGAACATTCTACAGAAAAATTCGCAAAGACCTCCCGCAACAACAGAAATCTCCTCCTCTAACTGGCCGCTACCAAGCCAACCAGGGGTTATACATCTAACCCGAACGGTACAATTCTACCCCACAAGATTACTACACAAGCTCATCTGAATACGATTCGCCTGATTCTTCAGGCTTAAGTCAAAAGACATTGCCAACTAACCACGTTCAGTTCTATATATGGTATACTTAACTATATATTCTAACAACATGTAATTTCCAATTACAATAGAGGGACAAGATATTTACCTCGATAAGCCCATAATTATCCAAGTATAAAGTCGATCCTGGGCAATCGTTTAGCTCCAACTCCGAGCGCTCCAACCCGCTCTAAACCACCCTTAGAAGTTCTAACCAACTTCTACACAATACTCCAACGGACTATGGAGATTTTCCTAGGGTTTCGGTTTTGTGATGGACGGAAGTATAATAGTATTTCCTGCTTTTCAGATAGGTATAACCTTAGAATACTACAAGGTATACTAAGGTAATTTGGGCATTATAACAATACTTTAGAGAGTATTTCTACACCACAAAGGGGTATTATACTAAAGCAACTAGGTGGGGTACACTCTGGCTAGCACCCCTAGAGGGGGTGCTCTCCACAAGCGGGAGGGACGAGAACCATAAGGAAGGAGGGGAGGATTCTAACACTTAGGAAATATTTAGGATGAAGAAGTTCATCAAAGGAGAGAGGGTATTTATAGCACAAGCCAAGGCTAACCAATGGCCAAGATCTAGCCAAGTGTATAGCAAGTGTAAGGCCAAGATATGCCCAAGTGCCCCTAGTCCCTACTCCTAAAACCCTCACAAAATATCTACCAAAATATCTACCACTGACCTCCCCAATTGTCCCACGTGCCCACCTTGCCCACCAATGAGAGGTGCCAAGCGCCGCCTCTCGTTGGTCCAAAATGTTCCGCCTCTCTAAAAATCCGCAAAAATAAGAAAAGACATAGCCGAATTTTCCTTCGCAAGTTATGTAAAACGTTTAGTCGGAAAAACGACTCTAACAGGTGTTGTGCACAAATGCCATTCGCCAAGCCACCTAGGCGGGGTGACACGTGTCACCCTCCTATTGGCCCAAAATAAAACATCTTCGAAAATATCCACAATGGCCAAAATCTCAAAACAAAGTGGGCCCACAAAACAGTAAATTTCTCCGTGGGCCCCACGTGACCATTTCCAAAAATAAAATTCCATAATTCTCTAATATTCCAGAAGTCCGAATACCAAACTGGGAATCCAATTCCCATTAACGAACCTTTTTCCTTCACAAAACCGAAACTTTTCCGTGGAAAATCGCCTCTTTCTTCCTTTCCAATCTTTACGTCGTGATTCTCGCACGCACGCCCTCGCATACATACCACGGAACTACGGGTATAACATTCTTCCTTAGAAACATTCGTCCCGAATGTTCCTTCTAAGTCTCAAACGAACGCCGCAAGATAGTCTTCACTACTATACTTACGAAGCAATCCTGCCACAGCTGGCCACAGAAATACCCACGCAAAATACCTACATCCAAGTCCACGAGGAAACCCCTCAAACATCACCACAAATAATAAAACTTTTTTAACTTTGTCGCCAGCCTTGCACCAACCACCAAAAAAATGGTACCGGGGTGCATGCGATCACTGAAGCTGTCGTACACTCGAATTCTTACCATATTTACGACATCGCTTAGTATCCAAAACTCGGGTTACTATCTCTAACGTGGTCATCATTAATCGGGAACATTCGGATGGATCTTCGATACTTTCCCGAACATAACAATACGAAGACCGGACGCCCTTCCTCCTAAGTCGGACGGCAAATGCTAACATATAGGCAACCCGCCTATTCTTCACATGAACTCACAAAGGCCCAAAGTAACTCGCTAAGTTCCTTCGTTTCAAAACTCGTCACACCGTCCGGTGGTACTTTCAAGAAGACCGTCAACTCGAACTCTAAGCGCCGCCGATTATCCGCACGATTCCTCCGAGCCGCCGTAACTTCTTCTAGACAAGCTTCACTATCCACGGTCCGGAACAAGATCAACCAACTATCTGGACCCTGCCAACATCGAACCAATCGACCGACAACTTACACTTCCGCCCCTGCAAGGCTTCATAAGGCGACATCCGAACACTGAAATGGTAGCTCAAACGCTCCCTCCACAGGAGACAACAATCCTCACAACTACCCCTGAAATCCACGCACTGGCCCGAGGGCGAATGCGATTCTGAGACTCACCTGAGTTCTTAACACATGCTTGGTAAAACTTCCAGAACAAAAACAGCCGTAACCTGGGCTCCACTGTCATAAGGTGAAGGTAGGCACCCCGTGCAGCCTTACAACCTTTCTGATAAATCAACACTGCCGAGTGAACGGTCCCGACCGAAGAACACGATGGGCTGCCCCCATCGACCGACCACTGGTCGAACGCATCCACGAACTCGTACGCTAGTTAACTAAACTCGAGCCTAACACCCTCGCGTGACTACCACAAGGCGGGACCACCACAACCAGACCCCACCACCAAACATGCCGCGGGTTGACCCGCAACGTGGCCTCAACCCGACCCGGCAAGGCGCAAAATACCATCTCCCCGAAGGAACAATCTCTCAAAACACGTTACGAAAACCTAGCGGTCTTCTTAGCTCAACTACCCTCTTTCCTTCCACACTACTCAGGGACTTATCCCACGAACATAGCTCATGTGCACTATGCACTCCTATAAGGGTCAAACATAATATACGTCTTTTACTCGAGATGGCTTTACCTCTAAGGTCTCTACGTATAACACTCTAAGGCTCACACCTTCTCTATCCCCCAAAAATCTTACTTGGTTAACCCACCATGATTTCTAATCACAACTAACACACTGCTATCAGAACATAGCACTTAAGGTATACTCACCTTGAAAGTTACCGAAGGACCTCCGCTCCGCCCTCTTCTCGCCCTTGGTTAACCCGCCGATCTCTACGCTGCTGTACATAAGCCCGCATACGTGCCATGCTCAAGCCCAAGTGAAGAATTACTCTTGCACAAACCGGTCTTAGGTAGTCATCAATACTCGTGGTACATCGGTATAATCTGTGGTAGCCAAATCCATAGCTAGTCACAGGTCGCTTTGCAATCTATATTCACTGCTTCGGCCGTGGAACCGAGGTTCAAATATCATGGACGCAGAGAGGAACTGCCGCCGCCGTGCTAAACTCTGCTGGGGCTAGTGACGTCGCAGAAATCCCCGAATGAAGCACTACCCTAGGTAATGATTGGGCCTGTGCCCTCGCAACCTTCTGAACTCAACTCGCAGCTCCCTCGGCTGCCCTGCCCTCCTGGGCCCGGGTTGCCCTACGCGGAGGCATAACGATAAGGGAATGAATTTCGTCAGAGGGTCCAACTTACAACACAGCTCTAAGGCACGATCTCGAGTGAGAAGAATAGAAACCAATCCTAAATATCCTATAGCCTCACGATTATTGGTGTGGTGCACAACACACCGATAATCAAGACTTCATCGATACGGTCTGTAGACACTTTCCGAGGATTAACTGCTCTGATACCACTTTTGTCACGACCCGATTCCGGGCCCGTGACTGGTGCCTTACCCCGGGCACCCTAGTGATACAACATCAGAGTAATCAGCGGAACATAAAACAATACAAGACATATTATGAAATATGAAACAATAATCTGAGAAAAACTTGCCTTTCGGCATATATATAAATAACAACTTTTTCCAACATGAACGCTTTAATCCTTTTACAAACCCCGCCACAACGATTACTGCACCTCTAAGAAATGATACGACAACAATGGCGGACAGGCCCCGCCATACCCCGAATGTAAACACCTACAACAACAGGGACTATACCATCGATAAGCCTCCGAGAAACGGAGCTTTCCCACACGCCGAATCGTGACCCTAAGAGCGAGGATCAATGATCGTGTACCTTTACCGCGGCATGAACGCAGCCTCAAGGAGGTCGATAACAAAACGAGTATGTGAAACTAAAAATATCAGTAAATAAAATCATAATAGTCTATAAAGCAGAGACATGTATGATAACCAAACTACGATCACAATAATAGCGATATGTCAAGTCGTGACTCACGCCTCATGTCATCACTCTAATATAACAATGGGTCTCTCGCCCACAACATCAATCATGCCCGTGGAATACCTTCCTCACTGCAGGCAGTTTATGATATAAAAGCACCAAGGAACACACATGAACACCGTGTCCCACTGCGCATAATAACACGCATGTGGTAAGTGCGAAGGCATAGCCGACTACTAACACCTACAGCACCAACAAGGTCATGAATCAGATCATAAGATCTCGCTGCAGACCGTCACATGATCAAAGCCGACCACTTGCCCGCAGATCTAATGCGCGTCTAGCCTCGAACTTTCCGCACCCGCATAGGCCAATCGGGACGCCCGCATGAGGTATAACCCCGCATCGAGGGTACTTCTGCAGCGCCCGACTCGCCGTCCGCATGGGCCACAAGGACCGCATGACCACAAGGGCCGCATCCTAACCTGGAACTCCCGCAGTTCCGCATAGGCCCCCTGGACCCGCATGAGGTAGTCTCGAATCATAGGTCCATCGACCGCCGAAGTCTACCGCGACGGAGGCGCCTTAACCGGAATCATCTCAAGAGATGAGTGATGTATAATACTATCATAACGACTTATCGTTAAACAACATAAGCACAACAAAGGAAAACCCCTTTACACAAACATCACAAGATACTAACACACGTAGCATCCTAGCATGTTTACTTATCAAATCAACAAGAAGGTATTACAAGGCTATCACAAACCAACACAATCAAGTTATACACACCAGGTACTTTCTACTATATGCTAACAAGTTCGGGGTTTTATCCCCAAAGTACTTCATACATTAATTCTTTAAAAGATACGTTACTTTCACAAAAGTCACACAATACCCGTAGTATATGAAAATATAGTGATTATCTTTTGAAGTAAATCAAAACACTTCTCTTTGTAAAACTCAAGTAACAACATTATTTTCCAAACGTCCAAGTTTGCCTAATTTCAAATGTTCATGTTTCTTATTTAGAAAGGTTTCATAGTTCATAGTCTTATTCATTTAAGAATATAATTCTCTTTTAAACTATCCGAGAAACCTAAGTCTTATATGTGAGTAGGATATTCTTGTTTACAACAATCTTATTACAATGACATGATCTAGGAAATATCATTTTGTCTCATCTTAGCTTCATGCAGATGGAAGTTTCTACTGCTTTTAATAATACTTAATCACAAACATTTCCTTTTATTAACGCCGCAGTTGGTTTGTCGATACACATTCGATTTCCAAAATCAAGAAACATTCTTAAGACGTTATACCTAACTTTCCATAAAGCTAGTATAACTCTTAAGTTTTCAAAACAAATCAAGTATTACTTCTTCTCTCAAAATGATTCAAAACTCTTTTGAAATACTTCAAGTTCTTTATTAACACATAACAAGCCGCTTATAGTTCAAATCGATTTACCTTTTAAAAACCACATGTATTTTCTTACCAACATAAAGCCGTTATAACCAACTTCCCATAAAGCCGTTATAACACTTTATGTTTTACACCAATCAAATACATTTAGTACACGTGACGCTCACCGTACTACATAGTTCACACATATCATGCTAGAAGAGATAGGAAGAGGTTCACATACCTCGCGAGTATCGACTAATAGCAAAACGCCCAAGTACTCCCAACCGTCGGCTACTCCTAAAGCCAAGTAACGCGCCACACGTAGTACTTCAACCTATAAGGCCACAAGGCGCTTTATTAACATTAAGATCTTATCGTAGTACATTCTACAGAAAATTCGCAAAGACTTCCCCGCAACAGCGTAAATCTCCTCCTCTAACGGGGCCGGCTACCAAGCCAACCAGGGGGGGGGGGTTATACATCTAACCCGAACGGGTACAATTCTACTCCACAGTACTACTACACAAGTCTACTGTAATACAGTTCAGTTCAGTTCTTCAGGCTTAAGTCAAAAGACATTGCCAACTAACCACGTTCAGTTCTATATATGGTATACTTAACTATATATTCTAACAACATGTAATTTCCAATTACAATAGAGGGACAAGATATTTACCTCGATAAGCCCATAATTATCCAAGTATAAAGTCGATCCTGGGCAATCGTTTAGCTCCAACTCCGAGCGCTCCAACCCGCTCTAAACCACCCTTAGAAGTTCTAACCAACTTCTACACAATACTCCAACGGACTATGGAGATTTTCCTAGGGTTTCGGTTTTGTGACTGACGGGAAGTATAATAGTATTTCCGGGCTTTTCGTATAGGTATAACCTTAGAATACTACAAGGTATACGGCTAAGGTAATTTGGGCATTATAACAATACTTTAGAGAGTATTTCTACACCACAAAGGGGGGTATTATACGAAAGCAACTAGGCTAGGGGGGGGGTACACTCTCGGCTAGCACCCCTAGAGGGGGGGGGGTGCTCTCGGCCACAAGGGGGAGGGACGAGAACCATAAGGAAGGGAGGGGGAGGATTCTAACACTTAGGAAATATTTAGGATGAAGAAGTTCATCAAAGGAGAGGGGTATTTATAGCACAAGCCAAGGCCAACCAATGGCCAAGATCTAGCCAAGTGTATAGCAAGTGTAAGGCCAAGATATGCCCAAGTGCCCCCTAGTCCCTACTCCTTAAAACCCTCACAAAATATCTACCAAAATATCTACCACTTGACCTCCCCAATTCGTCCCATGTGCCGCCCACCTTGCCCACCAATGAGAGGGTGCCAAGTGCCGCCCTCTCGTTGGTCCAAAATGTTCCGTCTCTCGGAAAAATCCGCAAAAATAAGAAAAGACATAGCCGGAATTTTCCCTTCGCAAGTTATGTAAAACGTTTCGTCGAAAAACGACTCTAACCGGGTGTTGTGCACAAATGCCATTCGGCCAAGCCACCTAGGCGGGGGTGACACGTGTCACCCTCCTATTGGCCCAAAATAAAACATCTTCCGAAAATATCCACAATGGCCAAAATCTCGAAAACAAAGTGGGCCCCACAAAAACCGTAAATTTCTCCCGTGGGCCCCACGTGACCA
Source organism: Przewalskia tangutica (assembly GCA_029844215.1). Classification (NCBI taxonomy): domain Eukaryota; kingdom Viridiplantae; phylum Streptophyta; class Magnoliopsida; order Solanales; family Solanaceae; genus Przewalskia; species Przewalskia tangutica. The sequence goes on along the minus strand of CM056726.1, from coordinate 85,885,664 downwards.
TTTCCGAAAATAAAATTCCATAATTCTCTAATATTCCAGAAGTCCGAATACCAAATCGGGAATCCAATTCCCATTAACGAACCTTTTTCCTTCACAAAACCGGAAACTTTTCCGTGGAAAAATCGCCTCTTTCTTCCTTTCCAATCTTTCGTCAGATTCTCGCACGCACGCCCTCGCATACATACCACGAACTACGGTATAACATTCTTCCTTAGAAACATTCGTCCCGAATGTTCCTTCTAAGTCTCAAACGAACGCGCAAGATAGTCTTCACTACTATACTTACGAAACAATCCCGCCACACCGCCACGTAAATACCCACGCAAAATACCTACATCCAAGTCCACGAGGAAACACCTCTAACATCACCACAAATAATACTACTTTTGTCACTTTGTCGCGAGCCTTGCTCCAACGACCCAACAAATGGTACCGGCCGCATGCGATCATCGGCCGTCAGACACTAATTCTTACCATATTTACGAGCATCGCTTTAGTATCCAAAACTCGGGTTACTATCTCTAACGTGGTCATCATTAATCGGGAACATTCGATGGATCTTCGATACTTTCCGAACATAACAATACGAAGACCGGACGCCCTTCCTCCTAAGTCGGACGGCAAATGCTAACATATAGGCAACCCGCCTATTCTTCACATGAACTCACAAAGGCCCAAAGTAACTCGCTAAGTTCCTTCGTTTCCAAAACTCGTCACACCGTCCGGTGGTACTTTCAAGAAGACCGACCAACTCGAACTCTAAGCGTCGTCGACATTATCCGCACGATTCCTCCGAGCCGCCGTAACTTCTTCTAGACAAGCTTCACTATCCACATCACCGGAACAAGATGAACCAACTATCTGACCACGCCAACATCGAACCAATCGACCGGCAACTTACACTTCCGCCCCTGCAAGGCTTCATAAGGCGACATCCGAACACTGAAATGGTAGCTCAAACGCTCCCTCCACAGGAGACAACAATCCTCACAACTACCCCTGAAATCCACGCACTGGCCCGAGGGCGAATGCGATTCTGAGACTCACCTGAGTTCTTAACACATGCTTGGTAAAACTTCCAGAAACAAAAACAGCCGTAACCTGGGCTCCACTGTCTGTCATAAGGTGAAGGTAGGCACCCCGTGCAGCCTTACAACCTTTCTGATAAATCAACACTGCCGAGTGAACGGTCCCGACCGAAGAACACGATGGGCTGCCCCCATCGACCGACCACTGGTCGAACGCATCCACGAACTCGTACGCTAGTTAACTAAACTCGAGCCTAACACCCTCGTGACCCTACCACAAGGCGGGACCACCACAACCAGACCCCACCACCAAACATGCCGCGGGTTGACCCGCAACGTGGCCTCAACCCGACCCGGCAAGGCGCAAAATACCATCTCCCCGAAGGAACAATCTCTCAAAACACGTTACGAAAACCTAGCGGTCTTCTTAGCTCAACTACCCTCTATCCTTCCACACTACTCAGGGACTTATCCCACGAACATAGCTCATGTGCACTATGCACTCCTATAAGGGTCAAACATAATATACGTCTTTTACTCGAGATGGCTTTACCTCTAAGGTCTCTACGTATAACACTCTAAGGCTCACACCTTCTCTATCCCCCAAAATCTTACTTGGTTAACCCACCATGATTTCTAATCACAACTAACACACTGCTATCAGAACATAGCACTTAAGGTATACTCACCTTGAAAGTTACCGAAGGACCTGTTGCCGCCCTCTTCTCGCCCTTGGTTAACCCGTCGATCTACGTTTTCGACTGCTGTACATAAGCCCGTACACAGGCCATGCTCAAGCCCAACTGAAGAATTACTCTTGCACAACCCTCTCTTAGGTAGTCATCAAGACTCGTGGTACATCGGTATAATCTCTGGTAGCCAAATCCATAGCTAGTAACAGGGTCGCCTCTTGCAATCTATATTCACTGTTCCCGGTCGTGGAACTGGAGGTTCAAATATCATGGACGCAGTAGGAATCGCCGCCGTGCTAAACTCCTTGGGGCTAGTGGCGTCGCGAAATCCCGAATGAAGCACTACCCTAGGTAATGATTGGGCTGTGCCTCGCAACCTTCTCAACTCAACTCGCACTCCTCGCCGCCGCCTCCTGGGCCCGGGTTGCCCTACGCGGAGGCATAACGATAAGGGAATGAATTTCGTCAGAGGGTCCAACTTACAACACAGCTCTAAGGCACGATCTCAGAGTGAGAAGAATAGAAACCAATCCTAAATATCCTATAGCCTCCTGATTATTGGTGTGGTGCACAACACACCGATAATCAAGACTTCATCGGATACGGTCCGTAGACACTTTCCGAGGATTAACTGCTCTGATACCACTTTTGTCACGACCCGATTCCGGGCCCGTGACTGGTGCCTTACCCCGGGCACCCTAGTGATACAACATCAGAGTAATCAGCGGAACATAAAACAATACAAGACATATTATGAAATATGAAACAATAACTGAGAAAAACTTGCCTTTGGCATATATATAAATAACAACTTTTTCCAACATGAGCAGCTTTAATCCTTTTACAAACCACGCCCACAGCGATTACTGCACCTCTAAGAAATGATACGACAACAATGGCGGACAGGGCCCCGCCATACCGAATGTAAACACCTACAACAACAGGGACTATACCATCGATAAGCCTCGGAGAAACGGAGCTTTCCCACACGTGAATTGTGACCCTAAGAGCGAGGATCAATGATCGGTGTACCTTTACTCGCGGCATGAACGCAGCCTCAAGGAGGTCGATAACAAAAATTTAGTATGTGAAACTAAAAATATCGTAAATGAAATCATAATAGTCTATAAAGCGGAGACATGTATGATAACCAAACTACGATTCAATAATAAGCGATATGTCAAGTCGGGACTCACGCCTCAAGTCATCACTCAAATATAACAATGGGTCTCACGCCACAACATCAATCATGCGTGGAATACCTTCCTCATCGCCAGCTTTATGATATAAAAGCACCAAGGAACACACATGAACACGAGTCCCACTGCCATATAATAACACGTCTGGGGTAAGTACGAAGGCATAGCCGACTACTAACACCCACGCACCAACAAGGTCATGAATCGTATCATAAGATCTGTCTGACCGGCCACATGATCAAAGCCGACCACTTGCCCGCAGATCTAATGCGCGCGTCTAGCCACGAACTTTCCACTCGCATAGGCCAATCAGATCGCCCGCATGAGGTATAACCCCGCATCGAGGGTAGCTACTCCCGGCAGCTGCCCCGACTCGCCGCCGCGTAGCCACAAGGACCGCATGACCACAAGGGCGCATCCTAACACGAACTCCCGCAGCTCCGCATAGGCCCTGGACCCGCGTGAGGTAGTCTCGAATCATAGGTCCATCGACCGCTCGAGTCTACCCCGTGACGGAGGCGCAACCCTAATCATCTCAAGAGATGAGTGATGTATAATACTATCATAACTTATCGTTAAACAACATAAGCACAACAAAGGAAAAACCCTTTACACAAACATCACAAGATACTAACACACGTAAGATCCTAGCATGTTTACTTATCAAATCAACAAGAAGGTATTACAAGGCTATCACAAACCAACACAATCAAGTTATACACACCATGTACTTTCTACTATATGCGAACAAGTTCGGGGTTTTATCCCCAAAGTACTTCATACATTAATTCTTTAAAAGATACGTTACTTTCACAAAAGTCACACAATACGTAGTATATGAAAATATAGTGATTATCTTTTGAAGTAAATCAAAACACTTCTCTTTGTAAAACTCAAGTAACAACATTATTTTCCAAACGTCCAAGTTTGCCTAATTTCAAATGTTCATGTTTCTTATTTAGAAAGGTTTCGTAGTTCATAGTCTTATTCATTTAAGAATATAATTCTCTTTTAAACTATCTGAGAAACCTAAGTCTTATATGTGAGTAGGATATTCTTGTTTACAACAATCTTATTACAATGACCATGATCTAGGAAATATCATTTTGTCTCATCTTAGCTTCATGCAGATGGAAGTTTCTCTGCTTTTAATAATACTTAATCTGTCAAAACATTTCCTTTTATTAACGCCGATGGTTTGTCGATACACATTCTGATTTCCAAAATCAAGAAACATTCTTAAGACGTTATACCTAACTTTCCATAAAGCTAGTATAACTCTTAAGTTTTCAAAACAAATCAAGTATTACTTCTTCTCTCAAAATGATTCAAAACTCTTTGAAATACTTCAAGTTCTTTATTAACACATAACAAGCCAATTATAGTTCAAATCAGTTACCTTTTTAAAAACCACATGTATTTTTTTACCAACATAAAGCTGTTATAACCAACTTCCCATAAAGCCGTTATAACACTTTATGTTTTACACCAATCAAATACATTTAGTACATGACGCTCACCGTACTACATAGTTCACACATATCATGCTAGAAGAGATAGGAAGAGGTTCACATACCTCGCGACGAGTATCGACTAATAGCAAAACGCCCAAGTACTCCCAACCGCCGCTACTCCTAAAGCCAAGTAGAACGCGCCACACGTAGTACTTCAACCTATAAGGCCACAAGGCGCATTAACATTAAGATCTTATCGTAGAACATTCTACTGAGCAAAGACTCCCCCGCATGACAGCGTAAATCTCCTCCTCTCTGGGCCGGCTACCAAGCCAACCAGGGGGGGGGGTTATACATCTAACCCGACGGGTACAATTCTACCACAAGATTACTACACAAGTCTCATGTCTGATTGATTCGATTCTTGGGCTTAAGTCAAAAGACATTGCCAACTAACCACGTTGATTCTATATATGGTATACTTAACTATATATTCTAACAACATGTAATTTCCAATTACAATAGAGGACAAGATATTTACCTCGATAAGCCCATAATTATCCAAGTATAAAGTCGATCCCGGCAATCGTTTAGCTCCAACTCCGAGCGCTCCAACCCGCTCTAAACCACCCTTAGAAGTTCTAACCAACTTCTACACAATACTCCAACGGACTATGGAGATTTTCCTAGGGTTTCGGTTTTGTGACTGACGGGAAGTATAATAGTATTTCCGGGCTTTTCGTATAGGTATAACCTTAGAATACTACAAGGTATACGGCTAAGGTAATTTGGGCATTATAACAATACTTTAGAGAGTATTTCTACACCACAAAGGGGGGTATTATACGAAAGCAACTAGGCTAGGGGGGGGGTACACTCTCGGCTAGCACCCCTAGAGGGGGGGGTGCTCTCGGCCACAAGGGGGAGGGACGAGAACCATAAGGAAGGGAGGGGGAGGATTCTAACACTTAGGAAATATTTAGGATGAAGAAGTTCATCAAAGGAGAGGGGTATTTATAGCACAAGCCAAGGCCAACCAATGGCCAAGATCTAGCCAAGTGTATAGCAAGTGTAAGGCCAAGATATGCCCAAGTGCCCCCTAGTCCCTACTCCTTAAAACCCTCACAAAATATCTACCAAAATATCTACCACTTGACCTCCCCAATTCGTCCCATGTGCCGCCCACCTTGCCTGATGAGAGGGTGCCAAGTGCGCCGCCTCTCGTTGGTCCAAAATGTTCCGTCTCTCGGAAAAATCCGCAAAAATAAGAAAAGACATAGCCGAATTTTCCTTCGCAAGTTATGTAAAACGTTTAGTCGAAAAACGACTTAACCAGGGTGTTGTGCACAAATGCCATTCGGCTAAGCCACCTAGGCGGGGTGACACGTGTCACCCTCCTATTGGCCCAAAATAAAACATCTTCGAAAATATCCACAATGGCCAAAATCTCAAAACAAAGTGGGCCCTACAAAATCAGAAATTTCTCCCGTGGGCCCCACGTGACCATTTCCGAAAATAAAATTCCATAATTCTCTAATATTCCAGGAAGTCCGAATACCAAATCTGGGAATCCAATTCTCATTAACGAACCTTTTTCCTTCACAAAAACCGGAAACTTTTCCGTGGAAAAATCGCCTCTTTCTTCCTTTCCAATCTTTCTGTCGTATTCTCGTACGTACGTCCTCGCATACATACCCTGGAACTACGGGGTATAACAGAAATAGTCCCATGCGGGCGGGTCCAACCTATGCGAGGAATACCTCACGCGGGTCCACAAGACCTATGCGGGTGAAATAGTCCCAGGAATAGGATTGCTAAATGATACTGCGGGCGGATGGTCCTGCTTGATCATGAGCTTCCTAGTTTATATTGTAAGGATACTACTATTTACTCTCATTGTTAGTAAGGCACAATGTGTTGTATTTTGATTATCATATATGTCCCCGGATTTGTTTGTGTTACCCTATGGTCATGCTTTTACGAGGTGGGATTTCGGGGCATGGGACCACGAGGTATTGAGGACACAGGTGGGACTTGGTGTTCATGTATCCTTATTGGTGTTATTACATCATGGATCACGGCGGTGAGGAAGGATTCCACGGCATGATTGATATTATGGGCGTGAGACCCGTGGTTATATTGAGTAATGACTTTGAGGGCTGCGTCACGACTTGATATATCGCTTATGTGTTATATCGTAGGTTGGATATCATACATGTCTCTGTGTTATTTAGATCGCTATGATTTTATTACTGATTTCATCGCTCACATATTTGGTACATTCTTACGTCTTGACCTCGCCCGGGGCTGCGTTACGCCGCAGTTTAGGTACATGATTCGGTGATCGGCAGTGTAGGATCTGCTCGGGGTTTTGGATAAGCTCCTTCTATTAGGAGTTTATCTTTGGTATATTGTCCTTGATGATGTGCTTTGTATAGTTTTGGGTACGGCGGGGCCTTGTCCGTCATAGTTCGATTTAACTCCAGAGTGCGTATTCATATGTGGGATTGGACTCATGTACGGTGTAGTGTCTTTTGTTTATGTATATATGGCAGCCTTGTCGGCTTTGCCCTTGCACGTACGTTTGTTTTAAAAAAAAAATAAGGTGTTATTTCAGTTCCGCAGCTTACTTGTATTGTTAAGGAAGAAGGGTGCCCAGGTAGGGCACCAGTCACGGGTTCGGGGTTCGGGCTGTGACAGAGTGGTATTAGAGCAGTCAGTCCTCGGAATGTCTACAGACCGTGTCTAGTAGAGTCTTGATTATCGGTGTGTTGCGCGCCACACCCATAAACAGGAGGCTACAGGACATTTAGGAGTTGGTTTCTATTCTTTCCACTCTAAGATCGTGCCATAGAGCTGTGTTAGCAAGAAAATTCCTCTCTGACGTATTGTTGTGTTACAGTATGCCTCCAAGGAGGGCAACAGCCGCCCAGAAGGACAAAGGAGTAGCAGGAGCTACTAGTCAGACTCAGAGAGTTGATAGGGCTTATGCCCAGAGTACACCGGATGTTGTTCCACAGTCGGCGAGTTCTTCTGCGCCAGGTTTTGAGGCCCCAGCACCAGAGCCTCCAGTTTCTCGGTTAGGAGAAGACTATAGGGTCATGAGGAAAGTCGTTGTGTTATTGACCAAGATAGCGGTGCTAGCAGTTGTATGTGATAGTACCCCAGAGGAAGGGATACTTTGATTAGTAAGTGAGAAGTAAGAATGTTGACAAGAATGATAGGTGCACTGAGACTATAGTTGTAATTGCCCCATGACAGTGTAAGACCAATAGGGAAGATTGTACAGTAGAAATACTTTGGCTTATGTGACGAACCTCTAGTGAATAGGGGATAGGGTAAGAAGTACCTTGAGATAAGAGAAAGATTTATTTCAGACTAAGAATGACAAGTTAAGTGTGACGATGAGTCGGGTTATGGACTCATTTCGGGTCAGCCGATAGTATGGAATGGGGTGATGTCAGTTAGAAATGGTCCCGCTATGTGATAGGGTCCCGAGGGTGCTAGGCCCAAGTCTAGTTGATCGTTGTACGAGTTCGTGGATGCGTTCCACCGGAACTAGGTCGTAAGGACCGAGAAGAGCCTTCACGGGAATGTAAGTAACAATATGGCCAAGTTGGTTAGTAACTCCAAGGATTGGAGAACAGAAACAAAATTTGAGATTTTGTACGTGTACTAGATGAGTTTGAAAGTACGAGAAAGTATGTCAAGTAAGGAAAGAAAGGAACCTCTAAGGATCCCGTGTTCTAGGAGACTGTAACCTTCGAGGTTGTGAGAAGGGGTAGCGGACGGAAGGTCCATTGATATGTTTACGTATGTTAGGCGATGGCCAGGTGTGGCATCGTTAGTCTTGTGAAGTATTGATTGATAGGCATAGTATAGAGATTGTGCCGGGGTTTGTATAGCGTGACAACCGACTAAGAACATTCGGGGACGAATGTTTCTAAGGGGGGAAGAATGTTACACCAGTAAGTCCGTGATGTATAAGAGAATGTACGAAAGGAAACAAGACTTGGAAATTAGTACGAAAGGAAGAATTGTTTTTCCGACGGAAAATCTTCCGGACGACGGAAAGGAAAAATGTTAGTTGTTGAGAATTGGATTCTCAAAAGGCATTATTTGAAGATTATGGAACTTATTAAATTATGGAAATTTATTTTTTACGGATATGGTGACGTGGGGCCCACCCGAGGAATTTTACATTTTTTTTTGTGGGGCCCACGAGGGTTACGGAATTTTATGGACGAATGGGAGGGCGACACGTGGCACTCCCACATGTGGTGTTGGACGAAAATTGCAAGGGTGTTATGGTCATTTGACCTATGTAGATGATAAGTCTTCTAAGCTTGATATTGTTGACAAGTCAACTTGTCCACCTAGGCTTGATCCAAGTGAAACCCATCCTAACCTCACATTTGTTTAAGTCTAAGCCCTCCATTATGTTATAAGTATACTACTAGTAGCAAGACAAGGTCTTGAACACTTAGAAAAATTAGAGAAGCCTTGTTCTTCATATGAAGCTCTCGGGTTTGCCCACTTTACCCACACAAAATTTTGTAGTTTTGATCCTTTGTTCACAAGACTTTAACCCAATGTCCCCAAGGGTATTGTAAGGATATCTCAATAGAAAGATTTCGGAAAAAACGCATTTTCACGTTAGTCGCAAGGCGGAAACTATTGGAGTTCTTCAACTTTGAAGTTGGAACTTGAAGATGGGTTCTTCATAGGCCTCTAAGGAGTGCTTGGAGCGGATTGGAACCTAAGGAAAGGAGCTAAGAATTGCTAAGGCGCGACTTTGAATCTTGGAAATTTTTAAGGGCTTTGAAAGGTATAATCTTGTCGTTTTAGTAATTAAGTTTACTTATCATTGTAGCTATGGATTTTAGCAAGCATGAGTTATATTTATGTAGTTGGATTAGTGTATTGGCTATTGGAACCCTAATCCGAAAAACTAGCATGTTAGCCTTAAGACTACAATTCAAGTTGATTATTCGTTTAAGTCGTCGCATGTTGTGTTTGAAGGAAATTGTAGTTGTTGAAGTTGTTTATATCTAAATAACATGTTGACCTAAGAACTTGAAATTGGAAAAGGATTGGAAAAGACGTAGTGTTATTGGTTATATGTTGGCCGAGAATGGCTAGTGTAGTATTCACTATTTTCGTATGAATTGTGGGGCAGAATTTTACACGTATTGTAAGGCGTGTAATCCCCTTTGTTTGGTTTTTGTTTGGAGCCTTAAATGTGGCTTGTTGGTTATTGTATTCGGCCTTGAAAAATGTGGTAAAGTAAGTAGAAACAAAGGAGGTGCTGCCCGATTTTCCGTAGAATTAGAGACCGTATACTTAGTATTATTCTACGTAGAGACTAGAAGTTGATAGTCTTGTTGTGACCATTATAGGTTGACACTTCTACGTCGCGTATTCGGCTTAGCTTGTGGATATTAGTAAAAGGTATGTGAACTATCTCCTCTTCTAGCATGATTCCTTAGAATAAAGAAAGTACGTTCTACTCCTTGAATGATCCATTCCTTGCTTGTATTTGGATTGCCTAAAATAGAATTTGTTCTATGTACTTCCTTGAGTGTACTTTGATGTTTAAATTGTAAGTAGTATAATCCATTTCCTTAGGGAAGTTTGGATTCTTAAAAGTGAAGGTATTTTTCTTAAAGTACATAGAGACTTGAAAAGGAAGTGGTTTCCAAATCTTTTGGCTAGTGCCTTAGTTCTAAAACCTAAAGGTTATTATAATGACTTTAGGGGAGTCAAAGGAGTGATTTACTTATTTGATTTAAAAGAGGAGAAATGACATGATTTAAGAGAAGTAACTTGCGTAAGGGTGAAGTTACTTGAGGTTTAGAAAGTGGAAGAAAACTTGTTTTCTAACTATTAAGAGACTTGAAGTATTTTGAAAGTTAAGAACTTGATTTGTAAGTATGTGATACTTGGTTTTAATAGTATAAGTCTCTTGGTTATTGAAGGAATGGATACGTCTAAAACCATAAAGGGTTATAACGGCTTTATGGGAAGTTGGTTATAACGGCTTTATGGAAGGTTTAGAAAGTTGTCTATTTTGATTAAATCGGCATAAATTGCCTAGATTGTGAAAATTTGGAGTTACTTGATTTCAAGCTTTGAAATGAGTTTTCTAAAAGTGTAGTAACTTACTTTGAAAAATAGACACGCCTTGATACTACGGGTGTTAGTATCTTGGGGCTTTACATAGAAAGGAGTCTTTTTATAAAGGAATGTACGTACGTAGTACTTTGTCTTGTTAAAAGAGAATTATTCTAAGTGTGCCTTGATAAGTACTTTGGCTTGTTAAAAGAGAATTATTCTATGTATAACTTGATTAGTACTTTGGCTTGATAAATTAAGGATTTGTCTAAGTGTGCCTTGATAAGTACTTTGGCTTGTTAAAAGAGAATTATTCTAAGTGTGCCTTGATAAGTACTTTGGCTTGTTAAAAGAGAATTATTCTATGTATAACTTGATTAGTACTTTGGCTTGATAAATTAAGGATTTCTCTAAGTGTGCCTTGATAAGTACTTTGGCTTGTTAAAAGAGAATTATTCTAAGTGTGCCTTGATAAGTACTTTGGCTTGTTAAAAGAGAATTATTCTATGTATGCCTTGATTAGTACTTTGGCTTGATAAATTGAGAATTTGTCTAAGTATGCCGTGATAAGTACTTGGGATTGTTAATTGAGAATTGCCTATGTGTGCTGGAAATAGCCGGTTGTGTGCTATTGGTATATCAGTCATTTGGGGGTCATTCCCCGGGTTTGTGGCATTTGCATCATTCCGTGGATTTGCTACCCACGATGTGAGGAATACCTCATGCGAGTCCGTAGGGCTTATGCGGGTGAAATAGTCCCATGCGGGCGGGTCCAGCCTATGCGAGGAATACCTCACGCGAGTCCGTAAGGGCTTATGCGGGTGAAATAGTCCTATGCGAGGAATACCTCATGCGGGTCCGAAAGGGCTTATGCGGGTGAAATAGTCCCATGCGGGCGGGTCCAGCCTATGCGAGGAATACCTCACGCGGGTCCACAAGACCTATGCGGGTGAAATAATCCCAGGAATAGGATTGCTAAATGATACTGCGGGCGGATGGTCCTGCTTGATCATGAGCTTCCTAGTTTATATTGTAAGGATACTACTGTTTACTCTCATTGTTAGTAAGGCACAATGTGTTGTATTTTGATTATCATATATGTCCCCGGATTTGTTTGTGTTACCCTATGGTCATGCTTTTACGAGGTGGGATTAGGGCATGGGACCACGAGGTATCGAGGACACGTGGGACTTGGTGTTCATGTATCCTTATTGGTGTTATTACATCGCCGGATCACGGCATGAGGAAGGATTCCACGGGCAGGATTGAGATGCTGGGCGTGAGACCCATGGTTATATTGAGTAATGACTTTGAGGCTGCGCCCACGACTTGATATGATCGCTATGTGTTATGTATCGTAGGTTGGATATCATACATGTCTCTGTGTTATTTAGATCGCTATGATTTTATTACAATACTTATTGTTCACATACTTGGTACATTCTTCATCGACCTCTTCGGCTGCGTTCACGCCGCAGTTTAGGTACGATTCGGTGATCGGAAGGTGTAGGATCTGCCGTGGTTTTGGATAAGCTCCTTCTATTCCGGAGTTTATCTTTGGTATATTGTCCTTCATTACATCCTTTGGATAGTTATGGGTACGGCAGGGCCTTGTCCCGTCATAGTTCAGTTTAACTCCTATAGTTCTGTATTCATATGTGGGATAGGACTCGTATGCGGTGTAGTGTCTTTTGTTTATGTATATATGGCACTTGTAGGCTTTGCCGCACGCACGCTTGTTTTAAAAAAAAGAGGTGTTATTTGATTCCCGCACTTACTTGTATTGTTGGAAGAAGCGGTGCCTGTAGGGCACGATCCACGCCCGGGTTGGCCGTGACAGTGGTATCGTGAGCGATCCCTCGGAATGTCTACAGACCGTGTCTAGTAGAGTCTTGATTATCGGTGTGTTGCGCGCCACACCCATAAACAGGAGGCTACAGGACATTTAGGAGTTGGTTTCTATTCTTTCCACTCTAAGATCGTTCCATAGAGTTGTGTTAGCAAGAAAATTCCTCTCTGACGTATTGTTGTGTTACAGTATGCCTCCAAGGAGGGCAACAGCCGCCCAGAAGGGCAAAGGAGTAGCAGGAGCTACTAGTCAGACTCAGAGAGTTGATAGGGCTTATGCCCAGGGTACACCGGATGTTGTTCCACAGTCGGCGAGTTCTTCTGCGCCAGGTTTTGAGGCCCCAGCACCAGAGCCTCCAGTTTCTCGGTTAGGAGAAGACTATAGGGTCATGAGGAAAGCCGTTGTGTTATTGACCAAGATAGCGGTGCTAGCAGTTGTAAGTGATAGTACCCCAGAGGAAGGGATACTTTGATTAGTAAGTGAGAAGTAAGAATGTTGACAAGAATGATAGGTGCACTGAGACTATAGTTGTAATTGCCCCATGACAGTGTAAGACCAATAGGGAAGATTGTACAGTAGAAATACTTTGGCTTATGTGACGAACCTCTAGTGAATAGGGGATAGGGTAAGAAGTACCTTGAGATAAGAGAAAGATTTATTTCAGACTAAGAATGACAAGTTAAGTGTGACGATGAGTCGGGTTATGGACTCATTTCGGGTCAGCCGATAGTATGGAATGGGGTGATGTCAGTTAGAAATGGTCCCGCTATGTGATAGGGTCCCGAGGGTGCTAGGCCCAAGTCTAGTTGATCGTTGTACGAGTTTGTGGACGCGTTCCACCGGAACTAGGTCGTAAGGACCGAGAAGAGCCTTCACGGGAATGTAAGTAACAATATGGCCAAGTTGGTTAGTAACTCCAAGGATTGGAGAACAGAAACAAAATTTGAGATTTTGTACGTGTACTAGATGAGTTTGAAAGTACGAGAAAGTATGTCAAGTAAGGAAAGAAAGGAACCTCTAAGGATCCCGTGTTCTAGGAGACTGTAACCTTCGAGTTTGTGAGAAGGGGTAGCGGACGGAAGGTACATTGATATGTTTACGTATGTTAGGCGATGGCCAGGTGTGGCATCGTTAGTCTTGTGAAGTATTGATTGATAGGCATAGTATAGAGATTGTGCCGGGGTTTGTATAGCGTGACAACCGACTAAGAACATTCGGGGACGAATGTTTCTAAGGGGGGAAGAATGTTACACCCCGTAAGTCCAGGACAGGTATAAGAGAATGTACGAAAGGAAACAAGACTTGGAAATTAGTACGAAAGGAAGAATTGTTTTTCCGACGGAAAATCTTCCGGACGACGGAAAGGAAAAATGTTAGTTGTTGAGAATTGGATTCTCAAAAGGCATTATTTGAAGATTATGGAACTTATTAAATTATGGAAATTTATTTTTTACGGATATGGTCACGTGGGGCCCACCCGAGGAATTTTACATTTTTTTTGTGGGGCCCACGAGGGTTACGAAATTTTATGGACGAATGGGAGGGCGACACGTGACACTCCCACATGTGGTGTTGGACGAAAATTGCAAGGGTGTTATGGTCATTTGACCTATGTAGATGATAAGTCTTCTAAGCTTGATATTGTTGACAAGTCAACTTGTCCACCTAGGCTTGATCCAAGTGAAACCCATCCTAACCTCACATTTGTTTAAGTCTAAGCCCTCCATTATGTTATAAGTATACTACTAGTAGCAAGACAAGGTCTTGAACACTTAGAAAAATTAGAGAAGCCTTGTTCTTCATATGAAGCTCTCGGGTTTGCCCACTTTACCCACACAAAATTTTGTAGTTTTGATCCTTTGTTCACAAGACTTTAACCCAATGTCCCCAAGGGTATTGTAAGGATATCTCAATAGAAAGATTTCGGAAAAAACGCATTTTCACGTTAGTCGCAAGGCGGAAACTATTGGAGTTCTTCAACTTTGAAGTTGGAACTTGAAGATGGGTTCTTCAGGCCTCAAGGAGTGCTTGGAGCGGATTGGAACCTAAGGAAAGGAGCTAAGAATTGCTAAGGCGCGACTTTGAATCTTGGAAATTTTTAAGGGCTTTGAAAGGTATAATCTTGTCGTTTTAGTAATTAAGTTTACTTATCATTGTAGCTATGGATATTAGCAAGCATGAGTTATATTTATGTAGTTGGATTAGTGTATTGGCTATTGGAACCCAAATCCGAAAAACTAGCATGTTAGCCTTAAGACTACAATTCAAGTTGATTATTCGTTTAAGTCGTCGCATGTTGTGTTTGAAGGAAATTGTAGTTGTTGAAGTTGTTTATATCTAAATAACATGTTGACCTAAGAACTTGAAATTGGAAAAAGGATTGGAAAAGACGTAGTGTTATTGGTTATATGTTGGCCGAGAATGGCTAGTGTAGTATTCACTATTTTCGTATGAATTGTGGGGCGGAATTTTACACGTATTGTAAGGCGTGTAATCCCCTTTGTTTGGTTTTTGTTTGGAGCCTTAAATGTGGCTTGTTGGTTATTGTATTCGGCCTTGAAAAAGGTGGCAAAGTAAGTAGAAACAAAGGAGGTGCTGCCCGATTTTCCGTAGAATTAGAGACCGTATACTTAGTATTATTCTACGTAGAGACTAGAAGTTGATAGTCTTGTTGTGACCATTATAGGTTGACACTTCTACTTACGGCGTATTCGGCTTAGCTTGTGGATATTAGCCGAAAAGGTATGTGAACTATCTCCTCTTCTAGCATGATTCCTTAGAATAAAGAAAGTAAGTTCTGCTCCTTGAATGATCCATTCCTTGCTTGTATTTGGATTGCCTAAAATAGAATTTGTTCTATGTACTTCCTTGAGTGTACTTTGATGTTTAAATTGTAAGTAGTATAATCCATTTCCTTAGGGAAGTTTGGATTCTTAAAAGTGAAGGTATTTTTCTTAAAGTACATAGAGACTTGAAAAGGAAGTGGTTTCCAAATCTTGGCTAGTGCCTTGTTCTAAATCCTAAAGGTCATTATAATGACTTTAGGGGAGTCAAAGGAGTGATTTACTTATTTGATTTAAAAGAGGAGAAATGACATGATTTAAGAGAAGTAACTTGCGTTAAGGGTGAAGTTACTTGAGGTTTAGAAAGTGGAAGAAAACTTGTTTTCTAACTATTAAAAGACTTGAAGTATTTTGAAAGTTAAGAACTTGATTTGTAAGTATGTGATACTTGGTTTTAATAGTATAAGTCTCTTGGTTATTGAAGGAATGGATACGTCTAAAACCATAAAGGGTTATAACGGCTTTATGGGAAGTTGGTTATACCGACTTTATGGAAGGTTTAGAAAGTTGTCTATTTTGATTAAATCGGCATAAATTGCCTAGATTGTGAAAATTTGGAGTTACTTGATTTCAAGCTTTGAAATGAGTTTTCTAAAAGTGTAGTAACTTACTTTGAAAAATAGACACGCCTTGATACTACGGGTGTTAGTATCTTGGGGCTTTACATAGAAAGGAGTCTTTTTATAAAGGAATGTACGTACGTAGTACTTTGTCTTGTTAAAAGAGAATTATTCTAAGTGTGCCTTGATAAGTACTTTGGCTTGTTAAAAGAGAATTATTCTATGTATAACTTGATTAGTACTTTGGCTTGATAAATTAAGGATTTGTCTAAGTGTGCCTTGATAAGTACTTTGGCTTGTTAAAAGAGAATTATTCTAAGTGTGCCTTGATAAGTACTTTGGCTTGTTAAAAGAGAATTATTCTAAGTGTGCCTTGATAAGTACTTTGGCTTGTTAAAAGAGAATTATTCTATGTATAACTTGATTAGTACTTTGGCTTGATAAATTAAGGATTTGTCTAAGTGTGCCTTGATAAGTACTTTGACTTGTTAAAAGAGAATTATTCTAAGTGTGCATTGATAAGTACTTTGGCTTGTTAAAAGAGAATTATTCTATGTATGCCTTGATTAGTACTTTGGCTTGATAAATTGAGAATTTGTCTAAGTATGCCGTGATAAGTACTTGGGATTGTTAATTGAGAATTGCCTATGTGTGCTGGAAATAGCCGGTTGTGTGCTATTGGTATATCAGTCGTTTCGGGGTCATTCCCCGGGTTTGTGGCATTTGCATCATTCCGTGGATTTGCTACCCACGATGCGAGGAATACCTCATGCGAGTCCGTAGGGCTTATGCGGGTGAAATAGTCCCATGCAGGCGGGTCCAGCCTATGCGAGGAATACCTCATGCGAGTCCGTAAGGGCTTATGCGGGTGATATAGTCCTATGCGAGGAATACCTCATGCGGGTCCGAAAGGGCTTATGCGGGTGAAATAGTCCCATGCGGGCGGGTCCAGCCTATGCGAGGAATACCTCACGCGGGTCCACAAGACCTATGCGGGTGAAATAGTCCCAGGAATAGGATTGCTAAATGATACTGCGGGCGGATGGTCCTGCTTGATCATGAGCTTCCTAGTTTATATTGTAAGGATACTACTGTTTACTCTCATTGTTAGTAAGGCACAATGTGTTGTATTTTGATTATCATATATGTCCCCGGATTTGTTTGTGTTACCCTATGGTCATGCTTTTACGATGTGGGATTCCGGGGCATGGGACCACGAGGTATTGAGGACACAGGTGGGACTTGGTGTTCATGTATCCTTATTGGTGTTATTACATCATGGATCGCCGGTGAGGAAGGATTCCACGGCGTGATTGATATTATGGGCGTGAGACCCATGGTTATATTGAGTAATGACTTTGAGGGCCTGCGTCCCTGACTTGATATGACTGCTTATGTTTTATGTACTTTAGGTTGGATATCATACATGTCTCCTGTGTTATTTAGACTGCTATGATTTTATTACGATTTACTCGCTCACATACTGGTACATTCTCTTGACCTCGCCCGGGGGTTGCGTTCATGCCGCAGGTTTAGGTACGCAGTTCGGTGATCGGAAGTTGTAGGATCCTGCTCAGGGTTTTGGATAAGCTCCTTCTATTCCGGAGTTTATCTTTGGTATATTGTCCTTCAGTACAGGCTTTGTATAGTTTTGGGTACGGCGGGGCCTTGTCGCCATAGTTGATTTAACTCTGAAGGTCTGTATTCATATGTGGGATTGGACTCATGTACGGTGTAGTGTCTTTTGTTTATGTATATATGGCAGCCTTGTCGGCTTTGCCCTTGCACGTACGTTTGTTTTTAAAAAAAAAATGAGGTGTTATTTCAGTTCCACAGCTTACTTGTATTGTTAAGGAAGAAGGGTGCCCAGGTAGGGCACCAGTCACGGGCCCGGGGTTCGGGCTGTGATCTTCCAAGGGCTTCAAGTGGCGGATTGGGGTGTCAAGAAGAGGCTCTAAGTTGCTAGGGAGCGACTTCGGATCTTGAAGTGGATTAAGGCTCGTTAAGGTAACAATCTTGTTCTCTTAGTGTTATAAGATTACATATTGTTGTAGCCTTACATTTTAACTAGCATGAAGTATATGTAGTAAGGTTTGATAAGTGATATGGATTGTGGAAGCCTATAGCCGAATTGGCATTGTGAGCCCTTTGAAATTGAAATACAATTTGGTCGATAATTAGAATCGTCGCATGTTATCTACTTGAAGATTATAGTTGTTATAATCAATTGCGGCTTTGTAACAAGTTATACTAAACAACTTGGATTGAAAAGGATTTGGAAAAAAATGATATGTTGTTGCACCTTAGCCGAGAATGACATTGTATTATTGGATTGTTTTGTATCATTTGTGGGGCGGAATTTTACAAGTCTTGTAGGCGTGTAATTCCCTTTGATTGGTTGGTATGTTGAGCCTTAAATGTGGCAAGTTTGGTTATTGAATTTGGCCTTGAAAAAGGTGGCAAAGTACGTAGAAACAAAGGAAGTGTTGTCCGATTTTTCGTAGAATTTAGTGACTTTGCACTTAGAATATTCTACGTTTGAAGTAAGAAGTTAATGGACGTATTATGACCATTATAGGTTGAAGTACTAAGTATAGCATATTCTACGTGAAGGATGGAATAGCTATCAAGGTTGAAGTACTTTGGAGCATTTTGCTACTTGTCGATAATCGTCGCGAGGTATGTGAACCTCTTCCTTCCTTTGGCATGATTCTATGTATGGAATGTACATGTTGTATTATTTCAAGTTCCCTTTGTTACACCCCGTAAATTCAAGAAGATAAGATAAGAACATACCAAGAATTATAAGATTTGAAAGTTGAAAGATAAGTTGACAAACATGTGTTGGACGGATTTTGAGTCTACCTTGGAGTGTTGTACCCCAGTTGTTAAGAATTTCGAGGTGTTTAAAAAGCCTAGTGTGTAGTCCGTTAAATCTAGTTCCCAACGCAACAAACCGTTCGTCGATAGGACATCGGAGTCAAAAGTTATGGAAGTTACAAGTTAGGTGCGCAGTCAGGCAAGCAACAGTTTTCGGTTCAGGGGTACAGCGCCGCGGCGCCGGAATGCAGGGCCGCGGCGCCGGTTGTACTGGGAGTCCGCAGGGGTTGCAGCGCCGCGGCGCCGGAATGCAGGGCCGCGGCGCCGGAATGCTGGAACTTTTCGGAAGTGGAAGCGCCGCGGCGCCGAGGCGGGATTTTTCTGCGGGAAAAGACGAAAATCAGGGGATATTTTGTTAAAAGCCTATGGGAGGGTGACAAGTGTCCCTCCCATCCTTTTGACCAGATTAAGGGCCTATTTTAGGGCCAAGTCTTGGAAGACTTGGCCATTTCTTCTCAAACCCTCCCAAGAAAACCCTCTCCCTTTTCTCTCTAGATTTTGAAGAAAACCTTGCCTTAGGAGAAATTGTTGGAGCGGCGGCAAGAAGGAAAAGTGTGGGTAAACTTGTGGGAAGCGCTGGTGGACGATTTTGACGGTAAAGAAGTGGAAGAAAGGGGCTTTTGTGGGCTATTCCTTAAGGTAAAAGTTTTCCCCTTCTCTTGGAAATAAGTTTTATGCTGTTATATTTTAGTAGTTTAGAAATGAGCCTGAGGCTGTTATATTTTAGTAGTTTAGAAATGAGCCTGAGGCTGATATATTTTAGTAGTTTAGAATTGAGCCTGAGGCTGTTATATTTGAATAGATTTGGATCTTGTTGTCTTGTTGAAAACTGAAATGGGCATGTTAGCCTTAAGATGATAACTTCAATTTGGTTACTAATTTGGTCGTCGCATGTTGTAAAAGGGGATTGTAGTTGTTGAAGATGTCTAGGGCTAGATATCATGTTAGACCTAAGAACTTGGATTGGAAAAGAGTTGAAAGGGGTTAGTATTGGTTATATTGTTGGCCAAGAATGGCATGGAAATTATTGGTTTATTTTGTATCATTGTGGTGCGGAATTTTACGCGTCCTGTAAAGGCGTGTAATCCCCTTTGTGGTTAGCTGAATTGGGTGCCTTAAATGTGGCGTTGGTTATTGAAATTCGACCTTGAAAAAGGTGGCAAAGTTAGTAGAAACAAAGGAAGTTCTGTCCAAATTGCCGTAGAATTTAGGGACTTTGCACTTAGTTTATTCTACGTTCGAAGCTAGAGTTTGATAGACGTTTTATGACCTTATTAGGATTGAAGTACTACGAGTAGCGTATCCTACTTGGAGGGTATAGTACTGTGGAGCCTTTTGCTAATTGTCGGCAATCGTCGCGAGGTATGTGATTCTCCCTATCCTCTTCTGCATGATTATTTGTGAAATATATAGTGCAGTAGATGCACGCGTGTTAAAGGAATTTGGTTTCCCTTGTTTCGCCTTGACTTGATATGAAGTGTAAAGGTCTTGATTGTTTGAAAAAGTAGGAAAATCTTATTCGTTAGTAATGGGTGCTCGGTGGTTAAAGAATAAGCCCTCTTGGTCTCACAAAGGGCTTGTAGTTGTAATTGGTTGGTTTAAAACATAAAGTGTTATAACGGCTTTATGGGAAGTTTGTTATAACCACTTTATGTAGCTAAAAAAATGGTTTGTTGATTTCAAAAGATAAGAGACGTGACTTGTAATTGACCTAAATGGTGTTGAAAGGTGTGAAACCTCATTCGTGAGAAATGAGTACTTGGTTTTTTTTTTAAAAAGAAAAATGTTACATAAATTTCGGAAATGGGAATAAGGATCGAACAAGCCAATGCAGCGTTGATAAAGGAAAGAAGTAATGACAATTAATCATATTAAAACCAATAGAAACCTCCATCTGCATAGAAGCTAAGATAAGACAAAATTGTATTACATTTCCTAGATCATGGCTGCTCTAATAAGAATTATTGTCATCAAGTTTTGATCTTCTTAAAAATCCCAAGGTAAGGAACTCGATTTCTAAAAGAAAAGAGACTTAAGAATTTGAAGTGTTTTGTTTTAAAAAGAAAGGCATGGTTTTGTCTTGTATTGTTTTAAAACATAAAGTGTTATAATAGCTTTATGGGAAGTTAGTTATAACGACTTTATGGAAAATAAAGAAATGGATTCATTATTGGATTTAGATTGGTATACTTGACGTTGTGCTAAAAAGTGTTTAAAGTGCTTGATTTAAACCTGAATGTGTTCGATACTACGGGTGTTAGTATCGTGTGGCTTTTACGTAGAAAGAGGTCTTTGTTTTGAAGGAATGAAAGTATGTAGTATTTTGGGGTTGAAACCCGGAATTGTTGACATGAAATGAAAGTACGTTGAACTGGCCTATGCTTGTTGTGATAGCTTTTGTTTTGCAAGTGTTGTATTTCTGTGCTACCGCGTCTCTCGTTGGAGGGCCGGCTATCTGGTTGATTGATGGACATACTGACACGTTGGATGGTCCACGGGTATGCTTCCACTATATCGATTCTTGATGGACATACTGACACGTTGGGAGGCCCACGGGTATGCTTCCACTAGGGGTGTTATTATTGTTATTTGATTGGACATACTGACACGTTGGGTAGCCCACGGGTATGCTTCCACGGTGAGTATTCTCTTGTTATTTGTTTGGATATACTGACACGTTGGGTAGCCCACGGGTATGCTTCCACAGTGAGTATTATCTTGTTAGTTGTTTGGACATACCGACACGTTGGGTAGCCCACGGGTATGCTTCCCCAGGGATTATTATCTTGTTATCTCCTTTGGGCATACCGACACGTTGGATGGTCCACGGGTATGGGCCCACTAGGACGGTTCCAGGGCCATGCTTATACCGAGGTGAGATGTCGGGGCATGCGGCCATTGTGCGGGTTAAAGTCCCGGGTTGTATTTGAGTGATTAATTCACGGGCATGAGTCCCTATCTTGACATGACTGCTAATATATTTTGCGAACTGCAGTTTGGTTATCATACATGTCTCCTGTTTTTATATAGACTATTATGATTTCATTTACAGTATTTTTAGTTTCACATACTTGGTACCTGTTATCGACCTCGCCGGGGCCGCGTTCACGCCGCAGTTGAGGTACATAGCTGGCGATCCACACTCTTAGGATCATTGTTCGGTTCTCGAAAGCTCCATATCTCGGAAGCTTGTCTGTGGTACGGTTCCAAGTAGTAGACTTTTATATATTCAGGGGGCATGGCGGGCCCTGTCCGTCATTATGGTTTCAAAATTCTTAGAGTCTGTAATCGCTGTGGGCGAGTTTGTAAGGGATGTAACTGTTCAAGTTTTCATTTACGTTCAAAAGGTAACCGCTTGGGTTATCCTGTTTCATACTTTATATCTTGTCTCATGTTTTAGTTTTTATTTCCACTGATTTTCTCTGATGTTGTATCGCTAGGGTGCCCGGGGTAAGGCACCAGTCACGGGCCCGAGTTCGGGTCGTGACACCCTTCTACTCTTAGAAGTTAAGAGGTATGTATGTGATTGACTCTATGTAAAAGTTATGTCTAAGTTATCCTAAGTTCTTACCAAGTCTTATGGGGGATGTTGGTAAGAGTCGTTAGGAGGTATTTGGAGCCAAGTTGACTTGGCTAATTTACGGCACGAATAAGAATAACTATCGAACAAGCCATTGCAGCGTTAATAAAGGAAAATGTAATGATAATTGATTACGTTAAAATGAGTAGAATTCTCCATCTGCATAGAAGCTAAGATAAGACAAAATTGTATTACATTTTCTAGATCATGGCTGCTTTAATAAGATCATTATGAACAAGTATAACCTACTCACACACATAAGGCATATGTACTTAACTTAAAGAATTTACGTTATGAAATGTTAAGACTATGAACTATGAATTCTTATAAGGTTAAGAGACTTTATTTTTCAAGTTATAGGACTTGATTCTTAAAGGAAGAAATGAATTGATTTAAAAGTATAGAATACTTGATTTGAAAAGTATTGATTACTTGACATTCTAAAAGATAAGAAGATTTGATTTCTAAAGTAAGAAACTTGATTTCTAAAAGATAAGAGACTTGAAGTATTTTGTAAGTATGCGATACTTGGTTTTTCGAAAGTATAAGTCTCTTGGTTATAAAAAGAATGTAGTTGCCTAATGTATAAAGTTAGTATAACGACTTTATGGAAAGTTGGTTATAATAGCTTTATGGAAAGTTATAAGAGTGGTTTACTCTAAGTAATGTAAGTATGATAAATGACTTGAAATAATGAAAGGCAAATTGATTTTGATGCATCAATTGCTTAAGGTTTTAAAGGAAAGAAGTCACCTGATTTAGAAGCCTATAAATGTATTTCTAAAAGGTATTGTGACTTGTCTTGAAAAGTAGATATGACTTGATACTACGGTTATTAGTATCTTGGAAGTTTTATATGAAAAAGAGTCATTTTAAAAGAATAGAAGTACGTAGTACTTTGGGTTAAATTCCCGAATTTTTATGTGAAACGAAAAGTGCCTTGAGTATATAAAAATGAAAGTCTAAGGATTTAATGAACTTGACTATGCTTGCTTGTGATAGCCTTGAGTGCAAGTATTATATGTTTACGTTGTCATGACTCTCAGTTGGAGGGCCGGCTGTCTTGTTGTGAACTTACTTGGATGTACCGACAGTGACGGAGGCTTCCACGGGTATGCTTCCATTGTGATTGATCCTTGGACATGCTTATACGATGTGGGATTCCGGGGCATGCGACCAGGATGCGGGTTAGATTCCCGGATTGTCTTTATTACTCCTTGGACATGCTTATACGATGAGGGATTCCGGGGCATGCGACCAGGAGGCGGGTTAGATTCTCGGATGTGTTTTATTACCCATGGCCATGCTTATACGATGAGGGATTCCGGGGCATGCGACCATGTTATGTACGACTATTACTCCATGGACTAGCTCCCCATGAAGACATGTACCCGAGATGAGGGATTCCACGGGCATGTTATATACGATTATTACCCCATGAATTAGCTCTCCGTGAAGTCATGTACCCGAGGTAGGATGCCACGGGCGCGTCACATGGTTATATGTTACACTTACGACTATCGGCAGTGATGGGGGATTCCACGGGTAGGGGTATAGATACATATATGTATTTTAGGTGTGTACGCCGACAATGAGGTAGGATGCCACGGGCGCGTCACATGGTTATATTCTTCACTTATAGCTGCCGCCAGTGATGGGGGATTCCACAGGCACGCTTTGATATTGTGGGCTTGAGACCCGTACTGGACTATGTGATGATATTTGAGGGCTTGTGTCGGTAGCCCTGTGTGACTATTGTTCATGTGTTGAAATAGTCTTTAAAAGGTAAAACTGACTTTCATTACTTTCACTTTGGTAAGGCACGATTATCGTTATTTTGGTTATCATACATGTCTCGGCTTTTTATAGATCGTTATGATTTCATTCTGATATTTTGATTTCACATACTTGGTACATATTTCGTAATGACCTCCTTCGGGGGGCTGCGTTAATGCCGCAGGTTGAGGTACATAGCTTGCTGATCCACACTCTTTGGATCATTGTTCAGTTCTTGGAAAGCTCCATTTACTCAGGAGACTTATCTTTTGGTACGGTTTCCCCTGAGGTTGTAGATTCATGTATATTCAGGGGTATGGCGGGGCCCTGTCCCGCCACAGTTGTTATGTTAAAACTCTTAGAGGTCTGTAGTCACATGTTGTGGGTCATTTTGTAAAGGAAATGAGGCAACTGCTTCAGTTATGTTTTTTTTTAATATATATATACTCAGGGAGGTAGCCTCATCGGCTAACCTGTTGATTTTATTTCTGTTGATTTATTGTATAAGTTTCATGTATGTTCCGTTGATTAACTCTGATGTATACCTGTAAGAGTGCCCAGGTAGGGCACCAGTCGCGGGCCCGAGGTCGGGTCGTGACAAAAGTGGTATCAGAGCAGTTAGTCCTCAGAAAGTGTCTACAGACCGTGTCTAGTAGAGTCTTGATTATCGGTGTGTTGTGCATCACATCTATAATCAGGAGGCTGCAGGACATTTAGGATTGGTTTCCATTCTTCTCTCTGAGATCATGCAGTAGAGCTGTCATAGTAGGTTGAATCCTCTCTTACCTATTCTTATGTATCAGTTATGCCTCCACGGAGGCGACCAGGGCCCAGAAGGGCAAGGCAGCAGGAGTCGCTAGTGGTCCACAGGGTTACAGTACTCGTGCCCGCATCATGCACGAGGTTGTGGCTCGACGGCGAGTTCGACGCCGACAAGATTAGAGGAGCCGAGAACACCACTCCATAGGTTCCAATACCGAGCCTCCAGCCCGCAGCGGCGGAGTTTAGAGATTACGGAGAGCAGATCAGGTTATTGACTAGCATAGTCGTAGGGCAGCGCCGACAGGAGCAGGTGGCTAACCTTAGAGCCGACAGTTTGAGGATTCGGGATTTTCTGGATTGTAATCCACCCGATTTCTATGGTTCGAGATCTAAGGATGACCCTCAGGAGTTCGTTCGGCAGATACAACGGACTATGCAGGTGCTTAGGGCCTCGGAGACAGAGTCAGTTGTGTTAGCTTCTTACCGGTTACACGATATTGCGTTGAACTGGTTCGAGTCTTGGGAGGTGTCTAGAGGGGTGGGTGCTCTTCCAGCGGTTTGGGATGAGTTCACAGAGGCTTTTATTGATCACTTTTTGCCTCCTGAGATGAGGAGAGCCCATGTTGATATGTTCTTGTCACTGAGGCAGAATAGGAGGACTATCAGAGAGTACAACCTGGAGTTTGACTCGTTGGCCAGGTATGCGCACACTATTGTGGCTGATATGGCGGACAGAGTTCACCGCTATGTGATGGGGCTAGACCGTTATATGATTACTGCATGCCTGGGAGTGGCCCTTCATCCAGGTATGGATATTGCCAGGATGCAGGCTTATGCACAAGGGATCGAGGACAGAGAGAGACGGCCGATCCGGCCCAAGAGGCAGGGGCAGCGAGTGGTTTGAGGTAACTTTCGAGGCAGACAACCTCAACAGCAGGCTAGGTCTACATTTCAGCCGACACAGAGTGCTCCTTCCCGGAGGGTTGATCGCCGGGGATATTCGGGAGTAGGTCAGGGCTCCAGGGCTGCAGGTTCACAGATGTCCGAGGATAATAGTTAGGGCAGGCCACCTTTGCCCCGGTGTGGTCGCTGTGGTAGATTCCACTTTGGGGAGTGTCGCACTACTTCGACAGCTTGTTATGCTTGCGGCCAGCAGGGTCATTTAGTGAGAGACTGTCCGACCAGAGGTGGCACTGGTGGGATAGCACAGTCTACTGGATCAGTTGCGGGTTCTTCGCCTTCAATAGCTAGGTAGGATGTTTATGCACCGGCAGGCCGTGACAGAGGTCGTGGTGGAAGTTCCCAATTTTAGCGGTCCTTTGAACTTCCTATATGATTTCAGGTATGTCCTTGACCCTTTAGAGACTTGTATGCATGTTAAGGTTGTTGTAAGTTTAAGTATCAGGAACGAATAATATTGTGACTATGTATGTATGCTAGAGTAACTTGGAAGTACGAAAAGATAATCCTTTTTGGGCTTATGATGGATGAATATGTGCGTGCAAGATATTAGGGCCATATGTGGTGTAATTAAGTTTCATTAAGTGTAGCTTTATGAGACTATGCCGAGAAATGATAGATTGAGCTCCGAAAGAACATTCGAGGACGAATGTTTCTAAGGGGGGAAGAATGTTACACCCCGTTATCCAGGACATGTTTATAAGAACGTACGTGTTATACCCCGTAGTTCCAGGGTATGTATGTGAGGACGTACGTACGAGAATACGACAGAAATTTTGGAAAGAAAGGAAGATGTGATTTTTTCGACGGAAAAGTTAGGTTTTGTGAAGAAAAGGTTCGTTAATGGGAATTGGATTCCCGATTTGGTATTTGGACTTCTTTGATTATATTAGAATTTTGTGGATTTATTTTAAGAATTGGTCAAGTGGTAACCTCGGGAGAAATTTACGGTTTTGTGGGGCCCGCTTTGTTTTTTAGATTTACGGTATTTTTGATATTTTCGGAAGACGAAATATTTTGACGAATTGGGGCGACACGTGTCACCCCATGTGGCACTTGGCGAATGGGTGGATGTGGCTAGGCCACTGTCCTCGCCGATTGGCCTCACACTTGGCACCATTTTTCGTTTGGCCATGTGGTGTGGTGGGACCCACACACACATGGCCCAATCTTGACCCTACACTTATATTGATCTTGGCCCTTGGTTCTTCTATAAATACCCCTTGGCTTGAAGAGTAAAATCATCCCTCACTTGAAAGCTTTCCAAAGCAAATGTTTTCCCTCCCGTTGTGTAGATTTCGTCCCCCTCCCCTCTTGTGTAGAAAATACTTGGTGTATTGTTGTATAATCCCAAATACCTTGGCCTAGTATCCCTAGTAGTATTCCAAAGTTATTTCAATACTAGGAGCCCGGAAATACTACTTTATTCCAATAGCCGTAAAACGAAACCCTAGAAAAATCTTCCTAGCTTGGTGGAAGTATTTAGAGAAGTTGTTTAGAAACTTCTAAGGGTCTCTTGGAGCGGGTTGGAGCGTAAGGATTGGAGCTAAACGTTGCTCAGGATCGACTTATAACTTGGATAATTTTTGGGCTTATCGAGGTAATGATCTATGTCCCCCTATTGTAATTGGATATTACATATTGTAGTAGTTATACTTGAGTATATTATATTGGAAGGATGATTATAAAGGATTGAATCAGTATTTACATTGATGCATTTACATGACTTGTGTAAGTATTATTGTGAAGCATATTTGAACACGTCCGGTTAGACGTGTAATCCCCGGGGAGTTGTTGGCCTGGTAGCGGGCCTGGTTAGGGGAGGAGATTTATGTGATAGCGGGGGGGGAGGTGCTGCCGAAATTTCTGTAGAATAAGGAATCTTGTGTTTAGAATATTCTACGGAGAGTGCTAGAAGTTGATTTATATATTATGGTTGTTATAGGTGGATCTTTCACGCGGCATACTTGACTTGGCTTGTGGTTTAAGCTAAAGGTATGTGATTCTTCCTATACTCTTGAGCATGATTGTTGTGAACTATATAGTACGGTAGGCGTGCGTGTGTGAAACGATTTTTGTTTGTTTTAAAACATAAAGTGTTATAATGGCTTTATGGGAAGTTAGTTATAACGACTTTATGAAGATAAAAGAAAGATTTGGTTTTGATAAGAAACGACTTGATTTTGAAAGTTAAGAGACTTGATCTTGAAAGATAAGAGACTTGACTTATAACGACTTGTTTCGGAAAGGAGAAGTAACTTGATTTAAGTATAGTTTACTTGTTTTGAAAAGAGTAATTTAATTGGGTTTTAAAAAGAGTATACTTGATGTTGTTCTAAAAGAAAAGCACTTGGTTTATAAAGTATAGAGTACTTGATTTTAAAAGCCTTGTAAAGATTTTTACGAAGGTGTAGTACTTTGGTTTTAACAGTAAAACGTGTTTTCTTTATATACTACAGTATTAGTATCACGTGGCTTTTACATAGAAAGAGGTCTTTTGAAAGAAGGAAAGTATGTAGTATTTTGGGTTTGAAACCGGATTGTTGATTAAAATGAATGTATGTTAAACTTGCCTATGCTTGTTGTGATAGTCTTTGATGTGCAAGTGTTTTGTTGATGTCGCCGTGACTCTGCAGGGGTATTATCGATTGATTTGGACATACCGACGTTGGGTGGTCCACGAGTATCGCCCACTTTGAGTATCGATGGTTGTTTCAGATCGCCGTGACTCTCTGGGAGGGCCGGCTATCTGATTTATTTCCTTTGGACATGCTGACGTGATGGATGTTCCACGGGCATGCGTCCAGTAGGATGGTTTCATGGCCATGACTTCGAGGTAAGATCGGGGCACGCGGTCATTGTGAGGTTGATCGTTAGTCCATGGACCGCTAATCCATGAAGCTTGCCGCGGTGACGAGCGATCACGGGCTTGGTTTGTACGTGTGGTTCATGCACACTTTAGATACTTGTTCTGGTCATTTTCGTGCACCAGAGCCTCGGTAGATAGCTTAAGATACTTGCCTCGGTCCATATCTTGTGAGGCGGTAGGCTATCAGACGTTAGCTTAAGATACTTGCCTCGGCGATTGCGTGGCTAGCTTTTGGATCGTAGTTGGCTTCCGTACCTTGCCCGTGATGGGATATGACTAGCTTTTGGACTGGTAGTTGGCTATTCTACTTGGCCCGATCGGTTTTGATGACGCAGGCAGGATCTAGTGTTCAGGTTCACATATGGGTGTTGTTTTACATCATGTACTGCCGGCAGTGAGGAATGAGTTCCACGGGCATGAGTGGTATTATGGGCGTGAGACCCATAATTATGGTTGAGTGAGTATGCTGGGGATATGCGTCCCCTTACTTGACATAACTGTTTACTTATTGCGAAATGGTTTTATAAAATGATGAAATGTGATTTCATTATGATTTTCAGTTTCACATACTTGGTACTGTTATCGACCTCTTGGGAAGTGCGTTCATGCCGCAGGTAGAGGTACACCAGTTGGTTGATCCTCGCTCATAGGATCGCAGTTCAGCGTTGGGAAGCTCCGTTCCTCCGGAGGCTTATCTTTTGGTATAGTCCCCTGTCATTGTAGGTACTTGTACATTCAGGGGTATGGCGGGGCCCTGTCCCGTCATAGTTGTTGTATATCTTAGAGTGCATCGCTTGTGGCGTGGTTTGTAAAAAGGATAACTGTTCGGGTTTTATGTATATATACCGAAGGCAACGGTTGGGTTGCTGTTATTTATTTATGTCTCTCATTTCATGTGTAAAGTTTTTATTTCATTGGTTTTCTCGATGTTGTATCACTAGGGTGCCCGGTAAGGCACCGATGGAGCCCGGTTTGGCCACAAAGACGTAAGAATTCAAAAGTGTTAAGATTGGAGACTAGTAAAGATTTATCGGAATTATGGAATTGTCGGAAAACGAATTATTGTGACGAATGGGAGGGCGACACGTGTCACACCCTTAAATTGGTCTTGGACGATTTTAGCATGGATAAAATGGTCTTTTGACCTATGTGAAGATGACTAAGTCTTGCAAGTAGAGCTTGATAATGTTGACTAAGTCAAAAGGGCCACTTGGCTAGATTTTTGCATCCAAACCACCCATTTGTTCTAATCTTGGCCCTCAATTATGCTATATATACATACTAGTAGCAAGACAAGGGTTCTACACTTAGAAAATTTTCATGAAACATTGTAGAGTTGAGGGAGCTCTCGGGTTGGGCTAAAGGAAGAAGAGAATTTTTTTTGTTTGTTGTCCAATAACATCCATACTTTAAACCAAGGTTTTGAAGGGTATTGTAAGGGTATCTCAATAGAAAGATCCCGGAAAAGTGGCGTTTTCGTATTAGTCGCAAGGTGAAAACCTAGTCACTTTCCTAGGTTTGGATTGGAAACTTAAGGAAAGTTGTTTGTGATCTTCCAAGGGCTTCAAGTGGCGGATTGGGGTGTCAAGGAGAGGCTCTAAGTTGCTAGGGAGCGACTTCGGATCTTGAAGTGGATTAAGGCTCGTTAAGGTAACAATCTTGTTCTCTTAGTGTTATAAGATTACATATTGTTGTAGCCTTACATTTTAACTAGCATGAAGTATATGTAGTAAGGTTTGATAAGTGATATGGATTGTGGAAGCCTATAGCCGAATTGGCATTGTGAGCCCTTTGAAATTGAAATACAATTTGGTCGATAATTAGAATCGTCGCATGTTATCTACTTGAAGATTATAGTTGCTATAATTGATTGCGGCTTTGTAACAAGTTATACTAAACAACTTGGATTGAAAAGGATTTGGAAAAAAATGATATGTTGTTGCACCTTAGCCGAGAATGACATTGTATTATTGGATTGTTTTGTATCATTTGTGGGGCGGAATTTTACAAGTCTTGTAGGCGTGTAATCCCCTTTGATTGGTAGGTATGTTGAGCCTTAAATGTGGCAAGTTTGGTTATTGAATTCGGCCTTGAAAAAGGTGGCAAAGTATGTAGAAACAAAGGAAGTGTTGTCCGATTTTTCGTAGAATTTAGTGACTTTGCACTTAGAATATTCTACGTTTGAAGTAAGAAGTTAATGGACGTATTATGACCATTATAGGTTGAAGTACTAAGTATAGCATATTCTACGTGAAGGATGGAATAGCTATCAAAGTTGAAGTACTTTGGAGCATTTTGCTACTTGTCGATAATCGTCGCGAGGTATGTGAACCTCTTCCTTCCTTTGGCATGATTCTACGAATGGAATGTACATGTGGTATTATTTCAAGTTCCCTTCTACTCTTAGAAGTTAAGAGGTATGTATGTGATTGACTCTATGTAAAAGTTATGTCTTAGTTATCCTAAGTTCTTACCAAGTCTTATGGGGGATGTTGGTAAGAGTCGTTAGGAGGTATTTGGAGCCAAGTTGACTTGGCTAATTTACGGCACGGATAAGAATAAGTATCGAACAAGCCATTGCAGCGTTAATAAAGGAAAATGTAATGATAATTGATTACGTTAAAATGAGTAGAATTCTTCATCTGCATAGAAGCTAAGATAAGACAAAATTGTATTATCTTTTCTAGATCATGGCTGCCTTAATAAGATCGTTATGAACAAGTATAACTTACTCACACACATAAGTCATATGTACTTAACTTAAAGAATTTACGTTATGAAGTGTTAAGACTATGAACTATGAATTCTTATAAGGTTAAGAGACTTTATTTTTCAATTTATAGGACTTGATTCTTAAAGGAAGAAATAAATTAATTTAAAAGTATAGAATACTTGATTTGGATAGTATTGATTACTTGTCATTCTAAAAGATAAGAAGATTTGATTTCTAAAGTAAAAAACTTGATTTCTAAAAGATAAGAGACTTGAAGTATTTTGTAAGTATGCGATACTTGGTTTTTCGAAAGTATAAGTCTCTTGGTTATAAAAAGAATGTAGTTGCCTAATGTATAAAGTTAGTATAACGACTTTATAGGAAGTTGGTTATAATAGCTTTATGGAAAGTTATAAGAGTGGTTTACTATAAGTAATGTAAGTATGATAAATGACTTGAAATAATGAAAGACAAATTGATTTTGAGGCATCAATTGCTTAAGGTTTTAAAGGAAAAAAGTCACCTGATTTAGAAGCCTATAAATGTATTTCTAAAAGGTATTGTGACTTGTCTTGAAAAGTAGATATGACTTGATACTACGGTTATTAGTATCTTGGAAGTTTTATATGAAAAAAAGTCATTTTAAAAGAATAGAAGTACGTAGTACTTTGGGTTAAATTCCCGGATTTTTATGTGAAACAAAAAGTGCCTTGAGTATATAAAAATGAAAGTCTAAGGATTTAATGAACTTGCCTATGCTTGCTTGTGATAGCCTTGAGTGCAAGTATTATATGTTTACGTTGCCGTGACTCTCAGTTGGAGGGCCGACTTTCTTGTTGTGAACTTACTTGGACGTACCGACAGTGACGGAGGCTTCCACGGGTATGCTTCCATTGTGATTTATCCATGGACATGCTTATACGATGTGGGATTCCGGGGCATGCTGTTATACCCCGTAGTTCCAGGGTATGTATGTGAGGACGTACGTACGAGAATACGACAGAAATTTTGGAAAGAAAGAAAGATGTGATTTTTCGACGGAAAAGTTTCCGGGTTTTGTGAAGGAAAAAGGTTCGTTGATGGGAATTGGATTCCCAGATTTGGTATTTGGGCTTCTTGAATTATATTAGAATTATGAGATTTTATTTCCGGAATTGGTCACGTGGGGCCCACGGGAGAAATTTACGATTTTGTGGGGCCCACTTTGTTTTCGAGATTTTGGCCATTAGGGATATTTTCGGAAGATGAAATATTTTGGACGAGTAGGAGGGCGACACGTGTCACCCCCCTAGGTGGCTCTTGGCCGAAATGAGCTAGACAAGTGGCAAGACAAGTGGCCTTGTCTTGCAAGATATTTTTAGTTGGACAAGTGGCTTGTGGGGCCCACACACTTGTCCCCAATCTCAACCACACACTTGCCTTCATCCTAGCCCTTGGTTGTCCTATATATGCACTACTAGTTGATGAAATCTTCCACACTTAACCATTTCAAGACTTGAAAGACCCTCCCTCTCCCTTCATTGTTGCTCTCGGCTTTGCCATGATTCCTTGACCTAAATTTGTCCAACAATTCTTAAACTCTTAAGTGTTCTTCCCTAAGGTGTTAGGAAGATTGTGTACCAAGAGTTGGAAAAGATTTCACACCCCTAACCTCTATTTGTTGCCTTGGCCGAAAGTTGCTAGTTGGAAACCCTAAGTGTTCTTCACTTTTTGGAGTTGAATCTTGAAGAGAAGTTGGTTAGGAGCTTCTATGGGTTTCTTGTAGCGGATTGGAACGTAAAGATTTGGAGCTAAGACTTGCTTGGAGCGACTTTAAGAACTTGGATATTCTTGGGCTATTTGAGGTAGTGAAACTTAAACCTCTTTGTGAATTGGTTATTATACATATATTATAAGTATATTATGGAATATATAATATATGGAGTAAAGTTTGGAAGAGTTGGATCTTGTTAAAAGAAAGGATTGGCTTTTAGCCATTAAAATGGTAAAAACGTATCCAACGTATCAAACGTACCTTACTTGTGAAGAAGTATTTAACAAGTAACTATAACTTATATTAAGATGGAATATAAGTTGGATGACTAATGAAGTAATTGGATAAGTAAAATGGACAAAGTTGGCGAGGACCCCAACTTAAGATTGTATTTACTTTGGATCGTATTTACTTTGGATGTATTTACATTTACAAGGGAAGATTGTTCAATCGCGTTCCGTTTGGGCGTGTGATCCCCTTTTTAATTATTGTATTGTATTATTATGAAGGCGTGATAGTAAACCGCGTTACCGGTTGGGCGCGTAATCCCGTTCTTTTACTTATTGTTATTATGAAGGCGTGATAGTAAACCGCGTTACCGTTTGGGCGTGTAATCCCCTTCTTTATGTTGTTTAATTATTACGCCTTATATATGGCATATAATTACGGTTATTCGGGCCTTGGAGAAAGATGGAAAAGTGAGTATAAACGGAAGTCTTGCCAATTTTCCGTAGAATTAGAGGGCTTTTTATTGGTATAAGTCTTCAATGGTAAGAAAGGTTTGATAGAAGTACTATGACCATTTTAGGAGTGGAGTACTACGTGTGGCGTGATCTACTTGACTTAAGGAGTAGCCGACGGGTTGAAGTACTTGGAGCGTTTTGCTATTTGTCGATAATCGTCGCGAGGTATGTGAATGTCGCGACTGCCTCGCGGATCGTGCCTTACCCGCACCCAAGTAGTCATACATCGAGTAATCACGAATATAAAAACAAGACATGAAACAGATTGTAAAATGAGACACGCTTTTATGTGAGAAAATGTCGCTTTCGGCATATATATATAAACATAGTTTTGCGCTTACATCCCAACCGCATAATAGGACTACAAACCTCTAAGAAGATAAACAACTATGGCGGACAGGCCCCGCCATACCTGTATGTACAAAACTATATACAACAACAGGGAGATCATACCCAAAAGTCGAGCCTCCGGAGAAGATGGAGCTCCTGACACCAAAGCAAAGAGATCCTAAGGATGTGGATCTAGCACATGCTTGCCCTTACCTGCGACATGAACGCAGCCCCCCGAAGGAGGTCAGTACAACAGGTACCAAGTATGTGAAACTGTAAAGTACTTAAATGAAATCAAAGTATTTAAAACCATTTGCAAATACAATCAGTTCAATTGCACATAGTGTCATATCACAAACAAGAACAATAATAGATATAATGTAACTGGTCTTTCCTAGGCCGCGAATGATCGAAGCAAGGCCAATCGCCCATAGTATCATTATGCGTGCCTAGTCCTGGACTTCCCGCAGTCCGCATAGGTCACTGCACCCGCATGAGGTATTCCTCGTGACGGTAGCTAACCCCGATACCTCTCCGACTCCCGCAGTCCGCATAGTCTCAATAGACCGCATAGTCACACAGACCGCATAGGGCATCCCCCGCATCGGGCTAAAACACCCGGAATGATCAATCCTGGAACTCCCGCAGCTCCGCATAGTCTCACAGACCGCATAGGCCGTATAGACCCGCATCAAGGGTGGCAAGCCCTCGGTATAACAAGTCAAGGGGGTAGGTGATATAATAACAGTACAACTGACTTACCGTTTAGCAACGTAAGCACAACAAGAATGACCCCCTTTCACAACATCACAAGACACTAGCACACGTAGCATCATAATATGTCTATTTATCAATCAATCTTACTACACCTTACAGAAATCAATACAAGGTTTTTATAAGCAAATAAGTAAACAGTTCTTTTTATCTTTCTTAAGTTGTTATACCTAACTTCCCATAAAGCTAGTATAACTCTTAAGCTTTTGTTTAAAAACCAACTGTTTCTCTTCTGTTAAAAATGATTCAGTATTCTTTTGAAATGCTTCAAGATCTTTATTATTCAGGCTTAAGTCAAAAGACATTGCCGTAATTATTATTCAGGCTTAAGTCAAAAGACATTGCCGTAATTATTATTCAGTTAACACACGTACGTCTACCGTACTATATATATATTTAAAATATCATGCTCAAGGGTATAGGAAAAATCACATACCTTCTCGGCGAAATCCACCTGCCAAGTCGAATATGTCGCGCGCAGAGAATCAACCTATAATAGTCAGACACGTCTATCAACGTCTAGACTACTCTGTAAACAGTTCTAAGCAGAGGGTTCTCTATTCTACGGAAAATTGGGCAGCACTTTCCTACCCGGTAAGCTACTCAAGTCTACTGTAAAAACAGTCCTATGTAAGTACAGTTCAATTATTCTTCATTTATACCCTTCTACTGTGATAACAGTTCAATTATATTCTTTAGTATTCTTTCATATCTTATACTCAAGTCTTAACTATTCTTATAGGTAATATCCAATTACAATAGAAGGACAAGAGTATTTACCTCGATAAGCCCAAAATTATCCAAGTTAAAAGTCGCTCCTGAGCAAGGTTTAGCTCCTAATTTGTACGCTCCGATAGCTCCAAGAACCCTTAGAAGTTCCCAACAACTTCTACTAAAATACTATAAGGGAATTGGGCTAGGGTATTTGGAAGACCACTATCTACCGTGGGTGTTTCGCCAGGCTGTAGAGGAAGGATTTTCAAGACTTGGAGAGTGATTTGTGGATGAAGAAAACCTTCAAGTTAGGGGGGTATTTATAGGTCAAGCAATGGCCAACCAATGGCCAAGATGAAGCCAAGTGCTAGGCAAGTGTAAGGTGGAGATTCACCCAAGTGTCCTTATCCATCTACAACACAAATATCCTACCAACTCCTTGACTTGTGGAAAGGCACAAAAAACGTGCAACCTTGGCCCAATGTTGCCGTCCAATGAGGGTGACAAGTGTCACCCTCTCGTTGGTCCAAAATGTTTCATCTCTCGAAAAAATCCGCAAAAATTATTAATGACATAGCCGGAATTTTCCCTACGCAAGCTTTGGAAAACGTTTCGTCGGAAAACGATTCTTTTCGAGTGTTGTGCACAATATTTTCGTCCAAAGTGTCTAACTAAGGCTAAACTTTTGTACGTACGTCCTCACGTACATACTCTGGAAATACGGGGTATAACAGTGAACCTCTTCCTATCTTTTCTAGCATGATTGTTGTGAACTATGTAGTACGGTAGACGTACGTGTGCTAAACGAGTTTTGGTTGGTTTAAAACATATAGTGTTATAATAGCTTTATGGGAAGTTAGTTATAACGACTTTATGTAAGTAATAGAATGGTTTATTGATTTTAGAAGTTAAGAGACTTGATCTTGAAAGATAAGAGACTTGACTTAATTGACTTGATATGAATTTTGTTAAAAAGTGTGAAACCTCATTCGTGAGTAATGAGTACTTGGTTTTAAAGATTGATGTTTCTGATTTGGAAATGAGAATAAGTATCGAACAAACCATTGCGTTAGTAAAGGAAAATGTATTGACTAATTAATTATATTAAAACCAAGAGAAACCTCCATCTGCATGAAGCTAAGATAAGACAAAATTGTATTACATTTCCTAGATCATGGCTGCTTTAATAAGATGGTTATAAGCAAGAACAAGCTACTCACACATAAGGCATATGTTACTCAATTGTTTTAAAAAGAGATTTCGTTAAGTGATTAAGACTATGATCTATGGAATCTTTCGAAAATAAGAGACTTGAGCATTTGAAATTAGGCAAACTTGAACTTTTGGAAAAGAATGTTGTTACTTGATTTTAATAAGGAAAGTGTTTTGGTTTACTTATAAATGTTAGTCACTCTATGTTAATACTACGGGTATCGGGTGACCTTTGTAAAAGAAGTGGATCTTTTAAAAGAATTTAACGTATGTAGTACTTTGGGGTTAAAACCCGGACTTTGACATAAAATGAAAGTACCTTGAGTTGTGTGTAACTTGCCTATGTTTGCGTGTGAAAGCCTTGTTGTGCAAGCATCAGATTTATACCGCCGCGTCTCTCGATGGAGGGCCGGCTGATTGGTTGTGAACGATTCCTATCGAGTCCCATGAGATGGGCCGAGACATGTATTCCATACGATTCCTATCGAGTCCCATGAGATGGGCCGAGACATGTATTCCACACGATTCTTATCGAGTCCCATGGGATGGGCCGAGACATGTATTCCATACGATTCTTATCGAGTCCCATGGGATGGGCCGTGACATGTATTCCACACGATTCCACCTCGAGTCCCATGGGATGGGCCGAGTCATGTTATACGTATCATACAATTTATACCTAGACTGCCGACAGTGAGGAAGGAGTTCCACGGGCATGAGGGATGACTTCAAGGGTATGAGTCTCTGACTTGACATGACTACTTTTATGTTGTAAACTGTAGTTTGGCTATCATACATGTCTCCTGTTTTATATAGACTATCATGATTTCATTTACGATTTCGCCACATACTGGTATTGCCAGATCGACCTCCTGGGGCCGCGTTCATGCCGCAGTAGAGGTACATCGGTTGTGGATCCTCGCCATAGGATCACAACAGATTGGGAAGCCCCGTTTCTCCGAGCTTATCTTGTGGTATGTTACCCGAGTGCAGAGGTTCTTGTACATCTGTGGTATAAGCGGCCCCGCCCGTCCATAGTTGTTGTCACTTTCTTAGAGGTCCAGTAGTACTGTGGCGGTTGTAAATGATGAATCGCTCAGATTCTCAGATATACGCAAGAAGGCAAATCGCTTTGGTTGGCCTGTTTTTTATCATATCTCTTATTTCATGTTCATGTTTTTATTTCAGCTGATTTTCTCTGATGTTGTATCACTAGGGTGCCCGGGGTAAGGCACCAGTCACGGGCCCCGGTTCGGGTCGTGACACATGAGACCAGGATGCGGGTTAGATTCCCGGATTGTCTTTAGTACTCCTTGGACATGCTTATACGATGAGGGATTCCGGGGCATGCGACCAGGAGGCGGGTTAGATTCCAGGATGTGTTTAATTACCCATGACCATGCTTATACGATGAGGGATTCCGGGACATACGACCATGTTATGTACGACTATTACTCCATGGACTAGCTCCCCATGAAGACATGTACCCGAGATGAGGGATTCCACGGGCATGTTATATACGATTATTACCCCATGGATTAGCTCTCCGTGAAGTCATGTACCCGAGATGAGGGATTCCACGGGCATGATATATATATATATATATATATATATATATATATATATATTGTATATGTAATGACAAATGAGGTAGGATGCCACGGGTGCGTCACATGGTTATATGTTACACTTACGACTGTTGGCAGTGATGGGGGATTCCACGGGCAGGGGGTATAGATACATATATGTATTGTAAGTGTGTAAGCCGACAGTGAGGTAAGAAGTCACGGGCGCGTCACATGGTTATATTCTTCACTTATAGCTGCCGTCAGTGATGGGGGATTCCACGGGCACGCTTTGATATTGTGGTCTTGAGACCCGTACTGGACTATGTGATGATATTTGAGGGCTTGTGTCAGTAGCCCTGTGTGACTATTGTTCATGTGTTGAAATAGTCTTTAAAAGATAAAACTGACTTTCATTACTTTCACTTTGGTAAGGCAATCGTATCGTTATTTTGGTTATCATACATGTCTCCCTTTTTTATAGATCGTTATGATTTCATTACGATTTTCGCCACATACTTGGTACATATTTCGTACTGACCTCCTTCGGGGGGCTGCGTTCATGCCGCAGGTTGAGGTACATAGCTTGCTGATCCACACTCTTCGATCATCGCTCGCTTCGAAAGCTCCATTTACTCCGGAGGCTTATCTTTTGGTACGATTTCCCCTGAGGTTGTAGATTCATGTATATTCAGGGGTATGGCGGGGCCCTGTCCCGCCACAATTGTTATGTTAAAACTCTTAGAGGTCTGTAGTCACATGTTGTGGGTCAATTTGTAAAGGAAAGGAGGCAACTGCTTCGATTATGTTTTTTTTATATATATATACTCAGGGAGGTAGCCTCATCGGCTAACCTGTTGATTTTATTTCTGTTGATTTATTGTATAAGTTTCATGTATGTTCCGCTGATTATCTCTGATGTATACCTGTAAGGGTGCCCAGGTAGGGCACCAGTCGCGGGCCCGGGGTCGGGTCGTGATAGTACGGTAGACGTACAAGATTTAAATGAACTTAGTTCCATGTGATATCCTTGACTTATTTTAAGAATGTCCAAGTTGGTTGAGTTAGAGAATTAACACACTTGTTTTAAAGGTTAAAAATATCTTAGTTTCTAAAGTTAAGAAACTTGAAGTATTTTGAAAGTATATGATACTTGGTTCTTGAAAAGTATAAGTCTCTTGGTTATAAAAAGAATGTAAGTGCCTAAAGCATAAAGTTAGTATAACGGCTTTATGGAAAGTTGGTTATAATAACTTTATGGAAAGTTAAAAGAATGGTTTACTCTAGTGAAGTAAATAATGATAAATGACTTGAAATGAAGAAAGGCAAATTGATTTAGAGGCATCAATTTCTTAAAGTTTTAACGTAAAAAGTCACTTGGTTTAGAAGCCTATAAATGTATTTCTAAAAGGTATTGTGACTTGTCTTGAAAGGTAGATATGACTTGATACTACGGTTATTAGTATCTTGGAGTTTTATATGAAAAAGAGTCATTTTAAAATAATAGAAGTACATAGTACTTTGGGTTAAATTCCCGAATAATATAATGACATGTTAGTGCCTTAAGTAAACTAAAATGAGGGTGTATATAAATAAGGCTAATAAGAAGTTAGGGGATTTCTTAACTTGCTTATGTTATGTATGATAAGCCGGTGGTGCTTATGTTATGTATGATAGCCGATTGTGCTAGGTTATGTTATTCTTGCGGGGTAAACCCCCGGGTTACTACTTATTCCATGGATTTGCTACCCATGATGCGAGTGCGGCGTTTGTACTCATTGCGGGCCCACCAGGCCCATGCGGGTGAAATAGTCCTATGCGGGTGAAATAGTCCCATGCGAGGCGGATGACCTCATTGCGGATCCACAGGACCTATGCGGGTGAAATAGTCCCATGCGAGGCGGATGACCTCATTGCGGGTCCACATGACCTATGCGGGTGAAATAGTCTCATGAGTAGGATTGCTTAATGATACTACGGGCGGGTGGCCCTACTTTGATCATGAGCCTCCTCTTTTTATGTAGTAAAGTATACTCTTGTTTACTATCATTGTTAGTAAGGCACAATGTACTGCTATTTGAGTTATCATACATGTCTCCAGCTTTATTTTAGACTTTATGATTTCATTACAGTACTTTCAGTTTCACATACTTGGTACATGTTG
The DNA here is from genome assembly GCA_029844215.1 of Przewalskia tangutica. Lineage (NCBI taxonomy): Eukaryota > Viridiplantae > Streptophyta > Magnoliopsida > Solanales > Solanaceae > Przewalskia > Przewalskia tangutica. The sequence continues at coordinate 85,845,130 of CM056726.1, read as the reverse complement.
TACTGACCTCCTGCGTGGTCGCTCATGCCGCAGGTAGAGTTATACAGGTTGCTGATCCTCACTCTTAGGATCACGATTCAGCTGTTGAGAAGCTCCATTACTCCGGAGGCTTATCCTTGGTTCAGATCCCTGGTATTGTCGGTTGTTGTACATTCAGGGGTATAACGGGCCATGTACCGTCACAGTTGTTATTCTTAGAGGTCTGTAGTCATGTCTTGTGGATTGGGTTGTAAAGAAAAAAAATATGTAACTGATGTTTTTGGGTTATGTATATTTCACGGAAGGTGGCCTTATCGGCTAGCCTGTGGATATTTTTGTCTAAGTATTTTATGAGTTTTTGTATGTTCCGCTGCTATTCTCTGATGTATACCTGTAAGGGGTGCCCAGGTAGGGCACCAGTCGCGGGCCCGGGGTCGGGTCGTGACAAAAGTGGTATCAGAGCAGTTAGTCCTCGGAAAGTGTCTACAGACCGTGTCTAGTAGAGTCTTGGTTATCGGTGTGTTGTGCACCACATCTATAACCAGGAGGCTGCAGGACATTTAGGATTGGTTTCCATTCTTCTCACTCTAAGATCGTGCGATAGAGCTGTGTTGTTAGGGTCGTCTCTCCCTAACGAGTTATGTTGATTGCAGCTATGCGAAGGCAATGATGACCGGGAAGGATTATGTGGATTGCGTATCCAGGTTGGTAATAATTGTTGTGTAGTTGGTATAATGACATACAGCTATACGGAGTTAGGTATGAGGGTCAGACGCGTGTTGCCTAGAATGATTATAGATTACCAAGAATTGGTAAGGACTAATCAGATACCGGGAAGGTATGAACAGCTTAATGAATTTTCATCAAAGTTTTACGTGCTACTCTGAGATAATTAGGAGATGATGAGCTATCTGAGAAGGTAATGAACCCATAAGAAGTCACGATTAAGGGATTTAATGGAAGACTATGTTAATAGATTAAGCTACGTAGTATACTTAAGATAATTGTACGGATGAGATCCGTATGGAGTAAGATGGTCATTATGATTAAAACAACACGATTATGGGTTATGAAAAGTTATTTTACCCGGTTACGGGGGGACTGATAAGGTAGGCTTGGAGCATGGAAAGTGCGAGACTAAGAATATTGATAACCCGATACCTTAGGTATATAAGGCCTTCTCGGCAATAAGATTTAATTCAGACTTATGGTAAGAGTTAAGTACGACGGTGGGTCGGGTTGAGAACCTATTACGGGTCGCACCATAACCTAAAATAAATTGGGATCAGTTGGTAGTAGTCCCACTATGTGACAGTGTCACGATGATGCCAGACCCAAGTCTAGTTAAATTGTTTTGCGGGTTCGTGGACGCATTCCACCGGAACCAGGTCGTGAGAGCCGGAAATGGCCTTAAATTGTTCAATGTAGGTAGCTCCAAATATTGGAGGCCAGAATTAGTATGGAAGTTATGTATGTATACTAGTATAAGTTTGGAAGTACGGGAAGAGTACAACCAGTAAGAAAAAGAGCAAACTAGTGTAAAGGAATAGAGCCTGAATCCATGAGAACCTTTCGAGGTAGCCACACCAGTGGGTGTTTGGGTTGTAACTGAGCGGGTACATAGAGATTGCCCGGTGATGATATACGATTGGCAGACTTGATTTTATTAAGTCTATGTGACTTGTTCGGTTGAAGTAAATAAATTGATGTTGGAAGTATGTGGTACGTGAATTTGAAAGCTTAGAGACGGAGATAAGAACGTATGATCATTGAAGGATTTTATGTTAAGTGCCCTTGGAGGTGCTTGGAGTTGTTTAGTGTGGCGGTCAGGGCCACGACTTCCCGAATGATTTCAGGAAAGTGCGCAAGGCAAGAATAAGATAAGTACGAGTGCTGCCTGCGGAAAACTGAAGACATCATTGGTAGGTTTTGAAAATCTACACGATTTTTAAGGCGGTGCTTGATGATTAGATATATACAGAACCGCAAGAGGACCCTGTGAATAGGGTTGTAACTTCAAGGAAAGATTATGAAAGGGACATAAGCTCTCTCCCCTATGTAAAATGATAGTTTTACGTATTATTGAGGGTTATGCGTACCCATATCATTAGGCGATGGTTATGAGATTGGTAAAGTCTTCAGTTTTGTCATACAATAGGTTACAATTTTAGATAACCGTGGGAAAAATATTGGGGTAATTGAGGACGACTCTAGGAAATGGTTGAAGAAGTGTCGTAAGGATATAAATGCAGGTAGTACGCATGAATGAAACTGTATAATCAAGAATCAAGATAGAAATATTTTTGCTAATAATGAGCCTAAGGAAGGGTTATGACCAGAATGATAAAGAGAATGCAACTATGGTTATGTAAGTTGCACGAGATATGATTACTGTTATACCCCGTAGTTCTGGCCATGCGTATGAGAGTGTACGAAAGGGATTAAGACTTAAATTTTAGAAGGATAGGTTGTCGGATTGTTTCGGACGAGTTTTTAGTCAATTTTGAGGCGGGTTATGACCCATTACATTGAGAGTTCCTAGGTGTTTCAAAGTCTAGTGCGTAGTTCGTTGAGTCTAGTTTCCAACGCAACCAACCGTTCGTCAATAGGACATCGGAATAGAAAGTTATGATAGTTACAAGTTCGTCTGTGATCGGACAGAAAAGTGTTTGGTCAGAGACACGGGCAGCGCCGGATGCAGGGCCGCGGCGCCGGATGCAGGGCCGCGGCGCCACATGATCTGAGTGTTCGCTGAAGTTGCAGCGCCGCGGCGCCGGGAAGCACGGCCGCTGTCACGACCCGACCCCGGGCCCGCGACTGGTGCCCTAACTGGGCACCCTTACAGGTATACATCAGAGAAAATCAGTGGAAGATACATGAAACTTACAAAATAAAACAACAGAAGTAAAACAACAGGTTAGCCGATAGGGCTACCTTCCTGGACATACATATATACAACCGAAGCAGTTGCCTCCTTTTCTTTACAAACTGACCCACAATATGTGACTATAGACCTCTAAGAGTTTTACCATAACAACAGTGGCGGGACAGGGCCCCGCCATACCCCTGAATATACATGAATCTACAACCTCAGAGAAAACCGTACCAAGAGATAAGCCTCCGGAGCAAATGGAGCTTTTTTCCAAAAACTGAACCGAGATCCTAAGAGCAAGGATCACCAACCTGTGTACCTAAAACCTGCGGGCATGAACGGCCTCGAAAGGGGTCGAGACAACAGTGCAGAATATGGAACGAAAAATAAGGTACAGTAAACAAATCATAACTGTACAAAAGAATGACAGGGGCAAGTATAAAAAGGGTACATACCAGATCCTACCGTGTCATTACCATCTAACTTACTTATCTTTCATAACAAAATCCGGCCCTTTTATGGAGGGACGCATATACTACCCGGCCCAATCTGGGACGCGATCAAGTCACACAAATATCAAAGCGTGCCTGTGGAATCCCCCATCACTGCCGACAGTCATAAGTGTAACATATAACCATGTGACGCGCCCGTGGCATCCTCCCTCACTGTCGGCGTACACATACACAATACATATATATATATATATATATATATATATATCTCTGCGTGGAATCTCACATCATCGCCGACGCAGTGTAACATATAACCACGTGACGCGCGCGTGGAATCCTACCTCACTGTCGGCGTACACATATACAACACACACACACATATATATATATATATATATATATATATATATATATATAACGTGGCCGCATGCCCCGGAATCCCTCATCGTATCAGCATGGCCATACCGGGCCCTCGGCATCCCTCATCGTCGGTGCCGGTCTGCATGGGAGCTAGCCCATGGAGTAATAATATAACATGCCCGGAATCCTCATCGTGGGTACATGTCTTCATGGGAGCTAGCCCATGGAGTAATAATCGTACATAGCATGGTCGCATGCCCCGGAATCCCTCATCGTATAAGCATGGCCATGGGTAATAAAACAAATCCGGGAATCTAACCCGCCTCCTGGTCACATGCCCCGGAATCCCACATCGTATAAGCATGTCCAAGGATCAATCATAATGGAAGCATACCCGTAGAATCCCACCTCACTGTCGGTACGTCCAAGTAAACTTACAACAAGACAGCCGGCCCTCCAACTGAGAGTCACGACAACGTAAACATATAATACTTGCACTCAAAGCTATCACAAGCAAACATAGGCAAGTTCATTAAACCTTTAGACTTCCATTTTTATAAACTCATGGCACTTTCGTTTCACACATAAAAATCCGGGAATTTAACCCCAAGTACTACGTACTTCCATTCTTTTCAAAAGATTCCTTTTCATATAAAACCCCAAGATACTAACACCCGTAGTATCAAGGCTTGTGTACATTTCACATAAGTCACTATACTTTAGAAATACATTTCTCGACTTCTAAATCAAGTGACCCTTACTTTAAAGCTTTAAGCAAGTGATACCTTTAAATCAAATTGCCCTTCCTTAATTCAAGTTATTTCTTTGCTTACCTTATTAGAGAAAACCATTCTCTTAACCTTCCATAAAGCCGTTATAACCAACTTCCCATAAAGCCGTTATAACCCTTTATGGTTTTAGACAAACTCATTCCTTTTATAACCAAGAGACTTATACTTTTTAAAACCAAGTATTATATACTTTCAAATCAATTCTCTTAACTTTTAAAATACAATTAGTCTCTTAACTTTTAGAAATCAAGTTTCTTAACTCAAGTACTCACACCTTTTAAAACAAGTTACTTTCCTTAAATCAAGTCAATTCTTCCTCTAAGAATCAAGTTTCATTACCTGAAAATAAAGCCTCTCAACCTTTCATGAGTCTAAGGTTCACAGTCTTAAAACTTCATAACGCAAATTCTTTAAGTTAAGCACATATACCTTATGAGTGTGAGTAGATTATACTTGATTATAACGATCTTATTAAAGCAGCCATGATCTAGAAAATGTAATACAATTTTGTCTTATCTTAGCTTCTATGCAGATGGAGAATTCTACTCATTTTAATATAATAAATTGTCATTACATTTTCCTTTATTAACGCTGCAATGGCTTGCTCGATACTTATTTTTATTCGTGCCATAAATTAGCCAAGTCAACTTGGCTCCAAAGTACCTCCTAACGACTCTTACCAACATCCCCCATAAGACTCGGTAAGGACTTAGGATAACTTTGACATAAACTTTACATAGAGTAAATCACACACAGACCTCTTAACTTCTAAGAGTAGAAGGAAACATGAAATAATACCACATGTATATTCCATACATAGAATCATGCCAAAGGAAGGAAGAGGTTCACATACCTCGCGACGATTATCGACAAGTAGCAAAATGCTCCAAAGTACTTCAACCTTGATAGCTATTCCATCCTTCAAGTAGGATACGCTATACTTAGTACTTCAACCTATAATGGTCACAATACGTCCATTAACCTCTTACTTCAAACGTAGAATATTCTAAGTGCTAAGTCACTAAATTCTACGGAAAATCGGACAACACCTCCTTTGTTTCTACTTACTTTGCCACCTTTTTCAAGGCCGAATTCAATAACCAAACACGCCACATTTAAGGCCCAATCAATTCAATTAATCAATAGGGGATTACACGCCTACTAGACGTGTAAAATTCCGCCCCACAAACGATATCAAACTAATACAAACTACAAGTCCAATTCGGCCACATAGAGTATAATAACACCAATTCTTATCCAATTTCTATCTCAATCCAAGTTGTTAGCATGACATGATATCAAGTCGCAATCGATTATAACCACTATAATCTTCAAGTAATTAACATGCGACGATTCCAATAAACGACCAAATTGTAATCCAACTTCACATGGCTTAAATGACATTTCGGATTTAAGGCTACAATCAATCCATAATACTTAAGAAACTTCAACACATATACTTCATGCTAGCAAATATGTAAAGCTAACAACAATACATAATCTTGTAACACTTAAGAGCCTAGATTATTACCTCAACGATTCTTAGTCCAACTCCAATCCAAGTCGCTCCTTAGCAACTTAGAGTTTCTTCTAGACACTTCAATCCACCACTTGAGACCCTTAGAATATCACAAACCACTTTCTTTTAATCTTTCAATCAAAACCTAGGAAAGCAACTAGATTTTCACCTTGCGACTAACACGAAAACTATCTTTTTCCGAGATTTTTCTACTGAGATACACTCAAAATACACTCATGAACCTTGGTTTAAAGTGTGGAGCTAAATGGATAACAAACAAATTTTGTTGTTGTTGGGAGATAGCAAACCCGAGAGCTAGCTCTTGTGTTTCTTGAAATTCTTGAATTTTTTTCTAAGTATTGGACTATGTCTTGCTACTAGTAGTATTATATAGCACAATGGAGGGACAAGATGTGAACAAATGGGTGGCTTGGATGAGCTTCAATTAAATATCAAGACTTTGTGGACCCTTTGACTTAGTCAATTTTCTCAAGCTCACAACTTGCAAGACTTTTCATCCTAAGACTAAGGTCAATGACCATTTTGGCCATGACACATTTCGTCCAAGGCAACTATAAGGGGGGGTGACACGTGTCGCCCTCCCATTCGTCACAATATTCGTTTTCCGACAATTTCATAATTCCGATAAATTTTTACAAGTCTCAAATCTTAACACTTGTGAGTTCTTACGTACGTTCTTAAAACATGTCTTGTAAATATGGGGTGTAACATTCTTCCTCCCTTAGAAACATTCGTCCCCGAATGTTCTTTCGGAGTCAAACTTATAATTAGCAACATAGTTTCCTTTTACCACCCCGACATACCAATAATGCCACACATGGCCCTAATACCTCGCACACGCATATCCGTCCATCATAAGCCCAAAAGAGATTATCTTTTCGTACTTCCAACTCCTTCTAGCATATACATAGTCTCAATATAATCTGTTCAGGACACTTAAAACATACCACAACTTTATCATGCATACAAGTTTCTAAAGGGCCAAAGACATACCTGAAATCATATAGGCGGTTCAAAGGACCGCTAAAACTGGGAACTTCCACCACGACCTCTGTCACGGCCTGCCGGTGCATAAACATCCTGCCTAGCTATGGAAGGCGAAGAACCCATGGCCCGATCAAAAGATCTGCGCTATCCCACCGATGCCACCTGCTCTGGTGGACGATCTCTCACGAAATGGCCCTGCTGGCCGCAAGCATAACAAGCTGTCGAAGTAGTACGACACTCCCCAAAATGGAATCTACTACAGTGACCACACCGGGGCAAAGGTGGCTTCCCCTGGCTACTATTCTCGAACATCTGTGAACTCAGCCTGGAGCCACTGTTATACCCGTAGTTCCGTGGTATGTATGTGAGGACGTGCGTGCGAGAATACGAGAAATTTTGGAAAGAAAGGAAGATGTGATTTTTACGGAAAAGTTAGGTTTTGTGAAGAAAAGGTTCGTTAATGGGAATTGGATTCCCAGTTTGGTATTTGGACTTCTTGGATTATATTAGAATTTTGAGGTTTTATTTTCAGAAATGGTCACGTGGGACCCACGGGAGAAATTTACGGTTTTGTGGGGCCGCTTTGTTTTGAGATTTCCGGTATTTTGGATATTTTGGAAGACGAAATATTTTGACGAATTGGGGCGACACGTGTCACCCCATGTGGCACTTGGCGAAATGGGTGAATAGTGGCTAGGCCACTTGTCCTCGCCGATTGGCCTCACACTTGGCACCATTTTCGTTTGGCCATGTGGTGTGGTGGGACCCACACACACATGGCCCAATCTTGACCCTACACTTATATTGATCTTGGCCCGTTCTTCTATAAATACCCGCTTGGCAGAAGAGTAAAATCATCCTCACTTGAAAGCTTTCCAAGCAAATGTTTTCCCTCCCTTTGTGTAGATTTCGTCCCCCTCCCTCTTGTGTAGAAAATACTTGGTGTATTGTTGTATAATCCCAAATACCTTGGCCTAGTATCCCTAGTAGTATTCCAAAGTTATTTCAATACTAGGAGCAGGAAATACTACTTTATTCCAATAGTAAAAGCGAAACCACAGGAAAATCTTCCTAGCTTGGTGGAAGTATTTAGAAGTTGTTTAGAAACTTCTAAGGGTCGCTTGGAGGCGGGTTGGAGCGTAAGGATTGGAGCTAAACGTTGCTCGGGATCGACTTATAACTTGGATAATTTTGGGCTTATCGAGGTAATGATCTATGTCCCTATTGTAATTGGATATTACATGTTGTAGTAGTTATACTTGAGTATATTATATTGGAAGGATGATTATAAAGGATTGAATTGTATTTACATTGGGTGTACTTACAGTAGACTTGTGTAAGTATTATTGTGAAGATATTTGAACACGTCCGGTTAGGCGTGTAATCCCCAGGAGTTGTTGGCACGTAGCGGGCACGGTTAGGAGGAGATTTATGTGATAGCGGGGAGGTCTTTGCGAAATTTACGTAGAATAAGGAATCTTGTGTTTAGAATATTCTACGGAGAGTGCTAGAAGTTGATTTATATATTGTGGTTGTTATAGGTGGATCTTTCTACGCGGCATACTTGACTTGGCTTGTGGTTTAAGCTAAAGGTATGTGATTCTTCCTATACTCTTGAGCATGATTGTTGTGAACTATATAGTACGGTAGGCGTGCGTGTGTGAAACGATTTTTGTTTGTTTTAAAACATAAAGTGTTATAATGGCTTTATGGGAAGTTAGTTATAACGACTTTATGAAGATAAAAGAAAGATTTGGTTTGTGATAAAACGACTTGATTTTGAAAGTTAAGAGACTTGATCTTGAAAGATAAGAGACTTGACTTATAACGACTTGTTTTGGAAAAGGAGAAGTAACTTGATTTAAGTATAGGTTACTTGTTTTGAAAAGAGTAAGTTAATTGGGTTTTAAAAGAGTATACTTGATGTTGTTCTAAAAGAAAAGCACTTGGTTTATAAAGTATAGAGTACTTGATTTTAAAAGCCTTGTAAAGATTTTTACGAAGGTGAAGTAATTTGGTTTTAAAAGTAAACGTGTTTTCTTTATATACTACAGTATTAGTATCATGTGGCTTTTACATAGAAAGAGGTCTTTTGAAAGAAGGAAAGTATGTAGTATTTTGGGTTTGAAACCGGATTGTTGATTAAAATGAATGTATGTTAAACTTGCCTATGCTTGTTGTGATAGTCTTTGATGTGCAAGTGTTTTGTTGATGTCTGCCGTGACTCTGCAGGAGGCGGCTATCGATTGATTATTGGACATACCGACGTTGGGTGGTCCACGAGTATCGTCCACTTTGAGTATCGATCGGTTGTTTCGCATCGCCGTGACTCTGCAGGAGGCGGCTATCTGATTTATTTCCTTTGGACATGCTGACGTGATGGATGTTCCACGGGCATGCGTCGATGAGGATGGTTTCATGGCCATGACTTAGGTAAGATCTTGGGGCATGCGGTCATTGTGAGGTTCAGATGTTAGTCCATGGACCGCTAATCCATGAAGCTTGCCGCGGTGACGGCGATCACGGGCTTGGTTTGTATGCGTGTGGTTCGAGCACTTTAGATACTTGTTCGGTCATTTTCTCGTGTCCGGTAGCCTCGGTAGATAGCTTAAGATACTTGCCTCGGTCATATCTTGTGAGACGGTAGGCTATTAGACGTTAGCTTAAGATACTTGCCTCGGCGATTCGTGGCTAGCTTTTGGGTAGTAGTTGGCTTCGTACCTTGCGTGATGGGATATGACTAGCTTTTGGGTGGTAGTTGGCTATTCTACTTGGCGTCGGTTTTGATGACGCAGGCAGGATCTAGTGTTCAGGTTCACATATGGGTGTTGTGTTACATCCTGTACTGCCGGCAGTGAGGCATGAGTTCCACGGGCCGGAGTGGTATTATGGGCGGGAGACCCATAAGGATGTGTGAGGGCTGATTCTGGGGATATCGTCCCTTACTTGACATAATGTTTACTTATTGCGAAATGGTTTTATAAAATGATGAAATGTGATTTCATTACAGTATTTTCAGTTTCACATACTTGGTACCTGTTGTACTGACCTCCTTCGGGGGGCTGCGTTCATGCCGCAGGTAGAGGTACACCAGTTGGTTGATCTCGCCATAGGATCGCGATTCAGCGTTAGGAAGCTCCGTTCCTCGGAGGCTTATCTTTGGTATAGTCCCTGTCATTGTAGGTACTTGTACATTCGGGGTATGGCGGGCCTGTCCGTCATAGTTGTTGTATATCTTAGAGTGCTGTAACCTTGTTGTGGCGGGAGTTTGTAAAAGGATAAGCTGTTCGGGTTTTATGTATATATCTTGAAGGCCGGTTGGGTTGGCTTTGTTTATTTATTTATGTCTCTCATTTCATGTGTAAAGTTTTTATTTCCTGGTTTTCTCGATGTTGTATCACTAGGGTGCCGGGGTAAGGCACGATGTGGGCCGGGTTTGGGCGTTACGACCTTCTCCGAATATTCCGCGACCAAACCTCCGCCGTAAGACCGGAAGGAGCACTCTGTGTCGGCTGAAATGTGGACCTACTCTGCTTGGCTGTCCGCCTCGCGGTGCCTGGAACCTGCTGTCTTGGCCCTCTTGGTGGCTTTGAGTCTAGTGACCCTCTCTCTCTGTCCTCTATCCCTGCGCATAAGCCTGCATCCTGGAAATATCCATACCGGGCTGAAGGGCCACTCCCAGGCATGCAATAATCATATAATGGTCTAGCCCATCACATAGCGGTGAACTCTGTCCGCCATATCAGCCACAATAGTGTGCGCATACCTGGCCAACGAGTCAAACTCCAGGTTGTATTCCCTGATGGTCCTCCCATTCTGCCTCAATGACAAGAACCTATCAACACGGGCTCTCCTCATTTCAGGAGGTAAAAAGTGATCAAGAAAGGCCTCCGTGAACTCATCCCAAACTGCTGGACGAGCACCCACACCTCTCGACAACTCCCAAGATTCAAACCAGTTCAACGCAATATCGCGTAACCGGTAAGAGGCTAACACAACTGACTCTGTCTCCGAGACCCTAAGCACCTGCATAGTCCGCTGTAGCAGCCGAACGAACTCTTGAGGATCATCCTCAGATCTCGAACCATAAAACTCGGGTGGACTACAACCCAGAAAATCCCGAATCCTCAAACTGTCGGCTCTAGGGTTAGCTACCTGCTCCTGTCGGCGCTGCCCCACCACTATGCTAGTCAATAGTCTGATCTGTTCTCCATAATCTCTAAACTACGCCACGGCCGCGGGCTCGAGGCTCGGTGCAGGAACCTCTGGAGCTACCGCTCTCGGCTCCTCTATCTGTGGCGTGGTGAGCTCGCCGATCCGCCTACTACCTTAGGCATAGCTCGTGCCGAGTCAGTGTAACCCTGCAGTACCTCTAGCGCCTCTCGCCGCTTTGCCTCTCGCCCCAGCCGCTTCAGTGGATGCATAATCGTTACATAAGAAGGGTCGGAGAGGATTCAACCTACTAGGACAGCTCTCTGCATGATCTCAAAGAGAAGAATGGAAACCAATCCTAAATGTCTTGCAGCCTCACGATTATAGATGTGGTGCACAACACACCGATAATCAAGACTACTAGACACGATGCGTAGACACTTTCCGAGGACTAATCGCTCTGATACCACTTTTATCACGACCCCACGGGCATGGCGGTGCCCCACTGGGCACCACTGAGTATACATCGAGAAAATCGATGGAACATACATGAAACTTACAAAATAAAACAAAGTAAAAACAACGAGTTAGCCGATAGGGCTACCTTTCTGGACATACATATATACAACCGAAGCAGTTGCCTCCTTTTCTTTACAAATTGACCCACAATATGTGACTACAGACCTCTAAGAGTTTTACCATAACAACAGTGGCGGGACAGGGCCCCGCCATACCCCTGAATATACATGAATCTACAACCTCAGGGAAAACCGTACCAAGAGATAAGCCTCCGGAGCAAATGGAGCTTTTTCCCAAAACCTGAACCGAGATCCTAAGAGCAAGGATCACCAACCTGTGTACCTAAAACCTGCGGGCATGAACGCAGCCCCCCGAAGGGGGTCAGTACAACAGGTACCGAATATGGAACGAAAAATAAGGTACAGTAAACAAATCATAACTGTACAAAAGAATGACAGGGGCAAGTATAAAAAGGGTACATACCAGATCCTACCGTGTCATTACCATCTAACTTACTTATCTTTCATAACAAAATCCGGCCCTTTATGGAGGGACGCATATACTACCCGGCCCAATCTGGGACGCGATCAAGTCACACAAATATCAAAGCGTGCCCGTGGAATCCCTCATCACTGCCGACAGTCATAAGTGTAACATATAACCATGTGACGCGCCCGTGGCATCCTCGCTCACTGTAGGCGTACACATACACAATACATATATATATATATCTCCTGCCCGTGGAATCCCACATCACTGTCGACAGCCGCAGGTGTAACATATAACCATGTGACGCGCCCGTGGCACCCTACCTCACTGTCGGCGTACACATATACAACACACACACACACACACACACACACATATATATATATATAATGTGGCCGCATGCCTCGGAATCCCTCATCGTATAAGCATGGCCATAACGTGCCCTCGGCATCCCTCATCGTAGGTGCAGGTCTTCATGGGGAGCTAGCCCATGGAGTAATAATATAACATGCCCCTAATCCTCATCGTGGGTACAGGTCTTCATGGGGAGCTAGCCCATGGAATAATAATCGTCACATGCATGGTCGCGTGCCTAATCCCTCATCGTATAAGCATGGCCATGGGTAATAAAACAAATCTGGGAATCTAACCCGCCTCCTGGTCACATGCCCCGGAATCCCACATCGTATAAGCATGTCCAAGGATCAATCATAATGGAAGCATACCCGTGGAATCCCACCTCACCGCTTCGACGCGTCCAAGTAAACTTACAACAAGACATCGGCCTTCTCCAACCGAGTCACGACAACGTAAACATATAATACTTGCACTCAAAGCTATCACAAGCAAACATAGGCAAGTTCATTAAACCTTTAGACTTCCATTTTTATAAACTCATGGCACTTTCGTTTCACACATAAAAATCCGGGAATTTAACCCCAAGTACTACGTACTTCCATTCTTTTCAAAAGATTCCTTTTCATATAAAACCCCAAGATACTAACACCCGTAGTATCAAGGCTTGTGTACATTTCACATAAGTCACTATACTTTAGAAATACATTTCTCGGCTTCTAAATCAAGTGACCCTTACTTTAAAGCTTTAAGCAAGTGATACCTTTAAATCAAATTGTCCTTCCTTAATTCAAGTTATTTCTTTGCTTACCTTATTAGAGAAAACCATTCTCTTAACCTTCCATAAAGCCGTTATAACCAACTTCCCATAAAGCCGTTATAACCCTTTATGGTTTTAGACAAACTCATTCCTTTTATAACCAAGAGACTTATACTTTTTAAAACCAAGTATTATATACTTTCAAATCAATTCTCTTAACTTTTAAAATACAATTAGTCTCTTAACATTTAGAAATCAAGTTTCTTAACTCAAGTACTCACACCTTTTAAAACAAGTTACTTTCCTTAAATCAAGTCAATTCTTCCTCTAAGAATCAAGTTTCATTACCTGAAAATAAAGCCTCTCAACCTTTCATGAGTCTAAGGTTCACAGTCTTAAAACTTCATAACGCAAATTCTTTAAGTTAAGCACATATACCTTATGAGTGTGAGTAGATTATACTTGATTATAACGATCTTATTAAAGCAGCCATGATCTAGAAAATGTAATACAATTTTGTCTTATCTTAGCTTCTATGCAGATGGAGAATTCTACTCATTTTAATATAATCAATTGTCATTACATTTTCCTTTATTAACGCTGCAATGGCTTGCTCGATACTTATTTTTATTCGTGCCATAAATTAGCCAAGTCAACTTGGCTCCAAAATACCTCCTAACGACTCTTACCAACATCCCCCATAAGACTCGGTAAGGACTTAGGATAACTTTGACATAAACTTTACATAGAGTAAATCACACACAGACCTCTTAACTTCTAAGAGTAGAAGGAAACATGAAATAATACCACAAGTATATTCCATACATAGAATCATGCCAAAGGAAGGAAGAGGTTCACATACCTCGCGACGATTATCGACAAGTAGCAAAATGCTCCAAAGTACTTCAACCTTGATAGCTATTCCATCCTTCAAGTAGGATACGCTATACTTAGTACTTCAACCTATAATGGTCACAATACGTCCATTAACCTCTTACTTCAAACGTAGAATATTCTAAGTGCTAAGTCACTAAATTCTACGGAAAATCGGACAACACCTCCTTTGTTTCTACTTACTTTGCCACCTTTTTCAAGGCCGAATTCAATAACCAAACACGCCATATTTAAGGCCCAATCAATTCAATTAATCAATAGGGGATTACACGCCTACTAGACGTGTAAAATTCCGCCCCACAAACGATATCAAACTAATACAAACTACAAGTCCAATTCGGCCACATAGAGTATAATAACACCAATTCTTATCCAATTTCTATCTCAATCCAAGTTGTTAGCATGACATGATATCAAGTCGCAATCGATTATAACCACTATAATCTTCAAGTAATTAACATGCGACGATTCTAATAAACGACCAAATTGTAATCCAACTTCACATGGCTTAAATGACATTTCGGATTTAAGGCTACAATCAATCCATAATACTTAAGAAACTTCAACACATATACTTCATGCTAGCAAATATGTAAAGCTAACAACAATACATAATCTTGTAACACTTAAGAGCCTAGATTATTACCTCAACGATTCTTAGTCCAACTCCAAATCCGAAGTCGCTCCTTAGCAACTTAGAGTTTCTTCTAGACACTTCAATCCACCACTTGAGACCCTTAGAATATCACAAACCACTTTCTTTTAATCTTTCAATCAAAACCTAGGAAAGCAACTAGGTTTTCACCTTGCGACTAACACGAAAACTATCTTTTTCCGAGATTTTTCTACTGAGATACACTCAAAATACACTCATGAACCTTGGTTTAAAGTGTGGAGCTAAATGGATAACAAACAAATTTTTTTGTTGTTGGGAGATAGCAAACCCGAGAGCTAGCTCTTGTGTTTCTTGAAATTCTTGAAATTTTTTCTAAGTATTGGACTATGTCTTGCTACTAGTAGTATTATATAGCACAATGGAGGGTCAAGATGTGAACAAATGGGTGGCTTGGATGAGCTTCAATTAAATATCAAGACTTTGTGGACCCTTTGACTTAGTCAATTTTCTCAAGCTCACAACTTGCAAGACTTGTCATCCTAAGACTATGGTCAATGACCATTTTGGCCATGACACATTTCGTCCAAGGCAACTATAAGGGGGGTGACACGTGTCGCCCTCTCATTCGTCACAATATTCGTTTTCCGACAATTTCATAATTCCGATAAATTTTTACAAGTCTCAAATCTTAACACTTGTGAGTTCTTACGTACGTTCTTAAAACATGTCCTGTAAATACGGGGTGTAACAGCCGCGGCGCCGGAAAGTTCTGAGAGTTGGCAGAGGTTTCTGTTATACCCCGTATTTCCAGATTATATACGCAAGGACGTACGTACGACAATTTGAGACTTAAAGTTTGGCTAGTTTCGAAATTTTGTGCACAACCCCCGTATAGAATCGTTTTTCGACGAAACGTTTTACAGAACTTGCGAAGGGAAAATTCCGGCTATGTCGTTTTGTATTTTTGCGGATTTTTCCGAGCGACGGAACATTTTTGGGCCAACGAGAGGGTGACACTTGTCACCCTCAAGTGACGGTTTGGGTAGGCAAAAGGGGGACGTCTCTCCCCTTGTTTTGTGCCTTATTTTGGCCTTGTTTTGTGCCTTGTTTTGTGCCATGTTTTGTGGAGTAGGGGTTAGGGTGCACTTGGCTTGATCTTGGCCTTACACTTGCCTTGCACATGGCTTGATCTTGTCCATTGGTTGGCCCTTGGCTTCCCTATAAATACCCCTCCCTTTGTTGAAGACTTCATCATCCAAAATGTGTTCTAAGTCTTGCAATCCTTCCCCTCTCCTCTTGTTGCTCTCGTCCTAGCCTTCCCCCTCCCCCTTTTCGTAAGGCTTTGGCCGAGAGGGGTACCCTCCCCCCCCCCTTAGTAGTGTTGGCCGAGGGGTACCCCCCCCCCCCTTGGTAGAAAGTATTCTCCAAGTATTGTTTTAATGCCCAAAATACCTTAGCCTTTACCTTGTAGTGTTCCAAAAGTTACCTCTATACGTAGAGCCCGGAAATACTACCTTTTGTCCTTTTAGTCTCAAACCGAAACCCTAAGGAAATCTTCATAGTTGGTTGAAGTATTTAAGTAGAAGTTGGTTAGAACTTCTAAGGGTTGTTTGGAGCGGATTGGAGCGCACGGAGTAGGAGCTAAACCTCGCTCATGACCGACATTATAACTTGGATAATTTTGGGCTTATCGAGGTAAATATTCTTGTCCCCTTGTTGTAATTGGAAATTACATGTGGTAGGATTATATAGTTGAAGTATACTATATATAGATCTGAACATAGCTTTGCGGCAATGTCTTTTGACTTAAGCCTGAATTTAAAGAAGAGAACTGAACTGTAATTACATAGGACTGTATTACAGTAGACTTGTATAGTATTACTGTGTAGTAAAATTGTATACGTCCGGTTAGACGTATAACCCCCCCCCCCCTGGTTGGCTTGGTAGTCGGCCTCGTTAAAGGAGGAGATTTACGCTGTTGCGGGGGGGGGGAGGTGCTGCCGAATTTTCTGTAGAATATGGAACCATGCGGTTAGAAGTTAATAGACGTTTATGGCCTTATAGGTGGAAGTACTACGAGTAGCGTATTCTACTTGAAGAGTGGAAAAGGCTAGCCAGATTCTGATCTTGAGGCGTTTTGCTTATTGTCGATACTCGTCGCGAGGTATGTGAACCTCTCCCTATCCTTTCTAGCATGACGTTTTGTAAACTATGTAGTACGGTAGACGTACATGTGCTAAATGAGTTTGGTTGGTTCAAAACATAGGGTGTTATAATAGCTTTATGGGAAGTTAGTTATAACGACTCTATGTGGGTAAAAGAATGGTTTATTGATTGTAGAAGTTAAGAGACTTGATCTTGAAAGATAAGAGACTTAACTAATTTGACTTGTTATATAACATTTTGTTTAAAGTGTTGTGAAACTTCATTCGCGAGTAATGAGTACTTGGTTTTAAAAAGAATAATGTTTTACTGATTTCGGAAATGAGAATAAGTGTCGAGCAAACCACAGCAGCGCAAATAAAGGAAAGTGTATTGGCAAATAACTAATTGTTATTAAAACCAGTAGAAACCTCCATCTGCATAGAAGCTAAGATAAGACAAAATTGTATTACATTTCCTAGATCATGGCTGCTGTAACAAGATTGTTGTAAACAAGAATAAACGGCTCACGTATAAGACATATGTTTCTCAGATTGTTTAAAAGAGAATTATATTCTTAATTGATTAAGACTATGAACTATGAAACTTTTCTAAAATAAAGAGACCTGAGTAATTGAAATTAGGCAAACTGGAACTTTAGGGGAAAGAATGTTGTTGAAAAGGAAAGTGTTTTGGTTTACCTAAAAATGTGAGTCACTCTATTTTTATACTACGGGTATCGGGTGACCTTTATAAAAGGAATGGATCTCTTTAAAAAGAATTTAACGTACGTAGTACTTTAGGGTTACAACCCGGACTTTGATATAAAATGGAAGTACCTTGAGTTAAGTATAACTTGCCTATGCTTGTTGTTGTATAAACTTGCCTATGCTTGTTGTTGTGTAACTCGCCTATGCTTGTTGAGATAGCCTTTGTTGTGCAAATGTTGATATCAGGTGACTTCTTGAGAAAGAGTGGATCTTTTATAAAAGTTTAGAAGTGTGGTAAATTGTTTGAGCTTGTTTGTGATAGCCTGGTTGTCCGATGTATTGCTATTGTGGTTGCATGGACATGTCTACACCGATGCAGAAGTCCGGGGGCATGTGGCCATGCGGCAGGGTTGATTACCCGATATAGTGTTATTGTGGTTACATGGACATGTCTACACCGATGCAGAATTCCGGGGGCATGTGGCCATGCGGCGGGGTTGATCACCCAGTATATTGTTGTTGATGTCACATGGACATGTCTACACCGAGGCAGAATTCCGGGGGCATGTGGCCATGCGGCATTGTTAGTATTGTTGCATCATGGACATGTCTACCGTCACGAGAATTCAGGGCGTGCGGCCGTGATGCGAACATGATTGATGTTGTGGGCGTGAGACCCATAGTTATATTGAGTGACGACGTTGAGGGCGTGAGTCCCTGACTTGACTGCTTTTATGTTGCGTACTGTATTTTGTTATCATACATGTCTCCCACCTTATGTAGACTGTTATGATTTAACTGCAGTATTTTCAGTTTCACATACTTGGTACTGTTGTCGACCTCGCCCGGGGCTGCGTTATGCCGTAGGAGTACATCGGTAGTTGATCCTCGCTCTTAGGATCACAGTTCAGCGTTGGGAAGCTCCATTCTCCGGAGGCTTATCTTTTGGTATGTTACCCTGAGTTGTAGGTTCTTGTACATTCAGGGGTATGGCGGGCCACGTCGTCATGTTGTATAAAAACTCTTAGAGTGCTGTAATCTTGTTGTGGCGGGGTTTGTAAAAGGATTAAAGCTATTCGTTTTGAAAGAGTTGTTTATATATATTTTATTGGAAGGTAACCGTTTGGTTGCTTTGTTTTATGATCATATATCTTGTTTCTTGTTTAAGTTTTATTTTCCGCTGGTTTTCTCTGATGTTGTGTCACTAGGGTGCCCGGGGTAAGGCACCAGTCACGGGCCCGGGATCGGGTCGTGTGATTCAGCCTTGTGGCCAGTGCGAGGCGCAGCAGGCGGGTTCTGAGGCGAGTGGGAAAATCTGAACTGTTTTGTTTTAAAAAGGCCATGGGAGGGTGACAAGTGTCCCCCCCATCTGATTTTTGCATGCACTATTGAGTGACCAAGTCTTGAAGACTTGGTCATTCTTCAAACTCTTCTCTCTCTCTCTAAATTAGAAGCTATTCCTTCTCTCTAGAAAATCAAGAGGAAATCAAGGATTGAGAAAAATCTGAAAAGTGTGGCAAGAAGGAAACTTGTTGGTAAGCTTGTAGGAGTTATTGTGGTGGTGTTTGTGGAAAGGAGGCTAGCAAATTTGTTGGATTAATTTGGCTAAAGTTCTAAGGTAACAATTCCTTCTCTCTTTGTTAGTTTATGGTGTTGCATGTGAAGGAGAAAGAACTTGTAGTGGTAAATATTGCTCTTAGATAAATTGCATGTAAGAAATATGGTTTGGATATGAAAGAATTGGATAAGAGGGTTATGTAAGCATGTTGTAGCCAAAATACTACCTTAAACTCGTTAAGTTAGTTGTTATGCATTGTGGGGCAGAATTTTACACATCCAAGGTTAGGTGTGTAATCCCCTTATATTGATTGGATTGTTGGGCCTTAAAAGTGGCGTTTGGATGTTAACTTCGGCCTTGAAAAAGGTGGCAAAGTATGTAGAAACAAAGGAAATGCTGCCCAATTTTCCATAGAATTTAGTGACTTTGAACTTGGAATATTCTACGTTGTAGCTTGAGGTTATTAAACGTATTATGGTCATTATAGGTTGACATACTACGTGCGGTATTTTGGACTTAGCAAGTGGATTGACCGAAGAGGTATGTGGAACTTTCCTACCTCTTGAGCATGAATAATTGCATCTATGTAGTACGGTAGACGTACAAAGGCTTTGGTATCCCTTACTTGTTTTAATGATGTCTTAAGTCTTAAAGTTAAGGGACTTTGAGTGTTTTAAGTATATGATACTTGTTTCGTTTAAAAGTATAAGTCCCTTCGATATAGAGAGATGTGTTTGACTAGTGTATAATGGTAATATAACGACTTTATGGGAAGTTGGTTGTATTGGCTTTATGGAAGGTTAACAAAGAAAGGTTTACTCCAAGTAAAATAAGTACGGATAAATGATTTGAATTTGTGAAAGGCAAATTGTTTTTAAAGCATTAATTGCCTAAGGTTTTAAAAGAAATGAAGTCACTTGATTTAGAAGCCTATTGTATTTTTAAAGGTAAACGTGACTTGTTTTGTAAAGTTGTCGTGACTGGATACTACGCTTATTAGTATCTTGGGAGTTTTACATAAAAATGAGTCATTTTCTAAAAAGGTTAGAGGTACGTGGTACTTGGGTTGAATTCCCGGATTTTCTCTTAAAATGACATGTTAGTGCCTTAAGTAAACTAAAATGAGAGGATATACTAATAATGAT
The DNA here is from genome assembly GCA_029844215.1 of Przewalskia tangutica. Lineage (NCBI taxonomy): Eukaryota > Viridiplantae > Streptophyta > Magnoliopsida > Solanales > Solanaceae > Przewalskia > Przewalskia tangutica. Next base: position 85,824,810 of record CM056726.1, on the reverse strand, counting down.
TAGTAAGAAGTTAGAGGATATTCTTAACTTGCTTACGTTATGATAAGCCGGTAGCGCTTATGTTATGTATGATAGCTGGTTGTGCTGAGTTATGTATTATTACTATTATTACTATTTATGCCATGGATTTGCTACCCATGATGCGAGTGCGGCGCTTGTACTCATGCGGGCCCACCGGGTCCATGCGGGTGAAATAGTCTCATGCGAGTGAAATAGTCCCATGCGAGGCTGATGACCTCATGCGGGTGAAATAGTCCCATGCGGGTGAAATAGTCCCATGCGAGGCGGATGACCTCATGCGGGTCCACAAGACCTATGCGGGTGAAATAGTCCCAGGAGTAGGATTGCTTAATGATACTACGGGCGAGAGACCCTGTTTTGATCATGAGCCACCTATTTTATGCAGTAAAGTTTATACTTGTTACTCTCATTGTTAGTAAGGCACAGTGCAATGTAATTTGATCTTCATCTATGACTCCGGATTATTTTAAACTTATGATATTATTACAGTATTTTCCAGTTTTACATACTTGGTACATATTGTGTCGACCCTTCGCCGGGCTGCGTTCATCTGCGGTAGGGAGTAAGCAGTGGTGGTCCTCATTCTTAGGATCTTGTTCAGGTGTCAGAAGCTCCATTTCTTCGGAGGCTCGACTTTTGGTACGGTTCTCCCTGATGTTGTAGATGTTTTGTACATTCAGGGGTATGACGGGGCCCTGTCCCGTCATAGTGATTACACATTCTTAGAGGTCTGTAGTCCTGTTATAAATTGGGTCGTTAAGGATGTAACTGTTCAGTTTTGTTATATTTAGAGGTAGCAATTTTGGGTTAGCCTGCTTACATTCTATATGAGTTCCTGTTGTGAGTTTATTTTTCCGCTGGTTTTCTCTGATGTTGTATCACAAGGGTGCCCGGGGTAAGGCACCAGTCACGGGTCTGTGGTCGGGTCGTGACAAAAGTGGTATCAGAGCAGTTAATCCTCGGAAAGGGTCTACAGGCCGTATCTAGTAGAGTCTTGATTATCGGTGTTGTCACGACCCGTTCCGGGGCCCGTGACTGGTGCCTTACCCGGGCACCCAAATAGTCATACATCAGAGTAATCAGCGGAATATAAAAACAAGACATGAAACAGTTGTAAAATGAGACACAGTTTTATGTGAGAAAATGTCGCCTTTCGGCATATATATATAAACATAGTTTTGCAGTTACATCCCAACTGTACAATAGGACTACAAACCTCTAAGAAGATAACAACTATGGCGGGACAGGGCCCCGCCATACCCTGAATGTACAAAACTATATACAACAACAGGGAGATTATACCCAAAAAGTCGAGCCTCCGGAGAAGATGGAGCTTCTGACACCAAAGCAAAGAGATCCTAGGGATGTGTATCTAGCACCTGTTTGCCTTTATCTGCGGCATGAACGCACTTCAAGGAGTCGAGACAACAGTACCAAGTATGTGAAGCGTAAAGTACTTAAATGAAACCACGGATTTAAAACCATTTGCAAATACAATCAGTTCAATTGCACATAGTGCCACATCACAAACAAGAACAATAATAGGTAAGCGTATGTGAGTCTTTTCTAGGCGCGAATGATCGAAGCAAGGCCAATCGCCCATAGTATCATTATGCGTGCCTACTCACGGACTTCGCGATCCGCATAGGTCACACACGACCGCATGAGGTATTCCTCGCATCGGGGTAGCTAACCGGTACCCTCGGACTCCGCGATCCGCATAGTCTCAATAGACCGCATAGTCACACCGCGCATAGGGCATCCCGCGTCGGGCTAAAACACCGGAATGATCAATCTCGGAACTCCGCGACTCGCATAGTCTCACGACCGCATAGGCCGTATAGACCGCATCAAGGGTGGCAAGCCCTCGGTATAACAAGTCAAGGGTAGGTGATATAATAATACAATCGACTTACCGTTTAGCAACGTAAGCACAACAAGAATGACCCCCTTTCACAACATCACAAGACACTAACACACGTAGCATCATAATATGTCTATTTATCTACCAATCTTACTACACCTTACAGGAATCAATACAAGATTTTTATAAGCAAATAAGTAAACAGTTCTTTTTATCTTTCTTAAGTTGTTATACCTAACTTCCCATAAAGCTAGTATAACTCTTAAGCTTTTGTTTAAAAACCAACTGTTTCTCTTCTGTTAAAAAAATGATTCAGTATTCTTTTGAAATGCTTCAAGATCTTTATTATTCAGGCTTAAGTCAGAAGACATTGTCGTAGTTATTATTCAGGCTTAAGTCAGAAGACATTGCCGTAATTATTATTCAGTTAACACTCGTACGTCTACCGTACTATATATATATTTAAAATATCATGCTCAAGAGTATAGGAAGAATCACATACCTTCTCGGCGAAATCCACCTGCCAAGTCGAATGTGTCGCGCAGAGAATCGACTATAATAGTCAAATACGTCTATCAACGTCTAGACTATTCTGTATACAGTTCTAAGTAGAGGGTTCTCTATTCTATGGAAAATTGGGCAGCACTTCCCTACCCGTCGAGCTACTCAAGTCTACTGTGAAAACAGTCCTAAGTAAGTATAGTTCAATTATTCTTCTTTTAAACCCTTCTACTGTGATAACAGTTCAATTCTATTCTGTAATATCCTTCTAAGTATTTTATACTCAAGTCTATACTATTCTTATATGTAATATCCAATTACAATAGAAGGACAAGAGTATTTACCTCGATAAGCCCAAAATTATCCAAGTTAAATGTCGCTCCTGAGCAAGGTTTAGCTCCTAATTTGGCCGCTCCGAGAGCTCCCAGAACCCTTAGAAGTTAGTCACAACTACAACTAAGTACTAAGGGATTTGGGCTAGGGTATTTAGGAATAGTAACTAGACTTGGAAGACAACATTTCTACCAAGGGAGGGGGTAGGTTTGGCCAGGACTACTAGGCTAGAGGGGGTGTTTCGGCCAAGGCCTTCATGAGGAGGGGAGGTGTTGGACGAAAAGCTCACAAGGGAGAGGAGGATTTTAGACTTGGAAAGTTTGTTTTGTGGATGAAGAACTCTTCATCTTAAGGGGGGTATTTATAGGTCAAGAAATGGCCAACCAATGGCCAAGATGATGCCAAGTGCAAGGCAAGTGTAGGGTGGAGATTCACCCAAGTGTCCTTATCCATCTACTACACAAATATTCTACCAACTCCTTGACTTTGTGCAAAGGCACAAAAAACGTGCAACCTTGGCCCATGTTTGCTGTCCATTGAGGGTGACAAGTGTCACCCTCCCGTTGGTCCAAAATGTTTCGTCTCTCGGAAAAATCCGCAAAAATAATAAATGTCATAGCCGGAATTTACCCTACGCGAGTTTAGTAAAACGTTTCGTCGAAAAACGATTATTTTAGTGAGTTGTGCACAAACTTTTTCGTCCATAATGCCTAACTAAGGCTAAACTTTTGTACGTACACCCTTACGTACATACTCTTGAAATACGGGGTATAACAGGTGTGTTGTGCACCACATCTATAATCAGGAGGCTACAGGATATTTAGGATTGGTTTCCATTCTTTCACCCTAAGATCGTGAAATAGAGCTGTGTTATAGGTTGAACTTCCTCTAACATATTTTTATGTATCAGTTATGCCTCCACGCAAGGCAACCGCGGCCCAGAAGGCAAGCGGTGAGAAATTTGCTAGTAGGACACAGAGGGTTACGAGGGCATAGGCCCAGTCTGTACCTGATATGATGTTTCGGACGGCGAGTTCCACGACGTCGCCACCCCAGCGAGTTCGGGCAGCGGCGGCTCACGAGACCACGGTACACGAGCCTCCGATTACGGCTGAGCGGAGAGATGGCCCAGTTATTAGCCAGGATCGTGGCTAGGCAGGAGGACAGACGGGAGGCAGCGGTTCCGGTTGTGCCCGTAGTCCACCCCAGATCTGATAGTTTGAGACTGCGAGACTTTTTGAGTTGCAGCCCGCCAGAGTTCTATGGGTCGAGACCTGAGGATGATCCTCAGGAGTTTATCAAGCGATTCTGATGGATCATGAGTGATCCGGGCCTCGAGAGAGCAGTCGGTATTATTTGGTTCACATTGGCTGCGGGATACTGCAGTTGACTGGTATGATTCATGGGAACTATCCCGGGGGGAGCATGCGCTTCCAGCTGTTTGGGACGAGTTCTCAGAGGCGTTCCTTAGCCATTTCGTGCCTCTGCAGATGAGGAGAGCTCGAGCTGATAGATTTCTTACATTGAGACAGAGTGGGCGGACGGTCCGGGAGTACAACGTAGAGTTTGACTCGTTGGCTCGGTATGTACCCGCTTTGGTAGCAGACATGGAGGACAGGGTGCACCGCTATATCATAGGGCTCGATGATTACTTGGCAGAGAGTTGCACGGGGGTAACTCTTCAGCCGGGCATGGACATTGCCGCGTGCGAGCATATGCACTGGGTATGAGGCGGTAAGCGGATTGATAGGTATCAGCAAAAGAGGGCCTGGACAGCAGGGTCCTCTGGTAGTTATCGAGGTAGACAACCTCAGCAACAGACCGGATTTACACCTCAGTCGGTTCAGAGTGCTCCTCCACCATCCTCCGGACGTATAGGGCATTCAGGGGCAGGACAGAGTTCTAGGGCTTCGGGTTCCCAGAGGGACCAGAGTTCCAGTCAGATGAGGCCACCTATACCTCGGTGTGGCCGATGTGGCGATTGCCATTATGAGGGGTGTCGTGTTCCTCCAGGAGCTTGTTACTCTTGTGGCCAGCAGGGCCATTTGAGGAGAGATTGTCCGACCAGAGGCGGCGGGAATGCTATGGTTCAGCCGACAGGGTCAGTGGCTGGATCTTCGTCTTCGGTGGCGATGCGCCCCGGAGGGCAGGGTGTTAACGGACCAGCAGGCCGCGGCAGGGGTCGTGCTAGGGGTCCCAGTTCCAGCGGTCATCAGAACCGCATTTATGCTATGTCCAGCCGTCAGGACCAGGAGGCGTCACCAGATGTCGTCACAGGTACATTATTGGTTTCATGTTGTGATGTATATGCTTTGATAGATCCAGGTTCTACCTTGTCCTATATATCTCCTCATATTGCTGGTAGAATAGGGATAGAGCCCGAGCCCATAAAACCTTTTGAGGTGGCTATGCCAGTAGGTGATTCGGTGGTAGCTGAGCGGGTATATAAGGCTTACCTAGTGACTATAGACAGTCGTCAGACTCTAGACGACTTGATAGAGTTGGATATGACGGACTTTGATGTAATTATGGGTATGGATTGGCTGGCTTCTTGCTATGTCAACGTGGATTGTAGAGAGAGATTGGTACGGTTCCAATTTACTGGTGAGCCGGTTATCGAGTGGAAGGGGAATACTGCGTCGCCGAGGGGTAGGTTTATTTCTTACCTCAAGTCTAGGAAGATGGTGCGGAAGGGGTATATCTACCATATGGTTCGGGTATTCGATCATCGAGGTCGAGATACGGACCTTCGATCGATTGCAGTTGTTAGAGAGTTTCCAGACGTATTCCCAGATGAGCTTCCGGGTATCCCTCCTGAGAGGGAGATTGAGTTTTGCATTGATATGTCACCAGATACTCGACCGATATCTATTCCGCCATACAGGATGGCACCTGCTGAGTTGAAGGAATTGAAAGACCAGCTGAAAGATTTGCTGGATAAAGCTTTATTAGGTCAAGTGTTTCTCCCTGGGGAGCACCAGTGTTATTTGTAAAGAAGAAGGATGGGACGCTGCGTATGTGCGTTGATTACATGTAGCTGAATAAGGTAACTATCAAGAACAGATATCCCCTCCCCAGGATTGATGATTTGTTTGACCAGTTGCAGGGTGCGAGGTGTTTCTCCAAGATAGACCTGCGATCTGGTTATCATCAGGTGCGAGTTAGAGAGACAGATATCCCAAAGACTGCATTCAGGACCCGGTATGGGCACTATGAGTTCAGGGTGATGTCTTTTGGGTTGACCAACGCCCCAGCAGTATTCATGGATTTGATGAACAAGGTGTTCAAGCCATTCTTGGATATGTTCGTTATAGTATTCATTGATGATATCCTGGTTTATTCGCGCTTGAGCGGGGAGCATGCGAATCGGCGAGGCGGTATTGGGAGTCCTTCGGGACCGAAAGTTGTATGACAAGTTCTCGAAATGCGAGTTTTGGTTGGCCTCAGTGGCCTTCTTAGGGCATGTTATCGGGGCCGATGGTATTCGGGTTGATACAACAAAGATTGAGGCAGTCAAGACTTGGCCTAGACCCACTACACCGACGGAGGTGCGCAGCTTTTTGGGCCTTGCAGATTATTATCGGAGATTTGTGGAGAAGTTTGCTTCCATCTCAGCACCTTTGACTAGGCTGACTCAGAAAGCAGCTATGTTCCGGTGGACGGATGCTTGTGAGGAGAGTTTCCAGTTACTGAAGGAGAAATTGACGACCACCCCAGTTCTTACTCTTCCAGAGGGTTTAGACGGATATATGGTTTATTGTGATACGTCAGGTGTTGGGCTCGGGTGCGTGCTGATGCAGCACGGTAAAGTTATAGCTTACGCATCTCGACCGCTCAGGAATCATGAGAAGAACTATCTCACACATGACTTAGAGTTGGCAGCAGTGATTCATGCCTTGAAGATCTGGAGACATTATTTATATGGAGTTCATGTGGATAGTTACACAGACCACAAGAGCCTCCAGTACATCTTCAGCCAGAGGGAGCTGAATTTGCGGCAGAGACGGTGGTTGGAGCTGCTTAAGGATTATGATGTCGATATCCTATACCACCCAGGTAAGGCCAATGTAGTTGCAGACGCCCTTAGTCGCAGATCGATGGGTAGTCTGTCAGGTGTGCAACCAGAGAAGAGGGACATGGTCCGCGAGTTGCATCAGCTAGCAAGCCTTGGGGTTCGTTTGGTTGGTTCTGATAATAATGGAGTTCGGGTTCGAGAGGTTGCCGAGTCTTCCATCGTCGAGGAGGTGAAGAGGCGACAGTATGAGGATCTGATTATGGTACGGTATCGAGATGCAGCTCTTCAGGAGGAGAAAAGTCTATTTGAGGTAGCACCTGATGGGGTGCTAAAATTTGAGGGTCGGTTGTGTGTTCCCGATGTGACAGGACTTCGTCAGCAGATTCTGGGAGAGGCATATAGTGCTCATTATTCTATTCATCCGAGGTCGACTAAGATGTACCATGACCTCAGATGTGTGTATTGGTAGGATGGCCTGAAGAGGGACGTGGCAGGTTTTGTTGCACAGTGTCCTAATTGTCAGCAGGTCAAGGTTGAGCACCAGAAGCCCGATGGGCTATTATAGGCTATTGATATTCCGATGTGGAAGTGGGAGGTGATCAATATGGACTTTATTACAGGTTACCTCACACTCAGAGGAAGCATGATTCCATCTGGGTTATCATCGACAGACTGACGAAATCAGCTCATTTTCTTCCAATCAGGACGACGTTTTCGGCCGAGGATTATGCTAGACTGTATATCAGAGAGATTGTGAGACTGCACGGAGTGCCTATATCGATCATTTCAGACCGGGGAACTCAGTTCTCGGCTAACTTCTGGAGGTCTTTCCAGAAGGGATTAGGGACACAGGTGAGTCTCGATCGCGTTTCATCCTCGGGCCGACAGGCCGAGCGTACTATCCAGACCCTTGAGGATATGTTGCGGGCTTGTGTTATTGATTTCAGGGGTAGCTGGGAGGATCATTTACCTCTTGTGGAGTTTGCTTATAACAACATCTACCATTCTAGTATCCTGATGGCGCCTTACGAGGTCTTATACGGGAGGAAGTGCAGGTCACCGATAGGTTGGTTTGAGGTGGGAGAAATTCAGTTAGTCGGGCCAGACTTGATTCAGCAGGCAGTGGATAAGGTGAAGCTTATCCAGGAGCGGTTATTGTCAGCTCAGAGTTGACAAAAGCCGTATGCAGATCATCAACGTCGGCACTTGGAGTTTGAGGTAGATGATTGGGTCTTCCTGAAGGTATCACCCATGAGGGGCGTGATGAGATTTGGAAAGAAAGGGAAACTTAGCCCAAGGTACATTGGGCCTTATCAGATTGTTTGTAGGGTAGGCAAGGTTGCCTATGAGTTGGATCTGTCGTCCGATCTGGAGGCAGTACATCCAGTTTTTCATGTGTCTATGTTGCGGAAATGTGTTGGAGATCCGTCTAGAGTGCACCTGATTTGTGATGTCCAGGTGACAGAGGGGTTATATTATGAGGAGAGTCCCATAGCGATACTCGATCGCCAGGTTAGGCGACTACGGACAAAGGATGTGGCTTCCGTTAAGGTCTTATGGCGGAACGAGAGCAGAGAGGAAATGACGTGGGAAGCAGAAGAGGACATGATGAAGAAGTATCCTCACTTATTCCCTACACCTCCAGGTAACCCACTTGCCTAATTGTTAATTTTTAAATTTAGCAATTATGCTTAAGTATTGTTGTGGCCATGTGGAGCATCTTTATTTGCAAAAAGAATTGTTAAGGGGGTCTATGTCGATATTGTGATTTGTGTAAGCCTAGGAGGAACATTCGGGACAAATGTTTCTAGGGGGGGGGGGAGAATGTTATACCCCGTAGTTCTGGCCATGCGTATGAGAGTGTACGAAAGATATTAAGACTTAAATTTTAGAAGGATAGGTTGTCGGATTGTTTCGGATGAGTTTTTAATCAACTTTGAGGCGGGTTATGACCCATTATATTGAGAGTTCCTAGGTGTTTCAAAGTCCTAGTGCGTAGTTCATTGAGTCTAGTTTCCAACGCAACCAACCGTTCGTCGATAGGACATCGGAGTAGAAAGTTATGGGAGTTACAAGTTCAGTGCGCAGTCGGACATAAAAGTGTTTGATCGAGAGCCACGCAGGCGCGGCGCGGATGATCTGAGTTTTATTTGAAGTTGCAGCGCCTTGGAAGCGAGGCAGCGGCCGGAAAGTTCTGAGAGTTGGTAGAGGTTTCAGCGCCGCGGCGCCGAGACGGGTTCTGCGAGACTGAGTAGAAAAATCTGAACTGTTTTGTTTTAAAAAAGGCCATGGGAGGGTGACAAGTGTCCCCCCCCCCCCATCTGATTTTTGCATGCACTATTTATTGACCAAGTCTCATTCTTCAAACTCTTCTCTCTCTCTAAATTAGAAGCTCTTCCTTCTCTCTAGAAAATCAAAAGGAAATCAAGGATTGAGAATAATCTGAAAAGTGTGGCAAGAAGTAAACTTGTTGGTAAGCTTGTAGGAGTTATTGTGGTGGTGTTTGTGGAAAGGAGGCTAGCAAATTTGTTGGATTAATTTGGCTAAAGTTCTAAGGTAACAATTCCTTCTCTCTTTGTTAGTTTATGGTGTTGCATGTGAAGGAGAAAGAACTTGTAGTGGTAAATATTGCTCTTAGATAAATTGCATGTAAGAAATATGGTTTGGATATGAAAGAATTGGATAAGAGGGTTATGTAAGCATGTTGTAGCCAAAATACTACCTTAAACTTGTTAAGTTAGTTGTTATGCATTGTGGGGCAGAATTTTACACATCCAAGGTTAGGTGTGTAATTCCCTTATATTGATTGGATTGTTAGGCCTTAAAAATGGCGTTTGGATGTTAACTTCGGCCTTGAAAAAGGTGGCAAAGTATGTAGAAACAAAGGAAATGCTGCCCGATTTTCCATAGAATTTAGTGACTTTGAACTTGGAATATTCTACGTTGTAGCTTGAGGTTATTAAACGTATTATGGTCATTATAGGTTGACGTACTACGTGCGGTATTTTGGACTTAGCAAGTGGATTGACCGAAGAGGTATGTGGAACTTTCCTACCTCTTGAGCATGAATAATTGCATCTATGTAGTACGGTAGACGTGCAAAGGCTTTGGTATCCCTTACTTGTTTTAATGATGTCTTAAGTCTTAAAGTTAAGGGACTTTGAGTGTTTTAAGTATATGATACTTGTTTCGTTTAAAAGTATAAGTCCCTTGGATATAGGGAGATGTGTTTGACTAGTGTATAATGGTAATATAACGACTTTATAGGAAGTTGGTTGTATTGACTTTATGGAAGGTTAACAAAGAAAGGTTTACTCCAAGTAAAATAAGTACAGATAAATGATTTGAATTTGTGAAAGGGAAATTGTTTTTAAGGCATTAATTGCCTAAGGTTTTAAAAGAAATGAAGTCACTTGATTTAGAAGCCTATTGTATTTTTAAAGGTAAACGTGACTTGTTTTGTAAAGTTGTCGTGACTGGATACTACGCTTATTAGTATCTTGGGAGTTTTACATAAAAATGAGTCATTTTCTAAAAAGGTTAGAGGTACGTGGTACTTGGGTTGAATTCCCGGATTTTCTCTTAAAATGACATGTTAGTGCCTTAAGTAAACTAAAATGAGAGGATATACTAATAATGATTAGTAAGAAGTTAGGGGATATTCTTAACTTGCTTACGTTATGATAAGCCGGTAGCGCTTATGTTATGTATGATAGCCGGTTGTGCTGAGTTATGTATTATTACTATTATTACTACTTATGCCATGGATTTGCTACCCATGATGCGAGTGCGGCGCTTGTACTCATGCGGGCCCACCGGGTCCATGCGGGTGAAATAGTCCCATGCGGGTGAAATAGTCCCATGCGAGGCGGATGACCTCATGCGGGTGAAATAGTCCCATGCGAGGCGGATGACCTCATGCGGGTCCACAAGACCTATGCGGGTGAAATAGTCCCAGGAGTAGGATTGCTTAATGATACTACGGGCGAGAGACCCTGTTTTGATCATGAGCCTCCTATTTTATGCAGTAAAGTTTATACTTGTTACTCTCATTGTTAGTAAGGCACAGTGCAATGTAATTTGATCTTCATCTATGACTCCGGATTATTTTAAACTTATGATATTATTACAGTATTTTCCAGTTTTACATACTTGGTACATATTGTGTACTGACCCCCTTCCTCGGGGGCTGCGTTCATGCCGCAGGTAGGGGTAAGCAGGTGGTGGATCCTCATTCTTAGGATCTTGCTCAGGTGTCAGAAGCTCCATTTCTTCGGAGGCTCGACTTTTGGTACGGTTCTCCCTGATGTTGTAGATGTTTTGTACATTCAGGTATGACGGCCCCGTCCGTCATAGTGATTACACATTCTTAGAGGTCTGTAGTCCTGTTATAAATTGGGTCGTTAAGGATGTAACTGTACAGTTTTGTTATATTTAGAGGTAGCCATTTTGGGTTAGCCTGCTTACATTCTATATGAGTTCCTGTTGTGAGTTTATTTTTCCGCTGGTTTTCTCTGATGTTGTATCACAAGGGTGCCCGGGGTAAGGCACGATCCAGTGCGTGGTCGGTCGTGACAAAAGTGGTATCAGAGCAGTTAATCCTCGGAAAGGGTCTACAGGCCGTATCTAGTAGAGTCTTGATTATCGGTGTGTTGTGCACCACATCTATAATCAGGAGGCTACAGGATATTTAGGATTGGTTTCCATTCTTTCACTCTAAGATCGTGCAATAGAGCTGTGTTATAGGTTGAACTTCCTCTGACATATTTTTATGTATCAGTTATGCCTCCACGTAAGGCAACCGCGGCCCAGAAGGGCAAGGCAGCTGAGGGAGCTGCTAGTAGGACACAGAGGGTTACGAGGGCACAGGCCCAGTCTGTACCTGAGATGATGTTTCGGACGGCGAGTTCCACGACGTCGCCACCCCCAGCAGAGTTCGGGGCAGCAGCAGCGGCTACTGAGACCGCGGTACCTGAGCCTCCAGTTACACAGCCTGGAGCAGAGGAGATGGGTTACAAGGAGATGGCCCAGTTATTAGCCAGGATCGTGGCTAGGCAGGAGGACAGACGGGAGGCAGCGGTTCCGGTTGTGCCCGTAGTCCACCCCAGATCTGATAGTTTGAGACTGCGGGACTTTTTGAGTTGCAGCCCGCCAGAGTTCTATGGGTCGAGGCCCGATGATGATCCTCAGGAGTTTATCCGAAGCGATTCTGATGGATCATGAGAGTGATCTGGGCCTCGGAGACAGAGTCGGTATTATTTGGTTCACATTGGTTGCGGGATACTGCAGTTGACTGGTATGATTCATGGGAACTATCCTGGGGGGAGCATGCGCTTCCAGCTGTTTGGGACGAGTTCTCAGAGGCGTTCCTTAGCCATTTCGTGCCTCCGCAGATGAGGAGAGCTCGAGCTGATAGATTTCTGACATTGAGACAGAGTGGGCGGACGGTCCGGGAGTACAACGTAGAGTTTGACCCGTTGGCTCGGTATGTACCCGCTTTGGTAGCAGACATGGAGGACAGGGTGCACCGCTATGTCATATGGCTCGATGATTACTTGGCAGAGAGTTGCACGGGGGTAACTCTTCAGCCGGGCATGGACATTGCCCGCATGCAGGCATATGCACTTGGGTGTGAGGAACGCAGAGGTCGACGGATTGATAGGTATCAGCAAAATAGGGCCAGGACAACAGGGTCCTCTGGTAGTTTTCGAGGTAGACAACCTCAGCAGCAGACCGGATTTACACCTCAGCCGGTTCAGAGTGCTCCTCCACCATCCTCCGGACGTATAGGGCATTCAGCGGGAGCGAGTTCTAGGGCTTGAGTTCCCGAGAGGACGAGTTCGGTCGAGATGAGGCCACTTATACCTCGGTGTGGCCGATGTGGCGATTGTCATTATGAGGGGTGTCGTGTTCCTCCAGGAGCTTGTTACTCTTGTGGCCAGCAGGGCCATTTGAGGAGAGATTGTCCGACCAGAGGCGGCGGGAATGCTATGGTTTAGCCGACAGGGTCAGTGGCTGGATCTTCGTCTTCGGTGGCGATGCGCCCGGAGGCGAGTGTTCACGGACCAGCGAGCGCGGCAGGGTCGTGGTAGGGTCCCGATTCAGCGGTCCTCGAACCGCATTTATGCTATGTCGGCCGTCGGGACCGGAGGCGTCACGGATGTCGTCATAGGTACATTATTGGTTTCATGTTGTGATGTATATGCTTTGATAGATCCAGGTTCTACCTTGTCCTATATATCTCCTCATATTGCTGGTAGAATAGGGATAGAGCCCGAGCCCATAAAACCTTTTGAGGTGGCTATGCCAGTAGGTGATTCGGTGGTAGCTGAGCGGGTATATAAGGCTTGCCCAGTGACTATAGACAGTCGTCAGACTCTAGCCGACTTGATAGAGTTGGATATGACGGACTTTGATGTAATTATGGGTATGGATTGGCTGGCTTCTTGCTATGCCAACGTGGACTGTAGAGAGAGATTGGTACGGTTCCAATTTCCCGGTGAGCCAGTTATCGAGTGGAAGGGGAATACTGGGTCGCCGAGGGGTAGGTTTATTTCTTACCTCAAGGCTAGGAAGATGGTGCGGAAGGGATATATCTACCATATGGTTCGGTATTAAATCGAGGTCGAGATACCGGACCTTGATCGATTGCGGTTGTTAGAGAGTTTCCAGACGTATTTCCAGACGAGCTTCCGGGTATCCCTCCTGAAAGGGAGATTGAGTTTTGCATTGATATGTCACCAGATACTCGACCGATATCTATTCCGCCATACAGGATGGCACCTGCTGAGTTGAAGGAATTGAAAGACCAGCTGAAAGATTTGCTGGATAAAGGCTTTATTAGGCCAAGTGTTTCTCCCTGGGGAGCACCAGTGTTATTTGTAAAGAAGAAGGATGGGACGCTGCGTATGTGCGTTGATTACATGTATCTGAATAAGGTAACTATCAAGAATAGATATCCCCTCCCCAGGAGTGATGATTTGTTTGACCAGTTGCAGGGTGCGAGGTGTTTCTCCAAGATAGACCTGCGATCTGGTTATCATCTGGTGCGAGTTAGAGAGACAGATATCCCAAAGACTGCATTCAGGACCCGGTATGGGCACTATGAGTTCAGGGTGATGTCTTTCGGGTTGACCAACGCCCCAGCAGAATATGTACTGACGAGAAAGATAGTAGGAAAATACGGGGAGGTAAGAGACCCCAGGGCAACTTGAAAGGAAAAAGGTAAGACGAGTAGACACTCGAACGATGAGAGACCTAATCATGGCAAGATAAGAAATCTTGGCAAGCCATTGGATTATATAATACCGTGAATTGAGATTAACGATGCCCGAATATTTTGCAAGTATGAGAAACACTTCCAGTTATTGGAAGATAAGTTGACCACGACTACAGTTCTAACCCCTCATGAGGGACTAGAGGGTTAGGTTATTATTGTAACACTTTGGGTGTTGGGCTAGGTTGTGTGCTGACGCAACACGATAAGGATAGAGCCTATGTTTCCCGGCGGTTATGGGAGCATGAAAGGAGTTACGCTACTCATGATTTAGAGTTGGTGGCAGTTAATCATGCCTTGAAGATTTGGAGGCACTACTTATATAGATTTCATGTGGACATTTATGCAGACCACAAGAGCCTCCGTTATATCTTCAGACAGAGGCAACTGAATTTGCGACATAGACGATGGTTACAGTTACTCAAGGATTGTGATGTTGATATCCTATACCACCCGAGGAAAGCCGATATGGTTACAGATGCTCTTAGTCGTAGATCTATGGGTAGTCTGTCAGATGGACAACCAGATAGACAGGACGTGGTCCGTGAGATTCATCAGCTACCGATCCGGGGGGTTCGATTATTTGTTTCCAAGGTTAATGGAGTTTGGATCCGAGAGGTTGCCGAGTCTTCCTTCATTGAGGAGGTGAAGAGGCGACAATATGAGGATTCAGTGTTAGTACGGGATCGAGATACGGCTCTCCAAGAGGAGAAAAACCTGTTTGAGTAGCACCGGATAGGGTGCTGTGATATGAGGATAACTTGTGGGTGCCGATGCTACATGATTTGTCAGCAAATTTTAAGGAAGGCACACAGTTCTCATTACTCTATTCATCCGAGGTCGACTAAGCTGTATCATGACCTCAGATGTATGTATTGGTAAGATGGCCTGAAGAGGGACGTAGCAAAGTTTGTTGCTTAGTGTCTGAATTAGTAGCAGGTCAAGGTTGAACACCAGAAGCCCAGTGGGCTACTACAGGAGATTGAGATCCCGACTTAGATATGGGAGGTGATTAATATGGATTTTGTTACAGAGTTGCATCGTACTCAGAGGAAGTGCGACTCCCTGAGAGTCATAGTAAACAGGCTGACGAAATCAGCCCATTTTCTTCCGGTTAGGACCACTTAATCGGCTGAGGATTATGCTAGATTATATAGCAGGAAGATTGTGAGACTGCACGGAGTTCCTACATTATGATGTCAGACAGATGAGCTCAGTTTACGGCTAACTTCTGGAGGTTTTCCAGAAGGTATTAGGGACACAAGTAAGTCTCAGTGTGGCATTTCACCCTCAGACCGACGGACAGGCAGAGCGTACTATCCAGACACTTGAGGATAGGTTGCGGGCCGGTGTTATTGATTTTAGAGTTAGTTGGAAGAATTATTTTCCTCTTGTTGAGGTTGCGTATAACAAAAGCTACCATTCCAGTATCCAAATGGCCCTGTATGAGGCTTTGTATTAAGAAAGTGTAGAATCGTCGATTGGTTGGTTCAACATAGGCGAAGTTCAGATAATTAGCCCGGACTTTATTCAGCGGGCTGTGGATAAGGCGAAGCTTATCCATGAAAGATTATTAGCAAGCTCAGAGTCGATAAAAGCTTTATGCAGATAACCGACGTCGACACTTGGAGTTCAGGTTGACGTTTAAGCATAAGTATTGTTATATGGCCAGGTGTGGCAAGTGTGATTATGTTGGGTGTAGTCAAGGGACTATGTCAATATCTGTTTAGATTGGACTCCGAAAAAATATTCGGGGACGAATGTTTCTAAGGGGGGAAGAATGTTACGCCCCGTAATTCCAAGAGGATGAGATGAGAACGTACGAAAGGAAATAAGATTCGAATTTGGAACAAAGAAAAAAAAGTTGGCAGAATATTTTTTGGACAGTTTTTCAATCAAATTTGGAGCAGTATATCTCCTAGTATATTGGGAGTTTTTAGGTGTTTAAAAAGCCTAATATGAATTTCATTGAGTCTAGTTTTCAACGCAACAAACCTCTCGTCGATAGGACATCGGAGTAGAAAGTTATGGACGTTACAAGATCAACTGACAGAAGAGACAGGGTCAGGCACCACGGTGCCGACTGTAGGGCCATGGCGTCGAAAACCCTGAAATTGTCTGAAGTTGCAGCGCCACGGCGCCGGCTACAGGGCCACGGCGCCGAGGCGGGAGTTTTTGCGGAAATGGGGCAAAATTAGAAGATATTTATGTAAAGGACCTATGGGAGGCCGACAAGTGTCCCTCCCAACTTGTATAATAAGATAAAGGCTATATATGACCAAGTCTTGCTAGATTAAAATCATTAGCAAGACTTCACCCAAATTTTCTCTTCTCTTCTCTTCTCTCTCAAATGGTTAAAACCCTAAGCCTAAATGAGATTTTTGGAAAGGCAACAAGAAGGAAATATGTTGGCGAGCTTGTAGGGGGTTTGTAGAGGTGATGTTGGCGGGAAGAAGAATTTCGGAAAGAGGGCTAAAGTGGGCGAGATGGTTGGACTATTTTGGGCTTATCAAGGTAACAACTTTGTCCTCTTAAGTGATTAAAGGTAACTTATTGTTGTAGTCATATATACATTTTAACAAGCATGAGATTTATGTATTGGAGATTAATAAGTGTTATGGATATTAGAAGCCTAAATCCGAAATGACCTTGATAGCCATTTGAAATTGAAATACAAGTTGGTCGATGGTTAGAATCGTCGCATGATATCTAATTGAAGATTGTAGTTGTTATAATCGATTGTGGCTATATAACATGTTAAACTAAACAACTTGGATGGAAAAAGGAATTGGAAAAGACTTTACATTGTTGTTGCATTGTAGCCATTTGGCATTGAAATGTTGGACTATTTGGATATTAATTGTGGGGCAAAATTTTACACGTCCTGTTAAGGCGTGTGATCCCCTTTTGGTTAGCTGAATTGTTGAGCCTTAAATGTGGCGTTTGGTTATTGATTTCGGGCCTTGAAAAAGGTGGAAAAATATGTAGAAACAAAGGAAGTGCTGTCCAATTTTCCGTAGAATTAAGTGACTTTACACTTAGAATATTCTACGTTTGAAGCTAGAAGTTAATAGACGTATTATGGTCATTATAGGTTGACATACTACGTACGACATATTGGACTTAACAAGTGGATTGAACCGAAGAGGTATGTGGAACTTTCTTATCTCTTGAGCATGAGTAGTCGTAAATGTATAGTACGGTAGACGTACAAGATTTAAATGAACTTGGTTCCATGTGATATCTTTGACTTGTTTTAAGAATGTCCAAGTTGGTTGAGTTAGAGAATTAACTCACTTGTTTTAAGGGTTAAAGATATCTTAGTTTCTAAAGTTAAGAAACTTGAAGTATTTTGAAAGTATATGATACTTGGTTCTTGAAAAGTATAAGTCTCTTGGTTATAAAAAGAATGTAAGTGCCTAAAGCATAAAGTTAGTATAACAACTTTATGAGAAGTTGGTTATAATAACTTTATAGAAAGTTAAAAGAATGATTTACTCTAGTGAAGTAAATAATGATAAATGACTTGAAATGAAGAAAGGCAAATTGATTTAGAGGCATCAATTGCTTAAAGTTTTAACGTAAAAGGTCACTTGGTTTAGAAGCCTATAAATGTATTTCTAAAAGGTATTGTGACTTGTCTTGAAAGGTAGATATGACTTGATACTACGGTTATTAGTATCTTGAAGTTTTATATGAAAAAGAGTCATTTTAAAAGAATAGAAGTACATAGTATTTTGGGTTAAATTCCCGGATTATATAATGACATGTTAGTGTCTTAAGTAAACTAAAATGAGGGTGTATATAAATAAGGCTAATAAGAAGTTAGGGGATTTCTTAACTTGCTTATGTTATGTATGATAAGTCGGTGGTGCTTATGTTATGTATGATAAGCCGATGGTGCTTATGTTATGTATGATAAGCCGGTGGTGCTTATGTTATGTATGATAACCCAGTGGTGTTGTCACGACCCGACCCCGGGGCCGTGACTGGTGCCCTACCGGGGCACCCCGTCAGGTATACATCAGAGAGTAGCAGCGGAACATACATAACACATAAACCTGGATATAGTAAACATCACTGGCTAGCCGACAAGGCCGCCTTCCATAGAATATACTTAACCAAAAGTAAAACAGTACAACTTGTCCTTACAGCCCAAACCACAAACGTGACTACAGACCTCTAGGAATAACAATCGCGTGACGGCCCCGCTATACCCCTGAATGTACATAATACCTATAGGATCAGGGAAAAACCGTACCAACAAAACAAGCCTCCGGAGTAATGGAGCTTCTGACACCAGACCAGTGATCCTAAGAATGAGGATCCACCACCTGCTTACCCTTACCGCTGCAGATTTAACGCACCAGAGAAGGGGTCAGTACACAATATGTACTAAGTATGCGAAACTGGAAAATACTGAAAATACCTCATAAGTCTAAAATAACTGGAGTCATGTATGATAATCAATTTACAGAACACTGTGCCTTACTAATAATGAGAATATCAAACATATCGCATCGCTTGAAAATAGGAAGCTTCGTGATCAAAGCAAGGTCACCCCGCCCGCAGATCATTAAGCACTCCTACTCCCGAACTATTTCACCGCATGTGTTACACCCGTAGTTCCGTGGTATGTATACGAGACGCATTTGCGAGAATACGACAAGAAAGTGGAAAGGAAGAAAGATGTAATTTTTCGACGGAAAAGTTTCCTGATTTTGTGAAGGAAAAATGTTCGTAAAAGGGAATTGGATTACCAGATTTGCTCTTTGGACTTTTAGTAAAAGTTTAGAATTATGAAATTTGATTTCCGAAATTGGTCACGCAAGGGCCCACTGAAAATTTACTGCTTTGGGGCCCACTTTATTTTCGGATTTTTGGCATTATGGATATTTTGGAAGATGAAATATTTTGACGAGTAGGGGCGACACGTGTCACCCCGTGTGGCCATGTTGGCCGAATTGGAGAAGGACAAGTGGCACGTTTTTTTGGTGGACAAGTGGCCCATTTTTGTGGTGGCCACTTGTCCCATTTTTGTGGTAGCCAAATGGTTGGCCAACTACCCACACACATGTACCCCATCCTCACCATCCACTTGCCTAGATCTTGGCCATTGATTTCACTATAAATACCCTCAGGTGCAAGACTTATTTCATCCACATGATAAAGTTTCCAAGGCAAAAAAATTCCCCTCCCTCCCTTAGTGAGTTCTCGTCCAAACACCCCCCCCCCCCACCTTGAGTAGAATTCTTCAAGTATTGTTGTTATTCCAAATACTTTAGCCTAAATCCCTTGTGGTATTCCAAAAAAAATCCCAACATAAGAGCCCGGAAATACTACTTTATTCCATAGTCGCAAAATGAAGCCCTAGAAAAATCTTCAGAGCTTAGATGAAGTGTTAAGAGAATTTGTTTAGAAACTTCTAAGGGTTGCTTGGAGCGGGTTGGAGCGTAAGGAATTGGAGCTAAACGTTGCTCAGGATCGACTTATATCTTGGATAATTTTGGGCTTATCGAGGTAATTACCTATGTCCCCTATCAGAATTGGAGATTACATGTTGTAGTAGTTTAGAATTGAGTATAAGATATATTGGAAGGATGATTATAAAGAATTGAATCAGATTTAATAGACTGTATTTATGAGACTTGTAGTATTATTGTGGAGTAGAATTGTACACGTCCGGTTAGACGTGTAACCCCCCCCCCCCGGGATTGTTGGTTTGGTAGCAGGCCTCATTAGAGGAGGAGATTTTTGTGGTTGCGGGGGGGGGAGGTGCTCCCGAATTTTCCGTGGAAAAGGCGAGCAAGGTTAGAGTACGTGGAGCGTTTTGCTAATTGTCGATAATCATCGCGAGGTATGTGAACCTCTTCCTATATTTTCTAGCATGATTGTTGTGAACTATGTAGTACGGTAGACGTACATGTGCTAAATGAATTTGGTTGGTTTAAAACATAAAGTGTTATAACAGCTTTATGGGAAGTTTGCTATAACAACTTTATGTAGGTAAAGAAATGGTTTGTGGTTTTTAAAAGATAAGAGACTTGACTTATAAATGACTTGATGTGAAATATTACGGAACTTGATTTCTAAAAGAAAAGAGACTTGAGGAATTGAAGAGTTTTTGGTTTAAAAGAAAGACATGGTTTTGTCTTAAATTGGTTTAAAACATAAAGTGTTATAACAGCTTTATGGGAAGTTAGTTATAACGACTTTATGAAAACAAAAGAATGGTTTTATCATTAGTTTTAAAATGGTAACTTGACTTTAAAAGGAGAAGTGTTTTGGTCTAAAAAGAAGGCATAGTATTGTCTTAATTTGGTTTTAAAAGGAAAGTATGGAAGTTGTTTTGGTTTACTTAAAATGTTAGTCACTCTATTTTGATAATACGGGCATCGGGTGACCTTTGTAAAAGAAATGGATCTTTTAAAAAGAATTTAACGTACGTAGTACTTTGGGGTTAAAACCTGGACTTTGGCATAAAATGAAAGTACCTTGAGTTGTGTGTAACTTTCCTATGTTTGCGTGTGATAGCCTTGTCGTGCTAGTATTTTATTTCTATACCACCGCGTCTCTCGATGGAGGGCCATTGATTTGTTATGATCTTACTTGACGCACGGCAGCGGTGTGAGCATTCCACTCGCACGCTTCGTGATTATTATTCCACGGACTAGCTCTCCACGAGGTTTTACCGATTCGGCTTGGTATCCGGTAGTTGGCTCGCATTTGCCCCGAGGTCGTGGCTGATTCGGCTTGGTATCCGGTAGTTAGCCTTCGCACTTGCCCGCTTCAGTTTTGTGACGGTCTCGTGATTCCGCTTGGTATCCGATTTAGTCTTCGATTTGCCCCGCCACTACGTGGCGCAGTGGTATCCGGTAGTTGGCTTTCGATTGCCTCGGGTCGCCGTGGTATGGTTATATAGATTTGTTGGTACGGCTTTGGTATCTCGTAGTTAGCCTTCGTACTTGATTCTGCTCGCCAGGACGGTCTCGTGATTCCGCCGTATCCGTAGTAGTTCGTGATTGCCCGCCACTACGTGGCGCAGTGGTATCCGTAGTTGGCTTTCGTATTTGCCCTTGGTCGCCTTCGTGGTATGGTTATATAGATTTGTTAGTACGGCTTTGGTATCCGTAGTTGGCTTTCGACTTGCCGGCCGATTGATGACGCGGCTTTGGTATCCGTAGTTAGCCTTCAGACTTGCCCCAGACGGTTTTTATGACACGTGGGACCCGTGTTCATGTACTTCTTGGTGTGGTTATCGTAGATTGGCGATGAGGAAGGTGTTCCACGCATGATTGATGTTGCGGTACGAGACCCATAGTTATATTTGAGTGATGACTTTGGCGTGAGTCCACGACTTGACGCGATCGCTACATATTATGTAATCGTAGTTTGGTTATCATATATGTCTCCTATTTTATATAGACTACTATGATTTCATTTACGATTTTCGCCACATACTTGGTACTGTTAGATCGACCTCCTTCGGGCCGTTCATGCCGCAGTAGAGGTACACCCGATTGTTGATCCTCGCCATAGGATCACATTCGTTTTGGGAAGCTCGCTTCTCGGAGGCTTATCTTCGTATAGTCCACTGTCGTTATAGTACTTACATTCGTGGTATGGCGGCCCCGTCCCGTCGTTGTTGTTATAACATTCTTAGAGGTCCGTAGTAATGCTGCGCGAGTTTGTAAAAGGGATGAATCGTCGGGTTCAAGTTTTATTTATATATTCAGAAAGGTAACCGTTTTGGTTAGCCTGTTTTCTTATTTCATTATTGTATATCTTGTTTCATGTGTAAGTTTTCATTTCCGCTGATTTTCTCTGATGTTGTATCACTAGGGTGCCCGGGGTAAGGCACCAGTCGCGGGCCCGTGGTCGGGTCGTGACAAAAGTGGTATCAGAGCAGTTAATCCTCGGAAAGTGTCTACAGACCGTATCTAGTAGAGTCTTGATTATCGGTGTGTTGTGCACCACACCTATAATCAGGAGGCTGCAGGATATTTAGGATTGGTTTCCATTCTTCTCACTCTGAGATCGTGCCTTAGAGCTGTGTTATAAGTTGGACTCCCTCTGACGTATTCTTTGCACCCGTTATGCCTCTACGCAAGGCAACCAGAGCCCAGAAGGGCAAGGCAGCAGAGGGAGCTACGAGTAGAACACAGAGGGTTACGAGGGCACAGGCCCGGTCATTACCTGAGATAGTACTTCAGACGACGAGTTTTATGACGCCGCTAGCCCCAGCAGAGTTTAGAGCGGCAGCAGTTTCTACTGAGGCCACGATACCTGAGCCTCCAGTTTCACGACCAGGAGCCGAGGATATGAGTTACAAGGAAATGGCCCAGTTACTAGCTAGGCTTGTGGCTAGGAATGAGGACAGACGAGAGTCGGAGGTTCCGGCAGTACCAGTAGTTCACCCTAGATCCGATAGTTGAGATTTCGGGACTTCTTGAGTTGCAGTCCACCCGAGTTCTATGGATCTAGAACTGAGGAAGATCATCAGGAGTTTATTCGACAGTTGCAGCGGATCATGAAAGTGATCAAGACCTCAGAGGCATTTCTTACACACTTCTTGCCCTCGCATGGCGAGAGCTCGCGTATAGATTTATGAGGTTGAGGCGTAGCAGCGGATGGTTCGGGAATACAAGATGTAGTTTGACTTATTGGCTCATTATGTCCCCGCGTTAGTGGCGCATACGAGAGAGAATTGTCACGACCAACCGGCCCGTGGATCGTGCCTTACCCGGGCACCCAAGTAGACATACATCAGAGTAATCAGCGGAATATAAAACAAGACAAGACATAATATGAAATATGAAACAGTTCATCTGAGAAAACTTGCCTTTCGGCATAAATATATATAACAACTAGAACAGTTATATCCCTTTTTACAACTCGCCACAACAAAGGTTGTTCTGCACTCTAAGAATGATATGACAACAATGGCGGACAGGTTCCGCCATACCCTCGAATGTAAGTACCTACAACGATGTGGACTATACCACCGATAAGCCTCCAAGAAACGGAGCTTCCCAAACGCCGAATCGTGACTCCTAAGAGCGAGGATCAACGATCGTGTACTCTACCGCGCATTTAACGCAGCCTCGAAGGAGGTCGATAACAGTACCAAGTATGTGAAATCAGCATCAAGTAAAATCAAAGTATTTAAAACCATTTGCAAACACAACCAGCTTCAATCGCACATAGTGCCACAACATGAACAAGAGCAAGGTAGATAAATCAGAATGTGTCTTTTCTAGGCCGATAATGATCGGGCAAGGCCAATCGCCATAGTATCATTATGCGTGCCTAATCTCGACTTCCGCAGCCGCATAGGTCACACACGCACACGCATGAGGTATTCCTCGACGGTAGCTAACCCTGCATTCTCCTGGACTCCCGCAGTCCGCATAGTCTCAATAGACCGCATAGTCACACAAACCGCATAGTGCATCCCCCGCATCGGGATATACACCCGGAATGATCAATCCTGGAGCATACCGCTGCTCCGCATAGTCACATAGACCGCATAGGCCATATAGACCCGCATCAAGGGTGGCAAGCCCTCGGTATAACAAGTCAAGGGGTTATGTGATATAATAACATAACAACTTATCGTTAAACAACATAAACACAACAAGGGGAACCCCTTTACACAAACATCACCAGATACTAACACACGTAGCATCCTAACATGTTTACTTATCAAATCAACAAGAAAGTATTACAAGGCTATCACAAACCAACATAATCAAGTTATTCACACAAGGTACTTTCTACTTTATGTTAACAATTTCGGGTTTTTATCCCCAAAGTACTTCATACATTAACTCTTTTAAAAGATCCGTTTCTTTCACAAAAGTCACACAACACCCGTAGTATAAAAATAGAGTGACTATCTTTTTAAGTAAACCAAAACACTTCCCTTTGTAAATCAAGTAACAACATTATTTTCCAAACGTTCAAGTTTGCCTAATTTCAAATGCTCAAGTTTCTCATTTTCGAAAGGTTTCGTAGTTCATAGTTTTAATCACTTAATGATATAATTCTCCTTTAAAACAATTTGAGATACATATGCCTTATATGTGAGTAGGTTATTCTTGTTCATAATCAATCTTATTTAAGCAGCCATGATCTAGGAAATGTAATATCATTTTGTCTCATCTTAGCTTCTATGCAGATGGAGGTTTCTACTGGTTTTAATAATACTTTATTAGTCAATACATTTCCCTTTATTAGCGCTGCTGTGGTTTGTTCGATAATTATTCTCATTTCCGAAATCAGTAAAACATTATTCCTTTTACAAACCAAGTACTCATTACTCACGAATGAGGTTTCACACAAAAACTCATATTAATTACTTAAGTCAAGTCTCTTATCTTTTAAGATCAAGTCTCTTAACTTCTAAAATTAATAAACCATTCTTTTTATCTCTCTTAAGTCGTTATACCTAACTTCCCATAAAGCTAGTATAACTCTTAAGCTTTTAAAACCAAGTATTACTCTTCTTTCAAAAAGGTTTCTTAATTCTTTTGAAATGCTTCAAGATTCTTATTATTCAGGCTTAAGTCAAAAGACATTGTCGTATAACTACGTTCAGTTAACACACGACGCCACTGCACTATATACATATTCTTTTAAAATATCATGCTCAAGAGGATAGGAATGATCACATACCTCGCGACGATTATCGACTATTAGCAAAACGCCCACGGCTTATAACCCGCTAGCCTCGCCCACCTTTCAAGTAGTACATGTTACTCGCAGATCAATCAACCTATAAGTGGTTATACAAGTCTATCAATGCCTAGACTACTCTTGTAGAATATTCTTCCGATGTGATTCCAGCTCAAGTCTATTCTCAGAATATCCTTCTATTACGCTCAATTCTCTTCTATGAATCTTATATTCATTTCTATACAACTACAGATGTAATTTCCAATTACAATAGAAGGATAGGATTATTTACCCTGGTAAGCCCAAAATTATCCAATTTTAATGTCGATCCTGAGCAACGCTTAGCTCCTACTCTGGGTGCTCCAACCCGCTCCAAACAACCCTTAGAAGTTCTACGAAACTTCTTCCTAATACTTCAACCAACTGTGAAGATTTTCCTTAGGGTTTCGTTTAGTGACTGAAGGGAAGTATAATGGTATTTCTGGGTTTTTAGTATAGGGGTAACTTTGGAATACTACAAGGTATTAGGCTAATGTATTTTGGTATAGTAACAATACTTGGAGAACATTTCTACCAAGAGGGGGGGTAGTATTTTGCGAGAACAACTAGGCAAGGGGTGTACCTCTGCCAAGGCCACTAGGAGTGGGTGTACTTCTGCCAAGGGCCTTCTCAAAGGGGGAGGCTTGGACGAACCACTACACTAAGGGGGAGAGAACTTTCAAGACTTAGAAACTATTTTAGGATGAAGAAGTTCATCAACTAAGGGGGGGTATTTATAGGACAACCAAGGGCCAAGATCAAGCCAAGTGGTAGGCAAGTGTAGGGTGAGGATTTACCCATGTGTACCTTATCCATCTACCACACCAACTATCAAAAATATCCTACCTAACCCAAGACCCCAATTCGTCCACTAGCCGCCCATCACAACGTCCAATGTGAGGGTGACACATGTCACCCTCCCGTTGGTCCAAAATGTTTCATCTCTCGGAAAAATCCGCAAAAATTAGAAATGACATAGCCGTAATTTTCCCTTCGCAAGTCTTGTAAAACGTTTCGTCGAAAAACGATTCTTTTCGGTACTTGTGAACAATAATTTTCTGGCCCTAGCCTAACTTAAGGCTCAAACTTTTCTACGTACGTCCTCACGTACATACTCTGGAAAATACGGGGTATAACATTCTCTCCTCCTTAGAAACATTCGTCCCGAATGTTCCTTCTAAGTCTCAAAACAAACATGCCCCAGAATAGTCTTCACTGCTATATTTACGAAAACAATCATGCCACACCTGGCCACAATACAACATGCGCAAATACTTACATCCAAGTCCACGAGGATTCACCTCTAACATCACAAAAACTCCCACCCAAGGGCTAAAAGATACTCCCTTCGCACCTTCACTTTACAAACGAAATGATCACTTCTATGTTCTTAACACATGCTCGCTTCTTCCCTTACTCGCCGCACTTTCTCATACACTCGAACTCTTTCTCATAACTTACCACATTTCTGTTACTGCATCAACTTCAAAAATCTCTGGGTTACTACCTCCAACTTGATCATCATTAACTGGGAATACTCTGGATGGATCTCCGATACTTTTCTCAACCTAACAACATACGGCGATCGGACATACCGCTTCCTAAGTCGGACGGCAAAAGCTAACATATAGGCAACCCGCCTACTCTTGACATGATCCGAAAGGCCCAAAGTAACTCGCTAAGTTTCTCTCGCTTTCCCAAACTCACACCCTTTCCGGTGGTACCTTCAAGACCCACCGCCCACCAACGCATGCCGTCGCCGATTATCCGCACGACTTCCGCTGACTCGAGCTGCCGATAACCTCTCCCGGATAGGCTTCACCCTATCCCCATCCCGCCAAACAAGTATGAACCAGCTATCTGAACTTTGCCAACATCGAACCAATCGACCGACAACATACACTACCGCCCCTACGAGGCTTCGTAAGGCGATATCCGAATACTGAAATGATGGTTATAAAAACACTCCCTTAATCGGAGGCAACAATCCTTACAGCTACCCCTGAAATCCAAACACCGCCCGGTGGCGAATGTGATCATCGAGACTCACCGAGTTCTCAACCCCGCTCGTAAAACTTCCGGAAAACGAAATAGCCACAACCTGGGCTTCACTGTCTGTCATAAGGTGAAAGTAGGCACCTCGTGCAACCTTACAACCTTCCTGATAAATAACATCTCGCATAACTCTCTGCCGAGTAAACAGTCCTGCCTGAAGGACAAGATGGGCTGACCTCATCGGCCCGACCATCGGTCGAACGCATCCACGAACTCAGACGCTGGTTTACTAAACTTGGGCCTAACACCTCGTGATTCTACCACCGGCGACCACCCCGAACCGACCCCACCACAAAACAGTCGCGGTTGACCCGCGATCGTCCTCAACCCACTCGCTATCGCAGAAAACTCTTGTTCCCCGATCCGGAACGATCTCACTAATCAAGTCACGAAAACCCAGTGGTCTTCTTAGTTCAACTACCCTCTTACATTCCACACTACTCAGGGACTTATTATACAACTATATCTCACGTGCACTATGCACTCCGATAAGGGTCAAACACATAAAAAAAATACATCTTTTACTCGAGATGGCCTTACCTCTAAGGTCCCTACGTATAAAACTCTAAGGCTCACACTTTCTCTGCCCCCCCCCCCAATCTTACCCGGTTAACTAACCATGATATCTAATCACAATTAACACTTATGTTATATGAACATAACACTTAAGATATTCTTATCTTATCACACCTACATTCTCTAGAGGGTTCAAGGATATACATGTATCTACCGCTTCACTTCCCCTTTGTCGTTCTAACCAATCCTGCCCCGTAGGGCGCATAGCTAGGGAAGGTGATTAACTAGCCACTGATCCCGGCCGAGTCTCTACATCCGCGCCACCTCTAGGCGACAATTCTCGCAAATGGCCCCGCTGGGCCGTAAGTATAACAAGCTCCAACAAAAAGACGACATTCCCGAGGCGACGCTCGCCACACCGCGAACATTGGGAAAACCTTCGTATTCAGAAACCGTAAGCCCCGAGCTCACCAACTCCGCGATACTCAACGCTCTTGAACCCGCGAGGACCACTGCTCGCGGCGGAGGCGCATATCCGTCACGCCGAGGCGATTCGCCAAAGTTACCAAAGGACTCGCCGACCGCCTTCTTCGCTGATTTTGGTTAACCCGCTGATCCTACGCTGCTCACGCAGATAAGCCCGCATACGTGCCATGCTCAAGCTCGATCAAGAGCTACTTGCACATCCTTTCTTTAGATAGTCATCAAGACCCGTGATATATCGGTGCACTCTATATTCTCCGGTTGCTAAAATCCTAGCTAGTAATGTGTCCATTCCTTTTAATCCATATTCTTTGTTCCCTGGCCGCGAATCAAGGCTCATACATCATGGCCGCAGTAGGAACTGTTGCCGCTGTGCTAAACTCTGCTGGGGCTGGCGACGTCGCAGAATTCCCCGAATGAAGCACCACCCCAGGTGATGGTTGGGCCTGTGCCCTCGTAACCCTCTCAGATTTACTCAGCCTCCTACGCTTTGCCCTTCTGCCCGGTTGCCTTTACGCGGAGGCATAACGGTAAGGAAAGAAATACGTTAGAGGGTCCAACTTATAACATGCCTCTAAGGCACGATCTCAGAGTGAGAAGAATGGAAACCAATCCTAAATATCCTATAGCCTCACGATTATTGGTGGTGCACAACACACCGATAATCAAGACTTACTAGATACGGTCAGAGACATTTTCCGAGGATTAATCGCTCGATACCACTTTTGTCACGACCAACCGGCCCGTGGATCGTGCCTTACCCGGGCACCCAAGTAGACATACATCAGAGTAATCAGCGGAATATAAAACAAGACATAATATGAAATATGAAACAGTTCATCTGAGAAAACTTGCCTTTCGGCATAAATATATATAACAACTAGAACAGTTGCATCCCTTTTTTCAACTCGCCACAAATAAAGGTTATGCACTTAAGAATGATATGACAACAATGGCGGACAGGCCCCGCCATACCCTCAATGTAAGTACCTACAACGACAGTGGACTATACCATCGATAAGCCTCCAAGAAACGGAGCTTCCCAAACGCTGAATCAGGACTCCTAAGAACGAGGATCAACGATCGGTGTACCTCTACCGCGGCATGAACGCACTTCGAAGGAGGTCGATAACAGTACCAAGTATGTGAAATCAGAAGCATCAAGTAAAATAAAAGTATTTAAAACCATTTGCAAACACAACCAGTTCAACTGCACATAGTGCCACAACATGAACAAGAGCAAGGTAGATAAACTGTAACAGGTCTTTTCTAGGCCGTGAATGATCGAAGCAAGGCCAATCGCCCATAGTATCATTATGCGTGCCTAATCCTGGACTTCCCGCAGCCCGCATAGGTCACACACAGACCCGCATGAGGTATTCTCGACGGGGTAGCTAACCCTGCATTCTCCTGGACTCCCGCAGTCCGCATAGTCTCAATAGACCGCATAGTCACACAGACCGCATAAGGCATCCCCCGCATCGGGATATACACCCGGAATGATCAATCCTGGAGCATACCGCTGCTCCGCATAGTCACATAGACCGCATAGGCCATATAGACCCGCATCAACGGTGGCAAGCCCTCAGTATAACAAGTCAAGGGGGTATGTGATATAATAACATAACTGCTTATCGTTAAACAACATAAACACAACAAGGGGAACCCCTTTACACAAACATCACCAGATACTAACACACGTAGCATCCTAAAATGTTTACTTATCAAATCAACAAGAAAGTATTACAAGGCTATCACAAACCAACATAATCAAGTTATTCACACAAGGTACTTTCTACTTTATGTTAACAATTTCGGGTTTTTATCCCCAAAGTACTTCATACATTAACTCTTTTAAAAGATCCATTTCTTTCACAAAAGTCACACAATACCCGTAGTATAAAAATAGAGTGACTATCCTTTTAAGTAAACCAAAACACTTCCCTTTGTAAATCAAGTAACAACATTATTTTCCAAACGTTCAAGTTTGCCTAATTTCAAATGCTCAAGTTTCTCATTTTCGAAAGGTTTCGTAGTTCATAGTTTTAATCACTTAATGATATAATTCTCCTTTAAAACAATTTGAGATACATATGCCTTATATGTGAGTAGGTTATTCTTGTTCATAATCAATCTTATTTAAGCAGCCATGATCTAGGAAATGTAATATCATTTTGTCTCATCTTAGCTTCTATGCAGATGGAGGTTTCTACTGGTTTTAATAATACTTTATTAGTCAATACATTTCCCTTTATTAGCGCTGCTGTGGTTTGTTCGATACTTATTCTCATTTCCGAAATCAGTAAAAACATTATTCCTTTTACAAACCAAGTACTCATTACTCACGAATGAGGTTTCACACAAAAACTCATATTAATTACTTAAGTCAAGTCTCTTATCTTTTAAGATCAAGTCTCTTAACTTCTAAAATTAATAAACCATTCTTTTTATCTCTCTTAAGTCGTTATACCTAACTTCCCATAAAGCTAGTATAACTCTTAAGCTTTTAAAACCAAGTATTACTCTTCTTTCAAAAAGGTTTCTTAATTCTTTTGAAATACTTCAAGATTCTTATTATTCAGGCTTAAGTCAAAAGACATTGCCGTATAAGTACGTTCAGTTAACAAACGTACGTCTACCGTACTATATACATATTCTTTTAAAATATCATGCTCAAGAGGATAGGAAGGATCACATACCTCGCGACGATTATCGACTATTAGCAAAACGCTCCACGGCTATAACCCGGCTAGCCTCGTCCACCTTTCAAGTAGTACATGCTACTCGCAGATCAATCAACCTATAAGGGTTATACAAGTCTATCAATGCCTAGACTACTCTTGTAGAATATTCTTCTGATGTGATTCCAGTTCAAGTCTATTCTGTAATATCTTTCTATTACAGTTCAATTCTCTTCTATGAATCTTATATTCATTTCTATACAACTACAGTATGTAATTTCCAATTACAATAGAAGGATAGGATTATTTACCTCGGTAAGCCCAAAATTATCCAATTTTAATGTCGATCCTGAGCAACGTTTAGCTCCTACTCCGGGTGCTCCAACCCGCTCCAAACAACCCTTAGAAGTTCTACGAAACTTCTTCCTAATACTTCAACCAACTGTGAAGATTTTCCTTAGGGTTTCGTTTAGTGACTGAAGGGAAGTATAATGGTATTTCTGGGTTTTTAGTATAGGGGTAACCTTAGAATACTACAAGGTATTAGGCTAAGGTATTTTGGTATAGTAACAATACTTGGAGAGCATTTCTACCAAGAGGGGCGGTAGTATTTTGCGAGAACAACTAGGCAAGGGGGGGTGTACCCCTCGGCCAAGGCCACTAGGAGGGGGGGTGTACCCCTCGGCCAAGGGCCTTCTCAAAGGGGGAGGCTTGGACGAACCACTACACTAAGGGGGAGAGAACTTTCAAGACTTAGAAACTATTTTAGGATGAAGAAGTTCATCAACTAAGGGGGGGTATTTATAGGACAACCAAAGGCCAAGATCAAGCCAAGTGGTAGGCAAGTGTAGGGTGAGGATTTACCCATGTGTACCTTATCCATATACCACACCAACTATCACAAATATCCTACCTAACCCAAGACCCCAATTCGTCCACTAGTCGCCCATCACAACGTCCAATGTGAGGGTGACATATGTCACCCTCCCGTTGGTCCAAAATGTTTCATCTCTCGGAAAAATCCGCAAAAATTAGAAATGACATAGCCGTAATTTTCCCTTCGCAAGTCTTGTAAAACGTTTCGTCGAAAAACGATTCTTTTCGGTACTTGTGAACAATAATTTTCGGTCCTAGCCTAACTTAAGGCTCAAACTTTTCTACGTACGTCCTCACGTACATACTCTGGAAAATACGGGGTATAACAAGAATGTCCTAGTAGGAGGGATACAGGTGGGATGACTTAGCCTACAGTCGATTCATGGATTCGATGGATCGAGAGGAAGGGGTGTTAGCTGTGAGGAGGCCACCCCACTCGGTATGGTCGTTGTGGTAGGGTTCTTATGAGTGTCGACTACTTAGATAGCTTGTTAGGCTTATGACGGCAGGCCATTTTGCAGAAATTGTCCAACAGAGGTGGCGCGGATGTTACGACTCACCTTTCGGATCGATGGGTTCATCACCTTCAGAGTTATGGGCCCAGATAGCAAGATTTGATTAGGCGGCAAAGGAAAGTGAGCGAAGAGTTACAGGAGATCTTCACCTTAAGAGACTTGTTTAGGTTGTTATGGTAGATACATGTGGAGTGCTATGTTCGGTTAGCATGGTGTAAGTTGTGATAAATCCATGGGTAGTGGGAGATGGAAGTAGTAGCTTTCATGACATGAACTGGTAAGATTGTTCTGGATCGGGGAACGAGAGTTTAGTACGAAGTGGGTCGGGTTGAGGCCATTTCGCGTGTCAACCCGCAGCCCGGAATGTGGTGGGGTCAGTTTGAGGTGGTCCCGCTAGATGATAGGGTCACGAGGGTGTTAGGCCTAAGTTTAGATAACCATCGTACAAGTTTGTGGATGCGTTCGACCAGTAGTAGGGCCGATGGGGTCAGCCCATCTTGTCTTTTAGTCAGGACTGTTTACTCGGCGGAGGGTTATGCGAGATGTTGTATATCATGAAGGTTGTAAGGCTGCACGGGGTTCTTACTTTTATTTTTATGGCAGGCAGTGGAGCCCAGTTTATGGCTATTTCTTTTTTGGGAGGTTTTACCAGGCGGGGTTAGGAACTCAGGTGAGTCTCAGTATTGCATTCACCCTCGGGTCGACGGACGAACAACGCATTTTATCCAGACATTTGAGGATAGGTTACGGGCCGGTGTTTTGATTTCGTGGGTAATGAGGATTATTTGCCTCTTGTTGAGTGAGTATTATACTAGCTACCATTTCAGTAATCGGATGGTGCCTTATGAAGCCTTGTATGGGCGGAAGTGTAGGTTGCCGGTCGATTGGTTCGATGTCGGCAATGTTCAGATAGTTTGGTCCCTACTTGTTTCAGCAGGATGTGGATAAGGTGAAGCTTATCCAGAAGAAGTTATTAGCAGCTCAGATTCAACAGAAGTCGTATGACGATCGCGTCGACCCTTGGAGTTCAGTGCCGACGGTGGGTCTTCGAAGGTACCACCCGGAAGGTGTGACGAAATTTGGAAAGAAGGGGAAACTTAGCCCGAGGTACTTTGGGCATTTTCAGATAATAGTAGAATAGGCCAGGTTGCCTATAAGTTAGCACTGCCGTCCGACTTAGGAGGCAGTACGTCCGGTATTCCATGTTGCTATGTTTCGGAAGAGTAATCGGAGATCCCTCCAGAGTGTTCCCAGTTAATGATGACCAAGTTAGAGATAGTAACCCCGAGATTTTGGAAATCAAGCAATGGTAAATGTGGTAAGTATATGAGAAAGAGTTCGAGTGTACGAGGAGGGTACGACAAGTAAGAAAAGAGGCGAAGATGTGAAGTGTCCTTTTTATAAGTATAGATGTGAAGAAAGTATCCTTTGGACCATGGGTGGAAGTTTTTGTTTTGTTATACATGTTAGGGGTGATTCCTCGTTGGCTTGGATTGAGTTTTGCGCGTATGTTATATTATGGTCATGTGTGGCATAATTGGTTTTGTAAGTATAGTAGTGAAGACTATACCGGCGCTTGTATGATTAGAGGCTTAGAAGGAACATTCGGGACGAATATTTCTAAGGGGGGAAGAATGTTACACCCAGTAGTTCCAGGGTATGTATACGAGGACGTACGTACGAGAATACGACAGTAAAATTGGAAAGGAAGAAAGATGTAATTTTTCGACGGAAATGTTTCCGGATTTTGTGAAGGAAAAATGTTCGTTAAAGGGAATTGGATTCCCAGATTTGGTATTTGGACTTTTTGGAATATTTGAGAATTATGAAATTTTATTTCCGAAATTGGTCACGTGGGTGGGGCCCACGGGAAAATTTACGGTTTTGTGGGGCCCACTTTATTTTTGGATTTTTGGCATTACGGATATTTTCGGAAGATGAAATATTTTGGACAAGTAGGGGGGCGACACGTGTCACCCCCGTGTGGCCATGTTGGCCGAATTGGAGAAGGACAAGTGGCCCATTTTTTTGGTGGACAAGTGGCCCATTTTTGTGGTGGCCACTTGTCCCATTTTTGTGGTAGCCAAATGGTTGGCCAACTACCCACACACATGTACCCCATCCTCACCATCCACTTGCCTAGATCTTGGCCATTGATTTCCCTATAAATACCCCTCAGTGTGCAAGACTTTATTTCATCCACATTAGAAAGTTTCCATGGCAAAAATTCCTCCGTCCCTTAGTGAGTTCTCGTCCAAACACCCCCACCTTGAGTAGAATTCTTCAAGTATTGTTGTTATTCCAAATACTTTAGCCTAAATCCCTTGTGGTATTCCAAAAATCCCAACATAAGAGCCCTAAATACTATTTTATTCCATAGTCGCAAAATGAAGCCCTAGAAAATCTTGAGCTTAGATGAAGTGTTACAGAAGTTGTTTAGAAACTTCTAAGGGTTGCTTGGAGCGGGTTGGAGTGTAAGGAATTGGAGCTAAACGTTGCTCAGGATCGACTTATATCTTGGATAATTTTGGGCTTATCGAGGTAATTACCTATGTCCCCCTATTGTAATTGGAGATTACATGTTGTAGTAGTTTAGAATTGAGTATAAGATATATTGGAAGGATGATTATAAAGAATTGAACTGTATTTACATAGGACTGTATTTACTGAGACTTGTAGTATTATTGTGGAGTAGAATTGTACACGTCAGGTTAGATGTAACCCCCAGGGATTGTTGGTTTGCAGCAGCCTCGTTAGAGGAGGAGATTTTTGTGGTTGCGGGGGGGGAGGTGCTGCCGAATTTTCCGTAGAATAAGGAATCTTGTATCTAGAATTATTCTACGAAGAGATCTAGAGGTTGATAGACGTTTTGTGGCCTTTATAGGTTGAAGTACTACGAGTAGCGTATTCTACTTGAAGGGTGGAAAAGGCGAGCAAGGTTAGAGTACGTGGAGCGTTTTGCTAATTGTCGATAATCGTCGCGAGGTATGTGAACCTCTTCCTATATTTTCTAGCATGATTGTTGTGAACTATGTAGTACGGTAGACGTACATGTGCTAAATGAATTTGGTTAGTTTAAAACATAAAGTGTTATAACGGCTTTATGGGAAGTTTGCTATAACAACTTTATGTAGGTAAAGAAATGGTTTGTGGTTTTTAAAAGATAAGAGACTTGACTTATAAATGACTTGATGTGAAATATTAAGGAACTTGATTTCTAAAAGAAAAGAGACTTGAGGAATTGAAGAGTTTTTGGTTTAAAAGAAAGACATGGTTTTGTCTTAAATTGGTTTAAAACATAAAGTATTATAACAACTTTATGGGAAGTTAGTTATAACGACTTTATGAAAACAAAAGAATGGTTTTATCATTAGTTTTAAAATGGTAACTTGACTTTAAAAGGAGAAGTGTTTTGGTCTAAAAAGAAGGCATAGTATTGTCTTAATTTGGTTTAAAAAGGAAAGTATGGAAGTTGTTTTGGTTTACTTAAAATGTTAGTCACTCTATTTTGATAATACGGGCATCGTGTGACCTTTGTAAAAGAAATGGATCTTTTAAAAAGAATTTAACGTACGTAGTACTTTGGGGTTAAAACCTGGACTTTGGCATAAAATGAAAGTACCTTGAGTTGTGTGTAACTTGCCTATGTTTGCGTGTGATAGCCTTGTCGTGCTAGTATTGTATTTCTATACCACCGCGTCTCTCGATGGAGGGCCGGCTGATTTGTTATGATCTTACTTGGACGTACCGGCAGTGACGGAGCATTCCACGGGTACGCTTCTGTGATTATTATTCCATGGACTAGCTCTCCATGAGGTTTTACTGATTCGGCTTGGTATCCGTAGTTGGCTCGTACTTGCCCCGAGGTCGTGGGCTGATTCGCTTGGTATCCGTAGTTAGCCTTCGTGACTTGCCCGTTCAGTTTTGTGACGGTCTCGTGATTCCGCTTGGTATCCGTAGTTAGTTCGTGATTTGCCCCGCCGCCACGTGGCGCAGGTGGTATCTGGTAGTTGGCTTTCGTACTTGCCCTGGGTCAGCTTCGTGGTATGGTTATATAGATTTGTTGGTACGGCTTTGGTATCTGGTAGTTAGCCTTCGTACTTGCCCCGTTCAGTTTTGTGACGAAGTCTCGTGATTCCGGCTTGGTATCTGGTAGTTAGTTCGATTTGCCCCGCCACCACGTGGCGCAGTGGTATCCGTAGTTGGCTTTCGTGCCACGGGTCGCCTTCGTGGTATGGTTATATAGATTTGTTGGTACGGCTTTGGTATCCGGTAGTTGGCTTTCGACTTTCCCGCCGATTGATGATGCGGCTTTGGTATCCGTAGTTAGCCTTCAGACTTGCCCCAGACGGTTTTTATGACACAGTGGGACTCGTGTTCATGTGTACTTCTTGGTGTGGTTATCGTAGATCGCAGCGGCGAAGGTGTTCCACGGGATGATTGATGTTGCGTACGAGACCCATAGTTATATTTGAGTGATGACTTTGAGGCGTGAGTCCCCGACTCGACGCGATCGCTACATATTA
Source organism: Przewalskia tangutica (assembly GCA_029844215.1). NCBI lineage: Eukaryota > Viridiplantae > Streptophyta > Magnoliopsida > Solanales > Solanaceae > Przewalskia > Przewalskia tangutica. Next base: position 85,788,432 of record CM056726.1, on the reverse strand, counting down.
TGTAATCGTAGTTTGGTTATCATATATGTCTCTGCTTTATATAGACTACTATGATTTCATTTATGATTTTTAGTTTCACATACTGGTACTGCTAATCGACCTCGCTGGGATGCGTTCATGCCGCAGTAGAGGTACACGATTGTTGATCCTCGCCATAGGATCACGATTGTTGGGAACCTCCGCTTCTCCGAGGCTTATCTCGTATAGTCCCCGTCGTTGTAGTACTTACATTCGTGGTATGGCGGGCCCCGTCCCGTTGTTGTTATAACATTCTTAGAGGTCCGTAGTAATGCCACAAGGCAGTTTGTAAAAGGGATGTAATCGTCGTTCAAGTTTTATTTATATATTCAGAAAGGTAACCGTTTTGGTTAGCCTGTTTTCTTATTTCATTATTGTATATCTTGTTTAATGTGTAAGTTTTCATTTCCGCTGATTTTCTCTGATGTTGTATCACTAGGGTGCCCGGGGTAAGGCACCAGTCGCGGGCCCGTGTTCGGGTCGTGACAGCATGGGTCATGTGGACCCGCACGAGGTATTCCTCGCATAGGTTGTACCCGCCCGCATGGGACTATTTCACCCGCATGAGCCCTACGGACTCGCATGAGGTATTCCTCGCATCGTGGGTAGCAAATCCACGGAATATGCAAATGCCACAACCTGGGGAATGACCCCGTAATAAATAATAATATATCACTAGCACAAACCGACTATCACACATAATACAAGCAAGTTAAGAAATCCCCTAACTTCTTATTATTCTTATTCATACACATTCTCATTTTAGTTTACTTAAGGCACTAACATGTCTTTATGAAATCCGGGAATTTAACCCAAGTAATATGTACTTCTACTCTTTTAAAACCTTAGGCAATTGATGCCTTAAAATCCATTTGCCTTCCATTACTTCACGTCCTTTATCCTTACTTGTCTTACTTATAGTAAATCTCTCTTTTTAACTTTCCACGAGGCTAATATAACCAACTTCCCATAAAGTCGTTATATTAACTTCATACTTATAAGTAAATTACATTTTCCTATACCCAAGGGACTTGTAGATTTAAAACGGAACAAGTATCATATACTTAAAAACACTTCAAGTCCCTTAACCTTGAAAACTTAAGACATCCTTACTACTTTTAAAGAAGTGAGTAAATCCCCTAACTCCACCGACTTGGACACTTTAAAAACGAGTAAAGGATACCAAGGTCTTGTACGTCTACCGTATTATATAGGTAAAACTATTCATGCTCAAGAGATAGGAAAGTTCCACATACCTCTTCGGTCAATCCACTTGCTAAGTCCAATATACCGCATGTAGTACGTCAACCTATAATGACCATAATACGTTTATTAACCTCTAGCTTCAACGTAGAATATTCCAAGGGCAAAGTCACTAAATTCTATGGAAAATCGGGCAGCATTTCCTTTGTTTCTACATACTTTGCCACCTTTTTCAAGGCCGAAGTTAACATCCAAACGCCATTTTTAAGGCCCAACAATCCAATCAATATAAGGGAATTATACACCTAACCTTGGATGTGTAAAATTCTGCCCCACAATGCATATTAACTAAACCAATAAGTTAAAGGTAGTATTTTGGCTACAACATGCTTACATAACCTTCTTATCAAATCCTTTCATATCCAAACCATATTTCTTACATGCAATTTATCTAAGAACAATATATACCACTACAAGTTCTTTCTTCTTCACATGCAACACCATAAACTAGCAAAAAGAGAAAGAATTGTTACCTTAGAGCTTACCCAAAATTAATCCAACAAGTTCACTAGCCTCCTTTACACAATCACCACCACAATAACTCCAACAAGCTTGCCAACAAGTTTCCTTCTTGCCACATTTTTCAGATTTTTCTCAAGCCTTGATTTCCTCTTGATTTTCTACAGAGAAGGGAGAGCTTCTAATTTTTAGAGAGAGAGAAGAGCTTGAAGAATGACCAAGTCTTGAAGACTTGGTCAATAAATAGGACATGCAAAAATCAGATGGGGGGGACACTTGTCACCCTCCCATGGCCTTTTTTAAAACAAAACAGTTCAGATTTTTCCACCCAGCCTCGCAGAACCCGCATCGGCGCCGCGACGCTGAAACCTCTGCCAACTCTCGGATCTTCCGGCGCCGCGGCCCTGTGGCTCCTGACCGCAATATTTTTCTGTCCGACTGCGCACTGAACTTGTAACTTCCATAACTTTCTACTCCGATTTCCTATCGACGAACGGTTGGTTGCGTTGGGAACCAGACTCAACGAACTACGTACTAGGCCTTTGAAACACCTAGGAACTCTCAATGTAAAGGGTCTTAACCCGCCTCAAAGTTGACTAAAAATCCGCCCGAAACAATCCGTCAACCTATCCTTCTAAAATTTAAGTCTTAATCCCTTTCGTACGTCCTCTTACGCATGGCCTGAACTACGGGGTATAACATTATCCCCCCCTTAGAAACATTCGTCCCGAATTTTCCTTCTAGGCTTACTCAAATCACAATCTCGACATAGACCCTCTTAACTATTTCTCTTGCAAATAAAGACGCTCCACATAGCCACAACATTACTTAAGCATAAATGCTAAATTAAAACTAACAAGCAGGAAAGTGGGTTACCTGAAGGTGTAGGGAATAAGTGAGGATACTTCTTCATCATGTCCTCCTCTGCTTCCCACGTCATTTCTCCTGCTCGCCCGCCATAAGACCTTGACGGAAGCCACATCCTTTGTCCGTAGTCGCCTAACCTGACGATCGAGTATCGCTATGGGACTTCCCTCATATGATAACCCCTCTGTCACCTGGACATCACAAATCGGGTGTACTCTAGATGGATCTCCAATACATTTCCGCAACATAGACACATGAAAAACTGGATGTACTGCCTCCAGATCGGACGACAGATCCAACTCATAGGCAACCTTGCCTACCCTACGGACAATCTGATAAGGCCCAATGTACCTTGGGCTAAGTTTTTGTTACACCCCGTAGTTCCAGGGTATGTATGTGAGGACGTACGTACGAGAATACGACAGTAATATTGGAAGGGAAGAAAGATGTGATTTTTCGACGGAAAAGTTTCCGGATTTTATGAAAGAAAGAGGTTCGTTAATGGGAATTGGATTCCCAGATTTGGTATTTGGACTTCCTGGATTATATTAGAATTATGGAATTTTATTTTCGGATTTGGTCACGTGGGGCCCACGGGAGAAATTTACGGTATTGTGGGGCCCACTTTGTTTTAGAGATTTTTGGCATCACGGATATTTTCGGGAGATGAAATATTTTAGACGAGTAGGGGGGCGACACGTGTCACCCCCATGTGGCCAAGGGTGGCCAAAATATGGTGCCAAGTGGCCTTGTGGCCGAAATGGTTGGACAAGTGGCAAGCCACTTGTCCCAAGTCTTGTGTAGACTTGTGGCACCACACTTGTACCCCAATCTCACCACACACTTGCCTTGATCTTGACCCTTGTTTTCTCTATAAATACCCCCCCCCACCCCCTTGTATTGAAGACTTCATCATCCCACACTTAGTTTTTCCAAGGCAAAACTCGCTCCCCTTTTTCTTGTGTGCTCTCGGTTTTGAGCCTCCCCCTTGACCAAAAGTTGTCCAAAAATTCTTAAACTTTTAAGTGTTCTTCCTTAGGGTGTTAGGAAGATTTTTTACCAAGATTTGAAAAAGATTTCACACCTCTAGCCCCTAAATCACACCTTGGCCGAAACTTGTCACTTTTGGAACCTAAGTGTTCTTTACTTTTTGGAGTTAAATCTTGAAGAGGAGTTGGTTAGGAGCTTCTAAAGGCTGCTTGGAGCGGGTTGGAACGTAAGGAATTTGAGCTAAATGTTGCTCAGGATCGACTTATTAATCTTGGATAATTTTGGGCTTATCGAGGTAATGATCTATGTCCCCCTATTGTAATTGGATATTACATATTGTAGTAGTTTAGAATTGAGTATAAGATATATTGGAAGGATGATTATAAAGAATTGAACTGTATTTACATTGGACGGTATTTACAGTAGACGTGTAGTATTATTGTGGGGTAGAGTTGTACACGTCCGGTTAGACGTGTAACCCCCCTTTGGATTTGTTGGCTTGGTAGCGGGCCTTGATAGAGGAGGAGTTTTATGTGGTTGCGGGGGGGAGGTGCTGCCGAATTTTCCTTAGAATATGGAACTTTGTGCGTAGAAATGTTCTACGAAGAGATCGAGAAGTTGATAGACGTTTTGTGGCCTTTATAGGTTGAAGTGCTACGAGTAGCGTATTCTACTTGAAGGGTGGAAAAGGCTAGCAGGGTTATAGTACTTTGGAGCTTTTTGCTAATTGTCGATAATCGTCGCGAGGTATGTGATTCTTCCTATACTCTTGAGCATGATTGTTGTGAACTATATAGTACGGTAGACGTACGTGTGTGAAATGAATTTTGTTTGTTTAAAACATAAAGTGTTATAATGGCTTTATGGGAAGTTAGTTATAACGACTTTATGAAGATAAAAGAAAGATTTGATTTTGAAAGCTAAACGACTTGATTTTGAAAGTTAAGAGACTTGATCTTGAAAGATAAGAGACTTGACTTATAAACGACTTGATTTTGAAAGTTAAGAGACTTGATCTTGAAAGATAAGAGACTTGACTTGTAAACGACTTGATTTCGGAAAAGGAGAAGTAACTTGATTTAAGTATGGGTTACTTGTTTTGAAAAAGAGTAAGTTACGGGGTTTTAAAAGTATACTTGATGTTATCTTAAAACTGTAAAGCACTTGGTTTAAAAAGTATAGAGTACTTGATTTTAAAAGCCTTGTAAAGATTTTCTAAAGGTGTAGTAATTTGGTTTGAAAAGAAAACGTGTTTTGATACTACGAGTGATAGTATCGTGTGGCTTTTACGAAAAAAGGAGGTCTTTTTGAAAGAATGAAAGTAAGTAGTATTTTGGGGTTGAAACCCGGATTGTTGACATAAAATGAAAGTACGTTGAACTTGCCTAAGCTTATTGTGATAGCTTTGTTGTGCAAGTGTTGTATTTCTATGCTACCGCGTCTCTCGATGGAGGGCCGGTTATCTGATTGATTGCTTGGACATACTGACACGTTGGATGGTCCACGGGTATGCGTCCACTTTGAGTATTATCTTGTTGTTTCTTTTGGACATACTGACACGTTGGATGGTCCACGGGTATGCGTCCACTTTGAGTATTATCTTGTTGTTTCTTTTGGACATACTGACACGTTGGATGGTCCACGGGTATGCGTCCACTTTGAGTATTATCTTGTTATTTCCTTTGGACATACTGACACGATGGATGGTCCACGGGTATGCGTCCAGTAGGATGGTTTCATGGCCATGCTTATACCGAGGTAAGATGCCGGGGCATGCGGTCATTGTGAGGGTTAAATTCCCGGGTTATGTTATTAGTCCATGGACCGCTAATCCATGAAGCTTGCCGCGGTGACGAGCGATCACGGGCTTGATTTGTACATGTGGTTACAGGCACACTTTAGATACTTGTCCTGGTCATTTCTCGTGTATCGGCAGGCTCTGGTAGATAGCTTAAGATATTTGCCATGGTCATATCTCGTGAGACGGTAGGCTCTGGTACGTTAGCTTAAGATACTTGCCTCGGCCAGTTGCGTGGCTGGTTTTGGATCTGGTAGTTGGCTTCCGTACTTGGCCCGTGAAGTTTTATGACTAGCCTTCGGATCTGGTAGTTGGCTATTCTACTTGGCCCGATCGGTTTTATGATGCAGGCAGGATCTAGTGTTCAGCTTCACATATGGGTGTTGTTTTACATCATGTACTGCCGGCAGTGAGTAAGGAGTTCCACGGGCATGATTGATATTATGGGCGTGAGACCCATAGTTATGTGTGAGTGATTATTTTGAGGATATGCGTCCCTTACTTGACATAACTGTTTACTTATTGCGAAATGGTTTTATAAAATGATGAAATGTGATTTCATTACAGTATTTTCAGTTTCATACTTAGTACTGTTGTAATCGACCTCCTTGAGGCTGCGTTCATCATGCCGCGGTAGGTACACCGCTTGTTGATCCTCGCTCATAGGATCGCATTCGGCGTTTGGGAAGCTCCGCTTTCTCGAGGCTTATCTTTTGGTATAGTCCCCTGTCATTGTAGGTACTTGTACATTCAGGGGTATGGCGGGGCCCTGTCCCGTCATAGTTGTTGTTACATTCTTAGAGGTCTGTAGTACTGTTGTGGGCAGGGTTTGTAAAGGATTTTAACTGTTCGGTTTTATATATATATATATACGGAAAGGTGACCGGTCTTGGTTAGCCTGTTTCTTACTTTATGTCTTGTTTCATGTTTAAGTTTTTATTTCCGCTGATTTTCTCTGATGTTGTATCACTAGGGTGCCCGGGGTAAAGCACCAGTCGCGGGCCCGAGATCGGGTCGTGACAAAAGTGGTATCAGAGCAGTTAATCCTCGGAAAGAGTCTACAGACTGTATCTAGTAGAGTCTTGATTATCGGCGTGTTGTGCACCACACCTATAATCAGGAGGCTGCAGGATATTTAGGATTGGTTTCCATTCTTCTCACTCTGAGATCGTGCCTTAGAGCTGTGTTATAAGTTGGACTCCCTCTGGCGTATTCGTATGTACCAGTTATGCCTCTACGCAAGGCAACCAGGGCCCAGAGGGGCAAGGCAGCAGAGGGAGCTACGAGTAGAAAATAGAGGGTTACGAGGGCACATGTCTGGTCATTACCTGAGATAGTACTTCAGACGACGAGTTTTATGACGCCGCTAGCCCCAGCAGAGTTTAGAGCGGCAACAGTTTTTACTGAGGCCACGATACCTGAGCCTCCAGTTCCACGGCCAGGAGCCGAGGATATGAGTTCAAGAGATGGCCCAGTTACTAGCTAGGATCGTGGCAAGATATGAGGACGGACGGGAGTTGGTGGTTCCGGCAGTGCCAGTGGTTCACCCTTGATCCGATAGTCTGAGACTTCGGGATTTCTTGAGTTGCAGTCCGCCAGAGTTCTATGGATAGAGAGCTGAGGATGATCCTCAGGGTATCATGCTAGTTTGGGAGATTGTTATGCTTGCGGCCAACAGGGCCATTTGGTGAGAGTTTGTCCGACCAGAGGTGGCGGGAGTGTTATGGTTCAGCCGACATCTCAGCCTCAGTATCGAATACCCGAACCATATGGTAGATATACCCCTTCCGCACCATCTTCCTAGCCTTGAGGTAAGAAATAAACCTACCCCTCTGCGACGCAGTATTCCCCTTCCACTCGATAACCGGCTCACCAGGAAACTGGAACCGAACCAATCTCTCTCTACAGTCCACATTGACATAGCAAGACGCTAGCCAATCCATACCCATAATCACATCAAAGTCCGTCATATCCAACTCTATCAAGTCGGCTAGAGTCTGACGACCGTATATAGTCACTGGGCAAGCCTTATATACCCGCTCGGCTACCACCGAATTACCTACTGGCGTAGCCATCTCAAAAGGTTTTATGGGCTCGGGCTCTATCCTTATTCTACCAGCAATATGAGGAGATATATAGGACAAGGTAGAACCTGGATCTATCAAAGCATATACATCACAACATGAAACCAATAATGTACTGATTTACATCCGTGACGCCTCACGGTCTGGCGGCTGGACATAGCATAGATGCGGTTCTGAGGACCGCTGGAACTGGGACCCCCACCACGACCCCTGCGGCGGCCTGCTGGCCCGTGGACACCCTGCCCTCCGGGGCGCATAACCGTCGAAGACGAAGATCCAGCAACTGACCTTGTCGGCAGAACCATAACACTCCCGCCACCTCTGGTCGGACAATCTCTCTTCAAATGGCCCTGCTGGCCACAAGAGTAACAAGCTCCTGGAGGAACACGACACTCGCCTGGGTGAAACCTACCGCATCGAGCACACCGAGATGTAGGTGGTCTCGATCGGTAGCGGTCTCGCTTCCTCAAACCCGAAGTCCCGAGCTCGACCGCCTCGAATGACCCGACTGATCAGACCTCCCGCCAGAAAACCGAGAAGGAGCACTCTGTGCTGGCTGAAATGTGGACCTAGTCTACTGCTGAGGTTGTTTGCCTCGAAAACTGCCCTGAGACCCTGCTGTCCTGGCCCTCTTGGGCTGGCCTAAGTCTAGCTGATCCTCCCTCTCTCTGTCCTCTATCCCCTGCGCACACGCCTGCATTCTGGCAATATCCATACCTGGCTAAAGAGCCACCCCCAAGCATGCAGTAATCATATGACGGTCTAGCCCCATCACATATCGATGAACCCTGTCTGCCATGTCAGCTACAATGGTGTGCGCATACCTAGCCAATGAGTCAAACTCAGCCGCATCGCTTGATAGTCCTCCGCTCGCCTCAAGGTCAAGAATCTATCCACGCGGGCTCTCCTCATCTCAGGAGGCAAGAAGTGTTCCAGGAAGGCCTCTGTGAACTCCTCCCAAACAGCTGGAAGAGCATCCTCACCTCTAGACAACTCTCATGACTCAAACTACCAACGCAATATCGCAGAACCCAGAAGAGGCTAGCATGACGGACTCAGCCTCCGAGGCCCTAAGCACCTGCATAGTCCGCTGTAACTGCCGAAAAAACTCCTGATGATCCTCCTGGGATCTCGAACCATAGAACTCGGGTGGATGACAACCCAGGAAATCCCGAATCCGTAAACTGTCGGCTCTAGGGTTTGCTGCCGCCTCTGTCGGCCGCCGCCACTATGCCGGTCAATAACCGACCGCTCCCGTAATCTCTATACTCACCGGCCGTGGGATCGAGGCTCGTACGCGGTCTCGATGGCGCCTGCATCGCCTCGAACTCCGCTGAGGCTGGCGACGTCGTGGAACTTGCTGCCCGAAACATCATCTCTGGTAAAGACTGGGCCTGTGCCCTCGTGACCCTCCGCGTCCTGCTAGCAGCTCCCTCAGCTACCTTGCCCTTCTGGGCCGCGATTGCCTTGCGTGGAGGCATAACTGATACATAAAAGACAATATCAGAGGGAGTTCAACCTATAACACAGCTCTATTGCACGATCTTAGAGTGAAAGAATGGAAACCAATCCTAAATATCCTGCAACCTCCTGATTATAGATGTGTTGCACAACACACCGATAATCAAGACTCTACTAGACACGGTCTGTAGACACTTTCCGAGGACAACCTGGCTCTGATACCACTTTTGTCACGACCCGACCCCGGGGCCGTGACTGGTGCCCTATCGGGGCACCCCGTCAGGTATATATCAGAGAGTAGCAGCGGAACATACATAACACATAAACCTGGATATAGTAAACATCATCAGCCGACAAGGCGCGCCGCTTCCATAGAATATACTTAACCAAAAGTAAAACAAGACAACTTGTCCTTACACCCAAACCACAAACGTGACTACTGCACTTAGGAATAACAACGTGGCGACAGGCCCGACATACCCCTGAATGTACATAATACCTATAGCATCAGGGAAAAACCGTACCAACAAAACAAGCCTCCGGAGTAATGGAGCTTCTGACACCAGACCAGTGATCGTAAGAATGAGGATCCACCACATGCTTACCCTTACCTGCGGCATGAACGCATCCCCCGAGGAAGGGGGTCAGTACACAATATGTACTAAGTATGCAAAACTGGAAAATACTGAAAATACCTCATAAGTCTAAAATAACTGGAGACATGTAGGATAATCAATTTACAGAACACTGTGCCTTACTAATAATGAGAATATCAAGCATATAATGTACTGTATGAAAATAGGAAGCTCATGATCAAAGCAAGGTCACCCTCCCCCCCGCAGTATCATTAAGCACTCCTACTCCTGGGACTATTTCACCCGCATGGGTCATGTGGACCCGCATGAGGTATTCCTCGTGATAGTCGCACTACCGCCGCGTGGGACTATTTCACCCGCATGAGCCCTACGGACTCGCATGAGGTATTCCTCGCATCGTGGGTAGCAAATCCACGGAATATGCAAATGCCACAACCCGGGGAATGACTCTGTAATAAATAATAATATATCACTAGCACAAACCGGCTATCACACATAATACAAGCAAGTTAAGAAATCCTCTAACTTTTTATTAGTCTTATTCATACACATTCTCATTTTAGTTTACTTAAGGCACTAACATGTCTTTATGAAATCTGGGAATTTAACCCAATTAATATGTACTTCTACTCTTTTAAAACCTTAGGCAATTGATGCCTTAAAATCCATTTGCCTTCCATTACTTCACGTCCTTTATCCTTACTTGTCTTACTTAGAGTAAATCTCTCTTTTTAACTTTCCACAAGGCTAATATAACCAACTTCCCATAAAGTCGTTATATTAACTTCATACTTATAAGTAAATTACATTTTCCTATACCCAAGGGACTTGTAGATTTAAAACGGAACAAGTATCATATACTTAAAAACACTTCAAGTCCCTTAACCTTGAAAACTTAAGACATCCTTAATACTTTTAAAGAAATGAGTTAATCCCCCTTACTCACCAAACTTGGCCATCCTTAAAACAAGTATGGGATATCAAAACCTTGTACGTCTATTGTACTATATAGGTAAAGCTATTCATGCTCAAGAGATAGGAAAGTTCCACATACCTCTTCGGTCAATCCACTTGCTAAGTCCAAAATACCGCACGTAGTACGTCAACCTATAATGACCATAATACGTTTATTAACCTCTAGTTTCAACGTAAAATATTCTAAGTGCAAAGTCACTAAATTCTATGGAACAATCGGGCAGCATTTCCTTTGTTTCTACACACTTTGCCACCTTTTCAAGGTCCGAATTCAACATCCAAACGCCACTTTTAAGGCTCAACAATCCAATCAATATAAATGGGATTTCACACCTAACCTTGCAACCAAACCTGGTCACTAAACTTAGACTTGATTCCTTTGCTTGCCTCATGGCTAAGACTTACTGTCAATCACAATTTAGGGGGAGACTTCCTTGATCTCGTCAAGTAGCAAACCTATTATTCTCTCCCAGCTCGTAGAGATAATAGCCAGGTGTTCAATCTCAATTCATGGTATTACATACCAATGACTTGTCAAGATTTCTTATCGTTCGAGTGTCTACTCGTCTTTCCTTTATAAGTTATTTCAAGTTGCCCTGGGGTCCCTTACCCCTCCGTATTTTCTCACTATCTTTCTCGTCAGTACAGATGCTACCACCTTTCCTCGAGGTGTTCTTACTGCCCATTATTTTACTAATGGTCTTACACTAGTCTGAGGTAATCATATCTCATGCAACTTACATAACCATAGTCGTATTCCCTTTTATCATTCTGGTCATAACCTTACCTTATGCTTATTATTAGCAAAAGTATTTCTATCTTGATCCATAATCGCACAGTTTCATACACGCGTACTACCTGCATTTTTATCCTTACGACATTTCTCCGACTATTTCGTACGTCGTTCTTAATTACCCCAACACAATATTTTTCCCACGGTTATCTAAAAGTGTAACCTATGGCATGACGATACCGAAGACCTTACCCGTCTCCTATCCTTCGTCTAACAACATGGGTACACGTAACCCCATAATACGTAAAACTATCCTTTACGTGGGGGAGAGAACTTATCTCCCTTAAATAAACTTTCCTTGGAGTCACAACCCTAATCACAGGGTCCTCTTGCGGTCCAGTAAATATCTAATCATCACGCACCGCCTTAAAGTCGTGTAGATTTTCAAAACCTACCAAAGATGTCTTCTGTTTTCCGTAGGCAGCATTCGTACTTATCTTATTCTTGCTTGCGCGTTATCCTGAACTTATCCGGAAGGTCGTGTCCCTGACTGCCACACCAAACCGACTCCAAGTACCTCCAAGGGCACTTAGCATAAACTTCTTCAAATTCGAGTATTACTTACTTTATGCATTAATTCACCTCAATAAACAAGTCACACAGACTTATTAAAAACAATGATGTCAAAGAAGGAAGATAATTCATTGGTTATCACCACTTCTCTTCCTTTCCACTCGATAACCGGCTTACCGGGAAACCGGAATCGAATCGATCTCTCTCTGCAGTCAACGTTGGCATAACAAGAGGCCAACTAGCCCGTACCCATAGTGACCTCCAGGTCTGTTATGTCGGCTCTACTAGGTCTGCTAGGGTCCAACAACTGTATCATTACCGACAATCATTATCTACCCGCTCAGCTACCACCCAACACTTACGGGTGTAGTCACCTCGAAAGGTTCTCCTGGATTCAGGCTCTATTTCTCTACACTTGGTTGCTCTCTTTTTCACTGGTTGTACGCTTTTCGTACTTCAAAACTTATACTAGCATACGTACATAACTTCCATATTAATTTTGGCCTCCATAATTTGGAGTTACAAAACTAAACAATATAAGGCCCTTTCCAGCTCTCACAACCTGGTTCCGGTGGAATGCGTCCACGAACCCGTAAAACAATTAACTAGACTAGGACCTTGCACCCTCGTGACCCTGTCACGTAGTGGAACTACTACCAACTGATCCCATTCCATTTCAGGCTATGGGGCGACCCTTAATAGGTCCTCAACCCGACTCAGCGTCGCACTTAACTCTTATCATTGGTCTGACTTAACTTTTTACTACCCGAGAAGGCCTTATATACCTAAGGTCTTGGCGGTTATCAATATTCTTAGGCTCGCAATTGCCATGCTCCAAGCCTACCTTATCAGCCCCCCCGTAAACGGGTACAATAATTTCTCATAGTACCATAATCGTGTTGTCTTGACCACAACAACCATACTTACTCCATGCGGATCTCACCCGTACCATTATCTTAATCATACCACGTAGCTTAATCTATTAACATAGTCTTCCATCAAGTCCCTTAATTATAACTTCTTAAGGGTCCATTACCTGCTCATACAACTCATAATCTCCTAATTATCTCAAATTAGTACGTAAAACCTTGATGAGAGTTCATTAAACTGTTTCATACCTTTTCGGTATTTATTTAGTCCTTACCGATTCCTGGTAATCTAAAACCATTCTAGGCAACACATATGTGACCCTCATACATAAATCCGTATAGATGTATGTCATAATACCAACTATAATACAAATCATTACCAACCTGGATACGCAATCCACATAATCTTTCCTGGGTCACTACTGTCACGACCCGACCCCGGGGCCGCAACTGGTGCCCTACCGGGGCACCCCGTCAGGTATACATCAGAGAATAGCAGCGGAACATACATAACACATAAACCTGTATATGGCAAACGTCACTGGCTAGCCGACAAGGCCGCCTTTCATAGATTAAACTTATTCAAAAGTAAACAGTACAAGTTGTTCTTACAGCTCAAACCACAAACGTGACTACAGACCTCTAGGAATAACAACTGTGGCGGGACAGGGCCCCGCCATACCCCTGAATATACATAATACCTATAGCATCAGGGAAAAACCGTACCAACAAAAACAAGCCTCCGGAGGAATGAAGCTTCTAACACCAGACCAGAGATCCTAAGAATGAGGATCCACCACCTGCTTACCCCTACCTGCGGCATGAACGCAGCCCCCCAGGAAGGGGGTCAGTACACAATATGTACTAAGTATGCGAAACTGGAAAAATACTGAAAATACCTCATAAGTCTAAAACAACTGGAGACATGTATGATAATCAGTTTACAGAACATTGTGCCTTACTAATAATGAGAATATCAAGCATATACTATACTGCATGAAAATAGAAAGCTCATGATCAAAGCAAGGTCATCCGCCCCGCAGTATCATTAAGCACTCCTACTCCTGGGACTATTTCACCCGCATGGGTCATGAGGACCGGCATGAGGTATTCCTCGCATAGGCTGTACCCGCCCGCATGGGACTATTTCACCCGCATGAGCCCTACGGACTCGCATGAGGTATTCCTCGCATCGTGGGTAGCAAATCCACGGAATATGCAAATGCCACAACCCGGGGAATGACCCCGTAATAAATAATAATATATCACTAGCACAAACCGGCTATCATACATAATGCAAGCAAGTTAAGAAATCCCCTAACTTCTTATTAGTCTTGTTCACATACATTCTCATTTTAGTTTACTTAAGGCACTAACATGTCTTTATGAAATCCGGGAATTTAACCCAAAGTACTATGTACTTCTACTCTTTTAAAACCTTAGGCAATTAATGCCTTAAAAATCAATTTGCCTTTCACAACTTCAAATCATTTATCCGCACTCATTTTACTTAGAGTAAATCTTCCTTTGTTAACCTTCCATAAAGCTAATATAACCAACTTCCCATAAAGTCATTATATTAACGTAATACCTTAGTCAAATACATTTTTAAACCCAAGGGACTTACACTTTTAAAAAGAAACAAGAATCATATACTTAAACACATCAAGTCCCTTAACTTTGAAAACTCAAGACATCCTTAATACTTTTAAATAAATGAGTTAATCCCCCTTACTCACCAAACTTGGCCATCCTTAAAACAAGTAAGGGATATCAAAACCTTGTACGTCTATCGTACTATATAGGTAAAGCTATTCATGCTCAAGAGATAGGAAAGTTCCACATACCTCTTCGGTCAATCCACTTGCTAAGTCCAAAATACCGCACGTAGTACGTCAACCTATAATTACCATAATACGTTTATTAACCTCTAGTTTCAACATAAAATATTCTAAGTGCAAAGTCACTAAATTCTATGGAAAAATCGGGCAGCATTTCCTTTGTTTCTACACACTTTGCCACCTTTTCAAGGTCCGTATTCAACATCCAAACGCCACTTTTAAGGCTCAACAATCCAATCAATATAAAGGGGATTTCACACCTAACCTTGGATGTGTAAAATTCTGCCCCACAATGCATACTAACTAAACCAATAAGTTAAAGGTAGTATTTTGGCTACAACATGCTTACATAACCTTCTTATCCAATCCTTTCATATCCAAACCATATTTCTTACATGCAATTTATCTAAGAGCAATATTTACAACTACAAGTTCTTTCTTCTTCACATACAACACCAAAAACTAGCAACAAGAGAAAGAATTGTTACCTTAGAGCTTACCCAAAATAATCCAACAAGTTCACTAGCCTCCTTTCCACAATCACCACCATAATAACTCCTACAAGCTTTCCAACAAGTTTCCTTCTTGCCATATTTTTCAGATTTTTCTCAAACCTTGATTTCCTCTTGATTTTCTAGAGAGAAGGAAGAGCTTCTAATTTTTAGAGAGAGAGAAGATCTTGAAGAATGACCAAGTCTTCAAGACTTGGTCAATAAATAGGACATACAAAATCAGATGGGGGGGGGACACTTGTCACCCTCCCATGACCTTTTTTAAAACAAAACAGTTCAGATTTTTCCACCCAGCCTTGTAGAACCCGCCTCGGCGCCGCGACGCTGAAACCTCTGCCAACTCTCGGATCTTCCGGCGCCGCGGCCCTACTTTCCGGCGCCGCGGCCCTGTGGCTTCTGACCGATATATTCTTTTGTCCGACTGCGCACTGAACTTGTAGCTTCCATAACTTTCTACTCCTATGCCCTATCGACGAACGGTTGGTTGCGTTGGGAACTAGACTCAACGAACTACGTTATAGGACTTTGAAACACCTAGGAACTCATAATGCAACTGGACATAAACCGCCTCAAAGTTGACTAAAACCCATCCGAAACAATCCGTCAACCTATCCTTCTAAAATTTACGTCTTAATCCCTTTCGTACGTTCTCATACGCATGACCAGAACTACGGGGTATAACATTCTCCCCCCTTAGAAACATTCGTCCCGAATGTTCCTTCTAGGCTTACTCAAATCACAATCTCGACATAGACCCTCTTAACTATTTCTCTTGCAAATAAAGACGCTCCACATAGCCACAACATTACTTAAGCATAATTGCTAAATTAAAACTAGTAATCAGGAAAGTGGGTTACCTGGAGGTGTAGGGAACAAGTGAGGATACTTCTTCATCATGTCCTCCTCTGCTTCCCACGTAATTTCTTCCCTATTCTCGTTCCGCCATAAGACCTTGACGGAAGCCACATCCTTTGTCCGTAGTCACCTAACCTGACGATCGAGTATCGCTATGGGACTCTCCTCATACGATAACCCCTCTGTCACCTGGACATCACGAATCGGGTGCACTCTAGATGGATCTCCAATACATTTCTGCAACATAGATACATGAAAAACTGGATGTACTGCCTCCAGATCGGACGGCAGATCCAACTCATAGGCAACCTTGCCTACCCTACGGACAATCTGATAAGGCCCAATGTACCTTGACTCGCTTCTTCTTCCCAAATCTCATCACGCCCTTCATAGGTGATACCTTCAGGAAGACCCAATCATCTACCTCAAACTCCAAGTGTCGACGCCGATGATCTGCATACGACCTGGCCGACTCGAGTCAATAATCGCCTGGATAAGCTTCACCTTATCCACTGCCTGCTGAACCAAGTCTGGCCCGATCAACTGAACTTCTCCCACCTCAAACCAGCCTATCGGTGACCTGCACTTCCTCCCGTATAAGGCCTTATAAGGCGTCATCTGGATACTAGAATGGTAGCTATTGTTATATGCAAACTCCACAAGAGGTAAATGATCCTCCCAGCTACCCCTGAAATCAATAACACAAGCCCGCAGCATATCCTCGCGGTGCGGATAGTACGCTCGGCCGTCCGCTTGCGAGGATGAAACGCGATCTTGAGACTCACTTGTGTCCCTAATCCCTTCTGGAAAGATGTCACGACCCGACCCCGGGGCCGCGACTGGTACCCTACCGGGGTACCATGTCAGGTATATGTCAGAGAATAGCAGCGGAACATACATAACACCTAACTTATAAAAAGGTAAACATCACTGGCCAGCCGATAAGGCTGCCTTCCATAAAACGTTCTTAAACAAAAGTATAGTAGTACAACTGGTTCTTATAACCCAAAACATATATGTGACCACGCACTTAAAGATAACAAGCGTATGGACAGGCCCCGCCATACCCCTGAATGTACAAAATACCTATAGCATCAGGGAATGTTCGTACCAATAAACAAGCTTCCGGAGAAATGGAGCTTCTGACACCGGAATAGTGATCCTAAAAACGAGGATCCACACCGCTTACTTACTCGCGATTTAACGCAGCCCGAGGAAGTGGGTCGCGACACAATATGTACCAAGTATGTAAAGCTGGAAAATACTGTAATAATGATATCATAAGTCTAAAAGTAAGTTGGGGTCATAGAAGAAAATCAAAATACCTTTTACTGTGCCTTACTAACAATGAGAGTGACAAGTATATATAATACTGCATAAAATAGGGGCCTTAGGATCAAAATAGGGTACCTCGCCCGTAGTATCAATAAGCACCCCTACTCCTGGGACTATTTCACCCGCATAGGTCCTGTGGACCCGCATAAGGTATTCCTCGCATAGGCTGTACCCGCCCGCATGGGACTATTTCACCCGCATAAGCCCATAAGGACTCGGATGAGGTATTCATCGCATCGTGGGTAGCAAATCCACGGAACAGGTGGTATAACGATCTTGGGTACTTTCCCCTCAGATATACTCTTACCCTGAAGCAGATGGTATAACGATCTTGAGGCTTGCCCCTCAGATATACTCTTACACTGAAGCAGATGGTATAACGATCTTGGGGCTTGCCGCCGGATATCTCTCTTACCGAAGAAGGTGGTATGACGATCTTGGGGCTTGCCCCTCAGACATACTCTTACCCTGGAGTATGTGGTATAACGATCTTGGGGCTTGCCCCTCAGATATACTCTTACCCTAGCTCAAACTGTCATCATATCATAATCATAAATAAGTTAAGAAAACTTATAACTTCTTATTAGTCTTGTTCATATACCCTCTCGTTTTAGTTTACTTAAGGCACTTAATCATATCTTTAATAAAAGAACACCGGGAGTTTAACCCAAGTACTACATGCTTCATCTCTTTTAAAAATGACTCTTCTTTATACATAAAACTCTTGGGCAATTGATGTCTTAAAACCAATTTGCCTCTCCATATACTTATCTTACTTAGAGTAAATCTCTTCTCACTAACCTTTTATGAAGCTAATAAACCAACTTCCCATAAAGTTGTTATATTAACTCTACACTTTAGTAAAATCATACTTTTCCCCTAACTAAGGGACTTATACATTCTTAAAATGAAACAAGTCATTATATACTTAAAACAAGTAAGAATACCAAATCTTGTACGTCTACCGTACTACATAGTTTCATCTATTCATGCTCAAGAGATAGGAAAGCTTCACATACCTTTTTGATCAATCCACTTGCTAAGTCCAAACTACCGCAAGTAATATGTCAACCTAAAATAACCATGATACGTTTATTAACCTCTAATTTCAATGTAGAATAATCTAAACTCAAAGACACTAAATTCTATGGAAAATTGGGCAGCATTTCCTTTGTTTCTACATACTTTGCCACCTTTCACAAGGCCGAATTTATCATCCAAACGCCACATTTAAGGCTCAACAATCCAACATTTCAAAGGGGATTACACACCTAAACTTGGGTGTGTAAAATTCTGCCCCATTAGGTACAACAATTCACTAAATAATTCTAAGGTAGTTTTTAGGCTACAACATGCTCATAATATCTTCTTAACCAATTCCTTCACATTCTGTTACACCCCGTAAATTCAAGAAGATAAGATAAGAACATACCACGGTATATAAGATTTGAAAGTGGAAAGATAGGTGGGCAAACATGTGTTGGACGGATTTTGAGTCTACCTTGGAGTGTTGTACCCCAGTTGTTAAGAATTTCGAGGTGTTTAAAAAGCCTAGTGTGTAGTCCGTTAAATCTAGTTCCCAACGCAACAAACCGTTCGTCTATAGGACATCGGAGTCAAAAGTTATGGAAGTTACAAGTTAGGTGCTTGATCGAGCAAAGCGGCGATTTTTGGTTCGAAGTGCAGCGCGTCGCGAATGCAGGGCCGCGGCACCGGTTGTACTGGGAGTCCGTGGGGGTTGCAGCGCCGCGGCTCCGGAATGCAGGGCCACGGCGCCGGAATGCTGGAACTTTTCGGAAGTGGGCGCCAGCAGTAAGAGGCGGAAATGGGGCGAAAATCAGGGGATATTTTGTTAAAAGCGTATGGGAGGGTGACAAGTGTCCCTCCCATCCTTTTGACCAGGTAAGGGGCCTATTTTAGGGCCAAGTCTTGGAAGACTTGGCCATTTCATCTCAAAACCCTCCCAAGGAAATCCTCTCCCTTTCTCTCTAGTTTTCTTGAAGAAACCTTGCCTTAGGGGAAATTGTTGGAGCGGCGGCAAGAAGGAAAAGTGTGGGTAAACTTGTGGGAAGCGCTGGTGGACGAGTTTGACGGAAAAGAAGTGGAAGAAAGGGGCTTTTGTGGGCTTCTCCAAAGGTAAAAGTTTCCCCTTCTCTTGGATATGGGTTAATACTTGTTATAGTAGTTTAGAAATGAGCCTGAGGCTGTTATATTTAAGTTGTATAGATTTGGATCTTGTTGTCTTGTTGAAAACTGAAATGGGCATGTTAACCTTAAGATGATAACTTCAATTTGGTTACTAATTTGGTCGTCACATGTTGTAAAGGGGGATTGTAGTTGTTGAAGATGTCTAGGGCTAGATATCATGTTAGACCTAAGAACTTGGATTGGAAAAGAGTTGAAAGGGGTTAGTATTGGTTATATTGTTGGCCAAGAATGGCATGGAAATTATTGGTTTATTTTGTGTTGTTGTGGGGCGGAATTTTACACGTATTGTTAGGCGTGTAATCCCCTTGTATTTGCTGGATCAATTGAGCCTTAAATGTGGCGTTTGGTTATTGAATTCGGCCTTGAAAAAGGTGGCATAGAAGTAGAAACAAAGGAAGTGCTGTCCAAATTTCCGTAGAATGTAGGGACCTTGCACTTAGTTTATTCTACGTTCGAAGCTAGAGTTTGATAGACGTTTTATGACCCTTATAGGATTGAAGTACTACGAGTAGCATATTCTACTTAAGGGGGATAGTACTGTGGAGCATTTTGCTAACCGTCGATAATCGTCGCGAGGTATGTGATTCTTCCTATCCTCTTCAGCATGATTATTTGTGAAATATATAGTGCAGTAATTGCACATGTGTTAAAGGAATTTGATTTCCCTTGTTGTGCCTTGACTTGATATGAAGTGTAAAGGTCTTGATTGTTTGAAAAAGTAGGAAAATCTTATTCATTAGAAATTGGTTGGTTTAAAACATAAAGTGTTATAACGGCTTTATGGGAAGTTTGTTATAACCACTTTATGTAGGTAAAAGAATGGTTTGTTGATTTCAAAAGATAAGAGACTGGGCTTGTAATTGACCTAAATGGTGTTGAAAAGGGTGAAACCTCATTCGTGAGAAATGAGTACTTGGTTTTTTTAAAAGAATAATGTTATATAAATTTCGGAAATGGGAATAAGAATCGAACAAGCCAATGCAGCGTTAATAAAGGAAAAAGTAATGACAATTAATCATAGTAAAACCAGTAGAAACCTCTATCTGCATAGAAGCTAAGATAAGACAAAATTGTATTACATTTCCTAGATCATGGCTGCTCTAATAAGAATTATTGTAATCAAGTTTCAATCTTCTTGAAAATTTCAAAGTAAGGAACTCGATTTCTAAAAGAAAAGAGACTTAAGAATTTGAAGTGTTTTGTTTTAAAAGAAAGGCATGGTTTTGTCTTGTATTGTTTTAAAACATAAAGTGTTATAATAGCTTTATGGGAAGTTAGTTATAACGACTTTATGGAAAATAAAGAAATGGATTCATTATTGGATTTAGAATGGTAACTTGATTTTTGGAAAAAGAGAAGTAACTTGTTTTCAAATATTGAACTCTTTGTGATGGAAAAACATAAGTGGCTTGGTTATAAAAGGTAGGAGTACCTTGATCCTAAAGGGGTTAGATACTTGGGTTTTAAATGGTATACTTGACGTTGTGTTAAGGAGTGTTTAAAGTACCTTGAGTTGTGTGTAACTTGCCTATGCTTGGTTGAGATAGCCTTGTTGTACAAGGGTTTGATTGTGCTATCGAGTCTCTCGATGGAGGGCCGGCTATTGGTTATTTGTTTGGACATACTGACACGTTGGGTAGCCCACGGGTATGCTTCCACAGTGAGTATTCTCTTGTTATTTGTTTGGACATACTGACACGTTGGGTAGCCCACGGGTATGCTTCCACAGTGAGTATTCTCTTGTTATTTGTTTGGACATACTGACACGTTGGGTAGCCCACGGGTATGCTTCCACAGTGAGTATTATCTTGTTAGTTGTTTGGACATACCGACACGTTGGGTGGCCCACGGGTATGCTTCCACAGGGATTGTTATCTTGTTATCTCCTTTGGGCATACCGACACGTTGGATGGTCCACGGGTATGGGCCCACTAGGACGGTTCCAGGGCCATGCTTATACCGAGGTGAGATGCCGGGGCATGCGGCCATTGTGCGGGTTAAATTCCCGGGTTGTATTTGAGTGATGATTTCACGGGCATGAGTCCCTGACTTGACATGACTGCTTATATGTTGTGTACTGTAGTTTGGTTATCATACATGTCTCCAGCTTTATATAGACTATTATGATTTCATTTACAGTATTTTTCAGTTTCACATACTTGGTACCTGTTGTACTGACCTCCTTCGGGGGGCTGCGTTCATGCCGCAGGTTTCTGGTACATAGCTTGCTGATCCGCACTCTTAGGATCGCTGTTCGATTCTCGGAAAGCTCCATATCTCTGGAAGCTTGTCCTGTGGTACGGTTCCCTGAAGTGGTAGACTTTTGTATATTCAGGGGCATGGCGGGGCCCTGTCCCGTCATCATGGTTTTAAAATTCTTAGAGGTCTGTAACACTGTTGTGGGCAGAGTTTGTAAGGGATGTAACTGTTCAAGTTTTCATTTATGTACAAAAAGGTAACCGTTTGGGTTAGCCTGTTTTCTTATTTCACTGTTTTCTTTCATGAGTTTTTATTTCCGCTGGTTTTTCTCTGATGTTGTATCACTAGGGTGCCCGGGGTAAGGCACCAGTCACGGGCCCGGGATCGGGTCGTGACACATTCAAACCATAGTTCTTACATGCAACGAGTCTAAGAGCATTATTTACTACCACAAGTTCTTCCTTCTTAACATGCAACACTAGAAGCTAATTCTAAAGGAAGAAATGTTACCTTAAAGCTTTAGCCAAATTTTTCCAACTACTTGCTAGCTTCCTTTTCAAGAACACCACCACAACAACCTTCACAAGCTAGCCACAAGCTTCCCTCTTTCTTTTACTTTTTTCAGATTTCTCCTAAGGCTAAAATATCTCTTGGAATTTTAGAGAGAAGTGGGAGCTTAAGCTTTAGAGAGAGAGAGAAATTGGAAGATGACCAAGTCTTCAAGACTTGGTCAATATATTGCATGCAAGAAATCAGATGGGGGACACTTGTCACCCTCCCAAGGTCTTTTAAAAGAAAAATCTGACTTTTCCTAAGTCTTTCCGCCCAAAAATCCCGTATCGGCGCCGCGGCCCCGCCGGCCATGCGCTAAAACCTCCGCAGCCTCTTCGAACTTTCGCGCGCCGCTGTCCTGGCGCGCTGGCGCTGCAACTTCAGCGACCCCTCGATTTTCGCGCCGCTGCCTCGCATCCGGCGCCGCGGCCCTGCCGCCTTTGTCCGAAACACATTTCTGTCCGACTGCGCACTGAACTTGTAATTCTCATAACTTTCTACTCCGACGTCCTATCGACGAACGGTTGGTTGCGTTGGAATCTAGACTCAACGAACTACGCCCTAGGCCTTTGAAACACTTAGGAACTCTCAATGTACCGGGTCATAACCCGCCTTAAAGTTTACTAAAACCCGTCCGGAATAATCCGTCAACCTATCCTTTGAAAATTTTAAGTCTTACATGCTTTCGTACGCTCTCATACGTAGGGTCAGAACTACGGGGTATAACAAAAGACCTCCAGAAGTTAGCCGTGAACTGGGCTCCTCTATCTGAAATAATCGATATAGGAACTCCGTGCAGTCTCACAATCTCTCTGATATATAGTCTAGCATAATCCTCGGCCGAAAAAGTCGTCCTGACTGGAAGAAAATCGGCTGATTTCGTCAGCCTATCGACAATAACCCAGATGGAATCATACTTCCTCTGAGTGTGAGGTAACCCTGTAATAAAATCCATATTTACCACCTCCCACTTCCATGTCGGAATATCAACAGCCTGCAATAGCCCACCGGGCTTCTGGTGCTCAATCTTGACCTGCTGACAATTCGGGCACTGCGCCACAAACTTCGCAACGTCCCTCTTCAGGCCATCCCACCAATACACACATCTGAGGTCATGGTACATCTTAGTCGACCCCGGATGAATAGAATAACGAGCACTGTGTGCCTCCCCCAGAATCTGCTGACGAAGTCCTGTCACATCGGGAACACACAACCTGTTACACCCCGTATTTACAAGACATGTTTTAAGGTAGTACGTAAGAGCTCACAAGTGTTAAGATTTGAGACTTGTAAAAAATTATCGGAATTATGGAATTGTCGGAAAAACGTAATATTGTGACGAATGGGAGGGCGACACGTGTCACCCCCTCCCTTAGTGATGTCTTGGACGAATTTTACATGGGCACAAGGGTCATTTGACCCTTGTTAGGAAGACAAGTCTTGCTAGCCTTAGAGCTTGACAACATTGACTAAGTCAATGACCCCACATAGACTTGATATTTAGTAGAAACTCATCCAAACCTCACAAGTGTTCTAATCTACCCCCTCCAATGTTTTATATATTCATTCACATTGAAATACTAGTTCCATACTTAGAAAAATTTCCACAAATATTGTGCTACACCTTGAGGTGCTCTCGGCCAAGCTCACTTCCAAGAAGAAAAAATTTCGTTTCTTGTTCTTTAAGCTCCACACTTTAAACCAAGGTTCCTATGTGTATTGTAAGCATATCTCAATAGAAAAATCTTGGAAAAAAGTAGTTTACGGGTTAGTCGCAAAAACGAAAACCTAAGGGTCTTTCTAGGTTTTGGATTGGAAGTTGAAGGAAAGTTGTTGGTATGGTTCTAAGGGTCTCAACGAGCGGATTGAAGTGTCTTGGAGAGGTTCTAAACTACTAGGAGCGACTTCGGATTGGAATTGGATTAAGATTCGTTGAGGTATAATCTTGTCCTTTAATGTGTTAGAAGATTAGATATTTATATTGTTGTTGTTAGCTTTACGTGTTGCTAGCATGAAGTTTATATGTAGAAGTTTATAAGGATTGTGGATTGATTGTAGCCTTGGAAATCCGGAATGTAATGTAAGCCATGTTAAGTTGGATTTCAATTTAGTCGTTATTAGAATCGTCGCATGTTATTGATTTGAAGATTGTGGTAGTTTTAATCAAATGCGACTTGACATCATGTTATGATTAACAATTTGGATTTAAATGGAAATTTGATAAGTATTGGTATGGTTGAACTCTAGGTGGTCGAATTTGGACTTTTAGTTTGTTATTCATTTGCATTGGACTACTTTCTAAATTGTGAGCCAATTGGGGCTGTTTAGTTATTCATTTGTATTGGACTACCTTCTTTATTGTTGTGAGCCAATTGGGGCTGTTTGGTTATTGTATTTCGGCCTTGAAAAAGGTGGCAAAGTGAGTAGAAACAAAGGAGGTGCTGTCCGATTTTCCGTAGAATTTAGCGACTTAGCACCTAGAATATTCTACGTTTGAAATAAGAGGTTAATGGACGTACTGTGACCATTATAGGTTGAAGTACTAAGTATAGTGTATCCTACTTGAAGAATGGAATAGCTCAAGGTTGAAGTACTTTGGAGCATTTTGCTACTTGTCGACAATCGTCGCGAGGTATGTGAACCTCTTCTTTCCTTGGAATGATCCTACGTATGAAATCTCCATGTGATAGTATTTCAAGATTCCTTCTACTCTTAGAAGTTAAGAAGTATTTACATTGTTGAATCTAAGTTAAGAGTATATTTAAATTGTCCTAAGTCCTTACTAGGTCTTATGGGAGACGTTGGTAAGAACGGTTAGGAAGTTATGAGATTTGATTTAAAGGCTATGTGTCTTGATTTATTTAAAGTAAGTAAGTGGATTTTATGTTCGAAAATAACTTGAATTTATATGTGAAAAGGGAATTGATTTTAAAAGTGGAAGTTATATGATTTTAAGGGAATGAATTACTTGGTTTTGGAAGGTATGGAACTTTATATGTTTTTGTATAAGTAATTGGGCTTTAAAGGAAGTATGTTATGAAGTTTGAAGACTAAGAACTTTGATTGTCTTTTAAGGATTATGAAGTTTTAAGCGATACGATTCTTTTTAAGTATGTATGTACGTAGTATCTTTGGATCCCGTTTTCCTAAATGTTGTAAGAATAAAAGTGACATAAGTTCTCTAAAATGAATGGTTGTTATAATAGCTTTATGGGAAGTTGTTATGACGACTTAAGAAGAAGTGAAAAGATGGTTTAAAAATGTTACGTAAGGAAAAATCACACCGAGCCTACAAATAGGCCGGATTACGTTATGAGATACACCGAGCCTACAAATAGGCCGGATTACGTTATGAGATACACCGAGCCTACAAATAGGCCGAATTACGTTATGAGATACACCGAGCCTACAAATAGGCCGGATTACGTTATGAGATACACCGAGCCTACACATAGGCGGACACGCCATATTACCCCGAGCCTACACATAGGCCGGGTTACGTCATCTTACACCGATCCCCACAGGCGGGCCGAATTATGCTACATGATTCCACAGTACACCGAGCCCCACAGGCGGGCCGGGTTATGTCACATGATTCATCAGTACACCGTGTCCCGCAAATGGGCCGGATTATGTTATGTAAGATATGTAAGTTATGTGAAAAAGACTGGATTGAACTCTTAAGTATGTATGTAAGAATATGTTGTTAAATTTTATTGAAAGAAGGAAAGGAACGGTTAATATATGATTGATTTCAGGAGTTAAAAGGACATTCTTTTATACAGATATGATTTGGTTATTGCATTTTATTTCTGTTCCATACTCGGTACCTGTTGTACTGACCCCCTTCGGGGGGCTGCGTTCATGCCCGCAGGTGATAGGTACGCAGGTTGGTGATCCTTGCTCTTAGGATCTCTGTTCAGTTTTTGGAAAGGAGCCCCTTTCACTCCGGAGGCTTATCTTTTGGTACGGTTTCCCTGATGTGGTAGACTTATGTACATTCAGGGGTATGGCGGGGCCCTGTCCCGCCGCAGTTGTAATTCTTAGAGGTCTGTAGTTACATATTGTGGGTTGGTTTGTAAAAGGAAAGGGATGTGACTGCTGTTGTTATGTATATGTATATGTGTCCAGGAAGGTAGCCTTATCGGCTAACCTGTGGTTTAATTTCTCGTTATTTTATTTTATAAGTTTCATGTATGTTCCGCTGCTATTCTCTGATGTATACTTGAACAGGGTGCCTGTAGGACACGATCGCGCCCGGCTCGGGTCGCGTGACAAAGTGGTATCGAGCGATTAGTCCTCGGAAAGTGTCTACTGCATCGTGTCTAGTAGAGTCTTGATTATCGGTGTGTTGTGCACCACATCTATAATCGGAGGTCGCATGACATTTAGGATTGGTTTCCATTCTTCTCACTCGAGATCGTGCGAGAGAGTCAGTATTAATAGGTTGATCCGTCGACGTATTCTTATGTATGTGAATCGGCTATGCCTCCACGGAAGGCGACGAGGCCCGAAGGGCAAAGCGGCAGCAGGAGGCGCTAGTAGTCGCAGAGAGTTACGTGAGTCGCACGCATGCCCGAGGTAGTAGGCGGTCGGCGAGTTCAGCCACGCCGCGATAGAGAGAGCCGAGAGCGCGGTAGCTCCAGAGGTTCCGTACGAGCCTCGATTCCCGCACCGGGTCGCGAGTATAGAGACTACGGGAGCGGATCCGATTATTGACCAAGATAGTAGTCGGGCAAATGACAGTGAGCAGCAGCCCACCCTGCAGCCGACGGTTTGCGGATTAGGGATTTTCAGGATGTCATCCACCGAGTTTTATGGTTCGAGGTGCGATGAGGATCGCAGGAGTTCATTCGGCAGCTGACGGACCACGCAGGTTCTTAGGGCTTGAGACGAGTGCATTACGCTAGCCTTCCTACCGTTACGCGATATCGCGTTGAACCGGTTTGAGTCGTGGTTGCTTTCAAGAGGTGATGATGCTCTTCCAAATGTTTGGGAGGAGTTCTGAGGCCTTCATGGATCACTTTGCCTCCCGAGATGAGAGAGCCGGCAGATGATTCTTGACCTTGAGGCGAGCGGAGGACTATCGAGAGTATAGCTTGAGTTTGACTCCTTGGCCAGACATGCGCATACTATTGTGGCTAACATGGCTGATAGATTTCATCGCTATGTTATGGGGCTAGACCGTTATATGATCACTGCTTGCCTGGGAGTAGCCCTTCAGCCAGGAATGGATATTTCCAGGATGCAGACTTATGCACAGGGGATCGAGGACAGGGAGAGAGAGGACCGACCAGGCGAAGGCCACCCAAGAGGCCGGGACAGCGAGGGTTGAGGTGATTTTCAAGGCGGAGAGCCTCACAGCAGCTAGGTCTCTGGGCTCACCACGCAGTGCTCCTTCCCGATTTCGGCGGAGGGTTAGATCACTGCAGTCGGGAGCCGGTCGAGCTCGAGGCTTGGATTCGTATACGCACGTGGGTTACAGGCGATGGGGCCCTCTTCCTCGATGTTCACAGTGTGCGCATCACCATGGGAATGTCGTGCCATCGGTGCATGTTTTGCTGTGGCCGAGGACCATATGTTGAGGATTGTCCTAGTAGGAGAGTTGCGGGAGGATAGAAAAGTCTACCGGATCGATTGCGGGTTCTTCGCCTTGAGCTAGGCAGATGTTCATCCACCGGCAGCCGTGTGGGTCGTGGTGAAGTTTCCGATTTAGCGGTCCTTTGAACCGCCTATATGAATTCAGGTATATCTTCGGTCCTTTACAGATCTGTATGCATGATAAGGTTATTTTATGTTTAAGTATCAAGAACGGATAATATTGAAATTATGTACGTATGCTAGAAATAAGTTGGAAGTATGAAAAGATAATCTTTTTAGGCCTTGAATGTGAGTATATAGTGATGATGCACACTATGGATTGTTTCCTCGTTTGGTTTGTGATGGATAAATATGCAAGTGCGGTATATTAGGGCCATATGTGGCATAATTAGGTTTTGCTAAGTGCAAGTTTATGAGACTATGCCAAGGAATGATAGATTGAGCTCTGAAAGAACATTCGGGGATGAATGTTTCTAAGGGGGGAAGAATGTTACACCCCGTATTTACAAGACATGTTTTAAGGTAGTACGTAAGAGCTCACAAGTGTTAAGATTTGAGACTTGTAAAAAATTATCGGAATTATGGAATTGTCGGAAAAACGTAATATTGTGACGAATGGGAGGGCGACACGTGTCACCCCCCCCTTAGTGATGTCTTGGACGAATTTTACATAGGCACAAGGGTCATTTGACCCTTGTTAGGAAGACAAGTCTTGCTAGCCTTAGAGCTTGACAACATTGACTAAGTCAATGACCCCACATAGACTTGATATTTAGTAGAAACTCATCCAAACCTCACAAGTGTTCTAATCTACCCCCTCCAATGTTTTATATATTCATTCACATTGCAAGACTAGTTCCATACTTAGAAAAATTTCCACAAATATTGTGCTACACCTTGAGGTGCTCTCGGCCAAGCTCACTTCCAAGAAGAAAAAATTTCGTTTCTTGTTCTTTAAGCTCCACACTTTAAACCAAGGTTCCTATGTTTATTTTAAGCATATCTCAATAGAAAAATCTTGGAAAAAAGTAGTTTATGGGTTAGTCGCAATACGAAAACCTAAGGGTCTTTCTAGGTTTTGGATTGGAAGTTGAAGGAAAGTTGTTGGTATGGTTCTAAGGGTCTCAACGAGCGGATTGAAGTGTCTTGGAGAGGTTCTAAACTACTAGGAGCGACTTCGGATTGGAATTGGATTAAGATTCGTTGAGGTATAATCTTGTCCTTTAATGTGTTACAAGATTAGATATTTATATTGTTGTTGTTAGCTTTACGTGTTGCTAGCATGAAGTTGATATGTAGAAGTTTATAAGGATTGTGGATTGATTGTAGCCTTGGAAATCCGGAATGTAATGTAAGCCATGTTAAGTTGGATTTCAATTTAGTCGCTATTAGAATCGTCGCATGTTATTGATTTGAAGATTGTGGTAGTTTTAATCAAATGCGACTTGACATCATGTTATGATTAACAATTTGGATTGAAATGGAAATTTGATAAGTATTGGTATGGTTGAACTCTAGGTGGTCGAATTTGGACTTTTAGTTTGTTATTCATTTGCATTGGACTACTTTCTAAATTGTGAGCCAATTGGGGCTGTTTAGTTATTCATTTGTATTGGACTACCTTCTTTATTGTTGTCAGCCAATTGGGGCTGGTTGGTTATTGTATTTCGGCCTTGAAAAAGGTGGCAAAGTGAGTAGAAACAAAGTAGGTGCTGGCCGATTTTCCGTAGAATTTAGCGACTTAGCACCTAGAATATTCTACGTTTGAAATAAGAGGTTAATGGACGTACTGTGACCATTATAGGTTGAAGTACTAAGTATAGTGTATCCTACTTGAAGAATGGAATAGCTCAAGGTTGAAGTACTTTGGAGCATTTTGCTACTTGTCGACAATCGTCGCGAGGTATGTGAACCTCTTCTTTCCTTGGCATGATCCTACGTATGAAATCTCCATGAGATAGTATTTCAAGATTCCTTCTACTCTTAGAAGTTAAGAAGTATTTACATTGTTGAATCTAAGTTAAGAGTATGTTTAAATTGTCCTAAGTCCTTACTAGGTCTTATGGGAGACGTTGGTAAGAACGGTTAGGAAGTTATGAGATTTGATTTAAAGGCTATGTGTCTTGATTTGTTTAAAGTAAGTAAGTGGATTTTATGTTCGAAAATGACTTGAATTTATATGTGAAAAGGGGATTGATTTTAAAAGTGGAAGTTATATGATTTTATGGGAATGAATTACTTGGTTTTGGAAGGTATGGAACTTTATATGTTTTTGTATAAGTAATTGGGCTTTAAAGGAAGTATGTTATGAAGTTTGAAGACTAAGAACTTTGATTGTCTTTTAAGGATTATGAAGTTTTAAGCGATACGATTCTTTTTAAGTATGTATGTACGTAGTATCTTTGGATCCCGTTTTCCTAAACGCTGTAAGAATAAAAGTGACATAAGTTCTCTAAAATGAATGGTTGTTATAATAGCTTTATGGGAAGTTGTTATGACGACTTAAGAAGAAGTGAAAAGATGGTTTAAAAATGTTACGTAAGGAAAAATCACACCGAGCCTACAAATAGGCCGGATTACGTTATGAGATACAGAGAGCCTACAAATAGGCCGGATTACGTTATGAGATACACCGAGCCTACAAATAGGCGGACACGTTATGAGATACACCGAGCCTACACATAGGCCGGATTACGCCATATTACCCCGAGCCTACACATAGGTCGGGTTACGTCATCTTACACCGAGCCCCACAGGCGGGCCGGATTATGCTACATGATTCCACAGTACACCGAGCCCCACAGGCGGGCCGGGTTATGTCACATGATTCATCAGTACACCGTGTCCCGCAAATGGGCCGGATTATTTTATGTAAGATCTGTAAGTAATGTGAAAAATACTTGATTGAACTCTTAAGTATGTATGTAAGAATATGTTGTTAAATTTTATTGAAAGAAGGAAAGGAACGGTTAATATATGATTGATTTCATGAGTTAAAAGGACATTCTTTTATACAGATATGATTTGGTTATTGCATTTTATTTACATTCCATACTAGACTTTTGATATTCTTCCCGGGCCGCGTTCATGCCCGCAGTGATAGGTACGCAGTTGGTGATCCTTGCTCTTAGGATCTCTTCGATTTTGGAAAGGAGCCCTTTCACTCCGGAGGCTTATCTTTTAGTACGGTTTTGTTATACCGTATTTCCAGTATGACGTAAGTGGAATACGTCAAAAAGTTTGGCCTTAAAGTTTAGGCCTTGACGATTTTTGGGCACAACTCACAAAGCAAATAGTTTTCGACCGAAACGCTTTCCACGACTTCGTAGGGTAAATTCCGGCTATGCCATTTCTAATTTTGCGGATTTTTCCGAGAGGCGAAACATTTTGGACCAGCGGAGGCGACACTTGTCACCTCCAATTGATGGACTTGTGGCGGAATTGGACCGAATTGGAGAGCCAATTTTGTCAAGTAGTTGGTAGGATATTTTGTGTGCAAGTTGGCTAGGTACACTTGCCCTAATCTTGCCTTACACTTGCCTAGCACTTGGCTACATCTTGCCCTTGGTTGGCCATCCCTTGACCTATAAATACCCATCTTGAGATGAAGAGTTCTTCATCCACAAAAGCTTCCAAGTCTAAAAATCCTCTCCTCTCCCTTTGTAGCCTTTTCGTCCAAACACCTCCCCCTCCCCTGTTGAAGTTTGGCCGAGGGCCCACCCCTAGCCTAGCCGAAATCTACCCCTAGCCTAGCCGAAATCTACCCCCCCTCCCTTGGTAGAAAAGTTGCCTTCTAGTATTGTTATAATGCCCAAAATACCCTAGCCCAAATCCCTTAGTACTTAGTAGAAGTTGTGAAGAACTTCTAAGGTTTCCTTGGAGCATACAACTTAGGAGCAAAACCTTGCTCAGGCGCGACTTTATCTAGGATATTATTGGGCTTACCGAGGTAACTAATCCTAACCCTCTTTTGAATTAGAGAATACTTACTGTAGTAGTATAAGAATAAGTATTAGATACTTAGAAGAATATTGCAGAATAGAATTGAACTGTTATCACAGTAGAAGGGTTTAAAAGAAGAATAATCAAAGCGTATTTACATGGATTGTTTTCACATGAACTTGAGTAGCTCACGGGTAGGGAAGTCGCCCAATTTTCCGTAGGATATAGAACCCTCTGTTTAGAATCATTACAAAGTAGTTCAAGCGTTGTTAGACGTGTCTGACTATTATAGGCTGATTCTCTGCGCGCGACATATTCAACTTGGCAGGTGGTTCTCGCTGAGAAGGTATGTGATTCTTCCTAAAGCATGATATTTTAAAGTATATATGTAGTACGGTAGACGTACATGTGTTAACTGAATAATACTTACGGCAATGCCTCACGGCTTAAGCCTGAATAATACTTACGACAATGCGTCACGGCTTAAGCCTGAATAATAAAGATCTGAAAGCATTTCAAAAGAGTACTGAATCATTTTTTAACAGAAGAGAACTAATTGGTTTTTAAAACAAAAGCTTAAGAGTTATACTAGCTTTATGGGAAGTTAGGTATAACCACTTAAGCATGATAAAAGAAACAGTTTGCCTATGTATTTATAACAGACTTATATTGACTTGTGAAAAGAATAATAAGATGGTTTGATAAAGTAGACATGATATGATGCTATGTGTGTTAGTGTCTTGTAACGTTTGTATAAGAGAGTATTCTTGTTGTGCTTATGTTGTTTAACGATAAGTTGTTATGTTAGTATAATATCACTCACCTCTTGACATATTACCGGGGGTTAAGCTGCCCTCCGATGCGGTAGACTCAGGTGATGCAGGACCATGATTCGAGAATACCTCATGCGGGTCCAAGGGACCTATGCGGAGCTACGGGAGTTCCAGGTTAGTGATGCGGGGTTATACCTCATGCGGTCTATGTGGCCATGCGGACTACGAGTCCAGGACGATGCCGAGGAGTAGCTACCCTCGATGCGGGGTTATGTACCCTATGCGGGCCTATGTGAGTGGCCTATGCGGACTACGGGAGTCCAGGATTAGGCTTGCATGGTGATACTACGGGCAATTGGCCCTGCTTCGATCATTCGCAGCCTAGAAAAGACCTGTTACAGTTTACCTGTTGTTGCTCTTGTTTATGATGTGGCACTATGTGCGGTCCCCTTGGCTGTTTCATACATACTTGCAAAACTGATTTTAACATGATATGTTTTCATTTAAGTATTTTACAGTTTCACATACTTAGTACCTGTTGTACTGACCTCCTTCGGGGGGCTGCGTTCATGCCGCAGGTAAGGGCAAGCAGGTGCTAGATCCACATTCTTAGGATCTCTACGTTGGTGTCGGGAGCTCCATCTTTTCCGGAGGCTCTACTTTTGGGTATGATCTCCCTGTTGTAGATAGTTTTGTCTGATCCAGGTATGGCGGGCCCTGTCCCGCCATAGTTGTATATTTCAGAAGTCTGTAGTCATGTTGTACAAGATCGGATGTAATCGCTAAACCATGTTTATATATATATGCCGAAAGCGATGTTTTCTCACATAAAGCGTGTCTTATTTTATAAAGCGTTTCATGTCTTGTTTTATATTTCCGATTACTCGATGTATGACTACTTGGTGCCGGTAAGGCACGATCCACGCCCCGAATGGGTCGTGACAAAAGTGGTATCAGAGCAGTTAATCCTCGGAAAGTGTCTACAGACCGTATCTAGTAGAGTCTTGATTATCGGTGTGTTGTGCACCACACCAATAATCAGGAGGCTATAGGATATTTAGGATTGGTTTCCACTCTTCTTACTCTGAGATCGTGCTTTAGAGCTGTGTTAAAGTTGGACCCCTCTAACGTATTCCTTTTCTGTAACAGTTATGCCTCCACGTAAGGCAACCCGGGCCCAGAAGGGCAAGGCAGCCGAGGGAGCTGCTAGTGGGACACCTAGAGTCACGAGGGCTCGGGCCCAGTCTATACCAGAGACGGCGAGTTCTACGACGCCGCCAGTTCCAGCAGAGACTACAGTACCCGCACCTCCTGTCCCACAGCCTGGGGCGGAGGAGATAGGGTACAAGGAGATGGCCCAGCTATTGGCTAGGATTGTGGCCAGACACGAGGACAGGCTGGATGCAGCAGTTTCCCATCCAGCCCGGTGGTTCACCCGAGGGCAGAGAGTTTGAGGCTACGAGACTTCCTGAGTTGTAGCCCGCCAGAGTTTTACGGGTCGAGGCCGGAGGATGATCCGCAGGAGTTCATCCGTCAGCTACAGAGGATTCTGAGAGTGATCAGGGCGTCGGAGACCGAGTCCGTGATCTTTGGTTCGCATAGGCTGCGTGATACCGCAGTCGATTGGTTTGATTCATGGGAGTTATCCCGGGGAGAGCACGCGTCCCCAACTACTTGGGATGAGTTCTCAGAGGCTTTCCTCACCCACTTCTTGCCTCCACAGATGAGGAGGGCGCGGGCTGATAGATTTTTACTGCTGAGGCAGAGAGGACGCACTGTCAGGGAGTACAATGTCGAGTTTGATTCATTGGCTCGATATGTCCCAGCGTTGGTAGCAGTTATGGAGGATAGGGTGCACCGCTACGTCACCGGGCTAGATGACTATATGGCCGAGTCATGTGCGGGTGTTTCTTCACCGGTATGGACATTACCCGCATGCAGGCTCATGCGCTTGGATGTCAGGACCGTAGAGACCGTCGGGTTGACAGGCAGCAGCAGAAGAAGACCAGGACGGCAGGGTCTTTTGGTGGCTATCGTGGTGGGCGGCCTCAGCAGCAGTCTAGATTTGCACCACAGCCAGCTCAGAGCACTCCTGCACCGTCCTCAGCACAGCCAGGATATTCGAGGCGACCGAGGCCCCGGACTTGAGCGTCGAGCGGCAGAGTGCGGCGATCGGGACCACCCGCCGGTGTGGCCGATCGGCAGATCCCACCGGGAGTTGTGGTGCTACGAGCTTGTTTGATTGTGGCAGCGAAGTCACTATGCGAGGAACTGTCCAGCCAAGGCGATCGATGGTAGGGTCACCTGAGTTCTTTCGCGGGTCTTCATCCCCGACAGTTACTCTCCCCGGAGGGCAAGGTACTCATGGGCCAGCAGGTCGCGGCAGAGGTCGTGGCGCGGTCGATTCTAGCGGTCCTCGAACCGCATTTATGCTTTGTCCAGCGACAGATCGAAGGCCTCACCGATGTCGCCACAGTACCTTATCGGTTCTGGTTTGATGTTTATGCCTTGATAGATCCGGTTCTACCCCTATATATCTCCCTTGTTGCTAGTAGGATAGGGATAGAGCACGAGTCCATAGACCCTTTCGAGGTAGCTACGCGATGGTGATTCGGTGGTAGCTCGGCGGGTATATAGAGCTTGTCCTGTGACCATTTACAGTCGTCGGACCCTAGCCGACTTGATAGAGTTGGAGATGATTGACTTCGACGTGATCATGGGGATGGATTGGCTAGCTTCTTGCTACGCCAATGTAGACTGCAGAGAGAGAGTAGTACGGTTCCAGTTTCCTGAGGAGCCGGTTGTTGAGTGGGAGGGGAGCACGGTATCGCCGAGGGGTAGGTTTATTTCCTACCTCAAGGCTAGGAAGATGGTGCAGAAGGGGTATATCTACCATCTCGTTCGGGTGTTTGATACTGAAGCTGCGGTACCAGATTTTCCGTCAGTTCCAGTGGTCAGAGAGTTCCCAGGCGTGTTTCCAGACGACCTCCCGGGTATCCCTCCTGAGAGGGAGATTGAGTTTTGTATAGACATATTGCCAGACACTCGGCCTATTTCCATTCCGCCATACAGAATGGCACCTGCCGAGTTGAGAGAGTTGAAGGATCAGCTTAGGGATTTGCTGGAGAAGGGCTTCATCAGGCCTAGTGTTTCTCCCTGGGGAGCGCCGGTATTGTTCGTAAAGAAGAAGGACGGGACGCTGCGCATGTGTGTTGATTACAGGCAGCTGAACAAGGTGACCATTAAGAACAGATACCCCCTTCCCAGGATTGATGATTTGTTCGACCAGTTGCAGGGTGCGAGATGTTTCTCCAAGATTGACCTGCGATCGGGCTATCATCAGGTGCGAGTCAGAGAGGTGGATGTCCCTAGGACTGCATTCCGGACCCGGTACGGGCATTATGAGTTCAGGGTCATGTCTTTTGGGTTGACCAATGCTCCGGCGGTATTCATGGATTTGATGAACCGAGTGTTCAAACCATTTTTGGACACGTTTGTGATAGTGTTCATTGATGATATCTTGGTTTATTCTCGCTCAGAGCGAGTACGCGAGCATTTGGCGACTGTCGGTGATTCTCGAGACCAGCGATTGTACGCCAAGTTTTCCAAATGTGAGTTTTGGTTGACTTCGGCGTTTCTTGGGCATATTGCCGGGTGATGGCATTCGAGTGGATACGCCAAGATCGAGGCGATCGAGACTTGGCCTAGACCTACTACTCCGGCAGAGGTTCGCAGTTCGGGCCTTGCAGATATTATCGGCGTTCGTGGAGAAGTTTGCTTCTATCTTCGCACCATTGACTAGCCGACTCGTAAGGCGCCAAGTTTGATGGTGATGCTTGAGCGGGGTTTCGATTCTTTGAAAGAGAGCGACGACCGCCTCGTTCTTACTTCCGCAGGTCGAGATGGTTATGTCAGGTATTGCGTCGTCGCCAGCATCGGGTTGGGATGTATGTTGATGCGGCATGGCGGGTTATAGCATATGCATCCCGACACCAAGAAACACGAGAGGAACTACCCCACCCATGATTTGGAGTCGCGTGTGATTCACGCTTTGAAGATCCGGAGGCACTATTTGTATGGGGTTCACGTGGATATTTTTACTGCACCACAAAATCCTCCAAGATATCTTGACGGCAGGAGCTGAACTTACGACAGAGACGGTGGTTAGAGTTGCTTAAGGATTACGATGTTGATATCCTGTACCACCCGGGGAAGGCTAATGTTGTGGCAGATGCTCTTAGTCGTAGGTCGATGGGGAGCCTATCAGATGTGCAGCTAGAGAGGAGGGACATGGTTCGTGATTTGCATCAGTTAGCGAGCCTTGGTGTCCGTTTGATTGATTCTGATAGCAGTGGAGTTCGAGTTCGTGAGGTTGCCGAGTCTTCCATCGTCGAGGAGGTGAAGAGGCAACAGTTCGAGGATCCAGTTTTGATTCGGTATCGTGATACAGCTCTTCGTGAGGGCAAGCGGTCCTTTGAGGTAGCACGATGGGGTGCTAAGGTTTGAGGCAGGTTGTGTGTTCGGATGTTTCGTAACTTCGGCAGGTTCTTGGGAAGCACACAAATAGCGTTACTATCCATCCGGGTCGACCAAGATATACCACGACCTTAGATCTGTATTGGTGGGATGGCTTGAAGAGGACGTTGCAGATTTCGTAGCTCGCCCGTGTTGTCGCAGTGAAGGTAGAGCACGAGGCACGGTGGTTTGTTACGAACGATTGAGATCCCGACCGAAGTGGGAGGTAATCAACATGGACTTTATCACGGGATTACCTCGCACTCGGAGGAGACATGATTCTATATGGGTTATCGCCGACAGTCGATTAAATCAGCCCACTTTCTTCCGTCGGGCGACTTTTTAGTGAGGATTATGCGGACTTTACATCCGAGAGATCGTCGATCGCATGGAGTCCCTATTTCTATCATATCGCATGCAGGAGCCCGGTTACGCTAACTGGAGGTCTTTCGAGAGGTTTAGGACGCAGTGAGCCCGAGTAACGCATTCCATCCACGCATGCACGACAAAGCCGAGCGCACTATCCGCACTTCGAGGATATGTCTGCGAGCCCGTTATCGACTTCGTGGGTAGGAGGATCATTTGCCTCTAGTTGAGTTCGCGTACAATAATAGCTACCACCCAAAGATTCGATGGCGCCTTATGAGGCCTTGTATGAGAGGAAGTGCAGATCGCCTATAGGTTGGTTCGATGTGGGCGAGGTGCAGCTAGTGGGACCAGATTTGGTGCAGCAGGCAGTGGATAAGGTGAAGCTTATCCGAGAGCGGCTATTGATAGCTCAGAGTCGACAGAAGTCGTATGCAGATCATCGTCGTCGGCATCTGGAGTTCGCAGTTGATGATTGGGTTTTCCTGAAGGTGTCACCCATGGCGGTGTGATGAGATTCGGGAAGAAGGAAACTCACCAAGGTACATTGGGCGTTTGGCATTGTCCGCAGGTAGGCAAGGTTGCCTATGAGTTGGATCCGTCCGATCCGGAGGCGGCATCCGGTTTTTCACGTATCTACTTTGAGGAGATGTATCGGGATCCATCTAGGTGCACCCGATTGGCGATGTCCAGTGACCGGCGGGTTATCGTATGAGGAGGTTCCCATAGCGATAATCGATCGTCGTTAGGCGTCTGCGACGAAGGACGTGGGCTTCCACAAAGTCTTGTGGCGAACGAGCTCGGGAGGAGATGACGTGGGAAGTCGGCGAGGACATGAGGCGTAAGTATCTCACCTATTCCCACACCTCCAGGTAATTCACTTTCCTACTTGTAAATTTTCATTATCGTTTTTGCCTAAGTGTTGTTTTGTGGCCGTGTGTGGCTTTTGCAAACTGTTTAAGTTATGAAGAACCTTATCGTTATCTGTCTTGGGAAGGAACATTCGGGACGAATGTTTCTAAGGAGGGGAGAATGTTATACCCCGTATTTCCAGAGTATGTACGTAAGGGAATACGTACAAAAAGTTTGGCCTTAAAGTTTAGGCCTTGGACGATTTTTGGGCACAACTCACAAAGCAAATAGTTTTCCGACTAAACGTTTCCACGACTTCGTAGGGTACATTCCGGCTATGCCATTTCTAATTTTTGCGGATTTTTCCGAGAGACGAAACATTTTGGACCAACGGGAGGGCGACACTTGTCACCCTCCAATTGATGGACTTGTGGCGGAATTGGACCGAATTGGAGAGCCAATTTTGTCAAGTAGTTGGTAGGATATTTTGTGTGCAAGTTGGCTAGGTACACTTGCCCTAATCTTGGCCTTACACTTGTGTCACGACCCGAACCGGGGCCCGTGACTGGTGCCTTACCCGGGCACCCCAGTAGTCATACATCAGAGTAACCAGCGGAATAAATAAAGTAAGACATGAAACCAATGTAAAAAGACAGCGAAATAAGAAGACAGACTAACCAAAACGGTTACCTTCTGTATATATAAATAACAACTTGAACAGTTACATCCAAATTTTACAACAGGACTCTGCACCTAAGAGTTTACAACAACAATGGCGGGACAGGGCCCCGCCATACCCCTGAATGCAAATACCTACAACAACAGGGGACCATACCAAAAGCTAAGCCTCCGGAGAAACGGAGCTTTCCCAAACGCTGAAACGGTGATCCTAAGAGCGGGGATCAACAATAGGAGTACCTTTACCTGCGCAGATGAACGCACTTCAAGGAGGTCAAGACAACAGTACCAAGTATGTGCAATGAAAATATCAGAACGAAATCATAATAGTCTATATAAGACAGAAGACATATATGATAACCAATTTACGATACACAATATGTAAGCAGTCATGTCAAGTCAGGGACACACGCCCTCAAAGTCATCACTCAAATATAACAATGGGTCTCACGCCCACAACATCAATCATGCCCGTGGAATACCTTCCTCACTGCCGGCAGTCTGCGATGTAATAACACCAAGGAATACATATGAACACCAGGTCCCCCCCCCTGTGTCATAACAAAACCGTACGGGGTAAGTACGAAGGCATAGCCGACTACTAAAACCCACAGTACCAACAATGCCATAAACGGTATCACAAAGCCTTTCTAGACCGCCACATGATCGAAGCTGGCCACTCGCCTGCAGTATCAATGTGCGCATCTAATCCTGGAACTTCCCGCAGTTCCGCATAGGCCACACACGTGGGCCCGCATGAGGTATTCCCCGCATCGAGGGTAGCTACTCTCCGGCATCGTCCTGGACTCGCAGTCCGCATGGCCACAGAGACCGCATGAGGTGTATACCCCGCACACTAACCTGGAACTCTCGTAGCTCCGCATAGGCCCCCTGGACCCGCATGAGGTATTCTCGAATCATAGTCCCAGACTGCCTGAGCTATACCCCGCATCGGAGGGCAGCTTAACCCCCGGTATCATGTCAAGAGGTGAGTGATATAATACTATCATAACAACTTATAGTTAAACAACATAAGCACATTCAGAATAACCTCTTTACACAGACACCACAAGAATCAAACACAACGACTTATCGTTGATCAATATAAGCATAACAAGTCTATCAAACCAAGTTACCATACCTTCAGACAATATTTCAAGCATTGAATAAACAAATAATAAAAACCGCTTTCTTATCTTTCTTAAGTCGTTATACCTAACTTCCCATAAAGCTAGTATAACCCTTAAGCTTTTAGTAAAAACCAAGTGTTACTTTTTTTTTCCAAAAATGATTCACAGCTTTTTTTGAAATATTCAAGATTCTTATTATTTAGAACTCAAGTCCAAAGATATCAACAGTAAAACCAAGTTCAGTTTAATACACGTACGTCTATCGTACCCTATATATATTTGGAAAATATCATGCTAAAATGGATAGGAAGAATCACATACCGCTTGTCGTCTATACCAACTTGATAATTTAATTCGTCTCGATTAGCACTTCAACCCTGACTTAATCCTTCCGGTAACTGCTTAACTTGATTGTCCTCTATCGGACCTCCCGTAACATTACTTTACTACATGATACTCTTTGATTTGCTTAAAATTGAAAAACGTTTCTACCCACTGAACTAACGTTGCTTCATTCTCTTTTAAAAACTAATTGTATGTATATATATAGTTCAAGACACAAAACATTGCTGTAATCGTGAATGAGTTACTATACAAAATAAAATATTCCTTCACTACAATTGTAATCTATATCTAGGATAATGAGATATGTAAATATAAATGTGACCCCTATACATATATAGAAACGTACCAGCATATATTCTTAAAGAGAGCCCAAATAAGTTTGATAAGATAATCATTGAGATTCTTTAGCCCTTACACGTGTAAGGCCATATAAGCCTTACTTTTGAAATAATATTGCAAGACCCTTTTCTTTCTAATTGAAAATGAAGAACAAATCGTTTATCTAATGAACTAATTGCTATAAATCGAAATGAAGGAATTGAATTTAAATGGAAACTTCTCCATAAAAGTTTGGTTGACAACGTAACATGAAAATTGATAAAAAAATGAGACCTCCATAATCGTGTGTAATTAATATTGTTGATTTCTTTATGGATGGAGCAAACTGAAAAAAAATCGCCAAAAGAGGAAGATAGTAGGTGTGTGTTTTGATGCTCTGCCAATGACAATTTGAGCCTTTAATAATAAGAGTCTACATTTGTAGAGAAAACAATGATATTGGCAGAAGAGGAATTCATTTGCTATTTTTAATCCTTACAAGGACATCACACGTAAGTGATAGGAACATCCTCCACCTAGCCAATATTGGCGATGGTGGCATCTGGTATGGGCACGTGCACCAACGTGCCCCCTAATTAATTAAATGACTTCCCTCCGTAATTTATCAATTATACACATAATTAATTTTCGATCTCAATTCACTTAAATTCTAAAAATTCATAAGACATTCGCATACTTGATGTCATAATTTGTAATATAACCTTAGTCCACCACCTCTTGTGCGGATACACAACTATTATTATTAATTCTTATCGTCACACTTGTTCCATTCAAAATTATTTCGGGACCGCATTCCTTGTATACTAATTTCCTTCATTTACATGCTCCAATTGTTGTCCAAAATATTTCATCCTTAACCTAATTAGGGCTTATACATTTGTACGTACGTCCTCACATACATACTCTGGAACTACGGGGTATAACATTCTCCCCCCCTTAGAAACATTCGTCCCGAATGTTCCTTCTAGATTCAATATAACTCAGATAACGACATAGTCCCCCATAATTCGAACAATTAGCAAAATACCACATCATTTGTCCGCAGTCGCCTCACCTGACGATCGAGTATCGCTATGGGAATCTCCTCATACGATAACTCCTCTGTCACTGGACATCCTCAACCGTGTACTCTGGATGGATTTCCGATACATCTCCTCAATATAGAGACATGAAAGACTGGATGTACTGCCTCTAGATCGGACGGCAGATCCAACTCATAGGCAACCTTGTCTACTCTACGGACAATCTGATAAGGCCCAATGTACCTTGGGATGAGCTTCCCTTTCTTGCCAAACCTCATCACACCCCTCATGGGTGATACCTTCAGAAAAACCCAATCAGCAACCTCAAACTCCAAATGTCGACGCCGATGATCTGCATACGACTTCTGTCGACTCTGAGCTGTCAGTAACCGCTCCTGGATAAGCTTCACCTTATCCACCACCTGCTGCACCAAGTCTGGTCCCACTAACTGTACCTCGCCCACATCAAACCAGCTTATTGGTGATCTACACTTCCTCCCATATAAGGCCTCATAATGCGCCATCTGGATACTGGAGTGGTAGCTGTTGTTATACGCAAACTCTACTAACGGCAAATGATCCTCCCAGCTACCTCTAAAATCAATAACACAGGCTCGCAAAGACATCTCAAGTGTTCGACAAGACGCTCCGCTCGTCCATCTGGCGTGGATGGAATGCGATCGAGACTCACTGCGTCCCCTAACCCCTTCGGAAAGACCTCCAAGTTAGTCAGAATCGAGCTCCTCGGTCCGATATAATAGAAATAGGGACCCCATGTAGTCTCACGATCTCTCGGATGTAAAGTCTGGCGAAATCCTCGGCCGAAAAAGTCGTCCTGACGGGAAGAAAGTGGGTTGATTTCGTCAGCCTGTCGATGATAACCCAGATAGAATCATGCTTCCTCTGAGTGCGAGATAATCCTGTAATGAAGTCTATGTTGATCACCTCCCACTTCCATGTCGGAATCTCTATATCCTGCAACAACCCACCAGGCCTCTGGTGCTCTACCTTTACCTGCTGACAACTCGGGCACTGAGCAACAAACTCTGCAACGTCTCTCTTCAGGCCGTCCCACCAATACATAGACCTGAGGTCGTGGTACATCTTTGTCGACCCCGGATGGATAGAGTAACGCGCGTTGTGTGCTTCCCCTAGAACCTGCTGTCGAAGTCCTGCAATATCTGGAACACATAACCTGCCCTCAAACCTTAGCACCCCATCAGGTGCTACCTCAAACGGACCCTTCCCCTCACGAAGAGCCGTATCACGATACCGGGTCATAACCGGATTCTCATACTGTCGCCTCTTCACCTCCTCG
Source organism: Przewalskia tangutica (assembly GCA_029844215.1). Classification (NCBI taxonomy): domain Eukaryota; kingdom Viridiplantae; phylum Streptophyta; class Magnoliopsida; order Solanales; family Solanaceae; genus Przewalskia; species Przewalskia tangutica. The sequence goes on along the minus strand of CM056726.1, from coordinate 85,745,363 downwards.
GCAACCTCTCGAACCCGAACCCCGCTATCATCAGAATCAATCAGTCGGACTCCAAGGCTCGCTAGCCGATGTAACTCGCAGACCATGCCCCTCCTATCTGGCTGAACATCTGACAGACTACCCATCGACCTACGACTAAGGGCATCTGCCACTACATTGGCCTTCCCTGGGTGGTATAAGATATCGACATCATAATCCTTGAGTAGCTCCAACCACCGTCTCTGTAGCAAGTTCAGCTCCCTCTGGCTGAAGATGTACTGAAGGCTCTTGTGGTCGGTGTAAATGTCCACGTGAACTCTATACAAATAATGTCTCCAGATCTTCAAGGCGTGAATTACCGCTGCCAACTCTAAGTCAGCTTGGTCAAAGGTGCTGAAATAGAAGCAAACTCCTCCACAAATCTCCGATAGTAGCCTGCAAGGCCCAAAAAGCTGCGCACCTCCGTCGGGGTAGTAGGTCTAGGCCAACTCTTAACTGCATCGATATTTGCCGTATCTACCCGAATGCCATCGGTCTCTACAATGTGCCCCAAGAACGCCACCGAAGCTAACCAAAACTCACACTTCGAAAACTTGGCATATAATTGCTGGTCCCGAAGGACTCTCAGCACCGTCCTCAAATGCTCCGTATGCTCCTGCTCCGAGCGAGAATAAATCAAGATGTCATCAATGAATACTATCACGAACGTATCCAAAAATAGTTTGAACACTCGGTTCATCAAATCCATGAATACCGCCGGAGCATTGGTCAAGCCAAAAGACATGACCCTGAACTCATAGTGTCCGTACCGGGTCCGAAACGCAGTCCTAGGGATATCTGATTCCCTAACTCGCACCTGATGGTAACCAGAACGTAGGTCTATTTTAGAAAAACACCTCGCGCCCTGCAACTGGTCGAACAAGTCATCGATCCTGGGAAGGGGGTATCTGTTCTTAATAGTCACCTTGTCAGCTGCCTATAATCAACACACATACGCAGCGTCCCATTCATTTTCTTCACGAACAATACCGGTGCTCCCCAGGGAGAAACGCTAGGCCTAATGAAGCCTTTCTCCAAAGAAATCGCTCACCGGTCCTTTAACTCTCTCAACGGGCGGTGCCATTACGTATGGCGGAATGGAAATAGCCGAGTGTCCGCAAAGACATCGATACAAAACTCTATCTCTCTCTCGGGAGGAATACAGGAGGTCGCCCGAGACACGTCGGAAACTCTCTAACTAATGGAATCGATCAGAGGTGCAGTGTCGCGCCTCCGTATCGAATACGAACGAGATGGTAGATATACCCTTCGAACCATCTTCACGGCCTTGAGGTAGGAAATAAACTTACCCTGGCGACAAAGTGTTCCTCCCACTTGATAACCGACTCGCCGAAATCGGAACCGCATCCATCGTTTCTACCTTCATCATTGGCGAGCAAGAAGCTAACCAATCCATACTCATGATTACATCAAAATCGCCATATCCAACTCTATCAAGTCGGCTAGGTCCGACGATCGCATATAGTCACTGGGCAAACCCTATATACCCGCTCAGCTACTACCGAATCCCCCACTGGCGTAGCTACCTCAAAAGGGTCTATGGACTCAGGCTCTATTCCTATCCTACTAGCAATAAGGGGAGATATATAGGACATAGTAGAACCTGGATCTATCAAGGCATATACATCACAACCCGAAACTGATAAAGTACCTGTGACGACATCAGGCGACGCCTCCTGGTCGTGGAACTAAAGGTTCCAATATCATGGTCGCAGTAAGAACTGTTGCCGCTGCGCTAAACTCTGCTGGGACTGGCGACGTCGCAGAACTCTCCGAAAGAAACACTACCTCAGGTGATAATTGGGCTTGTGCCCTTGTAACCCTCTGTGCTCTACTCGCAGCTCTCTCGGTTGCCTTGCCCTTCCGGGCCCGGGTTGCCTTACGTGAAGGCATAATCGTAGAAGGGAAATCCGGTCGGCCCAACCTATAACACATCTCTAAGGCACGATCTCAGAATGAGAAGAATGGAAACCAATCCTAAATGTCCTGCAGCCTCCTGATTATAGATGTGGTGCACAACACACCGATAATCAAGACTCTACTAGACACGGTCTGTAGACACTTTCCGAGGATTAACTGCTCTGATACCACTTTTGTCACGACCCGAACCGGGGCCCGTGACTGGTGCCTTACCCGGGCACCCCAGTAGTCATACATCAGAGTAACCAGCGGAATAAATAAAGTAAGACATGAAACCAATGTAAAAAGACAGCGAAATAAGAAGACAGACTAACCAAAACGGTTACCTTCTGTATATATAAATAACAACTTGAGCGATATCCAAATTTTACAACAGGACTACAGACCTCTAAGAGTTTACAACAACAATGGCGGGACAGGGCCCCGCCATACCCCTGAATGCAAATACCTACAACAACAGGGGACCATACCAAAAGCTAAGCCTCCGGAGAAACGGAGCTTTCCCAAACGCTGAAACGGTGATCCTAAGAGCGGGGATCAACAATAGGAGTACCTTTACCTGCGGCATGAACGCAGCCCCCCGAAGGAGGTCAGTACAACAGGTACCAAGTATGTGAAACTGAAAATACTGTAAACGAAATCATAATAGTCTATATAAGACAGAAGACATATATGATAACCAATTTACGATACACAATATGTAAGCAGTCATGTCAAGTCAGGGACACACGCCCTCAAAGTCATCACTCAAATATAACAATGGGTCTCACGCCCACAACATTAATCATGCCCGTGGAATACCTTCCTCACTGCCGGCAGTCTGCGATGTAATAACACCAAGGAATACATATGAACACCAGGTCCCCCCCCCTGTGTCATAACAAAACCGTATGGGGTAAGTACGAAGGCATAGCCGACTACTAAAACCCACAGTACCAACAATGCCATAAACGGTATCACAAAGCCTTTCTAGACCGCCACATGATCGAAGCCGCCACTACCGCGGTATCAATGCGCGATCTAATCTGGAACTTCCCGCAGATTCGCATAGGCCACACACGTGGCCCGCGTGGTATTCCCGCATCGAGGGTAGCTACTCTCGGATCGCCCCGACTCGCGATCCGCGTAGCCACAGAGACCGCATGAGGTGTATACCCCGCACACTAACACGAACTCGTAGCTCGCGTAGGCCCCCTGGACCCGCATGAGGTATTCTCGAATCATAGTCCCAGACTGCCTGAGCTATACCCCGCATCGGAGGGCAGCTTAACCCCCGGTATCATGTCAAGAGGTGAGTGATATAATACTATCATAACATCTTATAGTTAAACAACATAAGCACATTCAGAATAACCTCTTTACACAGACACCACAAGAATCAAACACAACGACTTATCGTTGATCAATATAAGCATAACAAGTCTATCAAACCAAGTTACCATACCTTCAGACAATATTTCAAGCATTGAATAAACAAATAATAAAAACCGCTTTCTTATCTTTCTTAAGTCGTTATACCTAACTTCCCATAAAGCTAGTATAACCCTTAAGCTTTTAGTAAAAACCAAGTGTTACTTTTTTTTTCCAAAAATGATTCACAGCTCTTTTGAAATATTCAAGATTCTTATTATTTAGAACTCAAGTCCAAAGATATCAACAGTAAAACCAAGTTCAGTTTAATACACGTACGTCTATCGTACCCTATATATATTTGGAAAATATCATGCTAAAATGGATAGGAAGAATCACATACCGCTTGTCGTCTATACCAACTTGATAATTTAATTCGTCTCGATTAGCACTTCAACCCTGACTTAATCCTTCCGGTAACTGCTTAACTTGATTGTCCTCTATCGGACCTCCCGTAACATTACTTTACTACATGATACTCTTTGATTTGCTTAAAATTGAAAAACGTTTCTACCCACTGAACTAACGTTGCTTCATTCTCTTTTAAAAACTAATTGTATGTATATATATAGTTCAAGACACAAAACATTGCTGTAATCGTGAATGAGTTACTATACAAAATAAAATATTCCTTCACTACAATTGTAATCTATATCTAGGATAATGAGATATGTAAATATAAATGTGACCCCTATACATATATAGAAACGTACCAGCATATATTCTTAAAGAGAGCCCAAATAAGTTTGATAAGATAATCATTGAGATTCTTTAGCCCTTACACGTGTAAGGCCATATAAGCCTTACTTTTGAAATAATATTGCAAGACCCTTTTCTTTCTAATTGAAAATGAAGAACAAATCGTTTATCTAATGAACTAATTGCTATAAATCGAAATGAAGGAATTGAATTTAAATGGAAACTTCTCCATAAAAGTTTGGTTGGACAACGTAACATGAAAATTGATAAAAAAAATGAGACCTCCATAACTGTGTGTGTAATTAATATTGTTGATTTCTTTATGGATGGAGCAAACTGAAAAAAAAATCGCCAAAAGAGGAAGATAGTAGGTGTGTGTTTTGATGCTCTGCCAATGACAATTTGAGCCTTTAATAATAAGAGTCTACATTTGTAGAGAAAACAATGATATTGGCAGAAGAGGAATTCATTTGCTATTTTTAATCCTTACAAGGACATCACACGTAAGTGATAGGAACATCCTCCACCTAGCCAATATTGGCGATGGTGGCATCTGGTATGGGCACGTGCACCAACGTGCCCCCTAATTAATTAAATGACTTCCCTCCGTAATTTATCAATTATACACATAATTAATTTTCGATCTCAATTCACTTAAATTCTAAAAATTCATAAGACATTCGCATACTTGATGTCATAATTTGTAATATAACCTTAGTCCACCACCTCTTTTGCGGATACACAACTATTATTATTAATTCTTATCGTCACACTTGTTCCATTCAAAATTATTTCGGGACCGCATTCCTTGTATACTAATTTCCTTCATTTACATGCTCCAATTGTTGTCCAAAATATTTCATCCTTAACCTAATTAGGGCTTATACATTTGTACGTACGTCCTCACATACATACTCTGGAACTACGGGGTATAACAACTTGCCTAGCACTTGGCTACATCTTGGCCCTTGGTTGGCCATCCCTTGACCTATAAATACCCCTCTTGAGATGAAGACTTCTTCATCCACAAAAGCTTCCAAGTCTAAAAATCCTCTCCTCTCCCTTTGTAGCCTTTTCGTCCAAACACCTCCCCCTCCCCTTTTGAAGTTTGGCCGAGGGCCCCCCCCCCCCTAGCCTAGCCGAAATCTACCCCCCTCCCTTGGTAGAAAAGTTGCCTTCTAGTATTGTTATAATGCCCAAAATACCCTAGCCCAAATCCCTTAGTTCTTACCAGACGTTGTGAAGAACTTCTAAGGTATCCTTGGAGCATACAACTTATGAGCAAAACCTTGCTCAGGCGCGACTTTATCTAGGATATTATTGGGCTTACTGAGGTAACTAATCCTAACCTCTTTTGAATTAGAGAATACTTCTGTAGTAGTATAAGAATAAGTATTAGATACTTAGAAGAATATTGCAGAATAGAATTGAATGTTATCACAGTAGAAGGGTTTAAAGAAGAATAATCAAACCGTATTTACATAGGATTGTTTTCACTGAGACTTGAGTAGCTCACCGTAGGGAAGTCGCCCAATTTTCCGTAGGATATAGAACCCTCTGTTTAGAATCGTTTACAAAGTAGTGCGAGCGTTGTTAGGCGTGTCGACTATTATAGGTGATTCTCTGCGCGACATATTCAACTTGGCGGTGGTTCTCATTGAGAAGGTATGTGATTCTTCCTAAAGCATGATATTTTAAAGTATATATGTAGTACGGACGCGTACGTGTTAATCGAATAATACTTACGGAATGCCTCACGCTTAAGCTGAATAATACTTACGGCAATGCCTCACGCTTAAGCTTTGAATAATAAAGATACGAAAGCATTTCAAAAGAGTACTGAATCATTTTTAACAGAAGAGAACTAATTGGTTTTTAAAACAAAAGCTTAAGAGTTATACTAGCTTTATGGGAAGTTAGGTATAACCACTTAAGCATGATAAAAGAAACAGTTTGCCTATGTATTTATAACACACTTATATTGACTTGTGAAAAGAATAATAAGATGGTTTGATAAAGTAGACATGATATGATGCTATGTGTGTTAGTGTCTTGTAACGTTTGTATAAGAGAGTATTCTTGTTGTGCTTATGTTGTTTAACGATAAGCTGTTATGTTAGTATAATATCACTCACCTCTTGACATATTACCGGGTTAGTGCCTCCGATGCGGTAGACTCGGTGATGCAGGACCATGATTCGAGAATACCTATGCGGGTCCAAGGACCTATGCGGAGCTACGGAGTTCGAGTTAGTGATGCGGGTTATACCTCATGCGGTCTATGTGGCCATGCGGACTACGAGTCGGGGCGATGCCGAGGAGTAGCTACCTCGATGCGGGTTATGTACCTATGCGGGCCTATGTGAGTGGCCTACGCGACTACGGAGTCGAGATTAGGCTTGCATGGTGATACTACGGCAATTGGCCCGCCCGATCATTCGCGGCCTAGAAAAGACACATTCTACATTGTTGCTGTTTTGTTTATGATGTGGCACTATGTGCGTCCTCGTCGTTTTACATACTTGCAAAACCGATTTTAAAATGATATGTTTTCATTTAAGTATTTTACAGTTTCATATACTTAGTACCTGTTGTACTGACCTCCTTCGGGGGGCTGCGTTCATGCCGCAAGTAAGGGCAAGCAGGTGCTAGATCCACATTCTTAGGATCTCTACGTTAGTATCGGGAGCTCCATCTTTTCCGGAGGCTCTACTTTTGGGTATGATCTCCCTGTTGTAGATAGTTTTGGGCAGGTAACGTCGCCTTTCGGCATATATATATAAACATGGTTTAGCAGTTACATCCGATACTGTACAACATGACTACAGACCTCTAAGGAAATATACAACTATGGCGGGACAGGGCCCCGCCATACCCTGACTGTACAAAACTATCTACAACAGGGAGATCATACCCAAAAATAGAGCCTCCGGAAAAGATGGAGCTCCCGACACCAACGTAGAGATCCTAAGAATGTGGATCTAGCACCTGCTTGCCCTTACTTGCGGCATGAACGCAGCCCCCCGAAGGAGGTCAGTACAACAGGTACTAAGTATATGAAACTGTAAAATACTTAAATGAAAACATATCATTTTAAAATCGGTTTTGCAAGTATGTATGAAACAACCAAGGGGACCGCACATAGTGTTATACCCCGTATTTCCAGAGTATGTACGTAAGGACGTACGTAGAAAATTTGAACTTGTATAAAAGTGGCTTGGCCGAAATTTATTTGTGCACAACACCCGGTTAGAGTCGTTTTTCGACGAAACGTTTTCACAGCTTTCGTAGGGAAAATTCCGGCTATGTCATTTTTAATTTTTGCGGATTTTTCCGAGAGACGAAACATTTTGGACCAACAAGAGTGTTATACCCCGTATTTCCAGAGTATGTACGTGAGGGCGTACGTATACAATTTGAGCCTTAAAGTAGGCATAGATTCGAAATTTGTACACAACACCCGGTTAGAGTCGTTTTTCGACGAAACGTTTCCACAGCTTTCGTAGGGAAAATTCCGGCTATGTCATTTATAATTTTTGCGGATTTTTCCGAGAGACGTAACATTTTGGACCAACGGGAGGGTGACATGTGTCACCCTCACATTGGAAGAGGTTGGACGGCAATTGGCCATTCTTGGCACGTTTTTGTTGCCCAATTTTGGTCAAGGGTTAGGTAGGATATTTTTGTGTAGATGGATAAGGTTGCACATGGCTTAATCTTGGCCTTACACTTGCCTTGCACTTGGCACCATCTTGGCCATTGGTTGGCCTTCACTTGACCTATAAATACCCCCTTAGTTGATGAACTTTCTTCATCCAAAATTGAGCAATCTACCTAAGTCTCAAAATACTCCCTCCCTCTTGTAGTTCTCGTCCAAAGCCTCTCCCCCTCCCCCTCCTAGTGGCCTTTGGCCGAGAGTTTCCCCCTCCCCCTTTGTAGTGGTTAGCCGTGGGGTACCCCCCCCCTAGCCTAGTTGTCTCGTATAAATACCCCTTGTAGTGGTATAGAAATACTCTCCTAGTATTGTTATAATGTCCAAATACCTTGGCCCAAATACCTTGTAGTATTCCCAAGGTTACACTTATACTAGCCCAGAAAATACCATTATACTTTCCCTCAGTCGCTAAAACGAAACCCTAAGTAAATCTTCACCCGTAGTTGAAGTTATAAGTAGAAGTTGGTTAGAACTTCTAAGGGTTGTTTGGAGCGGATGGAGCACTCTGAGTAGAGCTAAACCTTGCTCGGGATCGACATATAAACTCGGATAATTTGGGCTTATCGAGGTAAACATTCTTGACATACATTGTAATTGGAAATTACATGTTGTAGGAGTATATAGTTAAAGTATACTATATATAGAATTGAACATAGGCATGCACAATGTCTTTGACTTAAGCTCGAATAATACTTACGGCAATGTCTTGCGACTTAAGCACGAATTTAAATAAGAGAACTGACGTAATTACATGGGATCAGACATTAAGAGACTTGTGTTGTATTCGTGAGTAAAATTGTACACGCCCGGTTAGGCGTAAACCCCCGGTTGGCTTGGTAGCCGCCCGGTAAAGGAGGAGATTAACGCTATTGCGGGGAGAGTCTGCCGAATTTTACGTAGAATATGGAACGATGTTAATAAGCGCGTGGCCTTATAGGTTGAAGTACTACGTGTGGTGCGATCTACGTGGCTTAAGGAGTAGCCGACGGTTTGAAGTACTTGAGCGCTTTTGCTATTAGTCAAGACTCGTCGCGAGGTATGTGAACCTCTTCCTATCTCTTATAGCATGATATGTGTGAACTATGTAGTGCGGTAGACGCATACGTGTTAATCGTGTTTGATTGTTTTAAAACATAAAGTGTTATAACGGCTTTATGGGAAGTTGTTATAAACTTTATGTAGGTAAGAAAATACTTTGTGGTTTTAAAAGGTAATCGATGTGAATTATAAGCGCTAGTTATAATAAAGAACTTGATGTATTTCAAAAGATTTATAAATCGTTTTGAAGAGAGTAACACTTGGTTTTAAAGGTTTTAAAAAGAGTTATACTAGCTTTATGGGAGTTAGGTATAATGTCTTAAGAGAGGTAAAGAAAATGGTTTATCGATGTTAGAAGTTAAGAGACTTGATCTTATAAGATAAGAGACTTAACTTATTTGTTTAATGTGAATGTTTGTGTGAAACCTCATTCGTGAGTAATGAGTACTTGGTTTTATTTAAAGGGATAATGTTTCTTGATTTGGAAATCAGAATGTGTATCGACAGACCACTGCAGCGTAATAAAGGAAAATGTATTGAATAATGATGTACCGTATTAAAAACCAGTAGAAACCTCCATCTGCATAGAAGCTAAGATGAGACAAAATGATATTACATATCCTAGATCATGGCTGCTTAATAAGATCGATTATAAACAAGAATAACCTACTCACATATAAGGCATATGTTTCTCAAATCATTAAAGGAGAATTATGTTTTAAAGGATTAAAACTATGAACTACGAGACCTTTTCTAAAAATGAGAAACTTGAGCATTTGAAATTAGGCAAACTTGAACGTTTGGAAAATAAGGTTGTTACTTGATTTTTACAAAGGAAAGCATTTTTGTTTACTTAACAATGTTCGTCACTCTATTTTTATACTACGGACATCGGGTGACTTTTATAAAATGAAGGGATCTCTTTAAAAGGAATTTAACGTACGTAGTACTTTAGGGTTAAAAACCCGGACTTTGGCATAAAATGAAAGTAACTTGAGTTGTGTAACTTGCCTATGCTTGAGTTGTGTAACTTGCCTATGCTTGTGTTGTGTAACTTGCCTATACTGGTTGTTGTGTAACTTGCCTATGCTTGTGTTGTGTAACTTGCCTATGCTTGTTGTTGCGTAACTTGCTTATGCTTGTGGTGATAGCCTTGGTTGTGCAAGAATTGTTATTTTTATGGACTAGCTCTCCATGAGGTTTCTTCTTGCTCGCCTTGGTCCCCGGTGGTCGGCTCGCATTTGCCCGTCTCATGACCGATTCGCCTTGTACGATGTAGTCACCGCGACTTGCCCTGCTCGGTGTAGTGACGAAGTCTCGTGATACGCCTCGTCCTGGTGGTCACCCTCGTACTTGCCCCGGCCAGCCACGTGACCGCCTTGGTATCCGGTAGTCGGCTCTCGCACTTGCCCGTGACGGCCGTGTTTTGCTGCATTATATTATTGGTACGGTCGGATCTGGTAGTTATACTTGTCTATACGGTTTTATGACACAGTGGGACTCGGTGTTCATGTATACCTTGGTATTGTCATATCATAAAGCGCGCGGTGAGGAAGAAATTCCACGCACGACAGTGATAATTTGGAGGCGTGAGTCACGACTTGATGTAACTAGTTATATGTTATGATCGTAGCTTGGTCATCATACATGTCTCCCGCTTTATATAGACTATTATGATTTCATTTACGTGATTTACGCTTCACATACTTGGTACTGTTATCGACTTCTGGGCCGTTCACGCCGCAGTAAGTACATCGTCGCCGATCCCCGCTCTTAGGATCACCTTTCAGCGCATTGGGAAGCTGTTCCTTCGAGGCTTATCTTTTGTATGTGTTCCCGAGTTGTAGGTTCTTGTACATTCGTGGTATGGCGGCCCCGCCTGTCCATAGTTGTTGTAAATCTTAGAGGTGCAGAGTAATTGTGCAAGGTGGTTTTGTAAAAGGATTAAACTGTTCGTTTTGAAAGAGTTGTTTATATATATTTTATTGGAAGCGTAACCGTTTGGTTGGCCTGCTTTATTATCTTGTCTCATGTTCATGTTTAAGTTTTTATTTCATTGGTTTTCTCGATGTAGTATCACTAGGGTGCCCGGTAGGCACGACCACGCCCGGATCGGGTCGTGACAAAAGTGGTATCGTGAGCGATTAGTCCTCGGAAAGTGTCTACACCGTGTTCAGTAGAAGTCTTGATTATCGATGTGTTGTGCACCACATCTATAATCGTGAGGTCGCAGGACATTTAGGATTAGTTTCATTCTTCTCATTACGAGATCGTGCCTTAGAGCCGTGATAAGATCGACCCTCCGACGTGCCGTTTTACCGTTATGCCTCCGCGTAAGGCAACCCGCCCGTGGGCAAGGCAGAGAGGAGTCGCGAGCGAGTAGAGCGGCAGAGACCACAAGACACGAGCCTCCACCCCGCACCGGGAGCAGAGGAGATGAGTTACAAGGAGTGGGCCCAGTTAATGGCCAGGGTTGTGGCCAGACTTGAGGATAGGCTGGACGCAGCAGTTCCAGTAGCACCAGTGGTTCACCCTAGATCGGATAGTTCGAGGCTACGGGATTTTCTGAGTCAGTAGCCGCGAGTTTTATGGGTCGAGGCACGAGGATGATCCGCAGGAGTTCATCCGACGATTCTGACGGATCATGAGAGTGATCAAGGCATCGGAGACCGAGTCGGTGGTCCTAGGTTCGCATCAGCTGCGTGATACCGCAGTCGACTGGTTTGATTCGTGGGAGCTGTCCCGGGGAGAGCATGCACTTCCAGCTTTATGGGACGAGTTCTCAGAGGCCTTTCTTGCACATTTCTTGCCTCCAATGACGGCGAGGGCTCGCGCACAGATTTTTGGTGTTACGGCTGAAGCCGCGCACAGCTCGAGTACAATGTGAGTTCGACTCATTGGCGACGTCCTCGCGTTGGTAGCTAGTATGGAGGATCGAGTGCACCGATTTGTTACAGGCTCGATGATCACCTAGCGAGAGTTGTTGGTGTAGCTCTTCACCGGCATGGACATTGCCCGCATGCAGGCTATGCACTGGGATGTGAGGAGAGGATAAATCGACGGAAGGACCAGGGTCAGCAGAAGAGGGCCAGAACAGCAGGGTCCTTTGGTGACTTTCGAGGCGGACCGCCAAGAAGAGAGCGATTATGCGCTCCACCAAGACAGAGTGGTCCTCCACACCTTCGGGACCTTCGAGATATTCGGGAGCAGTCGGGGCTCCTGTGTTTCAGATTTTCGGGGAGCAGAATGCTCGCGGATGAGGTTGCCCTTGTCTCAGCTGGCGTTGTGGGAAAGCTTCATAGGAGAGTGTCGTACTAACTCGGGATTGTTATTTTTGCGCCAACAGGCCATCCGCAAGAGATCGTCCGACTGTGGGTAGCACCGGGCAGATAGCATGGACTACTAGAGCGATTCGGGTTCTTCACCTTCCATAGCCAGCAGATGTTCGCACACCTGCAGCCCCTGCAGAGGTCGCGGTGGAAGTTCGCTTTAGCGGTCCTTTGAACCGCCTATTTTCGTATATCCTTAACCCTTTAAAGATTTGTATGCATGATATGATGACCTTATTATTGTGCTACGTTCGGATAAGCGTTATGATGGTTATGAGTTAGAAAGCTTGGCTAGTTGAAAGGATTTGTATGGGGCATGGAAAGTGTGAACTTTAGAATATTTCATGTTGAGACCTTAGATGTAAGGTCGTCTTGAGTACCAGATTTTGCAAGTGATCCTTGTGAATACATTTTATGCCTAGAATGTGTTGTGTGATAATTTCCTTGAGTAGTGTTAAATGGAAGTGGTAGCTTTCATGACTGCTGAGGTAAGATTGTTCCGGTCGGGAACAAGAGCGTGATGCGTTAGTGGATCGGGTCAGCCATGTTGAGGCCAACCCGCGCCGGTTTCAAAGTGGGGTCAGCTCGTGGTCCCGCCAGTGGTAGGGTCACGAGGGTGCTAGGCCCAGTTTAGATGACCATCGTATGAGTTCGTGGGTATGTTCGACTGAATCGGTTCGTGAAGGCGGGAATGGCCTTAGTAAAGAAGTGAAGCTAGTAAGATGACCAAGTTTGGAGGTAGTGGCTCGAGGTTGGAAACAGCGTTAACTAAAGTGTGGTACGATACTAGAAGAGTTCGTTGTTCGAGAAGAGTACGACGAGTAAGGGTAAAAGCGAGCATGTATTGCGAGCATAGATATGATCATTTCTTGTAACGGAGAAGGTGCGAAGGATGTATATTTTAGACCTCGTGAATCGTGCGCATCGGCACCATTTGTTGGGTCGCCGAGTGACACTAGAACCTCGCGCAAGGTGACAAAAGTTTGTGATGTTAGAGGTGTTTCCTCGACTTGACGTAAGTATTTACGGTGTTTCGTGGCCAGTGGCGTTGGCAACTTTTAGAAGAACTCTATCGTTATACGTTCGAGAAGGAACATTCGACGAATGTTTCTAGCGAGGAGAATGTTATACCGTATTTCCAGAGATGCGTGAGGCGACGATACAATTTGAGCCTTAAAGTAGGCATAGATTCGAAATTTGTACACAACACCGGTTAGAGTCGTTTTCGACTAAACGCTTTCCACGAGCTTCGTAGGGAAAATTCCGCTATGTCATTTATAATTTTTGGATTTTTCCGAGAGACGTAACATTTTGGACCAACGAGGGTGACATGTGTCACCTCACATTGGAAGAGGTTGACGGCAATTGGCCATTCTTGGCACGCTTTTGTTGCCCAATTTTGGTCGGGTTAGGTAGGATATTTTTGTGTAGATGGATAAGGTTGCACATGGCTTAATCTTGCCTTACACTTGCCTTGCACTTGGCACCATCTTGGCCATTGGTTGGCCTTCACTTGACCTATAAATACCCCTTAGTTGATGAACTTTCTTCATCCAAAAATTGAGCAATCTACCTAAGTCTCAAAATACTCCTCCTCTTGTAGTTCTCGTCCAAAGCCTCTCCCTCCTCCTAGTGGCCTTTGGCCGAGAGTTTCCTCCCTCAGTAGGTTAGCCGTGGGTACCCCCAGCCTAGTTGTCTCGTATAAATACCCCTTTGTAGTGGTATAGAAATACTCCTAGTATTGTTATAATGTCCAAATACCTTGGCCCAAATACCTTGTAGTATTCCCAAGGTTACACTTATACTAGCCTAAAATACCATTATACTTTCCCTCACGCTAAAACGAAACCCTAAGTAAATCTTCACCGTAGTTGAAGTTATAAGTAGAAGTTGGTTAGAACTTCTAAGGGTTGTTTGGAGCGGATCGAGCACTCTGAGTAGAGCTAAACCTTGCTCAGATCGACATATAAACTCGGATAATTTTGGGCTTATCGAGGTAAACATTCTCGACCTTCCGTTGTAATTGGAAATTACATGTTGTAGGAGTATATAGTTAAAGTATACTATATATAGAATTGAACATAAATGCGGCAATGTCTTTGACTTAAGCCCGAATAATACTTACGGCAATGTCTTGCGACTTAAGCCCAATTTAAATAAGAGAATCGAATCAGTAATTACATAGATCAGACATAAAGAGACTTGTGTTGTATTCGTGAGTAAAATTGTACACGCCCGTTAGACGCAAAACCCCATGGTTGGCTTGGTAGCCGCTTCGGAAAGGAGGAGATTAACGCTATCATGGGGAGTGCTGCCGAATTTTCTCGTAGAATATGGAACGATGTTAATAAGCACCTTGTGGCCTTATAGGTTGAAGTACTACGTGTGCGCGATCTACGTGGCTTAAGGAGTAGCCGACGTTTGAAGTACTGGAGCGCTTTGCTATTAGTCTAAGACTCGTCGCGAGGTATGTGAACCTCTTCCTATCTCTTATAGCATGATATGTGTGAACTATGTAGTACGGTAGACGCATACGTGTTAACTGTGTTTGATTGTTTTTAAAACATAAAGTGTTATAACGCTTTATGGGAAGTTAGTTATAATGACTTTATGTAGGTAAGAAAATACTTTGTGGTTTTAAAAGGTAATCGATGTGAATTATAAGCGGCTAGTTATAATAAAGAACTTGATGTATTTCAAAAGATTTATAAATCGTTTTGAAGGAGAGTAACACTTGGTTTTAAAGGTTTTAAAAGAGTTATACTAGCTTTATGGGAGTTAGGTATAATGTCTTAAGAGAGGTAAAGAAAATGGTTTATCGATGTTAGAAGTTAAGAGACTTGATCTTATAAGATAAGAGACTTAACTTATTTGTTTAATGTGAATGTTTGTGAAACCTCATTCGTGAGTAATGAGTACTTGGTTTTATTTAAAGGGATAATGTTTTACCGATTTCGAAATCGAATGTGTATCGACACCACCGCAGCGTAATAAAGGAAAATGTATTGAATAATGATGTATCGTATTAAAACCAAGAGAAACCTCCATCCGCATGAAGCTAAGATGAGACAAAATGATATTACATATCCTAGATCATGGTCGCTTAATAAGATCGATTATAAACAAGAATAACCTACTCACATATAAGGCATATGTTTCTCAAATCATTAAAGGAGAATTATGTTTTAAAGGATTAAAACTATGAACTACGACCTTTTCTAAAAATGAGAAACTTGAGCATTTGAAATTAGGCAAACTCAACGCTTGGAAAATAAGGTTGTTACTTGATTTTTACAAAGGAAAGCATTTTTGTTTACTTAACAATGTTCACTCTATTTTTATACTACGGACATCGGGTGACTTTTATAAAATGAAGGATCTCTTTAAAAGGAATTTAACGACGTAGTACTTTAGGTTAAAACCCGACTTTGGCATAAAATGAAAGTAACTTGCCTATGCTTGAGTTGTGTAACTTGCCTATACTTGGTTGTTGTGTAACTTGCCTATGCTTGTGTTGTGTAACTTGCCTATGCTTGTTGTTGCGTAACTTGCTTATGCGTGGTGATAGCCTCGTTGTGCAAGAATTGTTATTTTTATGGACTAGCTCTCCATGAGGTTTCTTCGTTCGCCTTGGTCCCCGTGGTCGGCTCGTATTTGCCCCGCCTCATGATCGATTCGGCCTTGTACCGTGAGTCACCGTGACTTGCCCTGCTCAGCAGTAGTGACGGTCTCGTGATACGGCTCGTCCTCGGTGGTCACCAGTACTTGCCCCGCCACTACGTGACCGCCTTGGTATCCTGAGTCGGCTCTCGCACTTGCCCTCAGACGCTTCGTGTTTTGTTGCATTATATTATTGGTACGGTCGGATCTGGTAGTTATACTTGTCTATACGGTTTTTATGACACAGTGGGACTCGTGTTCATGTATACTCCTTGGTATTGTCATATCATAAATCGCGGTGAGGAAGAAATTCCTCGGGCACGAGTGATAATTTGGAGGGCGTGAGTCCCTGACTTGATGTCACTAGTTATATGTTATGTACAGTAGCTTGGTCATCATACATGTCTCTCGCTTTATATAGACTATTATGATTTCATTTACTGATTTACGCTTTCACATACTGGTACTTGTCAGATCGACCTTCGGGGCCGCGCTCATGCCGCAGTAAGTACATCGTCGTCGATCCCCGCCTAGGATCACCTTTCAGCATTGGGAAGCTCCGTTCCTGAGGCTTATCTTTTGGTATGTGTTCTCGAGTTGTAGGTTCTTGTACATTCGTGGTATGGCGGCCCCGTCCCGCCATAGTTGTTGTAAATCTTAGAGGTGCAGAGTAATCGCGCAAGGTGGTTTTGTAAAGGATTAAACTGCTCGCTTTGAAAGAGTTGTTTATATATATTTTATTGGAAGCGTAACCGCTTGGTTGCTTTGCTTTATTATCTTGTCTCATGTTCATGTTTAAGTTTTTATTTCACTGGTTTTCTCGATGTAGTATCACCAGGGTGCCCGGTAAGGCACTACCACGCCCGGATCGGTCGTGACAAAGAGGGCGCCACTTGGCACCTCTCATTGGAAGACGTCTGGGCGTGGAGTGACGAATGGGTTGGCTTTTTGTCTTGGAGTTGGTAGGATATTTTGTGGTAGATGGATAAGGTGCACTTGGCAAGATCTCGCCCTACACTTGCCTTGCACTTGGCATGATCTTGCCATTGGTCGCCTTTGCTAGACCTATAAATACCCCTTTGGAAGACTTCTTCATCCATTCCTAAAATATTTCTAAGTGTTAAATCCTCCTCCCTCCTTAGTGTAGAGTTCGCCAAGAGCCTCCTCCCCTCGGCCGAGAGCCCTTCCCCTCCTGGGTGCTAAGTGGGTACCCCTATCCTAGTTGTTTCGTATAATACCCCCTCTTGGTAGAAATACTCTCAAAAGTATTGTTATAATGCCCAAATTACCTTAGCCAGATACCTTGTAGTATTCTAAGGTTATACTTATCTAAAAGCCCGTAAATACTATTATACTTCCTTCCACACAAAACCGAAACCCTAAGGAAAATCTCCATGGTTAGTTGGAGTAATAAGTAGTTGGTTAGAACTTCTAAGGGTTGTTTGGAGCGGCCTGAGCGCACTGAGTAGAGAGCTAAACCTTGCTCAGATCGACATTTAAACTCGGATAATTATGGGCTTATCGAGGTAAATATCTTGTCCTCTATTGTAATTGGAAATTACATGTTGTATGATTATATAGTTGAAGTATACTATATATAGAATCGAACGTAGTTATCGGCAATGTCTTTTGACTTAAGCCCGAATAATAAGAAACTTTTCAGAAGAGTAATCAGACTGTATTAAGAGACTTGTGTAGCTTTTCTATGAGGTAGAATTGTGCACGTCCGTTTAGACGTATAACCCCCGGTTGGCTTGGTAGCCGCCCGATAGAGAGGAGATTTACGCTGTTGCGGGGAGAGCCGAATTTTCTCAGAATGTTCTACGGCGGATATAAATATTAATAAGCGCTGTGGCCTTATAGGTTGAGTACTACGCTGGCGCGATCTACTTGGCTTAAGGAGTAGCCGACGGTTTGAGGTACTTGGAGCGCTTTTGCTATTAGTCGATAATCGTCGCGAGGTATGTGAACCTCTTCCTATCTCTTCTAGCATGATATGTGTGAACTATGTAGTACGGAGACGCATACGTGTGCTAAATGTATTTGATTGGTTTAAAACATAAAGTGTTATAACGCTTTATGGGAAGTTGGTTATAACGCTTTATGTTGGTAAGAAAATACTTGTGGTTTTTAAAAGGTAAATCGATTTGAACTATAAGCGCTTATTATGTGTTAATAAAGAACTTGAAGTATTTCAAAAGATTTTTGAATCATTTCAAAGAAGAAGTAATACTTGGTTTTGAAAACTTAAGAGTTATACTAGCTTTATGGGAAGTTAGGTAATAACGCTTAAGAATGTTTTAATCGATTTGGAAATCGAATGTGTATCGACAAACCACCGCAGTTAATAAAAGGAAATGTTTTGACAGATTAAGTATTATTAAAACCAAGAGAAACTTCCATCCGCATGTGCTAAGATGAGACAAAATGATATTTCCTAGATCACGGTCATTGAATAAGATTGTTATAAACAAGAATATCCTACTCACATATAAGGCTTATGTTTCTCGGATAGCTTAAAAGAGAATTATATTCTTAAATGAATAAGACTATGAACTACGAAACCTTTCTAAAATAAGAAACTTGAACATGGGAAATTAGGCAAACTTGAACATTGGAAATTAGGCAAACTTGAACATTGGAAAAGAAGGTTGCTACTTGATTTTACAAAGAGAAGTAATTGATTTACTTTAAAAAGATAATCACTCTATTGTTATATACTACGTATTGTGTGACTTTTGTGAAAGTAACATATCTTTAAAGAGTTATTGTATAAAGTACTTTGGGGATAAAACCCGATCTCATTAATCATATAGAAAGTACCTTATGTGTGAATAACTTGATTGTATTGGTTTGTGATAGCCTTGTAATACCTTCGTGTTGATTTGATAAGTAATCATATTAGGATGCTACGTGTGTTAGTATTCTGTGATGTTTGTGTAAAGGGGTTTTCCTCGATTGTGCTTATGTTGTTTAAACGATAAACCGTTATGTTGGTATTATACCACTCACCGTGTTTCCGGGTTAAGCCGCCTCCGACGCGGGTAGACTGCCGATGCGGGACCATGATTCGAGAATACCTCACGCGGGTCCCGGGCCTATGCGGAGCTACGAGTTCCGTGTTAGTGCGCCTTTATGGTCACGCGTCTATGTGGCCATGCGGATCGCGAGTCCGTGCGACGCCGGAGTAGCTACCGACGCGGGGTTATACCTCACGCGCCTATGATTGGCCTACGCGAGCTGCGGGAGTTCCAGGCTAGACGCGCACATTTGATAATGCGGCGAGCACCGGCTTTGATCATGCGCGACGGCCTGACAGATATCATGATACGATTTATGACCTTGTTAGTACTGTGGTGTTAGTAGTCGGCTATGCCTTCGCATTACCCCGCATCGCTTTATTTGGACACAGTGGACTCACTGCTCATGTGTATTTCTTTGTGTTTTTCTATCATCGATCGCCAGCGAGGAAGGTATTCCACGCATGATTGATGTTGGGCGTGAGACCCATTGTTATATCGAGTGATGACTTTGAGGGCGCGAGTCCCGATCAGACACGATCGCTATTTATCAGGAATCGTAGTTTGGTTATCATACATGTCTCCCGCTTATAGACTACTATGATTTCATTTACGATCTTCATGTTTCACATACTTGGTACTGTAATCGACTCCTTCGGGGCTGCGTTCATGCCGCAGTAAAGGTACACCGCCGTTGATCCTCGCTCTTAGTGGTCAGCCGCGTTGGGAAACTCCGTTCCTCCGAGGCTTATTCGTATAGTCCTCGTTGATCAGGTGCTTACATTCAGTGGTATGACGGCCCCGTCCCGCTGTTGTTGTCATATCATTCTTAGAGGTCTGTAGTAATCGCGGCATGGGCAGAGTGGTAGAAAGGGATGTAACTGCTCAAATTGTTATTTATATATACCGACAGAACTGCTTTGGTTAGCTTGCCTTCTTATTTCACCGTCTTATTACATTGTTTCATGTATTGTCTTTGTGTTCCGATTACTCGATGTTGTATCACTAGGGTGCCCGGTAAGGCACTACCACGCCCCGAACGGGTCGTGACAAAAGTGGTATCGCAGTAGTTAATCCTGAAAGTGTCTGCATCAGATCCAGAGAGTCTTGATTATCGGTGTTGTGCACCACACCAATAATCGTGAGGCTATAGGATATTTAGGATTGGTTTCTATTCTTCTCACTCGAGATCGCACTTAGAGCGGTGTTGTAAGTTGGACCTCTAACGATTTCTTTCCTTACCGCTATGCCTCCGTAGGCAACCCGCCCAGAGGACAAGCGCAAGGCGGAGTCGCGAGTAGAGTACTGCAGGTTACGTGGCACAGCCTAATCATCACCAGGGGTGGTGCTTCATTCGGGGAGTTTTGCGACGTCACTAGACCCAGCAGAGTTTAGCACGCAAGCAGCTCCTATGCGCGCCATGATGTTTGAACCTTCGCCTACGCATCGGAACAGAGAATATAGATTGCAAAAAGGGCGACCCTATTACTAGCTATGGATTTGGCTACCAGAGAGTATACCGATGTACCGCGAGTCTTGAAGACTAGCTAAGAGAGGGTTGTGCAAGAGTAATTCTTCAGTTAGGCTTGAGCATGGCCTGTGTACGGGCTTATGCGCAGCAGGCCAAGAAACGTAGAGATCGACGTTAACGGGCGACGCAGGAGGCCGGAGTAGCAAGGTCCTTTGGTAACTCATG
The DNA here is from genome assembly GCA_029844215.1 of Przewalskia tangutica. Taxonomy (NCBI): domain Eukaryota; kingdom Viridiplantae; phylum Streptophyta; class Magnoliopsida; order Solanales; family Solanaceae; genus Przewalskia; species Przewalskia tangutica. The sequence continues at coordinate 85,724,837 of CM056726.1, read as the reverse complement.
AGGCGAGTCGCCTCACCGCCAGATTAGATTATGCGATCCACCAAGGCAGTAAAGGTCCTCCGCAGGATTCGTGACGCTCGGTATGCAGGAGTTGGTCGAGCTCCGCAGCTTCCGCTCACGCTACACGTAGTTCCACCCACCGATTCAGCTTTTTTCCCGTTGTTCACAGTGGGCAGCGCCATCCTGTGGAATGTCGCTTTTAGATGGTACTTGTTGTACGGCATGACCGCCGTGGTCCGATGTCGAAAGAGTGTCTTGCGGAGGACTTAGCCTTCGAGGATCGGTGGTAGTTCGTCATCTCCCTAATGGCGCCTGCCACGGGCAGTTTGATTAGAACGACTAAGGGGAGTGAAGCAGTAGATATAGATATATCCTTAACCCTCTAGAGATCTGTATGTGTGATAAGGTGAGTATACCTCAAGTGCTATGTTCTTATAGCAGTGTGTTAGTTGTGATTAGAAATCAGGGTGGTTAACCGAGTAAGATTTTGGGGATAGAAGGTGTGAGCCTTAGAGTTTTATACAGAGACCTTAGAGGTAAGGCCATCTCGAATATAGACGTATGTTTATGTTTGACCCTTATAGGAGTGCATAGTGCACGTGAGCTATGTTTACAGGATAAGTCCCTGAGTAGTGTGGCATGAAAGAGGGTAGTTGAGCTAAGACCGCTAGGTTTTCGTAACGTGATTAGTGAGAGTTTTCCTTCGGGGAGCTAGCGTTTAGCGCGTTGCCGGGTCGGGTTGAGGCCACGTTGCGGGTCAACCCGCGGCATGTTTGGTGGTGGGGTCAGTTTGTGGTGGTCCCGTCTTGTGGTAGGGTCACGAGGTGTTAGGCCAGTTTAGTTAAACAACGTGTGAATTCGTGGACGATTCGACCGAGTCGGCCGGCGAGGTCACCGCCTTGTCTTCTAGCAAAGACCGTTTACTCGGCAGTTGTTGATTTTATCGAAAGGTTGTAAGGTCGCACGGGTGCCTACCTTCACCTTATGACGCATGTGGAGCCAGTGGTACGGCTGTTTTGTTTCGGAAGTTTTACCAAGCAGGTTAAGAACTGGTGAGTCTCAGACCGCATTCGCCTCGCCGGTGTGGAATTCAGAGGTAGTGGTGGATTGTTGTCTCTGTGGAGGGAGTGTTTAAGCTATCATTTCGTTTTCGAATGTCGCCTTATGAGGCCTCAGAGGGCGGAAGTGTAAGATATCGGTCGATTGGTTCGATGTTGGCAAGACTCGATAGTTGGTTCAGCTTGTTCCGGCAGATCGTGGATAGGTAAAGCTTTTCTAGAAGAGGTTCCGCACGGAGAAATCGATGGATAATCGGCGACGACGCTTAGAGTTCGTGCCGACGGTCGGTCTTCCCGAAAATACCACCGGGTTGGGTATGACGAGTTTTGGAAAACAGATGGAACTTAGCCCGAGTTACTTTGGGCCTTTGAGTTCATGTGAAGAATAGGCCAGTTGCCTATATGTTAGCATTTGCCGTCCGACTTAGGAGGCAAGACGTCCGGCCTTTTCGTATTGATATGATCAGAAAGTATCGAGATCCATCCAGAGTGTTCCCGCTAATAATGACCACGTTAGAAATAGTAACCCGAGTTTTGGAAATCAAGCGATGTAAATGTGGTAAGAGTTCGAGTGTACGACAACCTCGTGGATCGCATGTAGTCCGCACCATTTGTTGGGTCGCCGGAGTGACACTAGAACCTCGCGCAAAGTGACAAAAGTGGTATCGGAAGAAGCGAGCATGTATGGCGAGCATAGATGTGATCATTTCTTTGTAAGGAGTGCGGCGAAGTATATTTTAGACCCGGAGAGAGTGTTTGTGGTAATGTTAGAGGTGTTTCCTCGGACTTGGATGGAGGTATTTGCGCCGATGTTTCGTGGCGTGTGTGGCGTGATTGTTCGTAAGTATAGTAGTGAAGACTATATTGGCGCACGCTTGTTTTGAGAATTAGAAGGAACATTCGGACGAATGTTTCGGCGAGGAGAATGTTATACCGATTTCCAGTATGTACGTAAGGACGTACGTAGAAAATTTGAACTTGTATAAAAGTGGCTTGGCCGAAATTTATTTGTGCACAACACCCAGTTAGAGTCGTTTTTCGACGAAACGCTTTTCACTTTCGTAGGGAAAATTCCGGCTATGTCATTTTTAATTTTTATGGATTTTTCCGAGAGACGAAACATTTTGGACCAACAAGAGGGCGCCACTTGGCACCCTCTCATTGGAAGACGTCTTGGGCGGTGGAGTGGACGAATGGGTTGGCTTTTTGTCTTGGAGTTGGTAGGATATTTTGTGGTAGATGGATAAGGTTGACTTGGCAAGATCTTGGCCCTACACTTGCCTTGCACTTGGCATGATCTTGGCCATTGGTTGGCCTTTGCTAGACCTATAAATACCCCCCCTTTGGAAGACTTCTTCATCCATTCCTAAAATATTTCTAAGTGTTAAATCCTCCTCCCTCCCCTTAGTGTAGAGTTCTGCCAAGAGCCTCCTCCCCTTGGCCGAGAGCCCTTCCCCTCTCAGGGTGCTAGCCTGGGTACCCTCCCCTAGCCTAGTTGTTTTCAGATAATACCCCCTCTTGGTAGAAATACTCTCAAAAGTATTGTTATAATGCCCAAATTACCTTAGCCAGATACCTTGTAGTATTCTAAGGTTATACTTATACGAAAGCCCGTAAATACTATTATACTTCCCTTCCACACAAAACCGAAACCCTAAGGAAAATCTCCATGGTTAGTTGGAGTAATAAGTAGAAGTTGGTTAGAACTTCTAAGGGTTGTTTGGAGCTGGCCTGAGCGCACGAGTAGAGCTAAACCTTGCTCAGATCGACATTTAAACTCGGCTAATTATGGGCGTATCGAGGTAAATATCTTGTCCTCTATTGTAATTGGAAATTACATGTTGTATGATTATATAGTTGAAGTATACTATATATAGAATCGAACGTAGTTATCGCAATGTCTTTTGACTTAAGCCCAATAATAAGAAACCTTTTCGAAAGAAGAGTACTGGACTGTATTACAGTAGACTTGTGTAGCTTTTCTATGAGGTAGAATTGTGCACGTCCGGTTTAGACGTATAACCCCCCCCTGGTTGGCTTGGTAGCCGGCCCCGATAGAGGAGGAGATTTACGCCGCCATGCGGGAGGTCGCGAATTTTCTCGTAGAATGTTCTACGGGGATCTAAATATTAATAAGCACGTGGCCTTATAGGTTGAGTACTACGCGTGCGCGATCTACTTGGCTTAAGGAGTAGCCAGCGGTTTGAGGTACTTGAGCGCTTTTGCTATTAGTCGATAATCGTCGCGAGGTATGTGAACCTCTTCCTATCTCTTCTAGCATGATATGTGTGAACTATGTAGTACGGAGACGCATACGTGCTAAATGTATTTGATTGTTTAAAACATAAAGTGTTATAACGGCTTTATGGGAAGTTGGTTATAACATTTTTATGTTGGTAAGAAAATACTTGTGGTTTTTAAAAGGTAACTGATTTGAACTATAACTGGCTTATTATGTGTTAATAAAGAACTTGAAGTATTTCAAAAGATTTTTGAATCATTTCGAAAGAAGAAGTAATACTTGGTTTTTGAAAACTTAAGAGTTATACTAGCTTTATGGGAAGTTAGGTAATAACGGCATAAGAATGTTTTACTGATTTGAAATCGAATGTATCGACAAACCACCGCAGTTAATAAAAGGAAATGTTTTGACAGATTAAGTATTATTAAAACCAGAGAAACTTCCATCTGCATGAAGCTAAGATGAGACAAAATGATATTTCCTAGATCACGGTCATTGTAATAAGATTGTTATAAACAAGAATATCCTACTCACATATAAGGCTTATGTTTCTCGATAGCTTAAAAGAGAATTATATTCTTAAATGAATAAGACTATGAACTACTAAACCTTTCTAAAATTAGAAACTTGAACATGGGAAATTAGGCAAACTTGAACATTGGAAATTAGGCAAACTTGAACATTGGAAAAGAAGGTTGCTACTTGATTTTACAAAGAGAAGTAATTGATTTACTTTAAAAAGATAATCACTCTATTGTTATATACTACGGTATTGTGTGACTTTTGTGAAAGTAACATATCTTTAAAGAGTTATTGTATAAAGTACTTGGGGATAAAACCCGATCTCATTAATCATATAGTAGAAAGTACCTTATGTGTGAATAACTTGATTGTATTGGTTTGTGATAGCCTTGTAATACCTTCGTGTTGATTTGATAAGTAATCATATTAGGATGCTACGTGTGTTAGTATTCGTGATGTTTGTATAAAGGGTTTTCCTCGATTGTGCTTATGTTGTTTAAACGATAAACCGTTATGTTGGTATTATACCACTCACCGTGTTTCCGGGGTTAAGCCCTCCGACGCGGGTAGACTCAGCGATGCAGGACCATGATTCGAGAATACCTCATGCGGTCCCGGGGCCTATGCGCGAGCTACGAGTTCCGTGTTAGTGTGCGGCCTTTATGGTCACGCGGTTCATGTGGCCATGCGGATCGCGAGTCCGTGACGACGCCGGGAGTAGCTACCCTCGATGCGGGTTATACCTCACGCGGCCTATGAGATTGGCCTACGCGAGTCGCGGGAGTTCTGTGGCTAGACGCGTGCACATTTGATATTGCGGCGGCGACCGGCTTTGATCATGTGACGGTCAGACAGATATCATGATACGCTTTATGACCTTGTTAGTACTGTGGTGTTAGTAGTCGGCTATGCCTTCGCATTTACCTCGCATCGTTTTATTTGGACACAGTGGGACTGCTGTTCATGTGTATTTCTTGGTGCTTTTCTATCATTGATCGCCGCAATGGGAAGGTATTCCACGCATGATTGATGTTGTGGCGTGAGACCCATTGTTATATTGGAGTGATGACTTTGGCGTGAGTCCCCGACTAGACATGATCGCTATTTATCAGGAATCGTAGTTTGGTTATCATACATGTCTCCCGCTTATAGACTACTATGATTTCATTTACGATCTTCATGTTTCACATACTTGGTACTGTGGTATCGACCTCCTCGGGCCGCGTTCATGCCGCAGTAAAGGTACACCGCCGTTGATCCTCGCTCTAGTGGTCACGATTCAGCTTTGGGAAGCTCGGTTCCTCCGGAGGCTTATCTTGGTATCGTCCCCGGTTGATTGTAGGTGCTTACATTCAGGGTATGACGGCCCCGTCCCGTCGTTGTCATATCATTCTTAGGTCCGTAGTAATCGCTATGGGCAGAGTGGTAGAAAGGGATGTAACTGCTCAAATTGTTATTTATATATACCGACAGAACCGTTTTGGTTAGCCTGTCTTCTTATTTCACTGTCTTATTACATTGGTTTCATGTATTGTCTTTATGTTCCGCTGATTACTCTGATGTTGTATCACTAGGGTGCCCGGGGTAAGGCACCAGTCACGGGCCCCGGAACGGGTCGTGACACATAGTGTCACATCATAAACAAGAGCAACAATAGGTAAACTGTAACAGGTCTTTTCTAGGCTGCGAATGATCGAAGCAGGGCCAATTTCCTGTAGTATCACCATGCAAGCCTAATCCTGGACTCTCGTAGTCCGCATAGGCCACTCACATAGGCCCGCATAGGGTACATAACCCCGCATCGAGGGTAGCTACTCCTCGGCATCGTCCTGGACTCGTAGTCCGCATGGCCACATAGACCGCATGAGGTATAACCCCGCATCACTAACACGAACTCCGTAGCTCCGCATAGGTCCTGGACCCGCATGAGGTATTCTCGAATCATGGTCCTGCATCACCGAGTCTACCCCGCATCGGAGGCGACTTAACCCCTTAATATGTCAAGAGGTGTGTGATAGTAATCGAACATAACAAATTATTTTTAAAGAACATAAGCACAACAAGAATACTCTTTATACAAACGTTACAAGACACTAACACACATAGCATCATATCATGTCTACTTATCAAACCATCTTATTATTCTTTTCACAATTCAATATAAGTCCATTATGAACACATAGGCAAATGCTTTCTTTTATCATTCTTAAGTGGTTATACTTAACTTCCCATAAAGCTAGTATAACTCTTAAGCTTCGCTTTTAAAACTCAATTAGTTCTCTTACATTAAAAATGATTCAAGATTCTTTTGAAATGCTTTCGCTTCTTATTATTCAGTGCTTAAGCCGAGGCATTGCCGTAAGTGTTATTCAGCTTAAGTCAAAGACATTGCCGTAGTTATTATTCAATTAACACATGTACGTCTACCGTACTACATATATATTGTAAAATATCATGCTTTAGGAAGAATCACATACCTTCTCAGCGAAAACCACCTGCCAAGTTGAATATGTCGCGCGCAGAGAATCAGCCTATAATAGTCAGACACGTCTATCAACGTTCAGACTACTTTGTAAACAGCTCTAAACAGAGGGTTCTATATCCTACGGAAAATTGGGCAAGACTTTCCCTACCGTGAGCTACTCAAGTTCATCAGTGAAAACAAATTCTATGTAAGTACAATTTGATTATTCTTCTTTAAAACCCTTCTAACGTGATAACGTTCAATTTATTCTGCAATATTCTTCTAAATATCTAATACTTATTCTTATACTACTACGAAGTATTCTCTAATTCAAAAGAGGGTTAGGATTAGTTACCTCGTAAGCCCAATAATATCCTAGATAAAGTCGCTACCGAGCAAGGTTTTGCTCCTTAAGTTGTATGCTCAAGGAAACCTTAGTTCTTCACAACTTCTACTAAGTACTAAGGGATTTGGGCTAGGGTATTTTGGGCATTATAACAATACAAGAAGGCAACTTTTCTACCAAGGGAGGGGGGGTAGATTTCGGCTAGGCTAGGGGGGGGCCCTCGGCCAAACTTCAAAAGGGGAGGGGGGGTGTTTGGACGAAAAGGCTACAAAGGGAGAGGAGAGGATTTTTAGACTTGGAAGCTTTTGTGGATGAAGAACTCTTCATCTCAAGAGGGGTATTTATAGGTCAAGGGATGGCCAACCAAGGGCCAAGATGTAGCCAAGTGCTAGGCAAGTGTAAGGTCAAGATTAGGGCAAGTGTCCTTGGCCAACTTGCACACAAAATATCCTACCTAATCCTTGACTTGTGCAAAGGCACAAAAAACGTGCACTTCATTGTCCAATTCGTCCAAATGGACGATTTCAAGTCCACCAATTGGAGGGTGCCAAGTGTCGCCCTCCCGTTGGTCCAAAATGTTTCGTCTCTCGGAAAAATCCGCAAAAATTAGAAATGGCATAGCCGGAATTTACCCTACGAAAGCTGTGGAAACGTTTCGTCGGAAAACTATTCGTTTTGTGAGTTGTGCCCAAAAAACCGCCCAAGGCCTAAACTTTAAGGCTAGACTTTTGTACGTATTCCCTTACGTACATACTCTGGAAATACGGGGTATAACATTCTCCCCTCCTTAGAAACATTCGTCCCGAATGTTCCTTCCCAAGACAGATAACGATAAGGTTCTTCATAACTTAAACAGTTTGCAAAAGCCACACACGGCCACAAAACAACACTTAGGCAAAAACGATAATGAAGATTTACCAGTAGGAAAAGTGAATTACCTGGAGGTGTGGGGAATAGGTGAGGATACTTCTGCCTCATGTCTTCCTCGGCTTCCCAAGTCATCTCTTCCCTGAGCTCGTTCCGCCACAAGACTTTGACGGAAGCCACGTCCTTGGTCCGCAGACGCCTAACCTGACGATCGACTATCGCTATGGGAATCTCCTCATACGATAACCCCTCGGTCACCTGGACATCGTCAATCGGGTGTACCCTAGATGGATCCCCGATACATCTCCTCAAAGATAGATACGTGAAAACCGGATGCACTGCCTCCAGATCGGACGGCAGATCCAACTCATAGGCAACCTTGCCTACCCTGCGGACAATCTGATACGGCCCAATGTACCTTGGGCTGAGTTTCCCCTTCTTTCCGAATCTCATCACACCCTTCATGGGTGACACCTTTAGGAAAACCCAATCATGAACCTCGAACTCCAGATGCCGACGACGATGATCTGCATACGACTTGCCGACTCAGTCGATAGCCGCCTCGGATAAGCTTCACCTTATCCACCGCTCACGCACCAAATCTGGTCCCACTAGCCGCACTCGCCCACATCGAACCAACCTATAGGCGATCCGCACTTCCTCCCATACAAGGCCTCATAAGGCGCCATCCGAATACCGAGTGGTAGCTATTATTGTACGCGAACTCAACTAGAGGCAAATGATCCTCCCTACCCTCGGTCGATAACACAGCTCGCAAAGATATCCTCAAGAGTCCGATAGTGCGCCGCCCGCTCCATCTGCTCGTGGATGGAATGCGATCGTGCTCACTGCCCCTAAACCTCTCGGAAAGACCTCAGGAAGTTAGCCGTAAACCGGGCTCCTCTGCGATATGATCAAGTAGGGACTCCATGCGATCGACGATCTCTGGATGTAAAGCCCGCATAATCCTCACCAAAAAGTCGCCCCGACGGGAAGAAAGTGGGCTGATTTCGCCACCGTCGACGATAACCCATATAGAATCATGTCTCCGAAAGAGTGCGAGGTAATCCTGTGATAAAATCCATGTTGATTACCTCCCACTTCCAGGTCGGGATCTCTATCGCCTGCAACAAACCACCAGGCCTCTAGTGCTCTACCTTCACCTGCTGACAACATGGGCAATGAGCTACGAACTCTGCAACGTCCCTCTTCAAGCCATCCCACCAATACACAGATCTAAGGTCGTGGTACATCTTGGTCGACCCCGGATGGATAGAGTAACGCGCTACCGTGCTTCCCAAGAACTCCGCCAAGTCCTCAAACATCCGAACACACACCGCCTCAAACCTTAGCACCCCATCAGGTGCTACCTCAAAGGGACCCTTGCCCTCACGAAGAGTTGTATCACGATATCGAATCAAAGCTGGATCCTCGAATTGTTGCCTCTTCACCTCCTCGACGATGGAAGACTCGACAACCTCACGAACTCTAACCCCACTGCTATCAGAATCAATCAAACGGACACCAAGGCTCGCTAACTGATGCAAATCACGAACCATGTCCCTCCTCTCTAGTCGCACATCCGATAGGCTCCCATCGACCTACGACTAAGAGCATACGCCACAACATTGGCCTTCCCGGTGGTACAGATATCAACATCGTAATCCTTAAGTAACTCTAACCACCGTCTCGCCGTAAGTTCGGCTCCTCCGTCAAGATATACCGAGGCTCTTGTGGTGCGTAAAAATATCCACGTGAACCCCATACAAATAGTGCCTCAGATCTTCAAAGCGTGAATCACAGCCGCCAACTCCAAATTATGGGTGGGGTAGTTCCTCTCGTGTTTCTTCACCGGGATGCATATGCTATAACCCCGCCATGCTGCATCAACACACATCCCAACCCGATGCCCGACGATCACAATACACGACATAACCATCCGACCTCCGGAAGAGTAAGAACGAGGCGGTCGCCTCTCTTTCAAAGAATCGAAACCCCGCCACAAGCATCACCATCAAACTTGGTCGCCTTTCCGAGTCACCCTAGTCAATGGTGCAGATAGAAGCAAACTTCTCCACGAACCGCCGATAATATCCTCGCAAGGCCCGTAAAATCGCGAACCTCTCGCCGAGTAGTAGGTTCAGGCCAAGTCTCGATCGCCGATCTTGGCGTATCCACTCGAATGCCATCACCCGATAATATGCCCAAGAAACGCCATCAAGTCAACCAAAACTCACATTTGGAAAACTTGGCGCATAATCGCTGGGTCTCGAGAATCACAAGACAGCCTCAAATGCTCCGCATGCTCCTCGCCTGGCGAGAATAAACCAAGATATCATCAATGAACACTATCACAAACGTGTCCAAAAATGGTTTGAACACTCGCTCATCAAATCCATGAATACCGCGAGCATTGGTCAACCCAAAAGACATGACCGAACTCATAATGCCCGTGACGGTCCCGAATGCGATCCTAGGGACATCCACCTCTCTGACTCGCACCAGATGATAGCCCGATCGTAGATCAATCTTGGAGAAGCATCTCGCACCCTGCAACTGCTCGAACAAATCATCAATCCTCGGAAGCGGTATTCGTTTAATGGTCACCTTGTTCACCGTCAGTAATCAACACACATGCGCGGCCCCGCCCTTCTTCACGAACAATACCGCGCCTCCCGGGAGAAACACTAGGCCCGATGAAGCCCTTTCTCCAAAGAAATCTCTAAGCCGATCCTTCAACTCTCTCAACTCGCGGTGCCATTCGTATGGAGGAATGGAAATAGGCCGAGTGTCCGCAAAATGTCAATACAAACTCAATCTCCTCTCGGGAGGATACCCGAGGTCGTCGAAACACGTCTGGGAACTCTCTCGACTATCGAATCGACGGAAAATCGTATCGCAGCCTTGAAGATCAAACACCCGAACGAGATGGTAGATATACCCTTCCGCACCATCTTCCTAGCCTTGAGGTAGGAAATAAACCTACCCTCGGCGATACCGTGCTCTCCCACTCAACAACCGGCCTCAGAAACCGGAACTGCATTACTCTCTCTCTCAGTCTACATTGGCGTAGCAAGAAGCTAGCCAATCCATCCCCATGATCACGTCGAAGTCAATCATCTCCAACTCTATCAAGTCGCCAGGTCCGACGATCGAAATGGTCACAGACAAGCTCTATATACCCGCCGAGCTACCACCGAATCACCATCGGCGTAGCTACCTCGAAAGTGGTCTATGGACTCGTGCTCATCCCTATCCTACTAGCAACAAGGGAGATATATAGACGCAGTAGAACCGGATCTATCAAAGCATACACATCAAACTCAGAACCGATAAGGTACCGCGTGGCGACATCGGTGAGGCCTCCGATCTGTCGGTGGCCGGACAGCATAAATGCGGTTACGAGGACCGCTAGAATCGGGACCCGCGCCACGACCTGCCGCGACCTGGCCGGGTCCATGAGTACCTTGCCCTCCGGCGAGTAAATCGCTGTGGGATGAAGAAGACCCGGCGAAAGAACTCAGTAGCCGACCCTACCATCAAGATCGCCTTGGTCGGACAGCCGCATAGTGACCTCGCTGGCTACAATCAAACAAGCTCCGTAGCACCACAACTCCCGGGTGGACGCCGCGACGGCCACACCGGTGGGTGGTCCCGACGCCGCACTTCGCCGCTCGACGCTCAAGTCTCGGGGCCTCGTGCGCCTCGAATATCTCCGGGCGGCCGAGGACGGCAGAGTGCTCGAGCCGGCCGTGGTGCAAATCTAGGCTAGCCGAGGCCGCCACCATGATAGCCACCAAAAGACCTGCCGTCCCGGTCTTCTTCGCCGCTGTCACAACCCGGCGTCTCTACGCCTCACATCCAAGAGCATGAGCTGCGTGCGGGTAATGTCCATACGGTGAAGAGAAACACCCGCATACGACTCGCCATATAGTCATCTAGCTCGTGACGTGGCGGTGCACCATATCCTCCATAATCGCTACCAACGCCAGGACATATGGAGCCAAAGAATCAAACTCGACATTGTACTCCCGACGGCCCTCTCGCCTCGCCAAAGAAAAAAATCTATCACCCGCGCCTCTCTCATCTGTGGAGGCAAGAAGTGAGTGAGGAAAGCCTCTGAGAACTCATCCCAAGTAGCTGGGGACGCGTGCTCTCCCCGGGATAACTCCCATGAATCAAACCAATCGACCGCGGTATCACGCGTTTGACGCGAACCGAAGGTCACGGACTGTCTCCGAGGCCTTGATCACCCGCATGATCCTTCAGAGCGGCGGATGAACTCCTGCGGATCATCCTCCGCCTCGACCCGTAAAACTCGCGCGGCTACAACTCAAGAAATCTCGTAGCCTCAAACTATTCGCCTCGGGTGCACCACGGTGCGACCGAGCCGAGCCGAACTGAATCGCGATCCACCTATCCTCGTATCCGCCACAACTCTAGCCAAAGGCCATCTCTCTCAGAGCCCTAACTCCTCCGCCCAGTGCCGTGGGACGGGAGGTGTGGGTACTGTGGTCTCGCTGAATCGGGCGGCGTCATAGAACTCGCTGCCTTCGTATAGATCGGGCTTGGGCCCTCGTGACTCTAGGTGTCCCACTAGCAGCCTCCTACTGCCTTGCCTTCGGGCGGGTTGCCTTACGTGAGGCATAATCGCATGTAAAAGGAATACGTTAGAGGGTCCAACTTTAACACGACTCTAAAGCACGATCTCGAGTGAGAAGAATGGAAACCAATCCTAAATATCCTATAGCCTCGATTATTGGTGTGGTGCACAACACACCGATAATCAAGACTTACTAGATACGGTTGTAGACACTTTCCGAGGATTAATCGCTCGATACCACTTTTGTCACGACCCATTCCGGCCCGTGGATCGTGCCTTACTGGGCACCCAAGTAGTCATACATCGAGTAATCGGGAAATATAAAACAAGACATGAAACGATTTATAAAATAAGACACGCTTTATGTGAGAAAACGTCGCTTTCGGCATATATATATAAACATGGTTTAGCGATACATCCGACATCGCATAACATGACTCTGCACCTAAGGAAATATACAACTATGGCGACAGTGGCCCCGCCATACCCCGATCAGACAAAACTATCTACAACAGGAGATCATACCCAAAAGTAGAGCCTCGGAAAAGATGGAGCTCCCGACACCAACGTAGATCCTAAGAATGTGGATCTAGCACTGCCGCTTTACCGCGGCATGAACGTAGCCCCAAGGAGGTCGATAACAGGTACTAAGTATATGAAATCAGAAATACTTAAATGAAAACATATCATTTTAAAATCGGTTTTGCAAGTATGTATGAAACAACCAAGGGACCGCATATAGTGCCACATCATAAACAAGAGCAACAATAGGTAAATCGTAATGTGTCTTTTCTAGCTGCGAATGATCAAGCAGGCCAATTTCGTAGTATCACCATGCAAGCCTAATCTCGACTCAGAGTCCGCATAGCCACTCACATAGGCCCGCATAGTACATAACCCCGCATCGAGGGTAGCTACTCTCGGCATCGCCCCGACTCGTAGTCCGCATGGCCACATAGACCGCGTGAGGTATAACCCCGCATCACTAACACGAACTCCGTAGCTCCGCATAGGTCCCTGGACCCGCATGAGGTATTCTCGAATCATGGTCCTGCATCGCTCGAGTCTACCCCGCACGGAGGCGCCTTAACCCCCGGTTATATGTCAAGAGGTGAGTGATAGTACACTAACATAACAGCTTATCTTTAAACAACATAAGCACAACAAGAATACTCTTTTATACAAACGTTACAAGACACTAACACACATAGCATCATATCATGTCTACTTATCAAACCATCTTATTATTCTTTTCACAATTCAATATAAGTCTGTTTTGAACACATAGGCAAACTGTTTTCTTTTATCATTCTTAAGTGGTTATACTTAACTTCCCATAAAGCTAGTATAACTCTTAGCTTCTGTTTTAAAACTCAATTAGTTCTCTTCATAAAAATGATTCAAGATTCTTTTGAAATGCTTTGATTCTTTATTATTCAAAGCTTAAGCGTGAGGCATCAGTAAGTGTTATTCAGGCTTAAGCCGTGAGGCATTGCCGTAAGTATTATTCAGGCTTAAGTCAAAGACATTGCCGTAGTTATTATTCAGTTAACACATGTACGTCTACCGTACTACATATATATTGTAAAATATCATGCTTTAGGAAGAATCACATACCTTCTCAAATAAAACCACCGCCAAGTGAATATGTCGCGTAGAGAATCATCCTATAATAGTCGACACGCCTATCAACGTTCGACTACTTTGTAAAACAGCTTCTAAACAGAGGGTTCTATATCCTACGGAAAATTGGGCGCACTTCCTACCGGTGAGCTACTCAAGTCTCATGTGAAAACAAATTCTATGTAAATCTGATTTGATTATTCTTCTTTAAACCCTTCTACCGTGATAACAGTTCAATTCTATTCGCAATATTCTTCTAAGTATCTAATACTTATTCTTATACTACTACAAGTATTCTCTAATTCAAAAGAGGTTAGGATTAGTTACCTCGGTAAGCCCAATAATATCCTAGATAAAGTCGCTGAGCAAGGTTTTTCTCCTTAAGTTGTATGCTAAGAAACCTTAGAAGTTCTTCACAACTTCTACTAAGTACTAAGGGATTTGGGCTAGGGTATTTTGGGCCTTATAACAATATAAGAAGGCCCCTTTTCTACCAATGGAGGGGGTAGATTTCGGCTAGGCTACGGGGGCCCGGCCAAACTTCAAAAAGGGGGGGTGTTTGACGAAAAGGCTACAAAGGGAGAGGAGAGGATTTTTAGACTTGGAAGCTTTTGTGGATGAAGAACTCTTCATCTCAAGAGGGGTATTTATAGGTCAAGGGATGGCCAACCAAGGGCCAAGATGTAGCCAAGTGCTAGGTAAGTGTAAGGTCAAGATTAGGGCAAGTGTCCTTGGCCAACTTGCACACAAAATATCCTACCTAATCCTTGACTTGTGCAAAGGCACAAAAAACGTGCACTTCATTGTCCAATTCGTCCAAATGGACGATTTCAAGTCCACCAATTGGAGGGTGCCAAGTGTCGCCCTCCCGTTGGTCCAAAATGTTTCGTCTCTCGGAAAAATCCGCAAAAATTAGAAATGGCATAGCCGGAATTTACCCTACGAAAGCAGTGGAAACGTTTCGTCGGAAAACTATTCGTTTTGTGAGTTGTGCCCAAAAAACCGCCCAAGGCCTAAACTTTAAGGCTAGACTTTTGTACGTATTCCCTTACGTACATACTCTGGAAATACGGGGTATAACATTTTCTCACATAAACTGTGTCTTATTTTATAAACTGTTTCATGTCTTGTTTTATATTTCCGCTGATTACTCTGATGTATGACTACTTGGGTGCCGTGAAGGCACGACCACGGCCCGGAATGGGTCGTGACAGTTTCATGATGTGGTAGACTTATGTACATTCAGGTATGGCGGGCCCCGTCCCGCCGCAGCTTGTAATTCTTAGAGGTCCGTAGTTACACATTGTGGTTGGTTTGTAAAAGGAAAGGGATGTGATCACATTTGTTATGTATATGTATATGTGTCCAGGAAGGTAGCCTTATCGGCTAACCTGTGGTTTAATTTCTCGTTATTTTATTTTATAAGTTTCATGTATGTTACGCTGCTATTCTCTGATGTATACTTGAACAGGGTGCCCAGGTAGGGCACCAGTCGCGGGCCCGGGGTCGGGTCGTGACACAACCGGCCCTCAAATCTTAGCACCCCATCAGGCGCTACCTCAAATAGTCTCTTCTCTTTTTGAAGAGCCGCATCGCGATACCGTACCATAATCGGATCCTCATACTGTCGCTTCTTCACCTCCTCGACGATGGAAGACTCGGAAACCTCTCGAACCCGAACTCCATTACTATCAGAATCAACCAAACGAACCCCAAGGTTCGCTAGCTGATGCAACTCGCGGACCATATCCCTTCTCTCTGGCTGTACATCAGACAGACTACCCATCGACCTGCGACTAAGGGCATCTGCAACTACATTGGCCTTCTCTGGGTAGTATAGGATATCGACATCGTAATCCTTAAGTAACTATAACCACCGTCTCTGCCGTAAGTTCAGCTCCCTCTGGCTGAAGATATACTGGAGGCTCTTGTGGTCTGTGTAAATATCCACATTAACTCCATACAAATAATGTCTCCAGATCTTCAAGGCATGAATCACTGCTGCCAACTCTAAGTCATGTGTGGGGTAGTTCTTCTCATGCTTCCTGAGCTGTCAAGATGCGTAAGCTATAACTTTGTCGTGCTGCATCAGTACGCACCCAAGCCCGACACCCGACGCATCACAATAAACCACATATCCGTCTAAACCCTCTGGAAGAGTAAGGATAGGCGGTCGTCAATTTCTCCTTGAATGGCGGAAACTCTCTCACAAGCATCCGCCCACCGAACATAATCGCTACGAGTCGGCTAGTCAAAGGTCTTTGAGATGGAAGAAAACTTCTCCACAAATCTCTGATAATAACCCGCAAGGCCCAAAAAGCGCACTCCGCTGTGTAGTGGTCTAGGCCAAGTCTGATCGCCTCAATCTTTCTTTGTCAGACAACCCGAATACTATCGGCCCGATAACATGCCCTATGAAAGCCATCAAGCCAACCAAAACTCGCATTTCGAGAACTTGGCATACAATCGCCGGTCCGAGGACTCTAATACCGCCTCAAATGATCCGCGTGTTCTCGCTGCGCGAATAAATCAGATATCATCAATGAATACTATAACGAACATATCCAAGAATGGCTTGAACACGGTTCATCAAATCCATGAATCTTTCTGGGCGTTGTCAACCCAAAAGACATCACCAACTCATAGTGCCCATACCGGTCTGAATGCGATCTTTGGGATATCTCGCCTCTCTAACTCGCACTGATGATAACTGCATCGCAGTCTATCTTGAAAACACCTTGCACCTCGCAATCGGTCAAACAAATCATCAATCCTGGGAAGGGGGTATCTGTTCTTGATAGTTACCTTATTCAGCTGCCTGTAATCAATACACATACGCAGCGTCCCATCCTTCTTCTTTACAAACAAAACTGGCGCTCCCCAGGGAGAAACACTTGGCCTGATAAAGCCTTTTTCCAAAGAAGTCCTTCACCGGTCTTTCAATTCCCTCAACTCAGCAGGTGCCATCCTGTATGGAGGAATAGATATCGGTCGAGTATCTGGCGACATATCAATGCAAAACTCAATCTCCCTCTCAGGAGGGATACCCGGAAGCTCGTCTGGGAATACGTCTGGAAACTCTCTAACGACCAAACCGATCAAGGTCAGGTATCTCGACCTCGATGTCGAATACCTGAACCATATGGTAGATATACCCCTTCCGCACCATCTTCCTAGCCTTGAGGTAAGAAATAAACCTACCCCTAGGCGACGCAGTATTCCCCCTCCACTCGATAACCGGCTCACCAGGAAACTGGAACCGTACCAATCTCTCTCTACAGTCCACATTGGCATAGCAAGACGCTAGCCAATCCATACCCATAATCACATCAAAGTCCGTCATATCCAACTCTATCAAGTCGGCTAGAGTCTGACGATCATATATAATCACTGGGCAAGCCTTATATACCCGCTCGGCTACCACCGAATTAACTACTGGCGTAGCCACCTCAAAAGGTTTTATGGACTCGGGCTCTATCCCTATTCTACCAGCAATATGAGGAGATATATAGGACAAGGTAGAACCTGGATCTATCAAAGCATATACATCACAGAAAGAAACCAATAATGTACTGCGGATTTACATCCGTGACGCCCCGTCCCGATTTACCGACATATCATAAATGCGGTTCTGAGGACCGTTGGAACTGGGACACCCACCACGACCCCTGCCACGGCCTGATGGCCCATGAACACCCTGCCCTCCGGGGCGCATAACCGTCGAAGACGAAGATCCAACAACTGACCCTGTCGGCTGAACCATCACACTCCCGCCACCTCTGGTCGGACAATCTCTCTTCAAATGGCTCTGCTGGCCACAAGAGTAACAAGCTCCTGGAGGAACACGACACTCGCCTGGGTGAGACCTACCGCATCGAGCACACCGAGATGGGGGTTGTTATACCCCGTATTTCCAGAGTATATACGTAAGGACGTACGTACGAGAATACGACTTTAAAATTGGAAAGGAAGAAAGATGTGATTTTTCGACGGAAAAGTTTCCGGATTTTGTGAAGGAAAAAGGTTCGTTAATGGGAATTGGATTCCCAGATTTGGTATTCGGACTTCTTGGAATATTAGAGAATTTTGGAATTTTATTTTCGGAAATGGTCACGTGGGGCCCACGGGAGAAATTTACGGTTTTGTGGGGCCCGCTTTGTTTTTGAGATTTTGGCCATTATGGATATTTTCGGAAGATGAAATATTTTGGGCAGTAGGAGGCGACACATGTCACCCCTAGGTGGCTCTTGGCGAAATCCTTGGACAAGTGGCAAGACAAGTGGCCTTGTCTGCAAGATATTTTAGCTTGGACAAGTGGCTCATGGGGCCCACACACTTGTCCCCAATCTCAACCACACACTTGCCTTCATCCTAACCTTGGTGGTCTTATATATACACCCTTAGTTGATGAAAACTCCCACACTTAACCATTTCAAGACTTGACAAAATACTCTCCTCGAACATTGCTTCCGGCCAAGACCTTGTTCTTGAGCAAAGATTTGTCCAACAATTCTTAAAACTCTTAAGTGTTCTTCCCTAAAGTGTTAGGAAGATTGTGTACCAAGTGTTGGAGAAGATTTCACACCCCTAACCTATTCTTGATGCCTTGGCCGAAAGTTCCAAGTTTGGAACCCTAAGTGTTCTTCACTTTTTGGAGTTGAATCTTGAAGAGGAGTTGGTTAGGAGCTTCTATGGGTTGCTTGTAGCGGATTGGAACGTAAAGATTTGGAGCTAAGACTTGCTTGGAGCGATATTAAGTTCTTGGATAGATTTTGGGCTATTTGAGGTAGTAAATCTTAACCTCTTTGTGATTTGGTAATTTTTACATATATTATAAGTATATATGGATTATATAATATATGGAGTAAAGTTTGGAAAGAATGGATCTTGTTAACTTGTTAAAGAAAGGATTGGCCGTTTGCCATTAAAATGGTAAAAACATATCCAACGTATCCAACGTATCTTACTTATGAAGAAGTAATTAACAAAGTAACTATAACTTATATTAAGAATGGAAATATAAGTTGGATGACTAATGAGTAAGTTGGATAAGTAAAATGGACAAAGTTGGCCAAGGACCCCAACTTAAGGACTGTATTTACTTTGGACATTATTTACTTTGGACTGTATTTACATTGGACTGTATTTACATTTCTGTTAAGGGGAATATTTTTCAATCGCGTTCCGTTTGGGCGTGTGATCCCCTTTTTAATTATTGTATTGTTATGAAGGCGTGATAGTAAACCGCGCACGGCCGCGTAATCCCCTTCTTTTACTTATTGTTGTTATGAAGGCGTGATAGTAAACCGCGTTACCGTTTGGGCGTGTAATCCCCTTCTTTATGTTGTTTAATTTTTGCGCCTTATATATGGTATATATATTACGGTTATTCGCCTTGAGAAAGATGGAAAAGTGAGTAAAAGCGGGAGTCTTACGAATTTTCTGTAGAATATGGAACCGTGCGGTTAGAAGTTAATAGATGTTTGTGGCCTTATAGGTGGAAGTACTACGAGTATCGTATTCTACTTGAAGAGTGGAAAAGGCTAGCCGGGTTACAGTACTGTGGAGCGTTTTGCTTATTGTCGATAATCGTCGCGAGGTATGTGAACCTCTTTCTATCCTTCTAGCATGATGCTTTGTAAACTATGTAGTACGGTAGACGTACATGTGCTAAATGATTTGGTTGGTTTAAAACATAGGGTGTTATAATAGCTTTATGGGAAGTTAGTTATAACGACTCTATGTAGGTAAAAGATTGGTTTATTGATTGTAGAAGTTAAGAGACTTGATCTTGAAAGATAAGAGACTTAACTTGTTTTACTTGGTAATTAACATTTTGTTAAAAGTGTTGTGAAACCTCATTCGCGAGTAATGAGTACTTGGTTTTAAAAAGAATAATGTTTTATTGATTTCGGAAATGAGAATAAGTGTCGAACAAACCACAGCAGCGCTAATAAAGGAAAGTGTATTGACAAATAACAAATTGTTATTAAAACCAAGAGAAACCTCCATCCGCATAAGCTAAGATAAGACAAAATTGTATTACATTTCCTAGATCATGGTCAGAATAAGATTGTTGTAATCAAGAATACTCGGCTCACGTACAAGACATATGTTACTCAATTGTTTTAAAAGAGATTAAGACTATGAGTTATGAAACCTTTCTAAAATGAGAAACTTGAGCATTTGAAATTAGGCAAACTTGAACGTTTGGAAAATAATGTTGTTACTTGATTTTACAAAGGGAAGTATTTTGGTTTACTTAAAAAGATAGTCACTCTATTTTATGCTACGGGTATTATGTGACTTTTGTGAAAGAAACGGATCCTTTAAAAAGAGTTAATGTACGTAGTACTTTAGGGTTAAAACCCAGACTTTGATACGAAATGGAAGTACCTTGAGTTGTGTGTAACTTGCCTATGCTTGTTGTTGTGTAACTCGCCTATGCTTGTTGTGATAGCCTTTGTTGTGCAAGTGTTGATATCAGGTGACTTCTTGGGAAGGAGTGGATCTTTTTATAAAAGTCTAGAAGTATGGTAATTTGCTTGAGCTTGTTTGTGATAGCCTGGTTGTGCGATATATTGTTGTTGGTGTCACATGGACATGTCTACACCGATGCAGAATTCCGGGGGCATGTGGCCATGCGGCAGGGTTGATTACCTGATATATTGTTATTATGGTTACATGGACATGTCTACACCGATGCAGACCGGGCGTGTGCGTGCGGCGGGTTGATCACCCAAGATTATTGTTAATGTCCATGGGCGTGTCTACACCGGCGCACTCCGGCATGGCCGGGGCATTGTTATTATTGTTGCATCATGGACATGTCTACACCGATGCACGGTCCGGCATGCGGCCGTGATGCGAACATGATTGATGTTGTGGGCGTGAGACCCATAGTTATATTTGAGTGATGACTTGAGGGCGTGAGTCCCTGACTGGACATGACTGCTTTTATGTGGTGAACTGTAGTTTGGTTATCATACATGTCTCCTGCTTTATTTAGACTAGTATGATTTCATTTACAGTATTTTTATAGTTTAACATACTTAGTACCTGTTGTACTGACCTCCTTCGGGGGGCTGCGTTCATGCCGCAGGTAGGAGTACATCGGTAGTGGATCCTCGCTCATAGGATCACGATCAACAGATTGGGAAGCTCCGTTTCTCGAGGCTTATTCTTTGGTATGTGTTCCACGAGTTGTAGGTTCTTGTACATTCGTGGTATGGCGCCCTGTCCGTCATGGTTGTTGTAAATCTTAGAGGTCTGTAGTAATGCTGCGGGGCGTGGTTGTAAAAAGGATTAAACTGTCGGGTTTTATGTATATAACCGTAAGGCAATCGCTTTTTAGTTGCTTTGTTTATGATCATATATCTTGTTTCATGTTTATGTTTTATTTTCCGCTGGTTTTCTCTGATGTTGTATCACTAGGGTGCCCGGTAAGGCACGATCCACGCCCGGATCGGGTCGTTCTAGGTGGTCTCGACGGTAGCGGTCCGCTTCCTGAAACCAAGTCTGGAGCCACGACCGCTCTGAATGACCCGGCTGATCAGACCTCCCGCCAGAAAACCGAGAAGGAGCACTCTGTGTTGGCTGAAATGTGGACCTAGTCTGCTGCTGAGGTTGTCCGCCTCGAAAACTGCCCTGAGACCCTGTTGTCCTGGCCCTCTTGGGCTGGCCTGAGTCTAGCTAATCCTCCCTCTCTCTGTCCTCTATCCCCTGTGCATACGCCTGCATCCCGGAAATATCCATACCTGGCTGAAGAGCCACCCCCAAGCATGCAGTAATCATATGACAGTCTAGCCCCATCACATAGCGATGAACCCTGTCTGCCATGTCAGCTACAATGGTGTGCGCATACCGGGCCAATGAGTCAAACTCCCTCATTTCTCGATAGTCCTCCTGCTCGCCTCAAGGTCAAGAATCTATCCACGCGGCTCTCTCATCTCGGGAGGCGAAGTGATCCGGGAAGGCCTCGTGAACTCCTCCCAAACAACCGGAAGAGCATCATCACCTCTAGACAACTCTCATGACTCAAACCGTTCAATGCAATATCGCGTAACGGTAAGAGGCTAGCATGACGGACTCACCTCGAGGCCCTAAGCACTGCATAGTCCAGAATCGCCGAACAAACTCACGAGGATCCTCCTGCGATCTCGAACCATAGAACTCGGGTGGATGACAACCAGGAAATCCGAATCCGTGAAATCGGCGCTTGGGTTGGTCGCCGCTCGCTCTGTCGGCGCCGCCACTATCTTGGTCAATAACCGGATCGCTCCCGTAATCTCTATACTCGGCCGCAGGTGGATCGAGGCTCGTATCGCGTCTCGAGCCGCCGCCGCCGCCTCGAACTCGTGAGGCCGGGCGGCGTCGTGGAACTCGCCGCCAAACATCATCTCCGTGGGATCGGGCACGTGCCCTCGTGACCCTCCGCGTCCTACTAGCAACTCCCTCAGCTGTCTTGCCCTTCTGGGCCGCGGTTGCCTTGCGTTGAGGCATAACTGATACATAAAGGAAAATATCAGAGGGAGTTCAACCTATAACACAGCTCTATTGCACGATCTTAGAGTGAAAGAATGGAAACCAATCCAAAATATCCTGCAGCCTCCTGATTATAGATGTGGTGCACAACACACCGATAATCAAGACTCTACTAGACACGGTCTGTAGACACTTTTCGAGGACTAACTGCTCTGATACCACTTTTGTCACAACCCGACCCCGGGGCCGCAACTGGTGCCCTACCGGGGCACCCCGTCAGGTATACATCAGAGAATAGTAGCGGAACATACATAACACATAAACCTGTATATGGCAAACGTCACTGGCTAGCCGACAAGGCCGCCTTTCATAGATTAAACTTATTCAAAAGTAAACAGTACAACTTGTTCTTACAGTCCAAACCACAAACGTGACTACGCACTTAGAATAACAATCGTGGCGGACGGGCCCCGCCATACCCCTGAATGTACATAATACCTATAGCATCAGGGAAAAACCGTACCAACAAAAATAAGCCTCAGGAGGAATGGAGCTTCTGACACCAGACCAGTGATCCTAAGAATGAGGATCCACCACCTGCTTACCCCTACCTGCGGCATGAACGCAGCCCCCCAGGAAGGGTCGACACAATATGTACTAAGTATGCGAAATCGAAAATATCAAAATACCTCATAAGTCTAAAACAACTGGAGACATGTATGATAATCAGTTTACAGAACATTGTGCCTTACTAATAATGAGAATATCAAGCATATACTATATTGCATGAAAATAGGAAGCTCATGATCAAAGCAAAGTCATCCGCCCCGCAGTATCATTAAGCACTCCTACTCCTGGGACTATTTCACCCGCATGGGTCATGAGGACCCGCATGAGGTATTCCTCGCATAGGTTGTACCCGCCCGCATGAGACTATTTCATTCGCATGAGCCCTACGGACTCGCATGAGGTATTCCTCGCATCGTGGGTAGCAAATCCACGGAATATGCAAATGCCACAACCCGGGGAATGACCCCGTAATAAATAATAATATATCACTAGCACAAACCGGCTATCATACATAATGCAAGCAAGTTAAGAAATCCCCTAACTTCTTATTAGTCTTGTTCACATACATTCTCATTTTAGTTTACTTAAGGCACTAACATGTCTTTATGAAATCCGGGAATTTAACCCAAAGTACTATGTACTTCTACTCTTTTAAAACCTTAGGCAATTAATGCCTTAAAAATCAATTTGCCTTTCACAACTTCAAATCATTTATCCGCACTCATTTTACTTAGAGTAAATCTTCCTTTGTTAACCTTCCATAAAGCTAATATAACCAACTTCCTATAAAGTCATTATATTAACGTTATACCTTAGTCAAATACATTTTTAAACCCAAGGGACTTACACTTTTAAAAAGAAACAAGAATCATATACTTAAACACATCAAGTCCCTTAACTTTGAAAACTCAAGTCATCCTTAATACTTTTAAAGAAATGAGTTAATCCCCCTTACTCACCAAACCTGGCCATCCTTAAAACAAGTAAGGGATATCAAAACCTTGTACGTCTATCGTACTATATAGGTAAAGCTATTCATGCTCAAGAGATAGGAAAGTTCTGCATACCTCTTCGGTCAATCCACTTGCTAAGTCCAAAATACCGCACGTAGTACGTCAACCTATAATGACCATAATGCGTTTATTAACCTCTAGTTTCAACGTAAAATATTCTAAGTGCAAAGTCACTAAATTCTATGGAAAAAACGGGCAGCATTTCCTTTGTTTCTACACACTCTGCCACCTTTTCAAGGTCTGAATTCAACATCCAAACGCCACTTTTAAGGCTCAACAATCCAATCAATATAAAGGGGATTTCACACCTAACCTTGGATGTGTAAAATTCTGCCCCACAATGCATACTAACTAAACCAATAAGTTAAAGGTAGTATTTTGGCTACAACATGCTTACATAACCTTCTTATCCAATCCTTTCATATCCAAACCATATTTCTTACATGCAATTTATCTAAGAGCAATATTTACAACTACAAGTTCTTTCATCTTCACATGCAACACCAAAAACTAGCAACAAGAGAAAGAATTGTTACCTTAGAGCTTACCCAAAATAATCCAACAAGTTCACTAGTCTTCTTTCCACAATCACCACCACAATAACTCCTACAAGCTTGCCAACAAGTTTCCTTCTTGCCACATTTTTCAGATTTTTCTCAAATCTTGATTTCCTCTTGATTTTCTAGAGAGAAGGAAGAGCTTCTAATTTTTAGAGAGAGAGAAGAGCTTGAAGAATGACCAAGTCTTCAAGACTTGGTCAATAAATAGGACATGCAAAATCAGATGGGGGGGGGGACACTTGTCACCCTCCAATGGCCTTTTTTAAAACAAAACAGTTCAGATTTTTCCACCCAGCCTTGTAGAACCCGCCTCGGCGCCGCGACGCTGAAACCTCTGCCAACTCTCGGATTTTCCGGCGCCGCGGCCCTGCTTTCCGGTGTCGCGGCCCTGTGGCTTCTGACCGAAATATTCTTCTGTCCGACTGCGCACTGAACTTGTAACTTCCATAACTTTCTACTCCGATGTCCTATCGACGAACGGTTGGTTGCGTTGGGAACTAGACTCAACGAACTACGTACTAGGACTTTGAAACACCTAGGAACTCATAATGCAACTGGACATAAACCGCCTCAAAGTTTACTAAAACCCATCCGAAACAATCTGTCAACCTATCCTTCTAAAATTTACGTCTTAATCCCTTTCGTACGTTCTCATACGTATGGCCAGAACTACGGGGTATAACAACTGCTGCCTTTCTCGTAGCTGCAAACAACACAACTTGTTAGGGAGAGACGACCCTAACCACACAGCTCTATCGCACGATCTCAGAGTGAGAAGAATGGAAACCAATCCTAAATGTCCTGCAGCCTCCTGGTTATAGGAGATAGGAAAGTTCCACATACCTCTTCGGTTCAATCCACTTGCCAAGTCCAATATGCCGTACGTATTATGTCAACCTATAATGACCATAATACGTTTATTAACCTCTAGCTTCAACGTAGAATATTCTAAGTGCAAAGTCACTAAACTCTACGGAAAATCGGACAACACTTCCTTTGTTTCTACATACTTTTCCACCTTTTTCAAGGCCCGAATTCAATAACCAAACACGCCACATTTAAGGCTCAATAATGAAGTTAACAATAGGGGATTACACGCCTACAAGACGTGTAAAATTCCGCCCCACAATGTATATCAAACTAGACCAAACTACAATGTCAATTCGGTAATTTGAGGGACAACAACACAAAGTCTTCTTTCCAATTCCTTTTCAATCTAAGTTGTTTAGCACAACATGTTATAAAGCCGCAATTGATTATAGCAACTATAATCTTCAAGTAGATAACATGCGACGATTCTAGTTAACGACCAAATTGTAATTCAATTTCAAATGACTCAACATGTCATTTTCGGATTTGAGCTTCTAAACTTCCATAACACTTATTAATCTTCATAACACATATCACATGATCATTTCTAACTTATCATAACATGGAATCTTCAATTACAAAAGTAAGACGAAGATTATTACCTCATTTAGCCCAAATATGATCCAAGATTACAAGTCGATCCTTAGCAACTTTAGCTCATCTTTTCGAGGTTCCAATCCACTCCAAGCAACCCTTAGAAGCTTATGAAGAACTCCTCTTCAAGTTCCAACTTCAAATTTGAAGAACTCCTTAGGTTTTCGCCTTGCGACTAATACGAAAATGCCACTTTTTTGGGATATTTCTATCT